>OU342656.1:15000000-20000000 GCA_910589605.1 Chrysoteuchia culmella | reverse complement strand
AAGAACTGGGGGTATTTCGTTACCGTTCATATTTTACTTACTTTAACTGCGGTCCAGAGTTCAGCATACCCCGGTGGCATTCACAAGCGTCGCCGCTATTTGGACGTGTCAGTTTGTTTGTTGCGATTTGCATTGTTATTGGCCACCCTTTGTTTATTTATTAACGTTTAGTGCTCAAGGGGAGGGTTTAATTATTTCCAGATTTACTTCATAAAATTCGGATTAGGAGAAAAGGGCGGACGGTTTTTATGTACTGAAGTTTTAAAGCGGGCCTTCCAATATTTGGATACGGTTTCTTTGATGTTGATTCTTAAATATTTGATTTTCGAACTATGCAGTTTCTTTTGCAGTTACAAGCATGTAACTTACAAAAGAGAGATATTTCTTCACAACCAGTAGCCCATTTTTATTACAGCCAGAATATCATTAATTAAATGTACTTGTATACTTAACTATGTGTCAATACAATTTTAGTTAAAAGAAATATGGATATAGGATTATGTTTTGTTTATACCGGCACATACATAAAACACGCAAATAGAAATCCTCGCCCTCATGAGCGGACGGAACATTCGCTAGTGATTGCTATAAAACTGTAATCAGTAAACTGATACTTTTTCGATTTTGTATGGGCAAAAACGAGTTAAGTATTTATTTTGTTATTTATTATACTTCTGTCTATTCCATTCAATTTTATTTTATTTGCAAAAAACATGTGGTATTACAAAGATCTTCAAATTAAGAAGTACCGTAACTTGTCTACCACTTAAGTGGCGTGCAAATATTTATTTAATGAAAATATAAAAAAATATGTCCAAGCTATTTGAAATTAAGAAAATGTACAGATGTCATAAAATAATACAATTAAAAAAAAAATACAACAAAAAATGTCATAAAATCAAATTTAATAATTATAACTCTCAAACATAAATAATACGAAGTGTCCAAATCCTTACAAATGAAATTAATAAAAAATAAGTCTTCCATCTAAAATTTATCACAAAGAAATGAATTGTGAATGAATGTCTGCAGATTTACAGAAACTTACTCCAGTATACCGGCACGTATACGTAAATATGGATCGCCGTCCTCTGAGCGATGACACCATACGTAGTCAGTTGAAAATATTTTTTGAATACCTCATACCTACCTCATACCGACTCATGAGGCGAGGAAAACGTATACCACGTACAAATATGGTTGGCCTTTTAAGTTCCGTCCGCAGTACAGTACAGATTTAACTCCGTAATGTTATACCGGCACATACACACAATACGCGAATATGGATCAGGGCGTCCTCGGGACATTGTTCCCGTGCCGGCCCCCGAGCGTGACCACAGCGCTCCCTGAGTCTCACCTATTGTTTACGTCAAGAAGGAATTGTACTGGCGACACTACATTTGGCGTTACCTATAGTCCGTGCCAGATAAGTGTGCAAAGATGGTCATTCACCTCTCACTGGTCATCTATTAAATCGTAATTCGCAAATACTTTTGTTTTTTCTTTTATCTGAAGGAAAACAAACTTGTACCACGCTTCTTTGGTTTACCTGTGTTTAGCAATACGTTTCATAGATGCCTCTCGCCCTTTATTGATTAAATAGGTTAGATTGGTACAAAAGGGCAATAACCTTCTTTGCACACTTGTCTTGCAAGGACTATTATTGCATAGGTTGGTACATTGTTTTACAAACAGATAAGTATTAATTATTTGTAATGCAAGGTTGGAAAGTTGGATTTAGCGGCGAGTTACCTCTATTGAAAATTGAGCAAGCGAAGGAATAGGATTGGTTCAAAGATTGAATCCTTAGGATTCAATTTTTGAACCAATTCTATTTCAAGGGATCCTATTTCGAGGGTTTCAAAAAGGTACGAGAAGCTAAAACTTTTCTGTCGAGCGCAACAAAAACCTTTTCACCTCACAAGAGCGAGGATTTTTTTTTCCCGCGGTCAACTTCCTGTAAAAAAATCTTTTAACAAATCGTTTAATCTATTAATAGGTTATGAAATCTCAGTCTCAACCTAAATATCAAAAACTCCTATAACAAATGGTTTAATCTAATTGTTATTGTTGTTATGGTTCAAAGAACTAAAATAATATAATAAAACCAATACGGAGTATTATAATTAATTCAAAGCTATTTAAAATATGTATGAAACGCATTAAGACATATTTTTAGGTATTAATTAAAAAAATACTTTACCGCGCTAGGTCGCAAAATGCGATTTTCTACGCGGTAACTGAATGACAAATCCTGCTTTTCCGAGCGTCTGAGGTGAAAAATAATATGACTCTAGATAAAGTATAATAATTAAGCATTACCCACTAGAATCTTCACTCGTATCTTTTTATTTATTCTGTACTTGAGACAATACGTGGTGTATTTGCGTCTAGTGTGTACTAAATAATAATTAACGCCGATATTTTCATACTAAATTAATGCTTACTTGTACTTGTAAGATTTCATCTTTAAGGAGCACATTCAGGGGTTCTCACGCATTCCCCGTTACGTCACAGGAAAACCCAATTAGACGCTCGAACGTTCGCGAAAGTAGCTCGTAAATTAATAAAATATACTTAAGTACAATTAATTTTATGACTCCGTAAGTAGGCCCTTCCACAGTGGACGCACGGCAGGCGCGCCTCTCAGGAAATCTCTACTTAATTAACTTATTGGCCCATTATAGCTGGCCCAGTAATATAGTATTAAGCGAGTTTTAACATTATTAGCTGTTATGAAATCTTTCCCTTGATAGATGATAGATCGTCGTTTAAAAATTAACTTTTGATTTTATTGCTTTGGTCTAAATACATTTTTTAACGCGTCAAGATTCTATTACAGGGTAGTAAGTAAGTATCAGCCTCTCTAAATGACAGATAAGTAATAAATGGTTGAAGACTCAAAAAAGGTTGAAGATGTAATCAAATAAACCATCACTTCCTAATATATCTATAAACATGCCAAATTCCTAATTACTTTTATAGCTTTTAGGTCCCTCAGAATTCATTAACACCAATAATAAAAACTTTCATTCACTTCGTCCGGAAAAAGTATTGCAATTAATAGTATCCATTGTTAAGCCTTCGTCGTCGTCGTCTCAGCCGTATAACTCCCACTGCTGGGTATAGGCTTCCCCCAAAAGGGGGGAAGGGGGGGGGGGGTTTGCCATAATCGCCACGCTTGGCAGGCGGGTTGGCGATCGCAGTATAGCCAAGTTTGTAGGAGACTCTCCTGAAGGCAGAGTCCCTTAGTCGACTTTTACGACACCCACGGTTGAGAGGGGGTAGTGCTATTCTAAGCCGATACTACACAGCTAAGCATGTTAAGCCTTATAAATCTGCAATATGTTTTTAAGCTGTTGTAACTAAAAACATCGTAATATTCGGTGCAGGGACCACCTGTTGTCGCAAACGGAGTGTGCTAATTGAAAAAAAAAGATTGTGAAGGACGTAACATCCGGCTCCGTGGTGGTTCCAGTTTGTTTCTCTTTTGAAGATTTTAAATAGGATATCTTTGCTGTTGTAATGACTCAATATTACTTTATGGACACGGCACTGTTTAGTAAAACTTACAATTCTACAAGTTTGTCAAATTTTGCTGTCAAAATTGCCTAGTGCTGTCTAAAAAACTTTACTATTATGTTAAAGAAATACCATAAAAAATCACAAATTCTACCATTTAAAATGTTATTTAATAATCGTTTACAAGTATAGAAAACGCTTGTTGACTTTGATTACAATTTTGTATTTACAATTTTATTATTGTAAGTTACTATTTACGTAGAATGAAAGACGGCCTGCGATATTGCCAGTTAAGCAACTTTAGTAATGGTTGGGCAGGGGATGGGTGACCAAAAACTTACTAGTTCGAGTTCCACCGTACTTCGGAGGTCCCGGATGTATTTGCAGTCATTAAAACAAAAAAAAAAGAATAGACGAAAAACAATGTAAAATTCTCACACAGGGCGAGTCCACCTGTCGGAATTTTTGTACAATTTACAAATATGTAAACTTGTAGTTACAACTTTGCGCTCAATAAAGTATTTTTTTCTACAAAAATGTAAATTATGACCTGTAACGAGAAAATGTTTATTGAACAGAAATATGTAGAATTGTGGCTACAATTCTATAATTTTGTACATTGTATACCATGGTAAATTTGTGAATTGTATTTTATACTAAATATATAGAAATTTACAAATAGTAAATTGTAATCTACAATGACAATTTTCAATTTGTCACGTTTATTAAATAGGGTCCAGTTTAAATGATTGCAAGCGCCCCGTGAATGATCAACCGTCAGATTTTAAAGAAAATGAAAAATAAATTATAAATTATAAAACCAATAAAATATCGAATGGATCGAAAATCACAGTTTTTTTCTTTAGATATTTAGTTCTACGGAACTAAGCATGTCTAAGCACTAATGCACTAAACATTGCAATCATAATTTTCATTATATCTGTGTGTGACCAAGAGTATATAGACTACACACATTCACAATTTGATGATTTGCCATGTTTTACCGATAAGTAAGACAAAAGACACGAAAAAGCACGAAAATGAAAGAGATAGCTATTACATCATATTTGAATGTGTGCACAATCAGATAATTCCAATTTCAAATGTTTTCTTGGTGCTAGGGACCCTGATACATACCATGTTTATATTTTTCATAGGAGTAAAATATTTTTAAAGTGTCATTTTAAAGTTAAAAACTCCTTGGACCAGAAAGTTATGCCTTGAACAGACTTATTTTTTTTTCGAAACTATTTTTGATAAAGTTTTTGTTGACATTTTGCCGTTCCAAATTTAAATGTTATCATAATTACACAAGGGAAGTTCCATACAACATTAGCTCCCTCCGGGCATTAATAGCTTACTTTTAAGTTGAGAGTATTTGATATTTAATACGTGCTACAGATGCAGTGCAGGTGGTGTATAAACTTTATTATATACAATAGTAATTGCCATACATGGCCATAATATTAAAAAAAAAATCGATAATACCTCACACACAGCTTATTTTATTTCAAAATCTACCCGTCCTTATTGGAAATCCATAAATAACAAAACTCCATAGAATAATTCTTAATTATAATTTCTTTTTTAGTTTGTCAAATTTATTTGACCATCTGCGACTATATTTGATTAGTTTTACTTCTCGTTTATTAAAAAAAATTATGAAATTAATTTTACAAAGAAGTCAAATTAATTTGATCGATTAACGGACTCTTAAGCCGCGTACTCACTAGGCGACATTTGTCGACCGACATTTGTCTTCGGAGACATCGGGCGACATCGCGGAACATCGCCCTACGTCGCTCAATATCTTGTCCATATCAGTTTAGTCGATCCTATGATGTCGCCGGAAGAGGTAATGTTGTGCAGTGTAGCTTATTTAATAATGAATCTTTCAAAAATGAAAAAGAGAAGATGGTGGACTAGGAAGTACTTACAAAACAAAACAACTGATCTTAGTGTTTCCACACTCTGTGACTTATTCAAATGGGTGACAAGATAGACATGTTGCGCGATATCGCGGTACATGTTGGGCGAAATGTGGCAACGTCGCACGAAGTCGCCCGACATCTTCCGGGACACCAGTCGCGCGACATTTATCTCCTAATAAGTACGCGGCTTTACGCTCGCAAAGACATGACCTAATTACTACCTATAAGACTGAGATGATCACCTCAAGTCTGGATTGGTATAAAAGCTAACGAATACTATTTTGAAGAGTAATATCTACTCACTCACGGTGACTACTGGACTACTATAAGTTACATTATGACTGGGAAAATGAACGTGCTCGAGTTCGTGCGTCTACAAGTATCGATGTTTTCCCGAATTCTGTTGCCAAACACCAGTTTTTTTCTCGCTTCCAGCGCGATTTTGAATGTTGATTAGATCAGTTTGGATTGTTGTGTATAGCAATCTGGATCTCCTTCATTTGCCTACTCTCTGGATGGGCATTATCAGATCACAGCTCGATCAATCTTTGGCAAAGAACCAAGGCTCTAAAATTACCTCGATTGTATGAAAATCGACTAGCGTGGTTAATTATGTTACCACCACTGTATATTTGGGTGTAATTTTTGTTATTACCTATGATCTCAATCCTCCTTTTTAACCTGGTGTAATCTTGGAATAGTAACTCCGTGTTTGGATATCTCTTTCAAATGACATTTTGAACTCGAGCAAATAAGACAAAACACTGTGTAACAACTGCGCTTACATCAAGTTAGGGTTCAGTCTTCTAAAAAGAATCACAGTTTGTATAATACTATTAATTAATATACGGTAAAAGTGTGCCTACCTTGCGTGCCAAAAGTTTGACCCACGTTCAAAGTTTTACGACCTAGAGAGTCCGCTTGGGATCATTGCCATGAAAACACGCGTCACTCAGAAACGAAAATGGTTAATTGTGCCGTGCTTTCTTGCAAGAGCTCGTTAATAACATTTACACACCACTAAATCTCGCTAGTGACGTCATCGCAGATACGAAAAATTCGACACGCTAGGTTCTCAACCAGTTTGAAGCGCTTTTTTCGTCTGTCTAGATATAGATCTGTGATAATACTCGTAGTATAGAACAGCTTTAACTAAGCTTCAACTGGTTTTGGTGCTTTCTCACAGTAAGTAGGTCCCTATTATAAAGTCTGTCTTTAGATAAAAAGACAAAAAGTTAAATATAATTTGACATTACACAATCAGTAACTTGTTAACGGTACGAGCGGGTCATTAGTGTTAATTAATATCTCGGAGATGAAACATCTTGTTACTTTAACGTCGGCGGTTCCGCTTTGAACACTGACATGTGCTGTCGCTACGGAATTAAGTCAGTAGGACTGAAGAATGACGTCGGAAGAGTGTTTAGAAACATAGTTTCTTACAGTAACATTGTAAAAAGTAAGTCTGTCTGTCTGTCTGTATGTATAAACAGTCTGTATGTTACCTTTATACGCCTTACGCCCGAAATTAATAACCTATATCTAGATATGGATAGGGCTATCTGAGATAGTTACCTAGGATACTGGTTTCGTTGCCTAGCGACCGTCGTTATTTTGGTTCAAATTAACAAAAATATCCTAGGCAACTATCTCAAAGATTCCAATCCATATCTACAGATAGGTTATTAATTTCGGGCATAAACCACAACCTATTAATGAATTTTGGCAAAGAGATAAAGATTATTAAACATCTATTTATTAGATACCAAATAAATTAATAATAAACATATAAACATACTACACTACCTTATACTAACTATAACAAGAAAACGCCGTCCAACTCGCAGCCGCGTGGCATAGTACCGAGAACACGCGCTGTTGCCCCGCTGAATACATAAATAAATGTATTTCCTAAAGGTCTAAACATCATAAAGAAGATAGAGGATTGCGGATTTTACGTACTTCTCCATCACTATTATCATCGGCCATTTTTGTGTCTCAACTGCTGGGATTATAGATGCATAAGGAGGATGGACCATGACCCACGCGAAGCTACAAAATACCTACAAAACCGTGCGTTTTTACGACTGTAAATACAGCTGGGACCAATGGCTTAAGGTTAAGCTGCTTCCGAAGAACGGAGAAGCTGGAGATCGTAAAATTTTGGTCAGCCATCTCAGTGGTCGACCATTGCGAAAGTTGCTTCTCCCACCACCACAATCGCAGGCCACGAGAACCTCTTCGTCACGGAGCTCCTGACGTTCTACTTACTAAAGGCCGTCGAATCCTAACAAATTCAGACGTAAAGTTGTAATGCGTCCCTAATCCCTATTACAGATTGTTGTCAATTGTGTAATACATATTTGAGTATTGTTTGGGATAGGTAATCAAAAATGCATTGTCTTTAACATTCCCTAACGGATGCATTTACAGATTTTGCAGTTTTGTTTTTATTTTAAAGTTGTCTAGAATTTATTATAACACCTCGGTCCATTGCGTAACCGTCACACTGATATTAATTTATATAATTTAGAGTCTCGCCACCGTGCTAAACAATCTGAATTTAGTGCTGTAATAAAATCTATTAATTCCAACCGAGCACGGGCAAATTAAATTACGCCTGGCTTTTATGAAATTCTAGACTTAACTGTTATCTCTGGGCAGAATCAATTTATCTGTAGAGCTTTGTCTTTTGAATTTAATTGATCGTTAGCGAAATTACTTAATAGATTAAAGGTAATTGCTCTTTCAACCAACCAAATGCAAAACTAATTCTAACTGTTTGTAACTTTTTACCGCCTAAAAGAAAATAATACAGTCTAAAAGAATGTGAAGACCATATTGGACATAATTGAGTGAGTAGATATAATGTTAGTTGTTACTTCAATTCTACCAATAATACAGAATGATAAAGAGGAAACCTGTTGGTACAATACCATAACTTCTATTAAAAAAATATCTTAACATTTAACAATCTTAAGATTTATTTTTTAATAGAAGAATTTTGGAAAAGACCCTCTCGGCCACAAGTGAATTCTCAGATGAGACACAATTGGGACAAAATTCACGTGTGGCCGAGTTGATTTTTTTCTTATATTTTTCTATTAAAAAAATGGGGTATACACGTATAGGTTTGATGAAAAAAAATTTTTCAGGTCAGTTCCATGTATGGGGAGCCCCCCCTTAAATATTTTTTTTTTGTGTAAAAACCTTAACGCTGTTTACAGAATACATCTACCTACCAAGTTTTAACTGTGTAATCCTCATAGTTTTGGAATAAAAAAGGGTGTGACATACATCGGTTTGGCCGAATCTATAAGGGTTTCGTTTTTTGCCTTTAGGCTACGTAACCCTAAAAAGGTGAATTGCTACAGATTTTTATAGAAAAATAATGATCCTTTACTGTAGAAAACTACATACAAACTTTTAATATAAGGGAAATTCGATTTGTGCGATTTGTAACTTCATTAAATTTAACTATTGAATTAATACATCTGAAATAGTAAATTATTTATCACTGATACCTACTACAAACAGTCGGTACGTCGAATAAATTGAATCTGACATTATAACATAATCCAAGTATGATTTGTAAATGTGGAATAAATTAGAATATAATTATTATTAACGAAGTTCTAAGTTAAGGAAGTCAAGTATATAAAATTAATGTTTCTAAACAAAATAAAAACATAACGAGTGATAAGATAAGTTGCAAAGGCCGTGAAATGGGCAATTACAGGTCGAGCATGAGTTTGAAGGCCGAGCCGTAGGCGAGGACTTCACTAATACGAGACAGGCAATTGCCATTTCCGCCGAGGCATATATAGTGCTTTACTCAAAAGAATGCAGGGAAATAAAACATACTTTTTATATTATACATTTAATAATTACTACTAGGGCGGTTACAACCCGATACTCGGGTTCGTCGATCGACGAAAAATTCCAAATTATGCGAAAATAATGACACTTTTTAATTGCAGTTTGTGATCATCACGTTTAATATTTTGTATATTTTATAGTTTTCGGAACAAATAGACTCGAGTACCTTTAATTTGATACCTTACTCGGCCGCGTACTACGCGCCAAAGTCCCTATCGAGTCGTCACAAATTTTGCGAACCTGAATTAAGTATATAGATAAGAAAATCAAATTCATCGCAGGAGCGTCTTTTTGAATTTGGAACATTACAGCGCTCCAGCAATGTTGTATGAAACTGCGTGCTGGAGTTGATAAATACTCTTTGTAATGTTCCAAATTTAAAAAAAAACGCTCCTGCAATGGATTTGATTTTCTTTGTCCGTAAATTCGATACTTCGCGTGTTCTTTTTTCGAAAATAATGACAACATTTCCAAGCATGTTTGAGAAAAGAATATAAAATCAAGTGAATAGCTAAGTTAAATTATATAAAGAACAATATATAACGACTTATTTAACTTTAAAGCCAAATATCTAAGGCTCTAGACAGACGGACTGCAATTCAACTGCAATCCGACTGCCAAATTGCAGTTCCGATGCAGGTTGAATGCAGTTGGCAAGACTGCAATCAAACTGCAAGCCAACTGCCGATCGACCAGCAGTTTGTGTGCAGTCGACGTGCAGTTACACCGGATGCACCTGCACGTTGACGGGCAGTTAGCTTGCAGTTTCATTCCAGTCGTGCCAACTGCATTTAAACTGCATCGGAACTGCATCTGGCAATCGGGATTGCAGTTGAATTGCAGTCCGTCTGTCTAGAGCCTAAAGGTGAAATAAGAAAACAACTTTTTCACCTCACACGCTCTGAAAAGAAGGTTTTGTCAACCAGTTTAGGCGGAGAAAATTGCGCGCTTTTTGCGGCCTAGCGCAGCAAAGTACTTTTTTAATTAATTACCTAAAAATATGTCATAATGCGTTCCGAGTCGCACTATTGAATTTTTTGTTACATTTAATCTTATTTTAAATAGCTTTGTATTAATTATAATACTCCGTTTTGGTTTTATTATATTATTTTAGTTCATTGAATAATAAAAACAATAACAATAAGATTAAACTATTTGTTATAAGAATTTTATATTAGGCTGGGTGAGATTTCACAACCTATGATTGGATTTCGGAACGTGACATACATCTTTATTTTTAAATTGTCTTTGTCTTGTACCTCATGTCAGTGTCAACATTTACGGAATCGTTTTTATTCTTATTAATAAGTAACAATATATTCCTACTTTAAATAACTTTGATATAACTATAATACTACCTTTTTTATTATTTTAGTTTTTTATATCATTAAAACAACGAGAATAAGGTATATTTAGATTAAACTTTATCTTTAAAGAATTTTTTACCGGAAGTTGACCGTGGAAACAACCATAAAATGCTCCTCGCTGTTGTGAGGTGAAAAATTGTGTTGCGCTCGGCAGAAAAGTGTTTAGCGTCTTGTACCTTTGAAATCCTCGCTTCGCTCAGGATTCAATCTTTGAACCACTCGTACTCGCTACGCTCGTGGTTCAATCCTAGAATCCTTCACTTGCTCAGCTTTCAATAGAGGTAACTCGCCGTTAAATAACCAACTTTCCAGTCTTGCATAACAAATAACTATTACGGAATATTTACCGAAATATATATTTGGCACTATAATTTTTCGGTTTTTTTGAAAGTTGTTTTATTTCAATTATGAGTGCGCGAAGAAACTTAAGATATCTAAAGATGATTTAGTAATTGAAACTCGTTTTAATTCGTAGAAAAAAAATCTTCTTATTATTTAAAAAAAAGAATACTTATCCACGGAAAAGTTACTAATAAAGTTTCCAAAACTCAATTTGTTTGATTAGTATAAAATTAAGTATGTCACATGAACTATTCTAATGTGCCCTTTTATGAAATATGCTTAATTGATACACGAACGGTAAATTGTTCCTTGGTTTCTTTGTAAGTACGAGGTTCCTGCCTTTTAAAAAATATTTGGCATGCACTACAGTCGAGTCCAACAGCCGGTAGTACTTCATTAGTAGTTGTATATTCCGTGCCAATGGCAGGTGGAAACGATAAAAGCAAAATATTGTAATGCAAATACATTGCACTGTCGGACTTGTTTGTTGCAATATAGTTCGCATTCACGGTTTGTGTTTTGAAATATCTTTATTAAGGGCGTACGGTTTCAATTATTCTTTTCAAAGAAATAGTGTTTAAATGTACATATACTTACTCGTATAACTGACAACATAACACAGACGTACATCTTATGTTTTGACGCGCACTGTTCATTGAAATAAAACAACTTTTACGGATATCAAACGCGCTATATTTCCACGAACTAAGTTGCACGGGATGACCACGGGATGTCATCCCGTGACCACGGCAGCTGTAAAGGTGCCGAAACGTCGGGAAAATCAAAAAAACCCCTAAAAACCTAAAAATACGGACAATTACAACTTAGTTCGTGGAAATATAGCGCGTTTGATATCCGTAAAAGTTGTTTTATAACATAACACAGTTTAAACTAAAATATTTTAAAGGGTCTTGGATGGAGTTGTAAATAGAGATAAAAATTTAACGTGAATTGAAAGAAAGTTATAAATAGGTAAAAGACTTACCTCACATTAATTTACTCAAAGAGAATTATAGTTAATTAAATAAAACATTTTTATAGTGATGCAAATACAATAATAGACAAACATGCTTTTATAGCATGCAAATAAAATACAGAAAAAACGGTAATGCCAAACGACTCTGATGGGTTGAAGTAAAGTTTACACGTAAAACCTTAGAAGAATACTTAGTTCCTCGGTTTCACGCTAAAATCAAAGTTAGTTGAAAGAGTAGAGAAGATAAAATACTCGTCAATTATATTTTACTATTAAGAATGCAAGACCTACCTGCACAGAAGGTAAATAAATGTGAAATGGATGCGGTATCCAACTTTGTAATTCAAACAGGTAGTCGCGCATTTTACTGGCCAGGCCACAGAATAAAATGCTAACAGAAGGATCGCTCCCGTCATACTCGAAAAACTTACCTGACTCACCGTTGCTACTGTATTGACTCTGTAGGTTATGCTGGTTAACATTATGTCTTTGCTAGTTGTTGCTACGAAAAATAATCCTGTTCCCTGATATGAAATGTCAAAAATACCGCATATTCATTTTGAAAATCTCGATTTATACTTTTGAAAGTGCCAAACGTAATGTAACGTCAGTGTATGCGTGCGAAAAACGGCACATGCTTCTGTAGCCCTAGCATAACAATGTTTTATCGACACGCGTAGTTCGATAAAGTGACACTGTCCCCTTCATCTCAGCGGAGTAAGCAAAACCGTATCAGATGCTATCGCATGTTATACCAGTTATTCACATTTTACAATTTATTTTTTCTGACACGGCGGCCGTCCATATCCGCCGGGCACGATGGGCCTCTCTTTTTTATTTTTTTAAAGTAAAACCAGCCAGCATCGGCGGTGTAGCGGCCTGCTTGTAGTGCGGAAACATATACGATCTCCACAGTACTCTCTGCTTGGACGCCCGCTCGCCGCCGCCGCCTTTACGTAATTTGTGGCCAGGCCGACAAGGTTTTGCTAGGCCTCTCAATGAATGACGACTTACGGCAGACTTCGTGGCAACAAAAATAACCTTTTTTTTATCCACGATGACTGGCCATTCATAAAACTTACCGAATTTTACCTCAAGCTCCCTTAAAACGATTTCATGTCTTATTCATGAGAAATTAAGTCGTCTTTTGGATTGAACAGAAATGTTTGTTTAGGATCTGTCGAGATTTTGACGCATCGACGGTTATGTTGCTGGGCTTGACAATATAATTTTGTGGCTCAGTTATGGTTTGTAGTGATTGTTCTGGTTTATGAGGTTGTGAAAAAATATCTGTTTATAATTTTTGAGCACATCTTATTAAGTTACTTCGCGCACTCATAATGGAAATACATATAACAACTTTTACGGATTTAAGTGCATTAGATGGTATATTATTATAAGTATATATTTATGCCTGAAGAGGTGCCGAAACGTCGGGAAACAAAAAACCCTAAAATTCACCAAAAAAACTTTAAAAACTTCTTTAATTACTTTCAATACTACGTAAAAGTTAGGCTCAAACGTTTTGAAAACAACAAACAAACGAATAGGATAATTGTTAATATCCAGAGAAATAACTATAACCGAGTTATTATATAATCTGTGCTATTATAACTAACTATGCACAAGTTACTAATATGTTATACACTCAAAATACACAAATATTTATTTTTCACCTAGCAACCACTACCTTTTTCTTTTCCAAAGGTCAAGGTGCCGAACTCCGTTCTGCCATGACTTTCATCGATGTTTTTTTTCACACCAAGGAGTAAAGTAACGTACAGCCAGCACACCGCGGTAGCACGGCTCAATAACAAACTTGGAGCACGTTTTACGAGCTAGCGTGTAAACACGGCTGCTACATTGTTACACTGTATAAATATTTGCCTGTCCGTCTGTCTCGCAGCGGCACTTGGAAAATAGATTTATCAGTTAGTGTTATGAGGCGAAGCCGGACGGAAAGGCAATGTGTATAAATGATATTTATAGTATTTTATAGGTTTAATTAACTTTTTGTTTTATTCCGTAATGCGGAAAATGCTCGAACTAAAGTCTAAACTCACTATCCGACAACATCATATTATATTTCCGAGATAAGCATCATAAGCTCTGTTGTGGTAAAAAAGCTATCACAACAACTACAAATAGATACTTTAACTGATTATTTCTTATAAGTACTAATTTAAATAATCATAATATGTATTTAGGAATGCTACATGATAAATAAGTAACAAAAATATGCCATCCGAGATCATCAATAAACACAGTACGACAGTCAAAAGTACCTTCTATAATTACAGTTTCCATTAAAAATGTTATTTTCACGATGAAACACGGTACACGGCATAAACGAGTACTAAAGACCAATGAACGTGTCAAACACAAACCATATCATAGATAGGTACTGTTGTTTAGTCTCAAAACAGGTAATTTCTGGAAGCGTCAGAAATCAATTTTTTACCGCTTTCGCTGCTCTCTGTTTCTCTAAAGGTTGACTGGTAGAGAATACTTTTAGTATTAAGTCTGCCTTTTGTACCTAACTTCTTTGTGTTTATTGTACAATTAAGATATAAATAAATAAATAAAACAAATATTAAAATGATCTCGGTAATTACAGGATACCTCCGGATACCGCCGGCTCAAAACGTTAAAATCTGGAAGCGTCACAAATCATGGCGTGTAAAAAGTGTATGCAATTTGAGGATAAATAAATACGGCTCTTACCCAGTCCTTGAAACAGATGAACGTCTTTAAACCAAATCTTAAAGCTGCTGTTTATTCTCAAAACAGTTAAATTCTGAAAGCGTAAAAAAAAGATGTCGGTAATTTCATGTATACCGAAAATACCCTGGAATTAACAGTATTTCAGGGGGGCAATTCTCGCGCTGAGATTATGTCGAATTCTATATTTATCAAAACATAATTCCTTTATTAAAAATGTAATTGAAATCTTTATTAATGTCGAAGTCATTTAGTTTCAACGATATTCGACAATTCTATAATGTCGAAAAATGTTTTCAGTGAATTTTAATTACAGATTTCTGGCTTAAAAGAATGTTGAATTTGTCATTTTTGAAATTATTTGAAATTTAGCGCCACTGTCCTCGAAACAAACGAACTTTTTTCTCAAAACAGTACAAATCTGGAAGCGTCAAAAACGCAGATATAGATATGTCTGTAATTTCAGGGACAACTAAATGATAAACGAATAAACGTCTTTAAAACAAATCTAACAGCGGCTGTTTATTCTCAAAACAGGTAGATTCTGAAAACATGGATAAAAAAGATGTAGGTATAAAACAAATTTTACGGATATCAAACGCGCTTTAAAAAAAGCCTTAAAAACCTAAAAATACGGACAATTACATCTTAGTTCGTGGAAATATAGCGCGTTTGATATCCGTAAAAGTTGTTTTATTTCAATGAACAGTGCGCGCCAAAACATAAGATGTACGTAAGATGTAGGTAATTTCATGAAACCCAAATACGGGTAATATAATGTTTTAAGTACTGGGTACAATTTAAAGTCAAAACAAATTAAAGTCTTAAAGCTGCTGTTTATTCTCAAAAGGTGGCAGGTATATTCTGGAAGCGACCATTCCAGATTGGCTTGCCGGCGACGAGCAAACACCGCCAAACAAAGGCTCGTAAACGTGCCACGATGACTTTTTGTTCCGTAATAATTGTTATGGTCTAACGACCAACCTCTTTCAATTCCCAATACATCTTGTCTTACTTAGCCTTCATGCTAACCATATGCCATAAAACTTGATTATTGCTTTTTATAAATAGGTATAACATTTGTACAAGCGCCTAACGTTTAGCGTATCTGATTTTATGAATGGTACCCTGGACAAAACGAAAGCTATGTTCAATTAGCTTAGCTATATTCCGGAGCCTATTGGAGTACAAGGCAGTACTCTCGAAGTTGTTAGGCACATGTTTACCTCGGGCAAATACTGCAGTTGGATTGAAACAACTTTGACAAGGAGGCCAACCGAAGAATACAGCTGGGCTGGGCAGCATATGAGAAACTACGTCGAGTCTTTACGTCGCCCATTCCACAAAGTCTAAAGACGAAAGTACAATCAGTGCGTTCTACCCGTTATGACATACGGAACCGAAACGTGGACACTCACGGCAGGGCTGGTTCACAAATTTAAAGTCTCTCAGCAATCTATGGAAAGGGGAGAGCTCGGAGTTTCTCTGAGAAATCAGACCCGGAACCAGGTGATCCGACAGAGAACCAAAGTTATCGACATAGCCCACCTAGACTAGGTGGAGCGATGATCTTCGCAAGGTGGCTGGCAAGAGCTGGATGAGTATAGCCGCGGATCGTGCTCGTTGACGTGCACTTAGGCCTAATGTCCAGCAGTGGATGATAATTTTATTTATTTATTTATTTATTTGTTCTCAGGACTTACAGTTTCATAATGGGCTGATGATGATCTAATATTTCCACTATTTATTTATCAGGTAAAACTTTGTGTTTTTAATCACTTTCTACCTGTGGTGTGTTGTGTACAGTCCCTCACGAGCAATGATATATATACACTTTACAATCTTATCGCATTAACACACACGGAAACAAAGCTGTTTCTGTCTACAAATGAACAATATTGTAATGTGACAAGTTGTTTAGTGCTTCTATATTATTGCACGTGACTGTACGTTTTTGTTGGATGTTCAATGAGTTAAAAAAATGTTTGATCATCATCACTCATAGTCACATCTATAACTACTTATTGAATTAAATCCCTGCTAAAGTTGCAAAACTGACGATTTTAATAATAGCAAAGGTTTGCGTCGAGATGATTAAATCAGTTCAGTCATTTTAGTATGATTTAAAAATACGATGATTATTACAACCCGATTCACAGAAGTAGTAATTTATAAAGAAAATAATAAATAAAGTGGCTCAATATTAATTTTGACAATAAAATTAAAATATACTTACTCAATATTTTTGCAAGCCTCAATGCATTAGCCTGAGCAAACATCACGGGATCCACATTATTTAAGTATCCACTCGGTCTTTTGAAGTACATTTGGAGTACTATTGAAGTCCCGATGAGGGCAAGATCGGTAACGTTAACAGAATTGGATGCACCGGTGTTTGTTGACTTAAGAAATCTCATGGCACAAACCTGATGATTTAATTAAAGTGAGTCAGGATCGGAAGCTTTTGGGTTGGATGAACTTATGAAGATATATTTGGAAGAGTATAAAGCATCCTTGTGGTTGGGCTGTCAGCCAACAAATGTCAAGTAACGTCTGCCGAATCCTAATCCTAACGACCTAATATTGTAAATCCAAAGGGTGTTTGTCTAGCCTTCCTTCAGGCCCTAAATAAGCAAACCATCGGCTTGATTTTAAGCATAGAGTTAGTTTTTTTATGAAGTACGGGGAGACTCTTAGCCTTCATCATACCTGACGTTAAGTATTGATGAGGCTGAAGATGGAAGCGAGCCTCTCCCGGAATCTCCAATCACTGAGGAACTGGCTATCTTATCTTAGATAAGATAGCCAGCTGGCTTAGATAAGGTGGTGGTAGCTAGCCAGGCGGACTTACAACAAGTCCTACCACCAACCAAACCGAATATAATATGTACCCCCGCTCGGAATCGAACCCGGGCCCCTGGGTCTGATACCGGTGGTTGTACCACTAGACCACAGAGGCGGTGAAGAGTTGGAAGGGTAGAGAGTAACATAGGCTACTTTATCCTGATATTCCCACGGGAACAAGAACCACGTGGGTGAAACCAAGGGCGGAAGCTAGTTATATCTAAACCAAATCTCTAAAGGAAATACTGTAAAAATAATATCGCCATGTTCTCATTCTGGACAGGATTTTGGTTTTTAATAAGTAGTGATATTATCCATCACGACGACACCATAAAATAATTATTAGGTAATATATCTGTCACTTTGATAAATGATACTAAAAATATAAAATCCAGACATAAAAAAGTTTGGTGTACATTTCTAAAGGAGTGAGTTAAAAACGCTTCATTATTGCAATTACCTACACTGTTCAAGCACGTGGACTGGAGCGTCAAATATTTATTTATTCACAGATATCCTTTCCCTAGCAGGGGTAGGCAAAGATCACTTATATTACTACTTGCTATGATCTTGTTTCTTCTCTCCTTTACCTTCCATATACAAACTTGATGAGTAATTCTTACGGTTTGACCCCTTATAAAAATAAAAAACCTATCTGCAGATATGGATCGGGCTATCTGAGATAGTTGCCTAGGATATTTATGTTAATACGACCAAATAACGACGGTTGCTAAGCAATGAAACTAGTATCCTAGGCAACTATCTCAGATAGCGCTATTCATATCGACAGATAGGTTATTAATTTCGGGCTTTTTTAGACCTCCTGAACATTCGTTTCTCAAACCATGTCCTTTCAAACTTTTATACCATCATACCATCAAAAACCCATTAGTTATGAAAGAAATTATTTTGTTTACAATATTCATTCACCATTGGAAGATTCGTCACGTCTGACCTGAAAACTTATAAAAAGCGACGATGTTTCAGCCGCGTCCCAGCGATTCATTTAAATGTATTCACTTCCTCGACTCTAAATCACACGAGATTAAAGAAATTTTAATTTTGAAGTGGCGGCTAATTTCGGCCAATTTATTACTATTAATGTATGTAGTTCTTCTTATAAGATCTTGTTTTGTGATAAGGTTAATGAATTGTTGACAAAAGTTTTTCGTGGAACTATTTGATGTTAAAATTGAGTTCACTACATCGTACGTATTACTACTTGTACTATTAAGTATTCTGTGGTATTACGTAGGTACCTGCCAGCCTTCCATCACCTATTATAAGATCTTGTTTTGTGATAAGGTTAATAATTTTGTTGACAAAAGTTTTTCGTGGAACTATTTGATGTTAAAATTGAGTTCACTACATCGTACGTATTACTACTTGTACTATTAAGTATTCTGTGGTATTACGTAGGTACCTGCCAGCCTTCCATCACCTATTATAAGATCTTGTTTTGTGATAAGGTTAATAATTTTGTTGACAAAAGTTTTTCGTGGAACTATTTGATGTTAAAATTGAGTTCACTACATCGTACGTATTACTACTTGTACTATTAAGTATTCTGTGGTATTACGTAGGTACCTGCCAGCCTTCCATCACCTATTATAAGATCTTGTTTTGTGATAAGGTTAATAATTTTGTTGACAAAAGTTTTTCGTGGAACTATTTGATGTTAAAATTGAGTTCACTACATCGTACGTATTACTACTTGTACTATTAAGTATTCTGTGGTATTACGTAGGTACCTGCCAGCCTTCTATCACCTATTAGAAACCATACCTTTGGAACGTTTTGTTTGCGTTTTGTTTTTATTGAAGGTGTCACATTTTGACACTCTGTACACTTTAGAGGCAATGATTGAGTGCTGCGCTAAGAGCTGGAGAACATTACTGCAACTTTAATACTGAAATCTAAGGAAAAGTTAAAAAACGTAATGCCTTTATTGTAGTTGTAGTTTGATTTGTCTTGGGTACTTATTCGTTCTTAGACATCAGTTTTAATTTATAGAATTTGACAAAACACTTTAAAACTGTTTTTTACAACTGTTTTAAGGTTGGACTGCATGCAACTATACGAGTACCCGCGAGCGAAACCGAATTCATCCGTTAGTTTATTTATAAACATCATCACAAGAAGTGATAATGTGTCACTAGATCGGGGTATATATATATGTCGCAGCCATCTGGTTAAATCAGCTGTTGGATTGGAAGGCTAGCCCAATAATTAAAGTTCGAGCATTTAATGAGACGGCTAAATATGACGTTCAGCCAAGTTGTTAAACGTTTCATTTAACGACTTGGTTAGTGGCCCCTTAGCCATTTAATGCCGGCGTTAAATGAACGGGCTAGTCCTCCAATTGAACGGCTGGTTGAACCAGTTGGCTGCGACATTTAAATGACGTCACCCAAAATGCATAGAAATAGATGCCCGAGACAGACAGACATAATGTTGCGTGTTTATGATGTTTCACATTTGTCTGCTGACTCTAAACTATGTTGGGATTTGTAAGAGATTAGATAACGTTGCGTTGTTTTTCGGATTTCGAAGATATAAAAAAAAATCTTACACTCACACCAATTAAACTTTTTTTTTTTGAGTGAGGGGAATGTATTTACGCATACCGATCGGTTATGCTGGGCTCACCTAGAACACCACCGCCCCCCGGCCCCCCACTCGGCCTCGAAAGGCCGAATGGGGAGGGCCGGGAGGGGAGGGGGGTACTACCAGCTAAACCCCTCACTACTTGCCCTCTCGCCGCCTTACGCCCTGGGGGACCCTTGTGGTAATCACCCCTATCACACCAATTAACCTAGCCCCAAAGTAAGCACTGTAAGGCTTGTGTTATGGATAAAAAAAACGAAAAAAAATAGTTTATTTCACTCTCATTGGATACAAAGTAAATTCAGTGGATATGACCATCCCAGGAGCCATGTGAACAGGCCTGTGTTGGGTAGTTTTGCTCTTCCTTAGACCAGCCCTCTAAATGTCTAATTTCAAAATCTATCACAATCCCTTTCAAATGTATTGTGATTGTGATACTGATTTGAATCCCTTTCAGAACGAATGATGTTTTAACTAACACTTCATTTGACACTTCTCCATACATTTGAAAGATATTTTCGAGTGTCACTTTGCTTAGACAGTTCAATTTCGTTCATTCAATACCTTATAAAACGCGTCCCGGTCAGAACCCCTTTCAAATGTCAAATAGTGACGTATATAAATATCTTTCAAATGACACATTGAAAGGGACTGCGATAGATTTTAAAATTAGACAATTAGCCCCCTGAATACAATAAGTTTTAAACTTCTAGGTATAGTAAACTATTTTATCTTATGCTAATTAAAATTTAAATTGAAATTCTTATAAATGGATACTAGGTAACGGATATAAATAATTATAATTATACTTAAATAAGTTTTTATATGTATTCGAACCCGGGACCTAAGAGTCAGCGACACCTTGAAACCGGTCTACCATTCTACCACGGAGGTCGTCGTTTTATTTATAACGTTCGGGAAAAATAAACGTAAAACTCGTATTATTTTCATTCATCATCATCATCAGCCATTTATACTAACTTTTTTTTTATGAACGTCGGGGTGATTCTTAGCCTTCATCATACCCGATGTTAAGTATTGATAAGGCTAAAGATGGAAGCGAACCTCTCCCGGAATCCTCATCACTCAGGAACTGGCTATCTTATCTCTAGCTGCCGGAACACAAAAATGCTGAAAACATTGTTGTTATGGCGTCAGACTTAGATAAGATGGTGGTAGTGGTAGCTACCCAGACGGACTTAGAACAAGTACTATTACCACCAACCAATATGTACCCCCCCTGGGAAACGAACCCGGAACCCCTGGGTCTGATACCGGTGGTTGTATCACTAGACCACAGAGGCGGTTGAATAAAAACTAAATCCCCTCGGAAGTCAGAACCAAAAGAAAATTAAGCTACATTTTTTTATGTAAATATTATAATAGGCTTGTTTAACAAAACATTAGTCTGGAGGATCGTAATTTATTTCACTATAAATCATTTAGGGTGGTATTTATCATTGAAATAGCGACCTTTTGCCTTTGACACAAGTGTTACACGCGGTGGAATGATAGATGGGAATATAATTGCGTGTCACGGGTTTGAAGCCATTATGGAGGACCATTGTTTTGTCGTTTGCCCTCAAATTGGTTGTTACCGATTCGGACGCGAACAAAATGTTCTAACAAAAACACACAAACTGTTTCGTTTGTTTTTAACTGGGTCTGTTTTTTTTAAATAGGTTGCAGTAGTTTTCAATTTATTTTAATATAATGCTGAGCTGTACCTAAGGCCTATTCATAGCCTAGGGCGTCATACGACTTAGACACAAAGCACTAGGCGAGAGACCTGAAAATAGCGAAAACGAGAAGAATAATTATAAATATATTTAATTAAGTACGCTATATATTTAATATCCGTATCAAAACCTTAAGTTTAATGTCAACTCTCAGTTATTTAAAACAGAACGCAATCAAAACTAGCAATCATGCGAAATCGTAAAATCAAAGCACGAATTGAAGAGCGACCCGAAAATCCGATTTACTCGGTCTGGCTTCCAAAACAATGGGTTATTAGGGTTTTTGCCAATAACTACAACAATAACGTCGTCGGTCCGTGCGACCGGCCGAGCGGAAAGCTCTGTACGGTCAGCAAGCAAAGCGCCAATGTTAATTGCAATATTAAGCGAAATGAGTATGTAAATACTATTGTTTATGAACTAATTAACACGGATATTTGCATGCTTTTGAATATAAAAGAACATTTAAAGTTTCAAGTTGTTGGACTGTATGTTTCCTGAATAAATTTCTTAAAATATTATATCGCTTCCCGTAACGAACTTCATACTGTACTTAACACTTTTATTTTACATTCATTGGCAGAGATACTAACATTTACTCCGATGGGTCTCTGTAATAAGACCGTATAAACCCGTAATTGATGTACCCAGATTGACATATTGAAAGCGACCGTATCAAACGACAAAGCATCTGTTTTATCGTACTGTATCACCCTGTATAATAAAACTATTTAAAGACCTACTACTGAAAGAGTGCCTACTACGAACACTCTTCGGACTAAGTTCGTTCTTCAATTTACTTGAGAAAGAGAGAGAACAGGACCACAGTTATATTGGAAAACATCAACTCGGCCACAAGTGAATTCCATCTAAATCTATCATAAATTACATTACTTTAGAAATTTTAATAAATATATTTTATGTATGAGATCTTCATTCTTTGTTCTTAGCGTGTTGATTCCGGCTTACATTTGTGAGGACCAAAGTTCAACCACCGAAACAGCACTGTCAGTCATATCAGGTGTCTTGTAAAGGTCAAAGTACCTAATGCAACATGTTTGTATTTACGAATAAGACCGAACATCGCCGTCGTTCGTGTGTACGTAGTAGGGCCTCATCCGAGCAATTGAGGCCACGTGTCAATGAGGCGCTACTTCCAGTTTTTATCGAACCTGCCGATCTTATTGGAAGTGACACCTTGCAGAAACTCGTTATGTGTACGGTCAACAGCAGGTCATCATCAACATCACAAAGCTGTCAAATTTCTCCAATCGACTTTGATCTTTAACACGTAAGCTGTTGAGCTCGGAATTGTCTGATTGAACATATGAGACCTTAAATCTCTCTCGTTCGACAATTACCTATTGCAATTGTGGCAGTATAGCTATTCGTTCTTCATATTATTACTAGCGGCCACCCCCAGTTTCAACTACGTGCTCCCCGTTCCCGTGGGAATATCGAGATAAATTATAATTTATGTTATAGCATATGTGTTATCCTGACGTATATTTATGTCAGATTACTATCATCGAAATCCGTTCAGTAGTTTTAACGTGAAAGAGTAACAAACATACTGTTACAAACTGGCCATCAGGCCGGTGACAGATTAATCTCCTTTTATATACGTATATTTATTGTGCTCTTTTTTGCTGTCCTGTCTGTTTTGCTGTTATCTTAGTATGGGTGTGTGTAGGAATAACTCCAAATAAAAATGTCTCGACTTACGTGAAGCGGTATGCTGTCCAAGCAAGCACACACAAGCACATAAAAAGTCGGAAGGAAGAGCAGAAGAATTGTTGATAGAAAATAAGCAAAGCGTTCAGTTCACACAGCACAGCACTACAGGAGATAACAATGTTAATAACTAAGATTCTAGATAAGATAAGATTTGCGGTTTGTATCTCAATTATTTAATATATTTCCTAACTTACATTTGGACCAGGCCGCGTTGCTCGGGTTTTTCTGGGGGCCGATAACATTATTCGCGTGGCCGCCGAGGTCTCAACCGCAGCGGGCCTCCTTTGCCGGCCCTGCAAGAAGCTGGTGTGGCTTCCAGTCTGACGGCCTGGTCGTGGCCTTTCTCTCTCTTTTTACTTCTTGCAACTCTTCACTGTTGAAAGAGAGGGAGAGATGTTACGAACTGGCCATCAGGCCGGTGACAGTTTAATCACATTTTATTGAAGTATATTTTTAGATTTATTTATTGTGCTCTTCCTTGCTGTCCTGTCTGTTTTGCTGTTATCTTATTTTCGGTTTGTATCTCGTTTTAATTTCCCAACTTACTTTGATCCCCCCTTTTACTTACCCCCTTTACACATACATTCATCCAAACATCCTCACAAACTTTTGCATTTATAATATTAGTATTATTATATTTTTTATTATGTATAACACTACATTTAAGCACAATCATATAGCAGCATACACAGATACACCCAACTTTCATTATACTAGAACATTTACGACACGTTTATTTCATATATGTTTTAGTGTTATTTGAGTTGTCATCTTTATTAAATAGGTATTTAACTGTTAAGCCTAGCCTGACTGTAAAATAATACTGCTATGTTGGAGTCCTCACGGTTAAGTAACAAATTGATTTCTTATATTTAACATAAAATTGTGTACCTTGTGTGTAGTTGTTCGTGCTGTGCCAAGGCCCTGTCTGATAGAAAAAAAGGCTTCTGTGCCATTCTACCATCTACGAATAGCCACAGAGTTTTTATACTGAGGCTCTTTAGCACACAACATGCGTGTTGCTTCTTTATTTTCGTTTTTAACCAACTTCAGAAAAAGGAGGAGGTCCTCCATTCGACTGTATTTTTTTAATCAAATAAACTTATAAATAAGAAGTTTTGAGAAGTCTATATGTTATCTAACACCCCATTCAGAATATCTTTTAGCTGAAACAAAGAATGTGTGCAAGAAACTTATATTTTTTTTTATCAGAAGCGGCAGCATTTACTTTTAAATACCTAAGCAAATCGTATAATAATGTGATATCCATCATCAGCCTGTGGACGTCCAATGCTGGACATAAGCCTCTCTTAGCTCACGCCTATTGTGGCGTTCATATGAGGCTATTAGCCTACTCCTACCACGCTGGCCAGGCATGTAAGGGAGTGGTGACACTTGTATTCTTAGGCCGTCACCACACGGCACAATATTGTGATACAATCTAAGATATTCTTATTGTTACTAAAGTATTAGACTATTGAAAGTGATGTGTGTTATGTTACCTTTTGTATTTAATTTCTTTCCTTTCATAAGTATTAATTTCGTTTTCTTTGCTGTCTATACGTCAGAGAGGAGCGGTTGAGTTTGTCATTATGATTAAGATAATTCGTTGGTATATACGAATGATTATTTTATTTTTAACTTTTTGGGATCGGTTTATAATCACTAACGTTTGGAAATTGAAATGTCATTCGTTTATTAAAGGAAATAAATCGAAGCTATTCTTTGTGGTTTAAATTATTAAAAGGAATATTAAGAATTCAAAAGAAAAGTATTTTTTAATTACTTTATCTTGTAATAAATTTAAATAGAAAAATAGGTATTGGAAAAAAACAACTCGACCACAAGTGAATTCTCAGGTGGGATCATCAAAATCATAATTTATCTTGTTTGGATTACTGTATGTAAAGTTATAACTTTTTAATTTTGCATTTTACAATGCTATTTTTATGTGCTAAATATTAAACAAGAAAACATGAGACTAGTTGCTTTTCTCTAGTATATTTTCTTGTTTAATATATATGAAAAGTGTTTAGAATTATAGTTTACGTGTCCTTTCTCCACCGTTCGAAGTATTAGTAACAAAACAATTACCTAACCGTGTTATTTTATAGACAGACTGGCGGAATTGACATGGAAGATAGCGTAATAATTAAACAAACGACGTGATACTCGTAACAATTTTGTTATAACAGCACCCTGTGTCCCCGTCGTATTAATCGAAAAGCCATAAACCAAGATCCTGTGCGAGACGAATTATCCGCGCCGTAAACCGACATTTTTACGAGGGACAGGTAAACTCGAAATAGACGCGTTCAAAAACCCCATCAAACGCCGCAAGTGTACAGTGACATACGAGCGGCGTGTGGCACGAGATGAAGCGGGAGCGGGTGTGGCTTTTAGGCCGCGTCTCAATGGGCTCGACTCCTTAAGGTGGTACGACTTCCATACAAACGAACATTGCTCAATTATTGGTTCATCATACCTTAATAATTCAGAAATACATGCGCAACTAACTCGTTTCAGTTATTTGTTTGCGCGAAATAATAAAAAAAATGTACCTCCATACATAAATCACGAATAAACTAATATATTATAATTTCAATAATTCTACGTATGTGTGTGTGTGACTCATCGCATTTATATACCTCATGCATGAAAGTACATTTTTTTTTTACTTATGGTAAATTTTAAATAGAAAAATATTGGAAAAAATTGTCTCGGTAGCTCAGCGGTTAGAGCATTGGACCGGATTTCCAAAGGTCGCTGGTTCGATTCCAGCCTGAGAATTCACTTGTGGCCGAGTTAATTTTTTCCAATATTTTTCTATTTAAAATTTACCATAAGTATAAAAATAGCATTGAAAAATGCAAAAATTACAAAATCATAAAAAATATTTTTTTTTTATAATTTCGCGCAAACAAATAACTGAAACGAGTTAGTTGCACATGTATTTATGAATTATTAATGTATGATGATGATGAACCAATTAATGTGCAATGTTTGTTTCTATGGAAGTCGTACCACCTTAAAAGTGAAATTGCAAGGTCATATAAAGCAGAACACTCTTTTGAATAGATATCTTTTGACCAAAGTTATGATTTTCGATACGTGAAGAAATTACTAACTTATATGATAATGTGCAACGACAAGCGATACTATTAATCAGAATGTCTTCTGACAGTGACGACTTTCATAATATGGCTCTTGTGTTCTCCTTGTCATGCGATATCCATAAAAAGTAGGTATGATTTATTCACGAAAATTCTAGAGAAAAATATATATTTAGCCATGAATATTTTAATGTCGACAATGACTACAGCCGCATTATACGCCGTGCCAAAGCCATTTTGTAGAAATAGTGCTGCTTTAAAACGAAGCTGTATGGTAATATTGAATTTGAGTACGTAAATAGAATCAAAACTTGCCTAACTGAAACTGGATCTGAGCAAATTATTGCGAAAAACATTTATAAAAAAAATGAAAACCGACTTCAAAACACTATAAAGCAAAAAATAAACCTTTTGGAGTCGGTGCAAAAGTAGATAATATCATGTCATCCAAGTAACAAATATGAAATGAAATATATAAAAATGCTCAAAACATAAAAAGTACTGGGTCAAACTAAACCAAATTTTATGGGACCAATTGGCAACTATTCTGCATCGAACAAAAAAAGAATCACGGAAATCGGTTCAAAAATCTCGGCGTAATCGGTGTACATACATAAAAAAATAAAATAAATAAAAATATACCAACCGAATTGAGAACCTCCTCCTTTTTTGAAGTCGGTTAAAACAGTTTAAAGCAGGATTATTATTACAAACTGACATTGGCACCTGTCAAATTATTCAACTGAATAAGAAAATCCGACTATAGTGTTAATGTTAGCGGCTATAACCATATCCTGAAATATTATTTCCGCTACATGTCTTAACTTGATACGCTGACAGGCAGTCTGAGTTTTGACATGTGTCATACTATCTGACGTTACCGAATTTGTGAGCATTCCACGTTTTTCGTGCGCAGGCACTAAATACTTCGTAACTTCGTAATATTTACATCTTTTGACGAATTTGAGTTACTAATGAGGTGTTATTTGTTTCAGGTATGTTACATATGTTTGAAATAATCTTCACGTGGTGAGTTATATTACTTTACTGAGGATACTCTGCTTTTTTACCTTTCCGTGTGTTAGATCAGACGGTATAAACAGGGCGCTAAAGCAATATTTATAAGTGAATTCCCTAACAATTCATTTATTAGTTTATTTCCTACGAAATTGACATTCAGTAATTTTCATTTCATTTGCCTTCAAAAAATTAAAAGCAAATTCTGCTACACTGACACTGACACAAATCCATAGAAAATAAACAATTAAATTATTTTTTTAGGGAATTCACTTGGCAATATTGCGTTAGCGTCCTTTATAAACCCTCAGCAATGGACCAGGAGCATGTGATCCTTCGAGCATTTCTGAGAGTCTAATATAGGCTAAATAATATACTAATAAATAATATACTTAATAAATAATATAATATCTAGTTTCATATGAGAATGATAAGAAGATTTGATGAAACCACGAATTTATTTACTTAGGGCCAAAACACATCTACGCCAAGGCGTTTAGGCCCTTATTGTAAGCTTAATTGTAAGAGTAAACATCGGGGCGATCGAATTCGAACATTTTGCTTGATCCTTAGGCACTCGTATTTTACAATCTTTCTTAACCTATTTAATGAATGAGAAGCGTGATTCCACTTTCACCCTTATCATCATCACCATCAGCCTGTGGACGTCCACTGCTGGACATAGGCCTCTCCTAGCTCACGCCTATTGTGGCGTTCATAGGAGGTTATTATCATCAGGCCTTATCATCACTTAACATCATCTATGCTGAACAGCTAATGATTTCGTTCTATTTAGTTTTAAAAGAAATAACCACAAACGTATCAATAATGAAATCATCTATCGCAATAAAAATGCGTATTCCACAGTAAAGCGTTTATTAAAGAATAAAATAGAAAACCTAAAACGAAAATAACAAATTAATATATAAAAGTCGTTTGTACTTACCAAAAATGTTTACAAATTTATAAACAAAATTGGTCTTACCTGTAGAAGGCTACAGGTTTTCCTGTTTATGTAAGATTTGATGCTGGATGACAATATAAAATATTAAATTTGTTATTGATGTTATTCGACTAAAATAATTTTGTGGACTCAATATGCCAAAACGGATAAAATATTCTATGACAACGATATGACATTCAAATTATTATTTTTCAGAACTATCATAAAAAAATGTCAAATAGGTTCGTAGGTAAGCCACAAAGCAGGTTATAAAATACATAGCATAAATATTGTAGAATACGTAGAGTAGCTCGTAACGACAACGTTACACATCTACATAAACTGTTGATTGCTTTTTGTTCCCCTGTAATACAAATAGTGGGTTTGACCCAAGTTTTTACTGGTGTCCTCTAGGAAGATTGCATGACCTTTTTTATGGGTTCTGGACCTTCGCTGTCAACTCCTAAATGCTGATAGTGACGTAGGAAGAGATTGGAATACGAGATCGGTGGAATAGGAACGGTGTGTGATCTGATTCAGTATTTTACTATTTTACTTTGGAAATAAGTACTTACGAGTATATAGCAATAAAAAGTTTAGGTGCAAAATATTTTTTTAAATAACTGCAATAGGATCTGAAAAGACTTTCTATTACTTCAAGCTCCTGTTAGTCTTTCTTTATTACTTACTTATATTAATGTTGCCATTAGCAGAAGATAAGAGATATAGTTAGGTATTAGTTAGTAAGTTAGTTTTAAGACCTAGTATCGTAAACATTCTAACGAAATCAAGACATCCGAACAATAAAAAAAAACTTTCTAAGAAGTTTTCTGCATAATGAATCAGAAAAACTAAATCTCATAATAATTCAATGACTTTAAATATAAAATAGTATTATTAATTGTTTTTACTATTGTATGATAAAGGGCTCAGTAGCGTGTTTACACAAAGCTTTTAAATAAATATTGAACATTAATAACATTAACGGACATTAACAAAAATTACTTCCCTGGGGAACTCCTTAGTTAAAGTGTCCCCAATAGTTACAGCCACTATATCTGTCAACGGCTCACCATTAGCTTTCAAAGCAATGTTTTATTTTGAACTGGAATAAAAAAGTAATGGATTTGTAATATAAAATATATTCTGTGATTTTAATGTGATAAAAGTTACAAAAAGAAATGGACGGTCTGTAAGTAATTAGCAATGTATTATACAAAACATCCAAAAAGATATAACAAAAATTAAATCTTACTCCAGTTTTAAGATGAAAACTTGTTTTCAAAATTTAAAATACAAAACGAACGCGACACTAAAAACAAGACAGATCAATTAGCAAATCGTTTTGTTTTACACGAGCGTCCCCGCCCCATTGGAATTTAAGGACCCAGTTCCCAAGCTAAGAATAAAATTTAAAAAGCAAACTGTCATTCGTTGCGCGCGTAATTTTGGCGCGGACGGATATAGTCTGTAGTCTGTGGATGGGGACGCGTGCATTTCATTATCCCGTGTGTTTACAGTCGCGGCTGCGTTATTGGGTGCTAATGACACGACGCACGCTGCGCTCAACGTTAACTCAGTAGGCATCCACTCTGATTCGTGTCGTCGCTTTTAGAACCGAATGTATCTGAGAAAAAGGGATTATCGATTACGTGGCAACACTTGAATTCTTTGAAAAATATAATGTGATACGAAAAAAAAACTTTCTATCTATGAGTGTTGATTTCTATTTCGGATACCTAGTGTTTTAATAGATATGACACAGATATCACAGGTCTTGAATTGATCACGTTCGATAGTTTCTTTCCTTTTTCGTGTGTATCGTAATAAACCGGAGAACGTTTGAAAACCCCATAAGTTGGCAAAGGAAACTTATGTATGACAATAAAAGCTTTTATTTAATTGCAGAAAGCTTGACGACGTTAATTTAATGAAAATACATCTTTTAAACAACGATGACAAACTCATCAAGGTTCCAGCCAATTAGCAAATGTATCGCCCTTAAATGTATTAAAAGTGTTTATGAAATTAATTCAACGTTAACTGGCAGCAAACAAGATTGCCAGTGACTGCGAAATTAAAAAGTAAAAAGCAGAGCGCCTTCAGATTTCGCGCTCTTTGTTTATTTTTAAAAGGTTCTTTTTGGGCATGATTGATGGCCCTGCCCCGTGCACTGAGTGCACACAAAAAAACTTGTTGCATTAAATATCAATTTTTCACTTTGATAAATATGAATCCTTCTTAAATTCTACTTTTTGTGTTTTGGTATCGCGAGCTTTCATGCTTCCTGAGCTTGATTCATTATTGGCCAAGTTTCAAGAACATCTTGCGGTTCCAGTAATCTTCTTATTATGTCAACGGTAATTCATACAAATGATTGGGACCGAAATAACGAAAAAAATTAAATATAGAATTGAGAAAATACTTGTTCCTTTCTGCAATCAAGAATAGTAACGTAAATTCTGTTATATCGCAGATATCGATCAATCGATATTCTGAAATAGAATCGCCTTTGATGTGCCCGCGAGATTTGATCAAAGGTTATAATTTAACACACGTCTGTCGGTAGGATGTTTTATGTACTTTCTTCGTATGAAATACGGTGAGCTAGAAAACAGTAGTCAGATAATAAATTAATAAACATCGGCCATTCAAGTCGATAATGGAAATTTTAAACGCAACACAAAAGCTTTTAAATGCTTTACAAAGTTTATTTTTAAATTTAACTATTGAGATTATGTTATCCATTAGTCTGAAACGCCAAAAGTAAAAATGGTTGAAGTAAAAATGTTTGAAAAATATTTTTTTTTATAAAAAGGTAGGTACTTTCTATCAATGAAATTTGGTGCTAAATATGAGTCAAAATTGATTTATGACAATATTTGAATAAAATATCTATTGCATTGGACGACATAAATGTCCTTTTATACCATTTCGAATCCTTTCTAAATGGAGAAATAAAATGTAACACAAAACCAAATTTCATATGCATACCATATCCACAATAAGTTGACACCTAAAAGACCTTTTGTCGTTGATATAGAGATGCGTTCGGTGTGACCTGTTGCTATAAAAAAGCGGTATATTCGTAAGGACAGCACTATCTGGACAATTTATCGGGTCGCGGGCGGTATCGGCCGTCCGATCTCTTTGTCCGGCCCGCGGTGGCTTACGATTTCATTTTGCTAGACCGCAGTTGACACGTCCAAATGACGTGAGTGTCATACGTTTGTTTTCCTTTTTAAACTTTTGTTTGAAATTGGAATAGCACAGATCTAATCATAGTGGTTATGTAGAAAAAAATAATAAAGCTTTCGATTATGACATTATTTAAACGATTTAATGAAAATTTTGGATGTATTGTGGCTGGGTTCCACTAGATAATTTTGAGAGAGACACGATTATATGTAGTTGTCAAAGATATCAAATTCCTTATATTTTCTGATTGCTTAAAATAAAAAAAAAGTAACAAAATTCAATATTATTCAGTTTATTCAGTCTAGGCTGTTACAAGCCCGTATGAACGTCAAAGAAGCTACGCCGTCGGTTCACAAACCCTACGGCGGGAGACCTCTGTAAGCTTAGTATTTACTGTTAAAAAAAAACCACCATTAACAATCTCATCAATTATAGCTATTTTTATGCGTAGTTAAGACTTTAAATCTTTACTGAAAAAATATAATTTGCGTTAACCACAAAGAATACCAGTACGACCTTTTGAACATAAAATTAAATTAAAGCTGGTCACAAAAACATAAACAGACACTTAAAATGACTTACTTAAATAAATCAAAACGATAACGGAAAATTATAGGCTAAATCTGACAACATTAATTCTGTTCGCATAAATTAGAATAATATCGTCAACGTATCTCAACTAAGTCTCAGCGAATTAACCGAACGGATCCAGTAATTGGCAAGTTTAGTTTGCAACTAAGCTCGCGTAATTAAGCTTCTATAGATATATCAACAGATTATACATCAAAACTGCACGCTTATTCTCGGCTTCGGTGAGCTTAATTCCAGAATAAGCCTTTGCGCATGTTGCCAGTGAATAATACAACTAAATTCGTATCGGGGTTACCAGGTTGACTTAAAATATTCTTCGAAAATTGCTTCGTCTTTTGAATAGATAAAAAAGTATTTTTATTTTCATATAATTAACAACTTATGAAACAAACGTGTAAACATAAATATTTAATTATATTTAAAAAAATTAAGTCTATCAAATTGCACTTATAGCATAAGTGATAAAGTTACAGTGCGACACAAAAGAGTAGAAAAAACTGGGGGCGCCACTAGCTAATAACTAGCAACCATCTAGCAAATATTTCACTAATTCCACTTCCTAATACGAAGACGCTAAAGGTTTGGCAGCAGAACTACCATCTTGACAGTCGTCATATTGCCTTACATTGAAGTTGATTATTAGTTCCTAAAAAAATCCGTTTTCTACTCTTTTATGTCGTCGCCTGTACTTAAATATAGGCAATTTTTTTTTTCTTTTGTATAGAGTTGGTTTGCTTACGGATTTACAACGGACGAAATGCCAGTGACATGTGGCACTGGAGTGTGCCAGACGCTGGTACGGGCTGTGACTGAGTGGCACAGGTGGTCGGGGGCGGGCCGTTCACTTGTTTTGAATTAGCCAAGGTGTGATTTTATTCTTACTAAACATTTCAATAAAAAAGCTTTCCCACTATAGTCAGATTTTTATTTGGACGGAATACTGAAAACGACAGTTTTTTGTCATCTTACTCAACACAAACATTTTCCGTCATGTACGTTTTATTGGATATCATATAAACAAAGAATAACTTTATAAATATGACAATATAAAATAAAATGGTGTTTGTTTAGTTTATTTTAAAAACTAAACGGTTAATAAGAAGTACCCAGTCATAATTTGTATTTATCATTTTTAGGGTTCCATACCAAAATGGTAAAAAGGAACCCTTATGGTGAGAATCAGTCTGTCTATCTTTCACTGCTGGATTTATCAAGAACTACTAATGCGGTCAGCTTGAATTTTGGATTTAAGTGGACAGCATTAGTTTTAAATGACGTTTCCCAACAATTTTGCAAAAAGAGTGAATTTAAATATATTTATACATTTTTTTTTTGGAACACTGACTGAAAGGGGGTCTTAAAATAGCACTAGGACTTGTGGCTAGCGGCATAGTTTTCAACCTTTGAAGAATTTTGAAAAAAAAAATTGCTTTTAATTTGGTATGTCGATGTATGGGGACAATAATAATGGTACGGAACCTTTCAACTAACTCCGACTTTCCGAGGCTTGTCTGTGGACATCACCGACCATCTCGAACTTCTCGGCATGGAGTTGACTGCCAACCTCAACTTCGGCGCTACCATAGAGACGAAGGCACAAATTGCAGTGAAAAAGCTGGGCCTTCTGAACAGGGTTAAACGATACTTCACGCCTGGACAGCTTCTTACTCTATACAAAGCTCAAGTCCGATCGTACGTGGAGTATTGTAGCCACCTCTGGGATGGCTCGGGTAAATACCAACTCGCTACTCTCGACTCGGTAGAACGTAGAGCCAGGCGACTTATCGGTGACCATGAGCTGGTTAAAACCCTACATAGTTTGAGTTACCTCCGTAAGGTCGCTTGTCTGTCGGTTTTCTACATACTTTACTTTGGGGAGTGTGCATCTGAGCCGCATAACCTCATCCCGCCTTTTCCTTTTTTCCATCGGGATACCAGACGTACTGCAGGCTACCATCCATACTTGGTTGCCATTCCCAACATACGCACAGAGCACTTTAAGTCCTCTTTAATCATTTATTCAGTCTAGGCTGTTACAAGCACTTATGAACGTCAAAGAAGCTACGCCATCGGTTCACAAACCCTACGGCGGGAGACCTTGTAACGAGAAGAACCGGCAAGAAACTCGTCAAGGACTATTTTTTTCTCCCTGTTTTATTTCATACAGAGTCGTCAAATTGAAAAGTGAGCTTAACATATCAGTAAGGTCAATTTCCATCACAAAAGAAAATACCAACTATAACATTACATTTTATGGTTATCCTAACCGTAAACAATTTTCAACTCGTAAGGAAGGACTTACATTTAACATTTCTCGCATTACAAGGTTACTGTACTGCAAGTTGTGACGTACATACAGGTCGATAGCAATTTATTTTAGATGAAAATATTTAAACTCTAAGCACAACGTTAAGACAAGCAGACTGAAGTAGACCCATTTCCGCTGGCGGCACCCGTTCACGAGCATGAAGCACGAACCAGCCATCGCTTCGCTCAACCATATTTTAGGGAACGTAACGACCCGCCTCACACGACACCGCCGAAGAAACGTTTGAGTGAGCATGACGTACTTCAGGTACTTATGTTAAAGTGTATAAATAAAAAAAATACAATGGCAAAAACAAAAAAAAAGTAAGATAAAAGTGCATTAATATAAGACGCAACTTACAATGTTACTGGAAGACGCATCAGCTGGGTCATAATGGTAGTGTGAAGAAGTGGAATGAAGGAGTGGAATGCCCTGCCGGCGTCTGTTTTCCCGAGCAAATACAACCCAAACCTCTTCAAGGTACAAGTGAACAGGCTTCTTCTGGGCGAACTCTCTTCATCTTAGACTTCATCTACGCTCCTCGGCCAGATTGAGGTCAAGAGTAAGCCCATTGGATGTAAAAAAATAATAATTGTAACTTACCTATGTATCGGGGTAATGTAGTAGTCAGGGATTCCATTGAAAGGAAAATATTTTCCCCATTGATTGTGGTAACTTCGATAATGTGCTATAAAAAAATGCGATTACCATTTTAATATCATTAGAAAATTTTAAGTCCTAGTTTTTCTAATTGGAACCTTAAATTCAACAATGTTTTTCTTTTCACCTAAAAAGCGTTATGATTTTGGTGTGATTTTTTAAATTGCCGCACTTCAGAACTGTCAGAATTCCATCAAATTAAAAATCAGATTATAGACACTTTAAAAAATATCTTTGTTAAAGGTTTTTTTTTGCATAAAGTAAAAAAATACTTTTTGTAATTATTTCAAATCCCTGTATGTATATTACATAGATTTTCTTATTTTCTTTTTGATGTCACAGGTGGGTTTGTTTATCATCTTATATTTTTGATAATATATTCTACTTTTATCATACTATACTTTATCACTAAAATAGAATAAAAGCTGGTTCTTTGTTTTAAAAGCTGTCCTTAAAGTTGTAAACAATAAATACGTTATTATATTTACAGCATGACAAGGTATTCTCAAAACAATTATTATTGCCGTAATGACGACACAAAAAATAACTTAAAACACCGTCAAATTGCTTGGGAGCCCTTAATGACAAATTGTTTTGTTCGTCTTTCGAATTCAATTTAAAATGTCTTTAAAAAGTCGTATTAGGGAGTGTCTTTTGTTTGTGTAACAAAACCTTATTAGAAGTCGGACAGTACAAAAATAGTCTATAATCTTCTTTGAAAGTTTTTTAAAATGTTTAAACCGAATAATTTTCACTGAAAATGTGAAAACCTTCGAGCGAGCAAACGCAATAAGTATTTTATGTACACGATAACATTTAACAATATAAAAGTTAACAGACGAACAATTCGACACTTATCAATTAAAAAAAAAACAATATTTGAAGATATTTATTCTAGTTGATCAAGATTTCTTTAAACCCTTTATTTGTACCGCATTCGCTGTTATCTGTTACCTGAAGTTTGACTGGCAGAGAATACTTTTAGTATTAGGTCCGCCTTTTGTACTTTACTTTGTGTATTTTGTACAATAAAGTTCAATAAATAAATAAATATTTAAGGTACAGTTACAGATTTTTTGCCGAAAACTAATAAAGACGCATTAGCAGTTTATTCGCTACAAGCTAAATGTATGTCACTTCTGATAAAGTTGTAGATAAAATAAGGCTGGGTGTTTGTAAACTGTGAAGTTTACGCTGAGCGCGTGTTGCCGAGGTAACGGCCACTGACTGTCCCATGGCATTTGACTTAATTAAATGTTAATTATATGTATTTTGCGGCGTTGGAAATTGCCTACTTTGTGACTATTTACGTTTTGGCTAAAAGGAATTACATGATATGAATGAGTAGGGAGAACATTACATAGATTTAAAGTGTCGTTTTTTTTGCGACTTAAACGGCTGATTTATTTTTTCATAATTATAAGAGCCAATTTTTTATAGTCCCCTTATTATTATGAGGAATATATTTCGGTATCTTAAATAATTTATGTTACTTACCTAAATAATTGTGCTTAATTTTAATTGTGCTTATTTAAATAAGCTGTGTAGTGTCGGCTTAGAATAGCTCCCCCCTCTACCCCCTCTCATCCCGTGGGTGTCGTAAAAGGCGACTAAGGGACTCAGTCTTCAGGAGACGGGCAGCAGCATCTCCTACAAACTTGGCCATACTACGATCGCCAACCCGCCTGCCAAGCGTGGCAATTATGGCATGAACCCCCTTTGGGGGAGGCCTATACCCAGCAGTGGGTGTTATGTGGCTGAGACGACGACGACGACCTAAATAATTCAACAAAAATCCGTATGACGGTAGGTATGCAGTAGCAGTAAGGGGTTATTACAGTATAAGTATTTTCGGACGAATATTCATAAAACTAACCATCAAAACAAGTATGCAGTAAACTACAATCAAAGAAAGATATACCTACCTACGTAAGTCTTAGCCTTACGCTGACGTCCCTTTCAATCTTCACAGCAATAACAGAGACAGCAATATTTTCCCTACGACAAACGTTTTCGTCCGAACGAAATTTATTTATCAAAAATACCCGAAGTATTTTACGATTACACTGACGCATTGTTGTAAAAATAAAGCTCGCGTTATATCACCGTTGAAAACGAGACATACGACATACGTTGTTTGTGTTTGTGACACACGCGCTTTCCGTTCGGCGAGCGCGTGTCACAATCACAAACAACGTATGTCGTATGTCTCGTTTTCAACGGCGCTTTCCGTTCGGCGAGCGATGTAGGTGGTGATGGTGACACAGGGACGAATAAAATGTGCAATCGTGCAACGTGACGACTTGCGATAGAAGCATCTCAGCCGTGAAAGGGGAAACTTTTAGTAATTCCGCAGTTATTATTAGAAAAGCTTTTTATAAAAAAAAAACTTTAAAAAATAAAAAATAGGATCATTGGATAAGATTTCCTGAAAACTATTGAATCGATTTCAAAATTTCAAAAAATGGGACCTTGGGAGTAAATCTGACGTTAACGTTAGAACCATTGTAATCGGTTCAGCCGTCGTCGTCGAGTAATCGGTGAAAATACATAAAATTGCCTTTCAATATCATTTATTCAGTCTAGGCTGTAAAAAGCACTTATAAACGTCAAAGAAGCTACGCCATCGGTTCACAAACCCTACAGCGGGAGATCTTGTAACGACTAGAACCGGCAAGAAACTCGTCAAGGGCTTTTTCTGTTTTATTTCATGTTATGTTAAATAAACATCATAGTTTGTGTGGTCGGTTATTTGTTGTTGGTTTTGGTGTTATTTTAAGCGTTTTTTTAGATTTCCCGACATTTCGGCACCTTTTCAGATGCCTTGATGATTGTGATTTGTGATGATGACATTATTTATAAATAGCATTTCCTAAAGACAGTAAATATGCTAACCAAAACTATTTAAATATTCAAAGATATTTCTTATCGGTCCACTAGAAGCCACTCTTCGATATAAATCGATTAATCAAACAGTGGATACTGTTAAAATTATTAAATTAATGGGCTTAACTCGCTCGTGATTTCTCGATAATCCGGCTAGTGTGCGTTAGTGTATTAATTTGTCAAACTTGTCACCACAGCATTGGGGTTCGGTGTGACTGACAAGCGGAAAGCGATTAAGAAGCTATACGGAAAAAGAAAGGAGATGTTATAAATCTGGTTATAAGAAATATATATCTTCATAACTTTATCTAGATTTGTAAAGTTTCAGAAACACGATTTTATGACTTTGCCTCGACACATTTTCTTTTTTAAATAAAAATTAAAACTTAAAAACCCGGCTGCATCAAAAGGCAAGTCAACTAAAAAGATGGAAACCCATCATCCAGGAATTTGGTCACCCATCCCTTGACCGACCATTGCGAAAGTTGCTTAACCTCAACAAACGCAGGCCGAGCGCGCGAACCACTGCGCCACAGGCTCCTCAACACAACAATACAAAAAAAATATTATTGTTATGGCGTCATCAGGCTTAGATAAGATGGTGGACTGACTGACAACAATTCCTACCACCAACCAAAATTATAAGTGAAAAACAAAGAATGTACTAGCTAAAAGCTTTCCAGTGCAGATAGTAAAAGCTTATCAAAGAACAGGGTATCTATACTAATATTTCAACCGCCTTTGTGGTCTAGTGGTAACAACTACCGGTATCAGACCCAGGGGATCCCGGGTTAGATCCCCAGCGGGGGTTCATATTCGGTTTGGTTGGTAGTAGGACTTGTTGTAAGTCCGCCTGGCTAGCTACCACCATCTTATCTAAGCCTGACGCCATAACAAATAGCCTGGTTATGGACATAGCATACTTTTTATCCCGATATTCCCACGGGAACAGGAACCACGCGAGCGGCCGCTAACTATTCGATAAATTAATATAGGCAATAGGCTGGCATATTAATAAATTTTTCTCAAACATGCATGGAAATGTTGTCAATATTTTCGAAAAAAGAACACGCGAAGTATCGAATTTACGGACAAAGAAAATCAAATCCATTGTAGGAGCGTTTTTTGAATTTGGAACATTACAAAGAGTATTTAACAACTCCAGCACTCCGTTTCAAACAACATTGCTGGAGCGCTGTAATGTTCCAAATTCCAAAAGACGCTCCTGCAATGAATTTGATTTTCTTTTAGTAATTATTAAATGTATAATATAAAAAGTATGTTTTATTTCCCTGCATTCTTTTGAGAAATGCACTATATATGCCTCGGCGGAAATGGCAACTGCATGTCTCGTATTAGTGAAGTCCTCGCCTACGGCTCGGCCTTCAAACTCATACTCGACCTGCAATTGCCTATTTCACGACCTTTGCAATAATGTACTATTCTCTCAATGAATTGGTAATCAAATTTTAACGACTCAAAAAGTGCATTACAAATTTATTTTAATATAAAATATATTTTTATTTTATACTTGCGCCAGGCCCCACCGGTCCCCAAACTGTAGTAGTAATAAATGACAAGTAGAATGACCACTCGATGACATGGCGTTGGGAAATCGATTTGGTTTATTATTGATGGGCTCGCCATCGACATCGTCAGGGCAAACAGACGTTTACTTTTTTTCGCCTTTAATTGGAAAAGTCAAATGGGAATGTATGTTTAAAAACATACCAAAAGTTTGCAAAGTCATAAGAAATAAGACTATAATATGATATTTATTATGATACAATATGAATTGTCAGATGAATACAATTGGTTTTGAGCAATCGCATAAGAGGTATGATGAAAGGCTTAGTGTTTTCCTTCGCTTCAAAGCTCCAAACAATCCTTTAAGTGTTGATTATTATGATACAATATGAATTGTCAGATGAATTTTGAGCAATCGCATAAGAGGTATGATGAACGGCTAAGTGTTTTCCTTCGCTTCAAAGCTCCAAACAATCCTTTAAGTGTTGATTATTATGATACAATATGAATTGTCAGATGAATACAATTGGTTTTGAGCAATCGCATTAGAGGTATGGTGAAAGGCTCAGTGTTTTCCTTCGCTTCAAAGCTCCAAACAAACCTTTAAGTGTTGATTATTATGATACAATATGAATTGTCAGATGAATACAATTGGTTTTGAGCAATCGCATTAGAGGTATGGTGAACGGCTAAGTGTTTTCCTTCGCTTCAAAGCTCCAAACAAACCTTTAAGTGTTGATTATTATGATACAATATGAATTGTCAGATGAATACAATTGGTTTTGAGCAATCGCATAAGAGGTATGATGAAAGGCTAAGTGTTTTCCTTGGCTTCAAAGCTCCAAACAATCCTTTAAGTGTTGTTTATTATGATACAATATGAATTATCAGATGAATACAATTGGTTTTGAGCAATCGCATAAGAGGTATGATGAAAGGCTAAGTGTTTTCCTTCGCTTCAAAGCTCCAAACAATCCTTTAAGTGTTGTTTATTATGATACAATATGAATTATTAGATGAATACAATTGGTTTTGAGCAATCGCATAAGAGGTATGATGAAAGGCTAAGTGTTTTCCTTCGCTTCAAAGCTCCAAACAATCCTTTAAGTGTTGTTTATTATGATACAATATGAATTATCAGATGAATACAATTGGTTTTGAGCAACCGCATAAGAGGTATGATGAAAGGCTAAGTGTTTTCCTTCGCTTCAAAGCTCCAAACAATCCTTTAAGTGTTGTTTATTATGATACAATATGAATTATCAGATGAATACAATTGGTTTTGAGCAATCGCATAAGAGGTATGATGAAAGGCTAAGTGTTTTCCTTCGCTTCAAAGCTCCAAACAATCCTTTAAGTGTTGTTTATTATGATACAATATGAATTATCAGATGAATACAATTGGTTTTGAGCAATCGCATAAGAGGTATGATGAAAGGCTAAGTGTTTTCCTTCGCTTCAAAGCTCCAAACAATCCTTTAAGTGTTGATTATTATGATACAATATGAATTGTCAGATGAATACAATTGGTTTTGAGCAATCGCATAAGAGGTATGATGAAAGGCTAAGTGTTTTCCTTCGCTTCAAAGCTCCAAACAATCCTTTAAGTGTTGTTTATTATGATACAATATGAATTATCAGATGAATACAATTGGTTTTGAGCAACCGCATAAGAGGTATGATGAAAGGCTAAGTGTTTTCCTTCGCTTCAAAGCTCCAAACAATCCTTTAAGTGTTGTTTATTATGATACAATATGAATTATCAGATGAATACAATTGGTTTTGAGCAATCGCATAAGAGGTATGATGAAAGGCTAAGTGTTTTCCTTCGCTTCAAAGCTCCAAACAATCCTTTAAGTGTTGTTTATTATGATACAATATGAATTATCAGATGAATACAATTGGTTTTGAGCAATCGCATAAGAGGTATGATGAAAGGCTAAGTGTTTTCCTTCGCTTCAAAGCTCCAAACAATCCTTTAAGTGTTGATTATTATGATACAATATGAATTGTCAGATGAATACAATTGGTTTTGAGCAATCGCGTAAGAGGTATGATGAAAGGCTAAGTGTTTTCCTTCGCTTCAAAGCTCCAAACAATCCTTTAAGTGTTGATTATTATGATACAATATGAATTGTCAGATGAATACAATTGGTTTTGAGCAATCGCATAAGAGGTATGATGAAAGGCTAAGTGTTTTCCTTCGCTTCAAAGCTCCAAACAATCCTTTAAGTGTTGATATCTGCGATTTTTTTGTTACAACAATAATAATAATAATAAACTTTATTGCGCATAGTTACAAAGAAATACAATACAAAGGAGACACAAAACAAGCCAGTAACACAATAGGCGGCCTTATTGCTACATAGCAATCTCTTCCAGGCAACATGATCATCACTTGGGTGACAGAAAGTAAAGATAAAGTATAGTAGGGGAATGGGTGCAGAAAGAAAGTGAAAAAAGATAAAAAGTAAGTATATATATTCATACATAAATAGTGATGGGGAGAAAAAAAGACCATGAGAGTGATGGGGATAAAAAAAAGTATAAAATAGGAGGGAGTGATAGGAAATGACTTCTAACTTGATTTATTAATATTTTTTGTCCCAAGCACTAATCACAAAATCTAACAATGTATTTAATTAAAACACATTCACAAATGCAAAGTTTACATTAACACGTAGATAATTAATTGCTGTTTCAACATGCCATAAAATTAGTGGAACAATGTGCATTCCGATTAATAAAATCGTAACAAACTGACGGCGACCGCGCAGCCGTAACCCAATTTGTCCGAAAATGTTTTTTACTGCTACACTTTAATGATTTAACGAAAACCGCTATCAAAAGCCAGAAGAGTAGGTTAACTAGGCGATTGTTTTTTAACCTGTGAAAAACAATACACATTAGAGTGACTACTAACTATTGACAATTAATAATTCTAAATGTAACTTGTGAGGATTATTAAAGGTAAATAAGAACTGGGACCACAGATAATACTTTCTATCTAATTACTATCAAACTATAATTTTATTTATACATGAATTCAATGTTATTTTTGTTGAAAAGTTGAATTTATTTAATCTATTCGTTTTTAGTATTTCAATTTAATGAAATGTGAAATAATTTTTGATTTATATTTTATTGGAACGAGATAATATTCTAAATGTTATTATTAATCTATAGGTACTATGGAATGGTCTGATTTAGTTGTTTTTTATTTGAATTTGATTATTATTATCTTTTTAATTTCACGTGAGATGGACTTATTACATTTATTTATTATATTTTGTCCTAATTTTCTTAATTATAAATATTGCAATTGCTACACCTTTACAGAGTGTCACATGAACTGTACTTACTTGTAACATCCTTGTAAACTATAAGACATGCAAAACATAAAAAAACACACACGAACACGCAATAACTAAAATTAGTAACAAGCGTTTTTATCTCTTACAAATAATTTTGTTGGACTAAAATTAAATTTATTTCCTCAAACTTGATTCAAATTAAATTAATTCTGTCACTTGTTAGCGATTTATGTGCTGTTTATATTTCTACTGTGCCGCAGTGTAAATATTAATATGCCTGTCGTTACGCATGTTTCCCTACGCGTTAATGCCGGTATTTCGGACTTTCTGAATTGACTGCGACATTCACATTATTACGCCACACGTGTTTCATTGAAATATTATTGCTGTTTTAAACTGTAAAGCAAAATCTGCATTCATTAAATTATGTATTGTAATGGCAAACAAATAAATGTGACATTTTAAGCTGTTATGTAACGTTCCGTATATTTTTAGCTGTCAATGAAAAATATTAATTTAATTTATTGGTTGCAAAGTTTTATGTTAAAAGTATTATTTAACTTTATAACTTGTACAAAAAACACACCATGTATTAAAAATGAGAAGTATAATGTATCAACATAATGTCCATTGAGTTGTACGAGTAAACATTTCAAAATTTTACATAGGTAAAAATTTTGCTTACTTGTTATCAAAATTATTAGAAATTACACAGAAGCTACAATGTGGTTAGTAAGTAAAAGCATGGGTAAAAGTAAGTATAACAAGTAGGTATATATTTCTTTAACTTTCGGCATAGAATATCGTACTAACTAGTTTCCGATCTGCAAAATATGAATTTATTAATTGCTTAACATAAATACTTAACATATTTTTTATTCCGAGAAGCTTTTTTATGTTAATCACTGAAAGTAAAAGGTAGATTGCGTTTAACTTCGTTTAAAAAAAATGAACCGTACGCATTTTATAGTTTGTTTGTCACGAAATCAATAGGACCCTGGAACAAGGTTTGTAGGTATAAAAAAGTTGATAAAACCGCAGGCATAGTAAATAAAAATACAAATTCAAACTGTTATTTCCTAACTGGAAAGCCATTATGGGTATCCTGGCCATTTAACCAAACAACGCCACGGTGATCCGCAAACAACAAAATTGGTTTGTCCGTCCGTCCGTCCTGCGGCTGGGACAATATTGCTTTTTGGGCCTTTAAATCGTATTTCACTTTTAAATTTATTTGTTGCGGCTTTCAATAGGTATTGTATAGAATTCGAAACTTTAAAATGCGTTTCGAATTCACATCAAAGGTAATTAAACAACGTTTGGAAAGTATATTTGTGTTTGGGAAGTACATTGTATCAATTTAAGTACTCGTTCACTTTCAACAATTTATTTTTCTATAGATACTTGTTTACAACTTTCATAATCATGATAAGACGTCTTGACCGTACCGAAGCCCATAACAGAATGACCAAGTGACGCTTTACAAAATACCCCCGGCAAAATCCCGCCAAAATAGATTGCACTCTGATTGGTTGTTCGTACACCCACGTGACAGAACACAGTGCTGCCACATTCAAATATTAAAAATGGTCCATTTGTTGGTGATACCGAGTAAAAGGTAATTAAACAACGTTTGAAAAGTATATTTGTGTTTGGGAAGTACATTGTATCAATTTAAGTACTCCAGTAGACTCCACCCCCGATTCAAATTCAGCTAAATTATCTAACATAAAATCAAAAGGCAACCAATTTCGTGGCCATCATATTTTCATAGTGTATGTCAGCCAAAACGTGACGAAACTGGTAACTGAAACAATTTTTAATTGGATTTAAATTCTTTGCTTTGTTGAAATAAAACAACTTTTACGGATATCAAACGCGCTATATTTCCACGAACTAAGTTGTAATTGTCCGTATTTTTAGGTTTTAGGCACCTTTACAGCTGCCGTGGTCACGGGATGACTGGCTACTTATAAGTCTACTCTCGAAAAGTTAATTTAATTTCGTTTCGTTCTTTGCTTTGTCTTTGTCTATTCTGAAGAGAGTGAGAGTAACAATACTATTGGTGTCCGGACGGCGAAGACGTAATAAGCAACCGTTTCTTTCTTAACAGCCCATATGGCCATTTCCATATGTGGGCTGTGGACGGTCTACAGCCACCAGTCCGCAGTCCATATGTGGGCTGTTCACCCGATAATTTCTATGATTTTTAGTGAGGTGGGAGTTTACAAAAGTGGACTTGATAGAACAAACTCTTACTGGTATCAGAAAAGTACCGGGACATTTTTAGCCAGTTTTTAATGTAAAACTGCAGAATAAAAAATGAAACCCAAGGAATCTATTGGACTTGGGAGCTTGGGCTGTGAACCTGTTAATTAATAAGCTAGACTTAGCTTATTAATTTATATAGTCAATATAGTCATCATACTAGTCGTCTTGCAAATTGTGCTATCATAATTTTATATTTTCTGATAGTTAATACTAATCATAGAGCTAATTTTTTATTGTATCTTGTTGCTATAAGTGTGAATCTGTTATTGGCTTGCAAGTTTCCATACTGTACTTTATTTCACTATGTTTAGTTGTTGATTCACCGAATAATAAAAGAAATACATTTCTGTCTCGGGATCGTTTCCGAATGTTTGTGAATAAGGGGGCAGAACTGCCACTGACCGGACCCAAGGCAGTATTGACCGGGAATGAACCCGGAATCGCCTTGAGGTCGTATTTCAGCCCACGGCAAATAAAATCTTATATTGCGCTATTATGGCTAAGTTCCTCTGTGGACAAGAAATTGAAAGCGATAATCAATTATTCTATGACGATGAGGATGATTCAAACTTGGAGCTGTCTCCAAGTACAAGTCCATGTCTTGTGTTCTACCTTGGGTTGTCAATTTGTCGTCCAGCTAAAGGAAACGTCGGGAAATAAAAAACACAATTTAATAACACGCAGTATAAATCGACACCTGCAAGCAAGAACATTGTAACTCAGTTTTAGCCAGTATTAAGTTAAGATGATATTCATACTAAGCAAAAAATGCGGATTTTTTTTACACTTATCATCGTATTTAAACTCGTTATAATTTAAAATCTACAGCCTGTAAAACGTTTTAAAAACATTGTATCTCAGACATACAATTATGTTATTCAACAATTTCAAATTTAACGAACATAACAGTTTCATACAATATTGATTGTATTTCGGAGTTACAATGTAATTTTACAAAGTATATGAGGAAGAATTTTATTGTAACTCACTAATTATACACAATTAATGATTAAATATATACATATATGGCATCAAAATGATACAAGAGCTTAGGTCTTACCACGTTTACTTATATGGTCAAGATCTTCATTCAATTAAGATCAAGATTTTTTTAAATCTTTGTTGTGCTCTCCTGTAAAATGCCAAAAACTGAGTTATCATGTTCTTGCATGCAGGTGTCGAAATGTTCGTTATAAATGTTTTATAACGAACGTACATTAAAAGTATATATGCGACGATTCGATAACCTCCTTCTTTTATTTGAAGTCGTTGAAAAAGCGCATTTAAGGCGCTACTCGGAAAAAGTATGGACTTTTTGATATAAAACTATAGCACGGTTACAGTTGTTACAAATCTGGTAATAACATATATATTTCTTCATACCTTTATCTAGATTCGTATAGTTTCAAAAACACGATTTTATGATTTTGCCTCGACACTTTTTCTTTTCGAAAAGACCTCTAAAAAGTACGACAATTCAAGATTATTCTTAAATGGGTTACTTACACTATTGGAAATTGGTTTAATAAGTGGAAACCAATAATATTTAGGATCGTATAGAAGCATTTTTTTTAAGTCGCTGTAGTTTTTTAATACGAAGTGATTTTGTGTTTTTTTTTGCCTAATCTGCAAAATTGGTCTCGCTACCGTGCGCGTCGATTTCTCATTGCTATCTCGCTTCAGCATATTTTTTTCGTGTATCGCCTTAATGCGATAAAATTGTTTTATTCCAATCAACAGTCCGCGTGAAAATTTAAGTTGTGTTACAAAAATAATAAACCAAACAGTAAAAAAACCTGAAAAAGAGGATTAAAGTTTTGCATGGGAACCTGAAAGAAGTCCGCACCGACGGACTATCCGACTTTATCTTCTTATTAGTGTTCATGATTCACACGTTATTCGGAATCAGTTTCGGACGAAGTTGTGAGAGTTCTAGTTATAAAAATGTTTCTTAAAAACTACACCTAGTCTAGTTAGTTCTAGTATTTAAGTGAGAGTTCCCGAAACTAATATTCATGTTATTATCATTTAGTCATATTTGGATTATAATATTGTTGCTACTGCCTAATTGTTGTTCACTTTATGTATTACCTGTTAAATTATATTTTAGTATTTTTTATGCACATATTTTATCTTATCCTTATATGCGCCTCTTGGTTTTACAATACTTATATGTGTATGTATTTAAATACACTTTTTTGCATTGTGTTGTTGTTTTGCTTGCGACCAAACGATGACAAGGATGCCGCTGAAAATGAGTGTCTGGTTCCTTGGAACCATCAACACTGAGCTGAGTTCCTTTTCAGACTGCCGCTGCTGCACACTCCGGTATATTACTTTTATGCTGAATGTCATAGTTTTAAGTTTTCTCTTTTGTACCGAAGTAATGCCTCAAAAATGTATTTGGTTGTTATGTGTTGTAGTGGTTTCTGAATAAATATTTTATCTGTCTATCTATCTACCTACCACTTATTTGGTCTAAGAGAGAGACGGCGACATAGCTCTATGTCTCTCGGTTATAATGAATACGATATGAATAAGGTAGTAGTCGTTAGGGCGCGATCCTAATTCAATAACATTCAATTAAGCTCCGCCCTCAATTACAACCGGTTGTGAGGTCGTGGATACGAACATACGAACCGACTGGATGAGACAACCGGTGAAATGGATTTACATTGGCTTTCATTTCCTGTGTGAAGTGATATAATATCTGTGTTTAATAACTGTTTAAGTACTTATTTGTTTTATACTACACTGCAGCTAACTGAACTTAAGACAAAAACAATAAAAGTTTAACTGTGAGACGAAATCGAGTATATGACTACTCCACAGACCTATATCAAGATAGACGGTAAAAGTGTACCTTGCGTGCAAAAAGTTTGATCCACGGTCAAAGTTTTACGACCTAAGTCAGTCCGCTTGAGACCATGGCCATGAAAACAGGCGTCAATCAGAAACGAAAATGCTTAATTGTGCAGTGCTTTCTTGCAAGAGCTCGTCAATAACATTTCCACATCACTAATCTCGCTCGTGGCGTCATGGTACGTACGTAAAATTCGACTCGATAGGTTCACAATATAGTTTGAAGCGCTCTTTTCGTCTATATCAATATAGGTCTGTGAACTACTCTATGAAAAGGAGCCAATCTAGAGTGCGTTTCATCCTATATTCCCTTTTTTGTTAGGTTGGTAGCCCTGTATGGCAAGAAGGCGCGAATGTGTTAGAAACATCAAATTAAAACCATTTTTCTTTCTCCGCTTTCTAGTGTTTTGAGCATGATTTTAGCACATAATACAAAACTTGAAATATCTGCATCAAATGATAATCTTAAATTAACCTAACCTTTTGACAGAAGTCGACAGGGGTACCAACCTAACAAAAAGGGGATATCGGATGAAACGCACTTTAACTTACTTCCCCAACGAAAGCATGATTGCGCCCTTTTGCAAATAAATGCGAAACAGTATAACACACTTGCACCTCAAATGAATAGTAGGTGACGTAGCAAGTTGTGTCATTCATAGTAAGAAATAGATTTTCGCTAGGTTACTCTGTCCTTTTAACTAACTCTGTGCCAAACATCAAGTCGGTATTGGTTCCTTCGTTAGGGCGGAAAGGACAAACAAACACTACATTTATTTTATTAGTTAGATTAGGATGTACCTCGACATATTGCCGAGAGAATTACCTAACAATTAATTTAATTGTTCATTTTCCATGGAGTTTAGAACTGAGTAACGTAGTTACCCTCAATCCACAAATGTAGTTTTATCAGAAACATAAAATTAATACTCGCACAATACTTTCACGAAATTTGGTGCGTAAGAAGTTAAATAAAAAATATATATCTAAAACTTAAAAAAAACGTAGCGACGTTCGTAACGACGCTTCTTTAATTTATGAAGACCGCTAAAGATAAATAACATTAAACGTGGATGAAAATATAAAGGTATAGATACTGTCAATGCAGTTTTCTTTGAGCCTGTTGAGTCAACATATTGTTACTGAATATAAAGACTAACCCACATATTCTAAGTCGTTCCTCCAAAACTTTTAACACTCTACTCAACCTCGTCGTGGATAAAAATGGTAGTGTGCGCTAGGCCGAACACGGAGTGGCTACGTACTCTTTGGCTCCTCCTGGTCCTTATGGAGTTATGACTTAGAATACCGATTTCGAGGAGAATTTCGAAGAGGTTTTCAATGAGGTTTCGTTAAGTCGAGGACGAGTAAGTTTTGGAGGAACGACTTAGAATATGGGTGTAAGCCTGATATGTAAGAATGTAACAGCTTATTAAGTTAAAAAAAAATCTACCACTCACACTAATTAAACTAGTGCCAAAGTGAACACTGTAAGGCTTGTGTTATGGGATACTAGGGTAACGTATATAAATACATATAATTATAAATATTATATAAGTATTTATGTGTAGAAATATATATAAGCGTCCATGGCTCAGGTACAAATGTCCTTATTTATCATACAAACATTTGCCCCTACCGGGATTCGAACCTGGGACCTCAGAAGGCGACACCTTGAAACCGGTGTACCACGGAGGTCGACAAAGAAGTAGTTATGGTTAATGTAAACAAATATTTTATTGAATTAAAAATGGTTACCGTTGAACGGCTACCTCAAAAGTTGCTTTTGAATCCTCAATGTAACGTAGTTAAGGTGGTACGACTTCTATACAAACAAACATTACACAATTATTGGTTCATCATACCTAAATAATTAATAAATACATGCGCAACTAACTCGTATCAGTTATTTGTTTGCGCGAAATAATTAAAAAATTGTACTTTCATACATAAATCACGAATAAACTCATATCTTGTGATTTCAATAATTCTACGTATGTGTGTGTGACTTATCGCATGTATATACCTCATGTATGAAAGTACATTTTTTTTTATAATTTCGCTCAAACAAATAACTGAAACGAGTTAGTTGCACATGTATTTATAAATTATAAATGTATGATGAACCAATAATTGTGCAATGTTTGTTTGTATGGAAGTCGTACCACCTTAACCTCAAATCTCAAATGTATTTTTGTTATAGAATGTAGTTTTAGCAGAATCGTAAACTTAATACTCGTACAATACTTTCACGAAAGTTGGAGCGTAAGAAGTGAATTAAAAAAGAACAGTATCTAAAATATTTTAAGAACGTAGCCAAGTAAGATTATTTAGTTTATGAAGAAGGGTAAGGTAAACATAATGCCGCTATTTATTATGGAGGTCCTGTAATGCCACGACTGGACGAGCGATCAATCCTTAGGGAAACGTAAGTGAATTGCTGAGGGGCACTTATGTTCGATTTCCATGTCAAGTGGGCGCCGGACGGTCTGCTGGTTGAGTTTTATGTTTAAGATTTGAACTATTGAAGGCCAATTCTTAAATAAATTGCGAATTAATTTGAGAGGATCTAAAAAGAGCGCTAAAGCAATGTTGCTAAGTCAATTCACTGACAATTCATTTAATTTTCAATCTTCTTTCTTAATTAATGGCGTGCTCGCGATAAATTTCGCCAAATTTTACCAATGTCAAGTAAATACAAAATCTATGTTGTATTTTATAGAAATTGTAGGTTGAGTTAAAATGGAGCCTCACAACACGTTTTTACGAAAAGAACTCAGGTGAAACTCCAATTCATTTAATTGTTCATTTTCATTGAGTTTAGAACTGTGTCAGTGCCAGTGTAACAGAATTTGCCTCTAATTTTTTGAAGGCAAGAATCTAACCAAAAAAAACTACTAAAACTAAATTCCACAGGAAACAAACAAATAAATGAATTTTCAGTGAATTGACTTAGCAACATTGCTTTGCGCCCTTTTTAGACCCTCTCAAATTAATTCGCAATTTATTTAAGAATTGGCCTTCAAATAGTTCAAATCCTAAACATAAAACTCAACCAGCTTGACATGGAAATCGAACATAATTGCCCCTCAGCAATTCACTTACGTTTCCCTAAGGATTGATGGCTCGTCCACTCGCGGCATTACAGGACCTCCATAATAAAAAGCGGTATCATGTTTACCTTACCCTCCTTCATAAACTAAAGAAGCTTACGTTGCTACGTTCTTCAAATGTGTTAGATACTGTTTTTTTAATTCACTTCTTACGCACCAACTTTCGTGAAAGTATTGTACGAGTAGTTTAGGTTTCTGCTAAAACTAAATTCTATAACTAAAACTACATTTGAGACTTGAGGTTAACTACGTTACATACTTTGTCATTGTGTTATTTGTAATGTGTTTTTGTGTTGCTTGTTATAAAATTCTGTATCGTTTACATCTTTTTGTGTGTGTACTTTGTATTATGGTCTATTGTGTTAATAAATATTTTTCTCTCTCTCTCTCATATTGAGGATTCAAAAGCAACTTTTGAGGTAGCCGTTGAACAATATCCATTTTTAATTCATTTAAATAATTGTTTACATTAATCATAACCTATTAAGCTGTTACATCCTTACATATCAGTTTGATCTTTAGATTCAGTAACAATTTTTGTCTCAACAGGCTCAATGAAAACTGCATTGATAGTATCTACCTTTATATATTTATCCATGTCTAATGTTATTTACCTTTTCTTTTAAAACAATTGAAATTAAATTGATTTTGTAACTCAGGTACATTATTAAAAGCATTGCAACTGGTACCCCAACAGAATCAACTTTCGTGACCGCAATAACGGCTCCCTAGAGTTTTAAGCCATCCAGTGGTCTGGATTCCGTGTCCGAGATCTCCATAACAAATTGTAGTGTCATGTTTTCTGTAATTTAGCTCTTATCGGACCCAGGGGCGGAGATCATTCGGGAGATTACGCCAAAAGCCCTTTAATATTGTTACACCTCTCCGTGTGATCTATGAAAGGTACGCTTCGGGCCGGACTTAAATATAGAGGTTGGTTATAAACAATGCGATGCTGACGAAGACCTTTTCGTTAAATGTCATGATACTTTTAAATGAAATTACGAGAGCGAAGAAGACTGTTATTATGGCGTTGTATATGATCATATCATGTGTACACTGAACTGTATGTAAGTAGGTATAGAAGAACAATCAGTATTTACAAGTGAGTATTTTAGTATCAGATTTAATACGAAACTTGATAAAGCATCATGACTTGATCTTAATTCATACTTATTTAACTTGAATAATGCTTCCAACCCAATGAGCGATGCGCATGATTTTAACTAAGTACGTAGAACTATAGAACTGATAAATCTATTACCTACAGTGAAAAAGTTTTGATTTCGTAGTGCAAATGTAACAAACAACGTGCTTTGGACAGCACATTTAAATTTTTTTCACTAACCTTCTTCTGAAGACGAAGTTTAGCAAGAAAATATTTCAAGTTTTATCTAACTGGGTAAAATACAATTCTTTCAATCATCACGTTTCATAAAATCGCTGTCTTTTCACCTCGTAGACCAAATGTCCACTCACTCAGATAACGACAAGGAGGCTTCAGGGCCAGCAGTGAACTTATATCGGTTAAACGCCGCCGATTAAATTATTTTCCTGATAGGAAACTGCTGGGTAAAGCCTCTCCATGCAGGTCTCAGATAACTTCAACATTTTGTCAAATTACCTGGCTAATTTACGTTATCATTGAACTTAAATGAAGACGTTATAAAACTAAGAAATAGTTTGTTTTACTTTACTTATTATATTATTAAATAAATGAGCAACACTTGAAACTCTTTTGCCAGGGTTAGATAAATCATTTTTCATGTAAATACCCAACAGAAGCAAATACATTGAACCCTATTTCGAAGATATAAAAAATACTAAAAATTTGTCTAAACAGTTTTTACATCTTCAATTTGTTAATCTTTCAGTTTCAATTATTCTTATTGAACATATTCTTCTGCAGAATTTCATATTTAATATCCTAATATTGTTTTAAGGTATTAATAATCTTTATACATTCATCCTTATTCAAATCAGATTACGATAAAGCTGTTATACCTTTTATTTTGCTCGCAAAATAATATAGAATACTTATTTTGAAACAAAAGATTCAAAGACGACTCGAATGCTGATCTTCGGCCGTCCATCTCAAAACAAAAGACGCCATCCGCATTTTCTGTGGCGAATATTTTCAATGAGTTCTCATTCTACTGTCTCAATCGTTCGTTTTATTTGATTTCGCGATTCCCGGAGATCGAGAATATTTACAAGTTTCGACTCGCTCGATTGTTTCCAGTTATCGTCTTGTTCGGTTTTCTTTGGATCAGCAGCTTTCAGTGTTATTGCTCCAAACGTTTCCAAGTGCTAAATTACTTTGTGGTCTTACAAGAAACAGACTGGGGCCTCATTATCTTCACCTTTTGTTTCTGGAGTCATTTCTTATTGTGTTGTTTTATTTATTATTCATGGCATGTCTAATTTTTTACCGACTGCAAAAAAAGGTGGAGGTTCTCAAGTCGAAGGTATTTTTTTTATATTTTTTTTATGTATGTTTTACCATAACTTCGCCAGTTGTTAACTAATTTTTATAATTCTTTTTTTATCTGAAAGAAAATGGTTTATGTGTGGTCCCATATAATTTTTACGAAGATCTGGCTAGTAGTTCTTTCATAATCCTGAAAAATATCAATCACCTTTTGGCAAGTAGTCGTTTACCTAGATGACATCATTGTTGTGTATGGGCTGATTTAACTAACTTGATGTAACTAAAAAATCTGAAATAAAAACATTTTATAAAAAAAAAACAAAAAGACTTCAAAAAGTAAAAAATAAAGCTTTTGGAGTCGGTGCTAGCTAGCTAAGGCCAAAAAAATATATAGTTAATAAAAGTGCAATGTAGAATGCCTTGGCTGGCACCGACTCCAAAAGTTTTATTTTTTACTTTTTGAAGTCGGTTTGATATTTTTTAAATAAAATGTTTTTGTATGAATTATTTCACCTGTGTATTATTTATGAAAGATAGTTTAGTATATTTTTAATTTAGCAAAAGTTAAAATTGACATTTCAAAAATTACTTTTTATATTTATCGTTTCGAGACACACTATCAGTTCAGTGAGTGAATCAAACGTTTTGATAAATAATGACTTTCATTTTGCTTTAATATGTGAGTTCTTTATTGAACTTTAATTTATTTTACGAACTAAAACACCGTTGCATTTATATGTTGTTAGTTTATTGTATTAATGCTTTTGTACATTATTATGACTATTTGTTTATGAATTATGCTAGCAGTTAAATTTTTATGAGTAGCAAAAAATGTACTGCGCTGGCATCCCTTTTAAACAATTTCAAACACCTAAGGGGGAGAGAAAAACATGTCCCTCATCTTTTAAATCACTTCCGACCCCTACCCAAATGTCTCTAACCATAAAAATACTTCGGATACTCGTCATTCCAAGAATTTTGTTATTTCATTACCTAAGGCGCACTTTTTCTAACAATTGTAGGAACTTTCAACTCTATCTCGCAGCACAAAGCAGGATTATATTTTCTAATTGGAAACCCATGTTCTTTGCTGCAACATCGGCTTGCACAGAGCATTATCCATTTTTACGACTGCGCCTTAATAGAAGTGGTAGGTTGAACCTTTACAAAGTTCGATACGATTTAGCTCCAAAGGAATTTAAACTGAACACCATCCAGATAAGAGTTAAAGTAGCCGAAATTGAGTTTGTAAAGCGGTGTTTTTGATTTGGAAGTTGAAACGCAGTGAGAATTGTTTTGCCTTCGATTTCAATTTGCTATTAATTGTACCTCTTCAGAGGGATTAAAAGTTACTTTATCTTCAAGGAAATTGTTAAATAAATGAACAAATCGAAGACACCTACTAAAAGATACGGAATTTTGTAGGATGACAAATTTCGCGTTTCAATAGTACGTAATAATTACTTTTTAATAAAAAAAATTAAAACCTACTTTAAAAGTAAAAAATAATACTTTGGAATAGAAGTGCAATGTAGAAGGCCTTGGCTGGCACCGACTCCAAAAGTTTTTCATTTCACAATTTAAGTTACATAATTTGCCATTTCACAATTTAAGTTACATAATTTGCCGTTACTTACACAAAAAATCACAACAATGAATTGTAATCTAGGTAAACGACTACTTGCCAAAACAGAAATTATATTTTTCAGTATTATGAAAACTACTAGACAGATCTTCGTAAAAATTATATGGGACCACACTTGAACTATTTTCTTTCAGATAAAAAAAGAATTATTAAAATCGGTTAACAACTGACGACGTTATATTAAAACATACATAAAAAGATAAAAGCTTAATATACAGGCGACTTGAGAACCTACTCCTTAAAAACAACTCGGCCACAAGTCCCATCTGAGAATTCACTTGTGGCCGAGTTGTTTTTTTCCAATATTTTTCTATTAAAAAAAAATCATAATCATAAATCATAAAATAGCATTGAAAAATGCAAAAGTTCTAAAATCATAACCTCCTCCTTTTTTGAAGTCGGTAAAAAAATAGAATGGATATTTTACTGTTTATGCTGACGTGCTTATCATAAATAAGTCAAGTGACATGTGAAATGGTACCTACCGAAACCCTTTGAATTACAAATAAGGTTCCTCGAGCTTGATAAAAGAGATCGATGGAATGAAAATATCTTCGGGTATTTTTTATGAAATAAATTATTTTCGATGGAGCTGTAGCCCGCTGCCATGTATAAATGGAAGCATAAAAGAGCAATGGTTTATCAAAGCCAGCATCGAGCCCGAGGGGACCGACCACCTTATTATTTATGTTTAAAATCTGAACGTTTCTAGTTGCTTACGTAAAGAGCACTGAACACGGTAATTTCCTCGTCTTTCTGTAGAACTTGAGACATCAGATATCAAGGTACTCCGAGTTTATTGCAGTTTATCTCCGTTTAGGAATGGTAATTTATTTAAGCTTTGAATACGTTTAATTTAAATAGCGTAACATAATTACAATATCGCACCTCCAGTCGTAAAGCGGCTCAATCCAAAATGAATGTTTTTTGGGAAATGCAGAAAACGCGTTTCGGTCCTCGGCAGTTTTTAGTATATTACACTATAACTTAATGAAATAACGAGCTATTTACAAAATTCAAAGTTCTACAGGTTATTTAGTCTAAAGACTACTGATACGGATAAAAAATATCTTTCAAATATTTTATAATATAGGAGTAAATAGACGCTGAAAAAAAAACTTCCAATAAAGAGTCAGTTTAGCAATACAAACATTTTTGAACGTTTGACTCTTGTACAACTATGTCTCTTTATTTCTAAGCACTACGTATTATTGGATGACTTATTTACAAATAGTTCCCTTTAATTCTTAGCTTCAATATTTTTATGCGGAGGAATATTCAATGATGCAGTTATGTACTAAAATATTTCGAAGGTATGAGGAATAAAACATAAATTCGAATCACATTCTTTTATTACCTTGATATATATTTCTTAAGTAATCAACGTTCGTAATATTATTTGCTACCAAGGTTCAATATTGGGCCCTCTGCTGTTTTTAATATATATTAACGATCTCCCTAACAACGCGAGTAGTTTATGTAATACAGTACTATTTGCAGATGATACATCTTTAATTTTTGCCAGTGTGCGACTTAAGAGATTTGTCTCTTAACCCTACCAAAACGAAGTTTGTTAAATTCTCATTACCTAATGTAGGGCAAGTCGATATGCATATAAATTGGAATGGGGATGTAGTGGAGTTAGTTGAGAGTACTAAATTTCTTGGCATTACCATTAGATTCAAAACTACAATGGGATCCACATATTGAAATCTTGCGGAGTAGATTTAGTTCTGCGGCTTTCGCAATAAGGAAAATAAGGCTCCTAACTGATATTGAAACGGCAAGACTAGTTTACTTTAGTTATTTTCATAGTGCAATGTCCTATGGCCTGTTGATGTGGGGCACAGCAGCCAATATAGAAAATGTTTTAATACTTCAAAAAAGAGTTGTGCGTGCCATTTACAACCTTCAACGGAGAGATTCTCTAAAAGATTTGTTTAAAAAGAATAATATATTAACTTTGGCGGGACAATAAATCTATGATAATATAGTGTATGTAAGGAAATATCCCGATTTATTTATTAAGCATAGCGATGTTCATAATTTTAATACTAGAAACAAGAATAAGTACAAGATGTTCCGTTCCAAGATGTCGGCTTGAAAAATGTAGACGCTCGTTTTTGGAGGAAGGCATAGCCTCCAAGTTCCACATCAAGTGATTGAGCTGCCTTTGCATACATTTAAAATATATGTTAAAAAACGCTCTTAAGCAAAGGTTATTACAAGGTAGATGATTATTTGAAAGACCAAAATGCATGGAAGTGATACAAACATAAAACATGACTATTGTAATTGTATTAAAGGAAAATATTCTAATAACTGAATATGACAAAATTTTTCCTCTTATATTAAATATGTTTCAATTTGTGTTTGGCAACGACACGTTCCTTTGTAAATGTTGTTGCTTCTGTTAAAGCTGATAAGTTTCTTGCAGCCGTTCTTCTTATTAGTTAAAAGATGTCCTGAATGGCTGGTAGGAAAAAAATATTGGACGATTCGAAAGCACTTATCTATAAGTCTATTTGAGTAAAAATCTTTGACTTTGACTGATAGCTTGGAGGAACTGCTGAACGTGTAGTTGAATTAGCATGCCTTGACTGGTTTGAACTTGATGAACTCTTAGAACTCGTCGACGATGAACTGGATGAGGAAAAACTGGATGAGGAAGAACTGGATGACGACGAAGTTGTAGATCTCGATCTGATAGAAGCTTTACCTATTGGAGAAGATATTTCTTGTTCATTTTGAGTCTTTTCTGGTTTTTTTTTACCTAAAAGTAAGAATCATATTAGTAAAGAACTTGATCACATAGTGGGTTAGCGCGCCGGCCAGCAATCGTTGCAGTCAAGCAGTGTTCGTATGGGCTGGTTACTTTCTATCGGAATCTCTGTGTTTTGAAAGGCACTTTAAGCTGTTGGTCCCAGTTACAAATGCAGTAAACATCCTCCAATCCGCGCTCGGCCCGCGTGGAGTGTTACGGCCCGTCCTTTTTCATCCATAAAGGCCATAAGAGCCCCTGTGCAGCGGGTACATAAAAAGGCTGATGATGTTGATGAAAAATCATAATTGTTAAAAACTTATAATAATGTAAAACGTGTCATAAAATTAGATAACCTCAATTTGACTAGTATAGACTTGCATTTCGGGCGTATGTGTCAACAGATTTGGTTTTCCAGTATAGGTAGTGGACTGTTACAAGCTTTTTCAACATTCTTTACAATCTGAAAATCAAATTGTTATAATAATAAATTATAATAATTTCCAAAAGTATTACCCATTTCTTATCTACCCATTATATTCCAAGTTAAGATTCTTCGAGATCACACTGCAAACTGGATGTTATTTTTAAATTACACGTACTTAACCTTCATAAATAGTTATCTGTTTTATAAATAAATGAGTACTAATAAATCATGTCATCTAGTATTCTAATTTTGTTACTTAAATAGGTAGTCAAACGTTATCACCTTATTAAATATGGCTCTCTCTGGCGTATTTTCAATAAAAGACGAATTAACGAACGGATCTCTTTCAGTAATCGGCACAAATATTTTTTTATATTAATAATAACCTCAGGTAATAATAAATATCAGTTGTTTTAACACATACTTCAGCCTGCATTTTTCTTCCTGGTGTTGTTCCGATGAATAATGGACTTTTATTTCTTGTGTAATTACCTAGAATTTCACCTTTCACAGAATTCTGTGAAAGGTGAAATTCTAGGTAGTGAAAATTATAGAATGTGTAAACTAAACAGAAAAGACTCGGGGAACCGATTTATTAACTAAATATACTGGTGCAATGACACCACAAGGTACGTCGTAGATATTTTATTAAAGAAAAAATTTATGTTAAAATTGTAACACAGTAGGTACTTACCTCGTCTTCTCGCGTAGTCAGTACCATTCCCAAAATATGGTGAACTCTTCTCTTCATTATGCTAATTTAAATCTAATACAAACGAGTTCACTGTTTTATTGCAAAAAAATAGAAATAAACTGACCTTTGCCTAAATGCAACATCAGAATTTTTGTTATATTTATTCAGAAAGGGACTTAAACACCATAAATCCAGAACGTTAAAAAAATATATTAGTCAAATACAGACTTAAAATATAAAAAGCCGGATATTCTGATAAAATATTCAGTAGTAAACTAACCCTATTTGGTTTAGGTCACAAAAATATCTCAGTTTACAGTGATGAAGTGACCCAAAACAAACTTCGGTCACTTTACGATTTAAAATGAATGTAATGTAAACTTACCCCAAGTTTGTACTACAGTGACACATAAAGGTTTATACCACTTCTCTACTTATTGCGCTGCATGTAATTCTGTCGGCTTGTTACGCAATACTCAATACGTCACTATTGTAATGACGAAAGGCGCAGGATTCATTGATAAGAAAGAGACGCAAGATTGGGTTTCTCCTTGTCTAGCCTTAATAGGGCAGTTTCTGATTTACTAGGCGATAGAGCGCGCTTTTTTAAATCGTTCTGTATACTTAACTCAATTCACCAAAATTTTGGATTGGGTCAGTTTACGAATGGAGGTGCGATATGTTTTTTAAACATCTGTATAAATTCACTATACGATCCGAATTATATTGACTTTTACTAATTTGTCACAACTCATTGGTGATCTATATTCAGAATTCTAATTGAAAACATAAATAGAAAACTAATTTCAATTTAGATTGTCATTCGTTGTTCGTTGAAATGTAACGGCCTGCTGATCATTTCATTGTCGCGTCCTCAATTAATGTATTTATTGTATGGGCAGCATTTGCTAGTAAAAATATAAGTGCCGTATCGTGTTAAACATCTTCAGAACTCGGTATCACTTTTTAGCAAGTCACGCGCGGAGTATCAGTGGAATGATTAGTGGGAGCGAGGAGTGCCGCAGGGCTCCGTTCTGGGCCCACGCCTGTAAGTGCATGCTAGCGTAGGCTTGTGCCTGTCTACTACTCATCATATCATCTGCCAAAGATCTTATGTATAGTATCGGTTAGAGTTTTAAAGTTTAACTGTATTTAATAGTGTATGCTCTTTGAGAGAAGTGTCAATGTTTGAATAAATTAAGATCAAACACTTTGTCGCGTCATTGGGTAATTTATGTAATACTTACCTATACATTTTATTAATACAACACTTGGTGTAATAGTGTTCCCATCTTTTTCCTTTTAACTAAAGGATGATTTTAGAAAATCATAAATCAAATGCTTTGTAGTATTTTGATTTTAAACTCGAATTTAACTTTAGTGTAACTCTCCATGACTTCATCCGTAAGGACTGTTATAAAGATTTACTTTATTATTCGTAATGTAAGTATGCATATTAAATAAATAACAATAATTTGCACTTCCAGCTAGGCTCTACCTTATTCGCACAAGTGTAAATAATCTGAAAAATTTATACGTAAAGCCTCCAATCTGGGATCATTGGGGTGCCGCAGGGCAGCAAGCTAGGGCTCGAGTTTTACACACGGTACGGTGGAAGCTCAGCGCTGCAATCACGCCATCTATCCGTCTCGATAATCATCCGTTCGTTTTGTTTATTCACCACAGCCTGCAGTGCTGGTCAAATTAATATTTAGTTGGTTGTGTAGCAAGTGTTTGTTTTTTTTTTTTTTTCATTCGGTGCTCTATCTCCGTTTGGCTGACTTAAGAAGGTGCCAATGTAAGCGGCGTCTTCAAACCTACTATGAGGATTAAAAAGTTCATGCATTTTTTAAAGGAACTGAATTAATCGATTTTGAGCTATGTTTGATGTACTTACATATAACCGTATTCTAGGTCTATAGGTAACTGCATTTTACCAAGTCACGTATTAAGTATGACTATCATATCTATATAATGCTTATATTAATGACCTTTTTAAATAAAACAACTTTTACGGATATCAAACGCGCTATATTTCCACGAACTAAGTTGTAATTGTCCGTAATTTTTAGGTTTTTTAGGGGTTTTTTGATTTTCCCGACGTTTCGGCACCTTTACAGCTGCCGTGGTCACGGGATGACTGGCTACTTATAAGTCTACCCTCGAAAAGTTAATTTATTTTCGTTCGGATACGGTTAGACATTTACTATGGCACAAATTATTATTGATTTGATATTTTGATTTAATTGTTATTTTAATTATTTATTATTAAGAAAAGAGAAAACTAAAGACTCTACTGGCAGTTCACAAATTGGGAGGACCTTCGAAGAAAGAAACTGCCAAGAAAACTTCGAAAGCGGGCCGACCTCCATCTTTATAAAAAATATTAAAAATTAGGATATGTTGTCTCCACCTTTACTTTTTTATATTTATTTATAAAGTAAAGGTGGAGACAACATATCCTAATTTTTAATATTTTTTATAAAGATGGAGGTCGGCCCGCTTTCGAAGTTTTCTTGGCAGTTTCTTTCTTCGAAGGTCCTCCCAATTTGTGAACTGCCAGTAGAGTCTTTAGTTTTCTCTTTTCTTAATAATAAATAATTAAAATAACAATTAAATCAAAATATCAAATCAATAATAATTTGTGCCATAGTAAATGTCTAACCGTATCCGAACGAAAATAAATTAACTTTTCGAGGGTAGACTTATAAGTAGCCAGTCATCCCGTGACCACGGCAGCTGTAAAGGTGCCGAAACGTCGGGAAAATCAAAAAACCCCTAAAAAACCTAAAAATTACGGACAATTACAACTTAGTTCGTGGAAATATAGCGCGTTTGATATCCGTAAAAGTTGTTTTATTTCAATGAACAGTGCGCGCCAAAACATAAGATGTACGGACCTTTTTAAAACTTCAACGTAAAATTTTAAGGATTTTTTTTAAGGAATTTTGTATCACCAAAAATGTATCAACAGTTTTACAATGATGCCATGGGACTGTTCCAACTTTGCAAAGTACTACCTGTACAAACACAACTTAATTACATGCTACTGAAAAAAATTGGTCAGCCACCCTGTATACATGCGCGTTATTGCTCGAAAACGGCGGCGCTATTACCTTCTTTGCAACAGCAACGCGACAGCAAAAATGGCGCGATAATTGCTTTACGTAACGTATCAACAGTGCAGCCTCTACCGAACAAACGATGAACTACAATGCACATTCATTTAGTTTCTGTTATTGCTACCAAATTGTTTTTGGCGCTAGAGTCATAGCAACACGAGGTGTTTCACTATCGCACTTGGGTAGGAGCGCGAGAGAGTGAGACGCCGCTATACGAATCATCAGCAAGCGATCTAAGAACTATCCAGCAATTAAATAAGTAATATCATTTTTATTTTGACGTTCCGCAGCGATCGCGCGATATCGGCGCGATAATTGCAATTTTTTTTTATAATAGCCCCGCGGATCTGTGTAATTGCGACGCACGTAAACAATTGTTACGGCGAGCGAACAACTGCTTACCTCGTTCCTAGGCTTATTAACCAACTACCTCCCAACTTAGGAGACACCATTTAAGTTCAAAATATAAAAACTAAACTAAAGGCATATTATTGAGATAACTTTAATTCTCAATAATAGTGTTTTTTCTCTGTTGTCATTGTAATCGCCGAAATTAGAATAGAAGTAGAAAAATATTAAATGAATTACTAGGAAATCTGAGATTGTTTTTACCTACCTAATTGACATTTTCTCACTCAACAAATGGCGAAACTGTTCATGAGGTCCAAGTTTGTTTCAACAATATTTTTCTGTTGACTGATAGTAATGTGTGTAGAACGATTTGATTTAATAATGTTGTAACTATAAACGTGTCATTATACTAATCCGAATCATCTGTAGAACTAATTAGCGATACTCCAAAGCATCCAATTTAACGGATCTAATGAACAAACAGCGCATAATTGATAAATATTAATTGGCAATCCTATCAGGGCTGTGCCTTGGGCGCGCCATTTATCCTTTGAGGGCGATCGTTAGGACTTGTAAAGTTAGAAGCTTGCTTCTACATAAGATCTGGGGGTCAATTCTGATAAATTTTTGTCATAATCGTCTCTCAGTGGTGTTTCAATAGCAGTCATTTACACTGGAATACCATTGAGACTAAGCATTAGCAGAATTATGCCCCTGGATAGCTTTTGGATAGTGCGAGCCATATGGTCTCGTAAAATGTTTTTTGTGGGATCCAATTTAACGGATCTATTGAACAAACAGCGCATAATTAGTAAATATTAATTAGCAATCTCATCAGGGTTATGCCTTGGGCGTGCCGTTTATGCTTTGAGGGCAATCGCGAGCACGCCTGGGATGGCTGGATAAAAATAAGTGAAGTGTGAAAGTTGTATTTTGTTTTTTTTTTAATGTTTTATTTCTTTCAGTCTTTAGTTTGTTTTGTCTCAATACATCTCTTTAGAGATGAGTCGCTTTTTTCTATTCGAACTAGAAAATTTAATTATGCACAAACACACAAGCAAAACTGTCTGTGAGTCTTATTCTGAATCAAAATCAATTGTGATTATTATTTTTAAAAGAAATAATAATAATTTAAGAAGTGAGCCCTTTAATACTAAGGGTCAACCCACAAATAATATGTTGGCAATTTGCTTTCAGAACAAAACTATAGAAACATACGTATTTCGGAACACGGCGATCAACCACGTAGGTTTTGCACTCAAACAAATAGGCAGGATTTCCCATATTAACTTTACAAATACGAAGTTTCATGCCTCATTAAACTTTATATCCGATATATTTGCATCCGAATAAACATATTTTTGTCCTCGGGGTATCGATATATCCTTTGATTGGGAAATTTGGATTCAGTCTATTTGCTTTCGACACCGCGATCATTCGCTTTTACGGTTTTAAACTTGTTGGTTTCGCTGCTGAATATTAAATAAAGCGGTAGTTAAATTGTAAATGGTATTCATTAAATGTTTAAAAGTAAAGTTGTTAAAAGTATTATTGAGAATGGTAATGACTTTAATTGTAATTAACTATTAACTGAAATAGCCTGAAGAGTCTTCGTTATTTGCTTGTTTATTCCAGTGATCTAACAACCAAACTGATACAAAAACTCTTCTTCGCGTTATTGAAATATTTTTTACGTGATTTTTCAATGGGTTCAATCTTTGGATTATAACGTAGAAGTAAGTTATCTCTTCGTATTTCGTATTCCGGTGACCAAAAATTAACTATCTCGAACTTCTCCGTGCTTCGGAAGGCACGTTAAGCCGTTGGTCTCGGCTGCATTTGCAGTCGTTTAAACCCACCAATCCGCATTGGGCCCGCGTGGTGGGTCATGGTCTGTTCTCCTTATCCATCCATAAGGAAGACCAGTGCCCCAGCAGTGGGGACAATCAAAAATGGTTGATGAGGACTTGTATTTCACGTTGAAGTAAATTCTCTTCGTATCGAGACAGAAAGAAGAGAGATATAAAAAATCTTCAAAATAGCATTGCGAATGCAAAATTAATATTTGTCTATCATGTATACTGTCTATCATGCTACATTATGGATGGTCCTTAACATTTCAATGAAGAGGCCAGTCTATCTAAATCGATCTGCTGGTACAAGCTAATCTATTATTTATGATAAATTTTGAGCTAGTGAGACTTAGTAACTAAGTGGTTAGAGCATTGGACCGTATTCTCAAAGGTCATGGGTTCGAGTTCCATATGAGAATTCACTTGTGGCCGAGTTGATTTTTTCCAATATTTTTCAATTTAAAATTTATCATAAGTATCAAAATAGCATTCAGAAATGCAAAATTTTTAAAAACATAATCTATTATTTGCGCAAAAAATGAAGAATGCTTATGTCGCGAATATTTATGGATGTAATTATTCATGTGTGCTATCTGTGAGGGCATCGTGCATCGCTTGCATCCATTCGTTACATCCTCCACGGTATGCTATGGAGAAGTGGATTTTTAATAGCTAGTCGTTTCGTTATGCGTTTTGAATAATGGTAGAGTATAACTAGCGTGCTACTTTATTTTTTGTTTTATTTTCTCTCTATATCATTATCAGGCAGGTTTATTGTTCCCATTATCTGAGACACAGGATTTTTAGTGAATGGATAAGGTGAAAGGGCAATGAATCATCACGCGGGCCCAATGCGGATTGGTAGGCGTTAAATGCAAATGCAGAAGGTATTCGGAAATACGGGGGAACTCAAGATGCTAAACTTATGTTCACCCGTCTTGTGACCGACCATATCGACAGTTAACCAAAATAGTCACAGGTCAAACGTGCGAATCATTTTTCCACCAGTCCATCTCTCAGTTATCACTGATCATGTTCTGTACATTTGTTTGGTTCAAGACTGGTTGTTTATCTCTACTTTAGCTAATTTAAAGTGCTAAAAAGATCGTAAAAGTCTTTTTAAACGTAATCTTGCCAAGTTTTCGCGCCATAACTATGAGAAAATTACAAAAAAAACATTGTTTTACTACAATGATAACACACACACATAAGTCATATTACATTTAGTGGAAAACATCGCGGAATATAAACTAAATTTAATTTTGGAGAGAAAGCGGAGAAACTCCGCTGCCCTAAGTACTCAAATGTAATTATATTGTCCAATCCGACCCGTTAAGTCTCGGTAGCTCAGCGGTTAGAGCATTGGACCGGATTTCCAAAGGTCGCGGGTTCGATTCCCGTCTGAGAATTCACTTGTGGCCGAGTTAATTTTTTCCAATATTTTTCTATTTAAAATTTACCATAAGTATAAAAATAGCATTGAAAAATGCAAAAATTACAAAATCATAAAAAAAAATTAATTATATTTTTAGTAATTTTTCGTAAAAGACAAAGGAAGCGAGTTTTTTAAAGCAGATTTCGTAATTGTTTGTCACAAAAACGTTAAGTTAGACGTAACACTATTTTAAATTAGTAACAAGTAAATAGGAATAGAAAATGTGTTTTTTTGATTCACCAAAATAAACACAATCAGAACATACATACAAGAAACATAAAACTATATTTTTTTGCGACCTAATCTCAGCTAATGCCACAGCTAAGGTTGGGGCGCTGGTTTTCTGATGCAGCCGTTCAGCCAGATAGCGCCGTTTTAACAAATAAGTAGGAAGGAGTTAGTATCACAGTAAGTTCTTCCCTGAGTTATACGAGTATTCTAGAAATAATATTATAAATGCGAAAGCTAGTGATTTGGATGTTTGTTTGTTACTCTTTCACGCAAAAACTACTGAACGGATTTGGTTAAAATTTGACACACAGATGAAAAAATTAGGACACTTTTTATCCCGATAATCCTACGGGAACCACGTAGGTGAAACCGCAGGTGGCCGCTAGTATTATACCTACTTACAAATTACGAGTATATCAAGGTTTGCTTCTATTACAAAATGAAATGTCAATGTTTTATAACATTTTAATTTTGCATTTTACAATGCCATTTATATATATTTATCACGTATGTCAATGTTTGTTTATTCTACCTTCGACACTTCGAAGCCATTATCTATAAACAATTAGTTTATTTTCGTTTGAAGTTCCAATCCCGCCATTTGTCATTTCAAATTTCAAAAAGAGAGCTCGACAGCAGCGCCACTTAAGATGACAGCTCGAATTACGGCTGCGCTCGCGTCGATTAACGAGCTCATTTCGCGCCTTTTATTTATCTCTGACTTATTAGTCACACTTAAAAAGGTCGAACGTTAATTTGTAATGCTCTACCGGTACCGATAGCTCGTTTAATTTTTATTGGTCGTTCATTAATTAATGTTTTAAGTCTTTTTGATTTGTAAAGAATGTTCATGGCTTTACCACAAGCATTTTTACCTTTGGAAGAAAGTCTGATGTGAGTTTTTAAGAGAATCGAAAAAAAAATTTTGCGTGCACCACAGAAAACAGAGTCTTTTCTTGTGTTCTGTGGCGTGCACATTCACAAAATCCCTGGCTGAAAAGAAAAAAGAAATACAATGTCACAATAAGCTTTTTATTTCTTGTTTAAAAATGGCGTCGCTTTTGACGGGATTTCACGGGGCAATTTGATTGTTATCTGCACCTCTCGTTCAGAAAGCAAATGGTGATATTAAATGGAGTTATTGCTACATCGCGCATTTCGCGGTATTTTTCATACAAACCAGCGGAGTTACGTAAAATAACATAATGTTCCTTTTAAGGAAATAAGTTTCGTTACGTTTTTGACGTTTTTATTTTTCACAATAAGGTTATGCGACATTCGTGTTTGCAATTCATGTCATAGGATTTTGATAAGAAGACGAAAAAATGTCATCTCGAGGCAATAAGATTCTTTGTGTGTTCATTCTAACCGCCTCTGTGGTCTAGTGGTATAACCACCGGTATCAGACCCAGGGGTCCCAGGTTCAATTCCCAGCGGGCGTACATATTATATTCGGTTTGGTTGGTGGTAGGACTTGTTGTAAGTCTACCACCATCTTATCTAAGCCTGCCGCCATAACAACAATGTTTTAGTATTGTTGTGTTCCGGCAGTTAGAGATAAGATAGCCAGTTCCTCAGTGATTGAGGATTCCGGGAGAGGCTCGCTTCCATCTTTCAGCATTATCAATACTTAACATCAGGTATGATAAAGGCTAAGAGTTTCCCGTCGTTCATAAAAAAAGGGAAAGTGTATTTGGAGCAGTTATGTCATACGAGCTCGCATTGTGAAACATTGGGAAGACACTTATGGGGTCCGATTCAGTTTGCTATCTCTTTTATTTCCGAGCTTTTTGGTGTCTTTTGCCCTACTTGTCAATTGTCAATGTGTGCAGTCTGCGTCACAGATTTCAACGCAAATAACTAAGGTAACATATTTATTATAAAACTTCATTGTTTCGAGGTGAATGTTTCAGATTGCATAGGCGATAAGGCGATTGAAGATTTTGTTGTTATTCGGAAGTTGGATGTAGCATGTCTAATTCCACACTGGCAATCTGGCAAAGTAATTAAACGATGGAAATATAAAATTCCTACAGCAACTGAAGACTTAGACCATTTAAACAAGATTATAGTTAATATACTATAACTCTCTGGTGGCTAAATTTTTTCCTACCAAGTTAATTATTTGCAAAATTATAAAGCAAAAAATACCTCCACCCCAATTTGCCTTTCTGCTAACGACGATTCGTGACGTAATGGTTCAAATAAATAAATACTACAATTCCAAATAAGGTAGTTATTACAATGATTTCTTTCAACAGCGTAATCTGTAGATTGGCAGGCTAGTCAGGGCGCGCGCGCGGCCCGGGGGCCCGTACATTTAAAAAGTACAGAGAATATTAGAAATTAAGCTTTAGACTTTGACCTTGCTTGACCTTTATCGGGCAGGTAATAAGAGCTATTTTTATATACCAATCGTTAAGTTTGATTTGCTTCTCGATCGTACATCAAAAATGTTTTATCTCAGCGCGGGATGCGTGTAGCCCCTAGGCGCAACTTGTTGAAAGCTTTAAGGGAGCTTTTTGTATTTATTATACTTGCACGTGTGTTCCACTTATAGGTAAGTATACTGTTGATATAATCACTAAAATAAGAAATACGAAACGTACGAGAACGTACAGAATAGTAAGTATCAAGTTTCTGAAACTGTAACTTCGTCTGCTAATGATAAATTTTAAATGGAAAAATATTGGAAAAAATCAACTGTACCACAAGTTAATTCTTAGATGGGACTCGAACCCACGACCTTTGGAAATTCGGTCCAATGCTCTAACCAATGAGCTACCGACACTTGCGGACCACGTGTCACATCACTGCTAGGAATATCCTTGCATTCGAAAGAAACATCTTTTCAGATGTTTAACGATCGATTAAGATGCAACAGCCAATAATTTATGATTTTTTAATTTTTGCATATTTCAATGCTATTTTTATAAATATTATAAATTGTTCCGCTTATCTTAATATAAAATAGTAATGTTTCATACAACTCGCTGTCCGCTAACTATTTTAGAAAGCTACGCAGTGTTGTATTTCAATTTGATAATCTTGAAAAATTACCCAAGGGCTGCGCAGTGGAGTCCCGCTTTCACAACTACAATAATAATGCTTTAAAACATGTGAGACTGAACAATTCGCGATGGACAAAATAATTTCTCATAAGCTCGCCGAGCTGCGCACGCGGCATCTTCACTTTATCAAGATGAGTGTCGCCGTGAGTAATTCTCGCTGATACCGGCGTGACTTTGATCAATCGATTTTAACATCGGAGTAGCATTCGGATCGATTCGGAATCGAGTCGGCCCGATATGGGAACGTGGATTTATTCGCGAGGAAGTCGCTGATTTCGTGGCAAGTTAGCGATGTTTCGAGTGATTTTGTAAGGAATTGGTTTTGGTTACGGTTTGCCGATGATTTATTAAACTTTAAATATTGGCAAAAACAACTTGGGCTTAACTTATACTGAAGACAGAGTGAAAAGAAGCTTAAAACATAACTTGCGTCATTATTTTTAACATATTTTCGGAGATAAACTTTTTTCAACAGTCTCAAAATCTCGAATCCTCCAGGGGTGCAGTATTTAAAGGTTAGAGGTTCAGATTAATAATAAAAAATTACTTAAGGAAATCTTACAAAATATTTGTATCTATTAGGCTTGGACGAATTCTATTAGGTACTAATATAGAGCAATGCAGCTTCCTAGTACGGAAGCCGCGTTGCTCTATGGGGGTACCAAAGTCTGGCTAATAAAAGCGGACACAGAAAAAAGGCAGGAAAATTTAAAAATCTAATTTTACAATAAAAATGCAAGTAAAAAAGTCACTGTCACCACGTGACATTGATTTCTATATGTGAAATTGTTGATATTCAGTGTCGTATTCTGGCCGACGCCTCGGAGAAGCACTGAGTCTGTAGGAAAAATAACCAACTGAGCTAAAAACTTGAAATTGGTGAAAGCCAAAAGGGCACCGCCATTACATAAAAAGAAGAAGAAAATACTCTTGGCAGATATCATTAGCCAGACTCTACACGAATTACCTGTAAATTAATATTGACTAAGTTAATAGAGTTTTTAGTATTTAGAGCTTTGATTATATACAGGACTTAACTTATGTTGTTAATTGGTGTCAATTATTCAAGATACAATTTTATTTAACTTTATCGCAATGACTTCTACCGTTTTCCACAGATTAAATTGACCTTCAATATGTTTTGACATTAATTTTGTTGAATTATCAAATAGAAGGCGGGATAGGCGCTTAATTAATATTGAAATTGACTTGCCGACGAGGCTGTTTGCGCTACAGATCATGTTCCCGATTAAATGTACCGGTTCATTTAAAGTAGGTGAACTTTGTCTTTATCTCTACCTTTTCATTTAGAATTAGATTATGAAAATTGTTGCGTAGAAAATTAAACTGTAGGTAAAATATACGTATGCCAGGGGCCTACCGCCATCTGCCGCCATTAACCGCCTCTGTGGTCTAGTGCTAACAACCACCGGTATCAGACCCAGGGGTCCTGGGTTCGATTCGACGACCTGTTTGGCGCAGGGGTACTAACCCCACCTTCTGAGCCAGAGGGCCCGGGTTCGATCCCCGGACAAGACAAATATTTGTGCGCATGAACATGACTGTCTATTTGTCTTGGTCTGGGTGTTTAATATGTATATTATGTATGTATTTACAAAAAAGTATACAAGTATGTTTTCCGTTATCTAGTATCCATAACACAAGTTCTTCACGATACTTAATGTGGGCTAGATATTAGGTGTGATTGTATGGAAATATTTATTATTATTATTATTTATTAAATTGTTAAATTTAAAACGAACAGCGACAAAAAAGTCGTTAAAACTCGCCGCCTGCTATTATTTAGTCGACCAATTTTTCGAGCTTTAGAAAAAATTTCTCTAACGCTAAAATTACATTACCGCAGACAATGCAGAACTTGGACTGAAAACGTTTTCCAATTATTCACAGCATCCGTGGCAAAATGACAAATTTCTAAGCCATTACACACGTTGAAAGTCATTCGCGAAGAAAGAATACGATTTTATGAACCGGTCGGAATAATGCTATGATTTTATTGGTTAACCACAGTTTACTTCTATTTTAAATCTGTTTATTATCTTACTACTCTATCTAGCTTATCAAGTTTATTTCTTTTAAAATGGAATCAATAAAAAAAACAAATCTGAGAAAACTTTCATCGCTAATCCTAGCAATTAAAAATTTGTTTCTACATGACGAAGATCTACTTGCAGCAAATTTGTAGTGCCTATATGAAACATAAACAAAATTAATCCAAACCTAAATTTATTCGAGATCATGTTTCTTGCAAATGATCTTTGCCCCAACAGCATCCTGTGTGCGTTCACAGACAGGTGGGAATCTCCACTTCTGCAGCATTGGGTGGCGCTTCATGTGCCCCAAATAAATAAATATGTATTTTATTTTTAAGTAATTTATTATTTTATTATTGTTATTATCTATAAAAATATGGATGTAAAATTCTGAAATAAATGCTTATTATTATTATTTACGACCAGTTATATTTTTTTAACTGCTGGCACGCTCCTTATCCTGCCAAAGTCTGCGATAATAATAAATAAATAAATAAAATAATTAAATAAAATAATTCTACGCGACAAGCTAAAATAGTTTCCATCTTGTTTTATTTATCATACTTGTTTTCACACCGCGAACTATGGTTCCGTAGTTCCTTCTTGTTTATTCAAATGAATAATAAATAAATAAAATAAAAATAAATATTTTCACACAATCACACCAATTATCTAGCCCACGTTAAATATCATGAAGAACTGTGTTATGGATACTAGATAACGGATAAACATACTTATATACGTATTTTTTTTGTAAATACATACATAATATGCATATTAAACACCCAGACCAAGATAAATAGACATATTCGTGCACACAAGTATTTGTCTTGTCCTGGGATCGAACCCGGGACCTCTGGCGCAGAAGGCGGGGTTCGTACCAGTGCGCCAAACAGTTTGTCAAATACCTGTTATTGTTTTATTATTAAATAAAGATCCCTAAAAAAACTTTACTGGACAACCGAGGAAAGGATTATTTATTTTCTAAAGAAGTATCTTCTTAATTAGAACAAAGCTCAATCTGGAGATCTTACCAGTAAATCGCTTCAAGAAAAGCCTTATGAAGCTGCTAATTGACAAAACATACTACACAATAGTAGACTTCCTCACTGACATTTCCTTAAAATAAATAGATATATAATTATAATAATTGATTCTATTATATTCAATTCTTTACCAACATTATTATGGCACACTAAAAATAAATAAAAAACTTTAATTACGAATTCATAATTTAATCATAATCGTGACATTATAATTTTTGACATTGATAACTAAAATTATATTAGATCTGAAATTTTATTGATTATTATTTATATACCTACTGCATAATGTACTTAAACATGACATTATGATTAATCAATTTGTGATACCGATTTAATTTTTGACATTATATACTTATTTCATTTTATATAAATTGAAAAATGTTCACTTTACTGCAATATTGTTTACCTTGTAAAAGGAGGAAATGTAGTGAGACACTGATCAACTAACCTAACAACTACATTTGTATACCTGCATTTCACAATAAAGATATTTGTATTTGTATCAAAGTCTACATTAGAGTTAAGCAGCTTATGTTAATTCATATTCAATATTAATTCTAAAACATGATATTAAATTACCTCCATCATAAAATATTCACTCAAAACAACCCCTTGTTTCCAACTAAGATAAATAATTGGCTCCTAAATAATTAATTACAATTCTAAGAACGCATCTGAATTGTAACAACTTATCTTAATTCAACCCTTGTGTTTTGTTTTAATTTGCATATTTGATACACGTTGTTAATAGTTCTCTGTGCAGTGAGACTATGGCTAAAGTTAATCTGATTTATGTTGAACGGGGAAAAAGGGATAAATTAGATTACAAAATTATGGAAATTAGAACTTAATTAAAGTTTAACGCTTGTGTTGTTTTTTCTTTATGAACGTCGTGGAGACTCTTGGCCTTCATCATACCTGATGTTAAGTATTGATAAGGCTGAAGATGGAAGCGAGCCTCTCCCGGAATCCTCAATCATTGAGGAACTGGCTGTCTTATCTCTAACTGCCGGGACACAACACAACGCTGAAAACATTGTTGTTATGGCGTCTTACAACAAGTTCTACTACGAACCAAACCGAATACAATATGTACCACCGCTGGGAATCGAACCCGGGTGCCCTGAGTCTGATACCGGTGGTTGTACCACTAGACCACAGAGGCGGTTAAATTTTTAACTAAAGACTGGAAAAGTATGTTATGAACTAACTTTTACTCTTTTACTAAATTAAATGCGCACATGTCGAGTTCGATTACGCAGTGATCAGCGTCAAGGGTGGGTTACCAAAATGTCATCTCGATCTCCTCCTGAAGACCTCCTCAACACCTGAAGTTTCTGTAAATTCGTCATTAGATTATAACATAGTCATACGTAGGTAATTCCTGTCTTCGATGCCTTACCTATTCATAATAATTTGCAAAAACATAAATAGGCAGGCAGTTTTCGATTTAGCATCTTAATTATTATTTAACCTAATTACGAGTTGATAGACTAGAACGGACTATTTACTATACAAATAGTTTTTATTAATCGGAATGTTGGTTTCAGAGAAAAAACCATAGCTTACCATAGTGGCTTTAAAGGCAAAAAAGATTGTGTTTTGTATTTTAACAGAATATTTCTGTCAAAATACAAAACACAAAAACTTTCATTTCAACACTAGAATAATTTTAACAATACAGATTTGGAGCATCCCATAAAAATAACAAATCCGTGTGGTGACGGCCTAAGAATACAAGTGTCAGCACTCCCTTACATGCCTGGGATGTCGTAATAGTCGACTAAGAGGCTCGACGCATTGAAAACCTGTGCGAGAAAAGGAAAACTTGAAACAAGCCCTCTAACAACCCGTCTGGCCAGCGTGGTAGCAGTAGGCTAATAGCCTCCTATGAACGCCCCAATAGGCGCGAGCTAGGAGAGGCCTATGTCCAGCAGTGGACGTCCTCAGGCTGATGATGATGATGACGATAAAAATAATATAAAAATATATGTGCCAGATGACCACGAAAAATATGAACATGTACAGTAGATAAGGTACTTAGAACTGATACCCAGTAGTGTGTAATTAAATCTGAGTGACCCCCCCGGGCGGGCGCCCTCGTGTGTCTAATAGATGACATGTCACCCCCCGAACCCGCGTGAAAGGGGTACAATTAATGGGTAATCAAATAACTGGATTAAATTGGTTTCAGGCGAACGAAACACGATGTTAGAGCTTTTGAGAGCGTTTTGTACCACATGCGTTTGTAGGTACGAGTACCTTTAGATAATTTATGCCCATTTAAAACTTTGGGGCATAGGTATTGCTTATTGAAATAAAACAACTAATACACGCAATATTGTTCTTAAAATCAAATACTATTTTAATTAGATATTTGATTTTGTACTGCGTATTTTTAGGAATTTCCGATTTTGGATTTTACACACCTCTCCGTGGTCATGCGATTCTGTTATTTTGAGACAGTAAGATTTAATCCTCATACGGTTTTCGTGTAGACTTGTAGACGCTTTCGCTGTATGTAGGAGGTTTTTTTTATGGAAAACTGATATCATTTTGACTTAAAAGTTCTTTAGGATAGTTTTTGTTCTCTAGGGATTTACCGAATAGGCCGAGGTCGCCGGCAGAAGCTAGCATGAAAATATCTTCAGTATTTTCCTGTAACGGTATATTTTAATCCATCAAACCCAAACTGGACACCGCCGTCCAGAGAACAATTGAATATATTGTCTCATAATTCGGTGCCTGAAAGGATAAATACATCATATATATATGTACAATCCTGGAACTTCTCGGTTCATCAGTAGAGTTTTTTTGAAGAAAGTTATCTCAAAAAGTAATAGACTTATAGAAAACCTTTATATAACAAATAATAGAGCTTTGATAGGTATATCATTTTATAAATAAATTATTTCTCTAACATTAATACTTTTCGAAATATCGTTACTCAAAAAAACGCTACTGAGCAACCGGGTAGTTCCCGGACTGAACATTAAAACTCAGGCTGAGTTATTATGTGAGCAACTCTCAATCATACTGCAGTTTTTTTTGCTAAATAACATCGCAGTTCTTTTAATTCGGTCCCTCACCCGCGTTCTATGTACACATTAGACGTATTTGCGCAATTACGTGGGGATCCGTGGGGGTATTAATCACCTTTATGCGGTTGTCACTCGCGTGTCACCGCGGGGCACGCGGCCCTCTGCGCGACCCTCCGTGCCTCTACAGCTGAGATAGGGTTGACGGTATTCGTTCAAGATAATTCCATTGAAATGATGGTCATGCATGGCTATTGAATTGCACCATCTCATTAATAAATATTTCATACTCACACCAATTATCCTAGACCCAAAGTAAGCACTATAAGTTTTGTGTTATGGAAAACTAGGGTAACGGAAATAAATACATATTGTTATAAATATATAAGTATTTATGTATAGAAATATATATATAAACGTCCATGACTCAGGTACAAATGCTCGTATTCGTCATACAAACATTTGCCCCTACCGGGATTCGAACCTGGGACCTCAGAGTTGGCGACACATTGAAACTGGTGTACTTACCACTCTACCACTTAGGTCGTCAAATGAAAATGTATTGGATGATGATTAGACATTATTTAACATCTATCAAAGATTTGGTGTAGCGTAACCTAAATCTTAAAACAATAATAATTTTATACATTGTATTTTGTAGATACTGGTGACTTACACCCATATTCTAAGTCGTTCCTCCAAAACTTACTCGTCCTCGACTTAACGAAACCTCATTGAAAACCTCTTCGAAATACTCCTCGAAATCGGTATTCTAAGTCATAACTCCGTAAGGACCTGGAGGAGCCAAAGAGTACGTAGCCACTCCGTGTTAGGCCTAGCGCACACTACCATTTTTACCCACGACGAGGTTGAATGGAGTGTAAAAAGTTTTGGAGGAACGACTTAGAATATGGGGGTTAGTATTTATCGTCGGTAGTTACTAATGCAATGCAATACACTTGTTTGGTCTGCAAGAGGTCCTCCTTAATCTAATTAGAATCAGTCCTCAGATAACTAACGCTGGGAAACACTGTATGTAAGTAATATTTATTTTATTTATTTATTGAAAAAGATTCACCAATACTTTACACACTTTACACATTTCAATTTAAAAATTAAAACCTGACTAGGCCAAAAGACATGCCTTTACAGGTGAATACAGCATTTTTTATTTTCTTATTTACTAGTTAAAACAACAAAGTAGAAATTCGAAACAGAACAGATAACTTATAAAATAAAGATTAATTATTAACCTTATTTTCATGAAATTTTGCCACACACAGCCTAGATGAAGCTAATAGATGAAGCACGAAAAGTTTTGTGTTCTATTTCTCGTTTTAACGAGCATAGGTGGTGGTGAGTGGTGACGAATCTTAAACAGCTTTCTGATTTTTTTTCAAATTCAAATAATTCAATATCATTTATTCAGACAAGCATTTATGAACGTCAAAGAAGCTACGCCATCGATTCACAAACCCTACGGCGGGAGACCTTGTAACGAGAAGAACCGGCAAGAAACTCGTCAAGTGCTGTTTTTTTCTCCCTGTTTTATTTTATACAGAGTCGTCAAATTGAAAAGTGACCTTAACATATCAGTAAAGTCAATTTCCATCACAAAAATAAAATACTAATTATAATATTACATTTTATGGTTATTGTAACCGTAAACAATTTTCAACTGGCAAAGAAAGACCTTTATTTTATTCATGCATTATTGTCTTACTCGTAGTAATCAATTGTTATTTATTCTATGCACTTTATGTGTGTGTTATGTTAAATATAAAAACAAACAAAATCGAAGTTATCTGTTTTAATAATAATAATAATAATAATAATAACTTTATTGACATAAAAAAGTGGTTACAATCATATCATGAAGTCTCTGATTCCTGAACTAGGTATAAAAATACCTGGATCTCAGAACATCAGCGCCCTCTTCCAGAGTTATAGAATACAAAATTGTGCCAAAAAAGATATCACTAAAAGGAAAACAATTATAAAAGTGCAAAAAAAACTAAAAAAAAATTATATTTGATGTGATTAAAAAATGTTTATAATTATGTGTGTGTGTGTGTGTATGTGTGTGTGAGTGTGTGTGAGTGTGAGTGGTGTAGGTACGCAGAGAACGTGTTTGAGTCTTAGAGAAGTGTTAACTTGTGAGTGAATGCTTGGACTGGTAGCTTACTGACGTGCTTGGAGCAATGTCGCCCTTACAATTACCGCGAGGTCAAATCGGTTACAAAACGCAATAAAGTTAAGGGAATATACTGTTCATCTGATATTCGAAAACCGACAACCCTGCTCAGTTTCCCTTCTCATTCCACCTGACTGCCCCGATTACTGATGCTGAACAAGTATTTCGGTGTTCCGATCCGAGTGCAATCATTACGATATTATTATTTTGATATGGCGAAAATAAAAACATAGACCACGGTTTTAAATGTTGTATTTAAAAGTTTATTGTGAAATATTCGAATTAGCGTATCGAAATATGATAAATAAAATATAAATACATAAATAAAAAATGATTTCCCAAATATACAAAGTAGTTGTTTCAGTAACTAATTCAATACTTGTGTTAGGGCGCGCCGTGCTCCTACCGTAGTGCATTCTAACAAAGGTTTCCAAAATAACTTATGAACTACTTAAATATCTGAATGTAATATGTTGCGTGAGTGCGTGTGTTAATGTATAATATGCGTATTACACATACACACACACACGCACACACAATATGCGTATGTTAAACAATACCTAGGTACAATCGGGGAACTTCCCGGTTGATCAGTAGAGTTTTTTTGAAGAAAGTTATCTCAAAAAGTAATAGACTTATAGAAAACGTTTAAATCACAAATAATAGAGCTTTAATAGGTATTTCATTTTATTAATAAATTATTTCTTTAACCTTTATACTTTCCGAAATATCGTTTCTCAAAAAACCTCTACTGATCTACCGGGAAGATCCCCGCCTGTACCTCCGTTTCTTGCGGCTGTTCTTCTCATCAGTTAAAAGATGTCCTGAATGGCTGGTAGGGAAATAAAATTGTTGGACTATTCGAAAGTACTTATCTATAAGTCTATTTGAATAAAAAAATCTTTGACTTTGACTTTGACTTTTGACTTTAAACTTTCTGTTGACCTATTTTTTAAAATTGACTTAAATTTGTATAAACATTAAGTGGTATGTATTCTTTTTGGGTCAATCAACGCATCCCTTTTTAGGGTTCCGTAGCCTAATGGCAAAAAAAGGGGCCCTTGTTTAACATTCGGTCTGCTTAGTTCATCTTGAAAGAGAGTAGAATTTATGTAGAGCTTTTTTATTTGATATATTTTACAATTAAGATAAAAAAAGGTCTTTCGTTGATACCTATTGCTTCATCTCCCCCCATCCTAATGTCCATCGATATATCCAGATAGATTTATCACGCGTGACACGATTCGGTCATTTCTGTGTCGTCCGGTCCGGAGGCGTCCCAGCTTGCCACCTGTCATAACTCACAGAAATGACGAGTCATTTCGGTGGAGCCGTTTCACGCAAGGGTTAATTTATTTGGTCTGTGGTTTCGGTCGTTCCGGCCCTAACGGGGATGGCACTGAGTACATTGTTGTGAACAGGGCCGAACTGGGAGAACAAGCTAGAGATGGAAAGATTATTAATTTTATTATACGTTTAATATTAAAATAGCGGTCGACTGCGATTTCACCGTGGTTGGGGGGGTTGGCGGTCGTTGGTGTGATTCCCGTTCCCGTGGGAATATCAATTGCACGGGTTGCACTCTGGGAGTGCCGGCAGAAGTGAAAACCGCTTACACGAAAATAACGATCAAAAAGTTGATTGAAACGGAGACCAACTTGATTTGGCAGGTAAATCCATTAAAACTGACCTGGCATCAATATGAAAGTTGGTAGTAATTAGAGATCTTTATACAATGGTTGTAATAAACTAATATACGTAGATCTATCAAGTGTGAGACTTTATGTAATTTGAAATAGGTCAACGGTAAATGGTCTTACGAATTTTCTATATAGAACCTACCACCTACCTACCTAATACCCAATACCTACTACCTAATAGAGGCCTAAGCATTCTCGATAAGGTCACGTGTCTTGAGGAGGCTTAACATTTTTTACCCATACAAAAATCTAAAACTCTGATGTGCACAACGCCGCTAAAGAAGTTTTCACTTAAAAAAAATCCTGTATACAAAATTTCAGCTTAATCGGTTCAGCCGTTTGGGATGTACGTTGTCTGTCAGTCAGTCATGGTATTGTTCAGTATAAACGACATTAATTATAAATTATTAACAAAAACTATAAGTTTCATTATAGTTTGTACAAATTCCTAGGCAACGCTACAGTAAGTTATCAATTATCGTTATTATTATGCACCAAGGGTTCCGTACCATTATCTATAAAAAAGGGAGAAAAATCGTGTCTGTTGCATGGAAGCCTCCTTAAATATTCATTTTATTCTGTTTTTCAGTTTTCGTTGTTATAGCGGCAACAGAAATACATCATCTGTGAAAATTTGAACTGTCTAACTATCACGGTTCATGAGATACAGCCTGGTGACAGACGGACTGACAGATAGCGGAGTCTTAGTAATAGGGTCCCGTTTTTCAGTTTCGGTACGGAACCCTTAAAAACAACACAAATATTTTCTCTACAAATAAATATTTCGCCCCTTAAAATATGACCGTCCCTCCCTGTCCACAACGTAAACAGCAGTACACAAATGAGATGATAAAAATTTCATGTTTATGTTCCGCGATTGTGGACGTCTTATTTGTAGCGCTATTGCGCGATGTAGCGTCGCTAATGTTTATGGCTGCTTTCAGCTGGTAGGTAATTTAGTAAGTTATATAGCATAAGTTCTTTATTAGAGGCCTAAGCATTTATAAGTTTCTTATGTACTAAGTACAAACAAGCCGTGTCGTGATCGTGATGGCCTAAGAATACAAGTGTCACCACTCCCTTACATGCCTGGGATGTCGTAAGAGTCGACTAAGAGGCTCGACGCATTGAACACCTGTGCGAAAGAAGGAAAACTTGAAACAAACCCTCTACCAACCCGTCTGGCCAGTAACAGTAGGCTAATAACCTCCTATGAAGCCATGATAGACGTGAGGTGGGAGAGGACTATGTCCAGCACTGAACGTCCATAGGCTGATGATGAAGAACAAATAAGGGGACGATAAATGTAGCGTCATATGACGAGTTCAATTCAAAGAGATGACTAATATGTAACGAGGAGAGGGAGAAGACAAGATCACGGCTGTGCAATATTTAATAATTTTACTTTGCCTAAACCCATTTTTATTACTTACGTAATATTTGGTGCTGCATTTCTAGCGATGATGTAGCGTCGCTAATGTTTTAACTGGTAATTTAGGAAGAAATATAACATAACTGCTATACCTAATAGAGGCCTAAGCATTTTTAGGTTTCTTGTGTACTACTTTCCTACAAATAAGAGAGATGGTAAATCTAAAGTTGACAAAATCCAATTTTGTATCTTGGATAGTGCGTTCTGCGCCAGTTGTCAGTGGTTCGAGCCCTACCGGGACAACTATTCGTGTGATAGACATTTCTATAAGTATTTGTTTTTTATAACTTTTTTGGTTCTCATATCCATAATGCAACAGCTAAAGCTACTAATCTCTGGATCAAATCGACTTGTCAAATGTCTGAACACATGTAAAAACGTTGCATGATATCAAGGAATGCAACTCTATAAAATACGAGATATTACGCAACACTAAAAGAGCGATATGTCTCCAACAATTAGTCAGCATCTGCACCCGATAAGTGATATAATATTTAATCTGTCCGTTTGATCTTCATACTCCGTCGTATTTATTGCTATAATAATTAAGAAAGTGCGGGCCGCCCACTCTCCCCTGACGGATGGCTTCCGACGTACGCCTGCTATGGACGCTTACGCACTTTATTAGGTAACTAGCGGCCGTCCGCGACTGTGTTAACTTAGGATTGCGTTTTCTATAGGAAAAGATTTTAGTAAAATTAAATCTGGAAATTGTTCAATTTTGCATTTTTACAATCTATTTTTATGTGGTAATATTAAACAAGAAAATATACTAGAAAAAAGCAATTAGTCTCATGTCGCCCTGGCGGGATTTTGCTAGTATATTTTCTGGAAATTATTTTCTGGAAAACGTACTTTACATAATATGATATATGAAATATTTCTCAAAATATCTATTCTTGAACGGTTTTTACCCGACTGCAAAGCAAGGGTTACGTTTTTCGCGCGTGTCTTGTATGTTTATATGTAACTTGCGGTCGCTCGCGGTTTCACCCGCGTGGTTCCCGTTCCCGTGGGAATATCGGGATACAAAGTATCATATGTTCATAACCAGGCTATCTACTTTCTGTGTACCAAGTTTCATCTAAATCCAATCAGTAGTTTCGGAGCCTATTCAATAAACAAACAATGAAATCTTTCCCCCTTTTGTAATATTAGTATAGATATTCTTTATTACCTCTTTGTCTCTAAAATGGCTAAACGGATTTCTATAACTAAGATATCGTTAGATTGGCCTTGACACCCCAAATTTTCTTAGGTAAGTGATATTTAAAAAAAAACCAACCTAACGCCTGTGAGGTGCTATTATTTGAGCTGAAATTTTAATAAATTTTGGAAATTTGTATCTGTAGGTTTTAGACTTCATCGTTCAAACTATCGCGACTCTTAATTCTTACTTAGCCAACGCAGTGCAATGATAAATACTTTTGACGGCACCACTCATGCGCACTTCGAATGACAAGTGATTTTTAAACAGCATGTCGGCATCGAAAGTTTCTTGATTAATGTAAGGAAGCACATACAAATTCACTAATTACGAAGGTACTGGCTAGTTTAACGGTAAGCAAACGGTAAACCAGTACGGAGCGGACCATTTAAAATTGCTTTGAAGACTGTTGGAGCGTACTAATTTGTTGTACTTAAAAAAAAACATTTACAAAGAATTTGATCATTGTTGCCGAACCAAAGTTGAAATAACAAAAAAATGTCTCAACGGATTCAGAAAGACGCTTTTTTTGTTAAAATTCATTTAATAATGCGTAGAAATATATGACATTGGTACAATGTGCGACGTTATAGGCACTTAAAGACCGATCGATGCCGTATAAACTAATAAATAGGTACTCTATCTGAATGCAAAAATCTAAAATCGTAACCGGATAATTTCGTTGTAAGAAGAATAGATTTTTGTCAAGTACGATATTGTAATCGCAACGGTATAATAATGCAAATGTCGATCGCGAATGTCTACGGTTGCATTTATTAAGTATACCGTAAACCATCGATCCATTGAAAGCTTACAACGAAATCATCGATGCGATAGTTGAATTAAATGACAGAAAAAAGCTATTGTTTTTCCTAAAAACAGCGTTAACTCCTCCAAAGTAGGTTAATCTTCAGAATGACGACTTTATACCAGTGCTACGGAGAAAAACCGAGTAGGTAACTGTGTTCACAGAGTGCGACCAGAAACAATGAACAGTTTACGAGTATCGTTTATTTTGGGAGACCGCACGCGCGTCTGGAACGTTTACGAATTAATTCAAACAACAATCAAAAGAACAGGCAAATTGTTGTTGTCACCTTAATACATTGATACCGGCTCTACACGTTGGCCAACATTGTGGCCAATTCATCATACTGTACTGATTTTGTAGCAAATAATGTTTTAAGAGTTCTTACCAAGAAGGTAATGTACGTTGCATTGGCCACAATGTTGGCCAACGTGTAGAGCTGGCAACAAAGCGTTGTTTTAGGCACATTTGAATAAGGTTACAACGCTTCGAACACTGCTCAATACATCATACATTTGTTGAGATACTTAGTTACTCAAAGGTTTCTCGGGCTAAGCCTACAGCAATCCTGCTTTTTATATATATCTATACTAATATTATTTATAGGAAAGATTTGATTGTTTGTTTGTTCGTTTGCATGAATAGGCACCAAAACTATAGTTTTTTTTTAAATTAAATACGGGAAGGCTGAAGATGGTAGCGAGCCTCTCCCGGAATCCTCAGTCAATGAGGAACTGGCTATCTTATATCTATCTGCCGGAACACAATAATGCCGAAAACATTGTTGTTATGGCGTCAGACTTAGATAAGATGGTGGTAGCTAGCCAGGCGGACTTACAACAAGTCCTACCACCAACCAAGCGAATACATTATGTACCCCCGCTGGGAATCGAACCCGGGATCCGTGTGTCTGACACCGGTGGTTGTATCACTCCACAGAGGCGGTCATAGCCCATCTATCGAGGAAGGTTATAGGCTATATAACGACACGCTGCGACCAATAGATGAGGAGCATCAATGAAAAATGTTGCGAGAACGGGGTTTTTTTTTCCTTTTGGGAGATTCCGTTGCGTGGTTGCCTAGCTTCACTTGTATTTCTGATACGGTTCCTCTGACACACCCAGAGCAAATATTAAATTTGCCTTTTTGAAATATAATCTTGTACATTCTAGTATCTGCCGTGTGGTGACGGCCTAAGAATACAAGTGTCACCAGTCCCTTACATGCCTGGGATGTCGTAAGAGTCGACTAAGAGGCTCGACGCGTTGAGCACCTGTGCGAGAGAAGGAAAACTTGGAACAAACCCTCTACCAACCCGTCTGGCCAGCGTGGTAGCAGTAGGCTAATAGCCTCCTATGAACGCCACAATAGGCGTGAGCTAGGAGAGTTCTATGTCCAGCAGTGGATGTCTACAGGCTGATGGATGACATTCTAGTATTATATCCTATTTTTGTTATTTCCTAATAAGTTCTGATTGTAAATTGTTCTCTCTGCTTTTTTCAGGTAATTACCTAATACCAATTCGTACCAGTACCAAGTCGCGAATTGCTGCAACTAACTGGCTACACTGGGTAAGGTTTGCTAAAATAAGAATTTTTGGTTCTTCTCAAATTATGACGATGAACATTTATTTATTTAAGATACTTATATTTTTTGCGATTTTTGGAACATAGCAGCACCCCGACCGCCTAACAGTATAGCTTGTTCTATCGCTATTGCTAAGTATCGATATTGCAAACCCCCTTCCAAACCAAACAAGGACTCCTGCTGATGCTATTACTTTCATACTAAAAATGCAATAGATGAATCCAAAAGATGAATAGAAAGATGTAGGAATTAGACAAAAACCCTATCGTTGAAGAGTTTTATGAGAGTTTGAAGTTTGATAGCCATAGCGACAGTACAAGCTAGGGGTGCTGTTCAGGTTGAAAGCAATAATAAAAGGATTCGCTTCGTTTACAACAGACAACTTTGGTTTCCTCCCATCTATTAAATAGTAATAAGATGTAATATCTCCAAAAAGAATGCAATCCTTGTTGTGTTGCAGTCAGTACCAAACCCATGCATCAAACAATTCGTGGCAATCAATCTTGATAATGTGAAAGAGATGTTATAAGCGCATATCGGATTGTTGCTTAATAGCATCCATCCTTTTCTCTTTTGTATAAAGCCGTGTATATGCTTCTCTGTCATGTCATGTACAATGTTAGGAACAAGTAATAATTCTGACACTTTCTCTGTGCCCGCTGTGACCTATAGTTCAGGGGACAGGGAACAATATACCCAGTGTATATTGTCGCGAAAAAAAAGTGTTGGTTAGAAAATCTTCATTAAATACAAACTACGCATTACTTTTTTATTTATTTTAAATTTTATTCAAAATAAAAACCTTTTTATTTATTTTAAGTACATTAAAATATAATTATATATATTTAGTTTCAGAAAGTTATTTCATAAAGCTAGGTCAGGTACTTTTGAAGTTATTGAAAATTTTCTAACCGAACCTTTTTCTTTGTGGTCCAGTGTAGCTAAAAATATTGCTCTAAAACTGTTTCATTTCACAATCCAATCCATATCTCTATATCTATTTGACTGGCTCTATAGTGAAAGCTGGTTAAATATCTTGCCATGCAAATCACATCAGTCAATCATGGGTTCGATCTTCATCAGAAATAATCATTAACTTGATGCACATTAAATTTTGTGTTTATTCTACTTATGTTCATATTCATATATATTTATTAGGAGTCACAACATGTTATGACCTCTGATCATATTTCAGTGCATTTTTTTTTCAAAACATGCTCATAATAAGCCTCTGCTATCCTTTACTCTTACTGTAAAAAAGGAAATTGTAGTTCTTTTTTTACATTCAACCCGTATGTTTTAGGAGCAACCTAATGTATTTTTCTTAAAAGAGGTAGGTACGTAACGTACAATCATCTTGACATTCTGAAAGAGAAAGAGAGAACAAATTTTATTGACCAAATCCACAAGTTACATGCATAAATAATATGTCTTAAAAATAAACATCAGAAAGATCAAGGTCAATTGAAAGGGCACATCGATGAAATTTCCAATTTTCAAAACTCCAAACTTTCCAGACAAGGCTTCTTTAGACCAAGGGGCCTTTTTTTTTTTTTTTCGAGGGGGAAATGCGCCTTATGCATACCCTATCGCTGGTGGGCCATTGGGTTATGTGGGGCTCTCCTTTGGTAGGCATACCCACTAAAACCCCCCCGGTTTCCGGCTGCATATCGCCAGGATTGTATAAATGTGGGGCCGTTGTTGCAGTCTCCACCACATAGACCAAGGGGCCTACCGCGATCTCTTGCCTAAGAGTATTGTTTTAATCTTACCATACTATTTCGTATTACGAACCTCTTGTAAGCTTAAGTAAGCTTTTTTTTTGACAGATGTTTTGTGACGTCTTCGCTCAATCCTGCTGGCCTACCGCCATCTCTTAGCGCAATATTGTTTTCTGTCAAACATTATTGGCGTATTATTTTTATATGTCACTTCGTACCGCGAACCTCATCAAACAAAACAATTTTTTGACGGAGGTTTGTGTGAAGTGTGTCAAAATATGACAACTTCAATTCGTTCGTTGGCAGGGACAATGAATAAAGATGTACATGGATCTGAGATAGTTGTTTATAGAAACTAACATTATTCAAATATATCATGAGTATTTGGATGTCGATATTTTTCTTGCGAATGTTCAGGAGCTGCCTAGTCAAGTCCTCATTACAAAGTACCATCAAGTGCAGGTAGGCACGTTCTTTTTGTAATATTTCATCTCCGTAGATATATCTCAATGGTTGTGTCATTGGGCACGAATGAAAAAAAAACTTTATGAAGTTCGCGATACGAATTCAAACGCTATTGAAACAAAAGGAAAACAAAACGTTCTTACGACATGATGATCTCTAAAAATAGCGGTAGGCCCCTGACCTTCAAAGTGTGAAGTGTGTCAAAATGTGACAACTTCAATATAAACTATGAATTATGGTTTCCCATAGATGATGGTAGATTTTTTTTAGATTTTGCCGTACAATTTCTATAAACTACAAAATATATTTACATGACATAGGCAAAATTCGCGATTATCGCGAGCAAGCCATTAATTAAAAAAGAAAGAAAGATGATGATAGGTTGGCAGATGACTGTAGGTATACTATATACGTGTATATGAATATGGTAATCGACTTGTCTCTCTGACTATTTCGTTTGTTAACTTTATCCCATAGTATCGATATCTTGTTGATTATTTTAAAAAGGTATTTAACAGACACTGCTGGGTCAAACCCTCATCACAATAAAAATAATTCTTTAGGAAAACTAGCATATTATATAAGGCAAATAAAATAATAATTAGTAAGCTTTAAATATTAATTTTCATGATCGATGAAGCAGCTTAAAATTTTCTTTTCCTTTTTGACTGTCTTCAAAAACTATTTCTTGATAAATTGACGCAACTTAATTTTAAAATCTATCGCAATCCCTTTCAATTCGTCATTATTGGAAGATATTAACATACTTCAGGCCGTCACTATTCCACATTTGATAGGGACTGTGATCGGGACGCGTTTTGAAAGGTATTGAGTGAACGAAATTGAACTGTCTTATCAAAGTGACACACGAAAATATCTTTCAAATGTATGGAGAAAAGTTTCACCCGAGTTCTTTTCGTAATAACACGTGTTGTGAGGCTCCATCTTTAACTCAATCTACCGTACAATTTCTACATATTACAAATTTATTTACTTGACATTGGCAAAATTCGCGTATTTAACGCGAGCACGCCATTAATTAAGAAAGAAAATGAAGAAATGTATGGAGAAGTGTCAAATGAAATTTCATATAAAACATCATTCTTTCCGAAAGGGATTGCAACTATAAGTTACATAAATCCATAAATCACTATCTACCAGAATCACAATATCTTTGAAACGGATTGTGATAGGTTTTTAAATTAGATAATTTGGGGGATGATTAAAATCCTCAAAATTGGTACAGTGGTACGTATACAAATAGGACAGGCACAGAACATCAAAACTACTTTTTCAATAGTAACATTGATCAAACAGCCGTTGCCATTTACTGGCACGAAAAGTAAGCAGCAGTCGTTTTACTCCATGGTCAGTACCAGCTCTAGACGGGCAAGGAAAAACCAGCTATTGGATCTATGTAAGCGCGGCTTTATTCTATATTTCAATAGGTCGTGAACTTTAAGTCATATAACAACTATATAAAGGTATTGACTGTGTACCAGTGATATTTGTCGATTGCCAATCGATTGTCGACGGTCTCACCTACCTGATTTGCCCTGCCCACACGCAGCCGCGATCAAACATCAGCCTCCAGCAAATTATATTAATAATTGACAGGATAAATCCCACTGGATGACTCACTTCCTTTTGTGCCTGTTGTGAAATCGCATTAACTCGTGCTCGTATATTACCTATTTTTATCATTATTAATTTATATTTTAACTCAAAATTAATTAAAATTAAAATATAAAATGATTTATTTGGAACAAACAGGGAGTTAATTGTCTAATTTTAAAATCTATTACAATCCTTATGATAAATTTTAACAGTGTGTAAAATTTACCACAAGTGAATTCTCAGATGGGACTCGAACCAACGACCTTTGGAAATCCGGTCACATACTTCAGGCTGTCACTATTTGATATTTGATAGGGACTGTGTTCGGGACGCGTTTTGAAAGGTATTAAACGAACGAAATTGAACTGTCTAAGCAAAGTGACAGACGAAAATATCTTTCAAATGTATGGAGAAGTGTCAAATGAAGTGTAAATAATTAAATAAATATTTCCATACAATCACACCAATTATCTAGTCCACGTTACGTATCATGAAGAACTTGTGTTATGGATACTAGATAACGGATAAACATAATTAAGTATATACTTTTTTTTTGTAAATACATACATAATATACATATTAAACATCATTGTCATTTAAAACATCATTCGTTCCGAAAGGGATTGCGACTTTAAGTTACGCAATTCCATAAATCACTTTCACAATCACCTAATCATCAACCTTTTAAAGGGATTGTGATAGATTTCAAAATTAGACAATTAAGGGCTGATTTTCAATTTTATGCAAATTAAATGTCTGCGTTATTTATTAGAAAAACTGTGTCACAGCATTAACGCTCCACTCTGGAGTGAATACGGAGTTCCAATCAACCAAAAGATATAAATTTGTAAATATATATATCCTTTAAACATACTTTCACATCTTATTAATCCAACATTCACTACAAGAAAACCTACCGAGAATAAATTGAGCTACCGAGAGTTCGGCAATCCAAAACATGCAGGATTGAGTTCCGTATCAGCATCTTGGAGACAGCAGATTGGAGTTTACTATTAAAAAATTGTGAAAAGTATTAAAAGTAGGTTTCAGTTTCATTCAAAGTCAAAGTCAAAGTCAATATCAATTATTCAGTGTAGGCTGTTACAAGCACTTATGAACGTCAAAGAAGCTACGCCATCGGTTCACAAACCCCACGGCGGTAGACCTTGTAACGAGAAGAACCGGCAAGAAACTCGTCAAGGGCTGTTTTTTTCTCCCTGTTTTATTTCATACAGAGTCGTCAAATTGAAAAGTGACCTTAACATCAGTAAGGTCAATTTCCATCACAAAAAGAAAATACTAATTATAAATTACATTTAATGTTAATTGTAACCGTAAACAATTTTCAACTGGCAAAGAAAGACTTATCTATTATACATTACAACATTTCTCGCATTACAAGATTACTGTACTGCATTCATTTAGGTTGTCCGAGATACTGCCCGTAAAAATATAACTTTTAATTACATCATACCTATCACATATTGGCTAGATATTGGCTTTAATAGTCATATAAGTTTTGGCTTAACGCGCTATACCACTGAGGCGAGTTAGCAATGAGAAAATGGCCGATTTTGCAGATTAAGAGAAAAAACCACGAAATCGCTTCGTAATAAATAACTTAATTAAATTAAAGAGAAATGAAACTACATGATTATAAATGTTATTTGTTACCACTAATTAAACCAATTTCCAATAGTATGTATATGATGTATATGTTAGAGAAAAATGATGAATTTTCGTATTGTCAGGGGTCTTTTCGAAAAGAAAAAGTGTCGAGACAAAATCATAAAATCGTATTCTGAAACTTTACAAATCTAAATATTGAAAATTGAAACGGGTATTAAACGCGTAGAAACGTGATAGATATTTCACCTACCTAATTTTCCCGACGTCAGCCCGTGACCACGGCCGATGTAACTTGGCCGAAACGTCGGGAAAATTAGGTAGGTGAAATATCTATCACGTTTCTACGCGTTTAATACCCGTTTCAATTTTCAATATTTATAATGCAACGCGAAAGTTTAAAAGTTTACAAATGTAGTTGAAGGTAGGTAGAAATAAATATCTTGATAAATATTAAACAAGAAATATACTAGAAAAAAAAAGAAACTTGTCCCATGTCGCCCTGACGGAATGGGGACATGAGACAAGTTGCTTTTTTCTAATATATTTTTTTGTGTAAAGATACGAGTACACTTAGGTATCTCTAATTCTTAAGTAAAAAAACAAAGATTGTAACAAAGGCACGGAATCGTAATACATTTGCGAGGAGAAAAAAACACACATTGGTCTAATACGATTTCCGAACACCTTTTCCAATCACGGACGTGAGAAATCGCTGTAAAAAGAATCCAAAAGAAAATGGCGCTATCTGGAATCGAATTCGATTAGGGCGGTGCACACTTGACGGGCTGGCTCGTTAGAAGTACAGACAGCAGCAAAACCGAGTTGTACAAAATTGGACAACATTCAATGAAAATTAAATGAAATTGAAAAATGTTTTATTCATAAACAAAGTACGTTGCTCTTACATAAGTGCCTGGAACCAACCTATTAAATGTCCAGAGACACTTGTGTCAGGAGGCCCCGGTCTTCCATAGCTTAATGACATCTAAATAATACACGCAATTTATTTATTTATATTATCATCAAACACATACCTAACTATTCATTTTTCATAACACGAGTATGTGTTGTGTAAGTAAATATCTAGGTGTGAGTGTGTGTTTGTGTGTGTGTATGCGTGTGTAAGTGTGTGTGTGAGTGAATTAGTCACTGCAGTAGCTGTTCTATGTCAATATTCAATAAATGTTTATTTGGCATAAAACACAACACCATCTAGCCAAACTATGCAGTGCTAGTACTTACGATTTTTAAATTTACTTTACTTTTTTCGTAAATACATATTTTGGTATAATAAATAAAAAACACCCAGACCAACAAAGTATAGTCCATAGATTATGAATTACGAGCGGCCGCCTCGGTATCACCTGCGTGATTTCCGTTCTAGATAAAAAGTTCCCGATTGAAGACCGTACATACCAAATTTCATCCAAATCTGTTTAGTAGTTTTTGAGTGGAAGAGTAACAAACTGACATCCGTATATACCAAATTTCATCCAAATCTGTTTAGTAGTTTTTGAGTAGAAGAGTAACAGACTGACATACTTTCACATTTATTATATTAGTGGAACCCAAGTAACAAAATTTGGTACTATAAAAGTACTTAAAAAGTTTTTATTAATGTTCATGATTAGCACCTGTAATAGTAATGTAAGCCCCAAATAGGCCGTAGTTGTATCTCTTATTTATACTATAACCATTACATAAAGGCTCTCATGGTGATAAATCGGCTCTTTAGTTGAAATGTATTAAATAATAAATAAATAAAATAAAAATATGTTTATTCCAGTTCCTCAATCAACATTGAACACAAGATATTGGAACACTCCTTTTAAGTAGTTTAAAAACACTTGTGTCAGGAGTGTTCGCTCTTCCTAAAACTTAATAGATACAACCGATTGAGTTTTTAAGGGTAACTTTTAGGGTAATATTATAAGTTAATTACAAAAAAAATATAGTGCATGCATGTGTGAGTGTATGATGTGTGTGTGTGTGTGTGTGTGTGTGTGTGTGTGTGTGTGTATGTATGAGTGTATGAATGTGTCAGTACTTAGTGATTAATTAATCTTTTATTATATTAATTTATTATGACATTCATGATTTAACCTCTAAAAGGCATTCAGTTTCACTATAAGATAATTGTTTTAACCAAGCCTGAAGTATGCTTTTACAACATAGGTTTTTAATGGATACACACTTAGTTTTTTATTAACAATATTATATATACGTGCTGATTGTCGATCATACTGTCTACTAGCAAAAACTGTTTTCGTGTGTCTTATTGGTATTACATTATTTTTCCTTTTCTTATTTAGCGCATTGCTTGGACGAATTAACCACTGGCCGCGTAACGAGGACCGCGTTCGCCTTTACCCCTCTGTCACTTACCCTGCCTTTTAGACACAGTAAGCAATATGGCGTTGTCAGTATGACGCGAGATCTCGAAGTGGAACATTATCTCAAAAATGGGTAAATACGCTGAGTTAATTTGTAAAAAACATACCGGTCAATCAAAACATTTTTCTTTTCACGCGTAAGTATAATTTCAATCTATTAGAGTAGCAATTTTTCGTAAAATAAATAAAATTTGGTATGTAAACAAAATGTAATACGTCATTTCAAAAAGTAATCATTGTACGTGTAAATTCTTCAAAGATATTGCATAAGTAATTTGGTTGGGTTATATGTATCACTCATTCAATCAATTGTCATTTTTATGTCGTATAGGGCTTGAACATATCGATAAACATATCGATGTATGTAAATGAACGAACGAATCCAATTTTAATGTAGGAACTATTCAAATTAATTTCAGATTTACAGTTGAACCCCTAACACGAAGAAATTGGGTGGAACCGGTACGCAGGGAGATAACATGGACGAGGACTCAGGTCTTAGATAACATCTAAGGTCTGATAATGGAGCCAGAAGATAACTATAGGAACTCTGTAATTATGCGACGCAACCCTACGAACTTTGAGCTCGTTATATTTTAAATATAGCTTCAAACTTAAAAAAAAGGTGCTTTTTTCACCCGCATGGTTCCCGTTCCCGTGGTAATATCAAAACATCCTTCCTTAGTGCTCGCCAATATCGTTAAAGGAACCTGTATGCAAAAATTCAGTTTAATTGGTTTAGCCGTTTGGGCTGTGCGTTGCCTATCAATCAGTCACGGTATTGTTTTTTAGTATTAGACTTATGTTGTACATTATCATAGTGTGTTGTACATTAACATTTATCATAAGTATAAAAATAGCATTGACAACGCAAAAATTCAAAAATCATAAATTATTAGCTGTTGCATCATAATTGATCGTTAAACATTTGTTTTTTTTCTCTTTCGAATGCAAGGAAGGATATTCTTACAGCATATAAAAAGTATAAAAGTATCGGAGAATTTTGGCAGTGGTCCGCAAGTCTCGGTAGCTCATTGGTTAGAGCAGTGGGCCGGATTCCCAAAAGTCGTGGGTTCAAGTCACATCTGAAAATTCACTTGTGGCCGAGTTCATTTGTTCCAATATTTTTCTTGTTAAAATTTATCATAAATGGTGATTACATTTATTATTTGTTTCTAACATAGACCTTGTTAGGTCACAGCAAGAATAAAATTAATTATATTTATGTATGTACGTAAGCTATATTATACTATTTTTTAATCTCATAATATTTTAATTTTAAGATCGTTTTATTATATTCAAGTAAAACAATCTTAAAACTACAATAAACTATTGGTTGAAATATTCTTGCAATTAGTATTTCAGCTAGTAGTTGCTAGAAAGATACTGCCTTGGCTTTTTCTTAAATATAGGTAATTTATATGCGATGTTTTGTTGATAACTTCTGTTTGTTGTTTAAAACTGTCATAGCGTATGCTGGACCATACGCTATCCAAACGCTAGTCTACTATTTCTAATTTGGGTTTAGGTTGTGCTAATTTCGTACGGTGGCGTAAATTTTGAGATCTTTAATAAATTGAAAACAAGTTTATATTTTTTCTTACAAATATGCATATTTCTTAAATGTAAATGGATACTAGAGTTCAAATTAAAATGTTTTAGTCTCAACGATCTTCTAATGTCGATGATTATTTTCAATAAATTTTAGTATACTTAGATTTTTGGCTCCAAAAAAAATGTAGAATACGAGATATCACAGCTCGAGAAGCACACAGGGGGTTTATTGTCTAATTGTAAGTCTATCACAATCCCTTTAAACTTTTCATTTAAAAGGTACATATTATTCACATCGCATCACATAGCATCGCGCCACAACTATTTGACCTTTGAAAGGGATTGCAATCGATTATAAAATTAAACACTTATGGAGGGGTTGCTATTGTGTATGTCCTATACAATGGTTCTGTAATGAACTAATTACCCATATTTTGTTTTATATAAAAAAGCTCGAGTGATTGAAGAAGTTAATGTAAATAATGAATTATATTACTATATAAACCAAATATTAATGTTTTTTACTCACTTAAAAAGTGTTAGTAAGTAAATTGTAAGTCCGCCTGGCTAGCGACTACCACCTTATCCAAGTCCGTTCCGGCAGTTAGAGGTAAGATAGCTAGTTCCTCAGAGATTGAGAATACCGCGCTTCCATCTTAAGCCTTATCAGTACAGTACTAGTATCAGGTTGCATGTTTCTACCCATTTTTCACAAAAAAAAAACCCAAACACTAACGCTTTGGAAACCATATTGTATAGTTTTTATGAATTTGAGGTATTTTTTTAATGAGATTTTCATATTATTAGGTGCTTTTTATTTTTCCACGAAATAAACAATTAACTTACTAATTTCTTTAAAACACACATGATTTATTAATCTCAATAGGTTCATTCATTCACTCCTTACCTATCGTGCTATTTATTTTTCCACGAAATAAACAATTAACTTACTATTTTTTTTAAACACACATGATTTATTAAACTCAATAGGTTCATTCATTCACTCCTTACTTATCGATAAAAAAATTATCGATTACTTCAAGCACTACTGTCATTATTTGACATTAGTAATCGCCCCTCACCCCCGCAAGAATTGGTTGATCGTGTTTTCATACATTCTTCTCGGGTTTCGTGTCCAGTGGTTAATTCGTCCAAGGCGCATTGTTAAAACCAGTCGAACGGTGAACCTTAAGTACTACGTTTAAAATATATAATTTTCGGACAGTGAGTAATTCAGCATATCGGTACAAACCTTCTGTCGAAAATCGACGAGGCTTAAAGTGCATAATCTTTAATAATTTGAGCCCTTTCTAGCTCTAATATTTTTGTTTTTGTAGATCCACCCCAAACTGGTATACAGTAGCTTAAAATTGACTGCGTTAGTGCGATGTATATTTTATTTATAAGTTCTTTGGTAACTACGTGTTGTAATTAGTGTCGAGGAACACTATTCAGTACTAAAATAGTGGTCCCTTGTACATGTATGTCACAAATTCGCACTATTAGAGTAACCAAACCATGTCTATAGTGCTATTTTGAACTATAAACGATTCCAGTGATCTTTTGCTTCACAATCGGTTGCCATTTTATTGATGGTGTGGTCGTGTTAAATCTGTCGTCGTAACCAATTCTGTCAGTAGTTTGGGTTCTAATCAAAGTAATTGACTTAAATTTGTCTTCCAAGTAATACTTAGTTATATTTTTTTCTGCCTTCCCATCAATCCTTTATCTTTCGACGTTTTAATGTATGTACTTCAGGAGCATGGGCTTAGGTAATAAAAAGGATGAGCCATTAACCCTCCACGAGGGCCCAATGCGAATTGGAGGATGTTAAATATTGCAGGTAGGTCCGGGACTAACAACGTAATTTCTTGCCTGCCTTCTCCGTCAGAGTAATCAAGAAAACATTATCAAGGTTACTAAAATTAAGCACCAATTAGTAATCGTCGGGCATTAGCATCCATAAGGATGGATAAGAGGAATGTGCAATGACCCACCACGCAGGCCCAACGTGGATTCGTGGGTTTTAACGCCTGCAAATGCAGTCGGGACTAACAGAAATACCGTGCACAATCAACGTTATGTTATGATTGTGCACGGTATTTCTAATAGTGCAGATTGATCCTGTAATAGTGTCCCTGTTTTTCTGCTGCACATAGAGGCATCCGCACTACGTCCACCGAAGTGATAATAACATTATATCACGTAATTTATAAGGTGTCTACCTAAATACCAGATGCACCTATGTGTGTTGCAATTCTAATAGTGTTTTTGATACCGCTACGGTTTTTTAATATCTATTACAGTGCAACACTTTAATGATTCTTTTGTATGTTTCTGTAAGCGTTCTAGGAGCTAAATTATAGAACTTAAATGCTCTTTAAACTTATTGAACCTAAATGCTCTGATGAAAACGTTTATAGAGCTGTAATTTACAAGCATTCACTGTGGTTACCATTAAAGGCCTACTATATCACTGTTTGGTGATAAAATGCCTTGATTATAGAACCTTTTGTTACTTGGGAAGTAGGACGAATTCACCAATATAGAAAGCTACAATATTCCTGTGCTGATAAGTTACATAATCTCAAACCTATATTTTTATTTGTGATTAAAAACAATGTTTTAGTTAGGCACGGCACGGGTCAGCACATTAGCACAACTTTATATATTTTGTGTCTAATAGGAAGATAACTCACGACGACTACGTGATAAGTAGTCCGACACTTATTGAACCCTAAACCAAAGTCGTCGTCAAAACACGTCAAGTTTCACCACTGATTGTCCCTATTAAAGGACGTATGTTGATTCTCTTGTTCTGGTAACCTGAGGTGCAGCTGAGTGTACCTTCATGGGTTAATGCGTTTTATGCTCACGGCACAACATGACTTTAAATTTATATTGATTTTAAAAAATGGCGAAAGAATACATAGAACCTAGAATTTTCATTCCTAGTCATGATTTCTTAAAAACAAACCATCCACCCTATACCAACACTGTATCATATATACGTGATCCTACTTATAATGTTTTTTTAACAAAAAGTACGTCATAAACGAAAAATTAAAAAGCCTATTCAAATTAGAATTATTCAAAGTTAGAAATTCAATTTCCCTCGACAGAAACATACTTTTTTCTTCGTAATATCGTTGCATTAGCAAGGGAAAATTGTACCAACTTCAAAAAAAAGTTTAATTAAGTAAAGCAGTCTCGTTAACCGCAATTTATATTTTCTCTTGATGCAGCGGGAAATGTGGAAAAAAGCAATTTTCTAATTACGCATCTCCAAGAAAATGGAAACGACGATGTGAGTGAAATGATATTTGCTCTATTTGGGGTGTCGCCGTAAACCATAAGAGGTAGCGGGGAAACTTTCATCGCATTAAACGCAAAATAAATTCTGACTATTGTTTTACGATTAGTATAGATAAATGTGTTGCCATTGCAATATATGGTGCATTTTCGACTCCACGTAAACTGAAAATAAGGAATTTATCTTCCATAGATCAAAGGGCCGATATGCAATATCCTATCATCTACTCCGATTACACCACAGATACAATCACAATTTGGCCAAAAGCATATCTCAGCAGAAGAAGGAAAAAAGATAATTATTTATTTATTTATTTATTTATCATTATGGGCATCTTGTATTATGAAGGTTAAATTGTAACCCTCCTTTTTAAAATATTTCAAAATCACGAAACCTTCGAGCAAGTCACGCTCGTACTTGAAGGTTTTATATTCACACGAGCTTTGTCATATCACATATAATAGAGAGGACTTATTATGAGTGTGCAAATGCCCAATCCTTAGTAGTCGCGTTCGCATTAAGAGTTTAATTCTTACCCCCATATTCTAAGTCGTTCAACTAAAACTTTTTACACTCCACTCAACCTCGTCGTGGGTAAAAATGGTAGTATGCGCTAGGCCTAACACGGAGTGGCTACGTACTCTTTGGGTCCTCCAGGTCCTTACGGAGTTATGACTTAGAATACTGATTTCGAGGAGTATTTCGAAGAGGTTTTCAATGATGTTTCGTTATGTCGAGGACGAGTAAGTTTTGGAGGAACGACTTAGAATATGGGTGTTAATCTTATTGCCATTGTGTTATGATCTATCTGTAAAAAATTTACTCATACACGATTATAACGTTTGGACATTCGCATGATCGAATGCAACACAGAAACCTCAATATTGTTTTCGTGAAATTTGAATTAGTACGTATAGTTTTATCAGCATCAGTTCATCAGTTTTATCGGATACGCTGCCGCTTATGGTTTGCGCGCGCACAACAAACATGTATTTAATTTGAGTTCCGCGCCCGCTTTGATGTCCGGAGGTTGCATATTAAATTCTCTTACTCCACGGCTCTCGATCAAAGCGAATTATAATACTAATGCAATTCCGCAAAATCTTCACAATTTTATCGTTACCTTTTTGAAGTGTGTCAAATGAAGTTTGGGGCGGAAATTATTTTATACAGCTATTTAAATAAAAAAACTTTGTGGGACATTGACGCTTGAGCGGAAATTCTACTGCTAAAATACAGCTAACACATGAAAGGCAATATTTTGTTGAGCTGCCTTTGCTGAAATTTAAAATATAATGTTAAAAAGTCACACTTAAGCAAAGGTTATACAAGGTAGATGATTATTTAAAAGACCAAAATGCATGGATGTGATACTAACATAAAAAATAACTATTATAAATTGGATAAAAAGAAAATATTCTAATAATTGAATATGGGAAAATTTTCGTCTTATATTAAATATATTCCTTAATTGTAAATTTGTGTTTGGCAACAACATGTTCCTTTGGAAATGTTGTTGTTTCTCTTAAAGCTGATAATTTTCTTGCGGCCGTTCTTCTTATCAGTTAAAAGATGTCCTGAATGGCTGGTAGGGGGAAAAAAATGTAGGACTATTCGAAAGTACTTATCTATAAGTCTATTTGAATAAAAATCTTTGACTTTGACTTTACTACGAAATGAATTCGTGTTTTTTGCAAAATCGGTCTCGCTCCCGCGCGTGTCGTTTTCTCACTGCTATCACACTTCAGTCGTATAACCGCTTTATTGATGCTAGGGAATTAATGCATTAATTTAAGAAAGTATGCAATTCTAACGTAATTTACGACACGCTGTCATCTTTGACTACCTCTAAGTTGCTGCTTGTAGTCAAAGGCGATAGCTTGAAGTCATCAACTGCATTTTTGGCTGCAATTGCAACTGTTAGGTGATCTGTGTAAAAAAAAAATTGTTTACTGTTCAGTTACAGAACCTCAGCAGTATTCCTTGTACAAAATGTCTTCATCAATTATTTTTTGCATATATTATAAAGTAGACGACGACCTGTTTGGCGCAGGGATACTATCCCCACCTTCTGCGCCAGAGGTCCCGGGTTCGATCCCCGGACAAGACAAATATTTGTGTGCATGGACATGTCTATTTGTCTTGGTCTGGGTGTTTAATATGTATATTATGTATGTATTTACAAAAAAAAAAGTATATAAGTATATTTATCCGTTATCTAGTATCCATAACACAAGTTCTTCATGATACTTAACGTGGGCTAGATAATTGGTGTGATTGTATGGAAATATTTATTTATTTATTTATTTATAGTGGTTAAGGTATAAGTAATTCAATTTTGATTAAATCTAAACAAGAATTTGACATTTCGACCGCACTCCGTTATAGCTTAACTGTCTTATAATGGTTCGGTAAACGGTTTAAAGTGTTAACTTAGTATTATTACTACCTTCCAATTTCAATACCGCTAAGCCCACAGTATAAATTTTAAAACAGTAGCATCAGTGTAAGCAACATTTTTAATGGTTACAGAGAGTGGTTTTTTTTTTAAATAGGTGATCAAAAACAATATTTATTTTAGTCATATCTACAGAATATAAAATATAATTTAATTTTATAGAAATAATAAATAAATAAGTAGTATAAGGCCGATATTACAGAACTTGACTCAAGCAGTCATCTGTACCTACTTGAGCACAGTTAAAAAGTGACGTCGCTACATGCTATGAATAAGCACGTCTCTTTCTAACAGGGGTCCTACCATCAACTGTATTGCGATTCATTTTAGGTAGTAAGAGTGAGACGCCGCTATACGCGCCGTATGACAGCATCCCGCGCTCTCAACCTAAAAATAACCTAAAATGAATCGCATTACAGTTGATGGTAAGGTTCCTGTTCTCAAGTATAGATCACTGCTTGAGTCACGTTCTGTAATACGGGCCTAAGAGTACCGATCTTAATCTGAGAATTGACGACGACACGCTCACGGTCTGACTTTATTTTAGTCACTAGAAAAGGGCCCGTTACTGCACCAAGTGCAGTAACATCTAGCAGCATTTATACTATCAATTAATGCACTAACCACCACACATCAGTGGCGATATGACAACAGGGTGTGTAATAATGTGTAATAGCATTGAGATGTGAAATGCAGAGAATAAAAAAATGAGTCCTACACAGACCCAGCTAGGTTATTCGCTTATGTTAGAGTATAAAAAAAAATATTAATTTATAGAAATAAGTAAGTAGTAAAAGGTATCGTATCTAATAATCCGATCTTAATCTGAGAATTGACGACGACACGCTCACGGTCTGACTTTATTTTAGTCATAGCTACAGAGTATAAAAAATTTTATTAATTTATAGAAATAAGTAAGTAGTAAAGAGTATCGTATCTGATAATCCGATCTTAATCTGAGAATTGACGACGACACGCTCACGGTCTGACTCCGACCTAGCTGTAAAATTTTACGGAGAAGAATACTATTTCTACTTCGGATCGATATTTCTCGGTTTGGTACCGGACGCAGAACATAAGTAAACGCTCTTATACTCGCATACTTATACTCGATTTGATTTCGAACTCGGAAATGAATTCTCCAACGTAGACTACTGTTTGCTGTATGCGCTGTAAATTTGTCGGTCATTAAGGATTCCGGCGAGGTGTCCAGAATTATCGCGCGATGTGACGGCGCCTTTAATCGCCTGATATAACGGCGCCTTTAAAGTAGCGCCTCGATAATGGTGCGATAAAATGCGCCCTTTACAGCGTTTACCTGATTCGAGAAGGATATTATGATGTTTATAGACCTTTTTTAAAGAAGTCGCGTTTTCTATGTAGTTTGTAATTGAGAATTTAATCTAATGATATATATTAAACAAGAAAATATACTAGAAAAAAGCAACTAGTCTCATGTCGCCCTGACTGATCCCGTCAGGGCGACATGAGACTAGTTGCTTTTGTCTAGTATATTTTCTTGTTTAATATTTATCACACAAAAATAGCATTGTAAAATGCAAAATTAAAAATTTATAATTAATCTAATGATATTTTGAGTAGTAAAAGATAAGTTTAGAATAGAATAGAATTTATTTGCATTAGTTTATGTTCCGTATTTTTTTTATAAATACTAATTACTAATTACCTACCGTATTTTTAAAAACAGTAGATGTCATTCACGAAGTTGCGTGCAAAAGCCTATCTTCGCTTTTTCTTATGAGCATGATACCTAAGACTGATGATGGAAGCGAGCCTCTCCCGGAATCCTCAATCGCAGAGGAACTGGCAATCTTATCTCTAACTGCAACAATGCTGAAAATATTGTTGTTATGGCGTAAGAATTACATAAAATGCTAGTAGCTATCAAGGCGGACTTACAACAAGTCCTACCACCAACCTCAATCCTACTAAACTCAAAGTTTGTTACTCAATTACCCAAAACCGGCTGGGTTTAGATGAAATTTGCCGCACAGTTAATCTAAAGCTTGGGTTATAACATAGGATACATTTCATCCTTATACTTCCACGGGAACGGGAACCACGAAGATGAAACCACGGGCGACCGCTAGTAAGTATAATACTAAGCTGTATATCGTAGGATCGCCGCTCGATCTCATGTTTTTATTCAGCAACTAGTCTCGACGGCGAAACCAATGCATACCATAAAAGCCAAGCTCTGTGATCAAATAAAGCAAGCTGCTAAGCAATTCTCTAAGTCTGGTCGCAGAATTTATTCTGTCTAGAAATTGTAAATCACCACATTTCGAATTCAATTGATGACTCGGTTGAGAGTTACACCCCCAAGCAAAAATAACAATTCACTTGTTTAATAAACTAGACTTAAGCGCGTGCTATGCACGTGTACTCACTGGGGTGACCTTGATAAGGTCAATTTAAAAAAATAATTATATTTTTCCGGCCGTCTAAATTTTTTTGTGATTTTTGAAGCCATTAGTGAAGGCTGTAGATGTTATACTCATGGCGCTGGAACATTAGAATGGATAACACGGGCCTTATAATATATAGAAAGATAGCTAACCCGCATTTTTTTAGCCCAATTGAGATGGTCACGTGATTAATATTGTTATAAAATTCTGATGATTGAATGAGTATTAACATGAATGTAATTATTAAGGAAAAAAATAGAAGGAAGTAAGTAAATAACTTACAGTCTTAGAGCGTGGACTGTATTTGTTTTGTAAGCATGTTATGGTCAGCTATAAGAAATACGACAACTATTTATAAAGCTGAATAATTGCAAATGTATTTAGATGAGTATATACGGAAGAGATCAGTGTTTGAAACTTCCACATAATTGTCTTGACAATTTTTGACATACGTAGCATCTAGTAGCTATCTCAGCAAAATTGCAGCGGCGCATAATTCGCGACTATGAACTCAAAGACACAATTCGCTTCCATCAATCAAACGGCACATTTTCCCAAACTATAAATTACAGGATAATGACACAAATAGAAAGAAAGAAAGAAATAGGGCGTGTAAATGCAACAGCGGTGCTCAAACTTTGGCCGGGCTCCAATGCAAGACGTATGGTCGTTTATCGGTAGCTTACTCACCACCCCGATTAGTCACGGATTGCTAACGGCTAGTTAGATAATTGATACTTCAAATTATGCTTAACTGCAGTTAGCTAAGATTCGCCTAAGGCTGTTTTAGCTTTGTTTGTTTAATGAAACCGGCGGTTAAGTTAGATATTATAATGCTTACTTGAGGTATGACATTTAATAAATCTAATATGATAAGGGCATTCAATGCTATGCTGACCTAACTTAATTTTTAACCGACTTCAAAAAAGGAGGAGGTTATCAATTCGGATGGTATTTTTTTTTTTTTATGTATATACACCGATTACGCCGAGATTTCTGAACCGATTTCCATGATTCTTTTTTTGTTCGATGCAGAATAGTTGCCAATTGGTCCCATAAAAATTTGGTTTCGTTTGACCCAGTACTTTTTATGTTATGAGCATTTTTATTATAATATTTCATTTCATTGTTGACTTGGACGATGTAGTATTTACGATAATTTTGTTTATAATATACATGAAACCTTATCTAATCTAGAAAAACCCTGCTGTAGTTTACAAAACAGTCTATTACAGACACTAAAAAGTAAAAAAAAGTTTTTTAAATCGGTTTTTTTTAACGCAGTTTTTTTAAGTTAAACAATAGTATCTATTTACAACCACTGGTGCATCAATATCGATGTGATACTGTGTCAAAGGTCTTGGGTTCAAATATTAGTAATTTCGTATCATGATTAAAAGGTTTTGTGCGACTGAAGCGATGAGAAAAGGATGCTTTTCAATTTGACGACTCTGTATGAAATAAACAGGGAGAAAAAAATAGTCCATGACGAGTTTCTTGCTGGTTCGTCCCCTTACAAGGTCTCCCGCCATAGGGTTTGTGAACCGATGGCGAAGCTTCATTGATGTTCATACTTAAGTGCTTGTTACAGCCTAGACTGAATTAATGATCTCGGACTATTCGCATAGCTTAGAAATAAATATACTTAAGTTTATGCCAAAATAAATTGTGATTAAAGGAATGTCTATACTAATATTATTAACAGGAAAGATTTGATTGTTTGTTTGTTTGCATTGAATAGGCTCCGAAACTACTGATCGGATTTGGGTGAACTTTGGTACATAGATAGTGGATAGCCTAACTATGATCATATGATATGATAATATGACTTTTTATCCCGATATTCCCACGGGAACAGGAACCAAGCGGGTGAAACCGCGAACGGCCGCTAGTACTTAATATTTTCAATTAATTTATCTGTTTCATTTCATGAACCACCCTAATCTATGCATATTTTTCAGGACCTTTATGAGTTTGTCAAATTGAAAACACAATAATATATTCAACTGCGTAATAGCTCATCCGACTTTTCATAATATCTTTCACTGGAAATCAATCATTAGCGAGCAAATATCGCTAACGGACCGACAGCACTCGTTTGTCAATCAGCTGTCACCGGGGAACTCTGCTGCCCCATAAATTGTTTTTTTTTTATTATTATTTTTTTAACACATTTTCCCATACCACTTTAACACCTTCCGTGTACAAAAATACTAAAGTGATTTTTCTATAAAATGTCGAGTTTCTTCTAATTTTGAATGTAATTGATAAATATACAAGACAAATCTTGTTGCTATCCACTCAGACACTTTTTATGGTTAAATTAAGGACTCGACATAAGGAAATACGCCATAACGTCGCTGGTCAAAATGTGTCTGTGGGTGTTTACGACTAACGGGACCCTTATCCTACTGGAACATACCATGAGATTGTGGAGACATCCTTCAAGACAGAACTGTAAGATTTACATACAAGCTGAATGGTTCTCTCTGCTTGGATTGGGTGATGATGCGTTGATTTTTGTCTTCTACCTCAACGTAAAAGTGCCTTAGTTTTCATTATACTGATATCAATGGTTGAAAGTGAGATCGTGATTCTATGAATTGGTCTTCCTATTTATATTTTTTTTTTATTTTGTTCTTGCAATGCTATTTAACCGGCTGAGAACTACTTGAGAGTCGAGTCGATTTTTCTGTTAAAAAACCATCAGAAATCAAAAAGTAAAAAATAAACCTTTTGGAGTTTGTGCTAGTCAAGGCAAGAAGTGCAATATAGAATTAAAAGAATGCACTAGCGATGCCTTTGGTGGCACCGACTCCAAGTCTTATTTGTTACTTTTTGATTTTAGAAGTCGGTTTTTTTTGTAAAAAAATATGTCTCAATTTGTAAAGTTAGAATAACTTTCAACCGCCTCTGTGGTCTAGTCGTACAACCACCGGTATCAGACCCAGGGGTCCCGCTTTCGATTCCACGCGGGGGTACATATTGTATGGGTACATTTGGTTGGTGGAAGGACTCGTTGTAAGTCCGCCTGGCTAGCTACCACCATCTTATCTGTCTGACGCCATAACAACAATGTTTTCAGCATTGTTCTGTTCCGGCAGTTAGAGATAAGATAGCCAGTTCCTCGGTGATTGAGGATTCCGGGAGAGAATCGCTTCCATCTTCAGCCTTACTTAACATCAGGTATGATGAAGGCTAAGAGCCTCCCCATCGGTAATTAAAAAAGTCCCGTACTTGCCTACACTACTAGTTTGAGTCAAACCTAAATGAATGGGTTTGTGTCAAACCTCTTGACCGAAAATACAACGTTTTTTTTTTCAAAATTTCCTGAAAATTACAAAACCGATTTAAAAATTTCAAAAATGGGTCCTACTTGGGAACAAACCCAATACTATAACGTTTGAATCATTTCAATCGGTTCAGGCGTTCTCGAGTAGTATGCGGTGAACATACATCAAAAATTCTTAAACGGGACGAATTGATAACCTCCTTCTTTTTTGAAGTCGGTTAAAAATTGGTCTTCATATGATCATGTCACACCTTTTGTCTTGCCCAGCGTTTCCATCAGCCTGCACACGCGAAGACCTGTATAGCGCTACCGATAATGCGGTCAGTGCAGTGTCGCGCAATACTGGGTCTCACAAAATCTAAAGCCAACAAAAAAATCTCGATAATAATAATAATAATATGATCATCATTGTCAGCAGCAATTTTAATGTCTGTTAATGGGGCACAGGTATTCTTCTTGGATAGAAGGAAACAGGGCTATGACCCACGACGCGGACCCAATGCGGATTGGTGGATATTAACAACAGACCCACAGCTTAACGTGCCTTCCGAAGCTCGGAGGATTTTGAAATACTTAATAAAATTTTGGTCACCGACCATTGCGAAAGTAGCTTAGCTGCCACAATCGCCGGCCAAGGGCTCCTTACCATGATAAAATAAAAAAATAATGGATTGCAACCCATCCATTATTCCCATGTTCAGATTTATCCGCAATTTTCCATCAACGCAGATGGCGTCACAAAAGGCTAAGATTGATCGGTAAATATGTGTGATACCATAAAAATAGGTATTGAAAAGTAATGCATTCGTTATATAAATTATATTATAAGTAATATCAGCATTTACTCGTGATTGAGTAAACAAAAGAAACAAACAAATCTTTTCCATTTACATACTAGTCGGATTTCATTTTTCATTCTACAAGTTAGGCAAAGTTCCTCCAAAACTTACTGGTCCTCGACTTAACGAAACCTCATTGAAAACCTCTTCGAAATACTCCTCGAAATCGGTATTCTAAGTCATAACTCCGTAAGGACCTGGAAGAGCCAAAGAGTACTCCGTGTTAGGCCTAGCGCACACTACCATTTTTACCCACGACGAGGTTGAGTGGAGTGTAAAAAGTTTTGGAGGAACGACTTAGAATATGGGGGTTAGTCTGTGTATCTGTCATAGACCCAATCGAGGGGGATTTTTATACTCTCAAGCTGTAACCCCGCAATTGATATGTCGTGGGCCGATCGTTAAATTGGGCCGATCGCGATCTGCCTGGACATATCACGATACGCCGGCATTCCTTGATTCGATTCGCGATTTGATTCGCCCAGCCACGTTTGGGCAAAATTATTGTTTTTAGTTTTTGTGCAATCTGGAATAAAAAAAAAACAAATCCTGTTCGTTATTGTATAAAATTTTGAAGTAAGTACTTAAAAACCCGCATAGTTAAAACCAAACAATTGACAAAATAAATAAAATACCTATACAGTCAAAATGTTGAACATTCTAGCTTTCGAGAGGAACCAAATTTAATACCTCTACGAAAACAGGTATTTTGTATGCGAATCATTATGTGATCACAAACTTTTTTTTATGTGTGTATATGTCGCAGCCATCTGGTTAAAACAGCCGTTTAATTGAACGGCTAGCCCATTCATTGAACGCCGGCATTCAATTAAATGGCTTAAGAACAACTAGCCAAAAAGTTGAATGAAACGTTTAACGACTTGGCTAAAGGACATAACGGACAAACGGCTAAACCGTTTCGATAAATAGACTAGGGTAAAACTACTTTATGGACCCACCATTTTGGTAGTTTTGGGGGTATTAGCAAAGAGACTTCTATGGTTAGAAAAAAATAACCTCAAAATTTAAGGCTCACGCCTACAGGTCTAACATTTCTAACAACTGCAGGGCTAAGGCAGCAGTAGTTCAAAAATTACTAGGATTATTGTCAGTAGATATATTCAACAAAAAAATGCTAATTTCCAACGAAAAAAAAAATACAAAAAACATTGTCAGTTGAGCGAGCTATCTGGCGCCATATTTGTTTTGGTGACACCAGCGCCGCAGTGGTAAAAAAAATTACTAAATTTAAACCACCTGCCTGAATTCACGACAGCCATCTTCAATGGGCTAGCTTACAATCAGCCAACTAGTTGAACGTTGAGTGATGCTATTTCAATCAATTATCGGCCTAGGCTTTCAATTTGAATGCTGGCGTTTAATTAACGGGCTAGCCTTTGAAAGAAAGAAAGAAACAAAAAACATTTATTAGCCACATACACACAGAAGATACACACACACACAACAATACAAGGAGCTACAATTCAGAAGTTACAATATTAACACATAGAAGAAAAACAAATTAATGCGTGCAGGGCCAATAAATACCCCGTCTCAGCATAATGCTACTGAGCCACTAATAGATGTGCAAAGTGACCCAGTAGCTGTTATTCTGACGGGGTCCTTTCAATCAAACCGCTGATTTAACCAGTTTGCTGTGACATTTACATACCGTACCTATTCTACCATGCGTCCAACATGCAATTTCTACATCGTTTAAGTTATCACACCAAATCCGTTGCAGTCGAGTAAGATGTCTGCTAAAATTATAATTCCATTAAGTGGTGCTCAACCTTCTCACTAATTAAGAGCTGATGTATCATACTGAGCCAGGATTAATTTAATTAATAAACTCGTTACGTCGAGTATGGCAATTTTGGTCCTTCTGCCGTTAGATAAAGTCAAGTCAGTCGGGTTGACGACATCTGACTTCGGGGGTGTAATAAGATTTATACTAGGGGCATGAGGGTGTCTCAATGGTGTGAAAATATACGTGGATGGAGTTATAATAATGCTGCCAGAAACACAGAGGTCGAATGTTTGTGTGAATATCATAGGTAGACTTTCAAAAAAATCTTCTTAAACTTACTACTCTTACTTCCTAAAGAATATTCTTCTTTAAACCAATGCGCGTTTTAATCTGTAAACATTTTAGTTGAATTAAGGATTTATGATTATGGAGTATCTCAGATGGGACATCCATCTGAGAATTCACTTGTGGCCGAGTTGATTTTTTCCAATATTTTTCTATTTAAAATTTATCATAAGTATAAAAATAGCAGTGAAAATGCAAATACTCAAAAGTGAATTAAGTACACCTAATTTAACTTAATTAGTATATTATTACCTATTTATTATTATACGGACAACAAAACAGGGGTCTAATTACTACTTGTCTAATTTTAAAATCTATCGCAATCCCTTTCAATTCGTCATTTGAAAGATATTCACATACTTCAGGCCGTCATTATTTGACATTTGAAAGAGATTGTGATCGGGACGCTTTTTGAAAGGTATTGAATGAACGAAATTGAACATTCTAAGCAAAGTAACAGACGAAAATATCTTACAAATGTATGGAGAAGTGTCAAATGTGGTGTCATTTAAAACATCATTAGTTCCGAAAGGGATTTCGACTATAAGTTACACATAAATCACTATCACAATCACCAATACCTATGAAAGGGATTGTGATAGGTTTTGAAATAAGACAATTAGCGGGCAGATTACAATCAGAATTATATGTTTAAGTACATTACATAATTGTTAAGTGCTAGACTGCAATCCAAACTATGTTGACACATCATTTACAAAGTGATTTAACAAGTAAGATCTACTCTTCAAAACAAATTAATTAGTTTGACTTTAATTTCATTTTAAAAAATAAATTTACTTAATACGTAGTTACACTTATGACAGCGAGCTGTATGGGCGTGTGGTGTGTTATTATGATAGATTTAGTTGTTTAACTGACTTTCCAAAAGCTTATTTATTTATTTATAAGGTACACCAGCAGTGCATGCATTATTAAAAAAAGACAATATTAAAAAAAGTTGAGGGGTTTTGATTAAAAATATCAATTTGCGTATGTTTGACAGATATCTCGTTGTAAAGCCGGCACATTCTTACGAGCAGGTTATAAAAGGAAGTGATATTATTTACGTATGCAAGTAAAAAGTTTTGTTTAAAAAGTTTTGTAGTAAGTATCTAATCGACTTGATTTTTGGGATAGAGATAGTTGAAAGTGCGGAGAGTAACTTTTTCCGAACGCAATCCACGCGGGTGAAACCGCGGGCAGGAGCTAGTCTCTTATAATTCAAGAAAATGTCCTGTCTGACAAAAGAAATGGTCCGTGTAAACCACGGTGCAAACGAATTCAGGCAACCGTTAATTCAATCAGTCTTCATTGACGACCTGTTTGGCGCAGGGGTACTAACCCCGAATTCTGCGCCAGAGGTCCCGGGTTCGATCCCCGGACAAGACAAATATTTGTGTGCATGAACATGTCTATTTGTCTTGGTCTGGGTGTTTAATATGTATATTAAGTATGTATTAAAAAAAAAGTTTATAAGTATGTTTATCCGTTATCTAGTATCCATAACACAAGTTCTTCATGAAACTTAACGTGGGACTAGATAATTGGTGTGATTGTTTGCGAATATTTATTTATTTATTAAAACGTTCACTATCACTAACACCTGCGGGTCTACATAATCTGTTAGAAACCATCATGTCTTAAGAACGTTCTGTTTGCGTTTTGTTTTTGAAGTGAAAACTTCTTTAGCGGCGTTGGGCACATCAGGGTTTTTAATTTTTGGGATGGGTAAAAAATGTTAAAGTCGCGTCAGGACACGTGACCCTGATCGAAAATTCGTAAGACCATTTACCGTTGACCTATTTCAAATTACATAAAGTCTCACATTTGAAAGATCTACGTATATTAGTTAATAGCAAGCATTATATAAAGATCTCTCATTACTACCAACTTTCATATTGATGCCAGGACAGTTTTAATGGAATTTACCTGCCAAATCAAGTTGGTTTTCGTTTTCATCAACTTTTTATGTAGTTGTGATTTCGTTTAAGCGGTTTTCACTTATGCCGGGACTCCCAGAGTGTTTTTTTATTGTTGTCACATTTTGACACACTTCACCCTCCGGAGGCGGTGATTGAGGGATGACATCACAAAACTACCGTCTAAAAACAAGCTTACTTTAAGAGGTTCGTAGTATGAAATAGCATGGTAAGATTGAAACAATACTGTGCTAAGAGATGGCCCTAGGCCCCCAGGCAACCGATAATTCAAACAGTCTTCATTAAAACGTACACTATCATCAACACTTGATTGCCAGACATTCATTCCGTTTATAATCGAATAGCTTCACCACATTTCCTTCCAAAAAGAAAACGAACGTCTGCAGCTAAATCAACGGAGCACGTAGCACCTATGCCATTGACGCCAATCACAAAAGTAGCTAATTTCGTTGGCCTTACTTTCTACCACCACCTTGCACCTTATTTACCAAGGGATAAGATCCCTTTTCGACTAAGTTGTAGTATTGAAATCTACGTGATTCGATGCTTCCGAATGGTCTTTCGTCGGCGGACGCGCGTGCTTCGGAATAAAGGGAAATAAACGACGCGTTTGTTAGGCGGCTAATCGAGTCTCTTACGAGGAAATTTATTTAAGACCTTAGACACGGTTCGTTAGGGATATTATCGGTGGCTGTGCGTCGTGTGCAACGGCTTTTAGATGTGAAAGTCTTTGTGGATCGTTGGTGAAAAATCCGTTATTTGTAATCGGCAAACGCGTAGCCCCAAATATTGTAACGACGAGCTAATCGAGCTGAACTTATAAGACTGTATTTAGCGCCCAAGGGACGCCACCGCCTCTGTGGTCTAGTGGTACAGCCACCGGTATCAGACCCAGGGTCCCGGGCTCGATTCCCAGCGGGGGTACATATTGTATTCGGTTTGGTTGGTGCTAGGACTTATTGTAAGTCCGCCTGGCTAGCTACCACCATCTTATCTAAGTCTGACGCCATAACAACAGTGTTTTCAGCATTGTTGTGTTCCGGCAGTTCGAGATAAGATAGTCAGTTCCTCAGTGGCTGAGGATTACGGGAGAGGTTCGCTTCGATCTTTAGCCTTATCAATACTTAACATCAGGTATGATGAAGGCGACCGACGACGGGGAGACTCATAAGTCTCCACGTCGTTCTAAAAAAAAAAAAATCTCGCCACACTTAGATGCAGTTCAGAAGTGGTAAGTTGTCTTAATACTTCCAGTCTTTTCCTTGTGTTCAGAAGTTATTATGTTCTAAAATATAATAATGTACTTTATTAAAATTTGTAAAATGTCTGTCAAGCATAACTTACATTGTTTCTGCACAAAACTATCTAATTAATTCCACATTTTCATCGCCCAGACAATTACAATGCATATAGAGGTAATGTTAACACGCTGCACCATGTTAACACGAACCCGGTCATATCCCTAGCCCAAACAAAGCCAAGATGAAACAGATCCACAGGTCTCGCACTACAAAGAAACCGGTCATATTTTCCGCAGCCATATGTTTCTTGTAGTATTATTCTTTTTGATTAAGGTTGTCACTCCTCGTTTAAGTTATACTGAATTAAAAAAACATTTTATTTTGAATTAAAAAATAATTATAAAAGATATTTTTTACTAGAAAAAAGCAAGTAGTCTTCAGGAGCCTGTGTTATTTTCCTATGGTAACAAAAATTTGGTATTTAGCTGTGCCGCCCCCGCCCGGTTTAACCCGCGTGAATATATTGGGCGCCCTTTCCCATGAGAATATTGGCATAAATTGTAAGCCTATGTGTCTATGTGTTATTCTGATGTATCCTACTTACCTTTACAACATTATAAATGCGAAAGTATGTCAGTTTGTTTGTCTATTTGTTTGTTTGTTCCTCTTTCACGCCTAAACGGTTGAACTTATTTGGATGAACTTTGGTATGAAGGGACTTCAAGTAGTGGATTAACACATAGGCTACTTTTTATCCCGATATTCCCACGGGAACGGGCACTACAGGGTTGAAACCGCAGGCGGCTGCTAGTAAGCTATATTACTGGAAAAATTTCATCTAAATCCATTCAGCAGTTTTTCCGTGAAAGACTAATAAACATACATCCTTACAAACTTGCATTTATAATATCAGTAGGACGGATATGATATGTTATTAGGAGAAAGTAGGATGTAACTTATGATTAGGGTTGATGTTCTAATATTTTGTTGCGGTTAAGGACTGACCCCAGCGATAGTCGCTAGGGTCAGTCATGGGATGGGTCATAGTAAATTTATCTTGCTTGGTTTTCCAGGTCCGATTCAGGACGTTGGTCTTGGCTACATTTCTTTATAACTTTGCCTGTTAAAAACTTTAACTGTTAAACTTCATGCGCTGCCAGCTGTACTATCAATCGTCATGGCAATTGAAAATTTACAATCGGACATTGCCAAAGACAAATTTCTAATTATAGAAAAATATAACTCTTACTTTCGAAATTGCGCCATTGTAAATGCAAACGTATAAATACCATCCGCTAAATATCAATTGCATCATATCACCTCTTCAATAGTTCTGGAGACGTATTTTTGAATCATTCGAAATTCTCATGCGTATTCAATTCGCATGCGAATTGAAATTCACCGACTTCTATTTTGTCGCATTTTTTAATCACTCGAATACGGTGTAGCCGTTTTCTTAAACTCCATTGACTTTATTTCATTTTACGTAGAAAATTTAAAAACCGGAAACTAACTCTCCATAGATTTTCAAAAACCGATACTGAATCGGATTTGAATCACGTGAAACGCAACGTTTTTAAGTTGTTAAGCTATCCGTCATGTCAATGTCAATTTGAAAAGGACAGTAATTGCTAAACGTCAAACTTTCTACTGCACGTGACGAGGAGTTTCACCCGAGTTCTTTTTGTAATAACACGTGTTGTGAGACTCCATTTTAACTCTATCTACCGTACAATTTCTAGTCTAATACCTATTTTATAATAACTGGATACTGGCGAAATCCAAATGGGCACCGCCATTTTTTTTAAAAAAGAAGAAGTATTGTACGTGCCGAATCTTGCGATTCCGTATGCGAATAAACTATTATTCGCATACGGAATCACAATTAAACTATCGAATGATTCAAAAATACGTCTCCTGTATTGTGATTGTGACAGCCCTATCGTAGCGGCGCGTGCGTTGACAGGTTTACGCGGCGGCGCGGGCGCAGGCGGGGCGCACGCACTATACTGTTTCATGTCAATCTCTGCAAGGTTATTGTTATGAAAATGTACGTTACATTTTAGAGATACCTGCCTTCAGGTGGGATAGCTACGAGCAAAAATAGATGGTAGATTTGCGCATTAAAAAACAAAAACAGGAACTAAATGTGTGCTTAATGAATGCATTTATCTATTATTATTTTACTTGTTTTTGACTGTCTGTGTCCTTTGTTATAACCCCGTCAGAATAACAGCGCTACTGGGTCACTTTGCACATCTATTAGTGGCTCAGTAGCATTATGCTGAGACGGAGTATTTATTGGCCCTGCACGCATTAATTTGATTTTCTTCTATGTGTTAATATTGTAACTTCTGAATTGTAGCTCCTTGTATTGTTGTGTGTGTGTGTGTATCTTCTGTGTATGTGGCTAATAAATGTTTTTTTCTTTCTTTCTTTCTTTCTTTCATATTATTGTTCATCTATTGTTCGGTAGTTAGCACTGTACTGTCATCAGTGCAGTTGCTTTGGTGATAAGTGACGTAGAGCAATTATCGGCCAATTTTTGTTATCGCATTGCTCTTGCAAGGATATAGGTGTTAAGGGGCAGGTTTTCAAACGTAACAATATAAAATTGCTCTTTAAATGGTAGTTGAAATAATTTGCATTAATAGGGTAGTTTTAAAATAAAGATGTTATTTATCTTTAAATTAATAAGCAATTAAATTTATGATAATAGGTAATAGTAAGCTTTGACATTAAAAATATTTTTAGTCGGGATTTGAGTATGGTTTTAAATGCTCCTAAGAATAGTAACTACTCATTGCTCAATTTCAAATTCTTGCGCGTATGTCTGTACAAATAACATAACTTACAACGTAACCTCCTACCCTCCTCAAACTGTCAAACGTGACAGTTATTAGCTATTGTCACACGCGCATGCGCCATAGCTAATAGATTTCGTCTTTGATTTATGAATGCTAATGTTCTTGAAACTAAACATAATAATAAATGGGATGTTGACACGCTAATGTTGGTCATGACAGATCTTTTGTGATGCACAAATAGATGGAAAGACATAAATAGGAACAGTAATCAACAAAGGGTCTTGGAATTAATCAATGGCTGAAATTAATAGAGCAAAGACACCAGATGTTTTTTGAAGGTATTGATGTAAGGTGACGCCAGTGATAAATATTTATGTAACAACTTACTATCAGACAGAATGAATGAAATAAAATGAAAAGACGTAGTATTACTAGTGGTTCTATGAGAACAGTAGATCTCGCACATTTTAATGCAAATTTTAATACCTACATAATAGTTATTTGTTATGCAAGGATGGAAAGTTGGTTATTTTGCGGCGAGTTACCTCTATTGAAATCTGAGCAAGTGAAGGATTCTAGGATTGAATCCTGAGCGAAGCGAGGATTTCAAAGGTACAAGACGCTAAAAACTTTTCTGCCGAGCGCAACACACAATTTTTCACCTCACAACAGCGAGGAACATTTTATGGTTGTTTCCGCGGTCAACTTCCGGTAAAAAAATCTTTAAACATAAAGTTTAATCTAAATACACCTTATTCTCGTTGTTTTAATGATATAAAAAAGTAAAATAATAAAAAATGGAGTATTATAGTTAATTCAAAGTTATTTAAAGTAGGAATATATTGTAACTTATTAATAAGAATAAAAACCATTCCGTAAATGTTGACACTGACATGAGGTGCAAGACAAAGACAATTAAAAAATAAATATTTATGTCACAGTCCGAAATCCAATTATAGGTTATGAAATCTCACCCAGCCTAATATAAAATTCTTATAACAAATAGTTTAATCTTATTGTTATTGTTTTTATGATTCAATGAACTAAAATAATAAAATAAAACCAAAACGGAGTATTATAAATAATTTAAAGCTATTTAAAATAAGAATCAAATATAACAAAAAAGTGAATAGTCCGATTCGGAACGAATTATGACATATTTTTAGGTATTAAATTAAAAAAGTACTTTGCCGCGCTAGGCCGCAAAAAGCGATTTTCTACGCCTAAACTGATTGACAAAACCTCCATTTCAGAGCGTGTGAGGTGAAAAGATTTATGTCACAGTCCGAAATCCAATTAAAGGTTGTAAAATCTCACCCAGCCTAATATAAAATTCTTTTAACAAATAGTTTAATCTTATTGTTATTGTTTTTATGATTCAATGAACTAAAATAATATAATTAAACCAAAACGGAGTACTATAATTAATTTAAAGCTATTTAAAATAAGAATCAAATATTACAAAAAAGTCAATAGTGCGATCCGGAACGCATTAAAACATATTTTTAGGTATTTAATTAAAAAAAGTACTTTGCCGCGCTAGGCCGCAAAAAGCGATTTTCTACGGCTAAACTGATTGACAAAACCTCATTTTCTGAAAATGCGTGTGAGGTGAAAAGTAATTTGCGCAGCAAAAGTAACGAAGAAAGTCGAAAAAAAATTAAATTGAATTTCACGTGCTTGAGTTTTCCAAAAGGCTTACAGTATGTAGACTTTTGAACAAAATAGGGAAAAAAATAGTGATTACTCCCGTTCCCCTAGGTCCTAGACCTAGGAGGTCGAGTCTGGTGTCTACGGGTTCATCTCGCGAAGGCAGAAGGGTTGCTTAATGAAAATTGTCTAAAAATGTAAATCCATCCATATAACGCTACAGCAATATTTCCCTTGATTTACTGACTATAACGCTTCGCTCGCTCGGTCAACTATAAAGTTTTATTTTTATTTATGGTAAATAAAAATAATAATAAGCTCAGTGGTCATTGGACCTGATTCCCAAAGGTCGCGGGTTTGATTCCCGTCTGAGAATTCACTTGTGGCCGAGTTAATTTTTTCCAATATTTTTCTATTTAAAATTTACCATAAGTATAAAAATAGCATTGAAAAATTCAAAAATTACAAAATCATAAATTTTATTTTTATTTTGGTCTTTATTTATTTCAAAGTACCTTTCATAAGAAAAGCATAATTATAACGATCATCGCGTTCTAACAGTCAGTCGCTTCAACACCCTTGAATCTTTACGCCCTCCTACCACCCTACTTTACTTTTTGAGAAAAACATGTTATGGAAGTAATATTATTCACAGTGTATTTTCAGCATAAAATTTAAATAATTTAGTAGAGATGGATTGGACTTTAAAGAATGGCATTCTTGCTTTTGCCTCGCAAAAGGGACGAAAGTTTATTTTTATGGAGACCCAGAAAAGTTGTTGTTATATAAGAAGTCGCGGTCTGCCACTAGTTGCCAAATAACTACAACTAACTAACAGGCACTATATCTCCAGGCTTCAGAACACATTGAAAACAAGTTACCATCAATTTCCTGGAACATTTCTATCGTTGTTGCAAACGTGGCCGCAACAAGTCGCGCGCTGTGTCGGCGGCGACATGTCGTGTAAATAATGGCCACCACGAGGTGCGGTGGCCGTGTGAGTAATTCACGGAGACAAACATGTTTCTAGTTTAGCCAATACCTTCGCAGTATGTGTTCTCGTGAACAACGGGTTGATGGTATTGTAATTGTATAAAAGGAAAATATTCTAATAACTGAGTATAAGAAAATTTTCCTCTTATATTAAATATGTTTCAAGATTGTAGATTTGTGTTTGGCAACGACATGTTCCTTTGTAAATGTTGTTGCTTCTGTTAAAGCTGATAAGTTTCTTGCGGCCGTTCTTCTTATCAGTTAAAAGATGTCCTGAATGGCTGGTAGGAAAAAAAATTGGACGATTCGAAAGCACTTATCTATAAGTCTATTTGAATAAAAATCTTTGACTTTGACTTTGACTATGGTCAGTTCATGTCTCTGTTGATCCTTCGAGCCGGATATTGTGTGTTTCCCAAATACATTAAAAAATAAATAATATAAAAGAACTTGAGATATTTTATCCGATGCAAATCTGTTACAGAACGTAACCCAACCTAACTATCTTTGGATCAAAAAGTAACATATCAGAACAGGCATACGCATTTTATCACACTGAAAACAAGCTACCATCAATTTCCTGAAACATTTCTATCGTTGTTGCCAACGTGGCCGCAACAAGTCGCGCGCTGTGTCGGCGGCGACATGTGTAACTAATGGCCGACACGAGGTGCGGTGGCCGTGTCGGACAATCATGTACCTATCTAGTTTAGTAAACAAACGATGCTACAAAGGTGGAAGCTATTAGATACTTACTTACTTACTAGGATGGCGCAGTGACCCAAAATGAGTCTTGGCCTCCATATCTATTAGATAGCTGTGAGTTATTTTTATACTAGATACAACAAAGTTGAACCAAGGAGCCCGTGGCGCAGTAGTTTGCGCACTCGGCCTGCGATCGTTGAGGTTAAGCAACTTTCGCAATGGTCGGTCACGGGATGGGTGACCAAAAAAAAATACTATCTCGAGCTCCTCCGTGCTTCGTAAGACACGTTAAGTCGTTAAAGCCCACCAATCCGCATTTGGCCCGCGTGGTTGGTCATGGACAGTTCTCCTTATCCATCCTTATGGAAGGCCAGTGTCCAGCAGTGGGGACATTAAAAATTGCTGATGACGACAACAAAGTTGTGTCCAATTTGCTCAGATTGGACTTAAATCCGCCAGCTTTGGCTTTATCAATTTTGTCTCGCAACCTCAATTCGTTAACCAACTTTCTGCATACATATAAATATTCACTAGGAAATGCAAATAATTATGTTAAACGAAAAAATATTAAGTTGAACTGATTAATCATGAATCATCATCCATTCATCTTAAAAAAACCTTTCCCTTTAGAAATTCACTGAAATGACCCGTTTCAGTTTTGGTTTTATTATTTAAGTTGTCCTTCCCTTACCAACCTAGAGTCTTCTATATTTTTATAATTTTTCTTCTTATGAACAACGGGAACACTCTTAGCCTTCATCATATCTGATGTTAAGTATTAATAGGGCTGAAGATGGTAGCGAGCGACTCCCGGAATCCTCATCACTGAGGAACTGGCTATCTTATCTCTAACTGCCGGAACACAACAATGCTGAAAACATTGATAAGCTTGTGGTAGCTAGCCAGGCGGACTTATTACAAGTCCTTCCACCAACCAAGCCGAATACAATATGTACCCACGCTGGGAATGAACCCGGGACCCCTGGGTCTGATATCGGTTGTTACAACCACTAGACCACAGAGACGTTGCAAGAGTTGTTGCAAAATTTATTGTAACTTACACTTAACTCTCGATTATTTTTTTTTCGTTTATTGAACAAACTATCAAGCCTACGCACAAATTAAATGTCTCAGAATGTGGGTAATTAAATTTGCTACAACTTTATTTCTTACTAGCTGCCGCTAGTTTCACCCGCGTGGTTCCCGTTTCCGTGGGAATATCGGGATGAAAAGTATCCTAGGTTCCCAGGCTCCTAGGTATCCCCTCCAGGCTATCAAGTATCTATATCCCAAATTTCCGGCAGAAGATCATAGCAGCAGGCCTACCCGTCCGCTGCGTATACTGAGCTGAGCACAGTCTTGACGTTGCACGTCTTTGTTTTATGTACATTGCTGTTTTCAATTAGTATGTAATTGTCGATTGTCGTGCAGTGTCAAAATAAATGTTTTTTCTTTCTTTTAAAATTTCACCAAAATCCGATTAGCTGTTTTTCCGTGATTGAGTAAAAATATCTAAACTTTCACATTTATAATATTAGTAGGATTAACTTTCCTGTAGATACAGTCGGGGAACTTCCCGGTTGACCAGTAGAGTTTTTTTAGGTAGCTTCGTTTGAATAATAAATTATTTCTTTAACGTTAGTACTTTCCGTGAAAACGTTTCCCAAAAAAAATCATGTAGTACAATGTCCTGAATTTTAAAAGAAGTGGTTTTAAAATTGAAAGCGGTTAAATTGAAAGCGGGATATTACTTCCTCCGTCTTACGAATTTTCGATCATTCTGACGCGACTTTAACATTTTTTACCCATCCCAAAAATTTCAAACTCTGATGTGCACAAAGCCGCTAAAGAAGTTTTCAATTAAAAAAAAAAACTATTTTTCTTTCCAAAAGTTACATTGTACTTATTTATTATTAAATAACAATATTGAGCTTTAAACTATGTTAAAATTAACTAATATTGGAGAGAACTGGTGGCTGAGCTAGGTGGGGTCCCCCTGTATGACAAGTCACCAGGCTCACACTCCACCCTTCAAGTTATAACTATTTTAGGTATGAACTAAGACAATTCTATACACTGGGTGTTCAGATATATAGGCATAGACAGATTACAATAAGTTAATGTATAATAAGCAGTACATAAACGTAACGACGGCCAAAAACATTTTTTTTTCGTCTTTCTCATAAATCAATAATTCTCACATAAAAATGTTTGAATTGACGTTCCGCAGATCTTCCCCATCTAAAAATTTAATGAAAACTTTACATGATAAATATTAAACAAGAAATATTAAATGCAAAATTAAAAAGTTATAAATGAAAACTTTACAATTTAAGATATTAAGACTTTTCCAGTTTTATGCACGAATTTTTGGTTGTTTTGCAGAAAAAACACATTGCTCTAACTAAATAAATACGCGACTAAAGATGAGAAACTGTGCTTTTTTTAACTATTTAATTTTGCATTTTACAATGCTATTTTTATGTACTCATGTCGCCCTGACGGGATGAGACTAGTTGCTTTTTTCTAATATATTTTCTTGTTTAATATTTATCACATAAGAATCTGTGCTGTTTGAGAGTTAAGGCGGTACCCCCACCGAAAGTGGCGCCGCGTGTAATTTTATTTAATATCGTAATTCTAATTCACAATTTTAATAAAACTAAACGTGGAATTTTTAGAGCCCATTGTCTTGTATTTTTAGAAGGTATCGCTACATCTCGTCATAGTCATTCGTAGAAGTAGATAGCAAATGTGTCAAAAACGGCCACTTTTAGCAGTTTTGCTATCTACTTCTAGCAGTGACTACGATTGAATGTAATGATACCGTCTAAAAATACCAGACTATGGGCTCTAAAAATTCCACGTTTAGTTTTATTAAAATTGTGAATTAGAATTACGATATTAAATAAAATTCAACGCGGCGCCACTTTCGGTGGGGGTACCGCCTTATTTTGAAATTGATGAATGGGTAACAAGAACAAATAACCTTATTCTAAACTCGAAGGCTTTCGTCTGTGCGGTACGCCCCTAACACATCTTATTTTATTTTAATACAGGTTTGCAAATTTTAATAGAAAAAAGCAAAAAATTAACTATAGGTAATAATTTTCTTTCACCGAACCCTCATCTTTCTATTTTGCATGCGGAAAGACAGAATGCGAAGCTTTTCCTTCAAAAGATTATTTAGAGGCACTTCAAGGAAAAGGTCGGAGTGTTTGAGTATACAAAGGGATAATTTAATTAGAAAAACTCTATGGATTTTTTTTTAAATAAATTGGCTCATTTTGACTTTGAGATCGCTATTCTTTTGTGCTATCCTGGGAAGGCTCTGGCTATCTAATTACTGAGCACCAAAGACGGCTTTTTCTTTTTTAAACCGACTTCAAAAAGGAAGGAGGTTATCAATTCGTCTCGTACCTACATATATTTTTTTATATGTATGTTCAACGATTACTCGAAGGCGGCTGAACCGAATTCAATGATTCGAACGTTTTAACATCAGATTTGATCTCAAGAAGGTACCATTTTTTTCCTGATAAATACTTATTACAAATTGAAATTTTGTAATAAATTAAGTATTTTTCAGGAAATCTTGAAAATAACGTAAAGTAACAAATAACAAATAAGCCTTTTGGAGTTGGTGCCAGCTAAGAAATAAAAATAAAATGGAATAGAAGTGCAATGTAGAATGCCTTGGTTAGCACCGACTCCAAAAAGCTTATTTGTTACTTTTTGAAGTCGGTTTTTTTTCATAATTATTAACGCAATGAAGATTATTTTAATATATAAAAAAAATATATAGGGTGTTTGATCCAATGCTCTTCCAATTTAGCTACCGAGTTTTAGGAGAACACATCGAACTCCGGTACTTTTTAACCGACTTCAAAAAAGGAGGAGGTTCTCAATTCAACGGAATCTTTTTTTTTTTTTTTTATGTATGTTACTCGATTAGTCGTAGACGGCTGGACCGATTTGAGTAATTCTTTTATTGTTCGAAAGGGTATACTTCACATGTGGTCCCATTGTCATCATGTCAGAATCTGATGATGGGATCCTGGAGAAATCCAGGGAACTCTTCAAATATTATAGGCACTCCTGTAGCGATTTCGGTGTTTTCTATAGTAACTTATGCATATGCTTCCGGAATGCACCATTTGGTGAAGTGTAACTGATGATGAAGACCACAAATGGTCATCGGAACTATTAAATACTTAGCATTTCACGGCAGCTATACGATTACTTTAATGTAGTTCATAAGAAATTTATGCTCGACCCAATGCATGTGATTAAGTGCAGCTGATGATGAAGTATCGGGAGAACTCCTCAATAAGTAACGTCCCTGCAACGGGAAAAGCAGCATTTTGTAAAAGGTTATGAGGAGTTGTCATAAGGTTGTCAGCGTAGGCACGGGACCTCTTCTTTAAAAATTGTGAAATAAAAACTTTTTATAAAAAAATGAAAACCGACTTCAAAAAACTAAAAAGCAAAAAATAAACCTTTTGGAGTCGGTGCCAGCCAAGGCAAGAAAAATAAAATAGTAGCACCGCAAAGTAGAATGCTTTGGCTGGCACCGACTCCAAAAGGTTAATTTTTTGCTTTTTAGTTTTTTGAAGTCGGTTTTCATTTTTTATTAAAAGTTTTTTAAATAACACGACAGGTATGAGTTTACTGTGTAATTTATTTGGCGAAGATATGGATATTCATACAACTTTTGCCGGCCGCTGCTCGCATGTATGTGGCCAGTACAGCAATATCGATTTAAGAAGAAGAATGTTGTCAAAATAATGCTCATATTTCCAAGCATGTTTGAGACTTTTTATTTTTTTATTTTTTTTATTGGGGCCGTTTTCACCACCTACTGATAAGTTATGGATAGATTGTGTGGCAGATAATTTGACATATTTTTTTCAAATAAGAACTGTCAAACGATCTGTCAATTAAGCTATTCAGAACTTATTTAGTAGGTCGTGAAAACGGCCTTTATTCAATAACTTAAAATACTTCCTAACAATAGCTTCCTCTTCTCAGAATGCAACTGCAACGGCCATGCTCGTCGCTGCCGGTTCAACATGGAACTCTACAAGATGTCGGGCCGCGAGTCCGGCGGCGTCTGCATCAAGTGTCGGCACTACACCGCCGGCCGGCACTGCCACTACTGCCGCGAGGGATACTACCGGGACCCCAGCAAGCCTATCTCGCATAAGAAGGCGTGCAAACGTAAGTACTGCTTGTCAAAATCTAGTAAGTACTGCTCGTCTAAACCTATATAGACCGAGATGTCGGGCCGCGAGTCCGGTGGCGTCTGCATCAAGTGTCGGCACTACACTGTCGAGCGGCACTGCCACTACTGCCGCGAGGGATACTACCGGGACCCTAGCAAGCCTATCTTGCATAAGAAGGCGTGCAAACGTAAGTACTGCTCGTTTAACCTGTCTAAAGATGTGGGGTCGTGAGTCCTACGGCTGTGCTATGCTATAGCTGTGTAGTGTCGGCTTAGAATAGCACTACCCCCTCTCATCCCGTGGGTGTCGTAAAAGGCGACTAAGGGACTCAGCCTTTAAGAGATGGGCAGCAGCGTCTCCTACAAACTTGGCCATACTGCGATCGCCAACCCGCCTGCCAAGCGTGGCGATTATGGCAAACCCCCCCTTTTGGGGGAGGCCTATACCCAGCAGTGGGTGTTATATGGCTGAGACGACGACAAGACGACGAGTCCTACGGGCGTCTGCATCAAGTGTCAGCACGACACCGCCGACCGGCACTGCCACTACTGGCGTTAGCAAGCCTATCACACATGAAGGCATGCAGTCGTAAGTGCCTACTGTTCGTGCTGTAGTATAATAGGATGTTACAAAAATTTCTTCCATCCGCAATTGATTCCAAATGGCACCTAAATCTCAGTATCCAGTATCTCCTAAATCTCAAGAACAGTATCATCAATATGATACTGTTCGTGTTGCAATATCTACATTATTTAGGTATGACCTTGGGAAGACCTTCTATTAAGCCTATAGCTGGTTTGTCACCTCTACCCTGTCTGAAGAAGTCTAGACTTCATTCTTTCAAACAAAAAGAAAACATGAAAAATAATTGCCTCCCAGAGTCTTCAATAATTTCAAATTTTTCTTAAAAGCTAACGGTCAATTCTCAACAAGAAGGGAGTTAAAAACTGCTCAAGACTTGGAAGTCAAGTAAGATTCCGATTGTTAAAACTTCCTAACGAACCACACTTTGTTTTGTTGCTGATGAATTAAGCGAAAACGGTTACTAGAATCCCATAGTTTAAGAATTTTATTGCTTCTGACGATGACGGCATCACACTACATTTCGTTACGTTTAATCACAAGCTTTGGGTTTTTCTTTAATTTAATCAAATCAAATCAAATCAAATCTTTATTGCTGACCAAGTGTAATTACAAAGGTGTTATTAGATGTTATACTACTTAATACTTAGTCGCCCTTTCCGGACGCAGCAATTCAATAGAGCGCTCCCAATATATTATAATAAAAACAAAAGAAAAATTTTAAAATCAGTAAATCACCTATTAGGCCAAAATGAAAATGAAGATCGTCATATCAACATTATAATAATGTAAGTATAATAGAATTGTATTATTATATATTGTTGTATTGGTATTTCAATTTTATACTTACTATGTTACTTATCATGTAACATAGATAGAATTCTTGTTATAACTTTTTAATTTTGCATTTTACAATGCTATTTTTATGTGATAAATTTTAAACAGGAAAATATACAAGAAAAAAGCAACTAGTCTCATGTCACCTCTCATCCCGTCAGGGCGACATGAGACTAGTTGCTTTTTTCTAGTATATTTTCTTGTTTAATATTTATCACAAGGAATTCTTGATTTCCCGGCCGGCAATTCAAAAAAAAGATTGGCTCTTAAAAGTTTTTTATATCATTATTATGATTATTATTTCCCGGGTAGGAATCGGACTCATGACCCTTGGCTAAGTAAGCATAATCAGCACTGCATCTTCTCCTCCGTACGTTGTATCTCTACGCGACTATTTTTATTTTTAACCGACTTCAAAAAAAGGAGGAGGTTCTCAAGTCGACTGTATTTTTTTTTTTTTTTTTTTATGTATGTTCCACCATAACTTCGCCAGTTGTTAACAGATTTTTAAAATTCTTTTTTTATCTGGAAGAAAATGGTTTATGTGTGGTCCCATATAATTTTTACGAAGATCTGGCTAGTAGTTTTTTCATAATCCTGAAAAATATCAATCACCTTTTGGCAAGTAGTCGTATACCTAGATGACATCATTGTTGTGTATGGGCTGATTTTTAGTGTAAGTAACGGCACATAATGTAACAAAAAAATCTGAAAAAAAAACATTTTATAAAAAAAAACAAACCGACTTCAAAAAGTAAAAAATAAAACTTTTGGAGTCGGTGGTAGCTAACTAGCTAAGGCCAAAAAAAATATAGTTAATAGAAGTGCAATGTAGAATGCTTTGGCTGGCACCGACTCCAAAAGTTTTATTTTTTACTTTTTGAAGTCGGTTTTTTTTTTATAAAACGATTTTTTTTTTAAAGAGGTGGTGTTGTTGTGAAATGTGATATACACAAATTATTAGCTAGTTACGATATCGTTTCACATTCTCATCCTAATAATGAAACGTATCAAGAATTTTTATATTCGGACGAAACATCGCACAGAGCTATAAAAGACTTTATGAAACAATAAAATTGTTTAGTTTATTCTGGACACGCGGACATTTATAAGTTAAAAGACTTTGGTTAGAGCCGTCTAGGCATATTTTGTCTATAACACGTCGTAAAAACGGTAAGTAGCAATGTTTTTACTGTTATAATACCGCTTCATAGCATACATTTTAGGGCTCATATATTAAGCTCGTTAGTTGTTGTAATTTTTTCATATTATGGTTATGCCTAATACCTTTGTGAGGTGTACGCAGAGCAGGAATATTATTTATATAAAATAAAAATTTATCGCCTTAATGACGCGCATAATAAACTACAAAACGAACGCGACGGCAATAAATAGTATATTTGTTTTTAATTGTGTTCTTATAGTATAATATCAGTACTTTTGCATGGCCGTTATTTGGATGAATGTGTTTTGTTCAAACCTGCCCCCTAATTGTCTAATTTCAAAGTCTGTACAAGCCATTTAAATATTAACTCATTTTATTAATTTTACATTACTGCGTCAATGTTGCACAATTGTCAAAATTTGCATTAGTCGCATAATTAAAAAAATATTCGTATTTTTTTACAACAGTGCATTAAAGGCATTCAACTCGTATTGACGTACTAGAGAATCCTCACGGTTTTACCCGCGTGGTGCCAGTTCCCTTGGGAATATCGGGATAAAATATGTCACTCGGGAGAAATGTAGCTTTCTAATGGTCTAAGAATTTTCTAAATCGGTCCAGTAGGTCCTGAGATTAGCGCGTTCAAACAAACAAACTCTTCAGCTTAATAATGTTAGTATAGATTTTATTATTTCCGCGTGTCGACCTCATCCTGTGACGTCAGTCATCTCATATTGACATCTTCTATATTGACATTAGTGTAGAGCTTCAAGAAGGGGTCGCACACTATCACAATCCCTTTCAAAGGTATTGTGATTGTGATAGTGATTTATGGAATTACGTAACTTAAGTCGCAATCCCTTTCGGATCGAATGATGTTTTAAATGACACTTCATTCGACACTTCCCCATACATTTGATAGATATTTTCGTGTGTTTGCTGAGACAGTTCAATTTCGTTCATTCAATACTTTTCAAAACGCGTCCCGATCACAATCCCTATCAAATGTCAAATAGTGGCGGCCTAAAGTATGTGAATATCTTTCAAATGACGAATTGAAAGGGGTTGCGATAGATTTTTAAATTAGAAAATTAGCTCCCTGCCTAAAAACTTGTCACACTAAAAAGATCTGCTTTGAATTTTTGTAAATTTTACGTTGACCGCGCCTAATGCTGAAGCTATTCTTATAATAAATGTCTTAAGTTAGATAAAAATAGCCTTTGGCGATTCTTAAGTTTAGTGCAAATGGGTGCTAATCTCCGATTTCGAGACCTTTGAAATTTTCTAGAAGGCACATTTACAAATCTCTCGCTTTAAAACAGCGTTATTTCAGGCACGTCCATTAAGGCATTCAGAGAAACTAATAGCTAATATACTTTTTTTTTTTTTATTAGACAATTAACCCCTGTTTATAGATCATGCCTGTACCTACATTCTACAATAGTTATTTGTTTTGCAAGGCTGGAAAGTTGGTTATTTAGCGGCGAGTTACCTCTATTGAAATCTGAGCAAGTGAAGGATTGTAGGATTGAACCACGAGCGTAGCGAGTGTTTCAAAGATTGAATCCTGAGCGAAGCGAGGATTTCAAAGGTACAAGACGCTAAAAACTTTTCTGTCGAGCGCAACACACAATTTTTCACCTCACAACAGTGAGGAACATTATATGGTTGTTTCCGCGGTCAACTTCCGGTAAAAAATTATTTAAACTTAAAGTTTAATCTAAATATACCTTATTCTCGTTGTTTTAATGATCTAAAAAACTAAAATAATAAAAAAGGGAATATTAAAGTTATTCAAAGTTATTTAAAGTATGTATATAATGTTCCTTATTAATAAGAATAAAAACGATTCCGTAAATGTTGACACTGACTTGTACCCCATACAAGACAAAGACAATTTAAAAATAAAGATTTATGTCACAGTCCGAAATCCAATTAAGGTTGTGAAATCTCACCCAGCCTAATATAAAATTATTATAACAAATAGTTTAATCTTATTGTTATTGTTTTTATGATTCAATGAACTAAAATAATATAATTAAACCAAAACGGAGTATTATAATTAATTTAAAGCTATTTAAAATAAGAATCAAATATAACATTAAGTCAATAGTGCGATTCGGAACGCATATTGCCGCGCTAGGCCGCAAAAAGCGATTTTCTACGCCTAAACTGATTGACAAAACCTCCTTTTCAGAGCGTGTGAGGTGAAAAATAAATTATTCTATTCTAATCTTTATTGTCATGGAATGAGAGCTAGTTTTAAATAATTCTTGATAATTCACTCCAGTTTTATAATATAAACTTAAAATCCACACTTAATTCTAAGTAATAGTACGTACCTAATACAGATAAAGTCATAAAAACAAAGTAACTGGAAAACCGTCCAAAAAAACTGCCTACTCATAAAATGGCGAATGACAATCCGGAAATGGGAAAACAAAACAAAACGTTGGACCCCATAAAAGTGGGAATGACTTCGATAGTGCGGCGCCATAAACAGGGTTGGGGCAATGGGTCCCCGGAGCCCGGGGCTATTTACACCCGGGTCGCGGGCCATTTGCCGCTCGTGATTGGGCCGCCATGTTTTGGTAGAGCGCTGCGAAAATAGAGGGTACCTTGATAGATTATGGGGAAGAATCGTTTTCTTTGGATCTGTGCTCTGTTTTGATAGATACCATGGATATTGTCCCGATTGTTTGTATTGGGTTTTCGTTATCGAAAAGGTTATATGAGGTTATGAGATAATATTTCAAATATATCACCATACAATATAACCTTCGCAACGTGTAAGTGTAACACTGTTTAACCGACTTCAAAAAAGGAGGAGGTTCTCAATTCGGTTGGTATATATATATTTTTTAATGTATGTACACCGAATACGCCGAGATTTCTGATCCGATTTCTGTGATTCTTTTTTTGTTCGATGCAGAATAGTTGCCAATTGGTCCCATAAAATTTGGTTTAGTTTGACCCAGTACTTTTTATGTTTTGAGCATTTTTATATATTTCATTTCATATTTGTTACTTAAAGGACATGATGTTATCTACCTTTAAAAATTATGAAATAAAAAACATTTTATAAAAAAATAAAAACCGACTTCAAAAAACTAAAAAGCAAAAAATTAACCTTTTGGAGTCGGTGCAAACCAAGGCAAGAAAAATAAAATAGTAGGACCGCAAAGTAGAATGCCTTTAATTTTTTTGATAAAAAGTTTTTTATTATTTCACAATTATTTCGTTTATATTTTTCAACGAGTAAATGTTACACATTGCGCCGTGACTCGTTGGGAACAATGGTCAAATATCTATCCATGCATACTAATTAAGTATTTAGTACTAGCTTTCATCCGTATGAATATTTATTTGTTATACAAGGCTGGAAAGTTGGATTTAGCGGCGTTTGGAGTTACCTCTATTGAAACTTGAGCAAGCGAAGGACTCTAGGACTAGTCAATAGTGCGATTCCGAACTTTTCGTATTCTTCTTTCTAAATTAAAAACGCTAGGCCTGTAATACGCTATTTTCACCGCAGAAATTGAATGATAAAACCTCCTTTTCCGAGCGTGTGAGGTGAATATTATATTTTTCGTCACAATTACTACTAAAGACTTATATTCATCAAAATTTAAGACTATAAAGGTGACGGATAGACAGGGATAGACATTTACATTTATAATATAAGTTTGTTGGATTCAATTAACTTAACATCAAAAGAAAAGATTTAATTGGTCTGGGTGAAATTAAAATGGTCTTCTAAAATGTAGTTACAAAGGTTCCTACCTACATACATTTAATTATAACAAAAAAAACTTAAAAAAGATCGACACTTTAAATTCGTAGCGACATCAGCGAAAAAAAACTCGGTTTACTATCCAATACTAGTTTAGTTTCCCCTGTTCCCAATGCGACCAAACAAAAAGCGCTCGCTACAGGACTATTTCTCATTCATTGGTCGCAATAAACTGGAACCGCGAAAATACGTATTTCGCACCTCGGAACTGCCCGGGTCCGAACACGCTGGCTTTTGACCCGGGTGAAATAATAAATTGGTGAGGCAGAAGGTTTGTTTTATCTATTGTTTTTATATGTATACAAGTTTGTGCTATATGCACCTCTCTCCATTATTTATTTTTTATATTCTCAAAAACGCAATACCGGGGTGAATGGTACCAGATACTTATGTATTTGATAGAATCAGGCGTTACTTGGTGGAATTCCATATCTTAGTAGAAAACGAAAAATATGTAGCACTGGGTGCTGGTATTGCACGGTCTAACAACTCCTGAGGATGCTCCGTGTGTGGGCGAAACACGTGTAGAGTAGTCGGTGAAGGTGCAAGGTGTGTCACTGTGTTGCATCTGCATTTATTTGCGGGCGGGCGGGCGGTGCATCTTGCATGTAAGTTTTTCTTGCGGAATTATGCTACATATTTTTCGTTTTCTACTAGGATACTTATGTGTCATCTGTCCCGTTAAATTAAATACCGGGGTGGCTGATACCTAGTTAGTGTCATCTACCCCGTTAAACATCGGGACACGAATTAACGGGGTCGTTGATACTTATTTTCCCATCGGTCCGCAACCGGGACAGAGGGGTGGATGGGACTCACTCGGCATCAGCCTCCTGAAAATAACATAAATTTTGGTATGTAATACACGACAACTGGAGGTCTACTCGCTAAGCACGAAACCCGTAGTTTCGGCCGAAGTTACGTACGTTTCCTACTCCGTATCACCTATGGACAGCTTATTAGTTCGGAGACCCGAACTAAGAATGAATGAGTAGGTATACGTTTTGACATTATCCCTACTCCCAATGTGTTTGTGCCGTTTGTCCAAAACCAGTACATCCGAAATCAATAGAGAGTAGGCTTCATCCGTAGTTTCGGGAAACTTACGGACGGGGACCCGTATCTTAGTTGACGGGATTAGAGAGTAGGCCTCCTGATTTGATTAGGTCAGGTCGGTGCGGTTTAATGAGATCGGCGGTGCCGGAACTTAAAGTTATTGAAATTGGAATTCCAAAATTGGATTTAGTTGGAATATCCCTGTCTTCATGGTTGTCGATAAGATAGATAGATAGATACATAAAATATTTATTCAGAAACCACTACAACACATAATAACTAAAATACATTTTTGAGGCATTACTTAGGTATAAAAGAGAAAACAAACAAAACGTAAAACTAAGACATTCTGCAAAGTCTGAGTAAGTCTGAACTTAGGCAGTCTGAAAAGGAACTCAGCACAGTGTTGATGGTTCCACGGAACCAGACACTGATTTTCAGCTGCGTCTCTGTCATCGTTTGGTCGCAAACAAAGCAACAACACATTGCAAAAAGTGTACTTAAATACATACACTTATAGGTATTGTAAAACCAAAAGGCACATATAAAAAAAGATAAAATATGTGCATTAATAAAAAATACTAAAATATAATTTAAGCAGGTAATACATAAAGCACAGTGAACAACAAATAGGCAGTAGCAACAAAATTATAATCATAATATGACTTAATGACAATAACATTAATATTAGTTTCGGGAACTCCCACCTAAATACTAGAACTAACTTAACTTAAGAGCTTCGTTTGTACAGTTTTCACAATAAGCAAATTGTTCATCAACTGACGGTCTCTCTGGCTAGGTTTTTAAAACAAAACTTTTTAATACATAGATGTAAAAAAAAAGAATCTCTTTAAAAACATCAAAATGCTGGGTGCCAATCTCGGCTATGTATTTCCAAAAAAAAAAATAATGGAAATAAAAACAATTTAACAAACTTCCACCTTTATTTGAAGAGTCGATTATATGGATTTTCTCAAAATAAGGAAAAAAATGACAACGTTTCGGTTTCAGATTTTTTCTTCGAGAGTCAAACCGATTTAGCCCCTCACCGATAATCAAAAACTTTTCTACATCGCCAGCAAACCTAACCTTCTGTGCGTCGTCGTTTTGTTGGTTTCACAATATACACTGTAATGGCTAACCCTCGCCCGGACACCGCATTCACAATCATAATTGAGTCCGGGCCAGAAAGCCGCCAAGTGGCTGGTTATATCCGGGCCAGTTTATTCTGTGGTTAGCTACGAATACTTCTGTATAGGTATGATCGAAGGCTTATCAAGTCAAGTTTCACAGTTGCACTTCCAAAATATTTCATATTCACGATAGTACTAAATGGAGGAGGTTCTCAATTTGGTTGGTATGTTTTTAAAACAACCTTATTAGGAAACAATGTGACAATTTGAGTGCGCCATTTTCCATTAGTCTCTTAAAGATAAGCATATATGGTTAGGTAGTTAGGTATATAATTGCTGAATATTAAATATTTTTGCAACTGGTGTAGCATCATCTCATTCGATTTATAACGATAACAAATACTTATTTGTAAACGATATTTTCACCACATGACTTTTGTCACAAAAAATCCGATTTGTAGGTACTTAAGTTGTAAGTATTAGCAAATATTCATAGGCTGACTTAAAACATGTGCTAATTCCATATTATTTTTCTGTGCAGCGTGCGACTGTCACCCAGTAGGCGCAAGCGGCAAGGTGTGCAACCAGACGAGCGGCCAGTGCCCTTGTAAAGACGGCGTAACCGGCACCACCTGCAACCGTTGCGCCAAGGGCTTCCAGCAGTCCAGGAGCCACATCGCGCCCTGCATACGTGAGTACAACCACTGAGCGACCAGTGCCCTTATAAAGATGGCGTCCACTGAGCGACCAGTGCCCTTGTAAAGATGGCGTCCACTGAGCGACCAGTGCCTTGTAAAGATGGCGTCCACTGTGCGACCAGTGCCCTTGTAAAGATGGCGTCCACTGAGTGGTCAGTGCCCTTGTAAAGATGGCGTCCACTGAGCGACCAGTGCCCTTGTAAAGATGGCGTCCACTGAGTGACCAGTGCCCTTGTAAAGATGGCGTCCACTAAGTGGCCAGTACCCTTGTAAAGATGGCGTCCAGTGAGGGGCCAGTGCTTTTATAAGGGTGGCGTCCACTGAGTGGCCAGTGCTCTTTTAAAGATGACGTCAGTGGCACCAACGACTTGATCGCCGATAAAGGGCTTCCAGCAGTCCAGCAGTCCAGGAGCCACATCGATATTATCGATATAGATCGACCTCTTAATTCGCGGCACACCTGCGGGGCAAGAAGTGTGTTTTTTTCACATCCCTTATTGTTTGCAATGTTTTTATTCACATCCCTTATTTTCGACGAATTTATCTTGAGTTATATTCGTTATCTCAGAACTTGTAACCACGTGCGTGTTGATGTCCTCCTCCACCTACTTCTTACCGCGCGGACGTTCCACCAGTTAAGTGGTCGATCTATAGTAATCTGTGGTAAAACATGTCCTATGCTGGACTGGATCTCCCATGCGGGACTAGGAGTGAAAGAAAAACAAAACTTTCCAGAGCTGCTTGCTTTCCAGTGCAGATTGTAGATGAGAAGGGTTGTAGACACGGCTCATAGGCTGAGAATTCCATTTGCAGGTGGTACGACAATGAATGAGTGACCAAAGTTTGTTCGCGTTAAAATAGTTGGGCAGTTGCGCAACCCAGCAGGGCATGGTCCTATGCAGTGAAGGTGGGATACGATTATATAATTCCTCTGAATACTCGCCGTCGGCGGTCCCATATCAAGTCCCATCTGAGAATTCATTTGTGGCCGAGTTAATTTTTTCCAATATTTTTCTATTGAAAATTTATCATAAGTATAAAAATAACATTGAAAAATGCACAAATTCAAAAATCATAAATTATTGGCTGTTGCATCTTTATCGATCGTTAAACACCTGAAAACATGTTTCTTTCGAATGCAAGGATATTCTAATAAGAAGACATAAGAATATCCTTGCATTCGACAACGCTAGCCTATAGCGTATTAAAAATATAAAAGTATTAGAGAAGTTCGACGGTGGTTCGCAAGTCTCGGTAACTCAGTGGTTAGAGCATTGGCCCGGATTTACAAAGGCCGTGGGCTCGAGTCCCATCTGAGAATTCACTTGTGGCCGAGTTAATTTTTTCCAATATTTTTCTATTTAAAATTTATCATAAGCATCGAAATGAAATTGTATATTTACTTAATAGGGCCATCGGTATCAAGCCTATTATACTGAAGGCTCATGTTTCTACTGTGTGTGCAGGTATCCCTCGCGTGGTGACCGCGGTGCAGGCCATGGAGGCTGTGGACGGCGAGCCGGGCCGCGGTAAGTAGTAAGTGGCTCCATTGCACTCTCGCCTCACTCACACCGCATGCGTGCCTCGATCACGATGCTACCAGTGACGATGATAAAGTAATTACGAGATCTATTATCAGGAGCATAGAGATCTCAAAAAAAAACCATTCATTCTTTAGTGCTAATACTTTCGTTTAAAAACCACAGTTCTGCTTGCCCAACCAGAATAATCCCAACAATCAAACCTAAGTCAATTCTATTAACATTGCAATAATCTATGTTTTTTATTATAAGTCTTCGTCATATCTGATGTTATTAATGACAAGGCTGAAGATAGAAGCGAGCCTCTCCCGGAATCCTCAGCCACTGAGGAACTAGCCATCTTATCTCTAACTGCCGAACACAACAATGCTAAAATCATTGTTGTTAAGTTGGTGGTAGCTAGCCAGGCGGACTACTGCCAACCAAACGAATACAATATGTACCCCTACTGGGAATCCGGAAAACCCGGGACCCCTGGGCCTTATACCGGTGGTTGTACCACTAGACCACAGAGGCGGTTACTGTTTTGAATACTGTTATAATGTAATCGCTGAATCTTATTATCAATGTTTTAGGCTTCAAGGCTTGCTCAATTCAACCGTAATATCACATACTTTTAGCTAACAATTTTAAAGTAGTTAAAAAACATATTCTTAACATCACCTTTTTTATGACGCTTTATTTACTACTAATTACCGATGAAATATTATTTCAAAAGATATCGTGATCGAGGCATTTGATTGGAGTGTACGCCATTTATTAAATCATCTTTATTTCTTTTCTGTTATAATAATCTTTATGTGACAGTGCATACACTCTGATCTATTATCGTTTATTTGCACTTTTGTAACTAGTTTTCTATAAGCCTGACTTATACCGTATCCTTTTCTTAATTAACTTATTTTTCATTTAAATTATAATTTTAATCTTCACTTATTTGTATGAATCAGGCTTAAGCTTTCAATCATTGTTATTTTTAACGTCATTTCAATTGTGAAATTCATTTATTAATTTAAAAATGTATTTTAAAATTGTTTTCGCTTGTTCTTCATCTTCCATCCTCATACTCATGAATATTTATTGTTTGTCTATCAGAGCTGAAATCAGGTAACTTATTTCTCCTTATATATTCAAAAAGATGTGTAATTCCATAGATGTTTTTTCCTTGACTTGTGTTTTTGTCCTTGAATTTTCTTCGTAAAATAATTTTCCTAAAAGCAATTTTACACTCTCTGCTCGATGTTTTATGGTATGGTTACAATTGTCGTAGCATAGCTTACATAAAACTGTTTGAAAAAATTACAGCGGTTTAAATTTTTTCTCCAAATTATCCAGAAATCTTAATTTAGTGTTAACAGCCTGTAGCTTCATATCTGAAACAATATGAAAGATTTTTTTATATAAACTTTATTCAAGAAAATGTACAATGAATTCCAAAAATGTTTGATATTTATTTCTTTTTTAGCTTTGGTTAATAAGTAGCGTGTTTTTGTGTACAGCGGCGGATCAGTGCGGCCGGTGCCGCGCCGGCGCACGCACACTAAACCTCAACAAGTTCTGCAGCCGAGATTACGGTAAGTCTTTCTAATAATCCTAGAACAATAGGTATCATTTATTAAGACTAGTATGTTACAAACATTTGTGAATGTCAAAGAAGCTACGCCAACGGTTCGCAATGGCTTACGGCGGGAGAAGATCCGGCAAGAAACATCATCAAGGATTGTTTTTGGTCCTGTTAGTGTTTCTAGATATGCTCATTTTAATGTCAACGACACGCAAATTATAATTATGTTAAAGTAGGTGCAGCCTGGGTGCAGCATGTTTTTAGGTATCACGTGGTTCTCCTCTATTCTCATTCGCATTACGTATAGTCAACAACTTAGAAGGGTATTTTAAAGTTAATTTGCTATGTATAGCTGTACAATTTATTCATCTCGAATTCTCGATATTGTCATTGCGTTCATCCGGACAGCCCCATCCCATCATTAGCTGAGTTGATCAAAAGTAATATTACCTTCGTTCCTTGAACATTTAGTCTGCAAACAATAAGATTAGGTGGAGCGACGATCTTCGCAAGGTGGCTGGCAAGAACTGGATGAGAGTTGTCGCGGATCGTGCTCGATGGCGTGCACTTGGAGAGGCCTATCTTCAGCCGGGACGATAATGGGCTGATGATGATAATGATGAAACAATAATTGTTACAATTTTTCTCCCCCACAGTCATAATGGGCAAAGTGGTAGGTCGCGAGAGCCAGGGCGGCGGCGCGGGCGCGGGCGAGTGGGCGCGGCTGGCGCTGAGCGTGCAGGCGGTGTACAAGCGCGCGCCGCGCTCGCGCCTGCGCCGCGGCACCACCGCGCTCTACGTGCGCCCCAGGGACCTCGCCTGCAAGTGCCCTAAGCTCAAGATCAACAAGTAAGTCACTTCTCCTTCTTTTTCCGCAACTTTTCGTACCTAGTTTGTTCCCGAATCACTCCCGCCATCCCAACTCGACCAGGAATGCTCGCAGCGCCTTCACTTTAGAGACGGCTTCAGGAAGAATACCGGTAAGCCGAGGTACGTCTTTTCTTCTTCCTCTTTCCCTGTCGACAGCGGATCTAAGGGATCTATCAGATAGAAGCATTTGACGTTCCAGCGAAAAGTTTGTTGTTTGTTGGATTTCCCCCCGTAGTAATGATGGCCACTGATGGCCAAAGTGGTAGGTCCCGGATGGCGCTGAGCATGCAGGCTGGGTGTAAAAGTGCGCGCCGCGCTCGCGCCTGCGCCGCGACACCACCGCGCTCTACGTGTACCCCAGTGCCCTAAGTTCAAGATCAATAAGTAAGTTCTTACGCCTGTACTTCTTGAATTATATCGGCCCAAAATTTAGCCACAAGAACTACAGCATCAGTAACCACTATAATGTCAACTTGGGTTTTTTAGTTTGCCCCTTAGGTTTATACCAGAATGTCTAGTTTTACATTTTTACAGAATCTACTCCGTATTTCTGTTAGTGTCAGTTATAAGAAGGGTCAGTGAGTCGAAGTCTTGAATAAGTTGTGGTTCTCCTGGCGGTGACCAGTATCGCTGCTGCTTGTCTTCTCTAAACTAAAGATTGCTTTTCTATACCAGCCGATTTACACAATGCCGATGTCAACTTAGCTGGCACGAAATATTTGCTGTCCATATTTCTTTACACTTACTCCAACCGCGAATTGCCACAGTCATTGCTTTCTCACAATATTCATCGATATTGTTCTTGCCCCCACAGATCATACCTAATCCTAGGAGTGGAAAAAGATGGTTACTCATCAGGACTGCCAGGCCTAACAGTTGGAGAGCGAACTCTGCTCCTGGAGTGGCGCGACGACTGGCACCGGCGCATACGGAGACTGCAGCGCCGCGCCGTCAACTGTCACTAGCCGCCATCTTGAAAAGCAAATGCAGACCAAGGAGCGCGACCGTACAGCCATAGAACAACGTACGCCGCGTGAACAGGCAAAAGGCCTCAACGTGTTCTTGTTATTCGACCGTAAGAATCCGTCTTTGTTCCGTGCAAAATGTGAATTGAAGTAGTTGATTTAACTGTTACTGCCAATATAACGTGCTGTCTAATAATAAATCTCATTAATTAAATACAGTTTTACTAGTTCGTGTAAGTAACACCACGATTAATATTAACACGTCTGTTTTTATGCCAAAAATGCAAATGTTTGTTCGTGATTTTTTACGAATTTCCCTTCCTAGGATTTTGTTACAAATGTGTACATGATTAATATTATTTATTTGAATAGTATAATTAATTATAAATCGAAGTGTTTCGTTCCATTACTTGCATTTTTGTATAAGTGTTTATATTGAAAATGCGCATGTTTATATTTGTTTTAAGTACAACTGGCCACTTTGTCGAGTGACGTCGCCTGTCAAAGTGACATCATTGAGTGTTTGGACAGATGGCGGGCGTTGTGTCGACGATTGTACAATTTAGATCTAGGTCATAATGTAGATGGTTCATCTCCACAGAGCATAGTCACAATGGTTTAACGTACCTCATTTATTAATTAAACTTAACTAATAAGGGTTGCATATTTAATTTAAATAGTTACTAGTGTTAGATTTTCTACGTTTTACGCTAATCTGATGATAATAACATGTTTAATTGAAACTCAATATTTTTGAATAATTTTGTAAGTTAATCTTGCCAAAGTACCGTTGTCGCTAACTGTACAGAATAGGTACTTAATTTTTTTCCGGTTTGCAAATGTTGGAGCGAGTTTTGAGCAGAGCGTGTAGCCTACCTGGAGGTATGTACAGTATTATTAGCTTTACTAAGTTAAAATGTTATTTATAAGCGTCTTTCGCTTTAAAGAAGTGCGTGCTATGCAACTTGGGCGTATAATCACTTGCAATTGAACTGTCAGTATCGATCATACTCAGGTACAGTTAGGTGAACAATGCTAAATCAAATTGACGCACGTTTGAAAGATTTACTGCCGTCCGCTGCAATCATCGGACATACAACAACGCGGTGCGCGGAGACGCGATAATTTGTCAAGATGTTTATTTATTACCGTTTTTTATGTCATGAAAATTCACTGTGAAAATTATAACTCAAGGGCGTTACTTCCAGTTTGCAAAATCAACTTTTTAAATATTGGGCGCTTGAGAGAGAGTAAACATTTTTATAACATTATATCTGGAAGATTTGTCACAGAACAGAAGTATTAAGTAACTAAATATGTGCGTTCTTAAAATGAACATTAAACAATTTGAATACAACAGAAAACGGGTCATAAAAAATTAAGACATACACAAAAAGTTTTCTTAAGAAAATAATTTTGAAATGTTCCAAGAATTTATATAATTGTAATAAGTACTTATAAGTTGGCAGCTCTTTTTTAAAGCAAAAGAAAAAATCGTAAAGATAATATAAAAACCTATTTAATTAATCTTAGGAGTTTCGCTTGATCGTAATACGGATTGTAAAAAGTGTATTTAGTTGTAGAATCTATCTATTAACCTGTTTCTAGTTATGCATATCTTTAGGTTTCATAATAGTAAAATAAGTAGTTCTTTTGAATAGTTTTTTGGTCATTTTGTCATTAAAACTCACATAAGGAGTATATTTTAATTTTTCTTCGAAAAAATTGAATTTATATTAATTTTATTTACACGTTGCGTTGACAAGTTATGAGTGAAATATATTCTTCTTTCTCTTTAATGGCATTTTGTACAATAAAGTGAGAAGGATTTATTTTAAATTGTAACTTGATGTAATTGTCGTATGATACAACTTCATAAAAAAAATGTAATAAAAAATATTCTTGAAGAAGGCACAAAAAACTATTCAAACAAAATATATCAGATGGTATAGTGTTAGTCAGTTTGTATTTTAACAGACATAAAAATGTGAATATTGTTTATTACGATCAATCCACGACTCATTAAAAACCCAATATGCTGTTAACCAGTTTCAACATTTATTTAAGACTAAAACTCAATTATGAAATCCAATGAACTAGTTAATGTTTTCATGCATTATTATGAGTAATAATCTTATTTATATTTGTATAGCGTATATTAAGTTAACGCACAAAATTAAAGGCCTATTTGCTTCCGGCCATTCGGTCAGTTAATTCGATTAAAACATTCTGTTCGCGACTGTACTGTTTCACAAATAAGTATTAATTCGAGCGATATATTTTGTAGTGTATAATTATTTATAATTGTAAGGGATTTGTCAATTGAGGCATCATTTTTCAGGCGAACCAGAGACAAAATAGACTTCTCTCTTTACTGCTTTGTTTATGGTTCGCCCAAAAATGCGTTGGTAGCGTATTTGCTATGATCTTGATTGTGTTTTTATGATACCCTGCTCCTGTGATGTAATAAATGTTATTGGTTATATTTATTTAAAAATAAAAGTACATTAATATACGAACTTTTCGTTTTTATTCACCAAACCCACAGATTAAATGTATTTAAGTAATGTCTAAACCAGAAGATTGGTTTTTGTGTTTATTTATTATTCAATAATCTACTAGTATAGCATCTATGTCTTAAAGAAAACCAATAGTACTTATAAGATATAATCACTTTTACGAGTATAATAATGTAGGAAGGTAAATAAATGAAGTACTTACTAAATTTCCCCTTTTCTTTAACTAAATATCTATTGCAACTAGCAAGATTTCTAAATACAATAAACAATTTTCTCCAAGAAATAAATAACTACTTTCTACTATTTCGTGTAATCATTCTCTGTCTGGCAACACAAGTCTGTAATGTTACCTCCTGGCGAATAAAGCATGTGTCCCAAGAAGACAATAAAACAAATGTAATGGCACGTCTACACTCCACCGACTACGATGATTTCCCACCGGGCGCGGTAGAGCCACCAATTATACGTAATTCCGAGGATATACTGGTTCCCGCCAAAAAGAACAGCAATGGAATCAATTAACTGATGTAAAAAGATATATGGAATGTGTTAAAAATAGATTTTGGCAACCGCGATGCCTTTTTTACCCGACTGCAAAGGAAGGGTAATGTTTTTCGCGCGTATCTTGTATGTTTATATATAATACTAGAGGCCGGGCGCGGTTTCACCCACGTGGTTCCCGTTCCCGTGGGAATGTTGGGATCATTTATAGCCTATGTTACTACTTGGGGTCTAAGGATTCTCTATACCAAATTTCGTCAAAATCGGTCCAGTAGTTTTTGAGTTTATTCGTTACATACAAAAATACAAATCTTTCCTCTTTATAATATTAGTATAGATTCTTTATTACCTCTTATCTCTGAACGGATTTCTACAATTGAGATATCGTTAGATTTGTCTTGAGAGTCCAAGTGTTCTTAGGCGGGAAAAAACCAACATAGCGGCGCGGCTGTGAGGTGCTTTTAATTGAAGTGAAAAATAAAATATATTTTTAGAACACTTCAATATGGGTATCAAATTAAAGTGCTGATTTTGAGGATTTCATAAAAGTATACCATGGCCGATAAATAAGTTAAAAGATATAAATAAAAAATATATAAATTTAAAAAAACTAAAAACCCGCCTGCATCAAATGACAAGCCAACTGAAAAAATGGTAATAAGATCAAATATAAAAATATTTTGTTCAACATAATAACATGTAGTCGGAGTCAATATTTCTAGATATTTTTGTTAATCAGCGCAAAATTACTTAAAATAACAGTGGTTGCCAAGTAACGTAACCAAGATAGGCCTATCTGTTATAAGGGATATATTATTGAAACCGGCCATAAGTCATCCCGTAACCACTGCCTTGACAGGTGTCAAAACGTCGGGGGAAATCAAAGAACGATATAATAACCCGCAATTGAATAGTAAAAGTGTGATTATGTGTGTGATTTAAAACTAAATACTTATACTGTAGGTAAGTACGTGAATGTGTGAAACTAATTAACTAAATAAAAAATTGAATCTTCGATTTGGTCACCCTATTCACAGTTGGCTGTCGTTTGGAATAAAACGTAATTTGTGTGATAGTCATGAGCTGCTGATGTGATAGTGAATGTAGGAGGACTGGCGGCGGTGGTGTTCAATTTCAATTTCAATTTCAATTTATTTGCGTTCCAAAATGTTACAAAGATGGTATATAAGTAAAAGACACAATTTTGGACCCAGGGGCCTTACCATCAACTGTAATGCAATTCATTGTAGGTTGTGAGAGTGGGATGCTGCCATATGGCGCGTCTAGCGGCGTCCCGCACTGACTACCTAAAAGTAACCTAAAATGAATCGCATTACAGTTGATGGTAGGCCCCCTGTTGGGCATAGCAAATTTAGAAGAGAGGATGACGCATTTTGTGGTCTTATTAATAACCTTCATATTTATATTAACAAAATTATCATTATATTTTATATTTCTTTAACTCTTTGTCATTTAAATATTCTTTTACTGTGTAATAGGTCTTATTTAGCAATAGGTTTTTTAAGAGTGTTTTAAATTTCACGAAATTATTTTCATTTTGAATTTGCGTTGGTAAATTATTATAAATTTTTATTGACATTATATGAGTACTACATGAGTGTTGGTTTAAGCGAGAAACGGGCAACATTAATTTATTTTTATTACGCGTTGAGTATTTTATTGGAGCATACTGGCGCTGTTCGCTGAATGTACCTACTTTCTACTATAATAGGTATATTAGCCATTAGTTTTTCTGACTGCTTTAATGGACGTGCCTAAAAAAAGGCTGTTTCAAAGCGAGAGATTTGTTAAATGTGCCTTCTAGAAAATTCCAAAGGTCTCGAAATCGGAGATGAGCACCCATTTGCACTAAACCTAAGAATCGCCAAAGGCTATTTTTATCTATCTTAAGACATTTATAATAAGAATAGCTTAAGCATTACGCGCGGTCAACGTAAAATTTACAAAAAAATCTAGGCAGATCTTTTTAGTGTGACAAGTTTCGCAGGAGGGCCATCCAGGGGGCTAATTGTCTAGTTTAAAAACCTATCGCAATCCCTTTCAATTCGTCATTTGAAAGATATTTGCAAACTTCAGGCCGTCACTATTTGACATTTGATAGGGATTGTGATCGGGACGGGTTTTGAAAGGTATTGAATGAACGAAATTGAACTCTCTAAGCAAAGTGACACACAAAAATATATTTCAAAATGTATGGAGAAGTATCAAATGAAGTTTCCATTAATACATCATTCGTTCCGAAATGGATTGCCACTATAAGTTACACAATTCCTTATGTCACTATCACAATCACAATACCTTTGAAAGGGATTGTGAGATTTTGATATTAGACAATTAGGGGGCAGGTCCCGATCCGACTGTACGAGCGACGGGACTCTATCGTATATCCATTCGGCATTTAACGCCAAAACAAAAGGCTTCCGCTCACTCTTACTCCCATATTCTAAGTCGTTCCTCCAAAACTTTTTACACTCCACTCAACCTCGTCGTGGGTAAAAATGGTAGTGTGCGCTAGGCCTAACACGGAGTGGCTACGTACACTTTGGCTCCTCCAGGTCCTTACGGAGTTATGACTTAGAATACCGATTTCGAGGAGTATTTTGAAGAGGTTTTCAATGAGGTTTCGTTAAGTCGAGGACGAGTAAGTTTTGGAGGAACGACTTAGAATATGGGTGTTAGTATCTGTGGTAACACTATAAATCCTATGCCACAAGTGCGGTGTAGTGTAGTACGTGCATAAGCGCGCGTGTGAGCGTCGGACGGCATTATGCAGCGGCGAACAATCCCGCAACAAGTGCCCGATCACGATGCACAATGCTGCGATTGTTACTGCGATCAGATAGGCCAGCTACACGCGCTCTATTTTCAAATCGCCAAAAATAGAACTGCTGCAATTTCATTACTTCTGTTTTTATTGTAATAACCATGTTATAAACTCCGCTAGGGTTTTTCCTAAATTGAAAATAAAATTAAATAATTCATTTACTTATATACAAGCACAGAACGTCAAAGAACCTATCCCATCGATTCGCAAAATCCTACGGGGCGGAGCGGAAGACCTTTGCAATGTGAAGAATCTCGTCAAGGGCTGTTTTTCCTCTGTTTTGTTTGATACGGAGTATTAAAAAAAACAACACAATTTTAACTTAACATACCTATTAGTTATGTTCCTAGTTCATATCTCCTAATAAGCAACTTTCATCACATATTTTTAATTTAATTTGACGGCGCTACTTGTAGCAGTCTAAACTTTAGAAAATCAATGAATCCCCATTGAGCCCAGACGATAGGTCATGCATGGCTTGTTTTCCTTATCTACCCATAAGGAAGGCCAGTGCCCCAGCAGTGGGAATATTAAAAGCTGAAGATGGTGATGCAGGTACGTATCTATAACCTACAACGTTATTTTATGTTTATCCAAAACCTCAAAACCATTTGTAGAACTTATCATTACAAACATCTTTTTGTATGGTAGCAACCCTGACGACCTGTTTGGCGCAGGGGTACTAAGCCTGCCTGCGCCAGAGGTCCCGGGTTCGATCCCCGTACAAGACAAATATTTTGTGTGCATGAACATGTCTATTTATTTATGGTAAATTTTAAATAGAAAAATATTGGAAAAAATTAACTCGGCCACAAGTGAATTCTCAGACGGGAATCGAACCCGCGACCTTTGGAAATCCGGTCCAATGCTCTAACCGCTTTAATTTTGTCCGCCGAGTTAATTTTTTCCAATATTTTTCTATTTAAAATTTACCATAGGTATAAAAAAAGCATTGAAAATGCAAAAATTACAAAATCATAAAAAAAAAAAAAAAAAAATGTCTATTTATCTTGTTCTGGGTGTTTATTATGTATGTATTTACAAAAAAAAGTATATATATATCCGTTATCTAGTATCCATAACACAAGTTCTTGATGAAACTTAAAGTGGGCTAGATAATTGGTGTGTTATATGCAATTATTTATAGAAAAAAAAGTTGTTTGTTGAGTTCTACAAATGGTTTTGAGGTTTTGGGTCAACATAAAATAACGTTGTATATAGAGCTTTTCCCAGACAAAACTTTGAACGATCGCAAGTGTGTAACCTCCCTAGTAAAAGCTCTCTCGCATACAACTACAACAATAGGCGATAATAAACTTTCTTTGTGCCCTCGGCACGCACATTTTAATCACCACTCAAACAAACGATCTAAATATTTCGACGCGGAAATGTGCGACGCCAACACGGGCGCAGCGAAATTTGTAACCCATTGTGGGCTGATTGCGTATGGGTCAAGTGCTGTGCCGCGTTGGGAAATAGATAGGTGGGTACATGAAACTAGGTATTTGTACAGTTAACAATGCTTTAAAGTTTACAGTTGTTATTACGATATCGCTCTAGCAAGGGATGCGGGGCGCGTTCGAGGTAAACGCGGAGCTGGTATGCGCTGTCAGATAATGCAATCGAGGAACTCCCGGTAAACCAGTAGAATTTTAAGGGAGCATTATTTAAAAGTTTGAGTATTTTTTTTGTGAATTACGAGAAGACTCTTATTTATAGAGACCTTAGAGTCACCAACATAAGGTACAGCAAATGAAAAATATAAAAAAAGACGGGTTGCACTCCGGGAGTGCCGGCAGAAGTGAAAACTTGATTATTAACGTTGAGCATGTTTGATATTTTGGAATGGTTAGGGAATAATTTTGCACCAATTGCTTTATCAGTATAAAAGCACTATCATTTATGTGGTAGAATACAATATTCATTTATTGCGCTATCGTACACAAACATGACAAACCATATTAAAGTGAACGTTAAGTTAGGTAATAAGATATAAGAAAACATTAGTTATTATAGAGAATCGAAAAATATATATTGACAATAAAACAAGAGACAAGTAAAAGACATTATCAACAGTCTGTCGCTAAGCAACCGAGACCATAGTCAACCTGTCACCTCAACATTCTCCATCCGTCCTACGCTTTTTCGATCAGGTCACGTGTCCTGACGCGAGTTTAAGATTTTATACCCATTACAGAAAAAGTGCTCAACGCCGCTAAAGAAGTTTTCACTTCAAAAAGAAAATTAACAATGGATTGCTTGTGGCTAACTGCACTTACAATTATAGGTAACCACAGCACGCGTTATTATAATTAGAAAAAAAAACACGTTTTTTACATTGAGATTAACCTAATATGAAAAAATTAAACTAAATAATTACAGATGAAGCTAATTATTAAAACAAAACACACATATTCAAAAACAAAAAAGTATAATAACCTAAGGTATGTCAGTTTTTATTGTCTTCATAAATTTGGGAAGACTTTGAAAATGGATATATTAGACGAGCCAAGCGAACAGCTGGTGAGCTGCGACGCAATCTTGTTCAAAAGTTAATGTTAAATAGTTTACAGGGATATCTCGGTATTCTTGAGGGAGCGTTGTAACGGAATTTATTAATCAGTAAAGGACTGTCAATACAGTTGTTCATAAGGTTAAGTAAGACATGTCCAAATGACTACGACGCAAAATCGCAGACGAAAATGATTAAATTTATCATTGTAGGACCTTAATATTCTGGGTGTTTTGAAACGACATGTTACGAACTAGTATACTTATTGCATTTTCTGGTAAACTTTATGTGGTGACATTTCGAAGTATTCACGTACATTTTATTGGTAGTGCACCACTCTTGAAGTCTTCTTACTCTCTTCTTACACTCTTAGCCTTCATTATACCTGATGTTAAGTATTGATAAGGCTGAAGATGGAAGCGAGCCTCTCCCGGAATCCTCAGCCACTGAGGAACTGGCTATCTTATCTCGAACTACTGGAACACAACAATGCTGAAAACATTGTTGTTATGGCATCAGGCTGAGATAAGATGGTGGTAGCTAGCCAGGCGGACTAACAACAAGTCCTACCACCAACCAAACCGAATACAATATGTCAACGCTAAAAGCTCGATGCACTGTCGGTTATTCGTAAACTAGCGGCCGCCCGCGGTTCCACCCATGTGGTTCGCGTTCCCGTAGAAATATCGGGATAAAAATTATCCTCTGTTTCAATCCAGGCTATCTACTATCTGTCTGGCAAATTTCAACCAAGTTTGTTCTGGAGCTCTATTGTTGATTCACTCGTCTCGAGGATTCTACTGATTGTCGTGCGACGTTTGAGTGTCCGTATTCCATAAAAGTGACCTGCCCTACAGCTATATACATAGCTTCACTATACATAGCTTCACTTTTCCCTGTAGTTTTCAATCCTAGAATCCTTCACTTGCTCAGATTTCAATAGAGGTAACTCGCCGCTAAATAACCAACTTTCCAGCCTATCATAACAAATAACTATTAGTTCCTTATTATACAAATAAACATTTGACCTCGCTAGGCCGCAAAATGAAATTGAATGACAAAACATTCTTTTCCGATCGTGTGAGGTGAAAAATTTATTGGCTTACCCCCTTATTTTCATACATACATACTCACTTTGCGACATATAAATGTGAACATACTACTCTGTGTAAAGACAACGGGTTGCACTCCGGGAGTGCCGGCAGAAGTGAAAAGCGCTGAAACGAAACAGCTGGAGCAGGCATACATTTTCGCCGCGCGGTAGAAAGAGAGGGGGATATTAATTCCTCTCCTACGCCGCGCCAGCGGTCTACTCTTCCTCCGTCTTACGAATTTTCGATCAAGGTCACGTGTCCTGAATACTCGTAGACTTTACCATTTTTTACCAATCCTAAAAATTTTAAACTCTTATGTACACAACGCCGCTAAAGAAGTTTTCACTTCAAAAGTACCGGGAATCCTTATATAACAAAACGCGCGGCAAACATATCGACCTATTTTGTTTTTAATAAGTTGGTAGCATTGTACTGAGTTACGCGAAATTTGAGCGCTATCTGTCACCGTGTAATTACAGCGGCTGTTTTTGTATTTACTGTTTTAAGTACATTGCGATTTTACTATGGAAACATTGGTTGAACAAAGAGTTTGCCTTAAGTTTTGCGTAACAAACGAAATTTCATGTGCCGAAGCACTGAAAATGTTGCAAAGACTTATGGCCTGCGCAGACGACGGACATTGAAGGACTTTTTGTCCGCGACACGACCATAAGTTGATAGTTAATATACTAAGAACATGAAGTTGAATAAATAACGAGGACTATCGCGTACTTTTCGCGGATATACGCGGTCTAAGTTGAATCTTATTTGGTTAACAATAAAGACGTGTCGCGGACAAAAAGTCCTCCGTTATCCGTCGTCTGCGCTACCTCTTACCGTGATTCTTGTATCTCAAAAACACGGGCTTATGAATGGTATAAAGTATTCAAAAAAGGCCGACAAATGGTAGCTGATTTGCCTCGTGCTAGTCGAACCCCAACCGCTGCGACTGATGAAAACATCAATCTAATCAAGAAGCTGGTACTTGAAAATCGTCGTATGAGTCTTAGAGAGTTAGCTCTTGAGGTGAAAGTATCTTTTAAGTCCGTTTTCCCTCATAATATTCTAACTGACATTTTGGACATGAAACGCGTCGCCGCACGATTAGTTCCAAAAGAGCTCAATTTTGTCTAAAAAGAGCACCGAAAGCAGATGGCTGAAGATATGATTTCCCGAGTTTCTATGGAATCCACTTCCATGAAACGCATAATAACTGGCGACGAGACATGGGTTTAAGGGTACGTTATGTAAACAAGTCAACAGTCTTCAGAATGGCGATTCGAAAACAAGCCGAAACCCAAACAACCGCGTCATAGCCGCTCGAAAATTAAAGTTATGCTGATAATTTTCCTAGATTACCTCGGTGTAATGCACAACGAATTTCTTCCAGAGGGACAAACGGTGAATAAGGAATATTATTTAGGCGTCATGAGGCGTTTGCGACAGAATATCCACTGAAAACGGCCAGCATGAATTGTGCATGATAATGCACCATCGCACAAAGCCATCATTGTGCAAGAGTTTTTAAACCAAAAAGTCGAGAATCTCATCGACCAAGCGCCGTACTCCCCTGATATGGCTCCGTCTGACTTTTTCCTGTTTCCGAGGCTAAAATTACCACTTCGAGGAAAGCGTTTTGAGTCGACTGAAGCTATAAAAGAAAATTCGCTGAAGGAGTTAAAGACCATACCTCAATCGGCATACAAAAAATGTATGGATGACTGGGTCAAGCGCTGACGTAGCTCTATTGCAAGCGAAGGGGCTTACTTTGAAGGAATAAATTTTGAGGAATGAATTACTTTTTTTGTTTTATTGATCAATTCCTGGTTCGACTGTCCAATTAGCAATTTTAATGAGTACCGAAACCACTGCATTTGTCCACAGATGCAGAACAAGGATTGCTTCATAATCACATTTTAAGTTTCTTCGCGCACTCATCATTCATCATTGAAATAAAAAAGGTTTACGGTGCACTATATAATGGTCTATTAGAGATATTAGATTCCATACATTGTGCTATGGCCATAAAGTAATGCTTTGCTTAAACGAAAGTTTGGGAACGGGAGGAGATTTTTAAAACTCTTTAAAGTGCTCATTGGTCAGTGGAATGCTTAACCTAAACATTGGCATAGAGATACTTGCAGAAATCTGTTCACATTTTTATGTATAGACTCGCAAAGTTAGCATGTTTGTATGAAAATAAGGGAGTGGGCCAATATATGTGCCGGTGAGTGTATATTAAAACTAGCGAGTGGTCTCGACCTCCAGCCTTCAAAACTATAACTTCTCATTTCTTTATTTTCGCTGTGTCCTTGCACTGGTCTATTCCTTTTTCTTCTATGCCATTAGATTAGTGCGGAACATGCATTTTAGTGTGTTGAGACAGTTACTCTGCTTTAAAAGGTTATCGGCAAAACAACTTTTCCCTTTGAAATAATATAAAAGCGAAAATCTGGTATTTTTATCTAAGTTCGTGTGTCAAAACAGCGTGACTGGGCGAATAAGCGTGAAAGCCTTCTGTAGTCGCAGATGATCCGTGGCACGCGCAAACACGACTGAATGACGGGGACTTTTTGTAATGTTCGTATTACTTTATAAACTTTTAACCAGAATCGTAGGTATTACAATTTCAATAATAAGTAATGCTCTTTTACTCTTGTTAATACAGTGTAAAATACACTACAATTTGTGTTTCAATTGTAGGTAGTGTTTTTACGAGTACATTAGCGACATTGACCGCCAGATGATTGGTATTCAAGGAGCCCGTGGCGCCGTGGTTCGCGCGCTGGACCTAAGACTGTTGAGGTTAAGCAACTTTGGCAATGGTCGGTCACGGGATGGGTGGGTTCCGCGTAGTGGGTCATGGCCGTTCTAATTCCTTATCCATCCTTAACCCTAGATAGCTAACGTTACTGAACTACTCTGATAAGCTAACCATTCGACTTTTTGAAGATTTTGATTTTTAAATGTTTATTTTTAATATTTTCTTTACTTTTTTAACTATGTTTATAGAGAATAGGGAATATGAATTAAAGGCTATTTTGAAGAATATTATATATATTATTATATATATAATATGTAGGTTTGGAACATTTTTTTTTTTGTTTTCATACATTTTTTTTTTTTAAGATGAGACCACTCTATGTGGTCAACTGGGTTCTGAGTTGGCACGAAACTGCGGGTGTGTTAATAAAACAATAAAAGAGAAATTAAGCAATGTATATCGGATGCTGAATAAGGAAGGCCAGTGCCCCAGCAGTTGGGACGATCTCGATGCGATCGCACCAAGAGTAAGGGGGTGACGTTAAGTATTGATAAGGCTGAAGATGGAAGCAAGCCTCTCCCGGAATCCTCAATCATTGTGGAACTGACTATTTTATCGCTAACTGCCGAAACACAACAATGCTGAAAACATGGTTGTTATGGCGTTAGACTTAGATAAGATGGTGATAGCTAGCCAGGCGGACTTACAAAAAGTCCTACTGAATGACTATAGCGAATAAAGAGAACTGAGAAAAACGATCCTAAATATTATTCTTGTCCACCAGGTGTCCACTAATTAAACCAATTGCCAATTGTAAGTATATGTAACCCCATTTGAGAATAACTTTGAATTTTCGTATTTTCAGTGTCAAGGCAATACCATAAAATCGTGTTTCTGAAACTTTACAAATCTACATAGATAAAGGTATGAAGCAATACAATACTTATATCTTATTACCAGTGGCTCTACAAAGGGCGCCTAATCAATATTGCTACGTGAATTTGCTGACAATTAATTTATTTGTTTAATTCCTATGGGTTTTTTTATGTACGACGGGGAGACTCTTAGCCTTCATCATACCTGATGTTAAGTATTGATAAGGCTGAAGATGGAAGCGAGCCTCTCCGGGAATCCCCAATCACTGAGGAACTGGCTATCTTATCTCTAACTGCCGGAACACAACAATGCTAAAAACATTGTTGTTATGGCGGCAGACTTAGATAAGATGGTGTTAGCTAGCCAGGCGGACTTCCTACAAGTCCTACCACCAACCAAACGGAATACAATATGTACCCCCTCTGAGAATCGAACCCGGGATCTTTGGGTCTGATACCGGTGGTTGTACCACTAGACCACAGAGGAGGTTGAATAGGCAATTAGTAAGTTTGCAGTCGTTAAAACCCACCAATCCGCATTGGGCCCGCGTGGTGGGTCATGGCCCGTTCTTCTTATCCATCTATAAGGAAAGCCATTGTTCCAGCAGTAGGGACATTAAAAATGGCTGATGACGATGACGACGATAACTTTTTCCGTATAATAAATTGTTAAATGTAAAAACGAAGGACAATACACGGACATTAAACCTAAGTGGTTTCTATGTGCTCTGTTAATGTAATTTTTTATTGTAAAGTTATTTGATAATTAATTATAAAAAATAAAAAAAAATTGCTCCTACTCAAAGTTTTTATGGAGACGTAGTACCTACTGGTAGTACAAAATACTATACGATAGATGCGAAGTCGCGTGCTCCCGCTAGTATAAACACAGCACGTGCTCAACACAACAGGATGTTATTACCCTTTCAGTGTTCAAAAACATAGGTAAGAACTAGCAATGGTCGTAACGTAAACACAGCGGGCTTGCTTCAACATTTTATTGTATTTATTTAATGTACTGCACTGGTACCGGTACTTCCGGCACCCCGATAAAACTCATTACAAAACTCGCGTTAAGGCTTACGCAAACTAAAGTTCCAGTTGTTTTTCACATTGGTTCGTACGATTGTATAAGTAGCTTTTACTGATGGGGTCGTACCGCGCAAGTGGCGTCGGCATCGAAATCGGCTTCATTTGACAGATGGATGTGAATGTGACACATTGCTGCTTCTTTTTGACACAAAAAAAAACTTACCATAGACTAAGAGCAATATGTCACATCCATCTGTCAAATGAAGTGTCGTCGGCATCGACATCGACTTCATTTGACAGATGAATGTGACACATTGCTCTTCTACTTATTTTTTTTTTAATCGTCGCGCATTCGACATTTTCTGGAGCCAAAAATATGTAATAAAATCTCACTGAAAACAATCGTCGACATTATAGGTTTGTTTTTGGCAGTTGTTGAGATTTTACATACAGTGTAAATATGTGTAATGAAGAAATCAAGGATAGAATAGAATTGCCCTCCAGGGGGTATACTCTTGACTGGATCGCATTGAGATCGAAATTGAATGTCAATCATTATTACTGATTTTCGACGTTAATATGATTTTGATTAAAATCAAATCAAATCAATATCATTTATTCAGTCTAGGCTGTTACAAGCACTTATGAACGTCAAAGAAGCTACGCCATCGGTTCACAAACCCTACGGCGGGAGACCTTGTAACGAGAAGAACCGGCAAGAAACTCGTCAAGGGCAATTTTTTTCTCCCTGTTTTATTTCATACAGAGTCGTCAAATTGAAAAATGAGCTTAACATATTAGTAAGGTCAATTTCCATCACAAAAGAAAATACTATTTATAATATTACATTTTATGGTTATCCTGACCGTTAACAATTTTCAACTCGCAAGGAAGGACTTACATTTAAGATTTCTCGCATTACAAGGTTACTGTACTGCAAGTTGTGACGTACATACAGGTCGATAGCAATTTATTTTAAATGAAAATATTTAAGCTTTAAGCACAACGTTAAGACAAGCAGACTGAAGTAGACCCATTTCCGCTGGCGGCACCCGTTCACGAGCATGACGCATGATTGGTGCTAAAATCGATTTCTAGAATACAAAATGACCTAATTGACTAATTCCAAGTATATCACGACAAGAGTAAGGAGGCTGGGATGCGATTGCGTATAATAAGGTAATCGTATTAATTTGACAGTTCATATTATTATCGTATCTGCTCATAGTGGCTGCAATTTGTATGGAATGACAAACATATTATTATGATACTTACAATATGACCTGTCAAAGAATACGATTACCTCAATCGCCCGCCTGATCTCGCAGTGGTTTAGATCTCTACTAATCTTTCTCGGTCGAAAGTTCGATCCCTACGCAAGCATTCATGTAATGAACATGACCCCATAAGCAATATTATTTGTATCAAAAATGCTGTGACTTACTCGTCGTCGGCGTCTCAGCCACGATCTCTACGAGACGATCGGTCCTGCGCTGCCCCCAGAACAGAAAAAACAAACTGGTTTTTACTGTTCTGTGGCTGCCCCCATGATAACTTACTCCTAACATAATTGTTAGTATTTTACTGACGATAACAATAATCATACACCTACTGAATATTTTAATCGTATAATTCCTTGATGTTCAAGCATTTGTGATCAAGCATAAAAAATATACAAACTTAATATTAGTTTATAATCTCATCTTTTTCATGGAGAGGTTTGCAATCGGTAAAAGGTTTTGTCTCTCAAAGATTTTAGCTTGCTGTAGCAGCAGATCATATGTAAAATAGGTATTGCGTTGCAGTTGACAATCAAAAGCGCTATAATAAGACGGATTTTTAATTCAGTACAGGAATTTGACAAGAACCAATATCACTTTTTAAAAATAATCCTGGTTTAAACTGTTTATGTAATGATTTGCGCAGATCCAGTTCAAGTTCAGTAAGTATTGATTCGATTCACGCACACAAATCCAATAATATCATTAAACTACATTTTAATTTGGCATTATTTTTACAAAGTGACATTGACAACCTGTCAAATCACTCTACTGAATTAAAAATAGGCGCGAAAACAAGTCTGCAGTGTGTGAACATGCTTTTGATGGACCCACCCACTACAACAGGTTTGATAAGCTACAGATCCTCGCCAGGGAACAAAAAATTCGTCCCCAGAATGCTACGTGAAGCTTTTGAAATCACCAAATATCCAAACTTCAATAGAGTGATGGGTGGAAGATTCCACCAGCTTGGGACCCTATTATCCAAATTAAAGTCTCAACCCAAATCACGCACTGCAAGACCCAAACATACGGTTAGCTCTTTTTGTAGATAAATATCAAAAGGTATAGGTAGAGATAACCATATCTTAATTTTCTTTATGAAGGTGGAGGTCGGCCCGCTTTCGAAGTTTTCTTGGCAGATTCTTTCTTCGAAGGTCCTCCCAATGTGTGAACTGCCAGTAGAGTCATTAGTTTTCTCTTTTGTTAATAATAAATATTTAAAATAATAATCAAATCAAAATATCAAATCAATAATAATTGTTGCCATAGTAAATGTCTAACCGTATCCGAACGAGAAAATAAATTAATAAGTTGCATTGAAAAATGCAAAAATAAAAAAATCATAGTAGTAGATTGTACCATAAGGGAGCAAAATAATATTTTTACGGCGAGGGCGCTTTTTTGAATCCAGAGCGAAGTGAGGGATTCTAGGGTAGAATCCCGAGCGTAGCGAGGGATTCTTTAGTAGAATCCTGAACATAGCGAGGGATTCAAAGTACGTCGCCCGACACAAAAATATATTTTGCGGCCGAGTGATACACTCTTTCTTTAGTAGAATCCTGAACATAGCGAGGGATTCAAAGTACGTCGCCCGACTCAAAAATATATTTTGCGGCCGAGTGATACACTCTACATTTCATCCCCTTCTATGAGAAAAAGAAATAAGAGGCGTTTCTAGATACAACTAATGAATGTATTTATAAAAAAAATATTAAACACCAATATAATGTTATAATGTTAAAAAATATATAAAGTAACAGCTTAAAAATTAATATTAATATTTGAAACATTTGTGCAAATTTGAAATGTTATAGTCATAGTTTAAAAAAAAAAAAAAACTGTTGCTGCTTGTGGAACTCATTTTTCGCAATTATTGCACTGCAAATATCACAAAACACTGTTTACTCCAATAAAGTCCAATACAAAGGTAATACGTAGTTCACGCGTTTTTCTTTTTTTTCTTTTGCGGCGCTGCACGCGCCGGTCACCTAATAATCGGCCAGTGAATTTTTCATACAATATTTTCGTGCGATCTCTTTGATCACGGAGCACTAAGGGACGATGTTAATGTTCGAAATTCAAATCTCATTTCTGCCCCGTGAAAATGTCTCTTGGAGAAAAGACTTACTTTGCTCGCACTTATAAGCGAATCAATCAGCGTTTTTCGAATAGATGGGATGAAAAATAAATTAACTTCCACTAGACTTAAAAGTAGCCAGTCATCCCGTGACCACGGCAGCTGAAAAGGTGCTGAAACGTCGGGAAAATAAAAAAACCCCTAAAAAAACAAAAACGGACAATTACAACTTAGTTCGTGAAATATAGCGCGTTTGATATCCGTATAAGTTGTTTTAATTCAATGAACAGTGCGCCCCAAAACAAAAGATGTACGCATTGAAAATCCGACTAGTGTGCACCTGACTTATTTATAGGTCTAGCAGCAAGGTGCACCTGTTATGTTTTATTGCAATACGATGCATGTCGATTCGTCACGTTCCCAACCTCTCGTGTGCGCACTCGCGTTTTGACGTACTACGAGGTGTTTTGAACGAGATTACATCGGCTACCCGTGTAGTATTACATCCTTACTAATATTATTAATGAGAAAGTGTGTTTGTTTGTCTTTCCTTGACGCCCTAACCAAGCAACCAATCGAATTGATTTTTCGCATAGAGTTAGTTGAAAGGACGGAAAGTATCGTAAGCTACTTTTTATCCGGATATTCCCACGGGAACGGGAATTAGTAACTAATAGAAGAACAAGCTAGTAGCTAATACTGGAAGAGTTAATAAAGATATTAAAATATCTAGTTAGGTATATTTAGTATTAATATGTTGTCATATTTACCTAGTTGCCTATAATTACAATTAACTTGGGACCCGGCCGCAGTGTTGCCCGCATGGGTCCCGTTCTCGTGGGAATATTGGGGTAAAAAGTATTTCATGTCTTTTTAAATCCAGGCTTTAAACTCTATCCGTTTATATTATACTTCCGTATCGCATGAATAAGTAGCAAACACCTAAAATTTTAAACTTTCACTAATCCGATCCTTCTACTACTCAGTATTATAGGTGAATGCGATATCGAGGATGTTTGGATGTTTACCTGTTTTTTTTTCGATACTCCCACGGGAACGGAAATCACGCGGGTGAAAGCGCGGGCGACCGCTAGTATCAAATATATGGTGTCTGGTGGCAGATTTCGAATTTCCGAAGCCAATATTTTTAAAAGTTAAAAACTTGATATCGAAAACACAAAAGAAAACATCAAACTCAAACAAGTCTCGGTAGCTCAGTGGTTAGAGCATTGGACCGTTTTTCCAAAGGTCGTGGGTTCGAGTCCCATCTGAGAATTCACTTGTGGCCGAGTTGCTTTTTTCCAATATTTTTCTATTTAAATTTTATCATAAACATCAAACTCGATGCAAACATTTCGATCAAAATATTCGACCAAGAGTTGTACACAAAATCAACACCTACGCTTGGATTGCGAACGCATGTTACGCACCCATCCACTGAGATGTTTATTTAAAAAATCCGCACAAAAGACAAATTACGTCTAAATTCCCGTCTTAAGTTTTTACTTTGAAAACTATTTGCAAAGGAATTCGAAATCTGCCACCTGACACCCTATATATAAGAGTAGTAAGAAACACAATTAGTTTGTATCTTTAGTAGAATCTGCAAAAATAATTAGGCAGAATAAAAATATACGAGAACATTTAATGATAAATCTAAAACGTGGCACCCCCAGTGGTGTCATCCGGGGGTGCCATAATGGGTACGGAATGAAACTGAACGCAGCATCAAAGTGAGGGGAATGCTTTTACGCATACCAAACAGGTTATGCTGGGCTCACCTGATGCCTCGCGGCCCCCCATCCGGCCCAAGTAGGCTCGATGGAAGACCGGGAGGAGGTACTACCAGCTAAACCCCTCACTACTTGCTCTCTCACCGCCGTAGGGTCCTGGGGGACCGTGGTGTCAATCGCCCCTTTGACCTGGCCCGGCCGGCCCGTTTTCGGGGCCCTCTCACAGCTGAGAGAAAACCCTACTTAGATTTGTCATTTGGCCAAGCTAGCGGTCGAGAAAGGTAACTATTGTGGTCCACCCAATAGCGAAATAATAACCAATTATAATATCAAACTAGAAGCCAAAAAACCACAGACCTATATCGAGATAGACGTAAAGAGCGCTACAAACTGTATGAGACCCTAGCGTGTCGAATTTTTCGTACCTACGATGACGTTGCTGATAAGTTTCTTGCGGCCGTTCTTCTTATCAGTTAAAAGATGTCCTGAATGGCTGGTAGGGAAAAAAAATTTTGGACTATTCGAAAGTACTTATCTATAAGTCTATTTGAAAAAAAAAACTTTGACTTTGACTTTGACGTCACGAGCGAGATTTAGTGATGTATAAATGTTATTGACGAACTCTTGCAAGAAAGCACAATTAACCATTTTCGTTTCTGAACGACGCGTGTTTTCATGGCAATGGTCCCAAGCGGACTGACTTAGTTCGTAAAACTTTGACCGTGGATCAAACTTTTGGCACACAAGTGACGCAAGGTAGGTACCACAGAACATTATCCTTGTTCTGTGGTAGGTACACTTTTACCGTCTATCTCGATATGGGTCTGTGCCAAAAAACAGTAAAGTAGGGTCTTTCCATTACAGTCAAAAACACAAAAAGGCTCTAAGTTGTACCAATAAGCTCCGGTCAAGAAACGTCGGAATATCAAGCCCGTCACACACTACTCGACTATATCTCTGAGGGGATAAGCATGTTCTATTATAGTTTACGACTGTCCTCGCCAAAACTACGTGAAAAAGTACACGACGTTTATAAGTCACGGTCCGATCGTAAAATATCGGAGAGGACAAAAACTTTTTTTTTAAGGCGGGGATCCTCTCCCGGAATCCTCAACCACTGAGGAACTAGCTATCTTCTTATCTCTAACTGCCGGAACACAACAATGCTGAAAACATTGTTGTTATGGTGTCAGACTTAGATTAGATGGTGGTAGTTAGCCAGGCGGACTCACAATAAGTCCTACCACCAACCAAAAATTTTAATTTATTGAGTTTGATCGTTTCCTTTTTATCTAGAGAGCACCGAAAATGACTGTTTTCCTCAGTCTTTTTCAGCAAAGTGCCGAAAGGTGTCTGTGGGACTACTGAAACTGCAATGAATTTTATGTAAAGTAAAAAAAAATCATATGCCTAGGTAAGCTTTGGGTAATTTAAAGAATATTTTATCGTTTTTGATAGCACCTATGTAAGTTTGAATAAATTTATTATTTGTCTGTCATTTATTTGGATTCTGAAATACAGTTAGGTAATATAATGTAATATATGCAAACATTATATACAAAATATGTCTCTAGGTAATAGGTAACTTTTGTGAAATATATCTGAAACTTAAAAAAGTATGTTATCATTTTATCTTTAATTCGTCATTCGCTAGCAGGACAACGGACGGTGTCCAGAAGACAATGGAATATATATTAAGGTGGTACGACTTCCATACAAACAAACATTGCACATTAATTGGTTCACCATACATTAATAATTCATAAATACATGTGCAACTAACTCGTTTTAGGTATTTGTTTGCGCGAACTTATTAAAAAAATGTACTTTCATACATGAGGTATATAAATGCGATGAGTCACACACACATACGTAGAATTATTGAAATTATAAGATATTAGTTTATTCGTGATATAAATACATAACTAACCTAAGTATGAAAGTACATTTTTTTATTATTTCGCGCAAACAAATAACTGAAACGAGTTAGTTGCGCATGTATTATGAATTATTAAGGTATGATGAACCAATAATTGTGCAATGTTTGTTTGTATGGAAGTCGTACCACCTTAACTGATAACTCGGGGCCAGAGAGGTTAAGATAAATGTAAGCATGAGATTTTGTCTCATATTTATTTATTTATAAGATCGTAGGATGTAAAGAGCTTTATGTTAAGAAGTTGGCCCCAATCCCCTAAGATTCAATTTGCAAGGGTTGGATTTGCCAAAAGAATGAAGCGTTCCTGCATTGCTTCAGATACGACGAAGTTACCAGCTAAGGGTCAGTAGTAGCCGATCGGAAAGTTATTTGAAAAGGTCAAACTTCTAGTTATAACAAAAATCATTTACAAATAACAAGCAATAAATACGAATATACTTTTTAAAGTTTACCGTAACTTAATGAAGATATTTTTTTAAAAGAACGACGGGGAGACTCTTAGCCTTCATCATACTTGATGTTAAGTATTGATAAGGCTGAAGATGGAAGCGAGCCTCTCCCGGAATCCTCAATCAATGAGGAACTGGCTATCTTATCTCTAACTGCCGGAACACAACAATGCTGAAAACATTGTTGTTATGGCGTCAGACTTAGATAAGATGGTAGTAGCTAGCCAGGCGGACTAACAACAAGTCCTACCACCAACCAAACCGAATACAATATGTACCCCTACTGGGAATTGAACCCGGGACCCCTGGGCCAGATACCAATGGTTGTACCACTAGACCACAGAGGCGGTTAAAAGGCGGTTAAGTATAAAACTTGATTTTAGTGTGCAGACTGAACTATTAAATTTCTAATCGATTTGTATCCCTTTGCTGGGCTGCTGGGCATAGTCCACCTTTAGATCATGATTTGTCTTAACCTTTTTGCTGGACAGGAGGGTTTTCGACGCAGTGACCATGATTTAAGGATGCATTGCAACTTTTGGTCTACTCTTGCGAAACGTATACGACAAACTAACAATATGATTATATTGGACAATATATTTAGTTAGGCTTGAGTCAGTAACATCACCCAAACTGTAAGACACCATTAATCTTGAATGAAAATAGAATCTAGAAAATAGAAGAATGGCAATATCCCAAATACGACGTTCTTGAACAATTTGAATTTTTATTTGTCTTTTGGGGAATTGACCGCGGAGGAGGCACGAGGCAGGTATCCCTACCAAACAAGTCGTCGAATTAAAAAGCCTTTCTTAACTGTTCTCCGGACCGATTAGCAAGCTGTGCAAACCATCAATTCCCATCGACAGCACTGCGATCCCGGTAATCCCGCGGGATGTTATCGCCGCTAATTCCGCGGTGATTTATATCATCCCGGGACTCGGGATTACGGGCATTCAGCTAATGGCCGATTAGGAACCGAGGAACGTTTTATTTGTATTGCTTTTTAAGTGTATTAAGTTCTTTGTCATTGTGCACTTAAGTTGCTTATGAGATTAAATCCGGAGTTTTCCTCAAGGATTGAGAAAGGTCGGGCTAGATGAACATACCACGATCAGATCAGGGATGTTGAAAAAAGGTCGGTTGAGTCAAGTCGGTCGGTCGGTTGAGTACCACGGACTGGATGGATGAAGGACTGACTCACAACCGTTTCAGGAGGTCTACTCTCTAAGCACGAAACCCGTAGTTTCGGCCTAAGTTACGGACGTTTCCTACTCCGTATCACCTACGGATAGCTTATTAGTTCGGAGACCCGAACTAAAAATGACTAAGAACACGTTTTGACATTGTCCTCCCAATGTTTTGGTACCGTGTGTCCAAAACTAGTCATCCGAAATCAATAGAGAGTAGGCTCCAGCCGTAGTTTCGGGAAACTTATGGACAGGAGCCCGTATCTTAGTTGACGGGTTTAGAGAGTGGGCCTCCAGTTGAAAGGTTTCGTCACTGTTGTGGCTGTCATCACTACATAGTATAAAGCAAAGTCGCTTCCCGCTGTCTGTCCCTATGTCCCTATGTATGCTTAGATCTTTAAAACTACGCAACGGATTTTGATGCGTTTTTTTTAATAGATAGGGTGATTCAAGAGGAAGGTTTATATGTATGAGAAAAAACTTAAAAATCACAAGGAAAATAATAAAAACAACACCACATTCCCGTGGTATAAAGTCGTGTAGTCCACGCGGGCGAAGCCGCGGGCGGAAAGCTAGTATAGTATAAAAATATGACAGGTAATTACAATAAGCGATGAATTGCTTAGTGATTAGATTATCAGCTCTCCGGTTTCGTGACAAACCGGTAAAGTGAAGTAAAGGAAAATAACCTATTGCTTCCGATCTAATTGATTATCATACTACGAGAAGTTTTAATGACAGTGATACCACAATGACTTTGTGAGTGAGCCACGTCTTTAGGAATAAAATTTCTACACCTTATACACGGAATAAAACAACCGTTACGGATTACAAGGCGCTATTTACTACTTAAAGGAACGTACTCACTGCGAGCTTTCGCATGTAATGAGCATTCGACGTCTAATATTCCAGTGGTATGGACGTTGAGTCGAACTCAAACAAAAAGTTACACAGCTTACACGCGAACACGAACTTCGGCCGATGTGGTCGTCGCAATGCTGTTCCTGGAAATGGCACGCATTATAATTTTAACTCAAACAAAACGTTCGTAAGCTCCTCAGATCATGAAATGAATGAGTATGCATATTACTAGCCACTTATAAACTATCGCATGTATTTGACATTTTGAAACGAGTTAGGAACATTTAACGAGATCGTATCCGAATGATCCATGCTTACAAAAGAATGTTCGACTCGAACGTTCATAGTATTGCACAAAATTGAATGTTTAGTTCGCTGGGCAGCATTTTTTGTTGGTCGGCGATTGCTCGTTTACAAACGTTCGCGAAAGAATGCTCTCAATGAGGACCGATCCTTACATAACTTTTAATTATTCTCTATACTGTGCTGTTCAATCCCAAGACTCCTTTATACCTAAAAGAACGCTTCACATTTCTTTCTTCCACTCACAATCTCCCTCTCCGCTCCTCTGATAGTCTCCGTCTTTATATCCCCCCTACCTCAACCAAATTTTACGGTCATTCCTTTACCTTTAAATCTATTCTGTTATGGAACTCCTTGCCTGAAACAATCAGACGTGCACAAACCTTAAACTCCTTCAAGTCCCAGGTTAAGGAGTTCTTTCTTTATAACCCATGAGTCCCTACCCTTAGAAGGTCATGATTGTATTTTTCATTTTTTTTTTATTTCTTTTTATTTAGTTTTCTCGCATTACATCAACTTCGCTTAAGCTGTATAAATTATATTTATTTTATGTATTTTTATTACGTTTTTTCTGTTGTGTTTATTACCCATATTGTGTATGTTTATCTTTTTTTTATTATTATTTTTATTGTAGTTCAATAATCTACTTCCTTTATTATTTTAATTTCTTTTTATTTATTTATTTTTTGCGCACAATCTGCCCTATTTGACTCATCGACCAGTCTCAACAAAAAAAGGGTTGTCTGGAAGAGATCGCTGCTAAGCGATAAGGCCGCCCCTTTGTACAACTTATCGTATTATTGTTTCCATGTATGTTTCTGTTCTGTGTGTGCAAATAAAGTGTTATCTAATCTAATCTAATCTAACTTTTGAATTGCCTGTAACTTTATAGTTTCTGCAGTCCGTCGTTTCGACACCTTTCCAGTTCCACAGACCCTGGTCACCGCTTTTAGCGAATGTGAGCAATCGACCTTGTTAGTCACTATATCGTGCGGACCCATATCCAATTAATACATAACTACATAATATCTAAGACATAGCTGGCAACTCCATCCAGCCTAGATTGCGCAAATAAATCAAAGTTGCCGCGTCCTTATAAAACAAGAAACATGCTCTATGGCGGGTCCCATTGTACACCGACTACGTAACAGATATTCTGCAGGAACCAAGGATCTATAAAATTAAATTTTATAAGGAAATGCATTTTACTTTAAGATTAGTTCATAGAAAAGAAGTATTGTATCTTTAAAGGACAAACTTACATGTTTAAATCTTTAATCATCCAAATGACCGAAGGTTTAGTTTGAATGAAAATACGAAAGTAAATGTTTAATATTTTACTACTGTTTTTCTTTTCTTGGAAGCTTAACCAATATGATTACGAAAACCCAAAGGTATTAATATACTCTAGTGTTGGAGCTCATATTTTTGTTTAGTTCCCTCTGCTGATAACAGATGTCGCTGTTTATTTTCTAGTTCGCGGTTTAGGCATGTTATACTGAAATATCTTAGTGTTTGGCTTAATTTGTGTATGCTTGTTTTTGGCTACGGCAGGAGAGCAATATATTCTTTATTCAAAGGTGTGTCTTTCATTGTGAGTGGCGCCCTCTGTAGTGTTAGTTTGTGTTATAATATATGCTAGTTTTGAATAATTCTTTTGGCCAAAATTATGTTAGTGTTACTTATTAATGTATAAGTAGTTTAAGGCTGTCTGTTATACGTTTTTAAATAAATAAATACTCGTAAGCTGAACTCATATACCTATCCTATAAGGCTATAAGTAGATACAATCGGGTAACTTCCCGATTTATCAGTAGAGATTTTTAGAAGAAAGTTGTCTCACAAAGTAATAGACTTATAGAAAACATTAATATTATAAATTGAGCTTTAATATGTTTGTCATTTCATAAATAAATTATTTCTTTAAGCTTAATACTTTACAAAATATCGTTTCTCAAAAAAACTCTACTGATAAATCGGGAATTGTACCTATAAACCTAGGAATAACAGACAGTCTACTTAAACTACTTATACATTAATAAGTAACACTAAAATAATTTTGGCCAAAACAGTTATTCACAACTAGCATATATTACAACTACTAGTGCGAATTAAAAAATATATTTTTGTGTGGGAAAGTCAATTATCTAGAAAGGTTATAAGATATCAGAGCATTGATGGCAAACGTTGTAAAAACGGGGAAAACAAATATATTTTTCGGGAAAAATCTCTACTGATCGGGAAGTTCCCCACCTGTACTATACAGTCAAACTATTCAAATAAGTAGTTTTGTAGGACCAAGTCAGTGCGTTAGCGCTGCGACACAGTCATATACTTTAGCAGTTACTGACGAACAGTTAAAAGTGTACCAACATACCTGTTCCTAATAAAATATTACTGAAAAAAAATTTGTTATCGATTGTTGTTACTATAAATAACTGAAACAAAGTTATGCTATTTATAACTCAAGAATGGCTGGATCGATTTGGACGCTATAGGTTATCCTATGTTTCATTTTGACGACCTGTTTAGCGCAGGGGTTCTAACCCCACCTTCTGCGCCAGAGGTGCCGGGTTCGATCCCCGGACAAGACAAATATTTGTGACAAACATGTCTATTTGTCTTTGTCTGGGTGTTTAATATGTATATTATGTATGTATTTACAAAAAAAAGTATATAAGTATGTTTATCCGTTATCTAGTATCCATAACACAAGTTCTTCATGATACTTAACGTGGGCTATTGTATGGAAATATTTATTATTATTTATTATTATTATTATCCCGATATTCCCATAGGAACGGTAACCATGCGGGCGAAACTGCAGGCGGCCACTAGTAAATGAATAAAATAAAACAAGTTAAAACTTTTTAAAAAAAAACGACTTCGTAAAGTAAAAAATAAGCCTTTTGGAGCAGCGCCATCTCGGTACGTACATACACATCTACAACAGTATTTTCAAGATTTCCTGAAAAATTATTAACCGATTTCAAAGCAATGGGACCAAATTCAGAACAAACCTGATGTTATAGCGTTTGAATCATTGGAATCAATTAAGTCTTCGAGTAATCGGTGAACATTGGTACATAAAAAATGTTACGCGGCGAATTAATAACCTCCTTCTTCTTTTGAAGTCGGTTAAAAATCATTCAAGCTATTGTTTTGCCGTTCTTTTTTGGACAGTCCTTTTTTAAAGCCTTATCCTTTGTGGATAGCTCCCTGTCCGGCGACACTGTGGCGTCGTAAATCTGCGCACGCGCATTGTCCATTGAGCTGGCTGCCTCTGTCTTGTTGCATCCACTTCCTGCACCGGCCGGGTTGACATTTTTGAGTTGTACGTCACTATTAATAATAATAATAATAATAATAATTTGTTTATTGTCCAATACTAGCATAAACCTAACAAAAAATTCTTAATAATAATTTACAATACCTCCATGCTAATCTAAACAATTATACTCTGCCTCCTAGTTTAGGTCAACCTGTATTCTAGGAGACAGATCCTTCCCACTTTCTATTCATTAGCACTTAACAAAACAAACGAGATATACTATTTATAAACTGTGATTGGACGAAATTTGAGCATGTATCTGTGTGTGTGTGTGTGTGGGTGTATGTATATGTGTGTGTGTGTGTGTGTGTGTGTGTGTGTATCAGTCTGTATATTATTTTAGACTATAGAAATTATGTGGTTGATTGATTTCTTTAGGTATTAGTTATTACTTTTAAAATAGGTTGTTATTATTAGCTAGCATTAAGTTTTTAAAGTATAAGTAAATTATTTATCAAACTTTTATTGTTTAAAGTTGTTGTAGCCAATCTCTTACTTTAATTTTACATGCGGTTTTTGGTAAGTTATAGATTTCTATGGTTTTATTTATCTTATTATACAAATAAGGGCCTAGAAAGCAGAAAGACCTTTTATAGAAAGTAGTTTTAAATTTATCTATTTTGCAAATTTTCCTTGTTCTTCTTCTACTATTAATCTAAATCAACACTTTTGGTTATCGATTTTACTAATATTAAAAATGCGAAAGTAAGTATGTCAGTTTGTTACTTTTTCACGTTAAAACTACTGAACGGATTTGGATAAAATGTGGCATGTGGTATATAGCCTGGAATCAAACAAATGATACTTTTTATCCCGATATTCCTACGGGAACCACGTGGTAAAACCGCGCGGCTGCTAGTTGGTTAGGGATAAGCACGCGCATTGTCCATTGAGCTGGCTGCCTCTGTCTTGTTGCATCTTCTTCCTGAACTGAACCGGCAGGGTTGGAATTTAGAGTAAAGTTTTAACAGCTAGGTTCCCGTTCAAGGGGGATAACAGGATAAAAAGTATCCTTTAGGGTTCTTTAGGCCATCTACCATCTCTGTGCCAAATTTTATTTAAATCCGTTCGTTTTAGCGTGAAAGAGTAACAAGCGAACAAACTGACATATTACTAGCTGTCGCCCGCGGTATTACCCGCGTGTTTCCCGTTCCCGTGGGAATAACGGGATAAAATGTAGCCTATGTGCTAACCCACTACTTGAAGTCCCTATATACCAAATTTCATCGAAATCCGTTTAGTAGTTTTTGCGTGAAAGAGGAACAAACAACAAACAAACAAACTGACATACTTTCGCATTTATAATATTAGTAGGAAGTAGGATAGGAGTATGATGGATCATAATATTATCTCAGTTGCTGGATTGGCAGATATAAGGAGAGATAAGGAAAAAAAATTGCTGACTCTATGGTCTAGGGATAACACTGCCGGTTCCCTGTGGAGGTTTATATTGTATTCGGTGTGGTTGGTGGTAGGACTTCTAGGCCGCCTGGCTAGCTACCACCATCATATAAAGTCTGGCGCCATAACAAATATGTGTTTCGGCAGTTACAGAGATAGCTATTTCCTTATTGGTTGAAGAACTTTTCCAGTAAGTACCGAATTCATTGGAAAAACTATTAACCTTTTTTTTATTGTGATAGACAAGTCTTTGTGCTTTCAACCAATAGATATTATGTGCAAGCCATAAAATCAATACATTCATGAGATAACACATAATTTATAGTGATAACTGTTGTCTATTCAATCATACGCACCATCGAAACGTGTGCCAATGAGCGTCAAGAAATATCTTTCGTCGGTTGTGTTAGACACACCACACAGCCTGGTAACTACAAAGCGCAAATTCATATCCAAGAAAATTGACATACTCGTAACTACGTGGTTTTAATCGACTACCAAAAAAGAAGAAATCTGTTCAGTACTTTTAATGAAATTAAAAAAAAAACCGACGGTTTTTCAGTCAAGTCAAACCACTTGACTGAAAACCGTCGATTTGACTTGACTCAAACTAGTAGTTTAACTACACTACTAACCAAAGAGCGGGACTCGTCGTTACTTTGAAAATTATGAAATAAAAAACCTTTTATAAAAAATAAAAACCGACATCAAAAAGTAACAAATAACCCTTTTGGAGGCGGTGCCACCCAAGGCATCGATGGTACATTCTTTAAATTCTACATTGCATTTCTATACCTACTTCTTGCCTTGGCTGGCACCGACTTCAAAAAGGTTTTTTACTTTTTAATTTTGAACTCGTTTTTATTCACAATAGATAAACGCTTAGTCTTCATCATACCTGATGTTAACTAATGGTACAATTTGGTATCACGGTTCTCCCGCATTCTTCACCCATTGAGAAATGGCTACCTATCTTACTATGGCGAAGGGGCAATATGTGCGGAAGGTAAGCCGTACCAAAATTTCTTCAAAAATTCTCTTAACTCGGTGGTGGTAAAGTTCTAAAAGGGAAGCCGAAAGGAATCGGTAAGTATGGACCCTTTGCCACTGCATCTTACCATCATTACAGTCATCTCATCACAATAACGTTAAAACGTTGGTGACAGTTGCGAGTGCGACAGACTTAAATATGACGATGATAGCCAGCCGAGTCAGTAAGGAAAAAAGAAAATACATTTATTTTAGAACCACACAACGACAACACAACTTTACAAATTAATTACAGTAAGAGCTAGCGCAGACGACGGATAACGGGAGGACTTTTTGTCCGCGACACGTCTTTATTGTTAACCAAATAAGATTCAACTTAGATCGCGTATATCCATGAACAGTACGCGATAGTCCTCGTTATTTATTTAACTTTATGATCTTAGTAATAAGGTCGTGTCGCGGACAAAAAGTCCTTCAATGTCCGTCGTCTGCGCAGGCCATAAACGCAAATAAAACCAAATATTGTCCAGAGTCACGTGATGCCAAAATTGTGTCCAGTAGGCTTATTACGAGTTTGGCAAACTTGACGTTACAGTAAACGTTAACGTAAAATGTAGCTCTGTCTCTTTCATATTTAGCGACTGTTTTACCGACATGAGCAGTGTATCCGATAGTCTACGCTAACGAATCCTGTAAATGGCATGTTAAGCAAACTCGTAATAGGGGTACTGCTCAGTATAAGCAGCAAGCGCTTGCTGCACTGGTATTCTGCTGGACACAAGGGTGAGATCAGGACCGATACAGACAGACACACACTAAGAACATTACACGATTAAAACACGTTACACGACTAAGCAGACTGTACAAAAATACAAAAAAAAACATAATTTAATTTGGCTGCGCGTTTTAAAACGTTAGCCCTTCATGACTGCCAATACATGACTTTATAGAACAATTCCTATTACCTGAACTAACTGGTAATTGGTGATCTGACAGAATCTTCTCATACGAGGAGATCGATAGCGATATTTAAAAAAATACCTATCAATTGAATCATTTTTATCATTTCTTGCTTCCCAGTGTACGACATTCGTGTGCAATTTCTAAGGTGACATTAGACCAAATTAGCAAGCAACACCTTACTACGCAGCTCATTAAAAGCATTCCTCAACTCTTGCGCAGGAAGAAATTGGCAACAATACATTACGGCGTTCTCCGTACGATTCCCGCGTAATTTTGATTTAATGACTGTCGTTACACATGACATGACATGGCGATTCGGCGACTCTTCGCGTCATTTTAGAGAAATCCGAATGTGCGAGCTTGCTTAAATGATCTGTCTGATAATCTGTTACTTTTTGAAATTTTAATAGGTAACCTTTTAATAGAAAAAAGCAACTTGTCTCATGTCGCCCCGTCAGGGCGACATGAGACAAGTTGCTTTTTTCTAGTATATTTACTTGATTAAAAATTATCACATAAAAATAGCATTGTAAAATGCAAAATTAAAAAGTTATAACCTTTTAATACTTTACGTCTTCATGGCCGTTTCGTGAAGAATAAAACCAGGTTGATAGTTGGGTGAACACAGGCTGTTATATAGGTATTATTACAGTTACTAACTAGCCTTTAAAATACTTAGGCACTGTACGTTCTTAGGGGAAAGTAGGGTATATTGGACCGGCAACTAAATTGGAGTACCCTCATATTTCGTGAAATATTTTTTTAAATTTATGTAATGACACTCACCGATACGCAACTAAGTTCATTGGATCTCGCCCGTATTATTTTCGCCGTGACATTGAATGTTTGTGTTTTGTTTTAAAAAAAATAATTTTTCGTTGTTTTTATGTAATTTTTGACAATTCATGCTAAATGTGTAGTTTTAGTTAAGTTTAAGTTGTTAAAGTTAAGCATAGGACGTTTCTAATTATTATTTATAGGCGTAAACTTGTGTGCATTTTAATTTCTTGAAACGTTTGCCGATATTTATACTGACTGGTCCAATTTACCGCACCCGTTTTTACTCCTTAGATATTACTGATAAATCTATACTAATATTATAAAGAGGAAAGATTTGTATTTTTGTATGTAACGAATAAACTCAAAAACTACTGGACCGATTTTGACGAAATTTGTTATAGAGAATCCTTAGACCCCAAGTAGTAACATAGGCTATAAATGATCCCAAAATTCCCACGGGAACGGGAACCACGCGGGTGAAACCGCGCCCGGCCTCTAGTCATATTATAAATGGACACTAGAAAATTTTAAAATATGCTATAAATGATCTTAGAAAAGATGGTATTGGTCTTAAATGTGCAAACTATTTAATAACACCTAAAGTCACTTTGAAAAGTCATTTAGTTAAAGGTGATTCAAGGGATATATATTATTATTAAAAGAGAAGACCGACTACGTTAAAGATTTTGTGGAAATACCGAAATTCAAGTACCTAAATAATAGTTGAAGTTAGAGCGGCATAATTATGTATGGTTTAAGAATCAATGATGTTTGGATACCCCAAAGTGACCCAAAGTAGTTTACCCTAACCATAATTGGAATCTCGAAACTTATCCTGACATTTGTTGTCGATTGTCTTAGCGTGAAAATAAAAACTTAAGTTTCTATATAATTTACAAGCTTTTACCGTATGAAAAAAAAACACTTTTTTAGCATGAACTTATTGAAGTCCAAAGCAACCCTGTTGAAATTACAAAACTAGGCTAAATTGGAACAAAGCTCTGATCTCATATTTTGTTGATTTATGGTAAATATATAATAATCATATTGAAATATAAATGTAACTCAAATAATTTTTCTTCTATTAAATATCATGAAAATTTGTGAAACCAAAAAATACTATGTGTAAAATGGGGTTGGAAAAAATTGGTCCAAATTCCCAGACATTCATTCCCGTACTTATTTTCAGCCAAAATCTCATTCAATAAATAAAAAATATTTTTGAATTAAGATGAAAAGATGGCTTCCGAATGGAGTATAAAATATGACACAAGGCAAAATCAGAAAAACTTAAGTATCATATTTTAAATATCTTTTTTAGAATAAAACACAGGCGGGGAATAAACAACTATTGAATCAAAAGAAATGTTCATTCATTTGTTGGAGTAATATTTCAAGCTAGGGATTTATCTTTACCAAGTAACCAGTATAAAATTACACAATGTAGATTATTATCTCATCCCCGCTACAAATTGATCCCTTTTTTTATTAAAGGAATATTTTTCAAAAGCGTTATTTTTCCTCGTGAAGCAGGAAACTGTTCACAATTTTATTTACACGCTCTTTTTCCAGTGCTTTTCCAATGAAATAAAAATATCGTATTAACATCAACCGGGATTATTATTCGCTCCAAAATGGCTGGCAAACGAACCTTTTTTGTTTTTTTTTTTATTCAAATGTATCAATACAGTCTTTACCTGCTTCTAAAAGGAGGAAAGTTCGAAACGATAAAGTAAATGTAATATTGTAACCATCACTACGAAAATGTATAATGTTAGCTTCGGAGTAGCAGAAAAATGTAAATTTAGGGAAATCGCATCAATCTAGCATTTCTTAGCTATGTAGCTACATCTTTCACCAATAATTCAACTATTTTTATAAAAACAAACAGCAAAACTTTAACAAATTTTAGTAGGTACGTATTATTATATATGATAGGTATGTTTTTGTACCAAAAGTAAACCATAAATATCAAAATAAGTAATGTAGATATTCCTTTTTGACTGCCAAATGTAGATATTTTTTGACGTAAGTACCAACTTGTCAACTTTTGAAACCATACACAAAGCTTACTACCAACTTTAAACTAACTGGGTTAAGGCTTAATATCAATTACAGAAACATAGTTATGGAAAACCAGTCCTCACATACTGAAGACCGTACTTAACAGTTACGTGGACTTTTATCGACTCACGCGCATACCGGGTGGCGAATAATGAATTGTTATTACGCATGTAATTGCTATTAATAACGTGTAATTACGACCGCACGTATGACTGGTTTGTTCTGCTCTTATGTATTTATTATGTGAGACAGGACATTATATTTCTTAGAGTAAGCCCTCTGTTTTTTATTTGTCCAGTTTTAGTAGTATTTACAGAATATAAACTGCATTTGTATATTTTTATGCCAAACGTATATTTGGTGTCACTACTGCGTTCAGCGGAATATCAGAGCTACTGGGGCCGAACCGCGCAAGTGACGTCGGCATCGAACGAAATCGGCTTCATTAGACAGATGGATGTGACACATTGCTGCTTCTTTTTGACACAAATGAAAACTTACCACAGACTAAGAGCATGTCACATCCATCTGTCAAATGAAGTCGATGGCGATGCCGACGACACTTGCGCGGTAGGGCGTCTGATTTATCTGATTTAGCTCAGGCTCAGCATTAGCAGCAAACAAGGCCTACTACTGAGCTGAACGAATTTTGGCATCATACGACGTTGTACAGTTAAAATGGATGTTCAGGTTTCTTATTGTCTTATGCCTGTGTATGATTAATTTAATTGTTGAATTTCACTTTAGTTACTTATTTTTACTATCTTCCTTTGGAAAAAATCAATTGTGACAGTTTTTGTGAAACATTTATTAGACTTTCATTCTTCTGAAATAAAACAATTGTTTTCCTGCGAATCTAGTTCACCAAGTCGCATCATGTATTCAAGGAATACCATCCCAAACAATAAACAAAAATTCTGGATAGACTTTTATTCAGTAAACATCTGGGTGATATTTCCCCGACACGGAGCTCTATTTCTGATTCACTCGTCTCGTCGCGTGTCGAGCGCTTAGCTTCTACTGATTTTCTTTCGACATACGAATTTTCGTATTTTTGAATAGATTGACCGCAACCAGTGCCCCCTCCCCACCCACTCGTTAAATTTTGAATTAAAGCTAGCGACGCGCGACTTAAGTCGCATGCGTCAACGCTATGTCATACGAGCGATTCAAAAGCTCGGAGTTCTATTTTTCGAGCTCGACGATTCTACTGATTTTCGTGCGACGTTTGAGTTTCCGCATTTCGTAAAAGCGACCTTGCACTTATATACAAAGCTTTGCTTTTCGCCTGTAGTACCGCCTCCCAACACGCAAACCGAAAAGCGTCCTATGTCTACGCTTGCAAGGTCCCTAATCGCCTGATCGCCTCCTCGTTGGCCTCGCCACTCGATAGTTCACTCGTCTCGCGAGTAGTGGCGAACGCAGCGATGGGAAGGCGAATAGCGACCATGCATGTGTAGACAGACATTGCTCGCTTTTCGCTTTGCCCCTCGAGCGCTTACGTTCGGAGGCGGTAGTTCAGGCGAATAGCGAAGCTATGTATATACGCGCAAGGTTGCTACTACGGAAATACGGAAAATACTAAAACTCAAATGTCGCACGAAAATCAGTAGAAACCTATTTCTCTATTTTTGTATCGCTCGTATAACATAGCTTTGACGCATACGACTTAAGTCACGGTCACCGTCACTAGCTTTATTTCGCTCAACTGCCACTACTGGGGAGGGGCACTCGTTGAGGTCGAGCGATTTATAAGTCAAAGTCAATTTCATTTATTCAGTCTAGGCTGTTACAAGCACTTATGAACGTCAAAGAAGCTACGCCATCGGTTCACAAACCCTACGGCGGGAGACCTTGTAACGAGAAGAACCGGCAAGAAACTCGTCAAGGGCTGTTTTTTCTCCCTGTTTTTTTTCATACAGAGCCGTCAAATTGAAAAGTGACCTTAATATATCAGTAAGGTCAATTTCTATCACAAAAAGAAAATACTAATTTTAATATTACATTTTATGGTTATTGTAACCGTAAACAATTTTCAACTGGCAAAGAAAGACTTATCTATCATACATTACAACATTTCTCGCATTACAAGATTACTGTAATGCAAGTTGTGAGGAATATACAGGTCAGTATCAATTTATTTTAGAAAAAAATATTTAATTATTATGGAAACAAATATGGAAATTCGTATGTCGAACGAAAATCAGTAGAAACAAAGCGCTCGACGCGAGTGAATTAAAAATAGAGCCCCTGTAAAGAGAATTCAGCCTCAAATCAATCCAATACAAGACAATTTTCTCTGAAGCACGAACGTATTTTCACAATAAAATTGTTACATTTATTTTGATAAAGGCAGTCAGTTTTATCTTGCTCAAACCTAACATCGGACACAATTTTCACAATCTCTGGTTATGAATTCACCGTAATTGAGTTTCAGGGAAAGACGTTTGAGAAAGTTACCGATAATATAAAATAATTTTAAGCTTACGAGACAAGCAATGTTTGGAATGTAGGTATTACACTTCATGATGACGACCTGTCTGGAGTAGGGGTACGTATAGCCAGCCTTCTACGCAGAGGGTTCCGGGTTCGTTCCCCGGACAAGACAAATATTTATGTGCATGAACATGTCTATTTGTCTTGATGAATAAATGATTTTTTTTTATTTTTTTTATTTTTTTATATGGATGTTTAATATGTAAATTAAGTAAGTATGTATTTCCAAAACAAAAAGTTTATAGCTATGATCAGCCGTAATCTAGTATCCATAACACAAGTTCTTAAGAAACATACCTTGGGCTGAATAATATGTGTGGTTGTAAGTTAAACTTAGTTATTAATTTATTTATATTTTAAAATAAACACTGACTGTAACAGATAAAAGGATAGTCTTTTTAAATCCTAATCGAGCCGAACTCTTAGGTATTTGTTTACTAGCTTGACTATTGTGACTTTGTTGGAAAATTCTTAGGAAACAAATGAACAAAGGGGCTATTAAGAGCACTTAAGCAATATTGTTAAGGAATCATAATATTTATTAATTCCCTGACAATTAATTTATTTCTTTATGATCCATGGAATTTGCTATTAAAAAGGTTTACTGCCTTCAATATAAATAAGAGTAAATTCTACTACACTGACACTGTTCTATGGAATGACATAACAAAACTCCATGAACAAATAAAATAACTGTCAGGGAATTCAGATTATGTTATATTCCTTAATAATATGTCTTAAGTGTCATTATAAGACCCTTAGGATAATCTGTTTTAATGCAGGTTTAATCTAGATCCAAATTAGGGGCCGTACCTTGCAGTTGGCGTCGGCATCGAAATCGGCCTCATTTGACAGATGGATGTGACACATTCCTGCTTCTTATTGACACAAATGAAAACTTACCAAAGACTAAGAGCAATATGTCACATCCATCTGTCACACTTGCGACACTTGCGCGGTACGGTAACAGTTCAGCCGTTTTTGTGTGTTTGAGTAACAAACTTATAATTTTAGCATATGGCGTAAACTTCTCGTCAACAGCTAGGTACTGCTGGAGATCCTGCCATATCGTCAGACATTTGTGCCCATCTCATTCCGTCAGGCACTGATGATCGTGCTAGTTAGTATCAAAGTCTTGGCAGTGAATACTACATCTATACTAATATTGTAAAGAGGAAAGATTTGATTGTTTGTCTGTAACGAATAAACTCAATAACCATTGAACGGTTTTGGATGAAATTTGGAGATAGTAGATATCCTGCACCCCGACCGCCTAACGGCATAGCTTGTGCTATCGCTATGGCTATCAAACTTCAAACTCTCATAAAACCCTTCAACGATAGGGTTTTTGTCTAATTCCTACATATGTCTATTCAGCTATTGGACTCACTATTCCATTTTTAGTACGAAAGTGATAGCGTCAGCAAGAGCCCTTGTAGGGGTTTATAGCGATAGCTCAGGCTATACCGTTAGGCGTTCGCGGTGCTGGTTATGAATATAGGACATTTAAATCCCGATATTCCTACGGAAACGGGAACCACGCGGGGGAAACCGCAAGCGGCCGCTAGCGTATAATAAAATAGCTGACCAATAAATATATTTAACGCTAAAACGTGTGCGTTTCCAACATTTCGTTAAATCGCGAGGCGCGAAACGCCGTGTCGCCGCTACAAATCAAGTTACTTTCTTTATTTCAGTACCGTAAAATAAAATATAATCTAATCCATAAAACGGTGACGTTTAACGGTGAGACGTGGTCCAGGGTAAAGCTGGGTACTCATTCAATACTGATGGAAACTTTACCCTTCCGTTATATAGGTAGGTACTGTAGCGGGAACGTAATCACAGAATTGCACAAGTCGAGATGTAAATAAGCACTCGTTTTGACTGTTATTATCGTTTTATTCAGTGAATAATAATGTTTAAGATTATTTTAAAATATTTGTATCTGACAAGGCGACGGTCTATATCTATACACACGACGGGCCTCCCTTTTTTTATTTTATTATTAACAAAACCAGCCAGCAACGGCGGTGTAGCGGCCTCCTTGTAGTGCGGAGAGATCTCCACAGTAGGTACCTACCTACTTAGTTTCTGAATTCTACAACAATCGCTATTTTGAGCATTAAAGCTCTGTGTATGAAGGACTATGTTAGTAATACTGACGTACTTAGGTAATATATCCATAATCAGCATGTGGACGTCCACTGCTGGACATAGGCCAGGCTCACGCCTATTGTGGCGTTCATAGGAGGTTATTAGCCTACTGCTACCACGCTGGCCAGATTGGTAGAGGGTTTGTTTCAAGTTTTCCTTCACTCGCACAGGTTTCCAATGCGTCGAGCCTCTTCCGACATCCCAGGCATGTCAGAAGGTGGTGACACTTGTATTCTTAGGACTACATAACTACTGGTTCACTATGAAGGTATGTTAATTTTACGTTTTATTGTTTATTCAACGCCAATTACAAACAGTTGATTACCTATGTATTCTATCTTATTATGACACTCAAAACACCCATAGAAATTAAAAACATACAACTTGATCCTCCTCCTTCTTTTTTGAAGTCGGTTAAAATATTTTCATGGCATGAAGTCTAGGTAGGTATCAAACCCGCTACCTGAAGTTATCCTATAGTTTATCTTTAAGTTGTTAAAATAGCCTACAGTGTAAATCCAGCTTAGTCCAGGTGTCAGAGTGGAGTCCCCTTCAATTTGGGCGGGACATTTAGTTTCTTTTGCGTCGCAACTTTGATTGGGTGAAACGTTTGAAACTCCAATAAAACTCAACGCACGGGGAATGCCAAGTGCGACCTTTTTCCTCCAAACTTTTTGCGTAAAACCTACTACAGTCTTTGGAGTGATCGAAATAGTTTTTATTGGCTCTCTCAATTTGCATTCAAGTTTTTTTACTTCTTTTCAGCTTTAGGAAGTTGTAACAATCGGATTCATAGCGAACTTTCAGTATTGGGTTTGGTATTTGTTTTGAATACACTCGTATCTGAATAATGTAAAAGGTCACAGACGCACGACGTAAAATAATTTAACTTGGGTGTAACTTGATGTTTGATGTGCCGTGTGGTGACGGCCGAAGAATACAAGTGTCACCACTCCCTTACTTGCCTGGGATGTCGTTAGAGTCGACTAAGAGGCTCGACGCATTGAAAACCTGTGCGAGAGAAGGAAAACTTGAAATAAACCCTCTACCAATAAACGCCACAACAGGCGTGAGTTAGGAGAGGCCTATGTCCAGCAGTGGACGTCCACAGGCTGATGATGGATGGATGGATGGATGTAACTTGATAAGATATCGGTAATTTAGAATGTCCTGTCCTTTAACATACCTTTCAATATAATTCACATTTAGTTACAATGAAACACCCAGGCATAGATTAAAAGCGCTTACTTGACCTGACAATGTCTATCGTCGATTTTGTGATAATTACGAGATCAATCACAATACAGTAGATTCTGCTAAAAGGTGTCAACAATTTGGTGATGCTATGGTCATACTAGAATAGTTTTGAAATGAGTAGATACCTATTCAATCAAAATACCTGCTTGCTTTTTATTATTTCCATCGCATTAAAAATTTATCCGTATCGCTGTTTAAACAGCTATTCTCACCGTTATTCCTCGAAACAAAGCTAAGTGCGAATCCTAATGTCATTATTGGAATTGAATCCAGCAATTAGTGAACGAAGCACAAATTGCATTCGGAAATAATGACATTTGAACGAAGAATTTTATAATGCAGATCTTGAGACCATTAAAAAAGAGGTCCTATTTACGATATTCCTTTTAAGCATAGATTATTTCATATCATCTTCTTCTTCCAATACGAGCGGTTATTTTATTGTCCGCAACTCGACGAGTTTTTGCGCCTATTTTGCGTCCGGAGGGCGTCAGGCCGGATCACTCCAGCCATCCCAGCTCCACCAGGAATGCAGCGCCTTCACATCGGAGACGGCTTCCCAGAGACTGCCTGGTGAGCCAAAGTAGTTATTTCATATCTTGAAAAGCTATTTAAAGTACTTCGGTATCGGTACAAGGAAATTAATGTCTACGGCTGGCAATTCGGTAACGCAGACTAGCTGCAATGATCCTTCCGCCAATACCTAATGGCAAATCCCCGAAAATTAATTAATTATGTTAAATCTTGAAAAGCGAATGTATTGCGAGAGTGTGTGAGAGAGTCCTTGCATCAGATTTAAGCTGTTAAATCCCTTTCCTATCTGTAAAGTAAATGTTTCCATTATCTAGCCTAACCGAAGGAAATTAATGTGCTTTTAACTGCCTCTATGGTCTAGTGGTGCTGGTTCGATACCCAGCGGGGAACATATTGTATTCGGTTTGGTTGGTGGTATTCTTGTGTTATTGTAAGTCCGCCTGGCTAGCTACCACCATCTTATTAAGTCTGTCGCCATAACAACAATGTTTTCAGCGTTGTTATGTTCCGGCAGTTAGAGATAAGATAGCCAGATCCTCAGTGATTGAGGATCCCGGGAGAGGCTCGCTTCCATCTTCAGTTTTATCAATACTTAACATCAGGTATTATGAAGGCTAAAAGTCTCCCTGTTGTACATAAAAACGGGTTGCACTCTGAGAGTGCCGGCAGAAGTGAAAACCGCTTAAACGAAAATAACGATAAAAATCCACTATATCTTGACCACAACTTCATAAAAAGTTGATGAAAACGGAGACCAACTTGATTTGGCAGGTAAATCCATTAAAACTGACCTGACTTCAATTGAAAGTTGGTAGTAATGAGAGAGATCTTTATAATACCTAATGGTTGTTATTAACTAATATACGTAGATCTTTCAAGTGTGAAACTTTATGTAATTTAAAATAGGTCAACGGTAAGTGGTCTTACGAATTTTCGATCAGGGTCACGTGTCCTGACGTGCCTTTAAAATTTTTTACCCTTCCCAATAATTTAAAACTCTGATGTGCACAACGTCGCTAAAGAAGTTTTCACTGCAAAAAAAAAAAAATATTAACAAGCTGATTTGAAATGACACAGAGCTTAAGCTACAAAAATGTTAGTAATCTTCTTCAGGCTTATTAAAGTCCAATATTTGATGTGCTTACAATACGTTCTTTAAATAGATTATATTCCGTTACAGCTTCTGGTGATTACCGAAAATAGCTATAGGGTCGTTGGCCATTTCCTTGCAGACACTTCGGTTATGCTAATGTGCCGATTAGGGCAAAGCTAAATATTCAATTACTACCAATTGGAGTAGTTAAGGGTTGACTCTTTTTAACATGATCACATGACGACATTTTTTTTTATTACAAATGGGTTTGCTCTTGATTCTTATCAAGCTCAGAGGCTAAGACAGGATCTACAGTTAGACTATTCATGTCGTCGAAACAAAATTCTTATAGGGCTTGGATGAATGGATGCAGGGGAATCTGGATCATATAAACATGTAGGTACCTATATCTTTATTTCGATTTCTCATTTAGATTCCGGCCGGTGCCCCGTCTGGGTGTCGGACGTATTTGTACTTCTCCATAGCGCACTTCACTTAGGTGAGTGACGCTCGCGCCGTATCCCTCCCCAGGGTTACGGTCGCTTCAGACGTAGGCTGCCGTCCCTTTCCGGGGAATCCAGCCATAAGGTGGTATTTAGTTAGTAAGAGTCTGATAACCTTCGACGACACAGCCAGCTGTGGGGTATCCAATGCAGGATTCACCACCTCCCTCCCCCGCATCCGGAGGGTTGCCTTTAACTCGGGAAAGGCACAAAAAAAAAAAACTTTATTTCATTTCATTATTGTCTAATTGGTTATTTAGTTAATTGGTTCTTTGCTTAGTTGGATAGAAGAGAACTTTTTTAGTCCACTTTAAAAAAAATTAAGTATTTACAATTGTGCCGTGTGGTGACGGCCTTAGAATACAAGTGTCACCACTTTCTTTTTTTTTTTTTTGAGTGAAGGGAATGCTTTTACGCATACCAATCGGTTATGCTGGACTCACCTAGAATACCGGACTCCCTAGTCCAGCACCCTATCCCCCGCCGCCTCCCGACACCCCGCCGAGCCCGCCAGGCTCGTCGGTCGATGGGGGACCGGGAGGGGGGTGCTACCAGCTAAACCCCTCACTACTTGCCCTCTCGCCGCCATACGTCCTGGGGGACCCTTGCGGTAATCTCCCCTATGACTGGTGGCCCGCCCGGCTACCCAGGCCTCATCGCGGCGGAGAGATGGCCGAGCAAGTGTGTTCAGACGGTGGCGATCACCCACCTCCTTCCATCTGATCCCACTAGAGCGGAATGAGGTGCACATAGCGCTGTCTCCTTCTGCAAGTGTCACCACTCCCTTACATGCCTGGGATGTCGTAAGAGTCGACTAAGAGGCTTGACGCATTGAACACCTGTGCAAGAGAAGGAAAACTTGAAACAAACCCTCTTCCAACCCGTCTGGCCAGCGTGGTAGCAGTAGGCTAATAACCTATTATAAACGCCACAATAGGCGTATGTCCAACAGTGGATGTCCACAGGCTGCTGATGATGATGATGATTTACAATTATTTACTTTTAACTTTTTAATTTTGCATTTTATAATGCAATTTTTATGTGACATATATTAAACAAGAAAATATACTAGAGAAAAGCAACTAGTCTATGTCATCCCGTCATGGCGACATGAGACTAGTTCCTTTTTTCTAGTATATTTTCTTGTTTAATAATTATTTACTTCTTTCATATCATAAGTCAGTGTAATAAAATAAATGACGTGTCTGGTACCCTGTTCCTTAAATTTTTAAATGTTTTTTAATCATAATAATAGAAAACATTTAAAATTTTCGATCGTGTGCGATCCGATTCTATAGTATTTATTAGATTGTTTACGTGACAATAAGACTATTTATTTAAAGTTTATTTTGTCGAGAAAGCCCTAAGTTTCGAGACAAAGTTATTTATCTGTCTTTCCTAGTGTCGAAGATGTTTATGTGGTGTATTTAATTTCAATTTATTGCTTGTCAAACACCCCTACTAAGGTAACTCGAAGAGTTAGAAAATAATACATTTTACATCTTGAGTGAGAATCCACGGAGGTCGATCTTAATATACAGCACGAACAAGTGTAATGAACTAAGGCAGCTGTCCGACCGCCCCGGCGATGAGTAAGTATCGAGTAAAGCTAGAAACTTGAAACAGATGACGAGCGACGAGCGGCGAGTTCTCTGTGCGGCAGTTTTTGTGCGGCGAGCGAGGACTTGCTCCACTCGCCGCTTGACATCTGTTTTAGGGCGTTTAGTGTTTAGTGGCTAGTTAATTACTAAAATGTCGCAGCGGCCGGCGGCGCGCGGCGTGACCAGATTAAATTTTACGGAAATACCGAGGATCCTCAAAAAATACTGAAATATTACATACCCTCTGTAAGTAACATAATATTATTACTCACAGAAGCCAACTATATCAATTTTTTTTTTTTTTACATGTTTATAACTTACGTTAACGCATAAAAAATATTATGTATTTTAACAACCACTACAACCTCTAAAGTATGTTTATTGTACGTAACTTTATTGTTTCTCCAAATAATACGGAAAAATACTGACTCCCCAATAGCGGTGACACAGGTGCCTTAGGGTAGCAATATCATAGCAATATTGAGTCACGTGTAGTGATTGGTTATAATATATTCGAAAGCTCGTAGCAGCAATTACCAAAGAAATATCTCACCATTGCACTTTCACACCATCGCTCAATTAGAATCAAGTTAAGGGTGCAATTTCGCCAAGTAACGATTACTCCATGATGCAATTTCACCAAATTGCAACTGCTCTAAGATGCGGCATCCATCACCTTGCGACTTTGCTAACCTTCGATATCACCAAGATGCGACTGCACCAAGATAATATGAATAAATTTATACTGTGACCGAGTTGCGACTGCGACAAGGACAGCACACACATTTCTGTATGTGTGCGAGTTCTTCGTGTATCTGTATACGCCAAATGTGACTTTAAAAACATAATCATTTTCCTTCCGTTTCTTACGAGCTCCGGTAGTAGTGGTGATCGGCAGGATTGCAGACAGACGAATATCCGCGCGATGCGACGCGAGGAGCAGATACTAAGTAAATCCGGTCAAGCCATTACGTTAGCGGGAAATTACAATAATACCTAGTTTGTGTGTAACTAAATAATAGTAATGCAATACGTACATCTTATGTTTTGGCGGAAAGATGGAGGTCGGCCCGCTTTCGAAGTTTTCTTGTCAGCTTCTTTCTTCGAAGGTCCTCCCAATTTGTGAACTGCCAGTAGAGTCTTTAGTTTTCTCTTTTCTTAATAATAAAGAATTAAAATAACAATTAAATTAAAATATCAAATCAATAATAATTTGTGCCATAGTAAATGTCTAACCATATCCGAACGAAAATAAATTAACTTTTCGAGGGTAGACTTATAAGTAGCCAGTCATCCCGTGACCACGGCAGCTGTAAAGGTGCCGAAACGTCGGGAAAATCAAAAAACCCCTAAAAAACCTAAAAATACGGACAATTACAACTTAGTTCGTGGAAATATAGCGCGTTTGATATCCGTAAAAGTTGTTTTATTTCAATAGTAATGCAAGTTTGACTCAAACAAAGATGTTTCTGTAGAACAAAATAAGAAAATTGTTCTTGCACCTTTTGGTTGAAGTCTGTGTTGAAGCTGAGCAAAAACCGGAACTTACTGTTTCTTCATATCTGGGCCTACACCGTAAATTTCATATTACGAAAATACGCTGAACGTAATGAATAAATAACCAACTACGATAGAAAACTTGATAAGTTTCCACACAAAATTATTTATTTTTTGGTATTTAAATGATCTTATTTTATTATTGCTTTTCTTTAAAGGAAATTCGGCCTTTGTTTAGTTACTAACTACGCTTCTTTCGTGGCCTCAACTAAAGCGGGAAATACATTGCAATAGAAAAAGACGACGCCTTTGATTCGCGCGCGCGTTTCCGGACGGTTTTCGTCGGCGGAAATAAGCTCACCATTTAAAAGTATTCCAGTTTTGGACCAATCCTTTTCAAGGATTTATGTAAACTTAAAAAGTTTTCGTTGATATCAAAGAAAGGAAATAGAGTTTTATTAAAGTTTTGCAATTTTAATGATGTTTTGCGTTTGAATAATATAACGTTTACTGATGTAGAATAGAACGCGCTATTTATTTACCTTTAACACATTACTTTTAAATAACGTGTTATTTTTTTTTCAGAGTTCGCGGTCACGGGATGACTGACCTAGATGTAGGTTGGTTGGACAATATTGTTATTATTTAAGTATTTACTTAATAAGTGAGTAAAGTGCAATCAGTCATAACCATTTACGCAACCAAAAACTCCCATCCCAACCTTAGCTACCATACCCATAGATTTTGTGAAATATATGCAGAAAAACGCTGTCTATAAAATAGAAACGTCAAACCTAAATCCCACGGTTCGTTTGAGGCGAAAGGTGATTCGTCATTCGACAGATAGACACATAGCGTCGCATCGAATGTGACGCGAGTTCCGTGATTCGATTTACTTTTAAACTTTCCCATTTGAGCGGGTTCCGTATTCATTGGCAGCTACTATTATCCGGGCCACTGGTTTGAGAACTCCGATTCTTATGTAAAGCGGATCCTGAAAACATAGTTGATGGGCGGGCAGTGGTGGTTCTGCTAAGGCCAATATCGTATTTTTTTTATTGCATCATCTGCCCCTGATTTTGTAACTTGTTTCTATCAACGTTTAATTGAAAGTGCAGTCACATTGCTGCTTTAGCAAAAATCAAGGTGCACGCTATCTTACTAAAGCAGCAATGTAACTGCAGTGTCAATAAATTTCAATCAAAATCTGTTAGCAACAGAGTTAGATAATCAACTTTGTGAAATACATGCAGAAAAACTCTGTCTATAAAATAGAAACGTCTATAAAATAGAAAAATAGAAAAGCTGGTAGTACAAATACTGTAAAAATTATTCTCGGGCGGAACTTGAACCCGCGAATGCCCGGTCCACTGCTCTTCCAATTTAACTACCGAGCCATACCTACCTGTTGCAATTTTCCAGTAGATACTTTTTACTTTTTTCTACGCTGTATAGCGTTGTTTCGACAATGAGAGGAATATCCTCGGATTAGTAGAAAAAAAAATCCAATTTATAGCAAACGAATAAGATTTTTTAATTTGCGTAAAATATTTGGTAGCACGATAATGCAAAATTTCAAAGTCTAAAATTATTTATTATTTATTTATTACACAAAGCGCGAAGATACTCTACCGTTCTTGCCTGGAAATGTGCGTGCGTATTCAAGGCACGTATGCCAATCTCGCGGGTGTTGATTTGGCGTCGGCCGTTTCCGAACGCACCGCTCATCAAAATGGCGAATTGGCGGGAACTGATTAGCATTCCGTTTTTCTTTATTTAATTTTGTAGATTTCCTGTGATTTTATTAAGCTTTGTGGCAAAACATAATCTTTACAATCTGTAATAAGTTTTAGTTGGGTTTACCAACGTAGGTACTTGTTTGCAATATCGACAATCTAATATTAACTTGATGTCTATTGACCATCTAGATAAGTAGTTGAAATATTCATAGCATAAGTTACGTTATGCTTTATATAATACACTTACCGGCATATTTAACCGCCCACCCCGTTATTTTCATACAAACTATTACAAACATGCTCACTTTACGACTCCATACATAAAAATAGCAATATATTTCTGCAAAAAGCTGTATGCTAATGTTTAGGTTTAGCGTCCAATTAGAATGTGATGCATTTTTATGTGATAAATATTAAACAAGAAAATATGACTAGAAAAAAGGCACTTGTCTTATGTCGCCCTGACGGGATTCGAATCCGCTTCCTTGGGAATCCGGCCCAATGCACTAATTAATTATGCTACAGAGACGTAGGAGGTCACGTCGAAGTTTTCTGGTATATTCACCTTTCTACGGTGTTGGCCACAGTCGTTTCATCAATGAGAGAAATATCCTCGCACTTTCGAAAGAAACATTTTACAAATGTTTGACTATCGATTAAAATGAAACAGCCATCTAATTATTACTTTTTAATTTACTGTTTTTTCTAGAATATATTTTCTTGTTTAATATTTTAAAAAATTTACCGATTTAAGCGCAGTATGTGATGTACTATAATAGTGCACTTAAAATCCGTAAAAGTTGTTTTATTTTAATAAAGCTTATCATATTCCATGCAATGTGATATGGGCATAAAGTAATGCTTTGCTTAAGCGAAGGTATGGACGAGAAGAGATTTTTAAAACTCTTTGAAGTGCTCATATTGACTTTTTGATGTATACAGCCGCAAAGTGAGCAAGTTTGTAATTGTTTTTATGGAAATAACGGGGATGGCGGTTAGATGTGCCGGTGAGTGTATATCTCCCACCAATGTATTATAATGTAAGAAGTACGTATTCTCTGACATTGGCCAATTTTTAATTTTCACCATTACGATGCATATTACAGTTTATAATGAAATTTGCATGAAATTGGAAAGTGAAAACTAATTTCGAAGTTTTCACCCTCTGAGGGACAAAGGGTAAAAAATGCTCCTTAGTGCCATTGGTTGCTGTAAGCGTTTGGTCTCACCCTAATTTTAATTTATCTTGGGGAAGTTTAAGATTCTTCATCACAACATTTTTCATCAAGTGGATTAAGATTTTTATTACTTTACCCATCGGATAGCATAAAAAGTTTTGCCGTCTAAAATATGAAATATATAAACACAGACAAGACACAAAAACTAATTACAATGGAGAAATTAATACTTAAAAACATTCAGCTTTTGAATAGTCAATTTTTATCAAACTTTTTTTTATTTATTTTACTTTTCTGGGAAAAGCAATATAAAAATATTAATAACTAAAAATATAGTTTCCTTGTTCTATTTTTTATTTTCTTTCTACTTATTTTTTTTAAATTATTTAATCTTTATTCAAATATAAACAATACAGCAATTGGCGGACTTAATGCCATGAGGCATTCTCTACCACTCAACCAGTAAGTTGGTTTGAGTTACAGTGACGGCAATCAAGCTATAACATGACATAGAAAATAGAGCTAATAACCTAATTAACTAAACAGAACAAAAGAAGTAATAGCTGTTTACTAAAATATATAATCATACTAAATAATCTAAATATAGTATTTATATATAAATATATATATATTTATATATATATATATATATATATATATATATATATATATTTATATACATACATACATATATATACTATATAATATACAGTGGTAATCACATAATTAACGACACTAGCTGATTTTCATACAATTGAGTTGTTAACTTTGGAGCCTTGGTTAGAGAACCAAGGCTCCAAAGTTACCTCGATTGTCAGAGTGCCAAGGATTGCTGGGTGCTTTCCGAAACGACTCTGCAATTCGAACCTTGGACGGTTCGAATTGCAGAGTCGTTGCGTTCCAGAGTCGAATTGCAGAGAGGGCAAAAGAATAGGAAACGAAGCTAGATGTATGGGAGGGAGTTATTAAAAGGATTGCTGCTAGAGCGAAGGTCACGTGAATGAGAAGAACCCAGAAATTGAAAACTAGACTTCAGGCATTCTGGGATATTTGTCCCGCAGATTAGCAAAAACATTTCATATATTGCATGAATGAACTTTAGAAATTAATGCAATATTATAAATGTAGCTAGTTCGTAAGCAAATCAATGGTTGGAATTATAGTGTTTCCACAGAATCTACCGAAGCGAAGTAATTTCGGTGCGAACTAAGAAGGCAATTATTTTAGCTAGACAAACAGCCGCCCCGGGGTGCAGCATCAGCTCGGCCGGGGAAAATTAATCACTGTCCCCTACTACTGAACTTAACAAGACGAGCGAGTTGAGCTCGAGTTATTAAACTCGGGTAAAAATTAACTTGCTTAACCCGAAAAAATCTCATGTTCGAACCCCGGACAAGACAAATATTTGTGTGCATGAACATAAATATCTATTGGTAGAAAACAAAAAATATGTAGCATAATTCCGCAAGAAAAACTTACATGCAAGATGCACCGCCCGCCCGCCCGCAAATAAATGCAGATGCAACACAGTGACACACCTTGCGCCTACACCGACTACTCTAAACGTGTTTCGCTCACACACGGAGCATCCTCAGGAGTTGTTAGACCGTGCAATACCAGCACCGAGTGAGTCGGAGTTCATCTGCATTTATTTGCGGCGGGCGGTGCATCTTGTATGTAAGTTTTTCTTGCGGAATTATACTACCTACATGTTTTTCGTTTTCTACTAAGATATGGATTTCCGCCAAGTAACCCCTGATTCTATCAAATATCTATTGGTCTTGGTCTGTGTGTTTAATATGTATATTATGTATGCATTTACAAAAAAATATATATATAAGTATGTTTATCCGTTATCTAGTATCCATAACACAAGTTCTTCATGATACTTAACGTGGGGTAGATATTTTTTATTATGAATGAGTTTGCAATGCCTAGCCCGGAGACTAAAGACAGGATCTACGATTGAGCGAGCGAACCCAGAAAGTGCCTATTCATTCACCCTTGCCTATTAAACCGTCGGATTATAAGTACTCGGAAATACTGACGCAGGAGGGAGTTCCACTCTTTTGCTGTGCGCATTATAAGAGCTGATGAGTACCGCTTGGTGCGACACTTAGGAATATCAACCAAGAAAGTGTGGTAGTCCGCAATGCGTAGGGATGTCTGATGGTAGAAGATATGATAAGATATCCAGCTCATGAGCACACTCTCCAAAGTATAGTCTGTAAAAGACCGTCAGACAGGCAACTTTGCGGCGGTGAGCTAAAGTGCGAAGTTTGCTCTTCACCAATGTTGTGTTGCCAATTAGCCTCTGAGCTCTGCGTTGGTTTGTGTCCAGTGCAGCAAGCTGGTATTTCGCTGAGCAGTCCCAGAGGTGGCTGCAATATTCCATGCAAGATCGGACTTGAACTTTATAGAGAGTTGAAAGCTGTCCTGGCGTGAAATATCGCTTGACCCATAATTGGTGTGATTGTATCCAATTATTTATTTCTTTATTTTCCTGTACAGTCGGGACCTTCCCGGACGTCTCATAGTTTTTTTAGGAAGCATTATTTAAGAAACTAATAGAGTTATAAAAATGGTTTATATCACAAATGATAGAACATAATGAGGTGTTTCATTTAAATAATATAATATTTCTTTAGCCTGATTACATTTCGAAACAAAACGTTTCCTAAAAACTCTACTTGTCAACCGGGGAGTTCCCCGATTGTGCCTACCGAGATTCGATCCCAGGACCGCAGAGTATACCTTGAACATACCACTCTACCACGGAGGTCGTCATTATAATATAAAGTATTAGTAAAATAAATAATAACAGTACTTTTCATATCTCTCACTTATGAAATAAATACCAATAGGTTTTTCATAGCAACCTTCATTCTCAAATTAACCCACCCTTACTTTATTTCCCTCGAAAACCACTCTGACTTTTTTGCCAATCTCTTAAAAAAATGGTAATATACGTCTAATGTGAAACAGAACTGAGGTAGAATGTTACCATGGTACGGACTAGAACTTTGGACCGGTGCACGTACTGTCGAGAAGGCACTACGTGTACCAAATTACGGCACAAAGATCACACAGAGTTACATGCTGCATGCACACCACCTACTCGTACCTAGCCGCATAATTATATGTAGGTACCTATGTATGTAAACCTTCACTAGCACTACTACGGCCAATAATCCTCCTCACTCGATAAGAAGAAGAAGAAGCAGTACGTTTTAACCAAGGCGGACCGCCCATGAACGGCCATATCGTTAAGCGATTAAGCGATAATTTTGTCGCCGAATATCCTACTAATATTATAAACGGGAAAGATTTGATTGTTTGTTTGCATTGAATAGGCTCCGAAACTACTGAACCGATTTTGGTGAAATTTGACACGCAGATTGAAAATAGCCTGGAATAAAACAATGGCCTATTTTTATACTTATGGTAAATTTTAAATAGAAAAATATTGGAAAAAATTTACTCGGCCACAAGTGAATTCTCAGACGGGAATCGAACCCGCGACCTTTGGAAATCCGGTCCAATGCTCTAACCGCTGAGCTACCGAGACTTGCGAACCACCGTCGAAATTCTCCAATAATTTTATATTTTTAATACGCTGTAGGCCAGCGTTGTCACATCAATGCTAGAAATATCCTTGCATTCGAAAGAAACATCTTTTTAGGCACAGACATAGTATGTCTGTGTTTTCAGGTGTTTAACGATCGATTAAGATGCAACTGCCAATAATTGCTGCTGAGAATTCACTTGTGGGCGAGTAAATTTTTTCCAATATTTTTCTATTTAAAATTTACTATAAGTATAAAAATAGCATTGAAAAGTGCAAAAATTACAAAATCATAAAAACAGGCCTATTTTTTATCCCGATATTCCCACGGGAACGGGAACCACGCGGGTGAAACCATAGGGGGCCGTTAGTGATATGATATGAGCCAAACATTCAGTTCAATATTGAAGCGCGCACGTGGTAAGTACAAAAAGGAATTCATAAAATAATCGTTGGAAAACTTGCTGAGATTTCTCGGACATAACAGAAAATAGTGCTAATATTTTAGTAAGTACTATATTATCTGTGATAGTGCGTAGACTAAATTGGTGACTGTGTTCGTCTGTGATAATCAGTAATTGGAATAGGCTGATTATATTTACCTACAGTTTATAGAACAAAGACAAAAATCGGAGAATTAAAGTTCCGGTTAATTTACTTAGTTAATTTACCGTTAAAAAATTGTTTGTTCGTTAACACAAAGCAAAGCGATTGACCATTATGTGTATTATTTATTCAGGGTTTTAATGGTAAATAAGTATTTTTATTTGAGGTAAATCGAAAGACGAGCTAGTACCTCTTCTGACTATTTATCAAATTGGGTCAAACAAAACAATGTGCTAAACGGAAGATAAGTAACTCCCAAGTTTACTGGCCGGGAAATGAAGCGAACTTACTGACAATAAGCGTAACTTGCTGACAATAACCTAAACCACAAAGTAAGTATGGCGGCAGAGAAGCAGAGAGAAATCTCAATAGAGTAGTGAAATACCATAGATGAGACCTGGGCCCGTACCGCGCAAGTGGCATCGGCATCGCAATTGGCTTCATTTGACAGATGGATGTGACACATTAATTCTTTTCGACACAAATGAAAATTTACCAAAGGCAATATGTCACATCCATCTATCAAATGAAGTCGATGTCGATGCCGACGACACTTGCGCGGTACGGCCCCTGAGAGGCGTTGTTGTTATTTTATTTTTTTATTCGAGACTGGGCAAGTATAAAATTAATACTAACCTGAACAGACAGGATAGTCCTAGGATGTTACATACTTGCCCAGGATATGCCCTTTTTACTCTGGCCTTAAAGAGCCCAGGGTTGTAGGAATCAGGGAACACATGCGCATTCCATTCTTTAGCGGTTCGCATAAAAAATGTACCAGCAAAACGCTTGGTACGGTCTCCTACGCCGCGCCCGCGGTCTACTCTCCTTCCGTCACGTGTCCTGACGCGACTTTAACATTTTTACCCATACCAAAAATTCAAAGCTCTGATGTGCACAACGCCGCTAAGGAAGTCTTCACTTCAAAAATTTCGAACTCCTAGTTATGACGGAAGCTTACCTTCTGGTTACTTTTTATTTTGTGCCTAAACTTCTACAATAACCGAGAAGACGCTACAATGGCCTTTGTTCCAAGCTTTGGGATATCAGACAATACTTGGTGTAATAAACGGCATGTGTCGCTGTAACGATTGTGTTTTATTGTTGTAAGGAGATTCGAATAACCTTTGTTTTCTTGGAATTCGTAATTGGGTGTTTTAGGGGAAATAACTTGTTCATTTACATCCTAATCAAAGGTCGACAAGGATTCCGAAGTTTAGGGTTTTGGCTTATTATGTGCATGTTAATTCCCAATTAAAATGAAATTGTGAAATGAAACTAAATACTTACCTACTTACTAATATAAGGGCCTGTTTCACAATCTACTTCTTCTTCTTTCTTAATTAATGGCGTGCTCATGTTAGATACGCTAATTTTGCCAATGTCAAGTAAATATATTTTGTATTATATAGAAATTGTACGGTAGATTGAGTTAAAAATGGAGCCTCACAACACGTGTTATTACGAAAAGAACTCAGGTGAAACTCCTTCGCAATCTAAAAGTAAGTTCCGAATACTTAACAGATAATTTGTTTTTTTTTTTTCATATTATTATCAATGTCAAATCATCTGCCAACTAAGCTACTCTGAACCGTTGAAGTATTATTGTACTGACCTGGGCCCTATTTCATAAAGCTTGACAAGTCGACAATTTGTGAACATACTTTTTTTGTCACTAATCTTGAATTTTGACCTTTGTTATCATTGCAGACGGTAGATTTTCTATAAAAAGCAAACATACATTATAAAGTTCTCTTTTTCACAATCCTAATCCTAATACGAACTCTTTCGAAAATGTGAGAATTTTTATAAGAAATATAACTGTCACTCCTCATCCTGACACAGCCCCAAAGATGCCTATAGAAATGTGCGACATTTTGACAAATATGTCATATTTTCCGATTACGATGAAAGGCTAAATAATTGTAGAATTGTCGCGACAATTTTACAATTATGTCGGCTTTTCTTATAGCACCAATGTTTCATGAAACGTACAATTGTAAAATTGTCACCTGTCACCTGTCGCTGATAATTGTAATCTTTATGAAACAGGGCCCTGAACTTACTTTTAGATCGTGAAACAGGCCCTAACAGACAACAACAAATATAGGGTTTAGAACTCTTTTTGTGCATGCTAATTCACTCCAATATCACTGGGATAACAAAACAAAATAAAATAAAAAAATCCACAACTATCGAACTGTCCTTCGTCGTTTAATATCTTATTATAAGCCAATTTTTCATCACTTGGAATTTACATTATAATAAGCTGGGATAATAACATCCTAGAAAAGCCCCAACTATTCCTTAATAAAAATTGTATTTAAAAAAGACTAGGAATTTATCGGAAATATCTCGAGCCATACCGTTCCTCACAAACGCGCACTCAAAAAGTACTCAGCGTAGAGGGCGCTTCAACCGATGGTCGCACGACCAACGTAACCTGAGCCCTACCCTCCCCCGCTTAAAGTTTAAAAAACTTACTAACGAAGGCACAGATGACGAGTGACGGGTCAACTTTCGCTGGTCAGAGACAATGACAAAAGGCGCGAGAAACAATAGCGACCGGCTGGCCATAAAGAAGGTAGAGTTACTTTTTTGAAAATTCACATTTTTCAGAGTCGTTTACGGAATTAGCTAGTTATCCAGCCTTAAATATTTTGATTCCTTTCCCTTTGATCTCACAGAAGCGATAGAGGAATAAATACTCGTCACCACACAAGAAAATTAGTTGGTCAGTTTTACAAAACACAGCTTTTACAGTTTTTGTAAATTAAGTTTTGAGTGCTATAATTTATTGATTATTCTATCTATTTTCTTTAAATCGACTTTGATTTTACATAGAAGTAGGTAAGTACAAGCGGACGAAACTCTAGTTTGTTATAAGCTTTATTACCAACTAGCGGTGGCCCGCGGTTTCACCCGCGTGGTTCCTGTTCCCGTAGGAATATATCGGGATAAAAAGTATCCTATGTTTTAATCTAGGCTATCTACTATTTGTGCCAAATATCAACCAAATCCGTTTTTATAATATTAGGAGGATAATGACAACAAGATTTTCTTTAAACATATTTCGTTTCCCTTAAACGGGGTAAACAGGCCCTCCGAAATTGATACGGGGTTCGGATTGAGAAATAGTTGGGTTCGCCAACAGACGTACGTAGCAAACATTAGTGGGGATCAATCACCCGCCGCGTGTGTGCGAGGGACGAGGCTTATTAGACGCGTCCGTTGCACAACCTCTCGTAGGCTAAACTAGGCGTTTCGCCAATCGCCAATCAAAGCCCCGTTTTTGGCCAGTTTAATTTAGTTCTTATTAACATAATGTTCATTAAGGGGCAGAGTGGCCATAACAGGGTCAGTGGCCACAGCTGCGTATGTGGCCACAACTGATTTCGTAGCTACAACCGAGACTTCTATCCTATAGATTAGTATCTTGGACGAAGTGGTTAATTCGTCCAAGATTAGTATAGATGATTAGCCCGCGATTTTGTCTGCGTGGGGCACAGACATAGATTTAGATTTATGTCTGTGGCGTGGGGACTAGGGTAGAAGACTATTTTTAGGTTCATTTAATTTACTGCGTTTGTTGTGGCGTGTGGCGTCATCGTTGAAATGTGAGGTGTAGCTATGTGATCAATCACCTGCCGCGTGTGTGAGAATTATAAGGCGCGTCCGCTACACAACCTCTCGTAGGCTAAACGACCCGGTTGTGCAATGTAGCCCCGTTTTTGTCCAGTTTAATTTAGTTTTTATTAACATAACGTTAATTAAGGGGCAGAGTGGTCACAACTGGGTCAGTGGCCATGACTGGGTTAGTTGGCACAACTGGGTAAGTGGTCAAAACCGGGATAGTGTCCACAAACGGGATTTTTATCTGTCTAATATTGACCAGGACTCCGTCTGAGTAGAATGAGAGTAGAAGACTATTTCAGCATATTTCATGGTTTTCCTTTCATTTACCAGTAGTAGCCACGACCGGGCTTGTTGCCACAACTGGGTCGTTGGCTCAATCTGTTTAGTGGCCACAATTGGGTCAGTGGCCACATCAACCGGGTCAGTGGTCAGTGGTCACAACCGAGACTTCTGTCCGGTGTATATTAGCCGCAATGACTTCCTCTGCGTGGAACTAGTGCAGAAAAAAAGACTGATTTTAGTTTAGATTTCATTTCATTTACTTTATTGATTGTAGACTTGTGGCGTCGTTGAAATGTGGGTATAGGATCAATCACCCGCCGCGTGTATGCGAAGGGACGAGCATAGACCATATCGATATAGACGGTAAAAGTGTACCTACCCTACAAAAGTTTGACCCACGGACAACGTTTACCGACCTAAGTCAGTCCGCTTGAAACCATTGCCATGAAAACACGCGTCACTCAGAAACGAAAATGGTTAATTTGTGCAGTGCTTTCGTGCAAGAGCTCATCAATAACATTTACACATCACTAAATCTCGCTTGTAACGTCATCGTAGGTACGAAAAATTCGACACGCTAGGTTCTCATCAGTTTGAAGCGCTCTTTTCGTCTATCTCGATATAGGTCGAGGTGGGGACGAGACTTATTAGCCGCGTCCGTTGCACAATATCTCAACATAGGTAGCCTATCTCTTTACTTGTACAGTCACGTGCAATAACATGGAAACACTAAACAACCTTGTCACATTACAATATAGAATGACATTTGTGGACAGAGAGAACTTTGTTCCCGTGTGCATCAATGCGATATGGTTGTGAAGTGTATACATGTCATTGCTCATGACTGTACTTATTGACTTTTGTACTTATACCTTATCCATCCATAAAGAGGCCTGTGTCTCGGCAGTATAAACATTTAAAAAAATATCCGTGGACCCACCAGGGAGGGACAAACCGCTGGGACCACGGGTAATGAAGGAGAAAACACTTTTTGAGTAACATAATTTAGTAACATAAAAAATCAATTAGATATTAACAAAGAACAACATAATAGCACAAATGGACTCGGACCTCAGCTCCTATCACATAAATGTGACGCTGATTTTCAGTAGGTACCAGAGAGAAGCTAAAGGCACTCACTAGCCAAACAAAACATTAGAGGATAATTGACGACAAAGAACTGGTGAAGAGCAAGTTTTACATCCTAGCTAACCGCCACAAAGTAGCTTGTCTGTTTAAAGACTATACGAGAGTGTGCTCAGGAGCTGCATGAGCTCATACCGCCATCCCCTTGCTTCCATTGGACATCCAGACGCACTGCGGTCTACCACCCTTTCTAGGTTAATATTCCTAAATGTCACACAAAGCGCTCGTCGACATCTTTTATATTGCGCACAGCAAAGGAGTAGAACTATCCCTGCGTCTGTATTTCCGATATTGCGCACAGCAAAGGAGTGGAACCTTCCCTGCGTCTGTATTTCCGATATTGCGCACAGCAAAGGAATGGAACTATCCCTGCGTCTGTATTTCCGATATTGCGCACAGCAAAGGAGTGGAACCTTCCCTGCGTCTGTATTTCCGATATTGCGCACAGCAAAGGAGTGGAAATATCCCTGCGTCTGTATTTCCGATATTGCGCACAGCAAAGGAGTGGAACCTTCCCTGCATCTGTATTTCCGATATTGCGCACAGCAAAGGAGTGGAACTATCCCTGCGTCTGTATTTCCGATATTGCGCACAGCAAAGGAGTGGAACCTTCCCTGCGTCTGTATTTCCGATATTGCGCACAGCAAAGGAGTGGAACTATCCCTGCGTCTGTGTTTACATGTACTTGTAACCCGTCCATCTTCAAAGCAAGGGTGAATAAGTTCCTTCTGGGCTACCTCCTCGCTCCACCCTAGATCCTGTCTTAGCCCCCGAGACTGATCAGGATCAAGAACCCATTCGTATGATAAAAAAAAATTAAACTCTAATGAAACTTAACTTAGTATTTACACAAAATAAAGGTGAAATTTCTTTATTTAGATTGTACGAGTATTTAGAGTAAAAAAAAAAGAAGAAAAAAATTACCCTGTATGTAGGTACAAATTTGAATTTATTTATTGTATGTGTTAATGTGTTGGTATATAAAGAATGGACAGTTAAGCCAGGTCATGAAGTGTACCTTAACTATTAAAGCTACATGAAAACGTTCATAAGAAATCAAAATAAGCAGTTCAAAATTTCTTAGAAAATTAAGGTTTTTTAAGAAATTTTGGACTCCATAGTGCATTCACATATTTTGGAATAAATGTACAGTCAGCAGGAAAATAAGCAGATTTCAAAAATATATTTTTAATTTAAAATATATTTTTTTAATCGATCCTGTTTCTCATGAAAATCAAGACACCAACTGAGGTATGAGTACTAGAAACACGCGCTCCGCGCTCGCGTCCCACCAAACACAGCCGCATCCGCATTTTCTTGGCGAAATTGTGGAAATAATTTTTAAAAGGAAGTTTTGTCATTCTATTTCTGAGTGAAAAATCGCATTTTACAATACTCCGTTTTGGTTTTATTATATTTTTAGTTCCTTGAATCATAAAGACAACAACAATAAGATTAAACTATTTGCTATAAGAATGTTATATTTAGACTGGGTGAGATTTCACAACCTATATTGGATTTCGGAACGTGACATAAAACTTTATTTTTAAATTGTCTGTGTCTGGTTTGTCCTCATTTCCATGTCAAAATTAACCGAATCGTTTTTATTGTTTATAAGTAACAATTTATTTATATTTCAGTTAACTTTGAATTAACTATAATGATCCCTTTTTAAATTATTTTAGATTTTTCATATCATTAAAACAACAAGACTAAAGTATTATTTAGATTAATCTTTTTGTTAAAATATTGTTTTACTGGAAGTAGAACGCGGAAACAATCTTAAAATTTTCCTCGCTGTTGTGAGGTGAAAAACTGAATAACCCTAGAATCCTTCGCTTGCTCAGATTTCAATAGAGGTAACTCGCCCATAAAATTCAACTTTCCCGCCTTGCATAACAATAACTATTAGCGATTTCTAACTTTTCTAGTACTCAAACCTCAGTTGGTGTCTTAGAGTATTCTAATAAGAAACATAGCATCAATTGGCATAAAAAAATCATTTTAAAAACATTTTTTTTTTCTGCTGACTGTATTTTTTTTTATAAGTCCGAGAATGCATTTTTTTTTTATTATGGATGGTGTCCTAAGAACGTTTTCATGTAGCTACAACGGTTAAAGTACCTGCTATTCACGCCCTGTTTTAACTTTCCACCCTATATATCTTTCTAGAATAATATTATAATGGGAAAAACATAATCATGCCATAATATCGCATCATAAACGGAAAAAGCAAAATGCAATTATTTAGCTATATTACCTGCTATTTTGGGCCGATATAACATTACCCCGAAATATTAAAGGTGAATTTTCCACGCACGCTCATTAAAAAGTTTATTTGCAATAACAAGATTTCCTTTCACAATAAAAATAAAGAAATGCCAAAATAAAGGGCCGGCCGGTTACCCTTAATCAGTATAAATTGTGCTACTTTATTATGCACCCTTTTACAATAACAATAAATTACAAATTTGTGTAACAAGCGTTTTCGCGGGCTCGCCAACCTCGGTTCCATTACGGTGGAATGGAAATATGAATTAAAATTTGTTTGTATGTAATCATGGGAAAATAGACTTTCTTACCGAGACTTAGTTGATAGTGGCGCCCTCCTAGTATCTTAGTATATTTGCAGCGAGTAGCACGATAAATGGTACCGCAAAGGTTGTACCACAATGTACCATTGGAAGTTATAGTGGACATACGGAATCAACGACTGTGAAATCAGGGCCCAGAGTAAATTGCTCACTTGGGTCGCGCCATTTGGCGCATCCAGATATAGTTGCCGCCATTTTTGTCCGCAGATTATAAATAAGTATTACAATTCCTCCTTGTCTATGTATGCAGAATATTACAAAGGAGGTTTTTTGGGGAAATCTTTCTTTTTATATCAGCTGACTATTTAGCAATTAAGTGATGCAGATATCAGATAGTTAGCTAGGGTTATTTATCTACCTATTACTTATTTCCTTAGGTATTTTACAGGGTAGAGCAGTTCTGCATTTAATTTTTTTTTTTTAAAGAGAAACTGATTTTTATCGACTCGAGATCATTGTCGACTTGATTCCAAAACATGTTCTATCTACCTACTTTCTTATCTGTTTCTACGTAAGCGTAAAACGTTCGACGAAAAATTTACAATTTCAATAAAACGGAAATGAGATTTCAGTTCATTGCCTTTGAGAAGTAACTTTTTGTTTGAGAGTTTGAAAAGATTCATCTACTTTCGCCGGAATACATCGCAAACCACTTTAGGGAACATCTCGTTCTGAGAACTAGCTTAGTATAAGTAATAGGTACTTAAGTACTTGTACTTATACTTTACTTTTCTAAATTTTGCTGCTAAATTCAAAGCTATTTGGAACCTTTTTCCAAATAGCTTTGAATATTATACAACAAACCTTATTATTACTTAGTAAGTAAGTAAGTATAAAAAAAATTAAAAAAACATGGACCCGTAATAAGTTTGTATCGTTTTGTGGTCAAAATTATTCTACCTAAAACTATGATTTAATAATAAAAAATTCTGTAACTTTTAATCGGTATTTTATATTATAAATAGGTAACTATCGGTACTTATTCATATTTTTATAGAACAGAAAATGCAAGAACGCTTTTTCTCGGTGTTTTTTCTGGTATTAAGGGATTCCCTACATAGGTAAGTACTAAATATTAAAATCCGTAACTAACGTTTTTTCGCTTGGATTTGGCTTACTCAACAACCAATTCTTTTAATTCAATAAAGATGACTTCTGCCAGCAACGATCATTTTTATCAAAACTCCAAAAAATACAGAGACAGCATGAAATGAAAAAGAAACTAATTGTATTCAAATTTGACAAAGTAGACGGGCTCTCAGCCTGAACTTTGCCCATAACATGCAAATGGGTAAAGTTTGGCTAATTGCCTGCAAGACTGTCGGGTGACTGGCCGCCGCCAAAATGTACTTAATTAAAAGCTCAGCTTTCAATCTGGAAAATATTAACTCAACAGATTTAAACTATATATATAAATATTTAATAAGGGCGGCATCAATAAAATTGGACTAGGGCGGTTACAACCCGATACTCGGGTTCGTCGATCGACGAAAATTTCAAAATTATGCGAAAATAATGACACTTTTTAATTGCAGTTTGTGATCATCACGTTTAACATATTGTGTATTTTATAGTTTTCGGAACAAATAGACTCGAGTACCTTTAATTTGATACCTTACTCGGCCGCGTACTACGCGCCAAAGTCCCTATCGAGTCGTCACAAATTTTGCGAACCAATAAAGTATATAGATTAAAACGCAATGCAACTCTTTTCAAAGCTAGCAACAAATATTTGTCTGGTATAGTATCAGTTATGTACCTAGTTAAAGATATAAAGTTAAACTGTAATTTTGCTGTCATATCATCATCACATCAAGATTTTTACGAGCGATGTTAGGGCCACCAAGATCAAAACTCAAAGGACATTAGTAATGATCTGCCAGGTTATGACTATAAGTCGGTATCTGAACTGAGAATTTCAAGCTGCGAACGTCTTATGATTTATGATTGGACTTACCTAAGTCGTTAAATAAAAGGTGGTTAGACTCTCAATATCATAAAGTGTTACCTACACACATACTCAACCATAGACAATAGACAATCTAAACGTAACATCACAGCTTAACCTCTAGAAAAATAATAGCACCCATTATTTACCCGTCTATCCGCCCACCTGCAGCTCCAACAGTTCATCACGAGAGCTTACCCGTAATCCTGTGGGCAAATTGAAGATTTCCCATGTCACACCGCCGCCGCCGCCGAGATACGAGATACTGACAAATAGCCGATTGTTTCTTGCAAAATGCCATTCACGAAGGTTTTGATTTCAATTCGGGTTCTACTAGCACATATCAATTAAAATAAAAGTACTTATCGGTACATATTTCATAGATTGTAGACATCTATACTTATAATAAAAATCAAAGTTCGGCGTGATTGTACATTGGTTGGATTTGCAAAAAAATAATTGGTGGGGGACTCAGAATAATCAGCAGAACCAATTTCTATCATTTTTAGAATTTTTGTCTGTCCGTCTGTCTGTATGTCTGTGTGTTTGAATGAGCATCACACCAAAACCACTGATCTAAGTCCACAGAATTGTTTATATGTTTAAAGTCCGTATCTCTACTTACCATATAGGCTATATTTAATCAAAATCGGTCAACTCTTTCGACAGCAATTACTTTTTAAAGAGAGGACGGACGGAGAAATTTATACTGTAACGCGTATGCAGAAGGCAGAGTTGTTGTTTACGCGTCGTTCAGGTTTTGGTTGCTTAGCAACAGTTGTTGATTTTAATTCTTGAAAAATATATTTTGACGTAACTAATAATATCCTTCTGCTTTTTATTACTTTTGCGGTATGGCGTGCATGAAAGATGGCGTAGTTCTTTTATACATTTTTAAGGTGGTACGACTTCCATACAAACAAACATTGCACATTAATTGTAAAACAAAAAAATGTACTTTCATACATGAGGTATATAAATGCGATGAGTCACACACACATACGTAGAATTATTGAAATTATAAGATATTAGTTTATTCGTGATTTATGTATGAAAGTACATTTTTTTTTATTATTTCGTGCAAACAAATAACTGAAACAAGTTAGTTGCGCATGTGTTTATGAATTGTTAAGGTATGATGAACCAATTAATGTGCAATGTTTGTTAGTATGGAAGTCGTACCACCTTAAGCGACTTCAAAAAAGGAGGAGTTTATCAATGTGTCGCGAATACAAGTTTATTACAAGTTTTTATGTAGACAACAGCAGGTCAGGCTTTATACTTTTTGATTGAGATTGCCCTTTACCTATGTCGTTTATTTTATATCAACTTAATAATGATTAACCTTAACTTTAACTACTTAGGGCCGGTATTTCAATGTCACCTTATCTTATGACTTAAGTTAAGTCCAACATTTGAGCTAAGTATCACTTGTGAAAGACAATAGCGTATTTCAATCCGGATATTCCTCGCCTTTGCTAATCTAGGATTCGTCGCAATATTGCAACATAACAAACAAAATATGATAATTGTCTATGAATTTTGTTGTCATTTGGTGACAGTAAGCGCTGATTGGCTGCGCTTGTACGCTCAGCGACCAATGAGAATCGTTGGGAGGCTCCACAATGAAAAAGAGCGCCAAAAAATTTATCACTTTAGAATTTCTTCTCATTTCGAAATTTTTACATTACATTACGCATCATCTTAAAAATTTCGAATAATATTCTTGTAATTTGCCATTATTTCTACACTATAATATTTTTTATGCTTCAACTGCATTTTATTTACTGATAATAAATACCTAAATGTAAAACTAAAATATCTTTTTGCCAGTCAAAAATATGTTACCATAGCAACGAATCCCGGATCGGCACTTAAGTCTCTGAATTCCTTAGCTTAAATATTGGCTAGTTAGGATGGACTTTAAGCGTCACTTAACTTTAATCGTTTATTGAAATACACATAAGTGGAACATATCTTCAATCCTGGATCAATTCAAGAAATTGAAATACCGGCCCTTAGGTACGTTAGTAGCACACTGGCACCAACTCTGTCGTATTTTGAGTACCTGATGGCGATGACCTTTTTGTTCTTACTAAGACAGACCTCAGCACTTTAAATGGCTAAAAACGAATCGAAATGTGGGTATTACATTACTGGTCAATTTTACCAACTACTGATAAGTTATGGTTAGCTTCGTGGCTTATAATTTGTCATTTTTCATATAACAAACTATCAAGAGATCTGTCAATTAAACTATCCAGAACTTATTAGTAGGTGGTAAAACCGGCCCGTAAAGTTGTTTTGTTCTGTGGATAGAGCAAATGGTACAGGGGGTAAGAATGGATTCATGTTGTCCAATCATGATTGTTATGATGATTTGCTAGTCGACCAGTAGACTTTCTTATGGAGTATTACCTATTTCTCTATACGTGTATACTATTTTACCAGCTGTATAAATAAACAATATACAATAAACAAAAATCTTTATTGACAAACACAGACTTTGAATAATACAGTGGACTCCTCCCTTAAAGTTAAGTATAACCTGTGTTGGGAGGGAGCCGCTCTTCAACATAATCTACATTACACCTGTGTTAGAACTAGAATTTTTGATTTTGAAGCTAAAACTTATTCTAAGAAATTGACAAATAGCAAAAAAAATAATAATTAATAAATAAATAAAAACTCACTACTAAAAATATTGTAAATATATACCTAGACCTATAAATATATAATATCTTTAAAATTAATGTAAAATATGAATTTGTGTTTCATACATTAGGTTATTTATTATTCATATTTATAAATAATAATATAATATTTTATCGTTAATAAATTAAAATTAATAAAATTAATTAAAGATCTATTACATAGTAATAATAATATTTTTATTAACTGAAATATTTTATATTTTTAAAAGTATACGTATATGTTATCTATATATTTTAAAATACAATTCAATGTAGATTGTTATGCCATCTATATGCATGTTTTTAGTAAGGACTCTGTTTCGTCATAGTTGAGACTTTTCAGCCACGAAGATACTGTAGTTTTACATTTGAATAGAGGTAAAGAATAAATATTCAGGTTTTTGTTTATCTTGTTATAGAGAAATGCTGATTGGTATTGGAACTGCCTTGTTGCAAAAGTTGTTCTCGTCTTAGGAAGAGTGACTACTGAACGTGGGTGGCGTTTCTTCAGCCTGTTCGCATCTGGAGTATTTTTCTTATGTTTTATAATATTAATTTTCATTGTATACAACCTATGTAGAGGAAATTACGCGGATTATAGTGGTTAAGTAACTTTCGCTAAGGTCGGTCGCGGGGTGGATAACAATCGACCAAAAATAACAATCTTGAGCAACTCTGTTAATTTCGAAGGTGTGTTACTGGTACAAAGCCACATTTAAACATGACTGATGAAACTAAATCACAGGCATCTGCTATCTAATATTATCATCACAACAAAAAAACGACTTCAAAAAGATGCTACTTTGCATTTTAATAGCTACTTTTACTTTTAGTTCTATAATAAAATATAGGTAAGTACGTACATAGGTACTAGCGAATTGATAAACTTCTCTATTGAAGGCAATAAATAAGATGATAACAATGTAATTAAATGGTAATATGTGTGAAGTATTCTCTTTAAAAATAAAAAATATAGGCGACTCAAAGCCTGTTCCTTTTTTGAAGTCGGTTAAAAAGACCGCCTTACCAAAAAAGTCGAGAAGGATTGCAAACGATGTTCCGGTTCTTACGCGCACAAAGTTGCGGGCACAGCTAGTCCTTAATAAATCATCGCAATGAGATGTCCTATACTATCTATTTTTTTTTATCTTGTCATTTACTCCATAAGATACAAACATAGTACTTACAAAAAATTAAGGGGTTAAAGGCACTTTTTTTGTAATTTTGTGGTCGTAAAGGAAACTTATTTCAGTAAATATAGCATTTATTTGCTTCGCAAGTCTCGGTAGCTCAGCGGTTAGAGCATTGGACCGGATTTCCAAAGGTCGCGGGTTCGATTCCCGTCTGAGAATTCACTTGTGGTCGAGTTAATTTTTTCCAATATTTTTCTATTTAAAATTTACCATAAGTATAAAAATAGCATTGAAAAATGCAAAAATTACAAAATCATAAAATAGCATTTATCTTCAGAAAGAACACGAAATTCTAAGTTTTTTCTTTATAGATATAGATAATTTAAGGGTTAATTTAAGGGTTAACCCTTAAATTGATTTTGTCCATTTCAAATGACGTGCTAAAAAAACGCATCTAGCTTCGAAATTCCCGCGTTTAACCGATTTCGAAAACATACGTTACATTTAGCATGTTCTCTTTGTCACATGTCATAAGCGTGTTTGGCGGTTGAACAGTCCTTTGATTAAAAAAATAACGCTAGTACAATAACTCCCTGGGCAACATCTTGCGGTCCTGACAGATATTATCGTACCCTCGGAGAAACAAAGGCTCAATTGCAAAAATAGCAAAATTTAGTTAATTATGCCAAACCATTTTTTAAGTGCACCTTTAACCGTAGAAACAAAGATCCAATTGTAATTTCATCAATTTCCGCCAAATTTCGTGATGTGTCTTTGAGGTTCCGTTGTAAATTTTGTACGGAGTCGGTGACGCGGGGAGCGAACTGTCAGTTGTGCGGGGCGCTCCGCAGGTAGTGAATTTAATTTAGGGACACAAAGGCACATCTTCAATTTTATGTCAATTAGAATATTATTTTTATCGCTTTTTTTTGTTTCCTTTCATTATGTTACTATTTTTATTTAGATATTCATAATTAAATACAATATTACGAGGTAAAAATGTACTTTTGTTTTCAGATTCTGTCACAACTGTACTTAGCAATTCATGTACTAGTGCCACAAAGGCACATTTAAGGGACCTAATTACTTCAGTTTTTTTTTTTACAGTTGGTAACTATTTTAAATTAAAAAAAATATTGATTTTCTTAGTAAACACCCTCTTGTTACAGAAATCGTGAACAAAATAAATTAATAAATTATTCCCTGATCAGGAAATCCCCAAATTATAGAAAAAAATCTTTAAACTCAAATTCTGAAAAATGACAATTTTACAGTTGTGCCTTTATTTCTCCGGAGGTACGTTATAATAACGTAACTATAACGTTTATTTTTTGTTGTAACTTTTTGATTTTAGTACAATTACATATAAAGCTAACGTATTATGTTGAGTTTGGCGATAAAATACCTGTATTTTGTTCTAAAATACGTTCGAAATATTAATGTCATTTAGGACGGACGTTGCCTGAAACTCTTACCAACTACTTGCAGTTTTAGGGATACTTTACATTTGTCTTATGTAACGGATATTGCCAAGGTACGGTATAATATACAGTTTCAACACACTTTCTCATAAAGTGGCTATAATTTCACTGCAATTAGGCACATAATGACACCTATAATCAAACTGTGACTTTGTCATTACTATTATTCACAAGTGAATTATAGTTTTTTTTTATTGGTTGAGTTCACAGACAAGTTGCTTTGTCTGTGACTTTGTCATTACTATTATTCACAAGTAAATTATAGTTTTTTTTTATTGGTTGAGTTCACAGACAAGTTGCTTTGTTCTTAAAAAAGTTTCGATACCAAAAAGATCGTGTTCAATAGTACAAATAAATTTTCATGTCTCATATTCTGAAAGTAACTCATAACTTGCCTAAAATGCGGGTTGAAAGAGATATGTGGCGGCCCTAGGGCCGTAATAAATTTGAAAAAATAATAGGGGGTGGCATGTTAAATCGATATCTGTAATCTCTTTGGACTTTTATTTACCAAAGGTATGTAGGCAAAGGCACAGAAGCCTATACAGCTTATTTTGCTACATTATAAAATAATTAAAATCGTAGAAACCTTACAAATTTTTATTTGGAATATTGTTTGTTTTTACTTTCCTCATATTCAAAATGAAAAGTAGAGTGTTTACTTCGGGTGTATGGACCCATAACAGTCTCGAACTATCGGCGCCCTCACCTTGTTCGGGCGCCAAAACACTCGACTGTTATGGGTGTCATACAGCCCTTGGTAAACAATCTACTATAATATACCTATTGCTTGCTCGAGACTTGTAACAGCAGGCTAATGGTTAATAGTTTTCCAGCTTTTGGATGCCTTTTTTTATAGATCAAGGTTATTATACCGTTTTGCCACAATGCCCGTAAATTAGTTATTTTAGATTATTGCTTTAAATAAGATTTTTATATAATTTTAAAACATTAAAATCTTTTCAGTTTTAATTCGCAATATCCGTCTCATGCATGGGACGTGTCTAACATTGTGATTTGTTACGAGTAATTGACAATGTCCGTTCTAAATGACATGTCAAATTATAAATAAAGAAGAAATTTAAAAAACAAAACTTGTATTTCTCTCCTTTCTATACTTAAAGGATTGCAAAACATCCTTTTTAGGGTTTCGTAGCGTAAAGGCAAAAAACGAAACCCTTATAGATTCGGCCAAACCGATGTATGTCACACCCTTTTTATTCCAAAACTATGAGGATTACACAGTTGAAACTTGGTAGGTCCCTCTAACTTTTGAAATAAGAGAGTGAAAAATTAAAAAAATATATATGCTGTAGATCTTAATAAAAACTTTCAACGAAAATTGGTTTGAACGAAATATGGTTATGGTAAATTTTAAATAGAAAAATATTGGAAAAAATTAACTCCCGCCGACAGACTTGAAGTCTCGGTAGCTCAGCGGTTAGAGCATTGGACCGGATTTCCAAAGGTCGCGGGTTCGATTCCCGTCTGAGAATTCGCTTGTGGCCGAGTTAATTTTTTCCAATATTTTTCTATTTAAAATTTACCATAAGTATAAAAATAGCATTGAAAAATGCAAAACTTACAAAATCATAAATGAAATATGGTTGTCCGTTTTAGAAATATAGCATTTTTCCAGAAAGATATTAAAAAAAAAATTTTTTTTTTCATTAAACCTATACTTGAGGTGTATCTATAGATAGGTCTTTAAAAATTACATTGAATTTTCTATTACAGTTTTTTCTCAAAATCAACCGTTTGAAAGATATACACTTCCAAAGTGGTAAGATGTCACAGCCACTTTAATCCAAAACTATAAGGATCATACAGCTGAAACTTGGTAGGTAGATGTATTCTGTAAACCACTTTATGGTTTTTACACAAAAATAAAAAATAAATGAATTAAAGGGGGGCTCCCCATACATGGAACTGTTACTGAAAAATTTTTTTTTTTCATCAAACCTATACGTGTGGGATATCATTAGATAGATCTTTAAAAATTACATTGAGGCTTCTAAAACGGTTTTTTCTTAAAGTCAACCGTTTGAAAGTTATACACTTCCAAAGTGGAAAAATGTCCAGAGGTATCGATTTATTCAATTCAATAAGATAATTCTCATGATAAATTGTAAATAGATAAAATTGTAAAAAGTTAACTCGGCCACAAGTGAATTCTCAGATGGGAATCGATCCCACGACCTTTGGAAACCACCTTTTCCAAAGGTCGTGGGTTCGATTCCCATCTGAGAATTCACTTGTGGCCGAGTAATTTTTTTTTTTATATTTTTCTATATAAAATTTATCGTAAGTATAAAAATAGCATTGAAAAATGCAAAAATCTTAAATTATTGGCTGTTGCATCTTAATAGAGATGTTTCTTTCGAATGCAAGGATATTCCTAGCATTGATGTGACAACGCTGGCCTACAGCGTATTAAAAATATAAAAGTATTGGAGAATTTCGACGGTGGTTCGCAAGTCTCGGTAGCTCAGCGGTTAGAGCATTGGACCAGATTTCCAAAGGTCGTGGATTCGATTCCCATCTGAGAATTCACTTGTGTTGTGGCCGAGTTAATTTTTTTTCAATATTTTTCTATTTAAAATGTATCATATAAAAATAGCATTGAAAAATGCAAAAATCTTAAAAGATAATTCTCATCAAGTTAGCTATATATTTTTTTATTGCCTTTAAACAGCCTTTAAATAAATCATTATTATCTCGTGTTAGTTCTCAATCTCAATAAATGGAGGCGAAACGCCTACAAAAAATGTAACAGCAAATGTGCACAAATTCAAAACTACAGAGAGAGATATTAGTACACTCTTTTACTTACAACAGTAATGCCGGCACTAAAAATAGTAGGTACTGTTATTTTTAGTGCCGCCATTACTTAACATAATATTATCTTAAAGATTTTAATACGTAACGAAAATAAAACAAAATATTGATTAAGCTCTTCGTCTTGTAAAGGAAGGAATACGTATGACTGTACGTTCGAAAACCAGTACGAAATAGTTAGTCAAAATTTGATTTATTCTTTTACCCACTTCAAAACAAAAAAGTAAACAATAAAAAATAGAAAGCAAGTTCTTTTTTTATAATAATGAATTTTAACAATTTCCGTATTATTATAGCAGTGACTGTGAAAATTAAATAACGATTTCACTCTCTATAGGTTTATTCTTTTCTAGTTTCGGAATCGTATCCTTACCAAACGTCAAACTATTTTGCTTGTACTGTGCGTGGATAATTTCCATGAGAATTTAAATTAAATAGACAATTTTGTGAATAACATAGCGTTTTTTCATGACCAGTGATGGCTGGGAAGCTGAATAAATTCGAAACACCCAGCTCCGCTAGCTCTGATAGGTAATACGTGTGTGATAACCTCATGAAATGTTTGTTTGACCAGCTGTGTCGTGTCAATTTTAATGCCATGCACAAGTAACATTTTTCAGTGCTGCCTTAGTCATCCTCAGGGCTCTGGAGTGATCTCGTGTGCGGTGATTTGGTGCTAAAGTAGTTGACCATATATAACGCTACCTGTAAAGTAACCTCTTCGCGCACGCATTGTGATTTATTTTTAGACATTTATTTAGTACATTGGCAAGTCATATCGTGTTGAATGGTTGCGGCGTGAGTAAAACACGTGCTCGAATGAGGTCTTGTTTTGAAACACGTTGACACGTATGAGAAAATTAAGAAATTCTGAAGATGGACGCGGGGTCAGTCGTCTTCCCGAATCCGTAAGGCTATTATAAATCATACATTTAGCTGTCTTGTGACTAGACACTTTTCACACTTGCCTTTATAGAGCTTTCTGCACTACTTTCATTCACCAAGAGAAATGCTAATCACTCAATCGAAGTAAATGTTATTATCACTGCAATATAACCAAAGAATAACAATTCACACTGTAAACAATGACAGTGACCTTCAAATACGAGTCTTGTCTTGTGTATTCTAATCAGATATGCCATTCACCTTGTTTTGATAAAGTGTTAGTCTCATCTCGGTAAGAATCTGTGATGATTATAAATGTTTGTTTGGCATTTCTTTTTTGCTTCTGTATGTCTTTCACATAATTGATAACTGCTGTGATAATTTTTTAAATTATACTGAAATAATTTTCAGAAAAGAACTTTACTAATTACCGATCATTCAGAGAAGGATGATGTTTTCAAAGGCTAATTTCTTTTACATGAGGATATGACTTAATTTATCAATCCCGAACCAAACACCGGTGTAGAGAACAATGGAAATTCTATTGTGTCCCATAGTCCGGGGCTTGAAAGATTAAGAATCAAATACAAGAATATATTTTCTAATTTCATACATAAAAAACTATACATAGGTATAAAGACTAGGAAATTGTTTGTGTATTTTTAATTCTTACTTTGCTTGCTTACAAAATACATGAAGCAATTTTTTTGTAATTGTATACAAGACATATTTTATGAAGTCTTGTTTAACTTTCACTGATACAATCGGATAACAAATTAATCTCAAATTGCTGTCAGACAGCTAAAAAGACATTATATTGAGTTATCTGATAACATTTATCAACTTGTCTTAATTTGAAACAATTTATTGAAAAATTCTAGAAAGCATTGTAATTATTGGATAATGAATTGATCTTTTGTACTTGTACGAAACTTTTAAGTAGCAGTTTTTATGTCTACAACATTAGTCATCAGCCATTTTTAATGTCCCCACTGTTGGGGCACTGGCCTTTATGGATGGATAAGGAGAACGGACCATGACCCACCACGTGAGCCCAATGTGGATTGATGGGTTTTAACGACTGCGAATGCTGCCAGGGCCAATGATTTAACATGCCTTCTGAAGCATGGAGGAGCTCAAGATAGTAAATTTTAGGGCACCCATCCCGTGACCTACTATTGCGAAAGTTGCTTAACCTCAACAATACCACTGCACCACGAGGTCCTCAAATGCAGCATAATTTAATGATATTCTAAACTAATAATTTTGTATGCTCTAGTTATTGCTAGTGTGAGAAAGATGGCATAGAGTTTGCATTATTTATAATAACTTAAACTGTTTATCTTGCTCATATTACATAACTGTCATAACAAATAATAAATAAATAGGGTATCTGTGTGAATGTACCATTTTGCATGTTTGTATGTTGTGATACTATTTTGGCTTATATTAATTCCTGTGATTTTTTAAATACTGATCTGAATTATTTGCATGTGTCTTGATTAACTATCATAAAGAAACATTGGAACTTTCAGAATATAGTAAATTGTTTTGAATTTACTTTATCCTAGATCACCTTGCTAGCTTCAAAATAAAATAGTTGTTGTAACTATTTTATTTTGAAGCTATTAGGCCATCATATAGTGGACTGTATCAATATACTCCTACTAATTTTGCAAATGATTTTGAACTTTAAGCGTAATAGAAATAAAATACATTAAAAGAAGTCTGACCAGTTAGTGCAATATCTTTGATAATTTATGTTTTCGACAACATTGTAACAAGTAAGTTTCTGTTTATCTGTCTAGTAATAAAAAGCTATTATTGGCCATCTAATAAAACTGAGGTTATACTGTGAGATCTTATGAGCAACAGGATAGTATATATGTATTGGAACTTTCATTTCTTCAATAACATTTTGTTTAAAATAGAAATTGTGATAATGCTGAAAAAAATCTAAAATTAAACTTTTCTTGAGGAATTATGTGAGTATGGGACGAAATGTAAATTGACATTGCAGTTATTATTATTATACACATAGAAGCAAAAATTTGGAATCACTTTTCTTGCAAATTCCATATTTTTGCAACATAGAATCTTGCTAATTGCATGAAAAGTGGTTCCATATTTTAGCTTGTATGTATATTATGTGATTGTCACAAATCCATTTTATTTCCTATGAAGTTAGTTAAATTATTAATCTCTGAGAAACTAAAAATAGCCAGAAAATCAGTACTTAACAGAGGCCTTTTTAAAGGCCGTTAAAACAACTCTGACTACATGGTGACCCTACATTGAAGCCTATTGTTCTTACGCAGCTGAAATAACTTTGATAATAAAGAACGTATGCGTATGCGGAAGTTTTTTATTTAATCATAATAAATATCAATTGTTTGAATATGTGTAACATCATAAACCACTTATGTAATATGCAGTATGTTGATTATAAAGGCCCCATTTGTAATGGATTTATGGATGAATTGATAATGCTATGCATGATTGTTTTATTTACACAAAGTTTTTCAGAGATAAGGTTTTAGCAATTTTTGAAAGCATGTCACACCTTTAATTTGTTTAATAACAAACAAGCCGATATTGTCAGTTTAACGAAGTAAGTTATTGATTTTATTATACCACGGTTCTTTATGGTAGGATAGTAAGCGACCGATGATAGTTGAAATCATCACTATGTGATAAAATAGTGAATGTATTTGAAAACTGGATCGCAACAAAATCCGTAAAAACAAAACTTGCATAACGCCTGGTGACCTATATTGTGTAACTGGAATTATGAAATCCGGTGATATCGCAAAATTTTTCGCCAGATAACGCCGACGCAATTCACACTAATCGTCTTTTGACGATAATGTTCATCACACACTGATTAAAAAGCCAAAATTTGATATATCAGCAGTAGGTTAAAATTGAGGATCCTGGATCAGAAGAGATCCAGGACCCTCATTTTTTCCATCGAAACAACACTATTCAACCATTACTTAACATCTTTACATAATAATGCAAGATGTAGACTCATTTTCAACGACACCTGCCTTATTTTTGCGTATGTGTGTCGCAGTAAGCTAAGAAGTCGACCGACCAGCACACACGTAACGGAAGTGTCTGCTTGGAACCGAACCGTGATTTGTTAATAAGTTATCTACGAGTATCACATGACAATCAGGAATGCACTACTGTTATTGATGCAAGTAATTACTTGTAATTTATTAATAGAACAACAAAGAAAAATAAGTTTGTGAAGCAAAGGATTGTCTTTTTTCAGGAAGGTGGTAGGTAAATAAAACTATTAGTAATATGTTTTATATGTATTTTTTATTTAAAATTCTTACACAAGTATTACATAGGTACCTACTTATAAAAAATTCTTATAAGTGCTACTACTCGTACCATGTACCTACCTATATTAAATGTTTACCCATGGGGTTATATCTAGTAAGTAAGAATAAAAGGAGAAATCATTGTTATTAAAATAATAACATTATTATTTAATTCATATACTTAAAGACGTTAAAACATTATTTTCTCTACACCATTTATCCAAAAAAAATACATTTTTTAGAGCACATATTTTATCATGATGAATACAACTCACGATATTCGATGAAGTATATTTTTCATACAGTGTTAAAAAACTAGGACAATGAATATCTTCTAAATTAAACAAGTTATCGTTTTTAAACATCTCCTTGATCCACAACATTTTTTCATAACCTTTAGTCAAAATACAACACTTTTTGTTTAAGTAGTAGTTTATACAGTCTTTATAATTAGAATATGGAACGACTCCTTCATTCCAATATATTCCTCTAGTTTTTTCGATACTGGCTACTTCTAATCGTTCTTTTTTTGTCAGTTCATAAAATGGGTATGGTGGTTTTATTAACAATACCAATAATCGACTTTTCCATAGAATTGCTATTTCTTTTGGAATAAACTGGTTGAGCTCGTTCTTAAATCCTTGCACATCTACTATCACATTCATGATAATGTTGTGGATAGGTTAGTACAAAAAGGACCTTCACAATACAATTTGGAGAGACAAATGTTACATAAAAAATTGGTGTAGCCTTTTATACGGTAATTTGATTTTCACATACTAGGTACATATTATTAACGAAACAGTAATAATTAAAAATTCATACCGCATTATTATTATTATTATTACACCACATTTTTAGACATAACACATTTTTTAAAGCACACATTTTTTTATGGTGAACACAATTTATTTCTTTGTTTTCATTTTCATTATAATTATTGTAATCGTTATATAATTCTTTGAAGTTCGGACACCCTTTCTCACCTAATTCTATTAAATCACAATTTTGACATAACTCTTGAATCCATTTTACTTTTTCCAAACCCTTTAATAATATTTTTTTGTTTCTCAGATATGGAACCACTACCCTTCTGAATTCAAAATAATCAATGTATCCTTCACTCCAAGTGAGCCCACGATTCTTTTCCAACCATCGTATTTGTTTCTTTTCTTCATTTGATAGTGTTTTAAAAGCATAGGGTGGCTTAATGAGAAAAGTTTGCGTGTGCTCCTTATGCGCTATTGCTAGCTCTTTAACAATAAACTTATTTTCAAAATCTTTAAATCCTTGCAAGTCTACAATTATAGTATCCATATTCATGATATTTTCTTAACAATGCTGGTTAGTGGTTTGTATTCGAATATGCAATCGTTTAGTATGAGACAATATGCGGTGGTCTGATCAGGGATTTCTATATCTGATTCGATTTCAACTCGCACATCTATAGACCCCTTAAGTGTTTCGTGCTGACGAGAACAGTCAATCACAAATAAAGGAGCAACGTCTCTGAATTCTTTCAAACTCATCAACGGTTCTGCTCGACGCCCATAGTAAGACTGCTGAAATCTTACGTACTGTTCATATATTAATGAAAACTTTTGTTCCGAAAAACTAACATTCAGCCCTTCATAGGGGTAATACGATGAATTCAAAAAAACTCTTACATCGCGTACATTGCAATGGTCAAACTCTGCCATTGATCTTTCAGCATTATTTTTACGGTTGGTTTGTAAACCAAGAACAACATATCGTGGTTTCTCAATTTGTGTTGATGTCTTTATCGACCAAGTATGTTTACGTGTTTTAGGGAGTAATGGATATTCATACAAATCCCAATTACGGAACGCTAGTGTTATTGCCCGATCCTTTTCTAATTGCTTTAATAAATTAATTCTTTCACGATCTGATACTTTAATATGCGGAACTCGCCAAATGATTTTACTTAACGTTATATCCTCCACTGATTCCCCTGCTTTCAATTTTAAGGCATTGAGATTAGTATTATTTCTCAATAGCACTAACTCATGTTTACAGTTAATGATGATTTTTTCATAATCTTCTGCAAAACCTAATACTTTATTCAATGGTATTGAAACGGAAAACACTCCGCCATTGTCATTTGTAGTACCAGTAATCGACCATCCCCAATTTTTTGCGCTTTTGGATTCATGTTCATTCAATGATAGCAAAGACTTGATAGTAGTAGTGATGCCTGCATTCTTAATTTTATCTATTTCTACACCATTTAGTTCATACCGAATGTCTTGAAACAAGAATAACGCAGGGTTATTTACAAAATCCACACTTGGTACTTTCTCCTTAATAGTAGCGGTGCTCTTAAACACATTTACTGTACCCTCTATATACAATGTGCTGAGTGATGGTAGCAAATACAAATCTTGTTGATTAATAGGTATGCGTATTTCGTCATTCTTGTTGAAACTTGTCACGTATGGTTTGTATGAATGATATTCGAAACTTTCAACGCTGTTATCGTAAGATGCTGGCTGAGTTATATTTAAAATATTCATTTTAATAAACCTACCAGCTTCAGAAATTCCTTATTACTTTTAGTAAGTTTCTTTTTTAGCTGAAACGGTGTTCGTTTACTAACTGATCTTTGAGAACTGACTTGAATACAAGACGGAGAGGGGTTTTTATTGAAATTTAACATTTTTTTCTGAAATGTAAATATAGCTGTACTTCTTCACCACGTAAATTGATTTTCTTATTTTCACTGTCTAATAACCTTATGTTAATAGTATTTATTGAACTTTGGTTAACTGGAAAATAGGTTATATTTTTAGGTATATCAATTATTCGATAACCAGGTGGTACACTTAACACAAATTCGTGAATTATATGACTTCTTCTTCCATTCACGAATGATCCACTAACCACATCACATTCAATGCGTATGATGGGTGTTGATAAAATGCTAACAGGATACCGTGACTCAGTACTTATATTAGCTTTTACTGTTTCCATACCAAAGCCAAAAAAAATTCCGAGTGAATCACTTTTGTTGAAGTGAACATCTTCAGAACAGAAAATACGAGTTTTCAGAGTATTATTGTTGCAAGTCATTTTCAATGTAGTATTAATGACATTATTCTTTATAAAATCACTAATATCTTGAAACTCATATGATCCTTCCGGTATTTTGATAACTTTGTCCTTACCATAGTAAAACTTATTGTTTTTTTCGTCTATATTTGGAATAGAGTTAAAAGTAGAAAAATATAAAAGTCCGCACTCATACTCTCCACATAATTCTAAAGTTGGTGAGTAGTTTGTTGTCAAAGATGCTCCTCTTCCAGTTATCGATACGGTGAAAGACATATTTATACTAACTTCGATTTCTAATGTTTTCTTTATATAAATGTTTTTTCCAATAGTCTCTTAAAAATGTTAAACAAAGATGACCACAATTAATAGTGCCAAATGTTTGATGCGGTATGTAATTATAGGTTATAGACATGTGTTGCAAATATTTTATTAATTCTAAAGGTGGTTTTAAGTTACCGAAACTATCAAAATATTCACAGTAATCATTTCGTTTAACGTAGGCTACCCAATGAGTTCCAGGATTATCAGAACTATCCAAATTTAGAATAGCACACTCTATTTTCCTAGGTTTCGATGGTAATGTGTCTCTCATAAAAACACCTCGAAAATAAGGAATGTATTTTGCATGTTCAACTATATCTACATTAGTGAGTGCTCTTCTGGGTAGCCGCTTAATTAGTTTTTTGAAGTATACAACCCAGCTCCTTTTTTATGAGCCTTTACATACACGCCTTTTCCTAGAGCAATAGCTTCCATAAACTTATTATGTCTTTGGGATTCTTTAAGATTTTTTTCAGCAGCCTTGTAATCATTAACTGCTTTGGCAATACCTGCAGCACCTCCAGCTAATGCACCCAAAGCTGATAATCCAGCAAAGATCGGAATGAGTGGTAGCACCCCACCGCTTTTTGGAATAGGAATAAAGCGTGGTATACGTATTCCTTTCTTATCACCGAACAGTTTTCTCGCAGCAACATATGCACACTTTATAGCTGCATGATTGTTCTTAGATTTTATTTTTTTTATTTGAGATTGTATTTTTTTCACTTTTGTCATAAAAGAACCCATTCCTGCACCAGCTTTAAGTTTTGCTTTCATTGATTTTTTTACTATCCATGAAGCGGCTTTCTCTCCCAGTCCAGCATCTTTCGCTTTTAATCTTTTTTTAGCCATATTCAAAAGTTCTAAATCCGCCTTATGTCGAACGCTCAAATCACTATTGTTATAAGCAATATCGTGGTACATACAAGCTTCATCCAATTTGTTTATACCTCGATCACCCCTCTGCAGTCGTTTTGTCAATTTTGTTCCAGGACCGCAGAATTGATATCCGGGTAAGTGTAACTCAAACGGTATATTATTTATTAGGTCGTTAACAATACCGCTTCCTTCCTTCATCGATGCAAATGAACTGAATGTGTTAATAAAGACGCTTTATTTATATTATAACACCAATGCAGTTTTGTCAATCCAACTGTTCTCGTCAGCACTAAGACCTAACCATTTTACATAAAGTTTATTTCCTTTTCTTTTAATAACTTTCTCAATTAGAAATATGTTCGGAAACTTTGTTTTCTGTAATTCGTATTCGTAAAAAGAACCTAAAATCTTCTGTTTATGTTTATCTTCTAAGTGGTAAGTTGGCGGGTTTGTGTGATTGACTTTAATCACATTAAATATTTCCGTCGACCAATTAGATGTATAACCTTTGTAAAAATCCCCTTTATGTTTACTTATACGAACGTGATCACCAACTTGAAACTTAGATTTTTTGCCAGTTTTGTTACTTTGAGATTTGATAATGTTTGATCTGGCCTCCATCTCATTTGTTTTATTTACATCGAAGGGCTTAAATTTTGTTATTCGGTGTCTAGTATTATTATAGCAATGGACGACGTCTTCCAAATTTTTTTTTACCCATTTATATTGACCGTGTAGGCTAAACAATTTAAAAAGGTCACTTTTTAATGTTCTGATTACTCGTTCTACAATGGACGCCTTCTTTACCGAGTAGGTAGAATAATGGTTAATATGATAGTTATTCATTAGTTGTTTAAAAGTGTCGTTATAAAACTCTTTACCAAAATCAGTTTGTAAATTTTCAGGCTTTCGAGATGAACTTAGTAATATATTTTGCATTGAATGTGTAACACATTTTTTCTCCTTCGATTTTAAAGGACTAACCCATACAAACTTTGATAAAGCATCAATAACTACTAAAATGTATTTATACCCTTTGTTGAAATGTGAGTACTTTTGAAAGTCCATTAAGTCAGCTTGCCACAAATCATCTATTCCTTTTATGATTGTGCATCGGCGAGGAAAATTTCTCCTTGCCGATCTATGGAGTTCGTCGACTACGTCTCTTTTGCTCATTTTTTAAACTTTGTATGATTCAATCAAATTATCAATTTCAGATTTTGAATAAAATAAAGTACTTAAACGTTCACTAGTTAGTTTTTCCAAGTTATTGAGGTAAATTTTAACTTCACTATTATTTTTTTTCATTTCATGTCTCAATTGCTGAACAGCTTCATCCACATATGCTTTATTTACAGCTTCATCGTCATTCTCAGGAGATGATACACCTTTTAATTTTGATGATTTTAAGTCGTAGTCACCTGTTTCCGACTTAACTAAAGTATTGTCTAAGGTATCAATGTATTCTGATAATCGTAAACGTTTATGAACGTGATTACCAAATTTATCTATATTCATTGCAGTGTTTGTCTGATCTTTACTGTAAGTCAACTGTTCATTTTTAACGCTGCATGTTACTTATATTTCTTAATGATGCCAGCTTCGTATAGTTCTTCGATGATTGCGATAATTTCATTATCTAATCCTGTGTTTCCAGCATCTCGTGATGCATATAATAGTTTTAACCGTTCTACTAACTCATTTGGATCATCCCAATAAATATAGTCCGTATTCTTTTTAACCTTTTTTAAAATTTCGATGCCTTTTCCGTGCGGAAGATTCTCCGAACTAGTAGTAATAGTTCTAGAAAATTTAAACATTGGTTTTATTATATTCATATATTTAAATCCCTTGTTGCTGTTGATTGGTTTGGATGGATCATAACTACGCTTGTGTGCGTTGGTATCAATGAGAAGGTATTTATAATTATGCATATCCTCATCTGTGATTAAATCTAGATTAGGTTTCTTTTTGTACAACAATTCTTTTAAACCAACTGTTTTCTCAAAATATTTATTTCCTATTTTCAGAATCCTGCCATCATCGTTAACGCGAGTTTTACCAAGCATAAGTTTCCCCCGTTCATTTCTTATTCCAAATGGGATGTTAGTCATTACTTCAGATGATGTTGACCATGATAATGATGGATTTGAATTTTATAGTCTTCCCAAATATTGCATTATTTAATAGTTTAAAAAAATCTTTCTGAAATGAAGTAGTTGAAGCTTGACGTAATCGTGTGTTTAAATCAATATATTTTTGTAAAAAGTTATCCTGACGGAAACTTAAAATGCGATGTATTTTAAGTAAAATTAGTCCATGTTTAATGCATTCTTTTAAATGAACATAGTGAATTACATAGTTGTATTTGTTGTACAGATTAGCAATCAACTTTGATGTTTTTCCTCCTGGTGGAATAAGTTTTTCCGGAGCGAAAGGTAAATCACTATGCAAATCATGTAAACTATCAGGATAGGCTAAGTCAACTTCTAAAATATACCCGTAATCAGCATCATCCGATATGCTCATTACATCGAAACATTTAATTTCATCCATTGACATTAACCTGAACTCTGAAAGAGGCATTTTTTTCGTCATAGCATGACCATAAAGATTGTTACAATCAAGATATATTAAATATTGTGACTGTCTCGAGTCATCAAATGCCGGTAAGTACTTATTATTGGCTACAGCATGTCGATATGAACATTGTGCCAAGCCTCCGCGTACACCCTTTTCAAGCATTTGATATATTTCTGAATCACTAATTAACTCGAGTTGGACACCTGTATAGAGCAACATTGCATCCCAACTTAAGCTTGGTGCGGTAATATAATACGCACAATCCAGATTATAAAATATTAAACATAACATTCGGAACTTTTCAAAAATATCACACAATAATAACACATCACATTTCAAATATAAGTCTGTGTATTCACCGAGTGAATGAATATTGAAATATTTCCAAATAGTTTTCGCATGGTTATACTCTTCATCGGATATATCATTCATTTTCAAGTTATTATAAAAATGCTCTTTCGAGGGAAGTTGTGGTTCATCGTACTTTGACCACGAATCCATGTATTCATATGGATAGACACCCTTTTTTCTCAATAAAGAGCATTTAAATTCATCATTAAATTCTGAAAACAAATGTACAAAATCTTTTTCACATAAACTTTTACTTAAAGTGTCTAAGCTTGTACTTAGGAAATGGAAAGAATCAATGAACTTTATTTGAATTGGGTGATTTTTATCGTCTGATTTAATAATTTTCGTTATACTTAGATAGTTTTCTTTAGTTTTTGGTATAATCTTGATCGTACCTTCATATCTCGCCAACTCACCAATAAAAATATGTGAATCATAGCCAGACAGATTATGGAAAACGACCGGTATGAATGGACAGGTTCTATGCATTAAGTTACAATGGGAATGCACAGCTCCTCTATACTTGCCAGTAACATGATCGTGATCACGAACTTTGTCATCGAATAACAATTGTTTACAAATGTAACATTTTTTCGAGTCTTGAAAACATTTCTCTTGTTCAGTGGTTAAAGGATGCATATCCTTTTTGTCACGTAAAATAGCGTGGATTCTTTTGACTTCCAAAATTAATTTTATGATAAACACTTCAACACAATCTTCGCCTCTATAAGATACATATTTATTTAAGGAGTCGTCATGAGAACAACATACATAATATGCAAAACATGAAGGCTTATGAATTTTATTTGTTGTTGTATTATTAGTTTGATTTTCATTATGATCTATTAATAAACATTCAAAGTCAGCATAAATAATAAAATTAATTCTTTGCTGTCTTTCATAGTGATTAAATTTAAGTACACTGTTTTTTTCTGGTAACACAGTCAACACATTAGAGCAATCATGAGAATGAAGCTTTGTTTCACATGGAAAAAATTGTAAACAGCTATCACACAAATATACTTTATTCTTGTGTAATGATACCTGCTTACGAACTAATCGTGCCAGGTCTTTTATTAAGCAGTAGTGAGCTTTATCATCACTTTCCAGATATAATAAATTAAAATGATTCTGTTTCTTTGTGTTTGTTTTATACAAAGGGCCTACTACGATGTGTTTATTTAGACCGTATATATTGATACTTATTTTAGAATTATTTTTCTCAAATAACTTTATATCACTGATCGAAGGTGGAAATGACATCCCTTCTATGTTTAAAACTCTAGAGTAATGAGGATATGAAGATGGCCTGCATACATTATTTTTGGCAGGAAACATACCCGCAACAACACTCCATAAAAAACAGCAGTTGTCAGAATTTTTTATATTTATACAGCTTTTAGAATTTCTTACACTTGGAGGTAATTCTAAATAAGTGCCACCTCTCATAGGGGTATATTTGTTAACATTGATTTCTAGATGGCTTATCGCAACAAAAGACCAACCAGACTCACAATGTTCAAATTCTGTAATTTTTTGATTAATTTTATCAATCATATTCATAAAAAAAATATTCAAGTCAGTATTTTTGTAAATAATTTCATATTTTGTATTAAATGATTTCAACTGTTGCTCATTTGTTTTATACAATATAAAATGAGCGAACAATTCAAAGTTAACTTTTATACAGACATTTTTAGCTACAGATTCATCGATCAGTTTTATCATGACTCGTTTGTTATCCTGCAGGAACGTCTCTATTTTATGGTACTCGTCTTCCTGCGAGGGGTTTAAACGATATGTCATGATTCGATTTTTAAAAGCAGTAGCAATAATGTCAATATTATTATATTCGGTCTTTAATAAACAATTAGATTTGTGTATATTACTTTTGGTATGATATCGATATTCATTTCTTGTTAATTCTGTATTACATTTTTCACAATATTTCATTTCGTCGGATGGGGCTGAAAAAAAAAGACCTTACACTTAATAATATATAATTTTATTTCTTATAGATTAAGTACAATAAAAATAGATCTATACAAAGAAATTAATTACACACTTTAAACGGTTATATGTTAATTAGTTTCATAATAATGTTCGTTAGAACTGCTTTTTATTTTGGGTGGCAGCCCTTCATAAAGACATATAATATGCAAGTACGATAATACTAATTCAAATACACTGTTATAGGTCTTTAATAATAATTGCTCACGAAAGTTGGCGGGCAGTCTTTAAAATCTTTGCGCGTTGCCGCAATTAATTGGGATAGCACACGCCAACTGTCACTATCCTCATTAATTTTATTTTTTATTGTAACGATGGCATGACGCCATCTATTCAAAGGCAGGACATGCTCTATTTCTTCGGTTTTGTATACCTTAATCTCGATATAATGAGAGCCTTTCTTGTTCTCATTGATTTGGCGAGAGTGCCCGTTCGCCAATCGTCGTGTGTAATAGTTATAAACTGGTGCTTTGGTTTTACCTTTCGGCTTGGGCGGTGGTTGTGGTTCTTCATCGCTGTCGCTTATGTCACCGAACAATTCTTGGGCGGTAGCTCTTGCACTTTGCATAGAAACAGGTCTTATCTTGGGCTTCTTTTTCGATGGACCGGCGACGGTAGCGGGGGCGGTGGTGGCAGGCGCTGCTACCCGTTTCTTCGGCTTGTCAGTTTTCTTCGCAGTTTCTTTCTCCGTTTCTGAATGACTAACATCTTCATCGGATGGAAACAGAGTGTCAGCAGTAGCGGTAACATGATGATTTGACCTGTCGAAAAATAAAAAAAAGATTTGAAATAATTACACAACAACTTCGAAGATAAAGTACTTATATTGTTTATCAATTAACTATTACTACCGTACACAGACTTTGAATAGGTACTTAAATAATTATATTTATTAATAAAATAATAAGTACTTATTCATTTAATACAACAATGACAGGTTAGGTTAGGTCCAGGCAACTATGAATACTTCGTACTGTATGGGACGCACATACAAATGCAAACATTTTCCTCTTGCAGGAATCGAACCCGCAATCGTAAGTTCAGTAGTCATATTCACCCACTAGTTGCAATGACTATAGGTACTTAGTTAAATAATATACTTGGTAGGTAGGTACTCACATTTTGTTTTATTATTAGGTTGATGATTTCTTGTAGAGTTGTTGTTGGTCCCTCAGGAGAACTGGATGTGAGGTGATCCAGGTTGGATGGGCTTAAATATTATGTTTCACACAATACTCTTCATGTAACGACACGGACGCACACTTAGAAAAAATGCTTACTTTATAATAATCCTAAAATGGATTGATGTGGATCTCAGTTTCTCAGTGCCTCGCAAGCAATATTTCGCGACATAGGTACTTTATACGGTGACTTACAAATTAATTAGATATTTTAAGTAAACAGGAAAACAAATTTATATCTAAAAAGTATAGATAAGTAAAAAGTAGAAACCTGATCGACTGATTTTTACCAAGCTATGATAATTTTATAGTACCCTAAATGTAACGTAGTGATTTGCGACCTTATTTAGGGGTTCGACTCCGTTATAAACATTAAACATAAAAAAACCACTGACTTTAGCCACCTCCAAATCCCGGGTTCGATTCCGATCGAGCCAATGTAGATTTTTTTTCTATTATTGTCTGTAGTCCGATTCTTTGTCGAGTTCAATATCCGACTTCTTACTTCCTACTAATATTATAAATGCGAAAGTTAAGATGTTTGGATGTTCGTTGCTCAATCATGTAAAAACGGCTGAACTGGTTTGGTTGAAATTTGGAACACAGTTCTCTATTGCAAATTTCATCCAGATCCGATCAGAGGGCCTAATGCGAGTTTGCAAATGTCCAAACGTTACTATCCGGTGAGAGTTACATTTTCAGACATAGCTTTTATACAATAGGAATAAGGTTGAGAATTAAACTCTATTCGCAAACTGCGGCGTAAGCGAGTTTTTGTGTGAATGAGTAACAAACTAAGTAGGATTTTAATAATTTAATAAAATGTATATTTTATTCCATTACGGAATCGAACCCGTGATCCTCAGTTTAGCAATCGGTTATGCCCATCAGTCATAGAGGGAGGTATACACCTACGTACGTTGATCGATAAAAAACAAAGCTATTAGAATCGTTTTTCTCTTGTTAAATAAGTATTTGAGTGGTGATACAAAAACAATTATAATTTAAAGTGACAAAAACTAACTAGGTACACTAAGATTCGTACTATCTGACGACCTGTTTGGCGCAGTGGTACTATACCAGCCTTCTGCGCCAGAGGTCTCGGGTTCAATCCCCGGACAAGACAAATATTTATTTGTCTTGGTCTGGGTGTTTAATATGTATTTTATGTATGTGTTTACAAAAAAAGTATATTAGTGTGTTTATCCGTTATCTAGTATCCTTAACTCAAGTTCTTCATGAGTGAAACTATCGTGGGGATATTATTGGTGTGATTGTAAGAAATTATTAGCAGCACATTAAGTTATACAAAACTGACAAAAATCTGCAATTTATTATGAACCTAAAAAGATTTAAATATTGACATTTAAGTATAAAACTGATCGAATTTGATTACCCTGTTGTGGTATCCCTGCGTGCCGTTAACTGTACTTAAGTATTTTTAAAACATTGCTTTCGTTAACAGTCGAGTAGAATAATTATTTTACAATAGTGCACGTGCATCATGTGGGTACCTACCTAGGTAGAGATGTATGGCGAAGAATTCATGCAGTGTTGTATTGTATGTCATCCCTAATATGGTAACACGATAAATAACTTGTTTTGCTATTCTATTTTGAACTTTATGATTAATTTTGAATATGTATAAATTGGGGGTAATATTTAAAAAATCAATCACTTTTCTACTTCGCCATTTACACTCTAGACTTCTAGACCAGCACGATTTGATATTCCAAATAAATTATGTCGGTAAGTTTTTAGTGATTTAATTAGATTTTATAATATAAGTATTTATTTATTTTACAAAACTTATTACTGTTTGTAGCAATTACTTACACTTATAATATAAAGTATTGTTCGGTACTTAACTGAAAATAAGGTGGTGAGGTGGTTTGTGTATTTAATTTTTATACTTAAATATATCTTTATTTTATTGCAGGATACTGAAGAATTATTCAACTTTGTAGATTTGAGCGAACTTCCTAAAAATAAAAACATTCAAGAGTCTCGTAAGCGACGATCTGATGAGAATTCCTTAACGACTAACTTTTGTTTTATTAAGACACCGATGCAAGGATATAAAATCATACGTATTGAAGTTTATGATGCGAAAAAATTTGATAGTATAGACGATACGATATGCAAGTGCAAAGCCGAATTGTGTGTACAACATGTGGTGAAGGGGGTGTTGTTTGATGAAATTTACACTAGCACGTGTGATATAATATCAAAAATTCAGCAGCTTATTGAGAGAAATAGTTTGTAATACAAAATAGTGGTATGTTTCATAAATAAAATTTAACATAATAAGTAACGTGTTTTATTTTTTAGACCCATTTTATAAGTTTTTAGCTAGCATCCTTTTAAAATTATATCATCAAAGGTTAAGTGTAAGCTACATCTTCATTATCATTAAGTACCTACTATTGTTATCCGTATAACGCACGTATTGCTAAGTGTGCTGTTTTCCATATAAAGAACATAGCTTTAATTTAAAACACCGAGCAACTGTTGTAACCTCGCAGTGAGACGATAGGTCAGTTAACTTCAATCAATACGTTCAAAAACTAACTAAATTAATTGGTAAAAAGTAGTTTAAAGTAAGCAACATGAAAAGTAATGGTTAAATCACTATTCAATGTTTTGTTTCAATGGTAAAATTGAGGGACCTGGAGCTCTTCTGATCCAGGATCCTCAATTTTAACCTACTATCAGCTACCCCTGTTTTCGTTTTCTAATGTCGTTGTCGTTACTGCAGCGACACGGAGCTGGCCCTGGAGCTGAGCGAGCAAGTGTTCCTGGACGACGATGACTACTCGTCACGGGCGCCCGCCTCTCCCACCACGGTGCCGGACGTGCGCCCCTACCGCCCGCCCTCCACCGGTATGACATATACCTGATTACTCGATAGTTGCAATACCCACAAGCGAGCAAGTGTTCCTGGACGACGATGACTACTCGTCACGGGCGCCCGCCTCTCCCACCACGGTGCCGGACGTGCGCCCCTACCGCCCGCCCTCCACCGGTATGACATATACCTGATTACTCGTTAGTTGCAATACCCACAAGCGAGCAAGTGTTCCTGGACGACGATGACTACTCGTCACGGGCGCCCGCCTCTCCCACCACGGTGCCGGACGTGCGCCCCTACCGCCCGCCCTCCACCGGTATGACATATACCTGATTACTCGTTAGTTGCAATACCCACAAGCGAGCAAGTGTTCCTGGACGACGATGTCTACTCGTCACGGGCGCCCGCCTCTCCCACCACGGTGCCGGACGTGCGCCCCTACCGCCCGCCCTCCACCGGTATGACATATACCTGATTACTCGTTAGTTGCAATACCCACAAGCGAGCAAGTGTTCCTGGACGACGATGACTACTCGTCACGGGCGCCCGCCTCTCCCACCACGGTGCCGGACGTGCGCCCCTACCGCCCGCCCTCCACCGGTATGACATATACCTGATTACTCGTTAGTTGCAATACCCACAAGCGAGCAAGTGTTCCTGGACGACGATGACTACTCGTCACGGGCGCCCGCCTCTCCCACCACGGTGCCGGACGTGCGCCCCTACCGCCCGCCCTCCACCGGTATGACATACCTGATTACTCGTTAGTTGCAATACCCATAAGCGAGCAAGTGTTCCTGGACGACGATGACCACGTCGCGGGCGCCCGCCTTGCCCACCACAGTGCCGGACGTGCATCCCTACCGCCTTCGACTGGTAAGACAGTTACATGATTCCTCATTAGTTACCAACTGAACTTGGCTGAAGCCTAATAAAGGCCTAGTGTCAGTCACTGCGCATCTTTTGTCTCGACGGGCTTAAGTTAGTTAAGGAGGATCACTGCTGAGCCGGCTGGCTTGGCGTGTTGGCGATTTCTGATTGAGCCTTCTTTAACTGCAATGTGGAAACGCTTAGCCTTCATCATACCTGATGTTAAGTAATGATAAGGCTGAAGGTTGAATCGCGCTTCTTCCGAAATCCTCATCCACTGAGGAACTGACCCTCTGGATTACCTGCCGGAACTTAAGATTGTAGTTCTTCAATGGAGTGGAAATAGAAGTTGAAAGGTTCACGTTTATCGAATATCCTGTTGAGTAACATAAGCGGTAAACCACCACTGCTCGAATCCTTGCCAAAAATATGTAACGATTACTATAAGTATTAACAAGAAAAATATCAGGAAAACTTTTCTTAGATAACACAGGAACTTATCTGCATTGGCACCTGAACAACAGTGCGTCATATCTATAATATCAGACGTCATCCTTCATGAACTATCATAAAGTTGTTATCTAATGATTGCACCATTAAGTAGAAACAGCCTCCAAAATAGTTTATGTGACGTCACCAGGCAATCACTTTACAAAGTTAAGCATATACTATATTATTTACGTCATTGTATGAGTGTACTAACCCCTGTACTGGCTAGCAGACATATTATAACTTATAACAATAAAAATTATACTGTGTCTCGTTCATTGCCAGCGAAAGATTAAACTCGCTTCCGTCTTTTGGTACCTTTTTCATTGAGGACAGCAGGATGCTTTAGAATTATTAACTTTCGTGGAAAATCTTTTGGCAACTATTTAAATCTCTAGAAAGTTTTATAACCTCTTAGGTAATGGAGAGGGATTACCTTTTTGATGTAATATGCCAAATGCGGTAAAACCTACTGAAATATGCCTGTGTCGTCGACTTTAGATATAATCAGACGATGAAAAATGAAAAAAAATGAACACAGGGTAGATATCTTAACTATAGTGTTGGGGGCCCTCTGTTAAGTATAGTAATACCTGTAGTAGAGGAGCCCCGCTCCTCCGCATTAGACGATCAGACGATAGACAAGCTACGATTCTGACAAAGACATCAATGTCAGTTCTTTTTAGGGTTCCGTACCCAAAGGGTAAAACGGGATTACTAAGACTCCGTTGTCCGTCCGCCTGTCTGTCCGTCTGTCACCAGGCTGTATCTTATGAACCGTGATAGTTAGACAGTTAAAATTTTCACAGATGATGTATCTCTGTTGCCGCTATAACAACAAATACTAAAAATCAGAGTGAAATAAATATTTAAGGGGGCTCCCATACAACAAACTTGTGTATTTTGCCGTTTCATACCGCCTCAGAATGATTAAATGTTGTCTATATTCGTATCTCTTATACCTTAGAAGGGCTGCTAGGGTTCCACATCAGGTGTAGGTAAGTACCAGTTCTTTAATTTTTGTTACCATCATTATATCACTGCCTGCTGGGTATAGCCCCCACCCAAAGAACTCCCCAACCATCGCCTACCTTCACCAGATCGCCGGTCCTACCTACAGAGCATCGCCCGGTGCGCGTTCGCCATTCCGAAACCATTCTGCCCCAACCGCCATCGATTCTTATACCTAAACAGAAAGTGCTCATTCGCCGAAGAACCTTACCCAAGGCGCTATATTCGTATCTCTAATACTTAAGCTGTACCAGACCTTCGATATTTGTACGTCAATAGAAAATGCTCATTACGCTCAACAACTTATCCTCAGTTGCTATTTTCATATATCTCATAGTTTGGCTGGACTGTGCTATGGTTCCACATCAGGTATTTCGATCTTCAATTTTTTCATCCGTTCACGCGTGATGCGATGACCAAGGGAAATAGAGATTCATTTATATATATATATATATATATGGTACGGAACCCTTCGTGCATGGTTCCGACTAGCATTTGGCCGGTTTTTTGTGTTTACATGAAAGAAAGTACAATGAATCACGAATTCGACCTTGAACCCCGACAGTAGACGGTATATCAAAGAATACTAGAGTTAAATGACTTGGCTAAAAAACATTCGTGGAAAATCTCGCATATCTCGAAAGATTTACGATTCGTGACGCACAGTGATGTTCCTTAATCGTGGTTGCATCGAAACATTGCCAAGAGCAACTGTGAATGGGTATGTCAAAACAAATGTTCGGATTCTGCGAAAAATGATGATCCTAATTATGCGTTTGCGTATAGCGGGCTGTTTATACACTGACCACATGGACCGCTGAAATATTTACATGGTTTCGTGAGACTATTATTCATTAGTTTTGGTAGAGTATGTAAATATTGTGTCTATAAATAGAACTCTACCAAGTTTTGCAATTTCGTTTAATTAATGTTTATTCATTTAGTTTCTCCAATTCTTTTACAATTTGTTTATCTGATAAACTCGATAAATGGCAGTTTAACAGTTCTGCTTTGTAACTCGAAGCTCCAAGATTAAAATGATAGATTGCTTTGTATCAGTTTCTAGAGTTAATATTTTTTTAGGAAATTTACTTTCCACCAACTAGGAAAATTTTGCGAAAAATATTGTGAAAATTTTCTCTAAACACTACCATGTCGCATTTATTTTCTCTGTACCTAGCAGAATAACCGATACTTTATTACTCATTACAGGAAAAGTCAGTATTGTATGACATCTAGTTTATTTATTTTATCTTTTAAAAATAAAAGGAAACGACTCCTTTTTCCTCTATCTTCTGTCTACCTATCTGTCAGGAATTTTAAGGTCGTATTCCACCATATGCATGTGCACACAAATGTGCAGCACATGTTTCGTGCACAAACTCAAATTGTGCGTCAACTACGTGGTTCTATGTCCACTAGCAAAGTTTTGGGTAATTTTGTAAGCGAACAGTGCTGCACTACTATGTATGTGCGAACAAATAAATGTTTTCGCGCTAACAGCAGAAGCAAAGCTAGCTACGGAGGCACGCACATTTTGTAAATGTTTGCTAAAGAGTCAAAAGGAACATTTGTGTGGACTCTGTGCTGCAACAAAGAATACTAACTATTACACTTGTACTATTAAGTATTCTGTGCTATTACTAAGTCGCACATTGGTAGAATTGTGCCGTGAACAGGTACCTACTACACGACCAAGACAATGAGGCTCATGACAGGAATGCGGTTTTGCACTTTTGGCACCTGCAGCCCACTTCTATCACCGTACTTCTCTTATTATCTGATTTATTAGCGCTACAGTGATTAACTGATTCATTACCGTTTTTAGTTAAGTTTTTCTTAGCTGTTATGCGCCTAATTGTCTTGGTCAGATAGTACACCTACTTATCTAAAAAAAAAAACAATTGTAAATTGTAGAAGTGTTATGAATCATATCGTTCACATCTGTAGGTATTATCGCATGTTTTGATTTTCAAGTAAAATAAACCGGGATATTCCCAGTTGACTAGAAATAAGCTTGAAACAAGATATCGTAGCATAAGTAAGGGAAAAATAGAAAAGTATACCTAGTTTTATAAATTAGTTATTAAAAAAAAAAACATTTTATAAAAAAAAATCAAACCGACTTCAAAAAGTAAAAAATAAAACTCTTGGAGTCGGTGCCAGCCAGGGCATTCTACATTGCACTTCTATTAACTATATATTTTTTTGGCCTTAGCTAGCTAGCACCGACTCCAAAAGTTTTATTTTTTACTTTTTGAAGTCGGTTTGATTTTTTTGTTATAAAATGTTTTTATTTCAGATTTTTTAGTTACATCATGTGCCGTTACTTACACTAAAAATCAGCCCATACACAACAATGTCATCTAGGTAAACGACTACTTGCCAAAAGGTGATTGATATTTTTCAAGATTATGAAAAAACTACTAGCCAGATCTTCGTAAAAATTATATGGGACCACACATAAACTATTTTCTTTCAGATAAAAAAAGAATTATAATTATTGCGTGAAACTTCAGCTCGAACAAGAATCTAACAATTACCTGGATGATATAATTGTTTCATGACTTCCATGACATTAGGCCCCATATCTCCGAACATTATCATCGGATCTCAATGAGACTTATATGGGACCAAATTGACAGTGTACCCGATCGAACAAAAAAACAACTATTAAAAATGGATCACCAACACCGGAGTAATCGGTATACATACATCAGACAAAAAAAAAAATACGCGTTGAATTGAGTACCTCCCTCCTTTTTTGTTGAAGTCGGTAATAAACAAGAATCAAAGTGTTTCGGTACTTTCAATGCGAGAAAGCGACTCGCTCTTGTTTAACTTCATTTCATTTATACATTTTTCTAAACTATAACGTAGCTAACTGGTCTAATTCAGACATTATAAACAGTTTGAAACCAAGTCAAATTTAATGTTACGAGACATCGACTCAGCTAGAGTTTTGAAACTTATGTAGGTTAATTTGTTATTGAAGTGAAAACTTATTTAGCGGTGTTGTACACATCAGAGTTTTAAATTTTTGGGATAGTTAAAAAATGTTAAAGTCGCGTCAGGACACGTGGCTGATCGACCGCCCCGCGCCGGCGCGGCGTAGGAGAGGAAGTAATATCCCCCTCTCTTTCTACCGCGCGGCGAAAATGTATGCCTGCTCCTGCTGTTTCGTTTAGGCGGTTTTCACTTGTTTTTTTTTTCTAAGTTTCCAAAACTATAACGATCAAATTGGTGAATGGTCCGACTCACACATTATACTCAGTTTTAAACCAAGTCAAAACATGAGTTTAAAGTTACAAGACACGACTCAACTAGAATTCTAAAGCTTGTTTTGACGGACAACTGAATCAGCGACCTTTCAATGTATCGATCGCTCCACCAAGGACCACACATGGCGAACTCGACCTACATACTTGCGTACATGACACTAGTATAATAATCTCTGGTGACACCTGACCTTAGGTGTCACTAACACCATTGTTCATGTTCATGGTGACATTACGATAAACGAGACAAGTGTTATGTTTCTTTATGGGAACGATCGCTTATTAAAATGCTTGAATGTAGAGTACGTTGCATTATGAGAAATGTGTGTGTAGGGTTACCAACTTTTTGTAGAAGAAATTAGATTCTTATGGTTGTTTTTTTTTTTTCAAATTCAATCTTTCTTCTGACTTGAGTCAGTATATAAGGCTGAAGTGAAGATAGAAGGGAGCCTCATTGTTCTTATGGCATCAGACATATAAGATGGTAGTAGCTAGCCAGGCTTATAACAAGTCCTGCCCCTATCAAACCGAATCGGACCTCTGGGTCTGTTACCGGTGGTTATTTCCACTAGACCACAGAGGCAGTTAAAACCATATACAGCTGATGCTAATTTGAGGTATGATTTTTTATTTTTTGCATTTTTCAATGCTATTTTTATACATATGATAAATTTTAAAAAGAAAAATATTGGAAAAAGTCAACTCGGCCACAAGTGAATTCTCAGATGGGACTCAAACCCACAACCTTTGGAAATCCGGTCCAATGCTCTAACCACTGAGCTACCGAGACTTGACTTGAGGTATGAATCTTGATACGCCTACATGGAATAAAATACAATATTTTTTTAAATTATAATTAGTTGGTGGCAGCCCTTGTGAGTTGAGTTGTGTAATTCATGTAAAACTAAGTAGTGATTTAAAATCCGTTATGCATGTAATTTGTAACTTGTAGTTAACTATAAACTACTTCTTTATACTTAATGAAATCTTTAAGGTTTGGGGTTACCCAGGTTATGACTCAAAAGATGATAATACAAGTAATAATCAGTTTGGTTTGTTGAATTATTTATGGTAAGTAATAAATAACACAGACACAAGACTTATCTATGTCATTGACATTGAAACGATTTATGTGGAACAGCCAAGCAGATTGTTTATTACAATGTTTCAACCGTTTTAACTTAATCTTTGTTGACCGAGAAAAACGCGGACATTGATGCTTTCAATCTTTTAATTAATAAAAAAAAAACATTTGTACATTACTCTTATCTATTCTCAATTTTATAAACTTGTGAAACTTTCTGCCCTTTTTATGGCGGGGATATTGAAACATTTTTTTTTTTTTATAAATTATGTCTTTGGATTGGACTTTGAAAATAAACGTGGCTACACAACTGTAGTCTTTTTCACGTAAAATGATTCCTGCTATAGTGCTCCTTATAGTTAGCGGCAATCAATTACTAGAAGTGTCAACACGGATCGCTAGACTACGTCCTCTAAAACATCGCACAGTAGTCAATGCCACCTGTTTGCCACTAATTAACCCACCAAGAGGCCCGCCAACTCGAATGGAACCGCCCGTAGGTCATTGTTCAACGTTAATACGCGACGTAAACCACTTATAGCGAAGCGGAACAAAACGAGCTTCTTTCCGTGTATTTTTTACCTGAGGAACTAGCTATCTTGATTGTAACTGCCAAATGCAAAGTGAGAAGCACGAGAGAAGACCTTGTACCGGCACCCCTACCGCCTAACGGTAGCCGCTATCGATTTTGCAAACCCCCTACAAGGGCTCTCGCTAACGCTATCACTTTCATACTAAAAATGAAATAGCGAATCCAATAGATGAGTTGAAATATGTAGGAATTGGACAAAAACCCTATCGTTGAAGAGTTTTACAAGTTTTGAGTTTTAATAGCTATAGCGTAGCAATAGCAATAGCCGTTAGGCGGAAGGGGTGCGGGACGGGACACAATAATGCTGAAAAGATTGTTGCATTAACACTAACCATATCGAATACAATTTGTAAACTTCCGTCGTTGTTTATTTTTTATTATTTTCTGTTTTATTCTTTGTAAATAAATAAAATAGGGAGCCCTCTCATAAATTGCTGTGCCCGTAAAGGGCGACTAAGTTTTTAAGTTCCTTCTAGATTATAACACCTGTACACACTTAGTTTGCAATAAAAAAAATGTATTTGTATTTGTTCTCCTCACTGGTATTGGAACCCGCGTGACCTATCGATCTTGTGGTGCTAGCAATAGGTAACACCATAAGATAAAAAATAAATATATTCTGTGATGATTCCACCACTAGATCAAAGAAGCGGTCGTTGGTTTCGCTTCGCGCTCAGTGTGGTCTCTACCTGTGTTAGGGTGTGGGCGGTTATAATACGTGTCATATGACCTCTCTAATTGGACGCGACCTCCTGCCAAGGTTGTCCGATCTAGCATCTAGTTTTTGCAAAATTGTATGCATAATTGTCATTTTACTTTAGTATACCTACGGTTCAAGGTCTAGCTTTCAAGTCAAAACCTGTTAGTTAATATCACCAGTTTTTTATTATCTATGTTTATTTGGCACCAACCTGTTTTGTTAGCTAAAAATAATCTAATAAACATTGTGGTAGGTATTAACGTTGCGTTGTTTTCTTTAATTGAACTAGTTGGTTGAACTTTAGTTTCTTATCTATAAACGAGATGTAGGTACAGAAATAGGTGGCTTGATATCCATAAAGGTTACGGATATCAAAGCCAACAGGGATATCCTGCTTAGGTTACTCAATTACTCAATCATGCAAAAAAAGGCTAAACAGGGCTCTAAGCCAAAGTAACAATTCATAAACGATAACGAAGTTCGAGAAATATTCAATGTATGTGATTGGCGGATTGGCATAGGCCGCGCTAAATCACGTGGTCTTACCGCAAGTTAATTGGTGAATATAGACAATAACGAATCGAATTATCGTTTCGCTACGTAACGATGTCACTTTGTCTACGGGCCCAGATTTGGATGCAAAGGTACACAGATAGTTTATAGCTTGCATTGAAACATAAGATACATTTTATCCCGGAATTCCCAAGGGAACCGGCACCACACGGGTTAAACCGCTGGTGACCACTAGTTACTAATATACAGACTTAAGTAAATAACACCAAACGTAAATGTTCGTCAAATGTCCTGAATCAGATCAATATAATTATGTTATATTGTCTGATATTTATTTATACTTCCCAGGTTCAAACATACTGAAATCGCCGCGAGCCCGACGCGTCCGAACAACCTCCATGTCTCAATCCAACAAGCGCACGACGGCTGAGAGCATACTGCACGCGGACCGGCGCACCATCTACACGGCCGGCCGCCCGCCCTGGTACAACTGCACCGGCGGCCAGGAAGTCGAGCCCTTCCTTATTGGTGGGTCCATTAGCTAACAGTTTTAATAGGCCAGAGCAAGTGGCTGGCTTGGCCATTTAGAAAGAATGGGTGAAGATCGAAGCGTCAAAAGGCGTAAACCACTAGGGCGAAGACCAGTAGGCCGTCCTAGATATTGATGGTGTGATGTGGTAGAAGCGTGGTAGAAAAGTCAGAAATCGCGACACATGCCGCGCTCGCGCTACACGCCGCGGTATCCGCTTCACCGACGAGTACCTTCGTTGATGGAACTTATTTTCTTATTTATTAAAAAATATTAATTCGTTGATGGAACTTATTTTCTTATTTATTATTGATGGAACTTATTTTTGTGGAAATAGTACTCATACCTCAGTTGGTGTCTTAGACCGTATTGATCCTCATAAGAAACAGGATCAATAAGCATCAAAAAGTAAAAAAAAAAAACATAATTTCTGCTGACTGTATAGTTTTTTTCAAAATCCGTGAAGGCAGTTCAATATTTCTCAAAAAATTACGGATGGTTTCCTAAGAAAGCCCTTCGAGCACCGTTTTAAATTGCGAAATGTTTTGATAACCATCAATAAGTCATTATCCCTTCACACAAACAAAAAAAGTTGACGTATTATAGGAGAGGTTTTCTTGTTTAATTTTAACTGAGTAATGTTATATTGTTTGACATGACATTACATAAGTAACATGACATTGATTTTCAGGTTATTTTTGTTTAAAGGTATATGCGGCGCGAGTGCGTCCGGAAAGACTACCGTGGCCGCCAAAATTATTGAAGCCCTCAACATACCATGGGTCACTATCGTTAGTATGGACTCCTTCTATAAGGTACGTGACATGTCATAAATTTTTTGTTAAGTTTACGCAGTATTTATAATCAGAAAACATCTAATGCATGTCTTACATACAACATAAAACTAATAGGACCTAACGCGCTACCTTAAGGGACTACCAGTTTCTTTTAAATCTAAGTTCATAATTTCAGGTATTAATTTCACAGTAATACGTTTGAATTTGTTTTGATTAATTATATTTTCCAGAAAGTTCCGTGTAGTAAGGTAAAACTATGGCGAGTATTTGATGCCTTACATAGTCAAATGCTTTGGTCAAATCGATGTTATATCACTTAGTTTTAAATTGATAAATAATTTATTTGTTTACAGAACAAACATTTTTGTTTGTAGTTGTTAATGACGTTTATGGTAACCATGAGTTATTTTCAAAAATCTTTAATTATTTCTGCATCGATAACGTCCTTATAAAAATAAAAATAACCTAAGATCTAATCATTTTGCGTTCCTATATCTCGTAATTTTTATAATTAATCAATCACATCAACTATCTAGCTCATGGTAAGTTTCATAAAAATATTTAGAAGCTTTGATCGGCTATTTCGAATACAGCGTTATCTTAATAATAAATCCTACTTATGACTGACGTCCTGTTAAGTGCACTCTGAATCTAAACCCCTAGTACGAGTTTGGTAAACTAAATTCAGTATCTCGTCTATGGATGTGAAAGATGAACTATCGCTTTATTTCTTTCATATCCAAGGCCGCTTTACAGACATGAGCAAAGCATCCTATCGTTTTTAGTAAATTCTTGTTCACGTCTTGTTTTTTCCTTCCCAGGTGTTGAACGAGAAACAGCACCAGCAAGCGATGCGCAACGAGTACAACTTTGACCACCCGGATGCGTTCGATATAGAATTGTTGGTACAAGTTCTGCAGCGACTGCGCGAGGGCAAGAAGGTTGAGGTGCCCATCTACAACTACGTCACGCACTCCAGGGAGAATCGCACTGTAAGTACATAACTTCGAAACTAGGTCGATAACTCCTTACAGCTTTTGAGAGCAGATCTTTGATGAGAAGCTTTGTGGCAGAGTGAATAACGCGTTCGGCCTGCGATCATAGCAGTATCTGGTAAGCAAGCAGCCATCGAAATGGTCGGTCACGCGATAAATGTCCAAACATTTAGTATCTTCAGCTCCTCCATATTTCGGATTGCATGGTAAACCATTGATTCCGGCTGCATTTGTAGTCGTTTACACCCACTAATCCGCATTGAGCCAGCGTTAAGCGTGATAGGTCATGAACCCATTCTATTTATATCACTTTTTATAAAATAAAATAAAGCTTTTGATATTTACAAGTGTTATTAAATTATCTTAAAGAACTTTTACCAATTTGTGCCAATCTAAGCGATATTTAAAAAAAAAAAATTAAAGAAATTTGTTACTAACGATTGCTATAAAATCACCATAAAGATCCTTTATCAATTAGTATTTTCTTACGCAATAAGAGTTGCGCTTTTGTCGGTGAAGCCTTCCACTCCTCCCATCGCTATCTTCATCTCCTGACACGATATGACATAAATCATCTCAACTTATTCTTATCGATTCTTTGAGGCCTTAATTTATTTAAGACAAATTAAATACTAGAAAAATATTAAATTTGAGACCATTTTTTTTATCTGGTTATCTTAAAAAAAATTGCGTCGTTAATGCAAAATTTAAATCGTAATACTCAATTATCGTAATCGTGATACATATTGTCAATAGAAAACGATGTACGGCGCGAACGTGATAATCTTCGAGGGCATCCTGGCGTTCTACAACGCGGCCGTGGTGCCCTTGCTCGACATGAAGGTGTTCGTCGACACCGACGCTGATATCCGCCTCGCCAGGCGACTGCGCAGGTTGGTACAATATTATAAAAATAATAATAACCTTCGAGGGCATCCTGGCGTTCAACAACGCGGCCGTGGTGCGCATGCTTGAAGGTGTTACGATTTTCAGTGATGGGTTCGAGTTTGATCGGTGCATGTTCTTTGATAGGTTTTACGGTAACAACTCACCAGGGGGCACTGCAGTAAACATTTGTTTTGCAAACCAATGTTAACATTTATCTCCTAAACTACTTTTCCGATTTTGATGCAGTTTTGAGTAATGGGTTTGGGTTTGATTGGAGAATGTTCTTATATAAGTGTTACGGTGACAACTCATCAAGGGGCGCTGCAGTAAACGTTTGTTTGAGCAAAACCAAAAACTGCATGTCCGATTTTGATGCGGTTTTTAGTAATTAGATTGGGTATATTACTAAAGATATTATTTTATTTTGTATATTGTATATAACACTTTGTATGCAGCTTGCCGCTCACGCTTGACCGATTCAGTCAGAGTCGCCCTCTTTGTCAGGCCTGTTTCACTCCCCGTGTATGCTCGAAAACATACCTACGCGCGGCGGCCCCTCCGGCGGGGCCAATCTAGTAGGGACGAGCGAGCGAGCAGTGACGCACGCGCGAGTTTTGTTTGTCACCTACTTTCCGTAGTTAACTACCTTAAAATAAGTTAAATTTAAAATGGCGACACGTCAAAAATTTAATAATAAATTTATTAATATTGTGCAGTTTTCAACTGTTTAAACACGAATCGCGATCCAAAGTTAACTTTTTTTACGCCCCCTAAGGACGATGAAAGGCAAGTTCTACTTTAAAGTGGTTATTATTATTATGAAATTCTCATTCATGTTAGGTTTATTATGTAGGTTTAATATTTAAATAGGTAGGTACCTACCTACTTAGGTTACGAAAATAAGTAGGAACGTAGGTTGGTGTAATAATCTTTCACGAGTTTGATAGAATTAAACGAATTTCTGATGTTTGAGACTAACGCTCTGTTTTGTCGTTATAGGTTATAGGTAGGTTTGTTATTTTTTTTTACTTTTGGTAGGTACCTATTAACCTTTAATATATCTACCTTTTGATTATACTATGCATATGCCGACACAAAGTCTACCTATAAATAAATGAATCACAAAGAGGCAACCCTAGCTGCGTCAGAAAGAATACGAGTTACGCGATAGAAAGAGACGCAGAATGTAGGTGAATATAATGCTAGGCATTTAGCGCAGCGCGACGTGAATTGGACTTTATTGCGTCGTGAGCTAGACTAGCAATTTATTTGATTGGAGTTGCGAAGTGAACCTTCTGTACTTGTACTATTAAGTATTCTGTGTCTTTGTATGAAACGGTACACAACGACTCAAAGAGCGCACGAATCTTGAAGTTACAAAACTTGTAAAATCCGAAACTACCTAAATAAAACAAATACAGTTCAGTTTTTATACGTTTGAGCTATACTGTAAAAAGTTTCAAGCGATTTAATGAACCTTTTGTTAATCCTAACACTGTGGACTGTGGACCATTGTTTTTAGGGTTCCGTAGCCTAATGGCAAAAAACGGAACCCTTATAGATTCGTCATGTCTATCTGTCCGTCCGTATGTCACAGCCACTTTGTGACGGGGCTCCTAGTCCGGCAGCTCTATAGTCGCCGGGACGTCGGAACCGCCGCACTCGTTTAGTAAATAGGAAAACGAAATAAAATTATCGTTCACAGGCGACTTGTTTATTTTGGTAGTAATAGACATAAGGAACCCGTGTATCGGGTTCCTGATGTATTTAGAGAATAAATATGGTTGGTTTATAAAAATATGGTTTAATAGCAGCGTCTAGCCTGCTGGCTTCTGTAAGATTACGTCAAAATGAGCCGAACAGGAATCGTGGAACGGAGAAAATTTGAATTTATACAGACCTTGGACGAATTAACCACTGGACACGAAACCCGAGAAGAATTTATGAAAACACGATCAACCAATTCTTGCGGGGGTGAGGGGCGATTACTAATGTCAAATAATGACAGTAGTGCTTGAAGTAATCGATATTTTTTTTATCGATAAGTAAGGAGTGAATGAATGAACCTATTGAGTTTAATAAATCATGTGTGTTTTAAAGAAATTAGTAAGTTAATTGTTTATTTCGTGGAAAAATATAAAGCACCTAATAATATGAAAATCTCATTAAAAAAATACCTCAAATTCATAAAAACTATACAATATGGTTTCCAAAGCGTTTGTGTTTGGGTTTATTTTGTGAAAAATGGGTAGATACATGCAACCTGATACTAGTACTGTACTGATAAGGCTTAAGATGAAAGCGCGCCTCTCCCGGTATCCTCAATCTCTGAGGAACTAGCTATCTTACCTCTAACTGCCGGAACGGACTTGGATAAGATGGTAGTCGCTAGCCAGGCGGACTTACAATTTACGTACTAACACTTTTTAAGTGAGTAAAAAACATTAATATTTGTTTTATATAATAATATAATTCATTATTTACATTAACTTCTTCAATCACTCGAGCTTTTTTATATAAAACAAAATATGGGTAATTAGTTCATTACAGAACCATTGTATAGGACATACACAATAGCAACCCCTCCATAAGTGTTTAATTTAATAATCGATTGCAATCCCTTTCAAAGGTCAAATAGTTGTGGCGCGATGCTATGTGATGCGATGTGAATAATATGTACTTACCTTTTAAATGAAAAATTTAAAGGGATTGTGATAAGACTTAAAATTAGACAATAAACCCCCTGTGTGCTTCTCGAGCTGTGATATCTCGTATTCTACATTTTTTTGGAGCCAAAAATCTAAGTATACTAAAACTTATTGAAAATAATCATCGACATTAGAAGATCGTTGAGACTAAAACATTTTAATTTCAACTCTAGTCCATTTACATTTAAGAAATATGCATATTTGTAAGAAAAAATATAAACTTGTTTTCACTTTATTAAAGATCTCAAAATTTACGCCACCGTACGAAATTAGCACAACCTAAACCCAAATTAGAAATAGTAGACTAGCGTTTGGATAGCGTATGGTCCAGCATACGCTATGACAGTATTAAACAACAAACTCCCAGAAGTTATAATTATATATAATTACCTATATTTAAGATAAAGCCAAGGCAGTATCTTTCTAGCAACTACTAGCTGAAATACTAATTGCAAGTATATTGCAACCAATAGTTTATTGTAGTTTTAAGATTGTTTTACTTGAATATAATAAAACGATCTTAAAATTAAAATATTATAAGATTAAAAAATAGTATAATATAGCTAAGTACATACATAAATATAATTAATTTTATTCTTGCTGTGACCTAACAAGGTCTATGTTAGAAACAAATAATAAATGTAACCACCATTTATGATACATTTTAACAAGAAAAATATTGGAACAAATGAACTCGGCCACAAGTGAATTTTCAGATGTGACTTGAACCCACGACCTTTGGGAATCCGGCCCACTGCTCTAACCAATGAGCTACCGAGTTTTGCGGACCACTGTCGAAATTCTCCGATACTTTTATATTTTTATACGCTGTAAGAATATCCTTCCTTGCATTCGAAAGAGAAAAAAAAACAAATGTTTAACGATTAATATTATGATGCAACAGCTAATAAGTTATGATTTTTTAATTTTTGCGTTGTCAATGCTATATTTATACTTATGATACATTTTAAATATTAATGTACAACACACCATGATAATGTACAACATAAGTCTAATACTAAAAAACAATACCGTACCTTGACTTACAGGCAAGGCAACGCACAGCCCAAACGGCTAAACCAATTAAACTGAAATTTTGCATACAGGTTCTTTTAACGATGTTGGCGAGCACTAAGACAGGATTTTTGATATTACCACGGAAACGGGAACCATGCGGGTGAAATAAGCAACATTTTTTTTAAAGTTTGAAGCTATATTTCAAATATAACAAGCTCAAAGTTCGTAGGGTTGCGTCGTTTAATTACAGAGTTCCTATAGCCATCTTCGGGCTCCATCATCAGACCTTAGATGTTATCTAAGACCTGAGTACTCGTCTATGTTATCTCCCTGCGTACCGCTTCCACCCAATTCTTCTTGTTAGGGGCTCAACTGTAAATCTGAAATTAATTTAAATAGTTCCTACATTAAAATTGGATTCGTTCGTTCATTTACATACATCGATATTGTTTATCGATATGTTCAAGCCCTATACGACATAAAAATGACAATTGAATGAATGAGTGATACGTATAACCCAACCAAATTACTTATGCAATATCTTTGAAGAATTTACACGTACAATGATTACTTTTTGAAATGACGTATTACATTTTGTTTACATACCAAATTTTATTTATTTTACGAAAAATTGCTACTCTAATAGATTGAAATTATACTTACGCGTGAAAAGAAAAATGTTTTGATTGTCCGGTATGATTTTTACAAATTAAATCAGCGTATTTACCCATTTTTGAGATAATGTTCCACTTCGAGATCTCGCGTCATACTGACAACGCCATATTGCTTACTGTGTCTAAAAGGCAGGGTAAGTGACAGAGGGGTAAAGGCGAACGCGGTCCTCGTTACGCGTCCAGTGGTTAATTCGTCCAAGATACAGACAGATAAAAATACAACTTGATTACCATAGAGTGAGACTACAGAGTTTCTAGCCATTATAGAGGTTTCATCCGTCCATAAGGCTAGAACGAAATGGCATCGTTACAACTTTATAGTATTGTCACTCGATGTGTCCAGAGATATAGTGCAGCGCGGGCGCGACCTCGAAGGCGTCCTGAAGCAGTACATGTCGTACGTGAAGCCCGCCTACCAGAGCTACATCGCGCCCTGCATGGCGCACGCCGACATCATCGTGCCGCGCGGCGGCGAGAACAAGGTCGCCATCCAGCTCATCGTGCAGCACGTGCACAAGCAGCTGCAGCTGGTGAGTGGACATGGACTCTTCTACGAGTTGTTACTACTTATTAAATAAAAAAACTGTTGATGTTGATAATTTTTAATCAAGTAAATATACTAGAAAAAAGCAACTTGTCTCATGTCGCCCTGACGGGACTCGAACCCGCATCCTTGGGAATCCGGCCCAATGCACTGACCAATTATGCTACAGAGACCTACGAGAACACGTTGAAATTCTCTAGTATATTCACCTTTTTCTACGGTGTTGGCCACCGTCGTTTCATCAATGAGAGAAATATCCTCGCATTCGAAAGAAACATCTTTACAGATGTTTGACTATCGATTAAGATGAAACTGCCATCTTGATTAAAAATTATCACATAAAATTAGCATTGTAAAATGCAAAATTACAAAGTTATAAACTGTTGATGTTCTTTTATCTTCTACTAGAGAATAGAGTATTCAAATTGGCCGCAGTAGTCCACTGAACGTATAGCCTAAAATGGGTAAAATATAGCTGGCTAAGCGACTTTTCAGAAAGTTGTCCCGGGTGCTTAGGGAGTAAACATATTAAAAGTCCCCGCTTTTAGGAGGTACGCTGGAGTGGGGGGAGAGGGGGGTGAGGTGGTCTAAAATCAAATATTTAAAAATTGATATTGTTTTCAGCGTGGGTTCAAAGTTCGGGAGAAGCTGGCGGTGGCCCACGTGGGCCAGCCCGTGCCCGACTCACTCTACGTACTTAAGGACACGCCACAAGTAAGTGCTATCGCTCTCATATTATCACCCTTCATCATCAGCCATTTTTTAATGATTGGCCCAAGACTTGAGCAGTAGAACCCGAAAGACGTGGTCGTAAATTGACGTCACTGAGTACTGAGACTATTGGGTACTACTAATACCCGTATACAGAAACAATACTTACGATAAATTTTAAATAGAAAAATATTGGAAAAATCAATTCGGCCACAAGTGAATTCTCAGATGGCACTTCACTTGTGACCGAGTTGATTTTTTCCAATATTTTTCTATTTAAAATTTATCTTAAGTATAAAAATGTCATTGATAAATGCAAAAATTCAAAAATCATAAAAGGAAACAATACTAGTCTTGATAACACATCAGCGGACCAATCACAGCTCCGGATTCAATTTATAGGGCTTTATGATGGTTCGTTAGTTTGTTACTGTAATTGTATAAATAAATACGCAATGACGAAACAAAGAGTATATCGCATCAAATGCATTTCAATGTATTTATTACTTGTATGTGTGAGCGTGTGAATGAATGTTGTTGTAAACATATAAATAAGCTATGGTAAATTTTAAATAGAAAAATATTGGAAAAAATTTACTCGGCCACAAGTGAATTAGCACAAGTGAATGAGCTACCGAGACTTAGTAAGTCTCGGTAGCTCAGCGGTTAGAGCATTGGACCGGATTTCCAAAGGTCGCTGGTTCGATTCCAGCCTGAGAATTCACTTGTGGCCGAGTTAATTTTTTCCAATATTTTTTTATTTAAAATTTACCATAAGTATAAAAATAGCATTGAAAAATGCAAAAATTACAAAATCATAAAATATAAATAAGCTAGTTAAAAAAACTGGTTCTTCAATAAACGAACGTCCCGGAAGATGTTGTTTCCTTGAGTTCACCTACCGCTATCACCTCTATACCACATGGCGACCGTGACAGGACAAGTCACAAGTAAGACAAGTATTGTTCGTTAATGAGGGAGTATTGATTGAGGAGTTCGTGGCACAGTGGTTAGCGCGCCCGGCCTGCGCTTGTGGCGGTTAAGCAACATTCGCAATGGTCGGTCACGGGATGGGTGACCGACTGTATTTACAGTCGTGTCGCATTGAGCCTGCGTGATGGGTCGTCTTCATTCCCCAGCTCCTTGTCCATCTTTAAGGAAATCCAGCCTCCAGTAGTGGCGATATTGAAATCATGATTTTGGATATATAGATAGATAAAAAGTTTATTTGCTAACAACACACACATATACATATAACTTTACATTTCGAAAAGAACAAATAAATAGGTTGACAGAAATTTCTTATATAACGACGATTTTGATGACAAAATGTAAGTTATTAAACGCTTATGTTTATAACTTTTTAATTTTGCATTTTACAATGCTATTTTTATGTGATAAATATCCAGGTGCAAGGTCTCCACACGTTCATCCGCAACAAAGACACGGCGCGGGACGAGTTCATATTCTACTCCAAACGTTTAATGCGACTCGTGATCGAGTTCGCGCTGTCCTTGCTGCCCTATGCTGACCACACCGTGGACACGCCTCAGGGATTCACATACAGAGGTATGTTAAACATATAGATACTATACTACACTCGGGTGCAAAGAAATCGCACAGTAGCGTTATTTTCATACGAACATGCTCACTTTACACTCTCTTTATTTGTAAAGTATAATCAGTTATGTGAAAATGTAGGAGTCGAATAATAGACTTACGAATAAAAGTCCCGAAAATTCAAGAAAACCTTCAGATAAGAGCAAAGTAAGAAAGACAAATTCACTCAAAACATGAAACAGGCCCTTAAGTCTTATAGTAGTTTCTACCAATTTATAGTATACTTAACGGCCGCTCGCGGTTTCACCGTCGTGGTTCCCGTTCCCGTGGTAATATCGGGATAAAAAATATCCTATGTTTATAACCTGGCTATGTACTACCTGTGTACCAAATTTCATCTAAATCCGTTCAGTAGTTTCGGAGCCTTTTCAAATCGAAATATCAAATCTTTTCTCTTTATAATATTAGTATAGAGTATTTATCAATTTTATAGTTGTTAGTTTGTTCTTCAGGTCAATACTAATTTACTAAGATCCATTTGAACTGAACGTTGAAAAATGCCTTCAGAAAGGGATATTTTACTTTATAATAGAAAGTCAATACGTTAAACGTCAAAAACCAAATGACAAGAAAATGCCACAGACTAGGTACTTATTTAAATCATAGACTATATGGCGCTTACAATAGTATAAGATAGTAATGATGCTATTATATTTTTGTATAATAGCACAGGCTAGTTCATATTGTACTCTAGAATTATTACTTTAGATGGGTGATGCGGTATCATCTTGCTGTTGATTTTGCTGAGACAGGGCCTATCAGCAGCACACTTATTGTTCTCTGTTTGTCTCAGTTCGTCATTTTGTTTTGTTGTCTAGTAACCTAAAATAATTCTTTGTCTTAATTAAGTACCTACTTGTCTCATTGTATTACGGTTTTTTTTTGTGTGTGCTGTTAATAAATGGTTTCTATTCTAATCTATTCATCTACAGAGGTTTCATAGTAATCTAGATCGATTTACTTACTTATAGTATTTTTTCCCCTCCCTCATAAGGTCGCAAATGATCCGTAGATAAGAATCTTATATTTATTTTATTACAGTCTTTATTCTTTCTCCCATAAGGTCGCAAATGCTTCGCGGAAAAGATCTGCGGCGTGTCAGTCAATCCAGTACGTGTGCGGATGTCGATGCGATCTGTACATAATTATAGTCTTTATTTTCTCCCCCATAGGGGCGCAAATTCTCCGTGGAGAAGATCTGCGGCGTGTTGATTTTACGCGTGGCGAGACCATGGAGCAGTATCTGTTATTTACTTAAGACGGCATCCGATAAAAAAAAACACTGTTTTGTTAATTTTTTCCATATTTGGTATATTTCTATAGATATTTATTTTTTATAACTTTGGGTCGGCGTTTTAGTTTGTGACGTCACTGTAAAATACTTTGTATGAAACGGTATACGAGCCTTGAAGTTTGAACACTTGTAAATCTGAAAATACTTATCGTATTTGAATAAAACAAATACAGTTCAGTTTTAATACGTTTAAGCTATTCTGTAATAAAGTTTCAAGCGATCTAACGAACCTGCTGTTAATCTCCATTATAATCTTTATTTCATCCCTCATAAGGTCGTAAATACTCCGTGATTATAGTCTTTATTCCCTTCTCTTAAGGTCACAAATGCTCCATAGAGACAATCTGTGGCGTATCGATCCTGCGCGTCGGCGAGACAATGGAGCAAACGGTGTGGGACGTTTGCAAGGAAATCCGCATATCTGTTACTTAATTATAGTCTTTATATTTTCCCCATAAGGTCGCAAATGCTCCGTGATTATAGTCTTTATTCTGTCCCCGTAAGGTCGCAAATACTCCGTGAATAAAGTCTTTATTCCCTCCTCTTAAGGTCGCAAATGCTCCGTGGAGAAGATCTGCGGCGTTTCTATCTTGCGCGCTGGTGAAACCATGGAGCAGGCGGTGTGTGATGTTTGCAAGGATATTCGCATCGGGAAGATTCTCATACAGACCAACCAGCAAACAGATGAACCTGAGGTCAGTTTGTATAAAGATTTATATTATCATAATACCATAGATTTACTATATTATTACTACAGTCTATTTTCACTATGATGATTCCTGTAACGGTTCAAGTTTGACAGTTTTAGAGATGTCCCATAATGAAATCCAATCGACTTATCTATCGATTTTTTTTTAAGAGTCAATGTACCTACTTTTTGAGAAAGTGAAATTATATTTTACTACTTTTCCGGCCACGTGGAAACCAGTTATATAGCGTTACTTATACCATCCCACGTAAACATAATATTGGATAAAAAGTAATGTATGTGCTAATCTATGCGGTAAAATAAAATATTAAGCTGTCAATGTTAAAGTTAGCAGAAACAATTAATTTATAGCATCAAAAAACTCGCTGAGTTTTGTTTTGTTTAAAATTTAAGCATCTCCTTTTTCACTATTATCGACTAATGAACAGCGGCAAAATATAATTAATAGACACAGATTTTACTTTATATCTCCAGAGGTGTTGTTTTTACATTTTCTTTACTTAATATATATACAGTAAATAAATGATTTTTCAAAAACATTTTTTGACATAATATAGTATACTAGAGGCCGGGCGCGGTTTCACTCGCGTGTTTCCCGTGGGAATTTTGGGATCATTTATAGCCTATGTTACTACTTGGGGTCTAAGGATTCTCTATACCAAATTTCGACAAAATCGGTCCAGTAGTTTTTGAGTTTATTCGTTACATACAAAAATACAATTCTTTCCTCTTTATAATATTAGTATAGATGTACGCGATCGGTAAATTTTGAAGTGGCACAGGAATCACCCTAGCTGAAAAAGACTATACGTAACGGATATGTCACTCCATACAAAATGTTCAATACCCATTGCTATATTAGTGTACTCTTTTAGTCGGATTGCTAGACGCTGTGAACAAAAACTTGAAGTGAGCCTCGCTTTAGTGTGTAACGTAAATTGCTGAGGCTGCCTTTTCCGATAAAGATTCAGTAGTATTTACAATACTCTTAATAAAATAAAAAAAAAAAATGTTTCAGTATGTTTAATGCATTAAATATTTTTCTTTCCAGTCAATTAATCATGTAGGTAGATTCTCCATTTGTATATTTATGTAACCCGAAATTTAAAAAATATCGCAATCAACTTTCTCCTCTTTCTACTACTCTCTACTCTATTCTTTTCACAGATAAACTACTTCATCTTTTTAGTCAATATGAAAATGAAAATAAAAATGAAAAAATATTTATTCAGTATCTTTTTGACAAAGTTTTAACAGTGGCTGGGGTTTCCTTTTAGGTATAAACCTGTATTAGGAGTACCCCGCTCCTTCTTAGGATTACATAAGATACCTACAACAATACATGCAGTTCCTTCGTCTATTTTCCTTTTTGAAATAAGATTGAGAGAATGATTATAAATTTATATTTTACTTCTTATTTTATTATTTATAGTTTAACATTAGCTTTATATTATCTTGCCAAAATGATATATTAATATAAATAATTATATTCCTGACATGGCGACATGAGACAAGTTGTTTTTTTCTAGTATATTTCTTGTTCAATATTTATCAATAAAAATAGCATTGTAAATTGCAAAATTAAAAAGTTATATTAGTTATATTGATTGAAAATATGAAATAGTATAGCTGTGGATGATTATCCAGCCACTTTAGCATGACCATTAAAATGCGATAGTATGATATAGCGATTGATCGCGTTTAACTGACAAAAGACAATGGGTTTTGACAGTTGAGTGACGATATAATACATGTCAATATATATCATATGATAAATTTTAAATAAAAAAATATTGGCAAAACCAGCTCGGCCACAAGTGAATTCTCAGATGGGACTCTAACCCACGACCATTGGAAATCCGGTCTAATGCTCTAACCACCAGCTACCGTAATATTAAGTTGTTTTATGTGTCGCAAGTTTTCCAATATTTTTCTATTTAAAATTTATCATAAGTATAAAAATAGTTTAAAAAAACAGTCAATATATATCATGTTTCGTTGGTCTTGCTCTACAGGGGCAGATTCTCCTAGATAAAACAAATTCGAAAAAAAACATCTTTATCGCCCGAAATTCATAACCTGCCTGTAGATATGGATTGGGCTATCTGAGATTGTTGCCAAGGATACTGGGTTTGTTGTCTAGCGACCGTCGGCTTTTTAGGTCATTTTAACAAAAATATACTATCTCAGATAGCCCTATGCATATCTACAGATAGGTTATTAAGTTTTTCTTATCTACACTTTACACATTTACTTACTATTTCCTTTGCCCTACTCACAGTTGTACTACCTCCGGCTGCCCAAAGACATAAAGGACTACCGCGTGATCCTGATGGACGCCACCGTGGCCACCGGCGCCGCCGCCATCATGGCCATCCGCGTGCTGCTCGACCACGATGTCCCAGAGCACCATATAAGCTTGGTCAGCTTACTGATGGCCGAAGCCGGGGTGCATTCAATAGCTTACGCATTTCCACAGGTTGGTACTGAGCCATTATTTTCCAGACACAAGCCATTTTAACATTTTCCTATTAACCCTTTTTGTCAGGTCGATCAGCATGCCACCTTCTCGAACGAGACAACTTACGACGTTGACGACCTGTTTGGCGCAGGGGTACTAAACCCACCTTCTGCGCCAGAGGTCCCGGGTTCGATCCCCGGACAAGACAAATATTTGTGTGCATGAAAATGCCTATTTGTCTTGGTCTGGGTGTTTAATATGTATATTATGTATGTTTTGCCAAAAAAAAGGATTTTTAGTCTTTATGCAACTTAACGTACTACACGACCAAGACAATGAGGCGCATGACAGGAATAAGGTTTTGCACTTTTGGCACCTGCAGCCCACTTCTATCACCGTACTTCTCTTACTATCTCATTTAATAGCGCTACAGTGATTAACTGATTGATTACCGTTTCTTGAAATTCTGGTTTTTAGTTAGAATTTTTAAGTTTTTCTCAGCTGTCATGTACCTAATTGTCTTGGTCAGATAGTAGGCTAGATAATTGGTGTGATTGTTTACAATTATTTATTTATTTATTAGCCTTGGTGAAGCGTTCGTGCTGCGTTCATTTTCGTTATGTTCGTGCACGCATGCGAGCTTTGTATAGTTATTGTACAAGTGCATGACACTCACAAATGATGTAGTTATTATACAAGTAAAATAACTTTAAAATTCGTAAGTGTCATAGAGAGAACGAATTTTGAAAATGTCGAAGCCAAGTATGAGATTTGTGTGGTTTGAGCAAGGGATCGGTGAAGTGGTCACAGTGAATACGGGCCCAGGTATGATGAAGGCTAACAGTCTACACGTCGCGTCCTTCATAAAAATAAATAAAAAAATATATCTAAACCAAATCTCGTCGTTTCAGGTGAAAATAATAACATCCGCCCTAGACCCGGAGATCAACGAGAAGTTCTACGTGTTGCCCGGCATCGGCAACTTCGGCGACCGCTACTTCGGCACCGAGCCCGCCGACGACGAGTGAGCATTAGCTTTATGCAAACCACTATATGCAGATAAATATTAAACAAGAAAATATACTAGAAAAAGCAACTAGTCTCATGTCGCCCTGACGGGATGAGACTAGTTGCTTTTTTCTGGTATATTTTCTTATTTAATATTTATCACATAAAAATAGCATTGTAAAATGCAAAATTAAAAAGTTATCACTATATACAGGTCTGTATACCCGTCTTTGTAAACTGATAGTTACTTAACACTGACGATAAATTTTAAAATAGAAAAATATTGGAAAGTATTCAGAGTTTTAACCGGCTCTTTGGTTTAATGTAACACCCACCGGTATGAGACCCAGGGGTCCCGGGTTCGATTCCCAGCGGTGGTACATATTGTATTTTGGGGGTACATATTGTATTGTATACATATTCTGTTTGGTTTGTGGTAGGACTTGTTGTAAGCCCGCCTGGCTAGCTACCACCGTTTTATCTAAGTCTGACGCCATAACAACAATGTTTTGAGGATTCCGGGAGAGGCTCGCTTGCATCTTCAGCCTTATCAATACTTAACATCAGGTATGATGAAGGCTAAGAGTACCCCCGTTGTTTATAAAAAAAAAGTGAATTCTCAGATGGGAATCGAACCCACAACTCTGAGAATTCACTTGTGGCCGAGTTGATTTTCTCCAATATTTTTCTATTTAGAATTTGTCATAAGTATAAAATTTTATTTTGTCTTGAAAAAATGCAATAATTATAAAAATCATAAGTTACTTAACAACTTGAAACTTAGTAGGCATATTGCAGCTGTATATTGTATACGTATAAATTCATCTTATTTGCCCTAAAATCCGGCACTGTTTGTACATATTCAAGCTTCAAGAGAAAAATCGTATACGTAACGTACACGAGAACGTCCATGATCAGTAAAACCAATATTGGATTAGATAACATTGGTCTAAACGCAAAATTAATTATGGGGACAGGTTGCATTGCTTCATACATTTTAAATATTATTCTTAAGCTGTGGAGATAGAGATCGATTTGCTTTATACAATTTTTGATTATCGCTGCAACTGCAGACAAGTTTAGACAGCAAATTTTTTTATAAAAAAATTAAGAAAGTAACTATTTGTTTATAAACACGGGTACCTCTTGGGTAAGCACGCGCATTTCTACAAACTAGTCATGTTTTATTTATCAACCCATATAATATTTAACCGTTAACACCTATTACAGTATTTGTGTTCAAACTGATGGGTTCGGGTTCCATTAGAAGTCAATGCTGTTAAATAATATTGACGAGCAAAAAAGTTCAAAATGTCTACAGACATTTCAATCTTATTTTACCTTATAAGCATTTATAAGAGCAATCAAATAATCAAAAAATCTTTTTTAAATAAAATAAAACGCGTTCTGAAAAAGTATCTCATAGAAGCGGTCTTAGCAGCGCTTGACAGACCGATCGTATTCGATCAGGTTTTTAAGCAAAGTTCGGCCCGGTCAGGTGTCGGATGGGTGACCGTAAAGTGGCATTACAACTGAGCGCTTCCGTGCTTCGGAGGGCACGTTAAACCGTTGGTCCCAGCTGTTGTCATCTGATTACAGTAATTAAGCCAAGTCAGAGGCCTTATAGGCGGGTTGATAAACTCTAACACCAGAGGTGGCCACTAATCCTCACTCGATAAGAAGAAATATCTCATAAATGCGTAGAGAAATTTCTTTACATTCTATAGAAGTAGTCCATATTCATTTAACCTTAATCAAACACATCCAACCTACTTTCTAACGATCTCTATAAGTTATTTTTACTATCCGTAGTAATGCGTGTGTCTACCATAATTAAATATAAGCGTAATGTGTTGTATTCCTACATATACTATTTATTGATTGATACTAAGAAGTTTGTCAAAAACTACAACTAAATTCGCTTAGCAGAACGGCTAAGGAAGATTATCATTATGACGCTAATATGTGCAATATAGTAAAGGAATAATTACTGTGTCTCAACAACATATTTTTTAGTATATATGTCGTAGGATAATTTGATGAATAGAATATTCGAAAATATCCTAGGGATTTTGCGAAAACATGAATAATAAGACAATGGTGACGAAATTTCTCAATCTTTTTGCAAAAATCCTGTCTTTTTTGAGTATGATTGTCAACACCATTGTCTAATTATCCGTGTTTTCGCTAAATTCCTAGGTAATTCGCGAAAATTTGCTCTACGAAAATCGCCGCTATTACGAGCGACGTAAGAGCGCTCTCAAGGTCAAAGTGAAAAGCCGCAGCTGCTGTTGACTGTACCATATTTCAACGTTCACAGAAGTGTATTCTAAAATCAACTCTATGTTCTGATAGATAGAGTATTTAGTTGTAGGTTTTGGTTGTATTTGCATGGGTGTGATGGTATGGACGGCGGTAAAGTTATTTTTAGACCGCTGTCAACAAAAAAAATGCAGTTTCAATCAAATTTGTTACTTCCGATTTAATCATACTACTTAAAAATATTAGAAAAGCTCATTTTAAAGATTTAAGTAAGCATAATAAATATAACTAGATGCATTAAACAGAGCTTTCCGATGAAATTTTGGTCTAAAAATAAGCCCAAAACGGTTGTATATAAATTGATTCTAGTCGTAGCTAACATACAATTAAGTTTAGTTGTAAGTCGCTAACATCTATCGACTGGAAAGTAACTAAAGATAAAACATCAAAGATATACCAGTTTTCTTACAAACAAATAGTATTTTTAATAAACATAATATCGGGTCAAGAGGGACAAAGTTATATGCCACATTTCCAATGTCGGTTTTTAACTATAATGCAACAAAATCAATTGAAAAAATTCGGCACTTTTTTTTATCTGGGGCTACTCTAAACGAAACCGAGTTGGAGGTACTATGGAAATCATAGCAATTGTTTTCAAAACACTAAAATAACAGGAACTGATTTTCATGCGACGTTTGAGTTTCCGTATTTTCCGTACCTCCGTAATAGCGACTTGCACGTATATACATAGCTTCGCTTTTCGCCTGTCATACCGCCTCCCAATGGGAGCGCGCGAGGGGCATAGCGAAAAGCGAGCTATGTCTACACTTACAAGGTCGCTAATCGCCTCCCCGTTCGCCTCGTCACTCGCGCGTTGAGTAATTCAAAAATAGAGGTTCAGATTTGTTACGTTGTTTCGATCCTAATGTAAACTCGACTACGTCAAGAGTATTATACTGATATGCTGCCGACTCTATCATTTGTTATTGTTATATTTTTTACAAAAAAAGCCTAGAAATAAATGTTAATAGGCATCGCACAATAAATGTCCCATAAAATTGAATATTTAAAATCCTACTGAATACCGGTATAAAATCAATGCCAAAGAAAACATGTTTGTTCCTACACAACTAAATGTAGAGATAACGGTTTAAAACAAATACATATATGTATATTTACGGCTCCATAGCAACACACCTATTGCAAAATGTGTTACTATTTAGTAATCGAATATAATAGTTATTATATCAATTATAATACGCTTTCGATTTATACCAAGCATAACTGTATCTATACAAAAGAACTTATTTAAAACAATGTAAGTGTAATTTTTTTCCCGATTGTAAAATGAATTGTAGAACTTTTACCAAACAAGTCGAAACATTTTGATATTAGGTCTTAACTATGAAATTGCCGATTTGTATGAAGATTTTTAAAGAAAGTTTGTTTTCCATACTAACCATTTTTGTTATAGTTACTACCGCAAGTGCTAATGCCACAATTTTTTATGTACAATCATTTTTTGAAAACGAAGCAATTTAATGCTGTATATTTATTTTAAAAATTATGAATAATTTATAAGTTATATTTAATAGAGGAGCCTTTTTTATCGTATAAGAAACGAAAATAATAAACATGAGATTGATTATTCTTAATCATTATGATCTTAATTGCATATAAAATCAAGCAATACCTTTCAATGGAAAAAATTGGCAATTTCATACTTCAACCTCTATTATGTCAACATCAAGTTATACAGAGTACGGTATAGAGAAAATACCACCTATTGATGTGGAATTTATTTAAATTGGCTTACAAACAAATCACAACTTAATATAGATTTCATATCAATAAAAATAATGCAATTCAACTGGCCAATATTCGGATATTATTATGGAACTTTTTATTGTGCAAATTGCGAATTGCGATGCTTTTTTAAGTAAAACAACTTCATTTTGCCAATGTCCGATGTTAACCAGTGAATTTTAAACAAATAAATTTTCCAAAACAAACAACCATGGTGCTTTTAAATTTTCGAAATGTTAACTACAAAACAAGTGTTCCAATAGAATAGATAAAGTGTTCGTTGGAAATAAAGCCAACATGTGTAGTTGTTCCATTCCGAGCAATGCTGCCATTTTGTTTTCGTTTTTATTATTTTTCAGTATTAGGAAATACTTATCTAATGCCAACATGGCGTCTTGACTTAATGTAGGTTATATTATATGTATATATTATAGGATTGGCTTCTAAATTTATATTGTGTTATTAGTTAAATTATTAGACCTCGCTCTGGTGAGAAAAGTGAAAAATATGATATTAATTTATAATAGTTTTATTTTTGAGGATGATCAACTTTTTTGTGCAATTTCTGTTTTTATAAGTTACCTTTTTTATAAGACACACAAAATCATGTTTAAATATTCACACAGTATATTACAATGTTTTTATAACTTGTGGTTTTAAAGAAACTACCTATATATTTTAGGGACTTAATTTGATTACTTACTTAAATGAATTTTATCTATTGTTTTTTTTAATTCTGACTTTAGTCTAATTTTAGTGCATAAAATGTGGATCAACCTCGTGTTATACAATAATTAGAACTGCGTTAGTTTAAGTTTATTTTGTAAGTATCGTTTTCTCAAACGTAATAATGTGCTTAATTTTATTTTCTTACTTGACTGAATCAAGCACACTTATTATTCTGCCGTTGATAGATGTTAAGAGTATTTTGAATCTTGTCGTTTAAATAGCAATTTTATTTTTATCGTACATTACTGTACCTATATAAATATTTAGGATATGAATGCACGTCAATGTTTGACCAAAAATTTTCTTTGGATTTGTAATATGTATGTATGGTATTATATTTGTAATATAGGAAGTTATGATTGCATCTCATATGGGAATTTTTAGACCCTTCATACATATGGAAATTAAGGGCTTAGGCCCGCAATCCAGTACGTGACTCAAGCAGTGATCTATACTTAAGAACAGTTAGAATCGGACGCGCTTATCCATCGCATGTAGCGACGTCCCTTTCTAGCTGTTCTCAACTGCTGGAGTCACGTTCTGGAACACAGGTCTTAGGCTGAGTTGCACCAAATAACGTGAACAGTTGGTTGTCAAAACCTTCAAACCCTTCCTCCTACAATAACGCTTAAATCGGAAAAGCCAACATCATTCTGACCACAGACCTATATTGAGATAGACGGTAAAAACATACCTACGTTGCGTTTGAGCCACGGTCAAAGTTTTACGACCTAAGTCAGTCCGCTTGAGACCATTGCCATGAAAACACGCGTCACTCAGAAACGAAAATGGTTAATTGTGCAGTGCTTTCTTGCAAGAGCTCGTGAATAACATTTACACATCATTAAATCTCGCTCGTGACGTCATCGTAGGTACGATAAACTCGACACGCTAGGTATTGGTATTGGTGATGGGCTCTTTTCTCCGCATTTAGACTCTCATTTGGTCCGTTATGCGTGAACATAGCATCGGTATGGCTAGTTAAACCATCCCAGCTCCTTCCAGAAGCGCAGAAGCCTCCTGGGGCGTTTACAGGCTTCTAGGAGCGTCTCACTACGTCGCGTCTCACACGTCTTTGAGGGTTTCTGCCCGTTTTGCGGCCAAACCCACGCACTCCAGGATTACGTGGGCGGCTGATTCCTCTGCGTCCAGGCATCCCCTACATAGGGGGCTTTCTGTCGCATTCATGATGAATAGTTGTCGGTTTAAAGGTAGGTGACCTGTAAGTGTGCCTACAACTATTCGGAGGTCCGGACGATTAAGGCTTAGCAGTCTACAGGTCAAACGCGGCGAGACTGCAGTCATCGCCAGCTTGGACTGTCTACAGCTTGTTTGATCTCGACACGCTAGGTTCTCATACAGTTAGAAGCGCTCTTTTCGTCTATCTCGATATAGGTCGGTGATTCTGACTCTTAAGGGTTGGACGACACCTGTCAGCATGCTTTCGCCTTATATTTCGTCTATAGGGCGACGGAAAAATGGCGATAGCGTGCTGATGGATGTCGTCCAACCCTAAAGCGTCAAAGGTAAGAAAAAGACGCTCATTGAGTTTTGCTTTTAACATTAAAAATGTGTGTATTCGAGCGCCACCATAAGTATTCATTTGATCATACTTCAATGAACATGAGGTGTAAATGTTTCATTGTCAATAAATACTGGTAAATTACTTTAATTTGAACGCCAGCTAAAGCTTTTAGCAATACAAAACATCCACAGACTTATATCGAGATAGACGAAAACAGCGCTTCAAACTGTATGAGAATATAGCGTGTCGCATTTTTCGCACCTACGATGACGTCACGAGCGAGATTTAGTAATGTGAAAATGTTATTGACGAGCTCTTGCAAGAAAGCACTGCACAATTGACCATTTTCGTTTCTGAGTGACGCGTGTTTTCATTGCAATGGTCTCAAGCGGACTGACTTAGGTCGTAAAACTTTGACCATGGATCAAACTTTTGACACGCAATACCCTCTATCTCGATATAGATATGTGAAAATATCAGTGATTTGTCCGTATTGTTATGTATATCTCAGCACAAGGTGTACAATTCGATTACGTACTGAAGTAGGCAATTGTATAGTGTTAAGTCGATGTTATGTTGGAAAAATACAAAAAAAAATGAACTGAAAACATAAAAGTTAAATGAAATAAACTAAATATTATTTAAACTGGCTTTTATTTATGTAACAACTAATCTAAGATAAACCCTTTTTAATTAATTAAAATTGTAACAAAATTAAAACACTGAAAATTATGTATTTTCTATTTTGATTTACTATAGTTTATTAGAAACTATTTGAAAAGAAACATAAATCTTATTTACAGTTAATATCAATTATATTTTTTTAATTTTGCATTTTACAATGCTATTTTTATGTGATTAATATTATATAAAATATAAACAAGAAAATATACTAAAAAAAAGCAACTTGTCTCATGTCGCCCTGACGGGATTCGAACCCGCAACATGAGAAGTTGCTTTTTTCTAGTATATTTTCTTGTTTAATATTTATCACAGTAATTATCAACTTTACACAGTAATTTAACAGAATGATACATTATCCGCCTTAATATTTTTTTAATTTACTCATACCCTATAAAACTTTTTCTAATCCTTTTTTTTTCACTTTTTCCCAAAAAATGCCTAACCAAACCAACACAAAATTGCCTACAAGTGATTCTACCAATCAGAATAACATCAATGAATACTTACAACTAAAATGACCTGTCCGTCTGTCAAATATGGTCGCTAGTGTCCAGATAACGTTGGAAATTCAAATCCATGTGTTCGGATTTGTACGGCTCGCTGTGTGGGTTTTGATTTTTTCTGTAATTCAACGTTGTTTTATTAACAAACTATAATAAAAAAGTGGTAGAGTTGGCTAAGTTATAAGTTATAGGTATAGTTATTAAACTAAGTTTGCACTTTGCAAATAAAAATTAAACACAATAAAATAATTTCTCAATTATAATGTAAATATCAGGAAAAAAACGAAAAAAGGTTACGAACGTTACTGGCTTCTCAAATACTAAAAAAACTTTCTTTAAATTTAATTTCCATCGCTGTATGAACATTTCACAACGTTTATTTTTTGTATCTTTGTTTGTGTTTTGAATCATTTAGCACGTACTTTATCTATTCAAGGTCTAATCTCTGTGCCGAAATTCATCATAGTCGGTTCAGTAGTTCATACGTAAAAAGGTAACATACTCACTTGCAAAACTCCTCGCATTCCTCCATGGTGACGTCACTGCTGACCAGCCGAGAACCGAACCCGCTATGATATGTCGCGTACCGTTGCTGTAGGTAAACAAAACGAATATTTGATTACCGTCGGCAATCCATTTTTTTCTTCGACTGATGATGACATAAGTTATTAAAAAAATCATAATGTCAAAGTTGTTGACCACTATACTAAAAAAAATCCGTGCTCTGTGTGTACTACTACACACTATTGGTATTGTCATTTTGTTTTTAATAAATTAACAGTTCCCACAAAAGTATAAATAAAAAGAAAACTTTACTAAATTTACTGGAAAGTGCTATTAACAATTATTTGTAAATGTTTGGAGGAGGTTTGCTCAGCTGTCACGCTGGCGGCGAAGTTGGGCCCTTTGGCCGCTGCGTCGATGTACTTCACGTGTAACTTTAGGTCTTTACAATATTTGTATAGACTAGCGGCCGGTTCCCGTTCCCGTGGGAATCTTGGGATAAAAAGTATCCTTTGTTCATAACCAAGCTAGTAGATAGCCTCGTTCAGTAGTTTCGGAGCTTATTCAATGCAAACAAATAAATCTTCCTCTTTATAATTTTAGTAAAGATAAGTGTCTTGGCTTATTTTCAAGACAGCACAATTTACTCTGCAGATGCTTGTAGGTTTGCTTAGCTGTGACACTGCTGACAGCGAACGCTAGCGTGGAGCACCCTTATATCATGCGATATGATATGCCGCATGATGCCGTCTTGTGTACCCCGCTAACATGTGAACAGGACACGAGTGTTGATTAAAGCCGCTCATCTGGGGTCTACTGAGCTTATTTTTTAGCCAGAATCATTAACATTTATCTGGAGATGTTTGTAAAGGGTCTGCTCAACTAACACGCTGGCGGCGAACCTGAGCCCCTTGGCCGCAGGGTCGATATACTTCACGTGTACCTTTAGCTCTTTATAATTGTTTAGATAGATAGGCAAGTATTTTAGCTGGATTTTCTAGAAAGTCAATTATCATCATCTCAGCCACACGCAGCCCACTGCTGGGTATAGGTCTTTCCCAAGAATCGCCACAACGATCGGTCCAGCTTATTCGGTGTGGTCGCCATTCGAAAAGGGCACCGCCCCAACGGCTATCGGTTCTTCTCGCTATGTGTCCCGCCCACTGCCACTTCAGCTGAGCGATCCTTCGATGTCCGTTTCTGGAAGTACAATCGACATTTACCTGCAGATGTTTAGAGACGGTTTGCTCAGCTATCACGCTGGCCGCGAACCTGAGCCCCTTGGCCGCAGCGTTGAGGTACCTCACGTTTATCTTTAGCTCTACATAATATAAGTACTTATATTAGCTGGACTTTCTAGAAACTACGGTCAGCAATAGGTCAGGCTTCACAAAACTGTCAAATTTCTCCAATCGACTTTGAACTTTAAGATGTAAGCTTTGGTTTCGGAATACTTACGCCTGAAATGAATAACCTTTCTGGAGATATGGATAGGGTCATCTGAGATAGTTGCCTAGGATATTTTTGTTAATATGACCAAAATAAAGACGATTGCTAGACAACGAAACCAATATCCTAGGCAACTGTCGCAAAGTCAAAGTCAAAGATTTTTATTCAAATAGATAAGTGCTTTCGAATCGTCCTTTTTTTTCCTACCAGCCATTTAGGACATCTTTAACCTGATAAGAAGAACGGCCGCAAGAAATTTTCAGCTTTAACAGAAGCAACAACATTTACAAAGGAACATTTTAAGAAACATGAAATTCTCACATTACCTAGTATTTACATATTAGAAATTTGTAAGTTTGTCCGAAAATATCCAGAATTCTTTAAAAAACGCATAGAAAGTACTTATGGTAAATTTTAAATAGAAAAATATTGGAAAAAATTAACTCGGCCACAAGTGAATTCTCAGACTGGAATCGAACCAGCGACCTTTGGAAATCCGGTCCAATGCTCTAACCGCTGAGCTACTGAGACTTGCGAACCACCGTCGAAATTCTCCAATACTTTTATATTTTTAATACGCTGTAGGCCAGCGTTGTTACATCAATGCTAGGAAATATCCTTGCATTCGAAAGAAACATCTTTTCAGGTGTTTAACGATCGATTAAGATGCAACTGCCAATAATTTATGATTTTGTAATTTTTGCATTTTTCAATGCTATTTTTATACTTATGGTAAATTTTAAATAGAAAAATATTGGAAAAAATTAACTCGGCCACAAGTGAATTCTCAGACTGGAATCGAACCAGCGACCTTTGGAAATCCGGTCCAATGCTCTAACCGCTGAGCTACCGAGACTTGCGAACCACCGTCGAAATTCTCCAATACTTTTATATTTTTAATACGCTGTAGGCCAGCGTTGTTACATCAATGCTAGGAAATATCCTTGCATTCGAAAGAAACATCTTTTCAGGTGTTTAACGATCGATTAAGATGCAACTGCCAATAATTTATGATTTTGTAATTTTTGCATTTTTCAATGCTATTTTTATACTTATGGTAAATTTTAAATAGAAAAATATTGGAAAAAATTAACTCGGCCACAAGTGAATTCTCAGACTGGAATCGAACCAGCGACCTTTGGAAATCCGGTCCAATGCTCTAACCGCTGAGCTACCGAGACTTGCGAACCACCGTCGAAAAATAGAAAAAAAAATAGAAAGTAATCCCAAATATACACTACGAAATAAAAACAAGCTTATCATTCCTACGTCTCGACTTAAACTACACTCTGCAAGCACACTAGCTATGGCTATAAAAATATATAATAAAATACCGGAACATATAAAAGACATAGATAAAGATAAAGAATTCAATGATAAACTTAAACAATTACTTATTACCAAAACTTATTATACAGTTAGTGAGTATTTGACCGATACGTCTTTAAAATAATATTTGAAATTAGCAACTTTCACTCTAGCAATATTATGTTATGTTTTTTATAATAAATAATTTTATTTTGTAACAAAAATGAGTATAGTGCCCTCTACTTATACTTATATTTGGCATGTCCAATCCGGACCCATAATGTTCTCATCTATTTTTAAGACCTTGTATACTTATGGAGTGCAATAAACTGATTGATTGATTGATTGATTGAACATCTACAATCTTGAAACATATTTAATATAAGAGGAAAATTTTCTTCGCAGTTAGCCCAATCCATATCTACAGATAGATTATTAATTTAGGGCGTTAGTCAGTAGAAATTTGACATTTTGCCGTGGTTGCCGTTGACTGTAAATTACCTGCAGATGTTTGGAGAAGGTCTGCTCAGCTATGATGCTGGCGGCGAACCGGAGCCCCTTGGCGGCCGCGTCGATGTACTTCACGTGCAGCGCCAGCCGCTCCCGGGGGCCGGCGCGCGACACCAGCCGCAAGCTGATGCCGCCAGGGGGCGCTGTACCCTGGATTAGATTATTACTTTATGAGTGACTAGCGGCCGCTTGCGGTTTCACCCGTGGGAATATCGGGATAAAAAGTATCCTATGTTCATAACCAGGCTATCTACTATCTGTGTACCAAATTTCATCCAAATCCGTTCAGTAGTTTCGGAGCCTATTCAATGCAAACAAACTATCATATCTTTCCTCTTTATAATATTAGTATAGACACAGAATATATATTAGTACCTTACGGTACTTACAGAATTTTCACTCCCGAGTTTAGGTATGATAAACGCAAGCGTCCGGTCACCGGACTAGTCTCAATAGGCTGGCACTCGCTCGACTAGTCGCACACGCAGCGAGACGGCAGACAGTTATTGTACTATGAACGCTATATGCAATGCAAAAGGTTGAAATTAGGTGTTTTCCAGAATAGTAGGTAAATATCTCGGGGATTTTGCGCCGCTTGTATAGAAGTGAGATAGGCCTGGTATAGAAAAACCACCAGTGGCCCCACCACGTAAGTGTCGTCGAATATGGGGGCAATTCTACACACGTGAGCGCTAATGCTATAGCGCTGTCTCGGTCACACAAAGAATCGAGTATTAACTGACTATTGAAAAGGAAACTTATTGAAATACAACAACTTTTACGGATATCAAACGCGCTATATTTCACGAACTAAGTTGTAATTGTCCGTATTTTTAGGTTTTTCAGGGGTTTTTTGATTTTCCCGACGTTTCGGCACCAGCTACCGTGGTCACGGGATAATATAAATAATCAAAAAACCCCTAAAAAACCAAAAAATACGGACAATTACAACTTAGTTTGAGGAAACTTATTGTTAGGACGATAATGTTGAAGTTGCGCTGTACGAAAACGCCGCCGTCGGCTGTCGAAATGAAGTCGACAGCGATGACGAAGGCACTTACGTGTTAGGGTCACAGGTCTGAATTGAGGGTGCATACTTATGCGATTTTTTACAATGACAGGTATATTTGGATAGTTATTATTAAAATCAAACAAATGATTACATATCAGAAACAGTAAACTAGCTACAGCGATTTGCCATTTTTTTCTATTTTGAATTGTGGTATGAATCGTTGTCGTGCCGTGAGCCCTTCTTCTTCACTCCTCTCTGTCACCCGTTATCACCTCATTCACTCCCTTCTCTTTCATATCACAATCCTATGTCATTTTGTGGATGGTTAATAAAAAAATATAAGTCGTCATTGTTCATAGTTCCAAATCTTTTAAACCGTTTTTCTATTTCAAATAACTTACTACAGTACCTGATCAATGATGCTCTTCATCATGAGAGTGAAGCTCTTGTTGTCATACTGGTCCACTTCGTTGGTCAGCGTCACTCCGCCCATCATGTTGTAGCTAAAAAGTAATCCAATTCAAAATCAGTCACCAATATTTTTGTAAAGTACTTAACCATATACCATCTCTTATAGATTAATTAACATCAACTATAAAGTTAAGTTGTAGAAACTGAATATACGTTGCTTTACAGACTTTTGACGCAACAAAAACTATTTTATTGTGGAAGTGTGTGTGAAAAGTTTACTCATCACTGTGTCAAGAATTAATGTGCCTGTTTCGGGTTGTGTTTAACAGGAGTTTTTGACGCTGATATGATATTTAATACAATCCACGGATGGTAGATAATAATGCCACAACACAAATGTAAATAAAATTGCCAAAATATACTTACACCATAGCCATGCACATGTGATGTCCCGGCGGCGAGCAGACCTTATAATACCGATCTAAATTATAATTCTTCAGAAGATACAAGCAACTGGTCACGTCCCACATGTATCTATTCAAAACCTCGCTCTCCCGCCAACTGTGGGGTTGCCAGCCGAAATTATAACTGTAATTTCTCGACTGGCAATTGTAGTAAGGCATTATTAGCAACTGGCATCTGTAGTTAAGCCTGTCTTTATATTCTGCTGTTGATTTGAGGAGCTTCGCGAATAGTTTTATTTCTCGAGAGACATCGGATTGGAACGCGTTATCGTAGCCTTCTCTGTATGGCCATATGAGGAAACACTCGGCGTTTAGTCGCTGGGAGGTTTCGAGGCATTTTTTCACTTGAGCTGCGGCCTGGGCGAAGGTAGGCGCTTCGTTGGTTGTGAAAGCGCCGTATGAGTAACTGAAAATAAGATAATTATGCTTATAACTTTTTAATTTTGCATTTTACAGTGCTATTTTCATGTGAAAATATTAAACAAGAAAATATACTAGTAAACAGCAACATATTTGATTGTTTGATATCCGTAAAAGTTGTTTTATTTCAATGAACAGTGCGCGCCAAAACATAAGATGTACGTATGTCTTATGCCTCAGAAAAATAGAGGCGTTGGCCACGTTTTGGGTCAATAATGTTTATAATAGGAATTTTATAATCTTGATTAATAATGGATATGGTGCTTTGTCTGATTCCCCATCGAGTCTACAGGGGGATGGAAAAGATATCAGACAATCTATTTATCATTAGCTCTAGTATTATCAGCAAAAAATCAAGACAAAAATATCCACTGGTTTCTAAATTGTTCAAACGACTGTTCTGTCGAGTAATAAACTAGTGGCCGCCCGCGATTTCGCCAGCGTGGTTCCGTTTCCGTAGGAATATCGGGATAAAATGTATCTAATGTTAGTCTAGGCGGTGTGCCAAATGTATCTAATGTTAGTCTAGGCGGTGTGCCAAATTTTATCCTAATCCGTTCAGCAAAAAAACAACATACCGCATATGAGAATGCAGATCCGGCGCCAACCATAGCAACTTCATGTGGTATCTTTGGTTCAGCTCCTGAATGTACTCGATTATCTCGTCCCACTGCTTGCCTTCCTCCCAGCCGTCTCCAAGCAGATCCGAATCGAAGGCGGTCCAGTACTTGACTCCTAGTCTCTGGCAGAAGTCGAATAACGCCTTGATGCAGCGCTTGTGGCTGTCTATGGTCGGAGTGCCGTCGTCCCATGGACGAGGCTGCTGCTGTTTGTGGTTGTCGCAGCCTGTTAAAAAATGTTATGCCGATTAGAAAATAAAATTAAGTTTTTTAATAATTAACCCTTAATTGGGCGCGCCTAAAAAGTTACTTAAACGGTCGCGTGGGGTGTGTTACAACCCGCTATTAATCGTTTAAATAAAATATAATATGCAAATAAATGCAAATTCAGTTTTTTCTTTTTTAAACTTTTAAACTAATTTATTTGTTAATCAAACTGTAAATTACTCTTTAATTCAATTATCATTTTTTTAACAAGATTTTTGTTTTAAAGTACCTACATGCTATGTATAAAACAAAAATGTTGTTATACTACAGACCCCAATCATTTTGGTCTTCGCACACATTTTTATGATTTTTTTACTTCTGGCACCCTTTGTCTGAAGATGATAGGCCTATTTCAGAAAGAGTTTCTTAGTCCTGTCTTTCATGTTGCCTTTTAGACGTTTTTCCAACAGTGCAGGAAGTGCGTGAAAACTTGCCAAACACGCACTTCTAGCCTAACTGTAAATGACTAGGCTCGGTTTGTCACTGAATTGAATTGTCCCGTGTTTATGAAATACTCGGAAAACCAGCCCGCTATTTTTTTAAGTTATGAGCCTGGAAACATCCTTTGGAGAGTACCACGCGCCCAACTAAGGGTTAACAAAATATCCTTGATAATGTGAGTGTCATTTGAGTTGCCTGAACTTTTCCTGCTCGTCGCCACCGGCCGGCCGACGCGATACGACACCGATACCGACATCGGCGGGTGCAAGTGTGGTTATTGGACCAGGCCGGTTACATCGTGCCATATAATTTCATAGAAATTTGCGTCTACCGACATCATTGATATAATTATACTCTGTGGTCTAGTAGTAACAACGACCGGTATCAGACCCAGGGGTCCCGGGATCGACTCCCAGCGGGGGTACATATTGTATTCGGTTTGATTGGTGATAGGACCCGCCTGACTAGCTACCACCATCTTATCTAAGCCTGACGCCATAACAACAATGTTTTCAGCATTGTTGTGTTCCGGCAGTTAGAGATAAGATAGCCAGTTCCTCAGTGATAAGGATTCTGGGAGAGGCTCGCTTCCATCTTCAGCCTTATCAATACTTAACATCAGGTATGATGAAGGCCAAGAGTCTCCTCGTTGTTCATAAAAAAAACGTATGCAATTTAAAAAACAAATAGACAAATACAAAAATGATCACTCTATAGTAGCAAAAGCAAAACAATAACTGTCTCCATAAACAAGTGTTCGCAAGTTTGACCGCGTGCGAGAGAGACCGACAGAGTATTCTTGATGACTATACAGTGTAACGACACGCCGCAGACACAGACAGATACTACGTGCAAATGTGTTGGACGCTGGCAAGCTTTAGTTAACCGAGCTGTACTGACCATCGCTCTTGAACTCAGTGAGAGACACGCTGAACTTGAGCCAATCCTTCATGGGGCGCTAGTGTACCCGCTCCGCACTGTTATAGAAGCAGTAGGAGGCAGTGTCGCCATGTTGTTATTCTCTACTTTGCCTATGCCTAAATCAAATGTTACAGAAGGTACTGACCATTGCTCCTGAATTCAGTTAGAGACACGCTTAACTTAGCCAATCCTCCATGGGGCGCGAGTGCACCCGCTCGACGCTGTTGTAGAAGCGGTAGGATCACAGAACAATATTATTGTTCTGTGGGTAGGATAGCCGTGTCGCCCGGGGTCGCTATATTATTGTATTAGTTTCCGCTCGCGGTTTTACCCGCGTGGTTCCCGTTCCCGTGGGAATAGCGGGAAAACATGTAGCTTATGTTACTCTCCGTCAGTTCAACTAACTCTATGCCAAAGATCAAATCGATTGGTTGCTTAGTTAGGGCGTGAAGGAAGGACAAAAAAAACCACACTTTCGCATTTATAATATTACTAGCGGATCCTCGCGGTTTTACCCGCGTGGTGCCCGTTCCCGTGGATATATCGGGATAAAATATAGCCTATGTCACTCGGGAGAAATGTAGCTTTCTAATGGTCTAAGAATTTTCTAAATCGGCCCAGTAGTTCCTGAGATGAGCGCGTTCAATCAAACAAACTCTTCAGCTTTATAATATTAGTAAAGATATACAGTATGGAAATTCAAGACGGGCAGTAAGGGCAGGTACCTTAACCGTTATAGCTACATGAAAACGTTCTTAGGCAGGGGCGTGCATTGGTTTTCCAGCGAGGTAGGCACTATAGATTTTAACTAGTCGTAGTTGCGATTATCATTTTGAAAATAAGAGGTTAGCTTACTAATAATATAAATGCGAAAGTATGTCAGTTTGTTTGTTACTGTTTCACGCTAAAACAACTGAATGGATTTGGATGAAACTTGGCACAAAAATAGTAGATAGCCTGAATTAAAGCATAGGATATTTTTTATCCCGATATTCCCGCGGGAACGGGTGGAACAGCGGGCAGCCGCTAGTAATGATATAAATTCGCTTACCACTTTTTTGCCGTATTCTTGAGGCTGTAAATAATGTTATGTGAACATGCTTCCTAGGTATAAATGTATAATTTTCATAGGCACCTGGCGGCCGAACGAATTTTTCACCACCACAGATATCTCAAAAATGTATGGATAATAAACATGACTCTTAAAAAGTCACTTAAACAATGTCATTTGAGCGATAGCTGTAGTGGCTTGGCCCGATGTTAATTTTGTTTTATGTCACTTCACTTACATCACTCACGAATACCAGGTTTAATATACGAGCAAAATAACAACTGTTCGAAAGGTTACGTACGTAATTTCTGTAAACAAATCCAATCCTCAGCACAATCGGCACACTCTAATTTTTCAATTAAATTTTAATTGCATAATACTTATTTTATACACAAACACACACACCAACTCCTTTTTTCATAGCACTAATACTAAACACGGAAGGAAATTAACAAAACAAGTAAATATTAATGTAATTATCGAATTAACTCGTGCGGGCGTAATGTCAACAAACACACTAAAAACAAAAACATGGCCGGCACGGCAGCACTCTTGTTGCAAAACTTTTCTATCTCGTATTAAAAAGTGTGGTTGAATTGAAAATGTCAACAAACACTCTTATGGCAGCGCAATAATGTGAAACTCGTTCAACTAAACTTGCAGAGCAAGCTATGGGAGCCAGCACGGAGTGAGTGAGAGATATGGGGTCGGGGGTCGTCGGTTTATCTCGCGACAGTTCATTCGGCCGAGTAAGCGTGCTTACCGAACCCATTTCAATTGAGAACGTCATGTCTTAGGACGACGACGTTCACATTTTAGGTCAACATTATACGCGGTCGTATTACCTTGACCTTGACTTTTTATAATTTATGTTGTATGAAACGCTCTTGCTTCGAATAGGCAATCCGGAGCCTGCCTACTGTTAGTATTTAGCGTTAGGAAAAATTACGACGTTGAGCAAGCTATTCGTTAGATGGCGCTGTTTTACATATTGGGTGAGGTGTTGAATAGACATTTTGTTATAGAATATCAGTAGGTGATTATTGGGCATTCTGGAACAGTTTTTTCACTCCATTGATCTCACGTCCGTTCGATCAATTTCGTAAAACTGTTCCAGAATGCCCAATAATCAATATGAAAATATGTGAACGATCTTACTGCTGTTCGATTACTTTCGTAAAACTGTTCTAGAAATCAGTGTGGGCCTGTTCTATAGTACCTATTTCCATAATTATTTTAAAACTTTGTGTAAGACTTACCTGCGTAATAACGCTGCTCATTTCACATGTGAAATTAATTATTTCACGTTTTTCACTCACTTTAACTCTCACACTCACTTTCAAGGCTAACTTCGAGATTACTGAAACCTTAATTTGGATAACACTCAACAGCGGACGTAATAGAGCTTATCGTATTGTTTTGGACTGGTTGTTCGTGTCAGTGACCAAACTTGGCTGGTGGCACCTATGATCGAATTACTATCGCAACGCTAAGGAAAGTATCGTTCTAGGCCGTTTGCTCGTGTCTTTCGCCTGTTGGCTGGTGACACCTAAGAAACGAATTTCCATCGCGCATTGATCAAAAATTTCAGATAATATTCAATGTCAAAGCTAGAAAACCACCGTTATCTGGGCCGGTTGCTCATGTCTTTCGCGCACTGGCTGGTGACATCCAGAAATGGTTGGTAATTCTATGGCAGAGGCATTAAAATCGTCTGATGGATGATGATCGTGCCGGTGACCAAATTTGATTGGTGACACCCAAAAACGAAAGCCCCATCGCGAAACCGTTAAGAGATGGCCGTTGTGAGTCCATCTGTCCAAATTTCCGGTATGATCAATAAACTCGCACAGATCTGCTCAGTAGGATGGACGGTGTGACTATGATTGACTTTGGTCAGAAGGAAACTGCGTGACACACTGGAAGGTTTAAGTTAAGTATAGGTTCAATTGCAAATAGTATATTTTGACTAAGACATTAAGGAATGGTTTGTGTTGAGTATATAATCCGCTTATTACATTAAGCTTTTACATGTAGTGTTATATTTTGTCAAATAAACAAATAGGTCCCGACAGTCGTATCGTGAGAATGAATTTATAACAAGTACTAGTTAGATCACACGGTTTCGTTCAAGTTTTACGAAATATAAATGTTATAGTGTTAAATACGATTTCCTCGTAAAATAAAATATTTTGAAAAGTCAAATGACAAACAATTTTTGTTTGGCTTTTCGGATAAAATAAAGTCATGCAAACGATGATTTTGCTGACATCGTAAATTAATGATGTCCTTAAAATAAATATATTATCATAAAACGTTTACTTACACCCAAATAATTTAATTGTTTGACGCTATTGTAGGATTTTTTCTTTTTTACGTAGTTACCATATAAAATATACAATTAACTTTTCAAGCATTACACATACAAAAACACAACGCATTTTTTAACTAAGGATCTAGTAAGTCCAGTGTTATCTTTAAGTAACTTTATTTAAGTATTTTAATCAAATAAAGATTTTTACCCTGGTAATTTCATCAAATTATTTATTATTGTTATTGCACTGTTACAAATAAACAAACATACAAATGTAGTGAGATGTGTTCTTTATATTAGTTGTAGCGACACAATAACATCGCTACGTAATCGTCGTCAAGTAACGAAGAAATTCAGGATCAGCGAAAATTACGAATGCGTCTTATAAACAATGTAATATACAGTCAACTGCATGTCAGGTTTTACTGTTTTTAAGTTACGATAAGACAGAAGGTGGAATCGCGTTTCTCCCTTAACCACAGAGGAACTGGCTATCTTATCGTTGAATATAACTTAAGCTTAATTACTTTGCATATGCAAGTTCTATGTGTAGGTAAAATATTTCATTTAAATAATAGGTAAGTGAGAAATGATTAAGCCTATACCCACCCAGAAGGCTGTCCCATGTCATGTGGCTGAGACGACGAAGTAATGATTACCATTCTTAAATTATTAGTTCTACGTTATAGATAAGTAAACCTATTTGTCAGTGAATTATTACCACTCGATTAGATGGTCATTATCACCAGACGACAGTGATTGTTGAAATAAGATAGGTACTTGCAATATGTAACTCATTGTTATAACGATTGACACAAGAGCGCTCTCAAGGTCAAACAGCAAAGTCTACCTTGCGTTCACCTCTACATTACTTCAACTTTTATAGTAGGCTGGGTAGATTAAGGCAAAATCATATAAAGAAATTAGAACCGTTATTAAAATCAGTAAACTACATCTGTAATAAAAATATATGCTATAAATAATAAATAATAAAATAAATAATTAATTGCATACAATCACACCAATTATCTAGCCCACGTTAAGTTTCATGAAGAACTTGTGTTATGGATACTAAGATATTTGGTAATTAGGAATAATAAATAATATCCTCATTTTTCGAAGTATATTCTGTTTAGTAGTCTTATTATGTCGGGATCGGTTTGCTATTAATAAAATTTAATTTTTATCTAAAACAGGGTCGACGGAGGATTGCCCACAGTATTTAAATTTCATAGTTGAAAATACTGTTTTAACTTGTTATCAACTCATAATTTATAATCACAAAACTTGATTATTTACAAGAAACGCGAGTGAGTTTCCTTTTTGCCCGGTCTCCCCTACATTTTTCGGTACATTTGAGTGTCAATTTTACCGCTTTAAAGTGAAGCGATTTCCGCAATGCGATACTTTTGTTTTTCAAATGATAATTACAATTAACTTTGGTAATCAGTGGTTGTAAACTATTACAGGTTTATATTTAAACAATTATATTTTAAAAGCAATTTGGAATTAGGTTATCCGGAACAAAAATAGTTTGAAGTTCAACTTAAAAGCCCCTGTAGGTACGTAAATTGTTTCCAGGTTCAGTTCTTTATTTATTTGTTGTAGTGCTTCATCAAATTAAATATTTATTATAAAAATAAAAACAAAAAGTTCTTTAAATTTTTACCTACAATATCATTTACTATTAAACTAAGGATTTTTCAAATAATAAACACACGAATGTAATAAAATGTTTTTCACCCCTGGTTAAGAAATTATTGAAGATTCAGCAAAAACAACCTATTTAAAACGATTTCCGATCAATAAGTGTCACAAATTGTAGTGCTGCTCCGTCACTATTAGCGAAGACACTCTGCCTCTCCGTCACCAGCCAGCGGTTCGCCAGTCAGCCAACTGCTTCATCCTCTCTCTGCGAAAGCACTCTGCCGGCCCACGCCCAGCGCCCTGCTCGCCCAGACACTTAACTGTCCATCAGCCAGCTCTGCCATCACCGCAAGCTCACCGTACAACTCACACCAGCAAAACGAAGATCCGTGCTGTTACAATAATGTTCGTAAGTTGTTATTTTACTAAATGATCTTCTTAGTGGTGAATACTAACTAATCCGATAAAGGTAAGTTTGTAAATGTGCTAAAATTACTATCGTGTTTGCGTTAAGAGCTTTATGATATATCTGTCAAGACTTTTCTAACTCAAACGCGTTGGTAACGTTTGCATAATATTTACAAACTTCTGTCCAATTTAAGTTTCAAACGTAAAATTTTTTACCGAATCTAAAATACCTACTTTGAGAGTAAATTGTATCTTAAATTCTTGTAAATTATTTTTAGCTTTATCTAATGTGTGTAATAATAACTTCCAGGTCGGACTCAGAATACTACAACAATAAGCGCAGCAAAGGCGCTAGAAAACTGGTCGTAGAAGATTTCGTCGATTCGGACGGCGGCGATGAGGAAACGACTTCCAAAGTAACGTAAGTATTAATTAAACAAATGTCTGCCCAGTTATTATATATTAAAAAAAACATATTTTCTCTTTAAAACTTAAGTCTTAGATTGTTAGGTAATGATAATAATAACGCTAGAGTTTCAACTTTAAAAAGATTATCTTAATCTTATAACAATTACTTAGATACTTATTTTTTTCCTTTACTCTTTTATGACTAGTTTATTCAACATGTAATCTTGATGTAGGTGCTTACACTTTTTTTTTTATTATAGGATATTATGTGTAATATCATTGATCGTTCAATACATAGTTTTCTTTTATTTTTCTGCAGTTCCAAGAAAGAGCCGAAACCTGCCAAAGCGGTAAAAAGGAAGGCGCCAACGTCAAAAAAAATGGCTGTTACAAAGTCAACTGGGTGGCAAATTGACTCAGATAGTGAGGAAGAGGCGGTGGTTCGACGACGAGGCAGTGAGACCCAGCCCTTGCAGTCGTCTTTGTCGCGGCGTGTCGCCGACGGGGTCCTGCGTCGCACCACCCAGAGAGACGGTGACGTTTACATAGAAATAAAGGTATACAACACCAAGGAGATATTGAAGGTGGAGCCGAAAGATCGTTGGGAACAGGCGGTAATATCATTGAAATACCAAGCAGATTCCGATGCTCCAGAGCTGATTCCACTAAAGGAGGCGCTCAAGCTCTGCAAAAAAAAAATTACGGAGGAGGGTAAATTTTTTACCATTAAGAAAAAGTAATACTTAGTAATAGGATTTTTTATTTACTTTTATATTTTATGTGTTTTGTATGATAATGATTATATTTTTAAGATATCTTTAATGTTAGTATAGTCATTTCGTTATAGGTATTTTACTAAATAAATAAAATAAAATAAAAAGATGAATAAATAACAAACAATTTTACTTATTATAAGTTAAACTCTATTCCTATAAAATATTTAAATAATTATTAATACATTTTGTACATTTTTAGTACTTACAAATTTGTGTAGGAATTATTATACCTATTCAACCAGTCCATTCAATAAAATATCACCGATTTAAAAACTTTAGCAGCTTAGGATAATAGTTCGCTTTTATTATGGCAAGCAAAACAGTGTATTGCACAGTTTGTGACATATCCGTTAAAAGTAAAGCATTCTCAGCCCATTTGCGGAGTAATATCCATAAAAATAACAGTTCCATCGAAATAAGTGACGGAATTGAAAAAATAAGCAGTGCATTCCGAAGTCGGATCGCATCGTACAGGGTTCGGGCGCCGGCGACGGCTGATAGCGGTGACGACACGAATGACGTCAGCTTGTGTCCGCCGGCTGAGTTCCTATCTCAGGTTCGCTCTCGCGTGCATAACTTATTAGCTGCAAGACAGGCAACCTATAGTTCTATTAAGGTTAATTTTGAATTTTTCGCCGAGTTTAAGTTACCGAAAACTAGCACTAGTGAAATAAAATCATTTGCTTTTGGTCAAAATGTGGTGTTACACCATAATTACGATTTTAATGATCTGTTTTCAAAAATTGTCAGCTCTATTGTAACAAGCATTGACGAATTTGAGGAAAAAGATAGCGGTTGGTCTTTTGTAAGAAATTTATACTTAGAGGTTAATGTTAACAAATATAATCCATTGAGAGCCGCCCGGTTCATTGATTTGCCGCGAAATTTAAAACTAAAGCATGCATGCATTAACATACAAAATAATGACTCCTTCTGCTTTTTATGGTGTATAGTAGCCGCATTGTTTCCAGCTAAGAACAATGCACACCGAACAACTTCATATCCTCACTTTGAGAATGTTCTGAATATTCAAAATATGATGCATCCAGTTGGATTTTCAGATATTAGGATTTTCGAGAAAAATAACCACCAAATCAGCGTTAATGTGTACGGTCTTGCAAACAAGTCTAACATTGTTGGGCCCCTCTATAAAACGCAGAGCAAAAGGAAACATCATGTTAACTTATTACTATTAGAAAAAGGTGAATTTAAACATTATTGTTTGATAAAAAATTTAAGCAGATTACTTAGACCTCAGTTAACAAAACATCACGGAAAAATATACTTTTGTGACGATTGTATGATATTTTTTAATAGCGAACAAAATTTGAATACTCATATTTGTAGCGGTGTCCGGACAGTGTTGCCTGATCCAGGCACTGTTATTCAATTTAAACATTTCGAAAGAATGCAAGATATGCCATTTGTTATATATGCGGATTTCGAATCCTTATTAGTGCCTCAATCAAGTAGTGATGGATTGGTCTCGAATAATACATGCATTTTACAAAAACATTTACCCGCCGCATTTGCATACTACGTTGTTTGTTCATATGATAGCTCTCAAAATAAATACGTGTCATATCGTGGTCAGGATTGTGTAGAAAAGTTTCTTGAATATCTTGGCGAAGATATAACTAATATACACAAGATTTTAAAAGAACCGATTCCAATGACGTCACTTACATCCTATGAGCAAAAGAGCTTTGATGATTCAAAATATTGTTTCCTTTGTGATCAGTTATTGTTCGACGATAAAGTTAGAGATCATTGTCATTTGACAGGAAAATATCGTGGTGCAGCACATTCTTATTGCAACTTACAATATTGTGTACCAAAATTCATTCCGGTATTTTTTCATAATTTATCCGGGTATGATAGCCATTTATTTATTCGACAGTTAGGAGCGACACCGGGTAACATTAAAGTTATAGCAAAAAATAAGGAAAACTACATATCCTTTACAAAGTTTTTTAGTGTAGGACGTGAGGAATACATGCCAGTTAGATTTGTAGATTCATTCAAATTTTTAGGTACTAGCTTAGAAAAGCTTGCAGGAAATTTGAATAAAAATGATTTTTTTCACTTACCTCACTTTTTCCATAAAACGGAACATTTTGATTTACTAAGACGTAAAGGTGTGTATCCTTATGAGTACATGACAAATTGGAAATGCTTTGAAGAAGACAGGTTACCACCACGAAAATGTTTTTATAGTAGTTTAACCGATGAAATTGTTTCAGAGTCAGATTATTGTCACGCTCAATGTGTTTGGAAAACGTTCAATTTAAAAAATCTAGGCGAATATACTGATTTATATCTTAAAACTGATGTCATTTTACTTGCAGATGTTTTTGAAAACTTTCGTAGAACTTGTAAAATTAATTACAAATTAGATCCTGCATTTTATATGACGGCACCTGGCCTAAGTTTTGACGCAATGTTACTTAAAACTAAAGTTAAATTGGAACTTATTGAAAATCTAGAAATTTTACGTATGATTCAAAAAGGAATCCGTGGTGGTGTGTGTTTGTGCTCTACGAGATACGCTAAGGCGAATAACAAGTACATATCGAATTACGATCCGTATATGCCTGATAACTATTTACTGTACATTGATTGTAATAACTTATATGGTTATGCAATGTGTTCTTATTTGCCTTATTCAAATTTCGAGCTCATTAGCCAAACGGAAATTAGTGAACTTAATGTTCTTCATATACCTAATGATTCAGAGTTTGGTTATATCTTAGAAGTAGATTTAGAGTACCCAGAGAATCTACACGACTTGCACAATGACTTACCTTTTTGTGCCCAGAAATTTACACCACCCAATTCTAAAAACTCTAAATTGATTCCAAATTTGTACGATAAATTTTATTACGTAATTCACTACGTGCACTTAAAAACGTGCTTAAAACATGGTTTATTGTTGAAAAAAATTCATAGAGTAATTAAATTCAAACAAAGCCCATTTCTTAAGCAATATATAGATTTGAATACTGAATTGCGTCAAAAGGCTAAATCAACATTTGAACAGGACTTTTTCAAATTATTAAATAACAGCATTTTTGGGAAAACTTTAGAGGATACCGAAAAAAGATTGAGCGTTCATTTAGTCAATCAGTGGAATGACATCAGAAATAAAACAAAAAAATGTTATACCGCCGAGCAATTAATTTCAAGACCGAATTTTCATAGCTGTACGGTTTTCACAGAAAACTTTGTAGCTGTGCAAATGAAACCAGAGTCAGTTATTTTAGATAAACCTATTTACATAGGATTCACTGTTCTAGAAATATCAAAAAATCACATGTATGATTTTCACTACTCTATTACAAAACCGTTTTATGGTTCCAATTTAAAATTATGCTACACCGATACTGATAGTTTGTTGTACTCTATCGAGGCAACGGACATTTACGAAGACATAAGATCCAATTTTCAACAGTACTTTGACACGAGCAATTACACGGAAAATAATCAGTTTAATATAGTTCCGAGAAACAAAAAGGTCCCTGGATTATTTAAAGATGAGATGGGAGGGCAACTTATCGTTGAATTTGTGGGTTTGAGATCTAAGTTATATTGTGTAAAAACTCAAGACCAAGAGATAAAAAAGGCAAAAGGGATTAAAAAATCTGTAGTTAAAAAAATCGATTTTAAAGATTATAATAAGGTACTACTGCTTAATAAGGCACTTAGGAAGACAAATGTATTATTTAAGTCTTTGAAACATGAGATTTTTACGCAAGCCGTTAGTAAAGTTGCTCTATCTTCACATGATGATAAACGCATTATACTTAAAGATAAAATATCTACTTTGTCCTGGGGACATAAATCAAGCTTATTCTGAGTTTTTCTGTTTGGTTGGACTGGTTGAAAAAATAATAGAGTTTGTTAAATGTTTTAAAGTTAGTTTTTTAATACTATTATTATGTTAATTAAGTGGTAGGTATAATTATCAATATGTATGATTAGTTTAATAAATGTAGTTTATTTTGTAATGTTTATATAGATGGTAAATGGGAGTATCCTTGTAATTATTAAATAAATAAAGAAATAAAAATTTTGGACCCTACAATTATGACAAAAAAAAAAAAGTTTTTTCATAATATAATTGTACCTAGTACGTATAGGTAAAAAATACCTACTTAAAATAAATTGTATGTATGAAAGTTGTTGTTTTATTCTGAATCTAGTTTCCTCTCACCATTTTACTTCATAGCCACCGATCACTGAGAATTTATAAAATATAAATGACAAGAAACAAGTCCTAACTTGTCTGATTCTGAATGCATCGCGGCACGCGTTTGCCGCTTTGTCAGCAATACGTTTCCACTTACATAAAACTCACACCATAACATAAGGTATCGACATCAGGAGCAAGTTCTAACTCGTCTAATTTTAGGAGCTGTGTCAGCTGTAGGTTACATACTCACACGATCACAAAGCAAAGGTATAAATATTCGTGTTAACTGCAAATCTTAATTTATTTTCATAAGAACATCAAATATGGTAAGTTGCTTTTAAAATATATGTTGAATGTATTTACCAACTAAATATAGGAAACTGTTCGCTTTTAAATATATGTCTCATATTATTCATTTCAGGATATGTCAGTGAACACCGAGAATCTCGTCGAAGACTTACGCTCACCATCTCCGGTCTTACAAGACGCGCAGGACCCGCTCGAAGGATGGACACAGATATTCCCTCCTTGGGTTGTAGAGCCACAACACGAAGAAACGCCGTTGGAGCTCAAAATCCGAAAGGCGATGGAAAACAAGCAGAAGAGGAAACGAAAGAAGAGATCGTCCTTCCTCAAGCACTTACACAACACCCAGCAGTCGTTCGTGATAAAAAGTCCGCCGAAGAAAGGACGACGTCTCATCAAGATTGAGATAATAGACTTCGAGCATGAAATGCTGGGTGAAGGTGACTCGCCAGAGGATGCCCTACTATCTGCGCAATATGTGGTGTCGGAAGACATGGACCAGATTATGGACCAGGCGGAAAACCTCATAAACAATATATCAAAAAAAATATGTGGTTATAGCTATAGTTTTTAAGGCTATGAATCAACTTATTTTTGTAAATCAAAGTTCTCATGTAGGTTTTATGCGTAACATCTCAAGTTACTTATAAACCTATAAAGAGATACATTTAAAAAAAATACCTACAAACATAATTATAATCTTTAGTATTATCATAAATGTAATAACGTTTTTACTATATTAATTAAGGGTTTATTAAATAAGAATGTCACAATTTTTTTTTTATAATTAAATTTTAAGGGAATTAATCATGTCGTTTTATTTCTCTATTAAAGGTATTCAGGTAGGTAAATGAAAAAAGTTTTAAATGTACACTTATTTATTTTTTTAAATAATCATACATTGATATTTTATTCTCTAATAACCATTTCCTTATACAAATAACATTTTTCAAAGCACAGTATTTCATATGGTTAAAACAATTGTATGCAAACATATCTTTACAGTAAAGATTACTTAGAGTTTCTAGATTAGGTATACCCTTAACACTAATATCTAAAACATTTTCATGACCACATAATTCTCGCACCCATTGAACTTTTTCTTCTCCTTTCACTATGATTTTGCGTTCTCTGAGGTAACGTTTAATGAGTCTTTTAAATTCTCTGTAGTCAATATATCCCTCACTCCATCGGTATCCTCGGTTTCTTTCTATCCACCAAACATGTTTCCTTTCTTCGAGAGTTAGTGTAGAGAATGGATATGGAGGTTTAATTAAAAAAATTTGAGTGTGTTCTGATGTGCCTATAACTAATTCTTTTAATATGAATTTATTTTTCCCATTTTTAAAACCTTGCACATCCACTATTATAGTATCTTTATTCATGATTTTTTTTTGACGATGTTACTCAGAGGTCTATATTCAAATATGCAGTCGTTGAGTATGAGGCAATATGCGGCAGTCTGATCAGGTATCTCTTGATCTGCTTCTATTTCAATACGGACGTCAATAGATCCCTTAAGCGTTTCGTGTTGGCGAGAACAGTCGATAACAAATAAAGGAGCGATTTCTTTAAACTCTTTCAAACTCAACAACGGCTCTGGTCTACGACCATGATAAGACTGCTGAAATCTTGCATACTGTTCGTATATTAATGAAAACTTGTTGTCAGCAAAATTAATATTCAGTCCTTCATAAGGATAATATGATGAATTTAAAAATACTCTTACATCACGAATAAAACAATGATCAAACTCTGCCATGGACTCTTTCGCATTATGTTTACGGTTAGATTGTAAAGCAATTACTACAAATCGTGGTTTTTCAATCTGTGATGAAGTTTTAATAGACCAAGTGTGTTTACGTGTTTTGGGCAATAATGGATACTCATACAAATCCCAATTACGAAATGCTACTTCAATAGGACGATCTTTTTCTAAATGCTTTAATAAATTAATTCTTTCACGGTCTGATACTTTAACATGAGGAACTCGCCAGACAATTTTACTTATTATTATGTCCTCCACGACTTCATCGGTAGATAGTTTCAAAGCATTGAGATTTGTGTTGCTCCTCAATAAAACTAACTCATGCTTACAGTTAATTATGATTTTTTCATAATCTTCTGCAAAACCTAATATTTTATTCAGAGGTATTGATGCAGAGAAAACTCCATTATTGACAGTGGTCGTACCTGTAGGTGACCAGCCCCAAACTTTTGCACACTTCGATTCATTTTCATTCAACGAAAGATAGGATTTTATAGTTGTAGAAATGCCTGCATTTTTTACCTTATCTATTTCTACACCATTTAACTCATATCGAATATCTTGAAAAAGAAATAATGCTGGGTTATTAACAAAATGCACACTTGTTATTGTTTCTTTTTGTTTAGTAGTACTGTTATATTTATACACGTTGACTTTGCCCTCAATGTACAAACTGCTGAGTGCAGGCAACACATACAAATCTTGCTGATTAATAGGTATTCGTATTTCATCGTTCTTGTTGAAACTTGTTACATATGGCTTATATGAATGATATTCGAAACTTTCGATGCTGTTATCGTACGATGCCAGTTGAGTAATATTTAAAATATTCATCTTAACAAGCCCAATAGTTTTAAAAAATCTTTATTGCTTTTGGTTAGCTTCTTCTTTAAATGAAGCGGTGTTCTTTTCTGAGAGGAGCTTTTAGAACTGACTTGAACAGTAGATGTGGATGGGGTTTTATTAAAATTTATCATTTTTTTCTAAAGTGTAAATACAGCTGTACTTCTTCACCACGTAAGTTGATCTGCTTATTTTCAGCGTCTAACAACCGTATGTTAATAGCGTTGATCGAATTTTGATTGACCGGAAAATAAATAAGGTTTTTAGGTATTTCGATAATTCTATAGCCTGGTGGTACGTTAGGCACAAATTCGTAAATAATATGACTTGCTTTCCCATTCACAAATGATCCACTGATTACGTCACATTCGATTCGCACTACAGTTGTTGATAAAATGCTGATGGGGTACCGAGATTCAGTGCTTATATTAGCTTTTATTGTATCCATACCAAAACCCAAAATTTTACCAAGAGAATCATTTTTATCGAAGTACACATTTTCAGAACAGTAAATACATGTTTTTAATGTATTATTATTACAAGTTAATTTTAGCGCAGCATTCCTTATGTTACTTTTCAAAAAATCACAAATATCTTGAAGTTCATATGATCCTTCAGGTATTTCGATCACTTTATCTTTGCCATAATAAAATTTATTATTTCTTTCATCTATGTTCGGGATAGAATTAAAAGTTGAAAAATATAAGAGTCCACACTCATATTCTCCGCGTAATTGCAAAGTTGGCGAGTAATTTGTTATTAAAGATTCTCCTCTGCCAGTTATTGACACAGTGAAAGACATATTTGTACTGATAAGTTTTTTTATTTCGTTATCATTTTAAATGTTTTTTCCAATAGTCTCTTAAAAATTTTAAACAAAGATGACCACAGTTTATAGTTCCAAACTTTTGATACTGTACATAATTATAGTTTACAAGCATGTACCTTAAATAATTTATCAATTCTAATGGTGGCTTTAGATTGCCAAAACTATCAAAGTATTCACAGTAGTCATTATGCTTAACGTAGGCTACCCAATGGGTTCCGGGATTATCAGAACTATCTAAATTTATTATAGCACACTCGATCTTTCTTGGTTTTAAAGGAAGTGCATCTCTCATGAAAACTCCTCGAAAGTGTGGAATATCAGTAGCATGCTCCAATATATCTAAATTAGTGAGAGGTCGTCTGGGTAGCCGTTTCATTAGTTTTTTGAAGGATTCAGATATAAACCAGTTCCTTTTTTATGAGGCTTGATATACAGTCCTTTTCCTAGAGCTACAGCTTCCATCATCTTGTTATGTCGTTCAGATTCTTGCAGATTTTTCTGACCAGCCTTGTAATCATTGACAGCCTTTGCTATACCAGCTGCACCTCCAGCAAGTGAACCTAGAGCTGATAGTCCAGCGAAAATTGGAATAAGAGGTAAGAAACCGCCACTTTTTGGAATGGGAATACACCGTGGCAGCCGTATTCCTTTTTTATTTGTAAACAATTTTTTTGCAGCTGCATGAGCGAATTTTATAGCTGTATGATTGTCTTTAGGTTTTAATTTCTTTATTTTTGATTGTATTTTTTTTACAACTGACATAAATGACCGAACTCCAGCACCAGCTTTAAGTTTTGCTTTCATTGCATTTTTTACAATCCATGAAGCTACTTTTTCTCGTTTTCCGGCATCCTTTGATTTCAATCTTTTCTTAGCCATATTCATAAGTTGTAAATCAGCTTTATGTCGGACACTCAAATCACTGTTATTATAAGCAATGTCGTGATACATACAAGCTTCATCTAATTTATTTATGCCTCGATCACCTCTTAGTAATCGTTTTTGAAGTTTTGTTCCAGGGCCACAAAACTGATAACCGGGGATATGTAACTCAAACGGTAAGTTATTTATTAAGTTGTTAATAATACCACTTCCCCCTTTCATTGATGTCTTCAAAGTGAGTTACATCGAATTACAATGTCTCATTTATATTACAAAACTAGCGTATTTTTGTCTACCCAACTATTATGTTCATCGCTAAGACCTAACCATTTAACAAAAAGTTTTTTACCTTTTCTTTTTAAAACTTTTTCAATGAGATAAAGATCCGGAAATTTAGTTCTTTGTAATTCATATTCGTAGAAAGATCCTAAAATCCTTTGTTTGTGTTTATCTTCCAAATGGTAAGTAGGTGGATGCGTATTATTGACCTTAACTATAACAAATATCTCCGTTGACCAGTTAGGGGTGTAACCTTTGTAAAAATCTCCTTTATATTTGCTAATACGAACATGATCATCAAGTTTAAACTTAGGTTTTCGAACTTTCTTTGGTTTTTGTGTTTTAATAATGTTAGACTTTACAACCATCTGGTTTTCTTTATTAACTTCAATAGGTTTGAATTTTGTTATACGGTGAGTAGTATTATTATAGTTTTCTACAACCGAATTTAAATTTTGCCCCAACCATTGGTAATGTCCGTGCAAGCTGAAAAGTTTGTAAAGATTTTGTTTTAACGTTCGTATTACTCGTTCTACAATAGACGCTTTTTTTACAGAGTAGGTAGAATAATGATTTATATTATATTTTACTAATAAATTATTGAAAGTATCATTATAAAACTCCTTGCCTAAATCAGTTTGTAAATATTTAGGTTTTCGTGTTGAAATGGTTAGTATCTCTTGTAATGCATCTGTAACACATTGTTTCTGTTTTGATTTTAAAGGATTTACCCACACATATTTTGATAAAGTATCTATTACTATCAAAATGTATTTAAATCCTTTATTGAAATGCGAATATTTCTGAAAATCCATAAGATCTGCTTGCCATAAATCATCTATTCCTTTAATGATTGTACATCGACGCGGGAAATTTCTTCTCGCCGCTTTGTGAAGTTCATTGACGATGTCTTTTTTACTCATTTTTATTTTTAGATTTAATCAAATGATCTATCTCTGTTTTAGTATAATATAAATTACTAAAACGATTTGAAGTCACCTTTTCCAAGTTATTTAGGTACTTTTTAACATCAAGAGATACTTTTTTTATCTCGTCTCTTATTTCTTGAACTGTTTTATCTAAATAAGCTTTATTAACTGCTTCGTCGTCTTCTTCCGGAGCCGTTAAACCTTTCAATTTTGATGATTTCAAATCGAAGTGTCCTGTATCTGACTTCACTAATGTATCGCTGAAGGTATCAATATATTTTGCTAATCGTAGACGCTTATGAACATGATGACCAAACTTGTCAATGTTCATTGTTGCACTGATGGGTTATCCAAACTGAACCATTTCCCTGTCGCACGTTCTTTATATTTTACATTATTGATTATTCCTGCTTCACAAAGTTCTTCCATAATTGCGATAATTTCATTGTCTAAGCCAGTGTTACCCGCATCTCGTGAGGCGAGTAATATTTTTAAACGTTCTACTAATTCATTTGGATCATCCCAATAAACCAAGTCCGTATTCTTTTTCACTGTTTTTAGTACGTTAATACCTTCTCCATGTGAAAGACTTTCCACACTTGTTGTTGCATTTCTAGCAAACTTAAATAGAGGTTTTATTACATTCATGTACTTGAATCCTTTATTGCTGTTTATTTGTTTGGATGAATCATAATTGCGTCTGTGTGCATTGGTTTCTAATAAAAGTAGTTTATAGTTATGTAAATCGTTCTCTGTAATAATTTTTAAATTTGGTTTCTTTTTAAACAAGAGCTCTTTCAATCCATCTGTTTTATTCAATGTGAACGTTCCTATTTTTAGGATTTTACCATCATCATGAACGCGGGTTTTACCAAGCATCAATTTCCCGCGTTCATTTCTAATTCCAAAAGGTATATTACTCAATACATTAGATGATGTTGACCATGATAGTGTATGATCTTTAACGTTTGGTGATGACTGAAACGACTTGAACGATCCCTCGCTGACATTGTGATCTTCAGAAGGTGATACTCTAAGTGTTTTGTTTTTGTGTAAGTCACTGTCAGATTCTATTTCTTCTTCTTCACTATAAAGATCATTGAAATCTTCACTCGATGAGGACAAGGTATCGCTATGATATTTCCTTTTTTTTTTCACAGAAGGCATAGACTGATTTTCATGCTCTTGATGCTTTTCTTCATTTTTATTAGCTAACAAGGTAAGAGGATCGACTATGGGCTTAAATATGGTTTCCAGGACCATATTATTCGATTTTTTTGCATCCTTTATAATGTCAACTTTTCTTTTTACAGCTGCAGCAGATTTCACAATTTTTTGTTTCAGATTTTTCTCCATTTTAGATAAGGTACTGCTTGGTCCTAAATCACGAATGAGAGTAATTCATTCACAGTGTAACAACCTCTTATGTACGTTAGTCTAGTATAATAAATGTATCAAATTTCAACCTGTAGCATCCGTTATTTCTTTCACAATCTTTATTTATCACAAGATAATTGTAAGGCTTATTCCAAACAGCTGAGCACATTTCTCGAAATTGAGACCAGGACATATCAGAACCAACATGCTCATCATAAACGTGTTTTAAATTGATGTCATCTTGTTTAAATAATATAATGAGATTTGTATTGTCCCTTACAAGCTGTTTGGGTACTTTCGTATAAGTCTGATTTATATAAAAACAATCAATGTTCTTATGACGTCCCATAGCAAAATAATTCCTTATGTTATTTTGATTTTCACAAGCAACGTCGTCGAAAATTATAATAGAATCAGGTAAAGCCTCGTGCGGACTTAATATTTCACTGTTATGGTTGTATTTATTATATGAAATTCCAGGCACCCTTTCTAAAACTTTTTCAAGAAATAAGTATTTCGTTTGGTACAAGGATTTTGAATAAACATAAAGGTGGCGAAAATGTAGACCCTCTTTATGCAGTAATAAACTTATGACTAAATTGGTCTTTCCACAATTTGATGGACCACAAACGACACAGCGTATTGTATTTGGTAGTAATCTACCATGTCGATTTGACTCAGTCGGTAACGGAGAACAAAGACACTCTAATTTTAAAGTTTGTTTTTGTTTCACAAACTTCATCATCAGTTGATAGCTGTACAAGACTATAGAGCTATGAGGTTTTTAATTGAATGCGTTAGAATCATGATACATAGATGTTATATAAACAGACGATGTAATTTCCCTGAGGATGCCAATCGTGCAGTTTTACTAGTTTTTATAAGAGCTAGGTAAATTAAGTGATATGGCACGGCATGGAAAAATTATAAAACCGCCCATCACTGATCGAACAGCAGTAAGATCATTCACATATTTTCATATTGATTATTGGGCATTCTGGAACAGTTTTACGACATTGATCGAACGGACGTGAGATCAATGGAGTGAAAAAACTGTTCCAGAATGCCCAATAATCACCTACTAATATCTGAACCATATTGAACTAAATTAACTTTATATTATTAAATTAGTGGCATGTTATTTAGGTTTTTAATGAGGAAGGCAGTGCCTAATTGCCTATATAATATGCACGCCCTTGTTCTTAGGTAACCATCCTTAATTTTTTGAGAAATATTGATCTGGATTCACGGACTTAGAAAAAAATTTACAGTCAGCAGGAAAATGGTCAGTTAAAAAAATATATGCCAATCGATCCTGTTTCTCATAAGGATCAAAATACTCTAACCCCCATATTCTAAGTCGTTCCTCCAAAACTTTTTACACTCCACTCAACCTCGTCGTGGGTAAAAATGGTGGTGTGCGCTAGGCCTAACACGGAGCGGCTACGTACTCTTTGGCTCCTCCAGGTCCTTACGGAGTTATGACTTAGAATACCGATTTCGAGGTGTATTTCGAAGAGGTTTTCAATGAGGTTTCGTTAAGTCGAGGACGAGTAAGTTTTGGAGGAACGACTTAGAATATGGGTGTAAGACACCAACTGAGGTATGAGTACTAGAAATCGGGGTCTTAGACCGTTTTGATCCTCATAAGGCCTGTTCCTTATGAGGATCAAAACGGAGGTATTAGCATCAAAAAGTTTTATTATAAAAAAAATTTTTTTTTCGCAAATTGTATTTTTTATTTTTCAAAATCCGTGAATGCAGTCCAACATTTCTAAAAAAATAAGGATGATTTCCTAAGAACGTTTTCATGTAGCTACAAAGGTTAAGGTACCTGCCCTTACTGACCCGTTTTAAATTTCCACCCTGTATAGTTAGGATTAGGATTATATATATTATAGGATATTAGGATTATCTATCTCGTCTATGCCTGACCTAAACGTAAAAGGTACTGTACTGACCATTGCTCCTGAATTCAGTGAGAGACACGCTGAACTTGAGCCACTCCTCCATGGGGCGCGAGTGCACCCGCTCCGCGCTGTTGTAGAAGCGGTAGGAGACCGAGTCGCCCAGGGCCGCCATGTTGTTGTACTCTATCTTGTCTATGCCTGGGGAACGTAGGGAGAAAGACTATTAGACAATGAAGCTCATTTAAAGAGTCATCCCGTGACCACGGCAGCTGTAAAGGTGCCGAAACGTCGGGAAAATCAAAAACCCCCAAAAACACCTAAAATACGGACAATTACAACTTAGTTCGTGGAAATATAGCGCGTTTGATATCCGTAAAAGTTGTTTTATTTCAATGAACAGTGCGCGCCAAAACATAAGATGTACGTATCATTTAAAGAGGTAAAAAGTCATCCTATTCTCATGCTTATCGTATTCCTATGTAAGAACGATTTTTTTTACTTTTTTACCTGTCTCAAGCCCTAGGCATGTCACACACACACACACACATTAATTCTTTCTCATCAGAAATTCTCTAGTTCGGTATTGGGTGTTCGCTATTATTTTCTAAATAACAAATAAACAATATATAAAATCGCAAAGAAGACAATACAACACCAAACTTCTTAATTTAATTTTTATTTGATTTAGTCAAGTTATTAAGTTGTTTTATAAAACTGAAATAAAACGTTTTTTACGTGGGTAAAAACGTTTTATTTCAGTGACCGTTTTTCTCACTTTAAGTTCCCGATCAAAGCATATATCAATCTAAAATGAAAACTACCATACAGTATACGATGACAAATTTTCTATTTAAGACCTTGGATTGAGTACTATTACTGACTAAAGACAGTATAATGGTTATTTTGTAGTACAAAATAAACAAACTCACCCTGAAAATAGTCGACACTATCCCCCGGCTTCGCCTCCCGCACCTTCTGCCTCTTCACCCCCGGCTGGCTGTACCCTGACATGGTTCCGTCGACACTCCAGACGGACAGACTGACACGCCGTTATATATAACATCATATGAAAGGACGCATCGGACCGTGAGCGCATTGTTTCAAACTGGCTTTGAAATAATGAGGTGTTGTGACAAATGTTTATTTAAAAAAACGTGTTTAGATTTTTCTTTTTTTGATGTGGTTTGGTGACCTACTTACGATTTAATGATGTATGGTCAACCTCAGAGGTCACCGTAGCACGCTTTATCATCAATAATTAATATTCGTCGTCATCAGCCATTTTTAATGTCCCCACTGCTGGGACACTGGCCTTCCTTATGAATAGATAAGGAGAACGGGCCATGACCCATCACGCGGGCCCAATGCGGTTTGGTGGGTTTTAACGACTGCAAATGCAGCCGGGACGAACGGCTTAACGTGCCTTCCGAAGCACGGAGGAGCTCGAGATAGTAAATTTTGGGTCACCCATCCCGTGACCGACCATTGCGAAAGTTGCTTAACCTCAACAATCGCAACCCGAGCGCGCGAACCACTGCGCCACGGGCTCCTCCGGGAATAATTAATATTAAGCTTCTGCAATAAGCTACGATGCTACTACAAATTTGAATCCTAATGATTATTATAAATGCGAATGTGCGTTTGTTTGTCTTTTCTTGCCGCCCTAACTAAGCTACGAATCGACTTGATTTTTAGCATAGAGTTAGTTGAGAGGACAGAGAGTAAAAGCTACTTTTTATCCCGATAATCCAACGGGAACGGGAGCCACGCGGGTGAAACCACGGGCGGAAGCTAGTCTATACTAATATTATAAAGAGGAAAGATTTGTATTTTTGTATGTAACGAATAAACTCAAAAGCTACTGGACCGATTTTGACGAAATTTGGTATAGAGAATCCTTAGACCCCAAGAAGTAACATAGGCTATAAATGATCCCAAAATTCTCACGGGAACGGGAACCACGCGGGTAAAACCGCGCCCGGCCTCTAGTGCGTTATAAAGATACAGTCGGGGTCAAATAATTAACTGTCAGTTGAATGAAGTAATCATACATACTCGTTTTATTATTATTTATTTAGACCAACCGTGCCCTTTCGCAAGTCCTATACTTTCTGTTTCATCCCTATTACACCAAGGCTCGCATCCACCGGAATCTAAAAAAAATGCGACTAATAATGAAAATGACATGACAATTAAATCAAATTAATGAGTAAATAAATTAACAAATAAAAACAAACAACAAGAGACCACTTACAGAGTTCTTAATTTTTTTTCACTCTTTCAATTGAAGTTGATATTACCATGGAGCACTGTCAGGTGTTCAATTCCAAAAAAAACCCAAATAAAACAACTTTTGCCTTACAAATAATATATTACAATAAAACTATAAAAACATCCATATAATTCGTATCAGCAGCGCTAACGCAGCCACCAAAAGTGGTATCGGTATTGGTACTTTACTATCCGCAGCTTGACCATAGATACCGGAAACCTCTCCTTTCTTCAACGGCGCAGTGAGCCCGGGCATTTTTGGTTTGTCTATGGGTTCTCCCATCATAGAGAATTTACTAGCACTTGTTATTTTGACAGTCAACATTTTCCCCATATAATTATCATCTTTGGGCACTAATACTTGTTCATAGTACTCATTGTGGGCCACGAAGTATTGTTTATCGTGAGATATGTCCGTCACTAAGACCTCTTGGATCTCGCCCACTTTGTGGCCGTACGGCTCGTAAGATCTGAACAGCTCTGATAGCAACTTCGTGCGTTTCTTAACTTCTTGTCCCGGCACCTATAAAAAAGGAGATTTTACGTGAATTGGTTAAATATCTCAAAAATCAGGCAACACTTAGCTACCAGCATGCGTAGCATGAGCACCTTGACAAAGCTATCTCGACACATTTCTCGCGCGAGCGTATTGTCTGTCCCGTTCATACCGTACTGATATGAGCGGGGCAGACATCGCGAGATAAGCATCGACAGCGAGTCGCGGTGCGCATGCTACGCTGGCAGAACATATTTTTAGTTGTTCTTCTGTAGGTATTTAAAGTACAAGGACAATAAAATTTAACTGTCACAGGCGCGTCTACAAGACTACCTCATCAGACGTGTTTTCTAAAACGCATGTCAAATGAAACAGACTGACATAATCAACAATCTGTTCATCAGCATGAATGGGTTTGCTCTTGATCCCAAAATCAAGCCCCGATGGCAAGACAGGATCTACGATGGAGCGAGCTTACCCAGAAGGTGCCTATTCACCCTGGCTTTTAAGAACTTTTAACCGCCTCTGAGGTCTAGTGGTAACAACCACCGGTTCAAACCCAGGGATCCCGGGTTCGATTCCCAGCAGGGGTACATATTATATTAGGTTTGGTTGGTGGTAGGTCTTGTTCTAAGTCCGTTTGGCTAGCTACCACCATCTTATCTAAGTCTAACGCCATAACAGCAGATAGCGCCATAAGAAGCAACGTTTTCAGCATTGTTGTGTTCCGGCAGTTAGAGACAAGATAGCCAGTTCCTCAGTGGTTGAGGATTCCGGGAGAGGCTCGCTTCCAACTTCAGCCTTATCAATACTTAACATCAGGTATGATGAAAGCTAGTCTCCCCGTCGTAAATAAAAAAAAACTTGAGAGGTGTCAAGGGGCACCCGGATGGAACGAAGTTCTCGCTTTCTATGAGAGAGAGAGAGACAGAGAAACACGCGCACGCCGCACGGCTTATAACTATAGCAAAAAGTGTCGTTACAACTTTTGGTCTTAATTTTTTCCATCTAGCCCCCGCGCAACGCAACGCTCGATAAGAAACTTCGTTCCAAAAAAAAACTTTCACTGCTAGGTTTTGAACTTCAGACTTGACGCTAATTGAAGGTTAGACAATCGCAGAAGAGAAGAAAGAAAAATAAAACTTGCAAGTTTGAGGTTTGAACCTCCGACTCGAATCACAGCCTTTGAAGTTTATACACAACCCGCAGGCGCTAGCCGCTCGCTGATTCATATGACAAAATAGATGTACCGTATGTGCGCGCTTTGTTCAAAAGTAGATCAATGACACAAAAAGTGTCGTTACAACTTTTGGTCTTAATTTTTTCCGTTTAGCCCCCTTTCGCAACGCGTGATAAGGATCTTCGTTCCAAAAATAAAAACAAATATAACAAATAACAAGTCAGGGGGCAATTCTTACGCCTTCGACATCTCCAATTCGACATTTTTGGAGCCATAAATCTATATTTAAAACTCACTGAAAACAATGTTCAACATTATAGGATTGTCAAAGATCATTGAAACTAAAGTATTTTGACCGTACTAAAGATTGTACTTACATTTTCAATACAGAAATTATGGTTTGAAAAATGTCGATGTCGACATATCTCAGTGCGAGAATTGCCCCCCTAGCCCACAGTGACATTCGTTTCAGAAACCAGCCCCCTTGATGTTATAACTTGTGTCTATCAACGTATCATTAAACTGCAGTCACATTACTGCTTTAATAAAAAATCAATGTGACAACTCTGTTACTATTTAAAGCACCAATGTCACTGCAACATAATAATATGTCAATTTCAATCAAAATTTGTTAACAACAGAGTAAGAGCTAGCGCAGACGACGGATAACGGAGGACTTTTTGTCCGCGACACGTCTTTATTGTTAACCAAATAAGATTCAACTTAGACCGCGTATATCCGCGAAAAGTACGCGATAGTCCTCGTTATTTATTCAACTTTATGTTCTTAGTAATAAGGTCGTGTCGCGGACAAAAAGTCCTTCAATGTCCGTCGTCTGCGCAGGCCATTAGATAATAAACTACCAGCAGAAGTAAGATGACCACGACTATTTGTCAAAATTTATCGCGCGATGTCTAGTGCGCTGATATCAGTGCGGTGTGACCCACAGACCTATATCGAGATAGACGAAAAGAGCGCTTCAAACTGTATGAGAATGTTGAATTTTTGTACCTACGATGACGTCACGAGCGAGATTTAATGATGTGAAAACGTTAATGACGAGCTCTTGCAAGAAAGCAGTGCACAATTCACTATTTTCGTTTCTAAGTGACGCGTTTTTTCATGGCAATGGTCTCAAGCGGACTGACTTAAGTCGAAAATCTTTGACCGTGGATCAGACTTTTGACACGCAAGGTAGGTACACTTTTACCGTCTATCTCGATATAGCTCTGTGGTGTGAGCGGGGCAGACAGTGCGCTTTTGACGACCTGTTTAGCGCAGGGATACTAAACCCGCCGTCTGCGCCAGAGGTCCCGGGTTCGATCCCCGGACAAGACAAATATTTGTGTGCATGAACATGTTTATTTGTCTTGGTCTGGGTGTTTAATATGTATATTATGTATGTATTTACAAAAAAAAAGTATAGAAGTATGTTTATCTGTTGTTTAGTATCCATAACACAAGTTCTTCATGAAACTTAACGTGGGTCATGAAAATTATCAAGTAATTGGTGTGATTTTATAAAAAAAAAGCGTCGAGAATCTTTTATCGCGGTGCTCATCTTAGACATATAGGTACCTAGAAAATTTCAACGAATACTTAGAATATGCTTACCCTCTGCATATTAGCGGCAGGAGTTCCTGGCCGGGGGAAGAACTGATTGATGAACAACGAAGGAAACCGGTACTTGTCACAGAGAGTGACCGTATCCTGGAAGTCGAGCTCAGTCTCCGTGGGGAAGCCGCAGATTATGTCCGTCGCGATCGTCATGCCTGGTACTCTGCAGGCATATATATATTTTTTACGATTTTTTTTTTTGCATTTTCCTATGCTATTTTTATACTTATAGTAAATTTTAAATAGAAAAATATATATTAATATCATCTCAATCAAGTCTCGGTAGCTAAGTGGTTAGAGCATTGGACTGGATTTCCAAAGGCCGTGGGTTCGAGTCCCATCTGAGAATTCACTTAACATTTATCTTAAAAGAAATATGTTTCATACTAGTTAATCGGGTGGCGGCTGCAACTATCGGAATAAAAGTATCATAATTATGTCCATCTGCAGAGTTCAAACAGGTCGGTTACCGACAGCTGGCGCGTTATCAGTATTTACACTAATGCAATTTCAAAAAATGTATAGACAAATACAAAAAGTTCACTCAACAGTAGCAAAAGCAAAACAATGTCTCTTTTCATGATTTTTGAATTTTTCAATGTTATTTTTGTAATTATGATAAATTTTAAATAGAAAAATAATGGAATAAATCAACGTGGCCACAAGTGAATTCGCGGTCCCATCTGAGAATTCACTTGTGGCCGAGTTGATTTTCTGATTTTAATTTATCATAAATAACTGTCTCCTTCATACTCGTAAGTTTGACCGCGCGCGAGAGAGACAGACAGACGACCATGCAGTGCAACGTCACGCCGCGCGCTTATTTACAGACATTACGACGTGTCGTATCGTCATCAGCCTGTGGACGTCCACTGCTGGACATAAGCCTCTCCTAGCTCACGCCTATTGTGGCGTTCATAGGAGGCTATTAGCCTACTGCTACCACGCTGGCCAGACGGGTTTCAAGTTTTCCTTCTCTCGCACAGGTGTTCAATGCGTCGAGCCTCTTAGTCGACTCTTACGACATCCCAGGCATGTAAGGGAGGGGACACTTGTATTCTTAGGCCGTCAGCACACGGCACGTAACGACGTGTAAATGTGTTAAATGTGTCAGCTTTAGTTAACCGACCTATACCAAATCTCATTAAAATCGTCTTAACGGTTTACGCGTCAAGAGGTAACAGACAGACAGAGTTACTGTCGCATTTATTAGCAAAAATGGTTTATTTCATCTAAATCTGATAAGCAGTTGAAATAAAACAACTTTTTCGAACTAAGATCTGGTTTATACTTAATTATTGAGACTGATCATGCCATAATTGCCACGCTTGGCAGGCGGGTTGGCGATCGTAGTAAGCCAAGTTTGTAGGAGACGCTGCTGCTCGTCTCCTGAAGGCTGAGTCCCTTAGTCGCCTTTTACGACACCCACGGGATGAGAGGGGGTAGTGCTATTCTAAGCCGACACTACACTGCTAAGAAAGATAGAACTAGTCAGTAATAATTAAGAAAATAATACAGAAACTGACAGGACACAAAAAATCTAGTACAATAAAAATGCTCACTTTTCTCGGAGATAGTCAACGACGTGTTCGAAGTCCTTCCTGGAGTATTCCCGTTTCATGTCTGCCAGCACCTGGTCGCTACCCGATTGCACTGGCACGTGGAGGAACCTGCCAATTTGTTATTACATATGACACTGTCAAAAATATTTATATTATATATATAATTTTTTTTTTTTTTTTATAAAAAATTAGTTTTTTATTTTAAAATCTATTACAATCTCTTTCAAATGGATTGTGATAGTGATTTATGGAATTGTGTAACTTATAAAAGCAATCCCTTTCGGAACGAATGATGTTTTAAATGACACTGCATTTGACACTACTCTATACATTTGATAGATATGTTCGTGTGTCATTTTGCTTATACAGCTCAATTTCGTTAATTCAATACCTTTCAAAACGCGTCCTGATTACAATCCCTATTAAATGACAAATATTGACGGTCTGAAGTATGTAAATATCTTTCAAATGACGAATTGAAAGGGATTGCGATAGATTTTAAAATTGGACAATTAGTCCCCTGGTCATAACTTAAACCGCCCTCTGTGGTCTTGTGGTAACAACCACACCGGTATCAGACCCAGAGGTCACGGGTTCGATTCCCAGCGGGTGTTACATATTGTATTCAGTTTGGTTGGTGGTAGGACTTGTTGTAAGTCCGCCTGGCTAGATACCACCGTCTTATCTAAGTCTCACGCCATTCAAACAGCATCTGACAATAATGCTACAAACATTGCTGTCATGGAACAACAATGTTTTCAGCATTGTTGTGTTACGGCAGTTAGAGATAAGATAGCCAGTTCCACAGTGATTGAGGATTCCGGGAGAGGCTCGCTTTCATCTTCAGCATTATCAATACTTAAGATCAGGTATGATGAAGGCTAAGAGTCTCCCCGTTGTAATACAAAAAATAAGTATTTTTGACTGATGGTACGCTCAAAATCAAAACCCTGAGTTCAATTTCATATCATAATAGTGTCATTTCCATTCACAACTAAAACACATAATGGCTCTGTACAAGATGAGGAGAAATCACAGCTATACAGCCACTCCATATCAGTCATAAAAACCGGTCAAGAGCTAGTCGGTTCCGTACCATCATAATATATTGTCTCCATACATCGACGTACCAAACCATAAACAAATAAGTATAAAATCACTTTTTTTAAGATTTCAAAAAAGTTTGCTATTTAGAGATATTGTTTTATGTAAAACAATATATCTAAACTTCTATCACATAAAATAATTTCAGATTTTTCTCAATGTAAACTTCAGAGATAAGGGGGGGGGGAACGGTTTTTTTTTTTTAATTTTCATCAAAAGGCGAAAAACAAAAAATTTTTTGAGAATGAGAAAAAGCGAATTGGAATAAAGTTAAGATGATGAGCCTGTAAGTACTCACTTATAAACTCTAGGATGCTTCATAATCTCGGCCACATCAGGCAGGTGTTCCAGAATGTAGGGCGGATTGGTCATCCCGAGCCGCAGCCGGCAGCCTGCCGGGATCACCTCCACCAGCTGCCGCAGCAGTGCTGGCAGCGATGAGCCTATATCTCGCCCGTACGTGCCTGCATGAAACCATAAAAATAGCCGCCTTTATTATTATTATTTTGAGGAGGGGAAGCGAAGTCGGACGGGTGCCTAACACACCTAAACGAGTGGAGGAGCTCGATGGCGCAATGGTTTGCGCGCTCGGCCTGCGATTGTTGAGGTTAAACAACTTTCGCAATGATCGGATTAATATCTCGAGCTCTTCCGTGCTTAGGAAGGCACGTTAAGCCGTCGGTTCCGGCTGTATTTGCAGTTTTCGTTAAAACCAACCAATTCGGATTGTGCTCGCGTAATGGGTCACATGGGTCACATGCTCCTTATTCATCCATAAGGAAGGCCAATGCTACTGCGGTGGGGACATTAAAAACAGCTGATGATGATAATGTGAACAAAAGCTTTTATGCATACTTCGACGACACCCTCCTTAAACGACTGCAATGGTAGCTTCCTAGCTCTCCTCGCGCGTGCTTCGTCTTACAATACATGTATTGGTTCAGACATCCGGTGTTAATAGTTACTTACTTACTACGCTGGCTCAGCAACCCAAAGTGTGTCTTGGCTTCCGATACGAGAGAACGCCACTAGTCCCGATCTTGTGCGGTTTCCCGCCAGTCGCTAGCTTGAAGCTCGCGAAGATCCGCTTCTACCACATCACTCTTTCTGATTTGGGGACGTCTAACCAGTATTCGCCCTGGTGGTTTTCCGATGTAGGCACTTTTAACACTTAGATCTTCACCCATCCTTTTTAAATGCCCAAGCCAGTGAACAGGCTATTAAGTCCACAAAGAGTGAGTGACCACGAGATTTTTTCACGATAAAAACATAAAATTAGAAAAACTGACCAGTATCCTCCTAGTGAGCCAAATCTCCACGACGCCGACGCCCTCTTTAGGCGACTGCATTGCCCTTTCCACTATTACCTCCGGCGGGTAACTTTCCGTATGATCTCGACTAATATGTTAATTTGGTCTTTCAGCGGGAGAAGCAGCTGGCGCATTCTATGTTCTTCTATCGCTCCCAGCTTGGGAGCCCCAGCCCAGCATGGTAACTTACGATTGTTTTTTTTTTATGGACAACGGAGAAATGCTTAATCCTTCATCATACCTGATGTTACGTTGTAATAAGGCTGAAGCTGGATGCACGCCTCTTCTACAAATTTCAGCTACTGAGTAATTGGCTTTTTTAACTAACAGCCGGAACACAACAATAATTTTCACAAAAATAATGTTAGAAAACTGACCTGTATCCTCGCTTGTGAGCCATATCTCCACAACTCCCTCCTTAAACGACTGTACTGCTCTCTCCACTATTTCCTCTGGCGGGTAGCTTCCCAGCTCCCCTCGAGCGTGCTTCGTCTTACAATACGTGCATTGGTTCAGACATCCGGTGTTTATTGGTATGATCTCTACAAGAGGGTTCTTTCGGACTTTGGGCAGGAGGAGGGAGGCACCGCCAGCTTTACGGCCTTCGTTGGTCTTTCTTTGGCCGAATAGACGAACGGTGTGACCTAGATAAAAATATTCATTAGATAAGTCATAATATCAGTCATCCCAAAGTGTCGAAACAGTGGTAAAATTAAACTCACAAACAACTAAATTAAAGCTATAAAAACGAAATAGGCATATGGCGTTTCTTCATATTTTGGTGAGAGATTATGTGTACAGGACCTCTGTTTTTGAATCACTCATCGCGCGAGTGTCGAGGCGAACGAGGAGACGATCAGGTGATTAGCGACCTTGCATGCATGGACATAGCACGCTTTGCCCCTCGCGAGCTCGCGTTGGGAGGCGGTACTACAGGCGAAAAGCGAAGCTATGTAAATACGGGTAAGGTCGCTTTTACGGAATACGGAAACTCAAATATCAGTAGAGTCCTCGAGACGAGTGAATCAAAAATAGAGCTCCTGTTCAGTTGTTCCTTTCTTTAAATAAAAACTATTGCAATGGAAAGAAAAGCTTATGGAAGAGGATCTGTTTACCCTTTAGTATCTATCTCCACGATACGATCGATCTGCTACACACGAGTCGGCGATGACGCTGTGCGCGCGCCGTTATACGCCACCTTTGGTCCTTTGATTACACATTTGATTCTATTCGGTCTCACTCCTAAATGGGCGCCGGTAAATACAAGCTAAGCTAGTGACGCTTGAGTGTCTCCTTAACCACATCTACAACCCGATTGATCTGCTGCACGCCGACGACACTGTGTGTCCTTCTTATAAGGACCCTCATTAACGAGCTTTGTTATTATTATTATTATTTGGAGGGGGGACGCCAGCGAAGCCGGACGGGTGATCAGGCTTCCTAACGAGCTGGTTACCATTAAATTGTCTCTTTAACTTTCACGATGCGATCAATCTGCTGCACGCCGACGACGCTGTGCGCGCGCAGGTAGCCACCGCCACAACTTTCCTATATGGACGCTAATAAACGAACTATATTCACCTTTAAGTGTCTCTTCGACCACCTCCACAATGCGATCGATCTGCTGCACGCCGACGACGCTGTGCGCATGCAGGTAGTTGGCGCGCCACCACTACGTGCACGCCGCAGCTTTGGCGGCCTAAAGGCCCTAGTAACTACGAGCTAATTACTCTTGCGTCTCCCCGACCACCTCGACAATACAAAACAGCCGATATGCTGCACTATCAATTGATACAATCAATCTGTTCCTATAATAGACCCTATTTAATGAGTAGGTTACCTTTAAGTGTCTCTTCGACCACCTCCACGATGCGATCGATCTGCTGCACGCCGACGACGCTGTGCGCGCGCAGGTAGGGAGCGCGCGGGGCGCCCTGCGGCACGCAGCCCGCCACTACCACGTGCACGCCGCGACTCTGGCCCAGCTCGATCTCATTCCTACGACCAACGTTAACAAATTTCAAATTCAAATTCAATATCATTTATTCAGTCTAGGCTGTTACAAGCACTTATAAACGTCAAAGAAGCTACGCTATCGGTTCTACGGTGGGAAGACCTTGTAACGAGAAGAACCGGCAAAAAACTCGTAAAGGGCTGTTTTTTTCTACGTTTTATTTCATACAGAGTCGCCAAATTGGAAAGTGACCTTAACATCAGTAAGGTCAATTTCCATCACAAAAAGAAAATACTAGTTATAATATTACATTTTATGGTTATTGTAACCGTTAACAATTTTCAACTGGCAAATAAAGACTTGTCTATCATACATTACATTTCTCGCATACAAGATTACTGTACTGCAAGTTGTGAGGCACATACAGGTCAGTATCAATTTATTTGAGATAAAAATATTTAGGCTTTAAGCACAACATTAAGATAAGCAGACTGATGCTCATGCGTCATGCTCGTGAACGGGTGCCGCCAGCGGAAATGGGTCTACTTCAGTCTGCTTACTGATATGTTAAGGTCATTTTTCAATTTGACGACTCTGTGTGAAATAAAACAGGGAGAAAAAAACAGCCCTTCTTTCCCCCTTTCTTGCCGGTTCTTCTCGTTACAAGGTCTCCCGCCGTAGGGTTTGTGAACTGATGGCATAGCTTCTTTGACGTTCATAAGTGCTTGTAACAGCCTAGACTGAATAAATGATATTGACTTTGACTTTGAGGTAGACCCATTTCCGCTGGCGGCACCCGTTCACGAGCATGACGCACGAACCAGCCATCGCTTCGCTCAACCATATTTTAGGGAACGTAACGACCCGCCTCACACGACACCGTCAGCCGTCTTAATGGCAGGATGACAGAAAAAGCAGTCCCGCTTGATGACCCTGCTCTAAAAATGCATTGCATTTGCCTCCAAACTGACGAACTGTTTGGCGCAGTGATACTAAGCCCTCCTACTGCGCCAGAGGTCCCGGGTTCGATTCCCGGACAAGACAAATATTTGTGTGCATGAACATGTTTATTTGTCTTGGTCTGGGTGTTTATATGTATCTTGTGTATTTACAAAACAAAGTACATAAGTATGTTTATCCGTTATCTAGTATCGATAACACAAGTTCTTCATGACACAAATGGATAATTAGTTTGTTTGTGTGCTGATATATATCTACACTAACACTACCTTAAAAAATCGGCCAAGTGCGAGTCGAACTCGCACATGAAGGGTTCCGTCTCTGACCCAAGGTTGCCTGGAAGAGATTGCTATGTAGCAATAAGGTACCTATTGTGTGTTCCTCTTTTTTGTAATTTTCTTTGGGTGTTTTTGGTTTTTGTATCGTTTGCAAGTTTGTATTATTATTATTATTATTTTATTAAATTAGGTTTTCACTTGACTACCGATTACCTACACCTACCCAAAATGCCACTATAATTTTTAGTCTGCAAAAATAACTTTGTTTTTCGGTGTTTGTATGAATGACTAAGTTATATTTCCGGTTTTGGAAAACGTGCTATAGCTCGGATACTGCTAAATATATTTTGTTCAAATCAATTTTCGTTGAAAGTTTTTATAAAGATCTACAGCATTTGATAAGTGACAGGTGTATGTTCAGTGGACAATGTCCTGTCAGTACTCCTACTATATTTCTTATGTTTCTCCTACTTAGTTTGAGCAGCTCTCTAGTTTTCTTCGTATCAACTGATTTGACGAAGATCTTTAACTGTCTGCAATTCTTTTTTTCGTCCATCTTTGGTTAGTATCATTAATTGTTCTAATCTCGATGATGATCTTAGAGATTCTATGTGAGATTGGCAGTCTTGGTTCAGGACCTCTATTTTTGAATCACTCGTCGCGCGAGTGGCAAGGCGAACAAGGAGGCGATCAGGCGATTAGCGACCTTGCCAGCGTAGACATAGCGCGCTTTTCGCTTTGCCCCTTGCGCGCTCGCGTTGGGAGGCGGTACGACAGGCGAAAAGCGAAGCTACGTATATACGGGCAAGGTCGCTTTTAAAGAATACGGAAACTCAAACGTCGCACGAAAATCAGTAGAATCCTCGAGCGAGAACGCTGGTGTATTTGACCAGATTGAAAGTTGCCCTTTTTGTATCGGGTTTAGATATGTAAACACCATTTCCCGGTAGCCGAGTTGATTCTTTTCTTGACCCATCAGTGTAGCATACTGTATTTCCCAGTCTTCTGTAGATCTGATACTTATCCTGTACTTTTTGTCGAACATCCTTTCCTAATTAATTGGGTCATTGTTGATCAGTATCATCGAAAAGTTTTCTTCGTACATATTACCTATAACAGCATGACCTGTCATTGTCTTTACCTTTACATAGATAAGTACTTTTTAGCTTGAACCATTGTTCTGTAGCTCTTTTTTATTTCAAGATCTATTGGACTGGAGCCTAGTATAATTTCTAAGGCGGCCGTAGAAGTTGATCTCATGGCTCCTGATATCATGATGCTGATCTATCATAATCTCTGTACCTTTGTGAGTTCTTTTCTGTTGTATTTATTTTCTTTGTGAGTTCGTTTCGGTTGGTGGAAGGACTCGTTGTAAGTCCGCCTGGCTAGCTACCACCATCTTATCTAAGTCAAAGTCAAAGTCAAAGTCAAAGATTTTTATTCAAATAGACTTATAGATAAGTGCTTTCGAATCGTCCAATTTTTTTTTTCCTACCAGCCATTCAGGACATCTTTTAACTGATAAGAAGAACGGCCGCAAGAAACTTATCAGCTTTAACAGAAGCAACAACATTTACAAAGGAACATGTCGTTGCCAAACACAAATCTACAATCTTGAAACATATTTAATATAAGAGGAAAATTTTCTTATACTCAGTTATTAGAATATTTTCCTTTTATACAATTACAATAGTCATGTTTTATGTTAGTATCACTTCCATGCATTTTGGTCTTTCAAATAATCTTCTACCTTGTAATAACCTTTGCTTAAGAGCGTTTTTTTAACATGTATTTTAAATTTATGCAAAGGCAGCTCAATCACTTGTTGTGGAACTTTATTAAAAAAGGCTATGCCTTTCCCCAAAAACGAGCGACTGCATTTTTCAAGTCGAAATCTTGGAACGGCAAGCTTATTCTTGTTTCTAGTATTAAAATTATGAACATCGCTATGCTTAATAAATAAATCGTGATGTTTCCTTACATATACTATATTATCATAAATGTATTGTCCCGCCAAAGTTAGTATATTAATCTCTTTAAACAATTCTTTAAGAGAATCTCTCTGTCGAAGGTTGTAAATGGCGCGCACAGCTCTTTTTTGAAGTATACGAAGTAGACGCCATAACAACAATGTTTTTAAAAAAAAACAAAAAAAAGTATTCTAATTGTGCCTTATGCCACCATACTAGTGTTCCGTGAAGAATTCTCGGAAGTATGATTGCCCTGTATATCCATTGGACCACTTCGGGTTTCATGCCCCAGCTCCTTAAAACGGCTCTTTTGCACTGCATGAGGGCTGTCATCGCATTTTTGGTGGTTTCTATTATGTGTTTTCTATAGCTAGATTTGACCTGTGAAACCACGGTGGTGATGGTGGGTGTGCCATGCCGTGGAAGTACTAGGAGTCTTAGATACCCCTTTCGAGCTTCCACCGAGCCCATACGCTAGGTGGGGGCAAGGGAGGGGCATGGGATTGAGTGCTTGGCCTATATTCGTATAGGCCGTGTACTCCAGGTGAGTCCAACATTTCGAATTGCCCCTGCACCTGGGGGGGGAAAAATAAAAAAAACAAAAGAAATTACGCATAATTTCTTTTGTTTTTTTTTATATTTACCATAAGCAATGCTTTTACGCATTCCTCACTCCGGTATAAGGATGATTCGAAATGTGAAGTTTGAATGATAACTAAACCCTTGTTACTTCTATTTTTCAGACTTATCTGACAATTAATGACCGACTGATAAGTTCTGGATAGCTTATCGGGCAGATAATGACCGAAATTTAAGTCCTAGATAGTTTCAATGGCAGATAATAACCGAAAGTAGTAATAAGTCCTGGATATCTGGTAGTTAATAAATGAAATATAAGTTCTGGCAGATCATTTGTAATATGAAAAATATGACCAAATTATCTGCCAGATAAGCTATTTAGAACTTGTCTGTCAGATAAGCTATCCTGAACTCATATGTCGGTAACTTATGGTAAATTTTAGCGGTTAGAGCATTGGACCGGATTTCCAAAGGTCGCGGGTTCGATTCCCCTCTGAGAATTCACTTGTGGCCGAGTTAATTTTTTCCAATATTTTTCTATTTAAAATTTACCATAAGTATAAAAATAGCATTGAAAAATGCAAAAATTACAAAATCATAAATCATATGTCGGTATTATCTGCCAGATCTATAAGCTATTTAAAACTTATTTGTTGGTTATGATACGCCTGGTAAGCTATCTAAAACTTATCTGTCGTTTGTTATCTGTCAAATAAGCTATCCAGAACTCATATGTCAATTGGTATCTTTCAGATAAGGTATCCAGAATTTATATGTTGCTGCTAGGTAAACTATCCAGAACTTATCGTGAATATTTATATTATATATATATATATATATATATATATATATATATATATATATATATATATATATATATATATATATATATATAATATAAATATTCACTCAACTTTACAGAATAAACTTTCATCCGCACTTATTGCAGTCACCATTTTTTATACTAACATACAATCTCTCAATTCAAAGCTAGATCTATTTGTTGCAAGAGTAAACTCATTAAAACCAACGTTAATAATAATTACTGAAACCTGGCTGAAGCCAAATATAACCAATTCTTTAATAAATATACCTGGATACGACCTTTACCGCGATGATCGCTTTGGTAAAAGAAGTGGTGGCGTGGCGATCTATGCCTCACGCGAGTTTGGCGGTGTAGTAATAAAGGCCTACAACAAATATACTGCTAAACATGTAGCTACTGAACGCCTGTGGCTGGACGTGAGTGTTGCAAACACAAGATTTCTGTTATGTGGACTATACAGAGGTCATGATTCCACAATGGAACAAGATAATGTACTACTGGATGAGCTTAAAAACGCATCAGAGACCAACGTAGTGGCAATATTTGGTGACTTTAATTATGGTGGGGTAAAATGGATAAATGATAATACTGGATATGTCACACCAATAGAAACCAACTTCATACAGTGGTACGAAGATAGCAATCTTCAGCAATTAGTAGATAAATACACCAGATTTAGACCAGGCAACCAACCTTCTTTATTGGACCTTATTCTAACTAATGATGAAACACTAATTGCTGACATTGAACATCAAACCCCTATAGGAAAGAGCGATCACACCTGTTTATTTGCCTCGATTCAGCTACAAACTCGCCAGCAAGATTTTGAAACTAAATTCCGTTTAAACCACAAAAGAGCAGATTATGATGCAATGAACACAATCATAAAAAAAACTTTGCCTGCTACACTTAAGGAGCTTAATTGCCCTAACGTCCAGTATGGGATTTTTACTGAGACTGTCAAAGAAGCTGTTAACACTTGCACACCAAAAGTCAAAGTACGGTCAGGAGTAACAAACAAACCGTGGATATCAAAAGATACAAAAAAGATTGTTGACCAAAAACACACTTTATGGAAAAGATATATCTTGACTGGATTGGATGAGATGTATAGTGAGTATCGGAAAGTCAACAACAAATTGTCAAACCAAACTAAATCCGCCCGCAGTACCTACGAGAGTGACCTTCTAAAAGGTGAACCAAAGAAATTTTACGCTTATATAAGAAAACAAATATCTTCAAAAGTTAGCATACCAACAGCTTTACGTAATAAGCAGGGCCAAACTCTAACTGGAGCTTATGAAATTGCTGAACTATTCGCAGAACAATTCTCAAGTGTCTTTCAAGAAGAACCACCCACTCCGTTACCAGAGTTGAATCCGCTTCTTCGAGTTGAAGATTCCGTTGAGGATATTGCATTTACTGAAGACGCCATTCGACAAGTCCTTAAAGAAATGAATAAAGATTCCTCACCTGGTCCGGATGACATTTCGGTAGGCCTGTTACAGAGATGCGACCTCGCGACCAGTCTAGCATTTATAATGCAGAATTCTTACGATACTGGAATCATACCAGACTCATGGCGAAATGCCACAGTTACTCCTATATTTAAAAAAGGAAACAAGCGTGATCCTGCCAATTTTAGACCAATAAGTCTTACTTGTGTGTCGTGCAAGTTGATGGAAAAAATTATAGTAAAACCAATCAGAGAATTTTTTGCCAATCATGAAGTTATTACTGATCACCAACATGGGTTCTGTCCACGCCGGTCTACTGTGTCTAACTTACTATCGTGCATGTCGACATGGATCGAACAATTTAACGAAAGGCAACCAACCGACGTCATTTACCTCGATTACGAGAAAGCATTTGACAAGGTTCCAATTAACAGGCTGCTGCAAAAGCTGGAGTTTGTGGGAATAAGAGGAAAACTACTTAACTGGATAGAGGCATTTCTGAGACAAAGAACTTTCCAAGTAAGAATAGGAGATGAACTGTCTGCCCAGCGCGTGGTTCTTAGTGGTGTACCTCAAGGGTCAGTTCTTGGACCCGTATTGTTTATAATTTACACATTTGACCTTCCTCACAACCTGCAATGCAATGTAAGCATGTTTGCAGATAAAGTTGTTTGCTAATCCACTTATTGATTATGATCAACTCCAATCTGACTTGAATGCCATATCCAACTGGTCTAAGAATTGGCTCCTGAACCTTAATACTTCCAAATGCTGTGTGTTGCACATAGGAAATCGAAACCCTCGTAGAACTTATAAATTAGAAGATGTTCAACTGACGGAGGTAAAGGTCCAGACTGATTTAGGAGTAAAGATATCCGAGGATTTGAAATGGGAAGATCATATTACTTCTATAGCAAAGAAAGCCAAAAGTCTAATATACCTCATAAGAAAAGCTTTTGGAAACTTGACTCCTGAAATGATGTTAAAGATCTACAAAACATATGTCAGACCGATTTTGGAGTACGCGTTTCAAGTCTGGAGTCCCTATTTTGCCAAGGACATTGAACAATTAGAGAAAGTGCAAAGAAGTTTCACTAAAATACCCAGAGCGCTAAGAAGACGTCCTTATGAGGAGCGGTTGGAAGTGCTGAAACTTACAACACTGAGAGACCGCAGGATCCGTGGAGACCTAATCGAGACCTTTAAAATACTTAATGGACACTACAACCTCCACAATCTTCATAACTTATTTAAGCGTAATCAGAACCGTTACCTTAGGGGTCACAACTTCAAGCTCAGTACTTCAATCGCAAACAACAACCCATGCAAACATTTTATCAGTAACAGAGTCGTCAAAGAGTGGAATAAGCTTCCGGAAGATGTAGTCCTCGCCTCTAACGTCAATCAATTCAAAAATCGACTAGACAGATATTTAGAATTTAAATATTGAACAAAACGCATAGATAGCAGGATACAGGCGCTATCAGTTGTTACAACTGCTAGCCTGTTAATAATAATAATAATAATAATATCTCTCGGTTGTTATCTGTCAGATAAACTATCCAGAACTCATCAGTTGCTTATTATCTGCCGAATAAACTATCCAGTCTGAAAATAGAGCTAAAAAGTTTATAGTTATTATTCAAACTTCATTCAAGTGTCCTGTTGCTATGTTAAAAATCATGAGCATATGAACCTGAATATCCTGATTGATCTTATTTGATATGCGCTTGATATCTGACTTATAAATAACCAACTTAGGATGCTGCTCAGATCTTGAGAATGTATCAACTGATCAACAGATTTTGAGAATGGTTTATCAATATGGACCTTACTGTATTGGTTGATAAATAGGTAAGTGATTACTTAAATGACTTTTACTTATGTTAAGTAAGTAACATTCTAGTGAAATGACTTCCCAGGATTAATCTCCTTAAAAAAGTTTGTTCTATTGCAACTTTAAATTCATACTTAAAATGGTCCTCTGCTGGGCTTTTAACCGTGCAGGAGTTGAGAAGCCACAGTTGCGCCTGCCACTTGTCCTCCGTGAGCCTGTACCCATGAGCTGCCAGCAGCCCGGCCATGTACTCGGAGTCTGAGTTGTTGTGTGCACAGCCCCACGTCTTCACATAGATTGTTTGTGTACCTTTAATAATTTACAAAATAATTTAAAATTATGATATATTTTTAACAATCATATTGTTTTTTATCAAATTTGTATTCAAACAAAAAACAACTTGTCTCCAAATAAATACTTAAACAGCAATCTGGCCACTGCATTTTTTGGAGATTGAGCTACCATGATGATGTTTTGGTCTAAAATGTATCATGACATGACAAAAGGTAGGATTTTAATTTTAAACTTCCAGAGCATAGGATTTTGAATTTAAACTTCAAGAGCATCTTATTTATTTAATTTATTCAGTACTTTAAGTATTGGTTTATAAAAGTAAATGGTCTATGAACTTTGTTGTGACACGTCCATGATCGGAGGCTACCCTGTGACTCAAATAAATTGCAGGCCTGCGTATAAAATATGTAACAATATTTAAAAGTGGTCAAAACATTGTCGTACCTGGTACGACACTCTCCAATATAACCTTTTCAGCAGGCTCTACACTATCTTTTTTATCACGTTTACGGGATCTCACGTTCACATTTTTCCGACTTGCGTATCTTTCTTTTGGTGTTATATCTTGAGATGATATTAAATCTTCAATATCATCAATAATTTCAGAAAAAGCACCTGGCATTTTTTTAAAGATCGTGCATTTATTTTTTATGTTGAGGTTATATGTCACTGTCAGTTCAGCCAGCTGACGTTGACATGACAAACTTCTTTTTTGTTCCTTGAAGGAGCAGGCTAAGGTCAGAGACCATACTGCCTTTAGTTAACTGCTTTTCTTTTGTTTTTCATAGCTTAATTTTATTCGTTCATTCGTTTAGTTTTCTTTATAGATAGTCTATAAAATGTTTAATCAATTAGTTTGTTTTCTTTTTTTGGGTGACTTGACATGCATGGTCATATTCGTTCTGAAACTTCTGAATCAGAGTTGTTAATAATTACGAAAACTAAACAAAGACATTAAAAACTAAAATGAAATATTCTGAAGCTACATATATTGAATGAGAAGGTTTTTGCAACCTTCAAAAATTGCAACTTATTACTCCAACTAGATCTCAATATTCGTTGCAGTCAACTACAAATGGCTACATCAGTCATGTGCATGTCGCAGCTACCTGGTTAAATCAGCCATTTGATTGGAATGCTAGTCCGTTAATTAAAAGCCGGCATTCAGTTGAATGCCTAGGCCGATCGCTGATTGTACTAGCATCACTTAACGTTCAACTAGTTGGCTTATTGTATTTGTAAGTTAGCCTTTTGAAGATGGTTTTGAAGTTAATTCAGCCAAGTGATACTTTAGTTTAATATGGCGTCATATAGCTTGCATCAGCTGGCAATTTTATGTGCTTTTTTTCGATACAACATAACTTACTTAGGTACTTACAGTCTTTAATTAATATCAATATTGATATAATAAAAATGTCCCTGATATTACACCGCCGACTACAAGTTTTCAAGAATAGTTTGTCTAAATGACATCTCATTAAATGAGACGGCTAAATATGACGTTCAGCCAAGTCGTTAAACGTTTCATTCAACGACTTGGTTAGTTGTCCCTTAGCCATTTTATTGAACGCCGACGATTATTTAACGGGCTAGCCGTCCAATTGATCGGCTGATTTAACCATTTGGCTGCGACATACATACGTGTTTATCGTAATACTTTAGGTAGGTATCTATGGGCAGCCAGAAATCATGCCTAAAAACGACAGGAAGAACTTTGCGATTGCAACTGCTTCTTTGGGCAGCCAGAAATCATGCCTAAAAACGACAGGAAGAACTTTGCAATTGCAACTGCTTCTTTCAGTTAGGTACTTTTATCTAAATACCTTGGTAGATACCAAGAGGAAATTCAAGGAATCACAAATATTTATTAGGGTTCCTACATAGTATGTACTTACATAGCATGTACTTACATAGCATGAAGTTATTGACCCCCTAGCTTGGTGCAAGTGGGCCTTAGCCCTAAACCACATCCAGTTTACCAAGCAAGAGGTATACATGTATGATAAATTTTAAATAGAAAAATATTGGAAAAAGTCGACTCGGCCACAAGTGAATTCTCAGATGGGATGGGAATTCACTTGTGGCCGGGCCGAGTTGATTTTTTCCAATATTTTTCTATTTAAAATTTATCATAAGTACAAAAATAGCATTGAATAATGCAAAAATTCTAAAATCCTAAAAGAGGTATGTAATCAAATGCCTGCGCAGTCATTAATAATAATGATGAGAACCTCTCCTTTTTTTAAGTCGGCTAAAAAAGCAAACTTAGTATGAAATTATGTAATTCATTATAAAAAAAACGATTTATTGCAATGTATTTGGCACTAATATCATACATGAATGACTGTATTACGCAAAAAACCCCGACTTATTCCAACGTTAAAAACCCGTCATCCCATTCACAACACATCGTAATAAAGGTGGTAATCTGACAAAGTTACCTGTAATCATTCAGTGTCTTCACCCGTTCTATTAGAGTTTGTTTTAGGTGGTGCTGACGGCATTGGGCCATGGTTTATCATAACAATGGGTAGTACAGCTGCTACGTAAGGCACGCACCCTTGGCCTTACCGATTGACTTAGGCGCCTCGTGGTTGCTTTATAAATATTACATTTATTACTTACTAGCGGCCGCTCACGGTTTCACCCACGTGGTTTCCGATCCCGTGGGAATATCGGGATAAAAAGTAGGTATCCTATGTTTTAATTCAGGCTATCTACTATCCGTGTGCAAAATTTCAAGCAACACAGTCATCACAAACATCCTTAGAAACTTTCGCATTTTTAAATAATATTATCGGCTGCCCGCGGTTTTACCAGCGTCGTTCCCGTTCCCGTGGGAATATCGGGATAAAAAGTATCCTATGTTTTAATCTAGGCAATCTTCTATCTATGTGCTTTTTATCCATATCGGTTCATTGGTTTTTGCGTAAAAGAGTACCTAACCAACATCCCGTGACAACGGCAGCTGAAAAGGTGCCGAAACGTCGGGAAAATCAAAAAACCCCTAAAAAAACAAAAACTACGGACAGTTAGATCTTAGTTCGTGAAATATAGCGCGATTAATATCCGGAAAAGTGGCTTTATTTCAATGAACATCCATCCAAACATCCTCACAAACTTAAGTAGGATAGGATTTGCTCATAATCCCAGATAAAAAGTATTTCTATGTATCGACGTAAATCGATTATCATCATAAATAATATATCAATACTGCATCTATTTACTGTAGTTAGTCAAAATTGAAACAAATCGACCTTTGACATAAAACAACTTTTAGTCAAGTATTTAGTCAATACCAAAATTGTGTTAAAATCAATTGTTTATTCTTCACATTTTCGTGTCGTCACATATAGTCGAGCACTGTGATAAAAGGTAAAGAAAATGTTTATCATCCTAATTTTTAGTTTCTTGTTTTTTTCTTTCTTTTGTGTTTACCCCTTGGACGATTCGTCCAAGGTTTACCCGCATAGTTAGATACTAATTTTCCCTTTTAAATTTTAAATTTTTTACAAATTTGTAAAGAATGCAAATAAAGTATATTATTATAAAGTTTATTATTAGTGCGATATACCTATTTGACTTTTAAGTAGCTTTCTGCTTGCCTGTTGTAAGAATAACACATACATCGCACTAAATTCTACGCAAAAGTTGTTTTATTTTAATTATGAGTGCGCGAAGAAACTTAAGATGTGCTTAAATTGACTTTTGTTTAGCATTTTCAACCTTCAATCTTTTGTAGAATGACAAATTAACTAAAATGCATAGTTTGTTGCCAGAAATAAAGCAGTTAAGATTATTACGAATGCCCTGTCATCTGTACTTTGTCACGCTGATAGATTTAATAGGGGCTAAAATGAGACTTTAATTTTGTCCAGGTGCGAATTAATAAATTGTCGGGTCGGCGGGACCCTCTACAACCATGCATAATGCCAGTCACTAGTAAAAAAAAGGGTCGTAAACTCTAGCTCAACCAAAATTATCAAAAATTTTCATAGATAAACTTCAAATAAAAAGTATTTGACTTAGTTTCGATGCTTTCATTAAGTATTTGAATTTTTTTAGGTACCTACTTATGTACGGTACTAGGCAAAAACAAGATACCTACTGGAAATGTTTTGGCAATTGAATTTTTTAATGTCTTTATCTCAAGGACTATCAGTCATATTTGAAAAAATATTTTTGCCTAAGTCTTACATTAACTGACATAAGTAATTAATAACGCCTATTAGTAGGTACATTGATTGTTTAGTACCTAAAATTTTCAGTAGGTAACTATTTGTCTTTCATATTTTTTCTGGAAAAAGTACTTAATGTAAAAAGTGTTTATGTGAAATTGGGGCTTTGTAGGCTTTTGAAATTTTTGTAAATGTCCAATTTCCAACGAAGTGACAGGGGCCACATAACTTGACATTACGAATAGTGCATCCATGCATCGTTCGCTCCCCGTTCCGTGCGCTGCGTTCTCCATGTGCGCCTTCCCCTAATCGTTTAGTTAGTCTATGACGCGAGTCGTGAGTGTGCGCGCCATACGCATTTTGTGCGTCCAATAAAAATAAAACACCGATCATTTCGTTCTGTTCGTGTATAAAGTGATCCGTTAAGTGAAAGTTTAAGGAGTTTTTTTGAAGTTATAAAATTAACAAGTAAGTGGTATATTTAATGATTAAACGAACTTACCTTTAAGTGAAGTTCTATCATAATTATACGAGCGCCGAGTCCGAATAGATTAGTATTTACACATGTAGTATCGCATACGTACTACCACTCAGCACTTAGTTTAGAGATGCCTTTGCAATTAAAAAAGAAAAATATTTTTCTACAATTTTTGTGGGTAGGTCGAGTCTACTTCTTAACGTCACTATGTCCGACCTCTCATTTAGTTTAGAGCCTCCAAATCTCAAAATTATTGTAGGTATTCATTGATGCATGACTTACCTATCTACTGGGTATACGGGGATAAGGCACTATCCCCACGGGAGGGTGGGTTTACTAATCTATTCGGACTCGGCGCTCGTATAATTATGATAGAACTTCACTTAAAGGTAAGTTCGTTTAATCATTAATTATACTCGCGCCTCGTCCTCTAGATTAGTATTTACACATGTAGATATTGAGAGTATTGCGTGGAATCATCAATGAATAAACAACAAAAACCTGATAAATTCCTTTTTAATAAACAAGGTATTATGATAGTTACATAAGTGCATAATACTTCTTCTGTATGATCTCTTGAACATCAACTATTCATTATATTATAATAGGTGAGACAGATAATCAGATTGAATGCAGATAATATAATCTAGTAAATAATAATGATTACAATTTCATAATCAACTAATATGATTACTTCTAGGAATTATCATTGATTTTTAGGCAAGATGAAAATAAAATGAGCATAAATAGGGTGTTGATTGTTATACTTACTGACTGGAATTTAATCAAAAATAGACCGTGCCAGAGCTATTTCATCATCATTATTAATCGGTCTCTGGTAGAAGCGAGCGAATGTTTGAGATTGGCCGCTCCACCCGGCAGTGTTACGGATAGTGTCAATACTGACGCCAAACGAGCGCGCGCGCGACGTCGCCGCGTGTCGCGTGCTGTGCGCGCTGAACACGCTCGCGTCGATCCCGCACTCGCTCAGCGTACGCTTCAACCAGCGACTGAGCGTTTGAGTGCCAACACTATTGTGTGGTTTCTTAACTCCTACAAACAAAAAGTCTGATTTCCTTAAGTTAGCAGTTCTTTCTAAATAATTAATTAAAGTCGAAGCGGGACATACTGTTGCTCTTTCGTTAAAGAAAGGCCGATGTAATATTGGTTGTTTGCCAGAGGGCCGAGATGTTTTGACTAATTCTGGGATTTTAATGATGATGCGATCGGTGGAAATCACTATGTTTTTAATATTAATTTTTGAGAGAGTTTGAACCCTTTGCGCCGTTGCAAGCGCCAGTAACATTACGGTTTTAAGAGTTAATTTTTCAAGTGATAATGCAGTAGGAGGTTGCCAAACACTTAGTTTGTCTAAGACTTTATTAGTGTCCCAAGTTAAATTATATTTTGGTTGGGTTGGTCGTAACCTAAACACACCTTTAAAAAATCTTGTTATCCTATCGTCTTTGCCTAATATCGGTCCTAGAATCAAAGATAGTGCTGATCTGCACGCGTTTAAAGTTCCATATTATTGGCACCCTTCATTATAAAGTTCTGTCAAAAAACAAATAATTTTAGGCACTGAAGCGTTATAAAGGTCAAGGGAATTATTTTTACAATATCTCCACCATTTTTTTAAACAACTATCATACTGTTTAAAAGAGTTGTTGGATAGTGATGCTAACATTATATCCATGGATATTGATGGAATGCACCTTCTTTCTAGCGCGTACCGGATAATTTCCCTGCCACCAGGGTAATTGTCTTGTGTATGTGGCGGGAGCTGGAATGAGACAATAATGCATCATTATGAGATGGAAAAGTTATAATTTCGGAGATGAGAAGGGATCTAAACAAGGGATACCAGGGTTGAGTTGGCCAAAAGGGGACAACTACTATGCCTTGAGCCCTGTCTAATACAATTTTTCTTAGTGTTTTCAGAATGACAGAAAAGGGTGGAAAGGCATAAAAATTTAGGTCACTCCAGGAAACAGTGAATGCATCTATGGCTACGGCGTCTGGATCTCTATGCCAGCTGATATAAGATAAACATTTATTATTGACACGGCTAGCAAACAAGTCGATATCTGGAGTGCCGAAAGTACTATTTAGGATATCAAAAGCCCAATCTGCTAGTTCCCACTCTATATCCGGGTGGCACCTTCGCGATTCAAGATCAGCAATAGTGTTGTCACTGGATTTTATGTATGATGCAAAAATGAATAGACCTCTAGCTTCACACCAATCCCAAATCTCGCGGCTTATTTGAGTGAGATGTGGATATTGTATTCCACCCATTCTGTTTATATATGAGATGGCAGTGGAATTGTCAATCCTTAATAGAATCTGACAGTTTGACAAGTCACGTGTAAATATTTTTAGGGCAATAAAAGCGGCAAGAAGCTCTAAAAAGTTGATGTGACGCTGTTTTTCGTGAAGTGACCACTGCCCGCTTGCAGTTTTCCCGTTACAGGCTGCGCCCCACCCCGTAGTTGAGGCGTCAGAGTATATCTCTCTTTGATAGTTATTATGTCGGATACGATGAGTTGAATGATCTATCCTTTCGAGCCACCATAGTATATCATGGTGGATTGAGATGGGGACATTCATATATCTGTTGTAATTATCGTTACCCTTCAGGTTAAGATATTTGCACCTTTCCATTTCTTTGGTATGCAGCCAGCCATATTCGATGGCTGGACACGCGGAGACCAATAAACCTAGCAATTGCGCAAATTCTCTAATTTTGCACTGTTTAATACGTAAAAAGTGTTCTAATAATATTTTGATACGATGCCTCTTTTCTGATGGCAATTCTGTAAGGAATCTATGAGAATCTAGTATCATTCCAAGAAATTTACATGATTTTGAGGGTACAAGAGAGCTTTTGTCATAGTTAATAATAAATCCAAGAGAGATTAGGAGTCTTTTGGTGAGGTCTATGTTTATTAAGCAACCTTCATAGTCATCTCCTAGTAAAAGCCAGTCATCCAAATAGAGAGTTGAAACTAGGCCTGCGGAACGCAGTAATTTAGCAATAGGTTTCGTTATTTTAGTGAAAATGTAAGGTGCCGTATTGAGACCGAATGGTAAAACATTAAACTCAAAAGTTTTTCCCTCAAAAGTAAACCGTAAGTATTTTCTAGAATGCTCATGTATCTTAATTAAAAAATATGCATCTTTTAAATCAAGAGTAGCCATGTAACAATCCGGAGTAATTAATTTAATCGCTGTCCTAAGATCTTCTAATTTAAAGTGGTCTGTTTGAATAAATTTGTTGAGTTTTTTTAAGTTCAAAATAAAGCGTTTTTTACCAGTGGGTTTCGATACCAGAAAAATATCAGAAATAAATTGCCCCTTACAAGGTTGGCATTCCGAAATAGCGCCGATTTTTGACAAATTGTTTATAGCCTCAATAAAATGAACTCTTTCAGAATCTGAGTACATACGGTCAGGCGGCAATGTATGTTGAACCACAGGGTGTGAAAAATCTATTTTATAACCATCTATCCAAGACAAAACAGTATAGTCGTTAGTTATAAGATACCATTGTTTATAAAATGACGCTAAGCGTCCGGCGTACTTAACTGTTATTGTCGGCGACGCTGTGGCGGCGGCGGATAGTTCCGCTGTTGCTGCGACGGCCTCGACGTGTGCGCGTGCGGCGGCAGGTGAGGTCGCGTCGTATGGTAGCGCGAGTTGTTCTCGCGAGGGCGCATCGGCAAGGTCTGGTGAGGCACGGGCGCCGGCCCCGACACTCTGAGTGCCTGAGCCGGCGCTCTGCGGTTTAAAGGCAGAGGCTTCTGTCCTACGGGGTTGAAACGTCTTGGACCAGACGGTTTTACTAGTTCAGGTTTTAAATCTGCGCCAGATTTGTTCACTGCCTTTGCAGATTTCAGTGTCTCCGGCAAGTCCTCACCGAACAAGAAAGAATCGATCTTTGTATTTTTTAGATGTTCGTTCATGCCACTTTTAATTGAAAACAATATGAAGTTCCTTCTTGTAACTGAATCTGCATGTTGTATGTCACATAACAGTCTATTTATATCCATCATTTTTTGTAACAACTCATTATTTTTTGATTTCGACGTAATGTGGGTATTTATTACGTCACTCAGGCAAGCAATGGCGCTAGCCATTTGTTTTTGTTTTGCCTCGATGCCCTTATCTCGCTTAACAGCAGTCTCCGAAATTGCTGCTTTGATCTCCATATTTAATTTTGGAGCATCTATTTGGGCACAGTTCGAAGGTGTCAGGTATTTTGTAAGTAAATCTTTTCGTGACTCTTTAGTAAGGCCTTTTGTAGCTACAAAGTTAATACGATTTGCTAGTTCACCGTGGATTTCCGGGCCATATTTTTGGTCATTACTTGGATTTTCACCTAAGATCTCTAAAATCTCACTATCCAAACCAAGTTTCTCGGTAGTAACCGTTTGACCCTCTTCAGTTAGAGGAGTAAGGTCCAAGGAGCTCGGTCCTGCCTGCGGTGAAGAACTTATCCTCATAGGATCTAGTTGGGCTGCAGGAACGGAGATTACTACCCGGTCGTTACTAGCTGTGTCTTCAAATAGCCAATCTGTTGGTTGTAATGCGGGTGTGTCTGAAAATCATAAATATGATTTTCTTAATACACTTTCGAAGTGAAAATTATATTATCGTGGCAATTAATAATAAGGTTAGGTTATAATCCCCATTGGAAGAAACGCCAACCATGTTTTCGTGCGTCGAGACAGTCCCAATGACAGCTCAGGGTGCACAATTAAATGGCGTCAATACGCCAATAAAATAATGCGTTAGGTTACAATCCCCAGTGGAAGGAACGCTAACTATACATATTTAACGTGCGTCGAGACAGTCCACACGACTGCTAAGGTTACACAATAATACACGGTTAAAAACACAAAGTGATAAATACCTGCTCCATAATCAGCGAGCGGTAAAACCTCCTCCAACTCAGACGAAGTATCAGAACTAACACTATTTAGACGTTTTTTCAATTTCTTTTCCAGTTTTTTGATTTTTCGCTGTATGCGATCCAAATCTTCTTGTGAATGCTTACGTTTAGGCATTTTACTTGTTTATTAATATTTTTTTTTTTGTTTAAGTTTTAATCACTTTAACGAACGTTTATTTTATTCACGAACCTTGAAAAAAGCAATAGGTATTGAGTGGTCGAGCACTGAACTGCGAATGAGAGGTCGGACATAGTGACGTTAAGAAGTAGACTCGACCTACCCACAAAAATTGTAGAAAAATATTTTTCTTTTTTAATTGCAAAGGCATCTCTAAACTAAGTGCTGAGTGGTAGTACGTATGCGATACTACATGTGTAAATACTAATCTAGAGGACGAGGCGCGAGTATAATTTTCGTGTATGTAGGTACTAAAGTTTTGTTATTGTTTGGTTGAAACTGAAGTTTTTTTTTTTAAGTGAGTCCACTAAGTTGTACATCTTTATTCCCTTTTGACTTTGTTTTTTTGATTTACAATTAAATTTCAATTAATTATTTTTGTTTAAGTCGTATTTTGAAAGTTGCCTGAAAAGTTTTAGAAGTTTTTCGTATGTTATTGAACTACCCTCTGTTTTTATTTACGCACTGTTTATAAGAAAGGAGAAAGGAAAGATAAAAGCTGAAATAAATAATATACTTATATCATTAGGTTCCAACTGAAATGAAGTCTGATATCAGCTATTGTTGATTAGGTATTCAACGCGTTTAAAACACAACTTTATTAGCTTTTTTTTCTAAACTACAAATATATTTCTTTCAATAACAATGGAACCAACTTAAAGTGTTCTTATGTCATAAGTGTAAGTCAAAGGTAGGGGTTCTCAATCAAGGTCGTCACGGGACGGTGCGTAAGCTGAGAACTCGCTTACAAAAAAATGTTAAGTTCTTACTTAAAGTTTAACTAAGTAACTGTATCTGTATGTAGGTAGATAGATCCATAGGTGTATAAAAAAACTAAGCTAGCGATTATTCATATTATCGAAATTCCGCCCACGCGTGGGAAGTTGCGGTCTTTTCTATAGGTTAAATACAAACTAAACTAAAGTTACTTGTTAAATTTATTTTCTTTTCTTTGGGAAATTACAAGTTTCCACGTTATATGATGAAGGCTAATAAGAGCCTCCCCGCTGTTCATAAAAAAATACGTTTCAAAGAAACGTAAAGTTTTATTAAGTACTTAACTTACCCAACTAATTATTCTTATGTGATGTGACGGACTCATGTTTGTTTTAATGTTACATTTTGTATATTTATTAAACTGCTAAGAGTTCTTACATTTAAGCACTAGGTATTTATAATAGACACTAGCCCTAGATCTAAGACATGCCTTTAGACATTCTGCACCCAAGGCGAGATCGATCAAGGTGTGTTGTGTGACAATGGTGTGAGCTCACTTGCCTTGCTTAATTCAACAACTGATATAGAATTACCTTTTATAGAAAAAAACAGATATCTTAATAACTAGCTAATATTACATTATAGTATACTAATAAGTATTCTGTGGTATAACTGAAAAGACCTAAAAAACACAAAGGCTATGTTTCGCAGATTGTTGAAATTGTAAGTGTGTTTTTCATGCGAAGAGTCTATCTATCTGAAAATGTTAACAGATAACAAACTATAATTAAATGAGACGTGAAAACTTCGAAATTTTTCCCGACATTTTGTAAGTTGTCGAGAAGTATTCCTGAAAACTTCCAAAAGGAGATCATTCAGGATTTTTGTCGTACATAGATTTTTACCAATTCGTTGTCTTTTCAAAACTTCTAAAGCTGCCGGAAGTTCAGAACTTTTCATCAATATTTCTTTAGAAATAGTAACATTTCTAGAAGTTCTCATATCTACATGAAACATCATCTCAACTTTAAAATGTTGAATGCTGTAATCCCACCCAACCATAGCACGTGTGAACAAAAAACGCGGCAGACGCACAACAGGCAACACCTGTCATCAACTTTTTTAGTAGTTCCTGATAAGGCCAGTCAAGTGAATAGAATTTAGGAAAAAGCGCGACCGAACATTGGTTCCTTCTTTCTATGTTGAATTTCTGATTTAGGCATCGGACTACAATACATACGTATACCAGCATTAGGACTAAAACACATTAGGACTAAAACGCGTTATGACTAAAACGCTATATAACTAAACCGCATTCGGCTAAAACGCTTTCGGACTAAAGTACGTATAGCATCGTTTACAGAATTAATAAAAATTGTCATGCAATAAAAAAATCAATCTTTCTTTTCATAGTTATACCTACAATCGAAGAAGTCCACATTCGTTTTGAATTTTACTTTCATATGTCATGCAAATTCACATTCGCGGAAAAGTATCAAATTGTAATTTTCCATAGATTTTTTAATATAAAATTGCTATAAATAATTGAAACTTATATGGCAAAGCTATCACACTTAGTCAAAGTTTGATTCGAAGTGAAGAAATAAGGTAAATCCAGTCTATTTTCTATTACTGAATGTAAAAAACAACACAACTGACTTTTCTGAAGAGTTCTTGAATCAAATTTTTGGATCAAAATTTATTGTCGCATTGCTCACGCTCTTTATCACCTGCAAAAGATAAAATCGCTTCAAAACGTTGTTTCTTCTTCGCATAAAACAAGCTTCGCAAAGTCGTTAAATTTTGCACATACAGGACAAAATTCCGACACAACTTTGTATTTTTCTGGGTAATTATAGCTATGACAAAGTGACCCCATTTTCTGAAATCAAGGATTTTGATCGTTTGCATAAAAAAGCACTTCGGCAACTGATAGGTACTCCATTTGAAGACACAAGTATACTGATAATGATTCGCGCAGTTAAATCAAAATGGGGATCATAGGTTATCATCGTATCGGCCCGAGATGCGAACTTTTGAGCCTACATAGCGTAATGAATTATCTGTGTTTTACACAATTATAAAGTTAATTATAATATTTATGCACGTAGTCTATGTTTATTTCAATTTAATTATTTTGACAACCTGTTTGGCGCAGGGGTAACCCCGCCTTCTGCGCCAGAGGTCCCGGGTTGGATCCCCGGACAAGACAAATATTTGTGTGCATGAACATGTATATTTGTCTTGGTCTGGGTCTTTAATATGTATATTAAGTATGTACTTACAAAAAAAGTATATAAGTATGTTTATCCGTTATCTAGTATCCATAACACTTAGAATAATAACGCCCTAGTTCTTCATGAAACTTAATGTGGGCTAGATAATTGGTGTGATTGTATGCAAATATTTATTTATTTATTATAAAGAAAACACTAGGTATTAATTACAATTCAAAGTCATACTTGTTCATCTTTGAATCATCATCATCATAATATTATTCAACGGATCATACTTCAATGTAATACCTACTCGTAGTTTTAGAAAACATTTTGACATTGTAGCCTTCAATTTTCTATTCTCCATTTAGAAAGTCAGTTTAAAAAAAAATTGATCTGGCTAGCTTAACGTAATTGAAACGTAGATTATGCACTAAGGGGATAAAGCAGTGTCTTATGTCACGGGCAGCATATTGAAACCTGAGTTAAAATGCTTATCTGCACTACCTAAAAGAGGAAAGATTTGATTGTATGTTTTTTGTTTGTTTGTTTGCATTGAATAGGTTCCGAAACTACTGGACCTCCGAAACTTTGGACGATTCGAAAGCTGCTAAGAGTATGAAACAAAAATTGACTTTGACTGAACGGATTTGGTTGAAGTTTGGTAGGTACACAGGTAGTAGACAGCCTGGTTATGAACATAGGATACTTTTTATCCCGATATTCCCACAGGAACGGAAACCACGCGGGTGAATCCGCGAGCGGCCGCTAGTAATTTATATGGCTATTTATTGCAAAACTAGTGGTTCCTCGCGGTTTTTCCCGCGTGGTGCCCGTTCCCGTAGGAATATCGGGATAAAATTTAGCCTATGTCACTCGGGAGAAATGTAGCTTTCTAATGGTCTAAGAATTTTCTAAATCGGTCCAGTAGTTCCTGAGATTAGCGCGTTCAAACAAACTAACTCTTCAGCTCTTCAGCTTCTTCTCTTATAATATAATATTAAATATAGTATAGATGGTATAGACGTATAGATTACGAGTGTGTTGCAGCACAGAATACTTAATAGTACAAGTAGTTGCAGTTAATATCTGTCATTCTTCGTCCATACTTTTAGATAGAGTATCTTAGCTCTTTAATTGTAACGTCGCGTCAGCTAAGGTTTACCTAAAAATTGTGTTTTATTATGAGTTTGTGTTATATTTTACATTTTCCTGTACGTGTACACACTACAGTCGGATGCACAAAAATATGTAGGTATGTCATTCTGCTTGTAATGTCCAAATAAAAGCTGTTTACTAAGACTTATTTGCATGTATACAGACTGTATACATGCAAATAATATCGTTACCAGTGCAGTTGTCGACAAGTTATGCGGCCATAAACCAATATTATCAAACAATTTAGGACATATTATTCAATTATAGCAATTGTTGAGCACAGACTGTTTCCAATCCTGAAATTATTACACATTAGCATACAATGACAAGGCACAGATTTGTATCTTTCTCCGCATTTTAAAGTCAAATTTGTCTATGGATGTAGCATAAACAAGTACGCTAGACAATGCATTTCCTTTTTGTGACGTTGGTAATATTTCCATATTTGATATAACGGATAGAAACTTGGACATTTGATCAAATACCCCAGAATCATCTCTTTGAACATTTAATTTCGAGGGAAAATGTACCTAATACTTAGGTTTCTGTAACAAAATTCATAAGAATCCTGTTATTTTAACTAAGTACCAACTGTATTTTTTTTTTCGTATTATCCGTTATTCCAGCTTACCATTGTTCAATGAATTGCAAACAATCGTGTGTTCGTAATTAAAATCTTTTAATTTTTTACCACTCATATGATTTATGATTTTTTTATGTTCTCATTTTTCAACGCTATTTTTATACTTATAATAAATTATTAAAAAGAAAAATTTTGGAAAAATCAACTTGGCCACAAGAGAATTCTCAGATGGGACACATGATAATGATCATATGATCTAGCGTTCAAAACTTAACTGAAACTTATTTACAATCTTCTATTTCACAACTTTCATCTAAAACTTTATGACGACGTACGTACACTTATTTATTTTGGTTCATTCATCGCCTGCACTAAACCACAAAATTACGTCGAGAGTGCGTTTTATTCCAGCTACGCTTTTGACGATCCGTAAAAAACGAATTCGAGTGATTTTACGTCAATCAGAATCTATTGGTAATAACCGAGTGAAAGATCTATCGAATACACCGCACAAGCCGCCGCCGCCGCCAGACCAGAGGATATTGCTTTTCGAAGATCTTGTAGAAATGTGACCAAACTTCATAACAACAATAATAGTTTGAAAATAATCTATAAAGGATTTTTTTACTAGAAAAAAATTACCCGTGAACACGTCTCACAAGCTTTCCAGATGGAAATCTCGGGAATCCACGGGAATCCCATAAAATAGCATTTTGTAACTAAATTCAAAAATTTAAAAATCCTAATATGCTTATAACTTGTTACATATAAAATCTTTTGTATTTTTTTCTACGTGTATTAAATAACGATAATTTCCAAGAAAATAGAAAAGAAAGTATTTCATTTTTGTCAAACTTTTGGGTGCACAATATTTACTGTAGCGGATCCTGCTGCTGAACCGTCTTTCTACTATCCTTCTCAGCAGTTATCACAGAAGCAGTTTATCTATGTATAAAATTCTAAATTGATTAATTGTTGACATGAGAGTAGTGCCCAAACGGCTGAAAGTAGAAACACTATTTTTGGTGTGTAGGAAAGGATTTTTCAAAATTCAATCCCTAGGGGGTAAAATAGGGGATGAAAGTTTGTATGAAAATCCGCTCAGTTTCAATCTTTAAATTTTTTGATGAGGGTGTCGGCTTAACGTTAATATTTATGTGTCTCAGAGCAATATTTACCAAGAAAATATACTAAAAAAAATCAACTAGTCTCATGTTGCCCTGACGGGATTCGAACCCGCATCCTTGGGAGTCCGGCCCAATGCACTAACCAATTATGCTACAGAGACCTATGAGGACACGTCGAATTTTTCTAGTATATTCATCGTTCTACGGTGTTGGCCACCGTCGCTTCATCAATGAGAGAAATATCTTCACATTCGAAAGAAACATCTTTACAGATGTTTGACTATCGATTAAGATAAAACAGCCATCTAATTATAACTTTTTAATTTTGCATTTTACAATGCTATTTTTATGTGATAAATATTTAACAAGAAAATATACTAGAAATAAGCAACTAGTCTCATGTCTTTTTTCTAGTATATTTTCTTGTTAAATATTTATCACATAAAAATAGCATTGTAAAATGCAAAATTAAAAAGTTATAATGTCTCAGAGCACTTGAAAATTCCACCGCAAAGGGGGAAAAAGGGGTTGAATTTGTGTACTAAAAACTCTAAATTGATTCATTGTCATGTTAGTGTAGCCAAAACGGCTGAAAGCAGAGACACTATTTTTGGAGGGTAGATAAGATACCGTTTATGGTGTAGATGAGACTAAGAAGGGATTTTTCTAAATTCAACCCCTAAGGGGGTAAAATAGGGGATAAAACTTTGTATGAAAGTCCGTCAGTTTCGAAGTTAGGATCTTCAAACTTTGTGTTTAGGCTGTCGATTAAACATAAATATTTATGTGTTTCAGAGTATTTAACGATTCCACCTCCGAAGGGGGGAAAGGGGGTTGAAGTTGTGTATAAAATAACTCTAAATTGTTTCATTGATTGATTCCTGTCCTGTCATGTTAGTTTAGCCCAAACGGCTGAATGTAGACACCATTTTTGGATGGTAGATACCTTTCATGGTGTGGATAAGAACTAAGAAAGGATTTTTCAAAATTCACCCCCAAAAGGGGAAAAATAGGGGATGAAAGTTTATATGAAAGTCCGTCAGTTTCGAAGTTAGGATCTTCAAACTTTGTGTTTAGGCTGTCGATTAAACATAAATATTTGTGTCTCAGCGGAATTTTAATCACGAGAACGAAGTCGCGGGCAAAAGCTAGTGTATTTTATATAATACTATAATGTATTTTTCACCGTGTATTCCGGGCACTGCAGGCCCGTTCAGAAATACAAGCACTTGTGGAGCGCCCAGCCGTTTGCTTACGTCACCATAGCATCACCACATACACCACACGTCACTTTGTTGGTAGGAATTCCGCCTTCATGCTGTCATGTAGCCGCAACGGACAGAAATTGATGTGTTTTTTCTTACTCATATTTTTTTGAGTATTGAATAGATCACCATATTACGTCTATGAGATCACCAGTCTTTGGTTGGTTAGGTACAATATGAAAATTGACAATTTGGTCTTGACAGAATTTTTGACGAAGTTTTAAGTGCGACCGAAAGGCAAAAAGGAAAAGAAAAAAAAAAAAAAAAAACAGATAATATCATAGCTTTCAGTATTAGGTACTCAAGTCGCCTAGTCCAGTACCTATACCTTATCCTATTTTTTATGAACAAACGGAAAAAGTTTTGCCTTTATACAATGTTTTAATTATGATAAGGCTAAGTACAGCTTATATAATAACAAGGCTGAAGGTAGACGCGCCTTTTCCGGAACCCTCAACCACTGAGAAACTGGCAATCTTATCTCTAACTTTAAGTACCTATATAGAATTTTGAAATCCCACTAATCCTAAGGGGTCCTAAGTCGAATTTGGGGATTGGTGAACTTTCCAAAATTAAATAATAAATAAATAATAATTGGAATTTGGATCCTCATTTAAGTTCGATGACCCGATGTTGGGATTTAAGAGGACCAGGAGAGAACCTTACGCCTTTTTGGTTTGTTTTGTTTTTGTTCATCTCGTGGCACCCCTGGAAGATTCCTCCTTCCGGTCGGTCGTTATCAATAGTGTGGTATCCCTAACCCGCAGAGCGTTTTGCAACTTCAACGTGCGTAAGTAGCTTTCCTAATGATTCATTTCTTTACGTTCATATTTAGATACTAGCGGCCGCCCGCGGTTTCACCCGCGTGGTTCCCGTTCCCGTGGGAATATCGGGATAAAAAGTGGCCTATGTCACTCTCCTTCTTTTATATTAACTCTATGCCAAAAATCAAGTCGATTGGTGGCGAAATTAAACTCCACAGTTGTAAATTTGTAATTTATTTATTTATTTATTTAAAGAGTCACCAACATAAGGTACAGCAAATGAAAAATATAAAAAGAAAATTAACAATAATAAAATAATAAATAATAAAAATAACTTTATTATCTCCACACAATAGAGCAGTTTACTAAGAACTAGGTACCTACAGTATACCTAACTTAAATCTATTGTGGGAGACTGGTGCCTGTACTAGGTAAGACCTGTATTACTGGTCACCAGGTTCCCACCTCACAGAATCGTACACTACTGGTAGTACCATTATAAATAAGGTATGTATCACTGTTACTTAAACTAATTACACAAATTCCGCAAATTAACAAAAAAAAAGAAAAAAAGACAATAATACTAATAATTAACAAGTTACTTAGATATTACAATAATTATACGTAAATTTTATCTTAATGCAATTATCAATTTTTCAACAATGGATTGCTTGTGGCTAACTGCACTTACAATTATAGGTAACCACAGCATGCGTTATTATAATTAGAAAAAAAAACACGTTTCTTACATTGAGATTAACATTATTATATGAAAAAATTAAACTAAATAATTACAGATGAAGCTAATTGTTACAAAAAAAAACAAATAATACCTATTCATAAACAAAAAAGTATAATAACCTAAGGTAAGTCAGTTTTTATTAACTTCATAAATTTGGGAAGACTTTGAAAATGGATATCCAGATGGATTTACAGGCAATTGTAAATTACATCAGGCAACGGGAAAGTACGGCTTTACAAAATGTCGAATTTCTTCAGACATTTCGAACTCGGTATTAAAAAGAAATTCGATAGTTTCTTTGTTTATCCTGCTGTTGACCGTACATGAAAGTAAAATAATTACTATTAATAAATTATCATAGGTAAATTTTAAGCCAAATTTAAATTGTTTACATAGTAGACATTATTAATAAAATCTTTATTACCATAAAAACCTTAAAAAACAAGATATTTCTGTTCCCCACACTTGTCATAGAATGTCCTGTAAATAATCATGTAATTTAAACCAATCTTCATTAGTTAAATAACCTAGGTAAACTGTTTTGTAATTCTTATAAAGTGAAACTATGACAACGCCAAAGTAATACCCATTTACATTACTTATTATGTTCACTACGGGACGTTGGCGGAATTTCTGTGGAAAACGGAAGAAGCCAAAACTATAAAAAAAAAAAAAAAAAAAATACTTATTATGTTCCCTTTTGTAACATTTTTTCTTCAAAATATATGAATTATTGTTTATGAATTATATCCTTCTTTTTGCCTTGAAAATATGAATCAACAGAAATGAAAGGAAAAAAGATCCTGTGAGTCGGCGCGTGAGTGGCGTGAGTCAATTCACGAGAACAGGCTTGACTAATAAATATCAGTCAGTGATTGTCAAAGATATAGATCCACTTTCGCCAAAATCCTTAGTTATTCGCTGAAAAAAGTTTGAATAATATCCTTCTTGATCGTAAAATCGTTTTCCAAAAGGTACCTATTCAAAGTTAAATTGCCAAACCGATTACCCACCTTTTCTCACTTCCGTCTGTTCTAACTAAACCGATAAAGAAATTGCGTACAAAAACATTGGTAAAATAAACCTTACCTAATACTTTTGCAAATATATAAAAAAAAACTTCAATAGTCACAGAACAAGGATGTTCTGTGGTCTCTTGCCCTACGAAATAAACACGGGGTGACTCCTGAGGCCGGATTATAAAAAAACGTTTAAAAAACCGGAAATATCTAACCAAAATTTGTGAGAACCATTATCTTTTCGGATTCGACACCTAATAATCATGTCAATAGACATTCGTGTCATCATTGTCAACGAAGGCAACGAACTCTACGTCCCACCTTCGACAGCTAATAAACTAAATGGCAAAACAAATAAAGAGGAATATTAACTAATTAAGCGGTTACATTCGGCTTTATCGAAGCTATGACGTCACTACCAATTTCGGAGATAATGTGTGGTATGGCTACATAAACACTTACGATATTACTCACATATAACACAAAAAAATAAACAATACTATCGAAACGCTCTGCTACGGTTTAGTGGTGACACCACCGGCATCGGATACAGAGACACTGGATTAGATTCCCAGTGGGAGGACTTGTTTAGGTCCGCCTGGCTAGCTAAGCTACAATCATTTTAGCAATATCTCTTGTCAGAGCATCAATGTTTTCAGCGTTGTTATGTTCCGGCAGTTGAGATAATGGTTGAGGATTCTGGGCATGATTCCATCTTCAGCCTTATTATTACTTAACACAGATAGGTTTTTTTTTAAGTGAAAACTTCTTTAGCGGCGTTGTGCACATCAGAGTTTAAACATTTTTGGGATGGGTAAAAAATGTTAAAGTGACACACATGTACACGTGACCTGAAAATTCGTAAGACGGAGTAGAGGAAGTAATATCCCCTCTCTTTCTACCGAGCGACGAAAATGTATGCCTGCTCCTGCTGTTTCGCTTAAGCGGTTTTCACTTCTGCCGGCATCATTGTGTGAGTGCAACATTTTTTTTTTTTATGAACGACGGGGATACTATTTGCCTTCATCATACCTGTTGTTAAGTATTGATAAGGCTGAAGATGGAAGCGAGCCTCTCCCGGAATCCTCAATCATTGAGGTGGCTATCTTATCTTTAACTGCCGGAACACAAAAATGCTGAAAACATTGTTGTTATGGCGTCAGACTTAAATAAGATGGTGGTAGCTAGCCAGGCGGACTTACAACAAGTCCTACCACCAACCAAACCGAATACAATATGTACCCCCGCTGGGAATTGAACCCGGGAACCTTGGGTCATCAGGTATCAACCAGTGGTTGTACCACTAGACCACAGAGGTGGTTAAATGCGGTTGATGAAGAGTAAACGTTTCCCCGTTATAGACAAAAATACCTACCCAATAAAAAAATAATGCCAATTAGCCAATTTCATTTTTTCATACAAAACTGCAATTCATTTATTTTTAATTCGGTAAGATTTTAGGGTTTCTTTTTAATGGAAACCTAAATAAATTACCGTCTTAATCTGAATAACATTACAAGTACAGTCAATCATGCTCAAATTTTAAATCATTAACTGACTTTAAAAAAAGAAGGAGGTTATCATGGAAATGGTTTTGCGAGGAAAAATAATGTATTAGACATAAGCGATTTTTTAATAAAATTAATAAATAATAAAATCAATCAATCAATCAATCAAAACATTTATTTGCTTAAACATGGGTATAGAAAGAATATACAGTTTATATAATGGAATACAATGAGCGCCATGTCCTACCCTCACGGGTGTGCAAAATCAAAATATGAGTAGATAGAAGTTACATCAACATTAGACATCAAAATTTAAATGTCAAAATTATTTTTTGTCATAGATTAACATTAAAATGAAATTAAGATATGGTAAATTAATATGTCATAAATTAATTGACCGGACAACTCCAGAATCATACAATAGAAACAACATTATATAAGAACTAAATAAAATACAATTATTAAAAATGTCAAAATACAATTATTAAAAATGTCAAAAAAGCAATTATTAAAAATGTCAAAATACAATTTTTAATAACGTCAAAATGCAATTATAATAAAAATTGCAAAGTAACAAAAATTTTTTCCTACAAATCAAGGTATTAAAATTTATCATTAATATATTCTTCAATTGAATAATATGCTTTTTCAATCAGGAAATTATTAAGCTGTTTCTTAAAACTAAGAGGAAGAAGAATTTCTTTGATATATTGCGGCAACTTGTTATAGATTTTAATACCCATTCTGAAAGCACTCTTTTGGAACATACTAGTGTTACATCTAGTAAGTTTTAACCTATTTTTATGCCTTTTACTATGCATTACTTTGAAGTTATCAATGTTTTTTTTAACAAGTAAAGCTAACTCAGAGATATATATCGAAGGGAGTGTTAGAATCTTAAGTTCTTTAAAATAAGGTTTGCATGAATCAGTTTGTTTCAAGTGGCACATAGAGCGTATACACTTTTTTTGCGCTTTAAATGCTTTCTCCTTATCTACGGAATTCCCCCAAAATATGATTCCGTATCTGATCGTGGAGCCAACATATGCATGATATGCACTTAAGAGCGCGTCTATATTTGCAACTTTTCGTAGCAAGTACAGAGCATAGGAAAACCTACCCAGCTTAAGACATATGTGTTCTATATGATTTTTCCAAGACAGGCTGGCATCGATATAAATGCCTAGGAACTTGGTGCATTGTGCCTGTTTAATTTGGTAGTTGTGATAATTGATATTAAGAGGGTCAAAGCTACTATTTTTATTTTGAAATGTCATTCTGTAAGTTTTGTCAATATTAATTTTCAAATTGTTACATTCTAACCAGTCTACTATACATTTAAATGAGTCATTTATGTCACTTTCATGATTGCCATTATTGTTGTCTGTAAAAATTGCCGTACTATCATCCGCGAAGAGTACCATAGGAAAGTCAATAGCTTTTGGGAGATCATTGATATATATTAGAAATAGTAGCGGTCCCAATATACTACCCTGCGGTACTCCGTAATGCACCGTTCTGAGTGATGACGAGTATTTATGTTCTTCACCCGTGTTTAAATCTAATCTACTTATTTCAGTTTGTTGTTTTCTTTCTGTTAAGTAAGATTTGATTAAATTTAATGCTGTTCCTCTAATTCCATATAGTTCGAGCTTACGCAAGAGTATGGAATGATTAACGCGATCGAATGCTTTAGTCATGTCCATATATAAGGCTGTCACTCTTTTTTTACTGTCCAAACCATCTAACACTTCTTTTAAGAAATTGAACATTGCTGATTCCGTGGATTTGTTTTTTCTAAATCCTGATTGTTCTGCAGCGATAATATTGTTTTTATTTAAGAAAGCTTCTATGATTTCATAGATTACTTTCTCGAAAATTTTGGCGAAGACGGAAGGTAAAGCGATTGGTCTATAATTGCAGATATTTCCTTTGTTATCTTTTTTGAAAAGTGGAATAACAGTTGATATTTTTAACTTACTGGGAAAAATGCCTTTCTCAATACTTAAATTAATTATGTGACTTAATATTGGCGCTATATACTTTGCTACATTTTTTATGACTTTTGTACTGATGTCATCGTAACCAGTGCTAGCGGTGGATTTAAGATTCCGAATGATTTTTTCGATTGCGAATTGGTCAGTGGGTGCCATGTAACATGAATTAGACTGCGCATGTTGTATATAGGTTGCAGATTTCTTTATATCACATTTAGTTTCTTGACTGTTTTCGTTAACAAAATACTCATTGAAAACCTGTGCAATTTCTTTGGGATCGGTGATTAATTGATTGTTGTGTTCAATTTGATTGATTTCTGGTTTCATTTTGGCAAATTTGTCTTTATTTATAATCCCCCACACAGTTTTTGACTTGTTTGATGAGTTTACAATGCTATAGTTATTTTGAGACTTTTGAGTTTGTTTAATTACAGATTTTAACCTCCTGCTGTATTCTTTTAAAGCCTTTCTATTTTGCTCATTTGGCGAGTGCCTGAATTTCCACAGATGTTTTCGTTTTTTGCTAGCACAGAGCTTAATGCCTTTGCTTAGCCATTTTGGACGTTTGTATACTGATATTTTAATTTTGATAGTAGGAAAACACAGATCATAGAACATTTTAAATGTTTCGTAAAATAGATTGAAAGCGTCCTCAGGATTATCGTTTGCATATACATCGTGAAATGTTAATGTTTGAAGCACACTTTTAAACTTTTCAATGTTTTCTGTGGAATAGTCTCGTTTAAATTTGAAGTAGTGTTTAAAATAGTAACTTTTTTTTACAGGGCAATTTAGAATTTGAGATGTATGATCTGATAATGCTAGTTCCTTGACTTTCGCTTGGCATCCTTTTATGTTATGAGCAAAATTGTCTAGACAGGTCTTGCTACTGAGCCTGGTAGGTTCATTAATACATAACTTAAGATTGCAACCTAATAATATGTATTCAAATTGTTGAGATGTAGGAGTGTTTTTTAATCGGTCAATGTTGAAATCACCACATATGATAATTTTTTTATTTTTCTTTGATGCTATTCTTAAAATTTGTTCAAGTTTTTGAAAAAACATTTCCACTATTGATGTTTTGGTTTTTGGCGATCGATACAGGCATATCAATATAAGATTATGATCCGTTAATTCTATTGCACAGCATTCACAGATGTTTGCAACACTAAGTGAATTTATTTCGTTTATGACCCTGTAATTGTGTTGACTGTATACCAAAATGCACGATCCGCCGTCTCTAGACGACCTATAAGAGCTTGTCGCTAACGTGTAACCTGGAATACAGACCGTATCACTTTTGATCATATTATGCTCCGTTATACAGACAATGTCAATGAAATTGTTTTCTTTTTTCAGTTCGTCAAGACATATAACAAGTTCATCTGCTTTAGTGGCCAATCCATTTATGTTTTGGTGAAATATTTTGATAAAATTATAATAGAAAAAAATTATTTTTAGGGATGTCAGTGGTAGTATTTTTAGTTGGAGTTGATATTGATATGTCGTCGATTTTGTTAATGTCAGAGTTATGTTGTTCAGTCTGTGTACTTTGGTCAATCATAGTTACATAGTTGATGTAGAATGCTTTTGATTTTGCATCATTGTATTTACTCATTTGGCTACTGTAGTCTAAATGTAAAATTTCTCTAAGTATGTGACCGCCTATATGCCGTTTGAATTTTCTTCCCTTCGGTATATATCTATCTAGCCCCATATCAATAAAGCTGGTGTGATCAAATTTTTCACAGGTAAATTTAAGTTCCTCGTTTAGTTTTTTAACATGAAGTGAATAGTTAAAAGCAATCTCACAAACAATTACATTTGTATTTTTTAATTCATTGAACCACTTGCAAAGATTTGTCTGGAATTCATATGGACTAGTTTCATTTGAACCACCTAATAAAATAACACAGTCCTCTTTATTCAAAATTTTCAGATCTTCTTTTTGCGAGTTTATAATATGGTTGAGTTTCGCACCTGGTTTCAGTATGCTGGTAACATGGTACTTCTGTCCTACTACATTTTGCAGTGTTTGTCGAAGATGAGTTCCTTGTTGATCTGAAATAATCTTTATTTGTTTTTTTCTTTCTTGGGTAGGCTTTTTTATGGGCAGCCTAAGAAATTCAGTATTTTTTAACGTAGCATTATTGATGTTTGACTTTGTGATGTCAGTATTTGTACTGTTGTTACAGGGAATAGTGGGTACTTCTGTATTTGTAGTAGAAGAGGTTTTTGTGTCAGGGATTTTTCTTGACATACATTCATTTGTTGGAGTTATTTTAATAGCGTTATTTGTGTGGTCCGGTTTTTCTTTGGTAAACGACGGTGTATTGAAACATGTGGTAGTTTTCGCAGGTGTGCTTGAGTTACTGTTTAACTGTATTTTTCGTGACATTTTCTTTCTAAGCGACTGAGGAGTATTTGTGCAACTATTTCCTGAAGTTCCGATCTTTTTATAAAGTTCAATAATTTTCGTACATTTTTCCAACTCTTTTTGTAATCTAGTGTTTTCAAAATTTAAATTTTCTATTTCTTGATTAGCTGATTGTAGATTTTCCTGTAGTTTAAATATTTTTTCTTGCATTTCGCCGTTATTTGATATTTCATCTAATGAGGAGTTTGGTAGGCTTAACATTGTTGTATCGAAGAGCGTAGAGTTAAAAAAAAAAAAAAAAAAATTCGGGTTTGTTCTCAAGTTAGTCAGTAGTAGTAGTTCAGTAGTTTTGAAGATATCTTGAAAAAACAGACGATTTTCGGTCACAAACCGTTTGACTCAAACTAATAGTTGCCTACACTACTAGTTTGAGTGAAACCGAAGTTATTCTAACTTAAAAATTGTGAAATAAAAACATTTTATTAAAAAAAATCGACTCCAGAAATCAAAAAGTAAAAAATACGCCTTTCGGAGTCTTACTTTTGATTTCTGAAGTCGGTATTTTTTATAATTTTGTTATTACGTTAGTATGGAGAGGGGCTACCGGTCGCCGGCCTCTGCTTTCTCTAGAAAGAAAATACCTGATACCTGATTAAGATAATACCTGAACGAAGATAAAACGAAGGTGTAAGTAAAAACTAAAACATGCATACTACTAATGACTCATCGATTAATTTCAATCGAGTGTCTATTTCGAAAGTCGATAATAAATCGTTAAATGACTAATACAATGTTTTACTGTCCGTTCGTTGCTCATATCACACGCATGTCTGGGCAATATAGACAATCTATAATTTTAATATCGAGTTGGTTAATAGGATATTAATGTTGTCTCGTGCAGCAGTCCGGGAAAGCAAACCATCATTCAAAATCGTTTTTTTATTTTTATGAAGTACGGGGTGACTCTTAGCCTTCATCATACCTGATGTTAAGTATTGATAAGGCTGAAGATGGAAGCGAGCCTCTCCCGGAATCCCCAATCACTGAGGAACTGGCTATCTTATCTTTAACTGCCGGAACACAATAGTGCTGAAAACATTGTTCTTATGGCGAAAGACTTAGATAAGATGGTGGTAGCTAGCCAGGCGGACTTACAATAAGTCCTACCACCAACCAAACCGAATACAATATGTACCCCCGCTGGGAATCGAACCCGGGACCCTTGGGTCTGATACCGGTGGTTGTACTACTAGACCACGGAGTTGGTTAAAAAAGGCGATTTGCAAATTATCCGATATTTAGGTATAGAGTTGGGGGCGAATATATGTTGTGGCTATTAGACTATCACGCAGCACGCACTATCGTGCCTAAGGTGCATCATTTCATAGATCCACCTCTGCAGTTTGATTCCTGGGAACTCTGGGAAGACCTTCCTTGTAATACAGAAGATATTTTCCGTGCTTTATTATCTCGAATCTTTGCTATTTCACCATAAAGATGTCTAATTAACCACCAAATACAGTCTACAAGATATCGACCACTCCTCTCATATTTCACAACTACTTAATTAAAACTAATCAGCAACCAATTGAACCCAATCAGCTTTCCAACAAAACCTTCGATTTGCTTGCTAATAAGGATGCGTTGACGATTGTCGAGGACGCGCTTCGCCAGCCGTCATCTCTTTACAAGCAGTTTGTATTCAGCGGCTGTACTCCTTACTGATATAGCGAGGCTCATGAGGCCCGTGGCTGAGGTACTCGCAGTAATGATGTTGGACGTAAGAAATATTAGGAGCGATAATGAATTCTTTGGAAACGATCGCGTTGATTATTGATGCGTCTTAGGGAAGTTAGAAAAGTAAGTAAGTGATTGCTATTTTGGCTGTTAACGAATCTATACAAAACCTCTGATTGACCCAAAAATCTTGTCCTCATAGATGAAATTTGGCACAGAGATAGTTTATGGCCTGGAAGACATAGGATAATTTAATCCCGATATTCCAATGGGAACAGGAAAGATTGAGTGAAACTGCGGGTGTGACCCCTAGTTTAGTTGATAATTACCTACAGGGGTAACAAATAACGTAAATATTTATTTCAATAAAATTGTTTCAATAACTGTTTGATATTAATCGGGGGTATACTCTACACCAAGAATAAGAAATAACTTACTTATTTTACCAAACAACGAAGTACTTGGGTAGGTAGTAGCACAAAGTTGATTAAAGACTCAATTTTGTAGCAAATGGTACACAAATAATCACAAGTAAATAAATTCAACGGAATCCGACGAAAAATATTGTCAAACAGTTTACTTCAAACATTATCGATAGCACCGGGCACCGGACGTGGTCTGGTTATACCAATTTGAGCTGGCCAAGAGCACTTAGCTCCTTTGCGCAACGGCCAGCTGCTAAACCGATATAGCACCGGTTAAATATGTAACTTTACGACCTAGCCGATAGATTAGCACGGTCAAGTTGGTATCGCTACTTTAATTTAGGTTAAGGCGGTAACCCCACCGAAAGTGGCGCCACGTTGATTTTTATTTAATATCGTAATTCTAATTCACAATTTTAATAAAACTAAACGTGGAATTTTTAGGGCCCATTGTCTTGTATTTTTAGAAGGTATCGCTACATATCGTCATAGTCATTCGTAGAAGTAAGTAGATAGCAAATGTGTCAAAAACGGCCACTTTTAGCAGTTTTGCTATCTACTTCTAGCAGTGACTACGAGGGAATGTAATGATACCGTCTAAAAATACTAGACAATGGGCTCTAAAAATTCCACGTTAGTTTTATTAAAATTGTGAATTAGAATAACGATATTAAATAAAATTCAACGCGACGCCACTTTCAGTGGGGGTACCGCCTGAAAGGGTTCTGAACAATTAAGATGATTTTGCGGCACCAAAGGACGCTTGATTTTGATTTGCTAGTTAAATAGAAAAATAGGTAATTACTTACATTTTCATACCGGAATCGTTGCAATTCAGGAATTCTGGTAAATAGGGATAGATCTAATATCGTGTCAAAAATTATTCAACTCTTTTTTAACAATTTGTTGGAACAAACGAAACGAAAACAAACGGAGGAAAGTCGTAAACGGTCGTTATCTAATTAGTCAACCTCTATACTGATCTAATTAAACCTTAAACCTTTCGCGGGCAACGAACGAGACACAAACACAATAGAATTTTTATTGTTATAAGTTTTAATTTGTCTGCTTGCCAGTACAGGGGTTAAAGATTTGGTTGTTTGCTTGAAGGTGCTAATTAATCTCTTGAATACATTTTCCATTTGACCGCTTTATTCTTGAGGAGGGTGGATTATGGGCTCTGTACTGTAACTAGGTCTAAAATTCACGCAAAAGTATGTGATTTGTACATCCGTGATTTTCCTGCTTGTTCATTATGAATAGTGCTCATTGGTGTCACTAATGAACATACGATAATAACATTATCATACTAACGCAGTCAAGTGTAATTTCGTTCAGTAGGCCGGTAAAGAACGCTTATTTTAATTCAAACAGCTATTCCAATGAGCAGCAAAGACTATTTTAGTTCATTCATGTAAATCCATGTATTGTTTTCTCGCTACGCACTAATTCGATCTCCGGGGACAGGTGGAAGTTGCGGTAAAAACTTAGTAAATGAGCAATAACCATGCACCATTAGAAAGGCGTCGTTATGATCGTGCTGATAACTCTCACTCATCTATTTATTGTTGAGGATTTTTATTTTCTTGCATTTACAATGCTCATTTACTTTAGGTTAACAAGAAAAATACAAGAAAATATCGACCCGTCTAACAAGTTTCCCAGACTGGATCGGAAATTTCTAACCCGCAACTTTTGGATGTCTGGTCCACTGTTCTTTCCACAGAAGAAGGAAAATTCTTGTTTAGTTGTTCTTCCAATTTAAAAATTACAAATAGTTAATTTTTATTTAATAATACCTTAATTCGAAGAGCAATGGACAAGCAATACTTGTGATATGATGACTAAAATTTTTTTTCTAGTAACTAACTCTTATAAGTAGTAAAAATATGTATTATGTATATAATTATTGTTTGGTATAATAATATCTAGGTAGTCATTTTCACCATTTCATTATACCAACTGAAAATTGTAAAATTGTAATTTTCTAATGCCACTTTTTATCACGAACTTGAAGTTGAACACGAATTTAAATACGAGAAGCCTATTCGATTGATTCTAATGTAGGTAGGTATATTGTTTTGAAAGAAGGTTGATTTAAAACAGACAATTTATTTCTCCTCTAAAATCTTCGTTTACAATGAGTTGTCAATATTATTTACTGACTTTATTAACTATATTAGCTTTCGGCTTGAACTAGTTTCGGTAACACGATTTGGTTTGTTTGGCTTTGACTCGCTTATCTTCATCGCAATTTGAAACTTTTACGTTCTATTGACGTCCCTTTCTGATATGAAATGAGAGAATGTGCCAGCGATATAAAAGCCGATACATAATCTAATGTTTTTATTCAACGCACGAGCAGGAACTTGGAACACGTGCTGTTAACATAGATGTAACCCTATCCTTTTCAATTTGTTACAGGCTTCTTGACACGGAAGGAATCCACAAAAGGAGGCCACATGGCGAACAAACCAAAACACCGGACAATAATAATTATTAAAAAATAAAATGTCAAGAAAAAGTTCCAAATTTAAATTGTTTATAAAGTTCGAGTGTTAGTGAAGTGACACAATATCGATAAGTGATTAATTGTTTGAATATGGAGGAACATAATTCCAGTTTGTTGAGTGATTTGAGTGTGGCGCAAAACACGACCTTCTATCCAAGGGAGGCGACGATAGTGGCGGCGACATGCGCTTGCATCTTCAGTGTTGTCGGGGTTGTCGGTAAGTTCTATAATTAATGAAATAAATGCTTTGATTTTTATCTCATAGTAAATATCTAATTCTAGGGCGACGAGAAAATTTTTTGGACCTTTTTTATTCTGGCCCACTAAAAAGTTAGTATTAATTAACTAACAATTTAAGCCAGAGACAATAGTTATTTATTATCATGAAACGAAAGACCTTTTAGAAAACGTCTTCGTTTATTTAAATCCTTTGAAAATATGTCCCGTCCTAAAAACCGTGACTCACTTTCCACAAACAACCCAAATACTCTTGACTTTGACCCATACAAATATTTTTACCTTACTTGGGTCGTTCGTTGTCCGTTTCGTTCGTTAACTTTTAGTGTGAGCTTCATAAGCTGCATGTTTATGTTTGTTTGTGGACTGTTTGATGTTTATAGTATCGAATCTTCTATTCGAGGAAGGCGATGAATATCTGTGTATGTTACCGACCCTGCGGTGATGTGCAGTGTCATAACATTCATTACACTCTAGGTAATTTCAGGCTTAGCTTACTTTCAGTTTTATGTATTTGTTTAAACTTTAATCAACACTTACTTTGTAATGGCATTAATGTATCGATTTTACGACCTCGACCTCTTTGAAAATTGAGTTTAGTGCAAAATACCCTAAATTAATAAGTGTAGGTAGGTGGTGTATATGGTAGGTAAAAATTACAACATTATTATTATATTTTCCAAGTACTTGCACAATGTTTTAAATAGAAAAACTTTCTGATCTGAATAAATACAACTGACAATAAAATTACAAAGAGAATCTCAGTCATATCGATCAACTCAAGCGGTTTAATTAGTTTATATCCAAATGGTCCTCAATCTAAATCTACAAACGTCAGTCTCATTACAATGAAATCACCCGAATTCCCAAAACTATAATTGTTATTTTCTTTTTTCTGTATTCTTGCCTGTTGTTATGATTAGCTGTTGTTTGGTTTTTTTATCAATTTTTCTGTTATCTGTTTTAATTAGAACACTATTTTTTTCTAACATGCTGTGTACACTAAGGATTATTAATACACCTAAGGATTATTATGGTCTAGATTAAGTACCTATTCAATCATTTCTGTTTAATCATGTATTGACTCTAATCTGTTTGTGTACCTAAACCAAATAAATAAATAAATATAAGCTTTCATCTATACGGATAGATACTTGTTCACTTTATCGATACTTAATTTGTATTCGACATTTGACCCATCAAAGTTCAAAGTCAAATTACATTAGTTCTGTTTAACTTACTGCGTCCGTAAACATTCATACATAGTCCCGATAGTCCCGTCAGCTGTATAAACAAACATATTTATTAATAATATCAGCTAACCAGATGTAGGGCGTGCGCCATATTCGGATAGAAAAAATATGAATGGATTAGGTAGGTGTAAGCTGCGTTAAGACGCGCAACGTCAGAGCAGTATTTGACTATTTGGCAATAATTTTGCTATCGATAAAAGATATCGATATCATACCAATAAAAAAACATTTTATAAAAAAAATTTAAACCGACTACAAAAAGTAAAAAATAAAACTTTTGGAGTCGGTGTCAGCCTTGGACGAATTAACTAATTGGTTAATTCGTCCAAGGTGTCAGCCGAGGCATTCTACATTGCACTTCTATTAACTAGGTATATATTTTTTTGGCCTTAGCTAGCTAGCACCGACTCCAAAAGTTTTATTTTTTACTTTTTGAAGTCGGTTAAAAATAGCAGTAGTCCTCCCTTCCCATTCGAAATTTCGAACACGAAATCAAAGATCAAAGTAGCTTTCACGAAGTGCTTCCTTTGACTGTCAAGTCAACAGACTATTGGACATGTTTGATAGGGAACTTCGGAAAATTCGGAAATGTATAAAACTTTCGAAAGTCTGCAACTATTTTGGAACCTAACCTTTAATGTAGTGTAAATATTTGCAGTTAAAGTAATTCGTAACTAACCTGATAGTGCGTATACCTACATGATGTACGAGGAACTTCCAGGTTGACCTGTAAAATTTTTTTAGGAAGCGGAAATTTATAGAAAAAGTTTAAATTACAAATAATAGTACATAAATAGGTATTTCATATGTTTTTTTTTTTTTTTACTTTATTGATTTCCAAAAAGCTCTACTGGCCGACCGGGAAGTTCCCTAATTGTACCTACACCTTGAGGAGCCCGTGGCGCAGTGGTTCGCGCGCTCGGCCTGCGATTGTTGAGGTTAAGCAACTTTCGTAATGGTCAATTACGGGATGGGTGCCGTAAATACTATCTCGAGCTCCTCCGTGCTTCGGAAGGCACGTTAAGCCGTTGGTCCCGGCTGCATTTGCAGTCACTAAAACCCACCAAACCATTGGGCCCGCGTGGTGGGTCATGGCCCGTTCTCCTTATCCATCCATAAGGAAGGCCAGTGCCCCAGTAGGGACATTAAAAATGGCTGATGACGACCTATACCTACATACCATAATCATTCATTTTTTTTTATGAAGTACGGGGAGCCTCTTAGCCTTCATCATACCTGATGTAGGCTGAAGATGGAAGCGAGCCTCTCCCGGAATCCCCAATCACTGAGGAACTGGCTATCTTATCTTTATCTGCCGGAACACAACCATGCTGAAAACATTGTTGTTATGTCGTCAGACTTAGATAAGATGGTGGTAGCTAGCCAGGCGGACTTACAACAAGTCCTACCACCAACCAAACCGAATACAATATGTACCCCTGGGAATCGAACCCGGGACCCCTGGGTCTGATACCGGTGGTTGTATCACTAGACCACGGAGGCGGTTAAATTTATTTGTAGCCATCAACAGATTCAGCGATCAGGAGCTCTATTTTTGATTCACTCGTCTCGAGGTTTCTACTGATTTTCGTGCGACGTTTGAGTTTCCGTATTTTCCGTACTTCTGTAATAGCGACCTTGCATGTATATATACATGGCTTCGCTTTTCGCCTGTAATACCGACTCCCAATCCCAATGCGAGCGCAAGAGGGGCAAAGCGAAAAGCGACCTATGTCGACATACGCAAGGTCGCATTTCGCCTATCGCCTCCTCGTTCGCTTCGCCACTCGCGCGACGAGTGATTCAAAAATAGAGGGCCCTTAGCCAAAGTAACAATTCAAAAACGATAACGAAGTTCGAAAGTAATTAAATGTATGGGATTGGCGGATTGACTCAAGCCGCGCTGCGCTAAATCACGTGGTCTTACCGAAGGTTGATTGGCGAATATAGACAATAACAAATCGAATTATCGTTTCGCTACATAACGATGTTACTTTGTCTACGGGCCCAGGCCCGCCAAAGCACGAATCTATAGCCTTTGAAGCGCTGTTATTAATGAAAGACACCCTTGTTCCTTAATTTTATCGCCACATAAAAACCGTGTCAGAACCGGGGTGATGCCCTTAGCACAAAGGGCTCTTTCAGACCCTTGGTATTGCGCCGGCACGCACCATGAGATCGGCTTAATTAAATTGACTGGCTAAACAAATCAATTTAACCACGGGATTGACCACTAAGACGTTTGGTAATCCGAATCCGAAATAGTGGAGTTTTTTTTGTTGTATGAAATGTAATGTAATGCCAATGTGGTAATTTATACCCGAATGTTTTTTAGGGTTCCGTACCTCAAAAAGAAAAAACGGAACCCTTATAGGATCACTTCGTTGTCCGTCCGTCCATCCTTCGGTCTGTCAAGACCGTTTTTGTCAGGAACGCGTTTAGGTATCAAACTGAAATTTATATCTAATACTCAGGTCTACTGTCCCTTGGAGCTGTAAAAAATCAAACTTCTAAGCCAAAGCAATCAAAAGATACAGCCGTTTATGCCGCAAATTTCCGCAAATTTTAGAAACTCGCACGGGAATCAAAACCTACAGGGTACTTCCCGAGAACTTAGAATCTTGAAATTCGGTACGAAGTAACGTCTATAGTGTATAGTATAGATAAAGAAAAAATTGCGAAAACCGTAAATTTTTAGTTACATCATATTATAAAAAATATTTTACGGAACCCTCGGTGCACGAGTCCGACTCGCACTTGGCCGGTTTTTTTTCGTAGGGCTGATTATACAGGGTGTTAAAAGGATCAATAACGAAAACGAAAACTACGTATTCTCCCCATCTCGTTACTATCATTTTCTTGTATAGGGCCAAATCTGGGAACCTCATAGTTAAGGAGCTATTAAGGAGCTATTTTTTGGATTTTTTAAAATTTGCTATTTTCTATGCTATTTTTATACTTATGATAAATTTTAAATAGAAAAATATTGGAAAAAGTCAACTCGGCCACAAGTGAATTCTCAGATTTTAAAAACTTAAAAGATTCTTTAAAATCAGAACTGAGCTCAGTGTCTGGGTTTTATCTGTCGTGGGTTCCAGTCCCATCTGAGAATTCACATTTAAAATTTAAAGTCAATATCGGAACGGGAACCACGCGGGTGAAACCGCGCCCGGCCTCTAGTTTATTTATAAAGATTATCGTTTAAAGTCCCCAAATCGCAATGAATATCAAAACTAATCAAAGAAACTGGATCTCGTCTACTCATAGTCTCTAGACACGTTGGTACACGCGTTTTTAGCGTATGAAAATAACACGCATTTTTTGAAAACGAAAAATAAAAGACTTTTCCCAGCAATTATTTTTATATATTCTTATTTAGTTTAACTAAAAATCTCCTTTTTAACTAAAAATTGTTTCAGTTTCCAGTATCGTCGCTGTTGTGGCAGTCATACACTATGAAAATATGACAGTAATGACAACGACAAAATTGTTTGATATAATTTTAAGTTAGATAATGTAGAAAGAAAACTATTAGTGAGCCGAAAAACTGGATACTGGCGAAATCCAAAAGAGCACTGCCATTATATAAAAAGAAGAAGAAGTAAGTTAGATAATCTGCTGTGTAATCTAAGCCTGCGTGTATTTTAAATACTAAAAAATCGTTTTCTGTACCTAATCATAAGTTTTATGCAGTTCTATACATTAGTATAACAGATTTCATCTTTACTTAAAACGAAAAAATAATATTTAGGTACTTTTAAGTAGGTGTAAGTATCCATCTTTCTTTAATCATTATTTGTATTGACCACCCAAAAACTTTTTTTTAAATCTTGTTACAAGCTATAAGTAATTACCTTCTTAACGGAAACTCCACAAAAGGATAAAATAAGTAAATACTTTAAAAAAATATATCGTTAGTTATTTTTCCTTATAAAGTTCTTCCAAAATAATAACAGTTCCAACCTACCCAATAAAACTACTAATAAGTTTTCTAAACATATTCTTTGTTACTATTTGGTAACAAACAAACACGGATATTACTTACGTGTTACTTGTCAATATTCGTTTAATTGACACAGTATTTAATAAAGGCAATTAATATTTATTGCACTAATTGCAACCCTCTTTAATTAAGGGTAGACGCACACCACGTGGGCAATTAACCACCCCATGAGAAAGGCACACAAGTCATATAAACCAATATTTGTGCCGGTTCCCGCCCGGCCATGTCTCTAATGGTCCTACCTGGTAAACAAGTTACCGTCTATTTTTGTAACGAAACTTACGTGCTTTTATGACGTAGTTTCTTTCTTTGATAAATATCTAATCTTTTAAAATCGAAGATATCTTCTTTTTGCGACGTCAATGTTGTGTTACGTGGTAACAATCGCCTCTGTGGTCTAGTACAGTCTTGGTTTTGATCCCCAGAGGGGACATTGGATTCAGTTTGGCTTAAAAAGTTTCTATTATATTTGCTTCAAGGGTATATTTACAGGATTGCATGAACAACCTCGCAATGTAACCTAAGGAAATAAAAATACACCTTAGTTTACATCTACGCGTTAAAAAAAATCTTAACATTAAAATGCACTTCAAATTTCTTATGGCAAATTGGACTTTAACGTAGTCTTTAGAATCTATTTTGTCTCAAACTTTGTCATGTTACAATGAAGGTGATAGATAGGACTTTGAAATAGATTTTTTGTTTTCAACAATTTCAGTTTAAGTCAAAGAAAGTTTGCTCGTTGTAGATAAAAAAAACAATAGTTTCGACAGCTCTCTCTCTCTTATCGGATGAGGATTAGTGGCCACCTCTGGTGTCAGAGTTTATCAAGCCGCCTATAAGGCCTCTGACTTGGCTTAACGACTAACAACAGCCGGGACCAACGGTTTAACGTGCTTCCGAAGCAGCTAAAATTGTTGCATATTTTGTCTATCTTCCCACCACACTAAGCGATTGATCTTGGATTGATGCCATAAATCGACGACTATTGATTAGTATGGTTATGCGCGACAGATGTCACTCACATGACAGAAGTACAGAACACTCGATAGAGGTTATTAGAAGCAGTGTTGGCTATGATGCGTCTAGTCCGTCACCTACACAACACAGAAGCCGTCTATAATTTTTTCTTTCAACGATTTTGGATTTCTTTAGGTTTTTTCGGCAATGTGCTACTTTTTGACAATTTCCCACTTTCTTTTTTGTGTACTGTTTTTCGATCCCTAGTCGTCATTGACAAAGATCAATCGATTAGTGTGGATGTATGTACCCTTATTGCAAGAGTAATAAATAATATTTTCTGTGTAATCATTTAGCTGTGGGCTGCGAATCAATCAAACTGTCAGCTCATTGATTAAAGAAGGGTCCCACGGGACGCCGACATGTGTTCCTGGGCCATTTGGCCTTTGTCCAACGTTAATCTAATCTGTGCTCTGCGAGGTTTTGGGAGAAAAAAATATTATCTAAGTACACGACAATTCAAAATAAATTTAAAATAAGGGTAGAAAAGATCAAGAAATCACAAAGTAAAACAAGAAAGCTGAAAGTGAAAATGTTTGACGGCTAAAGACAGGGTGGATTGCACCAACTTTAACGATAACTCTTACGATGGTTTTTTTTTTTTTATGAACAACGGGGAGAGTCTCCCTTCATCATACCTGATGTTTAGTATTGATAAGGCTGAAGATCTCCCGGAATCCTCATCACTGAGGAACTGGCTATCTTATCTCTAACTGCCGACACACAACAATGCTGAAAACATTTTTGTTATGGCGTCAGGCTTAGATAAGATGGTGGTAGCTAGCCAGGCGGACTTACCAAGTCCTACCACCAACCAAACCGAATACAATATGTACTCTCGCTGGTAATCGATCCCGGGACCCCTGGGTCTAATACCGGTGGTTGTTACCACTAAACCCCAGAGGCGGTTAAAATGTATAGGACTTGACAGCATTCGAAAACCAACCAAATCGAATACAAGCATTATGTACCCCACTCGGAATCGAAACTGGGACCTCAGGATCTAATACTGGTGGTCTTCTTCTTATCGAGTGAGGATTAGTGGCCACCTCTGGTGTCAGAGTTTATCAAGCCATCTTTATGGCCTCTGACTTGGCTTAACGACCGTAATCAAATGACAATAGCCGGTTAAACGTGCCCTCCGAAGCACGGAAGCACTCAGTTATAATGCCACTTTACGGTCACCCATCCGACACGTGATCGGGCCGAACTTTGCTTAACGAACGTGATCGAATACGATCAGTCTGTCAAGCGCGGCCATGAATGCTTCCAACATACTGGTGGTGTTACCACGAGACCACAGAGCCGGTTAAACACTTCTATAGTAATTAATGATATTTGACGAGAAGAATTATATTATATAGGTATAAGTAGCATCCAACCAGAAAAATCAATTATTTTGATAAACTATACAAACGTCTAATGTAAACATATATTTTATTGTAACTTTTCAATTTTGCATTTTACAATGCCATTTTTATGTGATAAATATTAAACAAGAAAACATACTATAAAAAAATCGGCCAAGTGCAAGTCGAACTCGCACATGAAGGGTTTCGTCTCTCACCCAAGGTTGCCTGGAAGAGATTGCTACGTAGCAATAAGGCCGCCTATTGTGTGTTCCTTTTTTTTGTCATTTTCTCTGTATGCGTTTGTTTTTGTATCGTGTGCAATAAAGTTTCTATTATTATCATTGCCAAAATGCCACTATAATTTTTCGTCTGCAAAAATAACTTTGTTTTTCATAGTGTTTGTATGAATGACAAAGTTATATTTGCGGTATTGAAAAATGTGCTATAGCTCTGAAACTACTAAATATATTTCGTTGAAACCGATTTTCGTTGTAAGTTTTTATAAAGATCTACATCATATATTTTTTCACTTTCTTATTTTAAAAGTTAGAGGGGGGGGGGGACACACATTTTTCCACTTAGGAAGTGTATAACTTTCAAACTGTTGACTTTGAGAAAAATACTGTTTTAGAAGCCTCAATGTAATTTTTAAAGATCTATCTAATGATATCCCACACGTATAGGTTTAAAGAAAAAAAAATTTTCGGTAACAGTTCCATGTATGGGGAGCCCCCCCTTAATTCATATATTTTTTTATTTTTGTGTAAAAACCGTAAAGCGGTTTACAGAATACATCTACCGACCAAGTTTCAATTGTGTAATCGTCATAGTTTTGGAATAAAGTGGCTGTGACATTTTGCCACTTTGGAAGTGTATATCTTTCAAACGGTTGATTTGGAGAAAAAACTGTAATAGGAACTTCAATGAAATTTTTAAAGACCTATCTATAGATACGCCTCAAGTATAGGTTTCATAAAAAATAAATGTTTCAAATCACTTCGGGAAAAATGCTATATTTCTAAAACTGACAACCATATTTCGTTCAAATCAATTTTTGTTGAAAGTTTTTATTAAGATCTTCAGCATATATATATTTTTTAATTTTTTACTCTCTTATTTCAAAAGTTAGAGGGGGGGGGGGGGGACACACATTTTACCACTTTGGAAGTGTACATCTTTCAAACGGTTGCCTTTGAGAAAAAAACGTTTTAGAAACCTCAATGCAACACGTATAGGTTAGATGAAAAAAAATAGTTTAGGGTCAGTTCCATGTATGGGGAGCCCACCCTTAATTCTTATTTTTTTTATTTTTGTATAAAAACCGTAAAGCGGTTTACAGAATACATCGGCTGTGTAATACATCGGATTGGGCGAATCTATAAGGGTTTCGTTTTTTGCCTTTAGGCTACGAAACCCAAGCAACTAGTCTCACGTCCCGTCAGGGCGACATGAGACTAGTTGCTTTTTTCTAGTATGTTTTCTTGTTTAATATTTATCATATATTTTATTATTACCTTTTAAATGAAATAGAGATAATAAATTGCAACTTTAGTGGCGATACTTTGATATAAGTAGTTAAAACGAAAATATTTTCATGCTGATATTAATTACAAACTCAGTTCAAATCATAAAACAGTACCTAATCTCCAAGATTTTTTTTTGTGTGCAAGGAAAAAGGGAAAAATTCGACATTCCTTTAAATTCAATACAACAATGAAAACCTACTTATCAGCTCCATTTAGTTTCTATAAGTCCCTCAAATGCCTAGAGATGGTATACAAAAATGTATGTACATTCAGTAAAATTAACTAACCTTTCACAGATAACATCAGCAATATGGCGTTTGATTGTTTTATAGGCGCCAATTAATCGACTTGCCTCGCCCGGAACGCAAACAAACAAATATACACACAGTTATTTACGTATATATAACCAATATAACTGATACTTAAGTAATTAATATGACCAATTTCATCTATTTCTTAATGGATGGTGGTCGATTAACGATTGGTTTCAATAACCTATCTTTTTTAAGAGGTAGATAAACTTTTTGAATTGGAACTTTAATTCCCTAGATTTTTTAGTAAATCTGACCAAAATTACAACGGTAATGCTTTATGCCTATCTCTTATGCGATAAGCAATTGCAAAGCACTAATAGGGGTTAGCACTAATAGCTGTGAAGTATCGGCTTAGAATAGCACTACCCTCTGTCATCCCGTAGGTGTCCTAAAAGGCTGTGGCGGGGCTCCTAGTCCGGCAGCACCACAGTCTCCGGAAGGAACCCGTGTATCGGGTTCCTGATATATTTGAAAAATATATTACTTACACAAATTTTGATAAAAATGGTGAACTAGTAGCGTTTAACTAGCTGGTTTCTGTAAGATTACGTCAAAATGAGCCGAACAGGAATCGTGGAACGGAGAAAATTTAGATTTAGACAGAACAGATAAAAATATAATTTGATTACCATAGAGTGAGACTACGGAGTTTCTAGCCATTATAGAGGTTTCATCAATCCATAAGGCTAGAACGAAATGGCATCGTTACAATGACTAAGGGACTCAGCCTTCAGGAGACGGGCAGCAGCGTCTCCTACTGCCATACTGCGATCGCCAACCCGCCTGCCAAGCGTGGCGATTATGGCAAACTTTTGGGGGAGGCCTGTACCCAGTAGTGGGTGTTATGTGGCTAAGACGACGCATAGGGTTAGATATAACCATACAATTTTATTAATCATGATATTTCTTTTTTTTTTGCATTCACAACAAAGCTAGGAAAAACTTAAACGTCCCATCTCAGCAGTTTTTGTCACGTCAGATTAAAAAATATGTATATTTATATATTACTAAGTATACGTATAAGTTATACCTGTTATACCTATACTACCTATACTTAGTATAGGTATCATCTGCGCTTTCTTTGGTGTGTAATTAGATAAGTATTATTTAATAGTTATCCGGTGACATCGGCCCCTGAAAAGATATCGAAACAATCCAAATATTTGACGATTGACCGGCATTCGCTCGAGCCTCTAACTACATAAGCTCCCAGGTCGATATGCAGTAAGGCCAAGAGTCTTGTCCCATTTCGGGAGAACAAACAGCTAATATCTGAGGTTTATGTGCTCTCTGCGATCTGTTTGCCCTTCTTGACTCTTCAGGGCATGACGCAAATTGACGCTATTGACCCGCTAAGGATACTTCCGGAGTACTTCAGATACCTAGTCAGAAACACTCTCGCAAGTACTGGCTTAGTTTAATTATAATAATCTACAGCTTAATGCAAAGAAAACTAAATGCGTTCTTTTTTCTTTACCGAATGTTCAGAAAGTACCTATGGAAATTGTTATGAACAATGAAAAATTAGATTTAGTAGAATCAACAGTCTTTCTGGGTGTAACTATGGACTGTAAACTTCAATGGCTAAGCTTGCCGGCTAGTATTCATACAAACACTATGAAAAACAAAGTTATTTTTGCGGACGAAAAAATATAGTGGCATTTTGGCAATAATAATAATAATAGAAACTTTATTGCACACGACGATACAAAAACAAACGCATACAGAGAAAATGACAAAAAAGAGGAACACACAAACGCTACGTAGCAATCTCTTCCAGGCAACCTTGGGTGAGAGACGAAACCCTTCATGTGCAAGTTCTACTTGCAAGTGGCCGATTTTTTTCAATTGAGATCGATTTAATTTACTTACAATTGTACTATTTAGTATTTTGTGCCCTTACTCGCTTACGCCGATGTTTGCGAATAGAGTTTAATTTTCAACCTAATTCCTATTGTATTAAGGCTATCTGTCAAAATTTTACTGTGACGCGATGGTAACGTTCGGACATTTGCAAACTCACATTAGGCCCTCTTTTAGACAATTAGGCGCATGACAGCAGAGAAAATATAAAAAAAACTAAGTAAAAACCAGCATTTTCAAAAAGCTGTAATCAATCAGTTAATCACTGTAGCGCTAATAAATCAGATAATAAGAGAAGTGCGGTGATAGAAGTGGGCTGCACTGCAGGTGCCAAAAGTGCAAAACCGCATTCCTGTCATGCGCCTCATTGTCTTGGTCGTGTCGTGTTATACAGCTTGACGTATCGGCTGTGTTTGAACTGCTGAGTTTGAGTCCCGCTGTTGTTATTTATGATTAATATAATGGAACGCGAAAGTTATAAATCTTATACTTTAAAAATCATTTGTTAAAAACTGTCTCAAACAGCTGAATAAAATTAGCAACTATTAATTACAAACTTCCTCTAGGAAAACCTATTGTATACTATTTACCTAGCTATTGTTAATCTAGACTAGACTTATCACAAACGTCGTCGCTAACTTACAGTGTGTGAGGACTTTCACATTATTTAGTAACATTATAATAATTAATTAGTATATAATTTGTGCTTTTGTTTTGTTACATAATCGTCTTTCGGCTAACGTTGACGGCCAGAGATGCCAGGGTCGGTAAAAAACTACAGAACACAGAAAGAAGTTCACTATTATAGGCCCCTACTATAAACTAGGCTAAATGGTTTGTGTCAAGCCGCTTGATCGAAAAATAGGCCCCTACCAGTTTGAGTCAAACGGTTTGTGTCAAAACGTTTGTACCGTTTGACCAGAATTCTTAAATACTACTGAACCAATTTCAAAATTTAAAAAAATGGGACCAGCTTTAAAACAAATCCAATCTTATATCGTTTGAATCATTTCGATCGGTTCAGGAATTCTCGAATAATCGGTTAACATACCTACAAAAAACGCGACGAATTTAAGATTTTTTGCATTTATCAATGCTATTTTTATACTTAACGTAAATTTTAAATAGAAAAATATTGGAAAAAAACAAACGGCCGCAAGACCATCCCATCTGAGAATTCACTTATTTAATTAATAAAAAAAAAAAACATAACCTCCTTCTTCTTTTTTTGAAGTCGGTTAAAAAGTAGTAGGTAAATCGGCTGTCAAGCGTCGCCACCTTTTTGCGCGAATCACAAAAGCAGTCCATATATTTCCTCGATACATTTCCATTCCCTTTACTTACATTTTTTTTATTTTTTTTCACGTTGTTGTAGCAAAGCAACGGTGCCTGTTTTTGAGACGAACATTTTTTCAGTTCTGGCGTATGACAGCTCCTTCTAACCTCTCTTGTGTTTTGTCATAAAAACTTCACGAAAGTAACAAATGATTTCTTTCTTCCAGGCAACCTAGTCACAACAGTGGCACTCCTGATGCATCCGAAGCTCCGCGGTCACGTGACGACGATGTTCGTTCTCTCGCTGTGCGTGTCGGACCTGCTGTTCTGCGGCATCAACCTGCCGCTCACGGCGAGCCGGTTCATACACCAGCGCTGGACGCTGGGCGAGACCTTGTGCCAGATGTTCGCGTTCGTTTTCTACGGGAACGAGGCCGTGTCGCTCCTGTCTATGGTGGCCATCACTATCAACAGGTGAGCGAGCTTACCTACGCCTTTTCTTTCGTCGTAATACCATCGAGAAGATAAGTGGTACAAACGGTGCTGTGCCGACTGTGGTCAACTTGTTGTAGGGTAAATTCACCTAGTATCGGCCACCTCCTAATTTCGGCCATATCGTACGAATTTGGTCATAAACGTGTGGTATTTCGGACCATTTTGTAGTCTAAATTGACGTTATTGAGGGGTAAGTGTTTTCTACTTATCTACTAGGTTTAAACAGTAATTTTTTTAGGAGATTTGAGTGTTCGACCCTTTATGTAGTAGTCACTTTAAGCTCTAGGCAAAAATCAAATGCCAAATTGTCTTCCAAACAGTCCAAGGCGTTATGTTTTGATGTAGTAAAGAAGTAAAAATAAAAAAAAATACGAGTAATAAAGTCAAAAAATCGGCCAAGTGCGATTCGAACTCGCACATGAAGGGTTTCGCATCTCACCCAAGGTTGCCTGGAAGAGACTGCTACGTAGCTATAAGGCCGCCTATTGTGAGTTCCTCTTTTTTGACATTTTCTCTGTATGTGTTTGTTTTTGTATCGTGTGCAATAAAGTTTCTATTATTATTGTCAAAATGTCAAAATCATTATAATTTTTCGTCTGCAAAAATAAGTTTGTTTTTCATAGTGTTTGTATGAATGACAAAGTTATAAGTTTTGGAAAATGTGCTATAGCTCTGAAACTACTAAATAAATTTCGTTCAAACCAATTTTCGTTAAAAGTTTTTATAAAGATCTACATAATATTTTTTTTATTATTTTTCACTTTCTTTATTTAAAAGTTAGAGGAGGGGGGGGGGACACACATTTTTCCACTTTGGAAGTGTATAACTTTCAAACGGATGACTTTGAAAAAAACTGTTTTAGAAGCCTCAATGTAATTTTTAAAGATCTATCTAATGATATCCAACACATATAGGTTCGATATATTTTTTTTTTTTAAATCCCTTTCGGGAAAAATGCTTTATTGCTAAAACTGACTACCATATTTCGTTCAAACCAATTTTCGTTAAAAGTTTTTATTAAGATCTACAGCATATATTTTTTTAAATTTTTCACTCTCTTATTTCAAAAGTTAGAGGGGGGAGGGACACACACACATTTTACCACTTTGGAAGTGTACATCTTTCAAACGGCTGACTTTGAGAAAAAATCGTTTTAGAAACCTCAATGCAATTTTTAAAGACCTATCTATAGATACCCACACGTATAGGTTTGATGAAAAAAAAAATTCTGTGTCAGTTCATTGTATGGGGAGCCCCCCCCCCCTTAATTCATATATTTTTTTATTTTTGTGTAAAAACCGTAAAGCGGTTTTCAGAATACATCTATCTACCAAGTTTCAACTGTGTAATCCTCATAGTTTTGGAATAAAAAGGGTGTGACATACATCATCGGTTTGGCCGAATCTATATGGGTTTCGTTTTTTGCCTTAAGGCTACGAAACCCTAAAAACAAGCTAACTGAAAAGAAAGGAAGCAAGATCAATTATAAATGGCAAATATTAAAATATTTTGGCCACAAAGCGTGCCAATTACTAATTATTAGTACATACTCTCGAATAGATTTATCATGTCGACGAAGAAGCAAGATTCAATGTTGTCACTGTGATCAACACCGTCAAGACGGGGAGCGATCACAGAATGGTACGTGGCACATTGAATATCAACGTGAGGCTGGAAAGAGCGCGGCTGATATAATCTACGCTCCGGCCATTACCGGCCCATATCCAAAACCCCGAGAGCTTTCAACTCGAGCTGCAAAACTGCTTCGAATCCCTTGAGAACAGCATCAATGTGGACGATCTACACAACACGGTGGTGGATACTGTCCGTACGGTAGGGTCCCAGTACTTTAAGACCTGCCGTCCCAAATTAAAGAAACTCTCCGACCACACACTTCTACTCATTGATCAGAGACGTGAAATGAGGCTTCAGAACTCAGCGGATGCTTGTCGTTATCGGCAGATATAGACAGATCTCTAAGTCTTTGACAAGCGACCTTCGCCAATTTAATACAAATCGTATTAAAGCGGCTATCGAGCGGAATAAAGGCTCCAAGTGTTCGCGAGAGATCTGTCTATCGGGCAAAGCCAGATGACGAAGCTGAAAACTGACGACGGTCACATCATTTCTACGAAACCTGAAATCCTGAGGGAGATCGAGAGTTTCTATGGGCAGTTATATTCCACACAGACACCTGTTGAAAGCAAGGCTAAAGACCCCAGAGCCAAGCTTACCCGACACTTCACCGAAGATATCCCGGACGTCAGCCTGTACGAGATTAGTATGGCTCTCAAACAGCTCAAAAACAACAACAAGGCGGACGATGACGGAATCACTACAGAACTTCTGAGAGCGGGCGGTAAGCCGATACTCAAAGTCCTCCAGAACCTTTTCAATTCCGTCATCGTCGAGGACAAAACGCCGAGGGCATGGAATATAAGTGAGGTGGTTTTGTTCTTCAAAAAGGCAGATAACACCCGTTTGAAGAACTTCAGACCCATCTCACTTCTAAGCCATGTCTATAAGTTGTTTTCGAGAGTCATTACGAATCGTCTGGCTCGCAGGTTCGACGACTTCCAGTCTCCCGAACAAGCCGGGTTCCGAAAAGGCTTTAGCACCATGGACCACATCCATACGCTGCGGCAGGTTATACAGAAGACCGAGGAGTATAATCTGCCACTTTGCTTGGCGTTGTGGACTATGAGAAAGCCTTCGATTCGATAGAGACCTGGGCGGTGCTGCAGTCTCTCCAGAGGTGCCAAGTGGACTATAGGTATATCGAGGTGTTAAGGTCTTTATATGAACATGCCACCATGTCGGTCCGATTACAGAACCAGAGCACAAATCCCATCCAACTGCAGCGAGGAGTGAGACAGGGAGACGTCATTCAACGTCAACACAATGCTTGAAGATCTCCGTAGTGCTTCCCAAAGAGTGGGTCTTAGGGTGAATCCTTATCCATATAAGACGAAAATCATGTCAAATTCCCATGTTGTACCCACTCCGTAGTGCTTCCCAAAGAGTGGGTCTTAGGATGAATCCTTATCCATATAAGACGAAAATCATGTCAAATTCCCATGTTGTACCCACTCCACTTCACGTTGGGAACACTACACTCGAAGTTGTTGACCACTACGTTTACCTTGGACAGACAATCCAGTTAGGTAAGTCCAACTTCGAGAACGAGATCTCCCATCGAATCCAACTCGGTTGGGCAGCATTCGGGAAGCTACGTAAAATCTTCGCGTCCAACTTACCGCAGTGCCTCAAGACGAAAGTCTACGACCAGTGTGTGTTGTTAGTGATGACTTACGGCAGTGAAACGTGGTCGCTAACTATGGGTCTGATAAGGAGGCTCAAGGTAACTCAGCGTGCAATGGAGAGAGCTATGCTCGGCGTTTCCCTGCGTGATCGAATCAGAAATGAGGAGATCCGTAGGAGAACTGTAACTGACATCGCTCGAAGGATTGCTCAGCTGAAGTGGCAGTGGGCGGGACACACAGCGAGAAGAACCGATGGCCGTTGGGGCGGAAAGGTTCTGGAATGGCGACCGCGCACAGGACGACGCTCCGTGGGTATGCCCCCGACAAGGTGGACCGACGATCTGGTGAAGGTCGCGGGAAGCCGCTGGATGCGGACTACGCAGGACCGATCGTTGTGGAGATCCTTGGGGGAGGCCTATACCCAGCAGTGGGTGTTATGTGGCTGAGACGACGACGACGACTCTCGAAAAACATAACCCTTCTTCTGGCGCAGTCGGGTAAAAACACACACGCTACATAAATAGAAAGGAACATAGATGTTAAAAACAATCAACTGTTCATTTCTCACAATCTCTACAAACAAACATTGCTAACTTGCTCTCTTACGATTTACTAACACAATAATACAAAATCTATTTCAGCTAATAAAAATACATTTGAAGGATCACACTGCCAAGATCTAATATTACATCACTCAGTGCATTATGTTATAAAACAAACAATCTTTTTACAGTTCGTACTGTAGTTATTAGACGGTCCATTTCGAATGGCGGTCTGCTATCTAGAAGTTTGTTTATTGTCGAGTTATTTTTAGTGGGAACGTGTTATTGAGTGGGATACCGTGAGTCATTTTAAGTGAATTTATTAGTACTGTTGAGACTAGGTTTCTGGATACCGCTACTTCATCCGTGTACGACTATCTAATTCCCACAACTTTAAACCCCTTTTCACTCCCCTAAAAATCATATTCGTGACGCCCCATGCAATAGTTATTTCAGCTATTTTTGCGTGAAATTACAGAAGAAATAAAAACATACTTACTAAATTAAAATGACTGAGGACATATGCGCAAGTATCGTCGGCATCGTCATCGACTTCATTTGACAGATGGATGTGACACATTGCTCTTAAGCCTTTGGTAAGTTTTTATTTGTGTCAAAAAGAAGCAGCAATGTGTCACATCCATCCGTCAAATGATGCCGATTTCGATGCCGACGCCACTTGCGCGGTACGGCTACTGAATTGTTAACATCGTCTAATATATGGTTGTTCTATAGGACCATTAGCACAGAATCCTACTTCCTACTAATATTATAAATGCGAATGTATGTCAGTTTGTTTGTTACTCTTTCACGCTAAAACTACTGGTCGGATTTGGATGAAATTTGGCACAGAGATAATAGATAGCCTGGATTAAAACATAGAATACTTTAAATCCCGATATTCCAACGGGAACCAAGTGGGTAAACCGCGAGCGGCCGCTAGAAGTAAATAAGTTGGTTTCAGTTTCCCTTCAGTTATGTATTCTATAGTTGGATGTCAAAATATTAAAAGGAAATGCAACGGAGAAACGGTTAGCCTTCATCACACATACAAGGCTCACAGTGGAATCACGCATCTCCAGGAATCCTCACCCACAGACGAACTGGCCAAATGATTCTCTCGTCATCATCAGCCATTTTTAATGTGGGGACATTACTGCTGGAGCACTGGCCTTCCTTACGGATGGATAAGGAGAACGGGCCATGACCCACCACGCGGGCCCAATGCGGGAAGGTGGGTTTTAACGACTGCAAGTGCAGCCGGGACCAACGGCTTAACGTGCCTTCCGAAGCACGGAGGAGCTCGAGATAGAACATTTATGATCACCCATCCCGTGACCGACCATGCGAAAGTTGCTTAACCTCAACAATAGCAGGCCGAGCGCGCGAACCACTGCGCCACGGGCACGGGCGATTCTCTCATAAATCATTTAAATTTTAAAGGAAGTGATTGTCTCCTTTATTTCCTAACAATAATGCTTAATTCGTCTTATTCTAATCAAAATATAGGTCGTCGCCCTGGAACGTTGAGCCGCCCATTAATATTAATGCGCCCGCCGCGGTGTCGGAGTAATGAATACATTAAGCTCTCGAGGGAATAATGAGGAAATCCGACGGAAAATTACGTTCTAAACCTTATTCTAATTCATTTACTTATTTGCAAAATTGCCAACATAAAAATTCTTCAACATATTCTGGCAAATAATAGAACTTTACCTATGCAATTCCCGATATTTTTCTTACACTTCTAGAGAACCTCATTACTTCTATGATAAAAAAAATACATCAATTGCTTAATTTTACATTACATTGAGATCATAAGAATCAAGAAACAGTAAACATAAGTCTATTATTGTCTTTTCTTATACGGTAAAAAATACCTCGAAATACGCTAGTAATATATAAGTCAATGCTCGAAAGGTACTCATTTTTTTGTTAGCAAAAATTAACACTTTATTTATATAACTTCTAAGATACTTATCATTTTTAAATACAAATAGCAGCTCATATGTACAAGCATTGTATGCTCAGTCTTCATACAATGCTTGTACATAAAAAATGTGGGATCAGCATTTTCGGTAGTAACTATAGCAAAAGTAATTGTTAGTGTGGAAAACGAACTTTCTTTCAAATTCTTCATACGAGTCGGCAATTTAATGTACTTTTCTCATTTTCCCCTATTTTTTCCTGCGCGGCGAATATGTATGCCTGCTCCTGCTGTTTCGTTTAAGCGGTTTTCACTTCTACCGGCACTTCCGGAGTGCAACCCGTTGTTTTTTATTTTATTTTAACTTGCATATAATGCATATTACTGAATATTCAATAGGTATGTACCTATTGAATATTCAGCATAAGCAAAACCAAACGTAAAATCAAATTTGTTTTAAGTAAGTAACCAAGGATGGGTGATGGGTGATTTACCTGTTTGAGTCGGCGGTCGAAATCAGAAATTTTAATAAAAAAAAAAAATTGCCATGATTTTTTTTTAAATAATTGCATACAAACACACCAATTAGCTAGCCCACGTTAAGTTTCATTAAGAACTTGTGTTATGGATACTAGATAACGGATAAACATACTTATATACTTTTTTTTGGAAATACATACATTATATACTTATTAAACACCCAGACCAAGACAAATAGACATGTTCATGCACACAAATATTTGTCTTGTCCGGGGATCGAACCCGGGACCTCTGGCGCAGAAGGCAGGCTTAGTACCGCTGCGCCAAACAGGTCGCCAAACAAGAAAGTGTTTTATATTAGTTGACCTGAGCAGCCCCTACTCGATCAGCACTTGATAAATTAACACCTTATAAATGTGCAAGAGCCCCGTATTCTATGCATGTGTCATCGTCATGATGCATTTCATTCAAGTTGTAACCATTCAATTTAGTGAGTCCATTGTCACTTAATTACCGACTCCTTCGCTGGGGGCCCGCATCAACGCTCTTATTATTGTTAGGTACGGCATATTTGAATAAAAATTATTTAAGGCGGTACCCTGACCGAAAGTGGGGCCGCGTTGAATTTTATTTAATATCGTAATTCTAATTCACAATTTTAATAAAACTTTACGTGGAATTTTTAGAGCCCATTGTCTTGTATTTTTAGAAGGTATCGCTACATCTCGTCATAGTCATTCGTAGAAGTAGATAGCAAATGTGTCAAAAGCCACTTTTAGCAGTTTTGCTATCTACTTCTAGCAGTGACTACGAGGGAATGTAATGATACCGTCTAAAAATACTAGACTATGGGCTGTAAAAATTCCACGTAAAGTTTTATTAAAATTGTGAATTAGAATTACGATATTAAATAAAATTCAACGCGGCGCCACTTTCGGTCAGGGTACCGCCTTAAATAATAATTATACATCTGTCAATTACTATTCTTGAATACTAATCATCTTGTTGTTTTTACTATTTGATGTTTTTTATAATTTTATTCTTTTTGTCTCCCCTTAGTTATTAGACTGTAATGCTAGTACCTACCCAAGGTTTGTCCTTTTTGAGTAAGTACAGATAATACCATTTATTTTTTTATTTTTTGTAAGATCTGATTGTCACCTTTGTCCATTGCTCAAACATGTGTTTTAGTAATAAGTGGAAACTTTGCTGATTTAAGATATAATTAGTTATTATTTTACATATAAGACAAATTGTATTGTTTGTTTCCCAAATAAATTAAATAAAGAAATCTTACATGCGAACTCATCGAATCTGTCTGTCTTTAAGGTAAGTTGTTACCTTTCCACTTTCCTCGAAAAAAAAAATTACATGTAGTAACTATTTCAGAAGTTGGTATATCGATGTTTATTTAAAGGAAAATTATTATAACTTTTATTATTTTGCAATTTACAATGATATATTTACGTTTTCTTGTGGAGTTTTGTCGTCATCCACGTATTGTGGTCGTCTCATCATCGATGAATTAGGTAGGTAGGTACTACATCTGACAAAATACAAAAAAATTAAGATAAAAAGGTATAGGTACTACCTAAGTATTTTGTGCAAATTCAAAACTCTAGTACCTACTCTCATTTGAATATACCTCTACAAAACCATTTTTTTTATTATTTATTTATTTACTTTAATTTAAACGGTATTATGCAAAACACCAATTACATTAATTAAAGATAAAAATTAATTACTTAATATTACATTTCAATAAAATAATTAGGAACAATATCATTTAAACAATTCAGATACTTATGTCAAACGTAAAACCATAGCTTCTTCTTGTTGACCACTATTTATCAATGCAAAGTAAAGTTTAACTGGCTATAAAGGCAAAAATATTTTTTTCACCTCACACGCTCTGAAAAGGAGGTTTTGTCAATCAGTTTAGGCGTAGAAAACGCTTTTTGCGGCCTAGCGCGGCAAAGTACTTTTTTAATTGAATACCTAAAAATATCTCATAATGCGTTCTGAATCGCACTATTGACTTTTTTGTAACATTTCATTCTTATTTTAAATAGCTTTAAATTAATTATAATACTCCGTTTTGGTTTTATTATATTATTTTAGTTCATTGAATCATAAAAAAACAATAACAATAAGATTAAACTATATGTTATAAAAAAATATATAAGGCTGGGTGAGTTTTCACAGCCTATGATTGGATTTCGGAACGTGTCATAAATCTTTATAATTAAATTGTCTTTGTCTTGTACCTCATGTCTGTGTCAACATTTACGGAATCGTTTTTATTGTTATTTATAAGTAACAATTTAAAACATCGAGAATAAGGTATATTTAGATTAAACTTTATGTTTAAAGAATTTTTTAACGGAAGTTCACCGCAGAAACAACCATAAAATGTTCCTCGCTGTTGTGAGGTGAAAAATTGTGTGTTGCACTCGGCAGAAAAGTTTGCAGCGTCTTGTACCTTTAAAATCTTCGCTTCGCTCAGGATTCAATCTATGAATCCGACAATCCTTCGCTAGCTCAGCTTTCAATAGAGGTAACTCGCCGCTAATAACTAACTTTCCAGCCTTGCATAACAAATAACTATTTTTACCGCGATCTTGTAGGCAATCTATCGGAAAATTAAATACTATCTAGAATAACGCTATCCAAATAAACTGCAAGATCCCCAGTAGAGCATGTAAACCGGTGTGCTCTATCATTATCTGTAGCTGTATCTCATTTTCCCCGCTATTAATTTTCCCGACCGATGAAACGAAATGATGGATAAGAATTTAACTTGTTACATCGGTTATTCATGTGATTTAATCGAAAGTTAAAATTAAGTCGTCAGTAAGGAGAAGTAAGTAACTATGTACTTTGTTAAGGAGCCTAACTCATTCATTTATCTACAGAAAATTAATTCTTAACTTATACTCGATAAATCGGTCATAGAAATGCGAAAAGTGAAAAATTTATACAATTAATGCGAAGAAATCAACGAAAGGAAACGTCTTGCATTTTTAACAGACTCCAAAAAAAGGATATCAATTCGTGTGTATGTAATTATTATTTTTATTGATATTGTTATTAATATTAAATAGTTTGCCTCAAAATATTAGACTTGAAAATAACTTAAAGAAATTTAGTTCCTTACTTAAGAGTTATTTATTGGATTCATATAAATAGTGTTTAACATAAATATTTGATTGTGTTCACCTATAAATATAATATTATATAATATATATATATTTATTTATTTATATATATATATATATATATATATATATATATATATATACATACATACTAGTACGATAAAGAACTTGTGAGACTGTACCCACAGTCAAACTGAAATAAATAATTCGTTCATTCATTCATTAATTCATGTTTTTTTTTAAGTTTGTTACCTCAGTACTCGGTCGTTTATGATAATTCTTTTTTTGTTCGAAAGGGTATAATTTCTTGACGACAATGGGACTACATTGTCCTCAAGACAGGGTCTGATGATGGGATCGACTCCAAAAAGTATATTTTGAAGACGGTTTCTGTTGTAATTGTGGAGTTTTATTTTTTTGTATTTTATATTTTCCTTTTTGAAGTCGGTTTTTTTGTAACTATAAAATAATACAAACGTATGACAAAACATTTTTATTTGTCCGACAAATACATAAACCTAAATACATACTCAGCGTTGAAAGACGACCCTTACAAATATTATTATTAGCAATATTGCTCTATTTGTTTACACTTACAACTCCATCGGCCTCATATAAACTTATGGTTTACGCATGTTACTGTAAAAATAAACCAATTGAAGTTCGGTCAGTAGCCGTTGTACAATGAGCCACTGTACTGCACTGACACAGATATATTTATATTATACTAGCGACCGGTCGCGGTTTCACCCGCATAGTACCCGTTCCCGTGGGAATATCGGGATAAAAAGTATCCTATGTTCATAACCAGGCTATCTACTATCTGTGTATCAATTTTCATCCAAATCCGTTCATTAGTTTCGGAGCCTATTCGATGCAAACAAACAAACAATCAAATCTTTCCTCTTTATAATATTAGTATAGAAATACAGTGCCACTGATTAGCTCTAAATGTAATACGAATAATCTAATTACTTTCCTTTGTTTGATTCTTTAGGACTATTTGCAAAATGACTAAATTGAACGCATCATCTGTGAAAAAGACACACTTGTCACAGATCTTCCACTAACAACCATTAGAACTTCGTTCGACGCTAATGTGTTGGGTTTTTTACATATCTAAACTGTTTTTAAAATCTGTTTAAACATTGATAAAAGTTAAAGAAAACTAATTTTTTTTCTAAGTGTTGCTTAGAATATAATATTGTAAAATAATAAATAAAAAACATAGATATTTACATTTATAAAAAAATCTTGCCTGTTTTTTTAAATCTTATTTTTAGCACTTGGATGGATTCGTCCAAGTTTTAGCAGGAGGTAACTGCTGATGCATTTCTTTAAATACAAAAAATGTTTTTTTTTATTGATAATTTTGTTTTATATGTACCTAATTAACTCTTTGGGACCCCCCAAAAGCCCCAAGAATACTTTCAACTCAGCTTTTTGATTAAATTAAGGTGCAATTTAACCGCAGAATATTTAATAGAACTAACGAACCTGCCTACAGAAGTTGCTTTCATTTTGTCTTGTACACTTTACGCTATTGGTTTAAAAAAAAAAATTAAATGCTAAAAACACGTAATTTTTCTTCAAGCGTTAGGCTATTACCGTCTTATGTTTTTTTAACTACATAAGTATAATGGAATTCCTATCTGGGAAAGTACATAATATCGTATTTCATTAAAATCGGGAAGCAGGATGTAGTTTTAATTTTTTGGGTAGGTATGTTGTAATTCAAAAACTTCAAAAGCTTTTCGAGTGATGATTGAACAAACAAACAGACAAACGGACAAACAGACAAAAAGTAAGATTGTGTACTATATTCTAATATGTCTGTATTAGGTATATAGTACACAATCTTACTTTTTTCTTACAATTGTATTATGTAAGTATATAGAAAAAAATACATATTAAAATTGGTTTTATGCAATGTACGCGTAAGAAGATACTTTATACTACTAAACTAGGTGGTTAATTCGTCCAAGTAAACTAGGTGTTAGTCATAAACTACTGTTCGTCTCACACACTTCGTTCTGCGTTTTAAATAAAAGAAAAATTAAGGTCCCTATTATAACTATGTTTTTAATTTTTGCTTGACTTTTCACTTAGGAAGAGAGATTTTGCCAATATTTTTCATCAGACAAAACTTAAAATTGTGAGTTTTCTGGAAAATTTAACCCCTAGCGTCTATACCTACCGGCTATCGTGATTGAATATTGCATTTGCAAATTAATTGCAAATTCTATAAACTTTACAAAAGTTTTGTGTATGTTTTCGAAAACGCATCGTTTTTTTTAAAGCATGAAAGTGAGGGAAATTAAATATTATATAATATATCTTTGACGGCCAGATTTTATTTATTTATTGGACTGCCAAAGAGGATTCCATTATATTAAGGACAAAAAATATTACACATCATGCTTTTACAATGGGTACGGACGGATAACATTATTTCTATTACTTATAATTATACTATTAATAACGGTCTAAGGTACAATAGCAAAAAGAACCAACTTATGGTCTTTACGGGAAATAATAGAAAACCTTGTTCAGTACCGTCCATAACCTTGAACGGAGTAGCCTTGGATCGTGTTGCTCAGTTCAAGTATCTTGGCCATATCCTCTCGGAGGACTTGAAAGATGACCTTGATATCCAAAGAGAAAAAAGGGCGTTATCAATTCGCTGCAACATGATAGCACACAAGTTCCATCGGTGTACTGTTAATGTTAAATTTACACTTTTAAGGCATATTGCCAAAGCTTTTATACCAGTGGCCTTTGGAACTCTTACACGAAAAAATCATATAACGCCCTTAGAGTTCAATATAATAATATTGTCAGGGCTTTGTTGAAGCTCCCACGCCACTGCAGTGCCTCAGGTATGTTTGCTGATGCACACATAGAAGACTTTTTCGCAATCATACGCAAGAAAATAGCGTCAATAATGCAGCGAGTGCGGGGGAGCAGCAACCAAATTCTGATGATGATTGCCGAGAGGTTGGACTCGGCGCTGTATCACAGGTTCTTCGACTTGCATGTTAAACATGTAGGTCGATGATTAAGTATTTATATTCTGATTTATCATCTTTTATGTAACTAACATAGTTTTAAGATCACTGTTACTAACCCTATGGACTGTAGTTGTCTGAAATAAATGATATAATAATAATAATAATAAGCGTAAGTTTAACAAGCAAAAAGATAAAAAATAGTAATATTAATAAAAAGTTATTTATTTATTAAACTAAATAAATAAATAAATTTTTCACACAAACACAATTGGTAACTTGGTTCCGGTTTTGCTTGAATTGCTGAAAACTCATGTACTTTATAAAAGTTTTGAATTTTGTTGTCGGTAACGCATCGTTTTAATCGCGTTTATTAAACAAAAGTAAAAAAAGATCCAAACAAAGTTATTCGCGGGTTTCGCAGCGGGCACAGGTTTTTTTGAAGTTGAAAATTCGGATTCACAAGGATTCACACTACATTCACTGAGCTTGCAATATAGCCAAAAAAAACTACCTATTTAAAATTTCAAAAAACGGGGTCATCTTGAACGTTTGAATCATTTCAATCGATTCAGCCGTCTTAATAAGAAATATATACGAGACGAATTGACAACCTCCTTCTTTTTTTTAAGTTGGTTAAAACCAGTAACTAGTAGTATTAGTAGGTACCTAAAATATTTTTTTTACCAACTGCAAACGTTCAGACTGTAAGCCAAATCGTATTTTAATTAGTTTTTTAGCCGAAGCTCTCAACAGTTAGCTTATCTATCGAAGCTTGCTTGCTTTCCCACCACTGATAACGCTGAGTGCTTTTTAAACGACGATAAACAACACACCACTTGATTTTATGGCACTGAGAACAAATTAAAACTGTGTGAAGTGACGCGGTGCGAGCGCGAACAATGCAGATTGAGATGCGATGGTAATTAACCGACCTTGTAAACCTAGTACAATATTATAAAAAAAAAAAAAGTTTTTTCAGTATAGGCTGTTACAAGCACTTGTGAACGTCAAAGAAGCTACGCCATCTGTTCACAAACCCTACGGCGGGAGACCGCGTAACGAGACGGCAAGAAACTCGTCAAGGGCTATTTTTTTCTCCCTGTTTTATTTCATACATAGTCGTCAAATTGAAAAGTGACCTTAACATATCAGTAAGGTCAATTTCCATCACAAAAATAAAATACTAGGTAATTAAAATTTAACATTTTATGGTTATCTAACCGTAAACAATTTTCAACTCGCAAGGAAGGACATTTCAAACATTTCTCGCATTACAAGGTTACTGTACTGCAAGTTGTGACGTAGACGTGACTAGAGAATAAGGCACAGCATTTTTTTTTAAGTTAAGGGACGCCTTATGAGTTTGCTTTCTGTGGCAATCTTTAATAAAGACAGCACCAAATATTGAAACCACTGGCTGTAACTCCTAGCATTTAAGGTATGTATGTATGTATGTATTATTATGGGTAATAATGATCTTGTTAGTTGTCCAAATAAATAAATTAAAAAATATATATAGAGACTTCGATTGCATGTACAAATTTTCAACACTTAATTTCAAAAAGTCTTTAGGATTTATCGATATTTATTTTTGCAACAAAAAGCCAGATCCTATCCCCATCATAGCCCAAGTATCAAAATTCATATCATCAGCACCTATAGTTTCTTTTTCAGACACATGAGGTGAAAAATAACCGCTTTTTGTCGCGTACAATTTTGGAAAAGTCGAACAATTTTCATTTAAAATACGTGCTAAGTCCTACACCGACTTATAGCAGGTAGTTTCCATCCAATCAATACTTTACATATCATATGAAAATCTAAAGTCTAAAAACTTTTGATATATCGAACAAACTCTATTTTTAACCGACTTCAAAAAAGGAGGAGGTTATCAATTCGACGGTTTTTTTTTTTTTTTTTTTTTTTTTTTTTGTTGTTGTTAACAGATTTTTATAATTTTTTTTTTATCTGAAAGAAGATGGTTTATGTGTGGTCCCATATAATTTTTACGAAGATCTGGCTAGTAGTTTTTTCATAATCTTGAAAAATATCAATCACCTTTTGGCAAGTAGTCGTTTACCTAGATGACATTGTTGTGTATGGGCTGATTTTTAATGTAAGTAACGGCACATGATGTAACTAAAAAATCTGAAATAAAAACATTTTATAAAAAAAATTCAAACCGACTTCAAAAAGTAAAAAATAAAACTTTTGGAGTCGGTGCTAGCTAGCTAAGGCCAAAAAAATATATAGTTAATAGAAGTGCAAAGTAATATAATGCCCTGGCTGGCACCGACTCCAAAAGTTTTATTTTTTACTTTTTGAAGTCGGTTTGAATTTTTTTTATAAAATGTTTTTATTTATGATAAATTTTTAATAGATCAGATGGGGCTGTATTTTTTTAAACAATACATGTACTCAATACTCATTAAACTGTGCATAAACCGATATCATTCCTATAAAAAATCGGAACCAGAAAATCAAAGATTCACAATCAATCAGAAGTTCCCAATTTTCGAAATCTTATCGAACCTTCTTAACATTCTCTAGTGTAAAGCTCTAAAACGCCCTTTAAAACAACTTAATATACTTAGGATATGAATTTTCATAGTTTGAATGTCGTTGTTCCAGATACACATTGATAGCGTACTACGACATGTACTCGCAGATCTACACGCCCACCAAGATTTGGATCCAGCTGCTCCTCATCTGGTTCGTCTCCTTCGGCTTCATGGTGAGTACCGGCCTTGGACGAATTAACCACTCCAAGGTACCGGCATATACAGACAGGAGAGCGTCCACAGAACTGTATGCCATTTTGATTATTTTTGATTGGGCGTGGATTGTCTTAGACAAGAACGGTACAATCGAGAAACTTCGCGGTCGACCAGTAGAGTTTTTTCGGGAAACGTGTTTTCGAGAAGTAAGAACATTAATAAAAATAATGTTTTTTAAGGTAAAACAATATTTCGAAAAAAGGGAAAATTTTTTGACTGAGCAAACACGCGTCGGGTGCTGCGTTCTTGGATTCGTCCAAGGCTGCGTTACATTACGCAACTATCACAATAACGAGGGAATTTTGTAACGTACCGTCACTTTTGATGAAAAATGGATTCAGTGCGATAATCGAAAACGGGCATCACAACAGTTGAACCCAGGAAAACCTGCCCCAAGCGAAAGTTGACTACTGCCCCTACTACTTTTGGGATGGTTCAGCAAAATACCAGCTAGCCGCCGCAGTGGAACGCAGAGCCACAAACCTCGTTGGGGATGATAATGCTTAATACCAAGCTACACAGTCGCCCTCATCGTCGAAGAGTTGCTTTCTGCGCGCACCCAGGTAGTGGAATTCCCTGCCTGCATCTGTATTTCCGGGTGCCTACAATACTGGTATATTTCAAGTTCGAGTAAGCTCCTTGTATTTATCAATTACTTTTTTAAACTAAACTCCCTAAAAAACAATATTCGTCAACCGGGAGTTCCCCGACTACCTATAGGAATAAGTTTTTATCGTTGCCCGCAACGTTAACGGAAATCCGTTTTATCAATAGTTCTTTATTACTCTCCAACTAATTAAACAGCGGATGTAAAAAGCAGATAAATACACATTTCCAAAAACCAAACGCCCTTACTGACCTAATATCGTTTCCTATAAATTATTACGCCCTATATTAAGCAGTTAATATGCAAACAAACAGAATCCGTATCCGCACCACCATGTACATCAAGAAGCTCGGTGGATGGCGTGGTTCATTACGATCCTCACGCTGCGACATATCAAATTCGTAATTTTTCTATCCATGTTAAACTTTACTTAGTTAAATCTCTACTACTGTCAAAACCCTTTAGTTTGAACGATCTTCCTACAACAAGCCGATGATTGTTTTTATTGAATTTTCAATTCACTGGAAAAAAAACTGGTTTTAAAAATGTCCAATTCCACATCTCAGCACGAGCATAGGCCCCCTGCGCGATTGTTGCGGCCAAGCAACTTTCGCAATGGTCGGTTACAAGATGGGTGACCAAAAATTTGTTATCGCGAGCTCCTTCGTACTTCCAACAAGTCCCGGCTGTATTTACAATGGTTAAAACCCACAGAACTTTAAAAGAGGTACCTCTTTTCCTTGTTCTGTGGTTAAAACCCCACCAACCTGCAGGGCTATCGCGTAAAAAATATGGATATGGACATGGGCTTCATTTGACAGTTAAATGACCATATATGGTAATTTTATGAGCTTCAACTGTCAAATGAAGCCCATATCCATACCCAGATTTTTTACGCGATAGCCCCCCTGCATTGGTCCTGCGGTGGTTCATGGTCCATTCTCCTAATCCATTCATAAGAAAAGCCAGTGTCCCAGCAGTGGAGACATTAAAATGGTTGATGATGCAACAGTGTCCATTAATTTGTGGAGGAAGTGTGGATTAGTTCATTGCACCTCCCATATTCGTGAATCGTGCTTAATTGTCCCGAATAGGGCACATCCCGACTTTTTGGTGCCAGACGTAAGATGTTAGCTGTTAGCGTTTGTGGTAACAAACAAGATAAGAGATCACAACCGGATGTTGGAAGCTAATTTCCTTATTATGCTGGAAATTGTTGCGTTGTATAGTATTCCAAAAAAGTCTTACAAAATTTATTGAGGTTGTTGACTCTGTAGATAATTTTGTTGTAAGTATCTAAAGGGTTAGCACGGATAACTATCGAAATAGTATCAAGTAAGTATCGAGCACGTTATGTCAAAAAATGTATAGGAAAATGTAGTTCCGTTGACGTCCGGTAGGAGCGCTGCTCAATATCTCATACATTTTTTTACTTTACTTTCTCGATACTTACTCGAAAGTTATTCGTGCTAGGCCTACTGAGGTTACTTTTATCTACGGTATCAGTGTGTTATCTGTCTATTGAAGACTTCTAATTTATACCTAAATCATACAACTGCGAAGGCGTAAAAACTATTGCTCAAAAGAAAGCTATATATTTTGGTCTAAATCTAAATTTCGAAAATCGACATTTTTATTATTGCAAGACATCAAGTTTCAAAATCCTATAAAAATAACTACGTGATCTTTAGAATTTCCATGTTAATTAACAAATATCTTTCTAAGTTAACGACTTAAACTTTTGAAAACAATGAAATATATCTTGCTCGCGCCCATAACTTAGAACAGCCATATCCATTTAACTCTATATCAGCTAGTTTCCTTTGATATCATGCCTTTTAAGTCCATTCGTCGAAATGATGGTAACCGTTCCCCTAAATGAACCAACGCGTCTACCTAATGAAGTAATGAACCTCTATCGTACGATCTTTATAGCCCTTTGTACGAAGACGTGCTCGTGCGCAGTGTCACTTCAACGGCATTGAGACACCTATAAAAGTTTTGTTTAGAGGTTGTAAACAGACTATTGTGGTGGTGTGGTGAAACTATAAAAAATGTTTTAGGCTTATATAAATACTCATTGGTAGCTTTCATTTTATTCCAGAGTACCGTAATCCATTAAAAGAGAAGTGCCATATCTTTAAAAGATCTATAAATTATAAAATAAAAACTAAATTTAGTAATTTTTTCAGACGGTTTTGTTAGACATGATTTTAACATAACTATGTCAGTGATTTACACAATACCTATTTGATTTGTCATCAATGTTATCGTGCTTTTTGCCACCGTCATGGTTAATAAATATGATATTTGCGATATATTTACCAGAGTGCTTAGTACGAGTTTTCTCACCTTACTCGCTTACCTACGCCTAAGTTTTCGAATAGAGTTTAATTATCAACCTTACTCCATTGCACATCTTAAGTTTCTTCGCGCACTCATAATTGAAATCAAACAACTTTTGCGGAAATTTAGTGCGATTTATTTACCCAAAATATATATTTGGTACTAGATTTTTTTGGTTTATTTGAGGTTTTTTGGTTTCCCGACGTTTCGGCACCTTTTCAGTTGCCGTGGTCACGGGTTGACTAGCTACTTATAAGTCTACCTTCACAAAGTTGATTTATTATTGCGTTCGGAAACGGTTAGATAACTACTAATTAAAAGTTAATAATTTTTACTATGGCAACAAATATTGAGTTTAATATTTTGATTTGTTTGCTATTTAAATTATTTATTATTAACAAAGGAAAAAACTAATGATTCTACTGGCAGTTCACAAATTGGGAGGACTTTCGAAGAAAGATACTGCCAAGAAAACTTCGAAAGCAGGCCGACCTCCATCTTTATGTTATTTATCTACAATTACCAAATATATATTTCGGGTTAATAAATCACACTAAATTTCTGCAAAAGTTGTTTTATTTCTTATTCCATTGCGTTAAGGCTATCTGTCAATATTTACTCACACGATAGTAACGTTTGCAAATTTGCAAACACGCACTAGGCCCTCATTTATTTTTATGATAACTACATATAAGTTCCTGAACCACAGAATCTGTCATATGAAGTGGCGTCGGCATCGAAATCGGCTACATTTGACAGATGGATGTGACACATTGCTGCTTCTTTTTGACACAAATAAAAAATTTACCAAAGACTAAGGCCAGTATTACAGAACGTGACTCAAGCAGTGATCTGTACTTGAGCACAGTTAGCCAAGTGACGTAGCTAAATGCGGTGAATAAGCGCGTCCCTTTCTAACTGTTCTCATGTATAGATCACTGCTTGAGTCACCTTCTGTAATACGGGCCTAAGAGCAATAAATCACATCCATCTGTCAAATGAAGTTGATGTCGATGCCGACGACACTTGCGCGGTAGTGGCCCTGGTAATGCTTTTAGTCATAACATAATCGTTTCTCAATCGTGTTTCATATTGTGGTTAGAGTTCTTTTACAGTGTAGTAACAATAACTGTGTAAAAAAGCACTCGGTACAAATTGAAACACAATTTTACTATCTTTACAATGTGGTACCGTCTGTGGTCTAGAGGTACAACCACCGGTATCAGACCTAGGGGTCCCCAAGGATTCCCAGCGGGGGTACACATTATATTCGGTTTGGTTGGTGGTAGAACTTGTTGTTAGTCCGCCTGGCTAGCTACCACCATCTTATCTAAGTCTGACGCTATAAAAACAATGTTTTTAGCATTGTTGTGTTCCGGCAGTTAGAGATAATAAGATAGCCAGTTCCTCCAGTGATTTAGGATTACGGGAGAGGCTCGCTTCCATCTTCAGCCTTATCAATACTTAACATCAGGTTTGATGAAGGCTTTAATAAGAGTCTCCTCGTCGTTCATAAAAAAAAATGTTTACTAAACATTGGCAAAATGGACTTTTTCCTGTGTTATACGATTCTATTACGAACTTTACTGGAGTTAACAGAGAAAATACTTACTTTTCCCCAGGTGCCACCACTCCTCGGCGTATGGGGCCAGCTGGGACTGGACCCGAAAACGTTCAGCTGCACAATCCTTCCGAAGGACAGCAAATCTCCAAAGAAGTATCTTTTCGTCTTCGGATTCGCACTACCATGCCTGGTCATCATCGTGTCCTACTCCTGCATCTATTGGAGAGTGAGAGAGAGCAAGAGGAAGCTGGAAGGAAGAAGGTGTGTATGTGGGTGAGGATCAGCTCAGTTCCTAGGGGCTGGTGGTGGAACTGCACCGTTCACGCTTTGCGCACTTAACTTTCCAGCTCACATCTTATCAGGGTTAGGGCGCTGGACTGGTCTACTGCGAAATCCAAACAGGATAATCGGACGAAATCGTCGTTTAGTTTTGAGACTTTATCAGCAGCTATTTAGAAAACAGATGGAAATTGGCTATCATAAAATATCGTGGTAGAACTCTTAGATAAGATTTTCATCTGAAATCTTTAAAGTTTCTGCTATCTAGCTGACTCGCTTAAATTCCGGCATGGTAAGCAAATTATTTTATTATTTTTATTTTTGTTTATTGAAAAAGATTCACCAACGACATATTATCTTTACACATTTGAATTTAAAAATTAAAACCTGACTAGGCCAAAAGACATGCCATTACAGGTGAATACAGCATTTTTTTATTTTCTTATTTACTAGTTAAAATAACAAAGTAGAAATTAGAAACAGAACAGATAACTTAAATAGTAGTATGACATGAGATATATTATGAACTTTTATATCACAAATAATATAACATTAATAGGTATTTCATTTGAATAATAAATTATTTCAAACTTAGTAGGTACCTATGGTAAATTTTAAATAGAGAAAATGAACTGCCAATAATTAATGATTTTGTAATTTTTACATTTTTCAATGCTATTTTTATACTTATGGTAAATTTTAAATAGAAAAATATTGAAAAATAATAGAAAAATACCGGATTTCCAAAGGTCGCGGGTTCGATTCCCGTCTGAGAATTCACTTGTGGCCGAGTTAATTTTTTCCAATATTTTTCTATTTAAAATTTACCATAAGTATAAAAATAGCATTGAAAAATGTAAAAATTACAAAACCATTAGTAGGTACCTACTTAAAAACCGTTTCCCAAATAGTATTTACTGGTTTTTCGCGAAAATTAATCTTAAATGGTGAAAACAGAATAAAAGTTTGTAAATATATTATGTCATGGGTGGCTAATGGTGTTAAAAATGCCATTAGTCCTTTCTGCCAAGCAGTTTGCAAAAATAACCGCCTATCTCTTCTGACCTGGTGATTATAAGGGTTCCGGGTTCGACCGTCGACGGTCCATGACAGCTATTTGTCAAATCCGTCCGGAGTTGATTGCACTGCTATAAATAATTGCACTGCTGAGTATATTGATGTCATAATTATAATACCTAACTAGGTAATAAAGTTTTTGATATAAAGATTATGATTTTTGATTTTTTGGATTTTTCAATGCTATTTTTATATTTATGATACATTTTAAATAGAAAAACATTGGAAAAAATCAACTCGGCCACAAGTGAACTCTCAGATGGGAATCGAACTCACGACCCTTGGAATTCCGGTCCAATGCTCGAGTTGATTTTTTCCAATGTTTTTCTATTTAAAACTTGATATAAAGTTGTTAAAAGATCTAACGCTAAGACCATTTGTGGCTTAGATAGGCGAAACCAAAAACGTCTTTATTTATAAATTTTTAATTTTGCATTTTACAATGCTATTTTTGTGGGATAAATATTAAACAACAAAATATACTAGAAAAAATCAACTAGTCTCATGGGACGGGCGACTTGAGACTAGTTGATTTTTTCTAAAAAAACGAAAAAACTATTTTGCACTCATATTTTGCAAGCTATTTTTGCACAAATTGCACTTGGAATCTGAAACAAACAAAACAAAACTGACCAAAACTTCTCTGTCCTCAGCAAATTAAGCGGTCAAACAGCAAAGGAGAAAGAAGAAGACTCGCGCCTGACCACCCTCATGCTGACGATCTTCCTCTGTTTCCTAGCGTGCTTCCTCCCGCTCATGATCATGAACGTCGCCTACGACGGCATCACCTACCCCTGGCTGCACATCATAGCGTCCATCTTAGCTTGGGCCTCGAGTGTCATCAACCCTTTGATTTACGCAGCCACGAATAGGCAATACAGGGCTGCGTATGCGAACCTACTGAAGTTTTGCAGAAACAACCCAGTGGCCAGAAGGACCACGTGGGGCAGTAGGACTGTGGGACAGTCTTCGAATTCGCCGAATTACGTCGAAAAGAGGAATCCTTTGAAAGACAACCCGACTAAGTTATGAAAGTGATGCCAACAGAGAAGAAATGACGCTCTGATTTTCTCTTGTCTTTTGTTTAATGCGAAGGATTGATTGATGAATGCTGTTTTGGGGGAATGGACCTTGAATTAAATAAAGGGATTTCCAAATCTACCCCCATCCAATATGGATGACTAATGATACTCAACGGAAAAGTAAGGATTATTTTCACATACCAAGATTGTAAAAATCTGTCCGTTATAAAACTTTACAAGTAAGTAGGTACTTTACTAACACATGCCAATGCAGATTGCAGACACATACTATTCTAGGAAAAATATCCGTCCTTTTTCTAACATCTTGCGGTATGTGTATAACTATTTGTCATACTTTATCGTATGTCCAATGTAAATAATGTCAAATAATGTATATAGATTAAACGAAGTTTATTTAAGTTTAAATTATGTAAGCGATAATACTTAACCAAAGTTAATATAACATACATTTAAATAATTAAGTTTCTACTTATTTTTTGATAATCAGAGACATAATATTTAAGTTGTGGTTTAATGATTGAAGATTTAAAGGATAACGATGTTTTTGTTAGACGTGCTATTTAAGTTAATGTATAAGCATAAGTACCTAAGTACTTCCTTTAAATGTTTCTCGAAATGGTAGCTAGGTAGATAAACCAAAGAAACCATTGAATCTGTCTCTTTGTTGTGAAAATGGAACAAAAATCAGAGACAGCAACATGTGTAAAGGAAAATAAATATAGTTATCTAACACTCCTTCTTGGACAGTAAGTAAATGTATGTGACTGTCAGCTGTCAGTAGATTATTATTTTCATTATTTATTATTGAAAAATTTAACTTTATGTAATCTCCATATAAATATAATTGATTAAAGTGTCTCAGACAGTTAAAAATAAACCTTTCCTTTATATAGTTGGTTTGATAACTATTCAACTGGGGGCACGGGAGTGCCCCCGCCAAGACAAGCCAAGCGAAGCGCAAGGATATATAAACCTACTTATTCAGATTATGTTTATTTAATTAACATCATAGCCTGAACTGCCGATGTTGTTTCATATGTTTTCGTCATTAAAATAAACGGATTTGATTTTATTATGTGCTTTCTATTCTATTAATTTATTGTGTGCGACTATTTGCATTCCATCATACCTAAACTTCATATTCAAAAATCTATCTAAGTATAGTATTTCTATTATACTATCTATCTATATAGTTAGTATTTATGTTCAATCTGATTGAGATAAACCATTTATCAAGATCAATGAAATTGTATTAAAGGACTATACTTAGGCCCACTTGCGCTGCGCCTAGCTAGGTTATCATTTAACCCAGAGTAACTGCATACAAAAGTAGCCCTACACTACCGGTTTAAATGTGTTAACCTAGGTTGGCGCAAGTGGAAGTGGGCATTACCTAACCCCGGGTTACTATAACTTACCTATTTACGGTCGGTTTCAATAACCTACCCTCAATAAAAGATAAATTTACCAGAGTTTCCTAGATATTTTTGTTAATCAAGCCAAAATGACAGCGGTTGCTAAGTAACATAACCAAGATAGGCATATCTCTTACTAAGGTTAGATTATTGAGCTTCGGGGAGTTAAATTGTGACATTTCTTCTATGAAGCGCTCTTGGATCACGTTCGTTAAGCAAAGTTCGGCCCGGTCAGGTGTCGGATGGGCGACCGTAAAGTGGCATTATAACTGAGCGCTTCCGTGCTTCGGAGGGCACGTTAAACAGTTCGGTCCCGGCTGTGGTCATTTGATTACAGTCCTTAAGCCAAGTCAGAGGCCTTTTAGGCGGCTTGATGAACTCTGACACCAGAGGTTGGCCACCTCTGGGTCCAATCCTCACTCAATAAGGAGGAGGACTGTCCGTAGCCAAAACCGTAAGTTATAGAAACCAGGGTTATGGTAATAAGTATCACTTGTCAACAATTAAAATAAAAAGCGAAAGAGATTATGTAGTCATTCCAAATTTAGTTTGTATTTAAAGTTAAACTGTATATTTTCAACTAAGTATGTACAATCAGCACATCACACTGATCATAAGAGCGCCCATAAGTAGGAACTCGTATTCCGAAAACTGCTGCTAATAAGTTTATTTTTTAATAGCAATGGTTTTCGGAGTGCAATTGAATAGAAAAGCCTGCCCCTTTACTCCGCGATCGCATTGAGAGACCCAAGAGTAACCCCCCCTGACATTTTTTTTATTATTAGGTACTTACATACGTGCTTTTATTATTGCGCGTTTAAATAAAAATTATAAGTATGTTATTATTATTTACTTATGCTTACTCGTCGATCAAGAGACCACAGAAACTTCCTCCAGAAAATTAATAATACATACAATAATTAAGTATTTATTTTTAAATTCCCTAGTATAATAAATTATTTTGTATCCAGAGCGTATTTTTTTAGTAGAAAACCAAAGTGAAATATTAAATAAATGTATTTCTTTATAATAAACTGCATTTTTATTTATTTACATAAACTTTTGTGTCTGTTTGTTATTTTTAGAATTAGAAACTTATTAAAGTTTACCGCCAGGCGTCAATCCTGCCACGCCAAGGCGCCGACAAAACCAGACCACCAAAAAATCCGAGCGCCGAGCAGTACAATTTATTATTCAGTTATTTTACTCTGTGACGCCGAGTAACTAAAGAAAGACTTTGTAAAGTTCTAATCCGAACATAATATAAAATTATAATTGTTTCTAAATTATAATTTCATGTATATAATTTTCTAAATTATAATTTCATGTATATTTTTTATTTCTCTTTGTAAATATTCAATTTTTATTTCAAATAATTATTCATTCTATAATATTCCTGACCTATCCTGCGTAAAAAATATGGATATGGGCTTCATTTGACTTTTGAAGCTCATAAAATTACCTTATATGGTCAATTAACTGTCAAATGAAGCCCATGTCCATATCCATATTTTTTACGCAGGATAGGTCAGGAATATTATAGAATGAATAATAAGTTGAAATAAAAATTGAATATTTACAAAGAGAAATAAAAACTATACATGAAATTATAATTTAGAAAATTATATACATGAAATTATAATTTTATATTATGTTCGGATTTTATATTTTTTACGCGGTAGGGCCCCTGTTCCTATTATTTACCTAACCAAATTCCGACCATTTTCCTTACTTTAAATTCCTTACGGTTTCCCTACCTTTAATTTGTCATTGGCTAATGTACAAACCGTACGAGCCATTATAAAAAAAAAAATACAATAATCAGATTACTAGAACGCTAGAATCCCCCCTAATTGTCTAATTTTAAAATCTATCACAATCCCTTTCGAAGGTATTGTGATAGTGATAGTGATTTATGGAATTGTGTAACTTATAGTCGCAATCCCTTTCGGAACGAAAGCCACTTCTCTAGATAAATACTTTTCGGCAGACTAGCCGAATAATACTCAGTACTCACCTGGGAAAGTATACCACTTTCCCAGGTGAGTACTGAGTATTATTCGGTACGTAAAAAGCTATAGGCCCTATACCTGCCCTATACTATACAGTATTTGTTTTTGTTTTTTTTTTAAGCTAAAAAGAACGGCTACGTGATCAGATATAAATGTTTCCATCACCATGTTTATGAATGAGTTTAATTTTGTTTTGATTGCAACATGATCTAACTAAACAACTGCGCTTTTGCGATTGTTCTTTAATCAAAGATTTATAGCAAAGAACAACGGGCTGCCTAGTTTTTTAAATAAAAATACAGTTATTTAAAAACAAGTTAAAATTTTAGAACATTTTCGATGTATTTTTAATCATCAAAAATCTGCTGAATTGGGGTAGATCTACCGATTTTTCATATTCGATTCTAACAATTTCTACAATAATGGTGTTGCCAGGAACGTTACTTTTGTAACGTTTTACGTTACTTTTTGACTGCTGGAACACAACAATGCTGAACACATTGTTGTTATGGCGTCGCGTCGGACTTAGATAAGATGGTGGTAGCTAGCCAGACGGACTTAGAAAAAGTCCTACTACCAACCAAACCCAGAGTCAGAATCGAACCCAGGACCCCTGATTTCGTCAATCCCTAACATATAGAAAACATTAAAATAACGCTGAAATCACGATTGGAAACTTTAAAATCAATAAAATTGTGTTTATTGTACTGAAATATAAAAATTTAATAAAGCTTAACTTTTTCTGGGAAAACGTACACTCTTAAGTAACTTTTGAGGGCAGGGCATTGGCAACACTGGTTGGTAAATATAGTGTGAGGGAGTGACCGGACCAGCCATACCTACAAAATTAGCGTGCATACCTATATTATGTTTGGCGCATAATATGGCCGCTCACCCTAGTGTTGTACCATATTGAATAGCTGATATCGAAATAGTTACAATTGAAACTTATAATAAATATACGTTTTAAATATTAATTTATACTCCTCAGAACAAAAAAAGGCCGGCTTAGGCCCAGAAATGGATTTGAAACCAACTACTTCACTTGCTTTTTTAAGCATTTATTTGGCAATTGGGGTGGGAGGTTACATAATGTAGTGCGAAGTCCATCTCCAATAGTCTTACGTGATTATGTAATTGGGTTTAGCGCGTTTAATTAAGTTTAATATATAGATAAATAATTATTATAGTATTTCAGATCTTTCGGGCCGACAGTTCGTACGATAGACGTTAAAAATTTTCCCACTTGCGAGTATCGTTCCGAAGTAAGCACCAAAAGTGTTAGCGCGCTAAAGCATGTGGCCTCACTTGCGTGTATCGTGGCATTGTCCGAAGCTTCGGGGCGATACACGTAGGTACGGCCATAGCATAAAAAGGGGCTAAATTTAATAATCAAACTCATTCTTATGGAATCCGTTTGAAAGGTAAAAGCATATTTTTTTTAAGAAAACAGCTCATTGTCTATGTATGCCTATTTTAAGCTACATTAAAAGTAATTATTACTTAAGCAATTATTTTGTATGAAAGTAATTATATAAGTTTGAATTACTTTTACTCAAGAAGTTAGTTGCCTTCTATTATAAATACGAGAGTTCACACTTGTATTTATTATAGTCAAGTGTAAGTAACTACCTACCTAGTTAATTAAAAGTAAATTATACTTATGCATTTTTTTCATACAAAATAGTTACTTAAATAATTACCTTTATTGACGTATTACTTACATTACACTTGACTATAAACACGTATGGTATACAGGAGTGAGAGGAGGAAAAATAAGTTACGTTTGATTGTTTAAAATATAGTATTATTTTTTTATTCATTTCTAAATAATACTGATTTAATAAAATAATTTCTAAACAATACTGTATCACAATTTTTTTAGCATGGTATCGGAACCTAAGATCGAGATAACCTTGATAATCGATTTAATAAGCAGTCCATCCATCCATCTCCAAAGATCCAAAGATTCTTTAGTAAAGCCAGTTTCAACATTTACATGTTGGTACCATTTACTTAGTGTCCGAGGGTGTGGTAAACAAGTGTTTTAGGTTTTCCTCATAAAATTTTAAGTTTTTGGTAATTATAAATGGAGAGTAAGGGCAAATTTCCTGTTTTCTTCGCCATACTTTTCAAAGGTATAGAGATTTGGCTTTGGCAATTTGCCTCTTCAAAAAATCTTTTGATCCTGTACATTCTTCCAAAATAACAGTTTCATCAATATTAATTGATTTTCTTCTTTGAAGATCTTCTATTACATTAACGAATATAGCAATCTTTTTATCACGTCTTCATACCCTTTCGTTTAAATTTTTTACTTTCTTCTTTAATTAAGAACACTTTTCTGCAAGACTTAAATTTTTTTTTTTTAATCTGAAAATAAAAGGAATGATCAGGTTTAAAAGACTACTTATAAAACTAATAATAATTAACCTAGCCTATATTACATTAAGTCAAATATTATACAGTTTATTTATACTGACCATCGCATTGATTATTGTGAGATTGACTTGTTAGTATTTGTTTTTGCCTGGTTGGTTGAAAAATATATGATAGGCTGAAAATGAACAAAAGAATCATTAATTACTTTCAATTTAATTTAGTTAATGATAAGGTCATGTGTGTAAAAAATTTTATCACTATTATACTGTACTAAAGCTATGTTTAATAGCAATTTTATAGCTACGTAAAGTAATATCATACATAGCTTATGTACAGTAAGTCAAACAGTAAAAAACAATCAATTTAATTCTCTTACTTTTACTAAGACAATTATAAAACATATCCTCACCGTAGTAGATGTTGACGCACCTTCTAGTGAACTACTCATTTCTCGACTCTTTTGATTCTTCAAACAGATTTGATTAGGCTGAAAATATATAAATAGCTTTGATAAAACTTCTACAAACTATAATAGGATTCAGAATAAGATAGAAGAATACACTATTCTGCTTTATAAAATTATTTACAATGTAAAAATCACTTACCAAAAGAGTCACGCAATCTTGTTACATCGAAAGTTCTGTAGAAGCATTTTTCATCAAAATGCATCAGTGCAAACATACCAAATTTTATGTTGTGTGTTTATATTTTCTTGACCAATAGCCTCTATCCATTTCTGCTTCGAAATTTTGTTCGAAGGAAATCTATTTGACAAAACACCATTGATGAATAAAATGACAAATGTATCGATATTTCAACACAACCCATGACATCACTAATTTTACAAATGCAATACAACTCGAACTTTAATATGAAAAAACTTCGAAATACCACAACTTAAAACAATATATGTCCTTATAATCGTTCAAAACAACTTTTTCTTATATTTCATTACACAATATCGTTTTAGATTCAACAGTAATTGTGAAAATTTAATACTAACCTATGGAGAGTCAATGAAGGTTGATTAATGTTTTTCCTTGCACCGTATTGCTTAACACAACACGAAGGCATGATGTTCCCAACTCTAGCAAGGCTCTGAATGGAACAGAACCAGGTTTTTGTGCGTATTTATCAAAAAATAAACAAAACTGTTGAGAGTTAATAAAAATTTGACAGCAGATCTACCACAGAACTTGGAACTAAAGATGGCGATGCCGGCACGCGTCAAAACGCTCATGACGTCACATGAAAATGTTGCCAAAATGTGTACTATGCAAACACTATCCGTCTCTTTACCCATACGCAAACATAGGTGAGTTAGAAAGAGACAAACATCGATTTGATAAGAATGTATCGATTTAATATATATTTGTATAAGCAAATTTTATATAGATCTATAGGGCGCCTCCATAGTTCTGTTGTATCTCGAGTGAGGGCACGGTTGGTAGTTTGGGGTTTTTTTTTCGCAATTCTGGGGAAAAATAGCGTTCTTGGGGAAATTTTAAAGAAATGAAATCCTTGGGGAAATGTTTGGGGAAAGAAAAATAATCAAGGGGAATTTTGGTTGGAGTAATTTTGGAAATTATTTTTTATTTGTGCTGCGGGAACGGATATACATTGACATAACATTACCTCACCATTCACCTCGCATCTCGTGTGAAAGCAAGAGCGTAAATAAATGCAGGGCGACGAGCCGCGAGGTGACAGACTGTACAAGTTACTCTATGTGACAGACGGAGCAAACAAGAGTAGCTACTCTGCGAGCGGGGAAGCGTCCGTCCGCGCGCACTCTGCGCAGGCAGACCATAGATAATACTATAAAGACGGCTGCCCCGTGACGTTGGCTATACTAGATACGCGCAACGTTATTTTTACTGCGGAAAACTATTAGGTTAAAATAGATTGTTTACCACAACAACTAACCATATATTGAGAGTCCGATATGTTTTACATTCCAGCGGTGGTGTATTAAGTTCTAATAAAATGTTAGAAAAATTCAACTCCGACAATGTATATCTCACCTTGTTGAACGAAGATGAAGTATCGGAAGTTCTAAACGTTTTAGATGATTTAGTTAGATGTTTTAAACTGAATATAACTGAGTTTAGATGATTTAAACTGAATATAACGTCTTCATACAATTATATTTTTAATAAACTTGTTTTATAACTTTTAATTCGTTTTATTCAATATTTGAAAATATTGGGGATCAAAGTTGTCTAACATATCAGTTTGGGAAAAAAATAATAATATTAGGAAATTTTAAAAACTGGATCTAGCAACCCTGAGTAGGGTTGCACTGGTCTGGCAGCACTGCGTGACGTTTTCCTGTCTAATTGTCAATTTTCTAAAAATCTTGAACAATAAAAATCGCCGAAAAATGGCGAAAAGGATTTCACAGAGCTCCATAAATTGGGCTGCGTTGGCCGAAAGAGTGCCAGCTGATCAGAAGGGTCATCTAGCCGCTTTCAAAATCCGTTCCGATGGATATCTCCGAAGGTGAGTTTCAGGTTGTCCACACGATTACATAATTTCTCATTTGATATTTTCTCAATAACGGTGTATTTCAGAGTATTGGCGAACCCTCCAGAGCCACCTAAGATCAACTGGTCCGTGTACAAGAACAGTGTGCCCGTCCCTGGCATGGTTGACAACTTCCAGAAACAATTTGAGGCTCTGAAGATCCCTTACCCTGCCGATACCCAGAGCTCGCTGGTAGATGCACAATGGGCTCAAGTTAAGAAAGCCATTGAAGAATATGTGGCCAAGTCAAATGCTAACATTGCCAAGTAAGTTTTTTACTTGTTATATTTTTTAATAATTAATTACAAAGATCTCATGGGAGACATTTAACTGTTTAAGAAATCTAGTTATTATAAGTTTTACATTTGAGCAGTTAGCCTGATTTTATTAGCCAAATTGAAAAGCCACTCTGACCAAATATTGACCTAAATACATTATTCTAGGTTTTCAAAAGATTTTATTACAGTCACCTGCCTGGAATGCTTCCTAACATTTCTAGCCCTGGATTTGATTTATGCAAACTGGGCATTACAAGAGTCCGAGCATAATCTTATTTGATTATTTTGAAAAACATATGAATGCCATTATTATCTTTCCTTAACATTTATTTCAAACCATTTACAGGTATCAGAAGGATATCGAAGCTACCAAGGCTTTGCTGCCATATGACCAGATGACAATGGAAGATTACCGTGATGCTTATCCTGAAGATGCCTTGGACCCGGTCAACAAGCCCTCATTCTGGCCCCACAATCCTGAGGAACAGGTGGGCTATGTCCACCCCGACCAGCCAGCTTCTTCACACTAAATACCTGTGTTTATTGTCTTTATGAGAATAATGTTCAAGTCATACTGCAGGAGTGATGAATCAACTAAGAACCATAAATTAATTGTTATTATTATGTAGGAGTAAAGTGTAAAGATCAAACATGTCTTTCAATCTTTGTTGACATAACCCCACTGATGCTTTTTTTTTATTCCTCTTTAAAATACAATTTCAGATGTAAGTAGTGCTAAAAAGATTTTAACTTTTAATATAATAAAAACATTTTTTTTAAAAAAAAAACCGACTTCAAAAAGTAAAAAATAAAACTTTTGGAGTCGGTGCCAGCTAAAGCATTCTACATTGCACTTCTATTAACTATATTTTTTTGGCCTTAGCTTACTAGCACCGACTCCAAAAGTTTTATTTTTTACTTTTTGAAGTTGGTTTGTTTTTTTTTTATAAAATGTTTTTATTTCAGATTTTTTTGTTACATTATGTGCCGTTACTTACACTAAAAATCAGCCCATACACAACAATGATGTCATCTAGGTATACGACTACTTGCCAAAAGGTGATTGATATTTTTCAGGATTATGAAAAAACTACTAGCCAGATCTTCGTAAAAATTATATGGGACCACACATAAACCATTTTCTTCCAGATAAAAAAAGAATTTATGGTGGAACATACATAAAAAAAAAATAAAAAAAAAATACAGTCGACTTGAGAACCTCCTCCTTTTTTTGAAGTCGGTTAAAAATTGTTTCTTGCCGTAAATGTTGCCAATAATGAAAATAAATTTCTACCATTTCTACGTAAATTCACAAAATGCAACATGGTATTGTATACTCAACGCATATGGTGCTGGTGGCATGGCGTAGCAATTTCGGTCGACGCAAATGGTGCGTTAATTTAAAAATCCCTTTTAGGTAAAAGCATCCTCCAGCCCTTGCCATCTCTATCCTCTGCTATTTATCTGAAGGCCCCAGTAATAACAAAATTATAATAAAAACAATAAAAATGCAGTATTTAATAGACTTTATTACACGAAATTGCACATAATTACAGTATAACCTTTTGATACTATTATGTACTACAGGAATGTAACTCTATTGGGAAAGAGAAGACAAAAAATAATAAAGTATTTGAAGGTGAAATTACTTTAGTCAAATTCCCTAGTTTTTGATCATGCAAAACGTCTAGTCCATTCTGAAGATATTTTTTTATAAAGGATTCTGCTACTAATTTATAATTCCTTATGCGCGGCGAAACTTGTCATATTGAGTGGACCAGCAGTTTGCAGAGATCTTAACTAGGTATACATAATGTACAAATTAGTAACAAGAGACCGGTGTATTGTGCCATAATTAAATTAACTAAACAGTTTCTGCCATACTGTCGCTCACAAGCTAGTTTGCTAACACATCTTGATTTTAAAATATGAAATAATTCATTAATTAATACAGCAAGGTTCCCCTAATAAGTGGATACAATACAACAAATGCTTTATTGAGTGTGCTTAGTGAGAGCTTTACTACCCACGGTCGATCGTGAGCGCCTTAGGTTTTTGTATAGCGTTCTAGATGGCGGGCCGCTAATTTCAAACAAAAATCTAGACATTCACTATCGCCAGTAAGTAGAAAAAACTCACACTAAGCACTCGGAAGTAGTTTTTTACATTTACTCTGTTTAAAATTGTGGATTCCAGTTAAAGTTTTCAAGTAAAAAATAATAAGCTCATGAGACCAAGAGCGGATATGTTACACATTAATCTAGATTTATTTAGCTCCAAATTTGGCTGGAGGGGGCGGGGGCTGCGAGTACATGTTGTAGTAACTGCTGGGGGGAGGCACGCTGAAGCCCTGCCCCTGCGCCTGCTGGTAGCTGCCGGACTGCGGCTGGCTCTTGAAGCTAGACCCAGAGTTCTGGAAGTTCTGGTAGCCTTGAGGAAACAAAAATTTCGTTATTGATATTTGCTACCATCTAACTAGTGTCTGAATATAAGGGGGACATCATGTCGCTGGATGTGTGAAGTCCTGAAAACCTTAAATGATATACAATCTGATTATGGCCTAGAGGCTGATCGCAGATAGAGAAAGGGGGAAAAAAAATGATATTTGCGATACTATTTTGCATTTCACTATAATAAACAATGCATAATATTAATATACGTTGAAACGAAAAATAAAATTAACGCGCGCGTTTACCACCACCGCCCCCGTCACCAGGACGACCGGCTTTTGCAAAAAATTTGCGACGTCATATCGTTCATGGACTTCCCAAGGACGGCGGGCGGTGGACAAACGACCATAGACATAAATTGGATTTTTTATATTTTAACAATATTATTTACTTAAAAATTTTAATAACCCTTGAAATACTTAATAGATACCTAATAGATACCCAGGAGAACGAGCCGCATCCTTGTGACAGCAATACTATTCAATAATATCTACCTAGGCATTGCTGTAACTCCTGCTCCTGCTGGGCATAGCTGGGAGCCTTAGAGAACGAGCCGCGCCCCCCTTTAATGTGATCTCTGCTATTCCATAGATAACACAACACTATTCAATCAATAACCCACCTTGGCTCCTCTGGTACCACGCAGTGGTACAGCCAACAACAATACTATTTTTACAATATGCAAATACTATTCAATAATATATCTAATATTACCTTGCCCCTGGAGCCCGTAACTGGGCATTCCTCCAGAGAACGAGCCGCTCCCCTCTGGTGGGATCTCTCTCATACCACAACTAACCCATCACTATTCAATCAATAACCTTCCTCGGGTCCACTAGTATCCCTGCTTCCCGTACGCAGTGGCACAGCCAACACAATCCTTATTACAATTTGCCAACACTATTCACCTAATATTATATAGTGTAGCTGTCCCCTGGCTCCCCTGGTAGCCCACGCAGTGGCACAGCCAACACTATTCAAAAAGTATGATACACAATATAATATAATGTAACTGTCCCCTGGCTTCCCTGGTAGCCCTGCCCCTGGCCCTAGTAACCCTGCTTCCCGCACGCAGTGGCACAGCCAACACAATCCTAATTACAATTTGCCAACACTATTCACCTAATATTATATAGTGTAGCTGTTCCCTGGCTCCCCTGGTAGCCCACGCAGTGGCACAGCCAACACTATTCAAACAGTATGATACACAATATAATATAATGTAACTGTCCCCTGGCTTCCCTGGTAGCCCTGCCCCTGGCCCTAGTAACCCTGCTTCCCGCACGCAGTGGCACAGCCAACACAATCCTTATTACAATTTGCCAACACTATTCACCTAATATTATATAGTGTAGCTGTCCCCTGGCTCCCCTGGTAGCCCACGCAGTGGCACAGCCAACACTATTCAAAAAGTATGATACACAATATAATATAATGTACCTGTCCCCTGGCTTCCCTGGTAGCCCTGCCCCTGGCCCTAGTATCCCTGCTTCGCGCACGCAGTGGCACAGCCAACACAATCCTAATTACAATTTGCCAACACTATTCAGCAAATATAATATAATATAATGTACCTGTCCCCTGGCTCCCCTGGTAGCCCTGCCCCTGGCCCTGGTAGGCGGGCGCCCCCGAGAACGAGCCCCGCCCTCCGCGCCCCCCGCGACCGCGGAATCCGTTGTCTTGCCTGTATACACACAACATTATTATACAGGGCGGGAAAAAAAGGCGGCTGGAGGGAAAGTACCCTAAAAAATTTATGTAAGCAAACTTTTCTCAAAGGAAACAAACGTTTTTTTTTTTATTAACGACGGGGAGACTCTTACCCCCCATATTCTAAGTCATTCCTCCAAAACTTTTTACACTCTACTCAACCTCGTCGTGGGTAAAAATGGTAGTGTGCGCAGGCCTAACACTGGCTACGTACTCTTTGGCTCCTCCAGGTCCTTACGGAGTTATGACTTAGAATACCGATTTCGAGGAGTATTTTGAAGAGGTTTTCAACGAGGTTTCGTTAAGTCGAGGACGAGTAAGTTTTGGAGGAACGACTTAGAATATGGGCGTTAGCCTTTATTAAAAAAAATAAGTTAAATTGCATTCAAAGATTTTTGTTATGTCCCTTACCTGTACCAGGAATCGAATCGGCTTAAATGAGAGAAATTACACTTTACTGTACTTTTCGATAAGTATGAAGATCAATTTATCAAATTTTGAAAAGCATGTTCAAATAACTTTATTGACACATACTTATTCATCCGTTGAACTCGCGTCTCGTCGCCTTTTATGGTAAATATCAGTCCAAAAAGTTAATTGCCTAAAAATTCAAATTGGTGTGTTGTTGCGCTCTCATTTCAATCAACATAAAGATAAGAACTTAAGTTTTTAGTATGCTACCTACTTACTGTAGGTACAAGTACATGATAAAGTGTATTGAACTATTAATCTTATTATCTTCACAGGCTTTGTCTTTGATTTAAAACACTTAGTTACTTAAGCTAAATTGATCTTCATACTTAAGACTATCAATTGGTACCATAAAAGTACATGTAATTTTTCTCATTTATGCCAGCTCGATTCCCGGTACGGTTCAAAAATATTTTAAAGCAGTTTAACTTATTTTTGAAAATAAAGGAATGTTTCCTTTGAGTAAAATTTGCTTAAATCAATATTTAGGGTACTTATGGAGTCTCACAACGACAACGATTATAGTTTGCGGAATTCGTACTATGTGCATGGTGAAGTAAACATGCTTTTAAATTGGAAAATGGAAAAAAATCATAATAAAATTAAACATTAAGACATTTCGCCATAAAATATAGTATATAAATATAGAATTTTATTTTAGAGATACAATATTATATATAAATCATATAAAAATAGCATTAAAAAATGCAAAAATTAAAAATCATAAAAATGTTTAACTCTTGTTAATCAATTCTAACTTTTTATGTTTTTTATTTTATTATTGCATTTATCAATGCTATTTTTAAATACTTATGATAGATTCTGTGAATTCACTTGTAATCTCAGATGGGACTTTAACAAATAAATATAATGCGAAATTCTACACAGCCTTTATTTAGAAAACACTAAATGCCGCCCGCGGTTTCGGCCGCGTGGTACCCGTTCCCGCGGAAATATCGAAATAAAAAGTATCCTATATTATTCTTTTTTTCTTTCAAACTTTCACATTTATAATAATAATCGATACTAATATTATAAAGAGGAAAAAAATATTATAAATAGTAATAATAAATCCATTTATTTGCAAGAATATGGTGGTGGTTCTGACATATTCTATCGTACATTTGACGACGTGCAAAATTTAAATACTAATTATTGTTATATTTTGGTTAATTTAACATTATACAATATATGAAATACAAGTTTAATTGAATATAATGCCATTGGTGATGAATACAAATATAAAATAGTCAAATTACAATACAATGTCCAAGATTATAAGAAATATATTGAAGATATAGTCAAGTCAATTTTAAATGTCAATAAGTAAATAAAACAAAAGTCAGATTTTATGGTTCAAGAACTCGCTAATTGTATTTTGTTATTGAGGAAATTAAATAATTTATGTCGGAATTTATTCATGGTCAAGTTTTTTATGTCATTTGGCAATTTATTAAATACTCATATTGCCATACACTATGCGTTCCTTGAATATAAAGCTAGCCTTTGCTTAGGTATTTGCAATGTATTACCTACCCTCTGTCTGCGTACAATGTCTTTCTTTACAAACAATCGCAAATAATGATTGTTTATTGAAATAAAACAACTTTTACGGATATCAAACGCGCTATATTTCACGAACTGAGTTGTAATTGTCCATATTTTTTGGTTTTTTAGGGGTTTTTTGATTTTCCCGACGTTTCGGCACCTTTTCAGCTACCGTAGTCACGGGTTATCAATCAGTTAATCACTGTAGCGCTAATAAATCAGATAATAAGAAAATTACGGTGATACAAATAGGCTGCTGGTGCCAAAAGTGCAAAACCGCATTCCTGTCATGCGCCTAATTGTGTTGGTCGTGTAGTAGAAGTAGGATGTTACGTACCCCTGTCTGAAGCTGGAGCTGTCCCGGCTGAAGCCGTCCTTGCTGCCGAAGTTCTGGCGGCCGTTGAAGCCGCCGCCGCCGCCGCTGCTTTCATTGTTGTCCCATCGTGAACCTGACACAACATATATATATTTTTATATCTTAATATATATAAATCTCCTGTCTCGATGTTTGTCCGCGATGGACTCCTAAACTACTTAACCGATTTTAAATTAAATTGGCACACCGTGAGCAGTCTGGTCCAACTTAAGAGATAGGATAGCTTTGATCCCAAAATTCCCACGGGAACGGGAACCACGCGGGTGAAACTGCGCCCGGCCTTTAGTGTTATATATAATTTAATATTTCTTACACTCTCAAATAACCTAGCCCCAAAGTAAGAACTGTAAGGCTTGTATGAGATACTAGGGCAACAGATATAAATACATTCAATTATACTATATAAGTATTTATTACAACGATTATAAATAAAATAAATAAAAAACACTTTATTGCACACAAAGACAAACAATAAAGAAAAAAAAAAACAGACAGAAAGCATACAAAAGGCGGCCTTATTGCTAAATAGCAATCTCTTCCAGGCAACCTTGGTTAGAAAATAATAAAGAAGATGACAAAGGGGAGTGGGTGCAATTATGGTTATATTAATTATGATTATATTACAATGATTGAATCATTTCGGTTCAGGCGTTCCCGTATAATCAGTAAACATACAAAAACAAATATATTTATATACGCGTCGAATTGATAAACTTTTTTAAGTCGGTAAAAAGTTATAAAAGACGTAAAAGTATATCACAATTATTTCAAGATAATAAACAACACTTCTTAATACTGACCTCCCCGGTCCCCGAACCTGGACCCGCCGCGACCGCCGCCTCGCCCGCCGCGCCCGCGTCCCCCGCGGGAATCCCCGTCATCGCGGTCCCGGTAACGGCTACGCCCTTTACGACAGAAGAACAAACATACATTACACAATACGTTGCTGGGTATACACCTAGGAGCTGAACACTCCCCAGTGGTAAAGAGTCCATACATACCGAAGTGCCATCGGCATCAACATCGACTTCATTTGACAGATGGATGTAACACATTGCTGCTTCTTTTTGACACAAATGAAAACTTACCAAAGACCAAGAGCAATATGTCACATCCATCTGTCAAATGAAGTCGATGTTGATGTTGATGCCGACGACATTTGCGCGGTAGGGGCCCACCTTCCTTTTAGAAATCCTACCCCAGCGATACACCATGCAGATGATTATAATTATCATGTCAGTAACTATTGTCACCAAATAGTTAAATATACGTTGATGCCAGGCAGTTGCAAAGTCACTGTTCTATTTTCCATGTTTATTATTCTCTGATTTGAGTGACCTTCGCCTGATTTCTACCCCTCGTCAATGGTATACACCAACTCACCAGTCACTGTATCTTCTTTCTTATCGTGGGTGTCGTAAAAAGCGACAACCTATCTGGAGCCGGACCACCCCCGTCGAATATGGAACAGCCCAGGCTGTCCTTCAGCCAGCGTAGCATGCGCACCGCGACTCGCTGTCGACGCTTATCTCGAGATGTCTGTCCCGCTCATATCAGTGCGGTGTGAGCGGGACAGATTATACGCTCGCGCTAGAAAAGTGTCGAGAAAGCTTTGTCGAGGTGCTCATGCTACGCATGCAGACCCACCGTATCGACAGTTTAAACTGTCGGCCTTGAGGGGAACACAGCCTTCAGGAGTTGGACAGTCTCTCAAAGCCCTACTGCGATCGCCAACCCGCCTGCCAAGCGTGGCAGTTATGGCAAATAATACCACCCAGCCACAGAGACCTGGACCTCTATTTTTGAATCACACGGCGCGCGAGTGGCGAGGTGAACGAGGAGGCAATCAGGCGATAAGCGATCTTGCAGCGTGGACATAGCACGCTTTTCGCTTTGCCCCTCGCGCGCTCGCGTTGGGAGGCGGTACTACAGGCGAAAAGCGAACCTATGTATAAACGGGCAAGGTCGCTTTTACGGAATACGCATACTCAAACGTCGCACGAAAATCAGTAGAATCCTCGAGACGAGTGAATCAAAAATAGAGCTCCGGTTCCACACATTGATGTCTTGTGTAGGCATCGAACCCACGATTGCTGGCCGAATAAGCAAGATCCAGCAGATAGTTCACTGCGCCATCCATGGGCCAGTTAAAACATTATAGTTATGACTTATGAGCTTATGATACATAAACCGTAAGATTTAATTATCAAAGATACCTCACGAGGGTGAAAGTACCTATCAATACAAACAAATAAAAAAACGCAGTTTCATAGACTTGGTATAATAGGTATTGTACTTTTGTATAGAACAGCTAATTTTTATGTTGGGCTGATCGTGGTAGATTCACCCTTGAAGTATCACTCGAGAACTAAAAATACAAGGTAATGTAACATAAAAAAAAGACGGGTTGCACTCCGGGAGTGCCGGCAGAAGTGAAAACTTGATTATTAACGTTGAGCATGTTTGATATTTTGGAATGGTTAGGGAATAATTTTGCACCAATTGCTTTATCAGTATAAAAGTACTATCATTTATGTGGTAGAATACAATATTCATTTATTGCGCTATCGTACACAAACATGACAAACCATATTAAAGTGAACGTTAAGTTAGGTAATAAGATATAAGAAAACATTAGTTATTATAGAGAATCGAAAAATATATATTGACAATAAAACAAGAGACAAGTAAAAGACATTATCAACAGTCTGTCGCTAAGCAACCGAGACCATAGTCAACCTGTCACCTCAACATTCTCCATCCGTCCTACGCTTTTTCGATCAGGTCACGTGTCCTGACGCGAGTTTAAGATTTTATACCCATTACAGAAAAAGTGCTCAACGCCGCTAAAGAAGTTTTCACTTCAAAAACACTAACCATATTTACCCTTGAATCCCATTCCGCATTGGGCTAGCTCTAACAACTTCGGATTCACAACTTGGTTAGCCTCTTGTAGTACTGCCATAAGATCTTTTGCCTATACAAAAAGAGGAATCATTAAAAATTTCACCTTTTGAAGACTCGGATTACAAAAATACAGATTCCTGCACAGATATATATCGAGATAGACGGTAAAAGTGTACCCCCTACCTTGCTTGCAGAGTTTGATCAACGGTCAAAGTTTTCCAACCTAAGTCAGTCCGCTTGAGACCATTGCCATGAAAACACGCTTCACTCAGAAACCAAAATGGATAATAGGCTATTTGACAGGTTTTGAAAATCCATTTTTTATTATGTAGTGGAGTTTAAGGAACCCAGTAAAAGTTTTTTTTTAATTCTGGTACATATTTGCTGAAAAATATCAAATTAAAAATTCAATATTTAAATAGCGCGCCAAAACGCTACTTTGACAATATGGCGCTGCAATGGGTTCGGTGACGTCACTTGCTTGTATTCTGCATATCATCTACATACGTAGTCAAACGAGGTTTACAAGACGTCATTATAAACTCGACGAATCAGGAGCGTTTTGTTTCACGTGACAAAACGTTTAAAAAATGCATTTTTATTTACGGATTTCTAATAAAAAAATTATAATTATTTTCAACTTACGTTAATAAAGAACCATTTTTAAATTCATAATTTATACTGATAACAGTAATTGACACTTTATTTTTCGCATTGTCAAATAGCCTATTAATTGTTTTCTTGCAAGAGCTCGTCAATAACATTTCCACATCACTAAATCTCGCTCGTGACGTCATCGAAGGTACGAAAAATTCGACACGCTAGGTTCTCATACAGTTTGATGCCATCTTTTCGTCTATCTCGATATAGGTCGGTGGATTCCTGTTACAATACTTGCCTTGGCAGAATTATTAGGTGTGAACAAGGTGTAAGCCGTGCCCGTGTTCTGTGAGCGACCGGTACGCCCAATACGGTGCACATAGTCCTCAGAATTATTCGGATAATCATAGTTTATCACAAATTTCACATCCTCCACGTCTGAAGAAATAGTTGGCAGCATTAATCGCATGTTCAAAATGAAAGCGAGATATAATGAAATGATAAAACAAGCAACGGAAGCTAAGAAAAATTAACCTGAAGAAACAATTCTTTGTTATACAGTTGGGGACCTAAAACAGTACCCTGTGAAACGCGTTTTAAACGAGAGCTATTTTTGCTGTTAATTTTGAAACCAGTTACCAATAGTATTCGGTAATTTATATCGCGTGTATTTATTAAAGAATATTTATGATAGTAATAAATTAACATAATCGACTTGATCAAAAGCTTCAGACTATTCAAAGTTTGGTAAGAATTGTTTCCTCGAAAAGTCAAAAGGATAATTACCTTATAAGATAGCGCCCAAATCGAAGAATCAGCTGGAAATAACTGTATTATGCCCTTCAGTGGTCCCGGAGTGTTGTAGGCCAAGAGTCGAACGGTGTGCTGACTTAGATCGCCTTCGTAGGGACCAGTGTGTGACTATGTTACTAACTTGTCAGGTGGCGTAGGGCAGGGCCTTATCGTAAATCTCTCATGACATTAAACCAAGCATGTATTGCTCATCTGTACTTTATGGTCTTACTCTGGATGTTTTATTATCAAAATCCAAGTGCAAGTGTTTTTTTTACCCAACGGTTAATGAAAGCCTCAATTTGTATTAAATAGGATCCATATCAATATTTTTGTCGAGGTTGGCGTCTTTATCAAGGTATGGAAAATCATTTTAGAATTATTTACATAATTTATTGCATTATCATTGTTGTTAAACCACATAAATAAAAGTAGCAATTTCAATCTCTAATTTTTTTATTGATGTGGATCAACATTTAATTTTTAGTTGTAAGACCATAATTATTGTTAATCCTACAAATCCCAAGTAAAAATTGTTTATATAGAGGCAGCATGCTCATTCAAACAGTGTGCGCTGACGGTTCAGCTAATGCTGTCATTAATAAATCCATTGTTATCGCTAATTGCAATAATCAATCGTGAAGTCAGCAACACACCGCTAGACTAGCCCTTATCTCTGCACGCATGCGCCTCTGAAATGAAAGAACATTCGAGAATAATGCCAAGTCAGTCATGGAAATTTATATTTATTATCGGGCAATGATTTCGCACATCTTAGGATGAATGTAAATAAGCATAGGCTAATATGTTTTATACAATAATGAAACACATTGTTAACCAATTTTGGGATAATAGTTCAGTTTCCCAATCAATGCCATGTCGATTGGTCTATAAAAATATTATTCACAATATCACAATGAGAAGTTAGGCCCAGTTTAGCTCATTTTCATCATAAGATTTTATAGCATCGTGGCCCGAAAATAGCTCCTTGTGGTAATCAAACCATTGCTGTTTTGTATTCAATAGGTGGCCTATGTTCCAATATTCACATTTTCATAGTTTCAAAACGAAATCTGTTTGACTATTTTGAGAAATAAGATGCTACTAACCATGTAGACCTAAATTTAAGAAATACAGCTGCAAAGATGAAATTATTAAGCAATTGAAACCTACACATGGCTTCAGCCACAAAGTCCTTCTCCTTGAGCTGCCAAACTAACTTTAAATGCATAAATTAATCACAATGTAATATGCTAAAAGATAAAGACTGTTGTTTTCTCATAATCCTAATATTATGACCACAAATATGTGTAAGGGTGGTCCAAAAATTATTGAAGATCGAGTTCCATTCTCGCTCTGTGGAAATCTAAGATTCAACATTCTTTCTCTACCATATTTATATCTCCAAGACAGGCTCTCAGCCTGAACATCTTTTACTACAATGCTTATGGTGAATACTGGAACCTCTTTTCATAAGGTTGTCCACAAACAACCATGACAATTTACTGCTAGCAATGGCATCAAATACCTCCCTCTACGCTCCTGACATATCTCTTAGACCTTTGAAACACCCCGGTAAGACAGTGCGAGATGATTTAGATTCATTTCTTGCTCTATGATAAAAAGACCTCGCAACTGCGTCAACAAATAATCTTCTGTTTGATGCCTTTAATACTAATTTATTTATTTGGCGGGAAACATATCACCACCTTTTTCTTCGTAAATCAAAATGTGTATAAAGTTAATATATATCGAATTGAAGTAACATTAATCAATACAGGTGGCACAAACATAAGATGAACAACTTCTGGGCAATTAACAGTGACAAAATCTAAACTTTTATCATCCACTGACGACTCATTGAACGATGTTTCGCCAACATCATTGTTATCAAGCGTGCTTTCATTTTTAGGTAACCTATTTTCCAACTTCTTTAGGACTTTTTATCATCCAATCAGATTTTTTGATTTCCGTAGTTTCAACTTACCTAACCCTCTCGCGGCGACGTCAGTTGCGACCAGTATACCGCCAGTGGATTGACGGAACTGGTTCAGGACATAATCACGATCGAGCTGATTTTTGTCGCCGTGAATAGCGAGAGCTCGCCACCCAGCGCGGTTTATAGTTTTCGTTATATCATCTACCTAAGATAACAGTAGTAATATTGTTAAAAAAACTATGTTGAGCAAAAAAAATCAGCCCAATACCAAAAACTTACCTTTCTTTTAGTTTCAGCGAATATTATTGTTTTGGTTTCTTCTTCAGAAGATATCTCAGTCAGTAGAGTGATGAGCTTATCATTCTTCTCCCACTCCTCACAAACATCTACAATCTGTAGGATGTTGTGGTTGGCTGATAGTGAAAGGGAACCAATGTTGATCTGGATGTAGTCATGCAAGAACTCTTCAGCTAGATTTTTAACTTCTTTTGGCCATGTCGCGGACCACATAAGTACCTTGAACAAATGAGGCTCAATTTAGAAACAGCAGGGCTATTATCTAAAAATTACCAATTATCGCGCGATCGCTGCGGAACATCAAAATAAAGATTTATTTATTTATTTCAAAATCCACAGCTCTAAATTAAAACTTAACAAAACTTAAATACTACACATACAGCAAATAACGGATTTTACATTTGTTAACTAAATAAAATTATAGGTAAGAGGAGACGCACACATGTAAAGAGTGTAGAAAATGATATTATGTTTGTGATTGCTGGCTAATCGTTAGCTGATGGTTCGTATAGATCTCACTCTCTCGCGCTCCTACCCAGGTGCGAGAGTAAGACGTCGCGTGTTGCTGTGACGCTAGCGCCAAAAACAATTTGGTAGCAATAACAGGAACTAAATGAATGTACATTGTAGTTAATTGTATGTTTGGTAGAGACCGTACTGTTGATACGTGACGTAAAGCAATTATCGCGCAATTTCTGCTGTCGCGTTGCTGTTGCAAAGATAGGTAATAGCCCCGCGGGTACAGATTAATAAATAGTTACTTCGTAACAGATAAACCACTCTATTTTAAATGTTGGTACTTGCAGAGTCAATACTACGTTATGGATTAATAATATGGGGCAATGGTGTTGACAAAAATAAAGCATTTATAGCACAAAAAAAATGTCTAAGAGCTATCTGTGGTATACCACCTGACGAGTCTTGTAAGCCATTATTTAAAAGCCTTGGTTTACTATCACTACCTTCATTGTATATCCTTGAAACCAGTATTTTCGTACGTAAGAATTTAGAATTGTTTAAAAAAGCATGTGATCTAAACTCTAGACTGAAAAGGAATCCTAATAGGTTAATTTTAAAAGATTATCCAAGATCAGATAAGTATAATAAAAATTGTCCCGCAATGTGTGTACGAATATATAATAAGATTCCGACAGAAATAAAGGAACTGCCGTTTAATATATTTAAAAAAAGATTGTACATGTGGCTAAATCAAAATAACTTTTATGACTTGAAGCAGCTATTGGAACTTAAGAATTAAGTTGACTTCTGATTGTTTCTTGAATTCTAATCTAATTTAAATTCTACTACTATTTTGTTTTGATTTGCATGCTAATTATGGAATGGCAAAACTTGTGAACATCAAACTATTGTAACATCATTTTATACCAAGTTTTACGCAAATAAATGATTATGATTATGATTATGATGCATTTTATAATAGCCTACTCTTTACAGATGCGCGCCTATATACCGTATTAAGCGGGCGTGAGCTTGCTATTGCTTCACAGCTTCGCGCGGTCGCATGACCTTGAAGCAAAAGCTATAACGCTAAGGCTGCCTGCCTCTTTCGAAAAAATAATATCATTTTACAATGTTGGTGAATTAAGAAAACGTTATACCTTTTATATTTATTTTCTCAAAACTACTTCTCAATTGGACGGTTTTTTTGTTTGTTGAAGTGTAACTTCTTTAACCTGATCGGAAATTCGTAAGACGGAGGAGAGCAGAGCGCCGCGCCGGCGCGGCGTAGTAGAGGAAGTAATATCACCCTCTCTTTCTACCGCGATTTATAGTTCCGATATCTTGTTCCATCTCAACAAATGATGCTTTCCGGAAGCATATTTTATGCATGAGTTCCTATAGTAAACACCAAAATCGCTATAAGAGTGCCTGTAATATTTGAACAGTCCCCTAGATGGGAAGTATACCCTTTCGAACAAAAAAAAATTACTCAAATTGGTCCAGCCGCCTACGAGTAATCGAGTAACATACATAATCAAGTAACACAACAGTAGGCAATTAGCGGGTTTCACTCTTTAGCTCAAGGGCGAAGTACCTATTTATTTTGTTTATGGATTAGTATATTCCTCTGACTGCGTTGGTATGGATACAGTACTCATGGAAATATCAATACTTAGAAATTTTTAAATGAGAAAAGGAAACTGCTTTCAGAGATTATCTCTACGATCAGCCCAACCGGGTCCATAACACTGGTCTTACATTATTTTATAACATCTACATGTACATTATGGTTTTGCAATAAATTATTGAGTATTGAGTCTCTTGAAAATATTAATAATAACTAGAATTGTCGTTTGTGAACTAGTCCACTTAGCAAGTATATCTTCTTCATTAGTTCATTAGACTCGTTTAATTCACACTGAAGGAGAATAAAGCGATTGTATAGATTACGAACACCGCGTGCCGAAGCGAGACAGTTGCACGGCAAGCACTCAATTTGAAGTCTTACGATTTGAAAGTATTCAAGCAAAAAACAACACCTATTGCGCAAACATAAGGCTAAAATTTACTTGAATATTTACTACGGAACAGAACGAAATAAAAAAATAATTAAATGACGTGATTGAATTTACGGTAAGGCGAGTGAAATGGACTACTGAAGTACTGAGTCAAGTGAACTAGATGAACTAAATGAATGAGATAATTCATCTAGTCCAGTTGGACTATATCATTCTTTACACTTCAGTGAAGAATTTTGCGCATCTCTAATAATAATAATATTTCCTCACCTGTCTATCTGGTCTGATTTGCTCAATGATTTTTCTGATCTGCGGCTCAAAGCCCATGTCCAGCATTCTGTCAGCTTCATCCAACACCAGATATGTACACCTTTTCAGGTTTGTTGTATCTGGGAAGACGCAACAATAGTTTAAAAAAAATCATTGACGTTATTATCAAAACCATCAAAAACATAATTTAAAAGAAAATAATGTGTTAATTTATTTTTAGTATTTTAATGTTTGTCATATATACTAGTTATACCTTTTTCTAAAAAGTCTATCAGTCTTCCCGGGGTGGCAATAATTATCTCCACACCTCTCTCAAGGCAGCGACCTTGGGGCCCTTTCGGGGCTCCTCCAAAAACGCATGTGTTCCGCACTTGGACGCTTTGACCGAAGTCATTGGCCACCTGCAAGCAATATCAGAATAAACCACTTGAAATTAAAATAAAACTTCAGCAAAGCTAAACAAGAAACATGTAAAAGAATTTTGATGAGTGATGATGTGCACATATCGTAAAGACAGCCCCTCTAGAAAATAATATTTAAAAGCAATAAAGAAATCCACTTGATGAAGATGTATAGATTTAACATTTGTAAGAGTATCAATTAAGTTGTAAACCTAAGTTAAATGTAGAAAAGTACTAGAAAAATATATTTAAAAATCATAAATCTATATTTAAAAGGAATAAAATATTAAATACAATCTCTATCAATTCAACAATTTATAAATAACCCATCATGACATGTCAATCCCATACAACACAGCAAATCCATTTTGCTTTTAAAAGTGACTGTCTTCCGAGCCAGAAAAATAACCTTTTCAGTTATATCTTTTTGTGAAAGCGAGATGTGACTGTACATCATAAGGCAGCATCTCTTTTTCACAATTGCAATCATATTACCCTAGAGTTCATGAGTTTCAGTATGGGAAAGTAATAAAGGTTTTCTTAAGAATTACTAATGCTTTTTGATATATATGTGATACAAGATGACTAGACATAAAAGTGAACATTACAAGTGGCATCCTGGTATTTTTAATCTTCATTTAATTTTATTATTTTTCAGAGTTCATATTTCTACTAAGTATTTAAATTGTCTGAAAAACTTATTTGCCAGGGTGCCATTTTATAGATAAACTCTAAAACAAGTAAATAAAAACAAATAGTACCAAATAAAATCTAGGAAGAAACAAAAAAGTGAAGTATGTAAAAAAAATCATACAAGGCAAGATGGTGCTACAAATAAAAAAAACATTAAGGTTACGTTCAGAAACCTCACCTAACAAAAAGTCATTTTTAATTTTGATCATACAACATCTGTTACTAAAACCATCCAAAAAGTTCTAGGTTTTCGAACATAGCCTGCCCAGTTCAAAGCTAATTTCTACAAATTAATATTGAATCAAGTTACTATGTCCAAGTTGCTTGGATCACTGTCCAGCATCTCCGCAGCAATCCCGTTCATCGATATCAATGCCTGTTGGCGCATAATGAAAAAACAAAGATTTGTCTTACTTTACATACATTACTATAGGGAATCAATTAATATTTAAGTTAAAACAGATTTAATTGGCAGGCCTATCTCTCAATAACATAAAAAGACGTAAATAAATTGTAGTCAGAAAAGTATTTACCTGCTGTATCTGTTGAGCCAACTCTCTGGTTGGTGCCAAGACGAGCACTATAGGTCCTTCATCTCTCAACAATCGAGGTTGGTTAATTATATGAACTATTGCAGGCAAAATGTATGCAAGTGTCTTTCCGGACCCTGTTTGTGCAATCCCAACCATATCACGACCAGAAAGAGCTATAGGCCAGCCTTGAGCTTGAATAGGAGTTGGGTGCGGGAATCCTTGCTTCAGAATCTCTTTCATAGCGTAGTCAGGGAAACCACCCTCTTCGAAGTACATACTAGGAGCCGGGACTTCGCGACCGCGCACTGTTATCTGATTCTGACTTCGATACGCTTCCACCTCGGCCGCAGGGCGCTTTTGGACGTTTGGGTGGGGAACATAGAAGTTTTTCTGGAATGGAGTGAGCTGTACGTTATCCCAACGAATTTTTCGTAGACCGCTACCGGGCTGTTCGTTCTTGAAGTTGCCTCGACTTCCAAAGTCGTCGCGTCCGCCACCTCGGCCTCCGAAGCCGCGACCCCCGCCACCGTCGCGACCTTCGCGGCCATCTCTGCCGCCGCGCCCGCGTCCGCCGCCCCCGCGACTGCGATCGGCAGATCTATCCTCTGACCTGCCTCCGCGGAAACTTCCTCCGCCCCGACCACCTCCTCGCCCTCGGCCTCCACCACGACCTCCCCCACGACCACCGCCACGTCTATCATCATACCTGAATAATAAAATCCATTTTAATTACAGTTGCAAACAAATTACTACAAGCAATTCACTTCAATCGTTGGCTCTGTACTTACATGTTTTCGGACGTTTATTAAACTTTCACTATCCACTAGTAACTGAATTATTAAATTTACTACTTATTTATCACTTAAATCAAAGATTTTATTAGTTATTACTTGTAAATAATACACGTCGCTGGCAAATTCTAGTCTCACACACAAAAGCCAGCAGACGCCATATTGGTTTTTTTTTATTTGATCAGAGTTGCCATTGCTAGACACCAGATTCCTTATCTCGGGATGCTAAAAATCTCGTACTTTCAGTACAAAATCTCGTACCTACGTATAATACAAAAAATCTAATATAATTCATAATTACCTTTCTACGTGGCCACCGTCGTTTCATCAATGAGAGAAATATCGTCGCATTCGATAGAAACATTTTTACAAATGTTTGACTAGATGGCTTCTTCTTCTTCTTCTTCAACCAATAAGGGCGGTTTCCGCAACTCGACGACTTTTTGCGCCTATTTTGCGTCCGGAGGGTGTCGGGCCGGATCACTCCAGCCATCCCAGCTCAACCAGGAATGCTCCCAGTGCCTTCACGTCAGAGACGGCTTCCCGGAGACTGCCTGGTGAGCCGAGGTACTTCGCCCGGTAAGGGGCTACTCCGTCACAGTCCAGCAGGACGTGAGCAGCTGTCTCTTCCTCCTCCATGCAACCTCTGCATAGTGGGCTGTCAGTGACACCTAAATTAAAAAGGTGCTTGTTAAAGTTGCCGTGGCCAGTGATGGCCCCTGTTATTAAACGTAACAGCGGCCTACTGAGTTTAAGGAGAGCTCTGGAGAGACGAGCATCCGCGCGCGGTAGTGCTAATTTAGCTTGTCTGCACGTCTCCAGTGAGTCCCAGTAGTTTTGATGCAAGTTAGCTGTGTGCTCACGGATCTTACCATCATACCAGCTAGCCGGGATGGGAGCAAAAGGTTCTGGTCCAAGAGGGGTAGAATCTGAACCCCGCCTCGCTGACTCATCTGCCATATCATTACCTCTTGTGTCGCTGTGGCCTTTAATCCACTGGACAGTGAGATTGTTGGAAGCACCTACCTTGTTTAGGGTGTTGTAACATTCTTGTATTAGGCTCGATGTGCTGCGACAACTATTCAGAGCCTGTAGCACCGATTTGCTGTCAGAGAGTATATAAATGTCGCAGATTGTTACCTCTCTGGATATAATTGCCTGTGCTGCCAGTGTAATACCAATACATTCCGCTTGAAAAACGGTGTTGTATAGACTAAGTGGATAGGCAATTTGTATGTTTAGGTCCTCTAAAAATACACCCGAACCTACTCCTGATGACGTCTTGGAGCCGTCGGTGAAAATCAGGAGAGCCTTGTGTTGCAGTCTGGAGTCGAGTCCGTCCTCCAGGTGTACCCTGTATTTTTTGTCGAAGATGAAGGATGGCGTAACTTTGTCACTGGCTGCCTCAATCAGAGGGGTGTCAAGCCATTCCTTCAGTAAGCCGTTAAGATGTCTTACCCTTTGATACTTTAGTGTACCCAGGTGTCTGAGTCTTAGCGCTGTCTTTGCAGCCTCCTGCTGGATGTGGAGATGTAGTGGTTTGATATTAAGCATTACCTCAAGTGCTGCTGTCGGGGCAGTGCTCATGCATCCAGTTAGAGCACAGCAGGCCTGACGTTGAAGCCCTTGAAGTTTCTTCGCTCTATTGGTTTGGACAGCTTTTGGCCACCAGACCAGCGAGCCGTAGCACACAAGGGGTTTGATAACTACGTTGTATAGCCATAGGAACAATTTAGGAGACAAACCCCAGCGCTTACCCACCATCTTGCGACACTGCCACTGGCAGACTTGATCTTGTGCTCGATGTGGCTGTTCCAGGTGAGTTTGCTGTCTAAGATAATCCCAAGGTATTTTACCTCACGAGACTAGATGGCTGTTTCATTTTAATCGACAGTCAAACATTTGTAAATATGATATTTTTGTAGCGAACGTAGTTATTATGGTTAAAATCTTGTACATAAGTGTACGAGATTTTTGTTATTCTCGTTTCTCGTACAAACATTGTAAATCTCGTACACGTACGAGATTTCTCGTACTTGTCTTGGCTATCAAATCCAGGGTTGCCCCTAGATTTAATTGACATGCATTAAAAAAAAAATTGCAAATACCATAGACAAAGGCACAACTCATTTCCGGTTCCCCATAGAGATGATTATAATCTCTAATCTATCTAATTGTTTTCTTTGAAAAAAAAACCCAATAATGATTTACATTAATTTTTTTTGTTTAGAACAAGATTGCTTCATTCGCCATAACGATTTCATTAAAAAGTACTGGCAATAGCGTGTCACCAGCCAACGCTACAATTAAAAGTAAAAAGAATTTCCGCAAAGGCGTGATCCCGCGAAATTTGAATTTGTTTCTGATGTTTGGTATCATTATTTCGTCCTGCTTACTATACAAACTTTTGTTTGAATTAATAAAAGTTATTTACTGTGTAACTGAATATAATGAAATAAGGAAGATATATACTATACGATGGGAAAGATTACAGTATTCGTTTTGTCCATTGTTAATACTTTATAGGTCGCAAAATGAGGTCAACTGTTGAGGGTTATTGATCAAACACACAAACTTGATTTACACATTATTGGTGAGCAGGGTTTGCTCAAGAAAATGGACGCATCTATACCTGTTTTTGAGAAGCCTCATCCGCGTCTCACTGTATTAGATTGGACGAGAAATATTCAAAGATTACAAAATGAAGCGAGATTGCGGAGATTTGAGTCGTACGAATTACGGCAAAGGGGCAATCAGTTGAGAAACGAAACTGCTGTAACTACGCGTTGGGACAACTATGTTAACAACGAACTTTTACGGGACAGGTAGATGTTCCCTTCCTACAATATTTTTCGTATTTTAAATACCTACTTAGGTAATATTTTATCACGCAGCGCGTGCTATTGAAAATAAAAGTGCGATGTTCGCTTGAGAAGCTCAGTGGCGCATTGGTTCGCGGTTCACGCGCTCGGCCTATTGCGCTAGTTGCGGTAGTAGAGCACTTTCGCAATAGTCGATCACGGGATGGGTGACCAAAATGTACTCTCTCGAGCTTTTCTGTGCTTCGGAAGACGTGTTAAGCCATTGGTCCCGACTGCATCTGCATTAGGTTCCGCTAGGTCTATTCTTCTTTCCATCCACAAGACGAAGGCCGTGCCCCAGCACTTAGGGGACATTAAAAATGGCTGAAGATGGTGTCACTTGTTCTCCAGCATTTATTAATTTGTTCTAGAATCTTCGAAGTAGAATCCTGGAGAGAAAAGCAAAGGTTTACCAGGGAATGTGTTCGAGATGAGATAAGAGCCCTGAAAGAAGAGAAGAACGCGACAGAGCTTCATCTGGAGTCATTGCAAGTGCCGTTGATGGTGTCGTTGCAGTGTCTGTCTAACAGGGACCAGAGGGTGCCCCCTGAGCTGACTAGGGACCAGCTGGGCGAGGAGCTCAATAAGGTAAATACAACAACTAAGAGCACCATGTACAGTCAACGTCAAAATGATCGGAGCATTCAATCAAACCTATAAAATTACCGAATAATTTGTCAAAAATCAACCTTATGATTGGTGCACTTTCACTTGTTCTCAGATACTAAATGAAAGTGCACCTTAATGTCTTGATATGAGGTTGATTTTTCTCAAATGATTCGGTATTTTAGTAGGTTTGAATGATCCAATAATTTTGACGCTTACTGGTACTTAATTGACACGTTTTCGGTACTACGAGTATACTTATATCTTGTAAAAAAACTATGACTTTTCCTTTAACAGGAGCTCCACATAATCGAGAACAGCAAGCGCGTTCTAACCGACGCCTGTCACATGGGTTGGGAGAAGTTGAAGGAACTTACCAACGTCCTCTGTCGCCTAGAGCGCGAGATCCAGAACAAGGATGACGCTCTGATGCTGGAGTACCACGTGAGAGATCTAACCAGGGACAGCGCTGACATATCGTACAAGCTGGACCCGACTAGGGTGCCCACTGAGTGAGTATATTGCCTAGGGAGTGTCCAATACAATACGCCAGCCCCACGGGCTGGGTCTACTGGGAGAAGCTGAAGGAGCTCGCCAACGTGATTTGGCGCCTAAAGCGCGAGTTCACCACTCTCACGGCCGAACAGAACCCACTTTTTTTTTTAATGAACTACGGGTGACCATACCTGATGTTAGTATATAAGGCCGAAGATGGAAGCGAGCCTATCCCGGAATCATCAATCACTGAGGAACTGGCTACCTTATATCTAACTGCCGAAACACAACAATGCTGAAAACATTGTTATTATGGCGTCAGACTTAGATAATACGGTGGTAGCTAGCCAGGCGGACTTACAACGAATCCTTCCACCAACCAAACCGAATACAATATGTACTCCCGCTGGGAATCGAACCCGGGACCCCTGGGTCTCATACCGGTGGTTGTGCCACTAGACCACAGAGGCGGTTGAGAATGAATGATATGATGATATGGCAGCACTGTCCCTGTCTTGACTCCTAGTCACTCCTTATTACTCCATCCAGGCTCTTGATTCCAGACTGTGCCTGAGTCCCCTTCAAACAGGTAAAGTACCTACCTCTATAAAATGTTGTATTTATCAATCATATCATCTCATTACGTCACAGGCGTAGGGGGCAGGTTCAATCGGGGAACTTCCCGGGCGGTTCATCAGTAGAGTTTTTTGAGAAACGTTTTGTCGGAAAATACTAAGGTTAAATAAATAATTTATTATTCAAATGAAAACCTGTTTTATTATTTGTGATATAAACATTTTCTATATTTTAATAAAAAAAATTATAAAGCTTCCTAAAAAATCTCTACTGTTCAACCGGGAAGTTCTACGACTGTACCTACAAACAAGTTGAATTGATGTCCGATATTAAACTTGACGTACTGTCATAGTATCGTCAACCACAACCAGCCTCTAGCATAGTCACCTACTCAACTCTAAATGTTATGACACATCTTTTAGTAATAATATATCACTTCTAAATTAAGTAAAAATAAGTTTCTTATAATTAAAACATATTTTTTGTTTATAGTTTAACAGAACTACAATGCATACTTATACAATAATGTACTACTTTCCACGAGAGCTACTGCCGACAAACTGTTGTACAGTTTGGCAGACGTTGTATAATTTGTAAGCACTGTATTCTTGAGAGATCAATAAATTTAAAAAATTTAAAAAACTTATTTTCTGTCAGATCAATGACGGAAGAGAGTTACATCCACTGCATAGAGAACACAATAAAGATAGCAGAGCAGTTGATGTCGGAATCGAGGGCGCTAAGAGAGAGCCTGTTCCAAGCGCGGGAGCAAGCGCGCAACCAGATGCACGCGCAGTGCCAGGCCGTGGAGGTGATCATGCGCCGCCGCGTGTTCGACGTGCAGCGCGCCCGGAACGAGATGGAGTGGCAGAAGTATAAGGTAGTATTAAAAAAAAATGTGAAACTGAATAAAGTCTTTGTATTTGTAGGTTAGAGTCGCCACTGCTGGCCACAGGCCATCCTTTAGATAGGGTGAATTCATTCGGTCCCCAACTCTGGGGCATAGAATTTCTTATAGGGTACCTAAACAAGGGCGAACCGTTACTCTACCCTGTTGTGTTCGTGGGTCGGCCAGGAATCTTAATTGTTGTGTTCGTGGGTCGGCCAGGAATCTTATATATATTTATGATGCTTTAGGGTTTATTGGGATTTTATCCAACTTATTAAAACACCGTATTGTCGTCTCGCCACGTTCTTTATTTCTAAGAAAACCATAAACACTCGCACTCTATAATTAGAGATGTAACAACATAGTGCTGGGACATACTATCAACTTATTATCTATGGACACTACATACCCCTTGCCTTCCAAAGCGTAATGAGCTTTGGTCGTCCTACGAATGAACGACTAGCTCTAGCGAATATAAGAACCGCTACCACAATCGCATAGGGCACCATCGTGCTCCTCACCACAGCCACAAAAACAACTTTATGCATCGAAGGCGCTAAGAGAGAGCCGCTGTTCCAAGCGCGGGAGCAAGCGCGCAACCAGATGCACGCGCAGTGCCAGGCCGTGGAGGTGATCTTGCGCCGCCGCGTGTTCGACGTGCAGCGCGCCCAGAACGAGATGGAGTGGCAGAAGTATAAGGTAGGTTTGGTAAGGTAGTGCTAATATAATGAGTTTCTTCTTCATCCACTTCAGGTCGTCCTCTAGGGTGAATTCAATCTTTTTTGTCTCACAATGACGAAGACATAACCCGCCACGCGAAGAAGATTTTTACGACTGCAAACGACGTACCTTCTGAAGCACGCAAACACTGGATAATGTTAAATGGTTAACCATACCGTGAACGACTTTAGTGAATAGCTTAATCGCAACGAGCGTCATCTAGCTCCACATTATAGCATAAAGGTGATAGAGTTGAAGAACACCGAATCGAAGGCGCTAAGACAGAGCCTGTTGCAAGCAAGTGAGCAGGCGCGTGACCAGATACACGCGCAGTGCCAGGCCGTGGGGAAGACCATGCACGCCGCGCATTCGACGTGCAGAGTGCCCGGAATGAGATGGAGTGGCAGAAGTATGTAAGGCGGGTTGGGTCGCTACTGCTAGCCACAGGTCTTCTTTTAGGGTGAATCATTTGTCCAATCCAATTCTGCACAGCAGGCAATTGCACTATTTCACAACGATTAAGAATTAATTCTTTTTCAACATAGGATTCTTACTTCTTAGGTAATTTCCCCGAGATGGAATCAAATATGCAGAAGGTGGACCGCGAGATCGCCACCCTGCGTGCAGCCGTGGCTGACAAGATCAACCACCAAACTGGTAGAGACGCGCATAAAGACGCTATTTCATCGTCTCAGCCACATTATACCCACTGATGGGTATAGGCTACCCCAAGGATTCTATGACGATCGGTCCTGCCTGTCCTGCGCTGCCCACATCGCATCCAGCTATTTAACAACTATTGAATCATTTGTTCAAACATAGGATACTTACTCAAATCTTTCCTCTAGCTGGAATCAAATATGCAGAAGGTGGACCGCGAGCAGCCGCGTGCAGCCGTGGCGGATAAGATCATCCCACCAAACTTGTGGAAACGCTCTTCGAGACGCTATTTCACAACTATTGAATCATTTGTTTCAACATAGAAAACAAACTTACTCAAATCTTTTCTCTAGCTGGAATCAAACATGCAGAAGGTGGACCGCGAGATCGCCGCCCTGCGTGCAGCCGTGGCCGATAAGATCAACCCTACCAAGCTTGTGGAGACTCGCCTCGAGACGCGGAAACTGAGGCCCGTGCTTGAGAGGGTGCAGGTATTACAAGATTTACAAGCTTCATATACTTATCGTGGGTTGCACCAAGTTTTTGAAGTGAAAACTTCTTTAGCGGCGATGTGCACATCAGAATTAAAAATTTTTGGGATGGGTAAAAAATGTTAAAGTCGCGTCACGACACGTGACCCTGATCGAAAATTCGTAAGACGGAGGGAGAGTAGACCGCCGGCGCGGCGTAGGAGAGGAAGTAATATCCCCCTCTCTTTCTACCGCGCGGCGAAAATGTATGCCTGCTCCTGCTGTTTCGTTTAAGCGGTTTTCACTTCTGCCGGCACTCCCGGAGTGCAACCCGTTGTTTTTTTCTGGTATTTTTCTATTAATCTTAAAAGTAGTGTTACTTTTAATTAGGCTAGATATTAAATAAAATTTGTAATGTTTAGGACAAGCCTATGCGAGGACTGATAGAAGAATACGAGAGAGTTCACATGAGCACCGCGCAGCTAGAAAAGAAGTTGGAAGAAGCTTTGTAAGTACTTATACATTAATACAGTTTGTTAATACTGGCAACTTTACATAGTGGCAGTCTACGATGTTGCCATTTTACTTCAGTACTTACCTACATCTTATACTGGTATTATACAGAGTAAAGATTTGATTGTTTGTTTGTATTGAATAGGCTCCGAAACTACTGAACGGATTTGGATGAAATTTGGTACACAGATAGTAGATAGCCTGGTTATGAACAAAGGATACTTTTATCCCGATATTCCCACGGGAACGGGAACCACGCGGGTGAAACCGCGAGGGCCGCTAGTTATTAATATACCTAATCGTAGTCATGTTTACACATTTAACTAAAACAACCTTCAGTTTTTTTATAATTTCTGTTTATAAGATATTTTTATACTTACTAGAAAAATACTACATAGTGTGAAAAAATATATTTTTTTACAACAAAAATGTGCAAGTTGTCTTCTTGACAGAGCATAAAAAACCAATCAAATCATACGGCAACAAAAATAAGGTTCAAATTGAATTCACCCAGGACCACCTACCACGGCATGTACAACCATCACCAACGCGTAACCAAAGACTTGCAGTACAAGAATCAAGCCTTGGAGACCGACAGGAGACTCGTCGAGATTAGGAAACCTATACACGCGCCCGATGAAACCGAGTTTGAGAGGAATGTAGGGTACTGCCACATGGATGCTGAACTGGCGAAATAGGAAAAAAATCCTTATTAACTCTGGTGTAATAAAATCGACACCTGCAAACAAAAACAAGGTAACTCAGTTTTTGGCATTTTACATGGGAGCAGGACAAAGATTCAAAAAAATCTTAGCAATTTCGGAAAAGCCCTAATGCCAATCTTGACCACTTAAGTAAACATGGTAAGGCCTGAACTCTTGTTTTATTTTGATGCCATATATGTATATACTTAATGATTTATTGCATAATATTTGTAAGTTACAATCAAATTCGTCCTCATATACTTTGTAACATTACGTTGTAACTCAGACAAACAATCAATATTGTATGAAACTGATGTAGAATAAAATAATTAAATGTCTGAGATACAATGTTTTACACTCTGCAGATTTTAAATTATAACGAATTTAGATACGGTGATAAGTGGAAAAAAACTGCATTTTTTGCTTAGTAAGAATATCATCTTAACTCAATACTGCCTAAAACTGAGTTACCATGTTTTTACTTGCAAGTGTCGAAATATACTTGTTTTAGAGTCCGTCTCACGAAAGATCCCACGTGGAATATCATTGGATAATATTGATTTATTAATATAATATTGCTACAATCCATGTAATAACACAGACTAAAGAAACAGGCTTTGCAGTGCTTACAAACGACCGAAATGATGCAGATCTATATCGAGATAGACGAAAAGAGCGCTTCAAACTGTATGAGAACCTAGCCTGTCGAATTTTTTAACAGTCGGGGAACTACCCGGTTGACCAGTAGTTTTTTTAGGGAGCTTTATTTAAAAAAGTAATAGATATAATAGGAAATGTTTATATCACAAATAGGTAATAGAACATTAACAGGATGATGATGATGATTGTACCTACGATGATGTCACGAGCGAGATTTAGTGATATGGAAATGTTATTGATGAGCTCTTGTAAGAAAACACTGCACAATTAACCATTTTCGTTTCTGAGTGACGTTTTCATGACAATGGTCTCAAGCGGAATGACTTAGGTAGGAAAACTTTGACAACTTTTTACGCAAGGTAGGTAAATTTTTACCGTCTATCTCGATATAGGATTATTTTAATGGCAGGTTTTCCCAGTTCAAAAAAAATTGTTTCCGATATAATAAAATCCAAATGGTCCTCAAACGTCAGTCTCACAACAAAGAAATGACTTAAACCCAAAATTATAATTGTTATTTTCTCTTTTGTATTATGATGGTGATTGGCTTTTGTTCTTTTTTTTATAAATTTTTCTGTAATTTGTTAAATTAAAACACTGTTTTGTTTTTTTTCTAACATGCTGTGTACACTTTAATTAACTGGTTTAGATTAAGTAAGTATTCAATAATTTTTCTTTAATCATGTATTGACTCTTAATCTGTTTGTGTACCTAAACCAAATAAATAAATATAGATCTGTGTGACGCACACGCACACACGCGCCGATACACGAGAAGCGCTAGCAAGTGCGGCCATACCGCGCAAGTGTCGTCGGCATCGACATCGACTTCATTTGACAGATGGATGTGACATATTGCTCTTAGTCTTTGGTAAGTATTTATTTGTGACAAAAAGAAGCAATGTGAAACATCCATCTGTCAAATGAAGGCGATTTCGATGCCCACGCCACTTGCGCGGTACGCCCGTTTTATCAGTGAAAACCAGTGAGATCGATGGGCCAGCCGTGTAGCGATAGCGAGCGGCGTGTGTGTGTGTGTGTGAGAATGTCATATCGTCTCAGTGCAACGCCTGTTTATGCTTAGACTGTGGAAATAATTAAGTTTATTTTCAAATATTGAAGGCGATTGCAGCCCGGATTCCACGTGATTCGTGAAAAGCAGGAAAATAATTCTTATTGACTATTGTCAAATATATAAATTGCGTAAGAATACACAGTAGGAAATAAGACCTTATTGACACTGGCATAGCGTAATATAATGTCCCGGCTACACACTCCGTCTTGACTGCGCAAACTGGGCCTACCGCTTAAGTGCCGTCGGCATCGCTGTCAACTTTTCTTTGACAGCCGACAGTGTTTTCGTTCAACGCAATTTCAACCCTATCATACTAATAATAAGATTCCTTTTCCATAGTTACTTTATACTCGACTTGTGTGCAACCAAGACAGCGCTATAGCATCAGCGCTCGCGTGTGAAAAGTCTCGCCCACATTCGACAAGTCGACGACGACCTATTCCGAACGGAGCGTGTAGCCGGTACATTAAACGGGACAGATATATTTAAAATATACCATACCTAAGCTGAGATTAGGAAACTTTTACACATCTAGATGAAATTAATAGAACTAGCACAATAGGAAATAGTCCTAATTTAACCATAAGCTTTGATAGTAAATACAAAAAAATCGTAACGAAAGACTCGTATGTACCTAAGATGCAATAATAAAGAAATATAAAGATAATACGCAAAATAGAATTGTATTTATTCAACCTTCAAATCAAACTACTTTAAAAACCACCGTTTGCTGTGTTCAACGATTTGTTTACAAAGACCTTTAAAAAGCTATATTTTTAATTAAAAGTATCAAGAAGTCTTGTTAGACATTATAATAGTACGTACGTGCACCTACCAATCTTTTTACTATCATAAAAATTACCTGTTAGTAAAATAACTCGATTATAATACTATCTATCTATACAAATATTATGAAGAGGAAAGATTTGTTTGCTTCTTTGCAACGAAGAAATTCAAAAACTACTGAACGGATTTGGATAAAACTTGGTACACAGATAGTAGATAGCCTGGTTATGAACATAGGATACTTTTTATCCCGATATTCCCACGGGAATACATATACATATAGATACAATTTAAAATACAAAGAAAACTTTTAAACATATTTATTTAACATGACAAAATTAACATTTCACATTATATTAAGCATTAAAAAGTAAGAAATGGATGCAGATGTATAAGTTTCATTTATCAATACATATTTGTAATGACTAAATATAAAAGACATCCATTTTCCGAGCAAAATACAGTCGACGGTACCTCGCTGTCACACTAGTGTGACACAGAAGAATATTTTTCTTCAGACTATATTTTCATTTCCCAAATTCATCACTAAGCATAACTATTCATAATCCCTCCCTACTGTTTAAAAGTACTAAATTACGATTCGCCCATTATAATTGTATAACGCCTAATCATTGAAGAAAAATATTATTCTGCTATCCAGTCATACCATATAGTGTGAATGTGAAGAAAAATATTATTCTGAGTCACACTGGTGTGACAGCGAGTCGGCAGTGACTAGTCCGTAGCATAAATACCGCTATATAAAACGAAAACGGTGACACGATATCCAGCTACAGACCAACAAGGCTTTTTAATGAACGCGGACGGTGACGCTGTAACTGTCAAAATTTACGTAAACACAAGATAAAATAAAACAGAGTTTCACCAGAGTTCTTTTCGAATAACACGTGTTGTGACTGTGAGGCTCCATTTGTATCTCAATCTACCGTACAATTTCTATTTATTACAAAATATATTTACTTGACATTGGCAAAATTCGCGAATTTTATCGCGAGCAAGCCGTTAATTAAGAAAGAAGTTACATAAAACAACTTTTCACTTTTCGAGGGTAGATTTATAAGTAGCCAGTCATCCCATGACCACGGCAGCTGAAAAGGTGCCGAAACGTCGGGAAAATACCGACTTAAAAAATAAAAAAAACCCCTAAAAATACGAACAATTAGATCTTAGTTCGTGAAATATAGCGCGTTTATTATCCGGAAAAGTTGTTTTATTTCAATGAAGAGTGCGCGCCAAAACTTAAGATGTACGTATGGCTGTGTTAGTATTTTTTGCCACGTTCATTAAAGACCTTATCGCGAGTGCGACAAGGCTTATAATTATAGTGCGTTTCATCCTATATTCTCTTTTCCGCTATGTTGGCACCCCTGTTGATTTCTGTCAAAAGGTTAGGTTAATTTAGGATAAGAATTTGACGCAGATTTAAGTTTTGGATTCTGTATTAAACTCAAGCTCAAAACACTGGAAAACGGTAAAAATTAAATGGATTTGAAATGATATTTCTGACGCGAACCGCCTTCCTGACATACAGTGGTACCAACCTAACGGAAAAGGGGCAAGCATGTTACACCTTAGACCACATCCTGTTTACTAAGCACGATAGTGGTCAAATGCCTGCCCAGTTACTTGTAAAAATGGAACGCACTCTAACGCGGGCGGAGGCGCTACACAACTGTCACAAATGACGTTTCATGTTAGTCCCTTCTTTTGCCACGGTCATTAGAAGCCTTGCCGCACTAAACGAGTGTCGATAGCCGATGATGCGAGGGCTACAGAAAGCTTTAACTGTTGATTACACTCAGGTGCAAAAAAATCGCACAGTAGCATTATTTTAATATAAACATGCTCACTTAAAGTCTCTTTATTTAAAAGTATTATCAGTTATGTGAAAATGTATACGTCGATGTAGGAGTCGAATACTCGACTTACGAATAAAAGTCAAGAAAACCTTCAGTTATGAGCAAAGTAAGAGAAACAAATTCAATCAATCCGGTTTCTACAACTTTATATGAAATCGAAATTAAACATTTGGTTCACTGAAAGTTTCGGAAATCAAGAAGTTTTCTAGTTGTTTTAAATGTTAATTGCTTTGTTGAACATTTGACCTCGCTACCTTTTTATTTATTACGCCGTGAAGTGAGCATGTTTGTATGAACTAACGCCGCTGTGCGATTTCTTTGCACCCGAGTGTATTTTTAGCGCACTCAAATATGCATAAAACACTGCTATAAAATGTACATCGATATTTCAACCAGCTTTTATTAACAGATAGATGGTCCTACAACTATCAAAAACACTATATACTAAAGTAATACCTAATCTTTAGTATTATTAAAATGCTTTTTAACATAAGTTTGCTAAAAGTTAAGCCATTACTTAGGCATCTGTACGTGCCTTCTGACAAGTGCGTGCAAAGCAAATAATGTTTTATTAAAACGGAATAGAGTCGTGATAATTATTGTCATTTGCTTTGGAAGTTGTTGTATATGGAGATTGGGGAAGGGCAAATCATGAAAACCAGCGTTCAGTAATGGATTTATTTAAATGTTGCACTTACAATCACAATCGTTGCGGTCCGCTCGAGAGCCCAGGAGGGAGAGAGCTCACGAACCATAGAGTCGTAGTTACACATGTCACAGATTAGTATGCGACACTCCTCCTGTCTTAATTTACAAACTACATAAAATATTAACTTTTATCAAAAAACATATACAAACTTCAAACGATCTATAAATCTAGTATTTGTCTAGGCTTGGGCACTCTCGAACTACGTCTTACGGTTATCGGATTTACAGGTGGAGTTGGGGTTGCAGTGGGGCTAGGTACACTAATACTTGGATCAACACTAACTGAGCTAGGTACAATATTACTTGGTTCATTATCAAAGTTATCCGACTCCATTTCACGTTTATCTACTGATTTACGAATAGGTAACATTTGTGTAACATTTCTAGTAAAATTTCCTTTATCTGTTGCGACTTTATACATAACATTCCCTATTGGTTCTACAACTTTCCCTTGCAACCATTTATTATTATTATTGTTATACATTGAAACTTGCACCTTATCACCAGGCAAAAAACATTTTATTTGTTTACTTGGTAGCTGTTGTTTTTGAGGTATAATTATCGAGGTTTTAACCAGCGATAGCCTCGTACGCAGAGATCTTCCAAACATTAATTCACAAGGTGTTTTGCCTGTTGATGCATGTGGAGCTGTACGATAACTTAATAACCATGACAACAATTTCTTATGATAATCATCTTTATCAAACTTACTAGCTAACAAAGCTCTTTTGAAAGTCTGGACTGTTCGTTCAGCTTGACCATTACTGGCTGGATGATAGGGAGCTGTGCAAATATGTCTTATGTTATTACTATTACAAAATTGCTGGAATTCCTCTGATATGAACTGTGGACCATTATCAGTCACCAGCTGCTCTGGCAGTCCAAACCTTGCAAATATACTTCTTAAACAATTAATAGTTAATTCAGCTGTTGCTTTATTCATTTTAACAACCTCAGGCCACTTAGAATGTGCATCTACTACTAATAACCACATATGACCTAAAAATGGACCTGCAAAATCTGCATGAATCCTTTGCCAGGGTTTATTTGGCCATTCCCAACTATGTAAGGGTTTCAACTCTGGTTTGTTACGAACTAATAAACAACCTTCACAATTTTGTGTTATTTTTTCAATGTCCAAACTAATGTTGGGCCACCAAAATAAACCTTTAGCCAAAGCTTTCATTTTTAATGTACCTAAATGTCCTATATGTAATTCCTTCAACAACTGTTCCCTCAACTTTTGTGGTATAACTGTCCTTCCTCTCCAAGTGATTACTCCTTTAACCAAATACAATTCCAGTTCCTTTCCTTTATATGATAAAAGCTGAGAGTCAATTGTTTTAGGCCATCCACTTTCGATATAACTATAAACTTTACTTAACAGCGGATCACTAGAAGTAGCTTTAGCTATCACTTCATGAGTTACAGGTGGTATATCTATAAATACATTATTTATAGTGGGCTGATTCAACTCAGAATCTATAATATCAGACTGTGTTACTTGAATTGGCAATCTTGAAGGAAAATCTGCATTAGCATTATGACACGATTTCCTATACTCTATTTTATAATTATAACTACACAATATCAATGCCCATCTAGTCATTCTATCTGCATAAATGTTTCCCGTTATCATTGTGGCTTCTTTATCTGCTAACTCGTCCAACATTGCAAGTTTAACAGCTTGACTGAATGTGATGTTGTGAATGGTGAACAATTTCTTCACTACGCTTTTGCTGCTCAATCCATGTGCAAACTTGTCGCGCAGGGCACGTTCCAAATATGTTCCAAAATTGCATGTCTTTGCTAATCTCTTTAGAGCTGCCGAATAGTCCGCGATACTTTCATTTTCTTTTTGGTTTCTCTGCATGAACCTGTACGTTTCAGCTAACTCGGACGGTTCCGGTTCCAATTGATCTTGAACTAATCTCACAATGTCTTCATAGGACTTATTCTCAATTTTGTCCGGGTAACATAGTTCTGAAAGCAGGGTCATAATTTCGAAACCTACGAAACTCAGAAAATACATCGGCCATTTTGACGCTTCGATGTCGTGAATTTTCATTTTATTTGCGAACACCTGATTATAGACTTTCCATGAGCACTTGTTTCTGTCGAACGCCGGCATGTCCAGGTGACTCGTTGGCGTGATAAATTGATAGACGCGCCCTTCCGCGAGAGCACCTTCCACGCCTTGCCCTTCCGCCATTTCCAATTCGTATGCACCACGTTGTTGCACCTTCCTACAACAAACGTAAACTTTCGTTGCGGCCTTTTCCCGCTATCTCCTTTTATACAAAATAACTCGTCGCCAATGTTGTATATGGAGATTGGGGAAGGGCAAATCATGAAAACCAGCGTTCAGTAATGGATTTATTTAAATGTTGCACTTACAATCACAATCGTTGCGGTCCGCTCGAGAGCCCAGGAGGGAGAGAGCTCACGAACCATAGAGTCGTAGTTACACATGTCACAGATTAGTATGCGACAGAAGTTGTCAAAAATAACCTGTCATTATTGTTTAGCTTAACAAGCACTACAATTTGCATTTTATACAATTTGTCTCGTGTTTTTCAAACGTTATTTTCTAGAGAGCGTCACTATTGTGTGCTTATCCGTAATAACAATATGAATAGGACTCGAATTTATAAGTTTACAAGAAAAGTTACAAAACTGTTTTATAAACATTAATATTCGTACTCCAGGATTTATTACATGACCATAGTGTCGCTAGCCCTGGAGACGTATTTTTGAATCATTCGAATTTCTATTCGCATACGGAATCGCAAGATTCGTATGCTAATGATAAAAACCGTATTTTTTTAATTCGAATCTGCTACGAGTGGTCCCGACTTTTGGCTTCTTCCGTTTTCCACAGAAATTCCGCCAACGTCCCGTAGTGAAAGAGACACGGTTTATAGAGAATTTGCCCGGTGAAAATAGCACGTTTTCAAGTTTCCACACTCTTTTTTGATATGAGCGATAGAAAGTCTGACGTTTAGCACTTAGTCATTTTCAAATTGACATTGATATGACTGATAGTTGAACAAGTTAGAAACTTTACGTATCACATGATTCAAGTCCGATTCAGAATCGGTTTTTGAAAATCTATGGAGAGTTAGATTCCGGTTTTTTTTATATTCTGCGTAAAATGAATGTCAAGGGAGTTTAAGAAAACGGCAACACTTTTAGCCCTCATCATACCTGATGTTAAGTATCGATATCGATATAGCTGAAGATGGAAGCGAGCCTCTACCGGAATCCTCAACCACTAAGGAACGTGCTATCTTATCTCTAACTGCCGGAACACAACAATGCTGAAAACATTGTTGTTATGGCGTCAGACTTAGATAAGATGTTGGTAGCTAGCCAGGCGGACTTACAACAAGACCTACCACCAACCAAACCGAATACAATATATACCCCCGCTGGAAATCTAACCCGGGACCCCTGGGTCTGATACCGGTGGTTGTACCACTAGACCGTATTCAAGTGATAAATAATGCGACGAAATGGAAGTCGGTGAATTTTAAGTCTCACGCGACTCGAATTCGCACGAGAATTTCGAATGATTCAAAAATACGTCTCCAGTCCTATTTTCATGTAATCGCATAACTATTTTAATGCACTATGAATATATTTAACAGTTGCAAAGTGTAACTGGGACATAATGTTTATTGCTACTAGCACCTTAACATATTATATGAACACATGTTTTTTGCAGCTTTCAATAAAACTTTGGAATTTATTTGTGCCTATCTACTAATAACATATAACCAAAATACATATACAGTCAGTGGCAACTACAACTTATTACATTAAATAAAATTTCTTCAGACAATTAAAAAGTCAACGGCTTACATTCTAAAGTTCAAAGTCGACTGGAGAAATGTGACAGTTTTGTAAACCTGCTGTTGACAGTACAAATTATTATAAAATTAATGTACCTTCATAAAGATTATAACAATTTGTAAGTTATAAGTATAGTTAGTTGTATCTTGAATACTTTAGTTAGATAGATCTAGAATATCATGTGATTTACGCCCGAAATTAATAACCTTGAGCTCTATTTTTGATTCACTCGTCTCGAGGTTTCTACTGATTTTCTTAAGTTTCCGTATCTTCCGTACTTCCGTAATAACGTCCTTGCACGTATATACATAGCTTCGCTTTTCGCCTGTATTACCGTCTCCCAACGCGAGCGCGCGAGGGGCAAAGCGAAAAGCGACCTATGTCTACACATGCAAGGTTGCTTTTCGCCTGATCGCCGCCTTGTTAGTCTCGCCACTCACGCGACGAGTGATTCAAAAATAGAGGTCCTGTCTGTAGATGTGGATAGGGCTATCTGAAATAGTTGCCTAGGACACTGGTTTCGTTGCCTAGCAACCGTCGTTATTTTGACCATATTAACAAAAATATCCTAGGCAACCATCTCAGATAGCCCAATCCATATCTAAGGATAGTTTATTAATTTCGGGCGTAAGACGACATAAATAGAATACTCGATTTTCAACCTCGTTGTTCATGTATTTATTTATGCATATTTACTATGTTACTTTCTATGTAAGTGAGATTAATATATTTAGTTACAAATTGTTCTCGTGATCTTATCTTTATCAAACAAAATGGTAGGGTACAAAATACAACAACGCTGGCCTACAGCCTATTAAAAATATAAAAGTATTGGAAAATTTCGACGGTGGTTCGCAAGTCTCGGCAGCTTAGCGGTTAGAGCATTGGACCGGATTTCCAAAGGTCGTGGGTTCGAGTCCCATCTGAGAATTCACTTGTGGCCGAGTTCATTTTTTCCAATATTTTTCTATTTAAAATTTATCATAAGTACAAAATACAAATTATTTAATTAGGAAATAAAACCTATTGCGAGGAGAACCTTATCATGAAACTTATATTGCAGAGATATTATGAACGCACGATAACGATAAGCTTTTAAATAATATTGAATTATTAATTATAGTACGTGTATGTTAAAAATTATCAGAAAAATACTGTGTTTATTATAAAGCTATGTTGTGTAGTGAAGCGTACAAAAGGAATGCTTGTTGCTTTATTGTCTTATACATGTAATCAAAATAAAATACTTTTCACTTAAGTTCTCTGTTTATAAGAAATAAAAAAATATAATACACGGCTTCGTTATAAATAAATACGGTTTCGTAATAAATTACTAAGTAAATGCAAATCTATATCTTCATTTAAATAAGAAAATATACTAGTAAAAACCACTGGTCTCATGTCGCTCAGACGGGACATGACATGAGACCAGTGGTTTTTTTTCTAGTATATTTTCTTGTTTCTATTTATTACATAAAAATAGCATTGTAAAATGCAAAATTAAAAAGTTCTAATTATATCTTCATAACCTGTACTAAAATGCTATTACTAAATTTAAATGCTGTGAACTATCAAACTTATTCATATTTATTAATTAGGAGGTCATCGAATTTCATAAGAAAAAGAAGATCAAAACTTTATGCAAATAAATAAACAGTGCTACAATTTGTGACAAATCATGGAAATATAGAGCAAACCATACCATATAATATTTTTTATAAACTATTATTTCGAGTGATAAATGATAATTTTTCTAAGAGGAAAACTTCTGCATTCACTTACAATATTATGTTAAAAAAGCTATGAAAAAAATATGTACACTCAACGGCACGCACGACACTTTGACGTTTTACGTCGCTCGTGATAGCGGCGATTTTCGTAGTGCAAATGTAAAGCCGTACGTGCCGTTGACTGTACTTCTACATACAACTGGGGATAATCTATTGCAATATGACGTAATTAAAAACAGATATACACAAGGTCGCCGCCCTTCACTATCGTAGCGAAGGCATCAGACGACTTCTAAACTATCGTATTTAGAGGTTTGACATGGCTATGTATCACCTCAGAAAATTTCAGCTTTCTAGCCATAGTAGTTCTCGAGATTGAATTATGCGCACACACGGACAGGGTCAGCACATAAGACTTCTACTATCGTATGCGTAGCATAGTTTAGAAGTCTAAAATGAGCGAACGCTTGCATTGCTTGCATGAAATAAAAAAATAAAATATTCTCATGACTAAAATAAAAACTAAAACATGGTTGTGCACCTATTCTGACATATTATATAAAAAAATCTCAACTATTTTTTGTTTATTACTAAATTGAATTCAAGGAATTTACTTAGTAGTATAAATGAGGGCTGACACTAAATTATTTTAACGCTATAAAAAAGCACCTTACTTTTCTATTGGTGTTGGCCATATACTTTTTAAGGATATGTCTTAAAGTTTATTATTATTATTATCATCCTTTTCATAAAAATATTTAAATTAATTTAAATACATATTTTTATAATTATGGGTGTAAGTATGTATGATTTATAAACGTGTCATAGCCTATAGTTGAACTTACTTTAGAAGAAAAATGTCAATAGTTTATTTTAGCTAAACTAGCTAAGAGTATTGCTGAGGACTATAAGATCTCAACAATTTATTGTATTGAATACTGAGTGGATAGAAGATACCATAGACAAACATTTTTGTTCTTTATATCACTGTAAGAAGTATAATGTAACAAACCTCAAAGGACCGGCTGAAGATCCGGCTTCGGACCGACTTGTTCATACGCTTGGTCGAGCAAGTTGCAAATCAAAGATATGTTTTCATCATTGAGTTTCCTGCTTGAAGCGAGTCTTATGGAAGGTTCTGGGCAGTTTACTTCCACGTCTCTCAAGTAAGCGGCCACAGCGAAGGCCACACCTTTCTCCATGCAGTAGTTAGCTATATTCCGAAGATAGCTGTGCTTTAAGCGGTCTGTCAGATCTTCGTTCTTCAAGTATATATGCTTTACAGGCGACAGTTCGTCGCCTCGGAACCTGAAGTACTTCAATTTTGCTAGTGCCCTGGAATCCATTTTATTACAGTTGATTATCTCAGTTTCTACAATGTATGTTTGTGAGTCATAACTATGCAACTACTTTTATCAGTATGGGTTGGATAATGACTCATTTGGTTTGTTAGAACTTTTGATAATAATTTGATTGGTTCTTATCCTCCTAGTCGATCCAATAACCCTACTAATATTATAAATGCATAAGTATGTCAGTTTGTTAGTTTTTCCACGCAAAACCTACTCAACCGATTAGGTTGAATTTGGCACACAGTAGATAGCCTGGATTAAAACTTAAGATACTATTTAACCCAATATACCCACGGGAACGCGAACCACGCGAGTGATATCGCAGGCAGCCGCTAGTATAAGAATAAAAATAAGTAATTCCTTTTGGATAAAGTCTTCTTACTTGTTTAACTTTTTGGAACATTCCTCTAGCTCGCCAAGGATAGTTGGTCTTTCTTCTATAATACCCAGAGCCGATATAGCAGCTTGTGTTAGCATCGGTGGCAGTGAAGCGCTAAAGCAATACCCTACAAGGAAATAGTATTAATTTTAAAAATATTTATTTATTTACCCACTTTATGAGTTACCAGAAATTTTGTCATTCTGGGAAAAATAATAAAGAGCTAAAAGATGAACGAGAATGTACCAGACAGTTGTGATACGCCTTCCACAGAGATGGATTTGGTGGGAGGCATTTGGATAACTGGTTTCATCTAGCTAGATAGATGGTAACTAGCAAGGTCATATCTGTAGAGAGGCATGATTACAACTGTCTGGAACATCTTTTACCTGTTAGGCTCCGGAATATGAGACACAATAAATATTCCATTTTCTCTGGACACCGGTGTCTGGTTTGGGTTTGATCAATTAAAACACAAGGTTTTTACCTATCAGTACAACTATTATCACTTTGGTTTGTATTTTGTAACTTACCTAAACCAGATAATCTTTGATGTTCTACAATAAAATGTGTGCCTGCACAAAATCCACCAATGGTAGCAAAGGAATGTTCTAGAGAGCCAACAATCAGGTCAATCTCATCTCTTGGCACATTCAAGTGCTCCGTCAACCCCCTGCCATTCTTGCCGAGTACCTGCAAATATTAACAACTTGAATAACCAATTGAATAAACGCTTAAAATCATTTAAATGTCATTGCAGTTGTTTTTTTAAGTTTAATCTCTCAGGCCCCGAGTTATGAGACACAGTTGCGAATGACAAATTAAATGGACAAAACAAGGTTTTACACTGTCATACAGTTAAAAAAGGAAATAATCAAATTGGACCTAATAGCGAAAATGTTGGCCAACAACATTTAAATGGCACATTATTATTGTAAACAATGTTACAATATTTTTTGTTGCAGTGTATATTTATTCAAGTTTGAAAATGTTATTTTTTTCGTTAGCAGACACTAACTGTTTTGGTCCAACAATGCATGAAATGTGACTTGTCTTCTTTCACATCTTTATAAAAAATAATGAAAACTTACTCCAATACTTAAGCTTTCATCCAAAATAATTCTAAGCTTGTACTTCCTGGCTAACTCCACAAGCCTCTTCAGAGGACATATTTCACCAGTGTTAAAGTAAACAGCTTCTGCAATAAGGAAGGCTCTCCGTTTTGGATTCAGCTCCCGTTTTTTAGCAGCTTCTGACAACAGTTGCTCTAGGTGATCCATATTATTGTGTTTAAAGTAGCGAATTGTGCTGCGAGCTGCATCAAGACCTTTCTGGATGGCAAACCACACACATTCATCACTGGAAAATTGTTTATAAATCATATTTATTTATGCTCAAAACAACAACAGATCATATTCTATCATAACAAAGACTACAGAAATATTTACTAGTGACTTCTAAAAGAGGTATCGCCAAAAAACAAAAAAAAAGTAACAATCTTCAAGCCATAACTTACACAAATACAATGTCCCCTCTTTTAGCATATGCAGGTATAGCACTAGCCACAGTTGAAAATCCATACGAGTAGACACAAGTCTCTTCGACTTCCATGAACTTAGCGAGTCTTTCTTCTAGTTCTAAATGCACATCTATGGTACCAAAGAATCCTCTAGGACCACACGAGCCCACACCATATTTCTCTGAAGATTTTAACACACTTTCTATTATAGATTCTTCTTTATCCAAACACAAGAAGCTCGTAGCTCCAACATTTAACGCATTCTCATCAATTTTGCCCATTAACGGTGGTTCTTCTACCACCACATCATGTTCAACTATAGGAACTGGATTCCATTGACCTGTTTTACTATTAGGTATATTTTTATAAGATTTACGAGTTTTCTTCTTCGTCCAAAGGAAGTATGTTGAGCCAAGAATTACTTGACAAGCTATGACCAACGTCCACCAACTAGCCTGTAACAATGTGTTTTGGATATTTACTGATTTTGTACCTCACCTTACCTTACAAGTTATCATAAAGCGGCTTTCTACATGTGCTCACCATATCGTATATATCAATCAAAATCATTATGATACTTTTTAAAGGTAGTCACACAATAATAAATGTTGTAATATCTCGGCAAGTTCAGTTCCACTTCACGTTGCGATGAAATACCTAAATGAAAGAAACTAAACTTCTATTTTATGAAGGAATGAATGAAACGATAAACGATAATAAAAAAGTGTAGACCAAGCAAGGACAAGGAAAGAAAATCAGCCGATCAGTGATCGCTCGCTGTCATAATTTGTGTCGCTGTCTGTCAAGTCCATTTCTTTTTTTTTTTAAAATAGTTTTGGCTTCTTCCGTTTTCCACAGAAATTCCGCCAGAAGTCCATTTCTGTTGCATCTCTATGGTCAAGTCAACCATACAAACGAAATATCTGTCAAAATAATTCTGGTTCTGCTGTCAGTGTCACTCGCTGGCATGCATGGACATAGAAATACAACAGAACTAAGTCAATGTGCATGGACTTTTTAAGTCTCAGTTACGGCCTTGGTGTTTTGAAAATAAAACTACCAGCGACTTTTTCAACAGAGGTTATTACCTTAAACGACAAAGTTCCTTACCATATTGATAAATAATAAACAAACTTGGTACAATATTTTATTTTTATTTTTTAAGAAAAGGACAGTTTACAAGACTCACACTTATACATAAGTGAAAAACATGATCGGGTACAAGACACGTAGTGTGTCCTTAGTTACAAACTGCCACGGCATGTTAGGTTCACAAAAAGCAGTACATGAAACAGTTCATGAAAATCAAAAAGTTATATAGACAAGTTATACAAACAAAAAAAAAGTTATTTAATCAAGTTAAATAAACAAAAAAAAGTTATATAAACAAGTTATACAAACAAAAAAGTTATATAAACAAGTTATACAAACAAAAAAAGTTATATAAAGAAAAAAAACACTTATTATATGTGTAAGTTACTTAGTGGACAGAATTTCTAATAACATTTTCTTGAACTCGGAAAATCTTGAGTTGATATCTAAATCAGAGTTTTTAAAAAGTGTTCCGAACTGACTTTGCTATCTGTCTATAGGAGAAAAATTACCCAAATTAGTCTTAAATGACTTTGGTGAAAGTAATTTAAAACGTGATAATCTGACAAGTTTACGGGGTACAGAAAATCTTATTTTATGTAAAAGATAATTACAGTCTAAAGTGCCACTGATGACTTTATGCAAATATAATTGACCTAACAACTGCCTTCTTTTTTGTAAGCTAAGGATATTGAAGTGACATAAACGTTCATTATAGGACGGCAGTTGTTTTACCAAATTGTGCTGGAAGGCCAAATGCCACATGAAGCGTTTTTGGATAGATTCTATGCGTTTGATATGTACATTATAACGAGGAGACCATACTATACTGCAATATTCTAGAGAAGATCGTATCAATGAGTTAAAGACAAGAATTTCTGAATGTGAAAGCTTAAAATGTTTTATGTTTCTCATTACGAAGCCAAGAATCTTAAAGCATTTACTGATCATTTTATCTAAGTGAATGTTAAAATTTAATTTTTTATCGAAGTGAACGCCCAAATCGCGAATCTCAGTAACTTCTTGCACATCGTGTTGTTCTATTTTGTACCTATTTATGAGGAACTGAGTTTTTTTTTAGTGAATCTAATGAAGTTGCATTTTTTTATATTTAAATACATTATATTGGCATTACATCAGACAACAAATCTATTAATGTCTTCCTGTAGAAGCAAGCAATCGGATTATCTGTTTATCTGATCTCTTATCTGTTTGACAATTTTCAAATCATCAGTATATAAGTAAAATGTACTATGTCTGAAGCATTGCGCCACGTCATTAATAAATAGGTTAAAAAATAAGGGTCCCAAATGGGATCCTTGGGGAACATCGAATGAACCAGAGGAATGACCATTTATCACAACTCTAAACTTTCTATTGGTTAGATAAGAACCATATTATACCAAGAATAAATTATTTTTATGCGTTTACGCCTCATTATTTTTAAAAGAATTTCGATTTCGATATAACATACAAACTTCTTTGTCGATGTAGTGTACAGTCTAGATGTATCAAACACTCGATGCACCGTTGCCGATATCGCGTTGCGAGTCGCGACCCTCGTTGCTGTTTCTTTTTGATACAAATGAAAACTTACCAAAGACTAAGAGCAGTATGTCACATCCATCTGTCAAATGAAGCCGATAGCGATGCCGATGCCACTTGAACTTTAAAACTTTAAGAAACCCGTTCTCAATAGCTCTTTTTAAGCTATCCATTATAGTAGACAAGTTGAGCTTACTTGTCGGTGGTGGTGAAACAGGCTCCGTTTTTGTCCGCCTATCATAATGTGAGTAAACTATTGGTTTACAGTATTTTCAAATGTTGAACGGGACTACAGCGCCGCTCTTAGGGGACTCCTTTCGTGGCGCGGACTCTACGAATATCTACTTGCAGCAAGGGCTTGTTTATCCGGTTAATTTTCAAACCGATACAGCAGCGAGTATATAGAAACCGTTTTATTAAGGTTTGGCTCTACCCAAACCTCAAAAGACCGGTTTCATGAAAGAGCAAAGTTAAAAGGATTTAAGCAGTATATAGAGGTTTTCCTGCTCTTTATAAATATCTAAATACAACAGGACAACGCGAGCGGGGGAGTGGCAAAACAAATAGAGACTTTCCGACTATTGATTTCACAACATTCAGGATCATCACCCAGGATTCGAAATGAAAAGAAAGATGTTTTAATTAATTTATATTTACATTAGTCATACATTACAGATTTTTTATAAATTACTTAATCTCTATATTCACAGCCATCGAATCAATAATATAATTAAGTAGGTTTACAATTCAAACATCAAATTAAAGACACACCGTTAAATATACATCCACATTGCACTCGAGATCATTGTAAACGAGTTAACGATTCTATTTTGTTAATTTAATTAAAAATTAAATTTTGTTGGCGGTAGTATTTGTTGCAAGTTTGGCCGCCTGACTAGCTAGAGCCATCTTGTCCGATGCCATAACAACAATGTTTTCGGCATTGTTGTGTTTTGTGTTTCCCAATTGCGTAGGGTAATCGTATTCGTTTGACAGTTCATATTGTATTCGATCGGCTGCAATTTGTATGGAATGACATTTAATATGATACAACTATCAGCCGCCTGCGGTTTCTCCCGCGTGGTTCCCGTTCCCGTGGGAATATCGGGATTAAAACAAGAAAGAGAAACAAACAAACTGATATACTTTTACATCTATATTATTATTGTAGGATTAGTAGGAGATGAACTGTTAAAGTGCGTTTCATCCCAAATTCCCTTTTCCGTTAGGTTGGTACCGCTTTCATTTCCATCAAAAGGTTAGGTTAATTTAAGATTAGAATTTGACAGTAAGTTTCGGATTCTGTGCTAAAATCATGCTCAAAATGTTAGAAAGCGGTGAAAGAAAGGATTTGATGTTTCATCTTGACATACAGGGATACCAACCTAACGGAAAAGGGAATATTCGATGAAACGCACTCTATTATGAATACGATTGATTACACGCAATCGCCATGAATTAGGTATTTGTTTGTGAACAATGCCATCTATCACACAACCACAAATTGTGAAAATTATTATTTTATAATTTTTGCTTTCTTAAATTGCTTGTTGATAGTAAAACTAAAAATAAAATACAAAAATAACTATTATGAACTATTCAAGGTATGCAATATTCTTGCAATCACTCTCAAACACAAGTATCTATTACTAATTAACAACAACAGCTGTCGGGAGCGCTTGCTACCACTTCGACACGGTCACACCACGAGCTGGTTGCGCGGCAAGTACAGTGTGCTGCGCGTCACCAGCGTGTATGGCGACAGAACCCTGGCCAAACGCGTGCCCTACCTGCTGAACAGTCTGCCTGCTGACCTCTTGTCACATGATACTTATCAAAGTATTCTGTAACTTTATTATTTTTGAATTTTTGCATTTTTCAATGCTATACTTTTGACTTTTGCTTTATACTTATGATAAATTTTAAATAGAAAAATATTCGAAAAAATTAACTCGGCCACAAGTGAATTCTCAGATGGGAATCGAACCCACCCGCTTTCTCAATCTCCCAATCTTTCCTCTCTGTATGCCTAAGAAAATGATCGCCGGGTAGCAGGCGTTTGTCGTTATATACGCTATTTGACGGTACGTGATGAAGTGTTTGCGTGATCCCCTACAAGGATTTCTCAAGCAGCCGTTCAGCCACTTTGAGACGAAAGTCTAGATGCGAGAGTAAATTGGTGGAAGGGTTCTTACAGTAGATGATAAAACTGTTGAGTATGCTCGTATCCAGAAGCCTTTTAAAGACTGTAATATACAGTTTCTTCGTTGTTCTCTGTTGCATCGAATACATCGATAGTTCTTTGTCCTTATCTTCAACCCCGTTCAATGTTGTATAAATATAATCGGTGTATTCCGCTAAAGGTCCTTTAAAAATGATCTTCCCGCCCCGATGCCTAGGGGCGATAATATTAGTTTGGAAAGTAGACATTGCGGCCACATGATGTTCTTCCTTAGAGATCCTTGTGGGAGGCCTATTCCCAGCAATGGGTGTCGTGTGGCTGTGACGACGACTACGACAATGTTCTTCCACGCGGTCCTTCCACGCTACCAAACTTAGGTCGCCGCAGTGTCTTTCAATGAGGTGACCCTTTTGAAATGCTTGATCGGATTCAGGGTATTTTATTTCGTGCGGAACGTGCACTGACCGCCGATCAATTGAACCTATGACATCAGTGCGTCGTCGTTTGAGCAACCTCGCCAAAGTCAATTGGTTATACCAGTTGTCCATGACGACGCAATGTCCGACATCGAGATATCCATCCATGAGCTCGAGAACGACCTCAGCGGGAAGGTTGTCGGGCCCATGCGTGGCCGCGTCGCTCGCGGTCGACCTCTTGCCGGCATACACCAGACACTTGAGCACGTACCCGGTTTCCGCTTCACACAACTCATAGGTTTTGAGGCCGCACCGTGCTGCTTTTGTCGTGCCCTTCCAAAAAGATTGTATAGACTCATTTAAGCTTAGGTATTTACTAGGCGTGTATAGTTCGCAAAATTTTCTGTTGCAATGGTCTAGGATCAGTCTGGATTTGGCAACTTTTTTTTCATGATTGGAAAGGTTTGGGGTTATTTCGGAATTGTCTATGAAATGGACGAATCTTGAAAGGATACAGAAACGGTTTGAAGCCATGAACTTTGAACATCCCGACACGCCCATTTTCCAGTGTTCTCTTTCTGTCGCAGTCTTAGATAACGACATCAAAATCAGAACGGCAACATATCGGTACATTTCTTCGACAGTGGTTTCAACCCACATGTTAAAGTACTCTGGCATGTCAACTTGCGTCTCGGACAACGCAGCGATGGTTTGCCATGCGCGATTGTTTGTCTCCCGCACAATCTCCGACATAATGGTCTCATCCCAAATTGCCATAAAAATCTCTGCAGGATCTTGAGACGCCAATAATACACCAGGAGTACGCATATATATTTCTTCTTGGGCGGTGAATGTGGAATAATCATCCGTCCAAGAAAAATCTGTAAGTTTTGCGTACTCCTGGTTCGATGCAGGCTGCTCGACACCCTGCCCTTCCGCGCTCGCCACTTTGACATTCTGAAGTTCCACGCTCTCATCCACTTCTACCTTAATAGAACCTTCTACGCTCTCATTCTCACTACTTTCATTCTCGCACTCTTCAACCAAAGTATCTCCTACAAGCCTCGAAGTAATTCTCAAATTTTTATACTCGAAGAAGTCTTCGGAATTCCCGCTGCTGTCAGGTTCGTCCTTTACGCCACGGTGAGCTCGTTTTGGTTTCGGAGATTCTATTGAAGGGGTCAGTGGTGTCCTTCGCTAAAAATAATTATAGATCACCATTACCAAAGCACATTGAAAAACAAATCGAAGAAAAATAACAAGCATATTTAAATTCAATATAATTTATTCAGTCTAGGCTGTTACAAGCACTTATAGTAGGGGAGCCCACGATGCTAAATGGGGATTTACTCGAGCGTCATATGAGACCTATTGGGTTGCAATGCTTAGATGATAAGAAGATTTTTTTTATATATAATGTATACCTTTTCATCGGTGGGGGGAGCGGCTATAGATTTTTAAATATGTAAAAAAATACTGTTGCATGGACAACTCGAGCGCGTCAGATATTGATAGCATTAATGTCCTACGTATTTTTATAATTTACGTATGTTAATCTGATCGTTTGACGGGTGGTCGTACGTAAGAGTTGAAAATGAAAAAATAATAATCGAGCGCGTCAGATTTTCTAAGGGGGTGCTAAGTCAACCTAAAAAAGCTCTCATTCAATACTCTGACGATTACGATGTAACGCAAACTCGCGGCCATTATTATAATGTGCAAAAAAAATCGCCATTTTGAAATACTCAAACGCGTCAGATTAAGTAAGATATAAATGGTTCATCTTTATGCCCTAGACGTGCTGTCTTATAATCTGACGATTATCTAGAGGGATTCGCCTAATCTGACAAAAAAAAGTTGTTTTAAATCATTGAACTTAATTAATTGAAAAGCTTAGGAAATAGCATGCAAATAAAAGAGTGTATGATTTTTAAGTAGAATACGTGTATTTATAAGAAAATAATAAAAAAAATGTTAAAAAAACCATTAAAATATTTTTAAAAAATCTGAACAACGTGTTTCTTTAATTATTTAAGAAAAGATATACCGGATTCTGGAGTATCCTCAAGAATATCAGGTTTTATGACTACATCTTCATATGCTTTCAGCAATTGATCACCTGCAAACCAGATAATTTTGAAGGTGGTGGAACTTTTCGCATGTCGTTTGTGATACATCAATTGGCATAACACTAATGTCACATAATTTTTCCTTCGCATAAATTTTAAGTAACATCTGTCTAAAGGTCTTCATATTATTTTATTTATTTAGTTTATTAGGAAAACATACAGCAATTTTACAATGCATGTAGGTTTCACAAATAAATAACACATTTGCCAATACAGTTTCCACAAATAGATTTTAAACATTGGTGTCTAAAGTTGAATCTAGCAAAAACAACAGGTAGTTATGAACATGAACATATTCAAACAATCCAGTGATACATAATTACAAAGGAAATAACAATTTACAGACTATTGAGTAAGTAACACATTCTGTATTTTTTGGGTTTAGTGCAGAAAATGTCGATGTGATAATACTTCAAATTGTATAATTTCATGGATCTTAGTATGATACCATTTCTCGTATAGTTTGTACGAGAATTAGAAACAAAAAACGTACCGCATGATCTTGTGTTGAACCTCGGACATCTTAGCAAAATTTTACTAAGCAGATAAGGCAAATCGACATATTTATTAACAATCTTATACAATAAGATTTGATCACGTTGCTGTCTTCGCAAAGTAAGGGAAAGAATATCGTCATCGACAAAATTTCGAAATTTATATTTCATTCTCTTAATGAATTTATCCTGTATTCTTCCAATACAATTAATATATACCGAATACTGTGGATTCCAGACACACGATGCGTATTCTAACTGGGATCTAACGAGGGCATTTTATAAGAGCATTATCGTTTTTCAGTTAGTAAACTCAACACTCTGCCTTAGTACGAAACCTAACATCCTATAAGCTATTTCTATTTAAAATTTACCATAAGTATAAAAATAGCATTTAAAAATGCAAAAATTACAAAATCATAAATTATTGGCAGTTGCATCTTAATCGATCGTTAAACACCTGAAAAGATGTTTCTTTCGAATGCAAGGATATTCCTAGCATTGATGTAACAACGCTGGCCTAAAGCGTATTAAAAATATAAAAGTATTGGAGAATTTAGACGGTGGTTCGCAAGTCTCGGTAGCTCAGCGGTTAGATCATTGGACCGGATTTCCAAAGGTCGCGGGTTCGATTCCCGTCTGAGAATTCACTTGTGGCCGAGTTATTTTTTCCAATATTTTTTTATTTAAAATTTACCATAAGTATCCTATAAGCCTTAGCAGTTATTATATTTATATGAGACGAAAAAGATAATTCACTGTCTAGATTGACACCCAGGTCTCTCACCTCGGTCGAACGTTTTATTATGACCAAAAATGTTATATTTTGACAGTAAAGGATGCTTTTTCCTACTATAAGTAATAACGCAGCATTTATCAATATTAAGAGATAACTTGTTATCAGTACAATATCTGCTTAACCGATTTAAATCTTCCTGTAAGCCAATACAATCCTCGGGTGACTTTACCACTGTGAAAAAAAAATTATCATCAGCGAAAAGAAGAAATTTTGAGTTTCGGAAACATTCGACCACGTCATTAATAAAAATGTTGAACAGTAGGGGCCCGAGGTGAGAGCCCTGAGGTACCCCTGACGGAACCGGTATAAGACTAGACATATAACCCTTCACCGTAACCGCTTGAGACCTATTCCAAAGGTAGTACTGTAACCATCTCAGTAGGTCGCCGTGTATACCAATGTACTCTAGTTTGCGTAATATAATTTGATGTGAGATTTTATCAAAACATTAAGTGTAATCAGTATACACGGCATCCACCTGAAAACCGCTATCCATACTATGAAGGACCTGCCCCCTAATTGTCTAATTTAAAATCTTTCACAATCCCTTTCAGAGGTATTGTGATTGTGATATTTTCGTCTGTCATATTGCTTAGACAGTTCAATTTCGTTTAATCCATACCTTTTAAAACGCGTCCCGATCACAATCCCTTTCAAATGTCAAATAGTGACGGCCTGAATATCTTTCAAATTACGAATTAAAAGGGATTGCGATAGATTTTAAATTAGACAATTAGCCCCCTGATCCAAAAACTCGCAGAGATTAGTTTCTATGGACCGTTTCTTGGTGAAACCATGTTGTTGGGTTAATAAGTATGGCCTTAGTAAACAGGGTGTCGAATATAATTTTCTCAAAGAGTTTAGGTACAACTGATAATTTAGAAATGCCTCTATAATTGCGTACATTGTGCTTATCACCGCCCTTGTGAACGGGAACAACTAGCGACTGTTTCCACACTCTGGGCTTGACTCCAGATGACAGAGAGAGACGAAACAGAAAATCAATTGAAAATGCCAGTTCATTGCAACACATTTTTAAAAAGTATGGGTGGACTCCGTCAGGTCCCACATCCTTGCTGGCATCCACGCGTGATAAGTACTGTTTCACAATCTCTTCGGGTATTTCAATAGACTCTATTAGACAGCTATTCGATTCACGAGATGTGGGGACCGTAGGCGACAGACTGCAATCACTATCGAAGACCGATTGAAAAAAAGATCCAAACATGTTGGCGATCGCCAAACCATCCGCCCCGACAGAATCGTCGCAATACTAGAGTCAGGAATCGTGCTTGTGGTTTTATTAAAAATAACGAATGACCAAAAATGTTAGGTAATTTAATGTTGCTCCCACTATTTTCTTCTATTTTGGCAATATAGGACTTATAGCAACTTTTCTCTAAGGAATGAGCTTCTTTACGTAATTCTGAAAATTTAAAATAATCACTATATCTATTATATGTCTTCCATTTTTTGTGAATTTTTATTTTCTTATTAATTAAGCGAATTAGTTGCCGTGAGTACCAAACAGGATAGCGATTCCTGTACTTTGACGATGACGACGGGACATAACGTTCAACGATCCAATTTAGAACTTTATAAAAGTTTTTAACTGCAAGTTCAATTGAGTGTACGTTGAGATTTTGCTCCCAATCAACCTTCACAATGGTGTCTCTAATGACTTCGTAGTCAGCCGCGTAAAAACGACGAAAGGTCTGCGGCGCGGGCCGCAGCTATTATGAAGCATAATAAATTAAATCCCTAATTACATTTTGCATAATATTAGGAAGTCCTAATATCCCTTAGCATCATTTTATTTGCCATAACTACAGAAAAGCCTAATTTTATTTGGCATATTATAGGTACTCCTAAAATTTTTGACAATAAAAATGGCAAAAAAATAAAATTTTTACGGTAAAAAAATTATACATAACAATTTATATTATAGTTTATACTAGTCAGCGACAGAAACGAATCGCCTAAAAACCGACTCCACGCAGTCTTGTATGCCCTACCCCTAGAGTGTAATTTAAGCCCGCGTAGGCGCGGAGGGGCGAGACGGCCCGCGAGCTGAGGAGCAGGTGGTTTGAAAGGTTTGAAGCCGGCCAGCAAACAGAAGGTGCGGTGGTGACCGAAAACCATCTGCGACGATAAGCTCGCGTGAGACCGCCAGAGCACCGCAGCGCCGGAGCCGTGACAGCCATGCATGCTGCATGCTGCATGCCTGCTTAATTATTATTCGTTGTTTTGAACGTTTTGAGCCATTTTGAACTTTCCGTCGACAAATTTTGTTACTTCGGCTTGTGGAAATCGTCAAATTAGATATTTTTTGTTATCCTTCAATTATTTTTTTTAAATAAAAAAAAATTGCCACGCTCGAGAATGTCGAGATGACGTTTTTTTACAACTTTGTAGCCCTCCCCTTTCTTTACGTCACTCTCAAATTGTCAGATTAGTGGAATACAAACTTTTTAGCATGTTATTAACTCACCCTACCTTAATCTGACGCGCTCGAGAATTTCTGATGATCATTTTTTTTACTAATCTGATCCTTTATCCTCGACGGGCGGCCTTATATATGGGGCTATTTGGTGGAGGTACTTAACCGGGTACAAGGTATCCCCCAGTGTATTAATCTGCCGCGGTTCCTTGGGGGAGGCCTATACCCAGCAGTGGGTGTCATGACATGTGGCTGAGACGACGACGATGTACTTCAATTAGTGGACTAGCACATAGGCTATCTTTTATCCCGATATTCCCAAGGAAACGGAAACCACGCGGGTGAAACCGTGGGAGGCCGGTAATATTATAAATGCGAAAGTAGGTATGTCAGTTTGTTTGTGCCTCTTTCACGCAAAACTACTAAACGACCAAAACAATTAGGCGCATGACAGAAATGAGGTTTGGTATTTTCAAAGCCTGCACCCCGCCTCTTTCATTGCATTTACCCTATCAACTGATTAATAAGCACTACAGTGATAAACTGATAGAAGTTCGCTTCTTGAAGTTTTATTTTCAGTGAATTTGGTATGGAGGTACCTACTTTAATTAGTGGACTAACACATAGGCTAAGTTTATCCCGATATTCCCACGGCAACGGGAACTACTCGGGTACCACGTACGGCCGCTAATAAATAAATAAATAATTGCATACAATCACACCAATTATCTAGCCCACGTTAAGTTTCATGAAGAACTTGTGTTATGGATACTAGATAACGGATAAACATACTTATATACTTTTTTTTTGTAAATACCTACTTAATATACATATTAAACACCCAGACCAAGACAAATAGACATGTTCATGCACACAAATATTTGTCTTGTCCGGGGATCGAACCCGGGACCTCTGGCGCAGAAGGCGGGTTTAGTACCCCTGCGCCAAACAGGTCGTCTATATATAATATAAATATAACTTTTGTGAATTAAATCAGTATAGGCAATAATGTTTTTTTTCTAAGCGAAATTCCAGTGACCACCACTGGCGGCGTATGGGAACATAAAAAAAAAATTATCCACCGCTAAAGGCGAAACTGCCCCCTACCGCGGAAGTGTCATCGGCATCGACATCGACTTCATTTGACAGATGGATATGACACATTGCTCTTACCCCCATATTCTAAGTCGTTCCTCCAAAATTTTTTACACTCCACTCAACCTCGTCGTGGGTAAAAATGGTAGTGTGCGCTAGGCCTAACACGGAGTGGTTACGTACTCTTTGGCTCCTCCAGGTCCTTACGGAGTTATGACTTAGAATACCGATTTCGAGGAGTATTTCGAAGAGGTTTTCAATGAGGTTTCGTTAAGTCGAGGACGAGTAAGTTTTGGAGGAACGACTTAGAATATGGGTGTTAGACTTTGGTAAGTTTTCATTTGTGTCAAAAAGAAACAGCAATGTGTCACATCCATCTGTCAAATGAAGTCGATGTCGATGCCGATGACACTTGCGCGGTAGGGCCTCTGGTGGTGGCTACTGGGAATGACTATATAAATGTTAAATTTACAAAAAAATACGTAATATTTTAGTTTCTTTAAAAAACAATTACCATTTTTCGTTTTTTCCTACCAAATTCGTTTCCAATGTAAGGTTGCCAGTAGGGCAAGCACGAATAACTATCGAAATAGTATCGAGTAAGTATCGAGCGCGTAATGTCAAAAAATGTATTGGAAAATGTAGTTCCGTTTACGTCCGGTAGGAACTCTGCTCAATATGTCATACATTTTTTTACTTTACTTCCTCGATACTTACTCGAAAGTTATGCGTGCTAACCCCACAGATGCCCCGTATTATACGGGTTACCCCGTTTTTCGGGCATTGATAATACAAAAACCCGTAATTGCGAAAATAAAATACGGGGTAAATAAAGCTCTAAGTATAAAAGGGAAAAATATCTTATTAAAAACACTGTTTTAAATGTCTCCCGTAAAAAAATCAAAATCCCGTATTTTAGGCGTTGGTAGACCTTAAGTAAGGAAGAGGCCGGTGGCAACCCTATTCCAATGTCAACGCGGAAACGGATCGGCCCCTTACACCCGTTAGCACTAAACTTGAGAATCAAAGGAGTCATAATTTATTTATTTATTTATTTATTTCCACACTTACATCTATTATTACAGGATTACCCCAATACAATAGAGTAAATAATAATTAAATCAATAAAATAATAACAATTACATAATTATGTTTGCCAATCTAAATTATAAATCTATATTATTCAATTTATTAAAAAATAATAAAAATAATTAATCATTCCTCAACAAAATATAATAAAAATAGCTAAGTCTTAGGCGCTCGATATTGGGCTGATTTTGGCTCGTAAGCTAATAATACCCTTAGTGGATTTGTTTAACGTCATATGGTTAGTGCAAAGCTATTTTTTTATTATTATTAAAAATGAGATAACTAGTTAATAATAGACTTCAGCGATTCTTAAGTTTAGTTATTCTTATGACCTATATTCTTTAGCTTCACCCACCTTTAGCTTTCGCCTTGAAGACGTTTGCTTCAAAGGCACTTTTTTGTCCTCTTGAGATTCCCCTGGAGCCTCATTCACTTGATACTGATTATCGTCATCTTCCTCAAACATCAATCTATTTCGCAACATTTCCTAAAAAGAACAATGCAACTAAAGCCACTTCTTATGAATATTCTAAAGGTACAATTATTAATAAAAATATCCTATTATATTATAAAAGGTGTTTAATGTTGTTTCTTGAGAGATCATTTTCAATTCAATAATAGTCTCGTAACAAGGAATCTATCCTGTAAGAAACAATCCTTACACGTAAGTAGGTATGTTTAGTTATAAGAGTACGTAAGTTAGGTTTGTTCTACGGGAGCGGGAAGTTAATTAAGGCGGCCGTCACCGTGAATATTGTTTATTGCACTGAATAAAATGTTACAATATAAATGTTGAAATAACGTAAAGTGTCAACTCAACGAAATATAATGTCGAGCGTGCTCGTACATGCTGCCAAAGAAAAGAAAGGAGAAAGGATGCTTAAGGCGGTGACGCCTTATCTAATTTACGCGCAGCAGTTACGATCACCTCGTTAACAATACTGTCCGAATGTCGCTGTTGTGACGTTGTCGTCGGTCTCCCGGCTGATAAAAGATGACTCTGAAGGTTCGAGCTGCAGCGATATCTTCTTTTTATTCTCAATGAGCCCCAAATCATGACGCACACGATGATGACACTGCATATCGAGTAAAGCACGTAGTTGTGCGTATCATGTGTTGTTGTTTTTACACTTGGCGTCTGTTGTTGTTGTTTGACTATGTCGATGTTACTTTTCAAGCTCTCAAGTATTTCTCGGTGGTATTCAGGAATAAAGTTTAGAGTGTGATTATAGTCTGTCAACACATGGTTGATGCTGGATTCACTCATTTTGGTCGATTCAGCATTTATCTTCAAATCGCTGTGATAGTTGTTGCGCGCATGAATGGTGAAGCTGTCACCCTTGAGCATGCATCCAAAGCCTAGAGATACAATCCCTGTACCATGAAGGTGTTGTGTTTGCATTCCACTTGAGCAAAAAATGCGCGTAGTGCATTCCTCGCAACAAGAAAAGAACCACGCGCCGCGCCGGTGTAATCGCACCCACCTGTCGGTGCAATCCGATACTTCGACTCGGCATGGCGATAAGCTCCCGTTGTTTACAATTTGAGCTTCGCATAATGTTTTAGCGACCTTGATGTCATATGTGGGCTGATTAATAGTGCATAGTAATTTTAATTCACTTCAATGAATGCATGTTGACACATCTTTGTTTTCTAGAGGCACTATTAAATCCTTTCTTAAGTTGACTGCTACATAATCTGTAGTAGGCTGGATACTTTTTGTTTTATGCCCGGTAACTTGAGGTATGGGTATGATCCGGTTAAGTTCATATTGTTCGTTGTTTATGAGCGGCAGCTTTATCTCGAAAATAAGCAGTGCGGTTGTTAGGTGCACGTGCACTCGAGCCAACTTATAAAGTTCACGCGTGCAGTCACATGTGTGCGTTATACAAGGTAGTGACAAATCGCTTGAAAGTTGACCGGAAATTATGTTCAATTGATGTTCGAATTGTTCTGGCTTGATGAGATGGGTATAGATTTTTCCGTCTCGAGCATCGGTTACTAGGTCTAATAATAACTGTTGGATTCGACGTATGTTGGAAATCATCAAGTCTATGGCGAGCGCGCTAGCTGTTGTCAGTATTTTTGAAACAAATAGATTTTCTAAAGGTCACAATGCATGCTACTTTTACAACCGGCAATCGGCATTTTTAAAGCGACTGAACGCTATGTACGCTAGTACCACATTCGGTTGTATCGTTTTGATATCTGCGGAAAAGGCATAATTCACTTGAAATCATTTCATATTCGAATTGAGCAGCTAACTTAAAAGAACGATTATTAAATGATTATTTTGAGCCTGAGATATCACCATTACTCACTTCTTGTGAAGTACTATCACAGCATATTTTAAGCACAGCACACAGATTCAACGTAATTGGACGTGATTGTAACGTAGGTACTTGGAAATGTTTGTTTGTAGTTCATAGCATAAAATAAAACAGGATATGTTTTATACCTACCTACCTATGTAGATCTGTCAAAAGCATTTGATCATGTTTCGCACCAACTGCTAATAAAAAAACTGGAATCGATTGGTGTACGAGGTCATGCGCTAGAGTGGATAAAGTCGTATATAAGCAACAGAAAACAATGTGTAGTTGTTGAAAAATTAAATAACAAAAATGAAATTGTACCATGTCCATCTCAATATAAGCTCAATCAATGTGGTGTGCCGCAGGGCAGCGTATTGGGCCCGATACTATTTATAATTTATATTAATGACATTTTTAATACAATTGGTTACCAATGCATCGCATTTGCTGACGATATTTCTATAGTAGTGACTTCTAATAAAACAGTGACGGAACATGAAAATGACATTAATAAGACTTTAAATTTTTTTATTGAATTTATTGATATGCATAATCTAAAAATAAACTTGACGAAAACAAAGTACATGCAATTTAATAAATATAAAAATATAAAACTTGACATTAAATATAATGAAATAAATATTGACAAAGTAAATGAAATAAAATTTTTGGGTATAACAATAGATAATGACATAAATTGGAAAATACATATAGACAATGTCTGTTCCCGAATTAATAAGTTTGTGTACGCATTGAAGTGTGTCAGAGCTGTAACAAATTTAAATACTGCGATAGCTGCTTACCACGCTTATGTTGGGTCCATCTTACGCTATGGGTTGTTGATATGGGGCAATAGTTCCTATATTAACAGAGTCTTAATTGCTCAAAAAAAATGTCTAAGAGCTTTATATGGGGTTCCACCATGGTTTTCTTGCCGTTCTCTATTCGGTCAAATGCAGTTATTGACTCTGACATCTCTTTATATTTTCGATGTATGCGTATTTGTAATGCAGAATAAGCATTTATTTAAAAGGGCATGTGATATCTACCCAAGAAATACTAGAGATCCGAATAGATTAGTACTTCAGATAACGCCAAAAACAATGCAGTATAACAAAAGCTGTATGGTCATGTGTATATCAATCTTTAATAAAATACCCAAGGAATTTAGGACTCTAAATATTATTCAATTTAAAAGACAATTGGGGACATGGCTAGGCTTGCATACTTTTTATAATCTAAAAGAATTTTTTGACATTAAACATTAAATTATTAAGTTAATATATATTTATATTTAAACTAATTCAATTATTCATATTAATTTTTGTTAAAATATTTTAAGTGAACTATTTAATAAATTGTATATTTTGCATGCTAATTAATTTTGGCTAAACATGTTTTTGTACTTATTATTATCTGTGACATCTGTTATATACCATGTTTAATTGCAAATAAAGATTATGATTATGATTATTATGATTATTACCAAAATTCTAACAGGAACGGAAAAATGTGACTTCTTGTATTGAATATTGGCGATCGGGTTATTATAGCTATTCTCTTATAAACAATTTTGTTAGTCTTTCATTCAAAGAATCAATGACAACAAAACAATAAAATTACCACAACCACTTGCTATCAAAATATTCTATAAAATAACACGGATTGGCATTAGTGATTCACATCCCGAATTAGGAATTGATTAGGGTTGTTTTTTGTAGGGGTTGGTTACCCCTTTCAATTGACACCCCCCCCACCCCGCGGAGATGCCTGGTTTTTTTTTTACACGTGTTTGAAGTTACGTGTAACGGAACGTTATTTTACGTTATAGTAATAACTTTTAGGTTGTTTTATCCCTTATATGCAGTCTCCACACAAGCAAAGTTGTAGTTTTTTCAACTTGGAATGAATAGTAAAAAATTAGTGACAGAACCGAATTAATAAACCCCGACCTCACGGTGGTACTAGTCTGCCCTACCCCTAGAGTGTATATAAAAGCCCGGAGGCGCGGAGGGAGAGCAGCCCCCGCGCGCTGTAATAAATCGCAGGCACCATGTGCGCCGAAGCGGCTGAGGCTGGTCGCCGCAGGCGACCAAAAAGCCGAAGCTGCGTAGGGGAACATGAAGTGCCTGCGGTTTGTTACGCAGGGGCGGAGGGGCTGCACTTCCCGCAGCGCCGGAGACGTTCGGAAGCCTAATATTCAATGAGTCGACTTGTAGGTTATTGACCTTCACAAAAAAAAAAAACTACAGGTTTCCGCGCCTAGGGGGTGAGGGGGAGGAACCCTTCTCCCCCCTCCCACCCCCCTTTAATACTAAATCGGGATGCGAATATCAAATGCAACCCCAATAACACTGTTGTTGATACATAATTAACACCAGAATATCTAATAATTAGGAAATAATACTTACCTACATATTTCACAAAATCTCTAACAAAAACAATGAATGTTTGTTTGTAATGTTTAACAAACAAATTTTACCAAACCTCAATGGGTACCTTTAGGTTTTATCAATGTGCACTTCGTTTTATGCTACAGTTAAGATCTAGAGAAAAGAAAAGAATTGATTCGGCCCACAAATTATATAGGTAGATTCAGCCTTCAAATACTTACGATAGGAGTAGTTGTGTTCTGTGAATACAAGCACAAATTATACAGTAATATACAAGTAAATACAAGACACAAATTCAAGTTCAAAATTTTGAAAGTACGTATCTTGGGGAGATAATTAGACGGAAAAAATGTAAACAAAGAACTGTCAATGTCACAAGTTGATTTTGTTTTTTCGTTCCTAAGAACAGGCTAGGGTCATAGACCATACTGCCTCGTCATTAGTAGGTATCTTTTCTTGAGTGAAGTTTTATAAATATAAATTCATTAGTTTTTATTAGAAAATCCAAGAAATTATTGGTCAATCCAAAAAGTCATATTTCAGTATTTTTTGTCATGACAGAAGTTGAGTACAGGGTTTAGCAACTTTTTTTAAACATACGTTTTTTAAACGACCAAAAGAACTGTGAGTTTTCTTGTTCTGGTACTTTTCAAGTTCTGGTAATATATCACAATAAATTTAGTTGAAAGGAATCGAAAAATCGGAGTATAATAAAACAATCTAAATCCGTCAGTAGTTTTGCGTGAAAGAGTAACGAACATGCATTCAAACTTTCGCATTTATAATACTAGTGGCCGCCCGCGTGGTTTATAATTTATAAGCTATATATTGTAAAGTGTCCTCTAAATCCGTTCAGTAGTTTTTCCGTGAAATAATAACAAACAAACATCCTTCCAATCTTTCGCATTTATATTATTAGAAGGATAGGATAGGATTTTATGTAGTTAATATAATAACATTAATATTATTTCTTAAATAAAAGGTTCGTGACCCACGATAATTTGCCACAGTGTGAACAGTACTCAAAAAAATGTTATGTCGAGTTATTGAAAATAAATATGTAAGTCATCTATTAAAGCTTTTTAATATTTAAAAAAGTTATGTAAAAATTCTTCGTTTATTTTGTTTTCTCGAAAATTAATGAAGAGTGTTAAACGTTCATGTCTTATTTTTTGAAGCAAATCTTAATGAAGTAGGTTTTGGGGATATGTGTTTGTATATGGTATCATTTCAATAATTTAAGAAAAAAGAATGACAGCTGTTTGTTTACATTTTTTCCTTTTAGTTATCTCCCCGAGTTATACATACATTAGCGCAAATAATATATAGACTAGTACTAAAAAAATGTGGCCACAGAACACAATTACTCCTAGCGGAGATCATAGAAATTTGTGGTGCAAATGCAAATCGCAAATCTATTATTGACTGCTACATATTAGTAATCTGTGATTGACTGTGTCATATGGTGTCCTAGAAGCACAGAGTACTGCTTGTGGACTACTTTACTTGTATGTACATTACTATATAATTTGTGTAGTGGACTGCTACACTACCACAACACACCCTAACACTGCTACGCTACACTCTACAGAGCAGGACCACAGCGGGACTAAAACGTAGTGATTACATACTCTTTGAGCGGGACTGTGTCGTTCACACATAGATAGACCATGCTGCCTCGTCATTGGTGGATCACCTTTTTCTTTCTTTCTTCGTCGTCACGTAGGTAGCTTCTTTTTACACGTGAGGTGGGATGTAGTAAAATATTGATTTATTATTCTACTTTTTGTTAATTTACTGAAAACAAAAGACCACACGACAAAAGGGAGAGTGTATAATTTTAATGTGGGTTGTTGGTGGTTACTTTCTTTCATGACTAGGCAGCAAAGTCTATAATGACCTAAGGCAGTTTCTATGAACGCAAAGAATTAAAAAAATGCATGTCATGTCAATCATGTCATGTGTCTTCTATTTGCTTGACAAGTACCTACTTGCACATAAATATTTTATGCTTGCTTGCTTGATTGACTGACTGACATTGACAATATTGACATGGCTGACACTGACGTTATACTACTATGCAAGGGAAAGGAAATATTTAGTATTTTTGTCTAAAACCTACGAAACCAGGCAAAATTGAACCAGAAAAATATTTTCTTACAACTCTACAATTCTAAGGTTAGTTACATTCCGAGTCAGAATCAGTCAGATCAGAACTAAAACTTAAAATAAACAACCTTTAGAAGATCATCACTTCTTACGAAATGAATTTCGGTGGAACGCTACGAGTTAATAAATTTGCTTGTTTTACTGTGGCATTCATACTGTTCCTTATAATTTATTGGCGCACCGGTACTGGTAGTTCCAATTATCCGGCTGATAAAAGTGATCTTATAAATCTAAAAAGTTTACTAAAAGCTTCGATTCGTGCTGCAGTACGTGGTGGGAAAAAAGTCATAGATGGAAAAAACCACGAGTTAAATATTAAAAGTAAAGGTAAAACACAAGAGGGCGCCAACGACCCCGTAACAGATGCTGACTATGCCTCGCATTGTGCTATGTATTATAGCTTGAAACACACATTTCCAAAAGTGACCATTGTGTCTGAGGAGCACTCTAAAGGCGACTCGGCTTGTGAGCAGCAAGAGCTTCTAGATGTTGAATCTCAGTTACTTGAACATAAAGTTATTGACTTCATGAATGATGAGCTTGTATTTGCTAAAGATATTACTATATGGATTGATCCTTTGGATGCAACACAAGAATACACAGGTAGATATTGGTTTTTTTCTAAAAGAATGTACTTAAAAGTTCCTAGCAGACTCCCAAGTTACATATCACCAATCCTAGTTATTAATATTATAGTTATAGTACTGGTTGATTAACCAAAGCTGGTGCCTTTTCAGTAGAGATGTACCGACTAGTTGGGGAAGTTGACTATCCGGCCACATTTGTATTCCGAAAAATACAAATGTGGTCTGCATATTACTTTATTCTTATTTTTATACTTAAAAACATTTAAATAAAATCATTAGTAAGTATTACAATTATTAATTTTTATTTTTAGTCAATCTGAAATAGGAATTCTCTCTATCGCTACCTTTGATAAACTGGTGGTGGTTGAAAAGAGTAATTTAGGGCTTGCGTAATTATAATGAAAATACAAGGCCAAAAAGTAATTAGCTGAACAAAGAAAGTGAAATTTTAGTTCTTTTTTCAAATTAAATTAAAATCCATTGATAAATAACACTATAGCAAAAAATCGCGATTGATAAACTTGTGTGATAAATTTTCGTCAATAGCTGTTGAAAAATGCGACCTGCAGGTGAGAACAGACATACATACGGACAAAAGCATTTTTTGCCCAATCTCAAAACTGAGACGCTTCACTCGCTCTGTCAAAAAGTAATTGGACTTAAATCAAGAAGTCAATACACAATTAATTTTATCTGAATTTAGGACATACTGTTATGTAACCTAGTGCTATTTATTATTTTTTAGAATCATAGTGTAGGTTTTGTAATAAGTACTTTACTTTGCGATAAACTGTTTCCCTAAAAATCTCTACTTATTGACCAAAAAAATTAAGTCATTATGACATCAGTATGTGTGTATTGTAGGTACAGGTATCATTTAAAAAGTGGTAAATATAAATAATTAGTTTGATGACTTGAGACCTTAGTAGATTTTTTTAATGTTATAGTTTCTTCTTCTTCATACAATACTTCTTGCGTCTATTTTGCGTCCGGAGGGTGTCAGGCCGGATCACTCCAGCCATCCCAGCTCAACCAGAGCGCTTTCACGTCAGAAACGGCTTCCCGGAGAGTGCCTGGAGAGCCGAGGTACAACGCGCGCGGTATGGGGCTACTCCGTCACAATCCAACAGGACGTGAGCAGCTATCTCTTCTTCCTCCATGCAGCCTCTGCATAGTGGGCTGTCAGTGACACCTAAATTGTAAAGGTGCTTGTTAAAGTTACCGTGGCCAGTGATGGCCCCTGTTATTACACATAACAGCGGTCTACTGAGTTTAAGGAGAGCTCTGGAGAGACGAGCGTCCGTGCGCGGTAGTGCTAATTTCGCTTGTCTGTGGCCTTCAATCCACTGGACAGTGAGATTATTGAAAGCACCTGCCTTGTTTAGGGTGTTCTTACATTCTTGTGTTAGGCTTGATGTGCTGCGACTACTATTCAGGGTAGTACCAATTTGCTGTCAGAGAGTATATAAATGTCGCAGTTTGTTACCCTCTGGATATAATTGCCTGTGCTGCCAGTGTAATACCAACACATTCTGCTTGAAAAACAGTGTTGTATGGACTAAGTGGAGAGGCAATTTGTATGTTAAGGTCCTCTGAAAATACCCCCGAACCTACTCCCGATGACGTCTTGGAACCGTCGGTGAATATCAGGAGAGCCTTGTGCTGCTGTCTGGAGTCGAGTTCGTCGTCGAGGTGTACCCTGTATTTTTGTCGAAGATGAAGGATGGCGTGTCTTTGTCACACGCTGCCTCAATGAGAGGGGTGTCAAGCCATTTCTCCAGTAAGCTGTTAAGATGCCTTACCTTTTGATAGCTTAGTGTACCCAGGTGTTTGACTCTTAACGCTGACTTGCAGCGTCCTGCTGGATGTGGAAGTGTAATGGTTTGTCCTGCTGGATGTGGAGGTGTAATGGTGCTGCTGTCGGGGCAGTGCATATACACCCAGTTAGAGCACAGTAGGCCTGACGTTAAAGCCCTTGAAGTTTCTTCGCTACGTTGGTTTGGACAGCCTTAGGCCACCAGACCAGCGATCCGTAGCACACGAGGGGTTTGATAAGTACGTTGTATAGCCACACAATTTAGGTGACAAACCAGCCACATCCTAGCGTTTACCCACCATCTTGTGACATTGCCAGAGTATGACACTGGCAGACATCGAGCCACATCGAGCATCTTGTCCTCGATGTGGCTGTTCCAGATGAGTTTGCTCTCTAAGATAATCCCAAGGTATTTTATCTTATGAGACAGCTGTAAAGTTTCGTCAAAAATTTTTGGCAAGCGGTGATTGCCTACTCGATGTTTGTTAGTAAACATAACTAGTTCTGTTTTTGACAGGTTAACTGTCAAGTCTTGTTCTCTGTAGGTACCAGTTCTCCATCTTTTTCAGGGCAGCTTGCATGACATCACAGTCAGACTAGCCTGGTTGCCAAAGGTGAGTATGGTGATGTTATCAGCATATCCTACAGTGTAGAATGTGTAGTTTAGATGTGCGATCAGGCGTAAACCACCAGTTCCACAGTAAAGTGGAGAGTACCTCCTTGTGGGCAGCCCCTAGTAACAAGGGGTCTTTGACAAACCTCTCCCTGCACCTGTACCGTTCTGTTGCATAGCATGCTAACTACCCAGTTGATGATTTGCTCTTCCACCCCTCGCTTCCTCAGTGAGGCCTCGATGCTGTTAAAGGTGGTCTTGTCGAAGGCTCCTTCTATGTCTAGAAAGGCCCCGAGATAGATGAGTTTGTTCTGAAAAGCTGCATCTATCTTACCGACTATTTGATGGAGTGCAGATTCTGTGGATTTGCCAGGGCTGTATGCATATTGATGTTTGTGTAGCGGGTTTCTAATTAGAGCTCCGTTCCTTATGTACCAATGGAAGATAATGGAAAGGCTCTGTGATTCCTTATGTATCACAGAGCCTTTCCATTGTCTTCAATAGAAAGGATGACAAGCTAATTGGTCGGAAAGCTTTCGGGTTGGTGTAGTCGGATTTTCCTGGTTTAGGTATGAACACCACCTTGACTTCCCTCCAGTGAGGTATGTATCCATGTGCTGGGCACGCTCGTAGCAATTTTGTGAGTGCAATGACAACCGGTCCTTCAACTATGGTAGCAGGGCAGGGAAGGTGCCATCTGTACCAGCGGACTTGAAAGAGGAGAAGCTCTTAATAGCGCATCTTACCTTATCTAGTGTAATAACCTGTTAGCCAGACGCCAGCTGGCTGCAGCTGCCTGATTCGGTTCGTGCTGCCACTCCGTTCGTTGTAACGGGAGACAATCTGGGAAAGTTATGGTTTAACAAGAGTAAAGTCTGCCCTGTCTGGCAGCAGTCGGCTAGTCGGCCAAAGTCATAGTCGGCACATCTCTATTTATCAGTACTGACACTAATACAATTCCAAAAACGAAAAGACAAATACAAGAAGTTCCCTTTATAGTAAAAAAACAAGCGCCGCGCGCTTGTTCACAGACACTACGTGTCAATGTGTTGAAGATGCCAGCTTTAAATAATCGCCATATAGTAGCTTATGTTTTACTTACAAAAAAAATTATTTATCTTAATGGTTAGTTTTATATTTCAGAATCTTTGTATCAGTATGTAACGACAATGGTGTGTGTTGCTATAAGAGGAATCCCAGTCATTGGTGTGATACACTACCCATTCCCACCCAGCACCTATTGGGGCTGGTACACCAAGAAGACTTCCAGCAATATCGCTAATGTGGCTCATGTAAGTTTTTAAAGTCTTACCGTCTTCTTCTTCTACAGAGCTAAGCCCATTTCATATTTCAGGATATGTTCTTCAAGGGGCCGCTATAAAAGCTACCTACGTGACATTGGCGGGATTATGTTTAAAACAAAGCACGCTATTCATAAAAAATAATTCTGCTAATGTTAAGTCACAATCTTTTCAATAGCACTTTTTTACACTTTATTAACTAAAATAAATCTAGATACGCAAGTGAATTACAATGACTAAGAGAATAGCCAAGGCTTATTCTATCCTCTTAATTTTTTAAGGGTAGTATTTAACTTAAAACTTTTTGAGCGACAAAAATACTAGGTGAGCGACTTAGTCGCCAATCTAACCAAACCTAAACCTATTTTTCCGCAACCCAACCTACGTTTTTAGTCGCTCGATTTAGTAATTTTTAGTCGACCGGTGTATTATGTTCCATTTTTTTTATCGTAATACGAAGATAAAGAGATGTCGCTTTTAACCGACTTCCAAAAAGAAGGAGGTTATCAATTTGGTTGGTATTTTGTTTATGTATGTACTCCTATTACAATGAGAATTCTGATTCGATTTACGTTATTTATGTTCGATGTGGAAAAGTTGCCATTTTGTCCCATCAAAATTTGGTTTAGTTTGACCCAGTAGTGATGTAGTTCTGAATTGGTAAAAAAAAGTTGAACTCAAGAGGTAAATAAAAAAATCTGTCTGAAAATAAGAGGTCATAATAGACCCTAATCGACCAGACCCTAAGGGCGCGTTTATATGACACGAATTCCATCACAGCGGCCGCAGCGCGGTGGTCGCGCAGCGTCCGCGCGTTGGGTCTGCTATTTTAGTAAATCAAGCTTTATAGCAACAGCGTAAGTCCGAAAACATTCGAGCAAAATTGACGTGTCAACGTCGCGCGGGCGATATGAGGCTGCCGCGCGGTTTGGTAACTGCTAAGAATTTGTATGTTGTGGACTAGTCAATAGAGTTTTATTTTTTATCATAGTTCTGATGCATACACCTTTACAGGTGACACGATATTTACCATAAAACAGAAATCAAAGTAATTAAAATACAGCACAAAAAAGATCCGCTAGTTGGAAAAAATATCACATTAAAATCACAATAAACACATTACTTATTTATAGATTAGGTACTATTAAAATATCAATAAAATTCATTTAAATTCCATTACAAAAATAATTAATTAGAATAAGCAAACATTAAGATCACAACATTATATTAAGAACATATTATATAAAAAATTAGGTACGATTAAAATAACAAAAAAGTCTAATTAGTTATGGTAAATTTTAAATAGAAAAATATTGGAAAAAATTAAAGTATTAGTTAATTTTTTCCAATATTTTTCTATTTAAAATTTACCATAAGTATAAAAATAGCATTGAAAAATGCAAAAAATACAAAATCATTAAGTCTAATTAGTGTTTAATTAGTGCATATTTTCTAGCAAGAAAAAAATAAAGAACATCCTCGCGTCGTGGTATCAAGATCTCATCCGGGGAAAGTCGCCGAAATTGCTAAACAAGCATTTGGAAGTAAAACTATGGTTACCCCCGCAGCAGGTGCAGGTTTCAAGGTAATGGGGGTTGTGAACGGTACGTACGATGTCTATCTCCACGCTACTGCTATCAAGAAATGGGATCTCTGTGCCGGGAATGCTATCATCAAGGCAGTTGATGGAAAAATGACCACAGCAAAAGGTGATAACATTGACTATTCTGCTGATGGTAATGTGAAAGTTACAGATGGGATCCTAGTGACCCGGTATGATCACGACTACTATCTTAGTAGAATGCCTAAGATTTTAACTTCCTTGCCTTGAATGTGCCAAGTAGTGAGATTACAATGTTTTTCCAGTGACTATTTCAGATATGAGGTGCTTGTTGGGATTTCGTGGATGTTATAGCTAAGAGTGAGAAATTTAAAAGGAACAGTTTTGATGAATGACCTAAATGATTGAAAATTCATCCTTTGTTCCTATGTTTTTATTACTTTTGGCCACTAAACTATGTATTATGCTCAATATTACTATTATTTTGTATGTACAGTTATCAGTATGTTAAGCGTTACAGTTCTTCTAGGCAAGCTCGCTCTATCTTCGGCGTCTTCTTAAATCTAAATATTCAGAATGAAGCTAAGAGCAAGGCTATTTAATGTTAAAAAAATAACCTTGAGTGGAGTTATGTCGCTCATAGTCACCAGCCATTTTTAATGCCCCCACTGCTGGGGCCACAGACCAATGTATCGAGATAAATGTAAAGAGCGCTTCAAACTGTTTCAGAACCTAGCGTGTCGAATTTTTGATACATACGATGACGTCACGAGCGAGATTTAGGGATGTGGAAAAGTTATTGACAAGCTCTTACAAGGAAACACTGCACAATTAACCATTTTCGTTTTTGGGTGACGCGGGTTTTACAATGGTCTGAAGCGGATTGACTTGGTAAAACTTTGACCGTGGATCAAACTTTTGGCACGCAAGGTAGTTACACTTTTACCGTCTATCTCGATATAGGTCTGTGGCTGAGGCACTGGCCTTGTTGTAGTCATTTTGTATATAGTACAAGTGTAAAGCCGCATGTGCTGTTGACTGTCCATAACATAGTAGAAATGATAAAGTATAGTTTTTAAAAAAGCTAGATGTTATTTATGATGACAAAATGTGTTTATTTATGTTGTAAATTTAATGGTATAGTGAGAAATCAGCTAAGGTAAGGTAAAGTAGAATCAAACAAGGACTTTAAAATTAAGCAGTATTTGTGGTTGTGTGAAAGTGAAATAATTGAGTAAAATCATATATTTTATGTTTATGTCGTAGGATGATTTGATAAATAGAATTTTCGCAAAAATCCTAGGGATATTGCGAAAACACGGATAATTAGACAATGGTGTTGACATTTCTCAATTTTACTGAACAAATATAGGGTTTTTGCAAAAATACGGGTTGCTTTAGTAACATTGGATATCCTTACCTCCGATTGGTTCTCAGAAACTTTCCTATACGTGAAAGAATGGATTGAAAAAATTGGACGATTCGAAAGTACTTATCTATTTGAATACAAATCTGACTTTGACTTTAACATTTAAAACGTCAAGTCGTCAACCAATCAGACAAGATGTTGTTTTGGACGGTTCGACAAGCCAATCAGTAAATTTTAAATAGAAAAATATTGGAAAAAATTTACTCGGCCACAAAATTTTGGAAATCCGGTCCAATCCAAGAGCATTGGACCGGATTTCCAAAGGTCGCGGGTTCGATTCTCGTCTGAGAATTCACTTGTGGCCGAGTTAATTTTTTCCAATATTTTTCTATTTAAAATTTACCATAAGTATAAAAATAGCATTGAAAAATACAAAATCATAAAGCCAATCAGTGTTCTTATTTCATAATAGCCAGCGATTCTTTTTGCAATCTTACTGAGGCAACCCGTTTTTTTCGCGAAAACCCTATCTTTTAACAGTAGGATTGAGAAATGACAACACCATTGTCTAATCCGTGTTTTCACAATATCCCTAGCATTTTCGCAAAAAAAAAAACTATTTATCTAATTATCCTGTCCGCGCCACTAAAGAAGTCCCCTGAGAGCGGCGCTGCAGTCACGTTCAACATTCGAAAATAAGCTCTATTACTATATAGATAAGCGAACCACATTTTAGTTCCAATAATGTTCCGCGGGACTTCTTTCGTGGCGCGGACTCTACGACTTATATGAAATTTCTACAGACAATTCCGAACTCAATGGCTTTTGTCTTAAAGTTCAAAGTCTATTTGAGAAAGACAAATTTGTAAAGCTGTTCTTACCAGCGTTGCATGCGCACCGCGACTCGCTGTCAACCCTTCTCTCGCGAGTCGCGATTTCTGTCTCGTGGGGCTGTTACCTATCTTTGCAACAGTAAAGCGACAGCAGAAATTGCGCGATAATTGTACGTCACGTATCAACAGTGCGGCCTCTACCGAACAAACGATGAACTACAATGTGCATTCATTTAGTTTCTGTTATTGCTACCAATTTGCGCTAGCGTTATGACGCTAGCGCAAATTGGTAGCAATAACAGATAATAGCAACACGCGGCGTTTCACTCTCGCACCTAGGTAGGAGCGCGAGAGAGTGAAACGCCGCTATACAAATCATCAGCGAGGGATTATCCAGCAATCATATACGTAATACCATTTTTATTTTGACGTTCCGCAGCGATCGCGCGATATCTGCGCGATAATTGCAAATTTTTAGGTAATAGCCCCGCCCGCTCATATCAGTACGGTGCTACGGTGTGAGCGGGACAGACACTGCGTTCGCGCACGAGAAAAGTGTCGAGAAAGCATTGTCGAGGTGCGCATGCTACGTTGTAACTGTGACTAGATTTGATCTCAAATGGAAACACACTTATTCTGTTTGAAAGACAATGCTCTAAAAGCTGTTTATCTAGAGATATCGGTGTAAGCCGGTAATAGAAATACATTTATGTTTTCAATTATTGTCAATTAATAATAATTTAGCTTTTGTGCTTTTACTAAAAATGAATAAAACGCATATCTACTCATTGATAAATGTAAAAAACGTACAGATTGAATGATAAAAAGTAATTTACTTGCTCGCACAAGGAAAATTCCAAAAGGCGCGAGTTTTACACTTCCTCCAGACTTTGTATTGTACGGAGACATTGACAAATAGTGCTGTTAAATTTGGATTTCTGTCTAAAATATTTAGTCTAGTTCATCAACTGATTGACCGACCGATTAACGCTAAAACGTCATTTAAAATGACTTTTTTTTTAATCCAGCTTCCTCGCTGCCGTACGTACGTCAATATTGGACGACTCTTGTTGGTAATCACCCCAATGACTTGTGGCCCGCGGCGGGCCGCCCGCCCCGCCAACCCCCTGGCCTCTTCGCGTCTGAGATCGCCCAACTACAGGTGAATTGACGTGCGCATAACGCCGTTTTCTTCGCCCCACCGGCCTTAGTCTGATTTATTTATTTAAAAAAATCTGAAAAATGATATGTGATCCGCTCCGATATGCCTTCTTTTACGAGACAACATCCTCGCAAAAGGAGACTGCTGCGTCCCAGAGTTCGCGGTGGCCAGCATGGCTCGCGACGTGCCGGGCAGCGAGAGATCGCTTCCTACCGCCGCCACCAGATTTCTGGTGCAAACACCGCAAGTGTCTGCTCCGCACTGTCCTCCAGAGCACCGCACTCGTGGAACTGCGGCGTTGCCTCCTCCCTTCTAATCCGAAACAGATACTTACTGAAGTACCCGTGCCCGGTAAGTATCTGCGTCAGCCTGATTCAAAATAATATTGCATTTCAGTTGCATGTTTGGAGCATAAAGAGACATAACGATATTTTTAACCACGGTTATCTAATCGACAGTTGGTGAACTAACTCGACATCCGAAATTGAAGATAGAAAGTAATAATAAGTTTTAAGAGGGGATGACGTGGGATGAATATGTGCAATATTTTTTACTGTACAGTCAGTTATGTAAAATACTATAGACACTCTAGATGTGACTTTATCCAATTGCCAAATTGCCTCAATGAATTCCGAACCCAATGTATAAAGTTTATGATAAATTGGCGTGTTTTAAGTTTTGTAAAGTTTGATGTACTGTTGATCGTAGATAGTTAGGCTCACAATATTATTTTAAAGATTGGCTAAAAAGCCGGGAAACCTGTTGTAATTATATAATAATAAAATTAAAATATTAACTTCAAGAAACTAGATTTTTAGTGATTTTTTATTTTGATATTATTTATTAGCTTTATTTTTATTTATTTCGCGATTTTTTATTTTAGAAAAGTGATAAGTAAATTAGTCGAATGTAATTATTATTCAATATACTTACTAGTTAGCTACAAATACCTACTATAAAAACTGTTTCGATATATTATTTGTTTGAAAAGGTAAAACCTAATTTGTCTGCATTTATCAAAGAAATCTAAATAAACTGTAAATGGATGTCTCACTATGAAGTTGTGTTCACATGGAAAATATTTCTCAATATCTCAGCCAATACACTAAAAATATTTAATAGTAGGTAGGTACCTAATACTTTAGTTGTTATTTTAAAAATAAAAATGGTCACATAATACGGCAGCATAATAAATAAGGGCTCCCAAATAAAACTGCTTCCCATACGATTGCAGCAAATTCGTATCGCCTTTTCATCGCATTGCAGTTTTGTGTGGGAGGCCCTTAAAGATGTTTTTCATTTTGAGATTTCTGCACTCACTTGCAAAAAAATCGCACAGTGGCATTATTTTCATACAAACATGGTCACTTTACAGTCTCTTTATTTAAAAGTATTATCAGTTATGTGAAAATGTATATGTCGATTTAGGAGTCGAATACTGGACTTGCGAGTAAAGTCCCGACAATTCAAGAAAACCTTTAGTTATGAGCAAAGTAAGAAAAAAAAAACCCTCAATCCAGTTTTCTATAACTTTATATGAAATCGAAATTAAGCATTTAGTTCACTGAAAATTTAGGAAATCAAGAAGTTTTTTCAGTTGTTTTAAATGTTAATTGCTTTGTTGAACATTTGACCTCGCTAGCGACACACAAATCTTCACAGAAATACAAATACCTTTTTATTTATTACGCCATGAATTGAGCATGTTTGTATGAAATAACGCCACTGTGCGATTTCTTTGCACTGTGGCGAGTGTATAATTTTACTGATATTGGAATATTAACGAGTTAACAAAGAATTTATTACTATGTAAATAAACAAAACTGTTTTAAACTGAGAATGTTATATATTTTTGTATAGTTTAAGAAATCATGATACTTAATTGTATTGCATTTTCATTTAGCAGTGACAATTTTGTAAATTAAATTTTTAGCATAGTTTTGGTTTTTAAATTATTTCCTCTAGCTACATTTAAAATACCCTTTTCATACACAGAATTTGAAAAATAAAGAGATAGATAGAAGCATTTAACTTCATTAATTAACCGACTTCAAAAAAAAAGGAGGAGGTTCTCAATTCTACGGAATCTTTTTTTTATTTTTTTTATGTATGTTACTCGATTATTCGAAGAGGCTGGACCAATTTGAGTAAGTCTTTTTTTGTTCGAAAGGGTATACTTCGCATGTGGTCCCATTGTCATCATGTCAGGATCTGATGATGGGATCCTGGAGAAATCCAGAGAACTCTTCAAATATTATAGGCACTCCTATAGCGATTTCGGTGTTTTCAATAGCAACTTATGCATATGCTTCCGGAAAGCACCATTTGGTGAAGTGGAACTGATGAAGACCACAAATGGTCATCGGAACTATTAAATACTTAGCATTTCACGGAAGCGATACGATTACTTTAATGTTTTTGATATGCAATTTATGCTCGACTCAATGCATGTGATGAAGTATCGAGAGAACTCCTCAATAAGTAACATCCCTGCACCGGGAAAAGCAGCATTTTGTAAAAGGTGATGAGGAGTTTACATAAGGTTACTAGCGTAGGCACGGGACCTCTTCTACCTTTAAAAATTGTGAAATAAAAAACATTTTATAAAAAATATTAAAACGGACTTCAAAAAACTAAAAAGCAAAAAATAAACCTTTTGGAGTCGGTGCCAGCCAAGGCAATAAAAATAAAATAGTAGGACCGCAAAGTAGCATGCCTTGGCCGTTTTTAATTTTTTTATATTTTGGTATTCATTCAGGGAGTCCGTCACACATTGAATCAAACCAATAACTCGAGTTTATCTATATTTTTATTTCAATAAATTAAGCAGGTTCTTTTTAGTACACAATTATGTTGCCATTTTTTCTTTCTGTAAAATTAAATTTAATATACGCAACACCAAAATCACTTTTAAATAATACAGGAATGTTTTTCTAGTCTAACGTTGTTACGTCCAATTAACATTTTCAGACATTTTAGGGGCACGGCAGACTGCACGTCTGTTCACCGAAATGAGCTAGTAATGCGAGAATTTCTCTCGTGATTTGCTGAAGATAAAGCGCATTGCTCACAGTGTAACTGAGGAACAGAACTGATTGAGGATTCCGGGAGAGACTAGTTTCCATCTTCAGCCTTATCAGTACTTAACTTATCAGTATCAGTACTTACTTAATTTTTTTTTATTAACGAGATGGGGAGACTTGGCCTGCATCATACCTGATGTTAAGTATTGATAAGGCTGAAGATGGAAGCTAGCATCTACCGGAATCCTCAATCACTGAGGAACTGGCTATCTTATCTCTAACTGCCGGAACACAACAATACTAAAACATTGTTGTTATGGCGTCAGACTTAGATAAGATGGTGGTAGCTAGCCAGACGGACTTGGAACAAGTCCTACCACCAACCACGAGCGAGCGGATTTGCTCAGTACTAGCTCGTTTCGGTGAACAGACTATAAGATATTTAGAAACGTTTTATTCACCAGTCTGTTTAGCGCCCGCGCTTACAATGCGGCTGCGTCATTTCGTCGACTTAACATTACATGTTGCGGAAAAAATATTATTCCCACAGACTTATATCGAGACAGACGAAAAGACCGCTTCAAACTGTATGAGAACCTATAACGTGTCGAATTTTTCGTACCTACGATGACGTCACGAGCGAGATTTAGTGATGTGGAAATGTTACTGACGAGCTTTTGCAAGAAAGCACTGACTGACTTCCGAGTGACGCCCGTGGATCAAAAATTTTCACGCAAGTTAAGTACACTTTCACCGTCTATCTCGATTTATGTCTGTGTATTTTTTCCATAGTATAAGAGTGCGTTTCCAGTGGAGCGGCGACTAGAATAATGCTTGGTGGACACTGTGCGTGTGGACACAACGAAAATGAACGCTTCAAGAAAGCTTCTTTTTTTTTTTTTTTTAATGAACAACGGTGAGACTCTTAGCCTTCACCATACCGGATGTTAAGTATTGATAAGGCTGAAGATGGAAGCGAGCCTCGCCCGGAATCCTCAATCACTGAGGAACTGGCTTCTGACTGATTCTTGTACGAGAAGGCGGCATGCGCCTCGTGCTTGAAACCTCGCATCGTGTCAACCAAGCAAAAGGAGCGGAGCGGAGCTGTATTATGCGTAGGTACATCTGTCAGTAGAGCTAGTGTCAAATATATGCAAGCACAACCTCGCATCGCTCCTCCGTCACGCTCAGTAGCTTGTACAGTAAATTGTCATAAATAATCGCTCGACATGTTGGTATCGTAAGGACTAGAGACAAATGCAAAAGACATGCGTCTCCATGGAGGTGGAAAAGCGGAGCGAAGCTGTTTGAATGAATACATTTGATAAAAAAAGTCGCGTTTCACCTTTGCTGTCGTATCTATAAAAACAACTCTTATTCTGCCCTTTTCTCCAGTGGAAATGCACCCTTAGACGCAGATGACGATACGATACTTTGCGGGGTAATTTTGATTCTGTAATTGTAGCGTACAAAGCGCTTGTTTTCATTTATAGATGTTGCAGTACAAATACAAGAGACAAACAGATTTTGCGAAACAAATCATCACCAGTAACAAATTACAAAATAATTATTTATTTCCAGATTATCTGCATTGTTTCCTGGGATGGAAAAATACATATCGGGAGTTTAGTATATTTTATTTTATCATATAAGAGAGTAAATAATACATTTCATTTTTGTTTTAATACAAATATGACAATGCATTTTGTAATTGACTTTGTCCATCCCAGTTTCGGATTATACATTTTTTATATTGTAGTATATAAATAGGTGTACCTTTTATTATGTACAGTCGGCAACAAACCTTTGTTATACACAAACAATACACAAGAGTTATTTCATTCGTATAACACCAACAACCTCGCAGGAAACCTAAACGTCGGGCGCGGTCAGTATTTGGAGGGGTGACCGCCTGGGAACACCGCGTGATGTTGGCTTTTTGCTAATCGATTTCATATTTTTATATTTTTTATGAAGGAAGTCTTTACTGTCTTCCTAGGGGAGAATGACGTGATCGGCCGGATTCCCAAGGATGCGGGATCGAATCCCGTCAGGACGACATAAGACTAGTTGTTTTTTTGTAGTATATTTTCTTGTTTATTATTTATCACATAAACATAGCATTGTAAAATGCAAAATTAAAAAGTTTTAACTTTATTAATTTCGATTATGATTTAACACTAGAATGCCCAATCCGTCAAAATGACGGATATCGCTTTTTTTTGCCCTCGACAGTACAATAAAAACTTATTTTATACTTTAGCCATCTTACGGAAAGAACCTCAAATTACTGTTTTATTACACGTTTTAGAAATATGTACACTTTATTAATATCATGCTTATATAGTCCAAATTTAATATATGGCATTCGTTTTAGTTATCTGAAATACAACGCACTTTGTGGAAAATTACGAAAAGTAAATGTACTTGAAAAAAGCAACTTGTCTCGTGTCGCCCTGATGGGACTCGAACCCGCATCCTTGGGGATTCGGCCCAAATGCACTGACCAATTATGCTACAAAAACCTATGAAAACACGTTGAAATTCTCTAGTATATTTACCTTTTCAACATTGTTGTTTATGCTTTTGGATATCTAGTTAGGCAAGATTGTTGGTATTTTACAAATAACCCTATATAAATCTTTTAGATTGACCAAGATATTATTTAAAGTACAATCTTTGAAAAATAATGTATATATTAGTCAATAGAGTATTTGAAGGAAACAGCGTTGTAACTTTTTCTTGAGTAACTGAAACATGTTCTAATTATTGCCGACATTTTATAACAAACTACAATAATAGTTTTCTATTATATACACAACAGCTCATCTCAAGGTAACCACAAAAGTCTTAATCCTATTGGTTTTAAACCTTATCCCGTTGGGAATTAAGTCCAAAATCTGTTTAAGAAATCATGCGCTGCTGGATATACAATAAAAATAGTAAATAATAAAAAACCTCGAACAGACATTTGACGGTCTTAAGACGGCTATAATTTACCATTTAATATCTTCCGCAACCACAAAATCACTATTTAAAAATTATACAGAATACATACGATTCAATTAGATAAAACATTTAACAAACTTATCACACAGAAGGCAATCAGATTACAAATCAACATCATTCCTGAAGAAAAAGCGTGGCCAAACAATACTGCAAGATTATTTTTCTTTACTTATGTTACTTGGTCATCATAATGACATCACTGCGAGAACAGCCCTTAGACCCCTTTTCATTGGGGCACCATGGAACACGGTCTTAGGGGTGATGGCGAACCCTACCCCCCGTGCCCAATAGCGGCCTGGAGGGCAAGTACTAGGAGTGTTAGATGGCAGTACCCGCCCTCCTCCCCCCATCAAGCCTTAGGACTCAATGGGGGGGTGGGATGTGGGTGTCCCCCCCACCAGTTTCTCATCATTAGGATGGAAAGGTATTCCAAGGGGATAGATATTCCTTTCGAGCCTCCACCGAGCTTATTCGCTGGGTGGGGACACGGGATGGAATGCGTGGCCCATATTTTCGTATGGGCCGAGTACTCCAGGTGAGTCCAACATTTCGAATCGTCCCTCCACTCAGGGGCGAGGGAAGCGTAAAGGGCCATAATAATATAATTATTACATTCCAGGTAAATGGTGTGACTGTATGTAATTATTTATTATTATTAGGGCGTCTTAAATGAAGAAGAAACGCTGTTGTGGCACCACTACTAGTTTTCAAACTAACCGACCAAGACAATTAGGCGCATGACAGGAATGCGGTTTTGCACTTTTTCCACCTGCAGCCCACTTCTCACCGCACTTCTTCTATATCTGATTGGCGCTAAATTGATTAACTGATTCGTTGTCGCTTCTTGAAATTTTGATTTTTTTGTTAGTTTTTTTAAGTTTTCCTCAGCTGTCATGCGCCTAATTGTTTTTGTCGGATAGAACTAACCGTGCGAGTAGCACGACAGTGGCGCGTTGCAGAGCTTCTACAGTCCGTCCACCATAAGATGTCCCATCTTGGTAATTAGCAGCATTGCCTACGGTGTTGCAGACAATATATGTACCTTTTAAGTTAAGATAACTTGTATATGTCGCAGGATAATTAGATAAATAATTTTTTTGTGAATATCCTAGGGATATTGCGAAAAAACGGATAATTAGACGATGGTGTTGTGATTTCTCAATCCTACTGAAAAAGGATAGGACTTTTGCGAAAAAAACTGGTTGCCTTAGTAAAATTGCGAAAAGAATCGCTGGCTATTATGAAATAAAAACACTGATTGGCTGGTCAGATCGTCTAAAACAACATCTTCTCTGATTGATTGGCGACTTGACGTTTCAAATGTCAATCCATTCTTTCATCTCTCCATCCAACCAATCAGAATAAGAGTTTAGCAAGCAAGCAAAAATTGAGCCAATCAGAATAAAAAATATCGAATGTTACTAAAGCAACACTTATTTTTGCAAAAACCCTATCTTTTTCAGTAAGATTGAGAAATGTCAACACTATTGTCTAATTATCCGTGTTTTTGCAATAACCCTAGGATTTTTGCGAAAATTCTATTTATCAAATTATCCTACGACATATATACCCACCACAGACTAATGTTTTACTTGCATATTTTTAAATAATTGAAGTTATAAAGTTTAAATAATAAACTTACAGTGAACGGACTGTAGCTAGATATTGTGTGTCAACTAGTAGTGGTAGCGCGACAGTGGCGCCACCACAGCACTTCTTCATGCGTCTAATTTAAAAGCGCCCTATTCTCAAGGTAATTCGAGAAATTGAGCTGCTGTCGGCTGTAGCCGTACAGTAAACAGCTGTCTATACAGTTCCACCAGGAAAACCGCCGCTATCGGTCGGTTTCAATAACCTATCTACAGTAAGAGATAGGCTTACTAGTTTTGTTGATTAGATATTTTTGTTAATCAGTCCAAAATAACAGCGGTTGCTAAGTAACGTAACCAAGATAGGTGTATCTCTTGTAAGGGATAGACTATTGAAACCGGCCGTATTCCCAATTGTAACTACCGTCGTTTTTAAAAAAAACATAAGTACAAGACATCATTTTTAAAAATACTAATATAAATAATTTAAAAAAAAATATCCACTAGGAAAAAGCTTTTTCATATTTTTTTCCAACAATTTAATATTTATTAAGCCGCATACAAAGATCATTAAGTTCAAGTATTTTAAGTCGGTAACATCTGGGTTAAGCGACAAGGGCGCTTTCAAGGTGAAACTGTATAAACCTGCCCTCTAATTTCCTAATTTCAAAATCTATCACAATCCCTTTCAAAGGTATTGTGATTGTGATTTATGGAATAGTGCAACTTAAAGTCGCAATCCCTTTCGGAACGAATGATGTTTTAAATGACACTTCTCCATACATTTGAAAGATATTTTCGACTGTCACTTTGCTTAGACAGTTAAATTTGGCCTGAAGTATGTAAATATCTTTCAAATGACGAATTGAAAGCGATAGATTTTAAAATTAGACCATTAGTAGATTCGGCTTCGGATTCGTAAATTCGGCATTCTAGTTGTTTTTGATAGTCGTGAAAAAGTATAAAAGTTATATAGTAATTAAGTAATTATACAGTATCCAGCTCATTCTGTCGAATCAAATTATCAAAACAGTTAAATAACCTTGCAATATATAACTAAATATAAAATTAAAACTGTGGCTTCCAATGATATGTATAACTAAATACTTGACTCCAATATACAACTTCACTATATAATTCCATAAGCATATACATATATATTTTGCTTTCCTATAATGTACAATTTTAATAATACGTTTACAATTTAATCGGGTTTCACGGTTCGCGTGTTATTATTTGTTACAATATTAATTTAATTTATCAAAATAAATGTTGCATTCATAATCGGCCAAGCGTGGCTAGTTTGTTAACTAAACATATTAATTTTATTTTATTAAATACTGTATATTTTTATGTCAATAATAAAATATTTGATGAGTATAGGTATTTCCAAATCGATAAAAAACACTTAACAGTCATTCGATTGGTTTTATTAAACACAAACATAGATTTTAACGGTTAGCCGGAAACAAAGGCGTATGTTATGTACAATTTAGACAATTCCAAACTCAATAGCTACGTACGTCAAAGTCAATTGGACAAATTTGACAGTTATGTAAAGTCAGCTGTTGTCTGTACAATAATTAGCACAAATGCATTGCATTTGTATACGAAAATCGCTGTAATGCCTTGTAATAAGGGCGCCGTAGTCCAAGCGACATGACACGCGCTGTTATAGGTCTCTCCCAAGGGTTTTGTATAAGGTTCTCACGCTCAACGTTTCAATATAAAGATCGAAGTTGTATCCATTGTAGTTAATAGATAATTATTGATATAAAGATGGTGTCTTTTCCAATTTTAGCTATCGGTTAGCGACTTTTATAATATATATTTTACTGCATTTGCAACATAATCTTTACTGCTGTAGCATGGTATTTGTCGCCATCGTTCCGATCTAACCGGTATCCCTGAGGTATAATACATTTTTTTATTTTTATTTAAATAATGTTATAAGTATAGCTTTCTCATCAAAAATATAACACCCTCATAAGCAACTATATCATAGATTGTGACTTGGATTATTATAATTATTAATATTACACTTGTTTTCTATACAACAGTTAGACGATGTTTTCTATTAAAGATCGACAGATGAATGCCTTTGTTAAATGAAAATTCATATAACCCTGTTTTGCAATTGGTTTTAAAGTTTTTTTTTTAAATTGAGTAATGACAACACTAGAATTTTGAAAATAGCAGGCTTTTTGTAAAAGTATGGCATGCACCAGGCGATACAATATCATGAAAACAGCGTCTCATAAGTACACACCTGCAGAGTGAGTTTAAACAGGATAATAAAAAACCATTCAGACACTTTTGTCTATGACTGTACATTAATTAAATTACTTAGTACTTGGAGACCTTAATATACAGTTTTCTTTATCCATCAACAAATTATAGAAATTATATTTCACTCTGCAGTTGTTAATTTCTATAGCTACATGCTTCAACCTTCTGACCACTTACAATTTCACAGCCACGAGTCGCAAGCCGGATAACTTTTGGGCTTTATTTGAAACTGCATAAGTATCACAATCCTTTAACAAAATCTACTGACAATTCAAAATGCATAAACTCAACAAAAAAGGTTTATTACGAAGTTCCATATAAATAAAAATTATATATCAAGAGTGTTACAAATTGAAAACACAATTTCAGGTACTAAACTGATAACACATCATCATTAAAATTAAATATTAAGAAACATTGAATTTTCCGTGCTGTATAGTCGCGAACAAATGTTTTATTTGAATCTTCGCTCGAAAGAGCATCAAACCTTGTTGGCATACCCGAATTACCCACCATTTTGAAATAAAAAACATGTTTTGGCGACCAGTGATGAAACTTATGCCAATCGACAGAGTAAGTCATTACAATCAAATAGTTTTCAGTGATCAAATCTCTAAGTGATACGGTATTTGAGAGTATAGAGTTTAAAAATAAAAATAAATATGTAAGAAAATCCTGTTCTTGTCTTGTATGCTGCATACTTGATGATAATAACGATTATATACGATTACTATAATAAATACGATTCACTAACTTTTTTAGCTTTATTTTTCTGTCTTTAGACTCAGTAACCGTATCACTTAGGCTCTAGACAGACGGACTGCAATTAAACTGCAATCCCGACTGCCAATTGCAGTTTGAATGCAGTTGGCACGACTGGAATAAAATTGCAAGCTAACTGCCCGTCAACGTGCACGTGCAGTCGGTGTAACTGCACGACGACTGCACACAAACTGCTGGTCGACCGGCAGTTGGCTTGCAGTTTCATTGCAGTCTTGCTAACTGCATTCAAACTGCATCGGAACTGCAATTTGGCAGCCGGATTGCAGTTGAATTGCAGTCCGTCTGTCTAGAGCCTAAGGCTCTTGACAGACAGACTGCAATTCAACTGCAATCCCGACTGCCAATTGCAGTTTCGATGCAGTTTGAATGCAGTTGGCACGACTGGAATGAAACTGCAAGCTAACTGCCCGTCAACATGCAGGTGCAGTCGGTGTAACTGCACGACGACTGCACACAAACTGCTGGTCGACCGGCAGTTGGCTTGCTGTTTCATTGCAGTCTTGCCAACTGCATTCAACCTGCATTGGAACTGCAATTTGGCAGCCGGATTGCAGTTGAATTGCAGAGCCTTAGAGAGATGTGATCACTGGAAACTTTTTGTTTTTAATCACGTACTCTGTCGATTGACATTTGTGTTTCATCGCTGGCCGGCGAAACACGTTTTTTCTAAAATGGCGGAAAAACTTTCGAACCCCTTTAATTTTACAGATGCTAGTAACTAGTATGTTGTTGTTAAGGTTGATTTTCGCGTGTCTCGTTCAAGTAAAGCCCAGTACCGCGGCGGGCGGCGCCGGCGTCCCGCAGTGTAACACTTATCACATACTGAGATTTTATCGTCCATGCTCGATACAGCGCCGCGCGGTGGTGTTACACGGAATCGTCTGCAAAATATTGCCACTGTCATAAAAAAGCTTTTAGTTTTAAATAACTTTGCTCGGAAGTTAACTGCAAGTGACATTTCGCGCATAGTCCATAGTTTTGTATAAAATAAAGTTAAGATTTGAATACCATTAAAATTACTAGATTTCTGTGTGAACAGATCTGACCCTTACAAAAAACCTTCAAATTAGCATTGAATGGTCACTTATTATGAAAAACAAGCGAACAAGGCTAAAATAGCATCACGTACAGTCGCGATAATTCCAGTTCGACCACTTTTGGGCTACATTCGCGTGCACTCGATTGTGGCAAATGTATAGGCTAACAACGTCACCAACTGAAAGTCTTTCAACGTCTTTCGACTATCGGCAACTTTCGCGGTTGTACAGTCACGAGCAGTGACATGTTTACACTTTACAACCTTATCGCATTGACGCACGCGGAAAAAAAGCTCTCTCGGTCCACAGAGAGTTTCACCCGAGTTAGTTCCATTTTTAACTCAGTCTACCGTACAATTTCTATAAAATACAAAATATATTTACTTGACATTGGCAAAATTCGCGGAATTTATCGCGAGCACGCCATTAATTAAGAAAGAAGAAGAACAAAGAAGTATACGTACATTTTATGTTTGGCGCGCACTGTTCATTGAAATAAAACAACTTTTACGGATATCAAACGCGCTATATTTTCACGACTAAGTTGTATTTGTCATCCCGTGACCACGGCAGCTGTAAAGGTGCCGAAACGTCGGGAAAATCAAAAAACCCCTAAAAAACCTAAACGGACAATTACAACTTAGTTCGTGAAAATATAGCGCGTTTGATATCCGTAAAAGTTGTTTTATTTAAAAAAAAGAAGTATGTCCACAAAAGTCATTCAATATTTTAGTGTGACAAGGTTGCTTAGTGTTTCTATGTCGTTGCACGTGACTGTACAAGCAGAGGTTACAATATTATTTGCAACATCTGACCTTAAAGGCAGTTTGTAACCTCGTGATATGAATTTAAATGTAAGAATCAACACACCTGAATAAATATGTATTGATTTAAATGTTCATTCAAATAAAATATTTGGTATTCTATAAGTAAAATAGGGAGTGGGGAAGTAAATTGCAGTAACGGCTCCATGAAAGAATGACAAGCAAAAGAGACGAGGTGGATTTCGCAAGTTGCTTTAAATAAAAGACTTAAATGGAAAAGCATCATCCAAATCTATACTTATATTAATTATTAATCACTACTTAAGTATAATACAAAGTCGCTTCCCGCTGTCTGTCCCTATGTCCCTATGTATGCTTAGATCTTTAAAACTACGCAATGGATTTTGATGCGTTTTTTTAATAGATAGAGTGATTCAAGTTTATATGTATAATATATGGTGTCGAATACCACATTACACCAAGGCGAAGCAAGGGCGGGTCGCTAGTAATATTATAAAGCTGAAGAGTTTGTTTGTTTGAACGCGCTAATCTCAGAAACTACTGGACGGATTTAGAAAATTCTTAACCTTTAGAAAGCTACATTTCTCCCGAGTGACATAGGCTATATTTTATCCCGATATATATAATATTATAAAGCTGAAGAGTTTGTTTGTTTGAACGCGCTAATCTCAGAAACTACTGGACGGATTTAGAAAATTCTTAACCTTTAGAAAGCTACATTTCTCCCGAGTGACATAGGCTATATTTTATCCCGATATATATAATATTATAAAGCTGAAGAGTTTGTTTGTTTGAACGCGCTAATCTCAGAAACTACTGGACGGATTTAGAAAATTCTTAACCTTTAGAAAGCTACATTTCTCCCGAGTGACATAGGCTATATTTTATCCCGATATATATAATATTATAAAGCTGAAGAGTTTGTTTGTTTGAACGCGCTAATCTCAGAAACTACTGGACGGATTTAGAAAATTCTTAACCTTTAGAAAGCTACATTTCTCCCGAGTGACATAGGCTATATTTTATCCCGATATATATAATATTATAAAGCTGAAGAGTTTGTTTGTTTGAACGCGCTAATCTCAGAAACTACTGGACGGATTTAGAAAATTCTTAACCTTTAGAAAGCTACATTTCTCCCGAGTGACATAGGCTATATTTTATCCCGATATATATAATATTATAAAGCTGAAGAGTTTGTTTGTTTGAACGCGCTAATCTCAGAAACTACTGGACGGATTTAGAAAATTCTTAACCTTTAGAAAGCTACATTTCTCCCGAGTGACATAGGCTATATTTTATCCCGATATATATAATATTATAAAGCTGAAGAGTTTGTTTGTTTGAACGCGCTAATCTCAGAAACTACTGGACGGATTTAGAAAATTCTTAACCTTTAGAAAGCTACATTTCTCCCGAGTGACATAGGCTATATTTTATCCCGATATATATAATATTATAAAGCTGAAGAGTTTGTTTGTTTGAACGCGCTAATCTCAGAAACTACTGGACGGATTTAGAAAATTCTTAACCTTTAGAAAGCTACATTTCTCCCGAGTGACATAGGCTATATTTTATCCCGATATATATAATATTATAAAGCTGAAGAGTTTGTTTGTTTGAACGCGCTAATCTCAGGAACTACTGAACCGATTTAGAAAATTCTTAGACCTTTAGAAAGCTACATTTCTCCCGAGTGACATAGGCTATATTTTATCCCGATATTACCACGGGAACGGGCACCACGCGAGTAAAACCGCGAGGATCCGCTAGTAATATTATAATGCGAAAGTATGTCATTTGTTTGTTCCTCTTTCACGCAAAAGAAACTGAAACTATTTGGATGAAATTTTGCACACAGATAGAAGATAACCTGGATTAAAACATAGGCTACTTTTTTATTAAGATATTCCCACGTAGAGATGGGCAAAGGACCCGATTTTGACCCGACTGCCGAGTTTAAACCCAGTTAACGCCCATAGACCATATTTTTGACCTAAATAAAATCTTATGGTAAATTATGGAGACTCTGTCGCTACCGAGTCTCGGTAGCTCAGTGGTTAGAGCATTGGACCAGATTTCCAAAGGTCGCGGGTTCGATTCCCGTCTGAGAATTCACTTGTGGCCGAGTTAACTTTTTCCAATATTTTTCTATTTAAAATTTACCATAAGTATAAAAATAGCATTGAAAAATGCAAAAATTACAAAATCCTAAATAAAATCTTTAAAAATAAGAGATGTTTCGGCCTTTGAATATTTGTGTGTGTTGATTTAACAAGAAGTTGTTTCCATAGCAACGTCACATTTGAAATATCAATAGAAACAAAAAAAAACGGCAAAAAGTTTCTATTCTACTATAAACACACAATGCGGGTTTTTATTGGGTTTAAATGCAGTAGTCGGGTTTAAACCCAGTCCTTTGCCCATCTATATTACCACGGAAACGGAAACCCAGTACCTACAAGCCAGTAGTTTATAAAATGCATTTAAAAGCGATATAATTTGATAGGCCTCGTATTTAATAAATACATGAAATAATCAGTAGCTCCATTCATATGTATCTGTCGATAGTAAAAGATACCGCGATGCATATTGGAGATAACTGATAAAATAGGTACAGTTATCTATTGAAATGTTATTGTTCCACTTTCATATGTTATTCGGATTATTGATGATAATATTTACAATATTGGTAGCCATCAATTGTTTAATTACACACGTCACGGTCACGGATAAAAATGTCGTGCTCTTCATTGATATAAAACAAATAATAAACAACAAAATATACTAGAAAAAAGCAACTAGTCTCGTGTCGCCCTGACGGGATGTCGACATGAGACTAGTTGTTTTTTTCTAGTATATTTTCTTGTTTTATATTTATCACATACTAGAGGCCGGGCGCGGTTTCACCCGCGTGGTTCCCGTTCCAGTGGGAATTTTGGGATCATTTAAAGCCTTTGTTACTACTTGGGGTCTAAGGATTCTCTATACCAAATTTCGTCAAAATCGGTCCAGTAGTTTTTGAGTTTATTCGTTACATACAAAAATACAAATCTTTCCTCTTCATAATATTAGTATAGAAAAATAGCATTGTAAAATACAAAATTAAAAAGTTATAAATAAAACAAATAAATTAGACATATGTGAAATTGCTAGAGTAATTTGCTTGTGTGAGAGGCATCTTCCGGACTTATTTTTTTATTGATGCAGGACTCGAACCCACATCCTGCACACTTTATACAAGATTCTCCTAATGTCGCAGCAGATTGCATTATTCCATAAATAGATAATAAAAAAAATCACTCACCATGATACCACCATTTCGTTTTTTTAGGATTTTTGTTACAAGTCTTAACATAGAGGGAATTATCTGGAGGTCTTTTCTGGAAACAGAGACATCAACATTTTAATATGAAAAAAACATAATATTCTAGTTTTACAGTTCTTCTTATTTTCTTTTACATTCTTTTTTATAGTTAATATCAGGAATTTAACATTATTTTCTAGTGTTGATATACAATACACTTTAAATCTCTAATTAAAGTTAGAGAAAGATAAATATAAAATAATTTAACTAGTCTAAATTGGTCTTTAAATACATACCGGTACACAGATGCCTACAGGAGGCTTTTGGACACAAATATTTATATCAGTGTCTAAAATATTTGTCATGTGGGAATCAAACCCACGCATTAGATATATAATATATTTATTATATATATTTATTATATTTAAAAATTTATTCAGACTTTTTACAAGTTTTTACAATCACAAATTTAAATAAAGTACTTGTTATTGTTCGTCCGTGTGTCTACCGACAAGGTCTCCTCCATTTGACGCCCCGATACCCTGTCCATAGCCTCCCTGGTTCAGGTTGAACCGCCTACCGACTTTATCTCCTAAACCCACCTTTTAAGTGGCCTCCCATTAGATAAGATGGTGGTAATTAGTTAGGTGGACTTGGAAACAAACTCAGGGGTTCTGGATCTCAGTCTGCCCAGATGGGCAGGTTTACACAATAGGAAACATTCGTAGACTATCTGCTGGTGAACCGACAGGCATAGCACCTCGGCTGAACAGGCAGTTTCTGTAAAGCTGTCTCCGATGAGGAGTTTCGAGCATCGAAAATTGGTAATAATTATTGTCATTTAATCTCGACCTCAACGCGACCCCCTGGCCCGACAGCCTCCGGAAATCCGAACGCAAGATATAGGTGCATAAAAGTGAAAGAAAATGAAAGCATCCCTTACAGACAGCTACTGAGCATGGACACGATGGACAGACAGACAGACTGCACCGACGACTAGTTGTCCGTCTGTATCGACAGGCAAATCCAGACAGACAGTCTGACACCCGGACGCAAAGTATAGGCGAAAAAAACTCCTCGAGTTGCAGAAACTGTCCGCATTGAAAGAAATTGAAGGAATCCCTCACCTTCTCCTTACAGCTACTGAGCATGGACACAATGGACAGACAGACGGACTGCACCGAGAGCGCCGGCGACCAGTCGTCCGTCAGTATCGACAGGCAAATGTGCCCATTGGAATATACGTGCGGGTGCACGGGGATATTGTTGCCTATGAACGTCACCTGCAACCAAGTTAGGACAAATTAGTATAGGGGCCATGAAAAGAGCCTTCCCGCATGGCGCTTAGTTTTAAACAACCTGGCGTCCCCCGGAAGCAGTTACTGCACCAGCAAACGATCAGTAGGCTGAATTACCCCTTTTCACCACGTTGAGTACCTCTAATACTGGGTTTACACACTCGCGCGAGTGGCGAGGTGAACGGGACGCCGTATAGGCGTTATTCGCTTTGGCACTCGCGCGCTGACCAGAGCGATCGCGAGTCGCAACGCGAATAGCACTTATGTCTTCACACGGAAGGTCGCTATTTGCCTGATCGCCTTAACACTCGTGCGAGTGTGTAAATGCAGGGTTAGAACCAAACTCTCTATAAAAAGTTCTTGCTGAGCTGAATATTGCAGTTGCGGCTTTTTGTACTGCCTACATTTGAGGTGACTGTCGACTCAAGAAGAAGTATGGTAAGTAGTAAATTGGATTCAATAGAATGATCTTATAATGGAAATACCTGTAAAAACCTACAGAAAAGCCATGCCAAATTGGTATCGTAACAAATTCTTTAATATTGAACGATCAGCTTTAAATGTAAATTGAAGATATGATCAGGAACAGTATAATTATGTCCGAATCATTAGCATATTATGAAGCATTTGAAGAGGCCTGATGGATCAGAGAGTAGTATTCCTACTAAAGAACCATTCATTTATGATGAAAACTTGTGTTTGTATGGGTCATGTGTTACTATGTCTGTCTAACTAACTGGTTCTTATATATGTAACATGAATACTCAATTATAACTTTTTACTTTTGCATTTTACAATGCTATTTTTATGTGATAAATAATAAATAAGAAAATATACTAGAAAAAAGCTTGCTTCATGTCGCTCTAACGGATTTTTTCTAATATTTCACCTTTCTACGGTGTTGGCCAACATCCCAGAAAAGTCAAAGTCAAAGATTTTTATTCAAATAGACTTATAGATAAGTGCTTTCGAATCGTCCAATTTTTTTTCCTACCAGCCATTCAGGACATCTTTTAACTGATAAGAAGAACGGCCGAAGAAAAATTCGACGTGTCCTCATAGGTCTCTGTAGCATAATTGGTTAGTGCATTAGGCCGCATTCCCAAGGATGCGGGTTCGAATCCCGTCAGAGCGTCATGTGACAAGTTGCTTTTTTCTAGTATATTTTCTTATTTAATATTTATCACGACCTCCGTGGTCGAGTGGTTCGTACACCGGTTTCAAGGTGTCGCCTACACTGGGCTCCCGGGTTTGAATCCCGGCAGGGGCAAATGTTTGTATAATGAATACGAGCATTTGTACCTGACTCATGGACGTTTATATATATTTCTACACATAAATAGATACTTATATATGTATAACCATATGTATATATATATCCGTTTCCCTAGTATCCCATAATACAAGCCGTACAGTGCTTACTTTGGGGCTACGTAATTTGGCCTGAGTGTAAGAAATATTTATTTTAAAAAAACACATGCATACTCAAACTATTCATTTTGGAATCAGATCAAGGTTTGATGTGCGCATTTTTGTATAATTTTCCAAAAAATATGTTTGTTTAAGGAATAAGCAAAAATTATGTGAAAAAAATTGGATGTTGAAAATATCAATCTGCAACAAATGTTTAAAGCTGGTGTTGGTTTTATGTACCTTAACAAATAGAACCAGCGATACAGTGATAATTGACCAAACACACAAGCGGTAAATAATCGTGGATTGGTGTAAATAGGTTACATCATATATGATGCTTCATTTGTAGATTAGACACAATCACTATGTGTATAGTGCTATTTAAAATTTTAACATGTATCTTAATATAGCCAATAATGAATGAAATGCAAAAAGAAAACAATAGATTTTCAGTCTGCCTAACCTCTGAATAGAATAATTAACCAAGTGTTTGACTGATTCATACAATTTTGTTCTAAAAAATTGTTAAATAAATAAATAAATTCTTATAACTTTTTAATTTTGCATTTTGTGATAATGTCATGACATCTCATGACTTGTCACTTGTCCCGTCAGGGCGACATGAGACAAGTTGCTTTTTTCTAGTATATTTACTTGATTAAAAATTATCACATAAAAATAGCATTGTAAAATGCAAAATTAAAAAGTTATAAGTAGATGGCAGTTTCATCTTAATTGACTTTCGAATGCGAGGATATTTCTCTCATTGATGAAACGACGGTGGCCAACACCGTAGAAAAAGGTGAATATACTAGAGAATTTCAACGTGTTCTCGTAGGTTTCTGTAGCATAATTGGTCAGTGCATTGGGCCGGATTCCCAAGGATGCGGGTTCGTGTCCCGTCAGGGCGACATGAGACAAGTTGCTTTTTTCTAGTATATTTACTTGATTAAAAATTATCAAATAAATTCTTTATTTGTATGAATATGGTTACAATAAGTTCTTATTATATTGTCTCCAACGTATTCTATTATGTGAGGTAGATGTTCAAATTTTAATATTTAGTGATTTTAATTCAATAAGAGTTTAAAATATTATTAAAGGTCAATGAAGAAATATAAAATAAAATGGCAAATATTTAAAATTGGATGTCAAAACAATGAATTAAATGAGTGACAATAAAGCATAATACTTAGCTACAATGATAATCAGAAATGTCAAAGTTTATCATTTAAAAAGGTCAGTAATTACAATTTATCCATAAATAAATAAAATAATTTTGATTTAAACTTATAAAATGTCAATACCTTTAGGACTTCAGGTAGTTAGTTAAATTATTGAGTGTTATCAATGAGTAAATGATGACTAATATAATCTTTACAAACAAATCAATCATAACAATATTGGTATGATAATAGTAACTCTTCTACCAGGCAGAAAAATAAAGCATGCAGGGATTTCTTTCAGGACTATCACAATACAGATTTGTACTTATTTGTCTTGATTTTTGTAGGTGTTGCAACAATATGCATATTTTTTCTTTTTTGTAAAGCATGGGGCTCTAAGGTGGTCCTTATTCCGAAAATTACCAGGAATTAAGTGGTCTTAATTCCCGGTCAGTGGGGTCATATGCCTTGATATATGCTCTATTAATGAATGACATAAAACTGTTTAACAAAAGAGTAAGAAGTAACTCTCAAATACTTTGTTTAATTAACATTTTTATTTTTTAAGTAACACACTATTTTTTTGTTAGGTAACTTAGTCTATGTTAGTACATTGCCTTGACACTTTACTTAGCAGTAACTGTTATTTAATTATAACTGTTGTAAGTCAACATTTGATCAAGAATGACAGTATGCTTCATTACTCATGCATATTATGCTAAGAATTCCATTTATAGTTTCTCAATTGCTTAATAAATACTACATTTTAAAGAGAACTCACCTCAGGGGAATCAAATGGGTACTTGTTTGTGAATTTAAACTGCAATACAAATTTTTCACCTTCATATAATGTGCCTGGAACTCCTTCCATATGTACTGTCCACCTGGTAACAAGAAAAACAAATATAAATACTACAATGAGCAATACATTAAAGAACAACAATAAGGAAAATGAGTTGTTACTTCTGAGAAAATTACACAAGTTTTACGATCAAATATAAATTACTAAAACATGCTAGCAATAGCACCTTTAAGCCTCTTAAATGAATTACCAACAGCATTTTTAGCCTTAAGATACCTTATCTCAGTAATACCTACTCTAGTTTAATGAAGTTCATTTACCCACCTAATCAGTAAATGTTGGTTTAAGAAGTGTGAAAACTATAGAACAAATATACATATTGATTTATAGTCCCAGCATATTCATGTGCAAAAAGGCTTTTGTTATTCCGTTCTGATTTACCTAAGCTAAAAGAAATAGCATCAACAAGGAAGGAATATTATTCAAATAATTCAAGGATAGTTTAGTAGCAAGATCACATAAAATGTAGCCAAGGCCTATGAGTAATTGATTCATATAAATATTATTTTCTTTGCAGAGAAAGTGTTATTTCACATATGTTTTCACAGTCCAAAATAAAGCAACTTGAATGGATAAACCTGTGGAGAGGTACTGAGACTCACAGTGTAAGATTTTGACTGGCCTGGTCTCCATCCACGGTGACTCCTGGCGGCGGTTCCCTCATCAGGGACATAAGTTCTTTTTGTAATCTCCGCTACAACAATAAAAAGTGTTGAACATGGTTTTATTTCAGTACAAAACTGTCATATTCCATTATAAAAAAAAATATACGAAAAATAATTAAAAGAATATAATTATTTATATATTTCACATGAAAATACCCTACAACAGAGAAATTCACTAAAAGTATTCAGTAAAACACGTAAATAAAAATTATTTTTAGTTACCTCAGACGGGGACATAGCCGCCATTGTAATCCAATTTAGACGTTTAATGTTACTAGATCAAAAAATATTATCTGTCTAATAAATCATGTGTAATAATATTATGTTCTTGTGGGAGATAAATTTTGCCAATATTTTCAATAAGGGGGTATTATTATTAATGAGAGATAACAGGGATTTCATATTGTAATAATATTATGCATGGAACATTTGAATAATAGCATTTTAAAAATATCTGAAATGATTTTCTTTATTCACACCTCCTACCCTTCACATTGACGGCTACAATTTCATGTGTGAAAATCGCAGATTGTTCCTTTCCTTCTCAAGTTCAAATACTAATGATTAAGAATAATGTTTTTTTTTCATATGATGTAACCTGTGAAATTTCGCAGACTGTGATTTTTGTTCCACAGTGGGCTAATTTCACATTTGCTACGAATGCTCCTTGTAATGATTATGATGAATGATAGCTAATTAGCGATTTAAATGAAATGCTCCTAAATGAAATATTACTCTGTCGTATGATTTTCATGTCAGGTAAAATGTCAATAAAGTTGAAAATCCCTTGCACCCGTTTTTTTAACCTAGTAAATAATTATTGATATAACATTAAAACTCAAAATGGCCACAATGGGGGCAGTGACAACAACCGGGGCTTCAGCCTTACCTATCATAAAAAAATCATACGATAGCGTACTATTCCAATTAGGAGCATTTCAATTAAATCGCTAATTAGCTATCGTTCATCATAATTCATATTTAATTACAAGGAGCATTCGTAGCAAATGTGAAATTAGCCCACTGTGGAACAAAAATCAGTTTCTTCTAAATTTCACAGGTTACATCATGTAAAAAAAAAATTTTAATTTAATGAAAATGAACGAAAAGTAACAATAATTTAGATGTCTAGTGATAAAAAATAGTTGGGGTTCAAAGTTTAATTTAATTTTGAAGCATGACTATTATTTATTACAATGCATCAATTAGTTCGATTAACGAATTAAGCCATGTTTTCAATAAAAAGATTGCGAAGAAATAGCAAAATTTTGATCCTTGGCAACATTTACTCGCTGTGTCGACACGGGCTTGTATAGCCGGTTAATTTTCAAACCAGTACAGCAACGAGTACATAGAAACCGTTTCATTAAGGTTTCACTCTACCGAAACCTTAAAAAAACGGTTTCATGAAAGAGCAATATTAAAAGGGATTTGAATCAATTAAGCGGTTTATAGAGGTTTTTTCCGCTCTGTACCTAAGCACAACGCGAGCGCCTGAGTGGCAAAGCGATAAGCGACCTTCGTTACGTAGACAGAAGCTCGCTACTTGCCTGAAATACCGCTCTCCCAACGCGATCGTGCGAGTGGTAAATCGACTAGCGAGCTTATGTCTACATAGGGAAGGTTGCTATTAGCCTGATCGCCCCGCCAGTAGTCGGTCCATTTCGCAGTTTGGATTGAACCGGTTAATTTAGGTTTCGGAAGCGCTCTCATTCCAAATACGTCGGAAACGGTTTTTGTTTAACCGTTTTTGTAAAAAATTAACCGTTCCTTTTCAAACCGGTTACAAGCCCTGACACAACAATGTCCGTTTTACTATTTTTAGCACACTTATTTAATATTTTCTTACGATTAAATGAAAAGTTCAAGTACCGTGGAAGAGTTACATTTATTAGGTTTACAAAATAACTAATTTAATTAATTAGAGAGAAAAAATAAAATAAAATTTGATTTGAATTGCACGTACTTTAGAAACAAATCGGAAAACTATCAATGGCATGGCATGTCAGCTGGCTGCGCCGTGCCGGCCCACTGACATTGACATTTGATCGCTTTGCGGGATTTTGCATTGATTGAAATATTTGTTTGGTGATTCGATAAATGTTTGTAATATCCAGTCCTTGAGTTGCAAAATAGATGAATATCAATGATATAATATTTGCCAACATTCTATTAGTATCAATAGCTCAGTGAATTATTGGTGGATATTGTTTATCGCTTAATAAAACGCAAAGTTATGTTTACCTTATAACTATTTTGTTGTGATCAACTTGTTCAAATTAATTTCATTGAACAACTATGGGTTCTTACTGTAAAAAATCATCAGCTGAATGGTTCATCGACCAGTTAAATGTTGAAAATGCAAAATTAGCGGCTTTTGTCCTAGTCATAGGTTTTATCGGCTATCACGGTATTTTGCATTTAAGATACGGTAAGCATGATGCAGAATTAATATATTTCTGCTTGTTTCTAATATTTTATAATTGACGTCAACTAAGAAAGCCAGAAACGTATTATACTTTCATATAAAAATGTGCTACAAAATTGATTTTATTTATCATAGAAATGTAAGCGAAACTAGCATATCTACACAAGCAAGGTCATCTAATTACTATGGCATCTTCCCCAATACCACACAGTAGTAAATTAATAGTATTTTATTTCCGTATGCTTTCATAATTCATAATAATCTTAATCCACAAAAAGGGAGATAAAGGTGACGTCGGCAACTATAGACCAATAAGCTTAATGTCTAATATCTACAAAATCTTTGCAAAAATCATACTAAGCCGCTTGACCAGAGTGCTGGACGAAAACCAACCAAGAGAACAGGCTGGTTTCAGAAGCAAATATTCGGTTGTTGACCACGTACAGGTGGTTAGGCAAATATTTGAAAAATACAAGGAATATGGACTGCCACTATACTGCTGTTTTGTAGACTATTGCAAGGCCTTCGACTCGCTAGAACACAATTCAATTTGGAATGCCTTAAAAAAGCAAGGAGTAGATGATAAGTACATCAGAATCATTAAGAACATATATACGGGCAGTACAGCAAAAGTAAAACTGGAACGAGAGGGAGAAATTATTAACATAGAGAAAGGAGTGAGGCAAGGAGATCCTCTCTCACCAAAGCTCTTCACAGCAGTGCTGGAAGATGTCTTCAGACAGTTTGATTGGTCGGACCATGGCCTAAGAATCAACGGAGAGTACCTCTCAAACCTAAGATTTGCCGATGATATTATCCTGTTTGCGAAGTCTTCACAAGAACTGCAAAGAATGTTGACTGATCTGGATACATGCAGCAAACAAGTAGGCCTAAATATGAACACCTCCAAAACCAAAGCAATGACCAACAGAGCTAAAGAAAAAATCATTGTAAACAACATTGAAATAGAATATGTAGATGAATATACATATCTCGGACAAATAATTGCTACAAACAATACATCCAGCAAAGAGATTGAGACACGAATAGGGCATGCATGGAATAGATACTGGTCATACAAAGAGATTATGAAAGACAGGAAAATCAACATCTCAGCTAAGGGTAAGTTGTTCAACACTAGCATCCTACCTATCCTAACATATGGGTGCCAGACGTGGGCGTTAACTAAATCCCAGCAAACCAAATTACAAACTTGTCAACGGGCCATGGAACGAAGCATGATAGGCAAGAGAAAAGTGGATAAAATCAGGCACACAAATATAAGGAAAGCTACCAAAGTAGAAGATGTCGTGGTAAAATTGAGAACCCTTAAATGGAAATGGGCTGGTCACACAATGAGAGGGGACGACAGATGGAGTAAGGTGGTAACCAATTGGTACCCTAGAGAGGGGAAAAGAAGGAAAGGAAAGCCGCTGAAGAGATGGGAGGATGATTTGGTGAAGATGGCAGGGAAAAACTGGATGAGAACGGCTAGAGAGAGGAAGGAATGGAAGAGTTTGGAGGAGGCCTTTGCCGGAGGGCACACAGGGGAGCAGCAAAACATGTAGATATTAATGAATTATACTGTAAAAACCTGAATAAAGGCTATAAATATAAATATAAAATATAAAATATATTTCCGTATGCTAAATAGGGTTAAAGTGTAGATTAATTTGTGGTATAAATATGTTTAGGTCCAGATTCCTGCACTTGGTTACTGTCATCAGGCAGATATAAGGGTGACCATGAGTGGCAGCCCTATGGATGCATGCTGCATAGATACTCTAAAACGTAAGAAATGTTGTTATGAAACCTAATAATTTTATAATGTTAAAAGACTTATTATACGTTAGTCAACTTACAGAATGTTTGTAAACAAACTTTCACACACTTTTCATAATAGTACCACAAAATAAGCTAACTTTCAGATAATTAATGCTATATATCAGTTTTGTTTTCATGCACGCACACACACACACACACACACACACACACACACACATTATTAATATACATATGCTATTTTACATAAATGTCATCATTATAATACCTTTGTATATAATTGTTTTGCTTTTTCTTTGCCTTTCTTTTTGTACTGTTGTATTTTTTATTGATCATGTGCACACCTTAGACCTGTTTTTTATAAGGAGTCCCTTACTACAGACATTTTTATGTTTAAAAGGGGACTCCAGATAAATATTGTTATAGTTTTAGTTCTAAGGTAAATAAAGATTTTTGATTTTTGATTTGTTTTGGGTTAAGTAAATTATAAACAAAGTGCTCACATTCATTTTGTGTAGAATAAATATTTTTGAGAATAACTTTAGGTTTGTTTATACACATTCATTCTGTAAGTTGGATAGATATAAGACAACACTCTGACCGATACTCCAGCCAACACAATGGAAGATCTGTGGGCTACCATGAGTTTTTCTTATCATTTATAATAATAATAATAATAATAAAAGCCTTTATTCTCTGACCTTTTTTACAATAAATGATTAATTAAACCTAAATATAACTTTTTTTTTTTTTTTCTTCTTCTTATTATACTGTTGTGGCATCGCCATCCTGTACTTGGTCAGGCTGTCCCCGGACATAGGCCTCCTCCAGGCACCTCCACCCCTCTCTGTTCCATGCTGCCCTCCTCCAGCCTTTCGGCAAGTCGTCCTCCCATCTCTTAATTTGCCTTCCTCTTCTCCTTTTCCCGTCCCTTGGATACCATTCAGTGATATCTTTAGTCCACTTCTTTGTTTTGGATCTCCACATGTGTCCCGTCCAACGCCATTTCAAAGTTTTTGCCTTCTTGATCACGTCTACAACTTTTGTTTTTGCTCTGATGTTTCCGAGTGTTTGTCTGTCAGATAGACGGATGCCCAACATACTGCGCTCCATACTCTGCTGACATACTTTTAATTTCTGGGTTGAAGCGGCTGTAAAGGCCCAAGTTTGACAACCGTATGTCAGTACCGGTAGAATACATGTATCCCATACCCTCTTCTTCTCTGATATTGTTATATGTTTGTTTTTCATTATTTCCTTCAACGACCAGTACCTTGCCCAACTGTTATTCACTCTTCTTTGTATTTCTTTGGCAGTTTGATCCTTTGGTGTTATTAACTGGCCTAGGTATATATATTCGTCCACATATTCAATCACCTTTTCATCTACTTGTATTTTAGACTTTAAACTATTTGTCATAACCTTAGTTTTTGAAGCATTCATCGATAAACCCGCCTTGTTGCTTTCAGTTGAGAGAGACTGTAACATGTTTTGTAGAGTTTCAGCGTCTTCTGCAAACAGCACTAGGTCATCGGCGAATCTTAGATGGCTTAACATGGTACCATTGATGTTTATTCCGGTCTCCCAGTCAAGGTTCTTAAAGATTTCTTCTAAAACCGCTGTAAAAAGCTTAGGTGATAGTGGATCTCCTTGCCTTACGCCTTTTTTGACTTCAAAAGGCTCGCCAGTTTTTTCCAGCTGGATTTTCGCTGTGATGTTTTTATATATCGAGCTGATTATTTCGGTGTATTTATTATTTATTCTTTGGCTAGCTAGTGCTTTATATATAAAATTGTGTCGTAAGGAGTCGAAGGCTTTGTTGTAGTCGACAAAGCCAATATAATATATGTTTCCATACTCGTTTAATTTCTCTATTAGTTGTTTTACAACATGCATATGATCTATAGTGGAAAAGTCTCTACGAAAACCGGCTTGCTCTTTAGGTTGTTCTTCTTCTAATGTTGTTGCTAATCGTCCTAGTATTATTTTGGCAAAGACTTTGTATATGTTGCTCATCAGACTTATTGGTCGATAGTTGTCGATTTTGTTTTTATCGCCTTTCTTATGAATTAGGACTATTGTTGAGTTTGTCCATTGTTTTGGTATTTGCCCTGTATATAGTATTTCGTTGAATAATGTTGTTAAGGGTTCATCTGTAACATCGATTATTTGTTTTAATATTTCGTTTGAAATTTTATCTTCTCCTGGTGCTTTAAAGTTTTTCTGTGACATTATTGCTTTCCTTGTCTCGCTTGTTAGGATACTTGGAACTGCATCCTCCTCTGGTGTAGCACTCGGCAGTATATCGAAAGTTTCACTTTTATCTGTGTTATAAAGGTCCTTGTAGAAGTCGGTTGCTATTTTTAAAATGTTTGATCGGCTTGATGTTTGTGAGTTGTCTTTGCGTTGTATGCTTGGCATCCACGTTTTGTGGTCTTTTAGTTGTTTTAGGGCTTTTTTGATACCTCCTGTTTTTTCAATTTCTTTCCTTATTGTTTCTGTTCTTGTTACTTGCTGGTGTTTTCTGATACTTGTCGTGATCTTTTTGCTGATATTTTCTATTTCTTTTATATTGGTTTTTCGGTCAAGTATTAATTCTCTTCTTTTTTCCATAAGTTCTCTAGCTTCTTCCCCCACTTTGTCTTTCTTGCTTTTTCCTATTGATAGTTTTTTCCCCACATCCTGTATATATTTTTCTAGTATGTCATACTTTTGTTGTATAGTTTTGACCGAACTAATTTCTGGAAGTGATTCTTTCAATTTTACAACTGTTTCTTCCGATATTTTTGCAGCTGTGTACAAAGTATCGCTTGCGTTATAATGTTTTCTTGATCTTTTTGTGTTTTTTGGGTTGAAAGTTGCTCTGACCATCCTGTGATTTGTACTGAAGTTTAGCTGGTTGATTACTTCTATATTCGAAAGATGTTGAGACATATTAGTTAATATAAAGTCTATTTCATTTTTATACTTGCCATCTGGCGAAATCCAAGTCCACTTTCTTTTGCTGTGTTTTTTGTAGAATCCATTCATTATTTTTACGTTGTATTCCAATGCAAAGTTTACTAATCTCTGTCCATTGTTGTTTCTTTTCCCAGAGCTATAGCGGCCCAGTATCAATTCTTCGCCTTCCTGCATTGTCCCTACCTTGCTGTTAAAATCACCTATTATAATTTTTTGTTTATGAGTCTTTCCCATAGTTTCGTGTAGAGTTTGATAAAATCTTTCTTTTTCTTCCTCTATTGTCTCTTCTGTTGGAGCATATATCTGGATTATGGATATTGGTTTTTCATTTCCTGGCAGCTTGATATTTAGTATGGCAATTCTGTCAGATATACCTCTGAATTCTTCTATGTGTTGTCTATATTCTTTTTTTATTATAAATCCTACGCCGTACATCCCTTTCTTTTCTCCATGGTAATAGAAGATGAAGTCGTCGTACTCTCTGATTTCGTCTCCCATACGTCTTACTTCACTTAATCCGATAATGTCCCATTTCACCTTTGTTAGCGCTTGTCTTAGCTCTTCCAGTCTATCTTCTGTACTTACTGTTCTTGTGTTTAAAGTTAAAATGTATATGTAGTTATTTTCAGTTGTTCTTTGTTTCTGAGGATTTTCTTTATTTTGTTGTTTTAAATTTTGTTGTTCTGAATTTTGCTGCTTTAAATTTGTTTGTTCTAACCTTTGTAGTTTTAAATCAGTTGAATGTTGTTGTTTTAATTTAGTTAAAACTGTTTTTTGTTTTCGTTCTTGTTTTTGTTCTTGTTTATGTTTATGTTTATTTTCTTGTTCTTGTTTGTGTTTGCCTGGAGGGTGTTGGTCTAATATCCCACGGGGACCAGCCGGGTTGGGATATGTTTTATTTGTGTCGTTTTTTGGTTGTTGTTGGTTGTTGTTAATCCGGTTGGCGATGCCTGCTGATTGTTATTGCCCGCTTGTTGGGCGGCTGAGTGAATTGTTCCTTGCTTTTTGGAAGATATTAGTTTTAGTTACTTTGTTTGGGGCTTTATTTGAATTTTCGGCAGCAGGTCTGTCTGCGGGTGGCGTGGAAGGTTGTCTTTTTCTTTTTTCGTTGTTCTCTTTATCTTTGATTATTATTAACTTGTCATAGCGGATGTATGCTATATTTCCTTTGTCGGTCTCTTCCTTGACTTTAACTTTTAATTCACGCCGCTTCTCCAAAACTTCTTTTGGGTAGTCATCAGTAGCATAGACATCTTTTGGAAAGTGCTTGTTGTTTTTTAGAATTTCTATCTTCCGCCATTCCAGTACAAGTTTCACCAATACCGGTCTGGCTCTATTTTCGCTTTTCTTTCCAACTCGTATGACTTTACTAACCTCCCACTTGTCCCATTCTCTGACTTTTGCTTTTTCACTCATTGAATTGAGAGTCTTTAGGACTAAGTCCATGAGATGGTTATTATCTTTTTCTTGTTCAGCAATTCTTATCATTTACTGTACGGTAAACGGGAGACATTTAGTATGAGAATCTGTAGTTCTGCTACTGCCCGCTAGAGGCGCTATACAGATTCGCATACAAAATGTCTCCCGTTTACTGTACAGTAAACGGTAAAAAAATCTCATGGTAGGCCCACAGCACTGGTTGTAAGACCATGCAATATGCTTAGTTGTGACCATTTCGGGACAAATTATAATTTTCTCTCTCTATAAGCTTAAGTAATTTCTGTATCTCTTTTTGTCTCAAATAAATTAAGTTACCTGGTTACTTTTTTAGTATGTTTAGTCAAATAACATTGTGAAAATATATAAAAAGCAGTTGTGTTAAATATTTTGTGCTGTTGTGTTTTTTGTACTATTCCATAATTTAGAATAGTATTTAATTAAATTTCCATTTGCAGTGATGCGAGAAGATGTCTACGATATTTAGCTTTTTGGGGCAAATATAATAGTTTTGCATTCATAGGTGATGCCAGACTTGAACAATTATATGAGTATTTTATAGGTATGTTTCTCTATTAACTATCACTACATAGTATAAAACAAAGTTGCTTCCCGCTGTCTGTCCCTATGTATGCTTAGATCTTTAAAACTACACAATGGATTTTGATGCGGTTTTTTTTAATAGACAGAGTGATTCAAGAGGGAGGTTTATATGTATAATACATGGTGTCAAATACCACACTACACCGAAGTGAAGCGAGGGCGGGTCGCTAGTATATAATAGATAAGATACATATATCTAGGATTACCGATCTGTTATATTAGTCATAATTTATATGATAATAATTAAACATTATGAACCACTTCCTCTCTGATCAAAGATTGTTGATTAGATTGGATCTGAAACAAGTCTCTCCTTGCCATTATATATTTTCATAATTAGTTGTGTAAAATTCCATAAACTTTAAAGTTTGACTTGAGAACATTTTTTAGAGGTCACATTGTCTATTCATGTTTTGTTAGTGTTATATAGCTCATGTATTACTTATGTAACTCATGTACACTAACAAAATATGAATAGAAAAGATGGTTCTAGAAAGCTGTATAATTTAAAGTTAAACCGTCTTTTTAACCTCTCAGGCCATGGATTATGAGACACAATAGATAATCTATTGTTCCCTGGCTCCACCGGTAGCCGGCGGGGCTTAATCTATACTAATATTATTAAGAGGAAAGATTTGATTGTTTGTTTGTTTATAATAGGCTCCGAAACTACAGAATGGATTTGGATGAAATTAGGTACACAGATAGTAGATAGCCTGGTTATGAACATAAGATTTTGTTTTTAATCAAAATTGCTGTAATTTCAATTATTATTGTTTTAATTTTCTGGCATGTACTTTAGAATAAGCAAATGTCGTGTTCAGCTATTATCGGAATGCAAATTTAACAAGATTTATTAATTGACGAGTTGTTAGACGTAAGCTACGATTTGTATTCTGTTGCTGTGCCATAAAAATAAATAAAATAAAATATTATAACTTTTTAATTTTGCATTTAACAATTTGCACATAACATCTTTATGTTATTAATATTAAACAAGAAAATATACTAGAAAAAAGCAACTTGTCTCTTGTGTCATCCCGTCAGGGCGACATGATTCAAGTCAAGTCAAGAGACAAGTTGCTTTTTTCTAGTATATTTTCTTGTTTAATATTAATCACATAAAATAAAATACTTTTGATCCCGATATTCCCACGGGAACGGGAACCACGCGGGTGAAACCGCGAGCAGCCGCTAGTGGATTAATAAACATAGAATAAAGTTGCACCTAAGTTAAAACCGAATGTTGTCTTTCACTTCATTTGGCTTAAATGATAGCTTTTAGTGGGTAAATTATTCTGTTTACTGGACTGTTTTCACATACAGTACTATTTTCAGGTGTGTTAAGAACGAGACTTGATATGGACACGTCATATTCCACGGTGGACCATCACATGCCAAACTACACTTATGAAGACCATAAACTGAGACTCTCAGTAACATTTATGTGGAGTGACGATGTTTCCAAAACTATGGTTGATCAATTTAGGACTTGGTGAGTATATTTGGACAGTGAGTAATATATTCTCTCAGTTATGAATATGGCAGGATAAGAGGTCTAATCTTGGTTCTTTCTAGCTCTGATGAAAGTAATTTTTTTATTTATTTGAACAGTCTTCATATTATATACTTTTTCTATAGTTATGTATAATTTCTTATTTTTTTTTGTATGTTTTGAGCTGTTTAGTTTCAACATACAAACATACAGAGATAATTAAAACTATGAACTAAATGGTAATGTTCTGTTATTTTTATTTTCCTTTTTATTTTTTTTAACACATATACCAATTAACCTAGCCTCAAGGTAAGCACTTGGGATACTAGAGTAACGGATATAAATACATACAACTATACATAAGTATTTATGTGTAGAAATATATTTAAATGTTCATTACTCAGGTACTTAAGCTCGTATTCATCAGACAAACATTTGCCCTACCGGGATTCGAACCCAGGACTTCAAGAGTTGGAGACACCTTAAGCGAGCCCCATGCCGTGTTATTTTATTTTATGCATAATTTTTATTTCTGTCTATTTATCACACATTTTGTACCCCCATAGAATAACTGTTTTACCCCCAGGTTCCGAACCAATGCCATAGAAACATCAGACTTTTTTTCAATTTTCTACAGGCAACATTCTGACAAACCACCATCAGTGATAGTAGCCACCACAGGTCTCCAACTGCTCAAAACGCGGAATACAACTGACCTCTTAATAGAAGAATACAAAAGGAACCTTACGCACTTGGTGCAAGCCATAGATTCGCTTGCAGGCCGCAATACGCAGGTGCTTTGGAAGCTGATGGAGGCTGTGGACGTGGCTAAACTTAAGAATGACAATAAGAGGATCAGTAACGCTGACATTGACCTGTACAATAAGGCTGCGGTGGAGGTGAGTTAAAAATGTTAGCAGAGATTTTGTCTCTCTTTCATACTTGATCAAATTTGTTTCATGACGGACGCGTGCGCCACTTCATTGAAATGTGTCATGTGTTCTCAACACTACCACGGGGGCCAGACACGACACTCGATTTTACCCGCGTTATTTCAGTTCTCGTGGGGTATTTGCGATAAAATACATCCTATGTCTTGAGCCGTTTGTTCAACTGTTATTTTAAATGGAACAGAAGTTTGTCAGGTGATTGATTACACATTCTCGGTGTCTAAAGGCCTTTCAGATCCCAACCCAGGGTGCAGCCAAGATCTGTGGCCTTACCGTGTAAGGGTCGTCGACTTGTCGAATATGGGTGCGACTCTTCACATGCGAGCGCTGATACTATGGTGCTGTCTAGTCGCACACAGTCGAGTATTAACTGACTATAGAAAAGGAATCTTATTATTAGGACGATAACGTCGAAGTTGCGTTGTACGAAAACGCAGTCGGCTGTCAAAGTGAAATTGACAGCGATGCCGACGGTACTTACACGGTGGCCCGCTGGTCCTCCCCTCGCCTGGTTCTAGTGGCGCGGGTTCAGACGATGACGCTTCATTCAGCCACACGGCTTTGCGCCTCTGCGCTTGTTCTGCAATGACCACATGAGCAATTTTTTTTAGCAGGGAAGTTCTTAGCCTTCATCATACCTGATGTTAAGTATTGATAAGGCTGAAGATGGAAGCGAGCCTCTCCCGGAAACCTCAATCACTGAGGAACTGGCTATCTAATGTTTAACTGCCGGAACAAAACAATGCTGAAAACATTGTTGTTATGGCGTCAGATTCAGATAAGATGGTGGTAGCTAGCCAGGCGGACTTACAACAAATCCTACCACCAACCAAACTGAATACAATATGTACCCCCGCTGGGAATCGAACCCGGGACCCCTGGGTCTGATACCGGTGGTTGTACCACTAGACTACAGAGGCGGTCAGCTTCAAACAACAAGAAACAATAGTGACTTGCCAGCCCATGGCCTGCATTAATTATCGAACATATCCAGTCCATTGATAGACTGATGCCTATATGTACTGGAAAGCTAGTAATTGGCATATTCTATGTTTTCACTTTCGTTTCACTGTTCTGTGTGTATGGTGACGGCCTAAGGTGCCGTGTGGTGATGGCCTAAGAATACAAGTGTCACCACTCCCTTACATGCCTGGGATGTCGTAAGAGTCGACTAAGAGGCTCGATGCATTGAACACCTCTGCGAGAGAAGGAAAACTTGAAACAAACCCTCCACCAACCCGTCTGGCCAGCGTGGTAGCAGTAGGCTAATAGCCTCCTATGAACGCCACAATAAGCGTGAGCTAGGAGAGGCCCTTGTCCAGCAGTGGACGTCCACAGGCTGATGATGGATGTTTTCACTCCCAGTTCAGAATGGCACTATTTCATTCATAGGTAATATTTAGGTGTCCATCGGTTTTCCAGATCTTAACCCACAGCGCAGCCAAGATCTGGAGCTCCCCACGTCTAGTAGCTAGTGGTGCGGGTTCAGACGATGGTGCGTTACTCAGCCACACGGCATTGCGCCACTGCGCGCAGATTCTGCTTAACATGTTCTGCAATGACCACATGAACTTCAACGACGGCTCCTGCTGCGCGCAGCCGGAACCTTACACGCAGCTGCAGATGGTTACATTCGCGCTGTTTTTGTTGTGGTAAGTGCTATTACTAATTACATTATTAAATAACCTTTTAAAGATTAAAACGAGCAGTTTATTAACGTCATCAGAAACTACAGGGAATACTAAAAGACCGTTAAGTCAAAATAAATATCACACTTTTTTATGATTATTGAATTTTTACTTTTTCAATGCTATTTTTATACTTATGATAAATTTTAAATAGTAAAATATTTATAGTAAAAGATTTTGATAGTAAAAGATCAAAATGCATGGAAGTGATACTAACATAAAACATGACTATTGTAATTGTATAAAAGGAAAATATTCTAATAACTGAGTATAAGAAACTTTTCCTCTCATATTAAATATGTTTCAAGATTGTAGATTTGTGTTTGGCAACGACATGTTCCTTTGTAAATGTTCTTGCTTCTGTTAAAGCTGATAAGTTTCTTGCGGCCGTTCTTCTCATCAGTTAAAAGATGTCCTGAACGGCTGGTAGGAAAAAAAAAAATTGGTCGATTCGAAAGCACTTATCTATAAGTCTATTTGAATAAAAATATTTGACTTTGACTTTTTGAATTTAATCGGGTCATTAACTTTTGAGTTATTAGCGTGAAAGCAAGTCAATCGGGAAGCAATCGACAAGTGTGGAGAAAATTTTATATTATGCCATCATTAAACTCTTCCCTGAACAAGGAAAAATCCACTCAGACTATTTTTAAAAACTGTTATCGATTACCGAGGTTTCTCTTCTTGGTAAAGCCATGGCCGGTAGACAGGCCGGCCACATTTGGGCAGAAATATGGCTCGTTTAGGGGCACCATATCTGTCTGGTCGTTTGTCTGGTCGTCTTGGAGTCAGGTCGAAGCAGCAGCTTGGTAAAACACCGTTCTCGTCAGGTTGTCGATCGTCGTCTGTCTGCCCTGTCGTCTGTCATAGGTGTCTGTCATTCGTAATATTTAAGTCTGTCACTCATCAAGATCTATGTCTGTGCGTCAGCCAGTCAGTCAGTCAAAGGAGGCTGGACGCCGCGACAATATCATTGTTAAAACAAAAGTCGTGTTCTATAGCGGCGTGGTAGCGGCGGCGCGGACGCTATGGCGATGGGTATCACAGCTGGGGCCGGCTCGCGGCGGCTACGCCCCACTACAGACAGTGCGGGACCCACCGTCCCCCCTGGCGGCCGTCGCTAAACTCGGCATGATCATGGCCTACTTCTACCTCTGCGATCGAACCAACTTCTTTATGAAGGAGAACAAGTATTACTCGGAGTGGAGTTTCTGGCTGCCCGTCGGGTATGTCTTCGCTTTGGGACTGTTTTTTACGGACGACTCGAGGTCTAGCAAGTGAGTTTTTTTTTATTTTTTTTTATTCATGAAGCTTGTATTTGTTGAACAAATGAATTGGTGATAACGGGACTGAGTTTTTTTTTAATAATAATAATTATAATAAATAATTAAATACAATCAAACCAATTATCTAGCCCACGTTAAGTTTCATGAAGAACTTGTGCTATGGATACTAGATAACGGATAAACATACTTGTATACTTTTTTTTTGTAAATACATACATAATATACATATTACACACGCAGGCCAAGACAAATATACATGTTCATGCACACAAATATTTGACTTGTCCGGGATCGAACACGGAACCTCTGGCCCAGAAGGTGGGTTTAGTACCCCTGCGCCAAACAGGTCGTCATGTTTTCAATATAACGATTATTTTTGATTTAGAAGATCTCACGTTTTGTTTTTTGTAATTTGCTAAATAAGTAGCATGTCTATACTAATATTATAAAGAGGAAAGATTTGATTGTTTGTTTGCAACGAATAAACTCAAAAACTACTGAACGGGTTTGGATGAAATTTGGTACACAGATAGTAGATAGCCTGGCTATGAACATAGGATACTTTTTATCCCGATATTCCCTCGGGAACGGGAACTACGCGGGTGAAACCACGAGCGGCCGCTAGTCTACCTATATAATTGCTATATTAAGTACGCACGAACAAACAAATTAAGGCGAACACGAACATCGAACACTTTGTTCGCACGTTCATACTGCTAACGAACATCAAACACTTTTCGTCAACAATGCTCAAACGATCCAATTTGGTTGTTCTGTGCAGTCGCCGCCTGGTCGCAATTTTCGAAATCTAATTATTTGTGGGGACACGAACAATTTGCTAATTTTAATCTACTTCACACGCATGTACGAAGCAATTGTTGTTCGCTATATTTTGACCGTTCGTTCGTGCTAACACAAATGAATTGACGTCACTGATTTATTCTTGTCAATGGCCCACAGAGTCTTACACCGCGACCAAACAGACGAATGGAAGGGTTGGATGCAACTGGTCATCCTCGTCTACCAAGTGACAGGCGCCAGCAAAGTGTTACCCATATACATGCTAGTGCGAGCCCTCGTATCCGCGTACCTGTTCCTCACGGGCTACGGGCACTTCGTATACGTGTGGAAGACGGGGGACGCGGGGCTCGTGCGGTACTTCCGCGTCATGTTCCGCCTGAACTGCCTCACGGTGGTGCTGTGCCTCACTATGAACAGGCCCTACCAGTTCTACAGCTTCATACCGCTCGTCTCCTTCTGGTATACGCTGGTGAGTAGATCAATCAATCAATCAAATGTTCTTTATTGCGAATACAGGTTTACATAAGTTCATACATCTCAATAAAATTGGCCAGCCGTATTCTACCTTTTTGACATGCAACATTAGGTAAATGAAAATCTTAATAACAATAAAATAATAATACTTATTAAATTTAAATTGGTAGGTAAATAATGTCTTAAACCTAAAATTCACACTTGACTTTTTTAAACTAATGTCACAAAATACAATACAGAAAAATGAGAAAATAAAAAATAAAATAAAATATGTCATGTTGATTTCAATAATAATAAATACGTTACATTACAATAATTAAAATTTGTCTCTTAAATATGCGTCAATTGTATAATAAGATTTTTCTATTAGTAATATCTTTAGTTTAGTTTTGAAGCCTTCGACATTAGTTATCTCTTTAAGACTTTCTGGTAAATGATTATAAAGTCGCGGTGCCATACCAAATATGCTCTTATTAAGCAGGGCAGTTTTACTGGGAGGAAAACTAATATTGTTTTTTAGTCTGTTGCTTCTAAAATTTGGAAACATGTTTATGTTGGTTTTCACAAAAACAGCTACTTCATATATGTATAAACAAGGTAAGGTCATAATATTCAGGTTTATAAAGTGCGGTTGACAACTATCTCTAAATCTTAATTTACAAATAGCTCGAACACATTTCTTTTGAGCTCTGAAGACAGTGTATTTTTCGGTAGAATTGCCCCAAAAATTAGCGATTAAAATATATTAAATTAGATATTAGCGTTTCTTTTGGTTTTCCTTGACTATTAGCTACTATGTTGATAGATCAACGTCAGATTAATGTCGCCCTAGAAGAGTACATACTATCTCTTGTGGCCTCTAAACGCCGTATAGTTATCTCGCCTTATTAGCTACCACCATCCTATCCAAATCTCGCCTAATAACAATATTTTCATCATATTTGTGTTCCAGCAATTAGAGATTAGATAGCCCGTAAATCGGTGGTTAAGGTTTTCAGAAGCGTGATTCCATCTTCAGCTTTATTATTACTTTGCATCAGGTATGATCAAGGCCTAAGCGTTTCCCCGTTAAATAAAAAAACCTTCGATCCGTCTTCCAAAATGGAAGTTTCATCTTAATCGATAGTCAAACATCTGTAAAGATGTTTCTTTCGAATGCGAGGATATTTCTCTCATTGATGAAACGACGGTGGCCAACATTCACAGAAAATTCCCAAGGATGCGGGTTCGAATCCCGTCAGGGCGACATGAGACGGGTAGCTAGCATTTATTCAGTAATGCGTGTCTCATAGCCGAATGATTGGATTCAACTAGAGATCCTACCGTACTAAGTGCCTAGCCCCCAAGTCCTGCCCATATACATTCTAGTACGACCCCTCGTATCCGCGTACCTGTTCCTCCTGGTACTTCCGCGTCATGTTCCGCCTGAACTGCCTTACGGTGGTGCTTTGCCTCACCATGAACAGGCCCTACCAGTTATACAGCTTCATACCGCTCGTCTCCTTCTGGTATACGCTGGTGAGTGGATGTCAGCAGGTATTTTTGTTGACTCTATTATTAGTTACCTATGTCGATAGTTAATGTCATCCTACAATTTTAACCTCCGTTCGTCGTTTCATTGACAGATAAACAGACAGACACCAGTTTGTGAGGAAGATTTCAGGTTGAGAACGTCTCAAAGCTCAAACGTGCATGATACTGTATGATAGTTATGCTTTGAGATGAGTTTGAAACGATTTCAGCTTGTAATTCTTAATTCAGAAACCGACTACATCTCAGAATCGCATTCTCTCAGCGGTTGCACTATAGGCTAAAGGCCTAGGCTGATTTTCAATTTAGTAAGCAAGGTTTTTTGTCTGCTGTTGGTCACTAAAACCTTTAATTTCATTCATTTCAATATATTTGTTCCAGATGTTCGTAATATTCGCTCTGCCTCCACACGTATCGCCCGCATCAGCCCACACAGTGGACTCCAAGCCTTACCAATATCTCTACATCGCCTTGAAGGTGATCGGTCTGCTCAGCATCGTCACAGTGCTGTACATTAGCGAGGTGTTCTTCCAGAAGATCTTCGTCACCAGGCCTTGGAAGGCACTGTTCGTCAACTCTGATGACGACATTCACCAGTGGTGGCTGAGGTGGAAGCAGGATAGGTGAGTTTTGTGACTGTCTGTCCCTGTGTCACCTCTAACCTTGAAGGTAAACGATGCTGATCGTCACGTTGTTGTACATCAGCGAGGTGTTCTTCCAGAAAGCTTTCGTCACCAGGCCTTGGAAGACGCTTTTCGTCAACTCAGTCGAAGACATTCACCAGTGTTAGCTGTAACTTTAAAATTTGTGTTCATAGTTTGTCGTAAAATTTTCCATTTAAAATTGCGAACGATCTCGGCGAATACATCAGTGAGGTGGAAGTATACGTCAAAGTTTAGTAGGTTATGCAAACCTCCATCCGAACCTCAATTGGTTTAGATGTAAAAAGTAACAAAACAAAGCACTTACTATCGCATTAACCGCACCATAGCTTTACCTACATCCAAGTTTACATTGTCACCAGGTACTCCATGACGTTTGGCATAATATTCGCGATGGCGTACCTCCTCGCCCAACGGTACCACCTCCTCAACGACAACAACCACAGCAACCTCTTCACCCCAGGTATCTCCCTCAGTGCCACTCTCCTAGCCTTCATCGGCCTCGGCAGCTACGTCACATTTACTTTCTTTTGCACTAATTCTTACGACTGCAACGAGATACACAGCTATGTCGCTTTCTTACCTATCATCAGTTATATTATATTGAGAAACGTGTCAGGCGCGCTGAGAATGCGCCATTCTAGCATGTTCGCTTGGTTTGGTACTATTACTTTAGAATTGTTCGCGAGCCAATCGCATATTTGGCTAGCGGCAGACACACATGGTGTCTTAGTACTGATACCGAGCGCGCCTATCTTAAATTTAATATTGACTTCGTACATTTTCGTTTGCGCAGCTCACGAAATTCATAAATTAACAGCCATTATTATACCATACGCAGTCCCCGATGATTGGAGACTGGTTTTAAGGAATTTTGCGATTTTCCTAGCGATTTTGGTACCGATCGGTATTCACGATGGCATGTTCTGAACGGGACCAATAATGGAGGTGGATGCTAGTCAATTTTTGTATGGCGACATCAGCTGTGATAATATTTATAGCTCGGTGATAAGTGCCATAATTGTAAAGCAGATGGTTAGTTTGATCTGTCGTCGATTGTGTGGAGGTATGTGATTTTAAATATAATGTATATAGTAGATACGAATTTAATTTGTAAGTCACGGCTGTGGGGTTTTGGACCTTTGTTTTGTTTAAGTATTTATTTGAAATGACTGCTGTTTTATTAATTTGCAGTAGGTATGCTCAATTAAACAACTTACAATTGGTAGTACAGCACTTTAACCAATTTTTATTTTATAAAAAGTTTGTTGGTTTACTTAAGATGATACTTTGTGTACAAAAATGATAATTTATTAGGGCTTTTCATAATTTGTATTTTAATATAAATCCGGTAAGTAAAGTGAACAACTCCAGGTCTCTGTAGCATAATTGGTTAGCATTGGGCCGGATTCCGAAGGGTGCGGGTTCGAATCCCATCAGAGCGACATGAGACAAGTTGTTGTTTTCTAGTATATTTTATGGTTTAATATTTATTACATAAAAATAGCATTGAAAAAGGCAAAATTAAAAAGTTATGAACAAATTGCAACTTTCTTGTTTAACTCAATTTAGATATTTAATTAAAACATGGATTGTAAAATACCGCCGATAAAGTTGTACCATTAATATTTATGATGTAGGTACTAGCGACTGCCCGCGATTTCACCCGCGTGGTTCCCGTTTCCGTGGGAACATCAAACTCACGAATATCAAAAAAATAAGTAACCTATGTATTAATCCAGGCTATCTTCCAGCTGTGTGCAAAATTTCATCCAAATCAGTTCAGTAGTTTTTGCGTGAAGTAATAAACAATCTAAATATCCTCTCAATTTTTTGCATTTATAATATTAGTCGTCATCGTCATCATGAGCCATTTTTAACGTCCCCACTGCTGTGGCACTGGCCTTCGTTATGGATGGATAAGGAGAACGGGCCATGACCTACCACGCAGGCCCAATCCGGATTGCTGGGTTCTAACGACTGCAAATGCAGCCGGGACCAACGGCTTAACGTGCTTTCCGAAGCACGGAGGAGCTCGAGATAGTAAATTTATGGTCACCCATCCCGTGACCGACGATTGCGAAAGTTGCTTAACCTCAACAATCGCAGTCCGAACGAGCGAACTAATGCGCCACGGGCTCCTCATAAATAAAATTAGTAGGATATTTTAACTCAAAAAGCATCACTAGACTGCCGGCGGTCGCACAACAATGAAATATTTATTGTGTCTCGATTTCCGATACCTGAGGGTTTAGTGTGAGCTTGCAAATATCCAAACGTTACCATCGCGTGAGAGTAAAATTTTGACAGATAGCCTTAATGCAATGGGAATAAGGTTGAGAAGTAAACTCTATTCGAAAACTACTGCGTAAGCGAGTAAGTTGACAAAACTCACACTCAGCACTCTAACAGGTTAAGTACAGTCAGCTTCATATAGATGTGAGGTGACAAGGTGATCACATACATGCTAGGAGCAAAGGTTCAATTCTATCTTTACATTTAAAGTTATCTAAATATTGTACACAACCAACCAGTCTTATATTTCTTCAGATCGTAAGTCTATTACTTATAGTCGATTACGAGATCTCTTATATGTACGCTTCCTAACTGTTTGTTGGTATCTAAGCATTCAGAGTACTCATAAATATCTTCACTTACAGAAAACAAGATGAATGGGATAGACATCACCAAAAGAAAATAACGTCCCCTTAGTGGTTAAACCGATTATCTGCACTTTTTTTTTTTTGCAAAATTTTGTTATAATAAATTCTCAAATTATTGTCAAGATAGCAAGGTAATATACACCTTAACACATAGTTAAGGTGTAACAAAATTTTGCAAAAAAAAAAAGTGCAGATAATCGGTTTTACCACTAATTATAACAAAATTTAAAAAAAAAAAGTGCAGATAATCGGTTTTACCACTAAGGGGACGATAAGGGCCTTTAAAGACCTATCATTAGATTGGTGTTTTTGCGTTTTTGTTTTATTAAGTTTTAATTTTGTTATTTGAATAGATGATTTGCACTTTTGCAGATAGAGGATTAGCTTTAACGATTTTGAATTGACGTTGTTGTTTAAAAAATATAAAGAGGTAACAAAAGCATAGACACATTGTGAGGGGAACGCCCAGAATCCGGATAGCGATAGGGCGTAGTTTAGTTCGATTCCCATCCAAGAAAGGAATTTCACGTTTTATTTTCTTACATTACCTAGAGCTTTTCCAATTTTTTCATAAGTACAATCGGGGAACTTCCCGGTAGAACAGTAGAGTTTTTTAAGGTACCGTTATTCTAGAAAGTAATATATATATATATAGAAAACGTTTATATCATAAATAATAGAACATTAATATGTGTTTCATTTGAATAATATAATGTGAAAATATATGTCCCAAAAAAGTTCTATCGGTCGACCGGGAATTTCCCCGGCTGTACATCAATTTCCACCTACGTTACATCACGTGCAATTACTTTAAGTCTGTGCTGTGATACTTCGCAAGAAGTTAATAACCGTTATTTATAACTCAAGCTCAAAATAATCGTTTATTACTCGTTTTTTTTTTAATTAGCTGTCAATTCGAATAACACATTATTTCGAGTTACCCGAGAATCGGGCCCCTGCCTGTTCCGCAAATGTCAAATCGATACAACCGAACGTGTGCGGAGCGTACCTAGCGTTCATTCGCTAGATCTAGCTCCTGAAAAACGCAGATTGCCGATGATGAAAGTAGCATGAATTGTTGCCCTTAGAAAATCTATCTGTTTCAGAATACTGAGTTCCAAAAAAAAGACACGCCAATTACGTCATGCACGAAATGAAAAGGTTGGATAGAGAAAATAACAAAGCCATCTTCTATCTTCCTCGTTTCACTGGCGAAATAATAGCAGGCCATGTAAAATAAGCAATAGAAAAAAAATTATACAAACCGTAATACGCTTATTTGGCGTTGACATTTATTTATTTCTTACTGTAATTGTTTGTTTGCTCAATGTCACGCGCCCTTTTCTCAGCAGGTATCTGCAGAATATCAGTGCCACGGTGACACACGTTCACGTTGTCTCGCGGCTTATACTGAGCAGAGGCCTATTGGGTACCTAGCTCTAAGTATTTTTAATTTTGGATTTTTTGTTTACGGTTTTTTTAAATTATTTTTCTATTTGTTTCGTTTCTCTGTTTTTGGTGCCCAATAAACTATTTCATTCATTCATTCATACATTTCTTTACTACCAAGATATTTTTGATAACTTGTGTTATGCCTATGCCTAGATACCATTTAATAGTTATTCGCGAATATATAGTTGGTCATCTGACCCATTACATAACATAAGAATTGTGTTTTTTAGATAATATTGATCACTCTAGACGGTACAACAATAAGATAAACTACCGGCGTATATAAAATTGTATGTGTGTCCCCTAGATAATTTTGATCAGTCTTCACACTACGATCTTTATGAAGCTGACTGGTCTAAGAAAAGGTGAATAGAAGTACGTATCCTTAAATCGTATAAATAAAATAAATAAATTAATTAATATTTCCATACAATCACACCAATTATCTAGCCCACGTTAAGTATCATGAAGAACTTGTGTTATGGATACTAGATAACGGATAAACATACTTATATACTTTTTTGTTAATACATACCTAATATACATATTATATGTATAGAATTTATATCACTTGTGCTTAAGCACATAAAGTACAATTCTGTCAACAGAGCATAATATTTAAATACAAAATGGTTTTATTATTATGAAGATTCAATTAATACGACCATTTCTAAGTAAGTATTTTTATAAGTAATATACAAGTGTCGTACCAAATTAAACCTATAATTTTAATTTAATTGTCACGCACATTGCACGTTTGTTTGTAACATCAGTAGGCCTAGCACGAATAACTTTCGGGTAAGTATCGAGGAAATAAGTAAAAAAATGTATGAGATATTGAGCAGCGTTCCTACCAGACGTAAACAGAACTACATTTTCTTATACATATACATTTTTTGACATTTCGTGCCCGATACTTACTCGATACTATTTCGATAGTTTTTGGTCATAACCCTACTGTTCTAAAGCTCAATTTACATTGCGGCGGGATGGAATGGTAGCTATTTTATTTAAACTAAATCGTACAAACAATGATGTTAAAAAAATTGCTTCCTTTCCATTCCGCTTCTGTGTTGAGCCCCAGGTTAATATATAAAAAAAACTGATTTGTAACTTTATTTGTACAAAAAGATACACTCACCATCAGAAAAATCGCACCTTTTGAAAACCCACTTTTAAACTTAGAATCAATTAATGTTGGATGTCATTTGAAAGGGAGTACCCAAAACAATTCATTTTCTGTTATTTTTTATTGGAATATATTAAAAAAAGATAAAATTTACAAAACAATAATACTACTTAATTATGCTGTTTGTATTAAAACAACTTACTAAATACTTTTTTTAACGGTTAGATAACTTATTTAACCTTTAACGCCCACAAATTGTAGCGCAATTTCTCAACCAGGGGCCCTTATAAGGAACTAAATTGCATATTTTTTAAATTGTCACATTTGTGTTATTTTTTTTTAATGCAATGAAATGTTTAAGGTGGTATGACTTCCTTACAAACAAACATTGCACAATTATTGGTTCATCATACCTTAATAATTCATAAATATATGTGCAACTAACTCGTTTCAGTTATTTGTTTGCCCGAAATTATAAAAAAAATGTACTTTCATACATGAGGTATATAAATGCGATGAGTCACACACACATACGTAGAATTATTGAAATTATAAAATATTAGTTTTTTCGTGATTTATGTATGAAAGTACATTTATTATTTCGCGCAAACAAATAACTGAAACGAGTGAGTTGCGCATGTATTCATGAATTATTAAGGTATGATGAACCAATAATTGTGCAATGTTTGTTTGTATGGAAGTCGTACCATCTTAAAGTTTATTTATCGGCTTTCAAAGGTGCGATTTTTGTGACGTTGAGTATATAACAATGATTATATTTGTTTATTCATCAGATCTAAATGTTATTTCAGTCGGTAAGTCATTATGTAAAGTCCATTAATTAGAAGAAAATTGTAAGTTATGTAAAACCAGGGGGTCGATTCTGCTAACATTTAGTCATAATCGTGTCTCGATCGTGTTACGATTGTAGTGTTTATTTCACTGTAGAAACAAGCTATGGGATTGTGTAAGCTAATCGTATTAATTTGACAGTTCATATTAAATTTCATTATTGTCAAATTCCATACAAATTGCAGCCGATCGAATACGATATGAACTGTCAAATGAATACGATTGACTTCACGCAATCACACCCCAGCATCCTGATTCACAACCGTTCGACAACGGAATCTGTGCTTTGTCTATTCTGAAGTGAGTGACAGTGACAATGGATACATTCCGCGCTCGGGAACGTTTCCGAATGTTTGTGAATAAAAGTGCATAACTGCGTAAATTCGATTCGTCGTAAGTCGATTCTCGCTCTTCGTCATCTCAAATTAGCCATTTTGAAGCCTAAAATGTGTATTAAAAATTCACTGAAAGCAATTTACCTACATTTTTCGAAAAATGTCCAAATCGACATATGTATCTCACCGCGAAAAGCGGCCCCCTGATTTGCTGTTGAGTGTATTATTGGTGAAATTCGATTCCCCGATTATACTATTCATGGCTAAGATAAATAACCTATAGATACAGTTGGAATGCCGAGATGGGCTGCAGACTGGAATCGCACGATCCGTTACACTCCAAATTGAACAGTCATATTTTGTTTAAAAGCTCAATTTAAAGTGTGCAACGTAAGTGTCGCTATGCGCACGACACTACCAGTAGTGCGGCTTAGTAGTGTCGTGGGGAAGGAGTGGATCGCGACACTTCACCGCTCAGTTAAAATTGACCTTTTTAACATAACATTACGGTCAGTCAGCAGTCATCCCGTGACCACGGCAGCTGTAAAGGTGCCGAAACGTCGGGAAAATCAAAAACCCCTAAAAAACCTAAAAATACGGACAATTACAACTTAGTTCGTGGAAATATAGCGCGTTTGATATCCGTAAAAGTTGTTTTATATCAATAACATTACGGTTTAATTTGGAGTATAGTGTAACGTGCCGTTGCAGTCTGCAGCCCATCACTGAATTCCATTTTTAGGTATGTTAGAATGTATGACGAACCGAATCGCAAAGATGTTAAAATGGTCTGAACAAAGTTAGTACGCCACAAAAGTACCTACAGTGTATACATGAATCAATCAGCAATATTATGTTTCAATAACTTTTTATATAAGAACATTATTATGTCAAAATAAAGTAATTTCAATACTTACATGCTTTCTTTCATTTACTTTTTCATATAGATAGAGCAATGTACCGAAGGAAAAAACCAGATAACAAGCAAAATTTTTATTTTTATCTTTACATTGTTTGTGAATAAGATGCTTAGAAATAATGAATATACATCTTAGTAATACGCAAACCTTAATAATGTGTAAAACATATTTACACCAATTACCTACAGTAAAAATCATCTGAGAAGTAAAAGTCGTTAGGCTATAAAATGACAAATAATCAAATTGAGGAATAAATAACCAAAATCTAAAAATTATTAAAGTTACATAGGTTTTAATTAATGATGTAAGTATATGTAATTAATCGTAACTGCGGGGTAAATTTATTTTTTCAACTTGTATCACTGAACAGTAAGTATTCACGTTGTTACTGTAATAAAATAATATTTTGGAGGCCAAAAAAACCGGACCCTTTTAGACTTCAAGAATTATTATACAATAGAATTATTATAAAATACAATAGAACAGCAAAAAAACCTAATTTATAATATCAGTCAATAATTTTATTTAACAACATTATTATTTATTCATCTACAAATCGAAAACAGGATGTAAGCTGATCTAAGTAATTATTATTTTTTATCGAAATTAAATTTTCTGTTAGAAGGTTTGATTGATTCTACAACGAATTTGTTACAATTGGTAAGTATTTAGCTTATCCCCACAGTACATACTTACGTTACATAAATCAATAACTAATAAACCGATAAGTTTGTGATCAAAATGCGATTATGAATGTAGTCTAACTAAATTCCATTCCATTAAATAACTAAAGTCCACCCCCCTAAATAAACGTGGACTCGTGGAGAAAAGTTACCGACAGGAATAAAACTGATGTTAGGATTTAAATCTAGGTGTAACTTTACACCACGTTTATTAACAAGGAGGTGCATACACCTCCTTAACTTTTTCCTTTTCTTTGAACATCATAATAACAATGCTTCTAAGCGGAAAGTATACTCCGCAAGCGGCGAAATAAATACCATTTTACCACCACGCAGTACCTACGATTTTGAGTTATGACGATTTCTTCTCAAAATGCAGACGGAAGTTTCTACTAAAGGATTCAAACTTGTTACACTAATAATAACCGTGAAATTAAGTTTAATAACCGAGGTATCAGCTACTAATCTACTATAGACAGGTTTGACAAAGATACGGTAGGTATTCACTACGGGACGTTAGCGGATTTTTTGTGGAAAACGGATGAAGCCATTTCCACAAAAAAAAAGATGTGGTAGGTAATCACTCCGTACAGTACTTGCAATAGAATCCTAAAAATTAAAAGCAATTTCTGCTACACTGACACAGTTCTAAAGTCTATAGAAAATAAACAAATGAATTGAATTGACAGTTAAATCAATTCATACATATTCATATTGCGTTAGAGCCCTTTTTCGACCCCAAGGACGTTTGTTTCTGGTATTACTTACACCATTCACACAAAATAATAAAAATAATGATATAATAACTTTAGAATAAACCGATATTGCTGATAAATGCTAGTTCACTACAACTTAGATTTACAAGACAGCTTCTCACTTACAAGCAAAATGTTTTATGCACTACATTCACAACCGCACCAGCCATTATAATAGTTGCTTACAAGATATAGGTGTACTTATATTATTCGTGAGTCACTTAGTCTACAATGGTCCTATGACATGATTATAAGTAACTTAATAGAGTCATTTGGGTAGAATCCCCGATTGCGGGCACAGTGGTCACAATCGGACCTACCCTACTATACAACACTATTTTATCTTTATTTAAAACTTCAAAACCTGACGAACACCTTTTTGAATGGAGGCAACCCTGAAAACGCGAATAAATCTTTTCAGTAGTGCCCATAGTTTATCCGGATTGAGGGCCCAATTTTACAGCCTATAGCTGGCTTATTTAACTTTCACAAAATCTGATACCAACTTTCACAATTCTTTTATCTAAAAGAATTGAGAACGCTCGTTCATTAAATTCTAACCACACATTCGAAGAGTTTTATCAAACGGGCCCTCAATCCTCACACACATAATAAATCTTCTGTTTCATAGGTTACATTTAACAATGTTTTAAAACCAAATGAAACACAAAAAGTTGTTCGCTAAAACTCATCATTATGAGTTGTTTTAGTGTAGATTAGAGGTTTTAGCTAAGATAAAATAATATCGTATTTGTATTGATATAACTTCACATTTACAGTGGTGGTCAAATAAATAACGACACTAGTCGATTTTCATACAAACGAGGTAACTTTGGCCCCTAAGTTCTCTGCCAAGGATTGACTGAGCTGTTCTGATAATGGCTATCCAGGGAGTGAATAAAGAAGGTTCAGATTGCTATACACACCCAACTGATATGGGGGCTAATTGTCTAATTATAAAATCTATCGCAATCCCTTTCAATTCGTCATTTGAAAGATATTAACATTCTTCAGGCCGTTACTATTTGACATTTGAAAGGGATTGTGATCAGGACGAGTTTTGAAAGGTTTTGAATGAACAAAATTGAACTGTCTAAGCAGTGACAAACGAAAATATCTTTCAAATGTATGGAGAAATGTCAAATCAAGTGTCATTTAAAACATCATTTGTTCCGAAAGTGATTGCGACTATAAGTTACATAATTCCATACATCACAATCACAATATCATTGAAAGGGATTGTGATAGATTTTGAAATGAGACAATTAGAGGGCAGATCTACATTTTAAAAGATGTAATGATCAGAGTTTTCAGTTTCATTAATTCTATACATTTTGTTATTTTCGCGTTTTCTTAAACATATCCATACATCTATTACAATGTTGATCAGATCAGTTGGGTGGATGGTGGTGGATCTCCTCCATTCACTCCCTTGATGGCGATTATCAGATCACAGCTCGGTCAATCCTTGGCAGAGAACCAAGGCTCCAAACTGACCTCGATGGTAGGAAAATTGCCCAGTGTCGTTAATTATGTGACCCACCACTGTAAGACACCTTTAAATTTAATTGCATTTGGACTTGATACAAATGCTAAAATATTCTTCTTGAAGTTAGGTATCAATTATGTAAGTGCTTGCATACATTCTATATTTTCTGAATAAAATGCTTGATTTTGTCAAGAAACTGACAAAATCAAGCATAAGATGGGCCATTAGTACCAAAACTAATAAAAAATGGGCCTGTTGGATCTATGTATATGTTGGTGAAGCATGTTTTATCACAATATTTTTCCTGATAAACAGTAGGTAAGTGTGATATTTTCAGCACAGATTTTATGAAACGGAAGAGACATTATGCATTTTATTAGTCTTATCTGTAAAATGCAATTGTGATATGGCATGTTAATGGCAAATATCAACATATAATTTATGCCGATCAATAAATAATTCATTCTAGACCACTATAGAATTTGTCCACTTCAATTCCTTCGACTTTTATTTACTACATCTTTCGCCCCGCCCCACCTACCTATTTTTTTAACAAGTAGAACTTTGGCATAGTATATCCAGGGGTATGAAAGCAAATCCGCCTCAATCCAAATTTCACGTTTTTTAATCTATGTACACCAAAATGTAGCTGGTTTAACTGGCCACAAGGTACATATTTCCCTTGTGAGCAAAAACACCTAATTCCAGTAGAAAACTTGACCTAAAAAATATAGTTAAAATGCAAAGACGCTTTGCTTTAATTTCCGTTAGGAGCAAATCCGCTTCAGTCACAATCAACCAATCAGGAGACGCAATTTCAATGTCTGTAAGATGGCGAAACTGGTGACTGTTGACTCTGGTGATGACCCAATTTTTTTTATTTTATTTAGGGTGTTAAAAGACCCATAACGAAAACGAACACCCCGTATTCTCCCCGTCGTTACATCATTTTCTTGTATGGGGCTCAACCTGGGAAACTGATACTTAAGGAGTTTTTGAGGATCGAAATCAATATATTTTTTAAAAGATTATCGTTCAAAGTAACAGAACTGCAACGAATATCAAAACCACTAATGATACGGGGACGGGGCCCGGTCGCCTACTCGTACTCTAAGACATACGCAAACGTTGGTTCACGCGTTCCGTTGCATATAAAAATTACACATATTATTTAAACTAAAAATAAAAGTCGTTTCCCAGCAATTATTTTTACATAGTCTCATTTAATTTGATGTACACTACGCATATATCATGGTTTCGTTATGGGTCTTTTAACACTCTGTATAATAATTATTAAGCGTTATGGAGGAAAATATTAGACCTGCTCTTCCAGGAAGAGCCAGGAAACGTGCGAGCGAACGGCGAGTGCGAGAAAAGGCAGAAAGGAAACAGAAAAACCACTTCAGCGTTGGTCGTTATTGTATTGTGTAGACCAAAATTGCATTACACTACCAACTGGAACGTTGGTAGTGTAATGCAAACACGCCTCAGTCCAAGCCAGTGAAATGCAAAAAAGCGGCGTCCAAAGGTAAGAAGCAAATTTACCTCAGTCCTACATTATTTCTCATTTTACTTTAAACGTATACATGTAAATATACTTTGTTTCAATAATTCTTTATTAATTAAATTATTATAATTATAATATAAGAATCACAAAAATGTTACTGTTTCTATACAAATAAAAAATCGGGATTAACTGTTACTATAATGTTGTGTGATTGAAGCAGATTAGCTTAAGCCCCTCACCGTAATATTTATACTGTGACCATGGTAAACTCTTATAGTGGACTAGAAATTCATTTGACTGTGCGTACACTCCTACATGAACAATAAATAGTCTCACCATTTCAACACTGACAATTTAACAAGAAATAGACGACAAATAGATATTCAAAGAGGATCAGGCATGTATGAAGGTGCAAGAACGAAGCAAAGTTACTGTTACTTTAGAAAATCAGTCTCAATGAACAGGCCATTATTTTTCCATAAAATATATAGATTATAATTACACACATGTTTTTAAAACACATTTAAACAGTAACGGCCTTTTTGTACCCGTATTTTAGATACTACATTCATTTTTGGAGTGGCTAGTCATTCATTACACACAACTAACGGTTAGTTTCATTTCATCTAATCAACATATAAACCAACTTCAATAAAGAAGGTGATCAATACGACGCGTATTTTTTTTATTCACGATCGATTGTGGTTAGGTTAGGTTATTTAATACATTCAAAAGCAGCTACGGCTTTTCACTTTGATCTTGAGAGTGCCCTTACGTCGCTCGTAATAGCGGCGGTTTTCGTAGTGCAAATATAAAGCTGTACGCGCTGTTGACCGTACATGTATCCGTAAGCAAATTGCGTGGGTTTTTGTAAACACGCCACCAAGTAAACTTGTCACCTTTTGAAAAGTTCCATACATTGAAAGTAAATTCGCCACTACCATGAATCTTATGATTGTGTAAATTCGTCACAGGTGACAAAGGAAATTTATTTTTAAAATGCTACCAGTGACGAGTTTCCACATTATTTTTGCCGTTTTTCTGATGACGGTTGAATATTTTGGTGGCGAGTTTACAATAACCCAATTTCGCTTAACGCGACCGAGTACGAGAAAATCTCAACACTACGCACTCTGTTTGACTCGGGAGTTATCGAGTTTACACTGTGTTTCAATAAAGTTTGTCAAAATAGTAAATATCTATATTTTCTCAAGTGCTCATTCAAAATTTTATTCAATAGTTAACCTGCCATAATGTGCCAGTCATATCGTACTTACAATAAAACAATTGCGGTAAAAAAAATCGGTATATTGCTCGAATCCACCCAGATAGCATTTATCCAATTTTGCAGCATTCTAAAATGTAAGCTCGCTGAGTTACTGCTGAAAAACCAATGAAAATTCGCTCTTTTTTTAAATAAACAAAATCCTAAAAGCGACTGTCCTATCGTACCAGAGAAAAGCTACGAAACCGACCCTTAAGGTTGCAAATCGGTTTGCAATCGCCATAGATCACAAGTTGTATTTTCTTTCTTCTTTCTTTTATTTCTTTTTTGCGTTTTTTGTTGAACTTATTGCACTTATTGTATTCTTTGGTATGACGCATCTATAAAAGTTGTTGGATAAATTTTTAAGTATTTTACTATTCCTATTGAAATAGACTTTAGATCTAGACATAAAGAGCATGCTATACTTATTTACCTACCTGTCTGCAGTAAAAAAAAAACAGTGACAGATTTTATCAAAATTGATAGGGTCTAATAAATTTTCATGCAATGGTGGACACCGCAGAACACAGAAAGTCTTTCTTAGGATAGAAGTTAATGCGTACAATTTAGTATGGGAACCAGAGTCGCCTTTCACACAATAGTAAGCGCATATTTTCATTGTGTTCTGTGTTCTATGATGGTTACTTATTTTATCTACGACAAAAACACAATTAAATATAAAAATAAAATAGGTATAATTTTTATTTATGATACAAAGGCTTGTTCGGAAACAGATAATCTAAAGCAATCACCTTAGGTTTGATGGAACTTATTTTTACTAATGCCAAGTTATTTACCACAGTTTCTCTTTTAGAGTTTTAAAATTTACCATTTAACAGAGAATTTTATTCAGTCGAATAGATATAATGGATGGTATTGGTGAGGTGGGAATAAAAGGAAGTCTTTTTGGAACGAATGTAATTTTAAACAATCATCGTTAAGTGTTGTAAAGGTATTAGTTTTTAGTGCCTAAAAACTTTTTTATTATACGTACATCTTATGTTTTGGCGCGCACTGTTCATTGAAATAAAAGAATTTTTGCGGATATCAAATGCGCTATATTTCACGAACTAAATTGTAATTGTCCGTATTTTTAGGTCATCCATCCCGTCCAGTCATCCCGTGACCGCGGCAGCTGAAAAGGTGCCGAAACGTCGGGAAAATCAAAAAACCCCTGAGAAACCTAAAAATACGGACAATTACAACTTAGTTCGTGAAATATAGCGCGTTTGATATCCGTAAAAGTTGTTTTATTTCAACTTTATGAATTTTAGTTTTCATATAAGTAATTGTTGCATGATATTGTTATTTTTTTATTGCTGTTTAATTTATCGTTTGTGTTTTATTATTGAGTTGGACGTTATGTTTTGTTGTGTCTAATTTATATATAACTCATTTGGCCCTGTCAGAATATCAGTGCTTCTGGGTTATTCTGTCCATCAATGAATGACCCAGAAGTTAATTTTGCTGAGACGGCTTATTAGCAGCACACATTATTGTTCTTTGTTTGTCTCAGTTCGTCATTTTGTTTTGTTGTTTAGTTACGTAATATAATTCTTGTCTTTTTTTGTCTTAATTAAAACCTACTTGTCTCATAGTATTACTGTTTGTTGTAGAAATAAATGATTTCTATTCTATTCTATCTCACTGGTTTTCACTGGTAAAGCAGTTCCGAGCGCGCGTGTAGCGGCGTGTATCTGTGTGAGTGCGTCATTTGGCCGTTTGTAGGCAGTGCAAAAACTGTTAATACTGTGACAGAGGAGTGAACCCGGTGGAAGCTGTCTCAAGACGATGCTGTGCCAAGCCAACTCCGCAGCGTGAAGGTATCTGTGTTAGCGCGGGTCATATAAATTATGGTTTGTTTTTTAACAAATAAAAATTAAAAAAAAAATCTGGAAATATTTTTCAGGCCCTGGCTTCCATGGCCTTCAGACAAAAAACAAAAAAAGCTTAATTCTCGACGAAGATTATGGTTCAGTATAAAATTATTAAGTATCTATATTTTAATTGAAATCAAAGAAAATGTTGGTGATTTGTTTCCGAGGTCTTGTGCTATGTATATAAATTATGTACATACCAACCAGTGGCGAGGAGTCAAGATATGGCGAAGATAATCCGAAACAAGAAAAATCAACAAATCAGATATTAAACATTAAAATAAAACATTTTGTTTACTTTGGAACTCCTTGGCATCTACGTACGTATGTTTAACAAGTTAGTGACCTTAAAGAATGACGTAATTATTGAAATCGGCATGGTGAGTCACTGGGTGGGATTTCTAAAAGGGAAGCCGATGGGAATCGGTATGTATGGAACATTCGCCACTGATACCTACGGCATATAGGTGAGCTTTGAGCGAGAACATAAAATGCAATTACAGAAGACAGTAATTTTAGCGTAGTCTTGTAAAACATTGCCATTGACCTTGAGTAGTGGTGTCCTTGAATAGTGGCGTCCTTGAATAGCGGTGTCCTTGAATAGTGGTGTCCTTGTATAGTGGTGTCCTTGAATAGTGGTGTTCTTGATTAATGGTGACCTTTTACGTCTTAAAAGACTTAAACATCAACACAGTAAGAAAAAAATCTAATTTCACACTTCACACATGAAACACTGAGCTTATCGATAACACAGATTACGTCGAAACTAAACACCGAAGTACATTTAACGTGCACACAAAGTATAATGTCAGTCTTTGAACAGTCAAATCACATAAAATTATTGCTGGGAATGTTAAGCGTCTAGCTAAGTTATAATCGGCCTTTCAAACTATGTTTCTATTATCCCCCGTTTACACTGGCGGAACATTTACAAGAAAACATATTGTACGAGGTATAATGCGGCCACTGAGAGAAGAATGCATTGTATGACCGCTCCTATCGAGAGTCATTGGCCATCCTCTCAGCGGCCGTATTATATTTTGAATGTTTTCTTGTAGGTACATGTTTCGTCAGTGGAAACGGGGTTAAGTATGGTTTCTTAATATTTCTGATTATCATTAAAACTAATTTCGTCAAAAGAAATATAATATTTGACAAAGTAGGTAGATTTACTCTTGTACCAAAAGGTTTGATGATAATGTGGAAATCTGAGAAACAAAGTTTCAGTAAATCTGAAGGCCGATATATCGAGTAGGTACAAATCCATCAATGATTAAGATAGATATTATTTTAGGATGCTACATACTATTCTATTTGTAACTCTACGTGTCGTTCAGGCATACAAAGGCATCTATTCGTTATATTTATCATGGTTATTGCTATTATAGGTAATCTACGTCAGGATGGGAGTATTCTAAAAATTATAAAGGACCTTAGGATATTTTTAATACAATAATAATGTGTAGTTTAATGTGAATTCCATAGAGCTAAGGACGTTTAGAACGGAAAGTTCACACTTTGGAAAATACTAACTCGATATTAATGCAGGAAATTTTCTTTCATATGATAACGTAGTGATTATATATTAAAAAGTATATAATATTGCTGAAACTATACTATTGGTGCGTCAGGTAAAGGTAAATCTATCAATATATCTTAATACCTATAATGTGATTTACACACGTACATATGATTGTACATAAGTAGTAATTGTGCATTTGGTATACCAATTTTTTTGGGCCTTTCATTATATTTTTAATTCTTAAATATTAAACATTTACAAGTATTATAACATATTCAAGAAAATGAAAATTTCTCTCGAGTCCGCTGTTATTTACATTAACTATAAGTATGTTCCAACTATTTACAAAGTAGCAAAAAGTGCGCAAAAAACGATTTCACAAAATATGCATTTGAGCAATACGATAATATATATTTACAAAAAGCATACTTACATAGTAGTCTCATATGTAAATGAAACAAAAACTTAGAGCGAAGGAATTATACAAAAATGAAGTGGGTATTATAGGTCGGGCACGTTAAAGACAAAATAATCATGGGTACACGTTACCAACGATTAGAAATGATAGTTATCAACAAGTTATCATAATCAGGACCTACAATACATATCTACAATGTTATCTACAGTAAAACGATATCTAATTCTACAAACAAGTTATTGCTATCAGAAAATTTATCTATGTACACAGAAGCGAACCTTTATAAAAAAGGTCAAGACATCAAAAGTTGAAATCAAACAAAATTAAAATTTAATTTTATGCGTCTATTCTATACCTCGTTTAGCTCTACTAGAAATGAAAACTACTTCCGTTTCGTGTCTTACATAAATATCGTATCACATTAGATTAGAATCTTGTATATTAGTTCTCCTTAAATTAACTTGACGTGCGAATAATCTGTGCTGCCTTTTGTTACGAGTCAGCAACATGCGTTATTTTTAAAATCGGTTATTTATAGAAAACCTTGTATCATATTTGCACATGTAACAAAACGCTCAGAGTAGGTATGTCGAAGGTTTTAGTCCGAATTGTCTTGTCCCACTGCCACGTTCAAAGTTCTGGTGTCTTCGCTAACTAAGGATCTGTCGTAGCGTCGTTGCCGCGTGATTTTGGGTCTTACGTTGCTGAGAAGAGAGGCTGAAGTCGCGTGGGTTGGCATCCTGTTGACGTCCTTCCTGCCCTGGAGGAGAGGCGAGGTGACGCTGGAAGACTCGTCTCCTTCGTCGTCTGAAAGTGCTGGGTAGCTTTCCTTCATTTTCAGACTCCTTTCAAGCCGTCGAAGGAATCTATGTAAAAAGAAGGGATTAATGAATACAATCTTCTTACATTACACCATGGCTAATAATAACTCTTATGTAAAAAAAGAGTACGATTTCAATTTGTCCCTTGGCAGTTGGCACTGTAATAATATTTACAAACCCCTGAGGGTTGATTATCTAACGAAAGCTCGGTTCAGTTTCAGTTTCTTCGCTATTGTGGCTGTCATACAGTATGACAATGTGACAGTAATGACAAAAATTGGACAATTTGAAAGCACTTATCTATAAGTGTTCAGTTTTGATTTTCGTATCAATAAATTCTGTGGCAACACTAGTTGTCATTTTTGACAGAACTGATACCCGCTCAAATTCGTAACTCTCTCTCTCTAATACGAACCGCCGCGCGCGCGCATTATCGTATGCAATTTTTATAGTTTATTTATCAAGTTATTCTTAAGCCGTCCAACTTTCATTAAATTGGTGCTCGAGGAAAGAAGACGTGGATATTGCATCGAGGGGTAACGACTTTGACTACTATTTAACTACTACTTGACTACTTGACTCGATGCTATGCTGCGGGGGAGCCAGCAGTCTACCTGGTAAGTGCTAATTTTATGAATGTGACGGCCTGAACATTTCTCGCGTTTTTTAATTACAGTCCACTATTTAAATATCCATTTTGTGATCCCTTTTTCGTACAATAAGTCTATTTGAATAAAAATATTTGACTTTTGACTTTGACTTTGACAGTGCGAAACGGCCCCCTAATTAATTGTCTAATTTCTAAAATCTACGCCGTAGCCCGTCGTAGCTACTACAGCGCTACGAGAGTCGTAGTTGGTTTGTGTTGTAGTACCATCTTCCTAGTAATATTATAAATGCGATGTTTGGATGTTTGTTACACTTTCCAAGCAAAAACTACTGAACCCTTTCGGATAAAATTTGGCAAACTAGACAAAGAAAATGATTAAACAAAATATTTATTAGAGATCACATCCCGTATTGTTGGTGTTACGAACTGGCCATCAGGCCGGTGACAGTTTAATCTCCTTTTGTAAAAGCATTTTTTTTATTTTTTTATGTGCTCTTGCTTGCTGTCCTGCCTGTCTTGCTGTTATCTTACTTTCGGTTTGTATCTCGTTTAAATTATTATATTTCCTAACTTACTTTAAGCCTCTCTTTTACTTAACCCTCCTTTATAGATAGAATTTGTTAGTCTTAGGTCTTATAAGAAGCGTCGCAAGCTGTGAAGCTCGTCAAAATTAATTTTACGAGCGAGGTACACATCGCTACGTCCATGATAGACAGGCTTTCATTGTGTAAAATTACCAGTCAATTTAATTCATAACGTACTTTAATAAAAACACGAAGATTAATGGGAATAGATTTACAATTTTTCCCTATTATAGGTACTAGTTATAACGAAGCATTGAAAAATCGGCCCTAAATGTAAATTAATACTGATTATTTCATACTTAGGCCAAATACAGGTGAAAACATTTAATTTAAGGCTTGGTTACGCTACAACACTTACCTTACCAAAAATAACCACACTTTTGCATTTTTTCGATGTTTTTCGTTGTTTTTTGCATCATTACCATTATCAAAATTATCTTACTGCATTCAAAAATCATTGAAGCAATTTCACAGTACTTCAAAGTCTAGGTATGTTGATGTAGAATTTAATACGTTTCCGATATTATTTACGCCAAAAAGTTTTTTTAATTAATAATGTGAATAGTCTTAGCCTTCATCATACCTGATGGTAAGTATTGATAAGGCTGAAGATGGTTGCGAGCCTCTCCCGGAATCCTCATCACTGAGGAAAACTGGCTATGTTATCTCTAACTGCCGGAACTTGTTATGGCGTCAGGCTTAGATAAGATTTATAATCCTAGCCAGGCGGACTTACAACAAGTCCTACCCACCAACCAAACCGAATACAATATGTACCCCCGCTGGGAATCGAACCCGGGACCCCTGGGTCTGATACCCGTGGTTGTTATCACTAGACCACAGAGGCGGTTAAAAATATGAACCTTCTCAAGTGCTTTTTAGGCGTTTTCGGATGTTCTGTTTTTTTTTACAATTATCTATAATGTTTATGGTTACGGCATTTAATATTTGTAGCAACTAGAGAAGATTAAGAATGCTTGTCATGTTTTTTTGTGGCTAAAACTTCGTTTTCTATATCGTTGTCGTCGTCTCAGCCACATAACACCCACTGCTGGGTATAGGCCTCCCCCAAAAGGGGGGGTTTGCCATAATCGCCACGCTTGGCAGGCGGGTTGGCGATCGCAGTATGGCCAAGTTTGTAGGAGACGCTGCTGCCCATCTCCTGAAGGCTGACTCCCTTAGTCGCCTTTTACGACACCCACGGGATGAGAGGGGGTAGTGCTATTCTAAGCCGACACTACACAGCAGCAGTTTTCTATATAAAAAGATGTAATTCCCATACCAAGTTTCCAATATTACGGACCCTTAATAGACAATTATTCTGGGTTCGTATTTAGTTCTTATGTTTTTATTTCTAATCTTTACCTTATTTGATTACTGATGGTTCGCAATTTGTTGATTTTCGGCGGCTTCCTGGTGTCTTCCGTAAGATCCAAACTTGACGATATTTTTGATGATGTGTCCTAGAAAAACAAACAATTTGTCATCATTAATTAATGCAAAAGAACTTAGGTATCCTATTAAATGGTTTTGTAAACATGCTTCTTAAGATTAAATCTAACAACTTACTATTAATAACAATTATGAATAGCATGTCATTGAGCAAGGGAAAGTCGTAACAACATGATTTAACAAGGAAAAATGCTTTTCCATTCTGTAAATTCAGTCCAGCTTTGTTCTAGTAAAACAATGTCTATCTTACTCGTATATTGGTCATGGTTTAAACCTTTAAATGACTAAAGCAGTGGTTCTGAAAATTATTTGAGCTAGCGCCTCCCAATTTCTTTTTACTTTATAACATCTTAAAAACCTTAATTTTTTTGGGCCCCTTACCGCTCCCCTCTAGGCCACCAGCGCCCATAAAGCGGCGTCATCGCCCACTTTGAGAAAGACTGGACTAAAGACATAGTTCAACTTTCATTAATTCTATCCAAGAACTGACTTTACAGATTTATAAATGTTATTTTGATGACATGTCTCAAGTGACGGTAGTTGGTACTATACTGGTAGTAGGTAGGTATAGTTACTTAGTTATATAGTTTCTACAGAAACATTATGAAGTATCTATTCTACTTGAAATTCTATCCTCGTGCAATAATAATTCGTTATAATATCCATACTAACTCGAAATGTCTTTTTCTAAAGTATATAAACAGGTATGATTTAATTGTAGATATCTAATAAATAACGGTTACTATTTCATAAAAATAATGATCATTCATGACATAACAGACTATTGACCAAAGTTAAAAAGAAAACCACTTAGACAAAACCAGTTAAACCAGACATCATCAAGTTTAAAAAAAAGACAATAACTTTTAATCATTATCTGGTTCCTTTTTACGCTTTGGTTATTATTTATCCTTATTTTTATGCACACTTTGCACCCCGTTAAAGTATCATTTATAAAATTAAGTAGGTATTTAAAAACCAATCACCAACAATTACAAAAAATGATTTCCAAAGAGCTAGCAAGATATTACTACTTATAAGTAGTTGAAGAGGTTTCAAAGTGTGCGTTTTAAAGGAAAGTTCTAGAAGACACTGATGTTACACAGTTTGATGTGTCTCATGATGTATGCCCATTCAACGGTCATTCCTGCACCTGTCCCTGTATGACGCGCTTTTCAGACTACGCTATAATATAATAACATATAGCTTAAAGCTCATAGCACAACGATATCGCTCACCATACATTTACTTAGAACACGTTCACACTTAGCTATAATATATATTAAAGGCTTACTATACGCTATCTAAGTAAAGGTATGGTGAGTTATATCGTTGTGCTATGAGCTATAAGCTATATGCTATTATATTATAGCGTAGTCTGAAAAGCGCTTTATGATATGAGTTATCAACTTTAGCAGTATCGGACTTATGTTTAGAGACCAAACACTAGACAGCATTAGACAGTATTTTTTAAATAAGATGAGTTCTGTAACGTCAAGACAATCGATTGGTACCATATAAGTAGAGGATGTAATTTTTCTCATTTAAGACGGTTCGATTCCCGGTGCAGGTAAGTGACTTATCAAAAATCTTTGAATGCAGATTAATTTATTTTTGAAAACAAAGGAATCTTTCCTGTAAGTATAATTTGCTTACGTTAGTATTTAGGGTACTTTCCCTGCAACTACCGTATTTTTTCCACCCTAATCATTTGCGGTATAAAAGTACAATGTAAGCAACTGTCTGTATGTTATGTAATGTAAGCAATTTAAGTGTCGCGGTATTGTCATGCTACTCTCATTTAATTGATAGACTGGACTGATGAAAGACTGACGCGTGTATGGAGTCATACAGTCACCTCTGAGCTACGGCATTTTTGTCTCTTCAGCGGTTTCCGTAACCGAGTCGGCTCACATGGCTGAAAATAATTCAGGAAAGTCTACACGTAGCCGAAATAAAATACATTTGAGCGTAGTGACAGCCCTAGCAATTTGGCAAAAAAAATATTAATTTTCAATAACGACAAAACTTTACAACTTACAATGTAGGAACATGAAACAACATTTTTCATTTGGTAAGGACGGCCACTAGCTCCATTTGTGCAAAAACGTATATACAATTATTTATATAAAATAAATTATTTTAATAGTGAGAGTGTGTTAAACGCTAAAATAAATAATATTTACATCTTAAAAAAAAATATTTAGTGCGAATATCTTAAGTTGTTAATTTTAATTTATCAAAATTATATAGTGAAACGAGATTTGCAGCAATGGAAAATCTTATAACAACGGAAAATAATAGAATTTGGAGTATGTAGGTAAAAAAGTAGTAAGTACTTCTGTCTGATGAAATTGAAGGCAAGTTATATATAAAATGGAGTCAGTAAATAAAAATATAGAGAAACCAAAGTACAGTCGCGAAAGGTCCCAGGCTGATTATCTAACAGAAACACGGTTCAGTCCATCGCGTAAAAAAATGGATATGGACTTCATTTGACAGTTGAAGCTCATAAAATCACCATAATAATATATGGTCATCTAACTGTCAAATGAAGCCCACGTCCATATCCATATTTTAACGTATATCCAGTTTGAATTTCGTCCTGTCAATACTGTCACATTTTCATTCTGTATAACAGCCACAACAGTGACGAAACTGCTTTACAACAAAAAAAATCGGTTGTCTGTAAAGTCGGTTTACTGACGATAGTTGAACGTGACAACGTCATAAGAAAATACTGATGACACGCGGACGCATCGCTCACTCAAGTAGGAGAGAGACAGATGTCGAACGCTGCCGATCGCGGAGGCCGATTGTGCCTCTTTGTCGCTCGTTCCGCGCTCTCGCTTGCACTTCAAGCCTTAAATGGAACGCCTCAGAGCGAGGTAACGCCGCATTTTTTCGTGCGTGCAGCCAGCTTCATCGAATTGGAAGACGTTGTCACGTCAAAAATACCTAAGCATGAAACTAAATAATGTACATCGTTAGAGTTTGTTACCCTTAGTTTGACACTGAAGTAAAAAAAAACAGCACGTAAAGTTTTGAAAATATTTACTTAAAAAGTTTTTCTAATTTTCATATTAACTGTATGTTTTTTTTTAAATTACTAAAAGTACTTTTTCTCTTTAAATAAACCAGCAATAATCGGCCAGCATATTTTTATCCCAAAACCCTTAATACCTCTTTTCAATCGACTTTAAATCTTAATGGAACTGTCTCTTTTTGGGTTTGTAAGAATAAATATACCGCAAACGTAACAAATGCTATTCAGGCTTAATTTTGACATTGTCTTGAAGACATTCAAAAAAGATAACAAGTTCAACAATAACACTAACACAACAATATTAAGTGGTAAACTAATCCCGAAAGTACAAATTGACATAAAACTACTTGAGATTTTTCAAAAACGTGACATGTTAAAAATGTATGGTAAATATTTTAATGGTGTAAAGGTAGACACAAAACAATTTTACTTTAAATTGTTCATGGATATAAATTTTTTTTTGTAAAGTAGTGATGTAATCAGCCATCCGGTCGACCACCTGTACCGATATTTGTATGCGTTCGATTTGGACGATTTGAGTCGAAATACACGGACGTTGCCACGTGTCTCACAACCACCCACTGATAGTCGTTCTACGGCTATTTCGCAGCAAGGTGGACTACCGGGAACTGCCGCTATTGTACATGAAGGGGTTACAATCGAGGATGATAACAATAAGTTAGCTAAACCAACGTATCTCTACCCTACCTGCATCTCCAAGTCAGGCAATCGCAGTTCCCTCGCGGAGGCTACGGAGGCGACGGACGCGTTGGAGACAGAATCCTCGGAAGATGACGAGGAAGGTGGCGCGGGAGCTTGCGAGCGCGACCGCCGCCGCCCGCCCTTGCGGCTGCGCCCGCCCACCTCGCGGCACCCGGGCACCTCAACACACAACAGTATGGAATGGAACCTACCGGGCTGTTCGGAAATAATCTCGAAATACCCCATTACTATACGACCTAAGATCTAAAAGACCTTTTCTCATAAGGGATGAATAACGAATGGACTTACTACCAAAAGAGCGGTTCTCAATATGTAGGTACTATTGTCAATCAGACTGAGGCCGTACCGCGCAAGTGGCGTCGGCATCGAAGTCGGCTTCATTTGACAGATGGATGTGACACATTGTTGCTTTTTTTTTGACACAAATGGAAATTTACCAAAGACTAAGCCCCATATTCTAAGTCGTTCCTCCAAAACTTTTTACACTCCACTCAACCTCGTCGTGGGTAAAAATGGTAGTGTGCGCTAGAAAGAAAGAAAGAAAGAAAGAAAGAAATAATTTATTTGCTGGAAAACCATGTACGTACATTGCGATAGTCTACAATATTAATTTGAGGCCTATTAATTTGTGCTAGGAAATATTAATTTGTGCTAGGAAATATTAATTTGTGCTAGGCCCAACACGGAGTGGCTACGTACTCTTTGGCTCCTCCAGGTCCTTACGGAGTTATGACTTAGAATAGCGATTTCGAGGAGTATTTTGAAGAGGTTTTCAATGAGGTTTCGTTAAGTCGAGGACGAGTAAGTTTTGGAGGAACGACTTAGAATATGGGTGTAAGAGCAATATGTCATATCCATCTGTCAAATGAAGTCGATGTCGAAGCCGACGACACTTGCGCGGTAGGAGCCCTGGGTTGGGTAACTTTGTATGGACTAGTGGCGTTATTAGTTTTTCAGCGTTCATTAAATGTTTTAATACTGTTCTAAAGCATTACAATTGTGACATATAATCGAGTGATTACCTTTGCTTTAAAGTAATATCGGAGCTGTCAGCTGGTCTCAGCTGACTTTTTGTTTTTTTTGAATAACCAAATAAACACTATAAACATATTCGATAAACATCTGAAATCTCGTTTCTTTCCGATATAGTTTAGATATATATGTTCCTGACATTTATGTCTTTTAATATGTTCTTCTAAAATTTACTTTTTCTGCAAGTGGCCGTCATTTTCAACTTCAAGTAGAAAGTTGAAAAAGACGCCATACCGCTTTAAGTTCTCAATCACGCAAAAACGGCTGAACGGATTTGAATGAAATTTGCCACAGAATTCAGACACAATAATACTATTATTTATCCCAGACTACCTATACAGTCTGGGATAAACAATCAAACAGGATACATTTATCCCATGCACTTACTTCTAATAGGTTGTGCATAGAGTGAGGCATATGAGGTAATGTTGATTTAGTTGTGCCGGTGACTTCATGAGACGCTGTCCGCGATGTTCTTCTGTCCCTCTTCCTCCCAGACTTCTTTTGATTATTATTCGCCGACTTACAATGATTTCCTTTCACACATTCTGAGCTCGGGAAATCATAAAGACCATCCGAATCCGTAAATGGAAGTTGTCTCCCATAAAACTGTGGTGAAAACCTTCCCAGGCCTGTTTTATCACTCAATGGACTTTCGCTTCTAGAACTAACGGGGCTTAACGGCCGACTGCAGTCCGGAAGTAACGTAGGCGGTTTCAAACAAGCCTTCTCGTCAAGCCCCCTTTCGACACTAATGCATTTAACAATAGAACATTTGGTCACACCACTGGGCGCACATAAAGTAGTCAGTGGTATCTCTAAAGATTCCTTCAATGAAACCATCGTTTCCAATTCCTTAGCACTGGACGGCACATCGTCTACTCTCTCATCAGTTCCAATCCCTTCGTCATTGGATTCTAGTAGTGGGTCATCAGATAAAGTCTCTGAGTCTGATCTTCCACGTCTCCTTTCATTCGAGTCGTCGTTTGAGCCTGCCGGGCTAGAATTGGTTTTCATCAGAGGTCGTCTTCTAGATTGAAAACAAGAAGGCCCTCCGCCCGAGCCTGGGTCTTCCATCTCCGAGGGGCACAGAGGATTGCTTGACCCACATCGTGAAGGACCAGGGCTGGCCATGGAACTGTATCCAGATGAGGAAAGATTGGATTCCGATGGCGCCCTTTCTCCTCGAGCGGACATTGAGAAAGGGCTGAGATAACACATGTTACCGCTTGGAGGGGGCGGTCTGGGTGACATTGGTTCATCGGATTCTTCACTTGCGTTGTACGTGACTGTGATCAGAGGCGGAGGTTGGAACTCCAAATGCGGTGGTGTACGTCTTGGTGGAGGCGAGCCAGGAGAAGGTCGTTCTATCGTTAGAATGGGAACTCTTAGAGACGGAGGAGCAGGTGAAGGAGATGACATTTCTCGTTCCGAGTCTTGGCTTTGGGTAAAGCTTGGAGTAGGCGAATCAGTTAAATGAGTGGACGGCGTCGGCGTGTCAGTGCTGATAGCAGGTTGTCGCAGCTGAAATAATAATTAAAGTCAGAGTTGGTACAATTATTATTCCTTTTTTATGTAGCTTTCGTAAAATAACAAATTTACCCTTAATCTCAGTCCAGAAATTGGTCTTTCGGGTTTCGTTTCGCACTTTATCTCATCTAGCTCATCTTCACTAGGTGAGACACATGTAGCGGTAGATTCACTTTTTGTGTCAGGTTCCATGCTAGCTCGTGGCATTCTAGGCGAGGGAAGAGGGGTCGGTAGTGGTGTGGGAAGTGGAGTGGGTAGAGGTGTTGGTAGCTCCCTAATAGGCGATAAACATTTATTTATTCCACTAGGCACTTCGAGCAGGATCGAGGGAGGATGGAGTAAATTGCTACCTGAAGATGACGATTTATGAGCACTAAGCGGATCGAGTACCTGCAATAGAAAAACAGTTTATTGCTTTCATATATATTCATCTTTTACCAATTCAAATACAATGATATTTCAAAATCATAATCAGCCATTTTTAATGTCCCCACTGGTGCTTCTTTATGGATGGATAAGGAAGATTATAGAGACATTAATATATTTACAATTTTTAAACTATTCCATGACATAGTATCATTCAATTAATGAGCACATTTTTTTTTCTTTTTTTATGAACGACGGTGAGACTCTTAGCCTTCATCATACCTGATGTTTTAAGTATTGATAAGGTTGAAGATGGAAGCGAGTCTCTTCCGTAATCCTCAGTCACTGAGGAACTGGCTATTTTATCTCAAACTGCCGGAACACAATAATGCTGAAAATATTGTTGTTATGGCGTCAGGCTTAGATAAGATGGTGGTAGCTAGCCAGGCGGACTTACATCAAGTCCTACCACCAACCAAACCGAATACAATATGTACCCCCGCTGGGAATCGAACCCGGGACCCCTGGGTCTGATACCGGTGGTTGTACCACTAGACCACAGAGGCGGTTAAACTATATTTTTTACCTGAATCTCTATAGTATTATGTGGCCTTGTGACTGGTGAATCAGGTGCTAAAGACGGTATGTGCGATGATGCCAGTGAAATATCATCAGCATCTACAGTGTCATCTTGTGGAGATGATGCAGAAGGTGTGCTTGATATTGATACCCCGCCAGACGATGCACGCGACACCATTGCAGCGGATGATGAGAAATTGCGAAACATTGCCAGAATAGAATCCGCACTAGAGATTTTTGGAGTTCTGCAAACCAAGGAAAGGATTAGTAAAATGGAAATAAAAAAGTCAGCAAAGATAAGAAAATAAGCATTTAAAAATACCTTGAATATTTTTTTAAAGCAGCGTGGGCTAATGTCAAATCAAGACTAGACATGGAGTCACTGCCTTGATTGCTGGATGTGCTGTGAGGAGATCTTATTTCAACACCTGGAGATGGCGGAGTACTCGAAGCTTTTGCTCTCATTCCTCTATCAGCAATTAGTGACATCGGAATCGTTATAGTATTTACCATGTCTACGTCTGAACTGGAGCTCATTTCTGCAGACACTTTATTTAATAGTCTAGCAAAAGTGACTTTCTTTTCTAGTTTAGGATCTGATATGTGTCTCATCGAAGGGGATGTCGAAGGTGTGGAGACTTCGCTAGCAAACGAGGTTTCCTTATTTTCCATACCGTAGTCCACAAAAGCAGGCGCGCTTTCTACTGTATTGAGCGTTCGTTTCTCCGACATTTGTATCAATTCTCCCATCGTAATTTTCTTCGAGCGGTCGTTGCCCGACGCCGGGCTTATCAACTGTTGTAGTATTTGCTTTTTTTCTGCTGCGTTTTTCTTTGTAGGAGTAGAGTTGTTTCGTTTTTTCCGAGGCGATGGCGTTCCTGTTTAAAATCCTTTCGATATACAAACAATTATACAATCAAATCGTTCTATGATAAGCGTTTGATACGACATCGATGTTCATGACATAAACTACACAATATTTCTTAGTATTTAAAACTGTATTGAAACACTAATAAAAATTGTTAAAACTTGAAAGATCAGTATCATGCCTCTGATCTCACTTTATGTGCATCTAACGGAAGCCAATTCTTTAGGATAAGTGCCATAATATAAGTGTGCCAATTATTTTGGATTTCTAGTGTAAAAAATGTTGTTTGTAAGTGTTTTAAAGGTTTCAAGATGACAAGACGAATGAGGATGTTGATCTACCAATGTAAATCGATATGGTTATTGGAATCATGGAGAAGCAACATTAAAAGCGAACATTTAGTGCAAAGTGCATTAGTGTTACTAAGGACATTTATTTCCAATAACCATACAAAAAAGGGACAGTGTTATGCTGTGTGTGCAAAAACTATGCAATTATAAAAGTTTAATGGCAACGTTATATACAGTTGGAGAGATAGAAGTGAAGTGCACAACAATGTCCGAAAAAGAGCATGCTAAAGCAACATTCAAAAATAAAAGATCATCTTTTAAACTGTCATTTTATGAAAAATTTATTGACAGCTCTAAAGATGATGCAATAGTTGGACGATCTAGAAAGGTGTTTAGGAAGGAAGGAGCGTCTACTTAGAAACTTTTGTGCATAGTCAAGGGTGCACACATTGCTTGAAGTACAGAGATAGCAAGACCGAGTTATATTGGTCCAGGAGAGCATTCCACATTGAGTGTCATTCATCAGCAGGGACACATCCAGTGCTAGGAGAGCCCAGGTCACCGCGCGCTCCGCAATGATATTTACTTAATGTTCACGATATGGATGTCGAAATAATGAGTTTACAAATCATGGATCAGCTTTTTTTTATCATAGAGCATTTGGTGGTTTAAAGAAAAAAAATATATTTTCAAAGGAAAGTATCTAAAACATGATGCAAGTTTTGATTTTGCAAAAGCAATGAAGATAACGTAATTCTCCATGACAAATGGGAGGAGTTTGTTCAAATTATGTAGAATGTGATGAAGTCTGTATGAAAATGTTGATATGCATGAAAACATGAAACATTGGTAAATGCATCAAGGTTGATAGATTTCTGGGGCATTCAAGAAACATGACTAACACTAAAAATAAGCTTTCGATTCTTATCTGAATGTGAGAAGGTTTTATAGAAATATTGATATCGTGATCCATGATTGTTTGTTTGTTGTATCATGGATTATCTATATAAGTTTAAATAAGTACGTTTAACTACATTAAACTAAATTATGAAACAAAATGAGGAAAAATTGTAATCTGTTTTGTGTAATAAATAATAATAATAAAAAAAAACGATCATATGATAAGACTAAGAAGTATTAGTTTGACGAATAAACGACGCCGTCGGAAAATCCAAATACCGTAAAATAAAACGCAATATAAAAATAAATGCAAAATGTTAAAAACGCGTTTTAATCCGTAAAAGCCGTTTATTCAATGAGCAATGGATATGAGAGAGGCTCGTGAAGCGGGCGGAGCGCGCGGGCCGGCTCCGCTCCTTACGTCCGGGCGGCGGCTTTAACAGATCGTCCAAGCTAAAGGTGCGCGCGGCCCTCGGGTGCGGCGAGAGGCTCGACACCGACGGCTTGCGGATACCGAGCCGCGTGAGCAGCGTGCGCGGCTCGGCCGCCGCCGCGCCCGCCCCGGCCCGCCGCGCTGTGGACAAACCGCGCGTCATGCCGAGTGCCGCCGCCTCACCGCTAGTTACTGGTATATAGGCCGCCGCCTCACTGCCGCTCCGCCGTCGGCACCGCGGCGTACCGCGAGCGCCCGCGCCGCGCCGCGCCGCCGCCCCCACCGCCCCCGCTCGCTAGCCCAACACCCGATGCTACACTCGCGCTTGGACATTCTTTAGGGCTCTTAAACTAGGGTTGCCGAACACTGATTTTTTGTTGGATTCACGAAATTGTTCATTCAACTTTCCCGTAGGTGTGGTTCGTTTGGTAGTCCCAAATGGCCTAAACCCTTGTTCGGTATTTGTAACTTGCTTATTATTGTATAATTCACACCTTTTCTTTATTGTGTTGGGCCTCATAACTCAAAATTTTCCAGAAGTTGAGAATCCCAAATGTTTGGCAACCCTACTTTTTAAATTTGAAACACACTAACAACGACCATGCTTGTGCTTCTCAATAAAAAGGTGACCTTATCTTTAATCAATCAGTGTCACGTCCATTTTTGTGCAAACAATTTAACGATCAAAATGTCATACGCAGTTCCATTTTCCATTATATAAAACATCCAGTTGGAAGTGTGTCAAAATGTCCAAGCGCTTTATTTATCTGGAAATCCTTTGATGACAAACATATAGACACAATTACTTTAACTTGAGACGATATGTGTAAGATAATCACCAAAAATTTAAAAACTTAGTTTCACCGAATTTATTTAGGTATGCAAGTTATTTGTTAATGATAATTTCAGTTCTGGCTTAGGTTTCAATATGAACAGAGTTAAAAGAATTGTGCACCTCACGAAATCCAGAAACGAAAGATCTTTCTAACAGAAACAAAGTATCTAATGCACAAACTCTAATCTAATGCTGTGCATGCACGACAAGATCAGAGATGCTAAACAAACGCTAGAGTGGAGTGTTTCTGGATCCGCAAGTTTCATAACACAGAATAGAAAAAGATAGACAAAGAAGAAAATTACGCAAAACGTGTCCTTACCATCCCAGAGACAGTGCGTTTATTGAGAAAATACATGAGTATAGCAGAAATATTCTTACAAATAGAACAAAGCTTCATCAATATTACTGTGACAGATACCTACGCCATACAAAATTATGGGTCACCTCACAAAAATTAACTAAGTATTATGAAAGTCCGTGTATTTATCATAAAAAGTGACTGTGATAAGCTTGTACGCATTGTGCTTTCAAAATAGATTGGTAGAACAATTGACTGAAATATTTGGGGGTACCAATTGTAAGCCTAAAGATTTGCCCTCCAGTTCGTGAGACAAGATAATGGTAAACTTACGCCTAGCGCATCTGTCTGCTTCTTCTGCGAGGAGCTTTTCGATCTTCTCTGGAAAATGTCTTTTGGCGCACCATATCAGTCCGACCATGCCCAGTACGGTGAAAACAGCGAAAAGGCCAAGCCAAAACGGCTCTTGAAGCATTTTTGTTCCCAAACCAACGATATTAGGTGTCGGATTGGGAATCTCACACCTGTGAATTGCAACAAATTATTTTAGTTTTCAAAATGCCTTTGATAATATTTTGCATAGAAACCGTGATGAAAATGGCGGTGTGTCTCTTCGGAGTCTTCGGTGCTATATTTTTGATTTGAGTAGACTAATAACATATAATATAATATTCGAGTATAGTACATCAAAATACGAAACGAGGTTCACAAGGAATTTTATTGAGTCCAGTACTAATAAATTTAATGTGGTTTTCATGATTCATCAAAGGATTAGTCAAATCTCGTTATTAAGCAGAGCTCGGCGTAGTAAATGTGAAACTTTGTATTTTATTCAATTACGTAAAAGCGACCAGACGAATTTTGGATGTTATTTGGCACATCGTTCAAAGCCGGGATCAAAACATAGGATATTTGAGAAGGATGATATCGCAGGTGGCTAATAGTACCTGAACAACAACCCACCTCTTGCCCTTCCAGGAGGGGTTGCACTGGCACAGGAAACCACCATCCCTCTCGGTACATGCGCCCCTGTTGTTACAAGGGCGGGAAGCGCACGCCCGCACGCGCTCGGCGCAGCGCGGCCCGCGCCAGCCGCGCGCGCACGCGCATGAGAACGCGCCGCTATCGCCGCCCGCTGATAGCGAGCAGTTGCCGAACACGCATGGGGAACGCTCGCACGCCGTTAGCACGCAAAATATGCCTGTGCAACAAATAAACAGAACCTTGATTCAACTAAAATTCATTATCATTTGAATGGCGATAGAACTTTTAAGTTCGCCTGGCTGGTTTCATACCATTTTATTTAAGTCTGACGCCATAACAGCAATATGTGTGTTCAGGCGTTGGATTTAAGATAGCCAGTTCCTCATTGATTGAGTTTCCGGAAGAGGCGCGCTTGTACTTCAGCCTTATCATTACTTAACATCAGGCATGGTGAAGGCTAAGTGTCTCTTCGCAGTTTACGAAACAAAACATCATCACTGGTCTTCCTTGTGGACGGGTAAGGAAGGAGAATGGACCATGACCCATCATTTGGGCCCAATGTGGATTGGTGGGCTTTATGACTGTAAATACAGCCGACACCAACGTCTTTATGCGCCTTCCGAAGCATAGAGGAGCTCGAGATAATAAACACCGTATTTTCTTCACTATTCTTTTGAGGTTAGGGGTTCACTGTCGTCTGGGAACTTCAAGGCATTTTGTTTGAGTAACGTACAATGTACGTACAAAGTATAATGTTTACTAGTATAATATCCGGCGCACTGGCAGTAGTTCCTGGCATCGTTGGTGACACACACAACGCCGTGTCGGCGAACTAGAAAGCACATAAGAATGCGTGGTATCTAAAATAACTAACTACTAATCTACAGTGGCGAGCAGATCAGCAGACGAATCTTTGCTAAAGGCCTCTCTAGAGAACCTTTTTGCGTTTTAACGGTCGCCACACGAGGACGTACGCCGTCCTTACCACGATGCAATTCACCAACACGACCTAGCGACCAATTGAGAGATTTCAGCTTTGATTAAAACAAGCGTTCCTAGTCTGGTAGAATCAGCAGTTTGTTGTGATATTCCACCCTTTCATAACAGAACTTATTGTAATAAATCAACGCTATAATACATACCAGTATAATATCCAGCGCACTGGCAGTAGTTCCTGGCATCGTCGGTGACACACACACCGCTGTGCCGGCACGGGTTGGGGTAGCATGACTCCAGGTTAGTCTCGTCGGGGAGAAGCAGCAGTTTGTTGTGGTATTCCGGGTCTTGGTAAGAGAATTGGTTGTTAGAAAAAGAAATGTTTAATGAAAGTGGAACATATCCTACAATACTGAAACAAGAAAAAAAACAAATTAGACATTTAAGGGCAGGTTTTTACCTGTATGAGTTTATACTTCTGTATGAGTTCTGGATAGCTTATCTGGCAGATATATAGTTTGATAGTTTTAATACGAAAAATAGGTCAAACTATTTGCCAGATAAGCATTAAAGAACTAATCTGTCGGTGGTGAACCCGGCCCTAAGTCTTCTAATATTCTACCTTTCACTATTTTTTTTTGTCCCTTTTACTTGTATGCGCCCTCATCATAAGACTATTGCCGCTTAAGTGAAAAATGTAGATACCTGCGACATATAAGATCTACTGAAAGTCGCCTCCAAGTTAGAGTGTAGAATTTTCATAAATTTAAGAGACTTTTGTCTGCCAGCCTGCGGGAGCAAAGCGTAATGATAAAGCAGGACTGCACCAGTACCTTTGTTGACGGCCACGGTGATGGCCACGTCCAGCCCTCGGGCGGAGGCGTGCTGCGTGACGGTGAGCGCGTGTAGGTATGACGTGATGACCAGCGGCGCGCGGGCTGTCTGGCGCTCGCTGCGGGTGATTGCGCAAAGGGTCCATTCTGTGCCGTTGTTGTCCGTGTAGCTATCCTTGACCTATAAAGGATAAGAATAATCGATTAAATATGACTACTTTTATGTGATAGACATCACGTGATCACAGAAATGCTACCACGACAAACCCTCTTGACAATTTTATCGCGTAAGCGTAGTGTCTGTCTCGCTGAAACAGATATCGCCAAATAATTAAACTGTGTGTGGGGCGGGGCACGAGGGCCAGCGTGTGGGCGTGCGGGGCGAGCAGGCGCGCGGTGATACACACCTGGACCCAGCCGCGGCCGTCGCCGCAGGGCTGTGTGTGGGGCGGGCGGGGCGCGAGGCGGGCGGCGTGCGCCACGAGGGCCAGCGTGTGGGCGTGCGGGGCGAGCAGGCGCGCGGTGATACACACCTGGACCCAGCCGCGGCCGTCGCCGCAGGGCTGTGTGTGGGGCGGGCGGGGCGCGAGGCGGGCGGCGTGCGCCACGAGGGCCAGCGTGTGGGCGTGCGGGGCGAGCAGGCGCGCGGTGATACACACCTGGACCCAGCCGCGGCCGTCGCCGCAGGGCTGTGTGTGGGGCGGGCGGGGCGCGAGGCGGGCGGCGTGCGCCACGAGGGCCAGCGTGTGGGCGTGCGGGGCGAGCAGGCGCGCGGTGATACACACCTGGACCCAGCCGCGGCCGTCGCCGCAGGGCTGTGTGTGGGGCGGGCGGGGCGCGAGGCGGGCGGCGTGCGCCACGAGGGCCAGCGTGTGGGCGTGCGGGGCGAGCAGGCGCGCGGTGAGGGCGGCGCGAGGGGGCGCAGGCGCGGGCCAGTTGGGCGCCGCGAGCCGCCCGCCAGTCCCGCCCAGCTCCACCACGTGGCTCACGTTCAGAAACCCCACTGAGAACGTTACACTTCATAGTTAGCCTAATTCCTTTATATTTATTTATCTTAGCACACAGAACTCATATAAGTGGAACCACAAAGGCACAGAACACGAGAAACCTCTTTCTTGTGCACAGCACACAGCCCAGCGGCATTTCCAACAAAGACGGCGAATCGGCCGCTGAGGCTGCCGACATCAAAAGGACAGTTCGTTTCGTGTGTAATGTAAGGTTGTAACGTAAATGTAAGGATGTAATGTAAGCTTGTCGCCATAAGGGCGGTGGTGACGGGACGTTAAATGATACTCGTAGTCATGATAGAAGTACCATCCTTTAATAGTAAGTATTAGTATTCATACTCTTAATATAAGGTTAGTAGGTACTACGTGCCTGTGGGCAGAGATGCGTAAGATGATCAGGAAAGATGTTATTCGAATATCTGCACGTAATATTCGTATTGTCATATCAATGCCATCATATAAAGGCACTCAGATAAAGACCAAGTGCTGTTCGGAGCCGCTCATGGTGGCGGCTTCTCTGACGACTTTGCTTATATAAGCCGCCGCCGTGTCCCTACGAGTACGAGTACTGTGTACTTATGAGTGTACGTGTGTATGGGTGTGTATGTGTTTGTGTATGTGTGTTTGTGTGTGTATCTGTGTATGTTGTGTGTGTGCCAATTAAATAATAAAACCAAGATAACCCGAGAGGAAAAGCTAGTGTTAGTTATATATATATATTTGTATCGTCGTCTCAGCAACATGACTCCCACTGCTGGGTATAGGCCTCCCCAAGGATCTTCACAACGATCGGTCCTGCGCAGTCCGCATCCAGCGGCTTCCCGCGACCTTCACCAGATCGTAGGTCCACCTTGTCGGGAACCTACCCACGGAGCGTCGTCCTATGCGCGGTCGCCATTCCAGAACCTTTCCGACCCAACGGCCATCGGTTCTTCTCGCTATGTGTCCCGCCCACTGCCACTTCAGCTTAGCAATCCTTCGAGCGATGTCAGTTACTTTAGTTCTCCTACGGATCTCCTCATTTCTGATTCGATCACGTAGGGAAACGCCGAGCATAGCCCTCTCCATTACACGCTGGGTGACCTTGAGCTTTCTTATCAGACCCATAGTTAGCGACCACGTTTCACTACCGTAAGTCATCACTGGCAACACACACTGGTCATAGACTTTCGTCTTGAGACACTGCGGTAAGTTGGACGCGAAGATTTTATGAAGCTTCCCGAATGCTGCCCAACCGAGTTGGATTCGATGGGAGATCTCTTTCTCGAAGTTGGACTTACCTAACTGGACTGTCTGTCCAAGGTAAACGTAGTGGTCAACAATTTCGAGTGTAGTGTTCCCAACGTGAACTGTAGTGGGTGTGACATGGGAATTACACATGATTTTCGTCTTATCCATGTTCATCCTAAGATCCACTCTTTGGGAAGCACTACGGAGATCTTCGAGCATTGTGTTCAGGTCCTTCAGAGTCTCAGCCATAAGGACTATATCATCGACATTATTCAATGATGTCACTGTGATCAACACCGTCAAGACGGGGAGCGATATCACCGAATGGTACGTGGCACGTTGAATATCAACGTGAAGCTGGAAAGATTGCGGCTGATATCCAAAACCCCGAGAGCTTTCAACTCGAGCTCCAATACCGCTTCGAAGCCCCTGAGAACAGCATAGATGTGGACGATCTACACAACACGGTGGTGGATACTGTCCGTACGGTAGGGTTCAAGTAAGTAGACCCGCCGTCCCAAATTAAAGAAACTCTCCGACTCCTACTCATGGATCAGAGACGTGAAATGAGGCTTCAGAACTCAGCGGATGCTTATCGTTATCGGCAGCTAAATAGGCAGATCTCTAAGTCTTTGACAAGCGACCTTCGCCAATGGCTATCGAGCGGAATAAAGGCACCAAAGTGTTCGCGAGAGATCTGTCTATTGGGCAAAGCCAGATGACGAGGCTTAAAACTGACGACGGTCGCATCATTTCTACAAAACCTGAAATCCTAAGGTAGATCGAGAGTTTCTATGGGCAGTAATATTCCACACAGACACCTGTTGAAAGCAAGGCTAAAGACCCTAGAGCCAAGCTTACCCGACACTTCACCGAAGATGACCCGGACGTCAGCCTGTACGAGATTAGTATGGCTCTCAAACAGCTAAAAAACAACAAGGCGGCGGGTAATGACGGAATCACTACAGAACTTCTCAGAGCGGGCGGTAAGCCGATACTCAAAGTCCTCCAGAAGCTTTTCAATTCCGCCATAGTCGAGGGCAAAACGCCGAGGGCATGGAATATAAGTGAGGTTATTGTGTTCTTCAAAAAGGGATATTACACCCGTTTGAAGAACTTCAGACCCATCTCACTTCTAAGTCATGTCTATAAGTTGTTTTCGAGAGTCATTACGAAACGTCTCGCTCGCAGGTTCGACAACTTCCAGCCTCCCGAACAAGCCGGGTTCCGAAAAGGCTTTAGCACCATAGACAACATACATACGCTGCGGCAGGTTATACAGAAGACCGAGAAGTATAATCTGCCACTTTGCTTGGCGTTTGTAGACTATGAGAAAGCCTTCGATTCGATAGAGACCTGGGCGGTGCTGCAGTCTCTCCAGAGGTGCCAAGTGGACTATAGGTATATCGAGGTGTTAAGGTACTTCTCAAACTCGATTTAAACCGGATTTAATGGATTTTTAAATTGAATATAAATATATAAAAAATTGCTAATTAAATCTGTTTTTTTTTTAAATGGATTTATAATTTTATTTTAGAGAAATTAGGAACTTCTCTAAAATAGTTCTCAATCGTTTGGTAGTCTTTTTCCTTTGGGTAACTAGTAACCGTTACCTTACAATTGACTCTGGGGAGCGGAAAGATATCAAGAATTCCATTTATCTTGTTATAAAGGATAATATCTTGTAATAGTTGTTTACCTATAAAAACAAAAAGATACGAGATGTAGCTGTCTTAAGAGAAGTTATTTGACAGACCGTGCCCATTCTACGCTTGTATTTAAGTAAATCAGGATCATAATTATAATAACTGAGAGTGTTTTTTAAGTATGGTGTTAAGAATGTAGGTTTGTCTTACTGTGAATACCCGCCACTCTCTGTAGACGTCCACTGTAGGGTGTCGGAAGAGAAGACCAGCGGCTACTTTAAGAATAGCACGTTGTGCTCTTTCAACGTCGAGGAGATCTGTTTTTGCAACGTCACCCCAAACCGCAATACAGTGGACGAAGTCGTCCTGAAGGATTCCAATAAAGACTGGCATAGCGCATAATATACTGTCTTGAAGAGTTTGCGGTCCCCTACTTGTTTAAGGGTTTTAAAAATATATATAAGCTTACGTAATCTGGGTACGAGGGAATTTACATGAAGCCTGAAGGTGACCCAATATTATCACAAGTTTTCCATAACAAATATTATTTAGTTGATAGTAGAACCATAGTCTATATAATCTCCTCTATAACTTACCAGTCTTGAAATGCGCCAAAAATCCCGCTCCAGTGACATTTTCGCCAGTCTTCAACCTCAACCTTAGCACCTCTGAATGCGACACGAAAAGCCCGTTGGTCAGAATGCTGGGGTTCATGAATGGACGGATGGGCACGCTCTGGAGGTCCACCTGGACTTCCAAGAACGAGTCTTCGGGGATAGCACCGCTCAGATTGGTGGAGATGCCTTTCTCGAACGTTCCGTAGCCGAAATCGTAGTAGCTGATGTTGAGAAACACGCGTTTGCCTGCCAATATTAGTTTAATTTGAGTCCTTTTTTAATTCCTATTCTTGTTTTTGTATTTAGCTTTTCTTTATATGGATCATCATCAGTGAGATATCAAAGAGTTTAACGGAACAGATATATGACGTCAACAGTTCCCTAGTAACAGTATCTCGATAGTTTGATTGGGAGGGATGTACAAATATAATCGACGGTAAGCTGCAGTATGTGTGAGGCTCAACGATACAATCAAACACCATGCTCATGTTTTCCAGTCTGTGACGTTTGGGGTAATGAAATAAGCTACACCACCAGAAAGCTACGAAAAAATACCTTTTATGAGACCTCGTCGAAAGCGCATTCCTAAATATTGTATTTCAGAACCTTTAAAAAATAAAATATCTTACAAATAATAGAATATGAATGGGTATTTTATTTGAATAAGAAATTGTTTCTTAAAACCGTATTACTTTTTGAAAACTTGTTTACCGAACAAAACTCTACTGGTTGACCGGGAAGGTCCTCGATTGAACGTGATTTAATAATGTATTTATACGTACCAGCCGGCGCCAGTATATCGATGGTGCACTCCAGGTTAGGCAGCAGGAAGTTGGGGTAGTTGGGGCTGTGCAGTGTGCCCTCCTTGGAGGTGAAGGTCTGCGCCGGGCAGCCCGCCAGCTGCACCGCGTGCCAGCTCAGCGAGAAACCCGCGCCTTGGTTGCTGACATACCACACACTTTACTTTAATTTAATGATAATAATAATACACCTGTACATACGAGAACAGAAACAGTGCCATTCCGTTCCGTTTCAACCTCTGGCAGTGGCTGAATTTTAGTCCTCACAAATATAAGCCAGAATCGACTCGCTAAGAAGAATAATAATAAGTATTAAGAAAGTAATGGACAGTGGCCACAAGAAAGTCATCTATAGGACGTACCGGACATCTACGTGGAAAACACTCTCTTGCCCCCCTTATTCTGTAATTCTGACAGTTTCAGTGGGTAACCGAGTTTGACACATCATGAAAGTGCATTGCTGCTTTATTATAGAGAACGAGCAACCCGTGTGCGCATAATGCGCAAAAAACACATTTTTTATATTCAATTTAAAAATCCATTAAATCCGGTTTAAATCGCTCTAGATTTGAGTTTTTGCTAAATTTCTCGACTTATCCGACCACTTCAGACAAATACCTTTCTAACGGTGTATTGCACTTGATTGTGCGACTTTTAGTTTAGGAGGAGAAGCGGCTTCACTGCCGTATTATATATATAGATAGCGACTTTGATTTTAACAGTAGCAGCCGTGTACTTAAACCTTATGCTATACTTGGTTGCCCAGTTAAGCTGTCAGAGGTACTGAATAAGGGGCTGATCAGAAAGAGTAAGTTGCTAAACGTCCAACAGGTTGTCTTGTCTTTATTGGCGATTTTCAATCAATCATTAAAAAGGATAAGCATGTAAGTTTCAACAATCTTACTTGTAATCGGAATGAAAGTGCAGCACCGCTCGGTTTTCTTCCGCGATCCACTTCGTCACGCCGAGAGACCCGCAGTACCTCGATGATTTCATGTTACTTGGGTCGCGGAGCTAAAATAATTTATTGTGAGAATAGTCTAAAAAAAATCCAACACTGGTCCAAAAACGGAATCACATTAATGACATGATTGTGCCAAGCCAATTTCAGACTTAAGAATAAAATCGAAAAAAAACTTAATCTAACTATGAAAATCGAACAAGTTACGTGTCGGGATCGGGACAAATACAACTTCTAAAATTTATTAAAATTTTATCATTTTAGGCTGTTACAAGCACTTCGATACCATCAAAGAAGCTATTACACTATCGGTACCCAAAGCCCTAAATGGAAATGAAAAGAAACTCGTCAAGAGCTGTTTTTCTTTCTACGTTTCTTGGAGCATGGAGTCAGGCATACCTCAATGAAGTCGTACAAGCAATCCTTCTGGTATTCGAGCTCGATCTTGTGGAATATGAAGACCAGCCGCGTTTCAGGAGGTCCTTCTACATGCACCCAGTAGTCCAGATCGTTGTCGTAGTGGCTCGGGTAGTTGGGACTTGATAGCACTCCTGAGAAAGTCCAAATAATGGCAGATGCTATACTGGTTTTCACGAGTGACGTACTTACATTGCCAAATAAGCAATACACTGAATATCGAAGAAACGCAGAATCAGCGAAAAGTACCTACGAATGTTAACACGTGATGAAGCCAGATTTCTCTCATAGGGAGAAGCAGCGAAGTTTTGTATGGAAGAATGAATAGAACAAAATGAATGAACCGGGCTATGGAAGTTTATTAGCTCGCTGCATATATATACAATTTCCATCATCTAATAGTTCAGCAGCACATCAGAGAACTACTTATTTCCTCAATGGAAACCAATTTGATCATGTAGGTATTGTTGTTGAGCTGCGAAGGATCAAATGGCCAGCATAAAAGATTTCTGTGTATGCTTATAGAAACTGAATGTTAGAAATGTCTCTAAAATATAGCGCGAGCCGACTAACCTGTGAAATTGTTGTGAAATCATTAAAAAAAATGTGATAAACTCGTGAAAATTTGTGACTGTCATGGGAATAAGATTGCGCTAATGTTACCTGAGGTCCCTTCGACAGTTCTGTTGGTGAGCACGTGACGCGCGTTGAGCTGCCGCTTGCACACGAAGCCGCCGGTGATGGCGCACTTGTGCAACGTCCAGTATAGCCCGCTGGGCTGGGACGGGACTGGTGATGACTTCCACTGAAATACAGGATTCTTTATAAACCCATATTAAAAGATAACGAAGTTTTGCGTTAATCTACGGATTGTTGTTATTGTCAACAATAATTCAAGAAGTATTTTTGCCTTTGCTTGCTTTGCATTTCGGCGTTTCCTTTTCATTTTTTAACACATCGACCAACGTGCGGTTAAACTGCCGAAACTACTTCCATTATTGCGTTGACAGCATCGCACCCACGTTATAACCTGAAACCCTAAAACTACCACTTTGGCACCTAGCCAGCACACAGAGTCAGCGCTGTGGTCATTACTCAGCCTGATCCCGGACTTCAAGTGTCTCCAACTCACCTGAACCCCCAAGCACTCCTCCTCTTCATCAGTGTCGTTGTACATCGCGCGAAGTTACCCAGCCCCCCCCCCCCCGGCCCCCCATTCAGCCTTTTAAGGGTGTCGGGGGTTAGACTCGACGAGGTGTCGGGGGGCGGCGAGGGATAGGGTGCTGGACTCGCGAGTCCGGTATTCTAGGTGAGTCCAGCATAACCGTTTGGTATGCGTAAAGGCAATCCCCCCCATTAAAAAAAAAAAGGTGAAGTTATCCCTACTATCTTTGTGCACTCTCACCTACCCAGTACACCGAGCTAGCGCTATAGTTACTCTGCCTAACAGCTGACATGATGAAGTCTCTTCACTCCTCTTCAAGGGTCAACCTGTAGTGACTGCTTTGCCTCAATCCCTTACACAATGGAGCGCTCATCGTAAAATGTCTTCAACTAACCTGAACCCCCAAGCACTCCTCCTCTTCATCCGTGTCGTTGTACATCCAGCTCTGGTACCCCACCACACTCCCATCCACCCAAGTGAAGTTATCCCCGCTGACCCTGTCCACCCTGGCCCCCAGCCAGTACACCGAGCCAGCGCTGTAGTCGGTGCTCTGCCTGATCCCAGATACGATGAAGCGCTCCTCTTCGGTGGAATGCACGGAGGCTAGTTGCATGTTCAAACCTTCGCAGACCTGGAGTGAGGTTTATAGTTTTTATTTTTTTCTGTTAACAGATTTAAGTGGAATGGAACCTGTTCAGTAGGCCTAGCACGAATAACTTTCGAGTAAGTATCGAGGAGGTAAAGTAAAAAAAGGATGAGATATTGAGCAGCGTTCCTACCGGACGTAAACGGAACTACATTTTCCTATACATTTTTTGACATTACGTGATCGATACTGTTTCGATAGTTTTTCGTGCTAACCCTGTCTTGAAAAATTTGAAATGACCAAATATGTTATTAGATAATTATGTTTAATTCTGCTGTATGCCTGTATCAGTACATTTGTAATAAGTGCGCATCAAAAAACTTGAAGTTGTACCTGTGGGCCAACTTCAAGACCTATGAGACCTACCTTCAAGATCTACCATGAGTTTTTCTTTCCGTTTACTGTACAGTAAACGGGAGACATTTTGTATGCGAATCTGTACAGCGCCTCTAGTGGGCAGTAACAGAACTACAGATTACCATACAAAATGTCTCCCATTTACTGTACAGTAAACGGGAAGGAAAACTCAATGGTAGGCCCACTGATATCAATTGTTCAACAACAACAGTTTCATTTAAGGACCTAAGTGAAAATATTAATATTTAATGAACTAGATCTCGGGGTAAAAATAATAACAATATTTTCAATGATATTTGCTGCACAATTTGAAAATTAACAAATGCAATAGGTTTGGTACGTAACAGTGTTAGTTCAATAAACATTTAAAAAAAAAACACAAAGAAGCCACTTCTTCCGATTGGATGGTAGCTAACTACATGTTTTTCATTACTGCTATAACATTCTTCTATACGCTTGTTTCATTTTACGATTGCGTTACTTCTGTCGATGAATTTTACTACAAATTAATAAAGTAAGGCCCGAGTTTAACTGCAAGTTCCAATTAATTCACGAACGGATTGTTTTGGCATTTTTTTTACATACAAATACACCAATCATCTAGCCCACGTTAAGTTTCATGAAGAGTATATGATACTAGATAATGGATAATCATACTTCTATATTTTGTAAATGCATACATAATTTACATATTAAACACCCACACCAAGACAAATAGACATGTTCACACAAGTATTTGTCTTGTCCGGAGATCGAACCCTGGACCTATATCGCAGAATGTATAGTACCCCTTATTTTCCATAAAATAAATGTCAAACTTTACCTGTCCGTAGCTAAATCAATCCGTTAGAAAGTTTGAACAATTGGTTTTATTTTAGGTTTACTTTTGCTTCGCTTTAAAATATTATCATTAATCACATTCAGCAACTTGGCGCACGATAAATTAATCACACAACTTTACAAACCAAACAGCGTAATTATATATGTTTAAGGTGTCGAATGGATTAAAACTTGTGTTCTTAAAATACTTAACAGACCCATTAACAAGTAAGTCTGAAACACAATACGTTATTAAGAAGCAAACCATCTAAAAAGGATTAAAACAGACCGCTTTCATCGGCTGCCGAGAAAATTATAATACCAAGAATGTTGTTAGAAAGTTGCTTCTGTTTTGTTTGAAATAACTCTACAAACGTAGGGCTGACTCGGTCAGAAAAATAAGAAAAAGTTTTGATAGAAAAAAAGTTTGTGCATTTTTCTTAAAGTTTTCTGTGTTATTTAAGATACAGACGGTAGGCACTTTTTTAAAAGAAAGAAAGATAGAATAACTGAATAAAACACATGAATTTCACCTGTGTGAGACTGAAGTGAGGTCACATAAAAATCGGACCACAGTCAAATGATAAAATGGTAACAAATGATAAACATCTGTAGGGTTGCTTACTAGCAAGGTGTGACTATAGAGTCGTCAAGGTTGAAATGCAAAAAGGGTCGAAATAGAAACTCCGGTGACTTTCAAACTTAGTTATAGAGTGATTTGTATCGCTTCAGTGAAGACACGAAACAGCAGACTTCAATTAAAGCTAAATTATTAAGATTTCAAACTTTTCTTTGTTAAAATTTGTAACGGTTAACTTAGAAGTTTATTGAGAATAATGAAATCTTATCTATTCTTAAAGTTTTCATTTACGAATTTTATTACTTGAATTTCAATTCAATCAACTAGTTTTAGCAGAAATAAATATTTTTTTACGGTATTCATTCAGTTTTTATTTATTCTACATTTTAGTAAATAAGTATGATAAATAGCAATATATGTTATGAAATGTAAGTATTATCCGCCTAAATATGTCTATTTGTCTTGGTCTGGATGTTTAATATGTATATTATGTATGTATTTACAAAAAAAAAGTATATAAGTATGTTTATCCGTTATCTAGTATCCATAACACAAGTTCTTACTTAACGTGGGCTAGATAATTGGTGTGATTGTATGGAAATATTTATTTATTTTATTTATTTTAAATAACTATCCTGGGAATATTCCAAAAGTGGAAATAAAGTGAAAGTTATTTTTGGGAACTATTTATACTTATTTTCTATTTATGTTTTTACAAGTAGTAATAAAAAATTTTTTGTTCATTCCACAATCTACACATTAAGTAGAGTAGTTGCGGCTACTATAATTTATTCCTTGGCCACAAATGGACCTACCCCAATTGTTCCAGGCAGTCAATAGCTAAATAAATTTACCTGTTTAGCGGTGACCCAGGAGGCTCGTGGGTAACCGGAGAAGAGGTAGCAATGGTTGTTGAATAGGACTTGCTTCACGTCCATGCACGACTGGGCTGTTGGGACAAACATTATGTATTATTGAATACAATTAAAATGTATAATTATAAATTCAAATTAAAACATAACTAAAACGAATATATGAATACTTTTTTTCTGTACCTATTGAAAAACTTGCGTCTTGCTAACCAACCCAGAGAGCCTAGTGTGAGTTTGCAAATTTTCAAACGTTACTAGAGTAAAATTTCGATAGATAAGACCTATATCAAGATAGACGGTAAACGTATACCTACCTTGCATGTCAAAAGTTTGATCCACGGTCAAAGTTTATTAATATAAATGCAATATGTTTTAATTTGATAATTTGAGTGATATTTATTTATTGTTTTTTTTTACATTACGTAACATGAGTTTAAATTTTTTTTTGACAGTTTTTAATAATAATTTTAATTTTGGCTATTAAAATAGGTTTAGTATTAATTTTAACTTCTATCACTTGTAATCAAATTGTAATTTATGACGTATGATATTAATTAATTTGCTAATATTTTATTTGATATAGTTTTAATCTTTATTATTATTATTACTGTTTTGCACACCCATCATGGGTAAAATATGACGAACTATATATTGTAAATAAATGAATTGAATTGAAAGTTTTACGACCTAAGCCAGTCCGTTTGACACCATTGATTGCCATGACGCTTGCTAGAGCTCGTCAATAACATTTCCACATCACCAAATCTCGCTCGTGACGTCATGGTACTTATTAAAAGTTCGATACGCTAGATTCTGATACAGTTTGAAGCGCTCTTTTCGTCTATCTCGGTATAGGTCTGTAGCTATAATACAATAGGAATAAGTTTGAGACTTAATCTCTCTCGCAAACGCAAGAGTCACGTTTCGATTTGCAAGGTCACACTAGACATTCGGTTACCTAGCTCAAGGTTATTTTTAACCGACTTCAAAAAAGGAGGAGGTTCTCAATTCGGTTGGTATATTTAATTTTATATATATATTTTTTTATGTATGTACACCGATTACGCCGAGATTTCTGAACCGATTTCCATGATTCTTATTTTCTTCAATGCAGAATAGTTGCCAATTGGTCCCATAAAAATTTGGTTTCGTTTGACCCAGTACTTTTTATTTTATGAGCATTTTTATATATTTCATTTCATTGTTGACTCGGACGATGTAGTATTTACGATAATTTTGTTATAATGTACATGAAACCTTATCTAATCTAGAAAAATCCTGCTGTAGTTTACAAGACAGCCTATTACAGACACTAAAAAGTAAAAAAAAACTGCGTTAATAAACCGACTTCAAAAACTAAAAAGCAAAAAATAAGCCTTTTGGAGTCGGTGCCAGCCAAGGCAAGAAAAATAAAAGAATAGGAGCTTAAAGTAGAATGTCTTGGCTGCCACCGACTTCAAAAGGCTTATTTTTTGCTTTTTAGTTTTTGAAGTCGGTTTTTTTTCAAGACTTTGTATTTCATAACGTATTAGCTTAACATAAATACTTGGTTATACAGAAACCTCAAGACACACAAGTCTTGTTCATACACACAAACATTTGTCTAGTGCAGGAATCAAACCCGCGACCTTGCACCTACAATACAGTTTTTTGCGACACAGTTTCATTGCCAGATTGACGAAGTCTGTAAAATGTTAGAATGTCATAAATCAAGGTATCAATGAAATGGAGCGATGGACGCCATAATGGATTGGCAACTCAGTGCTAAGCTTGCACCAGCCATCCCTGATATTAGATGCTATACGAAAAAAAAAAGAGTTTCAATTTCAATGGATGGTTGAAATGAGCGTTTTGAATGGACATCACTTTAAACGAAATAGAGGCATCTATAAAATAAGCCATTTATCTGCTACTTGGATATTTATGGTTTGGTCATGAAAGGCAATGAGTTCGCCCGGTTCGGCAGAAATGGACCGTGGACCAACAAATGAACCGAGACCTTTCCTGGTCACGCGTGAAGACGCTGGTCTTAAAAGATTACCAATGATGTCAGCAGCTTTCAGATGTCAGAGATTATGTTTGCTAGATTTATTTTTATCGTTACTTTGAGGACCACGTTGGGCGCCAAAATATTCATTACCTTTTTGTTGAACGAGATCAATTAAATTAGGACAGTTGTTCCGTGGTACGGCTGACTACTTAATTCATGCATTAATGAGTTTATTTTAGTGTACAGTTAACGACATATACGGTTTTTACAAAATGTAACTGATTCAATTCTGAACTCAATGGCTTACGTCTTAAAGTTCAAAGTCGATTGGAGTTTGATAGTTTTATATTTAACCATATCTTGTAGTCTGTTTGTGAGTCGTATATAGATTTCAGTCAATGTAATAGTGTTGAAATATTACATTATGAGATGTATTTATGTATTGTATTTCACATTACACAATACACACAATAACAGTCCACAAACTTAGATTTATACCTACAATCCACTAAAACTAAATATAAATGATAGTTTCGAACAATTAATAACAATTGTGCACAGCATTGATCTAAATTAGTTACCTAAACAGCAGGTTAATTATATATTTCTGAAAGTTATAACAACAAACAAATAAAAAAATAATTTACGATACATCAAACTTTGATATTAAAACAGTTAAAAAAATGAATCCAAAAAAGAAAAACAAAACGGGACCTAGTTGGGAGACTTCAAATAAAATATGAATGATTTGAACGTTGATGGAATATATCAACTTCAGCATTGAGCTCATTTTAATTTGTACACGTTCGTTACAGCGGATCGTTTTCGATCGTACGTCATTAAAGGCGAATAAAAAAGAACGGGTTGCACTTCAGGAGCGCCGGCTGAAGTAAAAACCGCTTACACGAAACAGTAGGAGCAGACATTTTCGCCGCGCGGTAGACAGAGAGGGGGATATTACTTCCTCTCCTACGCCGAGCCGGCGGTCTACTCTCCCTCCATGTTACGAATTTTCGATCAGGTCACGTGTCCTAAAGCGACTTTAACATTTTTTACCCAACCCAAAAATTTAAAACTGATGTGCACAACGCCGCTAAAGAAGTTTTCACTTCAAAAAGTTTTTGGTTTCGGGTTCTTTCAAACCTAAATCCAACCTCATTTAATAGTTCTGTATCTCACACCTAATTCACCACCTCGAATAACAAAGCTCAGCTCTGCAAAGAGCGTCTGTCCTCTTGGGTTTGCATTTTAAAGTGACTTAACCTGTCTCCCTAGGTTGGAAGCTTTCGCCTCAAACCTCTTTTGGAGCTTAAATGCCTCAAGAAGCGCCTTTATATAGCCTCAATGCTATCCTTATGACATTCATAATATGGAGACCAAATCACCAAGCAATAATACTTCAGCGAATTAAGGAACTAAACAGTAAAATTATGCTACTTGGGTCTTTAAATGGACGTACAGACCTCAAAAGAAAACCCATTGTTAACGGAAAGATTAATGGGATTAACCTAAATTAAGATTAACGGAGGAGCCCGTGGCGCTTGGACTGCGATTGTTGAGGTTAAGCAACTTTCGCAATGGTCGGTTACGGGATGGGTGACCAAAAATTTACTATCTCGAGCTCCTCCGTGCTTCGGAAGGCATGTTAAGCCATTGGTCTCGACTGCATTTGCAGTCGTTAAAACCCACCTATCCGCATTGGGCCCGCGTTGTGGGTCATGGCCCGTTCTCCTTATACATCCATAAGGAAGGCCTGTGGGGACTTTAGAAATGGCTGATGATGACGACGACGAAGATTAACGGATTAGATTAACAAGTATTTTAATTTTGTAAGTTCAGATAAATTCTGTAGAACATTTCGTGTGTGCGCGAATAATCTAAGGTTAAAATAAAACGTCAAAGGTTATGAATAAGTTCACAAAAAAAAAATGAGCGCCGAATCGCACCAAACAAAATCGCGTCAAAAAGCTCATGTATTTTAAAATATTCAGAACTAGAAAAAGTAAATTGCCAGCGGGGCTCGTTAGCTAGTACCACTTGTTCATTTATATTCGTTCTCTGAAGAGAAATTCGGGCCTTGATTCTAGGTATTTTCAAATACGGAGTTTTGGAAGCGAGAAATTTGTTATTCGACGGGAATCATAAAGTGTTGATTAGGTATAAAAGTTTTATCCGGTAGTTAAAGACACCCGAAGGTGGTCGTAGCGCAGTGGTTCGCGCGCTCGGCCTACGATTGTAGCCGTTAAGCAACTTTGGCAATGGTCGGTTACAAGATTAGTGAGCAAGAATTTATTATTTCGAGTGACTCTGTGCTTCGGAAGGCACGTTAAGCAGTAGGGTTATGACCATTCTCCTTATCCATCCATAAGAAGGGCTGGTGCCCCAGCGCTGGGGAAGGTAAAATGGCTGATGATGACTAAGGACACCCGTGAGTTTGTGTATAAAACTTTGTAGAGATCTGAAAAAAAGTAACAGGCAGTTTATTCAGATCTTTATGCAAAGTTTTACTCTCTATTTTAGCGTTTCTATAAGATTTTTAACCGCGTATGTGGTCTAGTGGTTAAACCACCAGTATCAGACCCAGGGGTCCGGGTTCGATTCCCAGTGGGGGTACATATTGTATTCGGTTTGGTTGGTGGTAGGACTTGTTGTAAGACTGCCTGGCTAGCTACCACCGTCTTATCAAAGTCTGACGCCATAACAACAATGTTTTGAGCATTGTTGTGTTCTGGCAGTTAAAGATAAGATAGCCAGTTCCTCACTGATTGGGGATTCCGAGAGAGGCTCGCTTCCATCTTCAGCCTTATCAATACTGAACTTCAGACCATTGCGAAAGTTGAGGAGCCCGTGGCGCAGTGGTTCGCACGCTCGGCCTGCGATTGTTGGGGTTAAGCAACTTTCGCAATATAACTAACTATAGTCATACACTATTCTATTTTGTATTTTATTTTTATTGAACTACGGGGAGACTCTTAGCCTTCATCATACCTGATGTTAAGTATTGATAAGGCTGAAGATGGAAGCGAGCCTCTCCCGGAATACTCAATCACTGAGGAACTGGCTATCTTATCTCTAACTGCCGGAACACAACAATGATGAAAACATTGTTGTTATGGCGTCAGACTTAAATAAGATGGTGGTAGCCAGACGGACTTACAACAAGTCCTACCACCAACCAAACCGAATACAATATGTACCCTCGCTGGGAATGGAACCCGGGACCCCTTGGTCTGATACCGGTGGTTGTTACCACTAGACTACAGAGGCGGATAAAACCATGATAGCCATACACTGTTCAGCGAAACTGCTGTCCTGTACACGTTTACGAAAGTCTTGCGGCTGTCTAGATTGTGGAAGTGGACATATTATATGACGGTCATTCTCAGCGGACCAGAGCCCCTACCGCGCAAGTGGCGTCGGCATCAAAATCGGCTTCATTTGACATATGGATGCGACACATGAAGACTTACCAAAGACTAAGAGCAGGCCCCTACCCCGCAAGTGTCATCGGCGTCAACATCGACTTCATTTGACAGATGGATGTGACACATTGCTGCTTCTTTTTGACACAAATGAAACGTACCAAAGACTAAGAGCAATCACATCCATCTGTCAAATGAAGTCGATGTCGATGCTGACGACACTTGCGCGGCAGGGGCCCTGATTTGTGAGCGTCAATACAAATATTTACTAAGGCTTAAATTTTTCGGGGCTAATTTTATTTTTTGGGATTAGTTCTAGCAATTATTTGATAACAAATGGATGATATACTCTTAATTTGGTAAAACATCATAGAAAATATTTTTTTTCTACGTTGTTGTCTTAAGGTGGTACGACTTCCATACAAACAAACATTGCACATTAATTGGTTCATCATACATTAATAATTCATAAATACATGCGCAACTAACTCGTCCCAGTTATTTGTTTGCGCGAAATATTAAATATGCTTGTCTTATTAAATAATAAATTTATAATTTAATGAGGATTTGTTTAATTATCGCCACCGCGAATCAAATTTTCGTCACGCGCAAAAATGTATCGCTTCGTTAATCCAAAGCTTAATGGTTTTCTGAAGTGCCAAATGTACTCATTTATATAGTTTAACGTGTTTTTCAAGTTTTATCGTCGGTACAAAATAAAAGATAAAAATCCTGACGGAAATTATACGAAGAACGTCTTGTCCTGAGAATGACCGTTAAACAGACTCTTTTAGATGCCCGTTGCTTGAAACTAGAGACTTTGCGTTTAAAATATGAAAATCTCGTATGAAATTTCAGTGAAAAATGCAATATATTCTCATAAACTATTAAAATATCTACGTTCAACTTTCAAGTAATTATTATGATTATGATCCATTACAATCAACTAAAGGCTATTAATGGTCACAAAGGTGTTTTGGAACTTAATGATGCTTTTAAGTAATAGAGCAACAACCATAAAATTGCTTTTGTTATTATTATGAAAATTACTAGCGGCCGCCCGCGGGTTTATCCGCGTAGTTTCTGTTCCCGTGGGAATTTAGGATAAAAAGTAGCCTATGTTTTAATTCAGGCTATCTTCTATCTTTGTGCCAAATTTCATGCAAATCGGTTCAGTAGTTTTTGCGTGAAAGAGTAACAAACATCTTCACACACTTTTGTAGGATAGCATAGGATAGGGCAGGACTAACGACCTCCTGCTTCTTTGTTTTAGCGTTTTTTTTAATGCTGCATCTAATAAGTTTCTCTACAAAGCGGGTAGATTTTCCACTTCATAAAGTGTGCAAAGTTCAAACAACGAAACGTTAAGTAACATAGCGTTAGCGTTATTCCGGTGAAATTTAATTTCAGCATGTTTTGAACATGTACAAGTTTCATTTTGTGTGTCGCTCGTGACATCACTTGTAGCTACAAAAGCGACACACCACAATGAAACGGCATTCGCATTGTAAAAAAGATGGTCGAATTTCACTGCAGCGTCACAAGTGCTTAGAGTTCCGTGGAAATATAAAAAAGGTACTAACTATTATACTGTTAATTAAAACATCGTCGGACTTTACAACTTTATTCAAGTTATTTCTAGAATTTAAAATAGTCTTTATTGTCAACACCGTAAGAGATAGAGGAACGCAAAGAAAAGTTTGTTTTCTGCATTCGATCTGTGAGGCAAAGGAATTTGTGTTTTACAGGCTTGCGTTAAAGCTGGTGGAGAACGAAGTTGCATTCGCGATGTCCGGTTCGGTTGTGTTCCGCGGCATTGCATTCGAGAGAGAATGGAACGCAAAGTTGAAATTGAAAACAAGAGACGAGAGGTTTTTTTTCCAGATTAGCCTACGTGAATACTCTTAGTTCTGTCATCTGCACGAAAAGTGTTGTCTCTGTCTAGTCTGTCTAGCAATAGACACAGCGAATGCAGAAACTGTGTGAAGAATATAAAATGTTTGTAGCATTTTGTTCTCTTTCGCGTAAACTTTGAGTGAGATGAGAACTATCTTTGGCGAGTATAATAGGAATAAGTACCTAGATGTTTTATTATGATTTTCGTTTTTCCCGTCTGAGCAATTTCGATACTTGTTATCTTATATAATTAAGAGTAATAATAAATAGCAGCTCGTTGCCTATTGACTGGTAACGCAGCAGCCTCTGCTTGCCGCCCCAGTCGCCAAAACGAGCTCCTCTCACTACAATACTATATTTAAGTTGACTGTAGCGTACTCGCTCTCAATGCTTCTTGACTGGTAGCGCAGCAGCTTCAGATTGCCACCCCACTCCCTTAATAGCCCTCGCAATATTACGCTGAATATCGACAGAATCATATCACTGTCAGTCGGCGTGATCTTAGCCTTATATCTGACGATGTACCGCGAGTGGTCGGATTGGAATCGCAGGCGCAGCTCATTGCGGCGTGACTGGTAGCGCAGTAGCTTCAGTTTGCCGCCGCACTCGCCACAATAGCCCTCACAATATTACGCTGAATTTCGACAGAATCTTACTCACTGTCAGTTAGGCACTGCAGTAGCTTCAGCTTGACGCCCCAGTTGCTGAACACCTCATTTCGCCGCAATTCTACATTTTGTGTTGACTATAGCGTACTCACTGTCAGTCAGCGTGATCTTGGCCTTGTACCCGGCGAAGTGTCGCGAGTGGTCAGAGCGGAATCGCAGCCGCAGCTCGTTGCCTCTCGACTGGTAGCGCAGCAGCTTCAGCTTGCCACCCCAGTCGCCACACAGGCGCCGCGCGCGCGCTGCGTGTGCGTCACGCGACCAGCCCGCGCTTGACGCGTCGGATTCCGGAAGTAAGTACTCAGGTTCTTCCCACACCTGGTGATAGGTAAAATATTACTTCCTTACGCAGCAGGCAGGTGTACTGTTAGATAGGACTAATCATTCTTTTGCGTTTATATATTTAAAAAGAGTTTCTTATAGTACATAACCGTGCTTTCGTACTGCAAAAACAACATGCTGGTTACGGATGCAGCGTTGCAACCGTGTGTAGTACATAAGCACGGGAAAGCTCTTTGGAGCTCATACGTTTCGGCGACCCACGGCGACCGTATCATTTGAAAAGCTTGAGAAACTCACAAAGCAAAACAATAATTACATTCATCATAATATTTAACAAGAAAATATACTAGAAAAGAGCAACTAGTCTCATGTCGCCCTGACGGGATTCGAACCCGAATCCTTGGAAATACGGCCCAATGCACTAACCAATTATGATACAGAGACCTATCTATTTTCTAGTATATTTTCTTGTTTAATATTTATCACATAAAAATAGCATTGTAAAATGCAAAATTAAAAAGTTACATTCATCATACTTACTTAGATAATATTTTTTTCTTGTGGGAATCGAACCCACGACGCGACAAGATCGGCAGTCCAGTACCCGAACATTTGAGCCACTACTGACTACACCGAAGTCGTCATCTAAACCACAGTCCAGTCTTTTATCTGCCTACAAACAGCCGGAATGACGCACTCACTCAGATACGCGCTCGCTACCAGGCTCGGACTACAGTGAAAACCAGTGAGATCCGTGTAGAGATAACGAGCGGCGCGTGTGTGTGTGTGTGTGAGCGCGTCATATCAGTCGAATGCAACAACTGTTTATTATGTTTAGACTGTAAACATTATAGTGAATCAAAAGAAAGTTACCTCATTCTCACCACTGTAGGAGTCGTGGTGGTCCTCCAGCAACCACTCCTCGGCGACGTGCTCGGTCGCGTTCTCGATTCCGGGTTCGATGATCTCCAGGAAGTCGTAGCTGCAGCTGGAGACAAACATTTATGTAGTACTGGAGTTGGCCATCATCAAAGTATCAGACAGTACTGAAGTTGGTCATCATCAAACCAGTTCCTTGACACCAGGATCTTGGACTACGGACTCTTAATGCGGTTGTATTCCGACAGTGTTTTGATCGTGGAAGTGAGACGCGGCTAAATGCGTGTATAGCAGCTTCTCACTCCGACAGGGCTTGAAAATCTACTTAGTTATGTTTAACATCAACACTTTTCTACAAGAGCATTTTCATAACGATTTAGCGAAGTCAGACCGATGTTTTTGCGGTTCTGATCAAAGAGTTAAATATATTCCCGAGCAAATTTAACCAGTCACTTTAGTACTTAACGCTTACTTATAAAATAAAAATAAATGCAAAAAGAAAAACCAATCAAAGTAAAATTCACAAGGTACAGAAACACGGTAGAGATAACACTCGTAGTTAAGAGTACTACACCGAACCACACAAAAGAGAATATTGAAAATGTCCTACAAAGAAATCGACAAAATTGTAGAGCAGAGAAAGAATTGTAATTCACTTGAATTGCAAATTCGTCTCTGTTCTACGTTCATTATGGCAATGATCAGAATTCTATCTCGTCTGTACCGTTTGCACGAAAACCCCATCGAGAACTTTAAAAAAGGGATCTTGCACACTTGCTCCTACCTTTGGCCCAACTTAAATATCCTATGTTTATGAAAAAGACTTTGTTTTTACTCAATTATATTCGTAGGCTGATATTGGCAAGTGTCTTAAATGACAATTATTTTACTGCAATGAAACTAAAGAAAATGGTTACACCTAAATTTTTGTTTTGTCATTCTTCGACGACGATTTTGACGACCTGTTTGGCGCAGGGGTTCTAACCCCGCCATCTGCGCCAGAGGTCCCTGGGTCGATCCCCGGACAAAACAAATATTTGTGTGCATGAACATATCTATTTGTCTTGGTCTGAGTGTTTAATATGTATATTATGTATGTATTTACAAAAAAAAATATATATGTATGTTTATCCGTTATCTAGTATCCATAACACAAGTTCTTAATGAAACTTAACGTGGGCTAGATAATTGGTGTGATTGTATGCAAATATTTATTTATTTATTCTTCAAAAATCGATAGTGCAATTGGGCTCCTGCAAACTTACTTCCGACGGGCTCGAGTAAGAATCGAAATAGAATCAACGTCAAAAATCTGTAATTTGGTATTCTTGAAATTGATTTGCAAAAGGAAATCTCAAATCAAGTTTTGGCCAATCAATAGTGATAATGATAAGCCGCGGGGCGATCGCTACTATGTCCATAAACGGTGAACTCAACTAATAAATTGTCCCCTATCAAAAAAATCATACCTATTATAATAAAACTATAGCCATAATAATATATTCATCTTATACATATACATTATATACATATATAATATATTCATCTTACGTCACTACTGAGCAATTGGAGAAAGTCAAGGAAGAGTGTCTCAGTAAAAAACAGTCGTCGTCAGTATCACCTCCATTCTCGGCGGTTAAAATTAATATGAAAAGAGGCGCATACCGCGATAGTGGCCCTGTTGGATTATCGCTTATCGACGATTCCATTTTAATAAGTGAACATGGAAATAATAATCACGAATCATATTATGGAAGTATCAATAATAACTACGGGGCGGGTAGTATTGGCGCAAGTGTAAATCCTATCCCAACGGTCATCGATGAGCGCTGCGATAATACGAGCTGCGGCGACAATTACCGAGCGCCCGTCGAGCGCGACGAAGCGCTGCCGCTAGCGCTCGAGCGGCCCGAGTCAGTCGCCGCCACCAGTGACAACAATACGAATAAGCTATCAGGAGGTATCGTTTCACGGGATAATCTAACGTATGCGCGGGTATTACGGTCAGAAAACGAATGGCAGGAGGTTCAAAAGAAACCACGCACGACGAAAAACCGCTTAGAGGGCAAAACGGGCATTGTTGTTGTGGATACTAATAAAAAGTTTAGAGCTGCAGATAGGAAAATACCGATGTTTATTACTAATGTCGACAAGAATACATTAGAATCAGACATAGTGAACTATATCCAAAGAAAAACGAAAGAAAAAGTTAACCTTGAAAAGGTATCTATAAAACGCGAGTGTGAATACAATGCATTTAAATTCCTGATATCACAAAGCAAAATGAGTTTGTTTTTGGATGCGAAATTATGGCCTAAGGGTATCATTTTTCGGCGTTTTATTAATTTTAGGAACAAACGTAATATCGTTAATGCCTTTACGGGTGGCGGCTCGGAAAACAATCAATGGAAGAAAACATTTATAAATTCATAACATTTAATTGTAAAAATGTTAAACGTTCTGTAGAAACTATACGTGAGATTTGTAAGAGATCAGATTTAATAGCATTACAAGAAACTTGGTTGCTACCGGACGAGCTACCTTTCCTCAATAGCATAAGCGACGAGTTTAGCTGCACAGGGGTTTCAGCTGTAAATACTTCGTTGGGAATGCTGCGCGGGAGGCCCCATGGAGGAGTAGCACTACTGTGGAGGCGCAGTGTATTTCAGGATGTGGTTGTTGTGCAATGTAATAACCCACGTATATGTGCCGTTAAAATAATGTTACCAGATAAATCCCTGTTAGTGATGAGTGTCTATATGCCAACGGATGCAATGATAAACTTGATGGATTTCACGGACGTACTTAGCTCGGTGAGTGCTATCATTGACAGTTGTAGTATAGACTGTGCATATATGTTGGGTGACTTTAACGCCCACCCGTCGGAACTGTTTTACAACGAAATGTCAAACTATTGTGTAGAACAAGAGTGGCAATGTAGGGATATTGACATATTAGGTTTATCCTCGGGAACATATACTTTTATTAGTGAAGTACATGGATCGAGGCGCTGGCTCGACCACTGCATAACTACTAAAGCTGCAGCCCACTCTGTGCTTAATGCATAAGTAATATATGATATGTCGTGGTCGGACCATTTCCCATTAGTCATAGAATGCAATTTAAATGTTATTTTACCTAAGAAATTATTTAGACGAACCCATAATCACAACTCCGTTTTGTGGGGTGATAGAAATCAACTTGAAATAGACATGAGTATAAGAATGAATGTAATCATAAATTGAAATTAATTGATTTTCCTGACGAACTTCGTTACTGTTGTGATAAAATGTGTTGTGATCCCGGACATAAATCTATTATCGATAATTTATATGATAAAATTGTGACTGCCTTGAGTGAATCGGCTATAGTAGGTCGTAATCATGCGAGGCGTGTAAAAAAGACCATTGTAGGATGGAACAAACATGTATCTAAGGCACACGGGGAGGCTAAACTTAAGTTTCGTGTCTGGGTTTGTCATGGTAAACCAACTACCGGTACTATATATAAAGAAATGTGTGAAGCTAGACGGCAATTTAAGTCACGATTAAAATGGTGCCAAGATAATGAGACTCAAATAAAAATGGATATCCTGGCTTCACATCATTCGAAAAATGATTTTCGCTCGTTTTGGAAGCATACAAGCAAACTGCAATGTAAACCAAGCCTTCCCGTGAGTATTGATGGCAAAAATGAACCTGAACAAATAGCTGAGTTGTTCAAGGATCACTTTTTTGTAAAATCTCCTTTAGGGCCCTCGCAGTCGATGCTAAACGCTGAGTTCGACGTGAAAAGGGAAATTAAAACTACAAGCATTAGAGAGTTAAACACTATTATAAAATCTATGTCTAGAGGAAAGTCCCCTGGCCACGACGGACTCAGCATAGAGCACTTAAAGTTTGCTGGGCCTGATTTAGCAAGAGTTTTGTATATGTTGCACAGTTTTTGTGTGAGTCATAGTTACCTGCCAAGTAAAATGATCCAGACGCTGGTAGTGCCGATAATTAAAAATAAAACCGGCGATGTAGCCGATAAAAATAACTATCGCCCTATCTCACTAGCAACTGTAATATCCAAGGTTTTTGACAGTGTGCTTAATAGACAGCTTAACAGATATATCAGACCACATGATAACCAATTTGGGTTCAAGCCTGGACTGTCGACTGAAACGGCTATCCTCTCTGTTAAGCACGCTGTGAATTACTATAAGGAGCGCAAAACACCAGTTGTTGCATGTTTTCTGTACCTTTCTAGGGCATTTGACCTGGTTTCATATGATTTGTTGTGGCAAAAGCTCAAAAAAACCAAAGTACCATCAGAATTCATAAACATCTTACAATATTGGTACAGAAACCAGGTCAACTATGTTCGGTGGGATGGTTTGCTATCTCAACCATACGGGTTGGAGTGCGGGGTGAGGCAGGGTGGGCTGAGCTCGCCAACGCTCTTTAACCTGTATGTAAATGAGTTAATAGAGGAGCTGAGCAGCACCAGGTTGGGCTGCTTTGTAGATGGCGTTAGTGTCAACAACATTAGTTACGCGGACGACATGGTGTTGCTCAGTGCTTCTGTTTGCGGTATGAGGAAACTTGTGGCTATCTGCGAAAACTATGTAAAGTCTCATGGATTGGTGTACAATGTACAGAAGAGCCAAGTTATGCTTTTTGAAGTCGGGAGCAAGCGTTTGGATCGACTCCCAGCAATATATCTTAACGAGTGTGTATTGCAAAGGGTGTACAAATTCAAATATCTGGGCCATATGTTAACACCCGACCTCAGTGACGACGAGGATGTTGAAAGGGAGCGTAGGGCGCTGTCAGTTAGGGCAAACATGTTGGCTCGCAGGTTCGCACGCTGCACACATGATGTTAAGATTAGACTCTTTAGGGCTTACTGTACTACTTTCTACACGTGTAGCTTGTGGGCCAACTATACTCGTCGATCCTACAGCGCCCTACGGGTTCAGTTCAATAATGCTTTTAGGGTGCTGTTGCGGTTGCCGCGCTACTGCAGCGCATCAGGGATGTTTGCAGAAGCGCGAGTAGACTGTTTTTATGCGACTATGCGGAAGCGGTGCGCCTCCCTGGTGCGCAGGGTGCGGGGCAGCACCAACAGCATCCTTAGCATGATTGCAAGCAGACTGGACTGTCGGTACATGACTCATTGCTGCACAACATCTGCCGGGGTGGTGCGGGTATGAGACGTGTGCATACAGTCTCTGAATTGTAAAATTAAAATTATAATAATTTAATTTAATATAAGATACTACTAACATAGGTTAAGTACAATTGTTACTAACAAATAATGAGTCAAGTAACTTGAAATAAATGAATTGATTGATTGATAGCGTTGTAAAAAGAGAGAGAGAGAGAGAGAGACAGAGAGAAAAGTAAGTATGAGGAGAGCCTGAATAAGATAGTGAAAAGAGAGTAGGAATTAGAAATAATATGATAGAACGAGCATTTATTTACAAAAACTTAAAAACTAGCCATTTCCTACCTAACCAGAGAACGCAATGGGTATGACAGAGCATGACTTCAGAGAACTGCAGGGAGGGGTTAAGAAAGCGTTTCTTCTGGGGAAATACGGTAGCGAGGTTAAAAGGGCGTCTTTAGAGGAATTTATGGTACAAGGGAATTTTTGAGCGTGGGGTATTTTTGAGTCCCGGGCCTTTGCCTAAATCCCGTACAATTTATTATTATCTATTCTGTGGCAGAGATCATAAAAATCTCTGTGATAAGTTATTTTGTATATATTTAATGGAAAATATCTTTTTCTTACGGGAACTACACTAGATAGTCAAAATTTATAAAAAAGTAGCAATTTAAAAATAAAATAACTTAATTTTGTTGTGTTACTATAAAGAACCTTACTGTCTATGATAAACCGGATATCCACTGACTTGTTTGCAGCCACTATGGTTGCGTATTTCAAAAACGTCAAACTGCTTCAAGCAACTGTAGTTGCGAGGGTCTTGTTGGCACAAAACGATAAGAAACTGTGTGTACAAGGGCATAAGGTTTATTTTAAATGGCTTTAGACCATAGAGTATATATTTCTTTAATGTGAGAATGCTGTCTGGCCAACATTGCGGAACAAATTTTATAGAAAAATTTATTTTGAAAGTTGTAGTACTGATAAACGCCATTGTGTTATTTGGTAATTGACGAAAGTGCGTGTTAGTACTTTTGTATGTTTTACTACTTTTTTCTACTTTGATATTAATGTTTTTTTTTGTAGAAAAGACGGAATAACTATTCTACTTTCACAATTACTACAAAAACAGGTACTTTTACTGCTTTATTTGTTATTTAAGTCATGACTTTCGAACAAAACCGGTCAAATTTACCATACTCAACTTTGAACCTAAACATAAAATTCTATCTGCTACATTTGTTAAAATAACATGAACTGTTTTGATCTCCATGTTTTTCCCTACAGAGAACAGTCTTTGTTTTGTATCTAAGGCTCAAGAATCGACCGTAATTAACAGTTATTTACGGCCGGGCACTTCAAGTTAGAACGTAGTGATTACATACTCTTTGCTTCAAGTGTACACTAAAGCATACGGGGGACATTTTTTTGAAGCGTCAAACAGATGTGTGGATATGAATTGTAGTTTTTGATTGATTTTAACTCTACCGTGATCTGACATCGATTGTGTTCTGGAGTACCGTTTAAGATCGAGTTCAGATTGTAGCGAGATAGAATCAAGATCGAATTTCGAGTTCGAACCAAATCAAGAGTAAGGGGCCTGAACATGTAGAACAAATATAAGATTTTTAAACTTTCGCGTTCCATTATATTAAGTTTGAGTCCCGTTGCTCAAAACTATTAGTATGTAGAAAAAAGACACCAAGACTTACTCCACGTAGCTTTCTTTACCGAATTTTGAACTTCATAGCTTATGTGAAGATGTTCATAGTGAATGGGAGATGATGTATCTGTACATGAAGATACAAAAGAGGCAAAACGCTGAGATAGGGTTTTATTGACCCCACACAATTCTTCCTATTAGTTATATTTTGTTGTGTTTATTAATTTTATACTTTTTTTTTATACTTTCTATTTTTATTGTCTGTATCGTATGTGTGTGTGCCAATAAATGTGTTTCTTTCTTTCTTTCTTTCTTTCAAGATGCTAAGATTGGAGATACGTAGATGATATTTGGATTGGCGTTTTGACTCGGCCTGGATATGGACAGAAGCCTACTACTTCACAATTTCTAGATCGGGTTTCGTTTTCAACATCCCCCTGATTATGTAACTTGTGTCTATCAACGTTTGATTGAAAGTGCAGACATATTGCTGCTTTAGTAAAAATCAATGTGACAACTATCTGACTAAAGCAGCAATTTAGATAATAGTTATTATCTTAATCTGTTGCAAACAAAATTTTGAGCAGTATTCGTTTGGAATTCGTCTTTCAGCCTTAATTTAGACACACCGATTTTTATGTAAATTTTTGACAGCTTCACACTTGATTCGGTTTCCAAATTGAGACGTCAAGTCAAATAACAGACGGCAGACATAAATATTCGGGTGGATATATTGAAACAGGCATCTCTGCCCCCCGCATCAGCATGAACACCGCTATATCAAGCGATATGATATGGCGCATGATGCTGTCTTGCTTAGCCCGTTACGATGTGAGCGAGACAGTGATACGTTATCGAGCTATCGAGTCGATAAAAGTCGTTCATGCTAGGCTAGCTGAGTGTTGTACTTTTATTCCACCTACCGTAGCTGACAAATTGGATTGGAAACAATATGTTGCCAGAAAAACTGAACGCCAGGCATTTATCAGTTGTTAAGGTTCATCTACAATCGATCAACAGAGTAATTTTGAAAAGTGTTATAAGATATTCACGGAGCTCTAAACTCCGTAAATTTTATTTAAATAATCACTCATTATAAAAACCTCGATGCTTATACTTAATTTAATATGGGCGTTTTTTTATGATTTTGTAATTTTTGCATTTTTCAATGCTATTTTTATACTTATGGTAAATTTTAAATAGAAAAATATTGGCAAAAATTAACTCGGCCACAAGTGAATTCTCAGACGGGAATCGAACCCGCGACCTTTGGGAATCCGGTCCAATGCTCTCGATTCCCGTCTGAGAATTCACTTGTGGCTGAGTTAATTTTTTCCAATATTTTTCTATTTAAAATTTACCATTAATATGGGCGATTATTGAAATTGTTAAAATCGAACCTAAAAGTGATCAATTTAAGTTATACCAACACGATCGATTATAGCGTAAGTGACACCATGTTAATTATTTTGCTTTAAAATGCCCTTTTCAATATATATTAAACTAATCTCATTAAAAAAAAATATAGGTGCATTTGTATTTTTTATAAAGTATATTTTTTAATTGATCGTGTCCTGATTTTCTGGTAAGTAAAATGTGGACTGTTCGAAAGCACTTCATCATCCATCATTAGCCTGTGGACGTCCACTGCTGGACATAGGCCTCTCCTAGCTCGTGAGATAGGCGTGCCTATTGTGGCGTTCATAGGAGGCTATTAGCCTACTGCTACCACGCTGGCCAGACGGGTTGGTAGAGGTTTTGTTTCAAGTTTTTCTTCTCTCGCACAGGTGTTCAATGCGTCGAGCCTCTTAGTCGACATCCCAGGCATGTAAGGGAGTGGTGACACTTGTATTCTTAGGCCGTCACCACACTTACCTATCTACAATGATATTATATATGTGTCATTAACTTGCCAATCTATAGTGTATTTGAATTATAATATTTTGACTTTGACTTTGTGCATACTCCCTTACTTTCTGCCGATGTCATTCAACACACGTTATTTTGTGCGTCATGCCGAAAGTTTACTCATCAAAACGAACTGTTTTCATTGCATCAATTAAATTCAGTTACAAAATGAGAATGGATGTTTGCCATCTCTGATCAAATACATTTCGTAATTTATCACAATAACGACATATTTTTACTTAGGATGATGAATAAATACAAACGGAATAATCGATTAAACATGAATATAAGAAGTTTTATCTGAATTGAATGAGTCTTATAACTTTTTAATTTTGCATTTTACAATGCTATTTTTATGTGCTAATTTATAATCAAGTAAATATACTATGATTATAAATTAGCACATAAAAATAGCATTGTAAAATGCAAAACTAAAAAGTTATAAGTAGATGGCAGTTTCATCTTAATCGATAGTCAAACATCTGTAAAGATGTTTCTTTCGAATGCGAGGATATTATTTCTGTCATTGATGAAACGACGGTGGCCAACACCGTAGAAAAGGTGAATATACTAGAGAATTTCAACGTGTTCTCGTAGGTCTCTGTAGCATAATTGGTCAGTGCATTGGGCCGGATTCCCAAGGATGCGGGTTCGAGTCCCGTCAGGGCGACATGAGACAAGTTGCTTTTTTCTAGTATATTTACTTGATTATAAATAAGCACATAAAAATAGCATTGTAAAATGCAAAATTAAAAAGTTATAAGTAGATGGCAGTTTCATCTTAATCGATAGTCAAACATCTGTAAAGATGTTTCTTTCGAATGCGAGGATATTTCTCTCATTGATGAAACGACGGTGGCCAACACCGTAGAAAAGGTGAATATACTAGAGAATTTCAACGTGTTCTCGTAGGTCTCTGTAGCATAATTGGTCAGTGCATTGGGCCGGATTCCCAAGGATGCGGGTTCGAGTCCCGTCAGGGCGACATGAGACAAGTTGCTTTTTCTAGTATATTTACTTGATTATTGAATGAGTCTCTTGTAAACTCTAATATATACCTATTTACATCACCGAGCAATGGAAATTGGATAACAGAACGAGTAAGTAAGTTTTTATTTAATTAAAAATAATAAAATAAAAATGATAAATTTTAAAAAGAAAAACCCACGACCTTTGGTAATCCGGTCCAATGCTCTGGATTTCCAAACGTCGTGGGTTCGAGCCCCGTCTGAGAATTCACTTGTAGCCGAGGTAATTTTTTTTTTCTATTTAAATTTTTTTATAAGTATAAAAATAGCATTGAAAAATGCAAAAAATTTAAAAACATTAAATAAATATAACTTTTTAATTTTGCATTTTGCTATGCTATTTTTATGTGAAAAATGTTAAACAAGAATTTTCTTGTTTAATACAATCATAAAATAAACATGTCAACGTGGAACCTTCAGTGTTTAATAAAAGCAATCAGTAACGAATAGAGTAGGTATCTGTGCTTGAATTATTACGAAGGACAGTAATTTAATTCGTCAATCACTAATGTACAGCCACTAGTAACTACCTACTGAGTTGTAGTCAAGATTAATCAATCAAACGATGACGGACTAATACTAGCCCCTAGCCCACAAACATGGCCAACACGTTCATTAAGTGTCATTAGGCAATACCTTACAGAAAGCCGGACTCATACGTAGTTAGCTATGAGTAATCTATTTTGGTGTTTCTGTAATCATACTTTGAAAATCTTTAACGAGACGGATGTGACCTGGAAATTACATCAGAATAAGATGTCTTAACTTACTAAACAAAAACAATAATTCGTTAAAATTTCAGTTTGATCATTGTTCAAATTAATTGAGATTCCGAAAGAAATTATACAAAATACAACAAAATACAAAAGCCTTTATTGCTGATAATGAAGTATACATAAAAACACACCAATAACATTTTCATTTATAATTCAGCGTGTCCTGCAGACACATAGGCCTGCTCCAGCCTTCCACCCCGATCTATCCCTGGCCAACCTCAGCCACAGTGGGCCAGCTACCCTTCTTATATCATCCGACCATCTTTTCAGCTGTCGTCCACGTTTGCGAAAAGTGTTCGGTCTGGGGATCCATTCGGTGGTCTTCTTTGCCCACTTCCCTATGCACTATTTCGTCTCTTGTGACATGACCTGCCCACTTCCATTTGAGTTGTCTACTTTTTCGAATGACATCCTCAAATTTTGTGAATTTTCTGATGTCGGTGGCTCCTTCTTGTCACTCCTTCTGTATTTTAGAAAGAAATTACTTCTTCTCAAATACCGCTGAATCGTTACGATATGGTTCAATACTTAATCTTGATCATCTTATTTCATTACTTCAATTTGAACCCTTCTTCTTGTCGGGTAAAAAAGTCTTGACCATTAGGAAAATTTTGACGATTCAATACTGCTTAATTACTGTCTATTTGAATAAAGTAGATTTTTGTACACTTTCAGTAATTTTGCTCAAAAAAAATATGTATTGGCTTACCACAGATTATATAATACTGTACTTACTAGTGTATTACTTACCATTTTTCTTAATAAGTATGTATAATACAGTAACGAACCGGGATTGTTGAGCCACTTGCTTATCATTTTAAGTTGGTTGTGTTACACGAATGCAGCCTTTTTCACAATTAAAATGTCTGCATACTAAGTAACCCAATTTGCATTACACGGCTAAAATACGAACAGTGCCAAGTAGCTCAATAACCAATATACATTATGTATATGACGACGCCAATCTACACAATGAGATTTAGTATAAGTAGGTACCTACCTATATAACTTGTCTTCGACAAGCTAAGATAAAAATCCAATATGTAAACCTCGATACATTGATTTTTCAGAAAGTTTGCAGACGCGAGGTGCCGCCAATTTTTCACGGCAACTATTGAAAACATACACAGCGAAAATCCTTCCAACACGCTCCACGTAAATGGCATCCACTTATCGCGTGCTTTTGCGGGGCCTAGAAAACAGCGACGAGCGATAGCGGGATGATGCATCTTTAGGCCGCGTCCATGACATCACCGCGCGGCAAGGATAATTATTACTATTATTATTTACTATCTCGATAAACCTCCCAGCTCGTCGTCACTACCGCACAGTCCTCAAATTGTCACTATTTTTTAAAGCCGGCTCTACACGTTGGCCAACATTGGCCGTCGCTGCCTACAACATCACCGCATGCATTTATATGGTTGCAGTGCATGTGCTACGCCTAAAATTGCCGCATACATATCTACATCGATGATTTTTGGTACGTAGGTACCAAAACATTAAATTTTCCACTAGTTCCTACAAACGACATCAAATTTTTGTATGGGATTTGAAATTATTTTTTTCAAAACCTATCGTGTGGGGTATCAAATGAAAAAGCATTATAAGACGATTCTAGAAATAACCTAGACTCTTACCTTTTAGCCACTTGTTTTCCAAAAATCTAAAAAACATTTTCGAAACATGCTAGCTTTGGACAAAAAATTTTGGTGTGATTTGGCTCGGTGATTTTTTCCAAAACACACTCCAAACGTCTTGTCTTATCCTCATATCAAAGAAAAATAAAGCAATTTGTAAAATAATATCTGTAACTTTTTTTTAAGATTTTTAACTTTTTTGTCTTTTTTTTCATTTTTGACCTATGTCTAAAATTGCGGCATATATATCTACAACCGATGGCCGTTGGGGCGGAAAGGTTCTGGAATGGCGACCGCGTACCGGACGACGCTCCGTGGGTAGGCCCCCCACAAGGGGGACCGACGATCTGGTGAAGGTCGCGGGAAGCCGCTGGATCCGGGCAGTGCAGGACCGATCGTCGTGGAGATCCTTGGGGGAGGCCTATACCCAGCAGTGGGTGTCATGTGGCTGAGACGACGATATCTACATCGAAGCCGCTTGGTACACGTACTTTAGACTTAAACTTTTAATTTCTCCGCTAGTTCCTAAAAATCTCCCCCTGTGACTTCATACATTTTTGTATGGGATTGGATTTTTCTTCTTCCAAAGCCTATCGTGTGAGGTATTTACTAGGTCAAACTGAACCAAATTTTTATGGGACCAAATGGCAACTATTTCTCGTCGAACAAAAAAGAACCACGTAAATTGGATCAGAAATCTCGGCGTAATCGGTGTACATACATTAAAAAACACAACCGAATTGAGTACCTCCTCGTTTTTGGAAGTCGGTTAAAAAATGCAATCAATTTACGAGTCATTCGCACGTAGTAGACCATGTCAATGCCACATAACAAAAGCGGTTGATCTACTCATCCCCGCCTATCGCTGCCATTCTGGCCACAGACCAAAGCTTCATCCCGATAAAGGTGGCAGTGGGAAGTCCCCCTCCCTCCCTAGTACAGTTCCCAGCAAAAGCCTATTGAACCTGTTCCGCAAACAGGTGTATTTGGCAGTTCAATTTACAATATTGATGTGTTTTATCGAACGAACTGCTAACTTATACTTCACGAGCTATGTAGAGATATACATACATACTTTTCTCAGTTTTCCCTATTTATCAAGCGACCTGTTATTAGAAAACTTTTTAAGTTGTTGTTTTGAAAATAGGTCGGAAACTGTGCTAAAATATTTATGCATTCGTCGCTTTCGTGAGCGTTTTACGTTACCTAGGGAAAATAGAATAAACAAAAAAGAGATAACTTGTGAACTATTTGAAATAACCAGAAAATTTTAGTAATTTATGAGGTACAAATTACCAATATGAAAGAAAAAATAATACTTATTTCTTTTGCGAATAAAAAAAATCATCTTTTATGCATTCTAATTACCTAACTTGCTTAAGATTTATTACATAAAAATAGCATTGCAAATGGAAAAAGTTTAGATGAACAGGAATAATTTCTTCGCCGCAAATCCCTTTAGACCCGCCTGTCAAGAAATAGTCCAACTTTTCAGGTCACCCTATTAAAGTATGTTCACACACATCAAAACAAACCACACAAGTATAAAAATAAAGTAAGAATAACAAGTTTAGCATGTTATGAAGGTATCATCCTGTCTGATCCAGATAAAGTAGCCGAACAATTTCTATATAAGTTTCTTCGAAACAGACCTCATCGTTTGGTCGTATTCAGGCGTATTTTCCACTGATACGATACTCTTGATCGATTTAGCAACTTTTTATCTCGCACACTGAAACTTATTGGGCAGAATACTGTTATAAGTAGATTTAACGCGAGAACTAGGTAAGTTCATATCGGAAAGTCGTTGGTTTTCTGTATGAAATATAAGGATGGTTTTAGGGTATTGATTTAAGGTTAGTCAGGAATAAATAATAGGAAATATATAAATGTTTTGGACATTTAAAACAACACCACCCAGCCCCAGACTAAGCAGAGCGTGCTTACTGTTGGAATTACCAACATTTTATTTTATAATTTGTCAGTAGCTGGCAACATTATTGTATGCTTTAGAGCTAGCGCAGACGACGGATAACGGAGGACTTTTTGTCCGCGACGCGTCTTTATTGTTAACCAAATAAGATTCAACTTAGATAGCGTATATCCATGAAAAGTACGCGATAGTCCTCGTTATTTATTCAACTTTATGTTCTTAGTAATAAGGTCGTGTCGCGGACAATAAGTCCTTCAATGTCCGTCGTCTGCGCAGGCCATTAATGTTTTTTCTGTGATAAAAACATTGTCTCTCTTCTTTGCCTCCATCTTATGGACTAAACTGTACGTAAGTTTAATAAGACCATTTTTATTTATTTACCGGCCAAATTATTCAAAGCATACAGTCCGCTTATTATTTTATTCACTTACAATGGATATATTACATAGTTTACTAGTTTTACTAATTTAAAATAATAATACAAACGAAATAAAATGTTTTCGTCACGTATTCTATGTAAGCATAATGTAAGTCACTACACTGCCCACAGCGAGTTTCACGTTGTTCCCGTTTTAGGGAATATCAGAATATAATATTGTGTTCTATTTCCTATTCAATATATTAATTTTATCATAAGATGTATTAAAGCCGCAGTGCCGAGTATCTAAATGTAAGAAAATTTTAATTATAAGAAGAAAATATTTTTTGTAAATTTTCAAAGTTGCCGGGAAGTTTAGCCAGATTTCAGGAATACTTCCTTAGAAATGGAAAATTTCCTGTAAGTTTTCATCTCTATTTAGAAAGAACGTTGATGAATATTTGATACCAGTGGCCGCCCGGTTTCACCCGTGTGGTTCCCGTTCTCGTAGGAATATCTGTATAAAATGTATCTTTTGTTTTAATTTTAACTATATATGTGCCAAATTTCATCCAAATCCGTTTAGCCATAATTGCGTGATTGTCAAAGTCAAAGCTTTTTATTCAAAAAGACTTATAGATAAGTGGTTTCGAATCTGCCAGCCATTCAGGACATATTTTAACTGATAAGAAGAACGGCCGCAAGAAACTTATCAGCTTAAGGAACATGTCGTTGCCAAACACAAATCTAAAATCTTGAAACATATTTAACATAAGAGGAAAATTTTCTTATACTCAGTTATTAGAATATTTTCCTTTTATACAATTACATTTGAGTAACAAACATTCACATTTATAATTTTACTAGCGGTTTCCTGCGGTTTCATACGCATGGTTCCCGTTCCCTTGGGAATATCGGGATAAAAGTATCCAATGTTTTAATACAGGCTATCTACTATTAGTGCGTCCAACCAAATATGTTTAGTAGATTTTGTGTGAAAGAATAACAAACATCCAAACATCCTCACAAAATTTCGTATTTATAATATTAGGATAGGATTGCCCACGCTTGCCCGGCCACCTCTAGCCGCGACGAGGCCCGGACAGCCGGGCGAAGTGCCGGTCTAAGGGGTTCGCGCCAAACTTGTAGTCCGCTCTGAAGTTGCTTCGCTCAGGATTACAGTCAGACTCGTCATACTTAAGTCATAGTATACCTAAGTATTATGTCAGAGATGTAATCATAATTATAAATAATACTTAAGTCTTATTTGTCTTAAGTATTATGTGTCTGACTGCGCGAAGCAACTTCAGTGCGGACTAGAAATTTGGCGCGGGGAACCAGAGTAGTATATACTCTGGTTCCCCGTGGCCTGTGGCAGTGAAAAGGCAAGCAGTGAGGGGTTTAGCTGGTAGTGCCCCACCCTCCCGGTCCTCCGGTCTGCCTTCCGAGACTGACTGAGGGGTCGCGAGGTGGGCGTCCCTCCCCAGTCCCGATCTCCCATCCGGCCTTTGGCCTGGTGGAGGATCGAGGAGTGGGTGAGTCCTACCCCGTAACCCCGCCGAACCTATTAGGCTCGACGGAGTAACGGGGGTGGCGAGAGATAGTGTGCTTGTTCCTAGGTCTTTACCAGGACGGGTATGCTATGTGATCCCAGCATATCCTCAAGGCAGGAATCTGTAAAGACTGGATTCCCCTCACACAAAACAAAAAAAAAGGATTAGGTTAGTAGAAATAGTGACCGTCCGCATTTTTTACCCGTGTGGTACCCGTTCCCATAGGAATATTAGGATAAAATGTATCCTATTTTCAATCCTGGTTATAAAACACGTACAAAAAACCTTCAAGCATCCAAATTTTACATTAAATAATATTAGTAGGATTGATCCTGTCTGAAAGAATCTATATTTATTAATCGTTTTATCCTAATCCTTCCTAACTATAATATAATTAGTAATATATAATAATGATAATAATTTCGACGGTGGTTCGCAAGTCTCGGTAGCTCAGCGGTTAGAGCATTGGACCGGATTTCCAAAGGTCGCGGGTTCGATTCCCGTCTGAGAATTCACTTGTGGCCGAGTTAATTTTTCCAATATTTTTCTATTTAATATTTCCCATAAGTATAAAAATAGCATTAAAAAATGCAAAAAATACAAAATCATAAAATGATAATAATTAATTAAATAATAATATTATAAATGCGAAAGTGTGTTTGTTTGTCCTCCCTTGACGCCCTAGCTAAGCAACCAATCGACTTGATTTTGGCATAGAGTTAGTTGAAAGGGCGAAGAGTGACATAGGATACTTTTTATCCAAATATTCCCACGGGAACGGGAACCACGCGGTGAAACTGCAGGCGGAAGCTAGTATTTATTTATCGTATCGATATCCGTAATATGTATAAGTGTTAGAGTAACAACGAAATCAAGGTTAATAGTCGATCCATTTCTCACAAGTCTCACAATGGTGTGTGACTTGCAAAGCTGGCACTCCCAGCTGTGCAGGCGTACAGACACAGGATATCGGCCCATTAGTGCTGAAAGCGGCTGGGACAAAAATGTGCCAGACACAAAGCGTTTCTAACGGCTATGGCTACTTTAGTGTTACGCTTGGTATTTTTGATTGAGAGTTCGTGTATAGGGAATAAGTGTAGTGTTATTTGTGTAATACTTGGATTTGTCTTCGCTTAATGTGTGGTAATTCACGGTTGTATTACGTCAATTAATATAACCTCAGTTGAAAAAGTATTGAATGGGTATTGAAAAATGTAGACGACTCAAAAACGCTTTATTTGTTTTTATATTTAATGTTTAAAACTTTATGCTATGAATGCTACGAGTTTTCGTAGTCATGCCGTAGTACGTACAGTCACGTGCAATGATATGTATACATGGACAGATTTGCAAATATATGTACCCGTTTGATATTTCAAAATTACGTATCTCATGTTGTATTCAGAATTAGAAAGAAAGAAAGAAAGAAAGAAAGAAAGAAAGAAAGAAAGAAAGAAAGAAAGAAAGAAAGAAAGAAAGAAAGAAAGAAAGAAAGAAAGAAAGAAAGAAAGAAAGAAAGAAAGAAAGAAAGAAAGAAATTGTTTCAATCTTATCTAATTTTAACCGCCATCTCTTAGAGCAGTATTGTTTCAATCTTACCATGCTATTTCGTACTACCAATCTCATAACGTAAGCTTATTTTTTGACGAAAGTTTTGTGACGTCTTCGCTCAATCATTGCCTCCAAAGTGTAAGTGTGTCAAAATGTGACAACTTCAATAAAAACAAAACGCAAACAATACGTTATTATGACATGATGGTTTCTAATAGATGATGGTAGACCCGCTGTGCATTGGAATAATAACTTTTAGGGATTTTAAGGGCACTGTATTTCACGAGTAAAGGTCTAATTTTCAGTGTTTTTTTAAGTTTTTTGGTTTTCCCGACTTTTCGGCACCTTTCTTGCTGCCTTGGTGACGGCATGACTGACTACTTATAAGTCTTACTTCGCAAAGTTAATTTATTTTTTCGTTCGGATACGGTTAGACATTTACTATGACAACAATTATTAATTAGATTTTTTGATTTGCTTATAATTTTAAGTATTTATTATTAACAAATGAGAAAGAATATTTCGACCTTGGGTGTAAACATTCACGAATCGCGTTTACCAAGATTCCGGTCTTCTTCTTAGTGTGTGAGGATTAGTGGCCACCTCTGGTGTCAGAGTTTATCAAGCCGCCTATAAGGCCTCTGACTTGGCTTAACGACTGTAATCAAATGGCAGCAGCCGGGACCGACGGTTTAACATGCCCTCCGAAGCACTGCCACTTTACGGTCACCCATCCGACACCTGACCGGGCCGAACTTGGCCTAACAAACGTGATCGAATACGATCAGTCTGTCAAGCGCGGCCATGAGCGCTTCTAATATTAAGGTGAATGGTCCCGAACATTGCCGCTTTTGAATAATATATCAGATACAGATTTTATTGACGAATTCATGATATAGATGTTGCGCACTTGATGGCCCGTGTTAACCTAAATTTTTATCTTTATTTACTGCGGGCAGCTGTCGATAAACGGGACATTAAATGAGCCTCGCTGCTCGGTTTATTTGCGGCGTAAAATTTTGTAATTTCACATTTGTAATGGCCCCACTTGGGAATTTCAACTCTTCAACGCTTTTGGATAAATATTGAAAACGGTATGGTATACGTTCATAATGAAAAGCTTATTTACGTAAGTACTTAAAATTAATCAAAATGAGATTATTTATCTTCAATACTTGCCCTCGGTTTTGTATGCGAGCGCTGAGGATTGGGATATGCGACCCACCAGTGGGTCGCGACACATAGTTTGGGAAACCTTAGAATATATACTTTTTTGTTAATAAAATCATAATATTTAAAACTTTTAAGAAGACAATTTGCATATCTTTAATGTGCTTGAATTAAAACTGTAAAAAGAAACAACGGGTTGCATTTTGGGAGTGCCGGCAGAAGTGAAAACCGCTTAAACGAAAATAACGATCAAAAGCCACTACATCTTGACCACAACTCATAAAAAGTTGATGAAAACGGAGACCAACTTGATTTAGCAGGTAAATCCATTAAATCTGACCTGGCATCAATATGAAAGTTGGTAGTAATGAGACATCTTTATATAACGGTTGTTATTAACTAGTTATTAATACGTAGGATCTTTAAAGTGTGAGACTTTATATAATTTAAAATAGGTCAACGGTACATGGTCTTACGAATTTTCGATCAGGGTTACGTGTCCGACTTTAACATTTTTTACCCATACCAAAAATTTAAAACTCTGATGTGCACAACGCCGCTAAAGAAATTTTCACTTCAAAAAACTCGCCTACGGAGAACACTAGCCGTTTTATAGATTTATTTAATTGGTTTTAACCTTAATTTTAACCTTAATTTGTGTGTACGTTGTATATAACAACGTTAGTGAGATTTGATTTTATTTGTTAGCCAAATCGAATCACAGCTTCAGCATGTCTGCAACGCTTCTGCATTTTTTATTAGTTCTAATTGTAGCCGAGTAATTTTATTCTTGAAGGTCAGTTTAGATGATATAACTTTTATATAGCAGTTAATTATCTTAGCAGAACATTCATCTCCATTTTGTGTGACATCTAATATTCAAGATAACAGTAGACTTGTAATTTTTAGCATGAATGTCTCGTCTGAAGGTGATTTAAGTTTTATATACGCGTAGTAATTATATAAGTAGATCATTTATCTCCATTTGACTGTTACTTCGAAGATCGCGACCACAAATTACGAAGGCGCTTTACACCGGTGGTCATAGCCAGATCATTTATAAAAATCCCATTCCATTTTTGTACAAAACTTGAAAGGGCGCCATAAATTTTGTTTAACTTCTTCTTTCATAATTTTAGTGTCGTGTCATTGTAAGCCCTCTTTAAAATGATGGCTCTACGCTAAAATCACGGGGAGTGAAAACTTTTCGGTTGGTATTCAGAACGTATTGTCTGTGGATGGAATGGGCCTTTTGTGTCGTATATTTAGAACACACGGGCCTTTTGTATTGCATATTTAGATGATACATCACAAGGAATGTAAAGCTCAGTATGTCAAATAGTTTTTTTTCTTTTTTTCCTTTGAACGGGTTTGCTCTTGAACCCAATCAAGCCAAGGGGCTATGACTGGACTTTGCCCTTGTTTTGAAGGTGGTCAGGTTATAAGTACCTAGTCGGAAATACAGACGCAGGGAAGGAGGTCCACTCCTTTGCTGTGCGGAATATAAAAGATGTTGAGCATCGCTTGGTGAGACATTTAGGGATGATTTTCCTCTTATATTAAATATGTTTCAAGATTGTGGATTTGTGTTTGGCAACGACATGTTCCTTTGTAAATGTTGTTGCTTCTGTTAAAGCTGATAAGTTTCTTGCGGCCGTTCTTCTTATCAGTTAAAAAATGTCCTGAATGGCTGGTAGGAAAAAAAATTGGACGATTCGAAAGCATCTATAAGTCTATTTGAATAAAAATCTTTGACTTTGACTTTGTTAACTAATTGTCACATAATTATGTAAGAGCGTACTTTGTTTATTAATAAAACATTTTTTTTTTCATTAACCAAGAAAGGGTGGTAGCCCGCAGTGCGCTTGGATGTCCGATCGAATAACTATACTAGAAGAAATATACTACTAACGATTATTTACTATCGTTTCGTGGTTTTTGATACGAATTTTTAAATTACAGCTGCATTAAACTCTACGTTGTCCGTCATTGTCTCTTAGCACAGATTTCTGCACATAAATAGTTGATCGTCATATTGACTTTTAAAACAAAGTACCTACAGAAATCACAAACAAAAAGAAAACGTTAGTTGTTATGTTTTTACTCATTGTTACGAATCAAATTTGAATATACTATTGCTAAGTAGCTATTCAAAGGGGGAACGCTGCCAGTATCTTCGGAACCTTGCGTAGAGGGACTCCTTTTAATAATATATTTAAGTTATTATAATAGTTATTAATAAACCTATTGCTAAGTTGTAGGTAATATGTAATACTAGACTAAAACTCAATATGGGCACAAAATAATAATAATAATAATAATAAAAAAAAATTTTTTTTTTATTAAGTAACAACACTTTGCCATTAATTAAATGGTGATTGGAGCCTCCATTTAAGCGAATATAGCCTGTGTTTGGGGGCTCCGCTCTTCCTTAGCTAATTATTTTAGAAAAACAAAGAGGCGATATGGTTCGTTCTTGTACAAGTTTATAACACCGATATTACCAGTTCAAATAAGTGATATTAGTTTTATATGAGTCTTGTTATAATTACGAAAAACAATAAGCGACATTCCAATGTATTCATTAACGCCGTATCTTGACTTCAATATAGGAAAAAGATCAAGCAAAGCGTTTTATCGACAGACGCGAACAGACAGAGGAAGGGACGATCAGATAAAAGCCATTTGATCATAAAGAGCGTGGACAATCGACAGCATCCCAGATGATAAATCAAGATCGGCATTGATATCGGCAACAGAATAAGGCGTCGGCTATCCGGAGGCAATTTATTACGGCGCCGGATCGCGTCCGTCCGGCACCGGTCCGACGATACAAGCGAAACGATACGAGACGGAATGAGGAGATCCCGCGACTCCCGCGGTTGTATCACGAGGACGAAAGAGTGATATGAACCGATTCCTAGCGGATATTGAAAGATTATGTCTGCGTCTCGGAAAAGTAGAGGGTCGTTTGGATGTAAAGGCTTTTAATGATGTCTACCACTGCGGAAGAAAGCTTGAAATTGATAAGATATATCTTTGATTTATAAAATAGTTTTGTTGAACATATTTTCAAGCTTAGGGAAATGCTATTAATAAGCGATTAAAAAACTAAACTAAATGGTAGGCTTTTAATTAATTAGCCTTCAAAGCAAGCACAAGGATAACTAACGGACATAAAGACATAAAGATAATTACATAAGTAGTTATTATAAACAACCAGAAAAACGTTATTTTGTGTCTTGACATAGATTAAATTATTATTTTTTTATTTACTTCTCTTTCTCACTTTTTTATTTTTATTATTTTCACCTAAGTATAGGTATTTGTTTTCAAAAAATTTAATGTACGTAATTTAATGGTAAACTTATTTCGCTTTTATTATTATTATTGTAACTTTTTATATGTAATCCATAAATCTGACATCGTAATTTAGACATTGATATTTTGCTGTTTTTATATTATTATTACATAATTGACATTGTTTTTTTTTTGACATTGACTATTTGATATATATATTTTTTAATCCTTCTGACATTCATTTTTGTTTTTCTAATTTTCAATAATAAAATTTATGTAAGTACTACTGCAAAATCATAATGTTATATTACACTTTTATCATAGGTATTAAATAAATAGCGGCTACTCTCATTATGCATTTGCGTAGTACCTGTAACTGAGATAGCATTTAGCTCTGTAACTTTGCATTTTAGTTATATTATTGTATTTACTGATGTATATCTTGTTGGTGCTAAATAAATAAATATAAACCACGACTCATTTTCCCCAACTGGGGTTCGAACCCAGGACCTCAGAGTAGGCGACACCTTCAAAACCGGTGCACATACCACTATCACAGAGTTCGTGTCAATCATGTGAGGAACATTTGTTTTTGTTCTATGTCATTCTTAAGACGCTCTATAGAACAAGTATGTACTTTTAGACTTCTAAACTATGCATACGATAGTAGAAGTCTTATGTGCTGACCCTGTCCGTGTGTGCGCATAATTCAATCTCGAGAACTACTATAGCTAGAAAGCTGAAATTTTCTGAGGTGATACATAGCCATGTCAAACCTCTAAATACGGAGTTTAGAAGTCGTCTGATGCCTTCGCTACGATAGTGAAGGGCGCCGATCTTGTTTCATATAAAACTTTAGGATGGTTATAGATGTTACAAATCTGGTATTAAGATATATACATTTCTTCATACCTTTATCTAGATTTATATATATATATATATATATATATATATATATATATATATATATATATCATACTCGAGATCCACGAAAACTTTGGTCCGCCTTTTTGTCGCACTAATTATGCCAAAAACCGATTCTCTGTAAGATCTTGTTGTACTTATGATAAAAGCTATCAAGAATTGGATATTTTTTCCCTTAGTTTTTATAAGTCTAAAAAGTATATTTGTAGCCGTTGAATGCATATCGTCATTGTTATTTAATTGTTTAACTAAAACATTTATTAATTACTAAGTGATTGTATCTAAATTGTTGCACTATGGTTTTGTTGTAGAAAGTGTATACTCAACTTTTGTGCATTTACTTTAGTGGAAACTGTTTTAGCCTATGTACAAAACGAGCTGTATGTTTCCTTGAACAAATAAAGAATCTTAATCAGTTTTTAAATTTATTATAACGTGGTAAGAAATTCTTATTGCTTTTAGTTGACAGTTGAAACAGGCATACAATTCTTCAGTCTCAAAGCAAACTAATAAAATATCTACGTCGATCTATTGTAAATAATATGGGTAGCCTCTAGCCTTAACATCAACTCTCATTGTTATTCTTCAGATTTATCTAGCAAAAATATATTGCTTTGTATCAAACGTTTCTATTGTTGTCTTACAATACTAGTTGCTACACAAAGAATAGAAATTTCAGATACCTACATCTCAGACGAAAGTAGTATTTTTGGAATGAAACATGTTATATTTTTACAATGTTGTTACAGTCACAACACACGTGACACTGTCACGTTCGTGCTACAATCACATTGAAACACATGGAAACAAAGCTCTTTGTGTCAACAAATAATCGTATCGCTTCCGTGAAATGCTAAGTATTTAATAGTTCCTATGACCATTTGTGGTCTTCATTATCAGTTCCACTTCACAAAATGGTGCTTTCCGAAAGCATATAGCATAAGTTACTATAGAAAACACCGAAATCGCTATAGGAGTGATTATACTATTTGAAGAGTTCCTTGGATTTCTCCAGGATCCCATGATCAGATCCTGACATGATGACAATGGGACCACATGGGAAGTATACCCTTTCGAACAAAAAAATAATTACTCAAATCGGTCCAGCCGTCTTCGAGTAATCGAGTAACATACATAAAAAAAAATAAAAAAAAGATTCCGTCGAATTGAGAACTTCTCCTTTTTTTGAAGTCAGTTAAAAAGACGCTAAAGTACTATCCGACCAAGACAATTAGGCGCAAAGTCAAAGTCAAAATCAAAGATTTTTATTCAAATAGACTTATAGATAAAAAGTACTTTCGAATATTCCAACAATTTTTTTTAAATTTAGGACATCTTTTAACTGATAAGAAGAACAGCCGCAAGAAACTTATCAGCCTTAACAGAAACAACAACATTTACAATGGAACATGTTGTTGCCAAACACAAACCTACAATCTTGAAATATATTTAATAAAAGAGGAACATTTTCTCATACTCAGTTATTAGAATATTTTCCTCTTACACAATTTACAATAGTTATGTTTTATGTTAGTATCACATCCATGTATTTTGGTCTTTTAAATAATCATCTACCTTGTAATAACCTTTGCTTAAGAGTGTATTTTTAACATATATTTTAAATCTATGCAAAGGCAGCTCAATCACTTGTTGTGGAACTTTATTAAAAAAAGCTATGCCTTACCCCAAAATAATGCATGTCGCATGACAGGAATGTAGTTTTGCACTTTTGGCACCTGCAGCCGACTTTTATCACCGCAACTCTCCTATTATCTGATTACTAGCGGCCGTGCGCGGTTTCACCCGCCTGGTTCCCGTTCCCGTGGGAATTTTGGGATCATTTATAGCCTATGTTACTACTTGGGGTCTAAGGATTCTCTATACCAAATTTCGTCAAAATCGGTCCAGTAGTTTTGAGTTTATTCGTTACATACAAAAATACAAATCTTTCCTCTTTATAATATTATTATAGTATAGATAATAGCGCTACATGCTGTCATGCGCCTAATTGTTCTGGTCGGATAGTATGTACCTACTTTGTGATAAAAAATCTATATACTTAATTCAGGTTCGCAAAATTTGTGACGACTCGATAGGGACTTTGGCGCGTAGTAGGCGGCCGAGTAAGGTATCAAATTAAACTCGAGTCTATTTGTTCCGAAAACTATAAAATATACAAAATGTTAAACGTGATGATCACAAACTGCAATTAAAGATTTTCGCATAATTTGGAATCTTTCGTCGATCGACGAACCCGAGTATCGGGTTGTAACCGCCCTAGTTATAGGTTGGCTAGAGATGTAATAAATCTGGTAATAAGATATACAATTCTTCATATCTTTATCTAGATTTGTAATGAATGTACTAGAAACACGATTTTATGGTTTTGCCTCGACACTTTTCCTTTTCAAAATGACCGAATATTTAAGATCATTATCAAATGCTACTGCTGCTACTAATGTACTTACTATTGGGAAATTAGTTTAATTAGTGGACACTTATAATATGACTACCACCGTGGTAGAGTGGTACGTATACCGGTTTCAAGGTGTCGTCTACTCTGAGGTGCTGGGTTTCCCTGTAGGAGCAAATGTTTGTATGATGAATACGAGCATTTGTACCCGAGTCATGGACGTTTATAATATTTCGAGAGGCACTTTAAGCCACTGAACATTTATTCAATTGTGATAAATATTAAACAAGAAAATATACCAGAAAAAAGCAACTAGTCTCATGTCGCCCTGACGGGGTTAATATTTATCACATAAAAATAGCATTGTAAAATGCAAAATTAAAAAGTTATAATTAATTCAATTGTTCAAGATTTTCTATCTGTAAAAATAAACGAGACGTTAGCAGTCAATATTTCAAGGCGGCCAACTTTTAAAAAGTGCCATGCGGGACATTCAACACTTTTATACACTCATTTGCAAAAAAAACGGGCCGTTTTGATTTTCATTCATCTTTAAAAAGATACAATACCAAAAAGGTTTCAATCGTTTGTACACGTTACTGGCCGGTTTTAAAAATGCTGTGGTATTTAAAAAAGTAAGTTCTAAATTCAAATTTTCATTTGATGCTCATTTTTACAGAAAACCCCTTTTTATCCTACATTTTTGGCGCGAAGTTCCAGAAGTTAACATCGACTTTCATAACTTTTATTAATTTTTTTTCGATTAATTTCATATCCTTGACTGTCAAAGCTTTATTTATTGCTGTTTGGCTGTATCAAAAATGGTAGATAAAGTGGTAAAAGCTACCAAAATCGCGCTGCTTGAAGAGGGTTGCAGCCAATGTTTCGTGGCTAGGAGGCTAAATGTTAGTCGCTCGACAGTCCAAAGGACCTGGCAGCGATATCAGGAGACTGGTTCCGTCGAGAGAAGGCCTGGTTCTGGAAGAAAACCATGTACCCAACCACGGGATGATCGTTTCCTTGTGAGTCGCGCATTGAGAAATCGCAAATCTTCGTATGTGGATCTTAAGAACAAACTCCAAGAAGTAAGAAATGTGCATATTAGTCTATGGACGGTCAGGAGGAGGCTTCTCGCTGCCAATATACGCAGTCACCGCCCGGCCCGCGGCCCCAAATTACTCCGTGAGCACAGAGTTCACAGGCTTAGGTTCGCTAGAAATTGTGAATCATGGACTCAAGAAGATTGGAATAGGGTTTTGTTCTCTAGGATATCTCTGTTCGGTGAAGATCGACGTCGGCGAGTGCTAAGAAGACAAGGAGAACGCTTTGCAGAGGCATGTTTCGAAGAAATCACACCTTATGGTGGGGGCTCTGTGATGTATAGGGCAGGAATAAATTCAATGGATCGTACAGAGTTAGTCTTCATTGGAAACGGCTCACTGACTGGGCATCGATACATCACGGAAGTTCTAATTCCTCATGCAGAACCCGCATTGGCCGCTCTAGGTGATGACTCGATTTTTATGGACGACAATGCTTGCGCCCACCAATCCCGCGATGTTAATGCGTATGTGCAAGAGGTCGGCATTCGTCGTTTGGATTGGCCAGCTCGAAGTCCCGACCTCAATCCCATAGAGCATGTCTGGGACGTTCTGAAACGGCGTGTGAGATCAGTACACCCGGCTCCGCAGACCATCAGAGAGCTGAAGAATGTGATTACTGCAGAGTGGGAACGTATTCCGCAAGCAAGTATCCGGGATATACTCGCTAGCAAGCCCAGACGAATTCAAGCTGTGATTTTAGCTAGAGGGGGTCACACTCGATACTAAACATTTATCTGCTTTTACTTTATTAAAGAAAAACAAACAAAAAAACTTTTTTATATTTACTTCATGAGTATATGCACTACTAGCGAGGTTTAGCATTATTTCCCATAAATTGTATCTAAATTTTATGAAATACTGATGAAAACGATTATTTTCTTATTAATTTACCAAATTGTGAGGATAAAACTACCTATAATTATAAAACAAAGCAATATTAACATTTGAAATGGTTCATTGCTTAGGTGCCCGTTTTTTTTGCAAATGAGTTTATATAAAATCGTATTTTACGCTTAAGTGGTTTTGTTCAGGATGTCATAATTTTGCCAACTGCCCGTATTAAATTTTGTTTTGAAGCCAGAAATCTGTATGTATAATTTTTTTATTGAAAACAATCTTCGACGTTATAGGATTATATATATATTTAAATATAGATTATAGGGTAGGATAAAATAATTCAACAATAACTAAGTAACTTAGTTGTTGAATTATTTTCATGAACTGAATCTTAGTTCATCTATCACCGCACAAAAACATGATAAATATTTCCATCACACGGTAAATAGAATCTTGGAACGACTGGGAACTTTATTGGATATCTTTCCCATCCTGAGGGACCTTCAGCTCGTACCGCGTACGTCATACGACTGCGTGCCTCGAAAGGTCCCTAAGGAGAGCATCGCTGTGCTAGAAAGTAGGTACTTCGTTGAGGAAAATGCACGTTTGCGGGATGTAGCTCGAACTAGTTCGATAAATAAAAAAATAGACGAGATAGCTATTCCCAGAGGAAGGTGGGAATACTGGACAGCCAGGAGCCACGTGAATTTATACAATGTGTCAATTTTCAATCGAACCGGCACCTAATATCGTACAGAATAAAGTTCAATACTAATTGTTTACCGCTACCTTGTCTTTATATATTTGAAATTTGTATGTTTGTCAAAAACAATTCACGTATCTTTCCCTTACATGACACGGTTTAAAAAAAAATAACACTTAACTGACTAGACATAAGTATAAACATAAATTACAGATCCCACCACAGAAATTAAAAATCTACTCAAATAGTACGTTTTGTAATGCGATCAGGATTTATAATATATTGCCAGTTCAAATAAAATAATAATAATTATTAATTATTATGACATTAAGATTTGACATTATATTAATTTGACATTATTAAGTTTTCACATTGTATTATTAAATTTTATTTAAACATAAATATTTATAAAATGGTCAATATATGAATTAATGGTTATAATTAATGTTTAATTTTGTGGTTGGTTATATAATATTTAATTTTATAATGTTTAATTTCATTTTAACGTTAAATATTTACTGATTTCCACGCCTAACTAAGGCAGAATATGCCGAACTTGTATTATGTATCATTTAAAATTGTATACCATATTCTGGGAAATAAAGATTATGATTATGTTTTTTTTTATTGTGATTGTACACTTTGTACGATTCTGTAAATTACTTAAAACATTAATTTAGGGTTAGATGATGCTGTTGGACTCTGTTGCAGTCGTTAATATCAACCAATAGGTACCTACGCCCTGTGCCCTCGTGACAAATCAAAGGAGAAGTTTCCCGATGTTGAAACATTATATTTCACTGAATGTAAATTAAAATATAGATCAAAACTAAATGTTTTTTTATTAATCCACCAAGTTATTTAAATTTCATATATTCTCGCGGTATTGACTGTGTCGTCAAATATGGCGGTGACTTCACAAGCCGTTAAGCGCAACTTTAAGGTCCCATAAATTCTCTATTTGTAGAGATATTTTCATGATTCTTTCACACTTATGTTTAACTAGCTATTGCCCGCGACTTCGTCCGCGTCAATTTCTGTTATTATGATCGCGATTAAGAAGTTTATGTCAAAGGAATTAGGTACCGTAAAATGACTTCGGAAAAAAGATAGACATATACTGTCGCGGACATTTTTTATATCATTTAAAGAGTAATAATTCTTTCATACATATTTTTTGGGGTAACTTTCCTCAAATATGGATAATTTTCCCCGTTTTTGCAACATTTTTCACTGTTGCTTCGCTCCTGTTGGTCGCAGCGTGATGTTATATAGCCTAAAGCCTTCCTCGATAAATGGACTATCCAACACAAAAATAATTATTCAATTCGAACCAGTAGTTCCTGAGAATAGCGGGTTCAAACAATTCAGCTTTATAATATTAGTATAGATTTTGCTTATATTTTCAAATTTGAATAATAGAAAAAAAAATGGGAAACTTCTCCATTACCTTATATACGTATAGGTATGTCACAGGATAATTAGATAAATCGTTTTTTTGCGAAAATCCTAGGGATATTGCGAAAACACGGATAATTGGACAATGGTGTTGTAATTTCTCAATCCTACTGAAAAAGGTTGCCTAAGTAAGATTGCGAAAAGAATCGCTGGATATTATGAAATAAGAACACTGATTCGGATCGTCCAAAACAACATCTTCTCTGATTGGTTGACAACTTGACGTTTCAAATGTCAATCCATTCTCTCAAGTGTAGTAAACTTATGGTAAATTTTAAATAGAAAAATATTGGAAAAAATTAACTCGGCCACAAGTGAATTCTCAGGCTGGAATCGAACCAGCGACCTTTGGAAATCCGGTCCAATGCTCTAACCGCTGAGCTACCGAGACTTTCTGTGAACCAATCAGAATAAGAGTTAGCAAGCAAGCAAAAATTAAGCCAATCAGAATAAAGAATATCCAATGTTACTAAAGCAACCTGTATTTTTGCAAAAACCCTATCTTTTTCAGGAAGATTGAGAAATGTCAACACTATTGACTAATTATCCGTGTTTTTGCAATATCCCTAAGATTTTTGCGAAAATTCTATATATCAAATTATCCTACAACATATATAAAGGAACCACCTATAAGGAAGGCATGTCATTAAAATGAAAGATGATGATGTTTTTTATGACACCACTAGAGTGCGTTCAAGCGAAAGAATTACCTTTTCAGTGTTAAATTAGTAACATCAAATTAGCAAAATTTTAGACTAAAATCTAGTGTAAAATGTAAGTCATCAAGGCATTATTACTTATACATGACACTGCATTCTCTCTGCGTTATTATTCCGGCTGCATTTCGCCTACGACGTACTAAAATTAGCAGATATGCCTCGTTTGGGAGTCAACTAACTTTTAATGGATAGTATATGCCGTTATCGCAGTTTCCAGCTCAAAAAAGAAGGTCAAATATTTTGTTTTCCTTGCAGTGTGCATTAGGCTATTACAAAAAAATGTGTTTCATTATTTTGTTCTTGGCGCACATGAAAGTGCGTTAGGATATTAATATGTTTCCTGTAAAAACCTGAATAGACAGAATTATTATGCTAAAAGTTTGTGAACAGAAACCTAAGTCCGAAAATTAATGATTGATCGACTGAACACTAGTCCAACAAACGGCGACAATAAACGCAAACGTGCCTTCGTTAATATATATATATATATATATATATATATATATATAATAATCAAAAGCAATTCGGACACTTCATTTTTTTTTAATGAATGACGGGAAGACTCTTAGCCTTCATCATGCCTGATTTTAAGTATTGATAAGGCTGAAGTTTGTCGGACTTAGGTTTCGGCTTTAAAAATATATTATTGTTAATTGCAAAGCTAATGTTTGCAGAACTTCGTTTTGTTCTGGGCTAATGTCAGACGACGTCTCGAGCTAATAACTTTGAAAACTCCTTCATAACTTCGCCGTTTTTAAGATATTCAACAAAATATTAGATGCAAAATACAAAATAACAAAATATTTTACTGTTGTTATTCGAATAGAAGTAGTAAAATTATAAAGATGAAGAGTTTGTTCGAATGCGTTAATCTTATAAAATAACTAGAGGCCGGGCGCGGTTTCACCCGCGTGGTTACCGTTCCCGTGGGAATTTTGGGATCAAAGCTATCCTATTTCTTAAGTTGGACCAGACTGCTCACGGTGTGCTAATTTAATTTAAAATCGGTTAAGTAGTTTAGGAGTCCATCGCGGACAAACATCGTGACAGGAGATTGATATATATTAAAGATTATAAATAAACAAACAAACAAATAAGTCTTAATACTTAACATCAGGTATGATGAAGGCTGAGAGTCACCCCGTCATTCATAAAAAAAAGTACTGATTCGACTTGAAATGCTTTTTGTCTTGAATAGTCTATTTATCCGGAAAGGTTTTAAAGTCAAAGTAAATGATTTTTATTCAAATAGATTTATAGATAAGTGCTTTCGGATCGTCCAATGATTTTTCCTACCAGTCATTCAGGACATCTTTTCACTGATAAGAAGAAAAAAAAAACAAACTTATCAGTTAACAGAAGCAACAACATTTACAAAGGAACATGTCGTTGCCAAACACAAATCTACAATCTTGAAACATATTTAATAGAACAGGAAACATCTACATTATATCCCGATATTCCCACTGGAACAAGGTCCAAGTGCGTGAGACTGCGGATTTGTTCGATTACAAAGCATGACCATGATACCTACTATGAGACGAATTTATTCAACGCGAACGAAATCGCGAGAAGAATGCTAAATATTACTCATTATAGCAAAAAAATGCTACATCCAAAGAACACGCTTGCCAAGTATTCAGGTAATTGGGTAACTTGTCTTTTGTAGCTTTACAATAATAAAATTAATAGGTTTGTTATTCAAAGACTGCCTCCGTCGCACGCCATTTCTTCTAAGAACAATGAACATTAATTAAAAAACTTTCTTGACGAAAATTAGATGCTTTGCTCTAATTACGAAGAGGTCTATGTTACAGGTGTTTCTTTTCAATTAAAAAGGATTTTCTATGTTGCAAATTTCGAAGTACGATATTCAAGGTACTCTGAATATTTTTTTTATTATGCCGAAACAGGAATGTTATGCCTTGCAAACTAAAAATACTTGTATACCACAATTAGGATATTGTCTTAAAAATGATGGGTGATGATAAGGCTGAAGGTAGAATGTGCTTCTCCCGGAATCATCAAACATTGTCGTCGTCTCGGCCACATGACACCTACTGCTGGATATAGGACTCCCCAAGGATCTCCACGATCGGTCCTATGCTACCCGCATCCAGCGGCTTCCCGCGACCTTTACCAGATCGTCGGTCCACCTTGTGGGGGGCCTACCCGCGGAGCCATCGGTTCTTCTCGCTATGTGTCCCGCCCACTGCCACTTCAGCTGAGCAATCCTTCGAGCGATGTCAGTAACTTTAGTTCTCCTACGGATCTCCTATTTCTGATTCGATCAAGCAGGGAAACGCCGAGTATAGCTCTCTCCTTTGCACGCTGCGTCACCTTGAGCCTCCTTATCAGACCCATAGTTACACGCTTCGCTGCCGTAAGTCATCACTGGCAACACACACTGGTCTAGACTTTCGTCTTGAGACACTGAGGTAAGTAAGACGCGAAGATTTTACGGAGTTTCCCGAATGCTGCCCATCCGAGTTGAATTCGACGAACGATCTCTTTCTCAAAGTTGGACTTACCTAACTGGATTGTCTGACCAAGGTAAACTTAATGTCAACAACTTCGAGTATAGTGTTCCCAACGTAACTGTAGTGGGTATGACATGGGAATTCGACATGATTTTCGTCTTATCCATGTTCATCCTAAGACCCACTCTTTGGGAAGCACTATGGAGATCTTCGAGCACTGTGTGTAGGTCCTGCAGGGTCTCAGCCTTATTGACTATATCATCGGCAAAACGAAGGTGTGTCAGATACTGGCCATTAATGTTGATGCCATCAAACATTGAGGAACTGTTTTTTTTTATTATTTATTGTTATTATTGCAAAGTGGTTTATTTAAAACAGAATAACTTCTTCGATATTTGCCCATACTAATCATTGAAACAAACAATTCTAATAATTGCTTCTTGGATATATACTATGAAAGGAAAACAGCTTTTGAATGATAAAATTATATAAAAGTTAAGTTTATTCAATGAACAGTCAGTAAGTAGGTACGAAAATTTAAGATGCCCTTATGAATTTTATGCTTATATTCAACTCGCAAGAGACAATACAGACTCTACATTGGCGTGTTTCTGTGGAATGCATAATAACAGAATAATGTGTCTGTTAAAATTTTAATGTTGCACTGCTCTTAGCTGTATTAGCATAATGTCGCTGGTAATTTTTGTTGTGCTTGTTTCACAAAATGTTCCGCCCGTAAAATAATTGTGAGACAATAGAAGGAATGTTTTTGTTAAAACGGAGGAATTTGGTTAGAGGTCTTTTATTTAATGAGCTGGGAGTTAATCCGGTTTTATGGTTTCTCTTGTTTCTTCTAAATGAATAAATATCAGACAACGTTCTATACGTACATTGATCATTATGAGAGAGACTTACTGAGGCTCATGTTCTGTAAGCAGCTCCTCGAAATGAAGGCGCAGCGTGTGCACGAGAGGCGCGCGGATCTCCGTCACGCCGTCCGCGTCCGCCAGGAGTCAGTGATCAAAGTAAGCGACTTACTGCGGCTCGTGTTCAAGTAGGCAGCTCCTCGAAGTACAGATTCAGAGTATGCACAAGCGGCGCGTGGCTCTCCGCCACACAATCTACATCGTCGGGATAGGCTCCAGTGAACAAAATAAGCAACTTATTGGACTTACTGCGGCTCATGTTCTGTAAGCAGCTCCTCCAAGTGCGGGCGCAACGTGTGCGCGAGAGACTCGCGGATCTCTGTCACGCAACCCGAGTCGTCACAGGCGGCGAGTGATGAAAATAAGCAACATTTTTTACTTACTGCGGCTCATGTTCAGTAAGCAGCTCCTCGAAGTGCAGGCGCAGGGTGTGTGCCAGCGGCGCGCGGATCTCCGTCACGCAGTCCGCGTCGTCGGGATAGGCGCGCGGGAACCCTGGGCTGGAGACTGTGGCATGCGGGTGCGCATGAGACAGTATGATCGTGTCATTGCACTGCACCTTAGATGCAATGTAGGGGTCTGAAACAAAAATATTTTTTCATCAGCCATTTTATAGTCGCTATTACTCGGTCACAGGCCTTTATTAAGGAGGACGGGTCATGCGGGCATTATGTGTAAAGGCTCTAGCACGGAGGATTTTAAAATAATTTATGTATGGATGGCCAACCATCCACTGATTAAATAAGGCGACAAAGTTGATGAACAACTTGGGAACAATCTTGTTTAATAAATAACGTTTTAATCAGTTCAATCGGTTCAGCCATAATATTCTTATAATGATTTCGGTTAAAAAATACCCGAAAAACTGTTCAATTTAATTTTTTTTTATAATCAGAAAAAATATATATAAGAATATGTAGTTGGAAAATTATGACTATTCACAAGTTCTTAATTATCTATTTAAATAAACATTTTTTTATTATTTTAGCCTTGAGTCATACAAGGAATGTTCAATTCACCGCAAAAGCCGAAACGCCTACTTGAAAGCGAATATTCATTAATCCAAAATTAATAATTGCCAAACAAAATGCATATCAAAATAATTAGTTAATTTATAGGTATCCTGGAAATAATACAAAATCAACTCAATGGAAAATTTCCAACTTCTGTGAAGGGGAAAACCATCACAGTACCCACTAGTTCTCGGGTTTTATTGTTTGAGAGCGAGCACCCTGAGCGTCCGGAGCGTACGAGCGAGCGTAGCAAGCGTACCGGAACAATACGCTGTTCAATAACGAACTATTCGTAGTTAGAGCTGCAACTCAAGTTGATTCTGTTGACACAATCAACATACTTTTTTTTTAATTAACGACACGGGGAGACTCTTAGCCTTCATCATATCTGATGTTAAGTATTGATAAGGCTGAAGATGGAAGAGAGCCTCTCCCGGAATCCTCAAGCACTGAGGAACTGGCTATCTTATCTCTAACTGCCGGAACACAACAAGGCTGAAAACATTGTTACTATGGCGTCAGACTTAGATAAGATGGTGGTAGCTAGCCAGGCGGACTCACAACAAGTCCTACCACCAACCAAACCGAATACAAATTGTACCCCCGCTGGGAATCGAACCCGGGACCCCTGGGTCTGATACCGGTGGTTGTTACCACTAGACCACAGAGGCGGTGTACTGCGCTACTGCAAGCGGGTTCACTACCAACTAACCTAGGTACAGTCGGGGAACATCCCGGTTGACCAGTAGAGTTTTTAGGGAGCTTTATTTAAAAAAGTAGTAGAAAATATTTATATCACAAATAATAGAACATTAACAGGAATTTCATTTGAATAATTAATTATTTCTTTAAAATTTCCGATTGTACCAGGAGGCCTACTCTCTAAGCCCGTCGACTAAGATACGGGCCCCCGTCCGTAAGTTTTCCGAAACTACGGATGGAGCCTACTTTCTATTGATTTCGGATGTACTTGTTATGGACAAACGGCACAAACACATTGGGAGTAGGGACAATGTCAAAACGTATTCTCATTCATTTTTAGTTCGGGTCTCCGAACTAATAAGCTGTCCGTAGATGATACGTAGTAGGAAACGTCCGTAACTTAGACCGAAACTACGGGTTTCGTGCTTAGAGAGTAGACCTCCAGAATCAAATGAAAGTATAAAAGTATTTGGGATGTGTTGACGTGAATTGACGTGCATCTTAACTCATCGCGCAGTAGGCAGCCTAGCTGCGCTGCCAGTAATACAATTTTGTCCCTTGAGGTTGATTTTTTGAGAGCAGAATATTTGGAAAAGTCCATCTTCGCCCCCCAGAGGGGGAAACCTCAGGGGGGCGGAATAACCCGTTGTTTGGGTTGCCTTGGGCTGCCGTTTGGCTGCCGCAGCATGAGGTCTTATTTGAGGTTCAAGTATCACGCAAAATTATAAGGCGCATGATGCTGTTTTGCTTACCCCGCTAAGACGTGAGTTGACACGTTATCAATCAATCAATATCAAATAATCATTTATTTCCCAGAATATAGTATACATTGAGATGACTTACAAAATTATATTCTGCATATTCTGTCGTCATTAGCGTAGAAAGTATTACAAAAAAGACCATAAGTTTTAATTATCAACATACAATTCCTAGAAATTTAATAAGGTAAGCTAGAGTGATACTGATATTCGAGCCTAAAATTCTTAATTCTAAATATTAATATCGGTATTATACAGATTTATTCTGTGTTGTCTGCTATAAAATAGTGAATTAAATTTTAAATGTCAGATTCTTATTAAATGTCAAAGTATGTAGGTAATATAAATATTCATAGGATGTCAAATGAAATACAAAAATAATAATAATAATATAATTTCAAACAGTTATTGAAAAAAAAAGGATTTGAACTACTTACATTCTAAATATTAATTTATTGAATAATAACATTCATTTATTAATACGTCGAATAATTTATGTTTGAACTGGTTTATTATCGAGCTATGAGTGTCAATAAATGCCTCTTCTGTTACGGTTTTTCCACAAGGTATTTAATTATCGTTACCGTTTGCGACTACAAAGTTGGTCGCAACAAAAAACTTGTCTGTAGCTCTTAATTGGACCAACCCGCCTGTGTCACCCGCACAAGCCACTCTCGTCTTTTTTGCTTGGAGATAAAGTTGTTTCCAAATTGTCGGGAACACGTAACAGTTTTTGTACGGGGTTTGAATACGTTCAACGAACAGCTGAATCTTTTAACATTTAGCAGTGCATTATATACAAATTAATTTAAAAATATATCGCTAAAAAGAATTGTGTTGAAATATTCCCAAAATTAATAACTTTTATATAGGTATTTTTAAAGGGCAATGCTTAGTTTTGGCGCCTTTTCAAATATGCCTGCACACCATTCAGATCGTATTCAATGAATAGATAGACTATTTAAGTACGAACAATAGTTACTAAGACAGCACATTTCTAAACCGTAGGGTTACTCACGGATATGTGCCGCAGTCGGATACATGCCGCGATTTCAAAAACTCCTATTAGGGTAATGACCTCAAGTCCGGTTTGCCCTTTACTAGATAGCCCACTTCACATACCCTGAATGTCGGCCGCGAGTGGCACTGTAAAGTACATGTTTGCGTCTTGATCAGCCATTATAAATATTGGCGCGCGAAAAAAGAACAAAATTATGTTAGTGCTACTTTAGAGGCCCCATACTTTTTTTATCATGTGTGGATTATTATTTTACTTGTTGATTTGCGTTATCTTTTCAAAATTGTCTTTTAAGTAGTGGTAAATTTAAATTTTAATGTATTTCCCAGAGAGGCAATATCCCTCCGCCCAATTTGACTGGGGAGGCGACAATCCGGGGTGCGGCTAATATCGTCCAAAAATTTCCAAAAACTATTTTTTATTTAATTTTGTTTTGAACTTAAACAATACTTTTCACAGTCAGTTTAACCAACAACGAATATGCTGAAGAAACTTCGCCAATATTCCCATTACATGGAGGTTTTCAATTGGCAATTCGTTTTTAATAAATTTTCTTCCAATGATATCCCATTTATTCCGTATCAGATGAGATAAAAGCATCCAATTCCGCAGCACTTTACCGACGTATTCCTGTGTTAAGTGCTAAATACGTTTAACTGTCTTGCTGCGGTCGACATTTATTTATCCTCAACTTTTGAAAGATAGAAAATATATTTTATGAGATACAGACTTGAGAAAGATCCAAGATACATTAACGAAAAAGATACTAATTTGTTAAACACATTAAAAAGTTTAAGTAAAGCGCTCATAGCCGCGCTTGACAGACTGATCGTATTCGATTACGATTGTTAAGCAAAGTTCGGCCCGGTCAGGTGTCGGAAGGGTGACCGTAAAGTGGCATTACAACAGGGCGCTTCCGTGCTTCGGAGGGCACGTTAAACCGTCGGTCCCGGCTGTTGTCATTTGGTTACAGTCGTCGTCAAGCCGCCTATAAGGCCTGTGGCTTGGCCACAGGCCTTATAGGCGGCTTGATAAACTCTGACAACAGAGGTGGTCACTAATCCTCACTCGATAAGAAGAAGATTAAAATAAAATAAAAAACCGGCCAAGTGCGAGACGGACTCGCGCACCGAGGGTTCCGTACAAACCTGTAGGTATATAAGTAAAAGTTCACCCATCACGACAATCGAGTAATAGTTATGATATTTTTATTGCAAAATGAAATTGAAAATTTTCAAAAATATTTTTTTTATTATATGATGTAACTAAAAATTTACGGTTTTCGCAATTTTTCCTTTATCTGTACTATAAGACGTTACTTCGTACCAAATTTCAAGACTCTAAGTTCACGGGAAGTAGGTCTGTAGGTTTTGATTCTCGAGCGAGTTTCGAAAATTTGCGGCATAAACGGCTGTATCTTTTGATTGCTTTGGCATAGAAGTTTAATTTTTTCACAGCTCCGGCTCCAGCAGGGACAGTAGACCTGAGTATTAGATATAAATTTCAGTTTGATACCTCCACGCGTTCCTGAGAAAAACTGTCTTGACAGACGGACGGACGGACGGACAACGAAGTGATCCTATAAGGGTTCCGTTTTTTCTTTTTGAGGTACGGAACTCTAAAAAGAAACAAAAGCTTATCTCACGGCTGCGTCAAACTAGGAAGTCAATTTAGCATGTGTCGGGTTTGTGAGAAAGTGGTATACAGATACACATTCAGGAACTTCCCGGTCGACCAGTAGTTTTTTAGGAAGCATTATTTCACAAAGAAATACTAAAAGAAAACTTTTATATCACAAATAATATAACATTAATAGGTATTGCATTTCAATAAATTTCATTTGCAAGTTGAAAATTGGTTTCGGTTAGAATTACCATAAAATATAAGTACTTTTATTTTAGTACCTATTTTCTTTGTGATGGAAAGTGACATTAGTGATGTGAAAAGGTCACTTTTCAATTTTTCAATTTGACGACTCATTATGAAATAAAACGGAGAAAAAAACCGCCCTTGACGAGGTTCTTCTGGTTACAAGGTCTCGCGCCGTAGGGTTGGTGAACCGATGGCGTAGCTTCTATGACATTCACAAGTCTTTGTAACAGCCTAGACTGAATATAAATGGTATTGATTTTGGTTTTGAATAATATTTATATCTTTACTTTTAGAAAAAACGTTTCCCAAAAAGCATTTTCTCTATCGCGAAGTTCCCCGATTGACATACAATTTTAATTTGTTGGTCTTTTTTTTATTGGTCTTGGTAAATAATATTTTTTTTATCTTATTGTCACTTGCCAGGAATAAGAGAGTTGAATTGTTATTCTTGTACCAAAAAAATAACAAGACTTTTATAACACATCCAAATAAAAATGTAATAAAAACGGAAACAGTGTTGTTGTGTCAAAAATAAAAGTTTAGCAGAATTGTATAAGTGGCTTTATAATGTTAATTAATAAATTAATAAGTTTTGCACGTTCAGTTCTTATAAATAGTCATTGTCATTAGGTATAAACAAAGATATAATATGTGTGTGCTTGAAGCAGATATTATTATGTTCTACGAGCTAGCATTGTGAAAATTGAGAAGACCCTATATGTTGTCCGATTCAATTTGCTATCTCTTTCATTTCCTTTTTCGTGTCTTGTGTCCTACTTTACACATGTCACAGATTTTAACGCAAATTACTATGACGGTATCATTCTTTTTATTTTTTTTACTTTTATACCAAATGATGTTATAAAATATATTTATAACATCATTTGGTATAAATAAAAAAAATAAAAAGAAAATTTTCATCAATGAAGCATCAAAAATGTTCAGCCAGTCAATTTCTCAAAAAAAAAAAGAACTCCAATTTACGGTGCGTTTCATCGCATATACCCTTTTTTGTAAGGTTGGTATCCCTGTCGATTTCTGTCAAAAGGTTAGGTTAATTTAGGATAAGAATTCGATGCAGTCATTTTAAGTTTTGGATTCTGTTTTAAAGTCATGCTCGAAACATTACAAAAGCGGTGAAAGTAAAAAGGTTTTGAAATGATGTTTCTAACGCATACAGCCTATTGACATACAGGGACATACAGACATACATACCGACCTAACAAAAAAGAGAATATAGTCAAAGTCAAAGATTTTTATTCAAATAGACTTATAGATAAGTACTTTCGAATAGTCCAAAATTATTTTTTCCCTACCAGCCATTCAAGACATCTTTTAACTGATAAGAAGAACGGCCGCAAGAAACTTATCATCTTTAACAGAAACAACAACATTTACAATGGAACTTGTTGTTGCAAAGCACAAATTTACAATTTTGAAATATATTTAATGTAAGAGGAAAATATACGATGAAATGCACTCTAGATACTTACTATTAAATCACCTAATTCGAAATTCGAACACATCAATCGAAATTCGAAATTCAATCAGCCATTTTGTGTTCAGGTGCGCTCTGTTTGCACTACTTAATATCGTTGACATGCGACGAAAAATTCAATATTGATTTATCTCTTTTCATTGTTTACTCTCCGAAAGAGATGTTTGGTATGAAATATCTACTTTCGGGCAGTAAACAAACTGCAGACAGTCTGCAGCTTTTTTCTTATGTATATTTTCTTATCTAAGTGCTTACCTACTTATTTTCTAGCGTTCTTTTCAGCGTGGTATGATTTTTGACATATTAGATGTTAACTATGATAAAGTATTAGACAGTGTATAAAGACGTAGAATCTGTATCATATAAGTCCTACGGAATATTACTGGAACTAAGTGTTTAAGCTTATCTCCATAGCAAAAACTCATTTTCGGATGTAAAAAGCGATGGAAGCGCCAATCAGTGTACTATTCGAACAAACGCACACAATTACTTATGTAGCTGCTCTTTTAGTGGTATTCTTGTAAAAATAAGAATATTTCTATATAGGTACTTTCGAAAATGTTTGTATTTAGAGCACAACACAGTACGCCAGCTTTCGAATTAATAGACTTTCCATTAATTATTTTCTGAATGCCACGTGTCTACCCATGCTAAAAGTTGTTGTTTTACGGTACTCCGTTTTCTAATTTATCAAGCATTCTCTAACATATTTCTAATTAATTTGGGAATGTGTGAATAAGGGACTTGCATTAATTAACTTATTGTCGCGAACCTTCGAGATATATATAATTTATTTTCAAGGCCCGCGACATTTTTTAGAGATCTTTTCTTTCTTTACGTAATTCCACATACCGAGGTTTTCCGAAAATTGATAGCCCCAGAATAAATTTATAATTTCAAAACAAACCTCCTTTGTGAAAATCACTGGCCAAATATATGTTGTTTTTTTTTAATTTTTTTAACCGACTTCAAAAAAAGGAGGATGTTCTCAAGTCGACTGTATTTTTTTATGTTTAAAGATTTTTTGTCACTCTTCTTTTGTTTGCAACAATGGACGATGGATGATTATAAAAGAGGGTTAACCTTCAAGGAACCTCTCACACAGCTGCTAGAATTATGGACTATTTGACAATTTCGGGGGTACAAATGTTACCCAATCCTCCGTACAGCCTAGATTTAGCTTCATGCGATTTTATATTACTTCCCACGGTAAAGAAAATGCTTCGTGGGCGTCGAAGAATTTCGGCGGTTATTTTTCGCCTTCTGCAAGACACGTTTTTCAAATGTTTTGAAAGCTGGTTCACCCGAATGCATGAGTGCATTGGGATTGGAGGGGGATATTTTGAAAAGCAGTAAATAAACTTTTATTATATTCTAACTATTATACATTTCACTGGAACAGCCTACGTAATATCACATTTTTTTTTTTTTATGTACGACGGTGAGACTCTTAACCTTCATCATACCTGATGTTAAGTATTGATAAGGCTGAAGATGGAAGCGAGCCTCTCCCGGAATCCTCAATCACTGAGGAGCTGGCTATCTTATCTCTAACTGCCGGAACACAACAATGCTGAAAACATTGTTGTTATGGCGTCAGACTTAGATAAGATGGTGGTAGCTAGCCAGATGGACTTACAACAAGTCCTACCACCAACCAAACCGAATACAATATGTACCCCCACTGGGAATCGAACCCGGGACCCCTGGGTCTGATACCGGTGGTTGTACCACTAGACCACAGAGGCGGTTATTATTATCATGATTTCATGAATACTTTTGGATTGGTATTCAGTTAATTTTAATTTGAATTATGAAGGCGACACTATTGCATCTCTTTGAGAAGTAAGCCATACTCTTGCATATTACTTTAATCGGTTTTCTTCTTCAATGCTTAACAAATAACATAAACTTACAACCTTTTGGTTTTGGTACGTGCGTATAAATTCTTCATTATGTAATATCGCATAAAATCTATAACTTGTTCATTTCCAATACTGGTTTAAATTGATTCTCAGCTGCGGAAAACACAATCCAAGCAAAATAAAAGTACGATACGATGTTATCAGTACGAAATATATGGTTTTCACCTTATGAATTCAAGTGACAGAGTTACTCAATTTCACCAATCAGGGGCGGTACCGCGCAAGTGGCGTCGGCATCAAAATCGGCTTCATTTGACAGATGGATGTGACACATTGCTGCTTCTTTATGACACAAATGAAAACTTACCAAAGACTAAAAGCAATATATCACATCCATCTGTCAAATGAAGTCGATGTCAAAATTGCAACTCTCACTCGCAATTTCTCACAAACATCCAACAATCAACCAATCACAGCTTACTTGGTCACGTGGTGTTGTCACTTTTCCAATTTCGACGCTCGGTTCCGACGCCGGAAAAACCCACACTCGCAAATTTTAGTTTAACTTTTCGTCACGACATGGCGTTGCTCCGACTCCATACAAAAGCATCTTGACTCCGGCGTAAGTGTGTAAGGTAATAAAACTCACACTAAGCACTCTGTCCAACGTCCAACGTCAACGTCCAACATCATTCAATAAAACACTCTTTAATGATTATAGTAGACGATACAAAAGAATAATAAATCTTACTCAAAAGGCACAAAATGACTATTATATAACACAGTCAAAAAATAAGTCCCAAGCTACATGGAAAATAATTAATAAGTATAATAGTAACTTACCTCGGGAACAGATTACCAGTGTTGTGAATAATGATGATAGAGAGATTAATGAACCAGTTGAAATAGCCAATGCCTTTAACGACTTTTTTTTAAATACCTCAAAAATTGTTGAGGACGTCAAGCCCAAAGCTAATTATATTACACATAGTCAACCTAATTCAATTTTTTTGACACCTATTATACCCTCAGATGTCTTAAAAGCTATAAACTCACTTAAAAATACTAACAGTGTGGGGTTTGATGATGTCTGCACTAAGATTATTAAAGCAGTAGGGAATTTAATAGCTCCTTTATTGTGTCACATTATAAATTTATGTTTAGAACAAGGAATATTTCCAGATTTATTAAAATTATCAATCACTATTCCAATATTCAAAAAAGATGACAAAAAGCTTTTGAAAAACTATCGCCCTATTTCATTGATTTCTATATTTTCAAAAATAATAGAATACATTATATATGAAAAATTAAATAATTACTTTGAAACGAATGACTTATTTTCTAAACATCAATATGGCTTTCGGAAAAATAAATCAATTAATATGGCTTTATACGATTTTTTGGAAAAAACCGTGAAATACGTTGACAACCGAAAACCTACACTAGCGCTTTTCCTGGACATGACTAAAGCATTTGACAATATTCATCATAAAACATTATTTTATAAACTCGAAAAGTATGGTGTAAGAGGTAACGCTCTAAAACTAATTGAAAGTTACTTAACTAATAGAAGGCAAATTGCACAGACAACGAAAATTGACGCGAAAACTGGTGAAAACAAAACTTTTAGATCAAAAGAGAGACCAATGTGCTATGGTGTACCACAAGGAAGTGTGCTAGGTCCTCTCCTTTTTATTATTTATATAAATGACTTACCTGCCGTAACCAATCATCATATGACCATTTTTGCTGACGATATTACCGTTTTATTTACCTATGACTATGCTAAAAATATTCAATTAGACATAAGCAATACATTGACATCTTTAATAAAGTGGCTGACATTAAATAATTTGACAATAAATTTGACGAAAACACATTTGATAAATTTTAAACAGAGAAATAACGATCTATTAAGTTTTGACATCAGCTATTTAGGAAACTCAATTAAAGAAGTAGATACAACTAAATTTCTAGGTTTGACTATAGATAACAAGCTGACATGGAAACCGCATATTAACAATTTAATTAAAAAATTAAACCAATTTTCATATGCTCTTTATAAATTAAGGATGATTGCCAGTGTTAAAACGCTATTGACAGCCTATCACGGATATGTTGCATCTACACTAAGATATGGAATTATGTTTTGGGCTAACACGACTGACAGGCAAAGTGTCTTCAAAGCTCAAAAGAAATGTCTTAGATCCATGTTCGGACTAAAGCAGGATGACTCATGTGAACCGTACTTCCGCAAATATAAAATTCTCACTCTGCCGTCTATGTATATATACGAAATTGCAAACTTTGTCCGAAATAATCCAACCCACTTTGAAACTAATACTATCGGAAGTCGTCGTCAAGGCACACTGAAAGTAATTCATGGATGTAAAAGCCTTCTCCGAAGAATGAGTATAAATTGCATGGCACCTAAAATCTATAATAAAATTCCGTTAAATATCAGATCGATTAAAAACAATAATAGGTTTAAAAGTGCGCTCAATGGCTTTCTGGCTGAAAAAGCATATTATGACGTACGATCTTTTTTTGATGACAAAATATAATTACGTATGCTATGTTAAATAATGTTAAAAATAATTATTTCAATACTGACATCTACTTGCCCTTTATTTTTGTATATATATATTTTTTAAGAAATGACTAATGTAATTTAATGAATCTAATGAATTATAATGACTAATTTATAATAATAATTAAAATTGTAATGTTCATATACCATAAGGTGAATCATGGCTGTACCCTTTTTATATGTGAAATCTTGTAATACCCATGCTTATGAACTAATAAATGATTGATTGATTGATTGATTGATTGATCTGATTGTTGATTATGTAAGTGCTAGCTTTACGCGGTTCCACCCGAGTGGTTCCCGTTCCCGTGGGACTATCGGGATAAAAATTAAGCCTATGTTTCTCTCCGTCCTTTCAACTAACTCTATGCCAATAATCAAGTCTATGGGGTGCTTAGTTAGGGTGTGCAGCAAAGACAAACAAACACACTTTTTTTTTTTTTGTATGATTTTGTAATTTTTTGCATTTTTCAATGCTATTTTTATACTTATGGTAAATTTTTAAATAGAAAAATATTGGAAAAAATTAAATCGGCCACAAGTGAATTCTCAGACAGGAATCGAACCCTTTGGAAATCCGGTCCAATGCTCTTTAAAAATATCTGTCTGAGAATTCACTTGTGGCCGAGTTAATTTTTTCCAATATTTTTCTATTTAAAAATTTACCATAAACACACTTTCGTTTATAATAATAGATTAGACTAGTAGATACGTTTCAGCCAGATCTATGTAAAATATTAGGTATGGGAAACACCTGAACTAGGTACCTATGTACTTTGTAATAAAAAAAAATACCTATCAAAATCGGATATGTTATATCAGTGATATACCTAACTAACGAAATTATGGTAAAACATACATAAAAAATGTATGGCTTGAGAACCTACTCCTTTTTTATAATTCGGTTAAAAACAACGTTCTTTATTTGTCGCTATTCCGTAATTTACGCAGATATTGGGTCACAGCTATTCCTCTTTTTTCTTTTTTTTTATCAATTTATGGTAAATGTCAATAATGAAGTCAGTATTAATATACCTCATTATTTGGTATTTGTGATAAAAAAAACATGAAATTAATATCGTAAAATAATAATACCGGTAATATTCTCTAATGCGCTTTGTTAATTAATTTTAAACTATCTGAAACAAAATGTAACACAAAAACAAATGCAACTTAAGTTACTTAAAAAAATAATACAAACCTTTTTTAACTATTTGTTGCTCAAAGAATATGCTTAGGTCGAGAACATATTGTCATGTCATTAGTTTATCGATAATATTTACATAAATATAAGTAAAGAAGGAAGTTTTCGGTATTTCAATTAGGCAGATCTATACTTATAAAGATTATTAATATTATAAAGAGGAAAGATTTCATAGTTTTTTTCTTGTTTGTTTAAACTCAAAAACCACTGAACGGATTTGGATGAAACTTGGTACACAGATAGTAGATAGCCTGTTTATGAACATAGGATGACTTTTGATCCCGATGTTCCCACGGGAACGGGAACCACGCGGGTGAAACCGTAAGCGGCCGCTAGTAAGTAATATTTAAAATATTTTTTCAAGACAAGTAATAATTTTTGTTAAAAAGTTCAACAACATTTCTCTTTTACGAAACGTTAACTTTTTAACTGTCACAAGTTGGCAAAGGCCCATAGTTTCTACAGCCAAACGGAAACACCATCAGCGTGTAGACACGACTTTAGTCCTAACAATAATAAAAACTTGGCACGAATTGAAACGAACCTTTATCTAGACATTCCCACTATGAAAACTTTTTTTATTGTTTTTGTGAAAGACACTCAATCAATGAGATAATTAAGCATTATTTGATGGTGTTTATAATTAAAGGTGAGGATATGTATGTATATGATAGATATTAAATATAAAATTTAAAATAGCACGAAACCCTAGCTTGGAAACAAACCATGAAACCATGAAAGTTTTGTGATAATGATATTATATATGCGTGTACTAATGTAACAGGAATAATGTAAATGTTTAAATAATAAATAAATAAAAATAAAATGATAATCGTAGAGATAAAAGAAAATCAAAAAAGTTAAAAAATATCTTGCGTGTGTTTGAAAAAACGATCGCTGGCTTGACGTGACATTCGATGTGAAAACAAGTGATCTCAATTATTGAGATCAATTGGAGGACTCTGTAAAGACTCTGAAACAAAACAGGGGGATAAATTGCCCATGACCCTTGACGAGTTTCTTGCCGCTTCTTCTCGTTACAAGGTCTCCAGCTTTGCCAACCAAAATCTGTTAAACACTAAAAACCAAATCAGTACAAAAAACCTTTGCGTCATATTTGGCCTTTATTAAATCTTTGCTTGTGTGTCTGAATGTACTATTCCCGGATGTTCATAGTAAGTGGAACGAGTTGTCGAATAGAAATAATAATGTTTAATTTGGTTTTTCGTGGGGTCGTGGGACGTGGGAGGAGAGGAATAATCCCTTTCAGAGTCGCAGTGAGTACATTTTAAAATGACTGATAATAATGATATTACTTTGATAATATCTATATCGCAGTAAAGTGGCATTATACCTGATAAACTCTGACACTAGAGGTGCCCACTATTCCTCATACGATAAGAAGAAGAAGATAAAATAATGACATGACAGTATCGATACCTTGGGGCTCAAAGGGCGTAACCACCATTTTGGTCAAAATGAGTTTTAAATGCCATCTTATTCAGTTTTTTCTGCGCTATCGAACTGTATTTTTAAAGTTCTCAAATTCGGAAAACAATGGTGAATACGACCCCAAATTTCAAGGCTGGTAATGCAGATTTTTTTGTATTTTTGGACGTAAAAGCAATAATTATTAAGCAACATCAAAGTACTGGGCGTAAACGACAATCTCAAATGAAAATGTAGGGCGTATATCTGTACGACTTAAAGCCATAAAGAATATATTTAATATATTTCATCATAATTTATTGTTGTATGTTAAGGTTTAGAGGGTGGAAACGTTATCGCCGTTTGTATGGAGACCGTTTGCTACACATTCCTCTTAAAAAGTTTAGTTATAACCCATGTTAAGGCCCTCCAAAACTAGGTTTAATTTTAAAGCCACAATCATTGCTTTAATGTGCCTAACATTTGACAAAGCTGTGAAGCTTTGCAAATTTTGTAGCTTAAGGTTAGTTAAACCTTACTGGCTGTGTAGCAAATTGTTAAAAATAATCATTAAAAATAATTTGTAGTTCCAATTAATTTGTCTTAATATTTATTACCTTCGTCAGAACTAGCCAACAATCAAGATTGTTTTGCAATAGTAGCCTTTTACTCTTATCTTCCTTCTAGTAACTAACTATAAAATACTAAATTTATTTTGTCATTCCAAAAGTAAAAAAAAGCTTCCCTACTTATAAATATCAGAATAGAATACAAGCCTCTGATGGACTAAGGGTTGCCAAATTGACCTATTTTACTAAAAACAGTTGTAAGTATTGTAATATAAACCCAAAAAGTTGAATAACTAATAACAGATCGATAAAAACTACAGTTTTCATTTTGAAAGTTGGTGGTTACACTCTGCGTTACTAACGCAGCACTCATTTTATGGGGCATAAAAGACAGCGTTACTAACGCAGCAGTCATTTTATGGGGCATAAAAGACATTCATGTTGGATTTTGTGGGGCGTATTCACCAGCTAACTTTTTAATTACAAATATTTCTTAAAATGTTATGTTTTAACATTATGCACATCAAAAATTAACAACTTTTGGTGTAAGAATCATATTTATAGGATCAATAACAACAATGTTGTGATAAATACAAAATTTAAATTTTGGTTTTTTGGCTCTCCTGAAAAGTCGTGTTTTGGTGGTTACGCCCTTTGAGCCCCAAGGTATCGGTATGTTCTCGACCTAAGCATATTCTTTGAGCAACAAATAGTTAAAAAAGGTTTGTAACTTTTTTAATGTAACTTAAGTTGCATTTGTATTTGTGTTACATTTTGTTTCAGATTGTTTAAAATTAATTACCAAGCGCAGTAGAGAATTATACCTAATAATTACCGGTATCATAATTTTAAGATATTAATTTAATTATTTTTTTTTATTACAATTACCAATAATGAGGTAATTATTAATACTGACTACATTAGGTATTGAATTTTCCCATAAATTGTTTAAAAAAATACAAAAAAAGAGGAAAAGCTACCCATTATCCATTATATGTAAATTACGGAATAGAAATAAAACGTTATTTTTAACTGAATTATAAAAAAGGCCTAGGTTCTCAAGTCATCGATTTTTTATGTATGTTTTACCACGACTTCGTCAATTAGGTATCAACCGATTTTGATAGGTATTTTTTATTATTATAAAGTACATAGACCAGTGGGCCTACCATGAGCTTTCCCTTCCATTTGCTGTACAGTAAACGGGAGACATTTTGTATGCGAATCTGTACAGCGCCTCTAGTGGGCAATAGCAGAACTACCAATTCTCATACAAAATGTTTACTGAGCCCGTAGACAAAGTAACATCGTTATGTAGCGAAACTATAATTCGATTCGTTATTGTCTATATTCGCCAATTAAATTGCGGTAAGACCACGTGATTTAGCGCGGCTTATGCCAGTCCACCAATCCCATACATTTAATTCTTTACGTACTTCGTTATCGTTTTTGAATTGTTACTTTGGCTAGGGGCCCGTACATTAAACGGAATGAAAAACTCATGGTAGACCCTCAGGTGTGTTCCCATAATATTTTACTCAGATCTGGCTAAAATGTATCTACTAATCTTTTCTAATATTAGAAACGAAAGTGCGTTTGTTTGTCATTGCTGCACACCCTAACTAAGCACCCAGCACCCAGACGGAGATTTACATAGGCTTAATCTTTATCCCGATATTTCCACCGAAACGGGAACGACGCGGGTGGAACCGCAGGCAGAAGCTAGCACTTATATAATCAACAATCAATATTAGGTGTACTAATAAAAAAAATTTATAGCTAATAATAATTATAATTATAATATGTATAATAAAATATTATATATATTATATTATAATAATTATTATTATTAGCTGGTCCACGCGAGGTTGACGTAGACAGTGTCATTATGCAACACTGGACTCGCGTCCAACTCGTCTAAGACACAGCAATCACGTATAATATTTTTTACAGTACCTAATATAAATACTGACATAGCAAGTAAGTTTTATTGTTACTAACCCTCTGGACTCTGTTTCCGAAATAAACACTTTTTTTTTTTTTTATAAACCAAATACTTTGTATGTTTGGTTGCCATAACAACTTACCTTTAATAAAAGGGAAAATATTTTCATTTTTTTGTTTACAGTTATTAAAAAAAAAAGTAATAAAGGTATGAAACTTGTTGTACTTAAGTTATTTATAGACTTGTTGTACTCCGTAGAGTTGTTGTCTTGGTAAATTAGTTACTTCCTCGCTCACTAGATGGCGTTGAACATTTTTGCATCGCGGTATGGAGTTAGTTGCGGCGTATAATAAGACCCGCTGGTGGCATGGTAAAATCAATTTTAAAAAGAATCGGCTTTTTGGAAAGTATTCAGACGTTCAATCGTCCTGAAATACTTTATAAATACATATTATTGGTTATTTATTACTTATAATTAATTTATACAATATATATATTATATTCATTTATATTACCTATGTTATTTTTTTATTTAACTAAAATAAAATTGAATTTAGCATTAATTTAAATAAAAAATAAACTCAATAAATAACCCCTGTGTGTGTAATTGTGTGTAGAGAAAGATATATCTAAAAAAAGTAGCGAGCCTTAAAGATAAACGAAGGTTAGGTTCGCGACATTATTATCCTTTATTACCAGGTATGCTTTGTTCGATAATATGTTGGTTCCTACGAGGAGGTTAGCTTACGTCCTCTCCCAGGACGCTCTTTGGCCAATATTTTATGCTTTGACATTGCCATGCCGAGATCAACACCGAAGAAAATAGCTATCGATTAACATCGGCAATGTTACTCATACAATAAAAAGCGACTTATTTTTAGTTTTTAAATCGGTTTTTTTTAAAGCAGTTTTTTATTGTCTGTAATAGGTTGTGTTGTAAACTATAGTTATAATTTTCTAGATAAGGTTACGTTTCATGTACAGTCAGCAGCAGCTACGGCTTTACACGTTGACCTTGAGCGCCCTTACGTCGCTCGTAATAGGAGCGGTTTTCGTAGTGCAAATGTAAACCCGTACGTGCTGTTGTACATTTATATAAACAAAGTATCGTGAAAATTACACCGTACACGTTAACAAAAATGCTAAGTAATAATATTGTAATAGCGCCAATGAACGAAAAAAAAACAAAAAGAAAACAGAAAGCAAAGCGTTTATGTTTCAGCTTTTTTTTACTTTGTCATCGTTATGTTGGCCACCGTCGGTGTTAGATTTGTTGTACATTTAAGCAATTTTTTTAGACTTGTTGAACCCATTGTACTCATATTATAAAAAGTAATTATGTTACGCTGTCACGCCGCTCGCTAGATGGCGTTGAATATTTTTGAATCGCGGTATGGAGTGTTACGACTAGTTAGACATTATAAACATGGCTTACCATCGGACAAAAAATACAAATACTTTATTTAAATCGATGTATCGAATTTTTTTCAACAAGCTATTTAAAAAATGAAAACAAAACAATAAAAAAAAACTATTTAATAATATAGGTACAGTAATACAAACTAGTAATTACGATAGTTAATAAACGGTATTGTCTACGATTGCTTGCGATTTGTCAAGATTTGATAGAATACTACTTAGGTGTATCTATAAAAATAAAATGGTAGTAAACATCTCTGAGAACATTTTAGCAGTTATTTAATAATTCTGAGTACCTAGTAACGCTGTATTAATATCCAATGGTAATTTCAAAACTGCTCCGTAAGCTTAATTAATAGATGAATTTTCAATAATCTCATTAGATAAATGCGTAATAAAACAATAATGGAAATTTAGTTAGGGTTGTCTATTAAAAGTTTTTGTAATTTATGGTATTCTGGCGGCCGCCCACGGTTTCAACCGCGTGGTATCCTTTCCCGCGGGAATGTCAAAAAATCCTTCCTCAATGAAAGAAAGAAAGAAAGAAAACACATTTATTGACACACACACACATACGATAAAGACAATGAGAATAGAAAGGAGGAGAGAAAAAAAAAGTATAAAACAAACAATTGTGTGGGGTCAATAAAATCCTAACTCAGCGTTTTTTAGTGCTCGCCTACATCGTTAAAGGATCCTGTATGCATAATTTCAGCTCAATCGGTTCAGCCGTTTGGGCTCTGCGTTGTCTGTCAGTCGAGAATCGATATTGTTTTATTAGTATAGATTTAAAAAAAAATTGAAATAACATGAATTTTGTATTTTTAATCGACAATCAAATTCTAAACATTTGAAAATGCTACTTAGTATTTTAATGAAATGACAAACACGTAACCGCTCAAAGGTAATCGTGATAATAAACGTCATTATGGAAATAACAAGTTAATATGAAACAACCACGTCAACGACAGAATAAAAAAAACGCTCATACTACAACAATCCAGGGACAAAAAAATCTTGCTTTCGTTCGCCATTTATTTATCAATTCATTTGTGATTGTGAACATGCTGGCTTACAGTAATCCCAAAACGCCTACTGGCATACGAATTAATAAAAACAGTTTAGAAGTAACAAAATTAATTAGAACATAATAAAAAAACATATTAATTAAGATGTCAATAGAAAACAAAACACATATACATAATACTAAAATTACAAATGTCAATAATATTACGATGTCATTAAATAAGTATTATGTAGTCATTAAGTAACAGGTAACTAAAATAAACAGACAGCCATGGCCTCTTTTGACCATTTGGCAAAGCGCCGTTGTCCAGTAGCCAACAAACGGGTTATAAGCGTCATGGTTCTACCTGCCTGTCACGGCAGTTTGAGCTGGGACCCTTTCCAACTCACAAGTTTTGTTTGTACCACTCTGACATAGATTCCAGTCTACAGCCGAATTGACTTTGATTAACGATTGTTTTGAGATGTCAAAGTTTGAATTGATTGCTCATTAATAATGAATTAGGAGTCCTTTATGATGATAAAAAAGTGAAAATAAACGTTAATTTTTTTTATCGACCTAAAAAGAGGTTATCAGTACGACCAGTATATGAGTAAATATTATGTCATATTGTGGGAATTGCATAATATTCGCCTAAGTTCGTTCGAGTGAGCTACAATGTACGATTGGCTACGAAAGTCTAAAACAGTATATATTTACTAAAGTTCGTATCTTTTAAGTACTTATTTATTTAGGTAACTAGACTTAGGTTCTACTAGACCAGGGGTTTCCAACCTTTTCCCCTATGCGCCTCTCCCAAGCTTTTGCAAAAATACAATTTTAATTAAAATTACAGATACCTAATTTATGAAAAAGTAACACACAGCTGAAGTCGCCTCGCTCCCCCTTGAATTATTCTACGTCCCCCAAGTGGTTGGGAATCCCTGCTAGAAGATATTAGTAGTAATATCAACTACCAATATCTTCCAGTAGAGGTTCTACTAGAAGATATCATAGAAATAAAAAGTCATGAAAATATTTTTTTTTCAAATGTATTACACAAGAATTTTGGAATGAGCTCTTTTCAAGGTCTCTTCAATGTCAGGATAAAGATATCAAAAGCTCCGACAGATGGCTCTACTTGTGCATTAAATGTCAAAGTTGTAAGAGTGGATATACGGACAAGCAAAATTCTACATCTCACCTTACTGTGTAATAGTGATATTGGCGGAGTTATGTCTGGAACCTAAAGCAAGCAATTCTTATAGGAGAAGGAAAAGACATTGACAGTTGATCTTTTGCTTAGCCATCTAGCTTCAATAAAGATTTTTTTTTTGTTTTCACAAAATAACATTTTGAAAAGTACTTATTGACAGTTTTGTCCTGCCAACCTGGCACTGAGGATTCGATATGAAATCAATCATCAGATTTTTGTTAAGTTTCTGTTAAACTTGTGAGTCGGGTACAATGATATTTTAAACGAGATTTATTTATTTTAAATAAATAAACATCGTTTACTTGCCTTAAAAACATAGAAATTTTTATATATTACATATTTGATCATTTTAAATGCATGTAAGTACTTACTTAAATTTTAAAACAAAAGGGTATATGACTCAGTGACCGCGGGAACCCACGGTTATATTCTGTCACAACCTCACTACATAAAATATTTATGTTGTGTCCTCATAGAGAGTGACACTACACATATACATATACACGTATACATAGTATTCTATTTTGGAACATCGATAGCCAGTAATTATAATTTTATTCTATGCGATATACACTAAAGAAAAAAAAAAGATATAAACAAGTTTCTTGACCCTTGCGCAAGAGTTTGCTGTACAAGCAGCCATTCGCGACAATGTTTACGAAAAGTTGGAAGAGTGTAGTTGAACTGGACTATACGAATTGGTAGAGGCAAATCATTCAATATTTTAGCAGAAGCGAACTTAAAGCAACCTCGTGCGCCAGCCAATCGGAGTTTATACCTTCATAGTAATTTGCATTGAAAAAAAAAGGCCACTGTCATGTTTTACTGACAAGTAGGACATAAGACAAAAAAAATCACGGAAATGGAAGCGATAGCAATTTGATTCCCAATTTTTCACAATGCGAGCTCGTTGACATCGGCTTCAAGTACACACATAATATCATTGGTCCGGTAGATATTTTCTAGCAAACAGGTATTTATCTACCGTTAAAGAGTTACGTAACTAAGGTCCGGTTTCTCGTAGCGTCGGTTACGCTAACTTTAGGGTTAAATTATGGTTAAAGTAAAATTAACCGGCGGGCAAATTTAAAAGCGTTGTTGAATCAGCGGTTACTTTAACGAGCAGTCAAATTACAGATTTAACGGCAGTCAAAATAACCGACAGGCTGGAGGTGGTTTAAAATTTTGACATTAGTAGAATTTGTAGTTATCGCTTACCTACCGTTTTTAGTTTATATTTATTTAAAATACACTTTTAACCCTTGTTAATTTCACCGCCGCGTAAAATATTTTTGTGCAACTGAATGCGAAGAAAACCAACGTATTTTATTTTTACCGAAGTCAAAATTGACAACGGTTAAATTTTAACTTTATCTTTACTATAATATACGAGCAATCGGACCTAAATGGTAAACGTATGGCATCCCTAATCCCATTCTATTACCGATTCCGGTACGTTTTGTTCTGCTCCGGAAGTAGGTCGCAATTCGCAATACCGACTCATTAATTCGTAGTTTTGAATAATCGGAAAATTGGTTCATTCGGGTTCATGAGCGGCACATTTTTAAAATGGTACTGGCGATCGTTCGTGTATATTTGCTTGCAATTTGAAACAAGGCTTGATCTTTCTGTTTTAAGACCTTTCTGTTTGGACGACTTGTTTGGCGCAGGGGTACTAACCCCGCCTTCTGCGCCAGAGGTCCCGGGTTCGATCCCCGGACAAGACAAATATTTGTGTGCATGAACATGTCTATTTGTCTTGGTCTGGGTGTTTAATATGTATATTAAGTATGTATTTACAATAAAAGTATATAAAGTATGTTTATCCGTTATCTAGTACCCATAACACAAGTTCTTCATGAAACTTAACGTGGGACTAGATAATTGGTGTGATTGTATGCGAATATTAATTTTATTTATTTTTATTTTATTTTAAGAGATTCATTTGAACTGTAGACCTAGCACGAACAACTATTGAGTAAATATCGAGGAAGTAAGTTAAAAAAATGTATATATGTTGAGTAGCGTTCCTACCGGACGTAAACGGAACTACATTTTTTGACATTACGTTCTCGATACTTACTCGATACTATTTCGATAGTTTTTGTGCTAACCCTACCGAAAGAAACTTATTAACTAGTAAATTGAATACTCACAATTGGAAGTAATTGAAAATATTAACTTTATTCACATTTGTTCAGTGTAGGCTGTTACAAGCACGTCTTGTCGAAGAAGTTACGACATCGGTTCACTCACAAACCCTACGGCGGGCGGGAGATTTTGTAACGAGAAGAACCGTCAAGAAACTCGCAAGGATTTCCACTCTATAACGGTTCGGTTGATAATTAGAATACCTAACATTATATAATATAATATATACCTTCATAATTTTAATACTAGAAACAAGAATAAGCTTGCCGTTCCAAGATTTCGGCTTGAAAAATGCAGTCGCTCGTTTTTGGGGAAAGGCATAGCCTTTTTTAATAAAGTTCCACAACAAGTGATTGAGCTGCCTTTGCATAAATTTAAAATATATGTTAAAAAACGCTCTCAAGCAAAGGTTATTACAAGGTAGATGATTATTTGAAAGACAAAAATGCATGGAAGTGATACTAACATAAAACATGACAATTGTAATTGTATAAAAGGAAAATATTCTAATAACTAAATATAAGAAAATTTTCCTCTTATATTAAATATGTTTCAAGATTGTAGATTTGTGTTTGGCAACGACATGTTGTAGATGTTGTTGCTTCTGAGTTTCTTGCGACCGTTCTTCTTATCAGTTAAAAGATGTCCTGAATGGCTGGTAGGAAAAAAAAAATTGAAGATTCGAAAGCACTTATCTATAAGTCTATTTGAATAAAAATCTTTGACTTTGACTTTATTTCTACAATACTGTTGATCAATAACGGCACTCCTTTGATGTTTTTTTTTGTGTTTCGCCTTCTTCAAGATATGTATACTATATTCATGAAATGTAACTCATTAAATTGATATATTTTAATTTTAATTTTGTGATTGCTGATTATGAACGTTTCATATTAACAAATCAACAAGTTCAACTAAATTTTCATTCTACGCTTTTGGAACCATTTGTAATAATATCAAATTAAGTAAGTTTTTTCATTAATTTCTTTTAAATTCCAAATTCTTAATCACTTAATGTGATGAGAACTCAAACAGGTATATTTAGACGGTATTTTTTATTTAAATGGCCAAGAAATTGGCCTCCAACTAACCTGAGGGCCTAAAGTAAAATAATAATAGTAGTAAAATTTTGACAGATAGTCCTAATACAATAGAAATAATGTTGAAACTGAAACTCTATTCGCAAACATCGGCGTAAGCGAGTAAGTTGAGAAAACTCACACTAAGCACTCTTATGTAAAGCGATATGTGAGTTAAGATAGAGCAATGCTTGTTCAAATAATTTTCTAATAGCAATTAGAGGAACGTACCGTGTGGTGACGGCCTAAGAATACAAGTGTCACCACTCCCTTACATGCCTGGGATGTCGTAAGAGTCGACTAAGAGGCTCGACGCATTGAACACCTGTGCGAGAGAACGAAAACTTGAAACAAACCCTCTACCAACCCGTCTGGCCAGCGTGGTAGCAGTAGGCTAATAGCCTCCTATGAACGCCACATTAGGCGTAGGAGAGGCCTATGTTCAGCAATCAGCGTCCACAGGCTGATGATGATGATGATAATGAATTAGAGCAACATTTCTTTCAAAGATTAAGTCTTAAAGATACGAAATAATGTACCTAGTACCTACCTATTTATCAAGCTTACAAATAATACAAAAAATTCCGGACAAGTGCGAGTCAGACTCGCCCACCGAGGGTTCCACACAAATTTGTAGGTACATAATATTATAAATAGTTCAGGAATTTAATCTCGCACTTTTTTCCGAAGTTTTCCCGAAATTCAGTTTCCGAAACTAAAGATTTTTTTTATGATTTAATAATAACTGCCTAGTTTACAGTTTTTTCATGTAAGTACTTGTAGTAAAAGACGATATTACTTGCCAAATTTCATAGATCTAGGTCAACGGAATTGATTCCCTTGAGAGTGTCGAAATATACGTTTTTGCAGCATAAATGGCCTTACCCTTTTGCACGTTAATTTTAAAGTTAATTTTCTTACAGTTTCATGAGAATGTTGACGTGAATATATGGTTTTAATTTCAACTCGATACCTCTTTGCGTTCCTGAGTTTTTCCCGAAATTCAGTTTCCGTCCACACGTTCCTGAGATTTTCCCGAAACTCAGTTTCCGAAGCTAATTATATTACAAATCTATATCCTCTTGCATTGATGTGTGAGACAAGGGGATGTCATATCCCCTAAATTGTTCACAAATGCTTTGGAGGATATGTTTAAAACGCTGGTCTGGAAAGGACGTGGCATTAATATCAATGGCGAATGCGTCTCACATTTGCGATTCGCGGACGACATCGTCATTATGGCCGAAATGTCGCAGGAGCTACAGCTCATGCTGAACGGCCTAGCTGATTATTCCCAACGCATCGGCCTCCGGATGAACTTTGACAAAACCAAAGTTATGTTCAATGAACATTTATTCCGGAGCAGATTGCAGTTCAAGGCTATCGGAGTTGATAGGGAATATGTATACCTCGGGCAAATAATGTAGCTGGGTAGAAACCACTTCGAGAAGGAGGCCAACCGAAGAATACAGCTGGGCTGGGCAGCATATAGGAATGATATTATAAGTGTGTACTTGAAGCAGATATGACATACGATCTTGTATTATGAAACATTGGGAAGACCCTATATGGGTTTTGATTCAATTTGCTATCTCTTTCATTTCCGTGCTTTTTCGTGTCTTCTGTCCTACTGGTCAATTGTCAATGTGTGCAGTTAGCATCACAGATTTCAACGAAAATTAATATTAATATAAATTAACATAATGTCTACTAAAAACATCATTGACTGTACCTATTTATTTGAATAACTAGCGGATCCTCGCGGTTTTACCCGCGTGGTGCCCGTTCCCGTGGGAATATCTTGATAAAGTATAGCCTATGTCACTCGGGAGAAATGTAGCTTTCTAGTGGTCTTAGAATTTTCTAAATCGGTCCAGTTCTTCCTGAGATTAGCGTGTTCCAACAAACAATCTCTTCAGCTTTATAATATTAAGTAAAAATTAGTGATTTGCCATTTTATATTGACATGTGTACTTTCATCTAAAAAAATTTTTAATATCTATGCAAATGGCCAGTATTGTCGCAACACTGTGGCGTACCAGATGATCTTATTCTGAATGGCGTCGTAAAACAACATCGTTGCGAAGTTTATGTCTCATCCAACGAGAAAGTTTCGCGATAAACGTAGAGATTGAACCCCTTAAAAATAGTAAAACATCGTATTTTTATGCAAACATACAGGGTGTTAAAATACCTATAACTAAAAAAAAACCACGTATTCTCGCCATCGTTACTAGTATTTTCTTGTATGGAGCCAAATCTAGGAACCTGATAGTTCAGGAGTTATTGAGAATAAAAGTTAATATTTATTTTTAATAATAAATAATAATAATAAATATTTCCATACAATCACACCAATTATCTAGCCCACGTTAAGTATCATGAAGAACTTGTGTTATGGATACTAGATAACGGATAAACATACTTATATACTTTTTTATTTTTTTTGTAAATACATACATAATATACATATTAAACACCCAGACCAAGACATATAGACATGTTCATGCACACAAATATTTGTCTTGTCCGGGGATCGAACCCGGGACCTCTGGCGTAGAAGGTGGGGTTAGTACCCCTGCGCCAAACAGGTCGTCATTTTTAAAGATTATTATTGTTTAAAGTTACAAAACCGCCATGAATAGCAAAACCAATCAAAGAAACAGGATCCCGGCCGCCTATTCGTACCCTCTAGACACACGCACATGTTACCCGCGTTTTTTGAGAGTAACAACCATTTTTTGAAAACGAAAAAATTAAAGTCGTTTCCCAGCAATTATTTCCACCATATTCTTATTAAGTTTGATGTACACTACCCATGTGTTGCAGTGTGGTGACGACCTAAGAATACAAGTGTCACCACTCCCTTACATGCCTGGGATGTCGTAAGAGTCGACTAAGAGGCTCGACGCGTTGAACACCTGTGCGAGAGAAGGAAAACTTGAAACAAACCCTCTACCAACCCGTCTGGCCAGCGTGGTAGCAGTAGGCTAATAGCCTCCTATGAACGCCACAATAGGTGTGAGCTAGGAGAGGCCTATGTCCAGCAGTGGACGTCCACAGGGTGATGATTATGGACACTACCCATATTATGGCTTCGGTATGGGTCTTTTAACATCCTGTATGTATTCAGGGGTACCCAGGGGTATTCGGTTTGGTATGTGGTAGGAACTGTTATAAGTCCGCCTGGCTAGCTACTCTGATTATTCAGACGTCTGAATCTAAGTCTGACGCCATAGCAACAATATTTTCAGCGTTGTTGTATTCCGGCAGTTAGTGATAAGATAGCCAGTTCCTCTGTGATTGAGGCTTCAGGCTCGCTTCCATCTTCAGCCTTATCAGTACTTAACAACTGATATGATGAAGGCTAAGAGTCTCCCAGTTCTCCATTAAAACATACCCTTTTTGAAAACTATTTCTTGGTGTTTGTGTGACGACCTGTCTGGCGCAGGGTATAAGGGATAAGTACCTGCATAGAGGTTCCGGGATCGATACCCGGACAAGACAAATATTTGTGTCGAAGACAAGTTGTCTTGGTGATAAATGTACAGTATGTAAGCATCTACAAAAAGTACCTACCTAACCAGCATTATCCATAACGTAAGTTCTTAATAATAATTTTTGAGTTATTGCATTTACAATTTTTTTACTTATGATATATTGTAATAAAAAAAATTAAGAGAAAGTCTACTCGGCTCACTATTATTTATATTATTACTATAAGTTATGTATATAATTTTATTCGTCGTCTCAGCCACATGACAACCACTGCTGGGTATAGGCCTTCCCCAAGGATCTCCACAACGATCGGTCCTGCGCAGTCCGCATCCAGCGGCTTCCCGCGACCTTCACCAGATCGTCGGTCCACCTTGTCGGAGGCCTACCCACGGAGCGTCGTCCTGCGCGGTCGCCATTAAAGAACCTTTCCGCCCCAACGGCCATCGGTTCTTCTCGCTATGTGTCCCGCCCACTGCAACTTCAGCTGAGCAATCCTTCGAGCGATGTCAGTTACTTTAGTTCTCCTACGGATCTCCTCATTTCTGATTCGATCACGTAGGGAAACGCCGAGCATAACCCTCTCCATTGCACGCTTATTATTATTTTATTACTATAAAGTTATTAGTTATTATTACTTCTTCATAGCATATCGAGCGAGTCCCGTTTGATAATAACTTGTGAGCCGAGTCGTTTTTTTCTAATATTTTCTATTAAAATTCATTCTTAATAATATTACCTGAATAATTGCTATGATAGTATGATTTTCTTTAAGGGGCCATACAAAGCTAGAAGAAATAAGGATTTCCCCCGCGCGTCCCGCACCCTATGCCGCTGTCGACTAGCTCCGCGCGTGTCGTTATCGCAGGCCGAGAACAAAGTTCGCTTGAGTTTAGGTGCACAGTGTAATGAAGAAAACAGAGACAAGTGTCGCATGTATATACACATACTTAATGCATTCAAATAGATATTCCTGGTGAGTACTGTTTATTGTTTATTTTATAAATTACGTTTTTTAATAATATTTATAATGTTTTTTCTGTTTCAGATTGGCAACAGTGTAGCGCGATTAAAAACAGGAGACGAGTACTTTTTATTATGGTAATCCTTAGGTAACCTGAGGATTAATAATAAACATACAAGTAATAAATATATAAAAAATGTGCGACATTACATTTTGTATTGTAATGTGGTTTGGAGAACCTCCCGCATTATTATTCGTTTTACATATGTTAATAACCATCTTGGGATCCATTGGTCTGTATGCCTAGTGTGAGTTTTGTTTGCTTACGTGAAATTTATATGAAAAAAAACGCAATTTACACGTTCTGACAGGGGTTCAGTACGTCTCTCAATAATAATTAATTACTATACTAATTAATACACTCAACACAAAGATCCTTTTCTTATTAATTCTTGATTTTAGTATAGAAATGCAAAAAAAAATATTATAATATACCCAAAACCCATGTAAGATGGAAGCGTGAAAAATAATAAACTATTCAACAAGCAACCAATTTTTTATTTACATTTTCTTACGTATAGCTTCAATACTCATTGATATTGCTCCTTTTCGTTTATTTTTGCTTACATTTACTAGCGGACTGCTTAAGGTGGTACGACTTCCATACTAACAAACATTGCACATTAATTGGTTCATCATACATTAATAATTCATAAATACATGTGCAACAACTCGTTTTAGTTATTTGTTAGCGCGAAATTATTAAAAAAAATGTACTTTCATACATGAGGTATATAAATGCGATGAGTCACACACACATACATAGAATTATTGAAATAATATAAGATGTTAGGTTTTTCGTGATTTATGTATGAAAGTACATTTTTTTTATTATTTCACGCAAACAAATAACTGAAACGAGTTAGTTGCGCATGTATTTATGAATTATTAAGGTATGATGAACTAATCAATGTGCAATGTTTGTTTGTATGGAAGTCGTACCACCTTAAGGGCGTATTTCGAGTCTGACGAGGATCCACTAATTCTGGCAAAACATGTTGCATATAAAAGTCTTTTAGTTTCGGTAGCATAAAGGTCTCCCAAAGTTTGTCGTCTCTTTCAATTTTCTAAATTTTCATACACACACAGTACAAAACTATAAGGGTATTTTTAAAAACCTTTTGTAATGACAACATTCGCCATCCGTATTTTTTTCTTGCAACGTCAGATCAAAATTGGACATTGAACTACTTCTATGCTCAGATGTGAAAAAGAGACAATAACATGTATTTGTGTCTAACAATAAAAACATGTAGGGTTGTATAATGTCTTCGACAATATAAGTATTATTAATTTTACAAGCTTATCTTCTTTTAAATTTCCATGGTTATTGAAGTTACTAGAATAAACTAGGACTGGATTTACACCATGTACCTGTTTATATTTGAGACTCCGATATTTCGGCGCAGTTGCATGCGCCATGGTCACGAAAGAACTGTTGATTGTAGCGGTTTGATGTTATTGGCACACGAATAGATCTACCTTCCGTCTAAGTCTAAGTCTTTTATTACGCTCGATACTGGTACCACTGTCTGCAAACTTACTTACATTTTAGCCCTCACATTGTCATTATTTAAATGTTGTTGCTGCTCATCATTAATAAAAGTAGAAGTAACATCAGGAATTATGTTTGTAAGATCTGCCAATACGATTCTAAAAAACCGAAAAATAATACATTTTATAACTGTTTTGTTTTGTCATGCACCAAAGCACTTTTAAGGTATTGGGTATTTTAAGATACCTTTTGGGACTAATACATTCGACATTCATAGTTTCCTGCACCGTCATATCAGAATTGAACATTGAGCTACCTGTTACAATGCTGTTACTACTAGACTCGGCTCTGAAATAAAAACCGGAAACAGGTACAGCCCGAGGAAATAAAGAAAAGAAATTCTGATTATTCTGTCTTAATAATTCCGTCATCTAAACTTTGCATTACTATAAGTGCCGAGCAATATTTTGGTTCCTCGATGTGACCAATGAGGGGGGGGGGGGGATTTGGTTCAGGGAGGTTATATCATAATTGCAAACATTTTGCTTAAAAACTTTGCGTAAAACTGTGTGCCGGGGGGAGGGGGGCAATGGCTATTGTCCCCCCCCTTTTGTTTGTGCCTGAAACTAAAAAAAGTATACTAGTTATGTATTTACTTATAATAAATTACTACTTTTATCTAAAAAGTACAGTCAAATAATATCTTTAAACAATTTCAAACATTTAAATTGGCACTGATTTCTGACAGATATTTGACAGTTTTGTATCTTAATATGCTGCTCGTCGAATACTTGTCTACTTTCTACAAATTTCTACATAAGCTTATTTTTTATCTCTGTTTGCTATAATTACCTATACCTAGGTTATGATTAACAAATAGACTTTTTAAATAATCTACGTGCGAAATCGTCGCGGAGCGTAAGGCAAGCGCAGTCCACACGTCTCAATGGAGCACTCACGACTGAAGAGCGAGGAGCGAATCAGACAGAAATACGGTGAAATAACGCATGCGATAGAGATGCAAACACTGGTGTCTGTTTTAAAAACATCAACGTAAGCGACATTATCGTTTTTAATTTATTATTAATGAACTATTTAAAATTTTGAAAAACTGTCAATCACAAAACTAGAGAACTAGCTACGGTATTTTTTAGTAATAGTTTCAAGACTAAAGGTTTAATAGCGGTTGGCACAGCATTGAAAAACTACAAAATTGGAAGTAACTTTACGATTTTTTTCTATCGAGAAAAGTTTTAGCAATCATGTTTCTGTCAATCACATAACTGAGTACTATAGTCTACTTTCTACAGTATTTTTTTGGGGCCGATAAATCTAGTAATACTATGTGAAATCCTTGATCAAAAATGTGTATTTGGCTTTGTACGGCCCCTTAATTTTGCGTGAAATATTATCGCATTAAAAATCTGTTAAACGGCTGTGACCAAGTTAAGTATAGGCATTTATATTAAACTCAGCGCATCGACAGTCTTCAACTTGATTCTCCACTAACATCAGTAAATTAAGTACAGGGTGTGCGGTGGCAGATTTCGAATTTCCTTTGTTTATATTTTTTAAAGTGAAAAATTTAAGGCTGGCATTTTGACGCAATTTTAGGACTTCGTGTGGATTTGTTTACTAAACGTCTTAATAAACGATTTAATGTGTAGTAAAAAAAAAAAATATGATTACACCTAAACTTTTTTTCATTCGAACAAGTCTATGCGTAGTATCACGCCCTAGCGGCACTAGTCATTTTCCTGATGACAATACCACGGCAGTGCATTACACCAACACAAGTGCAAACACAACAGACTCTAAGCTAACCGCATAGAGTCTAAATTGCATTCTTCCAGCTGTTATGTTAAGACTGGGAAAGCGTGCGTTCCGTTTTGTCGTCCAACTAGGTCAGCAGTGTCAAAGGGAACAGGTGAGGAGCCAGCCTTATTTGACCTCCCTCTCCCCTTTTATCTCGAACCCCTGAGGAAGAAAGGGGAACGCATAAAGAACCCCAAAGGGTCTACATCAAATGGTCGGGCTGCGGTTTCCCCGTCGAAATTACGAGCGTATCGCTCACAATTTTGACATACCTATTTTAAATGTTTTGAATTAAATCATCTACATTTGAGTTGTCTAAATGTTGGGTCATTCGAGCGGTAAATAAACGCGGCGTTTCAGACATTAATTCGGCTTTCGGTTATAAATGCGATTTGACGAAGTGGATGCGTTTGTTTCGATTTGTGGCTGGTTTAATTCATGCGACTGGAATGTTCAAACATTTGCAGTTAATTCGAAATATTCTTTAGCATCAACATATTAGGTCTTTAACTATGAAATTGCCGATTTGTATATAGATTTTCAAAGAAAGTTCGTTTTCCATACTAACAATTTTTGGTATAGTTACTGTAGCAAGTGCTAATGCCAAAATTTTTTAATGTACCTACAATCATTGTTTGAAGACTAAGCAATCTAATGCTATTTTATGATTTTGTAATTTTTGCATTTTTCAATGCTATTTTATACTTATGTGAACCGCTGAGCTACCGAGACTTAGAGACGGTAGCTCAGCGGTTAGAGCATTGGACCGGATTTCCAAAGGTCGCGGGTTCGATTCCCGTCTGAGAATTCACTTGTGGCCGAGTTAATTTTTTCCAATATTTTTCTATTTAAAATTTACCATAAATCTAATGCTATATTTTTATTTTAAAAATTATGAATAATTTATAAATTATATTAAATAAAGTAGTAACCTTTGCTAACAAAAAAATGAGAACCTTTCGAGGTATTTTTATCGTATAAGAAACGAAAATAATAACCATGAGATTAATTATTCTTTATAATTATGATCTTAATTTAATATAAAATAAGCAATAGATGTACCTCTTAACCTCAGAAGTAGTGAGGTTCTCTAGAAGTGTAAGTAAAAAATCGGCATTTTCATACTTTAACCCCTTTTATTATTTGTTTATGTACGTAAGTACATAAACTTTGTTACAAATATGACAGTAATGTATTGCATAACAAAGAAGAGCAATGAAATACATAACAAACAATATATATTTTTTAAATTCAGGAGAGCTTAGCTTTCATCATATTTTGTTTAGTAATGATAGACCTATCAATAAATGGTGGCTGGCTCTTGTAATAAGCAGCCTAATCACCGAGGAACTGGATATGTCATTAAAATAAATAAAAAAAAACACGGCTGTAGGCATAGCTTCTTTGGTCCAAGGAGGTTTTAACTATAAAATTGACACATCAAAGAGACTTTACTCCTATTTTATGTAATTAATAAATAACTTGGCTGTATGTCTCGGAATGCCCAAAAAAATACATTTGAAATTGGAAATGTGCACTTATTCAAATTATCTATCTTTTTAATTTCCGGGTTTTTAGTGTCTTTTGTGCTACTAACGTAATCATATGATGTCAGTAAAACATAGCAAATTGTGAAATTGATTGTGTGTAGTTTTGGTCAGAGATTTCAATGCAAATAACTATGAACGTAACATTTCTGTTGTTAGGTTATCATTGCCTACGGAACTAAATAGAAAAAAAACGAAAATACAAAGTTTTTTTTTATCTATGTTTTAACGCGAATTGTAAATTTTTTGTCATTTATGGGTTTTTAAAATTGCTTTTTTATTAACGTCTCTTTTTTATTTACTGTGACAATAAAATATAAATTACCGTTAGAGTTTGCTCCTCGGAGATAAAGTGTCTTAACCTTGGGCAGACTTGAATCCTTCGCTCCATTCAGGATTCCTAACGTTCACAGAAACCTTCATTTCGTTCAGAATTCAATATGCTGCCCATGACTTATGACATGTTGTCTCACCCCGTCAGGGCGACATGAGACTAGTTGCTTTTTTCTAGTATATTTTCTTGTTTAATATTTCTTGTGCAACACTGCTTTTTCCCCTTAATGCATACCTAATACTATTAAAACTGTGTTTTATAAACAAATATAGGTAATTAATATGCATATTTATATAAAACAACATTAGAATTAAAACACGGTTTTTATTTATAAAAAAGGAGTGGTCCCAATTTGAGTTAGGTCAATGAAAAAAATTAATACAAAAGAATCTGAGAATTCACTTGTGGCAGGTCGACTTTTTCCAATATTTTTATATTATAAATTTACCATAAGTATAAAAATAGCATTGAAAAATGCGAAAAAAAATCAATAATCTTAAATATGTAGTTATAATTGTGCCGCACGCCCCGCTCGGATTTGGCAGTGGACTGTATCGTTGCGGAGGGCGAGACGTACGGTATCTCGAACTGGGTGCTGGGTTGCGAAGTAAAACGCAGAAGAGCTTGTTGTACCAGGAACTAGGAGAGCTTGCTTGCTGTCTCTTTCAGAGTCTTGAGGCGAGAGTGGGACAAGTGATGATCCGTAGCCATAGAAACCCGACTCTCACTAAGCCACTTAAAGGCAATACCATATAGAGAGCCGCGCGCAAGCTCACTAGTTTTCAACTTTATTTATCTCATTTTATCTATGCACATACGACGTTTCTTATCACTAACAATTCCTTACCAGTCACAATATTACATGTTACATATTAAAATATTCTAAAAAAATATTGCTATCAAGTTATTTTCATTTACAATACTAAGTTCAATACTATTTCTAATCTACTTATAAATCGTTTTGGGAAATGAGAAAACACACGAAAAAATATACTTTATTTCTTAATATCTTATCAGCTATTTACTTAACTCTTATGTATCTTACCTTATCGTGAAGGTTTAATTAGCCGCTATGTGCGTAACATCAATTTATCAACATGGGATAATTTATTTGTAAATACCTACTCTATAAATACCTACTGCATAAAACTTTCATACAAACTAGTACAACACGAACAAACTTTACAATACACGAAAAACACTAACTGCAAATATTATCGACTAAATACATTCCAAACACAAAGAAACTTATTATTATACTATAAAACACCAATAGACAACGAATTCAATAGATTTTACACTTATAACTAGTCATGAAATTTCACATCACAATACAACTTTATTACCACAATTATTAGTCACTGTCTATTGATCACTTTATTGCACTATTCTGCCGGCCGTTTCGAACAATAATATAAAAGTCAGTATTTTTACATCATTATCACCAAGGAAGGGCTAACATGTATGTGCCGACGAGGGGCTAAATTAGTAAGTATTTTATAGAACCGTCTTACAACCCACATAAACCAGACGAGGTAGTTAAACAACAAAACTGGACAGGCCATAAAATGCCGAAAGTACCCTTTCTGAGGCGATTAAGATCGAACCATTGCTCGCACACTTGTAAAAGTGTAACGAGGCGACTTGGCTCGCCGTTCCAACACATATAAATCAAACTGGGTAGGTTTTTTTTATAAAAAACTTTCATTTCATACTATTATTATGACTGAGAAAGTGACTCAGTCTATTTGTTACCTTTTCGTGACTTAAGGCGCTACTCTTTGACTTTTTGATATAAAACTATAGCACGGATACAGTTGTTACAAATCTGGTAATAACATATATATTTCTTCATACCTTATCTAGATTCGTATGGTTTCAAAAACACGATTTTATGATTTTGCCTCGACACTTTTTCTTTTCGAAAAGACCTCTAAAAAATACGAAAATTCAAGATTATTCTTAAATGGGGTTACTTACACCATTGGAAATTGGTTTAATAAGTGGACACCAATAATATTTAGGATCGTATAAAAGCATTTTTTTAAATCGCTGTAGTTTTTTAATACGAAGTGATTTTGTGTTTTTTTTGCCTAATTTGCAAAATCGGTCTCGCTCCCGTGCGCGTCGTTTTCTCATTGCTATCTCACTTCAACATATTTTTTCGAGTATCGCCTTAAACACGCCATTTCAGAATCGACAGAGTTATGTATTTCTCTCTACGATGAAATGAATGATGAATGATAATGAAGGGCTACCTACTTAAAAGGAGCCGTGTGGTTCGTACGTTCGTATGTCACAAGACGTAAACATCACAGACCTATATCAAGATAGACCTTGCGTGTCAAAAGTTTGATCCACAGTCAAAGTTTTACGACCTAAGTCAGTCCGCTTGAGAACATTGGCATGAAAACACGAGTCACTCAGAAACTAAAATGGTTAATTGTGCTGTGATTTTTTGCAAGAGCTCGTCAAAACATTTACACATCACTAAATCTCGCTCGTGACGTCATCGTATGTACGGAAAATTCGACACGCTAGGTTCTCATACAGTTTGAAGTGCTCTTTTCGTCTATCTCGATATAGGTCTGTGGTAAATATAATCCTAAAACTGACCGGAAATGCGGGATAATCTCGAATTTCCGGCTAATTTTAAGTGCCTGGGGCCCTACCATCAACTGTAATGCGATTCATTATGTTATTTTCAGGTAGTAAGAGTTAGAAGCCGCTATACGCGCCGTATGGCAGCATCCCATTCTCACAACCTAAAAATAACCTAAAATTAATCGCATTACAGTTGATGGTAGGGCCTTTGATCCTATCTTAAAACTTTCCCGATCGTGTGCCAGGCATTTAATAGTGATGCCAGTGACGTAGGAATTTTGGAGCAGAGTCTCGGAGTATAGGCTTCTCAGGCATCTTATTAATTTTATTGCTTTAGAATCGAAATGTTAATATCTGGACATGGCAGACTCCTGCACTAGCTTGCTGTACAGGGCTGCCACTAACAATTTATTTGATTAAAATTTTAATTTTTGCATTAAATGCTGATAATGTGATAAATTTTATTAAGAAAATAAACTAGAAATAAATATTTAAAGCTAAGTAACTGTATCTTCAACTTCTTTCTTTCAATCCTTCTTTTATTATGTAATTGATGAAAAGTCAATAAAATTAAAAAAGTTTTTATACAAATACATGAGAAATAATTTAGTTGGTAACTTCACTTCTATTAGTAATATTATTATGAAGTGTCTCTCTCTCCGACTTTGTTCTTACAATTCTTCTTTTAACTGATTTTGCAAATTACTTCGGAGCGATTTTTGATCAAAATTGTACAGAAAACATGAGAAATTGTTATAATGGTCACTGAATTATCTTTTATAAATATAAACAACGGGTGTAAAACGCAACATTTGTTAAGTAATACAACTATCTATGTACTTACAGCTTGAGGTTTCGACTATGTTGTTATTGCCGTGGTCACAAGCAGACTGACTGATCTGCCATGTCTGCTTGTGACTACGACCACGGCTATAGCAACATAGCCGAAACGTCAAGCTGTTACAGTCATGTGCAATGAGATGACACTTTACAACCTTATCGCATTAACATAATATATGGAAACAAAGCTCTCTCTGCCCACAAATGTCATTCAATATTGTAATGTGACAAAGTTGTGTACACAAAAATGTCGCGTTTAGTCCCATTATTTCGCTCTGCCCATACTAGGCTGGTGGACACAGCGCTAAATGAGATCTGCCGGATCATTACAGGCTGCCTATAGCCGACCCCGGTAAGTTTGCTGTACCCACTAGCTGGTATGGCGCCTCCAGATGTCCGCAGGGCTGTAGCTAGCTCCTCTGAAAGAGCTCAGATGGACAGCGATTCACGACACCCTTTGTACGGTCACATTGCGGCGCGCCCGAGGCTGAAAAGTCGACGCAGCTTCGTAAGGTGCGTCGAACCGTTGTCTATCGAACCCAAACATGAGAGGTGCAACCTATGGCGTAAAATAGTAACCCTACCTACTCCTTACGTTCCCAATACTGAAAGCCTCCCCCCGGCCTTGGTCTACCATGGCCGATCTGGAAATCTTTAAATAGGCTTCGGACTCAGACAGGACAAAGAAAATATAGTCAAGTGGGGCTTTTCGGCTGGTTCCGCGGAATGCCTTTGCGGTGCAGTCCAGCCGATGGCCCACCTAACATCGTGCCCTGTGTGTCCTGACACTTGCACGTTGGAGGATTTCATGACAGCATCCGACAAGGCTGTCAAAGTTACTGAATTCTGGGCCTCAATACTTAAGTGTCTGCCATCGCTAAGAAGCAAGCACACGCTAAGAAGAATAATTATAAAGGAGCGCGAAAGTTTAAAATATTGTGTTATCTCATCCTTGAATATTTTACGTCCTAAAACATAATATTAAAGCTGCATTTAATGACAGCCCTATGCAGAAGTAATACGGAGCGCAGTCGTTAAACGAGTTTCGTACGTGTCAGTGAATAGGTTCGGTTCCACCACAGTATATATATTAGCTGAAACAGTATCTAAGCCAATGGTGTTTTAAGGTTCATTGATCTAAGCCCTTTTCAAAATGGTGTAAAAAGGCAAAGTGGTCCGGGCAAAGTGGCCATGCCCGTGCTATGCCGCATTCATATTAGTGAAGAAATCTGTTCATATTACATTAGGATCTAATGCTAATAAACCGAGTAAAGCTGTTACTTAGTGTAGAAGAAGTTTTGGAGAAAAAGTAAAATTATTGTTTAATTTGAAATATCTATATACTTAATTCAGGTTCGCAAAATTTGTGACGACTCGATAGGGACTTTGGCGCGTAGTACGCGGCCGAGTAAGGTATCAAATTAAAGGTACTCGAGTCTATTTGTTCCGAAAACTATAAAATATACAAAATGTTAAACGTGATGATCACAAACTGCAATCAAAGATTTTCGCATAATTTGGAATTTTGTGTCGATCGACGAACCCGAATATCGGGTTGTAACCGCCCTAGTTATGCTTATTAAACTATTCCTTTTTTATCGTAAATTAAGTGAAATATAATTTATTTTTGATATTTTTGTTAATTAATATTTCATTTCTTGTAATATTTTGGCATGACCACTTTGCCCTTACCCCCATTGCCACTTTAGGCGATTACTCGGGCAAAGCGATTTTTTGACAAGTTTTCGTAATTTGCAATACTAATAATACTAATAAGCTTTTAAGATTTTTGCAAAATGCGACTACACTTTATAAAAGTTTATTAAATACCCTATCCATTGATATAAAATACATTTTCAATTCTAAAGTGCCACTTTTTTAAGTCAAAGTTTAGGTGGCCGCTCTAACTTCCCCTGCGTTCTTTTTCCGTATAATATCAAAAGTGTATGGACATTTGTAGGGTAGCTTTCACAGGAATATTTTTACCCTACTTCCTACTAATATTACAAATGTGAAAGTTTAGATGTTTGTGACTCAATCATGCAAACACAGCTGAACTGATTGGGATGAAATTCCACCCGCGAAATCGCGGTCGGCATCAGCTTTTCCTACTTTAGAGGTTTTATTTACCATATTTCATCTGGCAAGAGAACGGGAGCAAGTAACTTTAAACGGATAATCGTCGGTAGTCTATGTAGGAACAATGCTTTGAGCATTTGATTATATGCATTTTATCCTTATCCATCCATAAGGAATGCCATTAGGCCAGTGGCCCAGCACTCAGCAGTAGGGGCATTAAAAATGATTCATGCATTTAACTGACTTTAAAACATCCTCCTTATTTTAATCAAGGTTATCAATTCGGTTTTATGTTTCTTTTTTTTCTATTTTTGTTACCTCAGTACTCGGTCCAGTATTTGATTTTTTTTTGTTTGAGAGGGTATACTTTAAGTTGGTTACATTGTCGTCAAAATATGATCTGATGATAGGATACTGGAGAAATCGCGGGAACTCTTCAAATATTATAGGCACACCTATATAGATTTTGGTGTTTCCTTAAGTAACGCGTCTTTTTGTTTGCAAAAAGCACCATTTGGTGGAGTGGAACATATGTTGACGACCACACATGGTCAATATGGTCATGGGTGTTCATTAAAAGAGTGAACATTAAAAGAGGTTTTAATGTTCTGTGGGTATCATCAAAAAGTACATTCGAAGACGGGTTTTTCTAGTACTTACAAATATGATTTATACGCAATTGCGTTACTGCTCTAACCTACGTATGTACACGGAATCCGGCGAAATATTACACGATAAGTTGTAGAACTGCAGTGCAGTCTACATGCAGTCTTTAAGACGTTTGCTATCGCATAGTAATGCGACGACAGTATTACTCGCATTAACTACTATTACGTTGCACATTTGCGAAAATTATTACCCTTGGTGAAGTTAGGAAAACTAAGTTGATTCTTGGTACCCACATGTTTGTACAATCTAATAGTTTCCAGTCAACCAGTAGTTTAGTTCGGGAAACGTGTTTTCTAAAAGTAATAAGGTTGAAACGCTATACGGAAAAAGTACGTACTTTTTGTTTTAAAACTATAGGATAGTTAGAGTTGTTACAAATCGTACATCTTATGTTTTGGCGCGCACTGTTCATTGAAATAAAACAACTTTTACGGATATCAAACGTGCTATATTTTTACGAACTAAGTTGTAATTTATGATTTTTGAATTTTTGCATTTTTCAATGCTTATTTAATACTTATGATAAATTTTAAATAGAAAAATATTGAAAAAATATTAACTCGGCCACAAGTGAATTCTCAGATGGGAATCGAACCCACGACCTTTGGAAATCCGGTCCAATGCTCTAAGTAATGCGGTAAATTGTAATTGTCCGTATTTTTAGGGGTTTTTTGATTTTCCCGACGTTCCGGCACCTTTACAGCTGCGTACACGTGAACAACAATAGAATACATTTGTAACATGTTTATTCCATGTTACAAATCTATTCTATTATGTGCGATAAACTTTTCTACGAATATATAACTTTTTGAAACAACACTATCTTTAAATAAAAATCTCTATATACTGGTCGACCGGGAAGTTCCTCGATTGTGTACATGAATATATTTTTTACCTTTAAAAATACTTATCCGTTGTCAATATAGATCTAGATTGTAGTCAATATTGATCAGTCAGATAGCTGCAAGACAGTTTTCCAAAACCTTAAAATTCTTACTTTACCGTGCTTATACATTTTAGAAATCTATTGTTAGAAAAATAAAAATTTATTCACAAAACGTGATGCAATATAAACTCACAAATACATTTTGAGTCCAACTGCCTGCCCTAATCTATGCTCATCAAATACCTATAATATATCTATCAAAATTTACAAGAAACTTCTGTAACCTTGAGAAATTAAAATAATGATAAAAATTTACGAATACATATGTTAGAACAATTATTAGTTCAAAATGTTACTACAATATAAAATTATAGTACATTACTGCAGCGGCCAGCAAAAGAGGCATTGATGGACGAACGTGTCGTGGTCAAGTCACAAGAAGTTATTATTTAATTTTAATTATAATAATAGATACAAGTAAAACAGTAGGTATTTTATTTATAAATTATGTAAGTACCTACTGTACTTAAAAATACCTCGTCCTCGCAGTCTCATGACACCCACTGCTGGCTATAGGCTTCCCCCAAAGATCTCCACGACTATCGGTCCTGCGTTGCCCGCATCCAGCGTTTTCCCGCGATCTCACCAGATCGTCGGTTCACCTTGTGGTGGCCTATCCACGGAGCGTCGTCCGGTACGCGGTCGCCATTCCAAAACCTTAACGCCCCAACGGCCATCGGTTCTTTTTGTATGTGTTCTTTTTGTATGTGTGTACTGCCTTCGAGCGATGTCAGTAACTTTAGTTCTCCTGCGGATCTCTTCATTTCTGATTCTATCACGCAGGGAAACGCCGACCATAGTCTCTTCATTGCTCGATGAGATACCTTGAGCCTCCTTGTCAGATCCTTAGTTAGCGACCACGTTTCACAGCCGTAAGTCATAACTGGCAACACACACTGGTCGTAGACTTTCGTCTTGAGACACTGAGGTAAGTTGGACGCGAAAATTTTAACTGGATTGTCTGTCCAAGGTAAACGTAGTGGTCGACAACTTCGAGTGTAGTGTTCCCAACGTGAACTGTAGTGGGTACGAGATGGGAATTCGACATGATTTTTGTTTAATTCTCATGTTCATCCTAAGACCCACTCTTTGGGAAGCACTACGGAGATCTTCGAGCAGTTCAGGTCCTCCAAGGTCTCAGATTTCTCGTAAGGTATAGTATAGCCTTAATACATAAAAAATATATTTTAAATAGCATTAAATCAGTTTGGTATTAAACAGCTTGTCCTCTCTCATTACGAGATTGACCCCTTTTTTTGGCTTAAAAGACTGGACTATAGATATATAGTCGAAGCAAAGCGCGCGCAAGTGTCACACAAAATACGATATATGAAAAGTGGCGGCCGGGGCGGTGCGGTGGCGCGGTAATATTCAAATTTTCGATGCGTACGTTTCCTAATAATGCGTTTGCCGTCAAACAAAGTATTATATTACATTGATAAAATATTGAAAATTCTTAAATAAATACTATATTGTGACAAAAAATATGTAAAAACATTATGTTTAACAATTTTAATAAGTGGTCCACTTAGGTCCTGGACCCAGCCCAGGGGGGGGTATGACCCCCATGACCCCCCCTGGATCCACCCTTGCTCTTTGATCATCATCACAATGGAGCACAGGGTTAGAAAACAAAAACATGTTTGTGTTAAACGTCGTCAGTCGTCATCAGCCATTTTTAATGTCCCCACTGCTGGGACACTGGCCTTCCTTATGGATGTATAAGGAGAACGGGCCATGACCCACCACGCGGATTGGCGGGTTTTAACGACTGCAAACGCAGCCGGGACCAACGGCTTAACGTGCCTTCCGAAGCACGGAGGAGATCGAAATAGTAAATTTTTGGTCACCCATCTTGGGTTTGTTTCAAGTTTTCCTTCTCTCGCACAGGCGTTCAATGCGTAGAGCCTCTTAGTGGACTCTACAACATCCCAGGCATGTAAGGGAGTGGTGACATGTGAATTCTTAGGCCGTCACCACACGGCAAAATTATATACAATTTAACTAATATATTCCATACGTACATCTTATGTTTTGGCGCGCACTGTTCAATGAAATAAAACAACTTTTACGGATATCAAACGCGCTATATTTCCACGAACTAAGTTGTAATTGTCCGTATTTTTAGGTTTTTAGGGGTTTTTTGATTTTCCTGCCGTTTCGGCACCTTTACAGCTGCCGTGGTCACGGGATGACTGATATATTCCAGTCTAACGAATACAAGTCAGTACATATATCACGAAATGCTTGAAAGTCAATGTTTCACGCGGCACGTGACCGCGGCCAGTGGGCTCGGAACGAAATCACACAACCAATAACTTATGTAACTACGTCCATTTATGAATAAGCGATCGCGCATATTGAATACTAAACGATGGCCTTTTCTTTGAAAGAATACAACCATACCGAAGACCAGCCCCCTAATTGTCTAATTTCAAAATCTATCACAATCCCTTTCAAAGGTATTGTGATTGTTATAGTGATTTATGGAATTGAGTAACATACAGTAGCAATCCCTTTCGGAACGAATGATGTTTTAAATGACACTTCTCCATACATTTGAAATATATTTTCGTCTGTCACTTGGTTAGACAGTTCAATTTCATTCATTCAATATACCTTTCAAAACGCGTTCCGATCACAATCCCTATCAAATGTCAAATAGGGACGGCCTGAAGTATGTGAATATCTTTCATAACGAATTGAAAGGGATTGCGATAGATTTTAAAATTAGACAATTAGTCCCCCCCCCCCCCCCCGGTTTGGCGCAGGGGTAGGTACTAAACCCGCCTTCTACGCCAGCGGTCCCGGGTTCGATCCCCGGACAAGACAAATATTTGTGTGCATGAACATGTCTATTTGTCTTGGTCTGGGTGTTTAATATGTAGGTATTATTATATATGTATTTACAAAAAAAAAAAATTAGTATGTTTATTCGTTATCTAGTATCCATAACACAAGTGCTTCATGAAACTTAACGTGGACTAGATAATTGGTGTGATTGTATAAATTTTATTATTTATTTGTACTACCTACAATAACAAATGTTAGTATTAAGTTATGTGTTGATAAATATTAAACAAGAAAATATACTAGGAAAAAGCAACTAGTCTCATGTCGCCCTGACGGGATTCGAATCCGCATCCTTGGAGTCCGGCCCAATGCACTAACCAATTTGGCCGGACTCCCAAGGATGCGGGTTCGAATCCCGTCAGGGCGACATGAGACTAGTTGCTTTTTCCTAGTATATTTTCTTGTTTAATATTTATCACATAAAAATAGCATTGTAAAATACAAAATTAAAAAGTTATAAAAAGTTATGTGTTTTTACCGACTTCAAAAAAGGAGTATAATACTCAACAACAAAGTAAACTATTTACTAATCTGTGGTAAAGTAGGTAGTTACTCAATAACTAAGAACTCAATTTGATCCGTATTTTTTTATGCATTTAATCAAGTATGAAGTCCCGTACTTTACACTAAAAATCTCAGTAAAAAAACAGGGACAGCGTTTTTAAGATTTACTGAAATTACTGAACCGATTACATTAAAAGAATTGGGACTAACTTGGAAACAAATGTGCTGTAATAACGTTTAAATCATTTGAATCGGTTCACCTGTCTTCAAGTAATCGGTGAACTTACATAAAAATACAAATTGGGTAAAAACTAACATTATACAAAGTGTATGAAAAAAACACACTCCTTTTTTGCTAGACGTGTAATAAATAATTATCCTAGATAATTATTTAATGTACAGTCGGGGACCTGCCCGGTTGATCAGTAGAGTTTTTTTAAGAAACGATATTTCGGAAAGTATTATGGTTAAAGCAATAATTAATTAATTAAATGAAATACCTATTAAAGCTCTATTATTTGTGATATAAACGTTTTCTAAAAGTCTATTTCTTTTTGAGATAACTTTCTTCAAAAAAACTCTACTGATCAACCGGGCAGGTCCCCGACTGTACAATATCCCGGTTCTTATCTGCAGAAGCTGCATTTACCAACGAGGGGTCGTGTTACTACCATGGTAGGTAAACGGGTTAAGTGTCGAGCCCATGTCAATGTGTTAGTGGAAGGAATTTAGTTGACATGAAAGTTCTGCTCGTACGACCTTGTCGCACATGGATAATCTATGATAGGAATGTATGTGGGAGTAATATTTTGTGATATTTATTACTACCATCGCTAAATCTATGTTATTAATGTATGTAGGGGTATATAAAATAATAAAAAAAAAAATTGTTTATTATCAGACTTCAGTCCATATTTTGTTAGTAACAATATCCTTATAAACTATGTTAGTAAAAGACATGTTTGTAATTTTATTAAAGAATTGCTCGACTACAATATTTATAAAGGCACCAATCAACTCACGGGGCTCTTATAACATGAAGTCCCGTGAATCTGCTGAAAAGGGCTGTATCAAATCTGTCACTTATCATACTAAGGACAAGATTCCGACTCGCTTGCATTCTATATACTCGTACATACATTCGTAATATTCCTTAGACTTCGTAGATTCCGTAGACTTCCTTTCATTACGTTTTACACATGCAATTGACATGATTTAATTTTTAACAAGGTACCTTAAATCGACAACCATTTCGAGATTTTTCAATTTCTAACACCGTACGTAATTTCGAAATAAAAAATAAAAACGTAGGACAAATTTTATGAAATGTTGTCAATTGCTGTGGTATTTTCTAATGGTGAAAGAATTTTTCAAATTGGCTTGATCATTTCAACGCTTTTGAACGGTCAAAATTTTCCTCATTCAAGACATTTTTATCTGACTAATTAAGATAATTAAGAGTTGTTATATTAGGTCTCGGTAGCATTATTGGGCCGGACTCACAATGGTTAAGATGGGTTGGCTGGAGTGATCCGGCCTGACACTGAAATATTCGCAAAAAGTTTACGACTTGTGGAAACAGCCGTATTGAATGAAGAAGAGCGAAACTTACCTTCAACACTCGGCTTCTCGCAGACGAAGTAGTTGTGTTCCCGACAGCCCCTGTCATTCCACATGAATGTGGGAGAAGCAGGCGAGGGTCTAGGCGGGAAGTCGCGGCGGGCCTCCACGCAGTCCTGGCCCGATGTGCCGTCATCGTTGGGCTGGCTGCTATGCTTCCTCCAGCCAGGGAACCAGTCTGGAAGGTAGTTTTGGTATTAGTCACTATGAAAAGTCATTTTAAGGGAGGCCTTTGCTTAAACCACGGACTTGGGGCAAGGATCGCCCTTATGGTCGTTGGAGGATGGAACATAACTACGACTTTCGAGGCAACAATGTTTTGTTATCAGTTATTATTAAATCATCATCTGTTCGGTGCAATACCGAACACTTAGGTTTGCATACCTAACAACGTCATCGGGTCACCGGCCGAGTGGCCTAAACTAGGTTATTAGCCGCCGTGAACTATAATAACATAATTTACGTAAATCAGTGTACGTTTCGTCTTTATTGCAATCGGATGCACTCATCAACATTCAGTATCATTTTAACATTATATCATAATATTTAAGAACATTTTTGTAAACTGTAAATAAATCATTATAGTTTCCATAAACATTTTCTATCATTCCACATCCACTAAGTTCAGGCCCCAACATCATTGGTCCTTCGAGCCGGATCAATGTTCGGGGATGCAGCTTGCGTGGGGTTTGTGGAGTGATAAACGAAATTACAGTCAACACCTTTATTCACTGCATAAATGTTCACTTATAACAAGAATAGTCTAAAATATGCTAACTTTAATAATGTATGTAAAATGTAGAAAATGTTTAAAATATCTAAAAGTAAATGTTTAATGTAGATGTATAATGTTAGGAAAATGTTAATGTTGATGAGCACAACCGATCATAATTATACGCGAAATAAATTGCACTGAATATATATTTTACAATAAAATATAATTCCACTGAAGTGTCATAGTGCACAGCGGCCGTTGGCCTAATTACTATAATGTATGTCGAAATACCTAAGTGTTCGGTAGTAAATCGAACATCATCAATATTGCTTTTTCACCTCATAGTGTATAGCAGAATTGTATAAGACGATTTTCACAAGCACGCAGTGACCGTACCGTGACGCTTATCCACTATAAGTACACGGATTTGACACGTTTACCGTCTTTACAGTAATATATTGACTCGTGTCACATGAAACACGCGTAGGCACGGGTGCCGTTTAGACGACCACCGTATTGCATATGAAATAGGTTCTCATTATCCCACACTGCACGCATTCAACAAAATTTAATTATCATAATAAAGCCGTAGATATTTTTCTTAGTATACTTCTTTCCAATGTTAATTATACAGCCTTCAGAATTAATAATCCCGAGGGCTAAAAAAACAATTTGGGATACAAATTACAAATGGCGGCCAAATGAAAGTCATCTGTTCGGTTTCTTAATTTATTTCCTTTGTGGTCCGGCAACAAGTAACGTTTGTTTATGCCCGCTTCATACAATGGTGCTTGTGTAGCCGTCATTAAGGTCAGGTAATTATAACGGTTTAGATGGACATTTGAGCCTTGTGGGTGGTTTTTACTGGTCATCTTTCGGATGGCTTATAAAAGTTGTACTTAGGTTTTTTTTCAAGATATCTATTTTTAAAATGAGTGGTTTCTTTGTCCAAAACTAGAGTGTGATTAGGCTGTACGTGATAAAGATGCCGTAAATGTGCGCTTTTCAAACAATATTACAACAACTTTTACAGATATTGAAATAAAACAACTTTTACGGATATCAAACGCGCTATATTTCACGAACTAAGTTGTAATTGTCCGTATATTTAGGTTTTTAGGGGTTTTTGATTTTCCCAACTAAGTTGTTATTGTCCGTATTTTTAGGTTTTGTGGGTTTTTCAGTTTTTATGTGATAAATATTAAACAAGAAAATATACTAGAAAAAAGCAACTTGTCACATGTCGTCCTGACGGGATATTTTTTTTATGGTAAATTTAAAATAGAAAAATATTGGAAAAGATTAACTCGGCCACAAGTGATCCGGTCCAATGCTCTTCCAAAGGTCGCGGGTTCGATTCCCGTCTGAGAATTCACTTGTGGCCGAGTAAATTTTTTTCCAATATTTTTCTATTTAAAATTTACCATAAGTAAGTATTACAAAATCATACATTTTTTTTTTAATGAATTAATTGTATTACTTGTACATTCGGGGATCATCCCGGTTGACCTATAGAGTTTTTTTTAGGAAGCTTTATTTAAAAGGTTACAGATATACAGGGTGGAAAATTAAGTCGGGGCAGTAAGGGCAGGTACCGTAATCGTTGTAGACATGACAACGATCTTAGGGAATTATCCTTACTTTTTTGAGAAATTTTGAACTAATTTCAGAGACTTTGAAAAATGCACAGTCTGCAGAAAAGTGATCAGTTTTCAAAAAAAAAATATTTTTGTGCCAATCGATCCTGTTTCTCATGAGGATCAAACACTTTAAGACACCACCTGAGGTATGAATACTAGAACAGTCAAAAATCGCAAAATCCCAAAAAATACACACTTCCTGCGCTCGCGCCACGCACTGCCGTATCCGCTTCACCGACGAGTACCTTTGTTGATGGAACTTATTTTCTTAGCGAATGTGTAGAAATATTTTTTTGCGAGTTATGACTTTTCTAGTACTCATACCTCAGTTGGTGTCTTACCCCCATATTCTAAGTCGTTCCTCCAAAACTTTTTACACTCCACTCAACCTCGTCGTAGGTAAAAATGATAGTGTGCGCTAGGCCTAACACGGGGTGGCTACGTACTCTTTGGCTCCTCCAGGTCCTTACGGAGTTATGACTTAGAATACCGATTTCGAGGAGTATTTCGATGAGGTTTTCAATTAGGTTTCGTTAAGTCGAGGACGAACAAGTTTTGGAGGAACGACTTAGAATATGGGTGTTAGACTGTTTTGATCCTCTAATGAAACAGGATCGATTGGCATCAAAAAGTTTTTTTTTTATTACAAAAATCTACTGAATGTAATTTGTTTTCAAAATCCGTGATTGCAGTTCAATATTTCTCAAAAATTAAGGATGATTTTTTATCAAGTAAATATACTAGAAAAAAGCAACTTGTCTCATGTCGCCCTGACGGGACTCGAACCCGCATCCTTGGGAATCCGGCCCAATGCACTGACCAATTATGCTACAGAGACCTACGAGAACACGTTAAAATTCTCTAGTATATTCACCTTTTTCTACGGTGTTGGCCACCGTCGTTTCATCAATGAGAGAAATATCCTCGCATTCGAAAGAAACATCTTTTCAGATGTTTGACTATCGATTAAGATGAAACTGCCATCTACTTATAACTTTTTAATTATGCATTTTTAAGTTGCTTTTTTCTAGTATATTTACTTGATAAAAAATTATCACATAAAAATAGCATTGTAAAATGCATAATTAAAAAGTTATAAATTAAGGATGGTTTCATAAGAACGTTTTCATGTAGCTACATCGGTTAAGGGACCTTTTTTTTTTTTTTTTTTTTATAGTGAGGGGAATGCTTTTACGCATACACTGAAGTTATGCTGGGCTCACCTAGAATACCGGACCCGTAAGTCCGGCACCCTATCCCTCGCCGCTCCCCGACGCCCCGTCGAGCCTAGTAGGCTCGGCGGGGTTTCGGGGTAGGATCGAACCAGCTCCCGCCCCCCCATCAAGCTCAAAATCTCGATGAGAGGACAGGAGAAGGGAGGGACCGCCGCCTCCCGGCCCCCCATTCAGCCTCAAAAGGCTCAATGGGGGGCCGGGAGGGGGGGGGGTACTACCAGCTAAACCCCTCACTACTTGCTCTCGTACCGTCATTAGGTCACGGGGGGTGTGGTGACAGTCGCCCCTAAGACCTGGCGGCTGGCCCGGCTATCCGGGCCCCCTCGCGGCTGGGAGATGACCGAGCAAGTATGATCCCCCTTTTAAATTCTCACCCTGTATATAAAACGCGTATATCACAAATATCTATTATTTGTGATATACACGTCTAGGTATTTCATCTAAAAAATTAATGATTTCTTTAACTTAGTACTTTACGTGAAAACTTTTCCCAAAAACCCAAAAAATCTCTGCTGGTCAACCGGGAAGTACCCCGATTGTACATTATCAACAATGCCTACAAATACAAGCGCTGGAAATAGCAAAAAACGTTTGCAAACGCCATTTAGAAGGTACGAAAGCATTTTTTATAAAGCGTCCATGATAGTGGGCTGATTGCATTTCGATCGGGCCATCATGAAATATGCATAACGCCAATCTGGCCGCGGCTGAAAAACCGAGCCGGGCTTAAATTATGGAATAAAGCCTACTGAACTGAATTGCTTTTTAACTTTCACTGGGAATTTGCAGTACTTTTTAGGGTTTCGTAGCCTATTGGAAAAAACGGAACCATTATAGATTCGTCATGTCTGTCTGTCCATCCTTCCGTATGTCGCACCCACTTTATTTTGAAACTATTAGGATTACACAGTTGAATTGAAACTTGATAGGTATTCTGTATTTTTACTCAAAAAAGATATTAAAGGGGGCGAAAAAAATATATTTTTCATCAAACTTATAAATGTCGGTTGACTAATAATGACATTGAGGTTCCTAATAGTAGATTATGCACTAAAGGGATAAAGCAGTGTCTTATGTCACGGGCAGCATATTGAATCGGTATTGAATTACGGAAGAATCCTGAATAAATATTATAGTAGCTGTATTTATGGTGTGCAACAATAGTGTGTGACTGATGTGATGAGGGTGAGTGAATAAATGATGTGTAAGAATAATTAAAAAATAATGATAATGACAAGACGGTGACAAGGCTTGTAGTATGCGGTACATCCTATTGGAAAATGGGTTATAACGAGATATAGTTAGCAGTTATATATTAACATATTTTCCAAAAGCGCAAATATAACTTTGTCATATAAACAAACGCTATGAAAAACAGTTATTTTTGCAGACGAAAAATGATAGTGGTATTTTGGCTACCTACGGACCCCTATACTGCGCGTGGCCACACGCACTAGCCAATTTTTAAACTGAAAACTTCTTTAGCGGTGCACATCAGTTTAAAATTTTTGGGATGGGTAAAATTTTTCGAGGCTTACCGAGAAGTCTCGAGTCTCGAGTCCCATCTGAGAATTCACTTGTAGCCGAGTTGACTTTTTCCAAAGTTTTTAATATTTAAAATTTATCGCACTAAGTACTCAGTAAACGAAAAAAAAAACTCATGGTAGGCCACGGTCTCGTCAGTACCATCTTATAATTAACGGACATCGCATATGAAGATATTATTCCACATCTTCATAAAAAAAATCTCCTCATTACACCTATTGTAATACGAAAAAAACTGTTAAAGGTAAAAAAAAAAAAACATTTCTGTTGTCTAATTTTAAAATCTATCGCAATCCCTTTCAATTCGTCATTTGAAAGATATTTACATATTTCAGGCTGTCATTACTGACATTTGATAGGGATTATTTATATTAGGGTTAGTTCATAATTTTAATACTAGAAACAAGAATAAGCTTGCCGTTCCAAAATTTCGGCTTGAAAAATGTAGACGCTCGTTTTTGAGGAAAGGCATAGCCTTTTTTAATAAAGTTCCACAACAAGTGAATGAGCTGCCTTTGCATAAATTTAAAATATATGTTAAAAAAACGCTCTTAAGCAAAGGTTATTACAAGGTAGATGACTATTTAAAAGACCAAAATGCATGGATGTGATACCAACATTAAATATAACTATTGTAAATTGTGTAAGAGGAAAATATTCTAATATTAGTATGAGAAAATTTTCTTTTTTATTAAATATATTCCAAGATTGTACATTTGTATTTGGCAACAACATGTTCCATTGTAAATGTTGTTGTTTCCGTTAAAGCTGATAAGTTTCTTGCGGCCGTTTTAAGATATCCTGAATGGCTGGTAGGGAAAAAAATGTTGGACTATTCGAAAGTACTTATCTATAAGTCTATTTGAATAAAAATCTTTGACTTTGGATTGTGATCGGGACGCGGGAAAGGTATTGAATGAACGAAATTGAACTGTCTAAGCAAAGTGACACAAGAAAATATCTTTCAAAATTATGGAGAAGTGCCATATGAAGTGTCATTTGAACCATCATTCGTTCCGAAAGGGATTGCGACTATAAGTTACACAATACCATAAATCACTCTCACAATTACAATACCTTTGAAAGGGATTGTGATAGATTTTGAAATTAGACAACTATTAGGGGGCGTTCTTATTTACGAATTTATAATTATAAGAACCTGGGTCACTCATGTCATGACTTATAATAATAATAATAATAATAATAATATAATAATAATTGCATACAATACACCAATTATCTAGCCCACGTTAAGTTTCATGAAGAACTTGTATTATGGATACTAGATAACGGATAAACATACTTATATACTTTTATTTTTTGTAAATACATACATAATATACATATTTAACCTGGGTGTTACAACCAAGACAAATAGACATGTTCACGCACACAAATATTTGTCTTGGCCGGGGATCGAACCCGGGACCTCTGGCGCAGAAGGCGGGTTTAGTACCCCTGCGCCAAACAGGTCGTCTCTTATACTCTTTGGTAGCTTGCAAGAGCACTATGATTTTGGTAGCTTGCAAGAGCACTATGATTTGGGTAGCTTGCAAGAGCACTATGATTTTGGTAGCTTGCAAGAGCACTATGATTTTGGTAGCTTGCAAGAGCACTATGATTTTGGTAGCTTGCAAGAGCACTATGATTTTGGTAGCTTGCAAGAGCACTATGATTTTGGTAGCTTGCAAGAGCACCATGATTTTGGTAGCTTGCAAGAGCACTATGATTTTGGTAGCTTGCAAGAGCACTATGATTTTGGTAGCTTGCAAGAGCACTATGATTTTGGTAGCTTGCAAGAGCACTATGATTTTGGTAGCTTGCAAGAGCACTATGATTTTGGTAGCTTGCAAGAGCACTATGATTTTGGTAGCTTGCAAGAGCACTATGATTTTGGTAGCTTGCAAGAGCACTATGATTTTGGTAGCTTTCAAGAGCACTATTATTTTGTGGGTGTTTCCAAAGTATGCTTCTACTTTGTTATTCTATCCAGTAACACAAACATGAAGATACTGAATAAAAATAACTGAACGAAATTAAGTTTATCTAACCTGTTTGCACTGTCGGCAGAGTACACACAGGAAATTGAAAATATCATCGCCAGGTACCTACGTTTATTTTCTTAGGATAGAATAGAAATTATAAATATACCATGAGGCTTATTTCAATAATATGGCAACTCATAGTCATATCTTTTACCTCGTTATAATATAACTGTTTATATTCAAAATTACGAGTATATATTGGCAACATAATCAAATTCATTATCAAATTTTTTAATTATAATAATAAATATGAATAATTGCGTACAATCACACCAATTATCTAGCCCACGTTAAGTTTCATGAAGAACTTGTGTTATGGATACTAGATAACGGTTAAACATACTTATATACTTTTTTATTGTAAATACATACATAAGATACATATTAAACACATTATTACCATGTAAATACATACATAAGATACATATTAAACTAATTATTACCAGGCCTCTCTCACTTCTATACAAGCGGCGCAAAATCCCCGAGATATTTACCTACTATTCTGGAAAACAACCTAATTTCAACCTTTTGCATTGCATATAGCGTTCATAGTCAATAACTGTCTGCCGTGCGACTAGTCGAGCGAGTGCCAGCCTATTGCGACTAGTCCGGTGACCGACGCTTGCGTTTATCATACCTAAACTCGGGAGTGAAATTTCTGTACCGTAAGGTACTAATATATATTCTGTGTTATTACATTACATTATGTATACATTATCTTTGTAAAACAATGTTCTACTACCATGATGAGCGACACCCGGCACCCACTCAACGATCACCATCCTGTGCCCCAACGGCTTAAAAGCCGGAAAAACTTAGCACGTTGCGTGGCCCCTCTTCAAGACGCAGACCGGTCTAAGGAGAGATGCAGTCTGTGGCAGGAGACGGCTGACCTCCCAAAACCTTTCGTCCCACCGTCTGAGAGTCCTGCGCCTGGACTTGAATTGCCATGGTCGACTTGGAAGTCTTTAAATAGACTCCGGACGATGGTCAGTCGAAGCAAAGACAACATGGTCAGGTGGGGTTTTTTGGACGGCTCCAACTTGGCGATGGCGCACTTGATGTCGTGTCCTGCGTGACCGTACAGCTGCACGCAGGAGGAACTCATGGATGCTACTGATGCTGCAGTCTTAGTAGCTGATTTTTGGGCTGATACAGTTTAGATTTGCTATCGACTCGAAAAGTAGAAGAATGTTCTACTGCAATAAGAGGTGTTTTCATACAGGATTTTATTCTTGACCTATTAGATGAAGAACGGGGAGATTCTTAGCTACTACATACCTGATGTTAAGTATTGGTCATGCTGAAGATGGAAGCGAGCCTCTTCCGGAATCTTTAATCACCGAGGAACTGGTTATCTTATCTCTAACTGCCGGGCCACAACAATGCTGAAAACATTGTTGTTATAGCATCTGACTAAGATAAGATGGTGTTAGCTAGCAAAGCGGACATACAACAAGTCCTACCACCAACCAAACCGAATACAATATGTACCCAGGCTAGAAACCGAACCCGGGACCTCTTGGTCTGATACTGGTGGTTGTTATCACAAAACCACAGAGGCGGTTTATTTTACACCTACTTAAAAAACGAAGTGACCAATTATTTATTCATCGCGTATTTTATATTCTCCTGGTCCGCTACCGCACGCCAGTGTCCACCGAAACTGATAGCTCGGTTTTAAAATAATTACATATCCAAAACCGAAACTACGATAAGATATCACTTACTTCTGCTTTACTCTGCCTACAAACGGCATAAATGACGCACTTACACAGATACGAGCCGCTACAAGCGCTTGCAACTGTTTTACCAGTGAAAACCAGTGAGATCGAGAGGCTGGCCGTGTAGCGAAAGCGAGAGGCTGGCCGTGTAGCGAAAGCGAGCGGCGCGTGTGTGTGTGAACGCGTCATAACGGCCGAGTGTTTGATGCTTGATATTTAGACTGTGCCAACGTCGTAGCAACAAAAGTGTTGCTCCAATAATACCTACGTAGTCGCTACTTACTACGAAGCCAATAAGTGCTACGATTTTCGTAGCACAGACAACAACGTTTGTTCTGCGACTTTACCGAAAAAACAGAAACATCGGACATTTGAATGGAAAGGCGATGGTTTTTTGTCAATTTTTTTATTCGTAGAAAAAACGTTATGTATCATGTTTGTAATCTCCTCCTGCAAGGTTGTTCAGGTTTTACAATTGACCTTAGGGCTGATGATTTATCAGAAATGTGGTTCAGTTTCAGTATCGTCGCTGTTTTGGCTGTCATACAGTATGAAAATGTGACAGTAATGACAGGACTATCAATTAGCTTGCCCGTATAATTTTTGAGGATGATAATCTTAAACATTGATAAATTCGCACGTGGCCGCGCTTGATAGACTGATCGTAATCGATCATGTTTGTTAAGCAACGTTCGGTCCGGTCAAGTGTCGGATGGGTGACCGTAAAGTGGCATTACAGAGCTCTTCCGTGCTTTGGAAGGCACGTTAAACCGTCGGTCCCGGCTGTTGTCATTTGATAACAGTCGTTAAGCCAAGTCCGAGGCCTTTTAGGCGGCTTGATAAACTCTGACACCAGAGGTGGCCACTAATCTCCGTACGTTAAGAAGAAGAATATTTATATATTTCTGTTTATGTCTTACTTTTTTTTTTATGAAGTACGGGGAACCCCTTAGCCTTCATCATACCTGATGTTAAGTATTGATAAGGCAGAAGATGGAAGCGAGCCTCTCCCGGAATCCCCAATCACTGAGGAACTGGCTATTTTATCTTTAACTGCCGGAACACAACAATGCTGAAAACATTGTTATTATGGCGTCAGACTTAGATAAGATGGTGGTAGCTAGCCAGGCGGACTTACAACAAGTTCTACCACCACCAACGAACGGAATCGAACCCGGGACCCCTGGGTCTTATACTGGTGGTTGTACTACTAGACCACGGAGGCGGTTAAACTTACTGTACCTTTTGAACAAAATTACAATTATTTATGTTCGCCGATGCACAATATTTATTCTATTGTAGAGTGTGTGTTCAGTGCTCAGCAAACAAAAAGAAATACAAATAAATAAGCTGACTCTAACAAAATTGGCCGTACGCCACGATACAAGAGCTAATGTTCAAGGGAATCTTACGCTGGCATGTCAAAGTCAAAGTCAAAAGTTCGAATCGTCAAATTTTTTTTTCCTACCAGCCATTCAGGACATCTTTTAACTGATAAGAAGAACGGCCACAAGAAACTTATCAGCTTTAACAGAAGCAAAATCATTTACAAAGGAACATGTCGTTGCCAAACACAAATCTACAAATTGAAACATATTTAATATAAGAGGACAATTGTCAAACGGCCAAATGTTAAGATCGAAATAAACTCATTTGCAAAAAAAACGGGCACCTAAGCAATGAACCATTTCAAATGTTAATATTGCTTTGTTTGATAATTATAGGTAGTTTTATCCTCACAATTTGGTAAATTAATAAGAAAATAATCGTTTTCATCAGTATTTCATAAAATTTAGATACAATTTATGGGAAATAATGCTAAACCTCGCTAGTAGTGTATGTTCGCTAGTAGTGCATATACTCATGAAATAAAAATAAATAAGTTTTTTGTTTATTTTTCTTTAATAAAGTAAAAGCAGATAAATGTTTAGTATCGAGTGTGACCCCCTCTAGCTAAAATCACAGCTTGAATTTGTCTGGGCATGCTAGCGAGTATATCCCGTATATACGTACGCGTATACACGTATACGTTCCCACTCCGCAGTAATCACATTCTTCAGCTCTCTGATGGTCTGCGGAGCCGGGTGTACTGATCTCACACGCCGTTTCAGAACGTCCCAGACATGCTCTATGGAATTGAGGTCGGGACTTCGAGCTGGCCAATCCAAACGACGAATGCCGACCTCTTGCACATACGCATTAACGTCGCGGGATCGGTGGGCGCGAGCATTGTCGTCCATAAAAATCGAGTCTTCACCTAGAGCGCCCAATGCGGGTTGTGCATGAGGAATTAAAACTTCCGTTATATATCGATGCCCATTCAGTGAGCCGTTTTCAATGAAGACTAACTCTGTACGATCCATTGAATTTATTCCTGCCCAAAACATAACAGAGCCCCCACCATAAGGTGTGATTTCTTCGAAACATGCCTCTGCAAAGCGTTCTCCTTGTCTTCTTAGCACTCGCCGACGTCGATCTTCACCGAACAGAGATATCCTGGCTTCATCAGAGAACAAAATCCTATTCCAATCTTCTTGAGTCCATGATTCACAATTTCTAGCGAACCTAAGCCTGTGAACTCTGTGGTCACGGAGTAATTTGGGGCCGCGGGCCGGGCGGTGACTGCGTATATTGGCAGCGAGAAGCCTCCTCCTGACCGTCCATAGACTAATATGCACATTTCTTACTTCTTGGAGGTTGTTCTTAAGATCCACATACGAAGATTTGCGATTTCTCAATGCGCGACTCACAAGAAAACGATCATCCCGTGGTTAGGTACATGGTTTTTTTCCAGAACCAGGCCTTCTCTCGACGGAACTAGTCTCCTGATATCGCTGCCAGGTCCTTTGGACTGTCGAGCGACTAACATTTAGCCTCCTAGCCACGAAACATTGACTGCAACCCTCTTCAAGCAGCGCGATAATTTTGGTAGCTTTTACCACTTTATCTACCATTTTTGATACAGCCAAACAGCAATAAATAAAGCTTTGACAGTCAAGGATATGAAATTAATGGATAAAAATTTAATAAAAGTTATGAAAGTCGATGTTAACTTCTGGAACTTCGCGCAAAAAATGTAGGATAAAAAGGGGTTTTCTGTAAAAATGAGCATCAAATGAAATTTTGAACTTAGAACGTACTTTTTTAAATACCACAGCATTTTTAAAACCGGCCAGTAACGTGTACAAACGATTGAAACCTTTTTGTTATTGTATCTTTTTAAAGATGAATGAAAATCAAAACCGCCCGTTTTTTTGCAAATGAGTGTATTTGATTAGGCTTAGTAGAAAACGAAAAATATGTACCAGCAATACCAGCCGGTGCTGGTATTGCACGGTCTAACAACTCCTGAGGATGCTCCGTGTGTGGGCGAAACACGTGTAGAGTAGTCGGTGAAGGTGCAAGGTGTGTCACTGTGTTGCATCTGCATTTATTTGCGGGCGGGCGGGCGGCGCATCTTGCATGTAAGTTTTATTCCGAAATTAAGGTACATATTTTTCGTTTTCAACTAAGAAATGTTAATGAACGCAAAAACTTTGTCATATAATTTACAATTTGTTTGTAAAAAAAAATCCTCGTTATAACAACGACGTGTAATTGCACTGTCCTAATAATATTATAACTATACTTTTACTATATTGCGCACGCGACTTCGCAAGCATGTTTTTTTGAGAAATAGATACACCTTCTGGCAAAATCTATTAGTTTCGAAACGATCTTTGCCAATACTATAAAGATTTTGCGGCTTCAAACAATGTCGAGTTAGACATTTTTATGTCCTAATTATTTCTTTAATGTAAGTAAAATCTTTAATATTTACTGTTAATAGTAGATTATGCACTAAGGGGATAAAGCAGTGTCTTATGTCACGGGCAGCATATTGAATCCTGAGCGAAATGAAGAATTCTGTAGTTAATTCCCGAACGTACTGAGGGAATTAAGATGTCTTTTTTCGAAACTATTTTTGGTAGAAGTTTTTATTGTCATTTTGGCGTTTTAAAAATTAAATGTTATCATAATTACCCAAAGGAAGTTCCATACAACATTAGCTCCCTCCGGGCATTAATAGCATACTTTCAAATTGAGAATACTTGATATTTAATACGTGCTACAAATACAGGTGGTGTATAAAATCCTTTTTCTCAAACATGCTTGGAAATATGAGCATTATTTTGGCAACCTTCTTCGAGATAAATCGATATTGCTGTACTGGCCACATACATGCGAGCAGCGGCCGGCAAAAGTTGTATGAAAATCCATATCTGTCGTGTTTAGCCGCCAAATAAATTACATACATAGTAATTTCATATCTGTCGTGTAATTTAAAAATGGAACGCTCTTTTACTCCGAAATATGGCAACCAAAGAGGTAACTTATCAATGGTTTTATTTAAATTTCGAACTGGTTTGCAAATAGAAAGCTGTTTTTGAAAAAAAAATGCAACAAATTACCACTTCAACGCGGGAAAAAATATTGTTGTTCGTTGTTCGTCTCATTTCAAAAAGTAGTTTTAATTTCCGCTCATTATATGAGAAAACTACTATACAAGCCTTGGCCACAACTAGGCATTGATACACTTACGTATGTGTGCCTCAGTCTCGCCTCTGTCCACATTTATTGCTGTCCGCTGCAGTAATGTACTTTAGGATATCCGTAGAAGATTTTCTGGCTCCAAACAATGTCGAAATCGACATATCTCAGCGCAAGAAAAGGCCCAATGTTCTCAAACTTGTTGCGCGCCCGAAAGTGCCGCGACTTCGAGGGATTTCTCGCGGAGCGTCTGACGGTTATTACGTCATCGCCGTGACGTGTGTTGGCGGGAATTAGCGAAAGTGTTTTCCACAGAAGACAAGAAAAAGATTACAAGATGCATGTAACGCGTAGGTTGAATGTCACGCGCAGAAGCTCAGTAGGCCTAGAAATAAATAGAATAACTTTTGAATTAGTATCGGGGAAGAAAAATAAAAAATGATATATGGGAGAGAGAGAGAGAGATTTTTTATTCACACAAACTGACTGATATTTGGTTCAACGACCATATAACTTTATCTACGAGAATACTTTTCTAATACAAACAGTTTTGAAATGTGTGTCCTAATGAGTAGTAAACCTTTAATCTCACTGCGGAATATATGTAAAAATTTATTTATTTATTTGGATAACCAACAAGATCATACACCTTAAATGCTAGGAGTTACAGCTAGTAGTTACAAGAATTGGTGCTGTCTTTATTAAAGGTTGCCACGGAAAGCAAACTTGTTAAAATAACAGTTGGGAGCGTAAGGCGTAAAATGATTTATAAACCACCAGAAAAAAAACACTATTCGAAATTTCCTAATCCGAGCGCCAGTATCGTAAGATAAGGTTCAAACAACAACGCGAGGGCTTAAATATTCACGCATCAAGTAATCTGGTATGCTCACAATGTGAACAGGGATGTACGGAATCTCTTGCGGTTAGTGGTTCCCAAACTTTGAGATAACACGCAGGGCGCGCTTATGTCAAGTGTCAAAGTCGTTAAGACTTTGTTAACAACCGACCAAAATAATCTCTTTAGATGCATTCACACCACAGTTTTTTTTAACATATGACTGGGCAGGTATTTGACCACCATCGTGCTTAATAAACAGGATGTGGTCTAAGGTGTAACATGCTTGCCCAGGAAATGCCTATTCACTCTCGCCTTGAAGAGACCATGGTTGTAGGAATCGGGGAACACATGACCAGGCAGGGCATTCCATTCTTTAGCGGTTCGCATTAGAAATGTGTCAGCAAAGCGCTTGGTATGGATCACTGGAATGTCAACGACGACAGTTACTTTTTGTAGATTAATGTTGCCTAGCGTTGCTAAGCAATCAGCCGGTTGCAAAAAGTTATTTAAACTAACAAGTATAAGATCATATCATTTGATCGTGATAGTTCGCCTAGGGCCCTAGGCCTACCTTTTCCCAATCCTTCCATTCACATTCGCCTTATATATTAGTAATTGATTTTGCTGTGCGAGTTATACCTAAGCCGAGATGTATATAGTCGTTATCAATTACAACTCTCGATTAAAGCTATTATTGTAATAATAATTAGAGTTTAACGTTACTTTGATGAAGGGAAGTTTCCTTTGAGAGACGGCAATTTCATAGGCGTGGGATGAAAATTAATGAGATATTTATTAAATTATATTCTATATATATAAGTTACCTGTTTAAGTGTACGGTGGTGTGTTGAATAACAGCCTTTAATTAAACAATAAATTTATATAACTTATAATACAATAATTTATGAAATAGAAAAATATTAAATAATATCAACTCGGCCACAAGTTCTCAGACAGGACTTGATCCTAAATAACTTGTAAGCCGAGTCGATTTTATCTAATATTTTTCTATTACGTACATCTTATGTTTTGGCGCGCACTGATCATTGAAATAAATCAACTTTTACGGATATCAAACGCGCTATATTTCCACGAACTAAGTTGTAATTGTCCGTATTTTTTAGGTATTTTTAAGGGGTTTTTTTATTTTTCCGACGTTTTGGCACCTTTACAGCTGCCGTGGTCACGGGATGACAGCTGTAGTGTAGTTCGTGGAAATATAGCGCGTTTGATATCCGTAAAAGTTGTTTTATTTTTCTATTACTTTTTAGATATTTTTTTAAGATAAATATTTATCATACTCATAATTATATTTAAAAAAGCATTGAAAACGCAAAAACTTCAAAATCCTAAACGACAGAACGATGCTGTATTTTGTTTGAACAGATTGATTTGGATGAAGGTATCATTCCATAATCAAAAGCAAATCATACCTACGCGACATAATCATACGAACACGAAATCTTAACGATGTAACAACATCACATAATATGCATAACACAAACAACGCACTAACGGTTAAATCCTACCGTAACAAACAGAGATCTCGTGTTTGACTAGTTAATATTCATGGTTAACGTAAGGGCTGGTACACATCGCATGCCGACGAACATATGTGGGGTGGAATAAACATAAATACTTTAGACGAGTTAAAGTGAAGCAAGTTTAAAATGTTGAGGTTATTTGACGGCTCTATACGAAGTGTGAAGCGCTCATGGCCGCGCTTGACAGACTGATCGTATTCGATCAGGTTAGTTAAGCAAAGTTCGGCCCGGTCAGATGTCGGATGGGTGACCGTAAATTGGCATTTTAGCTGAGCACTTCCGTGCTTCGGAGGGCACGTTAAACCGTCGCTCCCGGCTGTTGTCATTTGATTAGTCGTTAAGCCAAGTCAGAGGCCTTATAGGCAGCCTAATAAGCTCTGACACCTGAGGTGGCCACTAATCCTAACTCCATAAGAAGAAGAAGAAGAAGTATGTCGAGAAGAAAGAAACAGCACGCCGCTATTTCACCCGATAATGATATAGCGCATAAATATACTGCCTTGTTCTGCCCCGCTAAGATGTGGATATGCGACCCGTTCACATCTAATCGAATAAGACCAAAGGGTTATCAGTTGTCGATTTTTACTGAAGCTAAAGCGATGGATATTTACGAATATGCGTTTTTTTTTTCACGACGAACGTGGAGACTCTTAGCCTTTATCATACCTGATGTTAATTATTGATAAGGCTGAAGATGGAAGTGAGCCTCTTTCAGAATCCTCAACCACTGAGGAAATGGCTATCTTATCTCTAACTGCCGGATCACAACAATGTTGAAAACATTGTTGTTATAGCGTCAGTCTTAAACAAGATGTTGGTAGCTAGCCTGGCGAAGTCACAATAAGTCCTATCACCAACCAAACCGAATACAATATGTACCCCCACTGAGAATCGAACCCGAGACCCTTAGATCTGATATCGGTGGTTGTTACCACTAGACCACAGAGGTGGTTTAATGCGAGCGTGACAGTGACTTATCGAGCTACAAGTTTCGATAAAGGCCGCTCATGCCAGGAATATGTGACGAGTTCTTGTCGGTTCTTCTCGTTACAAGACCTCCCACCGTAGGGTTTGGCGAACCGATGGTAGCTTCTCTCACAAGTATTTGTAGCAGCCTAGACTGAAAACGTAGGTAAATGATAACGATTTTGAAGGAGCACCACGCCGAACCGTAAAATGTGTCCACGCCCTTAAGGGCGATTACTATGGCGTTAACGCCATAGTAACTGACTTGTTAAATTAAAGCATATTAGAAGCAGTCGGCGGAAATGTTTCAAAAGCGGTTTGTATGGTCTGTTTTATAACTTGGAAACAGCAGAATAGTATACTCGTAAATGAAGACTTTTTTAAATTTTACGATTGTTGTTTATGGTTAAACGTTGTGATACGTATTAGCAGATTTGAATAAAGTATTTTAAGTATTAGTTATTGATTGATGTATGCACTCAAATACTTTAACTGACAATTAAAAGTTTTATAAATGACATTCGAGTTGTTTGTCCCGTCTGAAAATAACTTGTGAGCCGAGTTTATTTTTTCTAATATTTTTCAATTCAAAAATTATCATCGTTCTGTCATTTTAAACTTCAAACTATTGTACAAGAGCGTACGCGAGCTGAGAGATATTTGAAAAATAATCACACTTTGGCATCCTCTTTTATATACCTGGCGATGTGGGACAACTGCAGTGCTGTGCAGCTCCCGCTAAATATTGCGAATAAAAGTTGCAAATTTGAGTTTCTGCTCTCAATAATTTTATCCTTGAAAATAAGATCTATTTTAATGAAATTTCACCCAAAGCCTTAGAAGTAGTTGTAGAAGGTTGTACTTTTTTTGTAAATACTTATTGAATGTCCACACTACACGGTCTATAATGGTGATACAAATTAGGTGCTTTTTTGGCATTTTTGAGGGCTTCTAGTTGCTTGGACAAACAAATTTTCAAAAAAAGAAAAACAAACTAGCATAGCATTAGTAAAATGTTATTTAATGTAAGAAAATAATTTCTTTAGTGACAGGAATCAAGGATAAATCTGTCGAAAACGTTTGTATGAAAAAAAAACAATCTTAATCTCTTACCGCCTCTGTGGTCTAGTGGTACAACCACCGGTATCAGACTTATAGACAGACGGGCTTGATTCCCAGCGGGGGTACATATTGTATTCGGTTTGGTTGGTGGTAGGACTTGTTGTAAGTCCGCCCGACTAGCAACCGCTATCTTATCTAAGTCTGACGCCCTAACGCCGGCAGGTAGAGATAAGATAGCCAGTTCCTCAGTGATTGAGGATTCCGGGAGAGGCTCGCCTCCATCTACAGCCTTATCAATACTTAACATCAGGTATGATGAAGGCTAAGAGTCTCCCCGTCGTTCATAAAAAAATAACTGTGCTAACAACTGAAATACAGTGACAGCGTTACTCGGTTGGAGGTGGTTTATTATTAAGTATTTAGTTGGTAAACTTGGACCTAAGTATAGTTGCCACGCCAGATGCCCAGGGGGCCTACCATCATCTAATATGTCCCATCATGGTATAAAAACGTTTTGTTTGCCTTTTGTTTTTATTTAAGTTGTCACATTTTGACACACTACACACTTTGGAGGCGATGATGAAGAATAGACGTTACAATACTTCCGTCAAAAAACAAGCTTACTTTAAGAGCACGACCTTGTGCCTCCAGCCCCTTTCCACCATCGGGGTACCAGACGCAGGTTAGCTTATCACCCGTACGTCGTTGACATTCCAGCAATCCGTACCAAGCGCTTTGCTGGCACATTTCTTATGCGAATCGCTAAATAATGGAATGCGCTGCCTGCTCATGTTTCCCGATTCCTACAACCTTAGTGTTTTCAAGGCGAGAGTAAAAAGGCATTTCCTGGGCAAGTATGTCCCACCTTAGACCACATCCTGTTTACTAAGCACGATGGTGGTCAAATGCCTGCCCAGTTACTTGTAAAAAAAAGAGATTCTAAATTATGTATGAAATTATTACGTAGTACGAAATAACATGCTAAGATTGAAACAATACTGCGCCAAGAAATGGCGGTACAAATACAAATACAAATACAAATACAAATATCTTTATTGTGAAATGCAGGTATACAAATGTAGTTGTTAGGTTAGTTTATCAGTGTCTCACTACATTTCCACCTTTTACAAGGTATACAATATTGCAGTATGTTGAACATCTTTCAATTTATAAAAAGTCAAATAAGCATACAATGTCAAAACCTAAATATCACAATTGACCAATCATAATGTCATGTTTAAGCACATCATGCAATAGATAATCAACAATAAAATTTCAGATCTAATAGAATTTTAGTTATCAATGTCAAAATATTAAATGTCAAAAATTATGATTAAATTATGAATACCTAATTATAGTTTTTTATTTATTTTTATTGTGCCATAATAATGTTGGTAAAGAATTGAATATAATAGAATCAATTATTATAATTATATATCCATTTATTTTAAAGAAATGTCAGTGAGGAAGTCTACTATTGTGTAGTATGCTTTGTCAATAAGCAGCTTCATAAGGCTTTTTTTTTTTGGTAGGCCCCTATAAGTATTCAGATCACACAATATTTTCCTTCGATTGTTTTGGAGGGCAAATCTCCCTTAATGTGTAAGTTTTGTCGCCTATGTCGGATTAATCCAGTAAACAGAAGTAATGTAGCCGTTAACGAAATTTACGAGCAATTATGTTATGGCACATCTGGGCCCGTAATAGGATTGGTCAGGACAGGGGTTTAATGTTCCCCATGTTTTATTTATTGGACATAGTCAAGGCTATTGAGATTTTAGACTTTGTTAATTACTTAGATTTAACTGGTTGGCAGAGCTCTTCTGACAAAACTCCAGATGCAATAACATACTCAATAGATACTCAAGATCTGTATTGCACACAACCGCGTGGTTTTCGTTCCTGTGGGAATATATCGGGATAAAGAGTAGTCTTTGTAAAACAAAGAGCATTGGACCGGATTTCCAAAGGTCGTGGGTTCGATTCCCATCTGAGAATTCACTTGTGGCCGAGTTAATTTTGTCCAATATTTTTCTATTTAAAATTTATCGCAATGGCTACTTTTTATCCCGATATAGATCTCGATATTTTCTATCTCTGTGCCAAATTTCATCAAACTCGGTTTTGTAGTTTTTGCGTGAAAGAGTAACAAACATCCAAACATCCGCACAAACTTTTGTATGTAAATAGGATACCATAATGTAAATAGAAAGATGTTACAAAAGAATGAGAGCACTATAGACCCTGTCGGGCGCAGCAACGGAGTGAGAGGGGAAAACCCCAGATTTCTAAGAAAAGAGGGGGTAAACAAGGTGTTTGTTTAGTCTAGGCTGTTACAAGATGATGATGAATGACATGGAAGTAATCGGACCACAAAGCCCTACTATGCGAGACCTTGTTACGAAAATAACCAGCAAGAAAGTCGTCAAGGACTTTTTTATGATATTTGTATTTTTGCATTTTTCAATACTATTTTTATACTTATAATAAATTTTAAATAAAAAAATATTCGAAAAAATCATCCCGGCCACAAGTGAATTCTCAGATGGGACTCGAACCCATGACCTTTGGAAATCCGGTCCAATGCTGTAACCACAGAGCTACCGAGACTTGCGGACCACCGTCGAAATTCTCTAATACTTTTATATTTTTAATATGCTGTAGGCCAGCGTTGTCACATCAATGCTAGGAATATCCTTGCATTTGAAAGAATCATCTTTTCAGATGTTTAACAATCGATTACTTAAGATGCAACAGCCAATAATTTAGGATTTTTGAATTTTTCTTATGATAAATTTTAAAAAGAAAAATAGTGGAATAAATCTACTCGGTCACAAATGAATTCTCAGATGGGACTTGAACCCACGACCTTTGGATATTCGGTCCAATGCTCTAACCACTGAGCTACCAAGGTCTCCCGCCGTAGGGTTTGTGAACCGATGGCGTAGCTTCTTTGACGTTCATAAGTGCTTGTAACAGCCTAGACTGAATAAATGATATTGACTTTGACTTTGACTTTGACCGAGACTTGCGGATCACCGTCGAAATTCGTCGTCGTCAAGGACTGATTATTTCTCGCTATGTTATTTAGTACAAAATTCGTTTACATTGAAAAATCATACAGAGTGAGGTCATAAGGAAGTGGACTTATGACTTTTGCCAATAACCAATCCCCAACAATATTCTGGAGACGTATGTTTGAATCATTCGAAACACTATTCGCATACAGAATCGCAAGATTCGCGTGCGAATGCTAAAAACCGTATTTTTTTTATTCCAATCTGGGTGCTAATCTGCAACCTACGAAAAATCTATGGAGATTACCGGTTTTCAAATATTCTGCGTATAAACGGCAACGCTGTATTCGAGTGATTAAAAAATATGACAAAATGGAATAACAAGATGGCATGAGAATTGTATTCGCATAAGAATTTCGAATGATTTAAAAATACATCTCCAGCTTTCTGAAGATTACTATGTCATGCCATCAAAAACTTGTCACAGAATAGTGTTGACAAGATGATGTGGGTTTTAGGGTTTAGTAGATATAGGAACTGCTCCTAGGCCCTGTTTCATAAAGCTTGACAAGTCGACAATTTGTGAACTATGCCCGAACATACTTTTTTGTCACTGATCTACGCGATTATGACCTTTGTCACCATTGCAGAAGGTAGGTTTTCTATAAAAAGCAATCATACATTATAAAATTCTCTTTATCAAAATCCTATTACGAACTCTTTGGATCATGTGTGAATTTATAAAAGAAAAACATCTGTCACTCCTCATCCTGACACAGACCAAGGATGCCTATAAAAAAAGTGCGACAATTTGACAAATATATCAGATTTTCCGATTACAAATAATAGACAAACCAATTTTTTTTGAAACGTTATATTGTAGAACTGTCGCGACAATTTGACAATTATGTCGGCTTTCATAAAGTACCATTGCTATATGAAACGTACAATCGTCAAATTGTTCACCTGTCACCTGTCGCCGACAAATTGTAATCTTTATGAAACAGGGCCCTGGAGACGTATTTTTCAATCATACGAAATTTTTAATACGAAAAATTGGAATTCATTTCGCATGCGAATTGCAATTAAGTGAGTTTCATTTTGGCACATTATCGAATCATTTGACGACCTGTTTGGCGCAGGGGTACTAACCCCACCTTCTGCGTCAGAGGTCCCGGGTTCGATCCCCGGACAAGACAAATATTTGTGTGCATGAACATGTCTTTTTGTCTTGGTCTGGGTGTTCAATATGTATATCATGTATGTATTTACAAAAAAAAGTATATAAGTATGTTTATCCGTTATCGAGTATCCATAACACAAGTTCTTCATGATACTTAACGTAGTAGTTGGTGTGATTCTATGGAAATATTTATTTATTTATTCGAAAACGGTGCTGCCGTTATCTTCAACTCGTTAGACATATTTCATTATACGCAGAATTATAGCTTTTAAATTTGCACTTTTCAATGCTATTTTTTTGTGATAAATATTAAACAAGAAAATATACTAGAAAAAAAACAACTTATCCCATGTCGTTCTGACGGGATACACAGAATATTAAAAACCGGAAACTAAATCTCCATGGATTAAAAAAACCGGAAACTAAATCTCCATGGATTAAAAAACCCGAACCTGAATCAGACTTGAAACAATTGAAACGGAACGTTAGAAAGCTGTCAAACTATCACGAATATATGTCTCGTGTTCTTGGCATGATTTTTAGGGTTCCGAACCTCAAAAGGAATCACTTCGTTGTCCGTCCATCTGTCAAGACCGTTTTTCTCAGGAACTCGTGGAAGTATGAAACTGAAATTTATATCTAATACTCTCCCTTGGAGCTGTGAAAAAATCAAACTTCTAAGCCAAAGCAATCAAAAGATACACCGTTTATGCCGCAAATTTTCAAATCAAAACCTACAGGGTACTTCCCGTGAACTTAGAATCTTGAAATTTGGTACGGAGTAACGTCTTATAATACAGATAAAGGAAAAATTGCGAAAACCGTAAATTTTTAGTTACATCATATAATAAAAAATATTTTACGGAACCCTCGGTGCGCGAGTCCGACTCGCACATGGCAGGTTTTTTTCAAAGGAAAAGTCTGGAAAAGGCTCTTTCGTTTAATGCTTTAACCGTATAATGACGTATTCCTGGAAAGACTCAATTTTTATGGCTACGGGTGCCATTAAAGGAGAAACATATACCTATGCCAGGCCATGCTATGCCATGTTATGGAACATTATGATCCATGGCATGTCTTTTGCAGAGCTTGCTTCGCTCGGCAAAGATTTTAAAAGTCACGAATTGAATGCACGAAAAATAGGGTTCTTTCTGTAGCTTCGATAATATTATCGAAGCTACAGAAATAACCCTATTTTCATATGAAACGGATTTAAAAACAAAACTCTTTTCATATTTTGCCGATTATTGTGAGATTTCCGTAGTGTTTTTAGGAATGGCGAGTGTTAAATGTGAGTATAAAAACTGCATTTCACAGCTTTCGAGTTTTCTTAATTCTAACTTATTTGGATGATCTGAGGATTTCTCAGCGTACCCCTCTCTCTCCTTGTCTGATTATTTCCTTCATAGCGGCCGCTTGCGGTTTCACCCGCGTGGTTCCCGTTCCCGTGAGAATCTCGGGATAAAAAGTATCCTATGTTCATAATTAGGCTATCTTTTAGCTGTGTACCAAATTTTATCTAAATCCGTTCAGTAGTTTTTGAGTTTATTTGATACAAACAAAAAGACAATAAAATCTTTCCTCTTTATAATATTATTAAGTATAGACTAGCGGATCCTCGCGATTTTACCCGCGTGTACCCGGATAAAATAAAGCCTATGTCACTCGCGAGAAATGTAGCTTTCTAATGGTCTAAGAATTTTCTAAATCGGTCCAGTAGTTCCTGAGATTATCGCGTTCAAACAAACAAACTCTTCAGTTTTATAATATTATTAGTATAGATTTAGATTTCAAAAAACGTAATTTATTTCATCACAACTTATTTTAAGCGAGTGAAATAAAATAGGTACAATTGCGGACCTTCCCGGTTGATCAGTAAAGATTTTTTGGGAAACGTTCTCTCGGAAAGTTCTGAGGAAAAATAAAAAAAATAATAATTCAAATGAAAAACCTGTTAATGTTCTATTATTTGTAAAATAAACGTTTTAAATATGTCTATTACTTTTTTAAATAAAGCTCCCAAAAAAACTCTACTGGTCAACCGGGAAGTTCCCCGACATTACTTATATATATATATATATATATATATATATATACATATATATATATTATATATATATATATATATATATATGTGCCAATTGTTCTTCTTTGTAAACAATCTTGGTGTACAATAAACAATATTTTATCTTATCTTATCTTATATATATCACTGCGTCACCGAGCTCTATAACTTCAGTCTCAGTTATTTCGTCAAACAAAAGCCGTTTATAAAATTAACATCATTATCGTTAAGCGTAATAGGTGCTCATAGTTTGTTAAACTATGGAATTCTCTTGCTAATTCCGCACAATTTTTTGTTATTACCGCTCTAAACGACAGATTCTGTTACAATAAAAGACTTAAGTAACAAAACAGCGTCTTATGTGTTTTCATGTTTATTTAGCTTAAATTGGGATAATTCATAAAATAGGAGAATCAAATCACTCTACTGATATAAAAACCGGACTATAAGAAAAACTTATAGCACACTAGCAACTCAGAACAGTCTAATGTCACTAATTAGTGTTCGATTTTGAATTAAGAGCTTGAGCAGATTTTCTGTTCGCAGTCGGCCCTTCAGTCGATTGTCATCGGGAGTCGAGAGCACTCGTGTCGGCGCAGAGAGTTCGTGACTGGATGACTTGCATGTGGCTTTATATGATGTGGCCACATTGAGAAGATTGTACTTTTTATAACGGGGAAAACAATATGCGGGTCTTTGTATGCACCACGGCATTTTACTTGTAGCATCTAAAGCGAGATTGAGTATATGCAGATATATAAAGGTATATTGAAACTAAATTATTCACGTCTGCTACTGTTAAAGATAGAATTGAATAGCACTGAATTATATTATTCAATATGGCTATCCGGCTCGAAGGACCAGGTTACTGAAGTCAGTTAAAAGATAATGTAAAAGTATAAACACACACACCCTAACAATAAGTGCAAACATTTGACAAAGGAGTTTCATTTATACCAAAAGTAGATAAACAGAAAAACTAAGGGCCAGCGCACACCAGTGGAGGCGCGGCGAAGCGCGGTTCTTGGTCGCACGCCACACCAGCGGAGGCGCGGCGAAGCGCGGGTCGCGCGCCGCGGTGTCTGAGCGACTTTGAGCGCTGTCAAGAGCCATGGAGAGGCGCGCCGAGCCGTTCGGCGCTGACCGGAGCAGTAGCGCGCCTGCTCTCATGGCAGCTTGACGACTTCGCAATAATAGATCTTTGGCATGCCGTTTTCAACCACACGTCATAGTGGTTAAGGTTTAATTTAAATTGATTTATTCTCAGTATCTTCGCCGCGCCTCCGCTGGTTTGCGCTGGGCCCAAGAGTGTTAATGTAAATTTAATAGAGTCCCCTATTATTTCAATAGTAATAGAGCTTATTTTAGAATGCTTAACAGGCAGTAGACTGCAGCGCTACTCTCAAGGGACTTCTGTCGTGGCGCGGACTGGCATTACAGTTTCAGAAGTTCCATTACATACCAGAAAGTTATGTAAAAACATACTCTTAAAATATCCTTAACATTAAAAAATAGCAAACAACGCAGTGCATGCAAGAATTCTTGGCTATGCGATTTTTTTATAGAGTCCGTAAATGTTAGTACTGCAGCAAAAATATGTTCTGCTGAACTCTGAAAATTCTTCGCGTACAAATTCAGTTTGTTCTTAAAATTTTGCACCTAGTTTCGTTGTGAGAAAATTTGTTCCTATGCATATTTATAAACTCTGGAATGCGCAGCAAAAATTTTGTACCTAACGAAAGATTCCGTTGAATGGTGTCAGCTCAGGGGTCTGTTTGTTATCATGAATCAAAACATGTTTGGGTGTATTACTTTTTAAGAAGCATACGGAAAAAGTATGTCATTTTTCTTATAAAAACTATATGATGGTTAGAGATGTTACAAATCCGGTAATAAGATATACTTCTTAACTCTATCTAGATTTGTAATGCACCAGAAACACGATTTTATGATTTTGCCTCAATACTTTTTTTCGAATTGACCCCTTAAATATATGAAAAATGAAGGTTATTCGCAAATGGAGTTACAAATACTATTGAAAATTGGTTTAATTAGTGAACCCTTATAATGATAAATATTAAACAAGAACAATTACCAGAAAAAAAGAACTTAAGTTGAATGAATAACAATAGCGTATAAGAGGAATAAAACTACACGATCCTTAATAAAGCAACTTGTCTAATGTCGCTCTGACGGGATGAGACAAGTTGCTTTAAGTTGCTTTTTTTTGGTCTATTTTCTTGTTTAATTTTCATCACATCAAAATTGCATTGTAAAAAGCAAAATTATAAAGTTAAAAAAAAAACGATCCTTAATTATTATTAGTGTCCTTTTTATTTTGCATTTTACAATGCTATTTTTATAATAAATAATAAATAAATAATATTTATTTACTCGACCAACATGGATCATTTTAAAAAATACGTTCAGATCAAATATACATTACATTAAATTCAAATCAAATTACGCAATATAAAATCTAAATTACAAAACTAAATTTTCAATACAAAATTACAAATAGTAAAATTTACAAAATTAAGATTACCAAATTTAAATTTTACAATGAAAATTAAAAATACAATTTATGAAATTAAAGTACAAAAGTCATAGTCAAAAAACAATAACACAACACAAGACATTTCACAAACTAAACAGGTAACTTAAAATTCTATTTTGGCTTTAGTCAGTAGATGAATCATGTTGCAATGATTCATATACTGACAGTCAAAACGTTCGGCAAATGCCCTCAGGATAGTGTTGGTACTGGCCCGCACCCTACGCACCAGAGATGTGCACCGCTTCCGCATCACTGTGTGAAAGCAGTCTACGCGCTCTGCGGCGAACATCCCCGATGCGCTGCAAAAGCGGGGCAGCCCCAACAGCACCCTGGCTGCATTATTGTACTGTATGCGAAGGGCATTAAACTGTTTCTGTGTGTAATTCAGCTACAGACTACAAGTATACAGCGAAGTACAATAGGCCCGAAATAAGGTGATTTTAACATTCTTCGAGCAACGACTAAATCGGCGAGCTATCATATTGGCTCGAACAGATAAGGCCCTTCGCTCTCTCTCAATGTCAGCGTTGTCCTTGAGATCCGACGTAACAAGGTGCCCCAAGTACTTAAACTGATCTACTCTATTTAGAATGTGCCCTGCAAGTTTAATAGGTGGTATTTTATCAATACACCTTCGTCGAGTCTGAAAGGCCATACATTCGCTTTTCTTGACATTGTACAGCAAGCCATGTTTAGCAGCATATTTCTCACAGATGTCAAGCAGTTTAGACAAGCCACACACAGAGGCACTCAGCAGCACCATGTCGTCTGCATAGCTAATATTATTCATGCAAATCCCACCAATATGACAGCCGACATGCGTGCTACTGAGCTCCTCAACTAACGCGTTTATATACAGATTAAAGAGTTTGGGGGAGGTCAGACCCCCCTGCCTCACCCCGCACTCCAATCCGTAAGGCTGCGAGCAAGCTTCCGACCATCGCACGACGTTGATCTGGTTTTGGTACCAATGCTCGAGTATTCGTATTATTTCATCTGGTACAAACTTCTCGCGAAGTTTTTGCCATAATATGTTATAATGAACCAGATCAAATGCTTTCGACAAGTCAAGAAAGCAGGCAAAAACCGGCGTATTTCTATCGGTATAATATCTGACAGTCTGCTTAAGGCACAGCACAGCTGTCTCAGTGGAGAGGCCAGGTTTAAAACCGAATTGGTTATCGTGAAATTCAAGATGTTTCTCCAGCTGTTTATTAAGCAGACTATCAAATACTTTCGAAACAACACTAGCCAACGATATTGGTCTATAGTTATTTATGTCACTTGTATCACCGGTTTTATTTTTAACTATCGGTACCACTACAGCCGGTAAGTAAGAATGACCTATGCACAATGAGAAAAGCATAGCCAATACTCTTGGCAGGTGACAACCTGCATTCTTAAGGTGTTCTCAATGCGCAGGTTGTCGTGGCCAGGTGACTTGCCCCGTGACATAGAATTTATTACTGTATTGACATCTTTTGCCACAAAACGAGCATTTATCTTCTGGCCACTGCAACCAGAATCGGACTCAGGCTTAGATTGCAACGGTGATGTTAGAGTGAAATGCTCTCTAAACAAGTCTGCTATGCCCGCAGGGTCACATTCTCCACCAACACTTACAGGTGTGCCCGGTTTACTGTTAAGCCTATTTGTTGATTTCCAGAATCCACGGAAGTCGTGTTTGGAATGTTGAGCAGCTAAAGCATCCATTTTTATCTGGTTACTGTGGTTTTGACACCAACGCAAACGCGACTTAAAATTTTTACGGCTTGTGTGCATCTCATTCCAAACTCGACCTATCCTCGGTCTCCCGTATAGCTCCCAGAGTTCAAATTTAAGCATAGCCTCCCTGTGCGAGTCTCTCACATATCTATTCCAACCAACTACGGGCTTTCTACTAGACACCTGTTTTTGAGAATGACTAGCACAGGCTGCCTTACACATAACATCAATAATATTGTCATGCATTTTGTCAATAACACGTCTGATTCTTACATACATAGTCACTACAAGCACATAATTCCATAGGAAGGTCAATTAATCTTAAACTATCGTTACATAATTTATTGTATGGTTTTATTTGCTCAGGACCCATCGAATTTTATTACAAAATACACTATCATTTGATTAGTAAACTTTTTGTTTAATTTTACCTAGTTTACATTACATTACAAGAGGAAAGTGGTCCGACCATAGTACATCATAATTTACGTAAACATTGTCCACAGTTTGCATGGCCGAGCTAGTTACTACGCAGTGATCGAGCCATCGCCTCGCGCCTTTCGCTTCACTCACATATGTAAATGTTATTAATTAATAATAGCGCTTACCAGACTGAGACAATCCGTAAACTCCGACAGGTTCACACTATTATCTGTAGGCATATAAACGCTAAACACTAAGAAGGACCTGTGCTCCAAGGTCACCACTATTGCACACAACCTCGGGTTATTACATTGCACCACTGATACGTTAGTAAAAACACTTTTTCTCCACAATAGTGCCACTCCACCGTACGGACGTCCACGAAGCATTCCGACAGTCGTATCCACCGCGGATGTCCCGGTGTACCCGAATTCGGACTCATTTATACTGTTTAAAAATTGAATGTCGTCTGGCAACAACCATGTTTCTTGCAAGGCAAGAATATCAGACGTATAACACAACTCCCTAATGTTGTCCGCCGAACGCTTTACACTCTTGCAATTAAACGTTACAAAGTTGTTGTGTATGTGATAAATATTAAACAAGAAAATAGACCAGAAAAAAGCAACTTAAAGCAACTTGTCTCATCCCGTCAGAGCGACATTAGACAAGTTGCTTTATTAAGAATCGTGTAGTTTTATTCGCTATTGTTATTTACTATGACTTCTTGCCTCAATCTGCAAAATCGGTCTCGCTCCCGCGCGCGTCTTTTTCTCATTACTATCTCGATTCAGTCAAATAGCGCCTTAATTAAGGCTTTTATTGCGACAGCCTGTTTGGCGCAGGGGTATAGATACCTGCATTCTGCCCAAAGGTTATAGGTTCGATTCCCACATGAAACAAATATTTTCGTATGATAAATTTTAAATAGAAAAATATTGGAAAAATCAACTCGGCCGCAAGTGAATTCTCAGATGGGAAAGTGTCGTATAGGCTTACAACAAAATAAAATAAAATAAATAAAATAATTTTTAGTATCACAAACTTAGCATTGAAATAAAGACATTTACAAAACAGGAATAAGCAATCTAAGTTTGTGAGAGGCTGATGCCTGAGCTAGGTACAAAATACCTGTGTTACAGGTCACCAGGCTCCCACCACCTCGAACCACATTATCACTGATAAAAATGTTATCTAATAGATGTCGCTGAGAGAACATGAGAAGATTAATGGCTAAACATAAAAAAAAAACGAAAAAAGAAAAATTAACAAAGGTAGATGCAATAGTGCATCTAAATGAGTGTTTGTGCGTGTGTGTGCGTGTGTGTGTGTGTGTGTGTGTGTGTGTGTGTGTGTGAGTGTGTGTGTGTGTGTGTGTGTATGTGTGTGTGTGTGTGTATTGTGTGTGAGTGAGTGTGTGTTTACGTGCGTGTGTGTATGTATATATTCGAATAAAAAGTCTGAGCAGTCTTTGCACTGCCTACAAAGGGCCGAAATGACGCACTCACACGGATACGCGTCACTGCACGCGCACTACCACGCGCTCGCAACAGTTTTAGCCGGGACCGACGGTATAACGTGCCCTCCGGAGCACGGAAGCGCTCAGTTGTAGTGTCACACCTGACACCTGACCGGGCCGAACTTTGCTTAACAAACGTGATCGAATGCGATCAGTATGTCAAGCACGGCGATGAGCGCTTCGGCCGAGTAAATACTGTATATGTTTAGACTGTGCTAACAACCACCCACTGATTGCCGTTCAAGGGATGCTGCGTGGCAAGTAAAGTACCGGCAGCTTCTGCGATTGTACCTGAAAAAGGCCTTTTAACCACAGAATATATAATAGTTTAAACCGCCCCAGTGGTCTAGTAGTACAACCATCGGTATCAGACCCAGTGGTCCCGGGTTCCATTCCCAGCGGGAGTTCATATTGTATTCGGTTTGTTTGATGGTAGGGCTTGTTGTAAATCCGCCTGGCTAGCTACCACCATCTTATCTAATTCTGACGCCATAACCTTTTCAATAATGTTGTGTTCCGGCAGTGAGAGATAGCCAGTTCCTCAGTAATTGAGAATTCCGGGAGAGGCCCGCTTCCATTTTTAGCCTTATCAATACTTAACATCTGATGAAGGCTAAGACTCTCCCCGTCGTTCATAAAAAAAGTACTTACGTGCATAGGAAAACGGCAGTCCATCCGACCACCGGAATTCCCCTTCGTGGACGGCATCAGTGGCGCCGATCCAGTAGACGTCGTCTACGCCAGAACCAGGCCTGGAAAAACGCGTGATGTAAATAATTTGATTGAAAAAAAAAGCTAAGATCATTTTGATACGTAAACCCTAGTGATAATCCCTTAGTGCAGCTAAAGCTACTCCGATTTGAAAGTCGATAGCTAGTTTAAGCACAGTCTATACTATAAATCTTTTAGTGTGAGCAAATCACTTATGTTTTGCATAACGGAAAGAACAAAAGGCAAACTCTTGACATTAGACCCTTGTTATATAAATAAAAAGCTAGTTTTCTTCTAGGCCGTTATCGGAAATCAAAACCTTGAAAATCGTTATGTCAGCCACACGACCATCGATGTATATTATATGTTAAAGACTTACGCATGTAACAGCATTTTGTCCATAGTCTGCTGCTGTCTCTCCGTGAGGATGCTCGTGAGGTGACCTCCCAACCGCACGCACTCAGCCTCCGCCTGTCTCCACGCCCTCTTAGTCTCCCTCACCGCTGATATGCAGAAGTCACCAGACAACACCCAGCCGTACTCGCAGTGACCCACAATCTCCTCGACCGCTTTATCCATCCACCACACTTTCAACCACATCGCAGAAGAATTCTTCTTCGCTAAGACACTTATATTCAGACGGACAGAGTTTCCTTCAGATATTATCTGTACGCTTCTCAAAGGGTCGCCTGGTTGCGAACAGTGCTTCCACTTGGAGTCACCGTCCTCTAACGCCAGTTCCATCCCTTTACATAAAGCTAGGACATCTTCGTGTATTATATTAGAAATATCGTTTTCCTTAGCCCACATTGGTCCCGTGCCCATTTGGAGTCGTAGAGCTACTCGATTTCCGTAAGGCAAGTGGATTTGGTAAGAGCACAACAGCTTGATGGAAGGGCCGACTTCGAACGAGCCGTTTCTTGCCGTCAGCAGGACGTCGTGGCAGTGGTCCACGAGACGGTAAGTCGCGGCGAACGTGGGTCGGCCGTGGAGTTCTATAGTGGGATTCTTTGAGGAGCTTGAGTACATGAATCTTCTGTTTGGGTATGGAATTTGCTCAAGCTTCCCGCATAGCGTGGGGGTGTTTGGGGCGAAACGTATGAAGCCCGCAGCGCATGGCACGTTGAGCTTGTGAAGTTCTATGAGCAACGCGTTTTTGAGGGTAGGCTGAGGGACGAGGATGCGGCATCCGTGCGTCCTCGGTAGGTGTCCCGAGTGGACTCTTCCACTCCGCATGGCTCTCAGTCGTAACGCGCATTCTGTAACAAAGAAGATATTGCTTAAATGACAATGGTATATTTAAACGTACATAGTAAGTTTATATTCGAAAGCACGGCCTTATAATACGATATAACTTTGTATTTTATAGGGAGCACCGTGCTTCAAGGTAAACGGGAACGGGCGATGTTTGCAATACCTTCACGGGATTAAAGAGGAAATCGGGCACGTGTATTGTATCCCGAAACAATGTAGTATGCAGTCCCGTTTTTCGATAAATGAAAAAGTATTTTTTTGTTTTCAAACAAAGAGCAACGAGTTTTTATTGCCGGAATAAAGTAACCATAAAAAGCCTAAGCTCTCTAAAAATACTTTATGAAGAGAAAACGCGGTATCGCGTTTTAATCTAGTTTTCAATAAATTAATCCGTTTATTTTTTTTTATTGGTGTAGTTTAATGTTTTTCGCAAATGGATTAACTGTAAAATCATTAAAATAAGCGTAGGTATCTCCATAAGTGGAGCTGAGTGTTTTATTTTAAAATGTTTAGGGTCGTACCTCAATACTAACCACAGAACACAGAAAGTCTTTCTTGTGGTCTGTGGCATTATAAATATATAAATCAATTTATTTTCTCTCAACAATAGGTACTTAAGTACCTTTAACTAGATGGTTACAATATTACGTCAGACCTGCATTGTGAGAGACTGGTGCCTGATATAAGTATCTGGTGCATGATATATATAAGTTTTAGTGTCTGTAATAGGCTGTTTTGTAAACTACAGCAGGGTTTTTCTAGATTAGATAAGGTTCCATATACATTATAAACAAAATTATCGTAAATACTACATCGTCCAAGTCAACAATGAAATGAAATATATAAAAATGCTCATAACATAAAAAGTACTGGGACAAACGAAACAAAATTATTATGGGACCAATTGGCAACTATTCTGCATCGAACAAAAAAAGAATCATGGAAATCGGTTCAGAAATCTCGGCGTAATTGGTATACATACATAATTTTTTTTTAAAAAAATACCGATTTGAGTACCTCCTCCTTTTTTGAAGTCGGTTAAAAAGATCCTGTGCCACAGGTGAATATGACTTGATTATCAATCTGATTTGACGTCAAAATCGACAATTTTTTTCTACCGTTCAAGACTTAAAAAAGGAGGAGGTTCTCAAGTTGACCATATATATATTTTTATTTGTTTATAATGTATGTTTGTTTATAACGTCGTCAGTTGTCAACCGATTTTAATAAATCCTTTTTTTATCTGGTCAAGTGTTACGAATATTACGAAGTCTGGCAAGTAGTTTATTTCATAATCCTGAAAAATATCTATTACGTTTTGGCAAGTAGTCATTACGTAGATGACATCATTGTTGTGTGTGGACTGACTTCACATAGTAAGTAATAAAACTTTTGAAGTCGGTGTCAGCCAAGGAAAGAAAAATAAAAATATTGAAAAATGCTTTGGCTGGCACCGACTCCAAAAAAATGATTTTTTACTTTTTGACGTAGGTTTTAATTTTATTTCAAGTTATAACAGTAGTAACTTATTCATACTTTAGGATTCAGTTTCCGTCTTTAAGTTTCTAGCCTTTTTTATTGGCATTATTGTTTTGCAGTACATGTGTGCAATAAAGGCTCGCTTACACGAGACATACACATGAGTTGTTGTTTGAATTATTCATATGACAATATTCATAAGGAGCGAGAGACCAATCTGGGAACGAATGTCGGGCTGCATTGTGAGGGGGATCACAAACAACTGTTTGAATACATATTTGTAACAACATCGTCATGTAACGCAGATTAGAAAAAGAAACGTACGAGAACGTCTTGAAAATCTTGTATTTTGTTTTTATTTATCTTTGTACATAAATTAAAGATTGTATAACATAAAATAGGAGCGATGAGCTTCGAGCGATGTCAGTTACTTTAGTTCTCCTACGGATCTCCTCATTTCTGATTCGATCACGAAGGGAAACGCCGAGCATAGCCCTCTCCATTGCAAAGCTCAAGGTCACCCAACCTTGAGCTTTCTTATCAGACCCATAGTTAGCGACCACGTTTCACTACCGTAAGTCATCACTGGCAACACATACACTGATCATAGACTTTCGTCTTGAGACACTGCGGTAAGTTGGACGCGAAGTTTTTACGGAGCATCCCGAATGCTGCCCAACCAAGTTGGATTCGACGGGAGATCTCTTTCTCGAAGTTGGACTTACCAAACTGGATTGTCTGTCCAAGGTAAACGTAGTGGTCAATAACTTCGAGTGTAGTGTCCCCAACGTGAACTGTAGTGGGTATGACATGGGAATTACCATGATTTTCGTCTTATCCATGTTCATCCTAAGACCCACTCTTTGGAAAGCACTACGGAGATCTTCCAGCATTGTGTTCAGGTCCTCCAGGGTCTCAGCCATAAGGACTATATCATCGGAAAACGAAGGTGTGTCAGATACTGGCCATTTATGTTGATGCCGCGTCCTTTCCAGTCCAAAAGCTTTAAGATACCCTCCAACGCAGCTGTGAACAGTTTCGGAGAAATGACGTCTCCCTGTCTTACACCTCGCTGCTGTTGGATGGGACTTGTGCTCTGGTTCTGTAATCGGACCGACATGGTGGCATGTTCGTATAAGTACCTTAACACTTCGATATACCTATAGTCCACTTGGCATCTCTGGAGAGACTGCACCGCCCAGGTCTCTATAATCGAAGGCTTTCTCATAGTGCACAAACGCCTAGCAAAGTGGCAGATTATACTCCTCGGTCTTCTGTATAACCTGCCGCAGCGTATGGATGTGGTCTATGGTGCTAAAGCCTTTTCGGAACCCGGGGACTAATTGTCTAATTTCAAATCTATCGCAATCCCTTTCAATTTGTAATTTGAAAGTTATTCAGGCCGTCACTATTTGACATTTGAAAGGGATTCTGATCGGGACGCGTTTTAAAAGGTATGGAATAAACGAAATTGAACTGTCTAAGCAATATGACAGACGAAAATATCACAATCACAATACCTCTGAAAGGGATTGTGATAGATTTTAAATTAGACAATTAGGGGGCAGGCTTGTTCGGGAGGCTGGAAGTCGTCGAACCTGCGAGAGAGACGATTCGTGATGACTCTCGAAAACAACTTTTTTACAGCTGTTATACTGTAATACTTAGACATTTTTTTTGCAAAGTTAAAATCAACATTGCCGTTATTCAAATTAACTTAAAGTTAACCTCTTTTTTAACCAGTAATTTTATTTTATGATTTTGTAATTTTTGCATTTTCTATTTAAAATTTACCATCAGTAATTTTATTTTTGCAACTAGCCGCTCGCGGTTTCACCCGCGTAGTTCCCTTTTCCGTAGGAATATCGGGATAAAAAGTTCATAACCAGGCTATCTACTATATGTGTACCAAATTTTATCCAAATCCGTTCAGTAGTTTCGGAGCCTATTCAATGCAAACAAACAAACAAATAATCAAATCTTTCCTCTTTATTATATTAGTATAGATTAATTGACTTAAATATATATTTTTTTAGGAGATTATTATTTGTTAGATACCAAATAAATTAATAATAAACATATAAACATACTACACTACCTTATACTAACTATAACAAGAAAACGCCGTCGAACTCGCAGCCGCGTGGCATAGTACCCAGAACACTGGCGCTGTTGCCCCGCTGAATAAATAGACTCAGCCGCTAGGCAAGATAGGCACTAGCTCTCGGGTCTCCTGAGGCGTGGACCAGTCTTGTGGAGATATCTTTCATAAACTTTTTTGTGTCCGACGACCAATATTAGATTAGTATAGATTACAATACTAAACCAACAAGTATCGCTCAGACGGGACTGGAACTCGCAACCTTCGGCAGTCCCGCCCAATCTGGCAAGAGCTGGGTTCGAGTTTCGTCTGTGCGACATGGAGTTTAGTTAAATTTTTTTCTATCTAGTACCCACTCCACTTGACCCTCGAGATTCGAAAAAAGTACCCTTTGGACCTCATTTTCAGATTCATACCTCCCTAAAAATATTATATTCAAGTTGTCCATTCGTTGGTTATGCTTCCCTGGTACTTATCGTTCGAAATGGATTTCCGACATGAACAAAATAAAATAAATAAATAACTGTTTATTTCTTCTCTACACAATCTCATCGTTTACAAAATAAGTTTACAAAAATGACATAAAAATTAAGTCACATACATAAGATTGTGGAGAGACTGGTATCTGAACTAAGCCGTGGCCTGTATCTCAGAGAACCAGTACTCTCCCCTCTTAACCACTGGGACTTTAATCACATTAACATATTTTTAATATCAAAAATTTACGTTATTGAGTAGAAATAATAACAAAATAGGTAAGTAAGTATGTAGTGGGTATATATAAAATGGACAAAATAGATGCGCCATTGTGAGCCAATCCCGGTTTGGATTTGTTTGATATCGTTATAGTTTCATGGTACGAGGTACCCTTAGTTTACTAATGTTTGTGGGCGGTTAGAGAATCTAGGGGACTACCACACTTAGCGCAGCAATACTTCAATCTTACTATGCTTTACGTACTACGAACCCCTTAAAGTAAGCTTGATTTTTGACGGTAGTTTTGTCAATCATCACCTCCAAAGTATGAAGTGTGTCAATGACAAATTCAATGCAAAAAAAAGTTCAAATGACATGAAGGTTTCTAATAGATGATGGTATAAAATGTATCGCTTTTGAAGCGCTTTTCAGACTACGCTATAATATAATAGCCTAGCTAGCTAGCCTAAGCTATATGCTATTATATTATAGCGTAGTCTGAAAAGCGCTTGAATAGTCTTATATTTTTTTCAGCGATGGACATTCATCAGCCGTCCATAAACACCAGTTGTGTCATGATCTAGAGTCGAGTGTGTGTGTGAGATTTTTCTCAATTTTCCAGTAAAACAACAATGACAGGGCACTTCTTATGAAAAGCTCTAGCCGATCTGTAGCATTAGATGGAACTGGGTCAAAAGGAAGCTAATACATAAAAAAAAAACAACCGTCATTCAGCCATTAAGCCACGAATACACGATGCATTAGAAAGCATTTGCAGATTATTATTTGCTGGTCTAGCTGCTTGCGTTTTGCTGGACTTATGGCAATAATTCACTTATGGCCGAGTTGACTTTTTCCAATATTTTTCAATTTAAAATGTATCATAAGTATAAAAAAAGCATACGTACATCTTATGTTTTGGCGCGCACTGTTCATAGAAATAAAACAACTTTTACGGATATCCGTAAAAGTTGTATACAGTTGGATACGGTTTGATATCCGTAAAAGTTGTTTTATAAAAAAAGCATTAATAAATGCAAAAAATCAAAAATTAAGAGGTACCTATTTCATTTGAATACTTAATTATTTCATTAACCTCAGTATTTTCTTAGAAAAGGTTTCCCATAAAAACTCTACTAGTCAACCGGGAACTTCCCCGATTGTAAACAAAACAACTTTTCAATTCAATCTAATATTTATGACTGGCTACTTGTAAAAACCCCAAAGAACCTTAAAACACACGAAATATTAGACTATTAGAATCTTTACTCGCGTGTTCGGTAGTTATCCGTAAAAGCTGTTTTATTTCAATGAACAGGGCGCGCATAAACTTAGGTCAGGGTCTACTTGAAAATTAAGATGAGATAGCAACCTTCAATAATGGTCAATGCTCCTTATCTATCCATAAGGAAGGCCACACAGTAGTGGCGTCACTAAAATGGCTGATGACGAAACTTGGTAATGAAGATACTATTGCTTCCGGACAACATCTTAGACCAAAAGCAATGCCAAATGTGGCGTGGTTGAGGTGTGGCTGAGAGTAATGTTTATATATTACATACATACATTTTAATTTTTCACATTCGATGCTCTGCCAACACTGAGAGGGATTCATGACGTCAGGGTGTGCGTTAAAAATTGTTAGTAAAATGTATACCGTCTCTGTGGTCTAGTGGTAAAAACCACCGGTATCAGACCCAAGGGCCCGGGTTCGATTCCCAGCGGGGGTAGATACTGTATTCTGTTTGGTTGGAGGTAGGACTTGTTGTAAGTTCGCCTGGCTATAGTCCGTCTATAGTCTGGCATAGTCTATAGTCTGGCAATGCAGAGAGAATTTCGTACAATGACCTCTCACACCTGTCTCTGTCACTCCCGCATAAATATAGTGTGATGCGCTCGCACAGTTCCCTTAAGACGGCGGCCATTGCAACTGTGCATGCGCAACGTACTATATTTTTGCGGGAGTGACAGAGACAGGTGTGAGGAGTCATATACGAAATTCTTCCTGCATTGCGATCGGACTTGACATGACAACAATAACTAAGTCTGACGCCATAACAACAATGATTTTCATCAATGTTGTGTTCCGGCAGTTTGAGAAGATAAGAAAGCCAGTCCCTCAGTGGTTGAGGGTTCCGGGAGATACTCGCTTTTATCTTCAGCCTTATCAATACTTAACATTAGGTATGCTGAAGGCTAAAGGGACTCTTAGCCATCGTTGTTCATAAAAAAAGAGATACTGTAACGTAGCGAGTAACAATAGATCTTTTAGGTCGCAGTGACTATAGTTCCGACTGGAGCTGCATACTATATCCCAAACAATACACTTACTTACTTACTCCGATGGCGCGATGACCCCGAAGTGGATCTTGGCCTCCGACAACAAAAGGCGCCACTTCTCCCTGTATAGCGCGACCTCCTCCCAGTCGGGCAGCAGTAGCTTCCGTAGGTCTTTGGCTACTTCGTCAGCCCAGCGGTACCTAGGTCGACCGACTGGCCTGCGCCCTACTGGCCGGCCCAGGTATGCTCGTTTGACTGCGCGACCGTCCTCCATTCGCACGACGTGGCCTAACCATCGAAGCCTCTGTGCTTTGACCTCACCAAGGATATTTGGCTCGGCGTACAGCTGTACGCCCAAACAATACTAATATGTTTATTTTACGTCATTTTTTATGAGCCTGTTGATCTGGCTTGCAGCCCCAACAAACCGGAAGATCAGTGCTTCGCTTATTAAAAGCCAAACATCTTGCTGAGTCGGGACCGGTTTTTCTGTGCTCCGTTGTTCTTATTCAGTTAGATCATTTAGGTATTTGTTTGATCCGAATAAACATACTTGTCTATTCATTATTCCGCTTTGCTTAGAACTTAGTGCAAGTCCGCGTGGCTAGTTACCAGTTCTTACTCTGTCGCCTTACAAGAAATGTTATTAGCTTTTTTGTGTTCCAGCAGTTAGAGTAGAGAAAATATAACCAGTTCCTCAATGGGTGAGGATTTCGGGAGAAGTGCAAATCCAAACATCAGGAATGATGTTGATTTAAAAATGAAATAAATATAAGTACAGTCACGAGCAATGACATGTATATGTCGCAGGATAATTAGATAAATCGTGTTTTTGCGAAAATCCTAGGGACATAAAAAGATAGGATTTTTGCGAAAAAACTGACTTAGTAAGATTACGAAAAGAATCGCTGGCTATTATGAAATAAGAACACTGATTGGCTGGTCGGACCATCCAAAATAGCATCTTCTTTGATTGGTTGACGACTTGACGTTTCAAATGTCAATCCATTCTCTCACGTGTAGTAAACTTCTGTGAACCAATCAGAATAAGTGTAAGCAAGCAAGCAAAAGTTAAGCCAATCAGAGTAAAGAATATCCAATGTTACAAAAAGCAACCCGTATTTTTGCAAAAACCCTATATTTTTTCAGTAAGATTGAGAAATGTCAACACCAATGTGTAATAATTCGTGTTTTTGCAATAACTCTAGGATTTTTTCGAAAATTCCTCCTCCTACACTTTACAACCATATCGCATTGACGCACACAGAAACAATGCTTTTTCTGTCCACAAACGTCATTCAATAATATAATGTGACAAGGTTGCTTAGTGTTTCTATGTCAGTGCACGTGACTGTACCTGACTATTACCAAACTAAAAGTAAGTAAAAGAAGGCTAGGCTGCATAGTTTCATCAAATCCAAAGATTTAAGAGATTAGCTTTTATACCTACATTCATGAATATCCGGCAACTCTGCTTTAATATTTCACTGTGGTTAATTGGAAATAATTAATCGGTAGGAAATTAGCCGGCTCTCAGCCGTATCGATTTTAGCCTGATCTTTAACGGTAGGTACTGTACTGTTGCCATCACTTCAAGCATACCGCTTTTAACATAAATCACGCTCTTATCTTTAAAAATATTAAAAAAAAAAAAAATTAATTGCAAAATGTGCCATCACAGTAATATATTATCAAAACACTAAGGATTGACTTTAGAAAACATTAAGGAACCTGGACGCCTACTCTCTAAGCCCGTCAACTAAGATACGGGCGTCCGTCCGTTAGTTTCCCGAAACTACGGATGGAGCCTACTCTCTATTGATTTCGGATGCACTAATTTTGAACAAACGGCACAAACACATTGGGAGTAGGGACAATGTCGAAACGTATTCTCATTCATTCTTCGTTCGGGTCTCCGTACTAATAAGCCGTCCGTAGGTGATACGGAGTAGGAAATGTGCGTAACTTAGGCCGAAACTACGGGTATCGTGCTTAGAGAGTAGACCTCCTGGCTCCTTAGCCAAACAATTCAAAAACGATAACGAAGTTGGCAAAGAATTAAATGTGGTTGATTGGAGAATTGGCATAGGCCGCGTAATATGTTTCAAATTGAACGGTTACATTATAGGCCAGTCACCTCAGCCAAAAAAGTGTGTGCTTTACAATTAGTACATTATTGCAGCGGCCAGCAAAAGAGGCATTGGTGGACGAACAACGAAGAAGGTTGTCAAAATAATATTTTGACAACCTTCTTGCTCAAATTTCCAAGCATGTTTGAGAAAAATCTATTTGTAAAAATGAATCACTATTTCCCTTGGTCATCGCATCACGCGTGAACGGATGGAACAATTTCGCTAATTCTTTATTGGTTGTGTTTATTATTCTCATGAAAGAAAATTGAAGATTTAATAACTGATGTGGAACCATAGCAGTCCAGCCAAACTATAAGAGATATGAAAAAAGCAACTTAAAAAAAAATTGAGCGTAACGAGCATTTTCTATTGACGTATAAATGTGAAAGATCTGGTACACCGATGTGAACCCTAGCAGTCAAGCAAACTATAAAATATACGATAATAGCACCTTGGAATAAGTTGTTTAGCATGATAAGTATTTGCAGTTGACGTATAAAAATCGAAGATCTGGCGCACCTGATTTAGAACCCAGCTTAAGTATAAGAGATATGAATCTAGCGACTTGGATCTTCAGAGAATGAGCTCTTTCTATTTAGGTATAAGAATCGATGGCGGTTGGGGCGGAATGGATCTGGAATGGCGAACGCGCACCGAGCGATGCTCTGTGGGTAGGCCCCCGTCAAGGTAGATCGACGATCTGGTGAAGGTTGTGGTAGCCGCTAGATACGAGTAGCCTGTACCCAGCAGGCAGCGGGCGTCGTGCGGCTGATATGATGATGATAACAACAATTAAAGATCTGGTACCTACACCTGATGTGGAACCTTAGCAGCCCTTTTAAGGTATGAGATATACGAATATAGACAACATTTAATAATTCTTAGGCGGTACGAAGTTCGCCGGGTCTGCTAGTATTTTTTTATAAATGTAAACATCATTTGAGATCGAGGAACCGAAATAATCGTGAAAAACTGATTTGTTTGACATCGATTATCTGACGGCGCAAGCACCAGATTTTATGAGACTTTTGAGACAACTTTTGGAACACCAAACTGGTGTATAGGTACTAGTTAACAGCTTGAATTTTCTCATTCCCAGATGAAATCCCTAATATTACTGGACTATTGATAAAGGACTCAGTCTTCAGACTTAATACAAATATTGTCCGGCCCTGTTCTAATTGGTCATCAAACATACCACAGAACCCAAGAAAGAAAGGATTTTCTATGTGATAAATATTAAACAAGAAAATTTAATAGGAAAAAGCAACTTGTCTCATGTCGCCATGACGGGATTCGAACCCGCATCCTTGGGAATCCGGCCCAATGCACTAACTAATTATGCTACAGAGGCTTATAAAATAAATAAAAAAATAAAATGTGTTTATTTCGGAAACAGAGTCCAGAGGGTTAGTGACAATAAACCTTACTTGCTATGTTATTATTAATATTAGGTACAGTAAAAATTATATGTGATTGCTGTGTCTTTGACGAGTTGGACGCGAGTCCAGTGTTGCATAATGACACTGTCTACGTCCAACCTCGCGTGGACCAGCTTCAGGAGGCTGTTGGTGCTGCCCCTAACCCGCTGTAAAAGAGATGCGATGCGCTTTCTAATGATGGCCGAGAGGCTATCCACTCTAGCTGTCGCTAGCATCCCTGAGGCACTGCAGCGTCGCGGCAACCCCATCAGTCCCCTGAATGCATTATTATACTGAGTGCGAAGGGCCCTATACGTTCGTTTTGTATAATTTGTCCATAGGCTGCATGTGTATAGGGAGTGACAATATGCTTTAAAAAGAGTAAGCTTAACATTTTTAGTGCAATGCGAAAACCTACGGGACAACATATTCGCCCTAACGCATAGCGCCCTTCGCTCCCTTTCTAAATCTAGGTCATCACACAAAGAATCAGTGACCCAATGTCCAAGGTACTTACAAGCTCTGAACTTGTCTTAGAGGCGTACCATTGAGCTTCACTGTTGGAACTTTATAAGTCTTGTTCTTAGCCTTAAATACAAGCAACTCACTCTTAGCACAATTATACCTTAGACCGTGGCTCAGTGCATATCTCTCACAGATGCCAATAAGCCTGTTTAGAGCACTGATTGATGGGCACATCAGTACCATATCGTCGGCGTAGCTTAAGTTGTTCACATAGGTTCCGTCAACAGAACAGCCAACCCCAGCACTGCTGAGCTCAACAATCAATTTGTTCACGTACAGACTGAAAAGCGTCGGTGAACTTGCCCCCCCTTGTCTCACGCCACTTTCCAGTCTAAACATGCTAGAGAGCTCCCCAGACCATTTCACATAGTTTTCCTGATGAGAGTACCAATATTTTAAGATTGAGATGTATTCATGCGGGAGATCAGTGTCATGAGCTAGCTTTTTCCATAGCATCTCATATTGAACCATATCAAATGCTTTTGACAGGGCCAAAAACAGCGCATATACCGGCGTCTCCCTTGCAATATAATACTGGACAGTCTGCAGCAGTTTCGGTTGAGAGATCAGGTCTGAAACCAAACTGGGCATCATGAAGTTTGACGCACTCACTCAGCTGCCGCTCAATCAGTCTGTCCAGTACTCTAGCCACAATAGTCGTCAAGGAAATAGGCCTATAATTGGACCTGTCATTCACACTACAAGTTTTATTCTTAACAATGGGTACGACTATAGTCAGTTATGAGGACACGTCGAGTTTTTATAGTGTATTCACCTTTCTACGGTGTTGGCCACCGTCGTTTTATTAATGAGAGAAATATCCTCGTTTTCGAAAAAAAAAACAATTTTTACAAATGTTTGACTATCGATTAAGATGAAACAGCCATTTAATTATAACTTTTTAATTTTGCATTTTACAATGCTATTTTTATGTGATAAAAATAACAATGGGTTGTATTGTATATGTTTTTCTAGTATATTTTCTTCTTTAATATTTATCACACAAAAATAGCATTGTAAAATGCAAAATTAAAAAGTTATAAAAGGATTTTCTATGTTCTGTGAAACAAAGGTACCTACTGGCTGTCGATGTCGCGATGAACGATGAAAAACATTGTTTGCTTCATTGCACGAGGAAATCGCATCGCACCGTCGCATCATCGTGATCCCGATGGCCAATTAGGGCAGGACTACAGGCGTATTTTTTATCAATCGAATTGCTTTTCGCGTCGGGTTCGCATGCGAATGCGGTGTTGTACAAAAACACTCGTTCAATAATACGACTCAGTGTGTTTACGATCCGTGAATGGTAGGTACCTAGTTATGGTCATCACTCATCAACCATTTTTTTATTACTAAAACATAATTATAAACTTTTAATATTACTTTGTAATAAAATATAAATATTAATATTGTACTTAATACTTAATACCTATAAGTCATTGTAATTGTTAAGTATCAATGTAATATATTTTGATGTAAGTGAACTCTTCACTCGCAGACAAACCATGGAAATGGTTTTGCGAGGTAAATTTATGTATTAGACATAAGTGTTTTTTTTTAAATAAAATAAATAAAAAAAAAAAAAAAAAAAAAAACTGTATATCAATTAAAACGCCCTTGTGTCTGTTCGAACCGGCAATTCTTGATGGTCTTATGATTTTTGCTTTTTGATTACTTATTAGTTAATGAAATCGAACACTTAAGTACTTTTAGATTTGTTAAACTCTCATATCTTAAAGGGGTCACAAAATTTCAAAATGCTTATCGATCGAGCCAAATATACTTACACTAAATTACGAAGGTTTATTTATTTGATTGGTTGCTGTAATAGGTAAAGGAGAATGAGATTTGGTCGTTACAGTCAAAGAAAAAACATTTATTGATTGAATAATCAATGCTGGAAACAGGAAACTAATAAGTCTCGGTTTTTTTTTATGTAAGGACGGGGAGACTCTTAGCCTTCATCATACCTGATACAACAATGCTGTTTTTCATACTAGTTTAGAACAGTAGACTGTAGTATATAGAAGAACGGAAATAAACCATTATTTGCATCCTGAAAGCATTATTTTTTCAACAAATCAATCTTTTCTGTCAAAGGACTTACACAAAAACATAATAATATTTCTTCAATAACATTCTCGATTCAATATGGCTACTAACGGGGATATAAAAGGCAAACAAAGTTAGGATCGTGTATTCGGGCAAGATGCGTGATAGAAAAACTTCTATCGAGTTATAATACCGTTCCATAGTGTTTTTCTATTATCTGCCTTTCTATACGCAAGTATTATGTCGATATTGTAAGCAGATAAAAGTTTACTTGCTTTCTTATTTTCGGAAATGCGTTAGTTCGAGAAAGGGTTTTTAGGGTGTTTTGGAAATTGGATATTTTATAGATTGGTTAAGCTCTTTTCTGAGCTAAGCCGAGGACGAACAGACGGACGGACATGCCGAAATTTTTATGGGATCCTTGCTGACTTGACTACGGAACCCTAGATAACGCGAAAAACCGAAAACGGAGCTTTTGATTTATACCCATATTTTGTATTTGTTATCGATTCCGAGTTACTCCGAGATCACTGCGCCAAAATGTAAAGGGGTCTATAAAGCAATGTTATACAAACATGGTACTAGTGGAAATCCCGTCGTCATCGTCATCAGGCATTTTTATGTCCCCACTGCTGGAGCACTGGCTTTTTTATGGATAAGGAGAACGGGCCATGACCCACCACGCGGAGCCAATGTGGGTTGGTGGGTTTTAACGACTGCAAATCCAGCCGGGACCACCCGGCTTAACGTTCCTTCCGAAGCACGGAGGTTCTCGTGATAGTATTTTTTGGTCACCCACCCCGTGACCGACCATTGCGAAAGTTGCTGAACCTCAACAATCGCAGACCGAGCGCGCGAACCACTGCGCCACGGGCTCCTCTAGCTCCTCATTCGACATCATTTTTGAAAACACCATTATTCTCAAATCTAATTAAATCTACTATTCAATGTATATTTCTATAATCCGTGATTTTCAATATTGGAAGTCGTAGGTAATTTTTTTCCATTACTTTCTAGTTACTATGTTTTCAGCATCATCGCTCACCACAACAATAATAAAATAAATTGCGTTTATAACAGACAGCTACATAGAGCCGAAAAAGGCGAATCATTATTGTAAGTCGGCTGTCAAATATTTAATAACATCCTTATTACGAACGCCTCACAGATTAAGTAGGGCACTGATTTTGATAGATGTTTAGGGCATGTGTAAATTGGCTCAAATAAATAAATCGTACAATTGTATAAAGCTCCACGTTCACAAGGCTCGCCGAGCCGCGGCGAATCGAATCGCATAAGCCGCCTGATACACATTTACTATAAAACCGCGTCCAGGAGAGACGCGCCGAATTAAATTGATCGCACACAGGCAAATTTTGACCTACCTATAATCACAGTCTCAACAAATTTTGCATTGCCTACAAACGACTGAAATGACGTACTCACACAGATACGCGCGGCGCTACACGCGCGCTCGCAGCTGTTTTATGTATGATACACACCGAACGGACGGAGTCGGCGCGCAGCGCAGCGCTTATACGAGTAACAATTGCAGAAGGAAATTGAAACATCCCTAAAGAAGTTAAGGTCTACGTTTGCATGAACTTGACGGATGCGCGAGCATGTGTGCGCATCACTGCCCGTGCGTGAACATCCGCTGCTCTGCACGCGCACTCTGAGTGCTCCGTTCGGTGTGTATAATACATTACCAGTGAAAACCAGTGAGATTGAGGAACCGACCGTGTAGTGATAGCGACTGGCTGTGTGTGTGTGAGCCGAGTGGAACGACTGTTAATGTTAAGACTGCTATAATGGTGCGTATCCACTAAGCAAGTCTAGCTGCCTCGCGAGGCAATTTTAAAACTTCCGCTGGTGAGCATCGATCAAAGCTCAGGGAACGCATGTGTATTACACTAGAATTTGGGATTTCAAACGTCGCGAGCAGCCTCGCGATGTGGATAGGTACAATCATTTATTAATTAAGGAGTTGAACGCGCAGCAGTCCAACGGCGCGTTTCTGCTGTACTCAACGGAAGGCTTTATACCTAACGTACCCGTATTTCGTCATGTAGTAGGTAATCCTTCTTCTAAACGCTTCTGCGCTGCAGGAAATGCGATTCGATTCGGCGCGTTTCTGCTGTAATTGACGCCAGGCTGCCTATTCATATTTTGTGATGTAACTCTCGCCTAAACGTGTGAATTACCACGTCCTACCAAACGACAGTATAAGTTGGTATAAGCGAACCGGGTCGCATAAAACTACCGTATCGAGATAAGACGAGCGACTCCGCAGGGAAATTTATCGATGTTTATGCCGTCCATAATGTTTGTTGTTTTGTCTCGGCCGCGGCTGTTACGCGAGCGAGCAGACAAAACTATACTTTATAGGCATTGTAATAAGGACAGCCACAACTACTCCCTCTGGGTTATTGTCAGAAAACTTCTTTGAACGAAGACTTTACATGTTTCATGAGTATTATGTTTTAGTAGGTATAGTATACAATTGTACACGACAGAGGACATCGGTACATCAGGTATATTAATATACTTCGAGATATAGATTATTTTTTCTCAAACATGCTTGGAAATATGAGTATTATTTTGACAACCTGCTTCGAGATAAATCGATATTGCTGTACTGGCCACATACATGCGAGCAGCGGCCGGCAAAAGTTGTATGAAAATCCATATCGGTCGTGTTTAGCGGCCAAATAAATTACATAGTAAACTCATATTTGTCGTGTAATTTAAAAATGGAACGATCTTTTACTCCGATTTTCAATGTGGCAACGAAGGAGGTAACTTATCAAAGTTTTTATTAAAATTTTAAACTGGCTTGCAAATAGAAAGCTGATTTAGAAAAAAAAAACAACAAACTAACACTATAACGCGGGAATAGTTATTTGTTATGCAAGGCTGGAAAGTTGGTTATTTAACGGCGAGTTACCTCTATTGAAATCTGAGCAAGTGAAAGATTCTAGGATTGTATTATAGGTAATTCAAAGTTATTTAAAGTAGGAATATATTGTTACTTATTAATAAGAATAAAAACGATTCCGTAAATGTTGACATTGACATGAGGTACAAGACAAAGACAATTTAAAAATAAATATTTATGTCACAGTCCGAAATCCAATTATAGGTTATGAAATCTCACCCAGCCTAATATAAAATTCTTATAACAATAAGATATCTTATTGTTATTGTTTTTATGATTCAATGAACTAAAATAATATAATAAAACCAAAACGGAGTATTATAAATACTTTAAAGCTATTTAAAATAAGAATTAAATTCGTCCTTGTGCGCTCACAAACGCTATACGTATCGGTCGATACTGTGCGACAATTACCCCCAAAATGTCGACAAAATGTGATAATTGCGATAAAAATATTACCAAGACAAAACCGGGTTTGGAGTGCAATAGGTGTGAAAAAGTGGTTCATCTGAATACCCAGTGCACCGGTCTTACCAATAAGCAACTAGCTGCCGTACGTGCTTCTGAAAGTCTGGAATGGACCTGCCATGAATGCCAAAATTCTTCGAGGCGTCGATCGGTTGTTATTCCAGATGATGAAGAGGAAGAAGATGAAAAAGAATCACCGAACATGCCGATTGATATAAAAAAGCTGCTAAGTGATATATCAAAAGAGATGGAGAAAGCTATCAAAAGAGAAATGAAAGATATCGTGCATTCTTTACAATATAATTCCGATAAGGTGGATGAATTTATGACAAAAATGGAAAGTATGCAGGAAAACATCAATTATCTTAAAAAGAAAAACAGTGACCTAACAAATAGAAATAATCACTTAGAGTTAAGAGTAGGTGCCCTCGAACAACGCATACAGGACATGGAACAAAAAGAACTGAATCACTGTATCGAAATTCACAATCTCCCATATGAAAAAAATGAAAATATAGTTGAGATCGCGGTGAAGGTAGGAAATATTCTTAATCAAACCTCAGAGGATATAAAGAACGCTAAACGTCTACCGGGTAAGAAAGATCGGCCGGGCCCAGTTCAAGTCGAGCTGAAGAATCAACAAACCCAGATTACATGGATTGCTGCTGCAAAGGCAAGAACTTCGAAAATTGTACCCTCAGATATTATAGACGGCGTGCATGCTTTTGAACCAAACGGAGGTTTATTCATAACTGAAGCTTTAACACCATACAACAAACAACTATTATGGAAAACAAAACAAGATCTAAAAAACATCTTCAAATACATATGGGTCAAACAAGGGGTGCTGCGTGTACGTAAGGAAGGGGAATCACAGTATCCATACATAATTCGATCTTTAGAAGATGTGAAAAAGCTTAGCGTTCCTGCAAACGATAGTCGCCTGTAAGTTTTAATGAACTGTTATCTTAGTGTCTAAATAAATACCCACCTAAATGAACAGTGCCCTAGACGATATTTTCCAACTTACCGATTAATAAGCAAAAGTATCTAGGGCTAATACTTGACGACCGATTAAAATGGGTCGAACATATTCACTATGTCTGTGACAAGTTACGAGCGATCCTATCCAAATTTGTGTTGGTCAAAAACAAAATTCCGTATTCTATACGTCTGCAATTATATAAGGCACTGGGAGAATCTATAATAAACTATGGTATTAGTAGTTACGGAAGAACATCTAAGTCTCACTTGGACGCAATATACAAGCTACAAATAAGAATCTTAAAAGCTATAGTACCAGATAAAATTAAAATGCAATTTAGAGACAACACTGACGAACTCTTTTATCACTGTAACACACTACCAGTACATGAACAAGTAAAACTGAATCTTCTCACAGAAAACTATTTTAATGATATTTACCGTAAAACAAAACATTACAATAAAGAAACACGTAGTGCATCGGATCCAAAACTAATCATCCCGCAGTACAATAATCTATATGGAAGGCAATTATTACAATTCCAGATCCCCAAATTAATCAACGAATTACCATTATCATGTAAAAAAGAAATTAATACAATCAATATAAAAAAAATTGTAAAAAAACATTATTTATCAATATTAAACATAAATACTTCAAAATAAAAATAGTTTAGTCCTTTTTAATTTTTCTTTCCTGTTTTTTTTTAAATAATTCTAAGTAGTTACATCAAATAATAATTAAAAAAAAAAACAATCTAATTTAAAATTAAAAAACATACTCTTGTAATATAATATATTATATGGCAGAGGATCCGCCCGTGTGTACCCACTTGTAGTTCGTAACTAACATATTCGTGATCGAGCCAATATGAGAGGTAGTAGAATAAAAAAGTATAGTTAGGTATTTCAAAATGTTTTAGACACATATTCATAAGTTAAACAAGTTTATACCTTTTTTCTTTTTTATATCTCGAGCTAACTTGGATGGATACCGGTGCTTGGTAAAACCTAAAAAGGTTTATATAGCACTGTAGAGGTAAGAAAACCAATAAATTGTCCTAATTTAAGTGTTTGTAATAATAAATAATAATAATAATAATAATAATAAATATAACAAAAAAGGTCAATAGTCCGATTCGAAACACATTATGACATATTTTTAGGTATTAAATTAAAAAAGTACTTTGCCGCTCTAGGCCGCAAAAAGCGAAACAAAACCTCCTTTGCAGAGCGTGTGAGGTGAAAAAAAAATTTGTTGTTTGTTGTTCGTCTGATTTCGAAAAGTAGTTTTAATTTCCGCGCATTATTTGAGAAAAGTACTATACAAGCCTTGGCCATCGTCATAAAAATGTTTGGGGTGCGATCACACCAACCCGATCCAGGGGGCTAGTCGCAGTTCCTTTTAAATTTAACCACCTCTGTGGTCTAGTGGTACAACCACCGGTATCAGACCCAGGGGTCCCGGGTTCGATTCCCAGCGGGGGTACATATTGTATTCGGATTGGTTGGTGGTAGGACTAGGTAAGTCTGCCTGACTAGCTACCACCATTTTATCTAAGCCTGACGCCATAACCACAATGTTTTCAGCATTGTTCGGCAGTTCGAGATAAGTTTACTAGTTCCTCAGTGGCTGAGGATTCCGGGAGAGGCTCGCTTCCATCTTTAAGCCTTATCAATACTTAACATCAGGTATGATGAAGGCTTACAGTATTCCCGTCGTTCATAAAAAAAAAAAGTTAAAATACGCTACTTTCACGAAAATAATTTGTTTCTACATAGTCCACTGAAAAATCACCGCTTTATACCAACCCACAGCTTTTCCCGAAAGCTATATTAAAGAAACCCGAAAAATATTTCTATTTATTTTCGATTCTATTCCTACTACCACAAACACTAAAATTGTATGTCATAATAAACCTTCGTTGTGCAGTTGAATTTTGGCGGGATCTTGGTTTCCTTAAGACTACTTTTATTATCTTTCTTGTTTATTTTTATTATAATGGGATTTCGTAGGTTTATGTGGATTTGTTTATTAAACAGGGTAGATAGGTACCTCGAAGTAGACGAAGATATTAAGTATGAAATTCTAAAATTTCGCGTTCCATTATACAAATAGTTCAGCAACGGGACTCTAACGCGACATTTATTATGAAATATGTACATAATTATTTATTTACAGCTTGACGTTTCGGCGGTAGCAAGCCGTAGCAAGTATGAAGGTACTTCATAATAAATGTCGCGTTTGAGTCCCGTTGTTGTGAACTATTAAGATAAATAAATAAATACTTCCATACAATCACACCAATTATCTAGCCCACGTTAAGTATCATGAAGAACTTGTGTTATGGATACTAGATAACGGATAAACATACTTATATACTTTTTTTGTAAATACATACATAATATACATATTAAACATCCAGACCAAGACAAATAGACATGTTCATGCACACAAATATTTGTCTTGTCCGGGGATCGAACCCGAGACCTCTGGCGCAGAAGGTGGGGTTAGTACCCCTGCGCCAAACAGGTCGTCAGATATTGACTTGATAAGGCTTAATATCTTAGCTAGAACAAGCATGAAACTTACCTAGTCTTAAAATTTTAGTAAAGAACACTTGGTATATGGTGGCACTCGTTGTCTTCCTATAACGTAACCTGAAACAAAGAAATTCAAACGTTAATTTGATTTGATAACCGCCTCTGTGGTCTAGTGGTTACAACTACCGGTATCAGACCCAGGGGTCCCGGGTTCGATTACCAGCGGGGGTACATATTGTATTCGGTTTGGTTGGTGGTAGGACTTGTTGTAAGTCCGCCTGGCTAGCTACCACCATCTTATCTAAGCCTGTCGCGATAACAACAATGTTTTCAGCACTATTGTGTTCCGGCAGTTTGAGATAAGATAGCCAGTTCCTCAGTGACTGAGGATTCCGGGAGAGGCTCGCTTCAGCCTTATCAATACTTAACATCAGGTATGATGAAGGCTAAGAGTCTCACCGTGGTCCGTGAAAAAAAAAAAAAAAGGTCTGAGCGAAGTATGAACTTTTTGCTTGACTTTTTTATATAAAACTAGAGATGTACCGACTAGCCGGGAAGCCGACTATTCGGCGACTAGTGGGCGACTAGTGGCGACTATTCGGCAAAATGGACCGACTAGTCAGCCTATTACTTTATTTATTTATTTTATTTATAACACTTTATTTGCACACACACAGACAGAAAATACATGTATAAAAGAAAAAACAATAAACAAGATTTGTTATACAAAGGGCGGCCTTATCGCTTAGCAGCGATTTCTTCCAGGCAACCCATATGACACATAAACTGGTAGAACGGATGAGGGTAGTTGGTGCGCAACAAACAAATTAAAAAACTTTATTCTTGTAGTTACTTAAAAACATTTAAATAGGGGTCATTAAATAAAATGTTTTAATTTTTTGTACATAATAGGAATTTAGTACTCTCTCTATATCTCTCTACCTTTGATAAATAATTGCACTTAAATCAAGAAGTCAAATTAATGTTTTTAATGTTTTTGCAGTGGAAGTAAGACCTTTCTCTATCTAATTATAATGAAATCTTATTTTTTTTACTCTAAATTAAGAACATAGGCACCGTTACGTAACCTAATGTTTGCTATTGATTAATTATTTATTTTAGAATCATAGTTTCGGTTTAGTATTAGTATTCTTAATCTCAAAAAAATCTCGTCTCTAAAGTCTGTAGTTTAGGTACATGTATCATTTATTGGAAAGTATAAAAAAAAAACAAAACAGATCAGTTTGATGAGACCGTGTGAGTTTAGTTAGTTAAGGTGGTACGACTTCATACATTAATAATTCATAAATACATGTGCAACTAACTCGTTTCAGTTATTTGTTTCCGCGAAGTTATTAAAAAAATGTACTTTCATACATGAGGTATATAAATGCGATGAGTCACACACACATACGTAGAATTATTGAAATTACAAGATATTAGTTTATTCGTGATTTATGTATGAGTACATTTTTTTAAATTGTTTTGCGCAAACAAATCACTGAAACGAGTTAGTTGCGCATGTATTAATTATTTATTAAGGTATGATGAACCAATAGTTGTGCAATGTTTGTTTGTATGGAAGTCGTACCACCTTAATTGAGATTTTTCAATAAGGCGCAAGTTATGGTGTAAGGAGAATAAAGTCTCTGCCCTGCCTGGCAACAGTCGGCTAAGCCGACTAGTAGGCCGGCTATTCGGCCTTTATGCAACCGACTAGTCAACCAGCGGGCTAGTCCACCTCTATATAAAACCTAAAATTACTTATAGGACGGTTAGAAATGTTATAAATCTGGTAATAAGATCACATATCTAGATTTGTAAAGAACCAGAAACACTATTTTATGGTTTTTGCCTCGACCATATCATATTCTGATACACGACACTCTTTCTTTTCGAAATGACCCCTTAAAAATACGAAAATTTACGATTGTTATCTCAAATGGGGTAACTTACATAAAATGTCGTAGAATGATATGATAAAAATATTTTTTTGCGAAAATCCTAGGGATATTGCAAAAACACGCATAATTAGACATGGTGTTGATATTTCTTATTCTTACTGAAAACAGACTATCTGTTACTGACTACTGACTACTAAGGCAGCCCGCATTTTCGCAAAGACCCTATGGTCTTTGCGAAAACGCGGGCTGCCTTAGTAAGATTGCGAAAAGAATCGCTGGCTATTAAGAATTCATATTTTATTTATGAAATATTTTTCTTTTAAATCGCTATATACGTAGGTAGGTATACGAAGTGAGTATGTGCTTGATATAAAACAACTTTTGCGGATATATTTCACGAACTAAGTTGGTTGTAATTGTCCGTATTTTTTGGTTTTTAGGGGTTTTTGATTTTCCCAAAAAACCCCTAAAACTACAGACAGTTACAACTTAGTTCGTGAAATATAGCAGGTTTGATATCCGTCAAATTTGTTTTATTTCAATGAACAGTGCGCGCCAAAACATAAGATGTACGATTATGTGCTTTTTTCGCTTAATCCACCATAACGGTCTCGCTCTCGCGCGCGTCTTTTCTCGTTGCTACCTCGTTTCAGTCGTATAGCACCTTAATACAATTTAGTCCCCGCCAATCAAAATCATGAAAAAAAAAACAAAAATAGGTTTTTTTCCGTCAGGGCGACATGAGACAAGTTGCTTTTTTCTAGTTTTTCTTGTATAATATTAATTAAAAATAGATTTATTATTGGTCTCCGCGTAGATAAAACTAGATACCGCCTATCATACGTTTAGCTCTTTACCGATTTACTCTGCCACAAACGGCACAGTCTACTGTGACAACGGCATACGGCATCAACAATCATCCCAAGTAACCGAGTCAGTTGGTTGAAGAAAACCGTCAAATTTAGTGGTCACATTTTTTGATCCGTAGCTTGTATGAAGCGCGGTATCTGCTCCCTAATTGTCTAATTTCAAAATTTAACACAATCCCTTTCAAAGTTTTTGTGATTGTGATAGTGATATATGGAATTGTATAACATTTAGTCGCAATCACTTTCGGAACGAATGATGTTTTAAATGACACTTCATTTGTAATTTCTCTATACATTTGAAAGATATTTTCGAGTGTCACTTTGCTTAATAGACAGTTCAATTTCGTTCATCCAGTACTTTTCGTCGCGATCACAGTCCCTATCAAATGTCAAACAGTGACGGTTTGAAGTATGTAAATATCTTTCAAATGATGAATTGAAAGGGATTGCGATAGATTTTAATATTGGACAATTAGCCCACGCGAATACCAATGCTAATCTATGGTTGAGATACTGTTTTATGAAATTTATTTACAGTGGCACTTCCCGCCCTTGGCTGCAGCGATAAAACCAAGGGCGACCGATTCGTCAGTCAATTGTCAGTCAGTCGTGCATGTGATGGATGATCTAACCTTTGATTTTATCTAAGACTAGCTTTCCGCCCACGACTTTGTTCGCGAGGAATTAGATTACAATACAACCCCGTTGAAAAGCCCTTGGCGCAGTGGTTCGCGCGCTCGGCCTGCGATTGTTGAGGTCAAGCCACTTTCGCAGTGGTCGGTCACGGGATGGGTGACCAAAAATTTACTATTTCGAGCTCCTTTGTGCTTCGGAAGGCACGGTAAGCCGTTGGTCCCGGCTGCATTTGCAGTCGTTAAAACCCACCAATCCGCATTGGGCCTGCGTGGTGGGTCATGGCCCGTTCTCCTTATCCACCCATAAGGAAGGCCAGTGCCCCAGCAGTGGGGACATTAAAAATGGCTGATGACGATGACGACAACCTCGTTTTATTCCTTATCCCGTCTGAATATAAAAAAAAACTTTCTTAGTGCTCCCCTACATCGTTTAAGAATCCTGTATGCAAAATTTGTGCTTTATCGGGTCAGCCATTTGGACTGTGCGTTGTCTGTCAGTCAGTCACGGTATTGTTTTATTAGTATATATAGATATTTAACCGCCTCTGTGGTCTAGTGGTACAACCACCGGTATCAGACCCAGGGGTCCCGGGTTCGATTCCCAGCGGGGGTACATATTGTATTCGGTTTGGTTGGTGGTAGGATTTGTTGTAAGCCCGCCTGGCTAGCTACCACTATCTTATCTAAGTCTGACTCCATAACAATAATGTTTTCAGCATTGTTGTGTTCCGGCAGTTAGAGATAAGATAGCCAGTTCCTCAGTGGTTGAGGATTCCGGGAGAGGCTCGCTTCCATCTTCAGCCTTATCAATACTTAACATCATGTATGATGAAGGCTAAGAGTCTCCCCGTAATTCATAAATATATATATATATATATATATATATATATATATATATATATATATATATATATATATATATATATATATATATATATATATATATATATATATATATATATTTACATCCTACAATCTTTTTGGCGTCATGCACCTAGTGCATCAATACGACGTCCCCCAGTTCCGCTTACTTTTTTTAACATCTCTTAATGAATATTGCTTAGTTTTTTTATTTCCAGCTCCGTGGGATACGTCATTTTCCGATAATTTTATTTTTCGCGATATTCGTCTTGCAGTCATGCACCAACATTTTTGAACCCCAAACCATGGTGATACATTATAGGCATCCTAGATATATTGATCGTAATTTACCTATGACATCGATTATTTAACGTCCTCACAGGATGGACGGTATTTGGGAGTGCGACGTTGCCAGCTTTAGGTTTATTATCTCTTTCTTTTCCTATCGCTTGTCTGTTGTACACAGTTTCAAGATTTAATTTGTTCCAACATTCGTAAGGTCTATACCTACATGTATGGATGCCCCATATGTTACAGTATGTAACTACTAGTACCTACCTTATAATTATCCAGTTAAAAAGTCTGTTATGTTGGAATGAGCATAGATTAATGGATTGAATGGTAAATGTATGACAGTCTTTCATGCAACAGTTACAGAAAGATTGTGTACCTACCAAATTTCATATTTATAATGAAATGAAAGTTTATAATCAAATTAAAAATTTACTAGGAACAGTTCTTACATCTTAAAGTTGGTAGCTTGCAGCCACATAGTACCGCCTGGAATAGTACCGTATTCCTGCAATCAAGATCGCCAGGTTATTGAACGTCGGTATATGGCTATTGGGCGTCCGTATACGGCTATTGGGCGTCCGTATATGGCTATTGAACGTCCGTATATAGCTATTGGGCGTCTGTACAAAGTATAAGTCTTTACGTCTGTTTGTAGATACCAAATAACAAATACCATTAATTTATGATTTTTTAATTTTTGTATTTTTAAATGCTATTTGTATACTTATGATATATATTACATAGAAAAAAATTGGAAAAAAATCAACTCGGCCACAAGTGAATTCTCAGATGGGACTCGAACCCACGACCTTTGGAAATCCGGTACAATGCGCTGACCACTGAGCTACCGAGACTTTCGGAGAGAGACTTTTAGAGAGTTAAGTCTTGGTAGCTCAGTGGTCAGCGGTGATGGATTCGTATCTATTTATGAATAAAGTATTTAATAATAATAACTTCTTTCCTTTATTTCTACATATTTATTTATCTAAATTTTATTGACATAGGGTAATGAAAGCAAAAGAAAACTAAGAACATGTAAATGTAATTACTTTGATTCACATAGTCATTAAAACTAGCGGCCGCCCGCGGTTTCACCCGCTGGTTCCCGTTCCTGAGGAAATATCGGGATAAAAAGTAGCGCTTACCAAATTTCATCTAAATCCGTTCAGTGATTTTTAGATAAAATAGTAACAAAAAAACTGTCATACTTTAGCAGTTATAATAATAAGTAGGATATATTTATAATTGCTATACCTACTTATTATAATTCCAAAACATCTCAAACTTTTAATAAAACTGAGTTGTTTGCTCTGAGTCAAACAAACTTGTGTTAAAAATTTATGCTAAATTTGTCAATTTGTCAACATCGTCATACATTTTAAACAAAGTTAGTTTCACAACGGATCAATTCTACTATAACTAATCAACATCACAACAACCACTAATAAAATGACTTTATATGACTATAAATGATAGCACTTAGTGCTAGACCTGAAAGATTGATATTGTTTCTAAAACATTTCAGACTTTAGCTAGTAGTACAATCAATATCTTAGAATATCTTAGACTTCAGCTATTTAGCTACTATAATTAATAACATAAAAACGATTAATACCAAAAGGTGTCAACACGAGATCATCCCAGACTTTAGTTGCTGTAGTTTAAACATCATAACAACTCAGATAGATACCGAATATCTTTATTGGTATTTGTTATTTGGTGTCAACAAATTGACGTAAAGCTTTATACTTTGTACGGACGCCTAATAGCTGAATACGGACGTTCAATAGCCATATACGGACGACCAATAGCCGTATACGGAAGCCCAATAGCCATATACGGACGTTCAATAACCTGTTTATCTTGATTGCAGGAATACTATTCGAGGCGGTACTATGTGGCTGCAATCTACCAACTTTAAGATTAAAGTATTGTTCCTAGTAAAGAACAATGAGAATTTTTATATGCGTTGGGTCACATTTAACATTTGTAACAAGTTGCGACTAGTATAAACATGTTTATTTAGGCTTTTTTATGACTAATAATACAATTTTCTATTAGGATTGCGTGCAGGTCAAAAGTTATAGGGCTTAAAGTGAAGAAAAGGTTTTTGTATAAAATTGTTTTTAATCGTATTTTTTAACACCCTAAAACCTAGATATACATATATTCCACAGGGCACCTCTGGAGAGACTGCAGCAGTCACTATCGAATCAAAGGCTTTCTCGTAGTCCACAAACGCCAATAAAAGTGGCAGATTATACTCTTCGGTCTTCTGTATAACCTGCCGCAGAAACCACTATAACTCTTTATCTGCACGTGATACAGAATTATGCCCATCCAAAAAAAAACTACACTCATTTAGATCTTTCACATGATATAGGTAGAAAAGTGTTACAACACGTGGGACGAAACCGCCCATTGTCCTTTTTCATTTTATTATATTTTTTTTATCAAATTAAACAAAACTTAAATCGAGCGCCAAATATTACGCAACGCGTACGTGACCGAAGACGACATACATTGTTTTGATTGCGGTAGATATTATTTGTTGTCACAGATTTCATGCGCGAGCTGGCAACGTCGTAATCGTGGACGCCAAATACGCGAATTCGTAGTTAGAAAATTTTCTAGATATACAGTTTGGATATATACGCGCTGCAGCAGCGCCTCACCTACGCTAAGATTTCTTTGGGAACTTTTCAATATTTTATTGCAGCCATTTAAACGATTTTTTTGCTTCCGTCGAATTTTGTACTACGCCTAGCTAGGATCAATACGACCTAAGTGCCACCGGCTAAAAAAGTGGCGTCCGGTATGCGGACGCCAAAAGCAGGTGGACGCCAGTTTAAATGCACTTTCGCCTTCAGGGGACGGCCATTTGCTTGCGGGATAAATATATATATATATATATATATATATATATATATATATATAGATTGATGGAAGATAGTAGCCGCTCGCGGTTTCACCCTCGTGGTTCCCGTTGCCGTATGAATATCTGGATAAAAAGTATTCTATATTGTAATTGTGTGCCATGTTTTATCCAAATCATTATTTAGAGTTTATTCGTTACACACATACAAAAAAAAGACTACGGGCAGTCGGGGTCAACTGAGTCGGTTTTGAATATTATTCGTTTTATTACTAATTGGTTATCAACATAAAGTTAGCTATAAATAAACGTTGTAAGACGTGTATTATTATGTCAAATATTATGTCGAATGATATTTATAGAGCATTGGACCGGATTTCCAAAGGTCATGGGTTCGATTCCCATCTGAGAATTCACTTGTGGCCGAGTTAATTTTTTCCAATATTTTTCTAATTAAAATTTATCATAAGTATAAAAATAGTATTGAAAAATGCAAAAATTCAAAAATCATAAAAAATGATATTTAGAGTTTCTAATAATTATAGCATTTGTTAGTACGGCATCTCATTTTATGGCAAATGAGAGTTATAGCTAGTAAATGATTATATCATGCGTTATTAGTATAAATGAGAATAATGCAAACGAATATTATGACCGAGGATCATTATAGCAAATGAAATTATTGCAAGGAATATTATGAAAAACAAGACAATACCAATAATGTGATTTACAATGATTGTAAGATACTGTTTATCTAGATACTCAAACTCCTCTTTATTTAATTCCCATAGTAATGCAATTAAACATACGAAATTACGCTACTGACAACAACTGCTATTTTTTTCGTCCTAATTGTTACCAGTAGCAACAATTGGGATTTTGATGACCCAGATCTCACCACTGGCAACAATTGAGGTTTTAATGATCCATTTGTCACCACTGGCAACAAATGGTATTTTTTTTCACGTTTGTCCCCAGTGGGAACGAAGCCAGTGGTGATGACTGGGAACAAGGGTTATAAAATTAGTATAATAGATTTTTGGTTTCGCTATTTGCATTTAATTACTAGTTTTTCCAAATTCAATTTATATTTCAGTAATTTTAACACAATCTGGAAAGACTGCTTATAACAAAAGGCTCTCAGAGTCCATCACTTTTTCAAGCTTTAATTAAAATTTTACTCAAATGCTATGCCTACGAGCAAATGGTTAAATAATAAGCCTACCCTTGGGAGAAGGGTTTATGAAGTAAGTATTATATACTTCTATTTTGTAAATGGCAACTTCTGTAATCTAAACACTCTTTAATTTTTTTTGGTACATTTATAAAATAGTTACAACAAAAATCGGCCAAGTGCTAGTCGAACTCGCACATGAAGGGTTCCGTCTCTCACCCAAGGTTGCCTGGAAGAGATTGCAATAAGGCCTCCTATTGTGAGTTCTTCTTTTTTGTCATTTTCTCTGTATGTGTTTGTTTTTGTATCGTGTGCAATAAAGTTTCTATTATTATTTTTATTATTTAAATACACCTACCCAAAATGCCACTATAACTTTTCTTCTGCAAAAATTACTTTGTTTTTCATAGTATTGTATGAATGACAAAGTTATATTTGTGATTTTGGAAACTGTGCTATAGCTCTGAAACTGCTAAATATATTTCGTTCAAACCAATTTTATTTTCTTATTTTAAAAGTTAGAGGGGGGGGGGGGGGGCACACATTTTACCATTTTGGAAGTGTATATCTTTCAAACGGTTAAATTTGAGAAAAAACTGTTTTAGGAACCTCAATGTAATTTTCAAAGATCTATCTAAAGATATCCCACACGTATAGGTTGGATGAAAAAAAAAAACAGTTTCAGTTACATGTATGGGGATGCCCCCTTAATATATTTATTTTTTATTTTTGTGAAAAAACCGAAAAGTGGTTTACAGAATACATCTACCTACCAAGTTTCAACAGTGTTATCCTCATAGTTTTGGAATAAAATGGCTGTGACATACATCGGACATGACGAATCTATAAGGGTTCCGTTTTTTGCCATTATGCTACGAAACCCTAAAAACTGTTTTCGAAACCTCAATGTAATTTTTAAAGACCTATCTATAGATACTCCACAAGTATAGGTTTAATGAAAAAAAAAAATCTTTCATATCCCTTTGGGAAATGTGCTATAAAAGATCTACAGCATATATAAATAATTTTTTTACTCTCTTATTTCAAAAGTTAGAGGAGGCGCTTTCGTTTCTACTGATTTTTGTTTGACATACGCATTGCCATATTTTTCAATCCACCCACCTACATACTCGTTGCAGGTGAGAGAAATAAAGCTGTGTGTGACTAAAGTCGCATGCGTCAACGCTATGTCATACGAGCGATTCAAAAATAGAGCTTCTGTTTAGACTGTGTTTAAACCGGTATATGGTACAGTCGGGAGAATGTCAGGTTTTACATTTGCAATACGATAACTGCCGCTACGAGCAATAAAAATATTAGTATTAAAAACGCATTTCCATTACGTTTGGCGCAAGATTAGGGTAGATACCTGCCTTCTCCGCAGTGGTCGTTGGTTCAATTCACTCCCGCAAAAGATAATTATTGGGTGACAGATTTTGAATTTCTTTTGCTATATGCTTTTAATTTGTTTTAATATCAGCAAAGGCAATACCCTACCCTACCGTTTTGAGACAATGTTTCTGTGGTGATTGTTTAAATACTTTTGTCCTAGTATTTATGTTTGATTTAAATTAATTAATTTTCTTCGAATTAGTGACTCTAAACATGTATATTTTTCTTGTCTTCTTACTTTAGCCGTAGGTATGTAATTACGGAGGCAAAAAAAACCTTGTTGTACTGATATAATTTACTAAAAAGTAATTAAAACATATAAAAAGCCACACGTTCGATTGGCGATCGCTGCAAACCTGTTTCAATATTATTTTCGGTAATTATAAGTACTTTAAACCGCAGCTAGCAAGACACACGGACAGAAAGAATGAAGAACATGCGGCAGTGGTCATGTAGTGCAGATTTTATTGTCTTTATCGATTTCTGTTGATAAAGATCAGTTTGTATAAATAATTCTGCTTTAAGTTGTTTTTCGCAATGATTTGGTCAAATCCAGATCAAGTTTAGTAAGTATTGATTTCATTAACGTAAACGATTTTTTAAATATGTATTATCATCATTATAGCAACACTTTAAGCCAGCCTTATTTTTCAAAATTACATGTGATTGGTAAGATTGTTGGTAAGAGTATTACCATTGAGACATTGGGTCCGTCAAAAGTTCTAAATTTTACAAATCAGTCTTATTCTTCAACCAATCCATTTACTTTTCGCATACGGAATCGTAAGATTTGTATGCAAATGCGGTGTTGTGCAGTCGTGGAACTTTCTGGTTGTTAATATCCCGGAACCAAAAATAATAGAACATTAACAGGTATTTATAGAATAGAATAGAATAGAAAATCTTTTTTTGACCTAACACACACACATGACATATTGAATACAAAAGTAAAAAAAGAAAAAAAGGCAAACAAAAAAAATAATATTTAAACCGAACTACATAAGACAGCAAATATGTAGGTACTTAATTACATACTTAACCTTAATACAAATGAAATTTGTGGTGTGACAGGCCAATCAGGACCCTGCCTCAGCATTATGCCATTGCGTAAAGTAATCGTCACACCGCAACGGCGCTGGTATTCTGGCATGGCCTGTACGAGTACACTCTACCACACTAACAAAAGAGTACAAGTTCATATGACAAGCTGTCACTGTCAGTTGGCAGAAAAAAAGGATATTATTAACAACAAACAAAAACAACAAACTTATATAAATGATCAGACTGAGTTATGTTTTAATTTCATTATTGTAAAGTTAGGTTTATAGAATTTATTCTCATAAAAACACAAAGTTTACTTAAAATGAGAAAACAAGTATTACATATTATGATTATTTTCTTAGTGGCTATATGTAAACATCGGATACTCGGCACACATACCAATAACAAACTTGAAAACACTTAAAACTGAGACAAGGTTGAGGTTTTTAAATAGACATAACAACAATAAGCACAGTCACACACCCTTAAACAGATATCGTTAGATAAAACTAAGTTAAGTCGGTTACACCATTTATAAATCAAGAACGATTTAACCGGTTTTGATGAAGTTACTTATTGTAACTGTTTCAATGTTAGCATTTGAACAGTTTTAATAACAACCCAAAAGAATATTGCACATCACCACTGCCATTAGCCAAGGAAGTTACAAGTTGTGAATTTACCACTATAGTAGAGATTGCATCAGCCTTGCATACATTACAAGGTAGATGACTATTTAAAAGTCCAAAATGCATGGACGTGATACCAACATTTAACATAACTATTGTAAATTGTGTAAGAGGAAAATATTCTTATATGAGTACCTATGAGAAAAGTTTCCTCTTTTATTAAATATATTTCAAGATTATAGATTTGTGTTTGGCAACAATATGTTCCATTGTAAATGAGTTGTTTCTGTTAAGGCTGATAAGTTTCTTGCGGCCGTTCTTCTTATCAGTTAAAAGAAGTCCTGAATGGCTGGTAGAGAAAAAATTTTTTTGAACTATTCGAAAGTACTTATCTATAAGTCTATTTGAATAAAAATCTTTGACTTTGACTTTGATCACCCCTAAGACCAGGCGGCCGTGGCCCGGTTACACGGGCCCCCTCACTACCAACGCTAACCTAACCTAACCTAACGCGCTCACGATCGACCTCTGACCGTGAGTAAAAAAACTCGCACTAAGCACTCAGATTCATCGATACGATAGTCCGTGTGTAGTAAATTACGTAAAAACGATCGTTTGTCTTCATCAGGCTAGGCCGTTACTACAGAGTGAATACCGCTTTAATTCGCGAATAATGCCTCGCTTTCATTTTTCACGAGTCACAAAGAGAAATTCAACATCACTTCATGTACTCTGAAAAGAAAAAAGACATGGGCTCTTTATTATGCAAAGTTTGCCTCAAATGAGGATTGAATTGAATTTGCGTTTCTGTTTCTAAAATAAAAAAACTCGGTAAGTTCGTCTGCATTATTTTACTAACTTCCGCCCATGGCTTCACTCGCGTGGTTCCCGTTCCCGTGGGAATATCGGGATAAGCTCTATGCTAAAAATCAAGACAATTTGGTTGCTTAGTTAGGGCATCAAGAAAGGACAAACAAACTTACTTTCGCATTTATAATTAGTAAGGATTTCATATTCAGTCTATTAGTGAGCCTTTGATGCCAAATGAGATCATTCAGGCTCCATACATGTTTGGGATGTCTTCTGATAGTGCCGGCCAGCAAAAAATAATGGTACGTATGTATAGAACTAGTTTTTTGGAGCAATAGTTATTCTGGTACAAAAGCTGTGGGATTACTCTAGGTCAAGTTATACAAGTTCAATAATTCGTAGTTTTCATACATTTAAGGATTTCATATTCTGTGTCAGCTTCCGTGGGCAACCGAGTTTGGCATATCTATGTTGGAAGTGCATCGCTGCCTCTACAACGGAAATCGTAAAATTGATTTTGATTTTTACTGTAATAGTATACCTTAGGCCAAACTCGATTGCCCACAGAAGCTATAAGTTCCACATTAAGGGAGCTGGTGTGCTGACCTATTCACAAGATAGACTTAATATATAATTCAACAAAAAGGGCTTTGACTCACCTAAATATGACAGTCGCCTCCTCCTCTACGTGGAGGCCATCAGCCAGCGACCACTGGAGCACCGCGGCCCCCCTGGCGCGCAGCGGGCCGCTCACCACCCTGGCCGGAAGGAACCTCCTTCTAAACCGGCTCTTCAACTTAAACACTGACCGCGCCCCCCTCCCGTACCGGTATCGCGGTCGAAAGTAATAACCCCCACTGTCTGTCCTGAACTTATCATCGAACCGGTATCGTTTCGAACGTTCCGACCGACGAACGAAGTAAGGCTGGTCGTCGCGACAAGGCCGGTCTTCGAAGCTGGTCGGCGTGAAGTTGCCTCTGACGAAGTTTCCCACCACTGTGTGGAGGACGTAGTCCCGGAGGCTGGTCTCCTCGAATTGGAGATGGACTGGAAAAGAAAGAAATATGTTAGACACTTACCGAATCACATCAACTGTTATTATTAGCACAGTCTAAACAGTTTTTGCTTTGACGCGCGCTACACGCGCTTCCACGCGCTCGCAACGGTTTTACCAGTAAAAACCAGTAAGATCGAGGGGCTGGACCTCTATTTTTGAATCACCCGTCGCGCGAGTGGCGAGGCGAACGGGGAGGCGGTCAGGACCTCTATTTTTGAATCACTCGTCGCGCGAGTGACGAGGCGAACGAGAAGGCGATCAGGCGAGTAGCGACCTTGCCTGCGTGGACATAGCACGCTTTTCGCTTTGCACCTCGCGCGCTCGCGTTGGGAGGCGGTACTACAGGCGAAAAGCGAAGCTATGATGTATGTACGGGCAAGGTCGCTTTTACGGAATACGGAAACTCAAACTTCGCACGAAAATCAGTAGAATTCTTGAGACGAGTGAATCAAAAATAGATCCCCAGGCGATTAGCGACCTTGCGTAGACATAGCTCGCTTTTCACTTTGTCCCTCGCGCGCTCGCGTTGGGAGGCGGTATTATAGGCGAAAAGCGAAGCTATGTTTATTCGTAACTGCAAGGTCGCAATTACGAAAGTACGGAAACTCAAACGTCGCACGGTAATCAGTAGAAATCTCGAGACGAGTGAATGAAAAATAGAGCTCCTGGCCGTATATCTGTCGCAGGATAATTATATAAATCGATTTTTTGAGAAAATCCTCGGGATATTGCGAAAACACGGATAATTAGATAATGACATTGTAATTTCTCAATCCTACTGAAAAAAACTGGTTGCCTTATTAAGATTACAAAAATAATCGTTGGCTATTATGAAATAAGAACACTGATTGGCTGGTCAGACTGTCCAAAACTCTGATTCCAGTCTCTCACTCTGAGTCCATCTTCTCTGATTGGTTGACGACTTGACGTTTCAAATGTCAATCCATTCTCTCACATGTAGTAAACTTTCTGTGAACCAATCAGAATATGAGTTAGCAAGCAAGCAAAAATTAAGCCAATCAGAGTAAAGAATATCCAATGTTACTAAAGCAACCCGTATTTTTGTAGAAGTAAGATTGAGAAATGTCAACACCATTGTCTAATTATCCGTGTTTTTGCAATAACTCTAGGATTTTTGCGACATATCGATATATACCGACATATCGATAGCGAGCGGCGCATGTGTGTATGAGCGCGTCAGAGCAAAAACACTCGTCGAGTGCAAATACTGTTTATATTTCGACTGTGTTATTAGTAAGAAGAGCTTATCTAGTTTAGGTCAGTTTTCAATTTGACGAATCGATCTGTACGAAATACGTCAATCTTTGCCCCGTATTACGACTTTCTATCATTTTCAGTGAGTGCGTGAGACGCGGCTACAAACGGCGTCTGACTCAATCACTCACTGGAACATGCCTGGTAAATAGGTCGTAATTTGGGTCTGGTCTGGTGCCGAGAAGTCAAGTCACAAGTTAACAAGGTCTCCCTGTAGATTTTTTCTTGTTTTCTTTTTATTTTAGCGTCGTAGTCGTAGACTTTTCTTTAATAAAAATAATAAAGTGAAATATATTAGGATAACGTTACAACATTACTTATTCATGGCATGTTAAATACGCTTACTGCGTTTTTATTTAAATTTAAACAAATATAAGTGATAAACAATTTCTAACTGTGGTGCAATAAAACCCACGTAATCTAACATAAGGTGGAATGAAAATAGAAGAAAAAGAAAATAATAAAACAAAAAAAGAAGAAAAGAAGAAGGGCGAAAACAACCGTGAGTAGATCTTCTAGAATATCTAAACATATGCGTCTCATTCTACGAGTAGATCGCATCATCGCTTACCGAATACGGATAAAATGTCATCATTTTATCAGATTACAAGCATGCTTCACCCAACAATACTGCCAAATTATTTGCCAGATAAGCTTTATGTACAGATAGACCGTTCACCATAAGATATCCTCTGCCTTGGATATTGGCAGCATTGCCTACGGCGTTCCCAACAATAATGTACCTTTAACCCCTCAATTTTAAACTTGTATGTATCGTCATCGTCATCAGCCATTTTTAATGTCCCCACTGCTGGGGCACAGACCTTCCTTAATGGATAAGGAGAACGGGCCATGACCCACCACACTGGCCCAATGAGGATTGGTGAGTTTTAACGACTGCAAATGCAGCCGGGACCAACGACTTAACGTGCCTTCCGAAGCACGGAGGAGCATGAGATAGTAAATTTTTGGTCACCCATCCCGTGAGCGACCATTGCAAAAGTTGCTTAACCTTAACAATCGCAGGCCGAGTGCGCGAACCACTGCGCCACGGGCTCTCAAACAAACTTGTTTGTCACCACAGATTAATAAGTTTTACTTTTAAATAATATACAATACAGTTATAAGACTAGGAAGTTTAAAAACGGCAGGGGACATCTTACGTTGAACGGTCTGTATTAAGCTAAACTTATCTGGCAAATAATTTAACAGTCGTAATATGAAAAATGTCAAATCATCTGCTAAATATTTTCCATCTTAGTAGAAAAGTTAAACTTACCTATATTTTGATTGTGAAACAGGCCGAGTTCTACCGTGGAAAATGTATTTATTCCGTGGTACAGTTAATTGTATCAGGGAAAAAATCTTTATTCCTTAGTACAGTTAACTGTACTACCGCATGAAAGTTCAACGATGGTTCAGTTAACTGGACTATCCCAACTGTACTACGAGCAAGAAGGATACAAATGACAAATATCTGTACGGCGCGTTTGACGTAAGAAAAGTGGGGCAGCGTCCCAAAAATGTCCCAACAAGGGAGGGACCGATTTATTTTCCTTAAACTAGGTAGGTACGTGAGGCAGGGTACAAAAGTAGATAAGTTTAAGGCCGAGACTGCATTGGTGTGGCGACAGCGAAATTTTTTTTTAATGAACTACGTTGAGACTCTTAGCCTTCATCATACCTGATGTTAAGTATTGATAAGGCTGAAAGATGGAAGCGAGCTTCTCCCGGAATCCTCAGCCACTGAGGAACTGGCTATCTTATCTCGAACTGCCGGAACACAACAATACTGAAAACATTGTTGTTATGGCGTCAGGCTTAGATAAGATGGTAGTAGCTAGCCAGGCAGACTTACAACAAGTCGTACCACCAACCAAACCGAATACAATATGTACCCCCGCTGGGAGACGAACCCGGGACCCCTGGGCCTGATACCGGTGGTTGTACCACTAGACCACAGAGGCGGACTACACGTAAATCATCATCACGTAGAAAAATATCGAGTTGAATGATGTGAAGATTTGACGACCTTTATTGTGCTGCTAAGCAGCACAATAAAGGTAAAAACAACCTATTAACACTTAGCATGAACACCGATGATATATCACGCGATTAAGAACAGACGAAAAAACATATTTGTTTTACAAACATTTAAAAATAATACTTCAAATCAAATCAAATCAATATCATTTATTCAGTCTAGGCTGTTACAAGCACTTATGAACGTCAAAGAAGCTACGCCATCGGTTCACAAACCCTACGGCGGGAGACCTTGTAACGAGAAGAACCGGCAAGAAACTCGTCAAGCGCAATTTTTTTCTCCCTGTTTTATTTCATACAGAGTCGTCAAATTGAAAAGTGAATTCGTATTATATCCACATAGAAAGAATGTGCCAGCAATAAATAAATAAAAAATAAATAAAATAAAATAAAATTTATAAAATAACTGAGAAAAGTTGTACAATATTTGTTATAAAAGTTAAGTCTAAACCACAAAACAATTATTGTTACTATGCCAACAATGGTACTCGTAGTCATTAATAAGGTGGTCATGAGAAAGCAACATTGTACATATTACAGAGATAACAGAGGTACCCGAACTAGGCAATATAATGATTTAAATAATGATCCAATCATGTCAAATTAACAACTCGATATCTACGCTACAAAGCAGTGTAGATATCCAGTTGTGTTTAAGATTCAAGCCAAAAATATATATTTTTTAACTTCCTATTAATACCTAATAATCAATCGACCTTTATTATTTAGTAACTTATTTCAATCAAATTTATGTTTCTGATCACTGTATAAATTCATAGTTTTTACCCCATAATTGTATAATGTAAGATAATAATCATATGTAATCACTGTATAATGTTAATTTATTTTTACCATAATTGTATTATCTTATGTTATTTGATTAATGCAAATTCTACTGCACTTAAAGGTAATTTATTGTATTTTTTTTTATGTTTATGCAAAGCATGAATTTCTGTGTGTACACGTATTTAGATGTCAGTTTTGTTCGAAACTTGCGTTGCGCCATAAATAAATAAATAGATATGATAAGGCGTTTTTTTTATTTATGAACGACGGGGAGACTCTTACCCCCCATATTCTAAGTCGTTCCTCCAAAACTTTTTACACTCCACTCAGCCTCGTCGTGGGTAAAAATGGTAGTGTGTGCTAGGCCTAACACGGAGTGGCTACGTACTCTTTGGCTCCTCCAGGTCCTTACGGAGTTATGACTTAGAAGACCGATTTCGAGGAGTATTTTGAAGAGGTTTTCAATGAGGTTTCGTTAAGTCGAGGACGAGTAAGTTTTGGAGGAACGACTTAGAATATGGGTGTTAGCCTTCATTATACCTGATATTAAGTATTGATAAGGCTGAAGATAGAATAGGAGCCTATGTTACTCTCAACCCTTTCAACTAACTCTATGCCAAGAATCAAGTCGACTAGTTGCTTAGTTAGGGCGTAAGAACAGATATTTATATATAAACTTAATAATTATATATCAAGATATAGTTAATAATAATAGTTATAGTTATATGGTTAATAGTTTTACTTATATAGTAACTGTTGGGTTAGGATTAGGGGCCGCGGTTTTATCCGTGTTGTTCCTGTTCCCGTAGGAAAATCGGGATAGATAAAATATATATTAGGCCGAGGAAAAAGTGTTTTTGCTTATAGTATGTATGAACTTGTAATAAAATCTCTTTGGCTATACTTTTTTATCTGGCTGGTTTTGGTATCATTAAAAGTTTAAATTTTATGGAAGATAATTCCAAATTCAAATTAGGAAAATGTGTGATTTTCGTTTGTTTTTCTTATTGTCAAGATGAGTGAATCTAATGAAGAATTACGATACATTTAAAAATTTTACTACAAAAAAAGTAAAAATGCAACACAAGCCACGAAAAAAATTACGATGTTTATGGACCTAGTGCAGTGTCTGTGAGAGTAGCACAAATTTGGTTTAAGCGTTTTCCATCCCTATTACAGATAAAATGGATGCCATTTTTGAAAAAGTGGAGCAAGATCGGCATATCTCTAATTACGACGTAGCTTAAGAACTGGGAATTGACCAAAAATTGTTTTGGCACATTTGAAAAAAACTGGGTACACAAAAAAGCTCGATATTTGGGCACCTCATGAGCGCACTGAAAGAAACCTACTGAACCGTGTACTCATTTGTGATTCTTTATTACGACGTAATGAAATCGATCAATTTTTTAAGAAGCTGATAACTGGTGATGAAAAGTGGATCACGTACGACAAGAACGTGCGAAAAAGGTCGTGGTCAAAGGCCGGTCAGGCTTCACAGACTGTGGTGAGCCCGGGTTAACTCGCAACAAGGTGATGCTGTGTATGTGGTGAGATTGGAAGGGCATTATTCATTATGAGCTGTTACCACCAGGCAGGACCATCGATTCTGAATTCTACTGCGAACAACTGATGAGATTAAAGCAAGAAGTTGAGAGAAAGCGGCCGGAATTAATCAACATATGGGTGTGGTTTTCAATCATGATAACGCTGGACCTTACGCATCTATAGCCACTCAGCAAACATTAAGAGAGTTTGGTTGGGAGGTGTTAATGCATCCACAGAATAGTCCTGACCTTGTACCTTCAGATTTCCACCTGTTTCGGTCTCTTCAGAATTCTCTAGGCAGTGTCAGGTTAACATCACGAGAGGACTGCCAAAACTACTTGTCACGGTATTTTGATCAGAAGCCCCAAAATTTCTATAGAAATGGGATCATGTCCCTACCTACAAGATGGCAAAAAGTTATCGAACAAAATGGCACCTACATACTCTATATTAGAAAATGTTTTGAATTTTGTTAAAAAATGCGAAGAAACTTTTTTTCTAACCTATAAATATAAATACTTACTAATATTGGAACATAAAATACTATTATAAATGGGGATATAACTGACAAGCTGCCAAAGTGACCTAATTTTCGTGAGAAATTTGCTTGACCAGAAAAAGAATTTGTATGATAATATGAGCCCAAATACCCAAATTCATGGGAAAGTTATTGTCGCGAGTCCGTTCAGCCGTAAATGGTTGCGTTATTGGAACCTTTTTGTACGCTACCCTTTGACAGCAATGACTGATTGAAATATTACATTGTATTACAAGGGAGCAAAATAATATTTTTAGGCGAGGGCGCTATTTTGAATCCAGAACGAAGAAAAGGATTTTAAAGGAGAATCCAGAGCTTATCAAGAGATTCTTGAGTAGAATCCTGATTGAGCGCAGTGAGGGATTCAAGTACTTCGAATTAGGGAAAAATATCTTTGCTTCCGTGTGATACACTCTACTTTTCATCTCATTCTATGAGAAAATAAATCAGAGACACTTTAAAGTTGTAATGACATTATTAGCAGTTATTTTTAACTGTTTCAGGAGCTAATTGTGAAACTAACTTAACGTCGAATAAAACTAATTTTATTGAAAAATACATTAAATAAATAAATTACGAGCAGAATTCTCTCATTTCTTTTTTTATTGTGCGCGGGCCTCCCTTTGCGCCGTACAGCCAATAATTCATACAATTTGCGTTCGATTTCTATAAACGATGACGAACGCTAAAATCTCTAATACAGAAACGGGCTACTTTGCTCCCGCTTATCGAAGAACAAAACGATGCTTTTCGAATAGAAGGGATGAAAAATAAATAAAAAGTACACTGCAATATACTCTTTTCTTCAAAATGCTTCACTTTTAATCTACACGTCAACTGTCAAGGTAATTTTACAAAATTGACCAAAATAAACTTTTTGGATATTAATGTAAAATAATTTTAAATGAATAACCCAACCCAAACAAACCGACATCAAAATGTGGGAATTGAAACCGGGACCAAACCAGCCGAAGTACGATCGAGAATGAACTCGCGTTTAAGCAAATACACAATAAGTAGTGACTTATACAATTATTAAGTATTTATTGTATATGTTTAATCAGAAGCATTAATTGAAAAAAAATATCACTAGACTACAGCGGCGGTTAAAAGGCCAGCGGGCCTCTTCATCATCTTTTAGAGATCATCATGTCTTAAGAACGGTTTTTTTTGCTTTTTGACACACTTCACACTTAGGGGGCGATGATTTAGCGAAGACGATGAAGACGAAAACATGCTTACTTTAAGATATTCATAGTACGAAATAGCATGGTAAGATTGAAACAAAACTGCGCTAAGAGATGGCGGTAGGCATCCGTTATTTAGAGCGCACCAGCCTTTTTTGAAGCACGAAGCATTTATAGTGTTGCAAAGTTACGCAGAAAGTTTTCTACCTTCACAAACCCAAACCCATTACTGAAAAGCGCAGCAAAATCGGACTAATAGTTTTGGTTTTACTCAAACAAATATTTACTGCAGCGCCCTCTGTTAAGTTGTCACCGTAACATTTATCTAAGAACATGCACCAATCAAACCCGAACCCATCACCGAAAACCGCATCAAAGTTGGACTAGTAGATTTGGAGAAAATTGGCAACATTGGTTTGCACAAACAAACAAACAAACAAACATCCTCTCACCACAAACGCATATACCATCTCTGTACCGTCGTGGGAAAAAAGTTTTGACGCAATTATATTAATCTCTTTGCTAGTGAGTTCGCCCTAATATTGTAAATTGCTTTTAAGCTTGAAAGTTCCTTCCTGCGCTCCTAAATACTGTTTTCCTTGTTTATAAAAGTAATTAAGAACTCAAAGTATTTTCAAATGATTATTGATTAAATACTTACTGCCGTGCCGTTCCGCCCGTATACCTAAATTATGCGACAGTAGTTATAATTAACTAGACCCATCATAAACCCTTATGGATCAACTCTATCACCCATTTGCACAAAACTTAAGAATCGCTTAAGGCTATTCAGTAGTCAGTATAGTTACAAATCTCCACAAAAAGGTGGAGCATAACACCAAAGTACTTATTCGACTCAAATTTTACTGAGTTTAATTCGTTGGTTTATTTTTCATATGTCGTACCCACTCAAGAAAATTAAACAATAAAGGAAACATAAGATAAATTAAAATAAAATAAGAATAAATATTTTCCTCCTGTTAAATTTATAACATGAAAAGAGGAAATCCTTTTATATAAATTCGCGTACAAAATCCTATTTTCGCGTTGATTAAATACAAAATTATGTTTTTTATGTTTGAAGTTCGTTTAAGTAAACGTAAAATCATATTCATCACGTTCAATATATTATTCGTTGATTGTGTACGTGATAGTTATAATTGTTAAGAAACGTTTCTGGACACCAGTGTGGGAATCTTTGTTTCTGGACACCAGTGTGGGAACCTTCATTTTTATTACTAAGTACTTATTGATAGGATAACTTGTATCCTACCTAATAATATCATCATCAGTCATCATCAGCCTGTGGGCATCCACTGCTGAACATAGACCTCTCCTAGCTCACGCCTATTGTGGTGTTCATAGGAGGCTATTAGCCTACTGCTACCACGCTGGCCAGACGGGTTGGTAGAGGGTTTGTTTCAAGTTTTCCTTCTCTCGCACAGGTGTTCTTCGAGCCTCTTAGTCGACTCTAACGACATCCCAGGCATGTAAGGGAGTGGTGACACTTGTATTCTTTGGCCGTCACCACACGGCTCAAATATCCTAATTAATCCTAATAATGTAGTCAATGCTATTTCATTTTGTGCAATAACATTACAAAAATCTTCTTGTGAATGTATATAGTTAGTACGGAAATATAACCAGCAGCTTACAAGAATGATCGATGGACGCAATACATCTTAGTTTCAGAGTGCTGCGCTCTTGAATTATGAAAATATCCCTACTTAGGTTTATTACTCTGCACAAGAGAGGGAATTTAACTGAAATGAAATTATTATGTTAGTTATGTTATGTAAATTAATACTACTTTTCAGAGTGACAACTGGGACTGAATACTTTTGACGACCTGTTTTGCGCAGGGGTACTACGCCCGCCTTCTGCGCCAGAGGTCCCGGGTTCGATCCCCGGACAAGGCAAATATTTATGTGCATTAACATGTTTATTTGTTATTTTTTTATGAATTTGAATTTTTGCATTTTTCAATGCTATTTTTATAGTTATGATAAATTTTTAATTAAAAATATTGGAAAAAATTAACTCGGCCACAAGTGAATTCTCAGATGGGAATCGAACCCACGACCAGAAATCCAAACTGAAGAGCATTGGACCGGATTTCCAAAGGTAGTGGGTTCTGATTCAAAACGTGGCCGAGTTAACTTTTTCCAATATTTTTCTATTTAAAATTTATCATAAGTATGCAGGTATATTTGTCTTGGTCTGGGTGTTTAATATGTATATTGTGTACGTATTTACAAAAAAAAAGTATATAAGTGTGTTTATCCGTTATCTAGTATCCATAACATAAGTTCTTCATGAAACATAACGTGGGCTAGATAATTGGTGTGTTGTATGCAATTATTTATTTATAATACTGTTTTTCTGTGATACCTGCTAATGCCTTACCATACTGTTATGTTGCAAACTGACTTTAGAATTCGCACGTGAAATGTAAACGTGAAGTGATCTTGCAAAACCTGATCACAGAGTATATAATACTAGGGGTTTTACCTGGTTTTACCCGCGGTTTTACCCGCTCGCGGTTTTACGCGATTATCCCGTTGCCGTGGGAATATCAGGACAAAGTATCCCATGTTCATAACCAGGCTATCTACTATCTGTGTACCAAATTTCATCCAAATCCGTTTAGTAGTTTTTGAGTTTATTCGGTGCAAACACAAACAATCAAATCTTTCCTCTTTATAATAATAAACTATAGATAAAACTTAAATAAAAAAAGCTTAAATTTTTAAAGCCGCGTCAGGACACGTGACTCAGATCGAAAATTCATTAGACCATTTACTGTTGACCTATTTCAAATTTCTTAAAGTCTCACACTTGAAAGATCTAAGTATATTAGTTAATAACAACCATTATATAAAGATCTCTCATTACTACCAACTTTCATAACGATTTACCTGCCAAATCAAGTTGGTTTACGTTTTCATCAACTTTTTATGAAGTTGTGGTCAAGAATAGTGGATATTGATCGTTATTTTCGTTTAAGCGGTTTTCAACCCGAGTGCAACCCGTTGTTTTTTTTTCTTGAAACTGTTCTTATATATTTCGTTTTAACTAATTATTACAGATTTTATAAATATTTTATTTGATAAGGTGACCGTCCATATCTACGCACGACGACGGGCCTCTCCTTTTTAAATTTTATATCATAAACAAAACCAGCCAGCAACGGCGTTGTACCGGCCTGCTTGTAGTGCGGAGACATATACGATCTCCACAGTACTCACTCGAGGGGACAAACGGAATGTCAAAGTATGCGTACGTCGAATTGTTCTGATGTTACGGCCACATGTGGAAGTGGTGCTATCGCGAACATATTTTGTCGTGTTTACGACAAGCTATGACAAGCAATAGCCATATTTGTTCACAACACGGTCAGCATGGTGATGGTGCGATAAGCCGTCAATATTGGAGAGAGCCACACAAAGAAGATTTTTTAACAAGGTACCTTAACCAAGGTTAAAATTTGACACGAGCACTAAGCGGCTCTTTTTGGAGTGGTTGCATTTTTAATATTCCCACTGCTGGGGCTCTGGCTACCCTTATGAATGGACAAGGAGAATGGACCATGGGTACCAAATATAATTGCGTAAGGTAATCGTATTCATCTGATAGTTCATATCGTATTCAATCGGCTGCGATTTGTATGGGATGACATATAGTATGATACAATATGAACTGTCAAATCAATACGATTGATACTTATGGTAAATTTTAAATAGAAAAATATTGGAAAAAATTAACTCGGCCACAAGTGAATTCTCAGACGGGAATCGAACCCGCGACCTTTGGAAATCCGGTCCAATGCTCTAACCGCTGAGCTACCGAGACTTGCGAACCACCGTCGAAATTCTCCAATGCTTTTATATTTTTTATTTTTAATACGCTGTAGGCCAGCGTTGTTACATCTATGCTAGGAATATCCTTGCATACAATACGATTGACTTTACGCAATCGCCTAGCAGGACCCGCGCCCTATACGTTGGGGTTGGTAATACAAAAAAATTGCAATAATCGCGCAATCATGGCGCGATCGACGCGGAATGTCAAAAAAGTGGTATTACGTTTCTGTGATCGCTGGCTAATCACTCGCTGATTCGCAGAGTGAGACGCCTCGTTGCTATGACGCCAGCGCCAAAAACAATTTGGTTGCAATAAAAGTAACTAAATGAAGTAAGTACATTCAACAGCAACTACGGTTCCTATAAAATATCAAATTTGTCTGTAGAGACAAATCTGGAACTCAACGGCAAAGTCGATTGGAGAAAGTCGACAGATATATAAAACCGTGGCTGCTGTTAACTGTACCTACCAATATTAATTACCTACTCGTGGTATTTTATTACATCGTACATAAACATATAATTTAATTGGTTAATTTAAGTGTTACGACTAATTATTTTACATCTCCTTTCTAGGATGATCGTCGGTGTTTGGAATGTATTTGCAATATTATGTAAGTAAATATTCCATTGCATTCATTAAGAACTAGCTGTGCCTGAACTTCTTTTGCGTGACATTTAGGTCATGGCCCATTCTCCTTATCCATAAGGCCAGTGTTTTTTGATTTCTGGACCTATTTTTTTCTCGAGTTTCGGGAATTCTCGAGTCTATATTCTCGAGTTTTCTCGGGTCTCGAGTCTTTGAATTGACACTGTCAAAATCTAGTGAAATTGAATCAGAAACAGTTTGTTTTTAATCTATGATAGCTTTATTGCACCACTATGTCCTCACTATGCCCTTTCAACTTTCGTCGTCATCTTTCTATTCAACTTTCGTTTGGCACATTCACTTATTGAATGCACCAATGAACGTGGCGTCAACGTAGTCATTTGAGTTTCTGTCAGCTTATTGTGCCACAAGAACATTTTACTTGGTGTTGAACGCTTTGTTGAACACAGAAATCCAGGTTGATGACGATGTAATAGAATCACAGCGCGCGTTCCTCTTTGGGCTGTCATTGCGCATGCATCAATGCCTTGGTGCGCTGTTGATTGCGCTGTGACGCATGCCCTTTATGAACAAAAAAGGGCACAGTGTGGACATGAACGAAAATTAAAATCTTCTTACTTACATACTTAATAATCAAAAATTGTTAATTAACGAATTATGATTCAATTATAAACAAGAGTAACATTTTTTTTATAATATTTTATATTTTATCTGAAACTATCGATTGTCAAACCTTTATTTAGGAAGGGAAATTCAAAAGACATAAATAACTTTAGACCTGTAACACTTATATCAGTATTTTCTAAAAATTTTGAAAAGGCGGTATCTATACGTATTAATGATTTTTTAAAGAAACATGATATACTTCATGAACATCAATTTGGCTTTCGAAAAGGAAAATCGACTACATTAGCTTGTTTTAACTTAATGAAAGTTGTTACAGAAAGCCTAAATGAAAAGACTCCTGTTGTAGCTGTGTTCATAGATATGAGCAAAGCTTTTGATTTTGTTGATCATTCTATACTGTTACATAAATAAGATAAGTATGGTGTAAGAGGGGTAGCAAATAATTGGATAAAAAGCTATCTCGAAAATAGGACACAATGTGTAGAAGTTTCTAAAATAACAGAACACCAAAAAATACCAATAAAAGATAACTTTAGGTCAACATATAAAATTAATGGGTGTGGTGTGCTACAAGGCAGTATCCTCGGCCCACTTTTATTTTTGCTTACATAAATGACATTGCCAATGCTACACCCGAAAAATGCTTTTTATTCGCTGACGATACAACACTTATTATTACAGACAAAAATAAAGTTACATTACAAGATAAAATAAATAAATGTTTAGACGATACAATGAAATGGTTAAACGAAAATAATTTAAATATAAACGTACAGAAGACTAAAATGATAAAATTTAGGACATACAAACAAAATGAAATAAAATTGAACATAACTTGCAATAATGAACCAATTTGTGACGTAGATACAGTTAACTTTTTAGGCATTACAATTGACAGGCACTGTAATTGGAAAGCACATATTGACAAAGTATGCTCTAAATTAAACAGATTCACTTTTGCGCTTAGGCGCTTAAGACAGACAGTATAAATAGAAGCAGCTATTAGTGCATATCATGGTTATGTCTCATCAGTACTGAACTACGGATTATTGTTGTGGTACCCCACAACAATAATCCGTAGTTCAGTACTGATCAAATCAGTAGACGTATTACTAGCTTTTAGATTACAAAAAAAGTGTATCAGGGCCATATGTAACGCTTGGAGCACTGATAAGCCACTATTCAAGCACTTTAAAATACTACCTTTAGCGTGTATGTGTATAAGAACAATATGCATATTTGTAAGGCAAAACATAGATTATTTCCCTAAACATTCGGATGTCTTAGTACGACAAACTAGACATAAGGGGAGATTGTATTTGCCAAAATGTAAGCTAAAAATGTTCAAGAAAAATGTATATGCTCAAGCAATTATTATTTTCAATAAATTACCTGACGAAATAAAGAATTTGCCATTCCGGTTGTTTTATAAAAACATAAGATACTGGTTGCTGGAGCATTGTTTATATACAATAAATGAATATTTAGAACGGAAATAATGCCGTATTATATTATAAAATAAACGCACTTAATTTACATTAATAATAATAATTATGTACCAGTCTACAAATTTAATTCATGTATTATTTAGTTTTTTCTGACATGTAAACTTTAATTTTTATATTTGACATATTTGTAATGATAACATTTGACATTTAAATAATTTTGTAATTTCGCTATTATTAATAAATTTTATTTTTTATGCTAGTACTAATTCCTACGCTTTTTTAATGGCAGAAAATGTTTGCAATCTTATACAATACCATTTTCTAAGGAATAAATGATTCTGATTCTGATTCAAGGAAATGCCTGTTAATGTTCTATTATTTTTGAAATTAACGAGGCTGGTATTAGCTTAGTGGTAAGACTTGTTGTAAGTCCGTCTGGCTAGCTACCACCATCTTATCTTATATAAGATAGCCAGTTCCTCATTGAGGATTCCGGAAAAGGCTCGCTTCCATCTTTCGCTTTATCAATTCTTAACATCAGGTAAGATGAAGGCTAAGAGCCTTCCCGTTGTTCATACATTTTTTTTTTCTATTAAACGACGATACCTAAAAAAAACTCTTCTGTTTACGGTCGTCTACGAGATCCACTGGTAACCTCCTTGATTGTACGTACATGCCACTACATTATTTCCTCACTCAATGAGTGTAATGTGGTCACTTAATATTGTTTTATACATATCATTTTTACAATATCCTAAGGATGCTAAAGAATTTCATGGCAAAAAACGTCCTTTCGAAATAAAACCTCTTTTAAAGATTAAAAGGTGTTGTAGCGTCAGCACGGAATTTGAGTCTAGGGCAAGATTCACTCACACAGAGTTAGGTATTTCCAGCTGACGCACATAATTTTGTATATTCAATTCAAATCAAATTATTTCTTTCGGGCAAAGCCCATAAAAATGTATGTAACAATATCTTATGACTAGTGATAGTAAATTATATCAATTAATACAAATCAGTAGAATATAATAGAATATGAAATCAAATAAAATAAATCAAATTATATTAAATTAAATACAATAAATCAAATTATATTAAATTAAATAAATCAAATCAAATTAAATTAAATTAAATTAAATTAAATTAAATTAAATTAAATTTAATATACAAAATTATGTGCGTCAGCTGGAAATACCTAACTCTGTGTGAGTGAATCTTGCCCTAGACTCAAATTCCGTGCTGACGCTACAACACCTTTTAATCTTTAAAAGAGGTTTTATTTCGAAAGGACGTTTTTTGCCATGAAATTCTTTAGCATCCTTAGGATATTGTAAAAATGATATGTATAAAACAATATTAAGTGACCACATTACACTCATTGAGTGAGGAAATAATGTAGTGGCATGTACGTACAATCAAGGAGGTTACCAGTGGATCTCGTAGACGACCGTAAACAGAAGAGTTTTTTTTAGGTATCGTCGTTTAATAGAAAAAAAAAATGTATGAACAACGGGAAGGCTCTTAGCCTTCATCTTACCTGATGTTAAGAATTGATAAAGCGAAAGATGGAAACAAGCGTTTCCCGGAATCCTCAATGAGGAACTGGCTATCTTATAGAAGATAAGATGGTGGTAGCTAGCCAGACGGACGTACAACAAGTCTTACCACTAAGCTAATACCAGCCTCGTTAATTTCAAAAATAATAGAATTAACAGGCATTTCCTTGAATCAGAATCAGAATCATTTATTCCTTAGAAAATGGTATTGTATAAGATGGTACGATTAATAAAGTGCTAACATTTTCTGCCACTAAAAAAGCGTAGGAATTAGTACATGCATAAAAAATACAATTGATTAATAATAGCGAAATTACAAAATTATTTAAATGTCAAATGTTATCATTACAAAAATGTCAAAAATAAAAATTAAAGTTTACATGTCAGAAAAATAACATGTCAGAAAAAAACTAAATAATACATGAATTAAATTTATAGACTGGTACATAATTATTATTAATGTTAATTAAATGCGTTTATTTTATAATATAATACGGCATTATTTCCGTTCTAAATATTCATTTATTGTATAGAAACAATACTCCAGCAACCAGTCTCTTATGTTTTTTTTTTTTTGTATGATTTTGTATTTTTTTGCATTTTTCAATGCTATTTTTATACTTAAGGTAAATTTTAAATAGAAAAATATTGGAAAAAATTAACTCGGCCACAAGTGAATTCTCAGACGGGAATCGAGCCCGCGACCTTTGGAAATCCGGTCCAATGCTCTAACCGCTGAGCTACCGAGACTTGCGAACAACCGTCGAAATTCTCCAATACTTTTATATTTTTTAATACGCTGTAGGCCAGCGTTGTCACATCAATGCTAGGAATATCCTTGCATTCGAAAGAAACATCTTTTCAGGTGTTTAACGATCGATTAAGATGCAACTGCCAATAATTTATGCCAATAATTAAATTAAATTAAATTAAATTAAATTTAATTTAATTTAATTAAATTAAATTAAATTTAATTTAATTAAATTAAATTAAATTATATTAAATTAAATTAAATTAAATTAAATTAAATTGAATTAAATTAAAATTAAATTAAATTATCTAATTAAATAAAATAAAATTCAATCAAATATTACATTAATGTCAGAGCAAAGTATTTGTTAAGGTGTAAGCATGAACCCACCTTTGAAAGAGAGTCATGTCTCATCTGTCAACAAATACCTTAAGGATAACATGAGTATGGGAGGAGGAGTTGGTGTTGACGGGTCAAGCCACCGTCTAGGTGTCACCGACCGAAAAAGTCGGACACAATTTTTAGTAGACACCGAAGCCTGCATCAAAGAAAAGCCCACTACTGCCGATTACACAAATTATGATGCCAATGGAACAAAGCTCAAGACCTACGGATTTAAGACATATTGCATAGATTTGGGACTATGAAGACCATTCACGTGGACATTCGTCATAGCTGATCAGCGCAGATCAATTTTCGGAGCTGATTTTCTCGCTATAAATCAACTGAATATCAACTTAAGCGAAAGGAGATTGATCGACAAAACAACGAAGTTATCGGTTGCCGCGCGCACGACGCACTCGAATGATCGGTCCGCACTATAGATGTAACTGGACCGTACGCTGAGTTACTACGTGAATTCCCTGTAGTAACAAGGCCGTCGACGCTGAAAAATGCACCTATGCATAATGTCGTGCATATTTACATACGACGGGGCCGCCGATCTATGCAAAAGTTCGTCCAATCCAGCAAAGTATAAAGCCGCGAAACTGGAATTTCAATGGATGATGCAGTTAGATATTTGCCACCCCTCAAACAGTCCTTGGGCAACGCCGCTGCACATCGTCACAAAAAAGAATGGCGAATTAAGGCCATGCGGCGATTACAGATGATTAAACACTGAGCGCTACCCGATACCAAGGTTTCAAGACTTCACATACTTGCTGCGGGATAAGACCATCCTCTCCAGCTTGACATCCGTAAATGATTTCATCATCTACCTTTTTTTGAAGACCACATACCGAAACGTCCATAACAACACCGTTCGGCTTTTTAGAATTTACGAGGATGACGTTTGGATTACGTAACGCAAGCCAAACATTCCAACGCTTCATAGATATGGTTTTTAAAGAGCTACGGGGCGATGTATTTGTCTTTATCGACAATATCCTTCTAGTTTCAATGACGAAAGAAAATAACGAGACCCTACTTCGAATGGTACTGGAGAGGATGGACCAATACGGCATCCATTAAACGTGGATAATTGTGAATTTGGCAAAGACGAACTGGATTTCCTGGGCTACCATATATCCAAAGATGGTATACGTGCGCTGGATGAAAGGACTGTCAACAGCCAGCCAAAGACAACGTGAAGACCACACGTTCCGGCAGTATATCAAAGCCCGTAGTTAGATTCAAATTCAATTAATCATGCACTTAATGCAATGATTAATTTGAATGTAAACAAATTTGTTTTTATCGTCGCGAGTATTTTGCCTATACATCAAATAGCGTTCTAGGTCAGTGAACAGAGTGTCATTTAAAACACCTGTTCCTAGTAATAGTCATCGTAGTAATAATTTTTGCGTTTATATTGTTTTATAGTTTACATAGTTACCTTTTTTTTAGAGATTTTTCTTATGTTATTCCGTTTATCATTATTTTTAGGGGGGAGTAATGTAGCTTCAGTTCCGACGTTGAATCTAGGGCAAGATTCATAAAATAATATATCCTAATTTTCCATATGAGATGAGTAAAACAATAAATGATTGCTCTTAGCTATCAGCGAATAAGTAGCTCTGCACATAACACGATTTTATTCATCTCCCACCCTCGGAGCCAGTGTTTTATTTTCTTTTATTATTTTGTTTTATGTTCTAACTTTATGAAATTTAATGAAATGGTATTTTTTTCCAGCCTTTCATCTCGGCTTGCAAGCAATCGAACCAGACATAGCCTTCAACATCGACCCTGACACTATATTTAAATCGATTCTTGGTCGTAAACCCAATTATATTCACGAAACTACTCACCCGGTATCTGACATACCTGATGAAAAACTTTTAAGAAGCACCAAAGTGAACCCATTTTTTTATAACACCAATAAGAAGCCGTTCTCTCAAACAATACCCAAACGAAAAAATATTAACCCTAAAGCTAAAAAAATAAATATCAAAAAACCATTTGGTCTTGATGAGAGTGAACGTGTCAAAATTCTTCCTAACATTGAGGCCAGAGCGAGACAGTTAGAAATAGAAAGAATATTTGCTAATGAGCTAAATCCTATACCCAACTTCGACAAAAACGAGGATGACCCAGCATTAATCACTCGTAGATTTGACACTCTTAGAGCACAAATACATATAGACGGACGAAGACACGACAAAGAGACATGGAAGAGAAATTTGTTGAGAAACAGAAGTTTAAATACTATGGAGCACTTTATTTATGAAACTAGATACAAGTTGCCGTATGCCCAATTAATGAGGGCAAAGTATTACAATTCAGAGAGATATAGAATAGGATTCTGCTACGGACTTCTATATCAATTGAAAAGGCAACAGATGTTGATGTACACGGAAATGAAATTAATGGCTAGCTATTCAAGTACGTTGCATTTGCATTTGCGGTTGTATGAAAAGGTAGTGAGGCTAGACGTGGACATCAAGGATACTATAAGGTTTATAAGGACACTCGAGTCAAAAAGACGTTTGAAAGACGATCCGAAATATTATGACGAATTCGAAGAGGATATAGTTAGTGTCCAAGACCGAGTATTACAAAGTCCTAATACTAATACTACTACGACTCAACCCTGAGCTTGAAGGCTTGTAAAGTGCTTTAAGCACTTTACGAGCCTTCAAGCCAATCATAAATCTATGGTTTTATTTATGATTTGATAAACGAAAAGATGACACAATCAAGTTTTTAAATTATATTCGTAATAAAAATAAGGGATCAATACAACCCCAGATCAGTCACGCGATTGACAATATGAATAAGCGTTATCCATGGAATTAATTGGTACTATGTACAAAAGTACCTACTAATTCCATGGCGATGATATCATTGACATGAATGTTTTAATCACAACTGGTACAGTACGATTCATCGTATAATCCTTTTTCCGCTATGTTGGTACCCCAGTATGTCAAGAAGGCGCGAACGAGTTAGAAACATCATTTCAAAGCCATTTTATTTTTACCGCTTTCTAATGTTTTGAGTGTGATTTTTAGCACAGATTCCCAAAACTTAAACAAATCGCATCAAATTCTTTTCATAAATTAACCTCACCTTTGACAGATATCGACACGTACCAACCTAACGGAAATTGGTATATACGATGACAGGCACTGCAAAGAATTTTAATCAGTGCCACAGTATAATAATAATAATAATAATAATAAAAACTCTTTATTGCACAAAAAACACAGAGAGTATAAGACAGACAGTATAAGGTGACATACAAAAGGCGGCCTTATTGCTAGGTAGCAATTTCTTCAGGGCAATATAATTCCATGATGCCATAAATAAAATCTCCATAGTGAATACAGTAGCGGAAAGTACGTTAGTACTCTATGATCTGTGCTGAATGTCCATTATTCTATACGCATCAACAGTTACTTTTTTTATTAATGTAGCTTTTAAGTCCAATAACTTGAAAAGGTAGTTATTATTTATTTATTTATTATTTGAGTTTTTTTTTCAAAACAACTATTTTCTCATTTTCAAAATTATAATATCGCCGATCTAAAGCTATAATATCGTTCCTAGTTTATTTAAGTTCCTTGTATCAATAATAAATTGGTAAAATATTAACTATATTAGCTAATAGATAGATTAAATGGTGCTATGGCCGAGTTTTTCTTTCCTTTTCGTAACCATAGAATATTATAAATAGATCTTATAAGAAAGTTGTTAGAAGTTTAGGAAATAGATTATTGACATTGACACACATTCTATTTCTTTTATACAATACAGTTTTATCGAAAACATAACTAATGTTTAGTTTTGGCATTCATATATTCGTTACCATGATTGTCAAGATAGCAAGGTAGTTTTCTCTTATAAAACCAGCACCCCGACCGCCTAACGGTACATATTTTTCAAACCCCCTACAAGCGCTCTTGCTGACGCTATCACTTTCATACTAAAAATGCAATAGTGAATCAAATAGATGAATAGAAATATGTAGGAATAAAAACCCTATCGCAGAAGGGTTTTATGAGAGTTTAAAGTTTGCTAGCTATAGCGATAGACATAAGCTTTACCGTGAGGCGGTCGGGGTGCAGATCAGAAGAAATACAGCTATAAGTTTAATATGAAATTGAAGCTCACAAATTTATTGAAATTATAGTTAATTAAAATAAATAAATAACCAAAGAATCGATTACTTTCTTACTTATTTTGTAATGTTGCTGCACCGGACGGTAACGAAAAAGATCGGTAACGAAATCATATGGCTCCATATACATTGAGAACGATAACATCAAATAATTATTTTTTTTCAATAAATAAATTGTGAAGATAATTATGTTATGTACTATACTGAAAATCGGGTTGTGAAGTATTATGTCATCTTGATAACGAAACCGACAAGTAATGAAAACGATTTTTTTTTAGATTACCTGAAAACTACTGAACCGATTTCCACATCAAAAAATGGGACCAACTTGGGAATAAATCCGATGTAAAACGTTTGAATCAATCGGTTCAGCCGTCTTCAAGTAATCGGTGAACATACATAAAAATTTATAAAGGTGTACGGAACCAATTGATAACCCTTCTTTTTTTGAAGTCGGTTGATAATTTATGTTCTCAATGTCCTCAATACTTTATGTTTCCAATTCGTTACTTTTGGGATTCGCCTTATACGTTACCGCCAAGATGGCAACGAAATAGAAGTAACGGTACTAATACTAGAACATTTTTAAATTGAAATTTAAGTTTTAGATATTAATCACGGTTACATTTTCCGCGATAAGTATTTATTATTAGCCGGAACACATGTTTAGGGCATTTTTAAAGTATAATAGTAGCAACTTGATTGAAAAATACTCTAAGGTAATTTTGTTTCAGTAACATATTGAACAAAAACACACTCTCGACAGAACGCACTACCTTTGTCTAATTCCCTGCAAGTTCTGGGGTTTTAATATAAAAATAAATGTTGCTTGATGTAAAATAATACCTCAAACTATTTACTAAAAACTTGACTCGTACTTTGTAAAACAATGGTAACGGAATGGGGAAATTCCCCTTTTTCAGATTTCTCGGACGGGGCTAAGACTTGGTTTATTATTTATTTTTTGTATGAAAACAGTGCCAGTTATGGGTATTATAAAAAATATGTTTTTTTTCCCTAGAATACTTATTGCAATTCTGATAAAACATGGAGTTAATTTATAGACCAATTTGTTTTTAATTTTCTTCGTAGGATGTATAAAATTCGGATACGTTCCCCACATGACAACATTGAACCTTCTGATACTTATTATAAACTATAATTAAGTAATAAACTGTTTATGTAAAATTATAATAAGAAATCATTGTAAGATACATAATTGGGAGTCATTCACGGTACAAGAATTTAAAATTACTTACAGGGAAGGCTCATCAAAAATTAACTGTAAGAACGATTTCACGAATAAAATATTTTTTATTTCATTTAATTTTATAATGTTTAGACTAGTTTTAATAAACCATAAAAATTGCTATCACCTGATAAATTTTTAATCGATTTTGGTTAGTGGCTGTTTTGAAAAAATGCTTATTTATCTTTCGTAAATGCAAAAATGATTCGCTAAAGAAATTCATAACATAAGATAAGTAGATAGTGATAGTAAACATTGCACTCCCTCCAAAGAGCCATTCTTTCAAATTGCCACTTCTTCTTATCGAGTGAGGATTCGTGGCCACCTCTGGTGTCAGAGTTTATCAAGCCGCCTATAAGGCCTCTGACTTAGCTTAACGACTGTAATCAAATGACAACAGCCGGGACCGACGGTTTAACGTGCCCTCCGAAGCACGGAAGCTCTCAGTTATAATGCCACTTTACGGTCACCCATCCGACACCTGACCGTCCCGAACTTTGCTTAACAAACGTGATCGAATACGATCAGTCTGTCGAGCGCGGCCATCAGCGTTTCCACTTTCCACAAATTGCCACTGTCCTAATCGAAATAGTCGTACAGTCAACAGCACGTACGGCATTACATTTGCACTACGAAATCTGCCGCTATTACGAGCGACGTAAGGGCGCTTTTAAGGTCAGAGTGTTTACACTTTGACCTTGAAAGCGCCCTTACGTAGCTGTAAGCAGCCGTAGCCGTAGCTGCTTTTGACTGTACCAAAATCGAATGCCATGGCAAAAAGTAAAAACAAAACACAAAAAGTTAAAAAAATGCAGGTCAATACGCTATCGTCGGCAAGGAAATAAAACTTGGAGATACCTGCTATTTGGAACTTTTTGCTTATTGTTCGAAATGGGAAACAGCTGACTGTCGCTTTTTGCGGTATCGAATTATTGGAAAAAAGCTGTGGACTTTAAAAAAAACTGACGACCGGAAAAAACAGTCCCAACAATAGCTCTGGCAACAAATGTTTTTTATCCGTGTTTTCCGTGTTATTTATTCAGACGTTCGTTGCTGTGCTGGCAGTGCTCCAAACGGGGGCTCGATCTCAGGTCACTCGAAGTAATTTCGTATTCGAAACCAAGTAAGGAAAAGGAACACACACTATCAGTAATAACGACAGTAGCTGGTATATTAACATTATTACTTAAAAATCTTATCTAAATCACAGTATAACTGAATCATAGTAATTTCGATTCGGAGGAGAATTCGTATTCGAAATTATTTCGAGTAGACTGAGAATTAGGTCTTTTGCTGTTCGCGGCGGGTAACTTAGCCATTTAAACACCGCTATCTTTGTTTCGAAAACTACTTACATAATTTTCTTAATTTTTACATTTGGCAACATAGTTTGGCTCAATTTTAACATGTGAGGGCGAGTCTCATCAGACTTCTTTGTTTAAAAAAATCTGTCAAAATCCTATTCGGAAACGGGTCCATATTCAGTTGCATAAATCAGAAAGGCATATTCTAGAGCTGCATTTTTTTTTGGCATCTCATCATTTCGCATAACGTTCATGCAGAATAAATCATACCGCATACTTTTTTCCTTATATTTTTTGCATAAATGTTTTCACCATAACGATTACTAATCATAACATTTATATCAATCTTTCTCATAAAATTGTTGCAAATACTTTCATATTAACAAGTATACAATGTATACATGCAAATGCAAAGCATGCAAGCAAGCATGCAAGCATGCAAATGTGAAAAAACACGTCTCCGGCGCTGCGGAAAGTGCAGCCCCTTCGCCCTTGCGTACCAAATTATAAACACCGCGATCGGCTACTCATCGTGCTGTAGCTGCGTTTGGCGGGAGCTGCTCTCCCTCCGTGCACCCGGGCTCTAAATTGCACTCTAGTATTCGGCATACAACTACCACGGCAAGGCGACTACGGCAGTTCGGAATCGGGACCTATCCCTACCAAAAAACGCTAACTTAAATATAAACTTTTACTCTAAATTGTTGCATTTCGTATTTTATGTCTTTAGACGTATAACAAATTATGCCCTTTTATTTTTGGTTATTAAAATTATGTTAAAGGAAACTAGAGTAAATAAGAATTATGCCGATGAAACCATTCTGCGTTCATAAAACTCTGCTTATCATAAAATGTGCGAAAAGATTTTATGCCAAAACTGTTATGCCAAATGACACTATAGTTAAAACATTATGTGACCGAAATGGCACCCTTCGGAAATAACATATCAATAAAAAAGGCGCCTACGAATGGTAGGTCTGAAAAAAAAAGTAAATAAATAAATGAAATAAAATAAAATAATTGCATACAAACACACCAATAATTTTATTAAACATAAACGTTAAGTTTCATTAAGAACTTGTATTATGGATAACGGATAAACATTTTTATTTATTTATTTTTGTAAATACGTACATAATTTACACAAAAAACACTTAGACCAAAACAAATAGACATGTTCATGCACACAAATATTTGTCTTGTCTGGGGATCGAACCCGGGACCTCTGGCGCAAAAGGCGGGCTTATTATTCCTGTACCAAACGGTACGTTTTAAGGTGGTACGACTTCTATACAAACAAACATTAGACAATTATTGGTTCATCATACCTTAATAATACATAAATACATGCGCAACTAACTCGTTTCAGTTAATTGTTTGCGCGAAATAATAAAAAAAATGTACATTCATACATAAAACACGAATATACTAATATCTTATAATTTAAAAGTACATTTTTTTAATAATTTCGCGCAAACAAATCACTGAAACGAGTTAGTTGCACATGTATTTATGTATTATTAAGGTATGATGAACCAATAATTGTGTAATGTTTGTTTGTATAGAAGTCGTACCACCTTAATAACCGAAATTATCGTTCTTTTAAAGCTGCGGACATGATATGCTTGTGTCAACATTATTAGTATTGTATTTTAAAAGTAACTCTATTGAAAATTTTGAAGTGTTTATTACATAACTCTTATATAAGTAGGTATTACGAATTGCGAATTTACACATTGAGGGATTTGCATTAACAAAAAAAGATGTCAGTTACCTATCTTTGCAATAACAACGCGACAGCAACGCGACAGCGATAACTCACGTATCACCATAGCAATTCATAAATTATACGTGGAGTCGCTATGGTGATACGTGACTTATCGCAGCCGCGTTGCTGTCGCGTTGTTGTCGCGTTGTTGTTGCAAAGATGGGTAATTGCTGCTGCTTAGTCTGGGGTTAGCTAGTGTTGTGTGAATATGTCTCAAAATATTTTTGGGTTCCGTGGATACGGGGAATCTAGGTAGTTCACCAAAAGTGTTTTAAAACCTAGTTCTAGCCCTTTAAATAAAATAAAGTGGCTGTGACATACGGACGGACAGACAGACATGACGAATCTATAAGGGTTCCGCTTTTTGCCATTAGGCTACGGAACCCTAAAAATGGAATAAAACAGCTTTTACGGATTTTAAGTGCACTATATTTATCCGAAACATATATTTGGTACTATATTTTTGGGTTTTTTTTCAGTTTTTTGGTTTTTTGTGTTGAGTTGCCGTGGTCACGGGTTGACATGGACGGACGGAATGACCCGTGACCACGGCAACTGAAGAAGTGCCAAAACGTCAGGACACCAAAAAATATAGTACCAAATATAACTACGACTTAACTTAAAATTTGTAAAAGGACTTTTATTTCAATTATGTGTGCGCGAAGAAACTTAAGGAGGAGCCTGTGGCGCAGTGTTTTGCGTGCTCGGCCTGCGATTGTTGAGGTTAAGCAACTATCGCAATGGTCGGTCACGGGATGGGTGACCAAAAATTTACTATCTCTAGTTCCACCGTGTTTTGGAAGGCACGTTAAGCCGTTGGTCCCTGCTGCATTTGCAGTCTTTATAACCCAACAATTGGGCCCGCATGGTGAGTTATATGGCAAATTCTCCTTATCCATCCATAAGGAAGGCCACGAAGTCACGGATGAGGTACGAAGAAAATTAAGATGTTCTTTTAAAAAATCAAAGATATTTCATAACGTTTAGCGTTATTCGGTTGTAGTTGATCGACTCGACTCTTAAAATTAACAATTTTGTTTTTCCGCAACGCCTTTCTTATAGGTACTGCTTATACCCACCGAAGAGGTTCAAGTGTTTCGCGGGTAGGCGGAACTGACAGTGACAAATTGCGAAGGATTCATTCTGTCTCACCACTGCGACAAACAATAAACCTTTTTATGTCAACTTATTTTTAGCGTTATTTTTGAATGCCATCAATCAATCTATCAGCTAGGTAGATTTATCCTAGAATATATCTAGGATAAAGAGGGTACACTATGAGACACTGTAGACTCTCCATTTCCACCTCTTTCCGGTTTCTTCTTAGTTTTAGTAAAGATAAGATAAGATAAAGATAAAATATTCATTGTACACCATGATAGTTTACAAAAGTATTTTTGAAATAAAACAACTTTTACGGATATCAAACGCGCTATATTTCCACGAACTAAGTTGTAATTGTCCGTATTTTTAGGTTTTTAGGGGTTTTATGATTTTCCCGACGTTTCGGCACCTTTACAGCTGCCGTGGTCACGTGATCCCGTGAACAGTGCGCGAAACCTGAGTAGAATTAGGTAGTTTATGGTGTTCTACATACAGAATATTTACGCTTAATAATGCATAAACGCTATAAATACAATACATAAACATACAACATAATAGGTATATATTGTTTATATAAACATACTTAAATAATAAATACCATTAAATAATTATATAATACTATGTAACGAACGCACAAAGTATTGAAGCTCTATGATGTGAGTGACAGGTAGTGATTTAACGGGCCGTTTAGATCTATCTCAGGTGTAATAGTAACAAACATACAAACCTCACAAATTTTCGCATTGTCATATCAATAGGATTAGTAGGATAGGTTTACCATCTACTTGCAGCCGAGCCCAAGTGCGCGATGTGCGCCGCCAGTGGGCGGCCAGACGGGCACATAATGGGCAGTGTTCGCTGCACCCCTCCAGCTGCGAGAGGCAAACACCTCGAGCGAGGAGGAGGGGCCAAGGAAAGGGTTGAGGTGCGGGCAGATGCCTGCGCGCCCAGAGGGGAGAGGATGTCCGACTAAGGTCGATCCTGTCCACGTGTCGCAGACGACCGCGAGCGCTCTCTACCGCTCTCACGAGAGAGAGGTCCCAGATGCGCATCTCGCGAGCAGGAGGGTGCAAACGCACTCCACTTGGTGGGACCAGTGGGTGTTGGCGGGTGTGCCATAGTCTGCATTGCACGGTTCCACCTGTTGGGGGGATGGCCACACTTGCTCGGCCATCTCCTTTCCGCGAGGAGGCCCGATGGGGCTACGGCCGCCTGGTCCTAGGGGTGATTGCGAACCCTACACCCGTGACCAATGGCGGCCTGGAGGGCAAGTACTAGGAGTTTTAGTTGGTAGTACTTCAGGTGAGTCCAACATTTCGAATCGCCCCTACACCCAGGGGCGAGGGATGCGTGCAGACCATACTTTAAAAAACTCGAAATTTGACCTTTATCCAGTATTTATATATTAGAAATTTGTAAATTCATACATAAGAACCCAACATACTTTACAAAAAGGCAGGATATTCCGTGACAATATACCTCACGACACGGCCACAAGTTAATGATACCCGTTTATAATCTCCGAATGAACTCCTCTAGTCCATTAGACATGTCGGTAAAAATATACCATATATCCTCTTTATGTTACTATTTGAGGATTGCAATAAAATTTAATTGAATTGAATTAACCCTTTCGCAATCAGTGTCGAAACTTCCGGCATTTTTTAATACATCATGCTAGTTGGCACATACTAATGATACCCAGTGCAAGGATGGATTGTCCCAAATTCGCCTGGATTCGTTCCAAGTGGGACGATCTGGGACAAAGTATGTGAGCGTCGCGAAGGCTGTTATTCATGAGGTGCTTTCAAAAGTTAATCAGCCCTGACGGTAGTTCTACTCTGTTAACAAAAAAAATACAATTTGTGGTCAGAAATATTTTTGACTAGTTGTATCGGTCAATACACTTAAACAAAATAAAAAAAAAATACAAAATAATAATAAGCATGAGGCATTCTTTCGCTTGCTTGGATTTTCCTTTATTTTAACCACAATTTTATAACCTAACCTATCTAAACTGAACAAATATAAGTACAATAAATATCATTTTTAGGGTGCCGTACCTCAAAAGAATAAAACAGAACCCTTATCGCTTTGTTGTCCATCTGTCCGACCGTCCGTCTTCGTTTGTCTCAAATTCTCATTATTCAAATTAAACTTTTAAATTAAAGTTTAAAAAGATTAGACCGTTTATGTCGCCAGAAACATTTATTTCGACACTCTCAAGGGAATCAAAATTCTTAAGGTACTTCCCGTTGATTTAGAACTATGAAATATGGCAAGTTATATCGTCTTATACTACAAGTACAGAGGAAATCTGAAAACTATACATTTGTAATAAAATCATAAAAAATATAAGTAGTCTTTCGTTTTAAAAACTGAATTTCTGAAAAAAATCGGAAAAGAACTGCGAGACTCGGTTCCTGTACTATACATAATATTATGTAGGTAACCACTATAGGTACCTAGAAACCTTCGGTGGGCGAGTCCGACTCGCACTTCTCTGGTTTTTTTAAACTATAGCCTGCAACATAAACTCCGGCCGTGAATTTCGTTTACCCATGAGCCTTGATGAGTTCATGCAAGATGCGAAAACTTAAAACTATTTTATGAAACAGCTGATCTTTTGCGTTGTATGTCTGTAGTCTAATAACACAGTATCTCTAGCACGAACACCTTGCGTATTCGTATCGAGCACAAATCAAGAAGTACTGTCAAAAAATGTAATGATTAAAAAAATAATAGGAAAATGTATTTCTGTTTACGTCCGGTAGGAACGCTGCTTAAACTGTACATTTTTTGACGAAACGTCCTCGATAGATTTTCGTGCTACAGGTCAATAGTCAAATACTTAATTCAAATTAACCTTTCGGGCCCAGGATTATAAGACTCATTAGATATTCCATTATTCTCTGGACACCGATGTCCGGTTCGGGTTTAATCTTGAGTTTAATGTTAATCATTTATAATTTTTAAACGGACACTAACAAGCCTTATTAATCTTATTATAATAAAACCTACTTCAGAAACAATAAGAATTTAAAATAAAAATAAACAGAGAGCAAGCAGGCGTTTGTGCGGTATTACGTTCCGCCTCCCCAACGTATAATAATGAGGTAACGGGAAAATAATTTACCCTTATAATGTGCATATTGAATGCCCAATACGACCACCATTAAGAACCCTTACGATTATACAGCGTAAACTTTAATATTATTCTTCTATAATATTATAAATGCGAGAGTATGTCAGTTTGCTACTCGTTTGCACAAAAACTACTGAGCCAATTCGGATGGATTTTGGCACACAAATAGAAGATGAAAGAAAGAAAGAAAGAAGAAAGAAAATATATTTATTTGACACAGACATTAGAAATATGCTTAACAAATTATGAAGGGAAAGAATAAAAAAAAAAAGAAACTTATCTAACGGCTGCGTCAAAATAGGATACCAATTCAGCATATGTCGGGTTTGCGCGATCAGCGAGACCCGACGCTGATTTTCAATTGGCACTTTTTAAGAGATAAGATAGCCAGTTCCTCAGTGGTTGAGGATTCCGGGAGAGGCTCGCTTCCATTTTCAGCCTTATCAATACTTATAATCAGGTATTATGAAGGCTAAGAGTCCCGTCGTTAATAAAAAAAAAAAAAACGTTATTACATCAGGTTTGTAACAAAAGTGGTCCCATTTTTTGAATTTTTGAAATAGTTTATATTTTTCAGGATATCTTGTATTTGTGTTCGTAGTACCTCTTATATGTCGCAAGGTGATGCTAGAATACTAAACTGCGACAAGTTCATTTTGATTTGCAGTCAACTAGACGGCGCTGTTCTCGACTTTTTATAAAAAAGCAGACTTCAAAAGGTAAAAAATAAACCTATTGGAATCGGTGCCAGCCTATGTAAAACAACATCATGATGATGAAATATTAATATGAATTGTCTCCCCGTGAGAGAAACTCTACGTCGAAGATCAAAGCCAAAGCCTTAAAATTTTATCCTACATTTTACTTGTTCAGAAATGATATAAACTTCCTTTCGATGTGACTAAAGACACAAAGCACGAAAGCAAGGCGGCAGCACGCGTCCAAACAAAGATAACACTCAGACCAAAGTGCCATGTTTCGCCTTGGCTGGCACCGACTCCAAAAGTTTTATTTCTTACTTTTAGAAGTCGGATTTACCAAAAGTTTTTAACTTCACAATTTTCTACATACCTTATAGTCTTTTTCAACTAACACGATTCCTGTGACACTTAAAAATTTTCCGAATCGCGTGTACTATGTCAGCCAAATGTTTTTGAAAAATCATTTATGTAGTATATGTAGTTGAGACACAGCAGAACATCGTGAAAAATTACATCGTCCAAGTAAACAAAACAAGTGTTGGACTATTCGAAAGTAATTGTCTCTAACACCCATATTCTAAGTCGTTCCTCCAAAACTTGTCCTCGACTTAACGAAACCTCATAGAAAACCTCTTCGAAATACTCCTCGAAATCGGTATTCTAAGTCATAACTCCGTAAGGACCTGGAGGAGCCAAAGAGTACGTAGCCACTCCGTGTTAGGCCTAGCGCACACTACCATTTTTACCCACGACGAGGTTGAGTGGAGTGTAAAAAGTTTTGGAGGAACAACTTAGAATATGAGGGTAAGTCTATTTGAATAAAAATCTTTGACTTTGACTTTGAAAAATGCCCATAAAATGAAAACTACAGGGTCAAACTATTTTTTTATATACTTTATGTAACCAAATTACATTAGTGTCTCCCATTGAACAAAAAAAAAACACTCAAGTTATCGGTGTACATTTACAAAATATCGTGACAATAACATCGTGCACGTTAATAAAAATGCTCATAAAATTAAAAGTACTGAACCAAACTGAATATAATTTTTATTGGACTAAATGACTACTATTCCGCATCGAACAAAAAAATAATCACGTAAATCGGATCAGAAATCTCGGTGTAATCCGTGTACATAAACACAAAAAAACTTATGGTAAATTTTAAATATTTTTAATAATTTTTTGGAAAGCATTGGACCGGATTTCCAAAGGTCGCGGGTTCGATTCCCGTCTGAGATTTCACTTGTGGCCGAGTCAATTTTTTCCAATATTTTTCTATTTAAAATTTACCATAAGTATAAAAATAGCATTGAAAAATGCAAAAAATACAAAATCATAAACAAAAAAACTTTTTTCGGGCTCCAAATCTCATACTAAACAATGTCTACAGTTATGTTAAACCCTGAAATGGTGTTTAATAGTATGAGATATGAATAAAGTTATTATTTTATTTTATTTATATCCATACACTGCTACCGACACAAGCAGTGTCTCCGATAGTTAGTCAAAGTCAATATCATTTATTCAGTCTAAGCTGTTACAAGCACTTGTAAACCATCGGTTCACAAACCATACGGTGGCGGCGGGAGACCTTGTAACGAGAAGAACCGGCAAGAAACTCGCCAAGGGCTGTTTTTTTCTCCCAGTTTTATTTCATACAGAGTCATCAAGTAGAAAAGTGAGCCTAACTTAAGATGATACATACATGAGACAATTACAACTTTATATCAAAAAAAACAAAAAATAAAAAACTAACTTAAACCAAAAGGTGTACAGTTATATTGTCTGAAGTGGATGTCTCACGGCTGCAGCCAAAAAGGAAGTCAATTCAGCATTTTGCCGCACCCAAAGAGCCTGGCGCTGATTTTCAATTGACCCCTGGACATTCTTTTTGACAAAAGGATGCCAAATATGCCGATGCCAACCATCATTAGTTAATTTAGCAATGCTCATATGACAAGTTCCGCATACTAGAAAAAGATAATTATTAAAGAACTAATTTTCACAAAGCTGTTAAAATTAATTGCCATAAATATATACACAAATATTAGTAAATAAAAATCTAGACTTACATAAACTTAAAATCGACAAATAATCAAACCCTGCACCCTGTTGCGCTTACGTACATGAAGCTAGGAACAATGCAGCATATCAGTAAGGTCAATTTACATCACGAAAAGAAAGTACTAATTATAATATTACATTTATGGTTATTGTAAACAATTTTCAACTGGCAAAGAAAGAATTTTCGACAACGTTGATAGTTAATTTGACCTCGTACTAGAGGTACTGGTAACTTATTTATTTTGTGCTACTACAGGTAAATGAAACATATAAGTACAAAATTGAGCTTGTTTTGTGTGTGTGTGTGTGTGTGTGTGTGCGTGTGTGTGTGTTGTGTGTGTGTGCGTGTGTGTGTGGTGTGTGTGGGTGTGCGTACGTATGTATGTTCTAAGTAAAGAGGCTATATTAGATCATGTTTAATAAAATTTTCGATTTCGTCATAATCTAATGTCTTTAACCATTTGGTAAGGTTAGATTTACATTCCCGATAAGTCATTGGATATATTTCTAAAATTTTGTTTATTTTATTATATAAATATGCTGATAAGTGTTGAAACTGATTTCGAGCAAAACTACTACAAGTTCATTGAATCATAAAAACAATAACAATAAGATTAAACTATGTGTTATAAAAAAAATATTAATCTGTGCGAGATTTCACAACCTATGATTGGATTTCGGAACGTGACATAAATCTTTATTTTAAATTGTCTTTGTCTTGTACCTCCTGTCAGTGTCAACATTTACGGAATCGTTTTAATTGTTATTTATAAGTAACAATATATTCCTACTTTAAATAACTTTGAATTAACTATAATACTCCCTTTTTTATTATTTTAGTTTTTTATATCATTAAAACAACGAAAATAAGATATATTTAGATTAAACTTCATGTTGAAAGAAATTTTTACCGGAAGTTGACCGCAGAAACAGTAATAAAATGTCCCTCGCTGTTGTGAGGTGAAAAATTGTGAGTTGCGCTCGGCAGAAAAGTTTTTAGCGTCTTGTACCTTTGAAATCCTCGCTTCGCTCAGGATTCAATCATTGAACAATCCTAGAATCCTGGAAAAAAACTAACTTAAACCAAAAGGTGTACAGTTATATTGTCTGAAGTGGATGTCTCACGGCTGCAGCCAAAAAGGAAGTCAATTCAGCATTTTGCCGGACCCAAAGAGCCTGGAAATTAATTGCCATAAATATATATGTTACCGGAAATGTATGAAATCAAAGAATTGTATACAAATCCTAGGAAATGTGTACAATTCCGATACTATTTAGGAAATGTATAAAATATTGTTTAAAAAACTATTTAATGCATAGATATCCTAGGAAATGTATAAATTTCCTCGGAATTGTATATAATTCCAATATCGTATTAGGAAATGTATAAAGTAAATGCTTTCTGTAATAAAACACGTTGTTAATATTTTTTTTTATTATAACACTTATTGAGACAATAGGGTAACAGTCATACCGTAAAATAATAATAATTTGTTTATATTATCTTACTAATTAAAACTTCTAAAATCAACTATCTATTAACTTTTAACGTATCACAAAATCAACTTATATTTATTCTGATAAAATCAAATTTTCATTTGGCAATTAATCAGTCTGATAATTAAGTAATTATAAATGTCAAAGTATACAAGTAAATCTTTATATTATAATACTTTGTCAGTCCATAGCTATTTATTTTTGCAGGGTAAGCTCGAATGGCATTTGGAAGTACATAATACTTTATTTTTAAAACACAGACATCGTGCTGTAGCACAGTTTTTCTTGCAAAGGCACTTCTTAAATCCCTGGCCGGTTCCAGTGGATTGCAAGTTGGCAACTGACCGTAGTGCAATCTCTGTACTCGGTACATCGTCTGCATCAAGAAGAACTCTTGGACACACATTAATCTGAGATCGAGCATATAATTGTTTTAAGATACCGTTCTTGGTACCAATCTGATAGAGTTCATCATCGGTTTTAGTCAAAACTACACCAATAATGTTACGTGCATCACCTCGTCCTCTATCAACCTCAGGAACTGCAATTCGTACTGAAGCGCCAATAGGCACAGGGGCCAATTTCTTTTCACTTAATTTCAGCATTTTTTCGGCTTGTTGTTGTAGGTTTTTCTTAGCATTTTGACGATTATCTAGTACTTTATCTTTTTTTGAACATATTGGACACAAAACTTTAGACCCAAATCCTTCATCGGGTGATTCTTCAGCAACAGCGCAAATAGCGTGGATTGCACATCCACATTCTCTACATGTATGAGCTCCTGTAGTTTCTTGTGAACAGACGCTGCATTGGAGGGTGCAATTTGGAGATTGCGTGTTTGTTTCGCGTTGATCTAAAACGTCGTTAGAAAGTTGGCTTACCTCTGCCTCCGTGTTCACCTTAGAGAGTTCACATGCAGAGACTTTGGGATCTTCCTTTTTGGTAAGATCCTGTATGATTTTCTCCAAATCTTCTTCAGTTTCAACATTTTGCGTGAAATCATTGGGTAACTGTAAGCCAACTTTTACTTTACACCCAAAAAGAGCCTCATACGGAGATTGCTTGATACCAGCATGAAAAGCTCTGTTTTTCATCAGTTGGACAAATCTCAAACCCTCACTCCAATGTGAATTATCATTATCTTGCATCCACGTGGTTAGCATATTTTCAATATCCTGATTGGCTCTTTCCACACTCCCCTGACTTTGCGAATGCCTGGGTTAACCATGAATAATTTTTAAAGTAGGCCAATATGTTTTTAAATTGTCAATAATTCGGTTTGAAAATTCTCTGCCGTTGTCAGACTGAAGTATTGCAGGAGCACCAAGTAGAGCACCAAATATGTCCAATAAAGTGTGAGCCACTTCCTCAGCTCGTTTTCTTTTATATGATCTTGATACACCATTATAAATTTGTTATCACCGTCGGGCTGGGACTGAAAATCTATCAGATCTACTTGGCACCTAGAATTAAACTCTGAGGATATAATAGGCTTCACAACAATGCCTTTTTAAATGTTTTTTTGCTTTTGTTGACATGGTTCACAAAGTTCAAGATACGTTTCAATATCCTTACGTGTTATGTTTTTGTAGTGACTCCATAGCTCTTTCATCATGCGATCTCTTCCGCCGTGACCAATTCGAATATGAGCCTGGTGTAATATGTCGAATAACTCGCTATCACATGCGTAGTAAATAATAGTGCTTGTAGTTTCTATAATATCTTAAATGTTTTACATTTCCGATTGCTATTTAGGAAATGTATAGATTTCTTAGGAAATGTGTAATGTGTAAGTATAATATAATTTATTTCACACATTTCCGAGCGATTTTAGGAATTACATACATTTCCTAGGAATTGTATACAATGACGGATTACATACATTTCCGTTAACATATACACAAATATTAGTAAATAAAAATCTAGCCTTACATAAACTTAAAATCGACAAATAATCACACCCTGTTGCGCTTACGTACATGAAGCTAGGAACAATGCAGCATATCAGTAAGGTCAATTTACATCACGAAAAGAAAGTACTAATTATAATATTACATTTATGGTTATTGTAAACAATTTTCAACTGGCAAAGAAAGACTTTTCGACAACGTTGATAGTTAATTTGACCTCGTACTAGAGGTACTGGTAACTTATTTATTTTGTGCTACTACAGGTAAATGTCAAGGGGACGCGTGGGCGTCTGCTAGCTTAGGCCTAATGTACAATGTACAGGTGACAGCACGTCCAGCTTAACATCAATTTCGCCTAGCCTCCCGGATCCGAGGACAGAAGGGTTAAAACGAAAAACTATCACAAATAGACTATAAAACAGAACACGCACTTCGCCATGTTGTCGTCCACTAATACCTTTTTCACTTCACACTTTCTGAAAATGAGGTTTTGTCAATCAAGTTTAGGCGTAGAAAATTGCTTTTTGCGGCCTAGCGCGGCAAAGTACTTTTTTAATTTAATACCTAAAAATATGTCTTAATGCGTTCCGAATCGCATTATTGACTTTTTGTTACATATTTTTCTGATTTTAAATAGCTTTAAATTAATTATAATACTCCGTTTTGGTTTTATTATATTATTTTAGTTCATTTAAAATGAAAATGAAAAAATGAAAAAATGTTTATTTCTGTAACAAAAGTAGTTTAACAGAGATTTAAAGGTGGGCTCCCTCTTTTAAGTGCCAAGGCACCTGTGCCAGAAGGAGTCACTCTTCCTTAACAAAGCATACATGTACAGAATTATAAACCAGTACAGTTATAATCAAATAAACAATTAATTTACTAAAACTTAAGACTTGACTAATGAAACATATAAGTACAAAATTGAGCTTGTTTTGTGTGTGTGTGTGTGTGTGTGCGTGTGTGTGTGTGTGTGTGTTGTGTGTGTGTGCGTGTGTGTGTGGTGTGTGTGGGTGTGCGTACGTATGTATGTTCTAAGTAAAGAGGCTATATTAGATCATGTTTAATAAAATTTTCGATTTCGTCATAATCTAATGTCTTTAACCATTTGGTAAGGTTAGATTTACATTCCCGATAAGTCATTGGATATATTTCTAAAATTTTGTTTATTTTATTATATAAATATGCTGATAAGTGTTGAAACTGATTTCGAGCAAAACTACTACAAGTTCATTGAATCATAAAAAACAATAACAGTAAGATTAAACTATGTGTTATAAAAAAAATATTAATCTGTGCGAGATTTCACAACCTATGATTGGATTTCGGAACGTGACATAAATCTTTATTTTAAATTGTCTTTGTCTTGTACCTCCTGTCAGTGTCAACATTTACGGAATCGTTTTAATTGTTATTTATAAGTAACAATATATTCCTACTTTAAATAACTTTGAATTAACTATAATACTCCCTTTTTTATTATTTTAGTTTTTTATATCATTAAAACAACGAAAATAAGATATATTTAGATTAAACTTCATGTTGAAAGAAATTTTTACCGGAAGTTGACCGCAGAAACAGTCATAAAATGTCCCTCGCTGTTGTGAGGTGAAAAATTGTGAGTTGCGCTCGGCAGAAAAGTTTTTAGCGTCTTGTACCTTTGAAATCCTCGCTTCGCTCAGGATTCAATCATTGAACAATCCTAGAATCCTGGAAAAAATCAACTCGGCCACAAGTGAATTCTCAGGTGGGACTCGAACCCACGACCTTTGGAAAGCCGGTTCAATGCTCTAACCACTGAGCTACCGAGACTTGCGGACCACCGTCGAAATTCCCCAATACTTTTATATTTTTAATACGCTGTAGGCCAGCGTTGTCATATCAATGCTAGGAATATCCTTGCATTCGAAAGAAACATCTTTTCAGATGTTTAATGATCGATTAAGATGCAACAGCCAATCATTTATGATTTTAGATTTTTTGCATTTTCAAAGCTATTTTTGTACTTATGATAAACTAGCGGATCCTCGCGGTTTTACCCGCGTGGTGCCCGTTCCCGTGGGAATATCGGGATAAAATATAGCTTATGTCACTCTGGAGAAATGTAGCTTTCTAATGGTCTAAGAATTTTCTAAATAGGTCCAGTAGTTCCTGAGATTAGCGCGTTCAAACAAACAAACTCTTCAGCTTTATAATATTATAGTACTTATAGATTTTAACAGATGGGACTCAAACCCACGACCTTTGGAAATCCTATCCAATGCTCTACCCGACCCTACCGAGACTTGCGGACTACCGTCAAATTTTTTCTTCGACGGTGGTCCGTTTTCTTCCTCGTATCCTCATGACTAAGGGTCGCGACAGCATGAAGTGACAAAATCTATGAATGCTCTTCATGCAGTGCGGTTTTCGGCCATCCGCTTCGCTAAATACTTACTAGACCAACCGAGCATTAGTGCCATAAATCGACGCTGTTGTTTTTACAATTGTCAAATTAGCTAATGGTATCCATTTTCGTTTTTTACCATTACAATATGATCTAGATATAATATAATCATACTTGCAATCTCTGTAAAAAAATATTAAATTGTATTCTGTAGGGTAACGGTTCTAAATACCTTACACTCCTAAATCTTAATCTAGTACTTTTAACTTGTTATGATGTTAAAATATCCAGTACATACACATAACTCATGATCCCATTACGACATTAGGTTGGAAACCAACTCGGTGTAACTTTTGAATTTATGGCAATACACGAGCCGTTTCATTATTTATGGCACAAGAAGTTTCTGCATATGTTAAAGTTTGATACTAAGTTTGTTGCTACTAGTTTTGTTGAGAGGAGCTCAATGGCGCACGGTTCCCGAGCTGGCCTGGTAAAGTAACTTTCTTAATGGTGTGCTAAGGGATGGGTGACCAAACACTTTACTTTCTCGAGCTCCTCCGTGCTTCGGAAGGCACGTTAAGTCGTTCATTGGTCTCGGCTGTATTCTCTTCCGCTTTGAGCCCGCGTGGTGGGTCATGGCCTTAGTTTTATTTTAACTTATAATGGTTTTGCCGTTGATCCTAATCAAGCACAAGAGCTTAGACAGGATCCACGATGGAGCGAGCTATTCTAGAAGGTGCCTGTTCACCCTTGCTTTGAAGATCGACGGGTTATAAGTTCTTAAAGTAAAAAGTCTCGTAAATACAGACGCAGGGAGAGAGTGTCCACTCCTGTGCTGTGGGTAATATAAAGGGTGTTGAGTAGCACTATATTAAACAAAAACTCTTTTTTTTTTAAACAAACAGGCCCATTGATGGCCTATTCTCTTTATCCTAAAGTATTATAAATGTGAATGTTTGTTACTTAATCTATACTATTAATAAGAATCAAAATTCAGCGTGTGTCTGTACATTGCTTGGATTTGCAAAAAAAATAGATAAAGGGACTCAGAATAAGGAGCAGAACCAATTTCTATCATTTTTAGATTTTTTGTCTGTCCATCTATGTATGTCTGTGTGTTTAAATGAGCATCACACCAAAACCACTGATCTAAGTCAACAGAATTGTTTATATGTTTAAAGTCCATATCTCAACTTATCGTATAGGCTATATTGCATCAAAATCGGTCAAGTCTATCAAAAGTACAAACTGTATAATAGCATAATATTGGCAATTTAAGAAAAACCTAATTACCTATTTCTATAACATACTTAGACAAGATTTACTATTTTAAAATTATTCTATAATGTGTATTTCTTAAATTCATAAAAAGTTTAGTTAGTAAAAGTAAATTTTTATTAACAATAAAAGAGTAAATGTCTGAAATCCGTCAAAAGTAAAGTTATTGGCACTCTTAGTACAATCATTGGCAGCCATAAGGTACAATGATTGGCACTCAACCACACCTTCGTTTTTATTGTTTTTCTATTTTTGTTGTTTCTTTTGTGGTTTTCTGTAAAGGGTTAATGCCATATTTGGATCAGTTGCCATATTTAAAATCGTGGTCACATTTAGATCAATGGCCGAATGTTTTTTTTTCTTTTTTTTATGAAAATGAAGATATTTGTAACGTTTCTTCAGAAGGTACGCAGTGCTTGCGGTGTACCTTCTGCTTTTGCAGTTTATAATAGTTTTTGTTATGAAGCGTTTGTTGTGGATGACATGATTTACTGGAGTTTCTAATCTTGTAATGAGTTTATTTATTTGGAGATTTTTGTTTGTTCGGTTTATGTTTTGTTGAAATTTTTCAGAGGATTGATTAAGTGTGTTATAAGTTTAGTGAATGCAGAGGCTGTTGAGGTTTTTGTGGTTATTGTTGTAAGGTCGAAAGGGCTTTGAACGGTATTGGAGGCGATCATGTAGGTGTTGCGCTCGGCGCAAAACCTGGGGCAGTGCTGGATTAAATGATCGAGGGACTGTATGGTGGCGGAGTCACAAGGGTAGTAAGGGTCGGCGGTGATGTTAAAACGGTGGAGGTACTCCTTATGGTAACCGTGGTTTGTAAGTAGTTGAGTGATGGCGAATGTGGGAGGTATTGTGGAAAGGAAGGTGGTGAGTTCGGAGTAGGTGGGGGAAGGGTTTTTGTGTGTGTGGTGTTTTGGTAGAGTTCATGGGCGGCGGAAATGGAATGGTGGGAGTTTTAAAGTTTAACGTAGGAGATGGGTGCATGAATGTAGTCGGGTTGCTTGTGCAGGTCTGCGGCACTCTTAGCGGCTTGATCTGCTTCTTCATTGCCCGCAAAGCCCACGTGCCCTTTCACCCAGATGAAGTCCACTCTTGTGCCTGTGTTTTTAAGTTCCATCAGGTGTGTAAGTATCTGTGCAGCAATTGGATGCGTGGTGATAGAGTTTCTCAGCTCCATGAGTGATGATTTGCTATCAGAAAGGATGGTTGCGTGTGGGGTGTTCGTTTTGCTGAGCCAATTGCAGGCCCGTTCGATAGCCAGCATTCGGCTTGAAATACTGAGCAGCAGCTGTGTAGTTTTAGCTTCTTGGTGATCGTTGTTCCGTTAGTCTTGTAGGCGATAAACGCTGCGCCGACTTTGCTGTCGTGTTTGCTGCCATCTGTATAAGTTAGTGCGTCCAGATCGCTGGGTGTTGAAGCTTCGGTGTATTGAATGCCGGCTCTAAGGGATGGGTGGGGTAGGGTATGGGTGGGTGTTTTCATTTCAATTGGGATGTCGGTGGGAAGGAATTGGGAGGTTTGGGTGAGTTTGGTTTGTTCTATGTCGGCAATAGCGGCGATTTTGCTGGGGAGTGGTATGAGTCCTGCAATTGAGATGGCGGCAGGCGTGCTAAGGGTGCGAAATCCTTGTATGATTTTAATGGCGATTATCCTCTGGAAGGATAATAGTCGCTTTAGGACGATTTTGTATTTTAGTGTTTGTGTCCAGATACCAGCAGCGTAGGAAATAATCGGTTCAAGTACCTGAAGGTAAATGGTTTTTATGTTTTCAGGGTGGACGCCCCAAGTGGGACGTGTGAAAATTATTAATTTATTAAGTAATTTTTTGGCTTTGTCCAGTGTGTGGTCAATGTGTTTGATGAATCGGAGATCCTTATCTATTATTATCCCTAGGTACTTTATGCTGTCGGTAAACTGTAGTCCTATACCGTCCATATATATGCTGCATCCAGTGGCTTTCCAGTGGCCGAATGTGGTTGGGTCAGTGGCCATATTTGGGTAAGGGCCACATTTTGTTTAACGGTTACATCTGGAGCAGTTGCAACATTTGGATCAGTGGTCATATTTCATAAGCGCCACATTATGGTCAATATCCACATTTGGATCAGTTGCCATTTTTTGGATTAGTAGCCACATTTGGATCAGTGGTATCATTTGGGTAAGGGTGTCATTTGAATCAATGGCCACATCTGGATAAGTTGCCACATTTGGGTCAATGGTCATATTTGGGTTAAATCCTCATTTGGATCAGTGGCCACATTTGGATTGGGAAATCGTTTGGATCTGTGTCTACATTTGGATCGGTGGCAACATTTGGGTCAATGGCCTTATTAGGGTTAGTGACCACATTTGGATAAGTGGCCACAAATAAATCAGGTCGGTAGTCAAAATTGACCACTAGTAGACGGACGTAGAATATATTGTGACGCGCGTATGCAAAAGGCAGATTTGGAGTTTACGTGTCGTTCAGATTTTGGTTGCTTAGCAACAGTTGTTGATTTTAATTCTTGAAAAATATAGTTTGACGTAACTAACTACGTCCTTTTTGCTGCTTTTTATTACTTTAGCGGTATGGCGTGTATGAAAGATGGGAGTTGTATCTACTTATATTATTTTGTCGTTATTTCTAAAAGTTTAAGATCTTTTACAATTTTTTAAGAGACTTTAAAAAAAGGAGGAGTTTATCAATGTGTCGCGAATACAAGTGGTATTTTTAAGTGATAACATTTGTGCATGGTACTTATAAAACACTTTTCACTTTAAACCCACTCTTGGATGTTTGTACGATGATTTACTATTTTTAATAAATTAAAAGTACAGAGCTCACTATTAACGTGACAGCAGCGCCATCTATACTCGTTCGTTAGGTAGGTCAATTCAAAAGTAAAGAATATGGGCGACCTCATTGCCTCTTCCTTATTTGAAGTTGGTTAAAAATACCGCCTTACCAAAAATTTTGTCAGGAAATATTGCAAACAATGTTCAGGTTCTCACGCAAACGAAGTTGTGGGTACAGCTAGTTACACATAAACTGCTGAACGTATTTACATGAAACTTGGCACACATATAGTTTTTAATGGCTTACGTAAATAAGACATCTTTTCACTTCGCTCTTACTATTATTTCCTTCAAGAAAATCCAATGCAAATATTTTCCCCGCAAATATACCTATAAAATAAATTAGTTTCATGACTGCTGTAAATTGCCTATAATGTGATCCTTGAACTTGGAAACAAGATACGAGTAGCTTAGCAACGAGTTGCGTGATTCCATAGCAGTATAAATATCCTACATTTCATTATGATTATGTCTGTAGTAATTGCTTTGGTTGATAGAATCATAATTATATTTATATATTACTCATTCTTCAAGACAAAAATATTTGATCATTTCATTTAACGATAATAATATGACTTTATTAGCACATCCTTATTTATTATCATATATTGACCTATGTAATGTAATGTAGGTAATGATAATTTATGTAACATAGCAATTTTTTATTTGTGCTGCACAAAACCACGACCTCATGCAACAGTCAGCATCATAACCATCTGATTGTACAACGTGACCAAAACGATCTGATAGTATTTAAATTTTGTGGAGGCAACCAAAGTCACCATATTAATCCAAGCTCGCAAAGTGTTCAAAATATCTGAGCGCCCTTTTTTCTAATTTTATCTACGTTTTTTCAAAATTATGAACAACTAGCTTCCGCCCGCGGTTTCACCCGCGTGTTTCCCGTTCTCTTCTAACTGTGTGCCAAATTTCATGCCAAATCCGTTTAGTATGCGCAGGGACTTAAGGGCTGGCGCATGGCGGTATGCCTACAACATTTAGTGCCGTGTGGTGACGGCCTAAATATACAAGTGTCACCACTCCCTTACATGCCTGGGAAGTCGTAAGAGTCGACTAAGAGGCTCGACGCATTTAAAACTTGTGCGAGAGAAGGACAACTTTAAACAAACCCTCTACCAACCCGTCTGGCCAGCGTGGTAGCAGTAGTCCTAAGAACGCCACAATAGGCGTGAGCTAGGATAGGCCTTTGTCCAGCAGTGGACGTCCACAGGCTGGTGATGGATGATGGACAACATTTAGTTGATCCACTATTTTGTTGTGAATTTTAAGTTTATGAGAATATATTGAAGCGCGCATTTTCCATTAACTAGACTGTTCAGTTGTGTGAAAATCGCCAGAAGTATGTACACAATTCGACAAAACAGTTTAGTCGATGGAAAACTTGTATATTGAGCTATCCCTACCTTACCTACTTGGTCAGTTTTTTAGGGATATATTAAAAGGGCTGGGCTGGATACAACGTAAAACCTGCGTAAATTTTATATAGGGGCTTGTTACCGCCTCTCGGATACCCTCTAATTGAATTTGCACATTAACGTATAGTACTTCTTGTTCACTCATTATTGCAGCCGATTGGCAGGCAAGCACACCCTTGTATGGAGCACCTTTCTAATTATTAACAGAATGGTTTTTTTACTGGACGCTACATAGGAAGTTTGTATGCCTTTCTGCACGACATTTTATTTTATATATTGAATTATAGTTTGACATTAATTTTAAATACCTAAATAAAATATATTTTTTGACATTTTCGTATTGTGTTAAAATTATAAAAATTACTGACATTAGAATTAATCCTTGAATGCAATTGTTATTATTTGCTGACTTGTAAACTTTGGAATTTATATTTGTAATTTGTGATTTTTATTGTTTCTCTGACATTATGTTTTTCCTAATTTCACTCGATACTGACATGTTTGTGTTGTGTCTATGGAATGAATCAATATTGTATTAATCTAATTTTATTATGTACCTATATTTGCATGCTATTGTAAATGGCTGATTGGGCTGACATATATTTTAATGTCATCTGCAGTGTACCCCAAACAAGTGCAAATAAATGATTATGATTATGATTATGGACTCACGCACGCACGCTACACGACGGGCCCCTCGATCTCACTGGTTTTCACAAAATAAATAATTGCCAATTATCTAGTCCACGTTAAGTTTCATGAAGAAATTGTGTTATGGATACTAGATAACGGAGAAACATACTCATATACTTTTTGAAGTGAAAACTTCTTTAGCGGCGTTGTGCAAATCAGAGTTTACACTTTTTGAGATGGGTAAAAAATGTTAAAGTCGCGTCAGGACCTGATCGAAATTCGTAAGAGGGAGGGAGAGTAGACCGCCGGCGCGGCGTAGATGAGGAAGTAATATCTCTCTTTGCTCTTCTTCTGGCGAAAATTTAACTCCTTCTCCTCTTCTGCCGGCAATCCCGGAGTGCAACCCGTTGTTTTTTTTTAAATACATACATAATGTCCATATTAAACACCCAGACCAAGACCAAGATACATGTTAATGCACACAAATATTTTTCTTTTCCGAGAATCTAACGTCTGGTACATAGGCGGGATTAGTAGGTACCCATGCGCCAAAGAGGTCGTCAAAATCGTTAAAGTCGTCACTGGTAAAACAGTTCCGGGCGCGAGTGTAGCGCCGCGTGTCTGTCAGAGTGCATCACTTGCACCGTTTGTAGACAGTGCAAATATTGTTTAGCCTGTGGTGGCGCAAAGATTCGCTCGACGCAACGGTCGGTCACGTGATGGATGACCAAAAATTTAACCGCCTCTGTGGTCTAGTGGTACAACCACCGGTATCAAACCCAGCGGGGGTACATATTGTATTCGGTTTGGTTGGTGGTAGGACTTATTGTAAGTCCGCCTGGCTAGCTACCAGCTTATCTAAGTCTGACGCCATAACAACAATGTTTTCAGCATTGTTTTGTTCCGGCAGTTCGAGATAAGATAGCTAGTTCTTCAGTGGCTGAGGATTCGGGGAGAGGCTCGCTTCCATCTTCAGCCTTATCAATACTTAACATCAGGTATGATGAAGGCTAAAAAAAAAATCGATCACCTCCGCAGCTTCGGGCCCGGCTGCATTTGCAGTCTTTAAATCCCAGCTATCCGCATTAGTCCCTCGTGGTGGATTCTGGATGATTCTGGTCCAATCTCTTTATTTATCCCTGGAAGGCCAGTGCCCCAGTAGTGAGGATATTAAAAACGACTGAAGATGATCGCGATTACGGTTACATCATGCTCTTTATGGATGACTTCGAATTTTATCGACACAAAACTAGCTTTTGTCTGGGTAGCTCAGTGGTTACTCTATAGCATTGGACTGGATTTTCAAAAGTCGTGGGCTCGAGTCCCATTTGAGAATTCGCTTGTGATACCGAGTTGATTTTTTCCAATATGATTATATTTAACATTTATCATAACTAGATTTTGTCTTCTTTAAAGTCTAATTTATTTCTACTTATGCCAAATAAAATTGTTCAGGAGTAACAAAACATCCTAAAATATTTAAAAAAAAATCAATTTTATGAAATTCTTCCGGATAAAGTCGCGGTCCGAAAGGTACTTTATCCTCTTAGACCCCGTGTAATGATACAATAGATAAAATATCAAGTTGTGTAGTGTCGGCTTAGAATAGCACTACCCCCTCTCATCCCGTGGGTGTCGTAAAAGGCGACTAAGGGACTCAGCCTTCAGGAGATAGGCAGTAGCGTCTCCTACATACTTGGCCATACTGCGATCGCCAACCCGCCTGCCAAGCGTGGCGATTATGGCAAACCCCCCCTTTTGGGGAAGGCCTATACCCAGCAGTGGGTGTTTTATGGCTGAGAAGACGAGATAATATATTGTTCTCTGGACACCGGTCCTGCTAGCAAGTGACGAATTAAAATAATAATTAGTACGGATACATATATGGGCACTTTGTATATTCTTCCACCACTTTATCATACATTATGAAAAAAACATAAGTACCTACTTAAACCAAAAATGTAGGGACCCGAAGCTGTGTCAGATACCTCTCATGTCATTTGCCACATATCATCAAACTGACATAGATTTTCCTACCGGGAAAATATGGATTTATGTCATTACGTTGACTACTGAGTCCCATGAGTGATTATCGCAATTTGAATGTTCTATGTTCGCTTACTTGAATTAAACGTCGTCAGGAATTCCAAGAGCAGATAATAATAACGTTATATTATGTAACTAGTAGAAGCTAAAGCTGGAAGCAACTTGGAAATAATATAAATAGTTGTGGGTAAATTAATTATTATTGTGTGCGGTTTATTACAAATGCCTTAGCTACAATCTGCCAGAGAATTAATAGAAACAATTATGAAGTTTCCCTTTCCCGTGGGAATATCGAGATAGAAAATTGCCTATGTTACTTTCTGTCCTCTCAACTAACTCTAGGTATGCCAAAAATCAAAATGATCGGTTGATAAGTTAGGGCGTGAAGTAATCACAAAGAATCACATACGGATACGGCGGCATCACCGTACGGCGCCGCCGCCGCCTTATCGTACAGAAGCTTCCACATTCAAATTCAATATCATAATATATTCAGTCTAGGCAGCTACAAGCACATGTGAACGTCACAAAAGCTACGCCATCGGTTCACAAACCCTACGGCGGGAGACCTTGACGGGCAAGAAACTCGTCAAGGGCTGTTTTTTTCGCCCTGTTTTATTTCATACAGAGTCGTCAAATTGAAAAGTGACCTTAACATATCAGTGAGGTCAATTTCCATCACATAAATAATGATCCATACAACACTTACGGCTAAGAAAAAGACTTTCTGTGGCCTGTGCTTACGACCGTAGAATTTTAGGGAGAAACAGCCGTAGATTTTAATGGCTGAAAAATCATGTGTATCGCGGTTAAAAGCGTGACACTAACCGCCGCCCGGTTGCACCAAACATATAAAGTAACTGTGATGTGCTTGTCAAAACTGTCCCATAAACCCAGTAAAAGTATAACGTAAAAAAACTTGGTGCAACGCACGGTATGTAGGTATTGATAACTAGCCTTCCGCTAGCGACTTCGGGAGAATAATTATGCTGTCGCGCGGACTTATCTTATAAATCGCAAATGACTTTTATGTGACCCTATTTTCGAATAGGGGCCTACCGCCATCTCGTAGCGCAGTATTGTTTCAATTATTCTTTTTATTATTGAAATAATACTGCGCTACGTACCAATACAACTCGTACTAAGAAACTCTTATAGTAAGCTTGCAAGACGGAAGTTTTGTGACGTCATCGCTCAATCATCGTCTGCAAAGTGTGAAATGTGTCAAAATGTGACAACTTCAATAAAAACAAAACGCAAACTAAACGTTTTTATGACATGATGGTTTCTAATAGATGATAGTTGGCCTGCAGGATGAACTTCCGAAACATAATGAAAGTCCAAAATTAAATAATTACTAGGGCGGTTACAACCCGATCGGGTTCGTCGATCGACGAAAAATTCCAAATTATGCGAAAATAATGACACTTTTTAATTGCAGTTTGTGATCATCACGTTTAACATTTTGTATATTTTATAGTTTTCGGAACAAATAGACTCAAATACCTTTAATTTGATACCTTACTCGGCCGCGTACTATGCGCCAAAGTCCCTATCGAGTCGTCACAAATTTTGCGAACCTGAATTAAGTATATAGGTTAATGTTACTATTTGATGATCTGCACTGCTTTGTAAGCAAGTTTATTACATAACTTATTAATGAAAATGAAATCTTCAACTGTATTATGAATTTCAAAAGACCATTTGCAATTCAAACTGAATCGTGCAAGAAGGGCAAAGAGATTTTGGAATCGGTGGTTTACTGAGCTAAATTAAACTTGGGGTCGGTAGGTAGTTGCGAGGCATTTCGAAGTTCGCAGAGGCAGGATCACGAAGCCATTGATCTAAATTAAACGCCAACTTGGAATGGCCTTGCAAAATTATAAGGCATCGCGCAAACGAACCACTAACTTAACCGCCTCTGCAGTATGGTAGCATCACTTTTTTTTTGAATGACGGGGAGACTCTTAGCCTTCATCATAGATGAAGAAGCGAGCCTCTTCCGGAATCCTCAGCCACTGAGGAACTGGCTATCTTATCTCGAACTGCCGGAACACAACAATGCTGAAAACATTGTTGTTATGGCGTCAGGCTTAGATAAGATGGTGGCAGCTAGCCAGGCGGGCTTACAACAAGTCCTACCACCCCCAAACCGAATACAATATGTACTCCCGCTGGAAATCAAACCCGGGACCCCTGGGTCTGATACCGGTGGTTGTACCACTAGACCTATACTAATTGAAGCGCTCATGGTCGCGCTTGACAGACTGATTGTCTTCGATCACGTTTTTTAAGCAACGTTTTGTCCCATCAGCTAGGCGATTGCGTAAAGCCAATAGTTTTTTGACATTTTGACAGTTCATATTGTATCATATGCTAAGTCATTCCATACAAATTGCAATACGATATGAACTCTCAAATGAATATAATTACCTTACGCAATCGCACCCCAGGTGTCAGATGGGTGGTGACCGTAAAGTGACATTACAACCGAGCGCTTCCGTGCTTCGGAGGGTACGTTAAACCGTTGGTCTCGGCTGCTGTCATCTGATAACAGTCGTTAGGCCAAGTCAGAGGCCATATAGGCCGCTTGATAAACTCTGTCACCGGAGGTGGCTACTAATCCTCATACGATAAGAGAGAGTGAGAGAGACTACAAGATCTAGGGTTGGGTTGGATTCTCAGTAGAGGAACATATTGTTGGAAGGTCGTAGGACTAATTTTAGTGCACCCGGCAGCTACCACCATCTTATTGAAGTCTGTTGCCAAAACAATAAAGTTGTCCCTATTATGTTCCAGCTGAGAGATAAGATAGCCATTTGTCGAGGATTCTGGGAGAAGCGTGACTCCATCTTCTGCCTTATAAAAATTCAATCTGAGCCGAGAGCATACTTACAGACATGCATCGACGTAATCTTGATTCAATGCGATTAACCGTGGTGGCTGGCATTCCTTTGGGAGATCATTCGAATGCCCAAATCAAATATACGAAAATGTTCAGATAGGTTATTCTCTAACGGCAGAAATTAATAGCTGTCAAATAATTTTAAAACTGTTTTAGCCAATATGAAGGATGTTTGCTTTCGCCCGAAATTAATAACCTATCTGTAGATATGGATAGGGCTATCTCAGATAGTGGCCTAGGACTGGTTTCGTCGCTTAGCAACTGTCGTTATTTTGGTCGTATTAACAAAAATATTCTAGGCAAATATCTCAGATAGTCCAATCCATATCTACAGATAGGTTATTAATTTCGGGCGAAAGCAAACATCCTTCATATTGGCTAAAACAGTTTTAAAATTATTTGACAGCTGATGTGACGTTCAGTCATGTCAACAGCGTCGATGTTTGCTTACGCCAGAAATTAATAACCTTATCTGTAGATATGGATAGGGCTATTTGAGATAGTTGTCTAGGACACTGGTTTCGTTGCCTAGCAACTGTCGTTATTTTGCTCGTATTAACAAAGAATATCCTAGTCAACTGTCTCAGATAGCCCTAACCATATCTACAGATAGGTTATTAATTTCATGCGTTAAATAATAACCCCTCTGGTCAGTCGCCACCTTTACTTGACAAGTTGACATTGTATTATTAAGATTTAAGTCGCCACGAGTCCTAAAGATTGAACAAATTTTGACGGTAACAGCAATGTCAATTTTGCAAATTTTTCAAACTTATTATCACTAATATCTTTGTATGTGTCAGCTTAAAATCAAATATTGATTATCTGTGACCACATTTAAAATCAAACTACATTATGGTTGTGTAGGAAATAAAAATTTGACAAAAGAAAAATGCTTCTATTTAATTATTGCGAAGAAGTAATAGATACATACAATGTTATAAATTGATATAGGAGTACACGTCAATCAATAAGCGATTTATTTGGAAACATTTTGACGACCTGTTTGGCGCAGGGGTACTAAGCCTGCCTTCTGCGCCAGAGGTCCCGGGTTCGATCCCTAGACAAGACAAATATTTGTGTGCATGAACATGTCTATTTGTCTTGGTCAGGGTGTTTAATATGTATATTAAGTATGTATTTACAAAAAAAAAATTACTATTATGTTTATCCGTTAGCACAAGTTCTTTATGAAACTTAACGTTGGCTAGATAATTGGTGTGTTGGTATGCAATTTTTACTAATATTATCATCAGTGATCACAAGGGCATTGTAATGCGATACAAGTACCAATCGCACATGGTTATGTGGGAAAAAGCAAATATGGCTACCCCACGATTATCTAGGTACATTATCTAAGAAAAGGAGAAAACGTGTTCTTGATAAAATCTCATGGTTTGATTGTTTCACGTCCACGACACGAAAGTTCAATTACAAAGCATACTGCTTATGTACAAATGCTTGTATTTATCATACAAAATTTATTAGCCTTTATCAGGATCCGAACTCTGGACCTCAGACTAGGCGACACTTTAAAAGCCGGAGTCATCATTACCACTACCACTGCATCACTTCTTTCACCCCTTTTACAACAACATCAGTCTTTCTTAGGTCTAACTTATGAGTCCTTATATCTCTCAGGATCCTACTAATATTATAAATGCGAAAGTATGTCAGTTTTTTTGTTTGTAACACTTTAACTCACGCCAAAACTACTGAACGCGAATTTGGATGAAAATTGGCGCAAAGATAGTCGAAAGCCTATATTAAAACATAGGATACTTTTTACCCCGATATTCCCACGGGAACGGGAAGCACGCGAGTGAAACCCCGCGCGGCCGTTAGTTTTTATCTGCATTCAAGAGCACTAGCTATCTTGTAAAATGTGTGTATGAAGGGGTTGGTATGACCAAAAACGGCTGAAGCGTCATCATTATGTCTGGACTCATCAAAATTGGCGCAGTCAAGCGTGAAGATCTTAGAAATACCAATATACAGATTTACTTTAACATTCCCAACACCAGTGTAGATTTGTTAAAATGACAACCTAAGAATATATTATTTATTTAGTATCAGACAACATAGGTCCATTTGTTAGTAAAACTTAAAAACTAATTGTTAGTACAGTTACAAAATTCAAAAGTAAATTAAAATAAAATGATATCTAATAATCATCATAACATTGACAAAATAAAATAAGTATCATATCAAGCCATGAGATATCGCGCAGTATTGTTTTATATACAAACGTCAACCTGCTGGCGATCATGTGCAGGATCTGTTGGTGCTGCCCCGCACCCGGCGCACCAGGGATGCACATCTCTTCCGCATCGTTGCATAGAAACAGTGTACTCGCGCTTGTGCGAATGTTCAGCGAACATCCCCGACGCACTACAGAAGCGACGCAACCCCAACAGCACCTTGAATGCGTTGTTATATTGAACGCGAAGGGCACTATAGGACTTTAGAGTATATTGCCCTTGTCACCAGACTGCACTGCACTGTATGTATAAAAAAATGTACAGTTAGCTCTAAAGAGCGTTATTTTAACAATAATTGAGTTACGTGCAAATCTGTGAGCAAGAATGTTCGCTCTCACCGACAGCGCCCTGTTTATCTCTATGTCGTCGTCGTCCTTGAGGTGGGGGTCAAGATATGACCAAGATATTTAACATACGTACTCTATACAGAACATGAGAAAAGTAAAACAATAAAGTAATCGTCAGCGTATACTCCCAAGGGATAAAATCAAAGCAAGTTTGTTTAACTGTCCAGAATTGGCACCAGCTTAACAAAACAAACGGGTAAAATGCATCTTTGGAAAATTGGAATGCATCCAAATCTCAGCATCGGCGGACGTTTTGTAGTAACTTCACTAAAAATTGATATTGTCTGGGGAAATATGGCAAAGACTTTGTGACAAAGCATTGTTTGGTGGCTTCTAAGAATTTGCATCTGTCGTCTAAAATGAAAACAAACTTCTATTGTTGTTGTTGCTGTTTTAATATATTATTTGTATTTTCTATAGACGTAATATATTTCGGAGTCGATACCTCCCAGAAAATCTTTTATTTTTGTTTTCATGGTGCCAAAAATGTCTGACTATCTAATACTAAATATAAGCGAAATTATGACTCTTTTTCTAGTATTAGAATAATATCGTTGTCACTGTTAACATTATTTTAAGAAGTCAAAGGTTATTAAAAACACATTGAGTATAAAAAAATATGTATTACGTGCAAACTGTTTGGGATGATATTGGCGTTGTTTAATAAAACATAATTTCAAAATAATTTCTAATGGAGGAAATATTATAGTAAATCTTTAATATACCACTTTATACCGTCCATGCTAGGCTCTGTTGACTTTGTGAAATTAGTATTGGGACCCCAAGGAACAACCGCTGTTGCCTGAAAATGATTAAAGATCAACGTAACGGGCATTTAGTTAACCAAGTTTATTGGAATATAAGCTCTATTAACATATGAATGGGTTCAAATTATCATTAAATTTGCAATGTAAAATTGACACCGTTTAATGCACTAGAAAATGTCAAATGTGGAAAATCATTACGTCTTGAATGGTCTAAGTTCATCCCAAATGGCAAATAATGTTTAGGCCTTGTCTTGATTGTCTTCGCATACCACTTTTCATTATTCCTCGTAGTTTTAATATACCTCTTCTTTGTACGTTCTTCTTTTGTTGAAGTTTGTTTATCAGCGCCATTGTATTTTTTGTCAACTGAGCTGGGTGGTTTTGTATTATACAATTTAGCTAATGCGTCTCTTATACTTAGAAAAGCCAAAAAATCGTCTAAACTATAAAGTTTTTCAGTCACACTTGACTTGTTTGTGCTATTTATATTTGACCCAGCACTACCGTTTATGTTTTCCATTACTTCAGTTTTATAGTTATTATTAATTGAAGTTTCGTTTAAATTCGCTTTTGAATTTGCTTTTTTGTGACTAATTTCTTCAGTCACTAGTTTAGGTTTACTTGTACTATTTGTATCCATTTGTGAACTAATTTCTTCAGTCACTAGTTCAGGTTCATGTGTACTATTTGTATACATTTGTAAAATAATTTCTTTAGTCAATAGTTCAGGTTCACTTGTACTAGTATTTTCTAAACTATTTTTATAGCTCGAATCCACAAATGTGTTGTAGTCACTGTCACCGTTAGGTTTTGCTTTTATTTGAACACTTAAATCAGTAATATTTTCTCCTTTTGAAATCCACACTATGTTAGTGCTATTGTTAGTTTCCTTCTCTTTTAATTTTAAAACATTATCAAGTGTAGCATTCTTGGTTACGAAACTTTTTCCGCTGTCTTTTAAGTTTGATGATGCCTTTGTGTCGTCAGTATTTCTTTTATTAGGTTTATATACCGTAGTATTGATGCCATGTTTACTTATATTTTTTAAAGCATGAATTGCGTAATTTGGCTTTAAGACTGGAACGTCTTTCTTCGAAAATAATGTCAAATTAAGTAATTTACTTTCTGCAGCGTTCATGCTAACCGTGAATAATGTATTCACGGTTATGATTAAAATTGTACCAATAATTGTAATATGGCCAACAAAACCCATAATGTAACTAAAATAGCCAGTTTTTGAGAAGTAAACAAAATTTTATACGTTTAACGATAATGGGCAATATTGATAGGTATCGTTGGTGTGTCCAATAAGGTGTGTTATGTACGAATTAAAATTCATTTCCAAGAACATGTTCGTTAACTTTTAGCTATTGATACCATACCTCAGTAAAAGACGCTAGTGATTAAAAAAATTCAAGTTTTTCTACTCCTTAACCTAGCAGTTTGCATATTGAGGATTATTTCGTTTTTAATTATCAAACTACTTATAGGGTTGTTTGCGATGGTAGGTGAGGTGAGTTCTCATTAGGCTTTAACTATCTGTGTGTTAAGTTTTATCCAAATTCGTAGAGCCATTTATAAAAGTAGGAAGTAGGAATTAGAACATGGTTATGCTTGTTAACACAGTGTATCATAAGCCTAAAGTGGATTAAATCCACTTGAAATAAAACCTGTCGTACAGCTAAAGAAGGTGAAACTGGTGTCAAACGTTAAGTTTACATTAAAAATATAGAAACCAGCTAATACTATGTACGATTGGTAAATCAATGAGCATTGTGTAAATAAACTTTCTAGGCTATGTAATTGCTACCGATATAATAATGTAGATATCGTTACTTTTATTGGGCTTGCAAAAATTTTAAAGAGTCAATAGCGTAATGAGTAAGCATGTTTTTTTTTTTATTACGAACAGACTCTTTCATTTTATTAATTTGTGTACAAACTAATCCCTATGCTGAGTGACATGGTGATAATCGTTCGTTCGAGTATTCTGTGTGCGGCCAGGGCCTGGAGTGAGCATCACTAATGAGGAGCTGCAAAGCAGCCGCACTGATTACGACGCGTCACGTTTCGTCTTTAGGGCTGGCAAAACTCAAAACTCAATATCATATAATAATATATAGTCTCGGCTGGCCCGTTACAAGCACTTGTGAGTGTCAAAGGAGGAGGTTCACAAAGCCCAACAGCGGGAGATCGCGTAACGAAAAGAGCCGGCAATAAACTCGTCAAGAGCTGCAAAACTGTATATTTTGCCAATTCCTCAGTGGTTGAATATTCCGGGAGAAGATTATGTAAAAAAGGTATTCCTACTATGTTTAACCTACAAAACAGGGAAAGGCTTAGCCTTCGTCAAAGGTGTTAAGTATGAAGGTGGAGTTGCACTTCCCGGCAGGCTGATTGTCTAACAAAAGTCACCTAGCAAACACTTTCTTCGCTGCCATTACTGTCATATTTTCATACTATTTATCAGCTATAATAGCGACGAAACTGGAGGTCTACTCTCTAAGCACGAAACCTGTAGTTTCGGCCTAAGTAACGGACGTTTCCTACTCCGTATCACCTACGGACAGCTTATTAGTTCGGAGACCCAAACTAAGAATGAATGAGAATACGTTTTGACATTGTCCCTACTCCCGATGTGTTTGTGCCGTTTGTCCAAAACTAGTACATCCGAAATCAAAGAGTGGGCTCCATCCGTAGTTTCGGGAAACTTACGGACGGGAGCCCGTATCTTAGTTAACGGGCTTACGGAATCTTCAACCACTGGTTAACTGGCAAAATTAAATCCAAATATAATAACATTGAATGCCAGAAAATTAACTTGCAAGTATAACTTTAACTTACAAACACGGAACACATCCCCGAAACCTCTTTCGACCGAAACTTGTTAAAGCTCGTCAAAAATTTCTAAACGTCTTTCAAACTTTTAAATTTTTATTTAATCTCAGGATTACTATGACTTCTTAATGCAGTGAATAATGGCATTTAGTTCTTCTCGCGGTAAGTAATTCGCCTTACAGCAATGTCCGTTAACTACTGCTACAAATGATGATAAAAAATATTATTTATGATAAATTTTAAATAGAAAAAACATTGGAAAAAATCAACTCGGCTACAAGTGAGTTCTCAGATGGGAATAGAACCCACGACCTTTGGAAATCCGGTCCAATGCTCTAACCACTAAAGCCACCAAGACTTGCGGACCACACCGTCTAAATTCTCCAATATTTTAATATTTTTAATACGCTGTAGGCCAGCGTTGTCACATCAATGCTAGGAATATCCTTGCATTCGAAAGAAACATCTTTTCAGATGTTTAATGATCGATTAAGATGCAACAGCCAATAATTTTTGAATTGTTAATTTTGAATTTTCCAATGCTATTCTTATACATAAAATAAATTTTAAATAGAAAAATATTGGAAAAAATCCACTCGGCCACAAATTGAATTCTCAGACGGGACTAGAACCCACGACCTCTGGAAATCCGGTCCAATGCTTCTGGGTTATGTATATCAGTGCTTCTGGGTTATTCTGACCATCAAAGAATGACCCAGAAGTTAATTTTGCTGAGACAGGGCCTGTTAGCAGCACTTATTGTTCTTTGTTTGTCTCAGTTCGTCATTTTGTTTTGATGTCTAGTAACAATATAATTCTTGCCTTTTTGTCTTAATTAAGTACCTACTTGTCTGATTGTATTACTGTTTTTTTGTGTGTGTTGTTAATAAATGGTTTCTATTCTATTCTATACTCTCTACCACTGAGCTACCAAGACCTGCGAACCACCGTCGAATTCTCCAATACTTTTATATCACCGCTTCTGTGGTCCAGTTGTAACAACTACCGGTATCAGACCCAGGGGTCCCGGGTTCGATTCCCAGCGGGGGGTACATATTGTATTCGGTTTGGTTGGTGGTAGGACTTGTTGTAAGTCTGTCTGGCTAGCTACCACCATCTTATCTAAGTCTGACGCCATAACAACAATGTTTTCAGCATTGTTGTGTTCCGGCAGTTAGAGATGAGATAGCCAGTTCCTCAATGGTTGAGGATTCCGGGAGAGGCTCGCTTGCATCTTCAGCTTTATCAATACTTAACATCAGGTATGATGAAGGGTAAGAGTCGAGCCGTCGTGAATAAAAAAAAAATATTACGCCGTAGGCCAGCGTTGTCACATCAATGCTAGGAATATCCTTGCATTCGAAAGAAACATCTTTTCAGATGTTTAATGATCGAGTAAGAAGCAATAATTTATGATTTTTGAATTTTTGCATTTTTCTATGCTATTTTTATTCTTATGATAAATAGCATAACGGTTAAAATAATTAAATACCATGGTATGGGGGCTAGATGTTACTTACGTCATTTTCAAAAAGGTACCTTTATTTTGTGTATATTCCGATTATTTATTTAGTTCTTTGAAAAAGGAGAATAAAATTCCGGATGTTTCAAAACAAATTTACATGCTTCTAGAATGTAGATGGATGTAAAGGTCAAAATCTTATGCTTCACAAAGTGAGATCTACAGCCATTGATATAAGTTAGTTAATATTCTTACACATCCTTTTGTAGCACAAATACTCTATCCACGTCGCATGAATTTCCCCACGAAATAATGCCATAAGAGAGTATTGGATATGCGTATGCATAGTATGCAGTGAGTGTGGTCTTGAAATCAGTTACACGTTTCAAATGATGGAATGCATTTATGAAAGATGATAATTTGTTATAATTTTTTGTATGTGTGGTTTCCAATTTAGACGAATGTCCAGATAAATTCTTAACCCACTTGTGCCTGAAATAACTTTTTTTGAAGTATTGATTTGAAATTTGGTACACTTATTTCATTGGCGTTAAAACCCCCATAAAAAAAATAAAAAAAATAATGCCATTTTCAGAAAAGCTGGAAAATGCCGTGTCGTAAACGACACAGTAGGAACATCCACTACTATGATGCATATATGTAAAATTGTTGATGAGTTGATGTATGTAAAATAAAAAAAATATAATTGTAAATCGGGTAAATAATAGTCTTAAAGTGTGACAAAGTGTTTTAATTAAAGTTTCACTATAAATTTAATTACTCGGGGGTATGATACAGCTCAAAACAACTTTTAGGGTGTAATGTTACGTTACATTTTAGGCAGTAAAAATTTGCACTTTTATGACAAAAGGCACAGCGTAATCGTTCTTCCCTATATTTCACGAGATGACCATTGTAATCATACTGCAGAGCACTGGGGATATTTAGTGAAGCCTTTCTGTCTTTCAGATTTCGTGTTCATGCTAAGCAGAATATTCACAGCCACATTCCTACGAAAGTTCAAATGATCCATTTGTCCTCCATCCAGCTTATATAGTTGCCAGGCGTTATGAGTGGCCATATCGAGACAATGACTAATCAGCGAAAAATACAATTTTTTTCAACGAATACAGACCAATATTTTGGTCAGCACGGTCTACACCCCCCATATTTTCATTGTAAACCTTTATCATACCAGGCTGATCAACGTTAATATATTTTTTCTCTTTTTGGGAAAACCGTTTTACTTTGCTGACGGGCAAAACTTTTACAGCATTTGATGCCGCGGTGACAACACTGTTATCGTTCCATTTGCACACCACAATATTTTCAGCACTCGCAGATTTATATTGATACGTGCCACGGTCTGATTTTTGCATCTCTTTATTTGCGGTCAAAGGGCATTTAGATAACCGTTTCTCTCTTATGGTTCCTGTAGTCAAAGTAATCGATAGGTTTTTTCTTATTGATTGGACCTTGTACGTTTTCCCATGTCTTGAATAAAGGTCTAATATCCCTGGAAGTCCATTTATAAGTACTATTTTTAAAACTAGTCACATTCGGAATGCCAGTTGAAGTAGATGGTATGGGTTCTTCGGACGAGGCAGAGGCACGGAAAAAAGGAGATGTCCGAGAAACACTTTCATCGAGCAAGTGGATACGACGCCTTTTAGAAAGTTGTTCTAAAGGTAAATCGTCTTCACTGTCGTCAGAATATTCCTCACCGATTTCAGCAGGTGCTCTCAGTTGGGAGCCCGGAAGATTTTGAACAAGCACAAAGTTTTCGTCTCCTGAGTCTTCATCGGACACTTCTGCGTTACAATTTTCCGGTGGCATAATCGTAATAAAGTCTGGAACTGGATCCTGATCATTTTGCTGCAATTCCTCAATAATTACATTGAGAGTTAGTGGTTTTCCTGGATATCTAAAACAAATACATTAGATGGTAGTGGATGTTCCTACCGTGTCTTTTACGGAACAGACAAAATAAAAATAAAATGCACTATGAAAATTTATTTCAATCATCATTGTTTTTATATTTCTGGAAATCTTAGGAACAGAATATTGGAAAACATAACAAAAAATAGAATATATCGTAATAATACATATTGTGAACTTACCTTGAATTACTCATAGCAATTATGACAAAATTTACACTTTTACTCCACAAGCAAAATTATTTGAAACACACTGTTATCACTCTACAATGAAAGAATGAGGTCTCGACAATGAGTCAAGACACAAATAAATATGTGAAACTACCGTCGGAAATCGTAATATTTTTTTTAAAGTGGTGTGTCGTATACGACACGGTAGGAGCAAGTGGGTTAATAAAGTTGCAGAGTTACATATTTCCAGTTCCATGCCATTGTACTCATATGATATCTCTAATGCAGGTGTTTGAAACGCTTTAAATTGAATATATATTTTGGGCTTATAGTGAATTTTAAATAGAAAAATATTAACTCGACCACAAGTGAATTCGCTCAAAATATCGTGAAATATCTCATTTGTGGGCGAGTTAATTTTTTCCAATATTTTTCTATTTAAAATTTATCATAAGTATAAAAATGCAAAAATATAAAATGATAAAATATATTTTGACTTTGAGTTGCCAGCCCTAGTTGAAACACAGTCGCGATTTTAATCAAAACCAGCGAAAGTAATGAGCAACACCTGATGACGAATTTCCATAATTTGTACGACGGATAACGTTGACAAGGTGAACAAATATACTCGTACATACACATACATCGACTGTTCCAATAGTACAGTGGTAGTGCCGACTGAGTGGAGTCGTGCGTTCGATACGAAAGAGGTTTCAACGTTTTGGCCTCGTCACCGTTCCGCCATTTAGATTTTTTTCAAAATCACGCCGCTCAATAGTTCCTGTGTAAATGAATAGGGAACGTAAAGCTGAACAAAAAGTATCATAATATCATAGCGAGCGCCCAAGGAGCGGCGTCCGTGGCATTATTTTTCTCACCAAGAGAACGCGCTTGCTCACACAGCTGCTAGACCTATGGACTATTTGACAACTTCGGGGGTACAAATGTTACCTCATCCTCCGTTCAGCCCAGATTTAGCGCATTGCGTTTTTTTTTTATTCCCAACGGTAAAATAAATGCTTCGTAGGCGAAAATTTAGCGCTGTAGACGAGGCCGTCGAAGAATTTCGGCTGTTATTTTTCGACGACCCTTTTTAAATATTTTGAAAGCTAGTTCACCCGAATACATAAGTGCATTGGGATTGGAGGGGGATATTTTGAAAAGTTGTAAATAAACTTCAATTTTTCATTTCACTAATTATCTTTAGAACAGTCCACGTATATAATAATTAGTAACTGAACTCAAAAAACACTGGCGATAGAAAATATTTTAACTGGTACAGTTGCCACTAATTAAAAGCAAACACGCTGTCGGTCGGTACGTTTTTCTCTTGAAGGTCCACGGTCAACGGACAAGTTTTCAAGAAACATGTAGAAACGACATTTCATAATATTTAACTAGGAGTTTTAATTAAATGAAGACTTGAGAAGCTCGTCCCAATGTAATTCATCCCAGCATTTGATATGTAGTGTAGGTATTTATGACCTCAGTTCTAAGCTAACCTATGTAATAATCATGAAAAAAATGAAAAATGTTTCGAGTCCCATATGAGCGAGGTGAGTAGTGGTTTTTTTTTCCTGGTATATTGTCTTATTTGTTTTTATGATCATGAAAAATGGTTTAGGGCTAATTTCATCAACTGATTAACCGAGTGGTTTAACCCTCTAAATATTTAGTTGATAATGGCTCACTCTAGAGTCTAGATGTAAATGGTATGGTTTCTAGAAAAAGAAATATAAATTATTTATTTGCTCAATTCAGTGTGATTCATTGAGATGGATGACAATGTGTGTTTACTGTGGTCTACTGTATTCCACCTTAAATATTGTAGGCATGCAAAAAATATTTATTCATTTAAATTGTACAATGTCAAATTATTAAATATTAATTAAATTCCAACTCGTGATTATGTCAGTATAGAAAAAAAATATGAAGACAATATAAGTAGATTATAGTTAAATTTTTATAGTCATATTCTTGAGTCAATGTCCTCAAAATGTATTGTTAACTTGTTTGTAGTCGAAGTATTCTCTTACAAAGTAAAAGTTGTTTTCCATAAGCCAGCGTAACAAACAATGTTTAAACTTATTTTCTCTCCCTGCTAGTTCTCTTACTATCTTGCAAAACTTATGCGAAACCTTCGCTCCCATGATATCCCAGAGGATTCTAAGTCATTTACTAAGTCGTCATGATATTTGAGTAAAATTTAAAACGAGGCCGAGGTAACAAGCTTGGTTATTCAAATACACTAATACTAGCTTCCACCCGAACTTCGTCCTCGTAGAACCCAAGATCCCTGGCATTCAGTAATAAAGGGGCCATACCAACATTTGTCTGTGTAGTGCCGGCCTAGAATAGCACTCCCCCCCTCATCCCGTGGGTGTCGTAAAAGGCGACTAAGGGAATACAGCCTTCAGAAGACGGGCAGCAGGGTCTTTTAAAATCTTGGCAATACTGCGATTATGGTAACCCTGATTAGGGGAGGCCTATATCCAGCAGTGGGTGTCATGTGGCTGAAACGACGACCAACATTTGAGGTTAGTTAGATTTATCTCATCGTCTTAATTTATTTTTTATTTTTTATTATGTATAGGTTAGCGCTTGATCGCTATCTCTCCTGATGGTAAGCGATGATGCGATCTAGGATGAAATTGCCTAGAAGATACCTATTCACACGCGACTTGAAGACCCCCAATTTGTAAGTATCAGGAAACACAGACTCAGGCAAAGCCTTCCACTCTCTGGCAGTACGGATGATAAAATTTGACGCAAAACGTTTAGTGCCAATCTTTGGGATCTCAACCATAAAGCGGTGGCGCATATTTGTATGTGTGGTTGTCCGATGGAAGAAGGGCAAAGGTGGAATTAGGCTGTGCAATTCTGCCGCACACTCACCGAAATGTATCCGATAGAAAACCGATAAACTTGCAACCTTTCGTGTATGCTCAAGGCTTTTGAGCTTATTATGAAAGAGGTCATTGTTGCCAATGAGCTTCTTGGCCCTCTGCTCAATGGACTCAAGCGTCTGCAGCTGGTATTGGGCGGAACTCATTTACGTTTATAGGACCACCATCTCCTTAGTCGCCTTTATGACACCGACGGGCTAAGATGGGGTAATGATATTCTGAGCTGACACATACCTACACGGCTTAGATTTGTCTAACATAAGCATTATTACCTATTAAAAAAAACAGTCGAAGGATATGAAAGAGATATAACGATAGATTACGTTAAGTTGATAGTAAACGTAAAGTTTAATGATAGTTTGAGACACCTTTTCTTTTGGTTTTGTAAATAATACAACACTGGGATCCGGGTCGTGGAGGCCTGGTGACTTGTGAAACGGGTTTCTTACCTTAGGGCACCAGTCTCCGCAATAATTTTAAAATGTTATAATGTATTGTAAAAACCAAATTTGACGACCTGTTTGGTGCAGGGGTACTAACCCCACCTTCTGCGCCAGAGGTCCCGGGTTCGATCCCCGGACAAGACAAATATTTGTGTGCATGAACATGTCTATTTGTCTTGGTCTGGGTGTTTAATATGTATATTATGTATGTATTTACAAAAAAAAGTATATAAGTATGTTTATCCGTTATCTAGTATCCATAACACAAGTTCTTCATGATACTTAACGTGGGCTAGATAATTGGTGTGATTGTATGGTTTTTTTTTTTTTTTTTTTTTATTATTGTGTATTGTATTGTGTAGAGAAAAAGAAAGTATTTATTTATTATAACTTTTTAATATTGCATTTTACAATGCTAATTTTATGTGATAAATAATAAAAAAGTAACTAGTCTCATGTCGCCCTGGCGACCCGTCATCCCATCAGGGCGACATGAGACTAGTTGCTTTTTTCTAGTTTATTTTCTTGTTTAATATTTATTTATTTATAAGTTTTTCAAACTCATAGGTAGGCTATTGAGCTACATGAGCTCATCCCACCAGCTCCGTTTTACTCTGTAGTCCAGACGTACGGCAGGCTATCACCATTACCTGGTTGATATTCCTCGTCTGCGTACAAAGCGCTTCTCCTCATCTTTTATCAGGCGCACAGCAAGGGAATGGAATTCCCTGCCTGCATTTGATTGCCCAGGAGCCTATAACCTATGTTTAAAGCTCGCGTGAATAGGCTATTTCCAGGGAAGCTCGGTCCATCTTCGGCTTCTTCTTAAATCTAACTGTATTGTTTTGTATTGTTTATGTTTCTTTTTAATACATGTATACTGTATGTCGAGGACAGCAAAAGAAACGGCGGGTAGAAAAGGAAAAAGGATCGTATATTAGGAAAAGTAATATTTACAGGCAGAAGGAAAGACAAGTTAAAAGAATAGCTATGACAAGGTCCAAAAAAGAAGAAAAAAGCAAAGAGTTAATACCATAGCCTAGGTATTAAAAACTACACAGTATAAAATACTATCAGTGGGTCCGTCCTTGACACTGTATATTGCTGGCGCACTGCCCTTCGCATTCACATCATTTCTTCTTAATTACAAAGGTTGTCTGGAATAGATCGCTTTCAGCTATAAAGTCACCCTTGCTCACTATAGTTTTAAGTTTTATGTAATTGTTCTTTCATTTTGTAATGTGTGTGAGCAATAAAGTGTCTATCTATCGATTCAGAATGAAGTCAAGAGCAAGATTATTTATGTAAAAAAACCTACAGAATCATCTGACCTAATTTGAATTAAATACATTCATCTGAATCTGAATACAAGAGGATATCATTAAGGTTCTGCACCGTAGGTACATAGTTACCAACAGGTGTAGCCACGTGCGGAACTAGGTCAACAGACAGGCCCATTTATTTTGCATACGAATAGCGAGTCAGCCGACATCAAATATGGATCTCATTTTACAAGATGCTATCGCGATAGAAAAGTTTTTCTCTTTAAACAAGGTCTGCACGTCTGGAGTCCGATTCTCGCGCCTTCGACATTTTTATATCCTCAATTTCTTTATTAAAAATGTAAGTAAAATCTCTACTACTGTCAAAAACCTTTAGTTTCAATTATCTTTGTTAGTCCTATAATGTCGAAGATTGCTTTCAGTGAGCTTTTAATACAGATTTTTGACTTTAAACAATGTCGAAGGCGCGAGAATCTTGCCCCTGCTCTTTGGTAAAAGATATTCCTATACTTTATCGTAAGCATTTATTTTTATATTCCTATATTAGTGGTGGTCATGTAATTAAACACTAGTTGATTTTCATACAAACGAGGTAACTTTGGTGTCTTGGTTCTCTGCCAAGGATTGACCGAGCTGTGATCTGATAATGGCCAAACAAGGAGTGAATAAAGGAGATTCAGATTGCTATACATACCCAACCGATCTGATCTACATTCAAAAAGATGTAGGGATCAGTGTTTTCAGTTTCGGGAATTCCATAATTTTTTATGCTATTTTCGCTGTTTTTTTAAACATATCCATACATTTCTTAGAATGTTGACCAGATCAGTCGGGTGTGTATGGCAATCTAGATCTCCTCCAATTACTCCCTGGATGGCCATTATCAGATCACAGCTCTGTCAATCCTTGGCAGAGAACCAAGGCTCCAAAGTTACCTCGTTTGTATGAAAATCGACTAGTGTTTCTAATTATATGACCACCACCATATATATATTTTGTTTTTCCCCGTGGTGCCTAATCCCGTGGGAATATTGGAAATACGTATATCCTATCTTTTAATCCTAGCGTGCTATATTTCATAAACATCCATTCATCCGTCTTTGCGTGACAAATGTCCAATCGTAAATTAAACAAGAGCCTTACATTAGTTTACCTTTGACCTTTCACTTTACTTGCTATGCAATCTAAAACCCATATTCCAGAACTTGCCTCAAGCAGTTGAAAACAGTAAGTCGCTATCCTGCGTTGAAATAAATGCGTCCGAGACCTATATCGAAATAGACCATAAAAGTGTACCTGATCTTGCGTGTCAAAAGTTTGATCCACTGTCAAAGTTTTCCAACCTGAGTTGGTCCGCTTGAGACCATTGCCATTAAAACACGCGTCACTCAGAAACGAAAATGGTTAATTGTGCAGTGCTTTCTTGCAAGAGTTCGTCAATAACATTTCCACATCACTAAATCTCGCTCGTGACGTCATCGTAGGTACGAAAAATTCGACACGCTAGGTTCTCATACAGTTTGAAGCGCTCTTTTTATCTATATACTTAATTCAGGTTCGCAAATTTGTGACGACTCGATAGGGACTTTGGCGCGTAGTACGCGGCCGAGTAAGGTATCAAATTAAAGGTACTCGAGTCTATTTGTTCCGAAAACTATAAAATATACAAAATGTTAAACGTGATGATCACAAACTGCAATTAAAAAGTGTCATTATTTTCGCAAAATTTGGAATTTTTCGTCGATCGACGAACCCGAGTATCGGGTTGTAACCGCCCTAGTTTATCTTGATAAAGGTCTGTGCTCGTCCCGTTCTGACTGTTCTTAAGTATAGATTACTGCTTGAGTCACGTTCTGGAATACGGGCCTAAATTTCCCTGACTACAGTATGCTTTTGATAAAATATGGAAAAATATAAGCAAAATGTATAAAGAAAACCAGGGGGCTAATTCTTAATTTTAAAATCTATGGTAATCCCTTTCAATTTGCAAGGTATTTACCAGCTATATTTGCTATATATATAACAAAAATATATGAAGAAGTGTCAAATGGAGTGTAATATTTAAACCATTCAAAACATCATTCGTTCCAAATGCAATTGCGACTCTAAGTTACACAATTCGATAAATCGCTATCACAATCACTAAACCTTTGAAAGGGATGGCGATAGATAAAAAAATTAGACAATTAAGCGCTTTTATATAATATAGCTTATAGCTCATAGCACGACGATATCGCTCACCATACATTTACTTAGATAGCGTATAGTAAGCCAATAATATATATTATAGCTAAGTGTGAACGTGTTCTAAGTAAATGTATGGTGAGTGGTATCATTGTGCTATAAGCTATATGCTATTATCTGGCTTTTATAATATAGCGTAGTCTGAAAGGCGCTTTAGGGGCAGATTTATTGTTTCGAAACAAAAAACTCGTTATCTAAACTCATAAAATAGATATAAAAATAACAAAATAATCGTTACCGGAAAATTACGAAGCTCTGATAACAATGTGATTGAAAAAAAAACAAAATGTCACAGAGCAGAGACAAAGAATTCAACACAAAGGTCTTTATAGAGCCGTTGAGTTCCGATGTGTAAAACAATATGGCGGCTTTTGTTCTTGTGAAATTGGCTCATCCATCGCGTAATTGGAACGTCGAAAGGTTGTTGAATTCAGGCGACTGTTGTTTGATGGCTGTGGTATTGAATTAATTATTTTCTCGGTGGTTAGTTTCATACCTATTTTCCTACTAATTTTAAAAATAAAAACATGGTAGAGAAAATTATATAGGTTGAAGGTGGAATCACGCTTCTTCCAGAATTCAGAACCATTGATAACTCAACTACTGGAATGCAACAACGCTGAAAACATAATTGCTAAATGTATCGACAGATTAAGGAGTCACCGAGAGGATCAATAGCGATTGTCCATGTGTTACGTGATTGGCAATTGATGTACTGTAATGTCATGTTTCTTTGTTGGCAATATGTCTCTCGACATTAGGCTTTTTTTTTTCATTAAGATATATATAAATATATATATATGTGAGGTTATTTGAAGCAGTCTTCAATGACTTTGCGTTCATTTTGCTTGACTATAGCAATGTTTTTTAATCATGTAGGTGCATTGACAATGGCTTTAATCAGCTTGGTAAACAATCAACTGCAATTAACAATCACGTAGCATTGACAATTGCGAATAATCTACCTTTAGATGATGATAGTAATCCGACCATCAACAAAACTGAATACAATATACTTAAAAAAAAATAAAAAAAAAAAACACACTGACGCGGTCACACTCACACACACACAACATACCTACGTATTATGAGATGCAATTAAATTCTAATACTTTCACATCAATGACAGTCACACACTTAATTGATTAGACGTTGAAACACAAAACACATTGCCTTTATTTGTTCAATATTAAGTGATTTTTATTTTCTTTTTTCCATTTTCTTCCTTTTTATTATCTTCTGTACAATTAAAGAAAACATCTAAATGTTTGTAAACCTTGCAACGGCACTGAACTATGTAGTTTACTTGCAAATCTCATACTCAAGTCCCTGAGATACAGGATTACCTAGTTTGGGGACTTATTTGTAATTCACCACGCTGTAATATCTTTCTGTTAATAAATGTTTATATGTTTATGTTTTATATGTACCTACCCCCGCTGGAATCGAACCCCTCCCCCCTCCGGATTTGATACCGGTGGGTAGTTATTACCACTAGACCACGGTTAAAATGCAGAGATGAATAAATGTAACATGAATAAGTGTAAATAGTAAACAAGAAAATATACCAGAAAAAAGCAACTAGTCTCATGTCGCCCTGACGGGATACGAACCCGCATCCTTGGGAGTCCGGCCCAATGCACTAACCAATTATGCTACAGAGACCTATGAGGACACGTCGAATTTTTCTAGTATATTCACCGTTCTACGGTGTTGGCCACCGTCGCTTCATCAATGAGAGAAAATCCTCGCATTCGAAAGAAAAATCTTTAAAGATGTTTGACTATCGATAAAGATGAAACAGCCATCTAATTATAACTTTTTAATTTTGTGGAACCTGTCGCCCTGACGGGACATGAGACTAGTTGCTTTTTTCTGGTATATTTTCTTGTTTAATATTTATCACATAAAAATAGCATTGTAAAATGCAACATTAATAAGTTATAAATGTAAATACGATGAACAACAAACAACTTCATTCCAAAAGCAAATGTAAGAGCAGTCCCCAACTTCCGAATGCATAAGTTACAATACTTAATAAACTAAAAAGAAGGTCAGTTACCAAGTTTTCATGCAATTTCCACGGTAACCAGAGGTCAATGCCCGCGAACAATTCGCCAGTTGCCAAGTTTTGCGAAGTAGTCGAAATGTCTTATTTTCAGGGCTGTCGCTATATTCCTCGAATTATGAAACACAATAGATATTTGATTGCTCTCTGGACAGACTGGACACCGATGTCCTGCTAGCAAAATGTGATGAATTAACTGTACTAAATAAATAAATGAAAAAATTAAATGAGCTGTATTGCACACTACATAAAAAAAAAACAAGTACAGGACAGTTTTCAAGTAGAAAACAAACAAAAGTAAAAAGCAAACTTAAGTAAAAAAAAAAAAAAAAAAGACATAAAATGTAAGTACTACATTGTTGAAAACTCGTTGCATACACAAAGGGAGACCGCAATTTCAACCCTAATGGGGTTGCTATTCTTGGTTTACTTCCTATTACTACTATCTAGAGATGATTATTTGCTTCACTGTATTTCATAAACACACAATACATAAATCATACGTTATCAAAAATCAAGACACTTAGTTCAGATTTATTTTATTACATTTTTTTTTCTATTTTTAACATCGGGTTAAAATATATGCCTATGTTACTCTTCTTTCTTTCAACATTCTTTATGTCAAAAATCAAGTCGATTGGTAGTTTAGTTTGGGCGTGGAGGAAGGACAAACGAACACACTGAATTTATAATATTAGTTAGGATTAAGATACTCGTTTGTATTATTAAGGCGGTACCCTGACCGAAAGTGGCGCCGCGTTGAATTTTATTTAATATCGTAATTCTAATTCATAATTTTAAATAAAATTTTTAGAGCCCATAGTCTAGTATTTTTAGACGGTATCATTACATTCCCTCGTAGTCACTGCTAGAAGTAGATAGCAAAACTGCTAAAAGTGGCTGTTTTTGACACATTTGCTATCTACTTCTACGAATGACTATGACGAGATGTAGCGATACCTTCTAAAAATACAAGACAATGGGCTCTAAAAATTCCACGTTTAGTTTTATTAAAATTGTGAATTAGAATTACGATATTAAATAAAATTCAACGCGGCGCCATTTTCGGTCAGGGTACCGCCTTAATGTAAAATTGCTTGAGTGACAACCCTATTACTGAAACTTCAGTTTCGAGCGATGCTTCTGCATACAAATTACTATTCAAAACTAAAAGTTTTTCGTAAAAATATAATAAAACATAAAGTTAAATAAGTTGGTTGTTGTTTCTTTATTTCGAGATAGTGAGTTCTTTCCATTTTGTTTTTCCTTTGGGAAAAAGTTTCTCAGTTACAACTAACACTTCGTATAAATATGTAAATAGTTGTTACAGTTTTTTTAATCTTAATCTTGTTTTGAAGTATGAAGTTTGAAATAGAGTGCGAAAAAGCATGAATAAACAATAATACTTAAAAATAATAAAAAAAAACTCGCGATTTAAGAGCACGCTTGGACATTTTTCATTCCAAATCCATTACACAAAGTTACTGATATCTGATCCAGAGGCCCCGGGTTGGATTCCCAGCAAGGGTACGCATCGTTGGTCGTAGAACTTGTTCTAAGTCCGCCTGGCTAGCTACCACCATCTTATCTAAGTCTGTCATTGTAACAATAATATTTACATCAGAGTCGTGTAAGAGACACGATAGCCAGTTGCTCAGTTGTTGGGAATTTCTGAAGAAGCGCGAAATCTAGGGCTAGTATAAAAACTATCGAAATAGTATCAAGGACGTACCTATCGAGCATGACGAGCCGTTTGCAATGCATACTTGCAGTATGTCATACATTAACATTAACATTAACTTTACTTCCTCGATACTTACCGTAAAGTGTTTCGTGCTGGACCCATTGGTGTAATGAAAGTAAATTAAATAAATATACTTCTACATTACTTTAGAAACTTAAGATGTAGCCGTTGCCGATCACGCGACGTCGAGTCATATATTCTTACAAGTTTTGTTTATGATCAATTGCAAATAGAAAAATATTGGAAAAAATCAACTCGGCCACAAGTGAATTCTCAGATGCGACTCGAACCCCCGAACTTTGGAAATCCGGCCCACTGCTCTAATCACTGAGCTACCGAGACTATACAAGGAATATATCCTAATAACTGAGTATAAGAAAATTTTCCTCTTATATTAAATATGTTTCAAGATTGTAGATTTGTGTTTAGCAACGACATGTTCCTTTGTAAATCTTGTTGCTTGTTAAAGCTGATAAGTTTCTTGCGGCCGTTCTTCTTATCAGTTAAAAGATGTCCTGAATGGCTGGTAGAAAAAAAAATGGACGATTCGAAAGCACTTATCTATAAGTCTATTTGAATAAAAATCTTTGACTTTGACATTGACAATACAATACTACAATTACCGTATACTACAATTCTATTGCTTGTATTTTCCGGCAGCTGGGCAACGTCAAGTAGTTCGGTGGCTGATTAATCCGTCTGGGAAGGAATTTAGGTCTAAGAAAGGGGCAATGACTAATAAATCGTGTAAAGTATAATAGATTGGTTAATTTCGGCCAACTTTTAGAAAAAATTTTAGAGCCCATTGTCTTGTATTTTTAGAAGGTATCGTTACATCTCGTCATAGTCATTCGTAGAAGTAGATAGCAAATGTGTCAAAAACGGCCACTTTTAGCAGTTTTGCTATTTACTTCTAGCAGTGACTACGAGGGAATGTAATGATACCGTCTAAAAATACTAGACTATAAGCTCTAAAAATTCCACGTTTAGTTTTATTAAAACTGTGAATTAGAATTACGATATTAAATAAAATTCAACGCGGCGCTACTTTCGGTCAGGGTACCGCCTTAAGAAGATACGATCGAAATTGTACGTATATAATGACAAATCACAGTCAGAAGTTACTGCACATCGGTTAAAATAAATGAAACAGAAAATATTTACTGTTAAGTATTAAAAACTAGCAGCGTAATTAATAAAATAAAAATCTATTTAAGTAACATTCTATTTAGTTGCAGACAAAAAATTACTGAACTAAAAATTAACTTTTATCAATTACAAATGATGAATAGATATGGAAAATCCATCTTATCTAAGTCTGACGGCATAACAACAACGTTTTCAGAATTGTTGTGTTCCAGCAGACATTAGATATCCAGGATTCCGGGATAGGCTCGCTTCTATCTTCAGCCTTACCAATATATAACATCAGGTATGATGAAGGTTAAGGAGTCTCCACGTCGTTCATAAAAAATTACGTCCTTTAAATATGACGTTTGCCTGGAAAGAAACGGCGGCTCAGCTTTTCAGCCAGTACCCTGACGCCTTAAAAGGAGGATTTGTGTAACCCTGTTATATATAAATAATAGCGGCCGCTCGCAGTTTCACCCGCGTGATTCCCGTTCCCCTGGGAATATCGAGATACAATGTATCCTATGCTAATAACCAGGCTATATACTATCTGTGTACCAAATCTCATCTAAATCCGTTCAGAAGTTTATTCGTTGCAAACAAACAATCAATCAAATCTTTCCTCTTTATAATATTAGTAGGTATAGATATAGAAGAAAAACCTAAACCGTTTTGCGCTAAAACTACGTCACAAAACCGCTTTGAATTCAGGTAATATTTACGTCATTTCCGTGGCCCAAGGCGAAGTGGGGTCAACGACCGGCAGCCATCGATACTCAGGGCAACGACCTAGGCTACTAGGCGACTAGGATCGCTAGGTGGTATCGCAAACACTTGAACCTACTTTGACCTCCTCGATTATGTGGAGCCCTGGTACTTGAGGTTTGAAAGAGAGCTATTTATGAGTGAAAAAGGTCGTTAAGGCTCTTTTGAGAGATGAAAATCATTTAATATTTGATGGTTAATAAAAAATATGTCATTTATAAGATAAATACACTAGAGGCCTTCAAAACCACACTAGTGTCACACTTTTAAAATTGCAATATTTCCTAAGTACAGTTTTAATGAAAAATCTAATTAACTAAAAAAATGCGGTAATCAATTTGACTTGAATAAAGTCGATTGTATCATTTTATTTTATTTCATAGCTACTTCAAATGTTATTGCAATTTCAGAAGTGTGGTAGGTTCTTAATAAATTTCTTAGGCCAGAGAGATTAACTTGAGATGAAAGAATATTATTATCTAATGAGGTGTTTTTAATTTGAAAATGATTTACAGTTTAAATTGAGTCTTCATATTAATTACTTACAAAATACCACAGATTTGAAAATAAACGCATTTTAAACTAAGTAAAATTAAACTTGTTGCTAATAAATGAAGTGATCCATTATTTGTATTTGAATTACCTACGCCTGTATGGTGCCGGAGAATAACGTCATATCTGCGTGACAGTTGTTTCTCAGGAAAGCTGTTTAAAGTTCTGAGTAAACATATTTCGGAAACGCGTAAACAGCGATATTTTGCAGAAAGGACTATGAAACCTATTAATAACTATCACTAAAACAAGTTTTTCGTAATTGTTTTATTTAAAAAGATAGTAGGTTTGATGATAACATATGGCATTTTATGATAGACTTATTGAAGTCGCATGCTACATCTGACTTTATTCAACGAAAACTCTTTTGAAAAGTAAGGGGGCTATATAAAGATAAAACGTATTTTTTATGGAACTGACACATTACATTTTGTCTTATGATTCTAATTTGACAGATATCTGTCTGGTATTGAATGTGAAGGGCATTAAGTTCACCTTTTGCTGCTCTTTGTTGATAGAAATAAAGTTTTAATTAACTCTTACACTTTACACATGTTTTAATAACATTTTAGTAAGAAATAATGTGAACCACATTCTCCGTCTAATAACGTCTGATGTGAACATGGGACACACACACACACTCGTTGTCCACTCAACAACGTAACAACTGACGTTAGGTTAAACAACGCTCGCTTCCTCCGCCCCGCACGGGAGTCACATATGCGGTTCGTTCATTTTACTGCGGAATCATGCACACTTAGAACGTTGTTAGCTTACAAATCTTCGAAACTATAAGGCATAAAAAAATAGTAGATAGAGCTGCAGGTACATTCGTATGAAAATAATAAAAGAAAACAATTTTGATATTAAAATCACATATGATGTTGTTCTTCAGGACCGTCGTCATGTAAATTAACAAAGTATTTGTATGGTGGGAAGGGCTTGGTTTTTGCATACACTTGAAAGAAAATATCCATGCAATATTTTTATGTAAGTACCTAAATTAAGTGTTTGCGAAAGGAGCCTGTGGCGCAGTGATTCGCGCGCTCGGCCTGCGATTGTTGAGGTTAAACAACTTTCTCAATGGTCGGTCACGGGATGGGTGGCCAAAAATTCACTATCTCTACAGGTTAAGCCGTCGGTCCCGGCTGCATTGCAGTCGTTAAAACCCATTGCCCAACGCGGGCCCACGCGTGGTGGGTCATGGCCCATTCTCCTTATCGACTAATTATTAAAAATGACTGACGACATGGTAAGAGCGAAATTCTTCGGGCACTGTAGCTATTTTGTAAAGTTATAGCTGATGGGTGAACATTGTTGAATTTTGTATTATTTACTAAAAAGTAACACACCAATAACAAAAGAAGTCTTTGTTTACCAAAAAAAAAGGTGTTATATAACAAAAAGATCAGAATTACGCAACTTTGTAAGAATCGATAAGATTTGGAATGATGCCAACATGGGGACTGGATCCTAAAAGGACATCTCCCATGACGACCTTGAAGCGGAATCACATATTTCGTGGGAATAATTTACGATGTACTTACTTATTTTTACTAGGGGATTGTTCCTTGATTTATGCTAAGTGGTATATTTTATTATAATTTAATCTGGGAGTATCTTTTTCTAAATGGTTTTTATTTTTATGTGGCCGCCTGGTGGTGGTAGCAGCTTTATTAATATTCCTACCTATTATTACTCTATTACCTATAATTATCCCTTCAATTCAATTTGACGACTCTGTATGAAATAAAACAGGGAGAAAAAAACAGCCCTTGACGAGTTTCTTGCCGGTTCTTCTCGTTACAAGGTCTCCCGCCGTAGGGTTTGTGAACCGATGGCGTAGCTTCTTTGACGTTCATAAGTGCTTGTAACAGCCTAGACTGAATAAATGATATTGACTTTGACTTGACTTTGACTTTGACTTAACCAGGCCTCGGGCAAAACTTAGTGATAGGGATTTTATTATAGATTTATATGAATATAACGCTTAGTTTGAGATTTCATTAATTACATTTAGAAAATTAGTATAATAAATCCTTAAAAATAACATGTGGGAATACGTAATCCCATTGTCTGGTTAGACATTGACTTTTATATCTAGGTATATATATAAAAAACATGACAAGGACGGTTGTTATTTTGTTAGCATTTTTATTAGACCACTACCCACAATTTATATTTCGGTAAAATAAAAACTTAATTTCCTCTTTACTTGTATTGTGACGACCTGTTTGGCGCAGGGGTACCCCACCTTCTGCGCCAGAGGTCCCGGGTTCGATCCCCGGACAAGACAAATATTTGTGTGCATGAACATGTCTATTTGTCTTGGTCTGGGTGTTTAATATGTATATTATGTATGTATTTACAAAAAAAAGTATATAAGTATGTTTATCCGTTATCTAGTATCCATAACACAAGTTCTTCATGATACTTAACGTGGGCTAGATAATTGGTGTGATTGTATGGAAATATTTATTTATTTATATTTTATTGTAAATGGACTGTAACCAAACCAAAAACAAAACCCACGGCAAAACGCTAGTACAAAACAAAGATTTCAATTTACCAGGCAATGGACATATAACTCCTACAATAATCTAGGTCTTGACAGGCTAAGGTCAGATGGTCCCCACATGTTTTATTTTGTTGTATTATGATATTTTTCAAATATTTACTTATAAATTATGCATATATCACTAGGAAAACTCAAATCCTAGAACATATCAAAAATTCCACGACATACCTTTCGCCTATTCGCCATTATAAATAAAATACGGTGCACTTCTCACAAAAACAACGGTTTTTCAAACGACTACAGAAAAAATGATCCTAAAAATGACATCTACGTTCCGTTCCACGTTTTTTTTTTGTGTGATCATAGATAATATTTTTATTTCAGCATTTTTGACAGTTTGTGGTAGATTCTTTACCAAAACCCGGTAAAAACCTCCAAAAATCTATGTAGGACGCATATAACCCAGAGCCTGGTTCAGGGTTATACTTCCGACTAAAATATAATTTAATTAATAATAACGGCCGGTTTCACACTACCAATTTACTAATATTAAAAAGAGGAAAAAATTTATTCATTACTGAACGAATTTTGATGAAATTTGGTACACAGTTAGGAGATAGCCTGGTTATGAACATAATATACTGTTTATCCCGATATTCCCACGGGAACGGGAACCACGCGGGTGAAACCGCGAGCGACCGCTAGTGATATTATATGTGTGTACTCGGAAAACCCATCAAATTGCTATCTCTTTCATTTCCGTGCTTTTCATGTATTTTGTTCTAGTTGTTAGTAAAAATTACATTATGATAACAGTTGTCTTGGCCACAGATTGCAATGCCAATTATTACGAAAGTAAAATAATCGTCGTCTCAGCCACAAAACACCTACTGCTGGGTATAGGCCTCCCCAAAAGGGGGGTTTGCCATAATCGCCACGCTTGGCAGGCGTGTTGGCGATCGCAGTATGGTCAAGTTTGTAGGAGACGCTGCTGCCCGTCTGCTGCAGGCTGATTCCCTTAGTTGCTTTTTACGACACCTACGGGATAGAGGGGGTAGTGCTATTCTAAGCCACACTACACAGGTAAAGTAACATAATATCTAGTAAAAAATACCATTGTTATTATAACTTTTTAATTTTGCATTTACAATGCTATTTTTATGTCTCATGTCGCCCTGACGGGACATGAGACTAGTTGCTTTTTTCTAGTATATTTTCTTGTTTAATATTTATCATTGTTATTCACTATAAGTATAGGATGACTTTCCCATCAAACAAGTTTGATCTTTGACTGAAATTGGGTTACATTTTCTGATAAAAAGAGACTTTCAGGAATGGGTAACGAAATTCGATGTTCTAGGTCTAATTATGCGTAAGAATGTGTAAAAAAGAGGAATAATGGTAAAAGGGGAAGGTAAAAAGCTTTATTAAGAATATGGAAGTAAATCAAACTCGATCATGAGCCGGGCGTAAAATTACGAGAAATGTACCATAAGGTAAAAATAAAAATCTTTTTCACAGAGCTAAATCGGTACAGAGCATTTTACAGAACAAAAAGAAAAGAGTTTTGTTCACTCTCGACGCGACGCAAGCTTTCTTTTTACTCTGTGATTTATTATACGAATCTATTCAATTCAAATGTTGTTCTAAAAAGGTGGCATACTTTTTTATAAAAAAAGGCGCGGCCGTAAAGAAGGTTTGTATAACAGGTTTTTTGTAACAATCAATGCATTAGGTCACGGAAATTTAGGTTAGGGTATAAAGGACTCTGCCTAAAATAAGTTCTAGGTAGTTTCTTAATTGTCATTTGCTTTACGAATGATTAACATGTCAAAAACTACTTATTTTTCGCTTAATACATACCTCGACACATAACGACCATATCCAGCTAAATAATTGAATAAAACTGTTTTTTAACCGACTTCAAAAAAGGAGGAGGTTCTCAATTCGACTGTATATTTTTTTTTATGTATGTTCTACCATAACTTCGCCAGTTGTTAACAGATTTTTATAATTCTTTTTTTATCTGAAAGAAAATGGTTTATGTGTGGTCCCATATAATTTTTACGAAGATCTGGCTAGTAGTTTCTTCATAATCTTGAAAAATACCAATCACCTTTTGGCAAGTTTACCTAGATGACATTGTTGTGTATGGGCTGATTTTTAGTGTAAGTAACGGCACATGATGTAACCAAAAAATTTGAAATATAAACATTTTATAAAAAAATTCAAACCGACTTCAAAAAGTAAAAAATAAAACTTTTGGAGTCAGTGCTAGCTAGCTAAGGCCAAAAAAATATATAGTTAATAGAAGTGCAATGTAGAATGCCTGGCTGGCACCGACTCCAAAAGTTTTATTTTTTACTTTTTGAAGTCGGTTTGAATTTTTTTTATAAAATGTTTTTATTAGAAACTGCGTTCTGTTATGGGGCCAAAATAGAAAGGCTTTTTTTTAAAAAAACAAATTTATTTAATTGAAGGAATTTTGGGACCCAATGGCAACCGCACTCGAAAAAGTTGTGAAGCAGACTGAGCTCGCGGCGGCGCGAGCTCGGGAACATCGGGGACTGCTGATGCAGCCCTCTCTGGGTGTCAGCAATTGACCCAGCAGAGGCAATGTATAACAGTTCGTTCTTAAATTATATGGAAAAGTTAAGTTTAAGAAGGAAGAATGACGATATTAATTTATAACTAGAAAACATAATAGAAAATAAAACAATTTTTTTTGTTATAACGTATCCTAAATTTTTTTTAAACCTCATGTAAATAATCATTGTAAATGTAAAAATTAAAAATCCTAATCACGGTAGAGCCGATCGACGCACCCCACAGACGACTGGATATAAAGCCATATCTAGATTGTAACGATAATATAGTTAGAGAGGCAAATAATTATTATACGCCCTATTTTAATATTAACAGCTTGACTAACAAGTCCTAATTTAGAACTCGTTTGAAGCGTTTTAGGCAGGCATTGTTTATTCAATAATCTCATAATTAAGATGGAAATAGCTGCCAGTTGAGTTCATTATATGAGTTGAAACGTGAGTTGAGGTTCGTCTCAGAGGCTAATGTGTCCAGATTTTTAAAGATAGGTAATAGATAAAGGCATTTAAGGGCCCGCTATAGGCCAACGAAAATCAGATTGCTTTACGTCTGTAATATCAATATTAATAAAAAACTGAGTTTCAAATTAAGATGCAGCAAACTACAGGACTAACACTAGTGACTATGTTACTCAAAAACACAATTGCATAAAATTTTATCGATAGAAAAAAATTGCGAAGTTGCCTCCAAATCACTATAATTAACACGATAAACTGCTAGTATTCAAGTAATACATTAAAATAAAGCTTGGAACTTTTTAGTATAATTACACTATAGATAAGGCAGGGCTTATGTTATATATTTTTTGTAAATAACCTTTAAATATCCTTTAAAAAAAGAATTTCCTTCATTTCTTCATTCCGGACCGGCCGAATGGGACCGGAGAATTATATAGTAAATGCTTCCTTATTTCCCATAGAAATTAGGCAGCATTTACTTTGCAGTTCGCCGTTGCAGTTATTACTTTTGCTTTTGGCAATACTATCTATTACTATATATAATATTATAAAACTGAAGAGTTTGTTTGTTTGGACGCGCTAATGTCAGGAACTACTGGACCGATTTAGAAAATTCTTAGACCATTAGAAAGGTACATTTCTCCCGAGTGACATAGGCTATATTTTGTCTCGATATTCCCACGGGAACGGGCACCACGCGAGTAAAACCGCGAGAATCCGCTAGTTCCTGATAAAATCTATTTTTTTCTTACTAGCGGCCGCTTGCGGCTTCACCCGCGTGATTCTCGTTCCCGTGCAAATATCGGGATAAAAAGTCATCCTATGTCCATAACCAGGCTATATACTATCTGTGTACCAAAATTTATCCAAATCCGTTCAGTAGTTTTTGAGTTTATTCGTTACAAACAAACAATCAAATCTTTCCTCTTTATAATATAAGTGTAGATGAACGACGGGGAGACTCTTAGCCTTCATCATACCTGATGTTAAGTATTGATAAGGCTGAAGATGGAAACGAGCCTCTCCCGGAATCCTCTATCACTGAGGAACTGCCTATCTTATCTCTAACTGCCTGAAAACAACAATGCTGAAAACATTATTGTTATGGCATCAGACTTGATAGTGGTAGCTAGCCAGACGGACTTACAACAAGTCCTACCACCAAACAAACCGAATACTATATGCACCCCCGCTGGGAACCGACCCCGGGGCCCCTGGTTCTGATACTGGTGGTTAAAATCACGGGGAGTTCACGGTCTTTTCAGGAAACGACTTTTCTAAAAGTAATAAGTTTAAAGCAATAATTTATTGGTCAAATACCTATTAATGTTGTTTTACTGTGCCGTATGGTGACTGCCTAAGAATACAAGTGTCACCACTCCCTTACATGCTGGGATGTCGTAAGAGTCGACTAAGAGGCTCGACGCATTAATAACCTGTGCGAGAGAAGGAAAACTTGAAACAAACCTTCTACCAACCCCTCTGGCCAGCGTGGTAGCAGTAGGCTAACAGCCTCCTATGAACGCCACAATAGGCGTGAGCTAGGAGAGGCCTATGTCCAGCAGATGGACGTCCACAGGCTGATGATGGATGATGATGTTGTATTATTAGTAACTAATATTATTTATGCGAAAGTGTGTTTGTTTGTCTTTACTTCACGCCCTAAATAAGCAACCAATCGTCTTGATTTTCGGCATAGAGTTAGCTGAAAGAACGGAGAGTAACATACTTTTTATTCCGATATTCTCATGGGAACGGAAATCACGCGGGTTAAACCACGGGCGGAAGCTGTTAAATAAAATAAATGAAATGGAATAAGCATTTATAACTTTTTAAATTTGCATTTTACAATGCTATTTTTATGTGATAATTTTTAATCAAGTAAATATACTAGAAAAAAGCAACTTGTCTCATGTCGCCCTGACGGGACACGAACCCGCATCCTTGGGAATCCGGCCCAATGCACTGACCAATTATGCTACAGAGACCTACGAGAACACGTTGAAATTCTCTAGTATATTCACCTTTTTCTACGGTGTTGGCCACCGTCGTTTCATCAATGAGAGAAATATCCTCGCATTCGAAAGAAACATCTTTACAGATGTTTGACTATCGATTAAGATGAAACTGCCATCTACTTATAACTTTTTAATTTTGCATTTTACAATGCTATTTTTATGTGATAATTTTTAATCAAGTAAATATACTAGAAAAAAGCAACTTGTCTCATGTCGCCCTGACGGGACTTTTTACTGGAATAAGCATATTTGGTTTTGGGCGTGAATCGAGCCCATTCAGCTTAGCTTAAGTTTATGTTTTTTGTATAATCACACTATATCGTTGTGTTGTGATCGTTTTGTTTTGTAATATTTTTCTGTGTTTCTTTTTTTTTATTTACTTGTCTGTTTAAATTGTAGTATGGTATGTTGTTTTGTTTTTGTTGTCCGGAACGTCATCAAACCGGTCACGACGGAAGACCAGCGCGGGTCGTAAGACCACGCATTATGCTGAGTCGTGACCGTTTTGGGACAAATTTAAATGTTCTTTGTTTGTGCTGCCTTTCGTTAACGTGTAATTTGTCCCAAATAAATTGTTTTTCTTTCTTTCTTCTTCTTCTTCTTTCTTTCTATACTTAATTAACCATTTCGTCAGTAGGTACGAATGTTCTCATACCGTACAAATATCAAATTGTTAATGCCTTTTTTACGTCCGTAATAAGTTATTCCTGTAGAAATATACTTGAGCTCGCATTTAAGAGTTCCTCAAACATCGTTCTGCAATTTCAGGACCCGTATGCCATTAAAAAAACACGGCCCTTTCGCCTCGTGAAAATGCGTAATATTAGAACACTTTTTTATATGGGTTTTTTATCGTAAAACCAGCCTAACATGTAAAGAATTTTTGTACAATCACTCTAAGATTTTCGTGAGATTTTTCAAATACTTTTTTCCTTATGTGTAATTTGCAAAAAAATATTGTGTTTTGTCAATTATCATGGCAGAAACGTGCGATAAACAAAAACATCCTACTAAATGCGAATGTGAGGATGTATGGATACGTTTTCACGTAATTTGTCACGCACCACTACTACACTCAGAAAAAAATATTGTTGAATACGACAACAAAACTTTAACCCTGGGTAGCCGCCCATAGTAAATAGTCTCTACGGCAATGGTTTTATTGTTAAGTAGGAAATTGTCAGTGTAGCAATATCTTTTATCAATAGCATGCAATGATACTACAACAATTCAATACTGTCAGTATTTCAAATTAAATTAAAGTGTACTTGGTTGTAATGACACAATAATTTTGTTACACCGACAGTTGTCCTTTGCAATAATATGTATTTTGCCTTTGTTACCTCTACTATATTTTTGCTAGCATAACAAAGTTTTATTTAAATTGATCTACTCTTACTTTGCTTACGCAGCAAAATTATTTTAGTTACTTTAACTACTTTACTTTTGCTTCCCCAGCAAAGCAACTTTGTTCCTGTAGCTAATTTGCCTTTGTTACTCTGGCAATTTTTCGCTTTGCTACCATAACAAAGATAGTTTGTCGCTCTCAATCTTACGTTGATGCCGTAAACACAACAGGAACCAATAACTCAAAGCTCCGTATTTCCAACTATAAACTTGTGAAAGTCCCACGCGTAAAAGAATATACCAATATCCAGATAGTTAGGACCTCTGGACGTTGGTTCCTGCTGTACAGGGTGCAAAGGTATATTTTAAGGGGTTATCCAGCTTATTAACCTTGTTTTCACTATGTATGAGATGCGATTCCAGTTAACGTTCTTATGGAGTAATCCTATTTGTCATTTGCACGCTGTACAACATGGACCAATGTCCAGGACTTTAATTTGGAAATACGGTGATTGAGTATTGGTTCCTGTTGTGTAAGCGGTATCAACATAACATTGAGAGAGACAAACTACCTTTGTTACGGTACCAAAACGAGAATAGTAATATAGGATTTAGAAATTGTAATAAAAACAATATGATTTTGATGATTGTATTGTACGTAGGTACCACAACAAAGTACAGACAAACTTAAAATTAACAATAGTTGTAAATAAACAGTTCAAATATACTCAAGGTTATTAACATATCAGTCTAACAATATAATAATCTTATTGGTATATAATATACGAGGGGTGATCCAAAAGTAATGATAATCGGTAATTTCCAGTGCACGTAAAATATAAATTAAATGATCTATGCTGGCTTAGTTATTCACTACTTCAGAAAATAAAATCATATAGATAAGCCACAATTCCTGAAAGCTACATTTATTTGAATACAAACCGTCGAAGACTGAACTTCAATATGGAAAAAAACGGAAATCAGAGCTGCTATGGCTGCCATTAAAGAAGCGGGCTTGAATTTGGTTGAACACCCATCCTATTCGCCAGGTCTAGCTGACAGTGTATTCTGTGCCTTGTTTTTCTTTACCTCAGCTCAAGGAACACCTTCGTGCTATGGGGAGCTCTGTTTTTCTTTTTTCTTCATTTTTAAGTAATGCAGCTCGAAACTTGATTTTATCTACTATCTTCGGGGTGAGCAGACTCAGTTCGTTCTCATTAGTTACAGCACTTCTAGAGTTACTTCTTGTTCTACAAAAAAGAGGAAAGGAAAACTGTTATATATATACTTTTAAGTGACCAATATAGTTGGGTAGGTACCTGTGAAAAAATACCCAAATCAGACAGGTAGGTTTATTTGCCAGAATAAATCATCATTTATTATATATACATTAACAATTTTACTGTGACGTATGCGCAATGTTGCCGTTATGCCGATGACAAAGTAACTTTGTCGGTCTAACATTATTTCTTTATGTAGGTACCTAATACGAAAGCATTTCTAGAAATAACTTTCTAATCACCCACGCTTTACGCTTATATTGAGAGGTAGTTATAGTAACAGTTGTAAACGTAAGCGTTACTAAAAGCAAACAAAAAAAATTACTTACCGATCATATTGATAACAAGATGACCCAACTTGGCGTCATTGAGGAATTCTTCTAATTCCCCCATCATTTAGAGAAACACTTTTATGAGGAACATAAAAATATAGATACCACAATAAGAATAAGCACGGTTTTTTTATGTTTTTGTTGTCTGAATACGTAGCGAAAGCAACGCCAAGCCAAGACTGGCTGGGTGTACTCTCATCTCTCTCTCACTAACTCGCTTGCTGCCCCCTCCCCACTTCCTCATTGTTATCTCATTTATGTTACTTTGTAATCACATTAAATTTCCTATTGTTGTACAATAACTTTGTTTAATTCACAAAAGCTACTTAGACACTTCATCAATAGATAATTTGTTAGACTTTCGGACAAAGTTATACTTTAATATACGTACAATGATCCATTGTCGACCTAACTAATTATTTACCAGCATTTTTGAGGTGACAAGTTTTCAATTGTTCCTAGCTCAACAAACACGGAACAATAAAAACGTTGCAAATTAGCACTATGTTCTTTCTGTGATAGTAGCAAAGTATTTTGTTGCTCCTATCAAGATTTTTTTAACAACGCTTTTATTGTGGCTTTGTTGACCGATTTTTTTCTGAGTGTAAATGGATTTAAATGAAACTTTACAGTATATGCTTACACATCATTATAACACATAGTCTTCGATTAATTGTGAATCTCACAGGAACAGGAAGCACGCGAACTGCAACTAGTTTAATAAATGTGAAATTTTGTTGGGTTGTAGGGATGTATGTTGTTACTCTTTCACGCGAACACTACTGAACGGATTTGGATGAAACTTTACAGTAAGTAGGTATACATCACAAAAACACATAGGCTACAATTTATACCGATATCTCCACAGGAACGGGTAACACGTGGAAGAAACAGGAGGCGACCGCTAGTTCATCCATAAAGGCCTGTGAAAAATGTTAACTCAAATGTTACTGCAGGATAGGGCGGCGCCCTTGAACGTAATTTGCGTCAAGTGACATGTGTTCATCTTATCGGGCTTCATAGATAAACAAACAACGATTTGCGTCCCTGACTCAGCGCTCAGACTATTCAAGTGTTGTTTTTTATGTTGCTGATGAATGGAACTCGATATTTGAGATAAAGCCGTTTGAATTAATGTTTCCTGTTATTAAATAATGGGCTTTAAAGTCTGCCTAGCGTAAATTATGATGAGTAGGTTCACTAAAAGAAATTTGTTTCAAAATATAAAACAATGACCTATATGTTTTATACTTTATAAAGCATGGTAAATATATTTGAGATTCATTTATAAAATAAAATGAGACATAGATGTAAAAAAAAAAAAGCTTGCAAAGTTATCCTTAGATTTTTTTTTTTTTAAGATTGACGCTCGGCCTGAATATTTAATATCTCAGAAATACAATACTCACGACAAAAATACTACTATTTTCTAAATGGGTATTAAACACTTAATTATATAAATTAAACTTATAACAGTACTCTGAATAATAATAATAAAGTTGTTTTGTAGACAAAGTGTTTTTGGTGACTGTAGTCACCAATGTCACTTGAGCGGATATTGGTTTTTTTTTTATCTTACAAAAGGACTTCTTTAGTATTTCGCGCAAACTTGTGACGATGCGTGACAGTCAACTTAAAACAACCTCTTTATCTTCTATGTTAAAATGTATAAATAGTTTGTATTTGGTTTTATGCGAGTGTAATTTGGCGCGTGGGTCTCGTAGGATTCTGTGGCCCACATATCTTTGGGTCATTAATCTTCGCGAAGACGCGGGGTTAGCTAGCGTTCGCATCGCTGCCGCCATGCTGGTGTACAAGCATTAATTCTTTTTGGGATTCCGAAACGGAAATGGAAAAAGAAAAGACATGGCGATTTTGTCCAAAACGAAAAGACTGTGGAAAAAAGGTATCCTTTAAACACACAACTTTTATTCGTACAAATAATAAATGGTTGCTAAATGTTGTAACAAATATACCTTAAATTTCAGCTAAAAATTAAACTACAAACTCATCTTATAAAGTAGTATTTTATCTAATATTTAACAAGCGCGTTAAAAGCGATGGTCTAAGTTCTGAATCGTTTTCCTTAACAAGTCCCTAGAGTAGCCAGTTCATAAATAAACACTCAAAAACAGTTTTAGCAAATCACTAGATACTTAAGTCAGCAAAATTCAGCTAATAAAACAGTAAATAGTCGCTGTTTTTCTGTTCACTGAACTATTTGAGAAAACATGAATAAGGCAAAAACGCGGTTTCTCAGAGCATTTGGGACGCTCTCAACCATGATCATGGGGTGCGACCTTCGCAAAATTAACTCGGACATTATTTAGAAAGGAACTTTTCGTTTCGACCTTTTTTGTTTAAAGTCAAAGTATTCTACGTAGATAACAGGAGTCGTATTTTTAAATCGGACATTAAAATACTAATTATTGAAATTTTTATACTGACATAACTAATGTAATACCTATGACATTTAATAACTAGGTGACATTATTTGACATCTATTTGAATTATTGTATTAGTCTAATATTTTCTTCATTATTCTTTAATAATATTGTCAAGTCCGCTGATTTGTGTAATACTTATATTTGCGTGCCTGGTGCAACGCGTGATCATATTATAATATAAACTCTGTAACAGCTTTTGTACCGTGTTTCCTTGCAAATAAATGATTTGATTTGATTTGAATCATTCAAATTAAATACGCATGCGAAACTTGCAATTCCGTATGCGAATGTAATTCGAGTAATTAAAAAATACGACTCCAGATCATTAAACGCAAACACCTAAACCAAAACATCGGCTTAAAATAAAACAGACAGGAAACCTGGAGGATCAAGGAGGAGGTCATAAAATTTTGTTAAGCGCACCCCAACATAAACTCGCACGCACTAAGAACCTTCCTGCTTGTTTATTACTACACGTCGTTAACGACCAAATCAGGGCTCTTCGGTTTTACTTCTTGCCTTTATTCGAAGTGGTAACTTTGTAGTAAGTACTCATTTCAGTACAATCGGGGAACTTCCCGGTGCCAGTAGAGTTATTTTGGGAAACGTTATCTCGGAAAGTACTAAGGTTAAAGAAATGATTGATTATTCAAATGAAATACCTATTATTTGTGATAAAAACGTTTTCTTTATATCTGTTACTTAAAAAAAAAAAAACGGTTGTCTGTAAAGTCGGTTTACTGACGATAGTTGAACGTGACAACGTCATAAGAAAATGCTGATGGAATGGTTGCATTTTTCAAAAGAAAAATTTAATTTTATTTGTTTGATAGATATTTTGTATGGATATAGAGAAGGAGGTATACGAAAACATGTAAATGTATTATTGTATAGCAGCTGTCCACGCGGACGCATCGTTCACTCAAGTAGGAGAGAGACCGATGTCGAACGCTGCCGAACGCGAAGGCCGATTGTGCCTCTTTGTCGCTGTTCCGCGCTCTCGCTTGCACTTCAAGCCTTAAGGCGGTACCCCCACCGAAAGTGGCGCCGCGTTGAATTTTATTTAATATCGTAATTCTAATTCACAATTTTAATAAAACTAAACGTGGAATTTTTAGAGCCCATAGTCTAGTATTTTTAGACGGTATCATTACATTCCCTCGTAGTCACTGCTAGAAGTAGATAGCAAAACTGCTAAAAGTGGCCGTTTTTGACACATTTGCTATCTACTTCTACGAATGACTATGACGAGATGTAGCGATACCTTCTAAAAATACAAGACAATGGGCTCTAAAAATTCCACGTTTAGTTTTATTAAAATTGTGAATTAGAATTACGATATTAAATAAAATTCAACGCGGCGCCACTTTCGGTGGGGGTACCGCTTTAAATGGAACGCCTCAGAGCGAGGTAAAGCCGCATGAGTCATGTTTTTTCGTGCGTGCAGCCAGCTTTATCGGATTAGAAGACGTTGTCACGTCAATAAGCTCCCTAAAAACTCTATTGGTCTAGCGGGAAGTTACCCGACTGTACCTAAGTGTAAGGAAGTGTACCCACCCGGGGTGTCAACCGCGTGGTCCCTGCTCCCGTGGGAAAACAGTTTACGTCTTCTACAAGTACATTAAAACGGAACTAGACCTCGCGTCGTGAAAATCTACCACGAGCATGGTAAAATTTACGATGCCACAACGCACGGCACGTGGTCGTATCGTTGAAACTCACGATGCACTCCGCATTCATATTTTAATATTCAAAGATGACAGGACGACAGGTCGTCCACGATGTCGCGACATTGAGGTTGTTCTTTTAATAACTCTAGTCGAGCCGCGTAAACATCAAAGTCAAAGTCAGAATCATTTATTCAGTCTAGGCTGTTACAAGCATTCAAAGAAGCTACGCCATCGGTTCACAAACCCCTACGGCAGGAGACCTCGCAACGAGAAGAACCGGCAAAAAACTTGTCAAGCGCTGTTTTTTTCTCCCTGTTTTATTTCATACAGAGTTGTCAAATTGAAAAGTGACCTTAACATATCAGTAAGGTCAATTTCATTTTTTTAATATTACATTTTATGGTTATTGTAACCGTAAACAATTTTCAACTGGCAAAGAAAGACTTATCTATATCATACATTACAACATTTCTCGCATTACAAGATTACTGTACTGCAAGTTGTGAGGTAATACAGGGGGCCTACCGCCATCTCTTAACGCAATATTGTTTAATGTCAGTTTGTATCGGCGCAATGTTGTTATATGTCATATCGTACCGCGAACCTCTTAAAACAATCTTGTCTTTTGACGGAAGTTTTGTGGCGTCATCGCTCAATCATTCACTCAAACAAGATTTTTATCAATCAAACCTACTACGACGGCTTAGGTCAAATAAAGTCAAGTTTGCAATTTAAACATTGAAACAAAAGGAAAACAAAACGTTCTTACGACATGACGGTTTCTAAAAGATGGCGGTAGGCCTGCAGGTCAGTATCAATTTATTTTAAAACAAAATATTTAAGCTTTAAGCACAACATTAAGATAAGCAGACTGAAGTAGACCCATTTCATCAGGTAAGTATATTCTCCAAGATAGAAATGTTTAAGCGGCTCGACTAGAATTATTATTAGATGATCAACCTCAATGTCGTCATGTCATCAGGTAAGTATGCTCTTAAAGATAGAAATAAGAAAACAACAGCATGAAAAGTGCACGACACGACGTCGCATCGGATATAAGTGTAGAACCGTTAGGTCTGCTGTCGACAAGAAAATAAGAAGTAACAGGCAAAAGCGTGTATCAATGCTACAAGCTTTGTTAGCTCCACGCTGTCAATAACTTTAATACAGAACTCGCTCAGGAAATTGGCTCAGAACTAGATTCGCTTGTTTCTGTTCAAAGCATCGCGATAATAAAATGAAATTTCAGAACTTCGAAACACAATTTAAAGTTGTGGAGTTGGTTTACCTATATCTTTGTATCGGATTATGATAACTATCTATTAACCTCGTACGTGTAGGTGGCAGTCAGCTAACACCACAGATTATACACGGCTATTTTTAAACAGTATCTAAAATGACTCAGAAACAGTAATTGAAAAACTTGCTCCTAGAAATATGGGTCCAAATACGATTCAATTATTTTGACTTTCCATACAAAATCGATGGCTCGATTGATCAGTCTGCTGGCCTACCGCCGTCTCTTAGCGCAATATTGTTTTCTGTCAAACATTATGTTTTATAAATTATTATGACTCCAAAAGTTTTATTTTTTACTTTTTGAAGTCGGTTTGAATTTTTTTTTATAAAATGTTTTTATTATGTTCTATAATAGTAGTCAGTTAGTAGTTTGTTTATATTTCTTTAATTTTTTTTGTTTAGTTGCATGTCTGTTTGTGGTGCAAATAAAATATCTTATCTATCTATCATTGTTATGACACAATTCTCTACATAATGCAATAAAGAATTTGAAGCTCACAAAATATTTTAAACTTTTTACAAAATTAACACACACATATTGAGTTAAGTACTGCAAACAAATCTAATTTTAACATAAAGCGTACAAAAGCTCAAAATGGCGCGATTAATTAGAACAAAGGGCTAATTATTAATTATATTGCTGGACAAAGGTCGTTTTAGGGTAAAAATAATATCTCTGCCACTGATTTTAACAGTCCTTTTTCTCATAATATTTCAAAATTATAACTTGATAACAAATCTATGTGTCTACCAGTGGCGAGGCGTCGAAAAGTCATAATATGGCAAACGTAAGCCGGTCCTAAAGATGATAGTATAATAGCTGTGTAGTGTCGGCTTTGAATAGCACTACCCCCTCTCATCCCGTAGGGTCGTAAAAGGCGACTAAGGGACTCAGCCTTCAGGAGACGGGCAGCAGCGTCTTTTACAAACTTGGCCATACTGCGATCGCCAACCCGCTTGCCAAGCTTGGAGATAATGGCAGTCTATTTATCATAAGTACAAAAAAACATTTAAAAAAAATTCAAACCGACTTCAAAAAGTAAAAAATAAAACTTTTGGAGTCGGTGCCAGCCAGGGCATTCTACATTGCACTTCTATTAACTATATATTTTTTTGGCCTTAGCTAGCTAGCACCGACTACAAAAGTTTTATTTTTTACTTTTTGAAGTCGGTTTGATTTTTTTTTATAAAATGTTTTTATTTCAGATTTTTTAGTTACATCATGTGCCGTTACTTACACAAAAAATCAGCTCATACACAATGTCATCTAGGTAAACGACTACTTGCCAAAAGGAGATTGATATTTTTCAAGATTATGAAAAAACTACTAGCCAGATCTTCGTAAAAATTATATGGGACCACACATAAGCATTTTCTTTCAGATAAAAAAAATATATAAAAATCTGTTAACAACTGGCGAAGTTATGGTAAAACATACATAAAAAAAAAAAATGCCGTCGAATTGAGAACCTCCTCCTTTTTTGAAGTCGGTTAAAATAGCAAAAAAAAACATAAAATAGTAACGAGATATAAGGTACATCGTCCAGGTCAACAAATATGCTCACTTGATTCTGATTCTGCACGCATTTTTTTAATGACCCCACACAATTATGTTATGTTCTTAGATATATGTTGTTATCTTTTTGTTTATTACCCAGTTGCGTGTTTATATGTGTTTGTTATGGTTATTTTCTTTATACTTTTTTTCTCCTCCTTTCTATTCTCATTGTCTGTATCGTGTGTATGTGTGTGTGTGTGTGTGTGTGTGTGTGTGTCAATAAATGTGCTTTCTTTCTATCTTCTTTCTGTCTTTAATCCAAACCAAACAAACAAACGAAGGTGGCGTACGAACACAAAAAAAACCCTTTTACTATAATTAACGTTGAATGGCAATCCTCTTTTTATACAAACCAGAATATAAATAATTGCTTACCAAATCCTAAGAATTTGACATCAAAAAGTAAGAAAGACAATTTTCCTATTCAACTTTTCGCACGACACAGCAGATAAAACGTGTTTCTTAGAAAGGCAACAAAACAAGCGATTTCAAAAGTCCCGACGTGACATAACTGGGCAACGAATGGTTTATTTATGCGAAATAAACAAACGACAAGCGTGAAACGCTTACACAGAAACTTAAGAATAGCAGTAAATAATAAATAAATAAATAATTGCACACAAACACACCAATTTTCTAGCCCACGTTAGTTTCATGAAGAACTTGTGATATGAATACTACATAACGGATAAACATACATATATACTTTTTTTGTAAATACATACATAATATACATATTAAACACCCAGATGACAAGTAGACATGTTCATGCACACGCATATTTGTCTTGTTCGGGTATCGAACCCGGGACCTCTGGTGCAGATGGTGGGCTTAGTACCCCTGCGCCAAACAGGTCGTCGCCGAATCATGCGCCAAACAGTACATTAGAGCATTTATATTTTGCAATTTACAATGCTATTTTTATGTGATAAATATTAAACAAGAAAATATAGAGGAGAAAACCAACTTGTCTCATGTCGCTTTGACGGGATTCGAACCCGCATGCTTGGGAATACGGCCCAATGCACTAACCAATTATGCTACAGAGACCTATAAGGACACGTCGAATTTTTCCAGTATATTTACCTTCTACGGTGTTGGCCACCGTCTCGTTTCATCAATGTGAGAAATATTGTCGGATTCCAAAGAAACATTTTTTAAATATTTGACACTCGATTAACAGTATAGCAACATGATTACTGTGTTTTTATTTATTAACCGCCTTTGTGGTCTAACAACCACCGGTACAGACCCAGGGGTCCCGGGTTCGATTCCCAGCGGGGGTACATATTGTATTCGGTTTGGTTGGTGGTAGGACTTGTTGTAAGTCCGTCTGGATAGCTACCACCATCTATCTAAGCCTTATCTGATGTTAAGTATTGATAAGGCTGAAGATGGAAGCGAGCCTCTCCCAGAATCCCCAATCACTGAGGAATATTAAATATAGACTAATACTATAAAGATATTTGATTGTTTGTTTGTTCGTTTGCATTGGATAGGCTCTAAAACTACTGGACCGGTTGGAAAAATTCTTTCACCGTTGGGAAGCTGCACTATCCCCGAGTAACATAGGCTACATTTTATCCTGACATTCCCACGGGAACGGGAGCCACGCGGGTGAAACCGCGAGCGGCCGCCAGTATGTTTAATAAACAGTTGTTTTATTCAAGAACTTTAACCAAGTTTAATCACAAAAGAATAGGATGAAAATTCGAATTCCAAGCGTTTTCCACTTATACGTGTCCAGAAAAATAATAATTGGATTGAGTAGCTATGTCCAACTCATTGCAACCCGACAGGTATCGAGGTCTGAGACGTGAGTGAAATAAATAGGATACATACCGTCTGATAAACACGTCTGAAAGTCGTATCGGTACTAACTTAATCTCCTAAGAACTTTTGGGGCTGGATATTTTCTCTTTGGAGGATGCGTGCTTCCAAAGACTGCGTGGTAGTTTCGCTAGGGGTCGATCGATCGATTTCCATCTTTTTTCGGGTAAAACATTCAGATGATGATATCCATAACTCAAGTCAGTCATTAGTCTTCACATAGATTAGTTAAATGTTTGAACTTGTTTTTAACGAATGGTTGCGCGGAATCGCAGCTGTAGAATTTTCCCACCACCTTGCCTCTGTTCTACTCAGGTCATGTAAGTGTGATTGACAGTTTAGACAAGCGATAATCAAGTCACGACAGATTCGTATTATTTATGTAAGTATTCGTATTTATTTCACGATTATTTAAATGCAAAGGCAAAGGAATAGAACTTCGATTCTACTTTGGCTTTGCCACTTTGAACCTTAACGCTATGAAAATATTAGGTCTTTACCTATGAAATTGCCGATTTGTATGAAGAATTTCAAAGAAAGTTCGTTTTCTATACTAACAAATTTTGTTATACTTTCTACCGCAAATGCTTTTGTCAATTTTTTTATGCACAAGCATTATTAAAAGTTTAAGCAATCTAATGCTGTTTTTATTTAAAAAACAATGAATATATTATAAATTATATTACACAAAGTGGTCATTTTTGCTAACAAAAAAAAAGTAAGTACTTTTCGATGAAATGTTATTTATTTATTTATTTGGACAACCAACAAGATCATACGCCTTAAGGAGTTACAGACAGTGGTTACAAGAATTGGTGCTGTCTTTATTAAAGGTTGCCACGGAAAGCAAACTTGTTAAAATAACAGTTGGGAGCATAAGACGTCCCTTAACATAAAAAAAAATACAATTTTTTCTTACAAAAGCTAGTAACTACACGAAAATGCCAGGACAAAAATTTAAATAGAATTATAAAGAAAGCTGTGCCTTATTCAGCCAGGCAAACTATAAATTAAAATACTAATACTTAGCTTGATTTGACAATTTCTTTTTAAATATAGGTAAACATAGTCTAAATCAGGCCCGTCCAACATACGGCCCCCGGGCCACAATGTGGCCCGCATAAGTCCGACGACATCAATAGCTAGGAGAGTGCTTAGGTACTTAAACCTTTGCTATTGGGCATGTCATTTGGCCCGTTACGGTTACAAAAATACTACATCTGGCCCTCCACAGAATTATGTTGTACACCCCTGGTCTAAATATATTAATATCGTTATTTTTACTAACAGAATTGTAATCAGCTTGGAGTTTATAGGAGAGAATAAGCCTAGGTTAGTTTTGGTGTAAACAAAGAGTATCTGGAAAGCCGTGGGAGATTACGAGTGATTCTGATATTTCGTTTTTGAAGCAGTTACGGACAATTAATATTACCATTGATTAATATATATTACCGTATAAGGAACGAAAATAATAATCTTATGATTACTAATTCCTGACCGTTTTGATCTGAATTTCATATAAAATCATGCAATTGATGTACCTTTTCATCATAGAAGTAGTGAGGATCTCTAGAAGTGTAAGAAAAAAATTCGCAATTTCATATGTCATCATCGTCATCATCAGCCTGTGGACGTCCACTGCTGGACATAAGCCTCTCCTAGATCACGCCTGCTGTGGCGTTCATAGGAGGTTATTTCATAGGTCATATTTAATTTCATAGGTAAAGACCTATTATTATATGTCTGGCTGTCCACTTTCAACCACAAATCTAAATAAGCGTTCTAACGTGACCACATTAGGGTCTTCTACCCTACTTTTAATTACCAGTTTCAATTCGACTTTGTTAAAGTCCTTTTTCAAGAACCGTTGTAAAAGGAAACCTCATTGTTCTCAGCTGAACTGACAAGACTTTACAACCGATCATTAAGCTAACTTAACTTTTTTCTTGATACTAGAGACTTTAAAAGTAATTACTCCTATAAAAGGAGATGGGAACTCTGGAAAGATTCACTGCGAGCGTGCTAGGAAGTTTAAACTTTTTTACTTTTACTGTTAAACTGTGGTTGGAGAACTAGTCGTGAAAACTACGGTTATAAAACAGCTGTTCTATGAACTCGCGAATAAAGGTCATTGCACCCGTTTGGCACACACGGTTACGTCAATGTAATTATTATGACTGGGGTAAGTGCTTTCATGTTTCCACTACATTTTCAGTGAATGGTGATGATATGAGTGTCGAAAATGTGCGATGTTTATTTGGTAGTTGACCCCAACTGGTGCTGCATATTAAGGCTGTAATTACACATCTTTAGAATATGTTCATTCAATTCTCTATCACGTGGGAATCACAACAAGCTTATGAATCTTTCTCATTTATTTTCATAAAAATATTGAAACAAACAATTAGAGCACAAGTAAAGGAAAAATCGAAAACATTTTGTTGTTTTATCTATACTAATACTAATACTAAATACTAATCTATACTATATAATATTATAAAGCTGAAGAGTTTGTTTGTTTGAACGCGCTAATCTCAGGAACTACTAGACCGATATAAAAAAATCTTAGACCATTAGAAAGCTACATTTCTCCCGAGTGTCATAGGCTATATTTTATCCCGATATTCCCACGGGAACGAGCACCACGCGGATAAAACCGCGAGGATTCGCTAGTTTTTTATATAAATGCATCGCCGAGGCCTCGCATACAATTCATAATTTATTTCTGATGACAATCCTTTTTTTAATTTATACGGGTACTATTTATTTACTGTACTAATATTTTTATTTGCACAATTTAAATAATGTATATTAAAACAACTTTTACGGATATCAAACGCGCTATATTTCACGAACTAAGTTGTAATTGTCCGTATTTTTAGGTTTTTTAGGGGTTTTATGATTTTCCCGACGTTTCGGCACCCCGTGTCATCCTGTGACCACGGCAGCTGAACAGGTGCCGAAACGTCGGGAAAATAAAAAACCCCTAAAAAAACAAAAAATACGGAGAATTACAACTTAGTTCGTGAAATATAGCGCGTTTGATATCCGTAAAAGTTGTAGTATTTCAATGAACAGTGCGCGCCAAACATAAGATGTACGTAATGTATATTATTTAAATTGTGCAAATAAAATCGCTGCTAAGCGATAAGGCCGCCTTTTGTACAACAAATCTTGTTTATTGTTTTTTCTTTTATACATGTATTTTCTGTCTGTGTGTGTGCAAATAAAGTGTTATAAATAAAATAAATAAATAAATAAAAATATTTCTATTTGTATTTGATGTGGACTTTGACCTCATAAAACGTTATCGTATGAGGCTAACGAAGTACAATTTAACGTGTCGTCGTAACCACTGCGCATTCGTAACTACCCCTCTAATTGAGTTTCGCATGATGTTGCTTCTATATATATTTTTTGAAGTGAAAACTTCTTTAGCGGCTTTGTGCACATCAGAGTTTAAAATTTTTGAGATGGGTAAAAAATGTTAAAGTCGCGCCAGGACAAGTGACCCTAATCGAAAATTCGTAAGACGGAAGGAGAGTAGACCGCGCGCGGCGTAGGAGAGGAAGTAATATCCCCCTCTCTTTCTACCATGTGGCGAAAATGTATGCCTACTCCTGCTGTTTCGCTTAAGCGGTTTTCACTTCTGCCGGCACTCCCGGCAACTCGTTGCTTTTTTTTTATATATTTCTTACACACACCAATTAACCTAGCCCTAAAGTAAGCACCTAAGGCTTGTGTTATGTATCCCATAGGGTTAACTGATATAAATAATTATTTTTATACTTTAATAAGTATTTATGTGTGTAGAAATATATATAAACGTCCATGAATCAGGTACAAATGCTCGTATACATCATACAAACATTTGCCCCTACCGGGATTCGAACCTGGGACCTCAGAGTAATCGACAACTTGAAACTATTTATATATGACTGTTAGCATAGCTATTTATAGTTTTATTTTCATAAATATAAGACAAAAAATTACAACATTAGTACCTAAAGGACAGAATCATAACAATCATTTAAATTTTAATTTATGATAAAGACTGCCCACGACTTCGACCGCGGGGATTAAGGTTATCGCGAAGACTTAGGTTAATTATCGCGTTGTGGCGCTATCTAGGAATAAAAAGTAACCTCATGTACATTTCCAGGGTTCAATTTATATCCATGTTACCGGAAATGTATGAAACGAAGGAATTGTATACCATCCATCCATCCATCATCAGCCTGTGGACGTCCACTGCTGGACAAAGGCCTCTCCTAGCTCACGCCTATTGTGGCGTTCATAGGAGGCTGTTAGCCTACTGCTACTGGCCAGACGGGTTGGTAGAGGGTTTGTTTCAAGTTTTCCTTCTCTCGCACAGGTGTTCAATGCGTCGAGCCTCTTAGTCGACTCTTACGACATCCCAGGCATGTAAGGGAGTGGTGACACTTGTATTCTTAGTCCTTTACCACACGGCATCCATAATACAATACGGAATTGTATACAGTTCATAGGAAATAATAAATACAATTCCGAGCCTATCTAGGACATGTGTTAAATAATGTTTCGAAAAATCTTTAACACACACGTTCCCTACAAAATGTATATTTACTCGTATATATTTCCTAGGTTCGCAGGTTCGACGACTTCCAGCCTCCCGAACAAGCCGGGTTCCGAAAAGGCTTTAGCACCATAGACCACATCCATACGCTGCGGCAGGTTATACTGAAGACCGAGGAGTATAATCTTCCACTTTGCTTGGCGTTTGTGGACTATGAGAAAGCCTTCGATTCGATAGAGACCTGGGCGGTGCTGCAGTCTCTCCAGAGGTGCCAAGTGGACTATAGGTATATCGAGGTGTTAAGGTACTTATACGAACATGCCACCATGTCGGTCCGATTACAGAACCAGAGCACAAGTCCCATCCAACTGCAGCGAGGTGTGAGACAGGGAGACGTCATTTCTCCGAAACTGTTCACAGCTGCGTTGGAGGACATCTTTAAGCTCTTGGACTGGAAAGGGCTCGGCATCAACATTAATGGCCAGTATCTGACACGCCTTCGTTTTGCCGATGATATATCTTATGGCTGAGACCTTGGAGGACCTGAACACAATGCTCGAAGATCTCCGTAGTGCTTCCCAAAGAGTGGGTCTTAAGATGAACATGGATAAGACGAAAACCCACTCCAGTTCACGTTGGGAACACAACACTCGAAGTTGTTGACCACTACGTTTACCTTGGACAGACAATCCAGTTAGGTAAGTCCAACTTCGAGAAAGAGATCTCCCGTCGAATCCAATTCGGTTGGGCAGCATTCGGGAAGCTCCGTAAAATCTTCGCGTCCAATTTACCGCAGTGTCTCAAGACGAAAGTCTATGACCAGTGTGTGTGGCCAGTGATGACCTACGGTAGTGAAACGTGGTCGCTAACTATGGGTCTGATAAGAAAGCTCAAGGTCACCCAGCGTGCAATGGAGAGGGCTATGCTCGGCATTTCTCTACTTGATCGAATCAGAAATGAGGAGATCCGTAGGAGAACTAAAGTTACTGACTTCGCTCGAAGGATTGCTCAGCTGAAGTGACAGTGGGCGGGACACATAGCGAGAAGAACCGATGGCCGTTGGGGCGGAAAGGTTCTGGTGACCGCGCACAGGACGACGCTCCGTGGGTAGGCCTCCGACAAGGTAGACCGACGATCTGGTGAAGGTCGCGGGAAGCCGCTGGATGCGGACTGCGCAGGACCGATCGTTGTGGAGATCCTTGGGGGAGGCCTATACCCAGCAGCGGGTGTCATGTGGCCGAGATAATAAAATACAAATAAACTAATGCTTTCTGTTAATATAAATAAAACACATTTAGTAAACTAATATTATTATTTAACGAGCGATGTGAAAATATCACGTTACATTATCAATAAGAAAAAAGCGAAATTGCCTTATTGCTTCACTACGCTTCGCGATCGCCTTAAATTTTGTGACTATCTTTTTAGTTGTTTCTGTAACCATCTCTAATTTAATACATTTCCGATTGCTATTTAGGAAATCTATAGATTTCCAACGAAACGTGTATTTTACAACGTATATCATAGATAAATCAATAAATAATTGCATATAATCACACAAATTATCTAGCCCACGTTAAGTTTCACGAAGAACTTGTATTATGGATACTAGATAACGGATAAACATACTTATATACTTTTTTTGTAAATACATACATAATATACATATTAAACACCCAGACCAAGACAAATAGACATGTTCATGCACACAAATATTTGTCTTATCCGGGGATCGAACCCGGGACCTCTGGCGCAGAAGGCGGGCTTAGTACCCCTGCGCCAAACAGGTGTCAAAAGATTTCCTGTATATTTTTGGAATCGTACACAGATCCTAGGAATTGTATACAATGACAAATATACATTTCCTATACCATAAGGTAACAGACAGATGGAGTAACTTTCGCTTACTCGTAAAATTAGTATGGATCAGGTATTTAAAGTGATATACTCGTTGACCTCATAAAACGTCAACGTATGAGGCTAACGAAGTGCAATTTTAAGTGTCGTAACCACTATATGCACTCCGCCACTCACCAATACACCACAGAGCTGTAACAACCCCTCTAATTGACTTCCGCACACTCGCCAGTCCATTTAACGAGAATTGCACTAATGGCAGACTTGCAAATGTAGCAGGACAATCGTAGAAACGCTTTGTCCGAAACGTTATTCGCCCAGACACGGGTAAACATAAATGTTAATTACTTACAAAAATATTTGCCCTGGGCCCTTATTCACTACTAGCGGATCATCGCGGTTTTACCCGCGTGGTGCCCGTTCCCGTAGAAATATCAGGATAAAATATAGCCTATGTCACTCGGGAGAAAAGCAGCTTTCTAATGGTCTAAGAATTTTCTAAATCGGTCCAGTAGTTCCTGAGATTAGCGCGTTCAAACCAACAAACTCTTCAGCTTTATAATATTATTACTAGCGGATCCTCGCGGTTTTACCCGCGTGGTGCCCGTTCCCGTGGGAGTATCGGGATAAAATATAGCCTATGTCACTCGGGAGAAATGTAGCTTTCTAATGATCTAAGAATTTTCTAAATCGGTCTAGTAGTTCCTGAAATTAGCGCGTTTAAACAATGAAACTCTTCAGCTTTATAATATTAGTATAGATAGATGGCTACTTAGCGATCCTCAAACCACGCCATGATGAGCTTGATCATAATCAAGTTTGGAGGCTAAGACAGTATCTACGGTGGAGCGAGCTACCCAGAAGGTGCCTAGTCACCCTTGCTTTGAAGATGGACGGGTTATAAGTACTTTTTAACCGCCACTGTGGTCTAGTGGTGCAACCACCGGTATCAGACCCAGGGGTCCCGGGTTTGATTCCCAGCGGGGGTGTATAGTGTATTCGGTTTGGTTGGTGGTAGGATTTGTTCTAAGTCCGTCTGGCTAGCTACCAACATCTTATCTAAGTCTGACGCCATAACAACAATGTTTACAGCATTGTTGTGTTCCGGCAGTTAGAGATAAGATAGCTAGTTCCTCAGTGATTGAGGATTCCGGGAGAGGCTCGCTTCCATCTTCAGCCTTATCAATACTTAACATCAGGTATGATGAAGGCTAAGAGTCTCCCAGTCGTTCATAAAAATAAAAAATTGAGGCGCAGGGACAGGACGGTTCTACTTGGTTACGAAATTTTCAAAATTAGTTTTTTCTATAGCACTCACAAATTATACACTTTGTTATTGTACAATTACATGACGGTTACGCATTGTATAATGATTGTACAAGCACATACAATAACTATTTACTTTGTGAGTGTCATAGACAAAATAAATTTTGAAAATGGCGATATTGGCGTGGTTTGAGCAAGGAATCGCTAAGTTGTCATGCTGGCATAGTGAATACGGGCCCTGGGTAAGGATCGAACTCATGACCCCTGGTACATAGGTAAGATCATTAGATAACATGTTTCTGATTTTTATAGTGTATCATAAGTTTCTTGTATCCATTGTCCGGGACAGGAGGCTTACTCTCTAAGCCCGATAACTAAGATACGGGCCCCCGTCCGTAAGTTCCCGAAACTACGGATGGAGCCTACTCTCTATTGATCTCGGTGAGTTTTGGACAAACGGCGCAACAAACACATTGGAAGTAGGGACAATGTCAAAACGTATTCTCATTCATTCTTAATTCGGGTCTCCGAACTAATAAGCTGTCCGTCCTGTCTGTAATACGGAGTAGGAAACGTCCGTAACTTCGGGTTTCGTGCTTAGAGAGTAGACCTCCAGGAAAAATAGTTAGTAGCGAGTATAACTGCTATGTTTTGACACGTATGAGTAGTTTCAAGAGCTGTGCGTATTATCAAATTATACTACCTATAGATACTAGTTCATAACGTAGCTCTTGAGTCTTGACGTTTCGCATACATTCACACTAGCAACCGCCCGCGGTGTTACTTACGAGGTTCCTTTTCCCGTGGAATTACGGTATATAAAGTAGCCTATGTTTTAATCCAGGCTTTCTTCTGTGTGCCAAATTTCATCTAAATCGGTTCGTGAAAGAGTAACAAACATTCAAACATCCTCACACACTCTCATTTATAATATTAGTAGGAAAATAACAATACACTGAACCGGAACTACGAGGCTATAGCGGGATGAGTGGCCATTTTGTTTGTTGATCCTGTATAGCTTTTATTTTAGCTTTCATTCAATGTGAAATCGTTTAGCTCATGCCATTACATTCACTTGTCGCTTAGCTGCACGAATCGTTCCAAAGCTATACGGTAACTCACTAGAGTTTCCATAGTATTTGGTATTAATTTGTTTCTAAAGTATTTGCTGACAGTGCAGAGTTTGTATCTTAAGCGCTCGTCATGCAAGGTGTATCCATCCTCTGTGGTCGTTATACAAAGATCTCTTTGGGGACAATGGGGATCTGTCTGCTCTAATGCCTCCTAAACGTTTGTCACTTTGTAATGCGGCATTAAGCGTCTCCGTAAAGGGCAAAGGCCATCCCGAAAAGCGTTTCATGGCTGCCTTTGTCTGCGAGACCTTGTAAGTCTGCCTTGTATGTTTCAATGGGTATTTTGGTATTTTCACACTATTGAAATTACTTGTAAACCTATTCGGAGTTAGGGAAATCTTACGACTTATGTTTAGAACTGACACCTTATTGGATTCATATTGATTCAGCTATCCTATCGATGTGGAAAAAAGCGATTACATGAAAACCGTCAAAAGAATTTATAATGCAGAATTAAATACAACATTATGATGAATGACGTAGATGTATATACCTACTATTTGAAACTTCGCAGCATATATTGCTTTAATAAAATTAAAACAATGTAGTTATACTTAACAATGATCTCGAACAAAAATATCTTAACAAAATATTTAGTAAACCAAAACCATGTTTGCATATAAATAAAATATTTTATTACAGTAATTATCACAGAAATTATACGTTAACATAAGCTTCATTCGAAATATTTCCCACAAACAAATTCTAGTAAAATAGCTAACACACAGTCCCACGATCGATACCGTGTTCGGCACGCAACTGAATCGTCACGAAAGTGCCCAATTCCAAGTTATTATTTCGGAAAACTTTAACTCTTATATTTCACATTATTGTTATGTTCGTCAACAACGCCCACAACTATATTTGGGACAAGGTCGAACCGAATTATGGATAAAAAGTGCTACAATGACGGTTGATTTTCTATGTTTTTCCCGACTGCGCCAGCAGATAGAAGGTTATGTTTTCGAGAGTATTTTTTAAACTTTAAATAAACTTTATTTCATGCTAAGAATATACAAAGTTTTCACATAAAGGTAACTTATGAGTAGTAGGTATAATATTTAGATTAAGGGGTATGTCTAAAAATGGGTAAGTTACAGTTTTGGTAAAAAAGGGTGATTTTTAGATTGTTCGAAGCTGACCTTAATAGGTTATTAGAAATAACCTGTGCTTAGGGATTCAGCCCCGAACCCCAAAATGTATAATAGTGCATGTAGGTTTAACATTACAGCGAGTAGTCTAATGTTTAATATGGCTACTACATAATCATAAGTGATAATACAATATTCCACACGTATGTATGTAAGATGTATGTATAATTGTTTGGCACGCTCTGCGGCCTGAACGCTTCGTTGGGATTTAGTTGAGGTGTCGTTAGATTCGTATTTACTGTTAGAGTAACACTGGGTATATTAAAATAATAAAAAAATATTGGCTGGCAATCGCTTTCATCACTACGAAACTCTGTCATTGATATAAATATTTTACTATGTACTGGAAAGCTTTGGCACGTACGTACGAGTAGGTATGTTCTTCTTTTTCGTCCATTCTAGGGATAAAGTATAAATGGTGGTTGTAATATACTGGTAAAAACATGAGCTACAAAGGTCGCCTTTTTTAGGGTTCCGTACCTCAAAAGAAAAAAACGGAACCCTTATAGGATCACTTCGTTGTCCATCCGTTCGTTTGTCAAGACCGTTTTTCTCAGGAATGCGTGGAGGTATCAAACTGAAATTTATATCTAATACTCAGGACTTCTTCCCCTTGGAGCTGTGAAAAAATCAAACTTCTAAGCCAAGCAATCTAAAGATACAGCCGTTTATGCCGCAAATTTCCGCAAATTTCGAATCTCGCACGGGAATCAAAACCTACAGGGTACTTCCCGTGAACTTAGAATCTTGAAATTGAAATTGAGGATTATTTATCCTAACTAATTACTGATGATGTTTGGCAATAAAACGAATGTCAAAACAAATGCCTCAATCAATGAACAAGGTTTTTTCCACCACTTTGTCCTCGTTTTTAAAACATTTACGTAACAGGTGGTACACAATACCAATACTATGCAATTAGCTAATACAAAAATCTGACAAAAATGGCAAAACTATAAAAAAAAAACTTATACAGCAACACTGGCGCAGGGGTTCGCGCGCTCGGCCTGCGATTGTTGAGGTTAAGCTACTTTCGCAATGGTCGGTCACGGGATTGGTAACCAAAAAATTACTATCTCGAGCTCCTCCGTGCTTCGGAAGGCACGTTAAGCCGTTGGTCCCGGCAGCATTTGCAGTCGTTTAAACCCACCAATCCACATAAAAAAACACCTAAAAAACGCCCACAGTTCATACACTAATGTTTTTCGTGAACAGGAATCGAACCCGCCACTTCTATGCATTAGGCTGGCACCTTTGAGATATCCAATAGAACTGTCCCACTTTTACACTTCACGAAAACCTACAGCTTCGGCCAAGTAAACGATATTTGTTTCAAATTTAATAAAGCAGAGTGGAAAATACGCCTTTCACCATTTGTTCTATATGATTGATGGGAGCCCTTATTGGATGAAGGCTTTCACAATAATGGGGACTTAATTTCAGTTAAGTTCACGCGAATATGAACAGGGGAATAAAACACTTTTTTATACTAAATCAGCTGTAGACACAATAAAAAGTAGTAATAGCTGCGTAGTGTCGGCTTACAATAGCACTACCCCCTCTAATCCCGTGGGTGTCGTAAAAGGCGACTAAGGGACTCAGCCTTCAGGAGACGTTAGATGTGATAATTAGACATGCGTTGCAATGCCACGTAAACAATCCTAATCCTATCCCTTATCCTTTTTAAATGATGCGGGTTCGAATCCCGTCAGGGCGACATGAGACTAGTTGCTTTTTTCTAGTATATTTTCTTGTTTAATATTTATCACATAAAAATAGCATTGTAAAATGCAAAATTAAAAAGTTATAATCCTAACTAATATTATAAATGTGAAAGTGAGTTTGTTTGTCCTTTCTTGACGCCCTAACTAAGCGACTTGATTTTTGGCATAGAGTTAGTTGACAGGACGAAGCGTACTTTTTATCCCGATATTCCCACGGGAACGGGAATGACGCGGGTGAAACCGCGGATGGAAGCTAGTATGGGAATAAAAGACTATATAACACATGACAAGAAACAAATATACAGTGAAGAAACAAACTAAAAGTTGGCTTTTGGGTGTAAGGGGTCCCAAACAACACCACTCGGATCCCAAGCCAACTTCTCCTTCTCGCAGTACACCCTGCTAAACAACGGACGAAGCTCTGGCGACCGACTAGTGGCGGGATAGCCACTACATTCAAAGCGAACTAACTAAATACACAGACCAGTGTCGGGCAGCAGCGACAACTGTGCGATTAGCTACGCACTGCGATTGCCATGCCCAGCGTGGCAATTATGGGCAAACCCTCCATGGCGACGCGTAAGAGACCACAACCCCCCAGTTCCCGGTCGTCCTGCTATTCCTGATCACGGCGGCGGTCACGGTAACGACAGGACAGGGGGTGCAAAGAATCCCTGGGCTACGATAGGCGGCCTAAATCAACTGACCCTGGCAACGTATAACGGACGCACGTTTAGGCTTGATGAGCACCTGGCGCAACTCGAAAAGGAACTTGAAACTTTAAGGTGGCATATTCTTGAGCTAAGTGAAGTCCGAAGAGAGAGGGAGGACATAGTGACCCTTGAGGCAGACCACCTTATGTATTTCCGGGAGGGAGACCAGCTAGCCCAAGATGGCGTCGGGTATCTGATAAATAATGCCCTTTGTGACAACGTGGCAGAAGTGTCGTGTGTGTCAAACAGGGTGGCGTACCTTGTGATCAAGCTAACCGAGAGGTATAGCCTCAAGGTAATACAGGTTTGCGCAGCGACTTCAACACACTCGGACGATGAAGTGGAAGATATGTTCGGAGACATATCCAAGGCTTTACACTGCACCACCAAGGCCACTACAACGTTGTTATGGGGGATTTCAACGCTAAAGTAAAACTACACTATCAAGTAAAACCGTCAGGTTCTTTCGGAAATGGAAGACTTTTATAGTCAGCTATACGCTTCGCATATCTCTAAACCTGATCCCGAAAATGAGGATGCCAGAGCCACATTGACCCGCCACTTTATAGAAGATTTGCCAGAGATCAGCATAAGCGAAATTGAAATGGCTCTTGGACAGCTTTTAACCCACTTGTTCCTGAATTAACTTTTTTTGCACAATTGATTTGAAATTTCACATACTTCACAGAACGTAAACATAAAACTGATAAAAAATAATTAAAAAAATATTTCAGTTCAGGAAAAGCTGGAAAATGCCGTGTCGTAAACGACACAGTAGGAGAATCTACTACTATGATCTTTCACTACGTCGATTTCAGTAGGCTTCGACATAAATAGGAGAAATAAAGTAAAACACCCAAAGAATCACTCTCATATCCACACCTCGACGACGCCATATTTGGCATTGGTTGGGTCGCAGGTATGAAGGCGTTTTTTTTATGAACGGCGGGAAGACTCTTAGCCTCCATCATACCTAATGTTATGTAGTGATAAGGCTGAAGATGGAAGCGAGCCCCTCTCGGAATCCTCAATCACTGAGGAACGGCTATCTTATCTCTTACTACCGGAACACAACATTGCTAAAAACATTGTTGTTATGGCGTCAGACTTAGATAAGATGGTGGTAGCTAGCCAGACGGTCTTAGAACAAGACCTACCACCAACCATACCGAATACAATATGTATTCCCGCTGGGAATCGAACCCGGGACCCCTGTGTCTGATACTGGTGGTTGTACCACTAGATCACGAAGGCGGTTAGACGATAGGCAATAGCGACAGGTTGCCAGCTCATCGTTTACAATAGTTTTCGAATATCCTTCATTCATCAGCCCTGATAGTTGGAAGACTTTTACTCAATGTACCCGCATTAGACGCATTTTATACTTTCTATCACGCTCAGTCCAGCATGGGAAATAATAAAATGACTCAACTTACATTCATCAAAGAAGTCATTCATGTTACAAATTCAGCAAGTGCTCCGAGTAAAGGCCCAGGGACGTTTTGAAGAAAAACAAAATGTCGTCTCCAGAGTCTTTATCCGTTACTTACAATTTTGCGGAGGCATGATGTAAGGTAACGTCACCCAGCGTGCAATGTAGTAAGACATGCTTGCCGTTTCCCTGCTTGATCAAATCAGAAATGAGGAGTTCCGCAGGAACACAAAAGTAAACCTTCATCCCTCGAAGAATTGTTCAGGTGAAGTGGCAGTAAGCGGGACACATAGCGAGAAGAACCGTTAGCGGATGGGGCGGGGTGGTTCTAGAATGGCGACTCTGCGGGTAGGCCCCCAACAAGGTGGACCAATGATCTGGTGAAGATCGCGGAAAGCTTCTGGATGAGGGCAGCCCGCCAACGACCGATCAACGTGAAGATCCTTAGGCCCTAGAGGATCTTCACAACAATTGTTCGATGGCTACCCGTACCCAGCAGTCGTTCTCATGCCGCTGATATGAATGTGATGATGATAGTTATAGAGTCTGGAACTATTTTTTCATAATTTTGCTCTCATTTCTCAGTAATCTCGTTCAGAGTGAAAGGTTGTCGTAAAGCCCTGTAACAAATATAAGTACTACTATAGTAGTACATTTTCCTACTGTGTCTTTAACGGAACAGCCAAAGTAAAACGAAAATACTTGATGAATATCTTATAAATATACCGTATTTTTTTTATTTTCGAGATTATTAGGAACCGCCTATTGATAATTAGATAACAAATAAATTAAAAACAGCATAAAACAATATTTCAAATTACCCTGTATTTATCATTTTAATAAGCACGTAATTTAACCTCATTTTGCACAAAAACAATAAACTGGATATCACGGTTACCACTTTACTATGACTGACTAAGGCATCAACAGCTAGTAGCAATATAAAATAAAAAAATAAAGTACCCTCCTACAACAGAATATTTTTTTTAAGTTGGTGTGTCGTTAAAGACACGGTAGGAGCAAGTGGGTTAAACGGAAAAGCCCCTGGCGAGGATGGTATTACATCTGAGCTCCTCTAAGCAGGTAGCAAACCCGTGCTAAAGGAGCTCCAGAGAGAACTCCAGCGGCGTGGAGTAGAAGTGTCGTCGTGTTGTTCTTCAAAAAATGAAACAAGATGCTAGAAGAACTACCGACCTATTTCGATCTTAAAGTTGTTCTCAAAAGTCATCACAAACCGCCTTGCGCGAAGACTCAACGAATTCCAACCCCCGGAGCAAGCCTGGTTTCGAGGAGGATACGGCACCATAGACCACATTTTCGGCAGACAGCCACATTGCGGCAGACTATAGACAAGACTGAAGAGTATAAGAGTATAAATCATGTGCTTAGCATTTGTGGACAATGAAAAGGCATTTGACTCTATCGAAACCTGGGCTCTTAGCCAAAGTAACAATTCATAAACGATAACGAAGTTCGAGAAATATTAAATGTAATGATTGGCGGATTGGCATAGGCCGCGCTAAATCACGTGGTCTTACCGCAAGTTAATTGGCGAATATAGACAATAACGAATCGAATTATCGTTTCGCTACGTAACGATGTCACTTTGTCTACGGGCCCTGGGCTGTTATAGAATCCCTGCAACGTTGCCAAGTCGATTAGCGATATATCAAGTGTGCCATGTGTGTGTGTTAGCCAAGTGTTGAGGTGTCTGTACAATGCCGCCACCATAGTCGTCCAAGTACAGAACCAGCAGACAAAACAAAACAAGGGGATGTCATATCCCCTAAATTGTTCACAAATGCTTTGGAGGATATGTTTAAAACGCTAGACTGGAAAGGACGCGGCATTAATATCAATGGCGAATGCATCATACTCTTGCGGTTCGCGGACGACATCGTCATTATGGCCGAAACGTTGCAGGAGCTACAGCCAATGCTGAACGGCCTAGCTGATTCTTCCCAACGCATCGGCCTCCGGATGAACTTGGACAAAACCAAAGTTATGTTCAATGAATATGTTATTCCGGAGCTGATTGCAATTCAAGGCTGTACTCTCGAAGTTGTTCGGGAATATGTATACCTCGGGCAAATAGTGCAGTTGGGTAGAAACAACTTCGAGAAGGAGGCCAACCGAAGAATACAGCTGGGCTTGGCAGCATATGAGAAACTACGTTAAGTCTTTACGTTGCCCATTCCACAAAGTCTAAAGACGTAAGTGCGACCTACCCGTCATGACATGCGGACCGAAACGTGGACAGGGCTGGTTCACAAGTTTAAAGTCGCTCAGCGAGCTATGGAAAGGGCTATGCTCGGAACTTCTCTGAGAGATCGGTTTCGGAACCAGGTGATCCAACGGAGACCCAAGTTATCGACATAGCCCACCGAGTTAGCAAACTGAAGTGACCGGCTATATATACCGCAGAACCGACAACCGCTGGGGTAAACGAGTTCTTGAGTGGAGACCACGTATCGGCAAACGCAGTGTAGGACGCCCTCAGGTGGTGGAGCACTAGGTGGAGAGATGATCTTCACAGGGTGGCTGGCAAGAGCTGGATGAGAGTAGCCTTTGATCGTGCTCGGTGGTGTGCACTTGGAGAGGCCTACGTCCAGCAGTGGACGATAATGGGCTGGATGATGATGCTTGCAACTTGCAAACTTGCGACTTATATGCATAAGGCAGTTATAATAGCTTAGCACCAACAGAACTGTCCCAGTTTTACACTTCCCGAAAGCTTACAGTTTCGGCTAAGTAAACGATATTTGTTTCAAATTTAATAAAGCAGAGTGGGAAGTATGCCTTTCACTGTTTGTTTTGTATGATTGATGGGATGCCCTTATTGGATCGAGGCTTTCACAATAACCGGGACTTAATTTCAGTTTCGTTCACTCACGAGCGGAGGCGAATATGAATTTGACGACTCTGTATGAAATAAAACATCAGGGAGAAAAAAACAGCAAACACCCATAGACGAGTTTCTTGCCGGTTCTTCTCGTTACAAGGTCTCCCGCCTGTAGGGTTTGTGAACCGATGGCGTAGCTTCTTTTTCGTTCATAAGTGCTTGTAACAGCCTAGACTGAATAAAACATTTTTAATTTTGGAAAAGACGTATAAAACACTTTCTTTTTATACTAAGTCAGCTGTAGACACATTATACAGTAGTATTAACAATGATAAAATTTATTACCCACTAGTCTTCCGCCAGCGACTTCGTCCGCGAGAAATTAGGTTACAATACAATCCCGTTTTCCTCCATATCTAGTGGGAATATCAAATACCTAATAATTTCTTAGTAAAAATGCAAAATTAAAAAGTTATAACGTAAATTATTTTTAGATATTGTATCCCGCATAAACTTGTGACTTGTAAACTCAATTTCCTTTTCTCCATCTCAATAACAAGTCTGTGTTTGAACAGCCGCTCTCCCGTTAAACAAACATTATGCTTGCCGAAATAATCTATAATGTTACTTTACAAAAAAACACTGTGAAAGCTGCTAAACATAATAAATATGCATACTTACTCATAACCTATCCTATCCTACTAATATTATAAATAATATAAAATAAAAAAAAATGTGAGGATGTGAGGATGTTTGTAACTCTTTCACGCAAAAACTACTGAAGCGATTTGAATGAAATTTGGCAATCAGATAGAAAATAGACTTAATGAAAATATAGGCAACTTTTATGATACATGTTAAACAGAAATTAAAAATTTGAAAAAATCAAATCGGCCGGAAGTTAACTCTTAGACGGGATCCGATGGACAGGCTACTTTTATCCCGATATTCCCACGGGAATGGGAACCACGTGGGTGAAACTGCGGGCAGCCACTAGTATTATTATAATATAACCGCCTCTGTGGTCTAGTGGTACAACCACCGGTATCAGACCCAGGGGTCCCGGGTTCGATTCCCAGCGGGGTACATATTGTATTCGGTTTGGTTGGTGGTAGGACTTGTTCTAAGTCCGTCTGGCTAGCTACCACCATCTTATCTAAGTCTGACGAGCATTGTTGTGTTCCGGCAGTTAGAGATATGATAGCCAGTCCTCAGTGATTGAGGATTCCGGGAGAGGCTCGCTTCCATCTTCAGCCTTATCAATACTTAACATCAGGTATGATGAAGGCTAGGAATCTTCCCGTCGTTCATAAAAAATATATTTATATTTAAATTTGGTCTAGATTTTAATGTCACTAGAAAGACAAGAAACTCATCAATTTTTTTATGGATTTTTCGGTCCTTATAAGATTAGGTAGCTTAATTGGAAGAGTATTATCCGGACATTCGAAGGTTGTGGGCTCAAGTGTGGGCTGAGCAGCTTGTGATTGTGTTTTTATGGAAAATATTATTTATCTTCGCAGGCTGTTTTTTGGTAAAATATCTCAAAATCAGATCAACGTAAACGGAAAAGTGTAATAACATTAATAAATTTCATACTATTTGATAGAATCAGGCGTTACTTGGCGGAAATCCATATCTTAGTAGAAAACGAACCCCTTTGAGTACTTTCAGTAGTCGGTGAAGTTTCGAGGTGTGTCACTGTGTTGCATCTGCATTTATTTGCGGTATCTTGCATGTAACTTTTCTTGCATGGACTTAAGCTACATATTTTTCGTTTTCCACTAAATTTCAAACAACCACACCAATTATCAGCCCAAGGTAAGTTTCTTATTAACTTGTGTTATGGATACTAGATAACGGATGAACATAATTATATACACAATGGGCTTAGTTAGGACATCATTTTCCAATGTAGCAAACATCATTTCTTTCCCCACTGACTGTGCAACTTATGTAAGTGGTCGCTCACCACCACATTATGTAACCTGAAAGATAGTAGCTATTTTCGCATAAATCAATGCATGCACCGCACATAGATTCCATTAGAAGCCTTTGTGATCCAATCCTAAATAGCCTTTGTTTCATGTGATGGATCTTTGCGAAGAAACAGTGATGGACTTGTTAATAAGATGAAGGTTTTCTTTGAATGTAATATAAGGTGATAAATAAGAAATTAGATAAAATTTGTAATATAAAATAAGAATAAAGGTATCTGTATTCTACACTTTTGATAAGAATGGAAATTGAAAGTTGAATAGTTGTCTAATTTATTTTCTTAAGATAATTTTTAAATAGAAAAATATTGGAAAAAGTCAACTCGGCCACAAGTGAATTCTGAGATAGGACTCGAAACCACGACCTTTGGAACCAGTCCCATCTGAGAATTCACATATATTATTATCACTTATATGAATCAGTATATATTATTATATAGCATTGAAAAATGCAAAAATTTTAAAATCCTAATTTATTTTCTGTTATTTTGCTACGGCGTAGGTTAATGATTTTAGAAAGAAATCTGAGAATTAAAATCATTATTTTATTACTGTAGTCTGTACTAGTCCATACTTAATTTTTGTATAGTTAATATTTTCACAAACACGACAAAATGAAAGTAAGTAAATTGTGTTAGTCGTTTGTCTTGATTTTATAGTAACACTACTGGCCGCCCGCGGTTTCACCCGCGTGTAACCGTTCCCGTGGGAATATTGGGATTAAGAATATTCTATGTATTAATTCAGACTAATAACTATCTGTGTGGAAAATTTCAACCAAATCCGTTCAGTAGTTTTTGCGCGAAAGACTAACAAACATCTAAACATTCATTGAAATAAAACAGCAGCAACATTAAGCTGCCGTGGTCATGGGATGAAAGAAAAAAAGAAAGAAAGAAAATTATTTTTTTTGACACTACAAATACAAGGACACTTAAACACAAAATCATTGTCTCTAAACGGTCCCGACTCAGCATTATGATTCAGCAGGACTGACCACGGCAGCTGAAAAGGTGCCGAAACGTCGGAAAAATAAAAAAAAACCCTAAAAACCCAAAAAATACGGACAAATATAGTGCGTTTGATATCTGTAAAAGTTGTTTTATATCAATACACAGCGCGCGCCATAACTTAAGATGTACGTATATCTAAACATCCTCACAACAATCGCATTTATAATATTAGTAGGATAGGATATTCTTTCCAAGGTTTATAAGTACTATAATTGGGGACTTACATTTTTTTTCACGGGGAGGCTCTTAGCCTTCATCATACCTGATGTTAAGTATTGATAAGGCTGAAGATGGAAGCGAGCCTCTCCCGGAATCCTCAATCACTGAGGAACTGGCTATCTTATCTCTTACTTCCGGAACACAACAATGCTGAAAATATTGTTATTATGGCGTCAGACTTAGATAAGATGGTGATAGCTAGCCAGGCGGACTTACAACAAGTCCTACCACCAACCAAACCGAATACAATATGTACCCCCGCTGGGAATCGAACCCGGGACCCCTGGGTCTGATACCGGTGGTTGTACCACTAGACCACAGAGGCGGTTAAATCTAAGGTTAAGGGGCCATACAAAGCCAAATACACATTTTTGATCAAGGATTTCACATAGTATTACTAGATTTATCGGCCCCAAAAAATACTGTAGAAAGTAGACTATAGTACTCAGTTATGTGATTGACAGAATCATGATTGCTAAAACTTTTCTCGATAGAAAAAAATCGTAAAGTTACTTCCAATTTTGTAGTTTTTCAATGCTGTGCCAACCGCTATTAAACCTTTAGTCTTGAAACTATTATTTAAAAATACTTTAGCTAGTTGTCTAGTTTTGTGATTGACAGTTTTTCAAAATTTTAAATAGTTCATTAATAATAAATTAAAAACGATAATGTCGCTTACGTTGATGTTTTTAAAACAGACACCAGTGTTTGCATCTCTATCGCATGCGTTATTTCACCGTATTTCTGTCTGATTCGCTCCTCGCTCTTCAGTCGTGAGTGCTCCATTGAGACGTGTGGACTGCGCTTGCCTTACGCTCCGCGACGATTTCGCACGTAGATTATTTAAAAAGTCTATTTGTTAATCATAACCTAGGTATAGGTTATTATAGCAAACAGAGATAAAAAATAAGCTTTTGTAGAAATTTGTAGAAAGTAGACAAGTATTCGACGAGCAGCATATTAAGATACAAAACTGTCAAATATCTGTCAGAAATCAGTGCCAATTTAAATGTTTGAAATTGATTAAAGATATTATTTGACTGTACTTTTTAGATAAAAGTAGTAATTTATTATAAGTAAATACATAGTATACTTTTTTTAGTTTCAGGCACAAACAAAAGGGGGGGGGACAATAGCCATTGCCCCCCTCCCCCCGGCACACAGTTTTACGCAAAGTTTTTAAGCAAAATGTTTGCAATTATGATATAACCTCCCTGAACCAAATCCCCCCCCCCCCCCCCCCCCTCAAACAAATCCTGGATCCGCGCCTGTATTATATTCTATGTAAGTTCCGAACAAGACCAATTTGGTACCTCATTGGTCACATCGAGGAACCAAAATATTGCTTGGCACTTACTTATAGTAATGCAAAGTTTAGATGACGGAATTATTAAGACGGAATGATCAGAATTTCTTTTCTTTATTTCCTCGGGCTGTACCTGTTTCCGGTTTTTATTTCAGAGCCGAGTCTAGTAGTAACAGCATTGTAACAGGTAGCTCAATGTTCAATTCTGATATGACGGTGCAGGAAGCTACGAATGTCGAATGTATTAGTCCCAAAAGGTATCTTAAAATACCCAATACCTTAAAAGTGCTTTGGTGCATGACAAAACAAAACAGTTATAAAATGTATTATTTTTCGATTTTTTAGAATCGTATTGGCAGATCTTACAAAAATAATTCCTGATGTTACTTCTACTTTCATTAATGATGAGCAGCAACAACATTTAGATAATGACAATGTGAGGGCTAAAATGTAAGTAAGTTTGCAGACAGTGGTACCAGTATCGAGCGTAATAAAAGACTTAGACTTAGACGGAAGGTAGATCTATTCGTGTGCCAATAACATCAACCCGCAACAATCAACAGTTCTTTCGTGGCCATGGCGCATGCAACTGCGCTGAAATATCGGAGTCTCAAATATAAACAGGTACATGTAAATCTAGTCCTAGTTTATTCTAGTAACTTCAATAACCATGGAAATTTAAAAGAAGATAAGCTTGTAAAATTAATAATACTTATATTGTCGAAGACATTATACAACCCTACATGTTTTTATTGTTAGACACAAATACATGTTATTGTCTCTTTTTCAGATCTGAGCATAGAAGTAGTTCAATGTCCAATTTTGATCTGACGTTGCAAGAAAAAAATACGGATGGCGAATGTTGTCATTACAAAAGGTTTTAAAAAATACCCTTATTGTTTTGTGCTGTGTGTGTATGAAAATTTAGAAAATTGAAAGAGACGACAAATTTTGGGAGACCTTTATGCTACCGAAACTAAAAGACTTTTATATGCAACATGTTTTGCCAGAATTAGTGAATCCTCGTCAGACTCGAAATATTAAGTTAAGGTGGTACGACTTCCATACAAACAAACATTGCACATTGATTAGTTCATCATACCTTAATAATTCATAAATACATGCGCAACTAACTCGTTTCAGTTATTTGTTTGCGTGAAATAATAAAAAAAATGTACTTTCATACATAAATCACGAAAAACCTAACATCTTATAATTTCAATAATTCTATGTATGTGTGTGTGACTCATCGCATTTATATACCTCATGTATGAAAGTACATTTTTTTTATAATTTCGCGCTAACAAATAACTAAAACGTGTTAGTTGCACATGTATTTATGAATTATTAATGTATGATGAACCAATTAATGTGCAATGTTTGTTAGTATGGAAGTCGTACCACCTTAAGCAGTCCGCTAGTAAATGTAAGCTAAAATAAATAAAAAGGAGCAATATCAATGAGTATTGAAGCTAAACGTAAGAAAATGTAAATAAAAAATTGGTTGCTTCTTGAATAGTTTATTATTTTTCACGCTTCCATCTTACATGGGTTTTGGGTATATTATAATATTTTTTTTTGCATTTCTATACTAAAATCAAGAATTAATAAGAAAAGGATGTTTGTGTTGAGTGTATTAATTACTATAATTATAATTGAGAGACGTACTGAACCCCTGTCAGAACGTGTAAATTGCGTTTTTTTCATATAAATTTCACGTAAGCAAACAAAACTCACACTAGGCATACAGACCAATGGATCCCAAGATGGTTATTAACATATGTAAAACAATAATAATGCGGGAGGTTCACCAACCCACATTATAATACAAAATGTAATGTCGCACATTTTTTATATATTTATTACTTGTATGTTTATTATTAATCCTCAGGTTACCTAAGGATTACCATAATAAAAAGTACTCGTCTCCTGTTTTTAATCGCGCTACACTGTTGCCAATCTGAAACAGAAAAAACATTATAAATATTATTAAAAAACGTAATTTATAAAATAAACAATAAACAGTACTCACCAGGAATATCTATTTGAATGCATTAAGTATGTGTATATACATGCGACACTTGTCTCTGTTTTCTTCATTACACTGTGCACGTAAACTCAAGCGAACTTTGTTCTCGGCCTGCGATAACGACACGCGCGGAGCTAGTCGACAGCGGCATAGGGTGCGGGACGCGCGGGGGAAATCCTTATTTCTTCTAGCTTTGTATGGGCCCTTAAGGCTTTACATCAAATTAAAACCTTATTTTTAAACTACAGTGTAGATTTCCGTGAACTAGTGAATACTACCTACAAGCAAAATTACAGGACTACCTATTATTCGTACTTCCTAAAATATTATATTGCCGTGTGGTGACGGCCTAAGAATACAAGTGTCACCACTCCCTTACATGTCTGGAATGTCGTAAGAGACGACTAAGAGGCTCGACGCATTGTACACCTGTGCGAGAGAAGGAAAACTTGAAACTCTACCAACCCGTCTGGATAGCGTGGTAGCAGTAGGCTAATAGCCTCCTATGAACGCCACAATAGGCGTGAGCTAGGAGAGGCCTAGCCCAGCATGATGTCCACAGGCTGATGATGGATGCCGACAGGGGGGGCCCGGGTAACCGGGCCACGGCCGCCTGGTCTTTAGGGAAGATTGCGAACCCTACCCCCCGCGACCAATGGCGGCCTGGAGGGCAAGTACTAGGAGTTTTAGTTGGTAGTACCCGCCCAGTGAGTTCAACATTTCGAATCGCCCCTGCACATGGGGCGAGGGATGCGTAAAAGCATTTCTCCTAGTATAAAAAAAAATATATAAAAGAAAGGCTGAGGATGGACGATGATGGAGGATTCTCTTTCCAAGGTTTGTAAGTAATAGGTATAATTATTTAAACTACAGTGTAGATTTCCGTGAACTATACTGAATACTACCTACAAGCAAATTACAGGACTACTATTATTATTCGTATTTCCTAAAATATTATGAATTATAATTATAATGAAACAGATAAAACATTACCCTTCCCAAAAAAATACCGAACAAAAACATTACTTATTTACTGGATACCACTTCGAATAATTTATTCTATGTCAATTCGTTTCATTTCCCAAACAAAATGATGTATATCTCCGAGCTTTTCCCCATTCGTTTTATTCACAGAAAATATAGAAATGATAAATTACAGAAGATTATTAATTATACGGAGTTGCTCAGTTTCTTAGGAAATTCTCGAATTTATACCAAACGCAAACGTTTTTTCCACCATTTTAATCTTGCTCACATTTCGAGCCTTTTATGATTGTTTACAGTTATTTATAAGAAATTCTGAAGTACAATTTTTCTTGTCACAGTTCTTCATTGGAAATAAGTGGTGTAATTAAATTAGAAATACAAGTGCTTAATAATAAATAAGCAGTAATATTTTGCAGGTAGTTAAGTACCTACTGGAAAGAATTTGTAGAAGCACAGTTTTGTCACCACACGACTTTACGCATTTTTATTTTATTGTGCCTTTGTTTGTTTTATTTTTGTTATATTGACATTTTTCCCTACTTCTACTGTGATGTAATGGGTTTGTATTAATGTGTACTGTGATGTCAAAATAAACATTTTTCTATTTTCTATTTTTTGAACAGCAGTTGGAATAAACGAGTTGATAAATTTTATTACAAATTTTTTAGATTTAATCGACTCGGTTTACAAGTGATTCAGAGGCGGGAATTACTTTATGAGCCAAGTAAATTTTTCTATAAAAAATCATATCTTAACATAGGATTGAAAATGCAAACCTTAAAATATCATACATTCATTTTTTTATATAAAACTAGAAAGAACGACATTGGGAGTTAAAGTGTTAGTAATGTAACTAGTATAATTATAGTAGTATTAGTAGCCATTATTTTAGTAGACGTGGACGTTGGATGTATGCTGTCACCCCCCATTAGCAATTAGTGTCGGACAGTTTTTGCCTCAGTTCACGTTTCAGCAGGAATACTTCGATATTTTATGGAAGCTAACTAGGTACAGTCCGAGGTCTAAGCTGAGCTTTGCATTTGTGTGAGTGCACATAGACAGTGTGAAGGTATCATGTAAAACAACAAAAAACATCAGGTGTTGCTACTAGTACATCTATGTGCACTCACACAAATGCAAAGCTCAGCTTAGACCTCGCGGACTGTACCTACATATATACATACTTGTTACAATAAAATTATCTTTAAATACCAAATAACGAAGAGTACAGCACGTATGAAATGCTCCCAAACTCGTTTGCTCTTGATTTCGAGCATTCCTAGCTTTATGAACATGCTCTAGCATAAACTCTACCCTTCATTTCAAATATGAGTGACCTTGCATGGGTTCAGGAGACATTAACCTCAAGGCTGACCCTTACAACGTAAAAGACACTGCACTCAGAGAATTTCGTTCGACCTGCTTATTTATTTATACTTTAATCTACACACAGATCATAGATACAGAAAAATAAATACAAAGGAGACGTACATTAGGCGCCATAAAGATATAAGCTTGTATTAGCTATGGCTATTGTATTGGTGCTTTATTGGTTTTGTTTATATTATGATTATTGACACGCGGTCATCAATTTGATGAAATCATGAAATGCAATAGTTTTAAAAGCGTGTTTTTTATTTCGTTTCAATTTTTTTCGTTGTAGTTTGTGCGTAATTAGCGTACATCCTTAAAATATAAAAAATCATACCAATCGAATTGAAAACCTTCTTCTTTTTGGAAATCGGTAAATAAGTTCATATTAATTACAAAAGAATTATAACGATAAAGTTATGAAAAAAAACGTAAATGGATTGATGAATATTTAAAGTTTTGAAAAACAATTAATACGAGCGTGTTTAATAACGAGGACGAACAATGTTTAAAAAGGTTAATTTCAATATGCTACGGTTGCCTGTTTTTTTAAGTAGCACGTAAACGAAAACGCGGTAACTCAAAAACGCCGGTATTTCCCGACGTAATAACAAGGCAGGTATTGGCCAAATTAATGATTTACCTGTCCCGTGAAGTTTGCAACAAACTCTCGGGATATGCTAAAAGGGGTATGAAGTTACGGAGTTCGGTATAATAGAACGCTCCTTTCATTTAGACGCTTCTATAAAGAAGACTTTTTAAGCTCCTGATTTGGTTAATGATTTTCATAGAAACCGTTATCAGTTTGGTATCAGTTTATTACTTGAAAAGTTAACCAAATTGGTAAACATTGTACAACTTTTTTTCTGTTTCCTCAAACCTTTTAAACCATTCGTATAACACATCATGATGATCAACTTTTTGTAAATAATTAAGAATTCTACAAAATTAAATTAAGAGTTTTAAGTAAATATAAAAATAATAACGTATATTTAGGGAGATTTCACAGATTTCAGTTTGCCAGTTAATACAACGTGCCTACTGTAGACTGTGAAACAGGCAAGGAGGCTTTAAATTATTATAATGTAGTTGTACAAAACAATTACGAAATCAAAATATCTTAACGACTATTTCTAATGTAATATAAACTAAAACTCACCATCATAAACAACTCCTCTGACTACCTCCGCCGTATCAAACACGGGATGGGTGACTGTCAAATTAACATCACTATCACCAGCCCCAATCGTAACCACTTCGTCACTATCGCTAGGGATCCTCGCGAAGGCACATGCATCACCCACTGTCCTCTCACTAACACTGAAATCACTAACTGTCGTTAACTCTAAATCCTCAATCGTAGTACTGGTATCGTAATCGGGTTCAACGTTTGTATCTACTTTAATGGTCGTTTCTTCTTTGAGCTCTGTTACTTCATCGTCTTCTAGTTGAGGAGGCCCAGGGGACCTCCCTGGAGCCGGGTCACCGCTCGGTAGACTCAACGTAGAACTATAAGGCAGCAAAACTAGCATTATCACTAAAACCAACCGTATTCTGGTTGGTTCTGTCTTTATTTTCCTCCTCTCTATCGTCCTCGAGTGCCATCGCTGTGTCTGTGGGGACATTATCAGTTCTGATGCCATTCTATTTACTGTTTAGAGGCTTAGTTGCGAATTGATTAGGTGTGGTGAAGGCGTTATTCATGATGACTTCTGGGAGTACCTGTAAAAATGAAAAAAAAGGAATTAATTTCCAAGAACTTTAAACCACAGGCACTAACGCAATAACGAAACACGATACGCATTAACCTCTCAGGCCCCGAGTTATGAGACACAAAAAATATTCTATTGTTCTCTGCACACCACCGGTGTCCTGCTAGCAAATGACGAATTAAATTGACCCTCATAATACCAGAAGTTGCAAACTAAGATATGAAAGTTCAAGGGTCGGTTTCTCTACCTATTGATAAGTTCTGGATATATGACAGATCGTTTGACAGTTGTAATATGAAACATATTATGTAAAAATTACTGCTATTCAGTACCCCTATTACGAGTTTGCTTAACATGACATTTACAGGACTCGTGAGCGTAGACTATCGGATACACTGCTCATGTCGGTAAAACAGTCGCTAAATATGAAAGAGACAGAGCTACATTTTACATTAACATTTACTGTAACGTCGAGTTTGCCAAACTCGTAATAAGCCTACAGAACTAATTAGTAGGTGGTGAAACCGGCCCCATGAGTTAATAAGTATTCTGACGCTCAATTAGTACGGTACTTTTGGTATAGGATTAATATAAATCATTCAAATATTTATTCATTTCTGTTATTTATTTATTTGTTGGCCGCACACTTTTAGTAACTGTATATTTAAATAAATAATTTTTTATGTTATGAGTTATTCTAACCTTTTTAATCTTTTCAACTTTTTTATAATTCTTTCCTTGCTTCTTTGTGCGTGTGTGTGTGTATGTGTGTGTGTGTGTGTGTGGTCAATATTTTATTTTTCTTTCTTTCAAATAAAAATCGCTTTTCAATATGGCTGCCACTTCCTTTCCTTACTATTAGTATTAAGCGCTTTTTATATTCCAGTTTAAGATTGTGCTAACCGATATAAAATCTAATTATGTTTTCAGTCACTTTAAGAGAGAACATTCTTTATTAGATTTTCTGAAAATTGATTCAAGGTCCGTCAATATTAGCATAACAAATTCATCCACTTATTCCGGCCCACTCTAATCTCCGATCTTTGAATAGCAATAATATCAATCAAAACTGTTTGTGCAAACATGTTTTCAAGAGCCTCGCCAGAAAAGTACTCTAAAAAGAAAACCTTTACGAAAATAGCCCTTAATCCAACACTTTAAGGTGCTATAGAGCCTATGGATAATATAAAGTTATTATTTTTATCTTTTTCTCGGCAGAATGTTTTAGCGTTAGTGTTAAGATGATTTGTTTGCTTTTCGACTCCTTGTTCAGTCCCTTAGCTGAGAAAAGTGTCAAGTAATAGTTATTTGTTATGCAAGGCTGGAAAGTTGGTTATTTAGCGGCGAGTTACCTCTATTGAAATCTGAGCAAGTGAAGGATTCTAGGATTCGATTTTAATAGTTGTTTTTTTGTTCGATCGGGTACATGTCAATTTGGTCCCATATAAGTCTCATTGAGATCTGATGATAATCTTCGGAGATATGGGGCCTAATGTCATGGAAGTCATGAAACAATTATATCATCCAGGTAATTGTTAGATTCTTGTTCGAGCTGAAGTTTAACGCAATAACTACCGAGCGGATTTTGATGAAACTGTTTTGTTAGCTGTTAGCTATTGGTCCTCGCCAACATACCTATAGGCTATAACCCCTCAATAAGTAACGTCCCTGCACCGGGAAAAGCAGCTTTGTAAAAGGTAATGAGGAGTTAACATAAGGTTATAAGCGTAGGTACGGGACCTGTTCTACCTTTAAAAATTGTGAAATAAAAAACTTTTTATAAAAAAATTAAAACCGACTTCAAAAAGCCAGCCAAGGCAAGAAAAATAAAATAGTAGGACCGCAAAGTAGAATGCCTTGGCTGGCACCGACTCCAAAAGGTTTATTTTTTGCTTTTTACTTTTTGAAGTCGGTTTTAATTTTTTTATAAAAAGATTTTTATTTCAGTTAAACTTTTAATTTAATTTAAAGAAAAATGTTTTTAAACATTTTTAACATTAGGCTTCAAATTTATTGACTGACTAACTGACGAAAGTTGACATGTTGAGATTACTCAAATCGTCATAACGACCCCTATTCGTTTTTCATATTGGTCTCAATTATATAATAAAGAGTTTTCCAAGAACTTTATCATTGTAGGACAAGGGTAAATAATTACGTTAATTCACTAAGGAATTTCTCAGAGCAATTATATAATATGTGGAAAATTGAACAACGTTAGACAAACATGCCATAAGCGATAGGATACAATAATGTCACAAACCAAAATTGTAGTAATTGATCAATTAATTACAAAATTTATAAAACAAGGCCACACATGAAGGAATATACCAATTACAAGCAAATTACCAATTACTATGTATAATAAAACAGAAGCGATTTTTTGTTTGTGTGAACGCGCTACTTTCAAAGTTCCTAATTCCTATAGCTTCCTGACTATTCATGATAGTTTTTTTTTCTGATTTTAAATTTAAGAACCGTGACACTTTGATTTATCGTAAACTAGCGGCAGCTCTCGGTTTTTTTTATGAACGACGGTGAGACTCTTAGCCTTCATCATACCTGATGTTAATTGATAAGACTGAAGATGGAAGCGAGCCTATCCCGGAATCCTACGTCACTGAGGAACTGGCTATCTTATATAAAACTGCCGGAACACTGCTGAAAACATTATTGTTATGGCGTTAGGCTTAGATAAGATGGTGGTAGCTAGCCAGGCGGACTTACAACAAATCCTACCAGCAACCAAACCTAATACAATATGTACCCCCGCTGGGAATCGAACCCGGGACCCCTGGGTCTGATACCGGTGGTTGTACCACTAGACCACATATTAAAAAGATCAGATCAAAACTGATATCTCTCATGTCCGTTCTCCGTAGTAATGTTCGTTGTTTTCCGGTGTCAGTTCGCTATACAATATATAACACATTAGTAAAATAGTAAAATAGGTACGGCAGCGCTGCTAAAAGCAATTTAAAAACGCTACAACCATCACAAAATAAAATAATAAAAAAGTTGTTACACTTTGACTATTTCACCCCAACATCAGAAATCTATAAAAAAAACTGGAATTATGACTTTGTCTCAAATATATTATATATACCTGTACATAAAATGCTTACGAAATGAATACATACACAAATAACTTTTAAATCAAAATCACAGTTTCAAAAGCCCTAAGAATACCTTATGATGATAAATATTAAACAAGAAATACCAGAAAAAAGCAACTAGTCTCATGTCGCCCTGACGGGATTCGAACCCGCATCCTTGGGAGTCCGGCCCAATGCACTAACCAATTATGCTACAGAGACCTATGAGGACAAGTCGAATTTTTCTTGTATATTCACCGTTCTACGGTGTTGTTCATCAATAATGAGGCCACAAAACATAAAAATCTTTTTATAAAACAAACGCGAACACAAAGTATTCCACGTGTATAGTATTCTACGGTTCTACCGATCGAGTGAGCCGCGGGAGCGGAGAGGAGCATGGAGGTGCGCACGTGTCGCTTCGCTCGCGACTACTGGCGACGGGCTGTTGCGGGCGGGGGTTGCACACCGCCCCCCAACGTTCGGGAATACTCGATTTGGGCGCGGGCGCGGGAAGAGAGCTACTCCCGAGCTGCGTGATGTTCTTGTATTGTGGGGTTGCCACGTTACAAAGGTATATTTATGGTTTTTAATTCGTTAAGGCACAAGTCAATCATAGGCGTGATCATTTTTGGGCATTCTCCTTTTCTCATCGTCACTGCCCTCGCGAGGATGAACTGGTGCTTCACGGAGAACCGCTTTGAGTGTTAGAAAAGGAATGGGAGGTAAAAGAAATCAGGTATATCAGATGATAAAAGATTATGTAGGCATGTGACGGGAGTAGAAGCAAGAATGATATGTATTAAGGATCGTCTTATAGCCTGTACTGTGGCCTGTAAGTATCTGTAAGTAGTAAGTATCAGTAATTTTACATTCAAAATTAAAGAATTTTATTCGTGGCAAAACATTTCTGGACAATCAAGAGATGATATTTATTGTTGTGGAGGAGTGATTTTCAGAGGTCGGACAATTTTTATCCAATAGGCTATTGAGATGCTGGAGCACCGATGGAATAAGTAATAATAAGAAAACACTCCTCGTATTTTGGCAAGAAACAAAGATAGATTTTCGGAGCTGACGACTAAAAGAAGAAGAGATTCTGTAATATGAAGGTATATTTATTTTTATACCTATTCAATATCGGTAAGGCAACCATTTAAATAGAGAATTGCACATAAAAAGAGTTGATTGAGCCAGAAATAGAAAAAGTTGATATTTCGTTTTATAATACTATCTTCGTTCGTTTGTTTTCTTTGTAAATAAATACATGAACATTTGTGCATACAATGAAAATATGATGTAAAAATAAAAATGAGACACTGTCTGTGTAAATATCATTGTAAAGTTTGACGTCATTACTTTCCTTATTATTTGTATTAAATGTCAACAAAACATGTCTTGTATTACACATATTTACCCTAATTAGGTAGGCCTAAGGCCTAAGGCCCTATCGGTTGAAAAAGTACGACATGTTGTTTGTTTAAAGCCACGGCCATGAAATCATCTGAATTTGCTCATGTAGCAGAAGGCTGAGCAGCAGTTAGAACTGAAGGCCACTAGTCCTGCATGCAGACTACTGCATATCTGCTTGCTTGGTATTTACAGTCAAGAGATAAGATAACCAGTTCCTCAGTGGTTGAGAATTCTGCCAGGAGTGCGATTCCACCATCAGCCTCATTATTACGGCTAAGCGCTTCCCCTTGGTAGGTTTAAAAAATTACCATGGATACTAATCGATTTCGAGTAGAGTGAAACAGTTTTTTATTTGCCGTGTGGTGACGGCCTAAGAATACAAGTGTCACCACTCCCTTACATGCCTGGGATGTCGTAAGAGTCGACTAAGAGGCTCGACGCATTGAACACCTGTGCGAGAGAAGGAAAACTTGAAACAAACCCTATACCAACTCGCCTGGCCAGCGTGGTAGCAGTAGGCTAATAGCCTCCTTTGAACGCTACAATAGGCGTGTGCTAGGAGAGGCCTATGTCCAGCAGTGGACGTCCACAGGCTGATGAGTGATACAGTTTATAACTTTGGAGAAGTTGGAGATAGGCATACGTGTCCTGACAGCAGTTGTCCAGTTATGTTATGTCCACTTCAAAATAAAAACGCATTCATTGCAAAGAGCGTTATATAAAATCTCGTCAAGTGTCTCACTATTATTTTTCGAAAATAATTTACTCAGATCCGGCTGTGGTAACGCAAATTACTTAACGGCTCCGAGTTGAATAATTATGTATTATTACGTATTTACGTTGTGGAAAACGGTAATCCCTTTGAAATTCCGTTTTCGTACCTGGAATTATAGTCAATTCCGCCCTTTTAGAATTGTAACACTGTTTACCTAACATAGTATAGTATGAGGAGGAGGAGGAGAGGCAAACATAGTGTAGGACGCCCTTAAACTAGGTGGAGCGACCATCTTCGCAAGGTAGCTGGCAAGAGCTGGATGATAGTAGCCGCGTATCGTGCTCGGTGGCTTGCACTTAGTCATGCCTTTGTCCAGCTTATTGGACTATGAGGATTAAGATTATTATAATAATTTAAAAGTACAGTACGACACAAAATATTAGAAAACGGGTTATTGAGGAACTAACCAACTTTAATGTATAAGCAACACAAGTTACGACTGTGAAGACGGTAGTTCTGCTGTCAAACTTTAAGCGTCTTTACAATATAATTTTAGTTATTTTCGTAATAAGAAATGGAAATAGAGAAAAAATTGCAAGATGGTTGCTATTAATAGATTGGTGGCGAAGCTGCACTAATTATTTTCTACTCTTTTGTATCTCACTGTAACGTAGTTGTTCTGTCTGTGTGTTTTCCAACGTTTCCACGCATAAATCTTATTTTGTTTAAGAGTTATAGATAGATTGATCAGACATTCTAACGTTTGTACTCAAAATAAATGTTAAGGGTAGTAAAATACTGAAAAGCATGCCAAGGTTGTATATAAATAACATTACAGATTATTTTTCCATTTTTATTTACTCGATTCCATATTATCCTCAACAGTTATTTATTTAAATGAAGCACAGGCTTTGTATTTTTTTAAAACTTATCTTGTTTTAAAAAACGAATATACATATGTCAAGTATATAAATGGAGGGTAAAGTGAGCATTTTATATTTTATAAAGTATGGCCTGCAGCTGTCTGTGTTTTCTATTTGAGCAATGATTCTAAGGCATCGTTTTTGCATGATGAACAGTTCTTGAGTATCCACACTATTTCCCCACAGCATCACGCCGTACCGCAACCAAGCGTAGGCGTATGCGTAGAAGGTAGATAGTGCGGTCTCTGTGTTTGTGCTGATTTTTACTTGAAGTAAAGCGTAACTGAATTTGGCCAGTTTGGTTTAGACATATGAAATGTGTTCTTTCCAATTTATATTTGTGTAAATTTTTATTCCAAGAAGGTTGAATTCGTTAACAGTTTCTATTTCGGTATTTTTATGACTATTGGTCTGTAGTTATTCGGTAATCTTTTTTGTGGATCGGTATTATTATTGCAGTTTTTAGTGCATCCGGAAAACAATCTTCATTAAAACTCTGATTAATTAAATGCGTTAAGGGTTGAAACAATTCATCAGCACATTGCTTTATTAAGATGGGAGGTATGTCATCAATGCCACAACTGTGTTTATTTTTAATAGATTTTATAATTTCAAAAAATTCTTTATAGGTTGTTGGGCGTAAGTACATTGAAGTAGCAGGTGAGTTTATGACAGAATGTCCGGTTTTTTTTATTATTATCCCTTAACCAGGCTATGGATCGAGCATTTCCCACATAGATTTTTAAGAGTTTTTACCAGGTTTTGGTTAAGAATCTACCACAATCTGTCAAAAACGCATACAGAAATATTACCTATGGTAACACACAAAAAAAAAGTGGAACGGAACGCAAATGTCACTTTCGCTGCCATTTCATCTGTGATCAGGCGCTAAACGGTCATTTTTGTAACTAGTGCACCGTATTTTTATTCATTATGGAGAATCGGAGGAAGGTAAGTCGTACAATTTTTTGATATGTTGTGGAATTTGAGTTTTTCTAGTGATTTGTGCATAAATTATAAGTAAAAACTTCTAAAATATCATGATATAACGAAATAAAACATGTGGGGAACCATAAGCCTGTAAATGCCTAATTATTGTGGGAGTTATATGTCCATTGCCTGGTGAATTAAAATCTTTATTTTATACTAGGATTTTGCCATGGGTTTTCTTTAGGATTTACTTACGGTCATTTATCGATATAAAACGGGGTAGTGGTAAACTTTTGTCGTCATTATTTGTCAGTCTACCTTAGTGTATTTTTTGTTACTCAGGTATTACACGATCAACAGATATAGATAAAAAGTCGGCCTCTCGACAGGCAATGGGATTATGTTTTCCCACATGTTTTTTTTCAGGTTTTCAGCTAAATTTCTAAATATAAAGGAAAAAATCTCTAACTGTTTGTTATTAATCATCTAAATCTACGAAAAAAACATCATTACTGCAGGATTTGTTCCAGGCCTGGTAAAGGGTTATTATTTGATGTTTTACCTACTGATGAAAAATGTTTATTAAATATATTTGATATTGTTATTGGGCATTCGACGTTGACATTATTATCTTTTAGAATTATATTTTTATGTTTTTTGTTTTTTTTTCCAGTATTTTGATTTTGTATCTCGAAGTCATTGGGGAGTTCTCTTACATTTAAAATATTCGGAGTAGTTTTCTACTATTCGTACCTTCCATACAATTACGTAGGTATGCCCTCGAAAAGGAAATAGGTCAAAGAAATAATTTTAAATTGTTTGTTATAGTCCCGTTGTTTTAATTTATAATATAGTTATAAAGGAACGCGAAAATTTAAAACCCTATAAAGAGATAACAAATTAATTATATTTGTAAATAATTGAAACCTAATAATTATAATCATAAATCTAAAATTCTGTTTCTTTGAGTACAAGAACTACAAATAAAAATAAACATTCTATACTACAAAAAAAAACAAAAGAAGAAGACACAAGATTCTAGTTGGTGCACATTCTGTTTATGGGGGCCTACCGCCATCTCTTAGTGCAGTAATGTTTCAATCTTACTATGCTTTATCGTACTACTAATCTCTTAAAGTAAGATTGTTTTTTGACAGAAGTTTTGTGACGTTTTCGCTCAATCATCGCCTCCAAAGTGAGAAGTGTGTCAAAATGTGACAACTTCAATAAAACAAAACGCAAACAAAACGTTCCTATGACATGACGGTTTGTAATAGATGAAAGTAGGCTCACTGGAGTAAACAGAAGACATCGAAAGGGGCAAATAGGTATCTTTTAGGTTACGTTAAGTTAATATCAAATTAAATAATAAATAATAAAAAATACTTTATTGCACACAAAGAAAAACAAAAAAGAAATAACTAAAACAGACAGAAAGCATACAAAAGGCGGCCTTATTGCTAAATAGCAATCTCTTCCAGGCAACCTTGGTTAGAAAAATAATAACGAAGAGGACAAAGGAGAGTGGGTGCAATTATGGGAAGGATAGTTGATACTTATAGATGTACATAATATAAATAAAAGAAATAAAGTATAATAATAATGGAATTGAATAGGAAAATATACAAACACAAAATTAGTAAATATTAGGAAAAAGAAAGGAAATGCTTTTTAATTTGATCGCGAAAAGATGCCAAAGTACGAACTTTTCTAATACCTTCTGGGAGAGAATTCCATAAACGAACAGCGTGCACAGAGAAGGAGTAAGAGAAGAAATCTGTTGAGTGACAGGGAGTAGCGAGAGAAAGATTAGAGGAAGAACGCAAAGTGCGTAATGAAGTTGAGGATAGAAAGTTGAATAATTCTTTAAGGTAAGAAGGGGTAGTTGGGGAGGAACAGAATGGAGAAAAGAAGAGAAAGAGTGTGTAAGTCCCTGCGCCGGCGAATAGGAAGCCAATTAAGTGAGATACGTGATCAAATTTACCTTATTTTATTTTACCTTTAATTTAAGATGAACCTAATAGCCAAATTCTGCAGACGCTCCAATTTGTCCAGCATTTCTTCCGATAAGTCCGTGTAGCAAACGTCAGCGTAGTCCAAGATGGAAAGGATAAGGGACTGAGCAAGTATAACTTTAGTACTAGTTGGTAGAAAGTTGCGGAGACGATTAAGGGAGCTGTACGCAGCACATATTTTCTTTCTAACAGCATCAACCTGAGGTCTCCAGGAGAAACACTCATTAAAAAGCACACCGAGGTTTTTGACGGTATTGGAAAAGGGAATTATAGTGCTATCAAATTTCACAGGAGGAAGCTGTTCAAAAACAAAATGAGGGCTACCAATTATGATTGATTGCGACTTCGAAGGGTTGACAGTAAACCCAAATGCCTTACTCCAACTACTGATTTGTGCTAGATCAATGTTGGTAGTCGTTATTGCACTAGAGAGTTCAGAAAATGATGCTTGTGTATAGATTTGGAGATCATCTGCATAGATGATAGGAACATGAAAGAGAAATAATACCGGAATTTATAAAGATGGAGCAAAGAAGCGGAGATAAGACGCCACCCTGAGGAACTCCGGCAAAAATATCACACCACGCAGAGGAAGAGCTCCGAGGCGGATACGCTGCCGTCGGCCTAGCAGGTAACTTCGAAACCAATCGATTGCAGTTGGTGATATGTTAAGAGAATGTAACACACCGAGAAGGACATCAAAGGCAACTGAACTGAAGGCATTATTGAAATCCAGTAGCGTCATCACGGTCAGCTGGCGATTATCCATACTATATGCGTATGTCGTCAGTAATCTTAACCAATGCCGTAGATGTGCTATGGCCTCTACGAAAACCAGACTGAAATGGATTAAAAATGTTATTAAGGTTGAGATAAGCGGTAAGCTGAGTAAAGACAAGTTTTTCAAGGACCTTTGACAGGAAAAGAAGTATAGATATAGGACGGTATTCAGAGTACATTGTAGGATTTGGTTTTTTACGAAGTGTGATAACATTAGCGTTCTTCCAGGCTGAAGGAAAAGTGCCAGTAGAAATGGATGTGTTAAGGATTTTGGTTATAACAGGAACAAGGATATCAATAATGGGAACGATCATTTTGCGACTAATGGAATCAGCACCTACGGCATTGGAACCGATCGACAGAATTGTTCTCTTAACATCACATTCCGCAATCTGATTTAAAAAAGGTGACCTGCTCATTAGCGTCTTCGAAAGTGAAAATCGAGTTCCAGTCTAAATTCGACGTAGGAGCTCCTGATTAATTCTTGCAAAACTACGCTGAAGTTTGACTGTTGGTCTAAGTTTAGGAGGCCGAATGCGGTAGGACAAGTATATCAAATCATGATATGATGAATGCATCTGCAGAATGTTGGCCGTGCTTTGCGGCTAAGTTTGGAGAAGAGACGATAATAAGGTGATGGCTTACAATTGGGAAAGTGTTGAGTTTCCTGTAATGGAAGAATATGCAAATCAGAAGAGTTAACCACCGACAGTAATTTTTTGGCACGAAAGTCGTCCTTAGTGAGGCAAGTTTTGAAGTCACCCATTATAATGGTGTGAGGATAATTAGGGCAATAATTTGCTAGGATCCGCTCGAAGGACTCAAAGTAGTCGATTCGGAGCGAAGGGCTATAAAAGACACCTAGAAGAAGTTTGGTATGAGAAAGGGAAATTTCAAGAAACAGATGCTCGGCGCTATTAGGGGGTGGCGGTTGAGGAGATTTACTGAGGATAGAATAAGAGATGTGCGAACGAAGATAAATTGCGACTCTTCCATGTGAGGAACTTACAGGATCGTTCCGGATTAACTGGAAGCCAGGTAAAGAATAAGAGGTAGAAGAAAGACAGGGGTTGAGGAACGTTTCAGATACAAGAATAGCTTGTATGTTTTTACTTTCAAACGATCCAAGTATATCCGAAAAGTGGGCTGGGATGCTCTGTGCGTTTATGTGACAATATTGAAATTTTTAGGAACATCCGAAAAGGTTTTGTCAAGTAACTCGTTCAGTGGGCGATCTAAGCTATGGAAAGAGCTGCTGGAGCAATCAGAAGAAGTACATGATAGGAAAAGGTCCGAAACGTTATCTATAGATAAATCCATTATATACTAAATACAATATTTATAATATTTGTAAATCTAATATGGAAAAATAATAAATGTAAGTAATATATATATACTACATAAATAAAGTACCGACAGGTTTGCTAAAAGGATTGAATAGATAAAAAACCGTTACAAATTAACAAAAATACAAATCTCACACAACAAAAAAGAACAAAATGACGACACATCTAAACGTTAAATACACAAAAACAAACATAATTTATCATTTTCACATATAAAACAGGGGTACCAACACAGCGGCAAAGTAGTTTACAGTGAAACGCACTTTGTTGCAATCACAAACAGCGACATAAGTAATCTGTGGCAATGTCAGTCCCGTCACGGCAGTCAATTTAAATCCTGTGCATAACAAAAGGCAATCCACAAAAAGCAATAATTAAAATAAAATTACAAAAAAATATCTGATTTCGGGGAAAATAGCTTCTGCACTTGTGCTACGGATTACTTTTAAGTATTATTACTACAACACGGAACAAACACAAATATTCAACACATGTTTTTCTCGAGATAGTCCAAACTCCTGGTGCAGCAGTGCAGCAGTACCAAATCCACTCAACACAATAAAGATTTTTTTTGTTATAGATATCCCCATTGGATAAAATCGTCCACCATCCCGCGCAGCCTTTCTTTATACATGTCGTGACATAAGTTAACTTTTCCTATTTCTTTAAATTCATTGTCCATGGCAGGGGCGTCATTATCACCACCATAAAATAATGAGGAACATGCCAAGAACGCAGAAAGGCCATAGAGCAAATTGTCTCGGTACTCATGTTCAAATCGCTCTTTAGAGTAAACATGCTGAGCGTTGATGTCAAAGTACTTTAGGAAATTCTGGAAAGTTTCATAATATAGTTCCTTCAGTTCGTCCAAATGTTCCTTTCTAAAAATTTTATCAGTGCCAGTGAATATGAAAAGAAGGAAGTCAAAAACAGGCGAACCGTAATGTATCATCTGAAAATCTACAACAACCCCATCCTTAATTCCGTCATTCTGAAAGGAAATAATCGGTTTAGACACAGATTATAAACATCCATATTTTATGACGTTCCTCCAAAACCTTCTAGTCTCCATGGTACATTACACTCCACGGTATACATAGCATTCCTTCACTCAGGTCGAGGGAACATCTGTCAAACTTAAGTAACATCGTGACGAACTTTGAGATACCTAGAGGAATATTTACGCCATTTTGTCTATCTGTCAAGTTTTGAGTGATCATAGCCAAAAAACGCAAAAGGAGATGGCCCAAACAACCTAGTCCCGGCGCAAAAGTTTTGTGTCTCAGATTTTAGAGTATGTTAAATAATTATATTTCGAACTACCACTGTTGGCTAACATAATTTTTTTGCCCAAGAAGTTTTGTAAGCGTACTTATTAAAAACTTAATTATCAACCAAAATAAACAATTTTTATTCGATAATTAATACAAGAAGCAATCTCATAAAATAAACTTTTAATAAGCATCTATCTATCTAGCCGACATCCCCCCCTTGGCCTCGTTATTAATCCCTCAAACTCAAACATCCGATTTCTACTATTTTGTGTCATACTGTAGGTACTCACTATTTTTCTTGCAACATGTGTTGTTACAAGAAAAATAGTGACGCCTAGTTCCCTTGCGCAGTAGTTCTCTTGTTTTTGCTGTGTTCTGTGCTGTGTATTATTTCATCTGATAATTCGATTTTTTACATGTTCGAATTTTTTATACAGAATTTTTGTTTTGCTTTATAATTATGATAATGGTTGACGTTTATATTGTATGTGAACATTCATTACGAGTCGGTGGCGGCGAAGACATGTACTGAACATTTTCTGCAGTTGCGACGGGACTTTGTAGATGACTCTATTGCTAAAAAAGAAAACTAATCAATGATTCATTGACGTATTGATGACGTTTTTCCTCGACTCGACAACTAAAAATATCGATATCGAGGAGTATTTTGAGGAATATTTAGAGGAGCCTCCGTTTAGTCGAGATCAAGAAAGTTTTGCGAGGAACGTCTAGAATATGGATGTCAGTAAAAAGTAAAGTCCCTGAATTGTGTTGTTTGAACATATTCAATGAATATATGTGAGACATTAAATAATAATTGGGATCAGATTTAAATATTTGCGAGCTAAATACCACTGAAATAAGTTATAGTTGTATTGTAAACTACTTGTTATCCACAGTATAAAAACACATACCTTTTCTACTATCATAACATTATTAGATTTAAAATCCCCATGACATAAAGTCGTGGGTATAGTTTCCGATGCTATCATAATCTTCCACATTTTTTCGTTAACTATTGGTTTATACCTTTTCAACCTATTCTTCAAATCGCCGTCCAAAAATTCAACAATTGTTTCCAACGTGTTATCCACCAATTTCATCCAATTCGGATCTTTCAATGTGTAAGGTAAATTTAATGATTTAATAGCGTTCTCGAAATATTCCGGGTCCCTGTCTTGTAAAACAAAGGATAGTGCATGATATTTCGCCAGCTGTTTTACTGACACTTCTGCAAATTGAAAAGATATCAGCTCTCTTTTTTGTAGTGTCTGATATTCTCTTTTAGTCAGATCTTCAAGTATGATAACATCTGAATTTGATTCTTTATAGCTTTTAGCCACATTAAATCTTTCATTAACTGGAATATTTGCATCATCTTGTAATTTGTTATAAATTGGTACCAATTCATTGTAGTATAATGCTTCTCGCTTAAAAATCTCAGAACACGATAAAAGTTGTAACTCCAAATTAACTATTCTGTTCTTTACAAAAAAGTTTATTTCCTTTTCGCCGTTTTTAGTTCTTCCCTTTACATCGATCGTTTGTAGGTTTGAGAAGTAATTGTCACCTTTAATCAATATATCCTTGATGTTCACTTTAAAAGTTACTAAACCTTCTTTTCGTGTTATCCTTTCAATGCACTGTTCAATTGAAATTGATAATTTTCCATTCTCATTAAAGTTGCAACTGATATTGGAACCATTGCTGACAGACATAATGTCCAAGTCTATTTTCAATGAGGAACTATATTTTAATGTTCTTCGCTTCGTATTTCACAATAAAAGAAAAATCACAACCGAAACGTATTAATTATTGTATTCTCAATTTGCTGGTCGTAAACAGACTGAGTAGTTACATCGAGTCCAACAAAGAAATAAAACCGAAAATAACTTTATTTGGAAAATACTCGGTACAGTTGTAATAAACATGTCTTTATGTTTGTTACAGATAATATTAATAATTATAATAAATTTAAATTTTCATTAGAACTTTTGTTATAATTGTTACCGGCAATCTGTACAATCAGGCATTGTTTTACACCTAAAACGTTTAGACAATGTATGTTAAAATATAAATATATATTTTAATATTTTTTGATAAAGCGGATATCATATTTGTTAGAGTAGATGAAGCCACGGTCCAAATATAGTCAACTTAAATCCATTTAATTCTCTCTATTAGTACAGGTGCACACCTTTTACGCTACTGTACAATTTGCGTATTACACAGTCGATAAAATACTCTTGAAATAAAAAAAAATGGTTTAAGTCGATGAAGCCACGGGGCAAAACTTGCCAACTTAAATCCTTTTAACCGACTTCCAAAAAGGAGGAGGTTCTCATTTCGATTGGGTTGGTTTTTCTTTATTTTTCGATTTTCGATAACGCCGAGATTTCCTATCCGATTTACGTGTTTTTTTTTTGTTCGATTTGTTTAGCCCGGTAGTTTTTAAGTAGCAAATGTAAAGTCGTAGCTGCTGCTGACTCTACATGAAACCTTATCTAATCTAGAAAAACCTCATATATCTACAAATTTAAAAGAAAACACTTCCACTTTGATGTCATCAATTCTGCCTTGTCAGACCATAAACAGATTTGTCTTCAGATCGAAAACTTTAAGCCTACAACCGCTAAAAAAGTTCAGTAAATCGCAATAAATTATAACTAGTTTTATGAATCTATAGAGAAATGCATGAACAGTGAAGAAAAAATAAATTTTGATACTTTAGAACAAACAATTTTAGACTGTTTAACAAAATTAAAGTAAACAAAACAAAACTATTGAACCCTCCACAGCAAGATTGGATAAAAAAGAAATCATACATGATATTGATAGCAGGAACCAATTATGGTACAAATACATAAATAACAAATCGGACATAACAGTAGAAGAAAAATTCAAAGATTCCAGAAACAAAGTTCATAATACTATACAGAAAACCAAAAGATTATATTACTACAAATATTTCCGAATACATATGAAAAAGCCTAAAAAAATGTGGTAAGCCATAAATACTTTAGCAAGAATTAAAATTTAAAGACGACGTTGGGCCGAATAAATTGATCATGAACTCAAAAACTATAACAGACGACAAGGAAATCTGCGAATGCTATAAAATCTACTTCTCGAGCATTGGCGCAGCACTAGCAAGTGAAATCCCAAAGAAACATTTAACAAGTCCCAATCCAGCGAAAGCATCCAACACCAATGAAACAACAGAACTGACGGACTTCAAACCAGCAACCACGGATGAAGTTTCTAAAATAATCGATGAACTGGATCCAAACACGAGTTGTGGTGTTGACGGCATTAGTGCTAAATCTATCAAATGTATCAAATAACTAATAGTTATTCCACTTACCAACTGTATTAATGATTTCATGGCTCGAGTCGTGTTTCCTGACAGTCTTAAACTTGTAAAAGTAACACCAATTTCAAATCGGGAGATAGGTCTGACCCGTGTAACTATCGTCCAATTTCGGTATTGCCAATGATTTCAAAAATATTTGAAAAAGTAATTTATTCTAGAATAGAAAAATATCTCAACTCTAATAATATTCTATATAAAAAACAATATGGTTTCAGACCTAGATCTAACACTCTCTCTGCAACGATAGATCTAGTGACTAAAATAAAAAATAAGATTGATGAGAAACATCTGGTACTTGGGGTCTTCATTGATCTTAAAAAAGCCTTCGACACCGTCTGTCACAAAATGCTCCTAAAAAAACTGCCTGAAATTGGTGTCAAAGGCCACGCTCATGCCGTCATAAGCTCGTGTCTTTGTCAAAGATCGTAGTCAAATCGTTAAAATAGGTTAAAATCAAAGTTCTGCGAGTGCAATTTTATTCCTTATTTACATTAATAACATACAACACATAGGCCTAACTGCTGATATAACACTATATGCTGACGACACCAGCCTATTTTACTTTGGTCACTCGATTAAATCGATTGCAGCAAAAGCACAAACAGATTTGGATCGACTTAGTGACTGGTTTCTATCAAACCTACTCACAATCAACACGACTTAAACAAATTGTGTCATCTTTGTTGCAAAAAATAAGAAAATAAATAAAAACGTACAACTTAAAATCAATAACGAATTACTCCAAGAAAAAGATCATGAAAAGTACTTAGGCCTGATACTTGATCGCCATCTAAACTGGAAAAATCAAATAAATAAAATTAAAAATAAACTAAATTCTTTAACTGGTACCATACGCAGCATAGCATACTACCTCATAAAATAAAATATATTTTTTATAATTCGCTAATCAAACCCCACATTGACTATTTAATTGAAGTTTGGGGTACAGCTGCTAAAACCAATTTAGAAGATATACAAATTGCTCAAAATAAATTAATAAAATCTCTTTTTTGTTATGATTTTTACACGCCAACTACAACAATTTATGAAGACACCAAAATAATGAACATCAAACAAACATACACCTACTACACGAGCATATTGATCTACAAAATAGTCAATAAACAGATCCACACATCATTATCATTTCATAAAAAAGGCCCAATACAAAAAATGAAATTAAGGAATGCAAATCATTTAATATCACGTTATCCGAGAACGAACTATGGCATTAAAAATATTAAATTTGAAGGCGTTAAAATATATAATAAATTACCAAACGAAATAAAATAGGCCAAATCACTAATCGGTTTTTAAAGACAGCTTAAAAAGTATGTGCTAAATGACATAATATAAAAAAAAAACTAAATAAAGACAGCAAAACAATCCAATTTTACACCTTCCTTAGAATATAACAATTAATAAATATACATTTTATCTACAATTTACTACAATATCATAAATTATTACAATATACATCATTTACCCTTTTATCCTAACGGTTTGACGTCAATATCACAAATACTCGTTTTGCCTTAATTTGATATGCCGCATCCAGTATTCAACTACGCTATGTGAGTTTAACTCCGTGGTCGCTCGGTGATGCATGCAATCACTTTGCCTTTTATTATCTACCCAACGCTTTATTGTTATATCTTTATAATTTGCTGTTCTAATTCTAATTTAGTACGCTCATAGTAATTTTGAGATAAGTTAAAGATGTTTTCTTGGTAAGTGAACTATTTGTAATTCTTTTTGAGAAAAATAAAGTTCTTAAACCACAAACCTTCTGTAGTTTATAAAACAACCTATTACAGACACTAAAAAGTAAAAAAGTTAAAACTAACTAACTTTAAGCTCCTATTTTTTTAATTTCCTTGCCTTAGCTGGCACCGACACCAAAAGGCTTATTTTTTGCTTTAGTGTTTGTAGTCGGTTGTTTACGCTATGATAATAATTACTAAGTACCATTTAGTCCTTTAAGTTGTCTTTGACTTTAGAATGGACGCTAGTCGATGGGAGCTCGATAGGTATGTTTCGTGCTAACAAATACAAAATCTGATCTGGGCCCCTCATGAGCAAAAATACAACCTTATGTTGGAAAGGGTACAGAACAAATTTGTGAGGTACTTATACTTAAAGCTGTACGGAGTTTACCCTTTCTACCCATTGCAGTACCCAACGTTATTCGTTTTGGGTATGGTAGGGTACAACCAACTTAGTGTAAGGAGAGAACTCAGACTGGTTACATATCTCTTTACAGTTCTTAGGGGCAAGATAAATAATGCGGAAGTGTTAGGGATGATGCGTATTTGTGTTCCCAATGAATACAGAGGGCGAAGGCGTCGACCTAATCTACTAGTGGTGCCTAGAGCTCGCACCAACTTACTACGCGAGTCCCCACTGTCGCGCGCCTTTCGCACTGTCAACCTTATCGATAAGGAAACGGATTTGTTCATTTGTTCTCTGAGTGAATTCACAAAATTAGCTACTTGGATACTTTGTTATTATAAGTCATAGGTTGTAAGTTAAATGTAGTCATTATCATAAATGGTAACAAGAATGCTGTAACTATCGCATTGGGTTACATAGTGCCTGTAATGATAGTTAAGTTTTGTGTGTGTAAATAAATAAATAAATAAATAAAAGTAACCGTATCGAGTGTGGTATCGAATAGAATTTTATTCTGGGAGAATACTTTACCCCATTGTGCGAAAACATGAGGGCCAATCCCATTGATTAGTCAATAGGTTCATTCAGCTAATATTCATAGAATTAGTAAAGATTGGCGTAAACGACGAGTTCTTTATTGGTGACCGCATATCGGGAAACGTAGTGTAGACGCTCTCAGACTAGATGGAGCGACGATCTTCACAAGGTGGCTGGCAAGAGCTGGATTTGAGTAGCCGCGTATCGTGCGTGCTCGGTAGTATGCACTTGGAGACTATGTAGAAAAAAAATCTTTAATGTAATTTCATTGATAGGGGGTTAGAGGTGGAGCATAGGGATCACTCCTCGTAATTTTGCGAGAAACTAAGACAGATTTGCGGAGCTGACGGCAAAAAGAAGAAGAAGAATCTGTTATGAACAGTAAGCACGGAAATATAATCTATAATATAAAGGTATATTTATTTTTACATCTATTCAATATCAGTCAAGCAACCCATTTAAAAAGAAAATTTCATATACATAGATCTGATTAAGCCAGAAATAAGAAAAGCAAATATTTCGTTTTATATATCTATCTACGTAGGTACGTAAATAATGAACATTTGTTTTTTTTTTTAATAAATTCATGAACATTTGTGCACACAATAATAATATGATGTAAAAATTTAAATAGGACTCTGTAAATATCATTATAAAGTTTGACGTCATTACTTTCCGTATTTTATGTATTTATTGTCAACAAAACATATCTTGTATTACAGATATTTTCATTTGATTTTGAACCCTAATTAGGTAGTCCTAAGGTTTTGTATCGGTTGAAGGAATTCAACATGTTGTTTGTTTAAAGCCACGGCCATGAAATAATTTGAATTTGCTCATGTAGCAGAAGGCTGAGCAGCAGCTAGAACTGAAGGCCTAGTCTGCATGTCTGCTTGCTTGGTATATACAGTCAAGAGATAAGATAATCAGTACCTCAGAGGTTGAGAATTCTGCCAGGAGTGCGTTTCCACCTTCAGCCTCATTATTAAGAAAAACGCTTCCCCTTGGTAGGTTTAAAAAATTACCATGGATACTAATCGATTTCGAGTAGAGTGATACAGTTTAAATCTTTGGAGCAATTGGAGATAGACATAAGTGTCCTGACAGCAGTTGACCAGTTATGTTATGTCCACCTCAAAATAAAAACGCAGTCATTGCAAAAAGCGTAATATAAAACCTCGTCAGGTGTCACACTATTTTTTTTCGAAAATATTCCACTCAGATCCGGCTGTGGTAGCGTACACTACATAACGGCTCCGAGTTGAATAATGATGTATTATTACGTATTTACGTTGTGGAAAACGGTAATCCCTTTGAAATTCCGTTTTCATACCTGGAATTACAGTCAATTCCGCCCTTTTAGAATTGTAACACTGTTTTATAACATAATATTCCTAACATTGTATAGTACTAAGAGTTATTAAAATTTCGTTTTCATTCAAAAGCCATATTATATATGTCGGGTCGGGATATATGGACGTCGAGCGTAGCGCATAGGAGAACGCTATTATCACTTACTACGCTCGGGTGTAATCGGAGTGCGGTGCGACAGCGAAAAAAAAACGCTAGAGGGTATCTAGCGGGACAGTCTGGCTGGAGGCACGACGGACGGCGAACGCTCGCAGGTGTCGCACGCGCATTCCGAGAATACCGCGTCCTACCTACATTTTGATTTGTGTACCAATAACTGTTAAGTTGGAGTTTAAGATTTTATTTTGTTTCGGTGATTGCGATTTACCGATTATACGTGTTTTGTGATCTTAAAGTGACTGTTTAATTATTTTCTAACGCCCGCATGTATGACGATGATATTATTAACCCGCATCTCGGTCCATCTCCGACATCAGAAGTGGGATCGAGAACAAAAGAGATCGAATGCTATGATGGCGGTGGAAAATGGAGAATGCTACTGGAGCAGCAGAATCAAAATTTTATGGCGTTACTCAGTGTGATGAAAAATACACCTTCAGAAAAACGAAGCAAAATTGAATTACCTGTATTTGATTCGGAAAAGAACAATGTGGAAGCAAAAACATGGATTTCTACGGCTGATATTTGTATGGCGGGAAATCGACTACAAGGGTCATCCCTAATGATCCCAATTTGCCGCGCCCTCAAAGGTCAAACGGCTGTCAAATATTTCGTACTCAGGCATGACATGGGGAATCCAATGCGGTTTAGCAAGTCGGGGCATGATGATGGCGCTGGAAGCTCTAGGACTACAACGACGGGGAAATGAGTAGACGTGTGCTCGGTCAGTGCGGCCACCGGTCGTCGTCTTGTGATATCTGGTCAGTACTTTGTATTTCATTATGAATCTCGTGCTGAATGGTCATTGATTTAATTGTCAATAGCTTCTAAAGCGGTAAACATTTTAAAGATATTGTTGTTATGACAGGCATTGGTCAGAGTAGCGTGGAGAGCAAAAATAAAATTTTGTGAAATGTAAGTGGCGTTACTCTTGATATTAAATTTCATGTGATGCCTGCCTGATAGATTTTATCATATGACGTAATGATTAAGAGGTTTTAAGCAAGGCGTTGTTGTAAATATGACAAATGAGTCACTAACTTTCAACAAATTGCCATTTTTCTTTTGAGAGTCACAGATAGAATCAAAGGTAGAGTTATTGGTAGAGTCACTGGTAGAATCAGTGGTAGAGTCACTGGTAGAGTCACTGGTAGAGTCACTGGTAGAGTCACTGGTAGAGTCACTAGTAGAGTCACTGGTGGAGTTACTGGTAGAGTCACTGGTGGAGTCACTGGTAGAGTCAGTGGTAGAGTCAGTGGTAGAGTAACTGGTAGAGTCACTGGTAGAGTCACAGGTAGTCACAGGTAGAGTCACAGGTAGAGTCACTGGTAGAGTCACTGGTGGTGTCACTGGTAGAGTCACATAGAGTCACAGGTAGAGTAAATGGTAGAGTCACTGGTGGTGTCACTGGTGGTGTCACTGGTGGAGTCACTGGTAGAGACACTGGTAGAGTCACTGGTAGAGTCACTGGTAGAGTCACTGGTAGAGTCACTGGTAGAGTCACTGGTAGAGTCACTCGTGGAGTTACTGGTAGAGTCATTAGTAGAGTCACTGGTAGAATCACTAGTAGAGTCACTATTGGAGTAACTGGTAGAGTCACTGGTGGAGTCACTGGTAGAGTCACTGGTAGAGTCACTAGTAGTCACTGGTGGAGTTACTGGTAGAGTCACTGGTAGAGTCAGTGGTAAAGTCACAGGTAGAGTCACTGGTAGATTTACTGGTAGATTTACTGGTAGAGTCGCAGGTAGAGCCACAGGTAGAGCCACAGGTAGAGTCACTGTTAGAGTCACAGGTTAAGTCACTGGTAGAGTTACTGGTAGAGTCACTGGTAGAGTCACTGGTAGAGTCACTGGTATAGTCACTGGTAGTCACTGGTAGAGTCACAGGCAGAGTCGAAGGTAGAGTTGCAAGCAGAGTCGCATGTAGAGTCACATGTAGAGCCACATGTAGAGCCACATGTAGAGCCACATGAAGAGACTTAGGTAAAGTCACATGTAGAGTCGGATATAAAGCTAGAAATAGAGTCACTAAAATCACCAATTATTAATTCCAAAGTAGGATTAGTGAGTAGAATAGACTATTGCGATTTATTTACTACATTGGACACTGATTGTCCTTCTGAAAATCAGCCTCAGTTGTTTTCTTTACTCAACGAGTTTAAAAGTGAATTTATTAGTGGTACTTCTAATTTAATGGCGAAGACTTGATTAGACTAAACGATCCCAATAAAACAGTATGTAGTCGACCCTATAGATTGAGTCCAAGTGAAAGACAAATATTGAGCGATAAGATTGAATGCTCGGTAGCTCAGTGGTTAGGGTAGTGGGCCGGATACACAAAATCGTCGTAGGTTCGAGTCCTGTTTGAGAATATGTAGACAATATTTTTTTCTTAAAAAAATAATAATCATAAGATTGAATCGAACTTTTACGAGCGAAGGTTATTCGCTCGAGCAGTTCGCCTTTTGCCAGTCCTATTTTCCTGGCTAAAAATGGACGGCTCGAATCGAATGGTAGTCGACTATCGAGAGTTGAACGATAACACCATCGTTATCGCTGCCGCTAGTTGCAGAGTGCTGGTTAAGCACTGTATTTTGCTACCGCTGGTTAAGTGGTAGTTTCAGAGTGCTGGTTAAGCACTGTATTTTGCTACCGCTGGTTAAGTGGTAGTTGTAGAGTGCTGGTAAAGCACTGTATTTTGCTACCGCTGATTAAGTGGTAGTTGCAGAGTGCTGGTTAAGCACTGTATTTTGCTACCGCTGGTTAAGTGGTAGTTGTAGAGTGCTGGCTAAGCACTGTATTTTGCTACCGCTGGTTAAGTGGTAGTTGCAGAGTGCTGGTTAAGCACTGTATTTTGCTACCGCTGGTTAAGTGGTAGTTGTAGAGTGCTGGTTAAGCACTGTATTTTGCTACCGCTGGTTAAGTGGTAGTTGCAGAGTGCTGGTTAAGCACTGTATTTTGCTACCGCTGGTTAAGTGGTAGTTGCAGAGTGCTGGTTAAGCACTGTATTATGCTACCGCTGGTTAAGTGGTAGTTGCAGAGTGCTGGTTAAGCACTGTATTTTGCTGCCGCTGCTAAGTGGTAGTTTCAGAGTGCTGGTTAAGCACTGTATTTTGCTACCGCTGGTTAAGTGGTAGTTGCAGAGTGCTGGTTAAGCACTGTATTTTGCTACCGCTGGTTAAGTGGTAGTTGCAGAGTGCTGGTTAAGCACTGTATTTTGCTACCGCTGGTTAAGTGGTAGTTGCAGAGTGCTGGTTAAGCACTGTATTATGCTACCGCTGGTTAAGTGGTAGTTGCAGAGTGCTGGTTAAGCACTGTATTTTGCTGCCGCTGCTAAGTGGTAGTTTCAGAGTGCTGGTTAAGCACTGTATTTTGCTACCGATGGTTAAGTGGTAGTTGTAGAGTGCTGGTAAAGCACTGTATTTTGCTACCGCTGATTAAGTGGTAGTTGCAGAGTGCTGGTTAAGCACTGTATTTTGCTACCGCTGGTTAAGTGGTAGTTGCAGAGTGCTGGTTAAGCACTGTATTTTGCTGCCGCTGCTAAGTGGTAGTTTCAGAGTGCTGGTTAAGCACTGTATTTTGCTACCGCTGGTTAAGTGGTAGTTGCAGGGTGCTGGTTAAGCACTGTATTTTGCTGCCGCTGGTTAAGTGGTAGTTGCAGAGTACTGGTTAAGTACTGATTTTGCTGCAGCTGGTTAAGCACTTATTTTGCTGCAGCTGGTTAAGCAGTAGTTGCGGAGTGCTGGTTAAGCACTGTATATTGCTGCCGCTGGCTGAGCGGTAGTTGCAGAGTGCTGATTAAGCACTGCGTCTAGCTGCCGCTAGTTAAGTGGTAGTAAGCACTAAGTTTTAGTGCAGCTGGTTATGTTGTGTTCGTAGAATGCTAGCTAAGCATGACTGCAGAGTGGCTAAAAATCAAGTTTTACTGTCGTTTGTAAATTTCAGATAGATGGTGAAGTTATGGTGATTCAATTTGTGTTAAAAGAAATGTTGTAACTGTGACCTTAATTTAGTTTCGAGCTAAAACTTAATTTCATTAATGACCCCGCTAAGTTGTTGGTCAGAAAGGCCGAACAGCTAAGTTACCCATGTTGCTAGTCTTGTTCAGCACCGTCATGCAGAGACGCATGACTGGTCAGAATGGCCGTGTCGGGTCGGGATATATGGACGTCGAGCGTAGCGCATAGGAGAACGCTATTATCACTTACTACGCTCGGGTGTAATCGGAGTGCGGTGCGACAGCGAAAAAAAACGCTAGAGGGTATCTAGCGGGACAGTCTGGCTGGAGGCACGGCGGACGGCGAACGCTCGCAGGTGTCGCACGCGCATTCCGAGAATACCGCGTCCTACCTACATTTTGATTTGTGTACCAATAACTGTTAAGTTGGAGTTTAAGAATTTATTTTGTTTCGGTGATTGCGATTTACCGATTATACGTGTTTTGTGATCTTAAAGTGACTGTTTAATTATTTTCTAACGCCCGCATGTATGACGATGATATTATTAACCCGCATCTCGGTCCATCTCCGACATATAAAACTAAAAAGAGGTACGGACAAGATTTTTTTTCTTTAAATTAGACATTGCAGGAAATTTTGCAGACCAGCACTCAGAATACTTTACGCCATTCATAATCATAATCATAATCATAAATCATTTATTTGCTAGAATATGGTACAGTATAAATTTTAAGTGCATAGTTTCCGCATATTCTACCGAATGATTCGATGTGCAAATACAATAAAATTGTCCATTGTTCATTGAAAAATTATTAGATCTGACCAAAATAGAATTAAGTCAAAATTATTGCATTAAACTATATAAATCAAAATAAAATTACAATGTCATATCAAATATAAAGAAAATTATCAAAAACATTCAATGGTCAAAAATCTCTAAACAGCTCAAATTATACAAGTCAAATTTAAATAATAAATAAATGTCAAATCGGTAATAAATTAATTTCATTTTAATGTTTTGTCATTTAAATATTCATTAATGGTATAATAATTCTTTTCTTTCAAAACTTTTGATAGCGCACCTTGAAACTTAGTTAGTGGCAGTTCCTTCATTTCATTTGGTAACTTATTATAAAGACTTATTGCCATACAGTATGAATTATTCGTATGCAATTTTAGCCTTGTCTGAGGAATCAACAAATTATTTCCCTTTCTACCTCTGTAATTGTAATAATTATTTGTTTTGAATAATAGAGGGTACTTCTTAACAAAGGTACAAACCTCGTATATGTAAAGGCATGGCAGGGACAAAATATTCAAGTGTTTAAATAACGGTTTACAACTGTCCAAATAACCCGCACCACAATTGTGGCATGTGGGCACAATCATATGGATTAGTAAGGAGGATCATTCAGCTAATACTCATAGAATTATTAAAAGTGGTAAACGATCCCGACAGGGCGACATGAGACAAGTTGTTTTTTCTAGTATATTTTCTTGTTCAATATTTATCACTGGTAAATGAGTTCTTTATTGGAGACCGCATATCGGCAAACGTAGTGTAGGACGCCCTTAGACTAGGTGGAGCGACCATCTTCGCAAGGTGGCTGGCAAGAGCTGGATGATAGTAGCCGTGTATCGTGCTCGGTGGCTTGCACTTGGAGATGCCTTTGTCCAGCTTATTAGACGATGACGATTATGATAATTATAATAATTTAAAATTACAGTACGACACAAAAGAGTAGAAAACGGGTTATTGTGGAAATAACCAACTTTAATGTATAGGCAACATAAGTTACGACTGTCAAGACGGTAGTTCTGCTGTCAATCTTTAAGCGTCTTTGCAAGTTATTTTCGTAATAAGAAATGGAAATAGAGAAAAAATTACAAGATGGTTGCTAGTAATAGATTGGTGGCGAAGCTGCACTAATTATTTTCTACTCTTTTGTATCGCACTGTAACGTAGTTGTTCTGTCTGTGTGTTTTCCTACATTTCCACGCATAAATCTTATTTTGTTTAAGAGTTATAGATAGATTGATCAGACAATCTAACTTTTGTGCTCAAAATAAATGTTAAGGGTAGTAAAATACTGAAAAGCATGCCAAGGTTGTACCTATATAAATAACATTACAGATACTTTTTCCAGTTTTATTCACTCGATTCCATATCATCCTCAACAGTTATTAATTTAAATGAAGCACAGGCTTTGTATTGAAGATGGCTGAAAACCCACATATATTTTTTGTCACCCATCCCAGGATTGACTAGTACAAAAATTCTACAATCATAGGTCAAAGTTGCACCATGGAGTTTACCTTATAATGATTTAAACTAATATTGAATCTTATAAACTCTGAATCTCCAAATGACTAGTGAAGGAACTAATAGACCTCAGCAAAGATTAATTATTCCTTGATTAGCTTTACTCCAAGTTTAATTTCGTTATACACTGCCGGCACGAAGCGAACGCCTGAGTGAATAACTTAACAAATTACACAAACTACAAACAACCTAAGGAGATTTCACCAAAGATATGAATCTAGTAATAGTTTCAATTGAAAAATCTCTTAGCAAACTGCGACTTGTAACACTACAGATAAGGTTGTAAACTCTTAAAATAATAATCAAATTATTGGTTATATAAAACGTTGTAATATTTACTTGTTCTTATGTTATGTATTTGAACTGCCTCATTCTCAACTCGAAGTCATTGGGGAGTTCTCTTACATTTTAAATATTCGGAGTAGTTTTCCACTATTATATTCCACTATTTCCACCTTACATACAATTACGTAGGTATGCCCTCGTAAAGGAAATAGGTCAAAGAAATAATATTAAATTGTTTGTTTTAGTCCTGTTGTTTTAATTTATAATATAGTTATAATGAAACGCGAAAATTTCAAGCCTTATAAAGAATTAACAAATTTATTATATTTTGTAAATAATTGAAACCTAAGTAGTAATTATAATCATAAAAGTAAAATTCTGATTATTTGAGTACAAAAGCTACAATTAAAAATAAACATTCTATACTACAACAAAAAAAACAAAAGAAGAAGAGGACACAAGATTCTAGTTGGTGCACATTATGTTTATGGGGGCCTACCACCATCTCTTAGTGCAGTATTGTTTCAATCTTACTATACTATTTCGTACTAATAATCTCTTAAAGTAAAATTGTTTTTTGACGGAAGTTTTGTGACTCATCGCCTCCAAAGTGTGAAGTGTGTCAAATTGTGACAACTTCATTAAAACAAAACGCAAAAAAATGTTCTTATGATATAATGGTTTCTAATAGATGAAGATAGGCCCGCTGGAGTTAACAGAAGACATCGAAATGGGCGAATAAGGAAACAGAGATCTGTTAAGTTAATATCAATTTAAATCCTGTGCATAACAAAAGGCAATCCACATAGCAATACTTATAATAAAATTACAAAAAATATCTGATTTCGGGGATAATAGCGTTTGCACTTGTGCTACGGACTACTTCTAAGTATTATTACTACAACACGGAACAAATATTCATCACATGTTTTTCTCGAGGCTAGTCCTAACTCCTGGCGCAGCAGTTCAGTACCAAACCAAAAACAAAAAAAAATTTCATAGATATCCCCATTGGATAAAATCGTCCACCATCCCGCGCAGCCTTTCTTTATATATGTCATGACATAAGTTAACTTTTCCTACTTCTTTAAATTCATTGTCGATAGCAGGGGCGTCATTATCATCACCATACAATAATGAGGAACATGCCAAGAACGCAGAAAGGCCATAGAGCAAATTGTCTCGGTATTCATGTTCAAATCGCTCTTTAGAGTAAACTTGCTGAGCGTTGATGTCAAAGTACTTTAGGAAATTCTGGAAAGTTTCATAATATAGTTCCTTCAGTTCGTCCAAATGTTTCTTTCTGAATTTTTGATCAGTACCAGTGAAAATGAAAAAAAGGAAGTCAAAAACAGGCGAACCGTAATGTATCAGCTGAAAATCTACAACAACTCCATCTTTAATTCCTTCATTCTGAAAATAAAATACCCGGTATAGACACAGATTATAAATAACTATTATAAGACGTTCCTCCAAAACCTTCTAGACTCCACGGTACATTACACTCCACGGTATTCATAGCATTCCTTCACTCAAGTCAAGGGAACATCAGTCAAACTCAATAAAATAGTGACGAACTTTGTTGTGTGAGCATAGCCAAAAATCGCAAAAGGAGATGGCCCAAAAAAATCCAGTCCCGGCGCAAAATTTTGTGTCTCAGATTTTAGAGTATGTTAAATAATAATATTTCGAACTACCACTGTCTCTCTATCGCTTGGCTAACATTATTTTTTTCCCAAGAAGCTTTGTAGGTTGTGTTTTATTCGATAATTAATACAAGAAGCAATCTCATAAAATAAACTTTTAATAAGCATCTATCTATCTAGCCGACATCCCCCCCTTGGCCTCGTTATTAATCCCTTAAACTCAAACATCCGATTTCTACTATTTTGTGTCATACTGTAGGTACTCACTATTTTTCTTGCAACATGTGTTGTTGCAAGAAAAATAGTGACGCCTGATTCCCTTGCGCAGTAGTTCTCTTGTTTTTGCTGTGTTCTGTGCTGTGTATTATTTCATCTGATAATTCGATTTTTTACATGTTCGACTTTTTTATACTGAATTTTTGTTTTGCTTTATAATTATGATAATGGTTGACGTTTATATTGTATGTGAACATTAATTACGAGTCGGTGGCGGCGAAGACATGTACTGAACATTTTCTGCAGTTGCGACGGGACTTTGTAGATGACTCTATTGCTTAAAAAACATTTTATAAAAAAAAATCAAACCGACTTCAAAAAGTAAAAAATAAAACTTTTGAAGTCGGTGCCAGCCAGGGCATTCTACATTGCACTTCTATTAACTATATTTTTTTTTGACCTTAGCTAGCTAGCACCGACTCCAAAAGTTTTACTTTTTACTTTTTGAAGTCGGTTTTTTTTTATAAAATGTTTTTATTTCAGATTTTTTTAGTTACATCATGTGCCGTTACTTACACTAAAAATCAGCCCATACACAACAATGTCATCTAGGTAAACGACTACTTGCCAAAAGGTTATTGATATTTTTCAAGATTATGAAAAAACTACTAGCCAGATCTTCGTAATAATTATATGGGACCACACATAAACCATTTTCTTTCAGATAAAAAAAGAATTATAATTATTGCGTGAAACTTCAGCTCGAACAAGAATCTAACAATTACCTGGATGATATAATTGTTTCATACTTCCATGACATTAGGCCCCATATCTCCGAAGATTATCATCGGATCTCAATGAGACTTATATGGGACCAAATTGACAGTGTACCCGAACGAACAAAAAAACAATTATTAAAATCGGATCACCAACACCGAAGTAAACGGTATACATACATCAGACAAAAAAAAAACAAAAACGCGTTGAATTGAGTACCTCCCTCCTTTTTGTTGAAGTCGGTAAAAAAGAAAACTAATCAATGATTCATTGACGTATTGATGACGTTTTTCCTCGACTCGACAACTAAAAATATCGATATCGAGGAGTATTTTGAGGAATATTTAGAGGAGCCTCCGTTTAGTCGAGATCAATAAAGTTTTGCGAGGAACGTCTAGAATATGGAAGTCAGTAAAAAGCAAAGTCCCTGAATTGTGTTGTTTGAACATATTCAATGAATATATTATTATGTGAGACATTAAATAGTAATTGGGATCAGATTTAAATATTTGCGAGCTAAATTCCACTGAAATAAGTTATAGTTGTATTGTAAACTACTTGTTATCCACATTATAAAAACACATACCTTTTCTACTATCATAACATTATTAGATTTAAAATCCCCATGACATAAAGTCGTGGGTATAGTTTCCGATGCTATCATAACCTTGCACATTTTTTCGTTAACTATTGGTTTATACCTTTTCAACCTATTCTTCAAATCGCCGTCCAAAAATTCAACAATTGTTTCCAACGTGTTATCCACCATTTTTATCCAATTCGGATCTTTCAATGTGTAAGGTAAATTTAATGATCTAATAGCGTTCTCGAAATATTCCGGCTCCCTGTCTTGTAAAACAAAGGATAGTGCATGGTATCTCGCCAGCTGTTTTACTGACACTTCTGCAAATTGAAAAGATATCAGCTCCCTTTTTTGTAGTGTCTGATATTCTCTTTTAGTCAGATCTTCAAGTATGATAACATCTGAATTTGATTCTTTATAGCTTTTAGCCACATTAAATCTTTCATTAACTGGAATATTTGCACCATCTTGTAATTTGTTATAAATTGGTACCAATTCATTGTAGTATAATGCTTCTCGCTTAAAAATCTCAGAACACGATAAAAGTTGTAACTCCAAATTAACTATTCTGTTCTTTACAAAAAAGTTTATTTCCTTTTCGCCGTTTTTAGTTCTTCCCTTTACATCGATCGTTTGTAGGTTTGAGAGGTAATTGTCACCTTTAATCAATATATCGTTAATGTTCACTTTAAAAGTTACTAAACCTTCTTTTCGTGTTATCCTTTCAATGCACTGTTCCATTGAAATTGATAATTTTCCTTTCTCATTAAAGTTGCAACTGATATTGGAACCATTGCTGACAGACATAATGCCCAAGTCTATTTTCAATGAGGAACTATATTTTTATGTTCTTCACTTCGTATTTCACAATAAAAGAAAAATCCACAACCGAAACGTATTAATTATTGTATTCTCAATTTGCTGGTCCTAAACAGACTGAGTAGTTACATCGAGTCCAACAAAGAAATAAAACCGAAAATAACTTTATTTGGAAAATACTAGGTACAGTTGTAATAAACATGTCTTTATGTTTGTTACAGATAATATTAATAATTATAATAAATTTAAATTTTCATTAGAACTTTTGTTATGAATGTTACCGGCAATCTGTACAATCAGGCATTGTTTACAATGCCTAGGCAATGTACACCTAAAACGTTTAGACAATGTATGTTAAAATATAAATATATATTTTAATATTTTTTTGATAAAGGGGATATCATATTTGTTAGAGTAGATAAAGCCACGGTCCAAATCTAGTCAATTTAAATCCATTTAATTCTCTCTATTAGTACAGGTGCACACCTTTTACGCTACTGTACAATTTGCGTATTACATAGTCGATAAACAACTCTTGAAATAAACAAAAAAATGGTTTAAGTCGATGAAGCCACGGGGCAAAACTTGCCAACTTAAATCCTTTTAACCGACTTCCAAAAAGGAGGAGGTTCTCATTTCGATTGGGTTTGGTTGGTTTTGGTTCGAGTGGTTGGTTTTTCTTTATTTTTCGATTTTCTATAACGCCGAGATTTCCTATCCGATTTACGTGTTTTTTTTGTTCGATTTGTTTGGCCCGGTAGTTTTTAAGTAGCAAATGTAAAGTCGTAGCTGCTGCTGACTGTACATGAAACCTTATCTAATCTAGAAAAAACCTCATATATCTACAAATTTAAAAGAAAACAACTTCCACTTTGATGTCATCAATTCTGCCTTGTCAGACCATAAAAATATTTGTCTTCAGATCGAAAACTATAAGCCTACGCCTGCTAAAAAAGTTCAGTACATGTACTGAACTTTTTTTGCTATGTATAGCAATAAATTATAACAAGTTTTACGAATCAATAGATAAATGCATGAATAGTGAAGAAAAAATAAATGTTGATACTCTTGAACAAACAGTTTTAGACTGTTTAACAAAAAGTAAAGTAAACAAAACAAAACTATTGACCTCCACAGCAAGATTGGATAAAAAAGAAATCATACATGATAAAGATAACAGGAACCAATTATGGTACAAATACATTAATAACAAAACGCGCATGACAGTAGAAGAAAAATTCAAAGATTCCAGAAACAAAGTTCATAATACTATACAGAAGACCAAATATTTATATTACTACAAATATTTCCGAATACATATGAAAATGCCTAAAAAAATGTGGAAAGCCATAAATACTTTAGCAAGAATTAAAATTAAAGACGAAATTGGGCCGAATAAATTGATCATGAACTTAAAAACTTTAACAGACGACAAGGAAATCTGCGAATGCTTTAAAACCTACTTCTCGAGCATTGGCGCAGCACTAGCAAGTGAAATCCCAAAGAAACCTTCAACAAGTCCCAATCCAGCGAAAGCATCCAACACCAATGAAACAACAGAACTGACGGACTTCAAACCAGCAACCACGGATGAAGTTTCTAAAATAATCGATGAACTGGATCCAAACACGAGTTGTGGTGTTGACGGCATTAGTGCTAAATCTATCAAATGTATCAAATAACTAATAGTTATTCCACTTACAAACTGTATTAATGATTTCATGGCTCGAGGCGTGTTTCCTGACAGTCTTAAACTTGCAAAAGTAACACCAATTTTCAAATCGGGAGATAGGTTTGACCCGTGTAACTATCGTCCAATTTCGGTATTGCCAATGATTTCAAAAATATTTGAAAAAGTAATTTATTCTAGAATAGAAAAATATCTCAACTCTAATAATATTCTATATAAAAAACATTATGGTTTCAGACCTAGATCCAATACTCTCTGCAACGATAGATCTAGTGACTAAAATAAAAAATAAGATTGATGAGAAACATCTGGTACTTGGGGTCTTCATTGATCTTAAAAAAGCCTTCGACACCGTCTGCCACAAAATGCTCCTAAAAAAACTGTCTGAAATTGGTGTCAAAGGCCACGCTCATGCCGTCATAAGGTCGTGTCTTCAAGATCGTAGTCAAATCGTTAAAATAGGTTAAAATCAAAGTTCTGCGAGTGCAATTTTATTCCTAATTTACATTAATAACATACAACACATATGCCTAACTGCTGATATAACACTATGTGCTGACGACACCAGCCTATTTTACTTTGGTCACTGGATTAAATCGATTGCAGCAAAAGCACAAACAGATTTGGATCGACTTAGTGACTGGTTTCTATCAAACCTACTCACAATCAACACGACTAAAACAAATTGTGTCATCTTTGCTGCAAATAATAAGAAAATAAATGAAAACAACTTAAAATCAATAACGAATTACTCCAAGAAAAAGATCATGAAAAGTACTTAGGCCTGATACTTGATCGCCATCTATACTGGAAAAATCAAATAAATAAAATTAAAAATAAACTAAATTCTTTAACTGGTACTATACGCAGCATAGCATACTACCTCATAAAATAAAATATCTTTTTTATAATTCGCTAATCAAACCCCACATTGACTATTTAATTGAAGTTTGGGGTACAGCTGCTAAAACCAATTTAGAAGATAAACAAAATAAAATCGCGCCAACTACAACAATTTATGAAGACACCAAAATAATGAACATCAAACAAACATACACCTACTACACGAGCATATTGATCTACAAAATAGTCAATATACAGATCCACACATCATTATCATTTCATAAAAAAGGCCCAATATAAAAAATGAAATTAAGGAATGCAAACCATTTAATATCACGGCATCCGAGAACGAACTATGGCATTAAAAATATTACATTTGAAGGCGTTAAAATATATAATAAATTACCAAACGAAATAAAATAGGCCAAATCACTAATCGGTTTTAAAAGACAGCTTAAAAAGTATGTGCTAAATGAAATATAATTATAAAAAAAGAAAATAATGACAACAAAACAATCCAATTTTACACCTTCCTTAGAATATAACAATTAATAAATATACATTTTATCTACAATTTACTAATTATTTATTATTATTGCAATATACATCATTTACCCTTTTATCCTAACGGTCACTAATTGACGCCAATATCACAAATACTCGTTTTGCCAAAATTTGATATGCCGCATCCAGTATTCAACTACGCTATGTGAGTTTAACTCCGCGGTCGCTCGGTGATGCATGCAATCACTTTGCCTTTTATTATCTACCCGACACTTTATTATTATTTCTATATAATTTGCTGTTTTAAATAAGTACGTTCATAGTAATTTTGAGATAAGTTAAAAATGTTTTCTCGGTAAGTGAATTATTTGTAATTCTTTTTGAGAAAAATAAAGTTCTTAAACCACACACCTTCTGTAGTTTATTAAAAAAAATTGTATAAAAAAAAAAAAAAACGATTTCTAAAAGTAAATAATAAAACTTTTGGAGTCGGTGCCAGCCAAAGCATTCTACATTGCACTTCTATTAACTATAATTTTTTTGGCCTTAGCTAACTAGCACCGACTCCAAAAGTTTTATTTTTTACTTTTTGAAGTCGGTTTGATTTTTTTTTATAAAATGTTTTTATTTCAGATTTTTTTGTTACATTATGTGCCGTTACTAACACTAAAAATCAGCCCATACACAACAATGATGTCATCTAGGTATACGACTACTTGCCAAAAGGTGATTGATATTTTTCAGGATTATGAAAAAACTACTAGCCAGAACTTCGTAAAAATTATATGGGACCACACATAAACCATTTTCTTTCAGATAAAAACAGAATTATAAAAATCTGTTAACAACTGGCGAAGTTATGGTAGAACATACATAAAAAAAATACAGTCGACTTGAGATCCTCCTCCTTTTTTTGAAGTCGGTTAAAAACAACCTATTACAGACACTAAAAAGTAAAAAAGTTAAAACTAACTAACTTTAAGCTCCTATTTTTTTAAATTTCTTGCCTTGGCTGGCACCGACACCAAAAGGCTTATTTTTTGCTTTAGTGTTTGTAGTCGGTTGTTTACGCTATGATAAATAAATAATAAATTTTTATTAATGCAAAAAACATTACATTGGGTAGTTAAGCACTGGCTCCCACACTAGGATTCCCTGTGTTGTGGGATTCAGTCTCTTCCGTGCGACAAATAGGTATTAAGCTTAAGTAATCAAATATTAAGATAATTAAATTTTTGTAAAAAGCTATTGGTAAGTAATGTGAAATGCAATCTTAATAGATTGTGTGTGTGTGTGCATGCATGTGTGTATGTGTGTGTGAGTGTGTCGTTGCGTGTGTGTGCATGCGTATGTGTGCGTGTGAGTGTATGTGTGTTTGCGCTCGCGGGTATGTGTGTTGTGATTGGTTATCTTACCATCGGAACCTTAGATTATCACGAAATAAAGGATACTGTTTGTGAATAGTTTAGGGTTGTTAACCATTTCCTCAGTACTTTACACTTTACACTTGCGTCTCGTTAGCTGAACCACATCCAATAAGTCATTGATCTTACAGTAAATGGTAGGACCCATGTACAGAGAGGACTTTTTTCCAAAGGTAAGTTTGCAGGTATCCTTTCTCCACTTCATCTTTCTCCGTGACCGCTGACTTTTTTCCATATTTAAAAGTGCTGTTTTATGGAATTTGAGTGTGATAGCGATTATATAGAGCTGTCTTACTCGCAGCATGCCAGTTTCTCTGTAAAGTGTGTCAGTGCAGAAGCGGATTGGTTTGTAATATAGCACTTTTAAAATGGCACGTTGCACACGTTGGCTTTTATCAGGTAAGTCTTAGAAGCCACTCCCCATGTTACCACACAATAGTTCAACACTGATTGATTGGCACAAAGTAAGATAAAGCGTTTTCAATAAGTTTAAATCAGCTATACAACGAATCTTCTTGAAGATATCGTCAGTGGAAAGGCAAAATTACTGAAACGCCAAAACACCATTTCGAGAAAAAGCCATTTAAAGTTTTTTTTTTCACAAAAAAAATCATATCTTTTTACCATATCATCCGATTTTAATAAACTAACTTGATTTAGGCAAGTTTTTTCTTCTTTTATTTTTAATAGTATGATGGTTCAGGTTTTGAATGAAAGTTTAGGAAATAATTGGCGGTTCAGTAAAAGCAGCCTCATTTCAGAGCAAGGCAGATTTACTCAAAGTCGTCAAGTTAAATTTTATATGTAGTTTAAAATTTCTGATAACACAGAAATAAAGAAATTGAAGTATGGCAAAAATACTTATAATATAAGTATACTGCTAAGCTGGTAAACCAGAGTCACTTCCGGGACACGTCTTCCATTTTCTTGCGTCTATCACAACATCTTAAAAGGTGATCAGTATTTATGTTACTTTGCTATAATGACTTAAAAGTAAGTTTGTCGTACTTCTATTGCGGGTTAAATGACGTTATATGTTAATAGTACTTTGGAACTACAATAAAAATACTAAAGGCTGATTGGTTGATTTGGAAAGATATTTCCATTTTATTGAAGTACACAGATTAAAGTCGGTAATATAGGTACTTGGAACATTAAGTTACCAATACAGACGTTATTATAAAAAAAGTGGATAATGAAACATTATTTAAAAGAACAGCAACAAATCATTAAGATCATAACGCCGCCTAATGCTCCTTTGAATCAAAATGAGGAGTATATGCGATGCAAAATTAACACTTAATTATGTGATGGGCAGAAGAATTGTAATCCTTCGCCAAATAGAGGAAATCTGAATAAGGGGAATTTCAGTTCTCGTAAGGGGACGGTCAGCGCCTCAGCTGTGGAGGTTATGGATACACACTAATGGACAGAGGTCACATAAACTTTCTCTAAGGAAACCTCAACCACTGCGCCACTCCATGATCCAGTCGGCGACGGAGTGGTTGATCGACGTAGGTAATTGTAATTGCGGAACCCTACTGTGTATCAAATCGTTCCTACTGGGCTTGTGATACTGAGGACAAGGGGGCAGTAGTGATCCCATCCCACAGACACTATTCTTCTCTACTCACAATTAAGGAATGGGACCGGGATACGTGGTTGCCACTTAGAATGGGTTGAATATAGTAGGATAGGAACAAACTTCTCGCCATACAAATTAATCAGATCTACAAATTTGGCTGAACAATTTTTATGGTGTCATAGGTTGTCTGACCCCAATACCAGTTATAAGTACTAGGCGACGTTAACGCCAAGGATGCGGCCTTGTGGTCACCGACAAGGAAGAAGCAGTCCTTGGTTGGTCTGCGCAATGGGATTGGCAGTAGTAATCTCAAACTCAAATACTTTATTCAGTTTAGGTTGTTACAAGCACTTAAGAACGTCTGAAAGCTACGCCATTGGTTTACAAACCCTACGGCAGGAGACCTTGTAACTCGTCAAGGGCTGTTTTTTCACCCTGTTTCATTTCACACAACATACAGAATTGTAGTGTAGCAAACTGGGGATCTACCGCACTTCTTTTCGAAGATGAGGTGATAATTGGTGGATCACACACAATCAACTTCACCTCCTCTGCACTAGCCAACCTTGTAAAAAAGATGAAAGCCATCGAATATGTGGAAACATTTTCAGTGCCGTGTCCTGAGTACGAGTTTGTCAAATTATATTTGTTCGAAAACTATCTCCAAAAGGGCCAGGAAGATGGAAAAGTGTCTGTCGGCTATAATACGCCTCAATGGCAAGAGTAAGATATCCACCAAGAAACGGGTATATTGGTGGAATGAGGAGGTGGCCACTTCGCGAATATCCTGTGTAAGAACCAAAAGATCCTATATGCGTCACCGCTATAGTAGAAGAAGAAGGGATCTTGACATAGAGGAAGAGCTGTATCAGGTTCATAACACAGCCAAAAACGGGACGGCCCTACAGAATTGGAACAAAGCAAATCACGCCAATCAGCATCACCGACCGACACTTTCAATCCCGAACTACTGGAGGAGATAATTTCTACCGTTTCCATCAGAGCTGCCAAAAGTTCCTCTCCTCACTGCCGCCGCAGCGATGGATGATGTATAAATTGGAGGAATACTCGCAAGATACCCTCGAGGAATTAAAGCTGGCCATGCACCGACTAAGGGGGAAAAGAAGGACCCGGGGTCCTAACGGCGTGCCAGAACGTATTCTCTCCATAGCATTTAATCACCTCGATTATTATGTTGAGCTCCTGAACACGTTCCTGGAAGCCGGCCTATTTTCGCGGGTGTGGGAACAGGGTAAATTTCGTCTTTTGACAAAAGATAGTCGATGGCCGGACGATCCCTCGGCCTACCACCCTATAGGCCCCTTAATGAGCTGGTTAAGGTTTTAATCAAGATTAAATTAGACAGGTTAATACAGCATCTAGAGACTAATGGGTCAAACCTTTCCAATAACCAATACGGATTCAAGAGGGGAGCATTATTGATAGGTTTCGTCTTATTGGGTTGGAAGTCATGGTCCACAAGAGCGAAGTCATTCTGTTTCATGGGCACATATCAGGGTAGTAGGTCTTAGGGTAAATATTAAATCCCATGTAAAATTTAGGGGCTATATAAATTTATAGTAATTTAGAGAAAATTTACTCCCAATTCCCAAACAAAGTTGCTGATAGCTCACAATCTTGCTCCATAAAAGTAAGGCTAAATTACTGAAACGCCCATTCCCTCGATAAAAATGATTTGCCATATCTTCTTAAAGCCTACAAAGTTCCTCAGTAGCAGTCAGAAAGTAGTAAAGCAAAATTACTTAAACGCCATACCTTTCTCGATTGACGTAATCAAAATTACTTATCTTAGATTATCTCTAATCACAAGAAGGGCAAAAATACTAAGGCTGCATCGATAAAAAAAAAGCAGGAAGTCAATTTTACTTAGAAAGACAATTGTGAATTTATAGGAATTAAATATGACTTAAACGCCAATCATTAAAAAAAGACCGAAAAATGTGTCGCTTAAGTAATTAGCAAACAAAGAAAACCGCCTTTTTATCGGTTACTGAAGCGCCACAAAAGTGCTCTGATTAGAATGATACCTAGATAGATCGACGCAGAAAAATTCGCTGATTCCGAATATATATATAACTCATTTTGGCCAAATTGGCGTTTAAGTAATTTTGCCTTTCCACTGACGATATGCATTAGTTTTCGTACTCGGGAATATAAGTAGTAAATTTGTTTTGTCCAAGTTAGGTGTTGGTCTATATATAAATAAATAAATAAATATTTCTATACAATCACACCAATTATCTAGCCCACGTTAAGTATCATGAAGATCTTGTGTTATGGATACTAGATAACGGATAAACATACTTATATACTTTTTTTTTTAAATACATACATAACATACATATTAAACATCCAGACCAAGACAAATAGACATGTTCATGCACACAAATATTTGTCCTGTCCGGGGATCGAACCCGGGACCTCTGGCGCAGAAGGTGGGGTTAGTACCCCTGCGCCAAACAGGTCGTCAACCACCGTACACCTAGGTACTTGATATATTCTGTCTTTTGAAAAGCAGGACAGTCGCAAAGTCTGCTTTGGATGTTTCTGCATGTATGCAACTTAATTGGATTATCGTATGTAGCGGCTGTACGTTTACTTACACAGAAATTTAGCACATTCGTTTTATCCATATTAAGTGTAAGCAGGTTACAGTCTAGCCACTTAGCTACTTTTTGCATTCCTGACTCTGCAGTGGCATGAGCTTCTTTCCAGGATTTGCCATGGATAACTATAGCAGTGTCATCTGCGTAGGCGAATATTTCGGCATTATTCAGCTCAAGTGAGCAGAGACCATTAATGTACAAGATGAATAAGGTCGGGCCAAGTACACTGCCTTGTGGAATTCCGTATTTGGTGCTAGCATAATCGCTTCGATGAACACCTATGTACACCCTTTGTCTACGATCGGCAAGATACGAGTTGAACCATTCAAGGGCTAAATGTTGTGTATACCTATTATTGGCATGCATGTAAGAATTGTACCCCTAGCTATAATTTATAATAACAATGTTTAAACATGTTATGCTGTTGGTGTACCTAAATAAATAAATAAATAAATAAGGGCTGTGCCACCAACACCGATACGATACCGATACTGATAATAATTACTAAGTACCATTTAGTCCTTTAAGTTGTCTTTGACTTTAGAGTGGACGCTAGTCGATGGGAGCTCGATAGGTATGTTTCGTGCTACCAAATACAAAAGTAACCGTATCAAGTATGTTATCGAACAGTAAAAAATACGTGCTCGATACTTGCTCAGTAGTTGTTTGTGCTACAGATACAGCACTCAGATAACTCAATACTTTATTTTAATCTGGGAGAACACTTTACCCCATTGTGCCAATCCCATTGATTATTTAGTAGGTTCATTCAGCCAATATTCATAGAATTAGTAAAGATTGGGGTAAACGAGTTCTTTATTGGAGACCGCATATCGGCAAACATAGTGTAGGACGCCCTTAGACTAGGTGGAGCGACGATCTTCGCAAGGTGGCTGGCAAGAGCTGGATGAGAGTAGCCGCGTATCGTGTTCGGTGGCTTGCACTTGGAGATGCCTTTGTCCAGCTTATTAGACGATGACGATTATGATTATTATAAAAAATTAAAATTACAGTACGACACAAAAGAGTAGAAAACGGGTTATTGTGAAACTAACCAACTTTAATGTATAGGCAACATAAGTTACGACTGTCAAGACGGTAGTTCTGCTGTCAAACTTTAAGCGTCTTTACAAATTATTTTCGTAAAAAGAAATGGAAATAGAGAAAAAATTGCAAGATGGTTGCTAGTAATAGATTGGTGGCGAAGCTGCACTAATTATTTTCCCCTCTTTTATATCGCACTGTAACTTAGTTGTTCTGTGTGTTTTCCTACATTTCCACGCATAAATCTTATTTTGTTTAAGAGTAATAGATAGATTGATCAGACAATCTAACTTTTGTGCTCAAAATAAATGTTAAGGGTAGTAAAATACTGAAAAGGATGCCAAGGTTGTACCTATATAAATAACATTACAGAAACTTTTTCCAGTTTTATTCACTAGATTCCATATCATCCTCAACAGTTATTAATTTAAATAAAGCACAGGCTTTGTATTGAAGATGGCTGAAAACTCACATAATATTTTTTCGTCACCCATCCCAGGATTGACTAGTACAAAAATTACATGACTTCTACAATCATAAGTCAAAGTTGCACCATGGAGTTTACCTTATCTATATATATATAATACGGCAGTGAAGCCGCTTCTCCTCCTAAACTAAAAGTCGCACAATCAAGTGCAATACACCGTTAGAAAGGTATTTGTCTGAAGTGGTCGGATAAGTCGAGAAATTTAGCAAAAACTCAAATCTAGAGCGATTTAAACCGGATTTAATGGATTTTTAAATTGAATATAAAAAATGTGTTTTTTGCGCATTATGCGCACACGGGTTGCTCGTAATGATTTAAACTAATATTGAATCTTATAAACTCTGAATCTCCAAATGACTAGTGAAGGAACTAATAGTCCTCAGCAAAGATTAATTATTCCTTGATTAGCTTTACTCCAAGTTTAATTTCGTTATACACTGCCTGGCACGAAGCGAACGCCTGAGTGAATAACTTAACAAATTACACAAACTACAAACAACCTAAGGAGATTTCCCCAAAGATATGAATCTAGTAATAGTTTCAATTGAAAAATCTCTTAGCAAACTGCGACTTGTAACACTACAGATAAGGTTGTAAACTCTTAAAATAATAATCAAATTATTGGTTTTATAAAACGTTGTAATATTTACGTGTTCTTATGTTATGTATTTGAACTGCCTCATTCTCATCTCGAAGTCATTGGGGAGTTCTCTAACATTTTAAATATTCAGAGTAGTTTTCCAATATTATATTCCACTATTTCCACCTTCCATACAATTACGTAGGTATGCCCTCGGAAAGGAAATAGGTCAAAGAAAAAATTTTAAATTGTTTGTTTTAGTCCTGTTGTTTTAATTTATAATATAGTTATAATGGAACGCGAAAATTGAAAACCTTATAAAGAAATAACAAATTTATCATATTTTGTAAATATTGAAAACTAATAATTATAATCATATAACTAAAATTCTGATCATTTGAGTACAAAAACTACAATTAATAATACACATTCTATACTACAAAAAAAACAAAAGAAGAAGAAGACACAAGATTCTAGTTGGTGCTCATTCTGTTTATGGGGGCCATCTCTTAGTGCAGTATTGTTTCAATCTTACTATGCTGTTTCGTACTACTATTATCTTAAAGTAAGCTCAAACATCGCTTCCAAAGTGTGAAGTGTGTGAAAATGTGACAACTTCATTAAAACAAAACGTTCATATAGCATGACGGTTTCTAATAGATGAAGGAAGGAATAGCCCGCTGGAGTTAACAGAAGACATCGAAAGGGGCGAATAGGTATCTCTGTCAAGTTAATATCAATTTAAATCCTGTGCATAACAAAAAGCAATCCACATAAAGCAATAATTAGAATAAAATTACTTCTGCACTTGTCCTACGTATTACTACTAAGTATTATTACTACAACACGGAACAAACACAAATATTCATCACATGTTTTTCTAAAGACTAGTCCAAACTCCTGGTGCAGCAGTTCAGTACCAAACCAATAACACAAAAAAAAAGTATATTTTATTGTTACAGATATCCCCATTGGATAAAATCGTCTACCATCCCGCGCAGCCTTTCTTTATACATGTCGTGACATAAGTTAACTTTTCCTATTTCTTTAAATTCATTGTCCATGACAGGGGCGTCATTATCACCACCATAAAATAATGAGGAACATGCCAAGAACGTAGAAAGGCCATACAGCAAATTGTCTCGGTACTCATGTTCAAATCGCTCTTTAGAGTAAACATGCTGAGCGTCGATGTCAAAGTACTTTAGGAAATTCTGGAAAGTTTCATAATATAGTTCCTTCAGTTCGTCCAAATGTTTCTTTCTGAATTTTTGATCAGTACCAGTGAAAATGAAAAAAAGGAAGTCAAAAACAGGCGAACCGTAATGTATCAGCTGAAAATCTACAACAACTCCATCTTTAATTCCTTCATTCTGAAAAGAAAATACCCGGTAAAGACACAGATTATAAATAACTATTATAAGACGTTCCTCCAAAACCTTCTAGACTCCACGGTACATTACACTCCACGGTATTCATAGCATTCCTTCACTCGAATCAAGGGAACATCTGTCAAACTCAATAACATAGAGACGAGTAAGAAATTTTGTAGGCGTACTTATTTAAAACTTATATATCAACCAAAATAAAATATTTTTATTCGATAATTAATATTAAGAAGCAATCTCATAAAAGAACCCTTTAATAAGCCCCGTTATTAGTCCCTGTACTACTGTCATACTGTAGGTATTCACACTTGTTGCGAGAAAAATAGTGACGCCTCGTTTGACCGTGACCAGTCGTTCTCTTGTTTCTGCTGTGTTCTGTGCTGAAGTCATCTAATAATTCGATTTTTTAACGTCTTCAACTTTTTAAACTGTATTTTTGTTTTCCTTTATAATATGATAATGGTTGACGTTTGTATTGTATGTGAACATTCACTATTCACACGCTTACTGAACATTTTCTGCAGTCGCGACGGGACTTTGTAGATGACTCTATTGCTAAAATAGAAAACTAATAAATGATTAATTGACGTATTGATGACGTTTTTCCTCGACTCGACGATCCTTTAGTTGACGTCAAGTTACGACTAAGAATACCGATATTGAGGAGTATTTCGAGGAGCCTCCGTTTTGTCGAGATCGAGAAAGTTTTGCGATGAACGTCTAGAATATGGATATCAGTAAAGCATAGTCCCTGAATTGTGTTTTTTGAATATATTCCATGAAATGTGACACATTAAATAATAATTTGGATCAGATTAAAATATTTGCGAATTAAATTCCACTGAAATAAGTTTTAGATCTATTGTAAAATACTTGTTTTCCACATTATAAAAACACATACCTTTTCTACTATCATAACATTGTTAGATTTAAAATCCCCATGACATAAACTCGTGGGTATAGTTTCCGATGCTATCATAATCTTCCTCATTTTTTCGTTGACTATTGGTTTATACCTTTTCAATCTATTCTTCAAATCGCCGTCCAAAAATTCAACAATTGTTTCCAATGTGTTATCCACCAATTTTATCCAATTCGGATCATCCAATGTATAAAGTACATTTAATGGTTTAATAGCGTTCTCGAAATATTCCGGGTCCCTGTCTTGTAAAACAAAGGACAGTGCATGATATTTCGCCAGCTCTTTTACTGACACTTCTGCAAATTGAAAAGATATCAGCTCCCTTTTTTGTAATGTCTGATATTCTCTTTTAGTCAGATCTTCAAGTATGATAACATCTGAATTTGATTCTTTATAGCTTTTCGCCACATTAAACCTTTCATTGACTGAGATATTTGCATCATCTTGTAATTTGTTATAAATTGGTACTAATTCATTGTAATAAAATGCTTCTCGCTTAAAAATCTCGGTGAACGATAATTGTTTAAATTCGATATTAGCTATTCTGTTCTTTACAAAAAAGTTTATTTTCTTTTCGCCGTTTTTAGTTCTTCCTATAACATCGATTGTTTGTAGGTTTGAGAGGTAATTGTCACCTTTAGTCAATATATCGTTAATGCTCACCGTATAATTTACAAAACCTTTTTTTCGTGTTATCCTTTCAATGCACTGTTCAATTGCAGTTGATAATTTTCCATTTTCATTAAAGTTGCAATTGATATTGGAACCATTGCTGACAGACATAATGTCCAAGTCTATTTTCAATGCGGAACTATACTTTAATGTTCTACACGGCGCATTTCACAAAAAAGAAAACTCCACAACCGAAACGAATTAATTATTGTACTCTCAATTTGCTGGTCGTAAACAGACTGAGAAGTTACATTGAGTCCAACAAAAGCAATAAAACCGAAATTTATTTCATTTGAAAAATACTAGGTACAGTTGTGAAAATATGTTTTTATGTTTGTTACAGATAATATTTATAATTATTATAATAAATTTCATACAATCACACCTTTACGTATTATTTAGCTTAAGTTTCATAGAAACTTGAGTTATGGATGTTACCGGCAATCTGTATAATCAGGCATTGTATACAATGCCTAGGCAATGTATAGAATGCCTAAAACCATTAGGCAATATAAAATGTTATTTATTTTCATAGACAAGAAAGAAAACCTGCTGTAAACGACGGGACTAGTTTCAACAGTCAAATACTTTCACATTTATAATATTAGTAGAATAATTAAGTCCTAACTACTAAAATATGTCAGTTTGTTTGTTTGTTTGTTACTCTTTCACGCAAGACCTACTGAACGTATTTGGATGAAATTAATTATGTAAGGACTTCAAATAGTGGACCAACACATAGGCTACTTTTTACCTCGATATTCCCACGGGAACGGAAACTACGCGAGTGAAACCGCGGTCGGCAGCTAATTTCATTACAAAAAAATAATGTTCATGAACTAACTTGTCCAATTTTTTATGAATCTTAAATAAAATAGTATTTAAAAAAACTAAAGTTAAAGTCGATGAAGCCACGGGCCAAATCTAGTCAACTTAACGATTTTATTCTATAATAAGTTTGAAACCTTCAAAACTCTTTATTAGCACAGGTGTACAATTTGAGTATTTTCCAATCGATAAAGTTTTGTTGAATAGTTTCAATAAAGCATTTTTATAATGTTTCTTATAAATTCAAAGGCCGCGATTATTGAGATTTTTGCTTCATAATTTCGCTAGTAGTTTTATGGATTAAGGTGTGTCTAACCATTGTTCATAGAGCAACGCGGCTTTCTAGTCAGAAGGAGTAATTAATTGCAGGATATAGGGGCTATGCAGCTCCAGTTGGAACTGTAGTCACTGCGACCTATAAGATCTATTGTAACTCGCCACCTTGTTATAGTATCTCTTTTAGCCTGGCCGGCCTCCAGGAAGTCTGAAATCTTCCTAGCTCTGAGAGATTTTAGTTCCTCTGGCCGAAGAAAGGAGTAGCCATACGAAGCATCCTCTCTGTCAAAGAATACTTACGCGAAAAGACGCGACACTTGAGCATGTGTGCACGTAAAATCTCCCGTGGTTATGTGTGCGTGTGCAGGGTACGAGCGCGGCTGACGGGGCGTGGAGCCAACATTTTCTTACGTTATCTGATAGAGCTGTGTTTGTGTCACCTTACACGCTTTTTTGTTAAAGATAATTTAGTTTAAGATAATAATAATAATAACAAGCAAAAAAATATCGAAAATCCTTTAGTACTTGTTAGTATAGTAGGTAATTTTTATTTCTTATGAAAATAATATTTATTGTACTTATGTATTTTTTCAAGTGCTTCCACGAAGTTTATGAATGACTTTGGTGGTATTATCACACACCGACGCCCATAAGGCGTTTTTGTTATTATATTCTTTACAAGCGGCCGCTCGCGGTTACACCCGCGTGGTTTCCGTTCCTGTGGGAATATCGGGATAAAAGTATCCTATGTTCATAACCAGGCTATCTACTATCTGTGTACCAAATTTCATTCAAATCTGTTCAGTAGTTTCGGAGCCTAATCAATTCAATTACAAACAATCGAATCTTTCCTCTTTATAATTATTAGTATAGATATGAAATGTAAACAAAGATAGAAAGCTTCTTGTTGCATCAAACCTATTAAAATAATCGATCTTTTCGCGACCCCATTTGTCTTCACTTTCTTAATAAATAACCCCTTATTTATAGTTAAATTGAAAATGTCGTTACTTCTGGCAAGTTTTGTTGGGCGTGATCTTCTTGTCACTTTAAAAAGGAGAATTTTGACGATTCAAAAGTTTAATAATTACTAAGTTTATTTGAATAAATATATTTTTATTATAAAAATTGAATATTTAAAAAACGTTTAAAAACAATACTATATTTAATTACCAACTTACAACTGTCTTTGGCGCAAGCGCAAGTCAAAATTTCATTTCGGTATCAACCCTAGCGTCGACATGGTTCGGCTACTCGCTACTTGGCCATTGGCGCTGTTGGTGCTTGAACTCACACGTACAGGGGAGTGTCATGGCACTGCCTCAGTCATGTTCGCATGGTTCGCTGGGCATATGGGTTTATAAAAACAAGTTGCGCTCGAGTTTCTTCGCTTAGTCTTCCAGGGGGCTCAATCTTAGTACAAATAAACTGGGCCAACAGTGAATATTAGACCAACAAATTACAGAGGCTCTTGATTAACTCAATATTGCAACAAATTGAGTGAATTTTAATTTGCACGTATTATATTCATCAGTTTCCAACTATAACGTCCAGATGGCAGTTGAAACGCAAAAAAGTACCACAAAATTTGGATAGATGTCGCCAGGTAGCAAGAAACAACTCAAAACCATAAGTGAAAGTTACTATAATGGTAGATATTGAGTGTACACTGTACTTTAAAAATATCGTAAAATACCTATTATTATTTCTCATTTTATTATTACAGCTTTCAACAAAGTTTCTATATGTTAAAATGTACTTCTCGCGCCTCGTCGTGACCGGTCGTGTGTGTGCTCCTCTGACTAGTTCGCGTATGTCGCGAATACAAGTGGTATTTTTATGTAGTCCACAGCAGGTCTGGCTTTATACTTTGTGCTTGAGATTGCCCTTTACCTATGTCGTTCATTTTAGATGCGGTTTTCGTAATACAAGTTCTAAAATTTTTACACAAGTTTTATGTTTCAGTACCTATGAACAGATTGAACAGTCGTCATTAACCATTTCTTATGTCACCACTGCCGGGGCAGATCAGAAGCAGAAGGAAAAATCATAAGATATGAAGAATGGGCCATGAACCACCGCGCGGGCCCATTGCGGATTGGTGGGTTTTCATGACCGCAAATACAGCCGCGACCAACAACGGTTTAACGTGCCTTCCGAAGCACGGAAGGGATAGTAAATGATTGGTTACCTATCCCATGACAGACCATTGCCAAACTTAATCGTAGGCAGAGCGCGAACCACTGTGCCTCCTCATACCGTACCTACAGTAGTTTTCAGAAAATATTGAAAACGCTGTCGATTTTTCTGCCTTTAAAATTTTATAAACTTAATACTGATTAACTACTTAGGTACGTTAGTAGCACACTAGCACCAACTCTGGCGTATTTTTTGTAAGTGGATTTTTGGCATAGCCGTCATGACCTTTTTGTTCTTCCTAAGACAGGCCTCAGCACTTTAAATGGCTAAAAACGAGTCGAAATGTGGGTACATTATGATTCGGTTTCACCAACTACTGATAAGATATGGTTAGCTAATGTGGCATATAATTTGTCATTTTTTCATACTTATAACAAACTGCCAAAAGATCTGTCAATTAAACTATCCAGAACTTATTAGTAGGTGGTAAAACCAGCTCATAAAGATGTTTTTTTCTGTGGATAGAGCAAATAGTACAGGGGTAAGAATGGGTTCATGTTATCCAATCATGATTGTTATGATGGTATTACTTCCCAGTCGACCAGTAGACTTTCCTATGGAGTATTACCTATTTCTCTATACGTATATACTATTTTACCAGCTGTATACAACCTACTTAAGAGAAATTGTGCGGATTATAGGGGTTATGTAACTTTCGCTAAGGTCGGTCGCGGGCTGGGTGACCAAAAATAACAATCTTGAGCAACTCTGTTAATTTCGAAGGCGTTACAAATCCACATTGAAACATGACTGATGAAACTAAATCACAGGCAATCACTAGCCGATGCCTCATTATTATCATCGCAACAAAAAAAAACTTCAAAAAGAGGCTATATGCATTTTAATAGGTACTCTTACTTTAAGTTCTATTATAAAATATAGGTAAGTACGTAGGTACTGGCGAATTGATAAACTTCTCTATTGAAGGGATAAGATGATAAGAATGTAATTAAATTATATCGTGTGTTAAGTATTCTCTTCAAAAAGTAAAGAATATAAGCGACTCAATAGCGTCTTCTTTTTTTAAAAATTGGTTAATAAGACCTCCTTACCTCACCTTAAATTTTGTCGGGAAGGATTGCAAACGATGTTCCGGTTCTCACGCGAACGAAGTTGCGGGCACAGATAGTTTTAAATATGTTCAGCCCATGTTTAGCCGTTTAGTGAGGTTGGTGAAAGTCGCCTTAAGAACTTTTTGATTCACCCTCGTAGTTAATTCTATACTGTATTTCAATGCTTGACTTCAGTTATTGAATAGAGAACTTGTTTAACCTCACAAGTCCCAAGGCCTCCTGGGTTATGAGATACAATAAATATTGTATTGTTCTCTGGACACCGGTATCCTGCTAGCAAATGACGAATTAAAATTACTATAGAACAAAACAAAAGAGAGAGCGCGCAAGCGTAACTTTTGTCTCTTGCATGAAGTCCACGAGCTCGTATCGGAATAACTACGCACATGTAGCGACGCGACAGCCGGGATACATTTATGTCCGGGGATTTGCAGGCAACCCCGTGACTCTGCAACTGTTACGACAACAAGAAAAGGTCTTGTGGCAACTCGTTCACAACTATTGCGACGACAAAAAAGTTGCTGAATGCGGAAATTTATACAGAAAAAGTTGTGTTGCTGTCGCTCTCGTGTGCGCTATTTTGAAATCTCAGCAAGAAGACGGCGCAAGATATATATTAGTTGCGAAGACAAAAGCTGCTAGTGCGCGAAGTGTTCTACATAAGTAATTTAGAAATTTGATTCGACGACCACGTAACTTGACATAAGCTGAAGAGACAAAGATGCGCAGTAACCACAAATAAAGACATTAATACTCTAATCTCGCCGCTCTTATATCCCGGCTACACGCTTTGTCTTACCTGATAGCATGCCTGCACAAACCTGTTTGCGTAGGTAAGATGTAGCTGATTGTCTGTTGATGGTGGCAAACATGATATCAGCTTGTTAACAGGTTTTGGGATAAACATGGCACGATTTGAGTTGAGTATTTTTTATTATGAATGACGGTGAGAATCTTAGACTTCATCAAACATGATTTTAAGTATTGATAAAGCTGAAGATGGAAGCGAGCCTTTCCCGGAATTCTCAATCACTGAGGAACTAGCTATCTTATCTCTAACTGCCGTAACACAACAATGCTGAAAACATATGTAATTGTTGTTATGGCGTCAGACTTCGATAAGATTGTAGTAGCTAGGCAGGCAGACTTACAACAAGTCCTACCACCAACCAAACCGAATGCAATATGTACCCCCGCTGGGAATCGAACCCGGGACCCTGGGTCTGATACCGGTGGTTGTACCACTAGACCACAGAGGCGGTTAGGTTAGGTTAGGTTATATTTTATTGGTTTATACACAAAACAGAGTTGAAACAGATTAAATTATTGCTAATACTAATCATTGGTTACATGATAGACTGCTGCGTGCGCCTCCACAGGTATACAGCATGCGTAATCAGAATAACAGTGGCAGTTAATTAATGAAATAAAAAGGGGAAGTTAATAATAATGAAACGAGTGCAATAAAATTGTGCTAAATACAAATGATGAATTGACAAAACAATAATAACAAAATAATTACAGCCATGATAGAAATTGATTGCAATAAAATACATAAAATTGATAAGGCTGAATTTAAAACAATGATGGTGGTAGGCACCACCATCCATCCAATTCAATAAGGCGTTGTATTCGCAACACATTCGATAAATGTGACAGTATTTACAAGTATTTGTTTGTATCGCATCACAACAACATTTTAAATTGGTGTCATCTGTAAATTTCTATATCCAGGTGATAGGTTCTCTGCAGGTGGTACCAATGTTACACAAATAGCATCTAACAACAAATCAGCTAGTTAGTTTAAAACAAATAAGACTAACTTTACTTAGCAGGTGATCTAATTTATCTGTGGCACAATCAGTTTCAATTTCATAAATGTCCCCATTGAATCAAGTCGGCTACTACTCCACGTAGTCTTTCTTTAAATGCATCGTTGTTGATGTTAACATTAATTCTTGACATGCCATTTTCGAAATTAGGGACGTTATTGTCATCACAAAACGAGAACGGCACAAAGAGCATAAAACTATAAAAACCATAACCTAAATTGTCGCGGTACTCTTGTTCAAATCGCTCCTTTGGATAGACATGTTCAGCGTTTAAGTCAAAGTATTTAAGGAAATGTTTAAAAGTTTCATAATAAAGCTCTTTCAATGCTTCCAGATGGTTCGTTCTCAATGTTTGATCGGTACCGACGAATATAAAGTATATTAAGTCCATAACAGGAGAACCATAATACACCAGCTGGAAGTCAATAACAACCAAATCCTTAATTCCATCATTCTGAAACGAAAATGATTGGGATTAAAAGCAAAACCATAAGAAAGGAAGAAGGTATAACCATTGTAATATTTGTAAATTAGGATAATCAAATGTATTATTTGTAAATCAAAGAATCGCTCATGGACAATACGGAAAATAGTTACAACTACACGTACCTTTTCAATTATCATTACATTTTTATGTCTAAAATCCCCATGACATAAACAGGATGCGCTTGTTTGAGTGAATTTAATGAATTCCTTGTAGTTTTCGTTCAGCCGTGGCTTATACTTTTCCAATCTATATTTAGAATCCCCGTCCAAACATTCCACAGCAACATCGCTTATGTTATCTACCAATGTTTCCCAATCTGAATCCGGTATGATAAGTGGTTTCAATGATTTGATCACTTCATTGAAGTATTCTGGCTCTCTGTCTTGTAAAACAAAGGATAGCGCATGGAATTTCGCCAGCTGTTTCACTGATAGTTCTGCAAATTGAAGAGACATTGGCTCCCGTCTGTCGAAAGTACGGAATCCTCTCTTAGTTAAATCTTCAAGTATGGTTACATCAGAATTTGATTCCTCATAGCTTTTTGTCACTTTAAATCTTTCAGTATCTGGTATTTTCACCTCATCTTGCAATTTATTATAAATCGGTACCAATTCATTGTAAAAGAATGCTTCTCGCTTATAAATTTCAATAAATGGTACTGCAGTCACATTAGTATTTAATACTCTATTCTTTACAAATAAATTTATTTCCATATCGCTATATTTAGTTCTTCCCTTCACATTTACCGCTTGTAGAGTTGCAAAGTAATTCTCACCATTAGTTAATATATTGTTAATGTTTACTTTATAATCCACTAAACCTTTTTTTCGTGTTATCCGTTCAATGCACTTTTCAACTGCAAGAGAAAACTTGGGATCCTCATACTGTTCTCCAACGATATCGGTACTGTTGCGGTTAGACATAATCTTAAGATTATTAAATTAAGGGAGGGATTAGCTATCTTTTTATTCTGTTCAGAACTGAAGGAAATAATACTGAACAAAACGTTCAATGCGAAAACAGGTTATTGTTGTATGTACTATTCAGCGATCGTAATCCGACTGGGTATTATTTCGATGAAAGATGTTCATTAATATCATTAAGTGTTGTTAAGTCACTTCCAAAAATATATTTCTTACAATAATTCGAAAATAATAAATTGTATGTCTGTTAGTATCTTACCTATCCACGTAAAAAAGTGTGTACGAATTTAGTAATATAAATGACATATGGGAGGTCATCTCAAAGCGACCACCTTAACTTTGACTTAAAAAAAAAAAACACTTTAGAATCGATTTTGCAAAAACTTATAAAACTTACTATTATTTGCAAATTATGAAAACTTGTCAAACATCGCTTTGCCCGAGTAAGCGCCTAAAGCGGCCATGAGGGTAAGGGCAAAGTGGTCATGCCAAAATATACCAAGAAATGCTATTTTAATTTACAAAAATCCCAAAAATCAATTTTATTTCACTTAATTTACGATAAAAAAAAGTAAAAAAATGAATACTGTATAATAAAGTTTCAAATTAAACAATAATTTAAGTTTTCAAATTGGTCATATGTCATTACCTCAATCTAAGTACCAAAAAGTCTTCTACATGAAGTAACATAAATTTTAGCATTAGATCCTAATGTAATAAGAAGACAAATTTCTTCACTAATGTGAATACGGCATACCGCTTTGCCCGCTTTGATTTTTATACAATTTTGATTTAAAAATCAATTTAGCTTACATTATTTATCCCATGTCGAAAAAAATAATTTACAAGAAAGACAAATAGATGAGTAAGTATAATCTTACAATAACAACATTGAATTATAAAGAGGTATGATCAAAAAAGGTTGAACTTGCAAAGGAATTTTTTAACAAAAACATCAAAATCATTGCACACGTCGCCGTGGCCACGGGTTTGCTCCTATTGCAGTCATTCGGTGGTGATAGGATGGTGATAGGTGGTGATGGTGATAGGTGGTGATAGGTCATTCGGTGGTGATAGGACGTGATAGTGATAGGATAGGGCGGGAGGTTGGTTACAAGGCAGAATGGCAAACGTGGCGCTATCGTTTTTATTTGCCTTAAAAAAATAGTGTGGCCGTTTCGCCTCCTTTGCCCGCTTTGAGCGGACTTCCCCTACCTTACCCTTTTTAGTGTCTTGTGAAATAAGCTTTTCTTTTCACAAAATATTTTTAATTTTTCGTTCTACGTAAGAATATCGTTTTTTTTTTAATTACATAATTCAGAGTAACTGAAGCCGCGGGTAACATATAATATAGTCAAGACAATAACAGTAATAATTTTACAGTTAATCAAAACCTTTTAAACTATTTGTTAGTACAGGTGAACTAACTTTACGTAAGTATCTGATACAAATGTATCAGATACGTAAAGTTAGTTCACCTGTACTAACAAATAGTTTAAACAACTTTTACTGGGTTATTTAAACTCCACTACATAATATAAAATGGAGTTTCAAAACCTGTCAAATAGCCTATTGCAAGCGCGCTTCTTGTTGTTGGTCCATACTTGCTGGTCGACTGCTAACAACTAAATTTACTAAACAGAGCCACTAAACAAGAATTGGACACTACTCGCACTACGCACCTGCACTAATCACCCTCAATTAACTAATCACCTGCACTCGCATTAATCAAAGTGAATACAGGCCTTTAGTGTTATTGTCAAGTTAACAAAATGTTGGTGCAGCTTCTCCCTTAATATTGTTAGCGTATCGTAGCCACGTTGTTTTGCATAGATAACGAGCGCATGACACGATTGCTTTGTCTGTTTGTCCATAAACAGTTTCCACGTTGTGCCCGTATATCAATAGACAAATAGACGGAAAGACAGGACAACAAACCTATTTATATTTGCACAATGGATCAACAGGAAGCTGGTTTTTATGAATAGTTAGTTGTTAAATACGAAAAAAACGCCATAATAATTATCTACCTATCGCCAAATAGATAAAGTGCACGTGATTGACCAACTTGAAAAAAGGATTTATGATTTTGTAATTTTTGCATTTTTCAATGCTTTCAAATTTTAAATAGAAAAATATTGGAAAAAATTAACTCGGCCACAAGTGCATTCTCAGACGGGAATCCCGCGACCTTTGGAAATCCGGTCCAATGCTCTAACCGCTGAGCTACCGAGACTTGCGAACCACCGTCGAAATTCTCCAAAAAGGATCTTGTTTTCATATCATTATGTACGTATACTGTACTGTGCAATACTATTACAAAAGGAAAGAATTACAATTAAAATGTTTTGTTATCATCTCAAACTTTTGCTTGGCTTCTTATGAAGGACTAGCGGCCACCCGCGGTTTTACCCGCGTTCCCGTTCCCGTTGAAATATCGGGTATAAAGTATCCTATGTTTTAAGCCAGGCTATCTACTATCTCTCTGCGAAATTTCATTCAAATCCGTTCAGTACTTTTCAAGTGAAAGGGTACCAAACAAACAAACAAACTGACATACTTTCGCATTGTATTAGTAGGATTTTTAATTGTAAACAATATTTTAGATAGGTACACTTTTATAATTGAAGAACTTAATATTATCACTCTTTCTTTTTCTCTCTCTCTCTCTCTTAATATAGTTAATTATGTAGGTATATATCGTTCTACACATGTTTAAATCCACTTCATTATCTTTTCTATGTCAAGGTGCGTCAATTCTCAAGGCCTTGGTTTCATCGATCACCAGCCCGCCCCATCACCGATGTCACAGCACATACATATTTAAATGTCAGACCAGTACCACAACTTTACAAAACAGTGAACTCAAACATTCGCTACGCGTAATACCTTTTCGCGAGATTAACCCATGTTTTTTCCAAGAATTTCCCATTTTTCAAATTTTATGAAAAAAAAATGAAAACATTGGGACCCCTCTATCTTGGGAGCTATGAGATCTACGCTCAGTTTCAATAACCTATCCTCAGTAAGAGATAGGCTTACTAGAGCTTTGTTGCCAAGATATTTTTGTCAATCTGCTTGAAATAACAGCGGTTGCTAAGTAACGTAACCAAGATAGGCCTACCTCTTGTTAGGGATAGATTATTGAAACCGGCCCCTAGAAAATTTGTTAAGGGCTCAAACTGTCAGGAATTTTTATTACTTTAAAAATGTAGCAGTGAGTATTCTCGTCAGAGACTTCCTTTGTAGTATTTTTTAACAAAACTAAAAAAAGTTAAAAAAAAACTGAGATAAACGCTTAAATTTTAGAATGCTGCAAATCTGGAATCTCCCAAACAACATTTTATAAAAAAACCTTCTTCAAAAAGTAAATTAGAAAATCTTTTAGAGTTCGTGCCAGCCAAGGAATTCTACATTGCTCATCTATTACTTTTTTTTCTTATTTTGGCTGGCACCGACTCCAAATTTATTGTTAAATTTTTGAATCAGTTTTTCTTTAAAAAATGGTGTGTTTTTACATTTTTTTGAGTCGAGAACAGTGCCAACTAGTTTACTGCAAATCAAAATGAACTCGTCGACGCAGTTTAGTATCTAGCAGCGCCATCTTGCGGCATATTAAGAACTACTACATACATTAATAACAGTATTTTCAAGATTTTTGAAAAAAGACAATTTAAAGATAAAGGTTTATGTCACGTTCGATATCCAATCATAGGTTGTGAAACCAGCCTATAATAAAATTCTTATAACAAATACTATCTACTTATCTTATTGTTTATATGATTCAATGAACTAAATTTATATTATAAAACCAAAAAGAGATAGTGCGATTTGGAAAGCATTGGGCCATATTTTGAGGTTTAAAATTTAAAAATACTTTACGACTCTAGGCCGCAAAATGCGAGTTTCCACGTAGAAATAGAGTGACAAAACCTCCTTTTCCGAGCGTATGAGGTGAAAAATATATTATTACTAGCGGACCTGGCGAACTTCGTACCGCCTCAGAATTATTGAATGTTGTCTATATACCTTTATATTTTATTTTATTATTATTATTATACTTAAGCTGGGCTGATGCGTTCTACATCAGGTTTCGATTTTTATACATCAATTGAGAATACTTATCACGCTTAACAACTTATCCCAAGGTGCTATATTCATATTTTTTATAGTTTAGCTTGGCTGCTAGGGTTCCACATCACCTTTGATATTTGTACGTGAATAGAAAATGCTCATTACGTTAAATTTTTTTCCTAAGTTGCTATTTTCATCTCTTATAGTTTGGCTTGACTGCTATGGTTTGACATCAGGTATTTCGATCTTCAATTTTTTCTTTCATAAGAAAAAATAAATAAAGAATTAGCGAAATTGTTCCACCCGTTCACACGGGATGCGATGACCAAGGGAAATAGTGGTTCATTTATATATAATATAGATATAATACACGACGACTGTGTGGTGCTTGTGTGGCTTAGAATAGCACTACCCCCTCTCATCCCGTGGGTGTCGTATAAGGCGACTAAGGGACTCAGCCTTCAGGAGACGGGCAGCAGCGTCTCCTTCAAACTGGGCCATACTGCGATCGTCAACCCGTCTGCCAAGCGTGGCGATTATGGCAAACCCCCCCTTTTGGGGGAGGCCTATACCCAGCAGTGGGTGTTATGTGGCTGAGACGCCGACGACTTGATAACCTCCTTCTTTTTTGAAGTCGGATGAAAAGCAAGTTTACCGCAATAATTTCAATTTCAGCGTTATTTTTGGTACAATATGCCAGCAGGGCTATCGCGTAAAAAATCTGGGTATGGATATGGGCTTCATTTGACAGTTGAAGCTCATAAAAATACCTTATATGGTCATTTAACTGTCAAATGAAGCCCATGTCCATATCCATATTTTTTACGCGATAGCCTTCCTGGTCTACTATTATGATTCAATTTTTTTATTTTTTTTTACCAAACAATTCTTCGTTTTTTTAACAAATAATTTCATCCGCAGGGTTAGCACGAATAACTATCGAAATAGTATCGAATAGGTATGGAGCTCGTTATGTCAAAAAATTTATAGGTAAATGTAGTTCCGTTTACATCCGGTAGGAACGCTGCTCAATATCTCATTTATTTTTTTAATTTACTTCCCTGTTACTTACTCGGAAGTTATTCGTGCTAGGCCTATTCTCAGTATCCTATCACGTCATAAAGCAAATAGAGACAAGATTCTTTTTAAATATTACTTACTACGTTTTTAATTCTGTAATGGCCCAAAATGAGGCTTAGCTGAGGTACTGCTGTAGCTAATATTTACTTAAACGTCTAGCGATCGTTTTAAATCAACCTTGTTCGTCTTTTTAAGGTCATGATGTAATATTATGTAGATACTTAATAAATTAGGGATAATACTCTCGTATTGTAGCGTATACAAACTTAATTAGGATGGTAAAAATAGACTGTTGGCTCAACGATGACGTAAGGGTAGATCGTATAACAAAACCAAGGTACCTTGTCAAAAACCAATATGGGGTGAGCGATAAACTGTAAAAATTCCGAAAGGCTTTTGCGCCCAGCGCCACCACAACAGCAAAATTAAACTGAAGAGTCTTGAACCGCCTCTGTGGTCTAGTGGTACAACCACCGGTATCAGACCCAGGGGTCCCGGGTTCGATTCCCAGCGGGGTTACATAGGTATTTTATTCGGTTTGGTTGGTGGTAGGACTTGTTCTAAAGCCGTCTGGCTAGCTACCACCATCTTCGCTAAGTCTGACGCCATAACAACAATGTTTTCAGCATTGTTGTGTTCCGGCAGTTAGAGATAAGATAGCCAGCTCCTCAGTGATTGAGGATTCCGGGAGAGGCTCGCTTCCATCTTCAGCCTTATCATTACTTAACATCAGCTATGATGAGGCAAAGAGACTCCCCGTCGTACATAAAAAAAAATTGGTGGAACGCACATTTATTTTAAAAAGCTTTTATTTATATTGATTATTGAAATTAAGTTACACGGTAACCAAAACAGTTTAATCCTAAAAGTAGATGCGATTCATTCAGCAGTGCGAGAGCAGGTTTGGCCCAGGAGTTTAAATATTTTACTGTAAGTATAAGATTAATCAGTTTGATTTTCCAGTGCAACAACTTTAGTATTTCAACTTTATCTACGTCCCAAATATAAACTATGACAGACGTACGCTTTTTAATTTTAACAAATATTAGGAACCATATAAATATTATACTGCTTTCTTGAAGGTTTTAATGATGACGATGCTTCGAACAAGAGAAAGATATCTCCAAGTATAGAAAAAAAATCCAAAAATTTTAGATTATATATTATTAGGTGCAGAATACCGAACATATGTAACGAAGAAAAATTAAATATGTACCGAATGCCTCACATACCTACCTAGTCACAATCGATACATTTCGTTTGCCAAATTCAAGCCTTCATCTCGCTTTGCAGTCAAATTTGAACTTTAATAACACGTAGTCTACGGTTTCTTCGTATCTGGCAGAAACTAAACCTTTTAAAAAGGCCAAGCGAAGTTTTAGGGGTCACGTAAATATTTCATCGGAGCAATGTTTCGGTTAATAATGTAGTTCTTTTTTTTTAAGTTCATTGAAAGTAAATACCTACAACTTAATCATGGCATTAATAGCGAGTTTTTGCTCAATAAAATTGTCAAAGAACCAAACAGTTTATAAACATTTACCTCTAAAGTTGCGCCTTTGTGTGCTATGTAATTCTCCAAGCGTTACATCGACGGTGTTGTCATGACGGATGTCATATCAGCCTGTCAAATAGTATTGAAAATGATCATCGATGTTACGCCTATCAAGGATGTTTGCTTACAGAATAACCCCCTGTAAACCCCGCAAGGAATTTATTATGGAGTGAGGTTATGTATGAACTTAAGTAATTGCATAGATCCATTGTCAAGTAACAATACTACAAACTCTGCTTAGTTTGGGATAGCTAGACGATTGTGTTAAATGGACCCACCACGTGGACCCAATTCAGATTGGTAGACATGGAAATGATACTTTTAGACCCTTTTTATTCAATGAAATGATTGATTTCTTTCATATGATTTATCCTGTGAAATTTCACTGACTGTGATTTTTGTTCCACAGTGGGCGAATTTCACATTTGCTACTGTTTGCTCCTTGTAATGAAATATGATGAATGATCGCTAATTAGCGATTTAAAATCGTAGCAGTCAATGTGAAGGGAAGGAGCAGGTGTGAATAATGAAAATCATTTCATATGATTTTTCACATGCCTAGACTGAGTGCTAATGACGGAAATAGCCGTAGGGACCATGTCTTCCAAAGAATGGAGGAGTTTGAGACAACACATTTTTGGATACCATGGAGATATTATGTTTCCGTATATAACTGCAAGAAGATAGGCTTCAGGAAGGAAGCCTACTTGTGGTTTCAATAACTAAATCATCACTGTAAAGACATTCTTGCTTCACAAGTGAAAAGATTTGCTTGCTTTTACTTTTTTGTGTCTGGGTATTGAAATTATTGAGGACAATAAAACAAATATTTGGTATAAAAATTTGATCTTTAGTTAATATGAGTCATAAAAAAAAAAAAATCGGTACATATATGAATTTAACATAGGTACATTTCATATGTGTGTGTGTGTGTTGCCAGTGATGTCTTACGGTAGTGAAAAAGCTCAAGGTCACCCAGCGTGCAATGGAGAGAGCTATGCTCGGCTTATCCCTACGTGATCTAATCAGAAATGAGGAGATCCGTAGGAGAACTAAAGTAACTGACATCGATCGAAGGATGGCTCAGCTGAAGTGGCAGTGGGCGGGGCACATAGCGAGAAGAACCGATGGCCGTTGGGGCGGAAAGGTGCTGGAATAGCGACCGCGCACAGGACGACGCTCCGTGGGAAGGCCCCCGACAAGGTGGACCGACGATCTGGTGCGCGGTCGCGGGAAGCCGCTGGATACGGACAGCGCAGGACCGATTGTTGTGGAGATCCTTGGGGGAGGCCTATACCCAGCAGTGGGTGTTATTTGGCTGAGACGACGATGACGACATTTCATATGGTATGGAATATGGATCAACGTTAGTAGGTTATGGAAAAATATTGCTTTTCTGACAAAGTTATTTTGCATAGGAACGAAAAAAGAAATAGCATAATTTCCGCAATTCCGAAGTAACTGCTGTATTTGAGTGATTTCCAATGATAACTTTACAAACCATTTCTTTTTCATTCGTAACGTACGATTGAAATCAAAGAATGTGGAAATGAAACATTTATTCATGGTATCGGAAACAAATTGTTTATTAAGCTATTGCATAGCTTTTATCACGGGCTTTGAGCGCGGCGACCGAATCAAGAAATTCCGTAACGAAAAAACCTAACACCCCCCACTCCGTGTCATAGATTAACCAACTATCGATACGTTTTGTCAGAAGTAATAAGCGGCAAATTACCTATTTTCAAGGGTGGCAGAAGCATTCCATCTTGGAACTTTTCTATTTTGTGCCAGAAGTCCATACGTCACAATAAATTATAAAGTGAAAATGAAACGATTTCACAGTAGTAGTAATGTCAGAAATGCAGAAAAAGAAAAGAAGACGAGGTTTTTTTTATGAATGACGGGGAGACTCTTGGCCATTACCTGATGCTAAGTATTGATAAGGCTGAAAATGGAAGCGGCGTCTTCCGGAATCCTCAATCACTGAGGAACTGGCTATCTTATCTTATGTAAACTCTTATTCTCTTATTTAAACTTCATTATACAAAAACACACAGTTACGTACAAATGGCGGACTTAATACTGAAAGTATTTATGTATGGGAAATATTTGCAAGTTAGTCATTTATTTATTTTTATTTATTATTAAGCATAATTAAACGGGTATTAACCCAATTACATAGGTAATTTATCTTAAACGAAGTACATAATTTACATTTATAAAAACCAAAAAAGATACAATAAGGTAGTTAAATTCTATTACTAATACTAAATTGAAAATCATAAAATGGCATCGAAACTTTAGACGTATATTGACAAATTTGGTGAATGTAACTTAGTCAATTCTTCCCTTTATCTCTTCAAATGTCATTTCGTCGTCGGTTAGCCGTCAAGACGTCGTCGCGACGATACAATCCGCCCGCGATCGAGTCAGTTTTCCGCCCGATTTGAACCAACCGAACCCCTCAAGTTATTGATGGCGGGGAAAATAACTTCACGCTCTTAAGTCGACTGGGAACTTACGCTGCTCAAACTTGGTGTATACCTAACTTAATTTGAGAAGGTAGTACTTATTACTACCAACTTCGTAACAATACAGTTACAAGAGTCTTGACCTTGGTTTTGTTTTAATTTTTGTGTGTAATTGTGTTCCGATGTCGTACAGTGTAAATTTTATTTAAAAAAAAACTTAAGTTGTTATGTTGGTGCCAGCCAAGGCATTGTATATTGCACTTCTATTAACTATATTTTTAATTTTCATGCCTTAGCTGGCACCGACTCCAAAAGTTTTTTTTTTTACTTTTGAAGTCGATTTTAATGTTTTTTATAAAAAGTTTTTTATTTTACAAGTTTTTAGTTACATTATGCCCTGTTACACTAAAACTCAACCCATACACAACAATTGATATTTTTCAGGATTATGAAATAACTTCTAGCCAGATCTTCGTAAATAAATTATGGGATTACACTTAAACTATTTTCTTTCAGATGAAGAAAGAATTATGAAAATAGGTTGACAACTAACGACGTTATATTAAAACATACATTGAGAACCTCCTCCCTTTTTGAAATCGGTTAAGAATAAGTACCTTTTTGTATTATAACCACAATTTTAACCTGCTTCAAAAACAAAAGATTCGTTCTGAAACTTTTCATTCAGTTTTTTTTTTTTTAATAACCTTCATAAAATATTTAAAAGCCCTCATTTACGAAGCTGAAATCAGAAGCTAATTTATTTTCCTTTAATAGGAGTAAAACACGTTTTCCTTTATTCTCGGATTATTCGACCCAGCTGTAACCTTTTTGGTGGAAACTACAAAAGAATTTCAGCGGGTTTTTCATTCGCCCGCAGCAATCCTTACTGAGCGTGTTTTATCCAATTTCATAATAACTCAAACGAAATAATTCTACCTCTTCGCTAATAAGAGCAGTTTTGTTTAATATTTAAAGAATTATTTTGATGTGATCATAGTTTGAGAGAGAATCCAAAGAGATTTTTGGAGACAATCCAATTTAACTAAGTCCTTCTAGATTTTTTTAGATATAGCTCAACAAACACAATTTATACTAGAAAAAAAACAATGTCATTTTATGATGGAACGTGTAGCCGGTACATAATAGTTGTAAGTAATTATAGTAATTATGTGGGAACATTCTTGACGTTTCTAAACGATCGATCGGTGATATTCTTAAAAATTCCGGCCTATTTTCAAGCTTTCCTAAGCTAGATAATAACTCAAACAATGCCTTTGTTTTTCCTGAACCTTTCCTGAAAATTAATGAAATGATCTTAGCTCGTATTTCAGTAGCTGGTGCACAATAGACCAAGACCGCGTGGAATACAAAGTTGCAATTGAAACCGTGTGACGTCCGGGCTACACGCACCAGATTACCTAAGAGCATGCCTGCGCAAACCGGTTTTGCAGGCATGCTTTCAGGTAAGACGGAGCGTTTTTTTATTTGATATGTAGGTCGGAGCAAATGACTCCTACCTGATGTTAAGTCGAGGTAGAGTCCAGACGAAGATAGCTGGTGCAGCAGATCAAACTGCCACATCAGCCACCCTCACCTTGCCGGCCTGCTAAATGCATCTTCACGCCTCGTTTAAAGAGCCCCGGGTTGTAGGAAGGAGGGAAGACGTGCGCTGACAAGCAATTCCATTTGCGGATAGTGCGACAAAGACATCAGAGTGGAGGTAGAGTCCAGACGCGAAGATAGCTGGTGCAGCAGATCAAACTGCCACATCAGCCACCCTCACCTTGCCGGCCTGCTAAATGCATCTTCACGCCTCGTTTAAAGAACCCCGGGTTGTAGGAAGGAGGGAAGACGTGCGCAGACAAACAATTCCATTTGCGGATAGTGCGACAAAGAAATGACAGTGGAGGTAGAGTCCAGACGCGAAGATAGCTGGTGCAGCAGATCAAACTGCCACATCAGCCACCCTCACCTTGCCGGCCTGCTAAATGCATCTTCACGCCTCGTCTAAAGGACCCCGGGTAGTAGGAAGGAGGGAAGACGTGCGCAGGCAAACAATTGCATTTGCGGATAGTGCGACAAAGAAATGAGAGTGGAGGTAGAGTCCAAACGCGAAGATAGCTGGTGCAGCAGATCAAACTGCCACATCAGCCACCCTCACCTTGCCGGCCTGCTAAATGCATCTTCACGCCTCGTTTAAAGGACCCCGGGTTGTAGGAAGGAGGCAAGACGTGCGCAGGCAAACAATTCCATTTGCGGATAGTGCGACAAAGAAATGAGAGTGGAGGTAGAGTCCAGACGCGAAGATAGCTGGTGCAGGAGATCAAACTGCCACATCAGCCACCCTCACCTTGCCGGCCTGCTAAATGCATCTTCACGCCTCGTTTAAAGGACCCCGGGTTGTAGGAAGGAGGGAAGAGGTGCGCAGACAAACAATTCCATTTGTGGATAGTGCGACAAAGAAATGAGAGTGGAGGTAGAGTCCAGACGCGAAGATAGCTGGTGCAGGAGATCAAACTGCCACATCAGCCACCCTCACCTTGCCGGACTGCTAAATGCATCTTCACGCCTCGTTTAAAGGACCCCGGGTTGTAGGAAGGAGGGAAGAGGTGCGCAGACAAACAATTCCATTTGTGGATAGTGCGACAAAGAAATGAGAGTGGAGGTAGAGTCCAGACGCGAAGATAGCTGGTGCAGCAGATCAAACTGCCACATCAGCCACCCTCACCTTGCCGGCCTGCTAAATGCATCTTCACGCCTCGTTTAAAGAACCCTGGGTTGTAGGAAGGAGGGAAGACGTGCGCAGACAAACAATTCCATTTGCGGATAGTGCGACAAAGAAATGACAGTGGAGGTAGAGTCCAGACGCGAAGATAGCTGGTGCAGCAGATCAAACTGCCACATCAGCCACCCTCACCTTGCCGGCCTGCTAAATGCATCTTCACGCCTCGTTTAAAGAACCCCGGGTAGTAGGAAGGAGGGAAGACGTGCGCAGGCAAACAATTGCATTTGCGGATAGTGTGACAAAGAAATGAGAGTGGAGGTAGAGTCCAAACGCGAAGATCGCTGGTGCAGCAGATCAAACTGCCACATCAGCCACCCTCACCTTGCCGGCCTGCTAAATGCATCTTCACGCCTCGTTTAAAGGACCCCGGGTTGTAGGAAGGAGGGAAGAGGTGCGCAGACAAACAATTCCATTTGTGGATAGTGCGACAAAGAAATGAGAGTGGAGTTAGAGTCCAGACGCGAAGATAGCTGGTGCAGGAGATCAAACTGCCACATCAGCCACCCTCACCTTGCGGGCCTGCTAAATGCATCTTCACGCCTCGTTTAAAGAACCCCGGAGTGTAGGAAGGAGGGAAGACGTGCGCAGGCAAACAATTCCATTTGCGGATAGTGCGACAAAGAAATGAGAGTGGAGGTAGAGTCCAGACGCGAAGATAGCTGGTGCAGCAGATCAAACTGCCACATCAGCCACCCTCACCTTGCCGGCCTGCTAAATGCATCTTCACGCCTCGTTTAAAGAACCCTGGGTTGTAGGAAGGAGGGAAGACGTGCGCAGACAAACAATTCCATTTGCGGATAGTGCGACAAAGAAATGACAGTGGAGGTAGAGTCCAGACGCGAAGATAGCTGGTGCAGCAGATCAAACTGCCACATCAGCCACCCTCACCTTGCCGGCCTGCTAAATGCATCTTCACGCCTCGTTTAAAGGACCCCGGGTAGTAGGAAGGAGGGAAGACGTGCGCAGGCAAACAATTGCATTTGCGGATAGTGCGACAAAGAAATGAGAGTGGAGGTAGAGTCCAAACGCGAAGATAGCTGGTGCAGCAGATCAAACTGCCACATCAGCCACCCTCACCTTGCCGGCCTGCTAAATGCATCTTCACGCCTCGTTTAAAGGACCCCGGGTTGTAGGAAGGAGGGAAGAGGTGCGCAGACAAACAATTCCATTTGTGGATAGTGCGACAAAGAAATGAGAGTGGAGTTAGAGTCCAGACGCGAAGATAGCTGGTGCAGGAGATCAAACTGCCACATCAGCCACCCTCACCTTGCCGGACTGCTAAATGCATCTTCACGCCTCGTTTAAAGGACCCCGGGTTGTAGGAAGGAGGGAAGAGGTGCGCAGACAAACAATTCCATTTGTGGATAGTGCGACAAAGAAATAAAGAGTGGAGGTAGAGTCCAGACGCGAAGATAGCTGGTGCAGCAGATCAAACTGCCACATCAGCCACCCTCACCTTGCGGGCCTGCTAAATGCATCTTCACGCCTCGTTTAAAGAACCCCGGAGTGTAGGAAGGAGGGAAGACGTGCGCAGGCAAACAATTCCATTTGCGGATAGTGCGACAAAGAAATGAGAGTGGAGGTAGAGTCCAGACGCGAAGATAGCTGGTGCAGCAGATCAAACTGCCACATCAGCCACCCTGACCTTGCGGGCCTGCTAAATGCATCTTCACGCCTCGTTTAAAGAACCCCGGAGTGTAGGAAGGAGGGAAGACCTGCGCAGGCAAACAATTCCATTTGCGGATAGTGCGACAAAGAAATGAGAGTGGAGGTAGAGTCCAAACGCGAAGATAGCTGGTGCAGCAGATCAAACTGCCACATCAGCCACCCTCACCTTGTCGGCCTGCTAAATGCATCTTCACGCCTCGTTTAAAATACCTCGGGTTGTAGGAAGGAGGGAAGGTGCGCAGGCAAACAATTCCATTTGCGGATAGTGCGACAAAGAAATGAGAGAAATAAGCGTGTACGAGTACGAGCCGGGACATTAGAAACACTCAACCAATGCCAACTAGAACGTTGTTGAGTTGTGATATGTATTTAAGAGAGATATATAAAAGTGATGTTTATACATGTTTTACTCTCAAACTGAACCTTTGACTTTCTGCCAACCCCCCTAGGAATAAATGGCGTGAAGGTATGTAAGTAAACGCTAACAAACTGCGCAATCGACTACACAATACTCATGTTATTAAACAGTTTTAGAAGGCTAGTCTCGTATATCGCTTTAATTAACGGCTAAGTTAATTAATTAAGTCGAGTGACGTCATCTATTCCCTTAAGTGACGTAAATATCGACTAAAACCTTTTTCGGGCGTGTTCTAACGTACAACCAAGAGCACGTCAAAGTTACACTTGCACTTCTAAAATCGCCGCTATTAACAGCAACATAAGGGCGCTGTCAAGGTCAAAGTTACGCCTGACGTGAAGTCTGTACAACCGATTCGATTTGGACCGCGTATTTGGACTTCCATTACGAAAACCAGTCTTATTACGAAAGCAATAAGGGCGATGTGTAATACTTGACGTGCTATTGATAGCACCTACCTTTGTAAATGTGAGCCCTAAGGGATGTTAAGATAACAGAATAGGTAGTCACAAAATGGCTATTCACTTAAATTAATGGTTATTTTACAGTCTGTGGCCAGGCCACGGGTAATCTTCCATTAATTCCACTTCATTATTTGATGCACTATTAATAAAGATTTCGAACCAAAAAGAAGTTCGAATAAAAATCGAACAAAGGTTGGAAAGTACCAATTGAAAGATCGGACAGGTCAGGCTTAGCAGAGGTAGTGAACATAAAGTCAGTAGGTCCATTCCACAACTTCTAAGCCAGTGCAGTACCTTATGAATAAGAACCAATTTAGATAACAAATTGTCGTGGCTTAAGGGACCCCCAACACGTCGGTCTCGGTGCCAGACTGTTTTTTTATTTTTAATATAAACGACGTGGAGACTCTTAGCCTTCATCATACCTGCTGTTAAGTATTTATAAAGCTGAAGATGGAAGCGAGCCTCTCCCGGAATCATCAATCATTGAGGAACTGGCTATCTTATCTTTAACTGCCGGAACACAACAATGCTGAAAACATTGTTGTTATGGCGTCAGACTTAGAAAAGATGGTGGTAGCTAGCCAGCCGGACTTACAATAAGTCCTACCACCAACCAAACCGAATACAATATGTCCCCGCTGGGAATCGAACCCGGGACCCCTGAGTCTAATACCGGTACACTAGACCACAGAGGCGGTTAAAACACAAACGTAATACCAAAATAATTTAAAATTTGATCATGATTGTGATGTTATTTGAATTAAGACAGTATTTATCTAGGTTTCTATTAAAAAAATAATGCCAATAGCATTTTTTTATACAAATGTCATGGTCCATAAACATGGCTCTTATTTTTTTATGTATTTACCATCTGTAATAACCAACATGTTGCAATAAATGACTTATGACAAAATTGCAATTCGCATTTATTTTTATTTAGGATTTTTTTTTATGGAAATCTAATTAAATACTGTAAAAATCCGAATAACATCATAAGTACAGAAAATAATGCGCTAATTTCAAATCATTTTGGAAGCTCACCGTTGCCGGCATCTTAAAAGTACATCATTCCGCCCGAAAGCCCTCTGCAACAGAATGATCCTAAGAGTATTTTTATCAGAGTAACTATATTATTATACTTACTTAAAGTTATTTATTTTTAGTACGAAATTTATCCATTATTATTGTGTAAATACTTACGAAAAATCAGAGAATTAGTTTCATTCTTTTAACGGCTAGTCTCTGGATCATCTGGCCTCAATTTATATACACTGTCACTGGAGGCAAAGTACCCTAAATATTGATGTAAGCAAATTTTACTCAAAGGAAACATTCCTTCATTTTCAAACATAAATTAAACTGCAAACTAAAATTTTATAAAAATCATTATCCTGCACCGGGATTCGAACCGGCGGAATGAGAAAAATAACATCGTGTACTTATGGTATAACAATCGATAGTGTTAATCATAAAGATCATCATATATATAAATATCAACTATTTCATTTGAATACATAAAGCTTACTCGTTTTCGAAAAAAACTCAAGTGTCAGACCGGCAACTTCCTCCATTGTACAATCTAGCTAGAGGTAGTTTATACAAAGAAGCTACACTGTCTTAGCAACCACTGTGTCATAGATTTCCAATTTAATTGAATTGGTCGGTCCCCAATTTATTTGGAAACTTCGGAGGGAAGTTAATATTTTACGATTCTGAAATTGGGACCAATCGGACGGTTCAGATTATTATGGCCTTTACATTTTACAAGAGCTGCTAATTAAATTAAAAAGAATATTATAAATATATATAAATATAAATCAGTATACAGGTACATATATCAGTAAACATTTTTATTCGAAATAAAAATGTTTGTTTAACAATGAATTGTGGCCTCATTGCAGAGTTTTTTTTCTCCTATTTTTTAAGGTGACTGTGGTTTAGTGAATCAAGAAAGAAATTTGGTTATTTTGAATTAGTTACTACCTTATGGCACCTAAGTATATTGCATACAATTCAGATTACAGCTGAAGTAACAAATATGACAAACGCCGAAAGCACTTCAAAATTATTAGACCAAAGTTAATTTCGAAATAATACGTTGAATTCCACACTTATGTTGTGTAACGTTACATAATGCTGGTACGCGTGCTTCCCATCCCCGTTTGAATATCAGGATAAAATGTATCAGAATGTATCCTATGTTTATGAACTATCTGTGTTGATGGCAGATTTTCATCCAAACTAGTTCATCTGATTTTGCGTTATTATATTAGTAAAATATATAAATTTAAAAAAAATGCCTGCATCAAAAAACAAGCTATTAGAAAAGATGGAAACAATATCAATTATAAAATGCAAAGATAAATAGTTATTTGTTATGCAAGGCTGGAAAGTTGATTATTTAGCGGCGAGTTACCTCTATTGAAATCTGAGCAAGTGAAGGATTCTAGGATTGATGATTGATTCAAAGATTGAACCCTGAGCGTAGCGAGGATTTCAAAGGTACAAGACGCTAAAAACTTTTCTACCGAGCGCAACACACAATTTTTCCCCTCACAACAGCGAGGAACATTTTATAGTTGTTTCCGCGGTCAACTTCCGGTAAAAATTCTTTAAACATAAAGTTTAATCTAAATATACTTATTCTCGTTGTTTGAGTGATATAAAAAACTAAAATCATAAAAAGGGAGTATTATAGTTAACTCAAAGTTATTTAAAGTAGGAATATATTGTTACATATTAATAATAAGAAAAAAACGATTCTGTAAATGTTGACACTGACATGTGGTACAAGACAAAGACAATTAAAAAATAAAGATTTATGTCACAGTCCGAAATCCAATTATAGGTTGTGAAATCTCACCCAGCCTAATATAAAATTCTTATAACATTATAGTTTAATCTTATTGTTATTGTTTTTATGATTCAATGAACTAAAATAATATAATTAAACCAAAACGGAGTATTATAATTAATTTAAAGCTATTTAAAATAAGAATCAAATATAACAAAAAAGTCAATAGTGCGATTCGGAACGCATTAAGACATGTTTTAGGTATTAAATTAAAAAAGTACTTTGCCGCGCTAGGCCGCAAAAAGCGATTTTCTACGCCTAAACTGATGGACAAAATCTCCTTTTCTGAGCGTGTGAGGTGAAAAATATTTTGTTCAACATACTATATGCAGTTGGAGGCATGATATTATGAATGATTCGACTTATTATAAAATTATATGCCTCCGACTGCATGTGTATAGAAAAAAATTGTAATATTTGCCATTTATTCTTGATCTTGTTTCCATCTTTTCAGTTTATTGTTTTTATAAGCGGCGGGTTTCTTATTTATTTATATATTTTTATTTATATCTGTTTAGTTATTTATTGGTCATGATATATTGAGTATTCTAAAAATATTTTTTATTTTTCACTTCAAATAATAGCACCTTACAGCCGCCATGTTGTTTTTTTTATTTTGATTGACTGTCGCCCGGCTCATCACTAGGATGGGAAGTTGGGGACACAAGGGGATAGATACCTCTTCCGAGCCTCCGCCGAGCTTATAGGCTGGTGGCACGGGAGGGGCGTGGGAAGTGCGCGGCCTGTGTACTGATACAGGCTGCGTGCTTCAGGTGAGTCCAATATTTCGAATCACCTCTGCACTTGGGGGCGAGGGATGCGTAAAAGCTTTTGTCATAGTATAACAAAGGGGCCTACCGCCAACTCTTTGCGCAGTATTGTTTCAAGCTTTTTATTAGTTTACTAGCTGACCCGGCAAACGTTGTTTTGCCATATAAAAAAATTAAAAAAAATTTAGGGGTGGACTACCCCTAACATTTAGGGGGATGAAAAATAGATGTTGGCCGATTCTCAGACCTATTCAATACGCTCAAAAAATTTCATGAGAATCGGTCAAGCCGTTTCGGAGGAGTATGGGAACGAAAACTGTGACACGAGAATTTTATATATAAGATAACTGATTATTTTGGTATCAATAATTCTTCTTTATGATTGTAACAATTGATAATGGGACATTTACTTATATTGTAATTTTTTACTGTGACATTTACTTAAATTGATATTCGATTCCTATTTAAATGATTGGTGATTGTTTATCTTATTTCTATAATTTTAGCTATTTATTTTACGTACATACCAATGTTGTTACATAATAACTCTAAATTAGGAACTCAACATTTATTTTTATAACTTTGCATGCTGTTTGACCAGCGAAAAATGTTGACCATAATTTCTCTACAACATCCATGTAACCGTGTTTCTTGCAAATTCTTTTTTTTAATTTTCTATTCTAATCTTACCGTGCTAGTTCGTACTACAAACCTCTTAAATTAAGCTTGTTATTTGACGGAAGTTTTTTAACGTCTTCGTTAAATCATTGCCTCCAAATTGTGAGATATGTCAAAATGTGACAACTTCAATGAAAACAAAACGCAAATAAAACGTTCTATAACAATGATGGTTTTTAATAGGTGATGGTAGGTTTATCAATTATAATAAGAAAAGAAAGAAAATACATTTTATTTGTGACAAATCAAATCATTGCTACGAGCTCTACTGTTTAATAAATAAAATAAATAATAAATATGTATTACACTCGCAAAAATTTACCTAGCCCCAAAGATAAAATACATAATATAAGTAGGTATCTATGTATAAACGTCCATGACTCAGGTACAAATGCTCGTATTCATCATACAAACATGTACCCCTACCGGGATTCGAACCCAGGACCCAGTGGCGACACGTTAAAACCGGAGTCCATACTATCACGGAGGTGATGTGAAAAAGTGGTGTCTACATCCAAAACTGATGAATTTAATTATCAGCCTATATTCGTAAATTATTTAACACAGCTCGCATTTTTATATTAAAAAATGACACAAAATTCCAGGCGTGTCTCTCATGACACCGTTCGCAAAGCTGGGCCCTCAACGTTGAGATAAAAGCGATGTAAGCACTTTTTTTTATTTAACGAGCTAGCATTTGATAAAATTCCAAATTACCCACGGAGGCGGCTTGGAAAAGTTCCATTGCATTATTTATGGAAACAGATAAAATGAAGGTTTTATTTCACAGCCACACAGTGCCGCCGTAAAAATGGATTTTTACGAGAATATGCACTTTGAATTAGAAAACTACACGTATACGTACCTACTGGCGCGCACTGTTCATTGAAATAAAACAACTTTTACGGATATCAAAGGCGCTATATTTCCGCGAACTAAGTTGTAATTGTCCGTATTTTTTGGTTTTTTAGGGGTTTTTTGATTTTCCCGACGTTTCGGCACCTTTACAGCTGCCGTGGTCACGATGACGTTCCGTGGCCACAACTTAGTTCGTGGAAATATAGCGCGTTTGATATCCGTAAAAGTTGTTTTGTTTCAAACTAAACGTAGTTTTTGAGCTTTTATTAAATATTGATGACTGTGATTCTGTAACAATACGCGCTTACAGTAAATAAATAAAAAAAAAACCATACAATCACACCAATTATCTAGCCCACGTTAAGTATCATGAAGAACTTGTGTTATGGATACTAGAGAACGGATAAACATGCTTATATACTTTTTTTTGTAAATACATACATAATATACTTACATATAAACACCCAGACCAAGACAAATAGACATCTTCATGCACACAAATATTTGTCTTGTCCGAGGATCGAACCTGGGACCTCTGGCGCAGAAGACGGGGTTAGTACCCCTGCGCCAAACAGTGGCCCTACCGCGCAAGTATCGTCGGCATCGACATCGACTTCATTTGACAGATGGATGTGACATATTGCTCTTAGCCTTTGGTAAGTTTTCATTTGTGTCCAAAAGAAGCAGCAATGTATCACATCCATCTGTCAAATCAAGCCGATTTCGATGACGACGTCACTTGAGCGGAGGTGCAGCACTTCCGCCCGCGTTCTTTATAAGCCTTGTCGCACGTGCGATAAAGCCTGTAATGAACGTGGCAAAAAAAGGAACTAGCACATAATTACACATAACTACATATAATTATATACAAAGTAACAAATATATTTATACATAGATAAATAAGTATAATAAAACTTACCTCCAGTCTACTCCTTGTAAGAAGAAGTTATCAAATCGCTTCTTCTTGAATTCCTCCTGCAACAAAATATTACAGAGAATTAAAATACAGTAGTTAAACAAACAAGATTATTAAAAAACAAAAAAAACTGCCATCTTGTTTTTAAGTAAATTTTGCCAGTTACAGCGCCTCCATCCGTGTTCATTATAAGCCTTATCGCACTGTATGTTGTTGAAGAGTTTGTTTATAACATCGATGGTAGACTAAGTAGCGCCTTGACTAAAAATCCTTCCCCCGCTGCCGTCCTATGTCTAAAAAGCGGCTAACCCACATGTGGCCGTTTTTCACTTTTTTCATTAATACTGAGTTATTTTGAATTCTCTTTCTTTGAGTATAAGAACCATATTTCTAGCATTAATACTTTTGAAGATACGAAAAGCATGTAAGCCGCTAAATGGCGGTTTTTGTTACTAATGCTTTGCTAAAAAGCGGCAACTCAACAATACTATACTTCAAAGCAGTTAAGGCGCTATAACTGCCCAATAATGTATTTGTTTTTAATTTAATTACTTGTCTAGAAAGACGTTATCCGGTCACACTTATCTACAAAGCAGTTACGTCAATTTAACCGCCTTAAAGCCTTTTATGATTTTGAGTAATTATGCAATCTAACTTAATTATAAAGCGGTTATTAGAAATATTTAGACTATAAAGCAGCTATGCGACATTAACCGCGATAAAGCTAAGCATCCATTTAGAGGATGTTTGATCAAAACTTGACTAAAAGTTCAATCACTGCTTTTTTACTTAAAAAAATTAAAAATAATGCGAACGATACTCATTTATAAAGCGGTTAAGCCTCAGTACTAAGCTATAAAGTGGTTATCCGCACACGACTCGGATTTGATCGGGATGCGTTATTGTTCTTTCTCCCTCGGGCTCTCGAGCAGAGCGTACGTGCAAGCTGAGCAGGTTAACGTCCACGCTTCATAACCATCATAACCGCGAAATGTCGCAGGATACACCAAAGTAAGTTGTTTAATTTAATAATGTTAAAATTAGTAGTCTATAGTAAGATCTCTTGATGTTAGTATTCTAGAACTAGCTTTCATAAAGGTGAAACTAATTTGATTATCTACCTACTACTTAAGTTGTATTTAACTAAAGTTACTCGTATCGTACTTACCTATTAGTAAAAATGTTATTATATCCCATCGCTAGCTATTGAAGACTATTTGTTTCAATATTGAAGTATTTAGATTCAAAGTATCTAACTAGATATGATATTTTAAAAAGTTTTTATCAAGAAATTTTTATTTTTAGGGTTCCGTACCCAAAGGGTAAAAACGCGAGACTTCGCTGTCCGTCTGTCTGTCTGTATGTCTGTCTGTCACCAGGCTGTATCTCTGGAACCGTGATAGCTAGAGAGTTGAAACTTTCACAGATGATGTATTTCTGTTGCCGCTATAACAACAAATACTTTTAACAGAATAAAATAGGTATTTAAGGGAGGCTCCCAAACAACAAACCTGATATTTTTGCCGTTTTTTGCTCGATATTAATAACGGCAACAGGTAGAGGCTTGAAATATTCACATTATATTTAAGGAGGGCTCCCATACAACAAACGTGATTTTTTGATGGTACGGAACCCTTCGTGCGCGAGTCCGACTCTCACTTAGCCGGTTTTTTTATTATAAATAAATAGTGAGCTACTTCACTATTTATTTATAATAAAAAAGAAGGATTACTAACTAATAAGTACATAGGTAGTTACTTACTTGTTAATAATAAATAATGTTTCCCTTTTAATATTAAGTTTCGAAGACCTGTTTGGTGCAGTGGTAACTTCTACGCAAGAGGTCCCGGGTTCGATTCCCAGACAAGACAAAATATTTGTGTGAATTGACATGTCTATATATTTGTCTTAGTTATTTTCCTTACTTTTTAACCATAGAATCACAATGTCATGGATTTTAATTTTCGTCTTGTTTTCCTTATTTTAATTAGATAAAGTTTATTTGTTAAATATGGTTTTGCAAAACTGCCTTTTGTTTACTTTGATATAATTATTATTTTATACCGGTTTTGGGTGACGTAAAATTCCCTTAATTTTCGTTCCCTTGCTGAACTTCTCCAAAAATAATAATACCGCATTCGAAAATGCTGTTGTATTTTCTATAAAGATAACTTTTAAGTGTGTGTGTGTTTTTTTTTAGCTGAAAATATTATCTGCTTGGTAATTTGGATTATTTATTATCGGGATCCCTCTTAATATTTGACTCACACTTACTTACAAAATCTTTCTTGCAGACGCTGCAACATTTCTGTGAGAATTAAAAATATTATGAGCTTGATACCAAGAGTTGGAACGGAGACGACAGCATTGAAACGGAATTCTCCATGTAGCTCCAGACCAGTAGTTCCAGATACAGCGTCCACTAGCCAAGTCATTTCTAAACTAACATATTTTAATATGAACCATGTGGATCTGGTAGGTACCTAAATTATTACTAATAAACGTGAAAATTATGTAAATGAAGTTAAAAAAAATGGACTCTCTTTTTACTTGAGAGGCGTGAGCCATGTACAATACGCGGCATATAAGTTGAACCGCGGCAACTTATTATGCCGCGTATTGTAATAGTAGTTATCTTAGAAATTATTAACGCACTCTATATACTTACCTACGAAAGACTGATATCGTGCCTTTTAATAACTGGTATGAATACATAAGTAGGTACTTACCTATAATATTTTATATAAAGATATGTCATAAAAACTGTTAATGTCACTGTTTTTAATGATACACTAAGTTTTGATCTCATTATTTTCTAAGAAGTATTTTTTTTTATTAAGCATTCGAAATGCTCTTTTTATTTATATACATTTTAATAAAACGTTTTATTATTTCTATAAGATCTTTTATTTGCTCCACTTTTTGCTAGTTTATCCTAACTTAGAAAGCGGTTAAACGCGAGAGAGAAATGCTTAACCGCCTTTTAGGTTAGTAATTATATCAAAACTATCGCATTAAGCATACAATACTTAGCAAAAAAGCAGTCAAAGTACTTAAATGCTTTTTAACTAAAGAAAATATTCTAATATATAAACCTTTATCTTAGCTATAAGGAAGTTAAGTACTTTAACTGCTTTTTACTTTAGCATAATTAGAATAACTTCTACAACAATTACAAAATGTAGCAGTTATTGAGAATTACTTAGCTAAACAGCAGTTAAGGTATGGTTAGCCGCCTTTTAACAAGTATTTTATGGTAAAAATAATTAAAATTACTTAACTACACCGGAAAAACTTAAATTACAAAATACCTGAAAGACTTTTGTGGACCCGAAATGTCAAATTAGTCGGCCACTTAAAACCGCTACATAAAGTGTATATAATGTTTTGATTTAAGTTGTATACTTTTCTAGAGAAATCGTTTCCCACGTTTTTTGACGTTTGTGCAAAATCAACTGTTTGGGGTTAGCCGCTTTTTAGACATAGGACGGCAGCCCAACACTTATTACAAAACATTATGTCACAGCAAAGCAAAAAGAAAGTGTGTAAACAACGGCTGCACTTCCTCCCATTGAAAGTGCACCTCGCGAACATCAGAGAACTGCACCCAAATCTCGATCCGGTCCATCACCACCTTGAGACTGAGAAGCCGCATCTATTCTTCTTGACAAAGACGCTAATAGCAACCCCGTCGGACGAGGCGTACCTCAACTACCCTGACTACACAATTGAGCATAAGTTCAAAAAGTGTGCAGGGGTCTGTGTGTACGACCGTGATAACATTTGCTGAAGGCGTCTCCGTTGCTTTGAAAAATCCGGGTTCTCCGTTATTTGGCTTCTGGTAGACACTGGGGTAGAGAAGAGAGTCTACGTCTGTGTCTACCGATTGCACAATGGTGGCCAGGAGACGACTCGGCTCATAGACTACCTCACTGAGACGGCAGACTTAACAACTCAACGGTATCCAGCGGCGGAACTTGTCCTTCTGGGGGACTTCAACGCTCACCACAAAGAGTGGCTGTACCTTTTCCAGAAGACTGATTTTGCTGGGAAAGAAGCGCGAAGGTTTTCCCTAGCACTACTCAGCTGGAGGATCACGCGACGCGAATTCCGAATATCGCTGGCCACACACCCAATTGTTTTGACTTACTGCTGACAACCGATCCACACAAGCATTCGATATCGGTCTCAGCCTCGCTGGGAACGTCCGACCATTGTGTGGTAAAATCCGTATTTATCTAACTAATACTTGTGAACACTTCTAAGTGTAAATAATATCTTTGAATGGCTGTTTGTTTCCTATAATATCTAAATAAAATAAATGTAATTCTAATGTCGGTATTCGATTAAAATGTGGCTTTATATATCTGAAATATACACTAGCTCTTTACTATTACTCGTATCAAATAGATTTTATATTATTTATCGTAAGATATAACTTTCTATTAGTAAGTATTTTATATGATACCAGCTTCCGCCAGCGGTTTCACCAGCGTGGTTCCCGTTCCAATGGAAATGTCTGAATAAAAGTAGCCTATGTGTTAGCCCACTACTTGAAGTCTTTAGGTAGGACTTGTTGTAAGTCCGCCTGGCTAGCTACCACTATCTTATCTAAGTCTGACTCCATAACAATAATGTTTTCAGCATTGTTGTGTTCCGGCAGTTAGAGATAAGATAGCCAGTTCCTCAGTGGCTGAGGATTCCGGGAGAAGCTCGTTACCATCTTCAGCCTTATCAATACTTAACATCAGGTATGATGAAGGCTAAGAGTCTTCCCGTCGTTCATAAAAATCATAAAACAGTCCCTACATACCAAATTTCATCTAAGTGCGTTCACTTGTTTTTGCGAGAAAGAGGAAAAAACAAACCGACATACTTTCGCATTTATAACACTAGCTGCCTTCCCGCGTAGTTCCCGTTCCCGTGGGAGTATCCTGATAAAAAGTAGCGTATGTTTTAATCATGGCTATCTTCTATCTCTGTTTCAGTTGTTAGCGTGGAAGAGTTACAAAGAAACGAATAAACTAGCAATAAACTGAGGAGCTTGTGGCGCAGTAGTTCGCGCGCTCGACCTGCGGTTGTTGAGGTTAAGCAACTTTCGTAATGGTCGGAAACGGGATGGGTGACCAAAAATTTACTTTCGTGCCTATCGTGCCGTGAAGGCACGTTAAGCCGTTGGTCCCGGCTGCGTTTGCAGTCGTTAATACCCGCCAATCCGCATTGGGCCCGCGTGGTGGGTCATGATGGCACGTTCTCCTTATCCATTCATAAGGAAGGCCAGTGCCCTAGCAGTGGGGACATTAAAAGTGGCTGATGACGAAAACTGATATACTTTTACATTTATAATATTAGTAAGATAACTCTTGATCGCCTACGCTCGCTCATGACATGACATGAGTTACCAGCTTAAACAAGCTTTTGTATCCCTCTATTATTGTTTGTGTTCACAAAACAGCATAGCGGCAGACCAAACAATCATTAACTAACCCCGGAAACATTGCGGCTATGTGCGCAAAAAGCTAATGGCCTCCTGGGAACAGTCGACAATTCGACACCGAAAATACATTGTGGACCGCCATGACTCGACTAAACAACCTTCTTAAAGGACTACGGGCAATAATGTGTAAACACTTTATAGTGTGTCTGAAATGATGATGTAGGTACAGAGTGGTTATGACATCATTATTTGCCTCTCAGCAATGGGGATTTACAACAGGTTCATCAAATCGCTTGAAACTTTGTAACAGTATAGCTTAAACGTATAAAAAACGAACTCTATTTGTTTATACTTATGGTAAATTTTAAATAGAAAAATATTGGAAAAAATTCACTCGGCCACAAGTGAATTCTCAGACGGGAATCAAACCCGCGACCTTTGGAAATCCGGTCCAATGCTCTAACCGCTGAGTTACCGAGACACACTATTATACTATTTGTTTAATTCAAATACGATAAGTATTTTCGGATTTACAAGCTGGCATACAAAGTGTTATACAGTGACGTCACAAAATATACGCCGACCCAAAGTTAGAAAATTAAATAACTCCAGAAATATAATACTTATGGAAAAAATAAAAGCACAGTATTCTTTTGTTTTTCATGTACTCCATAATGGTATATAAATCTAAAAGTGCTGTTAATCTCACGTTGTCATCGTCACTAGCCAATTTAATGTACCCACTGCTGGAGCACTGGACCTCTATTTTTGAATCACGGCGGCGAGCGGCGAGGCGAACGAGGAGGCGATCACGCGATTAACGATCTTGCAAAAGTAGACAATAGCACGCTTTTCGCTTTGCCCCTTGCGCGCTCTCGTTGGGAGGCGGTACTACAGGGGGTCAATTCTGCAAAATTTTGTCATAATCGTCTCTCAGTGGTGTTTCAATAGTAGTGTTTATTTACACTGTTGTAACTATAACTGAGTAAAAGAGCACTACCATTGAAACCCCACTGAAATACCATTGTGACTAAGCATTAGCAGAATTGGGCCCCAGGCGAAAAGCGAAGCTATGTATATACCTGCAAGGTCGCTTTTACGGAATACCGAAACTCAAACGTCGCACGAAAATCAGTAGAATCCTCGAGACGAGTGAATCAAAAATATGTCAGCTTCTGGCATTACTTTTTTATGAATAACGGGGAGACTCTTAGCCTTGTCACATTGCAATACCTATAGAATGTATTTTGTGGATAAGGGACCTTTGTTTCCTTGTGTTTCAATGTGATAGGGTTGTATACGTGTTTACATACTTATTATTGCTCGCGACTGTACACACGAAAACGCGTCAAACTCAGTTTGACCATCAGAGCGCCCCCATGTGTCGCAAGCAATAGGGGCGGTTTTCGTAGTGTTTTTTTTTCAAGATTGCTTCCATAAAAATAAGTTATTCATAATAATGAGTTTCACATGTAGTTTTGAGTAAATAACGTGGTATAGACTGCGCTCAACGGCTAAGGATGGGATATTCTTTTGTCCGTACCATACCTCCCGTTTCGTAACGCGTCCCAATAAAAAACGCTGGCTTGGACGCCCCTTTAGTACAGTACGGTGGTACGGCGGCGTCTCGATACACAGATACAGCTACGCTGGGATCCATCGCGAGTCGGTTATTCGCCAAGTTCCAAGGAAATGAACGCGCGATGATCGCAGCGACGAACTTTTGCGTCCAGAGTTTTGGGATCGCGACACTGGCTTATACGAAACGCAGCAGGTACGGTACGGTCAAAAGGACATAATCTGGACCCACCCTATAACACAGTCCACGGTGTGATGCCAATATCTTCGCCGTCAATATATCGAGAGCCGGTGGCGTAAATACGTATTATGATTTATAAGGTCTCGATAGACACGCGAAAGACATTAGCCTCATATGAACAGCGCCATATATCAACGATTATGATAAATGACGGATATCGGATCAAATACTACAACACTCTTGCACGTATATTGCTATATTTTTATTTATATGTAAGACTCTCTGGAGTCCGCCTAAGGATGACTTTCACTAACTGACATTAGATACGTCTTGCGCTAACATATTTAAAATGTCGCTCTGTCACCTTTGTGTTCAAACGAATGAATATAATGAAGGGCAACAACCACCAACTGTCAGAAACACATTTAGCGCTACACATTTTTAAAATGACATTCCATTTTAGTCATTCGTTTGAAGTAAAAACTGACAGTGCGATGTTTTAAATACAGGATGGAAATAATGGAAAAAAGACGGTTGTAACGATGCCATTTCGTTCTAGCCTTATGGATGGATGAAACCTCTATAATGGCTGGAAACTCCGTAGATTCACTCTATGGTAATCAAATTATATTTTTATCTGTTCTGTCTAAATTAAAAATGTTCTTCGTTCCACGAATCCTGTTCAGCTCATTTTGACGTAATCTTACAAAAACCAGCTAGCTAAACGCTACTATTATAAAGTTGTGTAAATCAAAGTCAAAGTCAAAGTCAAAGATTTTTATTCAAATAGACTTATAGATAAGTACTTTCGAATAGTCCAAAATTTTTTTTCCCTACCAGCCATTCAGGACATCTTTCAACTAATAAGAAGAACGGCCGCAAGAAACTTAAAATAATTTTTTTTTTTATATACATCAGGAACCCGATACACGGGGTAAGCATAACTACCTACTTTTTTATTCATTATTTAGATTAATTATTTATAACTAGGATTTTTGCTATATCTTTGTATTTTTGTATTGTTACAGTTCCTTATTTCTATTACTACCAAAATAAACAAGTCGCCTGTGAACGATACTTTTATTACGTTTCTCTATCTACTAAACGAGTGCGGCGGTTCCGACGTCCCTTCGACTATAGTGCTGCCGGACTAGGAGCCCCGTCACACGGTCACTAGAGGGAAAGTACCCTAAATATTGATGTAAGCAAATTTTACCCAAAGGAAACATTCCTTCATTTTCAAAACGAAATTAAGCTGCATTCAAAGATTTTTGAAAAATTACATACTTGCATCGGGATTCGAACCGGCTTGTTTGAGAAAAAAAAACATCGTGTACTTTTATGGTATTATTTGATAGTGTTGAGTATAAAGATCAATTTAGCTTAAGTAACTTAATGTCTTAAATTAATGATAAAGCCATGAAAGATAAAATATTACATAGTGCAATACATTATTCTACCTACCTCTTAGTCACACTAACTAAAATAAAAATTAAGTACCTTTAACTTACTTAGTAGCCCGAAATATGAACCATATGCATCACACACACAGATTTTAAATATTACTTAGGTTATTGACTTTTTTTCTAATATTCACCATAATTCCATTCAGACGCGAGTTTAATCGATGAATAAGTTTTTTAAGAGTTGTTTTTAATTTTAGATTCTATTCTACTCATGCTAAATTGATCTTTATGAATACCACTATCGATTGGTACCATAAAAGTACACGATATTATTTTTGTAACTGATTTTTAGGTAGTTGATGAAGATGCAGGTAAATATTTTTTCAAAAATCTCTGAATGCAGTTTAGTTTATGTTTGAAAATGAAGGAATGTTAGCATTGAGTAAAATTTGCTCACATCAATATTTAGGGTACTTTCCCGCCAATGACCGTCTTTTTATCCATCCTGTATATTTAGCGCTAAACGTTATTGCGCCAAATGTGTTTAGTGATGATAGTCGCCTGAAAGTTATAAAACTGTTTTTGCATTTTTTTGCCCTATTCCTATTTAAAGACTCTTCAATTTTATCATCACGCTATGTCTCTTCCGAACTTACAAAGTAGTCACAGGTGCAGCATTTGTAGTTTTAATATTATCTAAGTTTCTGTTGTATGATTTTTTATTTCAACTTAAAACAGACATCTTCAAACTTTAAGTAAACTTTACTTTAAGGGTGACTTTCATCAACCACACATTTAGGGCTAAACATAATTTAAAGTGACACTGTCAGTCATAAGTTTGATGTCAAAAGTGACAGAGCGAAAATATTTTTGGCACTGAACATATTTTATGGCAGTTGGTGAAAGTCGCCTTTAATTCAAAAGAAAAATAAAATATTGAACACTTTCCAAAGTGTTGCAGTTACCGTGTTAGTAAGATACGCCATTGCGACACTACACGAGAGCCTTTTACCGAAGCGTTCCGGCAGTCACGTTCCGATCATAAAAGCCTCAGGCGTCCCGATCGGCAGCCTTATCGCGTTCCTTGTGACATCGCCCAAATGACGACGAGATACGCCTTGCAGGGAATGTCGTAAAATCGTCTACAGACAGGCAGTCTAGGCACAGGTCAAGAATACCCGATATTGTCCAGGAATAGAACTGCAGGCGATTTTGTAATGGAATCTGATAAAAATGATGTCATAGAAGTTAGAGATAAGATAGCCAGTTCCTCAGTGATGAGGATTCCGGGAGAGGCTCGCTTCCATCTTCGGCCTTATCAATTCGGTATGACGAAGGCTAAGAGTGTTCCCGTTGTTCATAAAAAAAGCAAGAGAGAATTATGTTAAAACTAGCGGCCGCCCGCGGTTTCACCCGCGTGGTTTCCGTTCCTGTAGGAATATCGGGATAAAAAGTATCCTATGTTCATAACCAGGCTATCTACTATCTGTGTACCAAATTTCATCCAAGTCCGTTTAGTAGTTTTTGAGTTTATTCGTTACAAACAAACAATCAAATTAATAATAATATAGATAGGGTTAGAAAGTTTATTATTTACTGTTCTACAGACGTCAACATACACTATTCGATTGACAACTGTTTAATATTTTTTATTTTTTTAATAATAACCTTAATGGGCAGAAAATTCGCTCTTATCCTTCAAGCAATTGTTCATCTATTCCCAATGGTCTTTATCAAGACAACTTAAGATAAAACTGACTACGTGCCTATTATGTCCAAATGGATTTCAAATTAAATAATAAAAAGCTTTCAAACAAAGTCAAGTTCTACTCTGTATTTTCTTAGGGCACAGACCTCCAAGGGTGTTCTGTCCACGTCGACGGTTTTACATTGGCAGTGCAAAATAATACCTTTATTTGAAAATATATAAAATTCAAAGTCCTGACTGACCGACGACTGACTACAACACAAATAGGAAATTATATTATTAAGAGGCCCGTGACTCGTCATTCTCCTATACAAACGTAATACAAATACAATTATTTGCCATTAAATAGGGTGGGTACATGAATGTTGGTGTTAAATATATAAATAAATAGTAGCTTAGCCATATAGAACAGAATGCAAAAGAACCATAACAGGTATCATCATAGACCTATACATAATAAATTTTATAAACTAAATGAAAATGTACTAACGAATACCAATGATTACCAATGTTTTGTTTTATTATTATTATTATTCTTATTATTATGATATTAAATTAAATTGCTATTATTAAGTTGAAACTCAAACCAATAAATGCATCATTCTCATAAAAAAAAATACAATTATTAATCCATGTCATTTGTATTTTAAAAATTCGTCAATAGATTAAAAAGTTTTTTCTTGTAACCATTTGCGTAATGATTTATGGAACATGTTGGATGGGAACTGTTTAATGACATCTAAGCCATTTATTAAGAATCACTTTATTTTGTAATAGTCTCAAGGACAATTTTGCTAGGACGCCTAAGACTTCTCGTTGTCTCTAATTGTCGAGCTTGCGTGAACAAATGGTTATTACTCTTAACAAATATTCCAGTTTCAAATATGTAAAGGCAGGTAACAGTTAAGATTTGAAGAGTTATGAAGTAAGGCTTACATGAAACATCTGGCGCTATGCCACACAAAGCTCTTATACATTTCTTTTGTGCAACAAACACTTTGGGGATGTTTGTTGCATTCCCCCATATTATTAGACCGTACCTGAGAACCTATTCGACATACGTAAAATACGGGGTTGTAGTAGTAGATTTATTTGCAATCCTTGTTAACTTGTATAAAGCAAATGCAAATCTATTAATTTTGTCACAAACTCTTTCCATGTGTTCTTTCCAGTCAAGTTTATGATTAATTTTACTTGACTAGTATCACGATGCGTAATTCCTGTCGCGTTGTTTAAGTTACTAATATTATTACTAATAATATAATATCGATAAGTCGGACTAGTGATGTGCAGCAGCAAATTGTATTTTTATAATATGTCTCGTAGGCGTTCTGGTTGTAGATTATTTTTTACTATATTTATGTTTAAGTCGGCAACAATGATGAGTTACTTATTTTGATATTTACAATTCACTTTGTGAATCAGAGAATCAAACTTTTCAAGAAAATATTCCAACTCTTTTTTTTATTTGGACGGAATTTGATACAAACACACAACAATAATATTATTGTCAGTTAGATTTGATATGCAGAACTCAAAATGATTAATCATAAGTAGATTATCAAAACTTGTAAATTGTTTGTTTTCAATTCCCTTTCTAATTAAGATACAATACCATAATGATTTAAAATTTAAGCATGGTTGTCTGCAGTTGTGATGTTTTTTTTTTATTAAGACAGTTTTTATCGAGGTTTCTATTAAAAAAATTACCCAAAATATCTACCTAATAAAAAAATGCCAATAACTTTTTGTTTTTAATAAAACTGCAATTTGCATTTATTTTTAATTGGGTAAGTAAGTATTAAGGTTAATTTTAATGGAAGCCTAGATAAATACCGTGTTAATCCGAATAACGTCACAAGTACAGAAAATAGTGCTCTAATTTCAAATCATTATTACAGTTACCCTGTGTCATTATGGGATTACGTTAGAAATACATTTCTTTCTTACTTCCCTTTTCACATCCATAGGTCACTGCCAAACAAACGCTGGACAATGGTTTACCATCTTGTGATGCTGAAGAAAGTTTTGTAAATTGAAATCCGAAAATGGGGCGTACGAATTTCTTTTATATAGACCTAAAAAGTCTGTTCACGATTTAAGAGCGTCTCAAATCCTTAAGGATTGTTAACACTAAACGAAGCTATGTTTCCTTGTCAACTATTGCTTATGTGAAATAAACCGTGAAACATATCCCGACTGAACGTAAGTTAAAATATTAAAGTTAAATATTTCGTATTAATAAATTCTCATTTGTTGCATCACGTCATCATCAGAGGGTCTAGAAAATAAACCTTTTATTAGAGTTGGTGCCAGCCAAGGAATTCTACATTGAACTTCTATTACTTTTATTTTTCTACCTTGGCTGGCTTACCGACTCCAACAATAGATTATTTTTACTTTTTGATTTTAGCAGTCGGTTTTTATTTTTTATAAATAGTTTTTTATTTCAAAATGTTTAAAGTTAGGATAATTCTCGCACTTCTGTTTTACTCAAACTAGTAGTGTAGGCAACTACTAGTTTGAGTCAAACCGCTTGACTGTTAAGCAGCGCCATCTAGTGAACTTTATTGCTATCTTGCGGTTTTTACAACAGTATTTTTGCAATTTCCTGAAAAATACTGAACTGATTTCGAAATTTCAGAAAATGGGACCCACTGGGGAACACACCTGATCTAATAACTTTGAATCATTACAATCGGTCCAGCCACCTTCGAGTAATCGATGTACATACATAAATATATATATATATATATATATATATATACGCGACGAATAGATAACCTCCTTCTTTTTTGACGTTGGTTAAAAAGGGCGCTAAAGCTGAATTATCGCGCGATTCCCGCTGTCGCGTTGCTGTTGCAAAACGTAATAGCCCCGCCGATATACATAAGGGAACGGAAACCGCGGGTGACCACTTCCAATCAATATTTATCTCTCCGCATCGCATCGCTTCGTTGCAGTAGTGGATTCGGGGCGTTTTTATGATCTCTTCGGCACCCTTTCACAATTTTACGCCTGCCCATTGACGCCGAGACTGTTTGAAAGTTCATAGAACTTTATGACGAGTTATCGCGCGTTTTATGATCTGTTAAAACGACCTAAAAGTTTAGGGCTGAACTAACTTCTTTAAACTGGACTTGTTAAATATAAAAAGGATTTTTTATTAAAGTTATAAATATATATTAAATAAAGTCTTGTCCTCGACGAATTTACGGAGGGATTAAACTTAAAATGGTTGTTGCGACCTGCGACTTTGTCAGCGTGGGTTTTGGTTGTGCCACTCTCCTTTGAGTAAATACTTGCTGATGCAGCTGGATGTCGGCGCGATGTGAAAGAAATTTATGCAAAAAGAAGGACAGGAAGGAAGTACAAGAATGCACGATGCCAAACGACCTCCATGTAGACCACGATCTATCGTAGCAAAGTATCGCTTGTTTGCTTACATTTGAGATAGCGATCTCACTAACGCGAGTTATCGCAGATAGGAATATTCTTTACGCGGCATGTAATATAATCATTGTACACAATCACACCAATTATCTAGCCCACGATAAGTTTCATGAAGAACTAGTGTTATGGATACAATATAACGGATAAACATACTTATATACTTTCTTTTTGTAAATACATACATAATATACATATTAAACACCCAGACCAAGACAAATAAACTTGTTCATGCACACAAATATTTGTCTTTTCCGGGGATCGAACCCGGGGCCTATAGCGCAGAAGGTGGGTTTAGTACCCCTGCGCCAAACAGCACCCCGACCGCCTAACGGTATAGCTTGTACTATCGCTATAGCTATCGATTTTCCAAACCCCCTACAAGGGCTCTCGTTGACGCTATCACTTTCATACTAAAAATGCAATAGGGAATCCAATAGGTGAATAGAATATGCAGGTGGTCATGCTATGATGACAACACCAGCCCGGGCGAACCCGGGGCATGAGGGCAGGAGGAAGGGTTCCGACGGCAGACGGCGCGGCGCGACGGTCGCCGAGCAACCACACAGCGTCCCACGTCACTCTCGCCTCACGACCGCTGTGTGACCTACGCGCGTACGCTGCTCTTATTGTCGGGCTAAATCTTGTATATATTTTCTTACATACATTTGTTATACAGTCCACTCATCTTAAATTTAACTCTTGATACGACCCTTTACAGCAGGAATTAGTCAAAAACCCTATCGTTTAAGGGTTTTATGAGAGTTTGAAGTTTGATAGCTATAGCGATAGCACAAGCTATACCGTTAGGCATTCGAGCCGCTGGTCGTCATAGTCGATCATTTCATTCGGTCATGTTTTCGATCTTTGGACATAAGTCAATGTATCTTTGGAAGGACGTAGTTTTAATAGTGTATTCCTTTGCCAAAACTGCTCGTGTGTTCTGGGCTCGAAAGCTAACAACGCATTTATAATAATAAATGAATGGTTCTCCTTTATAAATATCATGTTTGTCCTGATTCCTGGTATACAGGGTGGAAAAAATCTATGGGCCTTGGAGGGTAACTACCTGAAATCCTTTTATTTTATAGGTCTTTAATTTTAGACACCATGTATCTAAATTGATCTTTATGAATAAGACTATCGATTGGTACCATAATAAATACATTTTATAAAAAAAAATCAAACCGACTTCAAAAAGTAAAAAATAAAACTTTTGGAGTCGGTGCTAGCTAGCTAAGGCCAAAAAAATATATAGTTAATAGAAGTGCAATGTAGAATGCCCTGGTTGGCACCGACTCTTCAATTCTTCTTTTTATTTCAGATTTTTAGTTACATCATGTGTCGTTACTTACACTAAAAATCAGCCCATACACAACAATGTCATCTAGGTAAACGACTACTTGCCAAAAGGTAATTGATATTTTTCAAGATTATGAAAACCATTTTCTTTTAGATAAAAAAGAATTATAAAAATCTGTTAATAACTGGCGAAGTTATGGTAAAACATACATAAAAAAAAAAAAAAAAACCCGTCGAATTGAGAACCTCCTCCTTTTTTGAAGTCGGTTAAAAATACATGGTGTTATTTTTTCTACTTTAAGCCGGTTCGAATCCCGGGGCAGGCAAGTGATTTATCAAAAATCTTTAAAACGCGGGATTACTTGTTTTTGAAAATAAAGGAATGTTTCCTTTCTGTAAAATGAGCCCATAGATTTTTTCCACCCTGTATATCTAGACACAACAGTGTAAAGAAACATGGTCGATTATCCAACACAATATGTAACACATCGTGCTCGTAAACGAATATTATCATTAGTACGTTTGCCGTCGTAACAGCTGATCTTGCATCCCCCTCGCTCCTTTGCCATGTAAGAGGGAACCCGATATGTCGTTAAGGGAATCCTTGTAATCGTAATGTCTTGCCATCATGAGAGAAATGACGTCGTCAAGTACATGAATTAGGTTTCAAACGGGATTACGGCGTTGAAGTGCTATACAGTAATTTGTTTTGTAACTAGACTAGCATTCCGCCCGCGGCATCGTTTGTGTGTAATTCTAACTAATCTCATCATCTGCCTGTGGACGTCCACTGCTGGACATAGGCCTCTCCTAGCTCACGCATATTGTGGCTTTCATAGGAGGCTATTAGCCTACTGCTACCACGCTGGCCAGACGGGTTGGTAGAGGGTATGGTTCAAGTTTTCCTTCTCTCGCACAGGTGTTCAATGCGTCGGTCCTCTTAGTCGACTCTTACAACATCCCAGGCATGTAAGGGAGTGGTGACACTTGTATTCTCAGGCTGTCACCACACGGCACGATTCTAATTAATAACTAACATATTATAAATGCGAAAGTGTGTTTGTTTGTCCTTTCTTCGCGCCCTAACTAAGCAACCAATCGATTTAATTTTTGGCATGGAGTTAACTGAAAGGACGTAGAGTAACATTAGCTTACTTTTTATCCAGATATTCCTAAGGGAACGAAAACCACGCGAGTGAAACCGCCTTCATTTATAAGAAATTAATTAATGTTTGAGGAGCCCGTGGAGCAGTGGTTCGCGCACTCGGCCTGCGATTGTTGAGGTTAATCAACTTTCGCAATGGTCGGTCATGGGATGGGTGACCAAAAATTTGCTATCTCAAGCTCCTTTGTGCTTCGGAAGGCACGTTAAGCCGTTGGTCCCGGCTGCTTTTGCAGTCGTTAAAACCCACCAATCCGCATTCGGCCTGCGTGGTGGGTCATGGCCCGCTCTTCTGATCCATCCATAAGAAAGGCCAGTGTCAGCTGTGGGGACATTAAAAATGGCTGATGACGTCGAATTAATGTTACATATGTTTTGCGCTTCGTAAGATTTACTAAAAATAGCACTACCACAACCGGTGGTTCAGAAGAGCATGAACTGCGAGACGGTCTAACTTAAGTATATCATAAGTCAAGAGTCCAGACGAGTCTTTCCCTGAATAATTATTATTAAATACACAAAATATACAAGAAGAGTCGATTGTTCAAATGTAATGTATTCTTGGATCCAAAAAATATATTGCGATTCGGTGGCCGTTTTGACAATTCGGAATTTTCATAAGAAAAACGTCATCCAATAATATTTCAATCCGCTAATCATTTCACAAAATTATTATTTGATTTTGAGCACATAAAACTGATGCATGATGGCCTTCAATAACTATTGGTACCCATACGTGAAACATGTTGGCCAATTAGCGGCCGTAGTTTAGCTAGGTCCTGTTACCATAAATTTGAACGTTGTACTCGCATCAAGGGTAAGATTCTCCAACGGATTATCCCTTTCAAAATGAAGGTGTCGATTATGCTGGCCCCATTATGTCATCAGACCCAGGGGTCCCGGGTTCAATTCCCGCGGGGGTACATATTGTATTCGGTTTGGTTTGTGGTAAGATTTGTTGTGAGTCCGCCTGGCTAGCTACCACCATCTTATCTAAGTCTGACGTCATAACAACAATGTTTTCAGCATTGTTGTGTTCCGGCAGTTAGAGATAAGATAGCCAGTCCCTCAGTGGTTGAGGGTTCCGGGAGAGGCTCGCTTCCATCTTCAGCCTTATCAATACTTAACATCAGGTATGATGAAGGCTAAGAGTCTCCCGGTCGTGAATAAAAAAATAGTCGTCAAGGACGAGGATGTAGGCTAGTAAAAACTTATATAGTCGCCTTTATTTGCTTTACTACTAAAGCTGTGCACCTCGAACTGGTTGGAGACTTGACGAGCAAAGCCTAATTGTTTCTGTTGGCGCTGCATCGCTTTATTTCGCGGAGAGGTAACTAAGCCGATTATATTTTCAGACAACGGCACCTCGTTCATTGGAGCATACAATGATCTATCTAAATTCATGAAAAACAACTGCAGTTCTCCGAGTGAAAATATGGCGAACGAAGGTATCAATTTTCATTTCATTCCCGCTTATAGTCCTCATTTTGGGGGACTTTGGGAGGCCGGTGTTAAGTCGGTGAAATACTATTAAAATAGAGTGCTGGGGAATTGTAATCTCACTTTCGAAGAGCTCATCACTACTCTTACTCAAATTGAACCCATATTGAACTTCAGATCGCTAACACCAATGTCGTCCGATCCTGCTGATTGCAACCCGTTGACGCCGGCCTACTTTCTCATTGGATTATTGGCCGCTCTCTTACGTCGCTGCTCCAACGTGATCTCCAGCAACAATCTACCAACTCTAGACCCGTTTCCAACGCATTGAGCAGTTGCGACACCAATTTTTGACCCGTTGGAGCAAAGAATATGTTGCAGAGCTCCAGCAACGTGTTAAATGGCGCACGAACGACAATTTGAAGCTCGATTCATTGGTGGTCGTAAAGGAGGACAAACTGCCTCCACTTAAATAGAAACTCGGACGAGTTATTGCCGTCCATTCTGTACCTGATGGCATCGTTCGTGTCGCTCACGTCAGGACGTCCGCTGGAGTCATCCGACGATCTTTCAGCAAAATCTGCCCGTTACCCAGTCAACAAACTTCTGGTTAAAAGCCTAGCCTAAAGATAAGACATCCATGATCCTCAGTGCCAATGCGCATCGAATTCTATCCCGAGGATCTCTAGCTAGAGATCCTCGGGATGAAGATGTGCATTAAAAAAACAATCTTACTATTTTCTTAATATGTATTCACATCGTACTAAATCGAACGGTAAATAGTTACCTACGATCTAAAATTATTGAGTCTACGAGCGATTTCGCAATACGATCGATCCGAATCCGTGAAAATTCTTTCCGAAGTACGAGTAGTCATAGAACGATCAGATTACGATTCTCGTCATCCGATTTCTCTCTGATATCTGAAGAGCGTTTACGCACTGCGTCCGATCCGATTCCAAACATTGTCGGTCCGAAGCAGATGAAGTACTTTTTTTTATGTTTACCGCGAGAAATCGGATGAATGATTTCGGATCTAGTGCTTAAACTACCATACAAATCAGTCTATGACTCGGATTAAGGATTCGGATCGGACCGAAAAATAAGAAAAAAATGTAACAAAAAGTCAATAGTACGATTCGGAACGCAATGTGACGTATTTTTCTCTCTAAATTAAAAAAAAACAGTATACCACGCTGGCCGGTAATATACGTTTTTCGGCGCAGAAAAGAATTACTTGCTGCATTTTTTGTGCATGTTGTGTTTTTCGATAAGTAAAAGAGGCAATTTGTTATTTAAAGGGCATGACTTACTATTGTTGTGATATTGAACCAAATAAATAAATAAAAATAGACCTAAAGTATACCAGTAATAAGTACTTTTTTATGTGCCTACTCCTTAATAAAAATACTACCTCTGCATGTTAGACTCCATTACCTATGTCTTGTAGGTAAAGCTCTTCAATGGTATTGATTTCATCAAAATAGCACACTTATTTTGAGAAATGGCTGCTAATGTTTAGAGCACACAATAGGGTTGTCGATTGCTTAGATTTTTTAAAATAATTTAGTTTCTACTTGGATTATATTACTGCCCGCGGTTTTACCCGCGTAGTTCCCGCTTCCGTTGGAATATCGGGATAAAAAGTATTCTATGTTATAATTCAGGCTATCTACTATCTGTTTACCAAATTTTATTCAAATCCGTTCAGTAGTTTTTACGTGAAAGAGTAACAAACAAACAAACAAACTGACATATTTTTGAATTTATAATATTAGTAGGACTAGAGGCCACCCGCGTTTTCACCCGCGTGGTTCCCGTTCCCGTGGGAATATCGAGTTAAAAATCCTTTATTTTAACCCAGGCTATTTCATAGCTGTGCCAAATTTATTCCAAATCCGTTCAGTAATTTTTGCATGAAAAACGTTTTGTGTAACAAACAAATAAACAAACAAACTGACACACTTTCGCATTTATAATATTATTAGGATGTCTTGGATTCAGCTTTATCTACTGAATTACTCTCTTCTTCCCGTTTCTCCAGATAATGAATAAAAATATCAAACGTATATATATTTTCGATTACAAAACTCTTAATAAACGTTATTTAAAATAATCTTAAACTATAACAAAAAAACGCCGTCCAACTCGATAAAAAAAACGGTTTTATAAAGTAAGTAATTATGATAATAATATTAATTCGAAAACTTGTTACACCCATATTCTAAGTCGTTCCTCCAAAACTTACTCGTCCTCGACTTAACGAAACCTCATTGAAAACCTCTTCAAAATACTCCTCGAAATCGATATTCTAGGTCATAACTCCGTAAGGACCTGGAGGAGCCCCAGAGTACGTAGCCACTCCGTGTTAGGCCTAGCGCACACTACTATTTTTACCCACGACGAGGTTGAGCGGAGTGTAAAAAGTTTTGGAGGAACGACTAAAATATGGGGGTTAGTCTCTTTACTTGCATAGAATTTTACACCGACTTGAACTTTGTGGATATATATATTTTGTTAATAACTGGGCATGAATTTAAGGCTAATTTTCTAATAGAAGTATGTAGTTAACATCTTTATTTTGGCCGCTGGCGCTGGAATCTTTTACTTTATTGAAGGCCGTCATAACAATTGCTTTGCTAGACACAAAGCAACAAAATGTTTAAAAAAATACGACTTCTTATTCAAAATTGGCCTAAAATCTATACCCATACCTAGTAACGGGGTACTTATACCCATATTCTAAGTCGTTCCTCCAAAACTTACTCGTCCTCGACTTAACGAAACCTCATTGAAAACCTCTTCGAAATACTCCTCGAAATCGGTATTCTAAGTCATAACTCCGTAAGGAACTGGAGGAGCCAAAGAGGACGTAGCCACTCCGTGTTAGGCCTAGCGCACACTACCATTTTTACCCACGACGAGGTTGAGTGGAGTGTAAAAAGTTTTGGAGGAACGACTTAGAATATGGGGGTTAGATCCCTTGATTTTCTGGATTTTCGATATTATATTCACAATAACCTTGTTGGGTAGGTACTTGAAATACTTCAGATTTTTACCGCGAAGTTATACCGGTTCTACCCATTTTAAAAGTAAAGTTTTTTTTAAAACTACTAAGAACGCTTTTAAATAATTAAATATAAAACATAGAACTATAAATCTTACAAAAATATGGATATTACTAACACCTGATGTGAACCATCCCTAGTTTATTTTTTGTTTCCTTTTTTTTTTCTTTTCTCAGTGTAGGTATATGGCCCACAATCAAAGGCCAATGCTAGAAATGTATGGTGGGTTAGCGCCTTTTAGAAATTTCCTGTTCACCGTTCAAACCTTGTTCAATGGATAGAGTATACAGGATAGAAAAAAGACGGTCGTCGGAGGGAAGTAACCTTAATGCATCTATGATAATATAGAATATGTAAGGAAACATCTTGAGTTATTTATTAAACATAGCGCGATGCCCATAATTTTAATACTAGACATAAGAATAGGCTTGCCGTTCCAAGATTTCGACTTGAAAAATGTAGACGCTCGTTTTTGGGGAAGGTATAGCTTTTTTTAATAAAGTTCCACAACAATTGATTGAGCTGCCTTTGCATAAATTTAAAATATATGTTAAAACGTCACTCTTAAGCAAAGGTTATTACAAGGTAGATGATTATTTAAAAGACCAAAATGCATGGATGTGATACTAACATAAAACATAACTATTATGAATTATAAAATATTTTAACAATTGAATATGGGAAAATTTTCCTTTTAAATTAAATATATTTCAAAATTGTAAATTTGTGTTTGGCAACAACATGTTCCATTGTAAATGTTGTTGTTTCCGTTAAAGCTGATAAGTTTCTTGCGGCCGTTCTAAGATATCCTGAATGGCTGGTAGGGAAAAAAATGTTGGACTATTCGAAAGTACTTATCTATAAGTCTATTTGAAAAAAAAACTTTGACATTGACTTTGACTGATGATAGAAAATTCCGATGAAAGGTAACATTCCTTTATTTTCAAAAACTGCAACGGACTTTTTTTTGCTTGCAAACTGCAAACTGCAACGGACTTGCCTGAAACGGGAATCGAACCGACTTAAATTAAAAATGTATCACCTGTACTTTTATGGATACCGGTCGATAGTGTTAGTTATAAGGATCAATTAAGTTTAAGCATGATAGTATCTAAAATTAAAAACATTATAGCTCACCATACTTTATCGTACGGTACGTATGAATTTTAACTACTTCTTTACTATTTATTTACGATTTTAGATACTATGTTATTAAACTTAATTGATCTTTATGATGAACTCTATCGATCGGTATTCATAAAAATACAGGTGATATTTCTCTTTGCTGAGTGGTTAAATATGTGTGAGGTCTAGCGTTATCATGATGAAAAACCACACCCATTCTGTTGATTAATTCCGGCCGCTTTCTCTCAACTTCTTGCTTTAATCTCATCAGATGTTCGCAGTGAATTCAGAATTGATGGTCCTGCCTGGTAACAGCTCATAATGAATAATGCCCTTCCAATCCCACCACATACACAGCATCACCTTGTTGCGAGTTAACCCGGGTTTCACCACAGTCTGTGAAGCCTGACCGGCATTTGACCACGACCTTTTTCGCACGTTCTTGTCGTACGTGATCCACTTTTCATCAACAGTTATCAGCTTCTTCAAAAATGGTTCGGTTTCATACGTCGTAATAAATAATCACAAATGAGTACACGATTCATTAGGTTTCTTTCAGTGAGCTCGTGAGGTACCCAAATATCGAGCTTTTTTGTGTACCCAGTTTTTTTTTCAAATGCACCAAAACTGGTTTGTGGTCAATTCCCAGTTTTTCAGCTACGTCTTAACTTCTAATATGCCGATCTTCAATATCACTTTTTAAAAAATGACATCGATTTTATCCGTAATAGGGCGACCAGAGCGACGTGCATCTTTGACATCTTTCCGGATTGAAAACGCTTAAACCAAATTTGTGCTACTCTCACAGATACTGCACTAGGTCCATAAACATCGCGAATGTTTTTCGCGGCTTGCGTTGCATTTTTACCTTTTTTGTAGTAAACTTTTAAAATGTATAGAATTTCTTCATTAGATACACTCATCGTGACAGTAAGAAATACAAATGAAAATCACACATTTTCCTAATTTGAATTTATCTTCTTTAAAATTTAAACTTTTAATGATACCAAAAACAGCCAGATCGAAATAGTATAGCCAAAGACATGTTATTAAAAGTTCATACATACTATATTCGAAAAGACTTTTTCCTCAACCTAATAATTCCTGTACCAGTTCCTCAGAGATTGAGGATTCCGGGAGAGGCTCGTTTCCATCTTCAGCCTTATTAATACTTAACAGCAGGATGACTAGGCACTATGACCACTTACCGATTCCTTGCTCAAACCACGCGAATGTCGTATTTGGTTTCGACATTTTCAAAATTCGTTTTCTCTATGGCACTTACAAATTTTTTAGTTTTTTTAACTTGTTTAATAATTATACAAATTGTGACTTTCATGTACTTTTACAATAAGTCTATAATTTGGGAGTATCATGGAGAAAACGTCTTTTGAAAGTGTCAAAATCAAGTACGACATTAGCGTGGTTTGCGCAAGGAATCGCTAGGTAGTCATAGTGAATAAGGGCCCAGATATGATGAAGGCTAAGTCTCGGTAGCTCAGCGGTTAGAGCATTGGACTGGATTTCCAAAGGTCGCGGGTTCGATTCCCGTTTGAGAATTCACTTGTGGCCGAGTTAATTTTTTCCAATATTTTTCTATTTAAAATTTACCATAAGTATAAACATAGCATTGAAAAATGCAAAAAATACAAAATCATAAAAAAAGGCTAAGAGTCTCACCGTGTTCATATAAAAAAAGGCGAGGTTCCGGCGCGGTCTGAGCGCGTGTAATCTGTTTACGCCGACTCAATACTAACTTAGAACAAAGCTGATGACAAGGACGGGAGAATTTAAGATAGATTTTTCTTTTCATTGGTTAAATATCAAAGAAATCACACAAGTTCATATTTCAAATTGGAAATTTCATTGTCACGTCCAACCCTACAACGTCCATCGCCGGCTCAGTGGCGGCCCCTAACATGTCGCCCGGTACGGTTCCGGCGCGGACTAAGCGCGTGTAATCTATTTACGCCCGGCTCAATATCCTCTCGGAACATTTACTAGCAAATGGTAGGGTCAGATGAGGGATGAGAGAAGTATATCTTCTTTTTTTTTGAAAATTTAATCACATAAAGTAATGAATGTTTTGAGTTCAATTTTTTATTTTAATTTTCACCGTGTTAATTGCTGTCTGTCAATTTAACAGCACCACAATTACATGATTTCAGGTTAAGTACTTACAATCATACAATAAAATTAAGTACATTTAATGACATGAATGTCATGTTCAACCCTACAGCGTCAATCCCGGCTCAGTGGCGTCCGCTAATATGTCGCCCGGCGCGGTTCCGGCGCGGGCTGAGCGCGTGTAATCTGTTTACGCCCGGCTCAATTAACTTGGAACAATACCAGAGGCACATGATTGGGACGAGAGAATTTAAGATAGATTTTCTTTTCTTTTGTTAAATAAAAGAGAAATCACACCTTAAGTTCATATTTCAAATTGGAAATTTCAATGGCATATCCAACCCTACAACATCTTTCGCCGGCTCAGTGGCGGCTAATATTAGGTTGGGGAAATAGTTATTTAGCATAATAAAGTACGTATGAACGTTTAATAAAATCTCTTTGGCTATATGTATCTGGCTGGTTTTGGTATCATTAAAAGTTTACATTTTAAAAAAGATAATTCCAAATTCAAATTAGGAAAATATGTGATTTTCATTTGTTTTTCTTACTGTCAAGATGAGTGAATCTAATAAAGAGATTCGATAAATTTTAAAATTTTACTACAAAAAAGGTAAAAATGCAACGCAAGCCGCGAAAAACATTTGCGATGTTAATGGACCTAGTGCAGTGTCTGTGAGAGTAGCACAAAATTGGTTTAAGCGTTTTCAATCCGGAAATTTTGATGTCGATATTACAGATAAAATGGATGCCATTTTTTTAAAAAGTGGAGCAAGATCGGCATTTCAGTAGTTACGACGTAGCTGAAGAACTGGGAATTGACCACAAAACAGTTTTGGCGCATTTGAAAAAAACTGGTTACACAAAAAAACTCGATATTTGGGTACCTCACGAGCTCACCGAAAGAAACCTAATGAACCGTGTACTCATTTGTGCCATGCTTCACAGACTGTAGCGAAACCCGGGTTAACTCGCAACAAGGTGATGATTTTATTTCAATAAACAGTGCGCGAAGACACTTAAGATGTCCTTGTATATTTACTTTGTGCGGGAATCGAACTCACAACCTGAGAGCAGAAGAGAAGTAGGTACGTAGAATACCTTCCTTCTGTGCCAAAGAGTTCAATATGCCGATACATATCCATTGTTGACAACAACAATAAACCTTTCAAGTAGGACTAACTTAACAACAATGGCATAGAGTCGCAATGCCACTGAGACTCCTTTGTTGAATAAAATATCGGAGCGGTCATGCAGTATAAAGATACTTACAGTATTGTAACTTTCTATAAAAGTTCCGTACGAGTAATACCTGACGCGCCTCGTCTCAGCGAGAGCTCGGCAAACGGCAAGCGTCTCATCTCAGTCAATCTCGAATGCGCCACGGGGATGAACGCACGCTGGTACAAATTTTTACGCAGTAAACGTGTGGTATGTTGGCGAGCAGCCCTATCGCGTATTGCGTACCGCGCGGCTGCAATAATTTAACCGCCTCTGTGGTCTAGTGGTCCAACCACCGGTATCAGACCCAGGGTTCCCGGGTTCGATTCCCAGCGGGGGTACATATTGTATTCGGTTTGGTTGGTGGTAGGACTTATTGTAAGTCCGCCTGGCTAGCTACCACCGTCTTATCTAAGTCTGACGCCATAACAACAACGTTTTCAGCATTTTTGTTTTCCGGCAGTTCGAGATATGATAGCCAGTTTCTCAGTGGCTGAGGATTCCGGGAGAGGCTCGCTTCCATCTTCAGCCTTATCAATACTTAACATTATTTATGATGAAGGCTAAGAGTCTCCCCGTCGTTCATAATAAACTTTTATCAAGAAAAAGGCTAAGATACGAATGTACTGTATGTACTTATATTTACTGTGGCTGCCATTTCTTAGAAGATTCTCAAATGACATGTTTGCATGTGTTATGGTAGTAAAGTGCAGGGTTCGCAGCGATTTCAAAGAAATACTTTGTTCGTGATTTATGGCGTCTAATCATCGTCCAACGACAAAATAGGAGGGTTTCGATATATATTTTTTTTAAATTACTCGAAGAATAGGACCTTGAGTGTGTGATGGATGAAAAATGATTCATTTTACCTTCATAGATGATTTATATTTTTAGGAATATTAAAAAGTGATGAAGTAAAATCTATATGTACTTACTTACATAAAATATTTTGTAAAAATTATGACAGATTGTGAATAGGATTATGGAATAAAACAACTTTTACGGATATCGAACGCGCTATATTTCACGAACTAAGTTGTAATTGTCCGTATTTTTAGGTTTTTTTAGGGGTTTTTTGATTTTCCCGACGTTTCGGCACCTTTTCAGCTGCCGTGGTCACGGGATGACGGGTGAGTCATCCCCTCAAACCCCTAAAAAAACCAAAAAATACGGACAATTACAACTTAGTTCGTGAAATATAGCGCGTTCGATATCCGTAAAAGTTGTTTTATTTCAATGAACAGTGTGCGCCAAAACATAAGATGTACCTACGTATAGAATTATGGAAATCAAAATAAAGTTGATGAACTTTTATGATCTACTACTAAGACCAATTATCACCGACTACACAACTACTTAAATGATGTTTTTATTATTATTTATTTATTTATTTAAGGACAGCTAGCTTGTACATACACCAAATACAATGTAAAAATACATTTGAAAACTTACATGCCACAGTATTGTCATCTTCTTTTGAACGTCATTGCATTGCAATCGTTTATTTGTAGTAGGTATAATCGTTGTACCCCCCCTTTGGGGGAGGCCTATACCCAGCAGTGGGTGTCATGTGGCTGAGACGACGACGATAGTCGTTGTCGAAAACCTTGGGGAATACCTATAACCAGCTTTGGATGTCATGTGGTTGAGACGACGAATTGTAGTTTTAGAACCAACGTTTTGAAACACTATGTGACGACCAACATGGTCTCTACCACGGTGGTCGTGGTACATACTACCGGTTTCAAGGTGTCGCCTGATCTGAGGTCCTGGGTTCAAATCCTCGCCTGATCTGAGGTTCTGGGTTCAAAACCCGGTTGGGGCAAATGTTTGTAAGATGAATACGTGAAATGGTACCTGAGTCATGGCTGTTTATAAATATTTAAAAACAAAAAATATATTGATATATGTTTTATTAATTTGTATTTCTATCCGTTATCCTAGTATCCCATAACACTAGGTTCATTGGTGTGAGTGTAAGAAATTTAAAAAAGAACAACGGGTTGCACTCCGGGAGTGCCGGCAGAAGTGAAAACCGCTCAAATGAAACAGCAGGAGCAGGCCTACATTTTCGCCGCGCGGTAGAAAGAGAGGGGGATATTACTTCCTCTCCTACGCCGCGGTCTACTTTCCCTCCGTCTTACGAATTTTTGATCAGGTCACGTGTCCTGGCGCGACTTTAACATTTTTTACCCTTCCCAAAAATTTTTTAAACTCTGATGTGCACAACGCCGCTAAAGAAGTTTTCACTTAAAAAAAGTTATTTCCTAGTCTTGCTTGAATTATTATTGGCTCTGAAAAACAATAGTCCAATATTTATTTATGTTATTACAAAAATACGGTTTCTCTTTTCGCCGTATTGTTTTGTACTTTCGTACCGAGATAACGCCAGAGTTTTGTGTAACTGGAACTTTTAATTATAGCAAACAGCTCAAACATTCGCCCTTTGTTTAAAGTTTTAATTTCGAACGCAATAATATCAACAGATAAAACAATAATCTGTAAGCTTTGAAACAATAACTTGTAATAAAAAATGTTTAACCGATTTTTCGAATGTCGCACATCATAACACATTTTAAGATTTTTGAATTTTTGCATTTTTCTATGCTATTTTTGTACTTATGATAAATTTTAAATAGAAAAATATTGGAAATAATTAGCTCGGCCACAAGTGAATTCTCAGATGGAATTCGAACCCACGATCTTTGGAAATCCGGTCCAATGCTCTAACCACTGAGCTACCGTGACTTGTTTACCGATAAATTTTCCAATAGTTTCCTTGCATTCGAAAGAAACATTAACTTTTAGTTAATTTTTCCATTTTTTTTTCTATTTAAAATTTTATTAATATTGGGTTATTCAGTAAGGCACGTTAAACCGTCGGTTCCAGCTATTGTCATCTGATAACAGTCATTAAGTCAAGCCAGAGGCCTTATAGGCGGCCTGATAAACTCTGACACCGAAGGTGGCCACTAATCCTCATACGCTAAGAGAGAGATATAAAGATTTTAATAATATTGTGTTATTCAGTTGAGTTGTAGCAAGGAGAAGAGTATGTATGATGAGTATGAGTATAGACTGCTTCTGTGCTGCACGCAAAAGAGCAGCACACGTGACAGCAACTTACTATTTCTAACCTATATTTGATAATCTAATCAATATTCCAAATAAAAAAACTCTGCTTTAGTTTGGAGTGTCAGTGTACACATTATTTTAAGATAAAATTCAATTTTAACAGAAGATTAATCACTCAACATAATCCTATTCGTTTAGTGATTGAAACGTTGTATAAAAAAGCTATAAATTATACTGTGGTCAGATATGATATGTATTTTATGGATTGTAAAAAGTAATGGCCATTTTATCGCTTGTCTTAACAGCCACAAACCTGACTGGATAAGGGTTACCGTATAAAATAATTCTAATAACTTTAATGGCTAGCGCAGACGACGGTAAACGGAGGACTTTTTGTCCGCGACACGTCTTTATTGTTAACCAAATAAGATTGAACTTAAAACGCGTATATCCATAAAAAGTACGCGATAGTCTTCGTTATATATTCAACTTTATGTTCTTAGTAATAAGGTCGTGTCGCGGACAAAAAGTCCTCCAATGTCCGTCGTCTGCGCAGGCCCTTAAGAACACGATTTGTGGAGTGGACCTGGAGTGGTCAAGCAGTAAAAGTTATGTGATTGGTCAAGTACAAGTGTATACCAATTAAAAATAAAAATAGAAAAAAAACAGATGTATTTTAATTTTATTAGTGTTTAAATCTAATCAAAGTATTATTTTATAAATATAATCAACAAAAACTAATTACCAACTCTGTTTTTATGAATATCAACCGATCATCATCATCATCAATGAGTCAATGAAAGCGGACTTTCGATCCGATAATATTCTTAAGCAAATTCGTATACTACAGGCCTTTAGCTATTTATTATGAATAAGTAAAACTAAATTGGACTACAAAAAGAGTACCTATTTTTTAAACTTTAATTAAAAAAGATATTTTGTTGCGTAAAATTCAAAAGTCTTCTCATATTTCTTTACTACAGTTTTTTGTCTCACTTTCTTTCATAAGTGCTAGAACAGTATAAATTACATAAATCAATTTATTTTTTTATGAAAGAATCACTAAAACAGTCTTGTCACAGATTAATAATGATAGTGTGCTGTGGCGTTTTTTGAACGTTCGCAGCAAAAAAATATAAAACCGACTTAAAAAAGTAAAAAATAAACCTTTTGGAGTTGGTGCCAACCAAGGCTAGAAATATAAAATGTAGTATGCCTTGGCTTTAGTAGATTCTATTTAAAAAAAAATTATGTCACAATTTTTAGTTACATCATGTCCCGTTACTTACATTAAAATCAGCCCATACACAACAATGATGTCATCTAGGTATTACCTAGATGACATCTACTTGCTTGCTACTACTTGGTAAAACGAAATTGATATTTTTGAGGATTTTAAAAAAAACTACTATCTAGATCTTTGTAAAAATATTATAGGACTACACTCGTAAGTTCTTTAAGATTGAAAAAAAATATTATTAAAATCGGTTTACTGACGGCGCAATATTTAAACATACATAAATAATTAAAAGAAAATATACTTGAGAACCTCCGCACTGAGACTAATTGTTTATTATTAAATTAATATTTTTGCTATTTTTTTTTTCTATTCATGTAAGTTTTTTTATATTATTTTTATTATATTATTTTTCGTTTAATTGTGTTGAATTCTTGAACGGGAAATAATGAGATCATTTTTCTTTATTTTTTTAGCTCAAAGAATAAAGTGGTTTTTCATCCGGCCTTATTAAACTCTGATGTGACAACCCTAACGACACAAAGACACCTCTATTGGTGGTTAGGTGAACCGCTCCTCAAATTAAGAGGGATCTCGAAACAAAGTGTTTGTTGTGGCCATTAAATGGAGACTTTGTTAATTTGAAGTGGATTCTGGTAATTATTATCTATACTATAATATTATAAAGCTGAAGAGTTTGTTTGTTTGAACGCGTTAATCTCAGGAACTACTGGACCGATTTAGAAAATTCTTAGACCATTAGAAAGCTACATTTCTCCCGAGTGACATAGGCTATATTTTATCCCGATATTCCCACGGGAACGGGCACCACGCGGGTAAAACCGCGAGGATCCGCTAGTAATATTATAAAGAGGAAAAATTGATTGCTTGTTTGTTTGATTGCATTGAATAGGCACCGAAACTACAGAACGAATTTGGATGAAATTTGGTACACAGATATTAGATAGCCTGGTTATGGACATAGGATACTTTTTATCCCGATATTCCAACGGGAACGGGAACCACGCCGGTGAAATCGCGAGCGGCTGCTAGTAATTATTATAAAGAGGAAAGGTTTGTATGTTTGTAACGAATAAACTCAAAAACTACAGAAAGGATTTGATGAAACTTGACACACAGATATTAGATAGCCTGGGGGCTAATTGTCTAATTTTAAAATCTATCACAATCCCTTTCAATTCGTCATTTGAAAGATATTTACATACTTCAGGCCCTCACTATTTGACATTTGATAGGGATAGTGATCAGGGCACTGTTTCATAAAGCTTGACAAGTCGACAATTTGTCAACTATGCTCCAACATACTTTTTTTGTCAGTGATCTACGCAATTTTGATTTTTGTCACCATTGCAGAAGGGAGATTTTCTATAAACAGCAATCATACATTATAAAGTTCTCTTTATCAGAATCCTATGACGAACTCTTTCGATCATGTGAGAAATAATAAAAGAAAAATATCTGTCACTCCTGATCCTGACACAGACCAAGGGTGCCTATCAAAAAAGTGCGACAATTTGACAAATGTTTCAGATTTTCCGATTACAAATAATAGACAAACCAAATGTTTCTTGAAACGTTAAATTGTAGAATTGTCGCGACAATTTGACAATTATGTCAGCTTTTCATATAGCATCAATGTTATATGAAACGCACAGTCTTTTAATTGTCACCTGTCACCTGTCGCTAACAATTGTAATGTTTATGAAACAGGGCCCAGAGGGCCGACCGCCTAACGGTATAGCTTGGCCTATCGCTATAGCTATCAAACTTCAAACTTTCATAAAACCCTTCAACGATAGGGTTTTTGACTTATTACTGCATATTTCTATTCACCTATAGGATTCACTATTGCATTTTTAGTTTGAAAGTGATAGCGTCAGTATAGCTTGTGCTATTGCTATAGCTATCGATTTTTCAAACCCCCTACAAGGGCTCTCGCTGACGCTATTACTTTCATACTAAAAATGCAATAGTGAATCCAATAGATGAATAGAAATATGTAGGAATTAGCCAAAAACACTATCTTTGAAGGGTTTTATGAGAGTTTGAAGTTTGATAGCCATAGCAATACCACACGCTATACCGTTAGGCGGTCGGGCCGCAGGTCGCCTTTTGAAAGGGATTAAATGAACGAAATTAAACTGCATGAGCAAAGTGACTCATGCAAATATTCTTCAAATGTATGAAGAAGTGTCAGATGAAGTGTGATTCAATCTATCACTATCACAGTAGTTTAGACCATAGGATACTTTTTATTCCGATATTTCTACGGTTCGAGCAGCCTCTCGTATTATAAATGTTAACAATTGGACGTTTTGATTTTTGAAGTGAAAACTTCTTTAGCGGCGTTGTGCACATCAGAGTTTTAAATTTTTGGGATGGGTAAAAAATGTTAAAGTCGCCTCAGGACACGTGACCCTAATCGAAAATTCGTAAGACCATTTACCGTTGACCTATTTCAAATTGCATAAAGTCTCACACTTGAAAGATCTACGTATATTAGTTAATAACAACCATTATATAAAGATTTTATTACTATCAACATTCATATTGATGCCAGGTCAGTTTTAATGGATTTACCTGCCAAATCAAGGTGGTCTCCGATTGGATCAACTTTTTTATGTTAGTTACTCAATCAAACAAATATGGTTAAACGGATTTGATTGAAATGCAGTAATCGTAAGCTGAGAAAATCAAATCAGTTGATTCCTATGCGACACTTCATTTCGAAGTCGGTCTTCTTCTTCTTCTTATCAAGTGAGGATTAGTGGCCACCTCTGGTGTCAGAGGTTATCAAGCCGCCTATAAGGCCTCTCACTTGGCTAAACGACTGTAATCAAATGAAAACAGCCGGGACCGACGGTTTAGCATACCCTCCGAAGCACGGAAGTGCTCAGTTATAATATCACTTTACGGTCACCCATCCGATACCTGACCGGGCCGAACTTTGCTTAACAAACGTGATTGAATACGATCAGTCTGTCAATCACGGTCATAAGCGCTTCAGAAGTCGGTTAAATATTATAATGAATGCCAATTCCATTAAAGCCGTTAAAGACAGATTCGTTGTTATCGAGTTCGTCCTCGAAACAGTAAATAACCTACTAGTTAACAATGCCTCCAAAATCGCGCTTAATGATTTTAGCCTGTTGACAGGGTCATACGAGGAGCGGTGAGCGATTCAAAACTAAAGTATGGACTGTTTTAGGTACAATCAGGGAACTTCCCGGTTGATCAATAGGGCAACTTCGAAAAACTATCGAAATAGTATCGAGTAAGTATCGAGCACGTAATGTCAAAAAATGTATAGGAAAATGTATTTAATAAAAAATATAATTAACCGCCTCTTTAGTCTAGAGGTACACCACCGGTATCAGACCAAGGGTACCCGGGTTCAATTCTCAGCGAGGGTACATATTGTATTTGGTTTGGTTGGTGGTAGGACTCGTTGTAAGTCCGCCTGGCTAGCTACCACCATCTTATCTAAGTCTGACGCCATAACAATAATGTTTTCAGCATTGTTGTGTGTCGGCAGTTAGAGATAAGATAGCCAGTTCCTCAGTGATTGAGGATACCGGGAGAGGCTCGCTTTCATCTTCAGCCTTATCAATACTTAACTCAGGTATGATGAAGGCTAAGAGTCTCCCCGTCATACATAAAAAAAATGTAGTTCGGTTTTCTTCCGGTAGGAACTCTACTCAATATGTCATTTACTTTACTTCCTCGATGCTTACTCGACAGTTATTCGTGCTGGGCCTACAGTAGAATTTTTTTTGGGAAACGTTTTCTCGGAAAGTCCTACGGTTAAATAAATAATTTATTATTCAAATGAAAAACCTGTTAGTGTTCTATTATTTGTGATATAAGCGTTTTCTATATATCTTATATTTTTTTAAAGAAAGCTTCCTAAAAAAGCTCTACTGGTCTACATATTTATTTATATTCAATGCGTCTTCATTATAGTCTGAGCTTCTGACGACCGTTTGGCGCAGGGGTACTAATCCTGCCTTCTGCGCCAGAGGTCCCGGGTTCGATCCCCGTACAAGACAAATATTTGTGTGCATGAACATGTCTATTTGTCTGGTCTGGGTGTTTAATATGTATATTAAGTATATTTACAAAAAAAAAGTATATAAGTATGTTTATCCGTTATCAAGTATACATAACACAAGTTCTTCATGAAACTTAACGTGGGCTAGATAATTGGTGTGATTGTATGCAAACATTTATTTATTTATTGTAGTCATCAGTTATGTTTGTGTGTGTTCTCTCTGATGGAACGTAAGGATGGGAGATTTTGTAATGAACCACCACGCGGGTCCAATGCGGATTGGTGCGTGTCAACGACTTCAAATGTAGCCGGTAACATTTAGCACATAATTTTTTCCCCAAAAACAGTTTTTTTTACTTTTCCATACAAAAATGTAGTTTTGCCAAATGTTCTTTTTTTTGGAAAAACAATTGTATGCCATTCGAAACGTTTGCATGGTCGGGATATCAAAAAACACGTTGTATAGGTATAACAGTTAGCCCACTAGCATAAACACCGCCACTCTCACGATATGATATTGATGGATTGTTTCCCAAAACTAAAACCCATATTCTAAGTCGTTCCTCCAAAAGTTACTCGTCCTCGACTCAACGAAATCTCATTGAAAACCTCTTCGAAATACTCCTCAAAATCGGTATTCTAAGTCATAACTCCGTAAGGACCTGGAGGAGCCAACGAGTAAGTAGCCACTCCGTGTTAGGCCTAGCGCACACTACCATTTTTACCCACGACGAGGTTGAGTGGAGTGTAAAAAGTTTTGGAGGAACGACTTAGAATATGAGGGTAAGTTTGTCTGACATCACTAATTTGGTTTGTTGTCTCTCTCTCTCTCTCTACTTCTGGCACCGTTTGAATCGGTTGTGCTCCCGTCTCAATAATTCTAATTAATATAAAATAAGTTTAACATTCAACTGGCATCAAGTGTAATTCCTAAAGTGTCTACGTCAATTTAACAATAAACTACGAGTTCATATTCAAGCGCAACCAGTGATTTTATTAATATACAGTCCACTACCAAACCACTCCCTTCCACAGATATGTCGCATCATGCTGTCTTGCTCACTCCGCTACGATCAGCACCCCGACCGCCTAACGATATAGCTTGTGCTATCGCTATAGCTGTCAAACTTCAACTCTCATAAAATCCTTCAACAACAGGGTTTTTGTCTAATTCGTACATATTTCTATTCATCTATTGGATTTACTATTGCATTTTTAGTATGAAATTGATAGCGTCAGCGAGAGCCCTTGCAAGGGGTTTGAAAAATCGATAGCTATAGCTATAGCATAACCTATACCGTTAGGCGGTCGGGGTGCTGAGCGGGATAGGCCTACTGGGCCCTTAACAAAGTAACAAATCATAAACGATAACGAAGTTCGAAAAGACTTAAATGTGTGGGATTGGCGGATTGGCATAGGCCGCGCTAAATCACGTGGTCTTACTTAAGTTAATTGGCGAATATAGACAACAAGCGGCCGCTCGCGTTCACCTGCGTGGTTCTCGTTCTACTATCCGTGTATCAAATTTCATCCAAATCCGTTCAGTAGCTTCGGAGTCTATTCAATGCAAACAAACAAACAATTAAATCTATTCTCTTTATAATTTCATACAAATTGATAAATTTCATACAATCACGCTTATTATCTAGCCCACGTTAAATTTCATGAAAACTTGTGATATGGATACTAGATAACGGATAAACATATTTATATACCTACGTTTTTTTGTAAATACATACATATTAAACACCCAGGCCAAGACAAATAGACATGTTCATGCACACAAATATTTGTCTTGTCCGGGGATCGAACCCGAGATCTCTGGCATAGAAGGCGGGTTTAGTACCCTTGCGCCAAACAGGTCGTCAAATATTAGTATAGATGTTAACGGAAATGTATGTAATCCGTCATTGTATACAATTCCTAGGAAATGTATGTAATTCCTAAAATCGGAAATGTGTGAAATAAATTATATTATACTTACACATTACACATTTCCTAGGAAATCTATACATTTCCTAAATAGCAATCGGAAATGTAAAACATTTAAGATATTGGTGGGTACGCGGGGACAGCGGGACGAGGGGAGGGTATTGCTTCACCTGATCCGGCGATCACGCAGTGCCTTGTTAAAAAATGGCTGCCAAATCACGCATCGCGCTTATGAAAGAGCGATTTTATAGGACTTTGGCGTCATTAAGAATATTAACAAACGCTAAAAACACTGCTTTTATTGAAGATGAACGTTATAAAGAGTTAATTGAAGAAGTTTCTACGGCAAAAACAACTGCTAGAAAGACTTCTCGTGATTATTGGTTACGTGCTTACCATTGACCAGAACAGTAAGCTTATTTTTCCTATTTAAGAAACTACAAGCACTATTATTTACTACGCATGTGATAGCGAGTTATTCGACATATTACACGAGGCTCATATTCGAATTGGTCACGGCGGAAGAGATCGCATGATGAAAGAGGTATGGAGTCACTACAAAATCATAACACGTAAGGATATTGAAACGTATCTTGAACTTTGTGAACCATGTCAACAAAAGCAAAAGAACATTAAAAAAGGCATTGTTGTGAAGCCTATTATATCCTCAGAGTTTAATTCTAGGTGCCAAGTAGATCTGATAGATTTTCAGTCCCAGCCCGCCGGTGATAACAAATTTATAATGGTGTATCAAGATCATTTAACAAAATTTGTTTAAAACAAAACGAGCTGAGGAAGTGGCTCACACGTTATTGGACATATTTACTCTACTTGGTGCTCCTGCAATACTTCAGTCTGACAACGGCAGAGAATTTTCAAACCGAATTATTGACAATTTAAAAACATATTGGCCTACTTTAAAAATTGTTCATGTTAAACCCAGGCATTCGCAAAGTCAGGGGAGTGTGGAAAGAGCGAATCAGGATATTGAAAATATGCTAACCACGTGGATGCAAGATAATGATAATTCACATTGGAGTGAGGGTTTGAGATTTGTCCAACTGATGAAAAACAGAGCTTTTCATGCTGGTATCAAGCAATCTCCGTATGAGGCTCTTTTTGGATGTAAAGTAAAAGTTGGTTTACAGTAACCCAATGATTTCATGCAAAATATTGAAACTGAAGAAGATTTGGAGAAGATCATACAGGACCTTACCAAAAAGGAAGATCCCAAAGTCTCTGCATGTGAACTCTCTAAGGTGAACACGGAGGCAGAGGTAAGCTAAGTCTCTAACGACGTTTTAGATCAACGCGAAACAAACACGCAACCTCCAAATTGCACCCTCCAATGCAGCGTCTGTTCACAATAAACTACAGGAGCTCATACATGTAGAGAATTTGGATGTGCTATCCACGCTATTTGCGCTGTTGCTGAAGAATCACCCGATGAAGGATTTGGATCTAAAGTTTTGTGTCCAATATGTTAAAAAAAAAGATAAAGTACTAGATAATCGTCAAAATGCTAAGAAAACCCTACAACAACAAGCCGAAAAAATGCTGAAATTGAGCTTACCCTGCAAAAATAAATAGCTATATGGACTGACAAAGTATTATAATATAAAGATTTACTTTTATACTTTGACATTTATAATTACTTAATTATCAGACTGATTACTTGCCAAATGAAAATTTGATTTTATAAGAATAAATATAAGTTGATTTTGTGATACGTTAAAAGTTAATAGATAGTTGATTTTAGAAGTTTTAATTAGTAAGATAATATGTACATTTTATTATTATTTTACGGTATGACTGTTACCCGATTGTCTCAATAAGTGTTATAATAAAAAAATATTATTAACAACGTGTTTTATTACAGAAAGCATTTACTTTATACATTTCCTAATACGATATTGGAATTATATACAATTCCGAGGAAATTTATACATTTCCTAGGATATCTATGCATTAAATAGTTTTTCAAACAATATTTTATACATTTCCTAAATAGTATCGGAATTGTACACATTTCCTAGGATTTGTATACAATTCCTTGATTTCATACATTTCCGGTAACATAGATATCGAATCGAATTATCGTTTCGCTACATAACGATGTTACTTTCTCTACGGGCCCTGATCGCTGTACACAATCACCATGGCCGCGGCCCTTTGATTGTCATTCCCGATAGCGCGCCCTAAGCCAGAAATGTGCACAATAGCCTGCTACTGGCTTTCGAACGCAAATTACGCACTGCTCCATGGCGGTCGTCACGCAGCCCCAAAACAGTTTAGTTTTTAATTAGTTCATGTTTACCCTTTAGAAAGACTTGCAGAACATGTTTGGAACATTTTTATATGGAAGCACCAAAGAAAAGAAAGGAAGCAGAAAATCAGCTGTTTCTTAAGTACCAAGTTGTATTCAAACTCAGCCACTGCTGTTTTTTTTTATAAATTTCAGGGATGTTTCCGGTATGCGTAAAGGCATTCCCCACAATTTATACAAAAAAAAAGAGTTGCTTCTATACAAAACACGGAATACGGAAATTCAAACGTCGCACGAAAATCAGTAGAATCCTCGAGACCAGTGAATCAAAAATAGAGGTCCTGAGGTACAAAAAAGTCGATAGCTGATGTGGTCCAACCCTTAGAAGCCGTTTGTAAAAATTTAACAAACATACGAGACTGTAATAACTATAAATAACTTTATTTCTTGAAGTCGGTTAAAACCTCTAACCTAAGATACCATTCATTCATTCATTCATACCGGCACAAACACACAACTGACTCACGAACTCTGGTGCGATTCACCTGCTGTTTCATCCTAAACCAAACCGATATCTGGGATTCAATATCTGTGAACTGATTGCTCAGCTTCAGGAAACTTTGTCGGCATTTGTACAATCGCCAGGATATCTAGATTAACGACCTCCGTAGTAGAGAGTGGTACGTACACCGGTAGGGACAAATTTATTTATTTATTTATATTTAAGGACAACCAACAAAATAAACACCCATACAATATTCTAATACATTCACAAAAAATACTTGTGCTATCTTAATGTTTGTATGATGAATACGAGCATTTGTACCTGTACCGGAGTCATGGACGTTTATATATATATTTCTACACCATCATCCATCATCAGCCTGTGGACGTCCACTGCTGGACATAGGCCTCTCCTAGCTCACGCCTATTGTGGCGTTCATAGGAGGCTGTTAGCCTACTGCTACCACGCTGGCCAGACGGGTTAGTAGAGGGTTTGTTTCAAGTTTTCCTTCTCTCGCACAGGTGTTCAATGTGTCGAGCCTCGAGGGAGTGGTAACACTTGTATTCTTAGGCCGTCACCACGGCACCCACTATATTTCTACACATAAATACTTAAATATGTATTATTATCGTCATCGTCATCAGACATTTTTAATGTCCCCACTGTTGGGGCACTGGCCTTCCATATGGATGGATAAGGAGAACGGACCATGACCCACCACGCTGGCCCAATGCGGATTGGTGGGTTTTAACGACTGCAAACGCAGCCGGGACCAACGGCTTAACGTGACCTCCAAAGCACGGAGGAGCTCGAGATAGTAAATTTTTGGTCACCCCTCCCGTGACCGACCATTGCGAAAATTGCTTTACCTCAACAATCGCAGGCCGAGCGCGCGAACCACTGCGCCACGGACTCCTCAATGTAGTATCCCATAACACAAGACTTACAGTGCTTACTTTGGGGAACTTTGGGGGAAATGTAATATTTCTGGCACACACCAATTACTAGGTTAATTGGTGTGTGCCAGAAATATTTATTTTTTATTATGTAACTAGAATAACAGTAGAAATCATGAATGAATTGTCGAGCCCAAGGTAAAGTTTCATTAATAACTTTTATTGTAGATACAAGGTAACATGTAATCATAGTATTAATAATCTACTGTTTTAGTTAGTGTTAATAATATTGTGTAAGATAGAAAGAAAGAAAGAAAGAAAGAAAAAAAGAAAGAAAGATAGAAAGAAAGAAAGAAAATACATTTATTTTGGTAAGACACGACGACAACACAAACAATACTTACCAATTATTACAAAATAAAACTAACATTATGCATCGTCGTGTGAACCCATAATTGTGTCCAGCTCAGTATAAGCAGCAAGCTGATTTTGCTGCACTGGTTTTCTGCTGGACACACTGCTGACATCTGGAGGTCTACTCTCTAAGCACGAAACCCGTACGGACGTTTCCTACTCCGTATACCCTACGGACAGCTTATTAGTTCGGAGACCCGAACTAAAAATTAATGCGAATACGTTTTGACATTGTCCCTATTCCCAATGTGTTTGTGCCGTTTGTCCAAAACTAGTGATCCAAAATCAATAGAAAGTGGACTCGATCCGTAGTTTCGGGAAACTTACGGACGGGGCCCGTATCTTAGTTGACGGGCTTAGAGAGTAGGCCCCCAGGCACGGAAAACTAAAAATAAATACACACTCGAAATATTTTGTACCACGATTATTATAAACACTACATTCATAAAAAAAAAACGAACTAGACAATCACAGCAGATAAAGATAAAAAAATAAAAAATCGTAAATAACTAGGCTGAGTTTATTTAAAAGCCGTGTTGATTGCTGTGTTGTCGATGTGTGTTTTCTAAATGTATACATTTTCATTATTTTTTTTCTCAAACTTCATCTGAAGGAGTCGTTACTTAAAATATAAATCGAAGGTCTAAACAAAACAGACAATGATTTATTTCTCCCAAAAGCAAAGGCTCTTCAATTCCACCAATCCAGTTAAAGGCGCTTTCACAACAAACGGAATACAGGCCAATCCGGATCAGTCCAATCCTGTTTAGCAATTTGCAAATGACTTACATAAACCATGGCCATTCATTCCTATTTACCAATTTGACTAGTCTAGCTTACTTGGAGTACTGCCAAGGGGCTACATCTCTATTAACAGATAACAGTTCTAGTAATAAACCTACTAACATAAAAACTATACAGCTTACATAGAGATAAATTACATTTGACACAATTACATGGATGAAAATTCAGTACAATTTCTAGAATAACATAATAGCAGAAGAGTTTCCCTTAGATTAAGGCGCGTTAAAAAAACGCGATGTGCTTATTCCCTTAGTGAGCCCAGCCCGAAAGCCGTTGATGTAGCACACTATGGTCAAAATTAAGGGCTTATTACACTTGGCTAAATTCAGCATCTGAATTTAGTAGTTTAGCAGTACATTGCTGGTTTTGATTGCATTATTTGCTAAAAATGAGCTCAAAGAAAGCAATGTGCTGGGCTCACTAAGGGAATATGCACATCGCGTTTTTTTAACGCGCCTTCGACGCGCGTAAATAGCGATACAAAAGCTCCAACGACGCGCGTCTGATTGCTTTGTATGATAAAAGTGCGCAGTCGTCGACGCGCGTTAAAAAGACGAGTGTTTACCCGTGATCTCACCGATTTGACCCCCTTTTGGGACCACGGGTAATTTTTTTTCCCCGTAGTCCCACTGCGCTACAGTTTTGACGCTTAACCCACTTGTTCCTGAATTAACTTTTTTTGCACAATTGACTTGAAATTTCGTATACTTCACAGAACGGAAACATAAAACTGATAAAAAATAATAAAAAAAATATTTCAGTTCAGGAAAAGCTGGAAAATGCCGTGTCGTAAACGACACAGTAGGAGAATCTACTACTATGATCTTTCACTACGTCGATTTCTGTAGGCTTCGACATATATAGGAGAAATAAAGTAAAACACCCAAAGAATCACTCTCATATCCACACCTCGACGACGACGCCATATTTGGCATTGGTTGGGTCTCAGGTATTAAGGCGTTTTTTTTTTATGAACGGCGGGAAGACTCTTAGCCTTCATCATACCTAGTGATAAGGCTGAAGATGGAAGCGAGCCCCTCTCGGAATCCTCAATCACTGAGGAACGGCTATCTTATCTCTAACTACCGGAACACAACATTGCTGAAAACATTGTTGTCAGACTTAGATAAGATGGTGGTAGCTAGCCAGGCGGTCTTAAAACAAGACCTACCACCAACCAAACCGAATACAATATGTATTCCCGCTGGGAATCGAACCCGGGACCCCTGGGTCTGATACTGGTGGTTGTACCACTAGATCACGGAGGCGGTCAGACGTTAGGCAATAGCGACAGGTTGCCAGCTCATCGTTTACAATAGTTTTCGAATATCCTTCATTCATCAGCCCTGACAGTTGGAAGGCACTTTTACTCTATGTACCCGCATTAGACGCATTTTATACTTGTCTTTTGCGCTCAGTCCAGCATGGGAAATAATAAAATGACTCAACTTACATTCATCAAAGAAGTCATTCATGTTACAAATTCAGCAAGTGCTCCGAGTAAAGGCCCAGGGACATTTTGAAGAAAAACAAAATGTTGTCTCCAGAGTCTTCATCCGTTACTTACAATTTTGCGGAGGCATGATGTAAGGTAACGTCACCCAGGGTGCAATGTAGAAAGACATGCTTGCCGTTTCCCTGCTTGATCGAATCGGAAGTGAGGAGTTCCGCAGGAAAACAAAAGTAAACCTTCATCCTTCGAAGAATTGTTCAGGTGAAGTGGTAGTAAGCGGGACACATAGCGAGAAGAACCGTTAGCGGATGGGTTGGGGTGGTTCTAGAATGGCGACTCTGTGAGTAGGCCCCCAACAAGGTGGACCAATGATCTGGTGAAGATCGCGGAAAGCTCCTGGATGAGGGCAGCCCGCCAACGACCGATCAACGTGAAGATCCTTAGGCCTTAGAGGATCTTCACAACGATTGTTCGATGGCTACCCATACCCAGCAGTCGTTCTCATGCCGCTGATATGAATGTGATGATGATAGTTATAGAGTCTGGAACTATTTTTTCAACATTTTGCTCTTATTTCTCAGTAATCTCGTTCAGAGTGAAAGGTTGTCGTAAAGCCCTGTAACAAATATAAGAACTACTGATAGTAGTACATTTTCCTGCTGTGTCTTTTACGGAACAGACAAAGTAAAACGAAAATACTTGATGAATATCTTATAAATATACCGTATTTTTTTATTTTCGAGATTATTAGGAACCGTCTATTGATAATTAGATAACAAATAAATTAAAAACAGCATAAAACAATATTTCAAATTACCCTGTATTTATCATTTTAATAAGCACGTAATTTAACCTCGTTTTGCACAAAAACAATAAACTGCATATCACGGCTACCACTCTACTATGACTGACTAAGGCATCAACAGCTAGTAGCAATATAAAATTAAAAAATAAAGTACCCTCGTACAACAGAATATTTTTTTTAAGTTGGTGTGTCGTTAAAGACACAGTAGGAGCAAGTGGGTGTCGATTCAGTGGGACCACGGGTAAATTAACAGATATTTTTTCCCCGTAGACCCACTGCACAAGAAATGCACTCGACTTATTAATATAAATAATACTTATTAATTAAAATAATATTTAAGTAAAAGTACCAGGAATACAATGTTTCAAGATTTTTATATACAGCAGCTTTTAATAACTCCTAGTTGGTTATGCTGCCCTGGTACTTTTCGTTCAATATTTCACTATTTTTTGTATACCAAGCAATGGGTAAGCGTTTATTACTCGTGGATTCACCAGGAGGACAAAGCGGTGACCACGGGTTAATGCGGTATTGTCGTTTCAATTACCCGTAGGCCCACTGTACCGCAGAGGGACTACGGGGAAATAAAATTACCCGTGGTCCCACCAGGGGCATAAACCGGTGGGACCACGGGTAAAGCCTGAAAAAGACGAGGTGTGTAAGGGTCCTAAGGTCACGTTGGGTGCTGCCTGCAGGCAGTGGGAAGGTTTGGGCAAGAGAGCATGTGCTGCATTGTTGGGATTGGGTTCATGTCCGAACTTAAGCAATCGACTTTGATTTTTGGCATTTGTGTAATAAATATTTAACAAGAAAATATACTACTGTTTTTTTTCTAGTACATTTTCTTTTTTAATATTTATTACATAAAAATAGCTTTATAAAATGCAAAATTAAAAAGTTATAATTTAGGCATTTAGTTGAAACAACATAAAGTAACATATGCTACTTTTTATTCCGATATTCTCACAGGAACGGGAATCACGCGGGTGAAACCGCGTGCGGCCGCTAGTTATACATAAATTACAATCACATTGTCTGATAAAAAATATTTTTAGAAGTTGACAGGCTTTTTAAGTTAACGAATGTCTCACAAATAATAACATGATCGATACTACACCTCACACACGGAACAAATATATTTTTCTTCACATAATGTTTATCCCTGACTGGGGATAGAACCTCACGAAAAATAACAATAGGAAAATATAGAAAGAAAACTAAAAATGGCGAGGTTACAAATAAGGGTGTTTCTACGGTAACATCAATATAATGTGGGTCGTATTTCGTGAAAGGGCTGTAAAAATTTCCTTATTTTCTTATAATGTATGAGGCAATGTTCTAGAAACCAACTTGTGTAATATTATAATACACTCAAATCTGCACTGTAGATAGGAAAATTAAAAAATATACTAAATACCAAAAAAGTAAAACAGCCATAGATTTTGTTTTATCACTCGCTAACAAATCTTGTTTTTATTTTAAGATTTCGGCTTAGTACTGAAAATTTTAATTGTTTAGGTAAGTAATTAAAATATCCAATATTTTATCCAGTTCTTTTTCTATTTAAATTTTATCAAAATATTAAAGATGTTTGTAATGTGAAAAATAACTAAGGTCTGTGTGAATATTATCTATTTCGCAATATACAAACATACCTTTCTGAAATCACGTAATAACGCATCTCTGAATATCCTACTACTATTATGATTTTTTAAACCTGTGACTAACTCGGCCACAAGTGAACTCCCAGATGGGATGGTCCCATCTGGGAGTTCAATTGTGGCCAATTGACTTTATCCAATATTTTTCTATTTGGAATTTATCATATCCAACTATTATTTTAAATGCGAAAGTATGTCAGTATGTTTGTTTGTTACTTTCTCACGCAAATACTACTTAACTGATATGGATGAAACTTAGCACACAGGTAGAAGATAGCCTAGTTTAACACATAGGTTACTTTTTTCCCGATTCCCACGGGAACGGCAGCCACGTGGGTGAAACCGCGGGCGGCTGCTAGTTTATAACAATAATAAATATTTCTAATACTCGCACCAATCAACCTAGCCTCAAAGTATGCTTACTTTACCGAATAAACACATATTATTGTACATATATAAGTATTTATGTGTAGACACATAAATACAATAAATTAATTGAAATGCTATCAGTGACGAGTTCACACATGATTTTTTTTGTCGTTTTTCTGATGACAAATTAACTGTTATGGCGAGTTTACGAAAACCCCAACAATGAAGAGAATTATAGAAGAGATATGCTACGACGTAGGCTCGTAGCACAATGTACATCGCTCGTAGATTTCTTCGCTTGATTTCCGTTACCGTGGGAATGCCAGTATGTGTGTATCGTATGTGAATTCATTTATATTGTTTTAGACTGCACACATATAATATAATTGGTTTTAGACATTTGACTTTATATTGAGACGTGAGATGATTGTCAATTTTTTTTTTAATGTTTTGTCTTCTTCCGATAATTGACTATTTTTTTTTTTGGCTTCTTCCGTTTTTCACAGAAATTCCGCCATGTCCCGTAGTGTCAAATAATATTAATGAATTGAATTGTTGACATTTCTGTCGGACATTCTTTTATTTTTTCATTAATATAATTGAGTTTTTTATGATTTTATAATTAAATAATGGCCGCACGCGTCGTTTCACTTTCTATGAGAATAAAGGAATCCCAATTATAACTTTTTTATTTTGCATTTTACAATGCTATTTTTATGTGATAAATATTAAACAAGAAAATATACTAGAAAAAAGCAACTAGTCTCATGTCGCCCTGACGGGAAAAATAGCATTGTAAAATGCAAAATAAAAAAGTTATAATTAGATGGCTGTTTCATCTTAATCGATAGTCAAACATCTGTAAAGATGTTTCTTTCGAATGCGAGGATATTTCTCTCATTGATGAAGTGACGGTGGCCAACACCGTATATAGAACGGTGAATATACTGGAAAAATTCGACGTGTCCTCATAGGTCTCTGTAGCATAATTGGTTAGTGCATTGGGCCGGACTCCCAAGGATGCGGGTTCGTATCCCGTCAGGGTGACATGAGACTAGTTGCTTTTTTCTAGTATATTTTCTTGTTTAACAAGAATCCCAATTTTTCTTGGGAAACTAACTTTCCTCGAAATGTAAGGAATATTAAAAAAAACAACGGGTTGCACTCCAGGAGTTCCGGCACAACACGGCTAAAGAAGTTTTCACTTAAGAAAATAAGCTTAATTGGTCCAGCCATTTTCAAGTTTGCGCTTAGCAACACATTTAATAATTAATTCATGTTCAATCAATTAAATAAATCGTGTTGTTTCCTTACATATACTATGTATCTGGGCCTGGTACAATCTGGGAACTTTCCGGTTGACCAGTAGAGTTTTTTTAGGAAGCTTACCTTTAAAAAAGTAAAAAATATATAATAAAAATAAATAATTTATTCAATAATAGAAAACATAATTATATATCACAAGTAATAGAACATTAACAGGTATTTTATTTCAATAATAAATTATTTCCTTAACCTTAGTACTTTTCGAGAAATCGTTTCCCAAAAAAACTCTTCTAGTCAACAGGGAAGATCGCCGATTGTACCTAAGCATTTTGTAAAACGAGGAATTCTAAAATCGACTTTCGAAATATATACAAAAAATATATAAAAAAAACTACTATCGGCTGAACGCGCTAACCAATGCGCTACGAAGCTTCTCATTTAGTTTTAACATTTTAATTTTTGCATTTTAAATGCTATTTTTATGTGATAAATATTAAACATGAACATATAGTAAAAAGAAGCAACTTACTTTTTTCTAGTATATTTCGATTTCCATTTGATCCACAATCTACCAATTCTTATTTTCATTCTGATTTCCATCTTTCTTTAGTTATTCTATCCAATTAAACAAATCGCGAAGAAAAATACAAGTGCGGACAAAACGGACGTTGAGATCGTAAGCACCACTCCTCAGGGACTGGGGCCATGCTAACAGAGAATCGTTAAAGACTACTTAGATCTGGATGACTACTCGAGCTCTCCAATAATTGCTCCAACATTTTAATTTATTTTTCTTAATTTCTTAATCTTACTGTACTTATGTATGATTGTGTAGCAGTTATCAGTACCTATCCATAACATAACTTCTTAATGTGTAGGTAATTATGTATGAACTAGCTGCTGCTCGTGAATTCACCCACGTGGTTCCCGTTCCCGTGGGAATATCGGGATAAAAATATCCTATATTCATCACCAGGCTATCTACTATCTGTGTACCAAATTTCATTAAAATCCGTTCAGTAGTTTCGGAGCCTATTCAATGCAAACAAACACACAATAATTTTTTTCCTCTTTATATTATTATTATTATTAGTATAGATGTGTATCCGTGATCTATATTAAAGTCACGAGCATTTTTTTTTTTTTATTTGATAGGCAAAGCTCTTGACCGCTATCTTGCCTGACGGAAAGCGAAGATGCGATCTAGGATGTAACGCGCTTGCCTAGAAGATACCTATTCACTCGTGACTTGAAGACCCCCAAATTTTAAGTGTCAGGAAACACAGACCCAGGCAGAGAGTTCCGCTCTTTGGCGGTACGGATGATAAATTTTAATGTCGAGTCAAAACGCTTAGTGGGACATTAGGGTATATCCTACTAATATTATAAATGTAGAATTTGTTAGGATGTTTGTATGTTTAGATGTTTTTACTCTTTCACGCAAAAACTTCTAGACCGATCTGGATGAAATTTGACACAAAGATAGAGATGATAGCCTAGATAAAACTAATATACTTTATATACTTTTTACCCCGATATTTCCACGGGAACTGGAACTACGCGGGTGAAACCGCAGACAGTCGCAAGTCAACCATATAATTGTGGCACCTATTTGTACGTCTGGTTGTCCGATGAAAAAATGGGGATGGTGGAATGAGCCTGTGCAATTCTGCCGCACACTTCCCGAAATGGAACCTATAAAATACGAATAGGCTAGCTACCTTCCGTCTATGTTCAAAGCTCTTTATCTTATTATAAATAGATAAATAATATATTAAGTACTTAAACCTCTCTGTGATAACAAAAGTCATTAAGTAATATAATGTGACAAACATTATATTACTTAATGACTTTTGTTGTCACAGAGCGTTTTGTATCCGTGTGTAAAGTTCGATCTGCCTCCTGATTATGTAACTTGCTTCTATCAACGTTTGATTGAAAATGCAGTTACATTGCTGCTTTAGTAAAAATCAATGTGATAACTATCTTAATAAAGCAGCAATGTAACTGCACTTAAAATCAATTTCAATCAAAATCTGTTAGCAACAGACTTAGATAATCAACTAGCAGTGTTTACTCTACTCTAGCTAGCTATTGGTCGTGACTGTACCTATCCATATTATCACTTCTTAATTGAACTAATCTTGGGCTAGGTTATTGATGTGATTGTATGTTAATTTTAATATTTTTTTACTTATCTCAGATTCAGACAATATACAGTAATGATAATGATGTATGATTCGACTACACTCGGGTGCAAATAAATCGCACCTTTACGTTATTTACATACAAACATGCTGACTTGACGATCTAATAAATAAAAAAGTATGTGTAAAAAAGTTTGCGAGACAAAATGTGCAACTAATCAATTAGCATTTAAACAAAAGAAAAAACTTCTTGATTTCAAAAACTTACAGTAAACCAAATTTTGAAAGGTTTTTATTTTTTATTGTTGGATAGGTAATGCGCTCGACCGCTATCTTGCGTGATGGAAAGCAAAGATGCGATCTAGGATGTAACGCGCTTGCCTAGAAGATACCTATTCACTCGTGACTTAAAGACCCCCAAATTGTAAGTGTCAGGAAACACAGACTCTGGCAAGGAGTTCCACTCTTTGGCGGTGCGAATGATAAATGTCTAGTCAAAACGCTTAGTGCGACTCTTGGGTATATCAACCATATAATTGTGGCACCTGTTTTTACCCGTTTACGTCTGGTTGTTCGATGAAGAAATGGGGATGGTGCAATGAGGCTGTGCAATTCCGCTGCACACATCCCGAAATGTAACCTGTAGAATACGGATAGACCAGCAACCTTCCGTCTATGTTCAAGGCTCTTCAATTTATTAAATAGATCATATTAGGATGCGATTTATTTGCACCCGAGTGTATTTTTTTATTTATTTCCGTTTATTTGGGATAACAACAACCATTAATTACCTAAAATAACTTAGGTCTAATTACTACTGCTAAGGTCAATGATAGTTATCCTCGATATTAATATACAAAAGTTGCCGAAAAGTTAATATCCTTACAAAGTGCGAATAATTTAAGTAAATGTGAGTGTAATTATCTTTGTCAGCATTATAGAATAGAGTTAAGGAAACCGTAAAGAAATGGACTAAATGATTTTAGAATAATGCGTAAAGTTAACTGAGTGACAACTTACAAATTCTAATGGGTAGTTAATGTATGATGGATAGAATCTGGGTGTAAACATTTGCCAATCACTATGATATTTTTAACCAGGAGAACCAAAAGGAGGTTATCAATTTTTTGCCTATATTTTTATATGTATTCACCGATTTCTCGAAGACGACTGTAACGATTTGAATGTTTAAAATCGTTACAGTCGTCTTCGATTATTTATAACATCAGATATGACCCCAAGTTGATCCCATTTTTTTTTATTTGGAATCGATTCAGTAGTTTTCTAGAAATCTTGAAAAAAATGTCGTCGTAACTGTTACCTAGATGACAGTAATAGTTCATTGACCGATTTTACTGAACGTAAGTACGAAGCTATTCTTATTTAAAAAAAGGGGAAAAATTTAAAAGAAATAAAACCGACTCCAAACAGTTCAAAAAGCAGTTGAAGTCGGTGTCAAATTAAACATGAAAATTATGACTCGGTTCAATACATAACCAACCAAACCAACTAAAATAAATTGACAATCACAAACAAAAAGAGATATGAATGACAGAATTTACAATCTATGGTCCTACACAATACGACACATATGTGAATGAGTTAAACTTTTGTCCCTTCAACAAATAATAATTGTATTTTTAAAAAACTTAATGAAACATTATCGTACAATAGTACAAAAATGTTTAATGATTATATAGTCCGACTATTTCATAATAAATATAATAATTATCGTTTTAGTGTATCTTGTTTATAATATTCTTTAAATAACTGCTTAAAATCCTAAGCTCTCACAATACAAAGCAAATCTTAATAAATAGTCAATAAGAAAAATAATGTCAACCTTTAAAAATATATCTTATTCTACCAAGAGCAATAAAATAGCAAAAGCAGGACAATAAAATATAAACCAAACGGTCATTATCCTGAAACGTAATCGATCATGTCCGTGATTATTATTTCAAACAGTAGATTTACATATTATGGACCCAAAGATAAGTCAGACAATGAAAAATGATTTCCGCCCAAAATAAAGGTCTGTTGGAATATTCTCTAGAAACACGTTCATTTTATATTAACATTTCAAAATTTTACCAAAAGCTGCTCTTTTACCTAAACTTAAATGAAACAACGCTAAAAAATTAATAAGCGCTGAGAAAGCACCAAACCCACACCGTAATAAAAAAAACTCACCTGTAATTACGTTTCGGAAACCGCTTCACAGAACAGAATGTATATCCTACGTAAACTATACCCACAGGTCACACGCCACTAAGAAAACGAAACTTAATAAAAAAAAATACAAACTGTTGTTCCACAGATGAATCGCACGTTTTCAAATTTGGAATCATCCCGTGCGTACGGCTCGCACCGCGTGATCTAGCCCCACGGGAATATTGGGCTACATTTTTTCGTGTTTATTTATCAAGATGGCGGCTTGCGCGGCGCGTTGAGTCACGGGAGCGCGCCTGGTCGTACTGACGGGGTAGAAAACCCCTATACTCCAATACTACGGGCCATAGATTATATTGCAATACTGCGCAGAAGCCTTAAGCGATTTCCTGGTTTACATCCTCACAAAATTTCGCATTTATAACCTTAGTAGGGTAAAAAGATTTTATAAGTAATTAAGAATTTGGTCCAAGTCAAAGTTTACGAAATGACACATTCTATTCTCGGTACACACATTCTAGGTACAGACTTCAAAAGAAGACTGACCCAACTAAGTGATCATGTTCTCTAACAGGTTGGAGAGAAAGACGGGGCATGAAAGGCAGGTAACTTAACCGTTGTAGCTACATGAAAACGTTCTTAGGAAAACATCCTATATTTTTCACCATTTTGTCATCAAAAAAATATATTTTTGAAAACTGCCCGTTATCCTGCTCTCTGTTCATTTTTTATTAATTATTATTCTGTGAATGCAGTTAAAAATTTCTTGAAAAATTAGAAAGGGTTTCCTAAGACCGTTTTCATGTATGTAGCTATAATAGATAAGGTACAGTCACGGCTTTATACTTTGACCTTGAAAGCGCCCTTACATCACTCGTAATAGCGGCGGTTTTCGTAGTGCAAATGTAAAGCCGTAGCTGTATTGACTGTACCTAGCCTTCAAGCCCTGCCTTAACTTTCCACCCTGTATATTGTTATTCTATGTTTACTAAAAATCATTTGAAGAAATGATTGATATGTCGAAGGCATATTGCAGAATTAGTAGTTTTACAAAATGCCAAGGCAGATTGTAAACTCATACAAAGTCCGATTAGCTAATTATACTGGTATGATTTGGGTTAGAATAGTTGTTAGGTTATTGATAGGTTCCCTGGAGCTGCATTATAGCGAACTGGTGCAATAAGCTCGCCTGAGTCAGGCTTTCAAAATCATGTTTTACAATAGGCCTAGGCATTTTGTAAAACGGTGAATTCTAGAACCCTCCTTCGACAGATACATTACATAGATTTTAACGACCTGTTTGGCGCAGGGGTACTAAACTCCCTTCTGCGCCAGAAGTCCCGGGTTCGATCTCCGGACAAGACAAATATTTGTGTGCTTGAACATGTCTATTTGTCTTGATCTGGATGTTTAATATTTATATTATGTTTGTATTAACAAAAAAAAGAATATATAATATTTATTTATTTATTATTTATTTAATATAAAAATAAACTACATAGAACACTACTGAACCGATTTGGATGTTTAGCACACAAATGGTCGAAAGCCTGGATTAAAACATAGAATATTTTTTTATCCCACTATCCCACTACGGGAACGGGAACCATGTGGATGAATCCGTGGGCGGCGGCTAGTGACTCAATAAATACAGACTTCATTCACAAAAATGTGAGTGTTTATCATTTTTAGAAATATTAGGCAAAAACCTTTAACGTTGCCGAGTCACATAATCTTTGGTCGGTTTCAGGGCAGGTTGGAGCGGGACAAAAGATAACGAAACAAGCTTAGCCAAAGAAGACGGCATTATATTGACGGGTGCTGGAGTTTGACCAACTTACTTTCACTTCAAATAAAATATGAGAGCCTAAGTCAAGAAATTATTGAGTTTACCATCGATTTTTGCCATTGTTGTAGTGTAAAGTGATACAGTGGACTCGTTAAGACCGTTCCCAGCGGCCCTACCATCTTCCGTTAGAAACCATCATGTCATAAGAACTTTGGAGTTTCACACAAGTACTTTTCGTAGTAACACGTGTTGTGAGGCACCATTTTTAACTCAAATCTACCATACATTTTATGTATAAGTATACTACAAAATATATTTACTTGACATTGAATTGAATTTTATCGCGAGCAAGCCATTAATTAAGAAAAAAGATAAAAACGTTTTGTTTTTATTGAAGTTGTCACATTATGACACACTTCGCACTATGAAGGCGATGATTAGGCGAAGACGTCACAAAACTTCCGTCAAAAACAAACTTACTTAGATTCGTAGTACGAAATAGCATTGCAAGATTGAAACAATACTGCGTTAAGGGGCTACTCGACTGGAGCCAGATATTAATGTAAAAAGGATGCGCGCGAGAGCGAGACTGATTTTGCAGATTAAGCGAAATATCCACGAAATCACTTCGTAGTAAATAACTACAGGGAAAAAAGAAAATGAAACTATACAATCCTAAATATTATTGGTGTTCACTAATTAAACCAATTTTCAATAGTATAAAATGTAACCCATTTAAGAAGAATCCGTATTTTTAAGGGGTCATTTCTAAAAGAAAAAGTGTGAAGGCAATATCATAAAATGAATGAATGAATGAATGAATAAGAGTTTATTTGGATACATACATGAGACAATTACAATTTTATAGCAAAAAAAAGAAAAATAAAGAAACTAAGGTGTACAGTTATATTGTCTGAAGTGGATGTCTCACGGCTGCAGCCAAAAAGGAAGTCAATTCAGCATTTTGCCGGACCCAAAGAGCTTGGCGCTGATTTTCAATTGACGCCTGGACATTCTTTTTGACAAAAGGATGCCAAATATGCCGATGCCAACCATAATATTTCATTTAGCAATGCTCATATGACAAGTCCCGCATACTAGATAAAAAAAGATAATTATTAAAACTATTAAAATTAGTAAATACAAATCTAGACTTACATAAACTTAAAATCGACAAATAATCACACCCTGCTGCGCTCAACAAAATCGTGTTTCTGAAACTATACAAATTTAAATAACTGTATGAAGAATTATCTTATTACCAGATTTGTAACATCTTTATCGTCCTATAGTTTTATGCCAAAAAGGACATAATCTTTCGGTATAGCGTCTTAAGAGATGGCGGTGGGCCCCCTGGACTCCCAGGCTTGGCCTCGGTGACCCGGTGACCAAAACGGTTTAACCTTGACCTTTTAGTAAGGAAGCCATAATAAAGGGTAACTAGATACGAAAACATTTTTTCTTCACCGACTAAATGAACACCGTTCTTTTTTTTACGATAATACTTTTTATGGATACGTTTGGTGTTATATTTATTTTCACCTCACACGCTAGCAAAAGGAGGTTTATTCATTCAGTTTTTGCGTAGAAAGTACTTTTTTTAATTTAATACTTAAAAATATGTCATAATGCGTTCCGAATTTTACTTTTAATTTGAAGACGATAGGCGTTGAGTTCGAAATTGAATGAAACAGTTTAATAAGCCATAGCTGCCGGTGACTGTACATTATTGTACAGCATAAGATATTCAAACTTTGAGAGCTCAGACTGCAGGTGTCCAGACACACAAAGGATGCCAAGAATATTACTTCTTAGCCTTTTGCATAATAAAAGTTGAAGTTGAGCAAAAGCAATTGTTCCGTCTGGAGGACGTAATAAGCGCAGGACTTGTTGCAGTGACGTTGAATTTAATTCTGTACTTTGAAACCTTGCCGTTTTACTAAGAGCTTCATTCTTAGGAAAAGAAGATTTTTTATTTTTTTTAAGTATTATTTTTACTTTCTTTATTTTTTAGGGTTCCGTACCTCAAAAGGAAAAAAAGGAACCCTTATAGGATCACTTCGTTGTCCGTCCGTCCGTCTGTCAAGACCGTTTTTTTCAGCAACGCGTATAGGTATCAAACTGAACTTTATATCTAATACTCAGGTCTACTGTCTCTTGGAGCTGTGAAAAAATCAAACTTCTAAGCCAAAGCAATCAAAATATACAGCCGTTTATACCAAAAATTTCCGCAAAAACCTACAGGGTCCCGTGAACTTAGAATCTTGAAATTTGGTACGAAGTAACATCTTATAGTACAGATAAAGTAAAAAATTGCGAAAATCGTACATTTTTAGTTCTTCTTCTTTGTCGTTTCGCTCTTGGCAGAGCGGTCGTGGTCACGTTGAGGCGTCCACGTCGGTGGTAGAGGCGGACACAGCTTGCCGCACAATCTCCCGCCATCTCTCCCGGTTGGTAGACTGTCTGGCGCAGTCAGACACGCGGTTACCCACAGCGGATTTTACTTGGTCAGTCCAGCGCATCGGTGACCTGCCACGTGATCTGGTACCCTCTACTTTTCCCTGTACGACCAATCGCTCTATGGAGTCGTTGTCCCGCCTAGAGACATGGCCAAAGTATTGCAATATGCGCGACTGTACTACGGCCGATAAACGCTGCCTTATGCCGAGCTCCTGGAGTATGGACATATTGGTGCGGAACTCCGTCCACGATATCCCCAGCATCCTCCTCCAACACCACATCTCTAGAGCATCTATCTTCCCCTTTTCCAACTCGCGCACTGTCCACGTCTCTGCCGCGTAAAGAAAAATGGGGAATACAAGTGTTCGCACGAGCCTAACTTTGGTGGCTTTAGTAATGTTACGATTCCTCCATACTTTCCTTAACTTCTCCATCGCAGTTCTGGTTATGGCCATACGTCGTTTGACTTCATCTACGCAGCCGCCATTGTTTGAGATTAAAGCTCCAAGATATACGTAGGTTTGGACCACGTCGCAGTTCGCAATCTGTGTGACTTCGGGCGAGTTGTCGTTGACGCGATCTACGATCATAATCTTGGTTTTAGATCGGTTTATCTTCAACCCAAAGGTCAGGCTCACGCGCTCCATTTTGAGAAGTAATTCCTCCATAAGGCCATTATTACTCGCAAATAGGGTGGTGTCATCTGCATATCGTAAGTTCGCGATTTTGTGTCCACCAACATTTTTAGTCACATCATATAATAAAAAATATTTTTGAAAATTTTAAAGTTACTACCATAACTATGACTCGATTGTCGTGATGGGTGAACTTTTACTTATATACCTACAGGTTTGTAAGGAACCCTCGGTGCGCGAGTCCGACTCGCACTTAGCCGGTTCTTTGATATCACAAATATACATTAGCGGCTGCCCGCGGTTTCACCCGCGTGTTTCCTGTTTCCGCGAGAATATCGGGAAAAAAAATAACCTGTGTGTTATTCCATTACTTGAAGTCCCTACATACAAAATTTCATCCAAATCTGTTCAGTATATTTTGCGTGAAAGAGTAACAAATAACACACAAACAAATAAAAAAGAAACAAACAGACATACTTCCGCATTCATAATATTAATAGGAGGTAGGCAAAAAGAAGGAAAGAAGACAATATTAAAAGCAGACACAGGAAGAATAAGCGTTCAGTCCTGTAGGGCTAGCACGAAAAACTATCGAATAATATCGAGGACGTAATGTCAAAAAATTTAGTTCCGTTTACGTCCGGTAGGAACGCTGCTCAATGTGTCAATACAATAACTCTTTATTAAAACACCTTATACATATTACATAAAGTTTTAATGAATTGAAGCGTTATAAGGGCGGTCTTATCGCTTAAAGCGATGTCTTCCAGACAACTCACAGTATGGAGAGGTTGACAGAAAAAAAAGCAAGCAAGGTGTATAATAATGGACAGAAACAATTATAAATATTATAATTATAAGTCAATGTTATTGATTTAATCCTACCTAATAAAGATTAAATGTAATTCCATATTTTACTAAATTTTTAAAAAACTAGATTTTTAACACTCTTGTCAATTATAAGTGGTGGAGTATAGTCGGAAAAGAAGACGCGAGCATCCACGATGCAAACGTTACACGGTCAGTACGCAAAAATTGTGTATGCATTGTAAACAAAATTTAAAACACGCGAGCGGTTTCCTATGGCTGCGTTCTGGCCTTGTATAAAATTGAAAAAATGAAAATTTTAAAATAGAAAAATATTGGAAAAAATCACCTCGGCCACAAGCGAATTCTGAGATGGGACACGCACCCACGACTTTTGGAAATACGGTCTGATACTTACCACTGAGCTACCGAGACTTGCGGACCACCGTCGAAATTCTCCAATACTTTTATATTTTTAATACGCTGTAGGTCAGCGTTGTTACATCAATGCTAGGAATATCCTTGCATTCGGAAGAAACATCTTTTCAGGTTTTTAACGATCGATTAAGATGCAACAGCCAATAATTTATGATTTTTGAATTTTTACTTTTTTCAATGCTATTTATAAACTTATGATAAATTTTAAAATAGAAAAATATTGGAAAAATCAACTCGGCAACAAGTGTAGTCCCATCTGAGAATTCACAGACGAAAAAGACGCAGCTCAGTTTACGTCCGGTAGGAACGTTCTACTCAATACTACTAATATTATAAATGCGAAAGTATGTCAGTTTGTGTGTTTGTTACTGTTTCACGCTAAAACTACTGAACGGTTTAAAAAAATGATTATAAATAATTGCATTTAATCAGACCAATTATCCAGCCCACACGTTAATTAAGTTTCACGAAGAACTTGTGTTATGGATACTAGATAACGGATAAACATACTCATACACCTTTTTTTGTAAATACATACATAATATTCATAATATACATATCACACTCAAACCAAGACAAATAGACATTTTCATGCACACAAATATTTGTCTTGTCCAGGGATCGAACCCGGGACCTCTAGCGCAGAAGGTGGGCTTAGTACCCCTGCGCCAAACAGATCGTCATTTTGGATAAAAGATAGCCTGGAATATAACATAGGATACTTTTTATCTCGATATTCCCACGGGAACGGAAATATCGCGTGTGAAACCGCGCGTCATTGACATTCATTGTTTTACGGTACGCCCTCGATACGTCTTCGAAGGTTTTTCGTGCTAGGGGTACTGTAAAGCGTCGTTATAATAATAATAATAATAAATTTCATAAAATCATACCAATTATCTAGCCCATTTTAAGTTTCATGAAGAACCTATGTTATGGATACTAGATAACGGATAAACATACTAATGTTTTCTTGTAAATACACACATAATATACATCTTAAGTTTCTTCGCGCACTCATAATTGAAATAAAACAACTTTTGCGGAATATTTAGTGCGATTTGTTTACCCGAAATATATATTTGGTACTATAATTTTTAGGTTTATTTGAGTTTTTTTGGTATCCCGACGTTTCGGCACCTTTTCAGTTGCCGTGGTCACGGGTTGACTAGCTACGTATAATTATAGTACCATAAATTATTTAAAAATATTCTGCAAAAGTTGTTTTATTTCATAATATACATATTAAACACCCAGACCAAGACAAATAGACATGTTCATGCACACAAATATTTGTCTTGTCCGGGGATCAAACCCAAGACCATGCTGTAGGTAAACCGTACGTAGGTTCTAATGTTTGTATATTATGTCTAAACTAATAAATGTTGTAGCATTACCAGCTACTTTAATTAAAATCCCATTAACAAGTGTAATTGAAAATACACTTAAATAACATTACCTACCATTATTAACTAATATCAGTGCGACATGAATAAATTGAATTGAAAAAATGTTTATTGGAAGCAAAGGTAAGTATGTATATGGTGATCTCCTTGATTTCCTGATACGACTCAACACTTAAATTCTTTTATTAACCGCCTCTGTGGTCTAGTGGTACAACCACCGGTATCAGACCCAGGGGTCCCGGGTTCGATTCCCAGCGGGGGTACATATTGTATTCGGTTTGATTGGTAGTAGGACTTGTTCTAAGTCCATCTGGCTAGCTACCACCATCTTATCTAAGCATGACGCCATAACAACAATGTTTTCAGCATTGTGTTCCGGCAGTTTGAGATAAGATAGCCAGTTCCTCAGTAGCTGAGGATTCCGGGACAGGCTCGCTTCCATCTTCAGCCTTATCAATACTTAACATCAGGTATGATGAAGGCTAACACCCAAATTCTAAGTCGTTCCTCCAAAACTTACTCGTCCTCAACTTAACGAAACCTCATTGAAAACCTCTTCAAAATACTCCTCGAAATCGGTATTCTTAGTCATAACTCCGTAAGGACCTGGAGGAGCCAAAGAGTACGTAGCCACTCCGTGTTAGGCCTAGCGCACACTACAACTTTTACCCACGACGAGGTTGAGTGGAGTGTAAAAAGTTTTGGAGGAACGACTAGAATATGGGGGTAAGAGTCTACCCGTCATTCATTAAAAAAATAAATCTTTAAAATACATAAGTTAATTAAACTATCCATAAAAAATACTATTCTAAAATGCTTGCCATATGTTTGCTCGTAAGCATGTTGTTTTTAGTAATCTTTCTTTGTTTTCAGTATTTTCATCATCAGCAGTGGTATTAATAACATTGTCTATTTTAGTTGGCTCTGATGCCAAAAACGGTATTAAAAAAACAACAAAACCGCCTTTTAAATTGCCGCGTTATGATGATGTCAACAGACGACTTAGTACAAATGCGGATACAGAGAAAAGTAATACAAATAATTGGAACTTTAAAGAGTATTTAAACAAGTTTAGACCAGTAAACGTTTGGGAGAAATTATACCTCAAGAGGAAAGCTCAGGGTTTAAATATTTCCATAGAAAAAGATTTATATGATCTCATTGAAGGTAGGATCACATAGCGGTATGATATTTTCAAATCTTTTTCTCGTCATACATCGAAGAAACTTGGGTTGCTATACGCTCATATATAAGCGTTTCACTCTAGGAGCGCGGAAATTTAACTACTAAACGTACCAGGGGCCGTATCGCGCAAGTGGCGTCGGCAAAGAAATCGGCTTCATTTGACAGATGGTAGTGACACATTGCTGCTTCTTTTTGATACAAATCAAAACCTACCAAAGACTAAGAGCAATATGTCACATCCATCTGTCAAATGAAGTCGATGTCGATGCCGACGTCACTACCGCGGTACGGCCCCTGGGGCCGTACCGTGCAAGTGGCGTCGGCAAAAGAAATCGGCTTCATTTGACGGATGGATGTGACACATTGCTGTTTCATTTTGACACCCCTGGCTCCCCCGGTAGCCGGCGGGACTCAATGAATTAAAACTAAGAGACTTCGATTTCATTTGCAGGTATGGATGAAACTGATGAAATTCTAGGCATCAAACTCAACAGCACCGTCAGCGGGCGAAGAAGCAAGTTCTTACCGCCAGGCCGCATCGACTATGGACACGACCACGACTACTACACCGTACGCCGAAGGCTATACGAGCTCATACTCCACACCATGTATTGGACCCGAAACAAAATGACCGTAATGCAAACTTTCAGGAAAAAGTACCAGAGTTCGAAGATCTACAAAATGGGCTTCATGATGTGCAAAAATGATATAGCTTGCAAAATGTTTCACCGGTTTGCGTTCAGAGCGCTCTCGACTTGCATGCGTACGTACTGGGATGAACAGAACCGGTACTATCCAATAGAAACACTTCATGCTGAAGAGAGATTAATGAACAAATGGATGGATATTACATTACTGACCGATTTGATCGAAAGAAACGATATATCTTGCAGAGAGATGTTACCAGCAGTATCTAAAAATAGGGAACAGGCTTGGGTATTCTATGATTAAATTAATGGAATTGTTGTTTTCATATTGTATTTTAAAGAAATTTATTTTTTTTGCCTTCTAAGGGCCGCTGCTTGAGCAATTGTGCCACAATTTGTGGGTATGCAGGTTAATAGCGGTGATTCGTTATCAAGCCGCAAAAAAAACATTTATCAATTTGTTTTCAATTTATTTTATTTTATTTGTTTATTATATAAAAAGCATAAATATGGAGTTATTGTTTTGTAAACATTATTTCTTTTTGTTCTATTCCAATAAAAATAAAAAAGTTTAATTGTTTAACGTACTTACTCCTTTTTATTACCTTACAAATGATGATACATTTTTCTCAAAAATTGATTCCAAATAAAGGTTTAACTAAGTTTAATAATGGGTTTTTTAGAACAAAATGTACGAAGAACCTGAACGATGTTAGAACCTTTGGGTTAATCCCTGAGGATCCCATTCCCCGAGGATCCTGTCCCGGAGGATCCCGTTTTGTCTTCTTAACCTTAATCAACACTATGTTCGCATTCGGGATCATCATCACCGATAAATCGATATCTTGCACCTAACTCTGCCTCAGTTCCGTCGACAGTTGCAAATGCACTACTGTACACCTGCATGCGTAGCATGAGCACCTCGACAAAGCTCTCTCGACACTTTTCTCGCGCGAGCGTATTGTCTGTCCCGTTCACACCGTACTGATATAAGCGAGTCGCGGTGCGCATGCTACGCTGGCAGATTGAGGCGGGTATCGTAATTTATTTTTTTATCTATCTTGTATATTTTAGTTTCAATTGTGTTTAATTTAATTGTTTTTTTTTTTCATTTCTACCTTTGCTTAATTTAATTGTTAATTTTATTTTATTGTTTACTATTAGATTTAATTGAATGCTACTGCTTTTTATTATCAGTGTTTTTTTTCTTTCTCATTATTTATTATGTAGCAATCTCTAGTTTAAGTTTATTTCTTTTTCTTTTGGAAGCTACTAGGCATGCATAAGCTCGGATTCTGATCTAGTTCTATACCTAATTTAAATATAATATAGTTTGTTTTTTTTATTGTAATCTGTTGTGTATGCTCATAAATAAATCTGGGACCAGGGGCCCTACCGCGTAAAAAATATGGATATGGCTTCATTTGACAGCTAAATTACCATGTAAGGTAATTTTATGAGCTTCAACTCAAATTCAAATTCAAATTCAAATTCAAATTCAAAGATTTTTATTCAAATAGACTTATAGATAAGTACTTTCGAATAGTCCAAAATTTTTTTTCCCTACCAGCCATTCAGGACATCTTTTAACTGATAAGAAGAACGGCCGCAAGAAACTTATCAGCTTTAACAGAAACAACAACATTTACAATGGAACATGTTGTTGCCAAGCACAAATTTACAATTTTGAAATATATTTAATATAAGAGGAAAATTTTCCAATATTTAATTATTAGAATATTTTCCTTTTATCTAATTTATAATAGTTATGTTTTATGTTAGTATCACATCCATGCATTTTGGTCTTTTAAATAATCATCTACCTTGTAATAACCTTTGCTTAAGAGTGTCTTTTTAACATATATTTTAAATTTATGCAAAGGCAGCTCTATCAATTGTTGTGGAACTTTATTAAAAAAAGCTATACCTTTCCCCAAAAACGAGCGTCTACATTTTTCAAGTCGAAATTTTGGAACGGCAAGCTTATTCTTATTTCTAGTATTAAAATTATGGACATCGCTATGCTTAATAAATAAATCAAGATGTTTCCTTACATATACTATATTATCATAGATGTATTGTCCCGCCAAAGTTAGTATATTAATCTCTTTAAACAAATCCTTAAGAGAATCTCTCCGTCGAAGGTTGTAAATGGCGCGCACAGCTCTTTTTTGAAGTATAAAAACATTTTCTATATTAGCTGCTGAGCCCCACAACAACAGGCCATAGGACATTACACTATGAAAATAGCTAAAGTAAACTAGTCTTGCCGTTTCAATATCAGTTATGAGCCTTATTTTCTTTATTGCGAAAGCCGCAGAACTAAGTCTACTCGACAAGGCTTCAATATGTGGATCCCATTGCAGCTTTGAATCCAATGTAATGCCAAGAAATTTTGTACTCTCAACTAACTCTACTACATTCCCATTCAAATTGATATGCATATCGACCTGCACTACGTTAGGTAATGAGAATCTAACAAACTTGGTTTTAGAAGGGTTAAGAGACATATTATTACTGTTGAACCAGTGTGCGACTTGAGAGAGAGCACTATTTACTTCGTCAGAACAATTGTTTCCTCTATCAATTTTAAAAATTAAAGATGTATCATCTGCAAATAGTACTGTCTCACATAAATTACTCGTGTAATGAGGGAGATCGTTAATATAAATTAAAAACAGCAAAGGGCCCAATATTGAACCTTGTGGCACGCCCATAATAATGGGGGCTCCAGTAGAAGCAGTATTATTGACAATTACTTTTTGATTTCTATTGTGCAAGTATGACTGCAAAAGGCTAACAGATTTCTTAGAGACACCATAATGTTCAAGTTTCTTTAAAAGTGTAACGTGATCAACGCAATCGAAGGCTTTAGACAGGTCACAGAATATACCAATTACGTCTTGCTTGCCCTCCCAAGCCTCAAAAATATGTTTGAGGAGTGCAATGCCAGCATCAGTAGTATTTTTACCTTTAGAAAAGCCGAACTGATTGTTATGAAGGATTCGATTTATTGTTAAATAGTCTAATAATTGAGAGTATATAACTTTTTCAAAAATTTTACTAAGTGCCGGTAGTACTGAAATCGGTCTAAAATTTGTAGGGTCACTTTTGTCACCCGATTTAAAAAGAGGAATAAGCTTACTACATTTCATTAAATCGGGAAAAGTACCTTCATCTATGCATTGATTAAAAATGAAAGCTAAATATGGAGCTATTGTATCAATAATTGATTTAATAATGTTGGTTGACATGTCCCATAAATCTTCAGTCTTTTTAATATTTATAGACTTGAAAGCTTTTAAAATGTCTTCACTATTAATATGTTTAAAATTGAATACTTTATTACACTTATCAACACAAGACTCTAAGAGGGCAGCAGCAACGTTTGGACAGGAATTCAACTTACTGGTAGTTTCTAAGGGTACCCGAGAGAAGAAATCTTCAAAAACACGGGCAACCTCAACGTCAGATTCAATTAATTTATCACCAACTTTAAGACAGAAGGATTTTACATTATTTTTAGTTTTCCCAGTTGATTGGTTAATAATATTCCAAGTAGCCTTTATTTTATTATCCGCTAATTTGATTTTATTTGAAAAGAACATCGCCTTAGCAGCTACACATACATTTTTAAACATTTGAGAATACTTCCTGACATATCCAATAAAATTTGGGTCACAGGAAGTATGCTTTGACGCATAGAGGTCATATAGTTTCCTTCTGCTTGTGTAAATTCCCGGCGTGGCCCAATCACTAAACTTTACTTTATCCGAATTACAATTGATCACTTTTTGCTTAAATGTTTTACTAAATTCGTCTTCAACCACATGAAATAAATCATTATAAAGATAATTAGATTCCATATTAGGAACTGGTAAAGACTCAATTTTATTAATAACATTGTTTCTAAATTCATCTATGCCCTTTTTAGTTATTGGCCTGCACACAATTTTCCGCTTAGGACAGACATGATGGTGCTCTATAGAGGCTTGTTGTCCACTATGGTCCGATTTAATAACATTTATTATAGATTTCTCAGTGACTACACAGTTTGAAAAAATGTTGTCTAAACAGGTGGCAGATGTGGGTGTTATTCGGGTAGGCTCATTAAAGGTATGTGATAGATTAAACGATTTAAATAAATTTAAAAATCTACTTGCTAGCTTCGACAACTTTGAGTCTAAAATGTCAATATTAAAATCCCCACATATGACAACCTTTTTATTACTTTTACTAGTTATTCTTAAAACTTCCTCCATAGTGGACTCAAACTCTGGGTAATTACTCTGAGGGGGTCTATAAACACATATTACAATTATTTGGTCTAGTTCCACACAAGACAATTCAATTATTCGTTCAATTGAGAGGGATATTATATCTTTGCGCTCTTTGTACTGAAAATTATTATGTAAAATTATAAGAGACCCTCCTCTAATAGCAGATTGCCTACTAAATGAACTCACAATTCTATAATTATCCAGATTTAAAATTACTTCATGACATTTTAACCAATGCTCAGTGATACACAACACATCAACATTTTCACAGTTTAAAAACAAACATACTTCTAGGTCTTTGTCAGAAAAGCCTTGTATATTTTGATGAACAATTTTTAAACATTTTGGCTTTACTCTTGTCAACACTGGGCTAGAGGACACCTCTGTTGTCTCTAATGGTAATTTAAATTAACCAAGTCAGTGTTGGGATTCAATAGAATCAAATTACTTGGAACAGATTCCAAAGTTATATTACAAATGTCAGAATTTAACTGCTCAATAAAAGCAGAGGTTTTTATAGCCAGATTATTGGCTAAATGTTTAAAATAAAAAGATAGCGTAAGCGCTATTTGTCTCTTATAATAGTGAGGCAGATAGTAATTATCTTTTGTCAAGTTAAAATTATTTAACAAAGGATTTATGTCAATTATATGTAGCTTTTCAGTGTTATGAAAGGCTACTGTGTTTAATGATAAGTTTAAGTTGTATCTTAACTTATTTTCTATCTCTGTGAAACTTTGACTGTAGGGAAATGTAAACATTACAACTTTCCTAACATTTAAAGAGCATAGAGTGTTAACATAAGATATCAACTGTTGTTTCTTGACATTAGCCCTATTCCCCATCAAAATTATGATATTTGTGTTATCACTATAAGATTTCCCAACAATTGTTTTCATTATATCATTTATACTTGAACCAGGCATACAATAATTAACAATATTTTCCTTTGAATTTTTCTGAATTAAATGGCCTAAGTTCTTCCCAATGTCATCACAGAACATAATTGTTTTAGTATCACAGTTTTTAGCAGCAGAAGGGGACATACTTTTATTGCATTGCAATAAACTATCAGAAAGAGAAACAGAGTTGGTTAGTAAATCACCCACCTGAGCAACTTGGCCTGATGAGTCATTTTGACTTAAACAAGTGTTGGCAATCATACAACTACAGCTGCATTTCTTACCTAGTGACTCAAACCGATCTGTGTTAAAATTACAAATGTCTATCATGTCATTTGCAGCAATTTTTTGATAATTTAGCTGTTTGCGAGAGAACTCACTCAAGTTAGTATACATTTCCCTCAGTGAAAGTTCCAAATTGTCAATTTTGTTACCTAATTGAATATCCAACATATCATTTTTTTTATTGTTATTACATGATTCCAACTTAATCACATTTAATTTTTCCAACAATTGGCTACGTTCTTTCCTTAAATCACTATATCTATTATAATAATTTTGTCTTTTAACCAATTTTTGTGTTTTCTTTATATATCTATTAATCTTAATATATTTTTTTAATTTCTTCCCGCTACTGAAACGACAATAATTTTTTATGTATAAACATGGTCTACTAACATCGTTGACACATTCTAAAGGTGAATCGTCACCTGTTGCAAAATTACATTGAGATAACTCATTGAACAGGCTTTGAGAGTGCTTTTCTTCTATGATACTTTTATTTTCTTTCTCTAATTGAAGTGCTTTCTTTTGAGAAAGAGACAATCTTATTTCAAGGTCAGTAATGCGACTCAATGCCTGTTCATGGGTGTCAGAACAATCCCTAAATGACTGAATGAAGTCTTCCATTCGGTTACACTTGTCTACAACTTCAGAGTATTTATGATGAATCTCAGCGAGTTCATTCTTGAGTTCAGAGTTCCGAGTAATCGTCTTGAGGATTTCATTCTCGCTGTCCTCTCTTTCCTGCAGTAAAGTGTCATTAAGTTCCTTTGCTGCCTTCAGATCTTCCAGGGCATTCTTGAGCTTAAGCTCCATATCCTTTGCAGATATTCTCCGGGTCATCATAATTGTTTAAAAAGGTTGGATTTATGATTCAATGCTAAAATAAAAAAATGAGATTACTATCTTATTAACTCAAAATTCAGGTTTGTTTTTAAAAGAAACAAATGAATTTCTAAAGAATTTATGTGATTGCAGAAATAATTTAGTAAGATAGTGATAGCTTGTATTTTAGGTATTGTTTATAAATCAATCAACAAGTATCACCATCAACTTTACTTTGTGTAAAGGAAAGCGAGGTTACTCAAGTTGTGTAAGTATAATAATATGTTAAGTTACTGCTTTATGTAATAAATTTTAAGATATTATTATGGTAAATCTGAATGTAAGTGACTTACAGGTTTTACCGTCAAATTAACTTTAACAAAGTAAAGAGAGGCCAAACCTTTATGCAGGGAATACTCTGTTTAATTTTAATTTACTTAACTCTAATGAATGTGTACCTACACCTATCAATTAAAATAATAAAACATAAATATTAGTTAATAAGAAAATAAATTAAATACTCAATATGCATAAGCACAAAAACATAACTTGTTGATTAAACTTATATCTTTGCTGAAAAATTGGCTGCACAATCAATGAATGAAGTGGTTTGGATGGGCAGTATTGATGTAAGTAGTGTTTGGCAAGAGTAGCAGTATGGTGAATGTCTGTGACAACAGTAGTCACCGTCAGCTTTACTTCCACAATTTGTCAAGTAAAGAGAGGTTGTTAACAATGCCAAATCGTAATGGATTGTGACGTTGTTCACTGGAAGTGAACTCTGTACAAGTAGTGATGATTAGTGTACAGAAATGAGAAGCCAATTTAACACCAAATCTACTAAGTCACTTCAGTGTTTTATATTATACTAGATAAGCTGAGTAAAATACTTATCAACTAAATTATGGAACAAAGTTACTTCCCCGGTTTATGTGCAGTTCAGGATTTATGCATTCCTCCTTTAAAATATCGGCTTTTCTTGAGCTTGATTCCATGTCAGGATGACGTTTGGTCGTTATAATATTGTAGTCACTTTATTTCAAAAATAAATCTATAGATTTATTGGATAACACTTGTACATTATGTTAAAGGGTCCTATTAACACTTTAAAAACAAAGCACTATAATAAAGCTATGATTTTACTTAAATTCTAATAATTTTTACACAGCTGATACTATTTGACAAGTTAACCGGCTGGGGTCAAATGAAGCCCATATCCATATTTTTTACGCAGGATCCTCGGGGAATGTGGTTCTCAGGCAATAACCCGACCCTTTGGCCTCGTAAGTCGTAACCGGTCTGCCATTTTTTTTTTTTTTTTTTCAAAATCGCGCCCCACTTTAATAGCTACATTTAAAGGATAGGGAACAAAACGATGAACAATAAATATGAGACGACTAATGCCCTAAAGTATCATAGCCCGCAGACAAAGTAACATCGTTATGTAGCGAAACGATAATTCGATTCGTTATTGTCTATATTCGCCAATTACCTTGCGGTAAGACCACGTGATTTAGCGCGGCCTATGCCAATCCGCCAATCCCATACATTTAATTATTTTCGAACTTCGTTATCGTTTTTGAATTGTTACTTTGGCTAAGGGCCCTGGTTATTTAGATAAATGAATAAGATACAAAAGGGAACCTTTATGTTGCGACTCAGTCTGTCTGTCACAGCTGGATGTATCAAGAACTACTAAAGCTATCAACTTGAAATTTGGATAGTTTTAGATGACGTTTGCTCAGCTATTTTGCAAATAAGAGAGAAATAATAAAATAATATGTTATTTTGCAAAGGGACTGAAAGGGATTCCGAAAATTCTAAGTGGGGCTTTCAGGGCATGTGGGGTATCATATAACAGAACGCTGCTTGCACATTCTTAAAAAAAATCTTTTGTTTTTAAGCCGCATAGTATTCAACTTCTGATGAAAATCGTAAAAAAAAATACCTATAATAAATAATATCTATTTAATATTTAAAATAATAAACAAATTCACATATCAAATCAATAATAATTGATGCCATAGTAAATGTCTAACCGTATCCGAACTAAAAAATAAATTTACTTTTCGAGGGTAGACTTGATCATCCCGTGACCACGGCAGCTGAAAAGGTGCCGAAACGTCGGAAAAAACCCAAACTTAGTTCGTGAAATATAGCGCTTTTAATATCCGGAAAAGTTGTTTGATTTCAATTAACAATGCGGGCCAAAACTTAAGATGTATGTATAAAAAAATACCGTTCCCACCCCTTATCTCCGAAGTTTACAAAGAGAAAAATCAGAAAATATTCTATGTTATAAAAGATTATGTAAAGATTCCAGGAAAATAATACGATGTCTCTAAATAGCATATTTTTTTTAGAAAACATAAAAAAGTGATTTTATACTTATTTGCTTTTGATTTGGTATGTCGATATATGGGGACAATATGTGATGATACGGAACCCTTTGACAGGATTTTAACACGCATTATTAGTGACACTTCAGGGAATTATCATAACATTTTTTGTTCCTCTGTTTGTCCCTGTTCAATTATATAAGTATTATCGTGCGATATAATTTTTAAACTTTTTTCAAAATGGCGTCACATAGTACGGATTTGGATGATGCCAGCCTCCATACAAAAAAGTTCAACTTCCTTTCAAAAGAATTCTGGCAACTAAGTGACAGTAGCGAACCTAGTAGCTAATGATTTCGCTTTAAGTAGTCGGATTTTTAAATCAGTGGCCCTACCGTGCAAGTGTCGTCGGCATCGACATCGACTTCATTTGACAGATGGATGTGACATATTGCTCTTAGCCTTTGGTAAGTTTTCATTTATGGCAAAAAGAAGCAGCAATGTATCACATCCACCTGTCAAATAAAGCCGATTTCGATGACGACGTCACTTGCGCGGTACAGGGGCAGTACAGCAATTAGACAGATGCCAATGTCACGCACGTAGTAAAAATAATCCTGCTTTCAACTGTTTTTCGAAACGATTTACTCAGATCCAGTTCCAGGGGGTCAATTCTGCAAAATTATTGTCAAAATCGTCTCTCAATGGTGTTTCAATAGTAGTGTTTATTTACACAATTGCAACAAGAACTGTGAAAAACAGGACTGCCATTGAAACACCATTGGAAAACGATTGAGACTAAGCATTAGCAGAATTGGGCCCCAGGTCAGTACTTAAATATTGTTTTCATTCACGTACACAAATTCAATATTATCATTAAGTATAGCAACATAATGCAGCATTATTTTTCAAAATGACATTGGCACCTGTCAAAATACTCTATTGAATTAAAAATCCGACTTACTAATAAAGCTACATGATCAACTGAATAAACAAAATGGTCGCTTCATGTTTTGCCACTGTATTCGCTAGATAGCGCTGTTTAATAGGTTAGTTGCCAAGTAAATGTCGGCACCTGCAAGCAAAAACATAATAACTCAGTTTTTTTGCATTTTACAGGAGAGCACGACAAAGATTCAAAAAAATCTTAGCAATTTCGGATAAGCCTTAATGCCCATAAATCTTGACCACTTAAGTTAACGTGGTAAGACCTAAATTTTTGTATTATTTTGATGTCATATACAGTGGTGGTCACATAATTACCAACACTAGCCTATTTTCATACAATCGAGGTAACTTTGGACTTTGGCCTTGGTTCTCTGCCAAGGATTGACCGAGCTTTGATCTATAATGGTCATCCAGGGCGTGAATTCAGGAGATCCAGATTGCTATACATACTCAACTGATCTGATCAACATTCTAAAATATATACATATTTAATGATTTATTGTATAATATTTGTGGGTTACAATCAAAGTCGTCCTTATATACTTTGTAAAATTACATTGTAACTCAGACGTACAATCAATTTCTACCAATGTCTGACAGCGGTGAAACAAGCGTCATGACTGCATATATATAATCTTGCATGTTAGTACAGTTTTGATATCAATACGATGTATCTGTCGCAATAAAAGTACACGCCGCCGCTGGTACAGGCCGCGGTCTTCAAATACTGCAGCCAGACAGCCTGTCCTATGCTTCCTTTGCTGACTTAGCTTCACGCACATATTGGTAAAGGGAAGCTTCGACACTAAGGCATATTCTAGCCAGTGCACGCTGATCTCGTATGGGTTCGTCTTCAGTAGATTGATCGATTATGCAAATCCAAAGATTTTCAAGTGTGATTTCTGTTTATCGAGCGTTCGATATATTAACTATTCGATATTTTGAACGTTCGCATAATTGGAATTTTCCATTTTTGACCGTTCGATGAATAGTGTTCGATATTCTGATTTTCTATCATATGGTATTCGATATTAAAATTAAAATTAAATTAAAAATTCTTTATTTCTGAAATCTTACTTACAATAATTACGCCGAGACTTCACTTTAAGTTTTATAGAAACCTGTATTGGGACGTCTCGCAACTTCCCATTCGGATACAAATGATTTCAAGGAAAAACTAAAAACACTAATAAATCTAATAAAACTAGAAATGGGTTAGTAAGCGTGAGTTTGCGTGTGTGTGAGTGCGTGTGTGTGTGTGTGTGTGAGAGAGAGAGTGTGTGTGTGTGTGTGTGTGTGTCTCTGAGTGTGATTATGTGTGCGTTTGTGCATGAGCAAGTAATATAATGTAACTATCATATAGTTCTTTTAAGCATGTTTTCAATGCTTCATAACTACGATCTTTAAAATATGGCGTAGGTAACCCATTAAAAATGAAGTACGTCGATGACGAGCGTTGACCACTTCAGTTTTTGGCTGTTTGGCTTGGTTTGGCCGTAGAGAATACCAATTTCATACAAAAAATTACTGTTATGTAATTCCTTACCGCGCCACTTACAGCCGAATGGCGCTAGATGATCTTAAAGAATACCGATGGTGCGCTCTCACTGTTTTATCTGATGATCCCAAGGATTTAACGATGGTTGAACTTAGAGAATCGCACTACAGGTGTCGATGTATGAGCTAAACGGTAAGACGTCTCATTCCCACGGACGTAATTTTATCACGCGTTATTTTGACGCCTCGAAATAGAAAATATTATAGACTTTCTTTAATCCGTTCACACACAAACGATTTTTCAACGCGCGTTATTGTAACGCGATAATAATGCCGCGCGTTTTTTTTTTTTGTGAATTGTGGCGTCTGTGGTTTTCAGCCGAAAAAACGATGACACAATGAAGTTATAGTAGCCACAGTATATAAAATTCTTTATTTTATTCTTTAACTTTTGGTTTAATTATAATTTGCGTGCATTTTATTTTATAGTACAGAAATAAGCGCTTTTACAGTAAATAAGAATATAGGTTACCAATGTCAGACTAATCACATCTTAACATTGTACCAACAATCAAACAAAAATACAACCCCGCAAAAACAACAAGTTTAAACTCCGCACTGAATTGCGTTAGCTATGATGGGCTTTTCATTTTAGTCGCATTATTTGCCAAATCTATTGTTAGTATTCTATTCTATCATATTTTGATGTCATGTTATTGATTTGTTTCCCGCTAATCTTAGGAAGTGCTGACTCTAACTGGTTATATACTCTTTGGAAAAGCGATGTTTTTACGCCCGTGTGAATACTGTTGAACCCTAGGCGTTGTCGTTGCAATACTGCAACGCCTCTCTCAACGTCCGTGGCATCATTTGTGCCTAACATCTGGGGCTCAATTCTTCTAAATTTATGTCATAATCGTCTCTCAATAGTGTTTCAATAGTACACTACTATTGAAACACCATTGAGACTGTGTATTTTTACACTGTTGTTGTAATAAGAACTGTGTAAAACAGCACTACCATTGAAACATGGTTGGAATACGATTGTGACTAATCATTAGCAGAATTGGGCCCCTGTGTTTTTGTTAGTACCACAGTATATAAAACTTCTCTGTAATAGATAACGTTGTTCTGGCAGTTTCAGGAGATGTTTAAACTAAGACGGTATTTACTCTATGTTTTTATATATTTCTACACATAAGTACTTATATAATGTATAATTATATGTATTTATATATAGTATTCTAGAACACAAGCCTTACAGTGCTTACTTTGGGGCTAGGTTAATTGGTGTGAGTGTAAGAAATATCATCCATCATCCATCCATCCATCGTCAGCCTGTGGACGTCCTGTGGACTCTCCTAGCTCACGCCTATTGTGGCGTTCATAGGAGGCTATTAGCCTACTGCTACTACGCTGGGTTTTTCTGGGTGTTTCAAGTTTTCATTCTCTCGCACAGATGTTCAATGCGTCGAGCCTCTTAGTCATCTCTTACGACATCCCAGGCATGTAAGGGAGTGGTGACACTTGTATTCGTAGGCCGTGACCACACGGCATAAAGAAATATGTATTTATATTATTATTTATTTATTTATTTAAGGAGCACAAACAGTGTATTGTACATAACATATCTTAGAAAGTAACATGCTCATAGTTTAGATCTAGTACATACACAAATAACATGTGTCCACAACATCTACCAATCTATGATTTCATCATGCTAACTACCTACCTAAAAGAAATAACAATATGTAAATTTAATCTTTAATATAACACCTTCACGTATAAACCTGGTCGTATGCTTCTCATTTGTATTATTAATAAATAAATAAATAAATGAATATTTCCATACAATCACACCAATTATCTAGCCCACGTTAAGTATCATGAAGAACTTGTGTTATGGATACTAGATAACGGATAAACATACTTATATACTTTTTTTTTGTAAATACATACATAATATACATATTAAACATCCAGACCAAGATAAATAGACATGTTCATGCACACAAATATTTGTAATGTCCGGGGATTGAACCCGGGACCTCTGGCGCAGAAGGTGGGGTTAGTACCCCTGCGCCAAACAGGTCGTCAAAATTACAAAACAGAATACTTATGTAACAACATCATTACTCTAATTTACATATTTCACAATAGACTTAAATTTCACTGGTTTATTACAGAATATGTCTAAATTATTACTCGTATGTTTGAAGGTTTGCTGTACCTACAATTATTACCATTTAAAATCGCAATTAAAATTTTATCGATAAAATGTTTTATGTACCTACCATATTATTTCAGTTTATTAATACTATAACCATAATGTTATATTGTTAACAGCTACAGAGCCTGCAATATGTTTTTATCTGGCGTAATATTTTTTTCATGTATGTATTTTATTATACTTTATATTATGTAAATAATAGAAAAGAAGAGAATAGAAAATGGATTTACGCCGTGGCCAAATCTTATTCATGATATGTCTATTTCTCGAAATAAGAAATACTCGCTACCCACATATTATGGGAATTACAATAATAAGGAGACTTACCACATTTAGTTTTTAATAATATAAAAAAAATGGGATTTTAATGTTAAAACCAAACCTAAATTAGTTCAGGTCAGTGTTTTTCAAAGTGTGGGTCGCAAAGCCTCTGCGGGGGGTCACAAGAGGTCATGAGAAAAAAAAACAATAAAGTTTAAAAAGAGAGATATATAAAAAATGTTAACAAAAGAAATATTTGTATAATGGTCGCGCGGCACGCGAGTGGTCAAATAAATGAGCGAGTTTCGAGCGATTTATTGAATGTTCTCTTAATCCTCATTGTCTGTAGAAAGGATATGGCTAAATTTTCTATGGGCCACAGCCTTAGCTATGTAATAGCATTGGACCTAGTTATAATATAATGCTAAATAGCGGAATGCCAGTATTTGAAAATGAACTTTTGAAACAGTTAAAATCTTCAAAGTTAAATCATAAAAACACTCCTCCGTCTGTCCAATGGACATTTTATTTTTGTTCACTTTGGCTATGTTCAAGACAATATATTTTACGAAAGCAGCCATGCGCGGCCTCTTCGGTGACAAATTCGGAAGTTCACGTGAAAAATATTTCTTAAACACGAAATTTTCTCACATGGGGGACTATGTGGACAAGTATTTTTTCACCTCACAAGCTCTGAAAAAGAGGTTTTGTCAATCAGTTTAGGCGTTGAAAATCGCTTTTTGCGGCCTAGCGCGGCAAAGTACTTTTTAATTTAATACCTAAAAACATTTTATAAAAAAAAATCAAACCGACTTCAAAAAGTAAAAAATAAAACTTTTGGAGTCGGTGCTAGCTAGCTAAGGCCAAAAAAATATATAGTTAATAGAAGTGCAATGTAGAATGCCCTGGCTGGCACCGACTCCAAAAGTTTTATTTTTTACTTTTTGAAGTCGGTTTGATTTTTTTTTATAAAATGTTTTTAGTTATTAAATTAAAAAGTACTTTGCCGCGCTAGGCCGCAAAAAGCGATTTTCAACGCCTAAACTGATTGACAAAACCTCTTTTTCAGAGCTTGTGAGGTGAAAAAATACTTGTCCACATAGTCCATAGTCCATGTGAGAAAATTTCGTGTTTAAGAAATATTTTTCACGTGAACTTCCGAATTTTTTTTTATAAAATGTTTTTATTTCTGATTTTTTAGTTACATCATGTGCCGTTACTTACACTAAAAATCAGCACATACACAACAATGTCATCTAGGTAAACGACTACTTGCCAAAAGGTGATTGATATTTTTCAAGATTATGAAAAAACTACTAGCCAGATCTTCGTAAAAATTATATGGGACCAAATTGACAGTGTACCCGATCGAACAAAAAAACAATTATTAAAATCGGATCACCAACACCGGAGTAATCGGTATACATACATCAGACAAAAAAAAAAAAAATACGCGTTGAATTGAGTACCTCCCTCCTTTTTGTTGAAGTCGGTAAAAATATGTCATAATGCGTTCTGAATCGCACTATTGACTTTTTTGTTATATTTTACTCTCATTTTTAATAGCTTTAAATTAATTATAATACTCCGTTTTGATTTTATTATATTATTTTAGTTCACTGAATCATTAAAACAATAGCAATAAGATTATACTATTTGTTATAAAAAAAATATATTAGGCTGGGTAAGATTTCACAACCTATGATTGGATTTCGGAACGTGACATAAATCTTTATTTTTAAATTGTCTTTGTATTGTACCTCATGTCAGTGTCAACATTTACGAAATCATTTTTATTGTTATTTATAAGGAACAATATATTCTTACTTTAAATAACTTTGAATTAACTATAATACTCCCTTTTTTATTATTTAAGTTTTTTATATCATTAAAACAACGAGAATAAGGTATATTTAGATTAAACTTTATGTTTAAAGATTTTTTTACCGGAAGTTGACCGCGGAAACAACAACCATAAAATGTTCCTCGCTGTTGTGAGGTGAAAAATTGTGTGTAGCGCTCGGCAGAAAAGTTTTTAGCGTCTTGTACGACTACCTTTGAAATCCTCGCTTCGCTCAGGATTCAACTCAACCCTAGAAACCTTCGCTTGCTCAGCTTTCAATAGAGGTAACTCGTCGCTAAATAACCAACTTTCCAGCCTTACGTAACAAATAACTATTGTCGCCGCTCTATTTGAAAAAAAACTGGTGTGCTGTTTGCGGGAAAAATAATGCCGTCTGAACGTAGCCGTATCGTATACTTACGGATGCTCAGCACTTGTCAATTGTCAACCAAATTTATTACTTTTGTGTTTTCGGTGATCTGTTATGAACAAACAAAATGAATAATATTATAGTTATTTAATAATTTCAAAACATAAATTCTCTAATATTAGTTATTTCAGTTTACACAAATATAATATAAAAGGTTTGTTGCCCACTGATTTCGTAATACGGAAATTCTTCTTGTCAAACAAAAACCTCAAAACCAACTTGAAATCTTTTAATTAATTGATTAATGTGAATATTTTTATGTTACGCCCTAGTAAGACATTATTATACATGTTAAGGGCAGTTTCTTAGCCATGTCCTTTGACATTTTTCATTTAAAAACAACCGTAGCTGCCGTTAACTGTACCTTGACAAAGAGAATGTAATCGCTAGAGTTTGACAGTTGTGTCCTCGACTCTAGTGGAGGAGATTCTTCTTCTTCTTAATTGATGGCGTGCTCGCGTTAAATACGCGAATTTTGCCAACGTCAAGTAAATATATTTTGTAATATATAGAAATTGTACGGTAGATTGAGTTAAAAATAAAGCCTCACAACGCGTGGTATTACGAAAAGAACACGGGTGAAACTCGGGGGAGATTCTTTGCAACTATTAATAATAGATTTCTTCGAATGAGGTTGAGTGGAGTCAAAGGAGATTTTGAAGGAAAGTCATAGAATATGGGTGTAAATACTATTATTATTATTGTTAAATTAATGTGATTGCGTTTCAGATTGCACAGTATTTTGTCAAAGTTATCTAGATTTGTCACCACAACAAATACTATTTGGAGACATTGGAAATTTAGAAAAATGGTTCATCCTCCCAATGGGCAATGAAAGTAAAGTAAAAACAGAAAAAATGCTTCTTTCAGAAGCTCGAAGCAATGAGTTCCTTTACGAGAACTTCTCAGACGGTATCATTCAAATAAACAGTGAAGATCCAAGCTTAGATATAAAAGAATTCAACAGTATTACACAATCCTTGAAGTTGAATGTCAGTACTAGACGGTATTGGTATTGGGAATCCTCACAGGGCTGGTATTATGGAGATAAGGGTAAATATGTACCAGAAGAATATAAGAAAGAAATGCTTTTTTACGATGGCGTGCAATTATTGATGCGTTCTCGATACAAAATTGCTGGTGCATTACGACAAAGAATGATGTTCCATAAAGATAAAAGGTTGTCATTTAAATGTTTGATACATAATGTAATTTTAAGTGATAAGAGATAGCGGTTAGAGAAATTTGACCAAATGAATTGTGGTTTTCTAGACAAGGTCGTCTTCGGCCTCTTTTTAACCCCCGGCGCAAAAAAGAGGGGTGTTATAAGTTTGACGTGTGTGTATGTCTGTCTGTCTATCTGAGGCAACGTAGCTCCTAAACTACTAGACCGATTTTGATGCGGCTTTGATAGCTATAGTTTACGAAGATCGCCGTTTGAAGATCATCAGTTCATTTCTTACTTTAATTTTCATTTTAGTTACCTAAATGAACTGATGGCATTCAAACGGCTTAGCAGATCCTCATAAATTATAGCTAAGCTAATCTTAATTACTACTTCAAATCTTTTAGGGGTTGAATCATGAACACCTTGTCGGATTTCAAAATAAATTATATTTTAGCAAACAAAATCCCATAAAACCACGAAAAACGACATCCATATCGATTTTAAGGTTTCTTTTTACTATTTACACCCAAGGGGTTAATTTCAGAAAATATATAAATATATAAAAATAAGAAAATATTTAATACTTTTGGGATTTTTATTTTGAAAATGAAGGACTTTCCATACACAACTTCAACCCCCTTTTCACCCCTTTGGGGATGGAATTGTCAATAATGCCGAAAAAATGTGAATTTTTAATCGACAGCCTAAACACAAAGTTTGAATATCCCAATTGCCAAACTGAGCGGATTTTCATACAAACTTTCATGCTCTATTTTACTTCCTAGGAATTGAATTTTGAAAAATCCTTCTATGTGCTTATCTACACCATAACAGGTATCTACTATCAGCTGTTTGGGCTATAGTCTCCTGTCAACAATCAATCAGTTTAGAATTTTATTTTATATACTTACGAGTACATATATAGTTTTGTGTAAAAACCGTAAAGCGGTTTACAGAATACATCTACCTACCAAGTTTCAACTGTTAAATCATCATAGTTTTGGAATAAAGTGGCTGTGACATACGGACGGACGGACAGACAGACAGACAGAAAGACATGACGAATCTATAAGGGTTCTATTTTTTGCCATTAGACGGAACCCTAAAAACATCATCAAAAATGTTGTCCATCTGTTTTGTTTAGTTTAGTTTACTGCTGCTAGCTGGTATTCTGACAGGATCTAGTGATGCGTTGTTAACGCGGACATAATAAAATTTACATTGAAACAAAAACACACATAACTTGCCTAGGCTCGTTGAAACGGTTTTGGTGATGGGATAGTTAGTAACTTTGGCGTGAGTTTGGTCGACGGACAGTATTTTGATCTTAATAGTAAAATAAAATAAAAAACTCCCAACAAAAAAAAACTCTTACAAAGTTAAAAACAATATTTATTTACCCTACTTACTTATTTATTGCGTTTATTAATTTTCACAGACGTTGAGGGTCCACTATTATGAGCTGAATAGTATCGTGCAGTGTCAGCAATAGGTACATATCGGTCTGTGAAAATTATTAAATGTAATAAATTAGTTGTAAAATTCTCACGGTTTTATGAATAAAAAGCGTTTTATGAATAAAAAACCAACAGAATGATATGGCGGTAATATAAGTGGACTGTATAGCGGATAGCGGGTGATTTGTGGTTCAGAAAAAAAATGATGTGGACCTTATATAATGTAGAGAGGGAAGGGGACTCACCGAGCGCGGTTCGATTCAGCTTCTGGAGTATCTTGCCTTCAGCTGCACTTTAGGAAACGCCACTCACTGTCTCACACATGCCGGATGGACAGGAACCCTAGGCCTAGGTTACTCTGCCGGCCGGCTAAGTTCCACACATTTTAGAACACTGAATCTGAATTACACAGTTTATAATCAATTCAAGCTACGGTTAATGCATTTTATCTTAAATTATATCAGGAGCCGCACGCACATCCTGGCGACGCGGCTCGACCTGGAACTAAGTCTCCGGTATACGCAATAATCTAATGATTCAGAATAAGGTCAAGAATAAGCATATTTTTTATATGGAAAAAAACAGAAGCGTGGTATTACAACTAAACTAATAATACTATTTACAGATATCGTTTGGGATATATCTTCAACAGGCTGCGCCATCTGTTCATACAGCAGAGGAAGGCGATTACCATAGCAAAATATCAGTACGAGTTCGTCTTATCGAATCTCGAGGACCTGACTACCATGATGAGGCTGTACGAGAGGGTAGTCCGCCTAGACGTCGACATACGGGACACAACGGCCATGATTCGAAGAGAATATGGCAGGTACTCAAAAGCAGACCATTTCTAACGATTTGTCTTTAACATTTTTCTTCGTCATTATTATTAAAGTTGCATTATGAACCTACATTTTAACGTCGTCAGTTTTATTTTTTATAATCTGTTATCTAGGAGAGGTACAATAAAAAAATCAGCACTGTTTTGTTGAGATCAATATACACCAGTCATCAACCATTTTGATGCCCCTACTGCTCGGGCACTGACCTTCCTAATCGATGGATTAGGAGAACGTGTTGTGGTTAGCTTTTTGGTTAAATTTATTATTATTTTTATTATAAATGTTATCCAAATCATTGTTAGCAAATACAATGCACTTAAGAACTAGTGTTAGTACCACATACAGTAACATTTATTTCACAACGCAAGCAAGACATAATTGGTATATTTTATGACCTGTCTAAAGCTTTCGATTGCGTTGATCACGTTACACTTTTAAAGAAGCTAGAACATTATGGTGTCTCTAAAAAATCAGTTAGCCTTTTGCAGTCATACTTGCACAATAGAAATCAAAAAGTAATTGTAAATAATACTGCTTCTACTGGAGCCCCCATTATTATGGGCGTGCCCCAAGGTTCAATATTGGGCCCTCTGCTGTTCTTAATATATATTAACGATCTCCCTAAGAACGCAAGTAATTTATGCAAGACAGTACTATTTGCAGATGATACATCTTTAATTTTTAAAATTGATAGAGGAAACAATTGTTCTGACGAAGTAAATAGTGCTCTCTCTCAAGTCGCACAGTGGTTCAACAGTAATAATTTGTCTCTGAACCCTACCAAAACGAATTTTGTTAAATTCACATTACCTAATGTAGGGCACGTCGACATGCATATCAATTTGAATGGGGATGTAGTAGAGTTAGTTGAGAGCACTAAATTTCTTGGTATTACATTAGATTCAAAACTACAATGGGATCCACATATTAAAACCTTGTCGAGTAGACTTAGTTCTGCGGCTTTCGCAATAAGGAAAATAAGGCTCCTAACTGATATTGAAACGGCAAGACTAGTTTACTTTAGTTATTTTCATAGTGTAATGTCCTATGGCCTGTTGTTGTGGGGCTCAGCAGCCAATGTAGTAAATGTTTTATACTTCAAAAAAGAGCTGTGCGCGCTATTTAAAACCTTCGACAGAGAGATTCTCTTAAAGAATTGTTTAAAGAGATTAATATACTAACTTTGGCGGGACAATACATTAATGATAATATAGCATATGTAAGGAAACATCACGATTTATTTATTAAGCATAGCGATGTTCATAATTTTAATACTAGAAACAAGAATAAGCTTGCCGTTCCAAGATTTCGACTTGAAAAATGCAGTCGCTCGTTTTTGGGGAAAGGCATAGCCTTTTTTAATAAAGTTCCACAACAAATGATTGAGCTGCCTTTGCATAAATTTAAAATATATGTTAAAAAAACGCTCTTAAGCAAAGGTTATTACAAGGTAGATGATTATTTGAAACACCAAAATGCATGGAAGTGATACTAACATAAAACATGACTATTGTAATTGTATAAAAGGAAAATATTTTAATAACTGAGTAAAAATAATTTTCCTCTTATATTAAATATGTTTCAAGATTGTAGATTTGTGTTTGGCAACGACATGTTCCTTTGTAAATGTTGTTGCTTCTGTTAAAGCTGATAAGTTTCTTGCGGCCATTCTTCTTATCAGTTAAAAGATGTCCTGAATGGCTGGTAGGAAAAAAAAATTGGACGATTCGAAAGCACTTATCTATAAGTCTATTTGAATAAAAATCTTTGACTTTGACAACCACGAATACAACGATACACAAATCAATTATTCATAAGATGTGGGTTTTTACCTAATCTATACTAGTATTATAAACGCAATAAATTGTAAAATTCAAAATTAAAATTACTTTTTTTGTGAATAGTGTTAACTAACGGCCACTAAACCGTTGTAATTTACCACTCAACTTATAGTAGGAGAGCCCAAGCAGGGATTTCGGGATTTACAATATACAGGGGGGTATCTTGTACCCGGTTAAATTCCTGCACCAAATATGAGCCCCATATCGTCCCCACGTCTAGGACATAAAGATGAACCATATATATCTTAATCTAACGCGCTTGAGTATTCCAAAATGGCGATTTAATTTTTTGCACGTTACAATAGTGGCCGCGAGTTTGCGTCGGATCGAAATCGTCAGATTATTGAATGAGACCTTTTTTTGGGTTCACTTAACCCCCATTTAGAAAATCTGACGTGCTGGATTAATATGTTTTCATTGTCAACCCTTAACTACTACCACCTGCATCATGCAAACGATCAGATTAACATAAGTATATTATTAAAAATCCGTAGGACATTATCAATATGTATCTCAATATCTGACGCGCTCGAGTAAGTCCATGCAACAGTTTTTTTTTATATATTTGGTTAAAGGTAAACATTATATAATTTTTTTCTTCTTATCCTCCAAGCTTTGCAACCCAATAGGTCTCTATGACGCTCGAGTAAATCCCCATTTAGCATCGTGGGCTCCCCTACTATTACTATCGGTTGTGATCACAGAACAAGGAATAGAGGTTAGAAAGGGCTTGTAGGCGGGGCAGGCGCGCCACAAATTTGAGCGAATGCTCAAAGGTCTACCGAAACGTGCGATCGCGTCGCTTAGTCACTCGCGAACTCCGACTGAGTGTGTGTTCTAAGGCACTGCTTCCAAAATATTTAAAAATGCCGTCTTGCGCTATTGTCTTGCAGAGCGAGAAGCCAAAAGTGTAATGTAGCCAATGGAGGGATTTCTCTTCATCAGTAAAAGTAGAACTTCCCTTGTTAACGATATTTTATTAAATCTTCTTAAAACATGATCGAAACGATAAACAACATAAAAATTTTCTGAAAAAGATACATTGCCGGCCGAGCACACTCGCGATTTTTACTACAGCGTTTGTAGCGCGTAATGTAGTACACTGCAAACGATATAGCGAGTAATAGCGACGAAGCTTATTCGTGGTATATCTCCGAGCACTCATCGCATGACCCTAGTGCTGTGGTATGCAATATTTTTATCGATAAAGGAGATTTTCATTTTTGTATGGAGAGAATGGTCAAGTGTTTATGGGCAAATTAGTAACGTAATTTTTTATTGCTTAAAAAATATTAATTTGTTTTCAAGAGAGACAAGTTAAATGTGTTTAATGAAAGTCGTTTAATATTACTACATACAATATTAATTTGTTTTTAATTAATTTTAGTTTTTCTAAAAACCCGGATATTAAGGAAAAGGGCGATGCTAAAGGACGATAAGACTGGTTACCCACTAAAAGTAGCACCATATATAATCCATATCAAGTGTGACAACAGATTTTTTCTTTAGCTATGACATGATTGTTATCAAATTAAGAGTACATTCCATAACTATATAATTTAAATATAGGTATTGGTATAATAGAGCATGTAATATCGGAAGGTTTTCAATTCCGACAAAAATTGTTTATTTTCTTTGAAAATTGCAGATTTATTTTGAAATTGCACTTATTAGATAGGAGGTTTCATTGAATAAATTAAACTACAATATAATCTTATCTCAAGATATTAAGAACACTTCGAATATGAATGGAAGGATTGGTGGGAGAGGTCGGCTTAGGCTGACGCAAAATTATCAGCAAATAAATTGCAGATGCCAGACCCACTAGACTCCGTGTGCAAACCGTTAGACATAGATGCCGGTATGGAAGTTTTGTTGCGTTTATTCTTAATAAAGGTCCAAATCAATTTTGGGTTTGACCTTAAGGAGGCCTCCAAACGAGCCAAGTATCTAGTATAGGCCGAAGACAGTAATGTTTGGCATCTAGTTCTTAAAAGTTTGAAAGTCAAAACATCTCAAAGGTTTGTCGAATTTACGTACTCTCAGACGATACTTATTCTTCTCCTTGAGGCATCTTATCAGAGGCGGAGTAAACCAACAAGGGTATTTACTACTACGAGGAAAATCGGCGTGTGCCATCATGATACCTTTACGACAAACTATGTCGAAAGTAAAATCTTGGAGATAGACCCACCATCTAGCAACGCGTCCAGGTCCATCTTTTTCTCAGTGGACTTGAGAGCATTGCCTTATCGGTTTAAAATTCAAAATTATTACTGACTAGTAATCATTTTGAATTTTAAACCGATAAGGTAATGTCGAAAGGTTTGCAATGCATTCACGACCGCCAGAGTCTCCAGTTCGTAAGGTGGTACCTGCTTTCGGCGCCTTGAGCCGTCTTACTAAAGTAAGCTACAACACATTTCTGTCCGTCGTTTTGAGTCTGCATTAGGACGGCAACATAGCCCTTACTACTAGCATCCGTGTGTAACTCGGTAGGGGGACTTTTCGCGGACTCGGCCTCACCTGACCCTGACTGACAAGGCGGCCTAAATATTCTACTTCGGTTGCAAGAAAAGTACATTTGCGCAAATTAATAGAAAAATCTGCCTCTGTAAGAGTAAGCAACACTTCGCGTAATAAGTGGATGCCTTCTTGTACCGAATTACTCATCAGGAGTACATCATCCACGTATACAAGAACGTTACCATTGTCTATGTGTTTCCTGAGGGTGTTATTTATTATCCGTTGATAAACTATTGGACTATTCGTCAAACCATAAGGCATTCGAAGATATTCGAAATTGCCCTCTGGTGTGACGAACGCTGTCTTGTGTATGGACTGGTCATCGAGAGGAATCTGGTGAAAACCAGTTGCCATGTCAAGGCTAGAGAAATATTTGATATTTGCCTTACCGGTCCACGTGGTCATCGATCAGTGGTAATGGGTATCGAACGGTGAGTCTGTTCAGAGCGCGATAATCCACGCACATGCGATCGTTACCATCCTTCTTTTTAACGAGGATGATAGGGCTCGCATATTCGGAACTGGACTCGCATATTCGGAACTGGACTCGCGAATTATACCTTTGTCTTTAAGGTCGTTAACTATTTCTCTAACCTTGAGCTTTTCTTGGTGAGATAGTTTGTATGGTCGGTAGGCCACAGGAGTATTATCTAATACATAAATATGCATTTTACCAGTCTTAACGACTGTAGATGCAGTCCCGGAAATCAAAAAAATTTTAAACTCCGAAATAACACTTAAGAGAGTAGAACGCTCTTGGCCCTGCAATGGCGTGTTAACAACAAGTGATTCATCAAACGTGACGGCATTTACTAAAATTTAACTTCCAAAGGTACGTGTCAAATATCTCTAGTCCGTACATACGTAATACCGTCACGGTTGAGAATATCCATGCCTATTATAATCGGAAAACACATTGCATTTCCCGGCATTACTACAAAGTCAGCCTCTATTGAAATCTCGTCTCGACAGGTGAAGTCACTAAAGTATAAAGTAACAACGTCGTTATTCTTTGGAAGTGGTAATCACAAAGGCTCTGTAAAAAGATTAACGTTACGTTTATTGCGGGACTGAGATCGTTCTTTAGCGAAGCAAGAGTCCTCACTGTGTCCCGGCTTTTTGCAAAAACTACACGTTAAACTGTTATTGGAACTTGTGGTGTTAGCTTCCGCCTTAGAGTTTAAAGATTTTGAATGATGCGGGTCGAACCTAGCCCTCTTCGGAAATTGCACTTGTTTATGCCCAGTCTGTCCGCAACCGAAACACGTACTTTTGTTTGGCACTAAGCGTTTTTTATTAAAATTTTAGTTTAGCCTTACCTTAGCAACGCTTTGCACCGCCTGTCGTTCGGCGGTGTAAGCCTGCGCGAAGTTTGCACACACACACGGGCGGGTCGATGTGCCACTGCGTGCATTGCGCGCCGGGGTGGTCCCCCGCACATCACACGCATTTCTGAAAGCGGTGGCAGTTGACGGAAGAGTGGCCAAACGCTTGGCAGCAGCGGTGGCATTGTGCCGGTCCCGACCGAGGACGCCAGCCTTCAATAATCATGCCGGGCTTGCAAAGCAGCTCCGACGTAGCGTAAAGGCGGGTCAACTCAGTCTGAGGGAGGTGCTCCAGCTCGAGATGAAAGAGGCAGCCGGGGCGGCCCTGCCTCCCCAGAATCGCCCTGCAGTGAATGACGGGGAAATTGAGTTCACGCATCGCCTGCAGGATGGCTTCTGGCGGTGTAGATGCGTATAAACCGCGGATGGCCACTTTGGTAGGCCGGTCGGCGGTCGGCGAGTAGCAGAACCAGCTGTTTCCTGGCTCCGTCTTCGCCGCCTCAGTCAGGTACGCCTGGATGCACCTGAATTCCTCCGGCGTCTTGGCAATAAATCGCACCCCTTTACCGAAGGGGCGCGCATTGGGGGCGTGGCCAAGCTGGTCGTGGAGGTGCTTAAAGTGCACCGTCCAGTTGGGCAGTGAGTCAGCCACTATTGGCGGGTAGCCCTTGGCCTGTTGAAGCTACGGGGGCGGCTGGGAGTTGGCGAGGGTCGGTGACGCTCGAGGGGGGCAACGCCGGGGTCACTACGGCCTGGGCGTAGGACCGCGCCGGCGATCGCTCACTCTCCTCGAGTGCGGCGTACCACGTCAAGTCGGTGGCGTCGGGGGGAGGGAGAGGGCTGTGGTGCTCCTCGATCCCTCCGGTGGGCTCTGGGGTGGTACGACAACTACGGTATTCGGGGTTGCTCCGTGTGTCGTAGTAGTGAGGCGGTGTGGTTGGACGGGATGGGGGAGAGGTCCCTATGCGGGGGCGTTTCTCGTCTCCTCCGGTTGGTGATGGCGATCGGATCCGAGGATAGAACTCGTACCACGCGGGTCTGGGTCTGGGTGGCGGGGAGGTGGAACGGTTGAGTGCCTGGGGCGGCGCCAGCGATGGTCGCAGCGCTGGTACAGGCGGGGCCGATAAGCGGGAGGTATTGCCTCCATTGTTATCGGGCTGCCGATCGCGCTGAGTCCTTTTCTTGCTGGACTTCATTGACGATACCAATGAAGTCAACAAGTACGACACAAACACGAAAAACCGCGCCCGACTTATATAGGCAAATGGAGGGGAGGTGGTGCCACTAGCTGATGTTACGTCATCACAAAGCTAATTATATGATTTTGTCATTATATTGGCATAGGGTGCATAGTGTTGATTGTGACTGTACTACAGGAAGTGTAATTATTTTTTTTCTTAGGGAAATATTGGTATTATATGATTTTGTCATTTATAGGCATAGGGTGCATCAAAGTACTTATATCATTGTAAGTCGTTTTGAAGTTTTTAATTTGAAATTTACGATATGAGAGTAATAAATTATGTTATTAAACATTCTGTTAAAGGATGTTAATTAAATAGGTATTTTATATCTGGTGAATACATCAATATTTTATGTATGTATGGAACCTGATAACATACCAATGCATAACCACCTCATAACGGCACAAAGCAGGCTGACCAGCGCGCCTATTGTAACGGGACTTATTGAATTAATTTAATTATGATATCGACATTTGTTCAATTTGGACTTTGTTTAAGTAAGTTTTTACGATTTTTATTTTGAAAGTAGTCGAGAGGCAGGCTCGCAGGTTCAGAGCGACAAGGCTTATAATGAACGTGGACGGGGGCGCTGTTATGTAAGCTGGTAAAAATGACGTTACGCAAGATAGCGGTTTTAGTTCCTTTTTTTGCCACTGTAAATAATTCGATATTATTTACAGTGGCAAAAAGCGCGGTGCGCGCTCGGAAACGGTCGTGTACTATTGCAAGAATAGTGTAGAAATAGTGAGAATTATTTAATTTTATTTAACATTAGCCACTGCGCGTTATACACTATGGGCTCCGAGCGAATAATAGTGAACGAAGTGTTGGTATTTATTCAAAATGCCATTGACACCATGGACGAAGTCAGCATCAATGCAAATCAAACTTCAACGAAGCTGAGATTTGTAGCGCCAAGGCGCTGCTGTTCCAGAGCATCGGCAAAGCCGACGATATGCCATCTCGCCGGAGGGATGGGGGTGAGTAGAGTCTCCAAGACATTATAACCCGGTTGAAGGAGACCGATCCTGACGACGTGCCAACATTCGTGGCGAAGGAGCTGCACAAGCTGCCCCCCGTCACATTCGACCACGTCGACGTCACCAGGCTGCTTAAGGACATAATTTCCCTAAAAGCATCCTTGGCCGAAGGACAGAGTAAGCTAGAAGCCTCGGATAAGTGACCGTACACTTGACAAACGTCTGCCTTACTTGGTAAATGCACTTCCACACGACATTATAAGCATGAAAAATAATAAAAAACTTAAAAATGTATTAAAAAACATTATCTGGACAATATTGAATAAGTATTACTTTGTAATAAAATATATATATTAATATTGTACTTAATACTTAATACCTATTAGTCATTGTAATTGTTAAGTATCAATGTAATATATTTTGATGTTAGTGAACTCTACTCAACTCGCAGACAAACCATGGAAATGGTTTTGCGAGGTAAAAGTATGTATTAAAAAACAGTCATAAGTGTGTTTTTTTTATAAAATAAATAAATAATAATAATAATATTAAATAATAAAATTGTTGATAGTGCGCTTTAAAAATAATTACAAATTCCCGGCACTCATCTTTATTAAATTAATATAATCATATTAACTAAATCATACTTCTATTATTGTAAATATTAAATAAAACTACATAATATTTAACATGTGTACAAAGCAAACATAGATACATACACTCAGGCCATGAATCACTTGCGGGTTGGCAGAGCATCGAAGATGCAGCTTGAAAATGAAATGTATAAACATCACTCTCATAGCCACACCTCAGCGACGCCACATTTGGCATTGGTTGGGTCTAAAATGTTATATCCAGAAACAAGTGACAGGATCACCTATATTAATTTTCGAATATACCCTGTCCATTATTAGTATTTTACTATCTGAAAGGGAATGCTAGCAGGTGGCACATTCTATTTCACTCCCAGTCCAGCATGGGGCATGTACACAGCAATATAATTATATTATTAGGTATATAATAAAATAAAATAAAATAGTAATGTTATTTTATGATTGCCTTTAGTTTACGTATTTATTTCTGAAATTAACTGTCGATTGTTAAAATAATGATGTTTTATTTTTATATAAAGTATTTATCCACGATTAATAATTAGAACTGCTTTCATGACTACTTAATCAGAAATCATTGCCCAATATTCAAACCTTAATTCACCTTCTCAAAACTAGACCAGGTACCTATTTATTTCAGTATTTGATGTGAGACATACATATACTATGCGGCCGAGAAGCAGAAGAGGATTTAACTGAAATTCAAATTATAATATAGAAATATAATTAATATAAATGTTTGTGGTAAATTTTAAATAGAAAAATATTGGAAAAAATTAACTCGGCTACAAGTGAATTCTCAGACGGGAATACCGAGTCTCGGTAGCTCAGCGGTTAGAGCATTGGACCGGATTTCCAAAGGTCGCGGGTTCGATTCCCGTCTGAGAACTCACTTGTGGGCGAGTTAATTTTTTCCAATATTTTTCTATTTAAAATTTACCATAAGTATAAAAATAGCATTGAAAAATGCAAAAATTACAAAATCATAAAAAAAAAATAAAAAAAAAATTAAAAAAATTGTTGTAAAAAAATATGTTTCATAATTTTCGTGGTATCTGTATTAAGTTTAGTGGGCACCAAATTTCTAATTTTTATAATATGCCGAATAACATGTTTTATATAGATGTTATTTGTTAATTTTGCATCAAGATTCATGTGGTATTGTTATTTTTTTGAATAACTCAAAATAAATTAATTAAAAAATAATGACCCTTAAACATCTGAAAAGATAAGTCTTTCTTCTGAAAAGATGTTTAACATCTTTTCTTTCGAAATTTCGAATGCAAGGATATACCTAATGCAAAAATTGCAAATTCATAAATTATTGGCTGTTGTGTCTTAATCGATCGTTAAACATCTGAAAAGATGTTTCTTTCGAATGCAAGGATATTCCTAGCATTGATGTAACAACGCTGGCCTACAGCGTATTAAAAATATAAAAGTGTTGGAGAATTTCGACGTTGGTCCGCAAAATAGCATTTAAAAATGCAAAAATTCGAAATTAATAAAATGTCAAAAGATCTGTATATTAAACTATCCAGAACTTATTAGTAGGTGGTAAAACCGGCCCGTAAAGTTGTTTTGTTCTGTTGATAGAGCAAATGGTACAGGAGGTAAGAATGGGTTCATGGTGTCCAATCATGATTCAAATTCAAATTCAATAAAATTTATTCAGTCTAGGCTGTTACAAGCACTTATGAATGTCAAAGAAGCTACGCCATCGGTTCACAAACCCTACGGCGGGAGACCAAGGGCTGTTTTTTCGCCCTGTTTTATGTCATACAGAGTCGTCAAATTGAAAAGTGATCTTAACATATTAGTAAGGCCAATTTCCTTCACAAAAAGAGAATACTTATAATATTACACTTTATGGTTATTGTAACCGTAAACAATTTTCAACTGGCAAAGAAAGACTTATCTATCATACATTACAACATTTCTCGCATTACATTCAGGTTAGTATCAATTTATTTAGATAAAAATATTTAGGCTTTAAGCCCAACAATAAGATAAGCAGACTGAGGTAGACCCATTTCCGCTGGCGGCACTCGTTCACGAGCATGAGGCATGGACCAGCCATCGCTTCGCTCAACCCTATTTTAGGGAACGTAACGACCCGCCTCACACGACACCGCTGCAGAAACGTTTGAGTGAGCATGACGTACTTCAGGTACGTATGCTAAGCTGTATAAATATAAATAAATACAATGGCAAAAGTAAAAAAAAAGATAAAAGTACATTAAGGGCCCGCTATAATCATAATCATAATCATAATCACAACATTTATTTAGTACAGGCGAAGGACATAGAAGTGATATTAACATAATACAATAAAAAAGATACTAAACAAAAAAAAAAAACTTAATTTTAAGTTACAGTATTGAATAAATTGTCCCACGGCTGCACTAAAAGGGACCTAGTTCAGCATTGTGTCAGTATTACACTGACGCTGGTTTTCAACTAGACCGCTTTTAGTTTATTGACACCTGGATGTCATATACATAAAAATGTATAAACAATAGTGCAGATGTGCGATTGTGTGTGTGGTTTTGCATAGGTATGTTTGATTGAGAATGTTTGTGCGTGTATGTGTACGTGTGAATGTGTGTATTCATCTCTGTGCGTGCGTGTGAAAGAGTGTTATTAAATCTGCGTGTGTATCGTTAAAAGTAGGACATATCGATATTAATATTTCCCAGCTCCCGCTGCGCTATAGGCCAACGAAAATCAGATTGCTTAACATGATCGTCTGTAATATCAATATTAATGAAAAACTGGATTTCAAATTAAGATGCAGCAAACTACAGGACTAACACTAGTGACTATGTTACTCAAAAACACGATTGCATAAAATTTTCTCGATAGAAAAAAATTTCGAAGTTGCCTCCAAATCACTATAATAAAGTACTAAAACCTATAATAATAACTATAATAATACATTAAAATAAAGCTTGGAACTTTTTAGTATAATTACACTATACAGGGTGTTAAAAGACCCATACCGAAGCCGTAATATATGCGTAGTGTACATCAAACTGAATAAGAATATGTGAAAATAATTGAAGGGACGACTTTTATTTTTCGTTTTAAAAAAGTGGGTGTTATTTTTACACGCAAAACAAGCGTGTAACGACTTATGCGTGTGTCTAGAGGGTACGAGTAGGCGACCGGGATCCAGTTTCTTTGATTGGTTTTGATACTTATTGCAGTTTTGTAACTTTAAACGATAATCTTTAAAAATAAATGTTGACTTTGATCCTCAATAACTCCTTAACTAGGAGGTTCCCAGATTTGGCCCCATACAAGAAAATGATTGTAACGATGGGTAGAATACGTGGTTTTCATTTTCGTTATGGATCTTTTAATACCCTGTAGATAAGGCAGGGCTTATGTTATATATTTTTTTAAATAACCTTTAAATATCCTTTAAAAAAAGAATTTCCTTCATTTATTCATTCCGGACCGGCCGAATGGGGCCGGAGAATTATATAGTAAATGCTGCCTTATTTCTCATAGAAATAAGGCAGCATTTACTTTGCAGTTCGCCGTTGCAGTTATTACTTTTGCTTTTGGCCTAGAGCGCGCCCCTAATGTAAGATTGTTAGACACAACTTACAATGTTCCTACAAGACGCATCAGCTGGGTCCTTAGAATAATAACGCCTATTCTAAGGCTGGGTCATAATCTCAAAGCGTAATTAAAGTAAGTTAACAAAAAAAACCTTTAATTTAATTGGAATAATTGAAAAACATTATTTATTTATTCTGATCAAGCAGTGCCGTGCCACGAATCTCAACTCAAAACATTATAAATTACATAAAATCAAAACAAAAATAATATCTCTACACATATTAACACAAGCAGACATGAGCAGACCCATCCCGCTGGCAGCACCAGCAGATTGTTATGATGGTATGACTTCCCAGCAGAGCAGTAGACTTTCTTATGGAGTGTTAATTATTTATCTATACGTGTATACCATTTTGCCAGCTGTATACAACGTAAGGGAAATTATGCGGATTATAGTGGTTAAGTAATTTTCGCTAAGGTCGGTCGCGGGGTGGGTGACCAAAATAACAATCTTGAGCAACTCTGTTAATTTCGAAGGCGTGTTACAAAGCCACATTGAAACATGACTGATGAAACTAAATCACAGGTATCGGCTATCTAATTATTATCATCACAACAAAAAAAACAACTTCAAAAAGACTGCATTTTAATAGGTACCTACTTTTACTTTTAGTTCTATTACAAAATATAGATATGGTATCATGTGTTAAGTATTCTCTTCAAATAGTAAAGAATATAGGCGACTATATAACAATAGCCTCTTCCTTTTTTGAAGTTGGTTAAAAAGACCGCCTTACTAAACATTTTGTCGGGAAGGATTGCAAACGATGTTCCGGTTCTCACGCGAGCGAAGTTGCGGGTACAGCTAGTATTGTAGTAAAAGCTGAATCATTAGTAGCATGAAGTTTGGTAAAACATTTCTGTAAATTACCTATATTGTTGTGACCATTTTATTACCGTGTTTTTAGCAAATTTTATTATAATATTTATATACTTCTTATGTACATGTTTTTTAATATCACAACCCAAATTTCTTGAAAAAGTTACAAAATCGCGCGTCGAGACCCTGAAAGTTGGCAGTCATGTTTACACGACTCGCGATATTGATTGTGTTTTAAATATTATTATATGGCTGTATCCGCGGTCAACTTTCCGTAAAAAATTCTCTTTTAATCTAAATTTACCTTATTATTGTTGTTTTAATGATATAAAAAACTTAAATAATAAAAAAGGGAGTATTATAGTTAATTCAAAGTTATTTGAATTAGGAATATATTGTTATATATAAATAACAATAAAAACGATTCGGTAAATGTTGACATTGACATGAGGTACAACACAAATAAAAAAAAACTTTTTATAAAAAAATTAAAACCGACTTCAAAAATCGAAATTTTTTAAGTTTTCGATTTCGAAGCACCGATTTCAAAATTCAAAATTTTGAAATCGGTGCCAGCCAAGGCATTCTACTTTGCGCTCCTACTATTTTATTTTTCTTGCCTTGGCTGGCACCGACTCCAAAAGGTTTATTTTTTGATTTTTAGTTTTTTGAAGTCGGTTTTAATTTTTTTATTTCACAATTTTTAAAGGTAGAACGGTCCCGTACCTACGCTAATAACCTTATATCAACTCCTCATTACCTTTTACAAAGCTGCTTTTCCCGGTGCAGGGACGTTACTTATTGAGGGGTTATAGCCTATAGGTATGTTGGCGAGGACCGATAGCTATTTAACAAAAAGTTTCATCAAAATCCGCTCGGTAGTTATTGCGTGAAACTTCAGCTCGAACAAGAATCTAACAATTACCTGGATGATATAATTGTTTCATGACTTCCATGACATTAGGTCCCATATCTCCGAAGATTATCATCGGATCTCAATGAGACTTATATGGGACCAAATTGACAGTGTACCCGATCGAACAAAAAAACAACTATTAAATCGGATCACCAACAACGGAGTAATCGGTATACATAATCGGACAAAAAAAAATACGGGTTGAATTGAGTACCTCCCTCCTTTTTTGTTGAAGTCGGTAAAAATAAAGATTTATGTTATAGGTTTTTTTTTTATAAACTACGGGGAGACTCTTAGCCTTCATCATTGTTGTGAAATCTCACCCAGCCTAATATAAAATTCTTATAATAAATAGTTTAATCTTATTGTTATTGTTTTTATGATTCAATGAACTAAAATAATAAAATAAAACCAAAACGTATTATAATTAATTCAAAGCTATTTAAAATAAGAATAGAATGTAACAAAAAAAGTCAATAGTGCGATTTGGAACGCATTATGACATATTTTTAAGTATTAAATTAAAAAAGTACTTTGCCGCGCTAGGCCGCAAAAAGCAATTTTCTACGCAGAAACTGATTGACAAAATCTCTTTTTCAGAGCGTGTGAGGTGAAAATTAAATGTTTTTCTAGTTTATGTGACCTTTATCTAATTATGTACTTATTACCGCGACTTAGAAAAAAAATAAAATGGCGGCCGACTTTAGGGCCATCATCAGCTGTAATAAATTATATTGCCTAACAATTTACCTAACAGTTCTGTTGTATGTTTGATATGTGTACATTTTCTTTTTTTTCTCATTTAAATTTAATTGTAATGTTAATGTTAATTGAAGTTAATTTATTATAATTCTCAATTGTCAGTTCCGATCAAATTATTTTATTTTATTTTATTATATTACATTTTGACATTTAAATTTAACCTTTTTAATAATTGTATTGCATAAATTACTCTATTATTTATAATTTTAATTCTTAATTTTCAATTGTATGATTAACATGCATGTGTGCTCGTAATTCACTCTTATAAATTTTTATTTTCCATAATACTGTTTACTCAATTATTGTTTGTTCTCGTGTAGCACCTATAATTAAGATTGCATTTAGCTCGGATCCCTCATATCGTTATATATTGTATTCATTTCAATGTAAATCTTGTTGGTGTTAAATAAATAATTAAATAAATTTATTTTTCACCTCACACGCTCTGAAAAGGAGGTTTTGTCGCAAAGTACTTTTTTAATTTAATACCTAAAAATATGTCATAATGCGTTCCGAATCGCACTATTGACTTTTTTGTTATATTTGATTCATATTTTAAATAGCTTTTAATTAATTATAATACTCCGTTTTGGTTTAATTATATTATTTTAGTTAATTGAATCATAAAAACAATAACAATAAGATTAAACTATTTGATAATTTATAATCAAGTAAATATACTAGAAAAAAGCAACTCGTCTCTTGTCGCCCTGACGGGACTGGAACCCGCATCCTTGGGAATCCGGCCCAATGCACTGACCAATTATGCTACAGAGACCTACGAGAACACGTTGAAATTCTCTAGTATATTCACCTTTTCTACGGTGTTGGCCACCGTCGTTTCATCAATGAGAGAAATATCCTCGCATTCGAAAGAAACATCTTTACAGATGTTTGACTATCGATTAAGATGAAACTGCCATCTACTTATAACTTTTTAATTTTGCATTTTACAATGCTATTTTTATGTGATAATTTATAATCAAGTAAATATACTAGAAAAAAGCAACTCGTCTCATGTCGCCCTGACGGGACTCGAACCCGCATCCTTGGGAATCCGACCCAATGCACTGACCAATTATGCTACAGAGACCTACGAGAACACGTTGAAATTCTCTAGTATATTCACCTTTTCTACGGTGTTGGCCACCGTCGTTTCATCAATGAGAGAAATATCCTCGCATTCGAAAGAAACATCTTTACAGATGTTTGACTATCGATTAAGATGAAACTGCCATCTACTTATAACTTTTTAATTTTGCATTTTACAATGCTATTTTTATGTGATAATTTATAATCAAGTACATATACTAGAAAAAAGCAACTCGTCTCATGTCGCCCTGACGGGACTCGAACCCGCATCCTTGGGAATCCGACCCAATGCACTGACCAATTATGCTACAGAGACCTACGAGAACACGTTGAAATTCTCTAGTATATTCACCTTTTCTACGGTGTTGGCCACCGTCGTTTCATCAATGAGAGAAAAATCCTGACTATCGATTAAGATGAAACTGCCATCATTTTTCTAGTATATTTACTTGATTATAAATTATCACATAAAAATAGCATTGTAAAATGCAAAATTAAAAAGTTATAAATTAAACTATTTGTTATACTATTATAAGAATTTTATATTAGGCTGGGTGAGATTTCACAACCTATAATTGGATTTCGGACTGTGACGTAAATCTTTATTTTTAAATTGTCTTTGTCTTGTACCTCATGTCAGTGTCAATATTTAGGTACATAATCGTTTTTATTCTTATTAATAAGTAACAATATATTACTACTTTAAATAACTTTGAATTAACTATAATACTCCCTTTTTTATTAGTTTAGTTTTTTATATCATTAATACAATGAGAATAAGGTATATTTAGATTGAACTTTATGTTGAAAGAATTTTTTTACCGGAAGTTGACCGCGGAAACAACCATAAAATGTTCCTCGCTGTTGTGCGTTTTTAAGTTTTTAAGCGTCTTGTACCTTTGAAATTTCCTTTATTTGTTACCTTTGAGATTCAATCTTTGAATCCTTCACTTGCTCAGATTTCAATAGAGGTAACTATCCGGTAAATAACCAACTTTCCAGCCTTGCATAACAAATAACTATTCTAATACTTAGTTTCAGTTTCACCAACATTAAGCCTGAAATTAGATGCCGATGGGTATCCAGATGTCCAAGAGCTGTTCCCAGTGATTACTTTCCCAGAAGTCGGCAGAAGGTCTCCTAATCAACAAAATCCTTTGAATTTTGATATCGAAAGAATTGACGTGAACAAGTTCAAGAAAAAATTGGAGATGTTTGCTATGACACTTGTTAAAAATGGCACCTTAGGAGATACGCGAAGGCAAAAAATGCCGTGGGATTATAGAGGTTATATAAATAGAGCATCTGATGCCAATTTCCGAGCTAAATTGTTGGATTTGATGCTGCAAGTGATATATATGGCTAGATACCAAATGCAGTCGCTCGAGAAATCTAATTTGTTTAGTATAACCGACACTGGCTATCGCATAGCGTTCCTTTATAGGCGGCTAAGAAGAATCTGGAGGCGAATGATGGACATCTACACTTTTACACAACAACAGCTCTGGCGACCGACATTCTTTGCAACCAGTTACAACTACCCAGAATATCTTATGATGGCACATATGAGGGCAATAAAACTTCACACAGACTTCTTGAATATATGGTGGGTTCTTATAAATTTGGATGGAAAGTATACCATGATATTGAGAGCTACAACGACAACAACGAAAACAACAACTACTACTACTACGGAAGGGACAACTGTACTCACCGAGTCTACACTGGCGCGTCCCTCAACTCCTGCTTTCCAGGGAATGGACCGACCAACGACAAGGCTTACTAGGCCCACGTTGACAGGAGATGCTGGATTTTTCTTGTAAAATTTATGCTTTACTTTTGAATATTGAAATTAAACTTAAAAAGAAAGAAAGATTTGGTTTATTTTTAAGAACCGAAAATAATGCACAAATTTAATTTACCGTTTTTTATAATTTTTAGTTTCGTCGCCATTGTGGCTGTTTTACAGTATAGATAGATAGATAAATAGTTTATTTACTAACGGTCAGTTTCAATAATCTAACCCTAGTAAGAGATAGGCCTATCTTGGTTATGTTACTTGGCAACGGCTGTTATTTTGGCCTGATTAACAAAAATATCCAGGCAACAAAGCTCTAGTAACCATATCTCTTATTGAGGTTAGATTATTGAAACCGACCGTAACAACACACGTATACATATCACTCCAAATTTATAAATAAAAAAAAAAGAACAGACAAACAAATTATTAGATTGACAGAAATTTCTCACATTACGAATGAAAAATTGACAAAAGAAACAGACAGAAGAAAATTCACGTGTGTGCAACAGCAAAAAGGGCCAGAGGCCCTACCGCGCAAGTGTCGTCGGCATCGACATCGACTTCATTTGACAGATGGATGTGACATATTGCTCTTAGTCTTTGGTAAGTTTTCATTTGTGTCAAAAAGAAGCAGCACTATGTCACATCAATCTGTCAAATGAAGGCGATTTCGATGCCGACGCCACTTGCGCGGGTAATTGATAAAATAATAATAAAAAAATCTTTATTTCTGAAATCTTACTTACAATAATTACGCCGAGACTTCCTTTTAAGTTTTATAGAAACCTGTATTGGGACGTCTCGCAACTTCCCATTCGGACACAAATGATTTCAAGCAAAAACTAAAAACACTAATAAATCTAATAAAACTAGAAATGGGTTAGCAAGCGTGAGTTTGCGTGTGTGCGCATGTGCGTGTGTGCGCATGTGTGTGTGTGTGTGTATAAGTATGTGGGTGTGTGTGTGTGTTTGGTTTTTACAATTTACAGGACTCGGTGTGTGAAATTTTGCCTGTCGGCAAAACACCGGTTTTCAGCCTTACGAAGGTGTAACGCGGGCAGCACAGCAACGGCGTTATTGGTTAGGATGAGCATCAAACTGCGAATATCGATGTTTGTGAATTGTGTAGTAGTATATAATGTGTAGGGTATTGTATAGGTTAAATCGTAATTAAATAGATAACGCAATTGATATTTAAAAAATAATTATACGCATTAATAAGATTTATGTTTATTGAATTGAATAAAAATAAAAATAACAAACAACAAAAAACTTTATTTATATATGTATACAAATTCGAACCGCGGCACCAGATTTTTCCAAAACTATTCCCCAGTCGGGGTACCTAACTTCTGTAATGTAAGCAAATGTGAAGTGAGCTTTTGTTTAAATGTTTAGTTAGAAGTCCGGTTCCGAAAAGGCGTAGGGGTGATAACCACAAGGGTCCCCCAGGACGTATGGCGGCGAGGGCAAGTAATGGGGGTTTAGCTGGTAGTACCCACCCTCCCGGCCTCCCATTCAGCCTTTCGAGGCTGAGTGGGGCACCGGGAGGCGGGACCACCGCCTGAGTGCGGAGGCTTCCCTTCCCTCCCTTCTACCGTCCTCCCACCGAGCTTTCGAGCTCGGTGGGGGGACGGGAGCTGGTTAGATCCTACCCCGAACTCCTGCCGAGCCTGCTAGGCTCGACGGGGTGTCGGGGGGCGGCGATAGGGTGATGGACTCACGCTTCCGGTATTCTAGGTGAGCCCAGCATAACCGTTTGCATTACCCTCACTCACAAACAAAAATTTAAAATAGGGAAGCCGGAAATAGCGTAAACACTACTAGTCTGAATTCTATGTGGTTTGGAAGTAAAGGCGTTTATTAGTACAGAGTACATAATACCTATGTTCACTAAAAAGCTTGAAAAAAAAGCGAAATTTTAAATTTTGAAAAAGCCCGCTACGTCAAAAAGTAAATGAAAAAAGATAAAATAATTAAAAACCCCAAACTTAATTATCCGTAGGAGGCTGCAATCACTATTTTAAAGTTCAACAAATATAAATAAGTATTACATTAAAATATCTCGAGATATTCACGTCACTATAAAACTGCAAAACTTTTTCATTTAATGGTAGCCCCAAACGGATAATAAAGTCGTGGGTTTTTAAATCATGGAAACATTTCGAATAGAGGACATGGGTATAGATTACACCAGAAATTTTATATTTTTTGGCTATGGTCACTTAAAAATTGACAAATAGAAAAACTGGCGTAAATATTCTCGAGGTTTCACAAAGGCACTGTCTGTCGCAATGTTTGACAGTTGTTTCCTCGGCTCTAGCAAAGAGTACTAATTGTTACACTCAAGTGCGGAAAAACTTGAGTGGAGGAGATTTTTTGCAACTATGAATACCAAATTTCTCGAATGAGGTTGAGTGGAGTGTAAAAAGTTTTGGAGGGACGACTTAGAATATGGGGGTAAGGGTCGGTTTCACCAACTACTGTTAAGTGATGGATAGCTTAGGAGGCATATAATTTGAAATTTTTTCATCTATCAAACTGTCAAAAGATCTATCAATTAAACTATCCAGAACTTATTAGTAGGTGCTAAAAGCGACCCGTACAGTTGTTTTGTTCTGTAGATAGAGCAATAAGTACAGGGGGTAAGAATGGGTTTATGTTGTCCAATCATGATTGTTATGATGGTATGACTCAAAGATGCTCTTCAGTAAAGAGCCTGTCTTAAGTTATTAAGTATTACTTAGATACAGTCGGGAACTTCCCAGTCGACCAGTAGACTTTCTTAAGGAGTGTTACCTATTTCTCTATTTATATGTGTGTACTATTTTACCAGCTGTAAATAACCTTCGTAACTTTCGCAAAGGTCGGTCGCGGGGTGGGTGACCAAAAATAACAATCTTGAGCTAATCTGTTAACTTCGAAGGAGTGTTACAAAACCACATTGAAACATGACTGATGAAACTAAATAACAGTGGGCCTACCATGAGTTTTTCTTACCGTTTACTGTACAGTAAACGGGAGACATTTTGTATGCGAATCTGTATAGCGCCTCTAGCGGGCAGTAGCAGAACTACAGATTCTCATACTAAATGTCTCCCGTTTACTGTACAGTAAATGGTAAGAAAAACTCATGGTAAGCCCACAGGTAACGGCTATCTAGTTATTATCATCACGACAAAAAAACGACTTCAATAAGATGCTACTTTGCATTTTAATGTAACTTTTTTTTTTTTTTTAAGAAAAGGACTGTTTACTAGACTCACACTTATACATAAGTGAAAAACATGATCGGGTACAAGACACGTAGTGTGGCCTTAGTTACAAACTGCCACGGCATGTTAGGTTCACAAAAATCAGTATATGAAACAGTTCATGAAAATCAAAAAGTTATTTAAACAAGTTATACAAACAAAAAAAAAGTAATTTAAACAAGTTATATAAACAAAAAAAAAGTTATATAAACAAGTTATAAAAACAAAAAAAAGTTATATAAACAAAAAAAAACACTTATTATATGTGTTTTAAACTTTTATATAATATAGGTAAGTACGTAGGTACTGTCGAATTGATAAGTTGATAAGAATGTTATTAAATGGTATCATGTTTTAAGTATTTTCTTCAAAAAGTAAAGAATATTGGTGATTCAATAGCCTCTTCCTGTTTTGCATTTAGCTAAAAAGACCGCCTTAACAAAACTTAAGTCGAGAAGGATTGCAAACGATGTTCCGGTTCTCACGCGAACGAAGTGGCGGGCACAGCTAGTACAACATAATAATCGACGTAAAGAAAACCTACTCATCAACTTAAAATGTTTTTTAAGATTTTATTACTTCAATAAATTCACTTCATTATTTGATACAAACTAATTTGCAATTTAATTTTTATTAGCAGCTGGCTCTAGAATATGTTCGTGTGGCTGTGTTTTCATTTATAAGACAGAATGTTAAAATGGCTGATATTAATATTATTTCGTAAGTGTTATAAAATAATAATTAATTTATATATAGCGAAGATTTTTCCACTTGATCACAGTAGATGTCATTCAGAACAACTCATTATAAGTTGTTTATAACATAATTTGATTCACTGCTATTTTTAAAGCCCTTCATATTAAAATATTTAGGTATTGTTGGCGACCTGTGTGGCGCAGTGTTACTAACCCCTCCTTCTGCGCCAGAGGTCCGGGGTTCGATCCCCGGACCAGACAAATATTTGTGTGCATGAACATGTCTATTTGTCTTGGTCTGGGTGTTTAATATACATATTATGTATGTACGTATTTTCAAAAAAAAGTATATAAGTATGTTTATCCGTTATCTAGTATCCATAACACAAGTTCTTCATTATACTTAACGTGGGCTAGATAATTCTTGTGATTGTATGGAAATATTTATTTTTATTTATTTTATTTATTTATTTATTGTTATTTTTTTCTGTACTGTAACTGTAAGAACTATTCTTGATAATTTTAAAACAATTTTATGTTGTTGTTAATAAGCAACGAGTTAACTGCCGTACTCAAGAAACATAAAAAACCGGCCAAGTGCGATTCCGACTCGCGCATGTAGGGTTCCGTACCATTATCTATAAAAACCACAAAAACATTATGTCTGTTGTATTGCAGCCCCCTTAAATGTTTATTTTATTCAATTTTTTGTCTAACTATCACGGTTCAGCTTGATGACAGACGGACAGACAGACGGACGGACGGCGGAGTCTTAGTAATAGGGTCCCGTCCCGCTTCACCCTTTGGGTACGAAACCCTAAAAGGTTCTAACGTCCACCTAACAAAGTCACAGTGCCCCATTCAACGAACTGCGATAAATCTGGTGCAGGGGCAGGCCTTCCGCGCAGGTGTCCCGGATTCGATTCCCGGAGAAGCCAAATAGTACATACATGTCGTATCGTATATATAGAACTAGTCTGTTCTCAGTAAACTTGGGTCTAGTTGAAAAACAGCGCTATTTTTTTATTGCCTTCATCATACCTACCTGATATTAAGTATTGACAATGCTGAAGATGGAAGCGAGCCTCTCCCGGAATCCTCAATTATTGAGAAACTAACTATCTTATCTCTAACTGCCGGAACACCATATTGCTGAAAACATTGTTGTTATGGCGTCAGACTTAGATAAGATGGTGATAGCTAGCCAGGCGACTTAAAAAAAGTTCTGTTGTTTCTGGTCACTTTTGATTTTTGCCATAACATATTCTATTATATTTTTAAGTCTTATTTAAGAAATCATAAATTGCAGATTAAATTGCAGATCTCGAACAAGCCGGGTTCCGAAAAGGCTTCAGCACCATAGACCACATCCATACGCTGCGGCAGGTTATACAGAAGACGGCAGAGTATAATCTGCCACTTTGCTTGGCGTTCGTTTACTATGAGAAAGATTTGATTCGATTCTGGGCGGTGCTGCAGTCTCTCCAGAGGTGCCAAGTGGACTATAGGTATATCGAGGTGTTAAGGTACTTATACGAACATGCCACCATGACGGTCCGATTACAGAACCAGAGCACAAATTCCATCCAACTGCAGCGAGGTGTGAGACAGGGAGACGTCATTTCTCCGAAACTGTTCACAGCTGCGTTGGAGGACATTTTTAAGCTTTTGGACTGGAAAGGACGCGGCATCAACATAAATGGCCAGTATCTGACACACCTTCGTTTTACCGATGATATAGTCCTTATGGCTGAGACCCTGGAGGACCTGAATATAATGCTCGAAGATCTCCGTAGTGCTTCCCAAAGAGTGGGTCTTAGGATGAACATGGATAAGACGAAAATCATGTCGAATTCCCATGTCATACCCACTACAGTTCACGTTGGGAACACTTCACTCGAAGTTGTTTACCATTACGTTTACCTTGGACAGACAATCCAGCAGGGGCGTGCATTGGTTTTCCAGCGTGGTAGGCACTGTCTGTGATCTAACTAGTAACTTTGCACTTATCCTATCCTGCTACCGAATATTATAAGTTTGAAAGTTTGTGAGGATATTTGGATGGATGAATGTTTGTTAACTCTTTTACGCAAAATCTACTGAACTGATTACCCTTTTAACTTTACAGCAATGTAGCTTATACATTAGAAAAACACATAGACTGCAAATTAATCTGATATTCCCACGGCAATCCCGCGGCGAGTGAAACCGATAGAGGCCGCTTGTCATAAATGATAATATTTATTAAAAATATTTTTTCAAATCGAACTAGTAGTTTCGGAGATTAGCGTGCTCAAACAATCAAACTCTTCAATATTTTAATATTCCTACTAAATGTAATATTTAATATTTATAATTGTAATATTCAGTAGAAATATTAAAATATTGAAGAGTTTGATTGTTCGAGCACGCTAATCTCCGAAACAACTAGTTCGATTTGAAAAAATATTTTTGTGCTAGATAATCCATCTCGGATGGTTATAAGATATGTAATATCACGCTACGATTAATAGGAGCAGAGCATTAATGTAAAACGTTGCAAAAACGGGGAAAAAATATTACTTTTGGGAGCTTCCGTTGCGGACGGTGTGTAAACGGTTAAAGTTACGTAAAAATCATGTATGACAAAATTGTTCCACATCAAAAGTTCTAAAAAAAAGTCCACGACAGCATATGTCTATATTTTCTGGTTACTATAACCATTTTTAAGATAATAAAATTTGTTCTAAACTAATATATTGTTTGAGAAGCTGTTTTCATAAACATGATATTAATCCTTATCTAAATACATACGTTAATCATCACAAGTATTTCATTTTGAACAAAATTGTCCTTTACATCATTTAATTTTAATGATTATCTTAGGATAGTTTTAAAATAACTCCCCAACAAAATAATTCGCGACCAAATTCATTCGTCAGGTAGGCTTGCTTACTTTATACTGATATATTCCGAACGTTTAAGCTAGAACGTTACACGTACAAATAGCGCCCTTCTTGCCGTAGGCGGTTTATACTTGAGCAATACTTTTTCTAAATAAGTTGTGTAGTTAACAAGATATCTTGTATGAAACGCTGCTTACTTCGAGTAGGCAATTTAGAGACTGCCTACCGTTACGTATTCAGTATTTAGCGTAAGGAAAATCTTAGTGGGTGAGTGTTGAATAGATGTTTAAACTAAATTAAAATAACTTTAAAACTTATTGTATATTTATTTAGGTTTTGAATGAGGTAGGTACTGCCTAATTGCCTATATGGAATGCCAACTTTGAGAAAGAGATCTCTCGTCGAACCCAACTCGGATGGGCAGCATTCGGGAAACTCCGTAAAATCTTCGCGTCCAAATTACCTCAGTGTCTCAAGACGTGATGACTTACGGCAGCGAAACGTGGTCGCTAACTATGGGTCTAATTAGGAGGCTCAAGGTAACTCAGCGTGTAATGAAGAGAGCTATGCTCGGCGTTTCCCTGCGTGATCGAATCAGAAATGAGGAGATCCGCAGGAGAACTAAAGTTACTGAGATCGCTCCAAGGATTGCTCAGCTGAAGTGGCAGTGGGCAGACACATAACGAGAAGAACCGATGGCCGTTGGGGCGGAAAGGTTCTGGAATGGCGACCGCGTACCGGACGACGCAGGACGCTCCGTGGGTAGGCAAGGTGGACCGACAATCTGGTGAAGGTCGCGGGAAGCCGCTGGATGCGGGCAGTACAGGACCGATCGGCGTGGAGATCCTTGGGGGAGGCCTATACCTAGCTGTAGTTGTCATGTGGCTGAGACGACGACGACGAAATTGCAGATTACCTATAATGTTTATGGCAAGAAGTCATTAACTACGTTTTTTATTTTTTATGTTAGACAATTTAATTAATCAAAATATATCACTATCAAACTGCATAATCATTTTTGTATACTTATTGCAATTAACATGATATAGCATGTTCAAGATTGAAATGTTTTAAATTGATTTCTCATAATTCGAGTTTGACCACTTAGTGAGTTCTTGCAATAAGGTATAAAAACTAGGATAATCGAAGATCTTGAGTACCTGGTGACCCTGATTAGAAAACACAAGAGCCCAACTAAACTATTAGAGATCGACATACCGCCTTTACAAAAAATATTCAACTTGGTGGGCCGCTTCATTTGATTTCAAAAATCGAAGGTCTGAAGTATCTGATGAAGAACCCTCAGCTGGTCTCAGCTGTATTAGAGATATGGTAATGCCCCCATCTGCTATTGGTACATAAAAAATCGACTGTCATTGCAAAAATCCAGCGTAGTGGGACACATCTTCTAATTTAATCTAGCCTATAGCGTCCCACAACTGGGCGAATGCCTCCCCTTCTGCTTTTAATACGTTAGGTTTAGTGAATGAGTCGATAGGCGTTGTACAAAAAGTGAGGGGGTTCCGGGAGACCAAACAAAGCTTAAACAATTGGTAGTAAAATTCGCTAATAATTTGATCCACGAATTATTGCCTATTAAGTCAAAATTTTAGATCATACCCCGGGCATACGTGTACAGAGAACAATTCCCAATCTGTGTGGCAAATGCCCTCACAATGCACAAGAGCCAAGGACTAAAAAGAAAGATTTGTAATAATAAAAAAACTACTCCTAAAAAGAAAAAAAACTGTGTCAAATAATAAAATCTAATAAAATAAATCAATATCTTTTTACGTTTACGCCCACGTTTCTACAAAAAGAAGTGAAATCCCACCAAAAACATTCTGTAAAAAACTAGCCAAGTCTCGATGGAGCTGCTTGGTTATCTCTAAAAAGTAATGAAATCTAGACAAAGTCGTGCCAAGTGTAAGGCGTACTGCGATTTCTTTATTATTATAGTTAATGTTGTGTGACTTGGCCGTTGAACATTCTTTACTTTACTTTAAATACGCTTTATGATTATGACGCAGCTGATGCGTCTTCCAGTAACATTGTAAGTTGCGTCTTATATTAATTCACTTTTATCTTTCTTTTTTTTTGTTTTTGCCATTGTATTTTTTATATTTATACACTTTAACATAAGTACCTGAAGTACGTCATGCTCACTCAAACGTTTCTTCGGCGGTGTCGTGTGAGGCGGGTCGTTACGTTCCCTAAAATATGGTTGAGCGAAGCGATGGCTGGTTCATGCGTCATGCTCGTGAACGGGTGCCGCCAGCGGAAATGGGTCTACTTCAGTCTGCTTGTCTTAACGTTGTGCTTAGAGATTAAATATTTTCATCTAAAATAAATTGCTATCGACCTGTATGTACGTCACAACTTGCAGTACAGTAACCTTGTAATGCGAGAAATGTCAAATGTAAGTCCTTCCTTACGAGTTGAAAATTGTTTACGGTTAGGATAACCATAAAATGTAATATTATAATTAGTATTTTCTTTTGTGATGGAAATTGACCTTACTGATATGTTAAGCTCACTTTTCAATTTGACGACTCTGTATGAAATTAAACAGGTAGAAAAAAATAGCCCTTGACGAGTTTCTTGCCGGTTCTTCTCGTTACAAGGTCTCCCGCCGTAGGGTTTGTGAACCGATGGCGTAGCTTCTTTGACGTTCATAAGTGCTTGTAACAGCCTAGACTGAATAAATGATTTTGATTTGATTTGATTTGATTTTTAAACGTTGATTCAATAACCAGTCAATTGTAGGCTCTATAAAGCTGCGTATTTCAATAATACTTATGTATAGGCGAGCCTGAAACAAACAGTATAAAAAAATATTTCCAGTACAGACGGACTTCTAATAATTGATAGAAGTCCGTCTGTACGTTTATTTTATTTTAGTTCGGGTGGTCGATTTGACGGTCCAAAAAAGTCAGCATTGTTAATGCTGAATGCATGTTGCACAATCAACAACATCCTGAAATGAGACGTTAGCGTCCAATTACCAATACCAGTATGGGCTATTATCTCGCTTAACAAACATAAGTATTTACAACAGATATTATAACATAACTTGGTTAATTCGTCCAAGATTACGTGTAAACAAAATTGACTTGTACCCACTAACGTATAAAGAATGTTCAACGGCCAAGTCACACAACATTAACTATAATAATAAATAAATCGCAGTAAGGAACCTTACACTTGGCACGACTTTGTCTGGATTTCATTACTTTTTAGAGATAACCAAGCAGCTCCATCGAGACTTGGTTAGTTTTACAGAATGTTTTTGGTGGGATTATTATTGTTTCGGTCAACCACGACTTACTCAAGGGTATCTTTATAGGATACTTTCCTTCCGTTGACCTAGCTAGAGCTGTTTTTGGCAACTAAAAGTACCTAATATCTTCTTTTACTAAAAATACAAGGAAAATCTAAAAACTATAAATTTATTGTAATTAAATCATGAAGTTTTGGAAACTGAATTTGTGCGGAACCCTCGGTGGACGAGTCCGTCTCGCACTTGTCCTTCTTCTTTTTTAGGCATTTGATATGGAAAACCCCTTTCATAGGTCATAAAGTCGCTAAAGGGTGAACCTAGTATTAGTGACATCCATTGACACGCCGCAATTAAAGGGAAATCAATATTTTTTTCTGTAGTTCAGTACGTGCGTCTCTGCTGAGAACTGGTAGAAAGTGACAAAAATCGCGCGGAATTTTATCCGCCGTGCGTGAAGGTTTGAATCAGTACGCGTATTTTTAAACGCGCGCAAAAAACCGCAGTGCGGGCTAAGCCAAAAATAAAAAAATATATATATTAAGGGGGGTTATTCGCCGTGATGCGCACTTTATGCGCTCGCTTCAGGTCCGCCTTGGTTTTGACAAACCTTCTATGAATCTATGAATTAAGTACTGGACCAGGAAAAATTATTAAGTTTAAAATTATGAGCTGAAAGTACCAGGATTATATAGCTAACCAGGAGTTATTTTTTACGTGTTCTGGCTGTACCTGTCTAATAGCATCAGTTGTATAGCAGCCGCGCCTTTAAGAGCTCTTACCTACCCTTTATGTAGCCAGACTTTGCAGACTCGTCCAACACGATGTCGACTGCATACCTCAAGCTCGCCAACAACTGCGGATTTTCCTATTCTGGCTTGCTTTGACACAGTTGCCGCTAACTCATTGTTGTTCTCCTCTCTAACTGTAGTGTAGCTGCTGGGCAGTACCTGCCTGAACCTTGGAAAGCCCGATATGCAATCCGGAAGATACTGCATCAAATTGGCCTCTGCTAGCATATAGCGCGCTGACTTTGTCCGAATGTCTGTCCGTCCCTTAGCAGCCATCATAACCTGGCAGGCGAGGTTCCCTCGATCACGGGCGATTGCGCCCACCAGCCGCATCGTTGTCCTCGGAACCAACGGACATATGAAAAGAGCAGGGGGCTTACTTTCATCTATTATCATGTTTGTTATAAAAACGTTTTTTTGCGTTTTGTTTTCAATACTATAATAGTACGCAGACCAATCTATTACCGGCCAGAGGCGACGTCGACGCCATCTAACGTTCGCGCGAGATACCGAGTATAGACATCTGTCGAAGCGACACCGATAACCGTGGAACCAATTGAAGCGCCGTAACCCGTTATCCATACGTAATAACGACTAACACATAAGCCGATGACAGAGCCTTCACAGTCAACGCGACCTCTTCAGAGATTTAATGGTTAAGATAACCTATATATGGAACAGTGGGTCCCACAAGGCCACAAATGACAATTTCCAGAGAACTTACCCTTGTCTCCCCTAAGTTTAAACTTAGTATATAAGCCATGTTTGTCTAGAATAAGGCCACTTCCATATTTGTACTCATAGCGTAAGCATCTTTTAAATAAATTATATTTTCAATCAACGAAGTTCTCAATACATTATCTCGCGCGTCTAACTACCGGAATACGTTTCTGACGTGAATTGGATGCACGTAATGGTCGTTCCGGCGGGCATTCCTAAAAAATTGCGACATAAATTCTTATATTAGGGTACGATGGAACTGACGTACTCTATGTTAAAAGTCCATAAATAATCTATGGATATAAAAAAATGGAAAATTAAAATATCCAAGTCCCAAAGTTTTCAAAAGACTCACCCGATTCATATATTTTGGCATTTCAGATGGCACGGGACAAGAATACATTTACAGCACTAGGCCGTTGCCTAAAGCCGAAATACTCGACGAAGTGCTTTCGAAGTTGGTCAACAGATCCGACTACACGGGCTCGTTGTTCAGCTTCCTTTCTGGGAACGAGGACTTCGGGGACCCGGACAACCTCGATGTGTGCATGCTAGACGCAAACAACGTATTCAAAATTATATCAAAGGCGAAAAAACTATATGAGCCTTACTTCAGAAGAACCAAAAGTGAGGCTTTAGAAAAAGACCCAAAACTATCCGCACGTGCCCTCGATTTAATGCGACAATCCATATATGCCACGAGGTACAGAATGCAAGACACCAAACGTTTCAGAAAAGCGTTCACTGATGACGCGCGTTTCCACATTGCTGTTCTCTACGGAGCCTTAATACAGGTCACCCATAAAATGGAGGCTCTATATGCGGTTATGAGGAAACTGCCGAAATACACTTTTCTCATTTGGTACGTTATAATTTACGAGAAGATTTTAGCGGCTCACGTGGACGTTCACAACTTAGTGGATCGAATAATTGATCTGCATAATAAATATTTGCTTATTAAAGCTAAAAAGGCAGTACGTTTTGTGCCGAAGTATCCTAAGATGACTGGTACCAGAGCGAGTCTGTCGCGGGCTACCCCCAGGTTAATGACAACTTTGGACGAGAGCTATGAAGACGAAAATTCCACGTTGCTCAATAGAACCAGGAAGACAACAATAATACAAACAATCAAGAGAAACATAACCACAACAATATCGCGTTGGGACGAGGCGGAACTAAACAGAACCGCAGAGTTATTTATACAACAACAAAAAGAGATAGAAGCCCAAAAACACAAACATGATTCCAAAACAAACGGAACCATACATTCCGACGCTGAAACAAACAGAACCGAAATAATCCAACCCGAAGACAAGATAGAACCCGGAGAGGAGGGATCCGGAGTGACGGGGCCCGAAGAGAAAGGACCTGACGACAAAGGCCCCGACGAGAAAGAACCCGAAAAGGGAGAACCGTAATATGGTGAACTAAAATAAGAGTTCGAAAACTAGGAAGCCTAAATTTATTTAGCTCGAATAGGTGCAAAATAGGCAAGCCCGAGAAAAGCGATAAGATGATGGATGTATAGTATGTTATAAAAACTCATAACGTTCCTCATCATATCCTTTTTCGGGCTAGAGGTAGACCTCTATTAATTTGTGTGTTCCTTGTCTCGGCCACTTCAAGGATTCCTTTTCTCCAACTAAGTATTAAAATAAAAAAATAGATACTTTGTGTGTGGCGGCAAACTGTAAACGATCGGTCTAAACTATCAGCCGACACGAGACGGATCGTTCCGTATATAGGGCCAACCGTATCCTTACTTTATCTGATAGAGTTGTGTCTGTGTTACCCACCACACGCACCTAGGATTTTTTCGCTATAGTTAAAGCTAATAATAACACTTACATAAAATTATAAGAGTAGGTAAGTAATTTGATATATTATAATTTTACAAATGACTTCTTCATTCTTTGGTTAGTAGGTAATTTTTATGTCTTATGAAAATATTTTTTATTTCATCCATGTAATACAATATTTTTCAAGTACTATCAGCCCCACTGAATGCCCAAGCGTTGTTGTTATTACGTATACAAAAAAAAATGTGTATGTGTTATTTAATTCTTTATATAATTTATGAAAACAAATTCGAAGCTTTTTGTTGCATCTTAAAATAATCAATCATTTCGTGACCACATTAATTGTCACCATTTATCACTTTCTTACTAAATAGATCCTTATTTAGGTAAGTCATACTTCCTAAATTGTAAATGACGTTGCTTCTGGCAGCAGCTGGCAAGTTTTATTTATTTATTTATTTGTTTGTTTATTGGGCAGTCAACAAAAACATGTACTAACAATATGTATTAAATTAAATATAGAATCTTAGTAGTGATAAGAACATTTCATTTGGGAAGCCTATCTCTCTCTCGTCTCTCAAAATTTTGACGAATCAAAAGCTTAATAATTACTTAGTATATTTGAATAATTATATGTTTATTGTAATAATGAAATATTAGAAAATAGCTCTAGATTGCTGCTAGAGCGAAGTTTGCGTTGATGACAGTCACCCAGAAACTGAAACCTGGATTTCAGGTATTCTGGGGTAAGTAGATCGAATAGAATATTATAGAGAGTACACACAACGCGAAGGTATACGCGTTGTGTGTACTCTCTATAGGAAGCCTTCTACGCTCTCGGATAGGAGGCCATTTGAGTTGCTGACGGTAGTGGGAGACATGGTCATACTTTCGTAACCCATATATGAAACGGATGCAGTAGTTGAGAAGTCGATCCAATTTACTGAGAAGGTCCTCATTCAAATCTGTGCTGCAGATATCAGCGGGATCAACAATAGGGAGGACAAGAGCCTGAATTAGCACAATCTTACTAGTACTGGACGGGAGAAAGGACTTAAACCTATAAAGAGCTCTAAGGGCGTTGGTTAGTTTCATCGAGACGTCGTCAATATGAGCTGTCCAGGAGAGGCATGAGACTATTGTTAAGCCCAGATCCTTAACTTTATGTGAAAATGGTATTTCAACACCGTTGCATTTTAAGGTAGTTAAGTCAGATAAGTTAGGGCGTGAGCACAATCACTTGGCATTAGGCAGTATTAACAGAAATACCATAGTTGGACGACCATTGAGAATTCCAATTGAGATCACGGTTGAGTGACGCAATTGCAACGTTCAAGTTGTGAACATCATGCTGTGTATAGAGTTGCAAGTCGTCGGCATACAGATGGAAAGAAGAGGAAAAATGGGCTGTGAGAGAATTAAAAAATAACGAGAACAGAAGGAGGGAGAGAATACCGCCTTGCGGAACACCAGCCTCCAAGTTGCACCAGTCGGACAGTGTCCCATCAACACGAACAGCCTGCTGGTCACACAGCCACACGTCCGCGAAGATAAGAAGAAAACCATGATAGAGCAGTGGTGGAAAGATTTAAACGAGAGAGCATAGTAAGGAGTAATGCATGATCGACTGCGTTAAAGGCGTTGGAGAAATCTATCAAAACTAACACAGTCAGTCGTGAAGCCTCAAAACCATCCCGTATGTCCTCCAACACTTTGGTGAGAGCAGGCTTGTGCTGTGTCCAGGTCTAAATCTAGACTAGAAAGGGCTAAGGAGATTGTTGGATAGGACAAATAATGAAAACTGTTTATGGACAACAGCTTCAAGGATCTTGGAGAGGAAAGGCACGATAGAAATAGGTCTGTACTGATTAAGAGAAATAGGATTTTGGATTTTGGGTAAAGGAATGGCAATGGTTTTACGCCACAATGTGGGACACGTAACAGAGAGTAGGGAGTGATTGAGGATGTAAGTCAATATGGGGAGTAAGCAGTCAAGCAAAAGGATGATCATGAGTCGGCTCACATCGTCACAGCCAACAGCGTTAGACTTGATAGTATGGATAATCTTGCGGACTTCATCTTCAGATACGGGGCTAAAAGAAAAATCGGGTGTTGGACAAGAAGAAGCCGCCGAGGAGATACTAGCGATAGTTGAAAGTCTAATGTTGTTAGCAAGAGAGGTAACGGATGAAAAGTGCTTGTTGAGTTCATTTGTGGTGAAGGTAGGTTTGTGTGGAACATGAGGTTTACCAACTCCAAGCGTGCGAAGGAACTTCCTTATGTTTGCAGGGGTAGATTCACGAATGTTATCATGAATGTATAGGCGTTTAATTATCTCTTCTAACCATCTGATTGCACCTGTTTCTAGCGGATTTGAACGATTCCCAAAGGTCGTCGGTACGATGTCTCTTAAAGATACGAAACGCGCGGTCTCATCTCCTCATTGCTATGCGAACGGCAGGGGTTATCCAAGGCGCAGTAGTTCAATATTTGTCAAAAAATTAAGGATGGTTTTCTAAGAACGTTTTTATGTAGCTACAACGTTTAATGAACCGGCTCTTCGTGCCTCCTTTTAAATTTCCACCCTGTATAGTAGGTACTTTTAAGAAGGTCGAATGAGACCCAAAAATTAGGACCAATAAGAACTTTTTCCATTAGGTTCGAATCTTGAGGGTTTAATTACTAGGTCAGTGATTTTACTGTAGGGCAACTTTATTGGCTTAAATTAAACCAAGCTTTTTATACGCCGAATCATAAAAAAGAATTGTTCAAACAAAAAACAAATTTTTGGTGTGGACCACCCTAAATAATCACTAAAGGGTATAAAAAATAATTTATATACGTCCTATTCTGAGACTCTGAATATACACATAAAATTCAAATACAATCTGTCAAGCCGTTTTGGAAGAGTTTTGTTACAATCACTATGACACGAACACGAGATTTTTTTTTATTAGATTAATTAAGTACGACTACTAACAGCTATTTGTTTGAAGCTTTGATGATAAGAAGAGAATTTCTGCGAGCATTTAGTAGCATGCGGGGGTTCCACTATAGAATTCTAAATGTTTTCTAAAAAAGATAAACGCCCATTGATTGCGATTTAAGAAAAGCCGCAAGACAAACATATTTTCGGTTCGCGTGTGTTCCGCGCTTAAGACCAATCCAATCAGGCATAAAATAAAACTATACATAATAAAAGATTCATTTATTTTACTAAAAATATAACCTATAAACAAACAATACCTACATTACCTACACATTTGAATAAAAAACAAAGGAAAGTGTCCAAAACCACTAATAACGACGCAAAACAAAACTCAGTGATTAAAAACATATATTTAACATAGAAAATAAATAAAAATAATACAATTGTTTTATAAATCAAGGTATTTACAAAATACAATCTCATTAATTTCCAAAGTAAAAAATAACTTTGATTTAAGGGTACGTTCACACAGAGAGTCCGTTTTTACAGGATCGTTATATGACGTTAACGAAGTACCTAACTTTTTATTAATATGTGATGCCATACGGAAAATAAATTATTTTGATATAAAACTATTACGGGATAGTTAGGGAAGTTACAAATCTGGTAATAAGATACAAATTTCTTCATACCTTTATCTAGATTTCTAGATTTGTAAGGTATCAGAAACACGAGTTTATGATTTTGCTTCGACCCTTTTGCCAAAAGACCCAAAAATACGAAAATTCAAGATTATTCTCAAATGCATGCTCTTTATATTTTTATAAGGTAAATTTTACTAGTCATAAGATACAGAGTTCCTGATATTTTGAAGTGTCTTTATATGGCCTTAGTTGACTCGGTAGTGTCTTACGCCTTTGATAGTTATGGTCTAACGTGCAAAACAAACATTGAACAAATTGAAGCTTTACCACATTAGACTTTTGAAAGTAATGGTTAATGTAAAAACGAAAACTCTTTCAAAAATAATTATTATCAGTAATTCAAAATTACCAAACTCTTACCGACTAATATTACACATAAATTACTTTCTATTTCCAACAACTACGACTATCGGGAGCGTCATGACACGCTACGTCACGGGCCAGGCACCAGGGCCGTATCAAGGGGTTCATCTATCGTTCTCAGAGCATCTAATACTTATGGTAACAGAACAATAACCAAACGGTTACCCTATCTACTTAATACTTTACATCTGGATATTCTGGAATTAAATAGTAAAACTTTATTCTTTAGCCACCTAAAAAAAAATTTGCTTAACAATACATTGTAATAAATCAGCCGTTTAATGTAACTAATAATAGTATCTCAAACTGTACCCTTTGTAAATTAGTTGGTACTTTAAAAATATAAGTATTTGATTGTTTAACTTCTGAGCTTAGCTCCGTACTCGCAGTCAAACATATTAATAGGTGCTACTTGTATGTTCAGAAATAAATAAATAAATGTAAAAAAAAATTGGAAATTGGTTTAATTAGTGGACACCAATAATATATAGTACCGTGTAGTTTCATTTCTCATATATTCGCTATAGTTATTTACTACGAAGTGATTTCGTGGTTTTTTCGCCTTATCTGCAAAATCGGTCTCCTTCTCGCGCGCGCCCGTTTTTCATTATCTCTATCGATATAGATATCCATCTAGCGATATTGTCTACTCGACTGAAGCGAGATAGCTTTAGTCGAGGAGTAGATGCTTAAGGAGCTAAACTATAACGATTAAAGAGAAAATGAAACTATACGATCCTAAATATTAAAGGTGTCCACTAATTAAACCAATTTCCAATAGTGTATGTAACCCTATTTTAGAATAATCTTGAAAATTCGTATTTTAAGGGGTTATTTCGAAAAGAAAAAGTGTCGAGACAAAATCATAAAATCGTTTTTCTGAAACTTTACTGAAATATATATCTTATTACCAGATTTATTGTATCTCTAACCGCCCTATAGTAGTATACCAAAAAGTACGAACTTTTTCGGAATACCGTCTTAAGGTTCCGTCACTACCGGAGGTAGCGCTCACAGCGCGTTCCCGTTCAAAGCGAACCCGCGAGCGAACACGCTCATACAACTACATGGATACGTCAGTGTCGAATAAAAACGTACCTATACCACCTATACGATAAAAACGGACCCCGAAAATGGACCGCTATGTAATTATTTGATTCGATATTTATTATTGGATCTGAAATATTGGCTGCTATGTGTGTCAGTCACCTTGCACGTGGAACGCCATCGTGTTATAAAAACGTATAGTTACGATAAAATAATCTGGCATGAAAAACAGACTGCTGTGTGAACGAACCCTAACCTATTAGAATAATAGGTTCCTCAGTGATTGAGGATTCCCGGAGAGACGCGCTTCAACCGTCAGCCTACCATTACCTCCTTAACATGAGGTATGATGAAGGTAGATAGAAGATATCTCCCCGTTCTTCTTAACACGTTGACCGCCAAGTACAAAAACAGTGTTTTTCATTGTTTGGACTTTACTTTTTGGTAAATTAGTCTTTTGTTTTTTGCCATATTTTTTGACCTGTAAGTCGTACAGAGACCCCACTTGGACCGAAACAACCGTGGAGGCCAGACAAATCTGATTCCATAATAAAATGTACTAAAACGTGTATCCGGCTGGAAACACTGGTCCCTCAATGAAGCACTGCCCGTGTCCAAAAAGATACACATGGCCTCAGGAGGTGGCACCTTGTGTTTCCAAAAGGATACCCATGACGCTCAACGTGTTTGACTAACAGCTATGACTGGTTGACACCACCGACCTATATTGAGATAGACGGTAAAAGTGTATGTACCTTACGTGCCAAAAGTTTGATCCACGGTCAGTTTTCCGACTTAAATCAGTCATCACTAACCCCCATATTCTAAGGCGTTCCTCCAAATTTTTTTACACTCCACTCAAACTCATTCGACAAATTTGGTATTCATAGTTGCAATAAATCTCCTCCACACAAATTATTCCTCACTTGAGTGTAATAATTACAGAGTTACGACTTAGAATACCGATTTCGTGGAGTATTTCGAAGAGGTTTTCAGTGAGGTTTCGTTAAGTCGAGGACGAGTAAGTTTTGGAGGAACGACTTAGAATATGGGTGTAAATCTCGCTCGTGACGTCATCGTAGGTGCAAAAAATGCGACACGCTATATTCTCATACAGTTTGGAGCGCTCTTTTTGTCTATCTAGATATAAATCTGTGAGTGACGCATTATCGAGTTACGAGGGTCGATAGAAGCCGCTAGCGCTGGGCTACTATCATATGTTTATAAAAAGTTTTTAATTTCACATTTTTTTAAGTTCGAAAAAATCCAGTATGTACTTACTTACACTAAAAACGCGCATGTATGTAACCGCTACTTTCATCGGTATTTTCATCTAACAACTATTGAACCGATTTCAAAATTTGAAAAAAATGGTCCCATCCAACTTGGGACAAAATTCTTGATGTAATTACGTTTGAGTTCAATCGCTTTAGCCATGTAAAGTAATCGGTGAACATCCTTCGTTCTTGAAGTTGGCTAAAAACGTGATGTTCGAATTGGACATGATAAATATACCGTTTTTCGTAATAACACTTAACAAGAAATTGAGATAGTCAACAAAAATAATTTATTACTTATTCTACATAATTACAACTTTGTACATAATACATAAATAAAGTTTTTAACTATTAATGGAATTGTTCAGGAAGATAAAACTTAAAAAAACTAATATAATATAAAAAACTGATGGGGATCAAATTCTGCAATCGTTTGTTCATGATGGTAGGTACTTCGATCATAAAAATTTAAATAATTGTTTGGGGGTTAACAGCACTTTAAGATTTAAATGTCATCATGGTACATACATAAAAATAAAAAAACTGTGTTTTTATTTTTCCCGAAGTGGTATGTTTCGAGAACATACGATTTCGAGACGCATTGAAAACGTCTGCGAGAGAAGGAAAACTTGAAACATACCCTCTACCAACCTGTCTGGCCAGCGCGGTAGCAGTAGGCTAATAGCCTCCTATGAACGACACAACAGGCGTGAGCTAGGAGAGGCTATGTCCAGCAGTGGACATCCACAGGCTGATGATGGATGGTATGTTTCGAGAGATATTTAATATTTTTAAGCTACTTAGGATCGGCGCGGCGTTTTATGGTGTAACATCACTTTACAACACTTCGTATGCAGCTTGCGGCTCACGCTTGACCAATTCGATCAGAGTCGCCTTCTTTGTATGAAACTGGTATAAAATGACGTCACGCGAAAAGTTAGAACGCTTGTAAATCCGAAATGACTTATAGTATTTGATATTTATTTGATTAAAACAAAACGAGGTTCAGTTTTTACAAATTCGAGCTTTATCTGAAAAAAAGTTTGAAGCGATTGTATTAACCTACTATTAAGCCACAATTTTTTACACTGTAGTACGAACTACAAATAAAACTACAACAATTGAAACACAATTGATTCACGATCATTACCAAACGTGAGCAGTGTTTGACCCCAGTAGAAGTATATTAGGAAGAGCTTATTATTTTATATGGAGTAGGAAAAAGTAAAAAATATGTACGAATAATTTACAATAAAAACGCGATAGTACAGTGGATAGCTCATACAAATATAACGGTTGCCCTTGCAAAACAGTGAGGGAGTGAGATTCCGCTATATATAATGTCGTAGGATGATTTCATAAATATAATTTTCTCAAAAATTCTATGGATATTGCAAAAACACGGATAATTAGACAATAGTGTTGACATTTCTCAATCTTACTGAAAAAAGATAGGGTTTTTGCAAAAATAAGGGTTGCTTAATAACATTGGATATTCTTAACTCAAATTGGCTTAATTTTTACTTTCTTGCTAACTCTTATTTTTTTTACTACACGTGAGAGAATCGTTTGACATTTGAAACGTCAAATCGTCAACCAACCAGAGAAGATGGTCCGATCAGCCAATCAGTGTTCTTCTTTCATAATAGCCAGCGATTGTTTTCGCAGTCTTACTAAGGCATCCCGTTTTTTCGCAAAAACCCTATCTTTTTTCAGTTGAATTGAGAAATGACAACACCATTGTCTAATTATCAGTGTTTTCGCAATATCCCTAGGATTTTCGCAAAAATCGATTTATCTTATTATCCTGCGACATATGTACCCATATAGCAGCGTCTGACTTGGTCACTGGAACATGCCTGGTAATAAAGCTACTTTAGGGACCGCAGTCCCGCACCCCTACCTCCTATCTCAATTTCTATTGCTATCGCTATAGCTATCAAACATAATACTCTCTTAAAACCCTTCAACGATAGGGTTTTTGTCCAATTTCTATTCATCTATTGGATGTATGGACTATTACATTTTAGTATGAAATCAATAGCGATAGCGATAGCCTTAGCAATACCGTTAGGCGGTAGGGTTGCCAGTCTAAAACGCCGCCCCATTAATTTACTTATTTTTCAGAAATTGACTTAGAAGTTTAAATAAACAAAGAAAACTTAAACACGAGTTTCTTAAGTCCAAAAAACTTGAAGCAACAATGAGTTTTGTCATTTTTTTTATTTAATTCTAAGAGCTTCTAAAACTTTAAAAAGCAATAAAAGAAACATTAAAGTTATTTTAAATTAAGCTAATTAACAAACAACATAGAACGTTTAAAAGAAAAATAACATACCTAAAACATCTAAATAAGCCTCTCAAGAAAATTATTAGCAGTCGTGACGTGATAAATGGAGGAAATAAATCTCTTCTGTATATTTTACTAATAACCTTAAAATTATCACATTTAATAATGGCGACCTAAGGCTAGAATAAATTAATAATAATACATTAGCGCGCCTTCAATCAATGAAAGCATGTAGGTACATTCATGAGCAATAATATGTGAACACTTTACAACCTTGTCACATTACTATCAAATGTCTTTTGTTTACACCGAAAGCTTTGTTTCCGTGTGTCTGAATGTGATAAAGTTGTACAGTGTTTACATATTTTTGTGCGTGACTGTACGATTTTGAATTAGTTACTTCACGTTGCCATGAAGTGTAATCTATAGGCCTGTTTCACACAAAAGGGTGAAGACGCAGCAAAGCCAAGTGACTACTTCTTACCTCTTTTTGTGTTATCGGCCAACGCACTGACAGCAACTGACAGTCAGAAATCGCTTACTAACTAGCGCCACAGCTTACTCTAGCGGAAGTTTTTGGAAACAAATCGTGAGCTTTTATCTATTGATTTGCTTTTAATTAATTTCTAAAGCTATATTAAGTACACAAATCTACAATAGTAAGTTGTCTACCTACCTAATTTCACATTCCCTTTGTCTGCAGCTATAAGCTTATTTTATTTGCCACGAAAGATGAGTTCCATTTCTCGAAAAAAAAAAGATGAATAAACCAAAGTCTGTCAAACATTCTGTCATTTTAAATCCATGTGAAAGAGATCAGACTCACTCTCTTCTCTCTAATAAAAATGTAACTAATGAGAATGCTCAAGAAAAGCTAATGACAAAATTTTAATATAATAAACTTTATCTTTCTCCTTTATCTATCTCTAATCGTCCAACCACCTTGTTTTTTTTTTTGTTTATAAAAAAATAGTTTTTTGAGAGTCAGTCTCGTGGGCTTAAAAAAAGTATTTTTTACTATTGGGCATTAGTGATAAAATGAGTATAAAAGAGGCTCCGAGTGTTGCCAAAACAGTTAAAAATTATATAAGTAGTTAAAAATTCTTTGCGATAATTGACAGAGCTTTAATTTTCACACAGTCCAGTAATGCCAAGTGCATTTTTTTTAAAAGGTAATAGAAATAGGAAGACAATTAAGCTGATGTGAAAATTACTAGGTATACTCTTGATAACACGTTTTCGAAATACTACGGAAGTTTTTTTTTTTTTGTGTTTCTCAATTTCGTTGAGTTACCTTAACAACCTGAAGACTGAAAAGAAGACTTTTTGAGCTTTTTATCAAGCTTGCTACATCGTAATCTTGCCGTTACTTAATTGATCAATCATTTTCATTCTACATGTACGTAACAAACCAATGTCACACCATTTCAAAGGCCAACCTCACTTTTGAAATTATCACATTATAAGTACTCTGAATTAAGTCGTACGATTACTTCAAATGAAGTCATTGAAAGTACTCTAAATGAAGTCGTACTATTACTTCAAATGAAGTCGTTGAAAGTACTCCAAATGAAGTCATTACTTTATAAATTTCTTGAATCCACGTGTTCACGAAATACTTCAAGATACTTGACTGCAGACTGTCGGGATGTGAATGGGCGACCCTCATTGAGACTTCGGCTTCTGTTGCGGCGCGTCGCAAGCGAACACGAATGACAATTCGGGCTTCTTCTGTGCATAAGCAATGAATTCATCTGAAGAAAAAGTAAACAAATATTAGCGACTTGAATATATCCTTACCGCATACTGATCACCAATTAATTTTTCATGTCTCATATTCTGTAAGTAACTCATAACTTGCCTAAAATGCGGGTTGAAAGTGATATGTGGCGGCCCTAGGGCTGTAATAAATTTGAAAAAAGAATAGGGGGTGTCATGTCAAATCGATATCTGTAATCTCTTTGGACTTTTATTTACCAAAGGTATGTAGGCAAAGGCACAGAAGCCTATACAGCTTATTTTGCTATATTATAAAATAATTAAAATCGTAGAAACCTTACAATTTTTTTTTTAGAATATTCTGTTTGTTTTTACTTTCCTCATATTCAAAATGAAAAGTAGAGTGTTTACTTCGGGTGTATGGACCCATAATAGTCTCGAACTATCGGCGCCCTCACTTCGTTCAGGCGCCAAAACACTCGACTGTTATGGGTGTCATACAGCCCTTGGTAAACAATCTACTATAAAATCTCAATGGCATTTACAGAACCTGGCAACCTACCGCGCAAGTGTCGTCGGCATCGATATCGATTTCATTTGACAGATGGATGCAACATATTAATCTTAGTCTTTGGTAAGTTTTCATTTGTGTCAAAGAGAAGCAGCAATGTTTCACATCCATCTGTCAAAGACGCCAATTTCGATGCCGATGCCACTTGCGCGGTACGGCCGCTGATTTCTAAGTAGATCACAACAAACATACTCGGTTCCTCAATGTGCCTGAGATGATGATGACGAACAACGACAATGAGTGTACTGTTGTTACCGTAAGGGATGGAGCCCTTCTCGTCGAGGTCGGCGTTGCGGAAGGCGAGACAGCGGCCGGCCAGCGATTGGAAGTTGGCGGTGTTTAAACGCTGCTGTTTTCGATAGGGTAGTAGGTAATAACAATGAGTATACTGTTACCGTGAGTGATGTAGTCCTTCTCGTTGAGGTCGGCGTTGCGGAAGGCGAGGCAGCAGCCGGCCAGCGATTAGAAGTTGGTGGTGCTTAAAAACTGCCGCTGTTGTAGATAGGATTATAGGTAATAACAATGAGTATACTGTTACCGTAAGTGATGTAGCCCTTCTCGTCGAGGTCGATGTTGCAGAAGGCGGCGGCGGCGTCGTCGGGAGGGAGGCCGAGGCAGCGCCCCGCCAGCTCCTGGAAGTTGGTGGCGTTTAAACGCCCCGCGCCGCTGCTGTCGTACAACTGCATGCGATGGAATAATAATGTAAGAGTGTAGTTTAAAATCAAAATTAAACATGTTTTTATTTTCCAAAACAAATTCACTATTAAGTATATTACTATTAAATCTGTGTTAGAAGGAGCCCGCTCTTTCATTCGGGGCTACATACATTTTGATAAAATAAAAATATAGAGAAATTAATAGTTCATACGAGAGGTGTAGATTGCGTGAGCGGCGTGAGTTTCTTTCAAAAACTTGTTTAAGGCGATTAGTGAGTAAACATACTAAAAGTCCAAAAGGCGTTTTTATGCGTTTTGTCCCCATTTTTTAAAACACAGTTTTTATAATCACAAAGTTGGAACGAATTAATAATGTTGCTTTAGATGATATATTTTGCCTTTGATCCGTAATCCGTTGTTTGGATCCTTATAAATAAATAAACTCATAATTAGTCAGGTACCTTAAACGCCAGTGATATCAGCTGTGTGTATGGAGCGTGTTGTAGCGACAGGAACGAAGCTGTCAGCAAATAATCGGGGAAATACACCAGCCCGCTAGACCGCTGTGAACAATCAAATATACTGTAAATCGTGTGGATTACAGGTGAAAATGTATTGAATAAAGAGGAGTAACGTTACGATCCAGATCTCAAGACTCACTTTGGGTGGCAGCGCCATCCTAGTAAGTAAGTAACGTTACGTGTAATAGTAATAGCGTTTGATAATAGTATAAATATAACAATACATAAATAAATATAACATAACATACAAATTTATAAATAAAGAAGAATTCGATTAAAATGCATGTAAACAAGTGAAATTATAACCGCACATCAAGAACAAGAACAAGTAAGAAAAATGTTTCAATATTGTTGTTATGCTCTGAATCGCACTTTAGGATGATGTATCCCAATTACCTTATCGATAGTTGATGCCAAAGCTTCTGACAAGATTTGGCACGCCCGGTCTGCTTGTCAAGCTGTACAGAACAGACTTAAAGCTTCATACCTTAAGGCGATACTCGAAAAAAATATGCTGAAGCGAGATAGCAATGAGAAAACGACGCGCACGGGAGCGAGACCGATTTTGCAGATTAGGCAAAAACAACACAAAATCACTTAGTATTAAAAAACTACAGCAATTAAAAAAAAATGCTTCTATACGATCCTAAATATTATTGGTGTCCACTGATTAAACCAATTTCCAATAGTGTAAGTAACCCCTTTTAGGAATAATCTTGAGTTTTCGTATTTTTTAGAGGTCTTTTCGAAAAGAAAAAGTGTCAAGGCAAAGTCATAAAATCGTGTTTTTGAAACTATACGAATCTAGATAAAGGTATGAAAAAATATATAATATTATTATTAGATTTGTAACAACTGCGTGCTATAGTTTTATATCAAAAAGTCCATACTTTTTCCGAGTAGCGCCTTAATCACCGCACCTTTCGTTTTAAACACGAAGGTTCCCTATCCTCCCCGAGACAAATTACGGTTGGCGTGGCGTAACGCAAGGTTCAGTGCTTGCGCCGTCGCTGTATCTTGTGTATACTAACGACATTTCCGTCCCTTTTAACTGTGTCGAACTAGCCCTTGTTCGAGGACGACACGGCTCTATACAGAAAGGGCCCATCCCTTTTCCAAATAATGCCAAGGCTACAAACCTCGATCGATAAGTTAGGCGAATGGTTCCGTAAATGGCGCATCGAGGTAAATCCTGAGAAATCCTCTGCGATTTACTTTGATTGTAAACGGCATTGCCTTCCTTCCAAACATAGACCGCCGAGGTTGCTGGGCTCTTCCATCCCCTGGCAAACCCCGACCAAATATCTCGGTGTCACCCTTGACCAGAGACACACTTTCGTGCCACACGTTAAAAGAGTGTAACATACTGCCCGATTTTACCTCGGCCGCCTTAACTCTATGGTAGGCCGACAGAGTAAAATGTCCCTTAGAAACAAGCGAACGCTCTATAAGGTTTGCATACGGCCGGTGTTGTCATACGCATCAGCCGTATTTGCCCACGCCTTCCCCAAAACCTTGTACAAATTACAAGTTGTCCAAAATAACTTCTGCCTCAGAGCGGCTGACGCCCCTTATTACGTCCGTAACGCGGACTTACATAGGGACCTCGATCTCCCAACAATACAACAACATTTCCAAAAAGTCTCTGAAAGATTCTTTGCAACCGCAGAAACTCACTCCAATCGCTTATCTGGAGCGCAGCGACGTACGACCTCCCTGCTTCTTCCTCTCCGCTATAACGCAGTCCCAGATCCGTCCTAACGGATTAACCCAAACAACTCTCGACCGATCTGAACCGCCTACTGGAGGCCCAGACGGCCGGCGAAGCCCCGCCCACGCCCGACCTATCAGCTCAACCCCAGTTCTCTTTAACGAGCGAACCCCCGTCTGGGAGTCAGTCGAATTAATTGTCGCGCGGCCTTCACCCCCAGGCGCGCCGCCAGCTGCTCGCGCGACACCCAGCGCGATGCTGGCGGTACTCCCGCTACCAGTATAGCACACACCTGCACGAACAGGTCGGCGAGCCGCAGCGCGCGCGCGTCCGCCTTCACCCCCAGGCGCGCCGCCAGCTGCTCGCGCGACACCCAGCGCGATGCTGGCGGTACTCCCGCTACCAGTATAGCACACACCTGCACGAACAGGTCGGCGAGCCGCAGCGCGCGCGCGTCCGCCTTCACCCCCAGGCGCGCCGCCAGCTGCTCGCGCGACACCCAGCGCGATGCTGGCGGTACTCCCGCTACCAGTATAGCACACACCTGCACGAACAGGTCGGCGAGCCGCAGCGCGCGCGCGTCCGCCTTCACCCCCAGGCGCGCCGCCAGCTGCTCGCGCGACACCCAGCGCGATGCTGGCGGTACTCCCGCTACCAGTATAGCACACACCTGCACGAACAGGTCGGCGAGCCGCAGCGCGCGCGCGTCCGCCTTCACCCCCAGGCGCGCCGCCAGCTGCTCGCGCGACACCCAGCGCGATGCTGGCGGTACTCCCGCTACCAGTATAGCACACACCTGCACGAACAGGTCGGCGAGCCGCAGCGCGCGCGCGTCCGCCTTCACCCCCAGGCGCGCCGCCAGCTGCTCGCGCGACACCCAGCGCGATGCTGGCGGTACTCCCGCTACCAGTATAGCACACACCTGCACGAACAGGTCGGCGAGCCGCAGCGCGCGCGCGTCCGCCTTCACCCCCAGGCGCGCCGCCAGCTGCTCGCGCGACACCCAGCGCGATGCTGGCGGTACTCCCGCTACCAGTATAGCACACACCTGCACGAACAGGTCGGCGAGCCGCAGCGCGCGCGCGTCCGCCTTCACCCCCAGGCGCGCCGCCAGCTGCTCGCGCGACACCCAGCGCGATGCTGGCGGTACTCCCGCTACCAGTATAGCACACACCTGCACGAACAGGTCGGCGAGCCGCAGCGCGCGCGCGTCCGCCTTCACCCCCAGGCGCGCCGCCAGCTGCTCGCGCGACACCCAGCGCGATGCTGGCGGTACTCCCGCTACCAGTATAGCACACACCTGCACGAACAGGTCGGCGAGCCGCAGCGCGCGCGCGTCCGCCTTCACCCCCAGGCGCGCCGCCAGCTGCTCGCGCGACACCCAGCGCGATGCTTTCGGCACTCCCGCCGCCGCTAGGTGCAGTTCCAGCTGTGACCGCTCTAGTCTGGAAAATGCGTACATGGGTTACTATACTGTAGAATCCGTTTCGTTTATTACTTGAAAAAAATGCGGTCCAGTCCGAAAGCTTAAAACTTTTTCACTTTAGAAATTCGTCAAAATTTGGTTCAGAAAATCACTTTATATAGCATAGGTTAGGTCGCATTTAGTTATTACATGAAAAAAATGCTCTCAATCCGGTCCGAAACCTGAGTAAAGTACACCTGAGGATATTTTCTGACCCAAGTACTGCTGAGCTGAGTTCCTAAACTAAGCAGTATTTCAATCAGAAATAATCCTTAGCACTATATGTTGCCAGGAACAGATTGATATTCGTAACTTATTACATCGTTTAAGAACATTTATTTCCTTTGTTGATTATGTAAACTAAGATTATTCGTTACCAACATCAGCCATTTAATAACCACTCTCTGCTGAGTCACATAGCATCCTTTTAGGATCATAGTTAGGTACTTATAATCAACACAGAAGAAATTACAAATCTCTCTATTTCAAATAGCAATCAATTCGCAACGTACCCGAGCTGACTCCTTAAATCGCTGATTTCCCTGGCAGCAACTGCGTTGGGTATGCCCATCTGCTTGGCCCTCGCGATCAAGCGACAGTCGTCGTATGTGTAGTCCAAAACTGGCACACCGAGAGCTCTATAGACAAAAATAAAACAATCTGATGTAAGATAACGATGCTTAGTAACTAGCACTGTATCTTTCCACCTCTCAGAAATCGTGAAGAGCCTACTCGAAGAAGTAGCCTACTGCCACTACGCTGGCCAGACGGGTTGGTAGAGGGTTTGTTTCAAGTTTTCCTTCTCTCACACAGGTGTTCAATGCGTCGAGCCTCTTAGTCGACTTTTACGACATCCCAGGCATGTAACGGATGTGGTTACACTTGTTTTCTTAGGCTGTCACCACACGGCCAACAATATATTAGTTAAATATGTTCTCCTAGTACGAGTTGATATTAACTATCAACGTTTATCTATCAAATGATTTGGCATATTTTTCATATTACAACTGTCTATTTGTCTGCCGGATAAGCTATCCAGAACTTATCTGTCGTCGTGAAACAGGCTCTAAGAAAGTTCAAAGCTAATTCGTTTGTAAGACGTCTTACCTAGCCATGACATCTCGCACGTTTCTGGCATAAAGCTTGGGGTCCCTCTTCTCCTCCTCGCTGGGGTAGTAGACCGGGAGGAACTCGATCTCGCAGGAGCTGTGTACTTGCGTCAATGTTAACCAGAGCAGCTTCAGTCTGGAATTTATAGATTGAATGAATAATATCAAATGCTAAATTGTCCCAGTGTCGCGTTTGGAGTTACGCGAGTGGTTTTGGGGTGATTTTTCGAAAAAGTCATTTTTATGCAAAATGTGAAAGCTTTATTTTTAAGTACCTAAGCCTATTAAAACTCGAAAACTGAATGTGATATCGCAATAATCGTGATATACACCTTTTTTTTTTAATTTTCAGTGTACTCGAAGGTCGTGACGTGAATGGCTCGAAATGTGTGGATTTTATTTATCACTAAAATATAAGACCCGAACTCACGCGCTAGGACCCTCCCATGTCCAGGTGACGCTTGAACCTGATCAGTCACGACCGGTTTGTGCAGGTGCCTTTAGGGAAGATTAGAACCTGGAATAATAAATAGGATCCCACTCACGCGCCAGGCCCCTCCCAAGTCCAGGTGACAGTGTCCCGAGCGTTGGGGTACCGGATGGTGACAGGCTGCACCGGCACGCCCGGGTAGAACCCGGCTTGAACGTGATCAGTCACGACCGGTTTGTGCAGGTGCCTTCAGGGAAGATTAGAACCTGGAATAATAAATATGATCCCACTCACGCGCCAGGCCCCTCCCAAGTCCAGGTGACAGTGTCCCGAGCGTTTGGGTACCGGATGGTGACAGGCTGCACCGGCACGCCTGGGTAGAACCCGCCCGGCTTGAACGTGATCAGGCACGACCGGTTCGTACAGGTTCCTTCTGGGAAGATCAGAACCTGAAATGAAGAAAATGAAGTGGTATTATTCCTCTAACAGTGTCCAGAAGATCTTGTGGTTGCGATTTTTTTGTCATAAGTGTCTACTAAGCTAGGGTTCATTTGAATACCAATTCGATACCAAACGATAGGCGATACCAAACGAACGTTTGACAAGAGAAAAATTCCTAAATTAAAGGAGCCTTCACCGAATCCTAATCCTAACTAATATTATGAATGCGAAAGTGTGTTTGTTTGTCTTTCCTTCACGCCCTAACTAAGCAACCAATCGACTTGATTTTTGCCATAGAGTTAGTTAAAAGAACGGAGAATAACATAGGCTACTTTATCCCGATATTCCTACGGGAACGGGACTACTTAATAAGAGCCTTATAGTGAAAATCTGTCCGGATAGGTTGCTAAAAAGTAACTATTTCAAGCTCTTCGTCATTTAGAAGCCATCAATGGATATTGCCGTTCTTCGGCTGCATTCGCATTGAGTCTGTGGGTGGATATTGGACCATGGTCCATCCTGCTTATCCATTCGTAAAGAAGGCCTGTGCCTCAGTAGTAGAGACATTAAAACATGGATGATGATACTATAGCTAGGGGTAAGTATTAGGCTTTTTACAGTTGAACCCTTCATTTCGAAAGAACACAAGTTCACTAATGAAATCTTTTCAGGATCAACAAAAGTTTGCTTCTTGCAAAAAAAGTCTATGGAGATAGAAAAACTGAAGATATAGAATAGATATAGATATGATATATTATATGAAGATGTGCCCATTTCACAGGAAATATGTAAAAAGCATCAATCAATAAAATAGCGCCAAAAAACGATATTGGCAAAAAACTTGACTCGCGCCATTTTTGAAATGACGGGTTCAGTAAGAAATAGTATTAACGTTTTCTCGAACTATAAAAATTTTAACAAAGTATTTAATAGCTAATTATGGACAGATCCATGCATATTCATGATAAGCAGAGGTTTGATTGAAACAAAATGAATCTGCCTTAAATAATTTTTTCATATCTAACCATACACAACCGATGCCATGTAAAAAAACAATGGATGTATTCATGCCTTGCATACATTATGTACTTAAGTAGTTTGCGTAAGAATAATTGCCTAACAATCCTCACCTTTCAGGCCCCGGATTATGATACACAATTAGAGTTACCGTTTTTGAAAAGTCCTGACAAAAGCCTGACTTTCCTTTCAAATGGAAATCACAAATTGGAAACATTACCCATTGGTATGATGAAGGTGAGTCAATTCAATTCAATTCAATTCAATCAGTTTATTGCACTCCATAAGTATACAAGGTCTTAAAAATAGGTGAGAACATTATGGGTCCGGATTGGACATGACAAATATAAGTATAAGTAGAGGGCACTATACTAAAAAGTATAGAGACATTAAAACATGAAACCGTTGTTCATTAAAAAAAACTTATTTTCAGTGGTGTGGTAGGCATAGTAGCAGGTTCTCGCATAAATATGTACTTAGTTTTATTACTGATATTCCATCTAATAAAAAATACGCAAATTAAAGATCCGGACAAAGTCGGCTCGTCGGCCTCGTCTGCAGTGCTAATTTTTTTTATTTTTTTTTCACCTAATCCACAAAATCGGTCTCGCTCCCGCGCGCATCCTTTTCACTATCGCTTCGACAGAACATTAAAAGAGGTTTTCCTTGTTCTGTGATCGCTTCACTCGTACAGCGCCTTGGACGAATTAACCACTCGTCCAAGTACAGCGCATGTAAGCCGTTGGTCCCGGCCGCACTTGTTGTAAACACATTGTCTTTATCCAATCAAGCCCATGTACCAGTACATAATAGGGACATGAAAAAACCGCCTCCGTGGTCTAGTGGCACAACCACCGGTATCAGACCTAGGGGTCCCGGGTTCGATTCCCAGCGGGGGTACATATTGTATTCGGTTTGGTTGGTGGTAGGACTTGTTGTAAGTCCGCCTGGCTAGCTACCACCATCTTATCTAAGTCTGACGCCATAATAACAATGTTTTCAGCATGTTGTGTTCCGGCAGTTAAAGATAAGATAGCCAGTTCCTCAGTTATTGGGGATTCCGGGAGAGGCTCGCTTCCATCTTCAGCCTTATCAATACTTAACATCAGGTATGATGAAGGCTAAGAGGCGCCCCGTGCTTCATAAAAAAAAAGTGTCTGATGATGACGATGATGAGACGAAGTCGCGGGCAGCCACTATTAACCTAATCATAATCTTTCCTAATATTATAATTGCGTACGAAAGTGTGTTTGTTTGTCCTTCGTTCACGCTCTAACTAAGCAATCAATAGAGTTGATTTTTGGCATAGAGTTAGTTGAAAGGACGGACAGTAACATATGCTACTTTTTATCCCGTTATTCCCACGGGAACGGGAACCAAGTCGCAGGCAGAAGCTAGTTAATTAATATTTTTGTTAAAAAAATTAAATAGAAAAATATTGGAAATATCAATTCGGCCACAATTGAATTCTCAGGTGGGACTCGAACCCACGACCTTTGGAAATCCGGTCCAATGCTCTAACCACTGAGCTACCGAGACTGGGTGGGAATCTCAGATGGGATATTAATATTTTTCAGATATTAATATTAATATTTATCTATACTAATCAATACTATATAATATATAATAATCTATACTAATATTATAAAGAGGAAAGATTTGTATTTTTATATGTAACGAATAAACTCAAAAACTACTAGACCGATTTTGACGAAATTTGGTATAGAGAATCCTTAGACCCCAAGTAGTAACATAGGCTATAAATGACCCCAAAATTCCCACGGGAACGGGCACCACGCGGGTGAAACCGCGCCCGGCCTCTAGTTTATTATATAATCGATATTAATATTTTTTTAAGAACATGTGTTTATTCAAATTATCACAGACAATACCGTAACATACGCCGTTACATTATGTAACGGAGGGGCGGGCGGGCGCAGGGCGGCTGCGAAGCGTGTCCAAAATTACTAGACTACAAGAAAAAAATTATTATGCAGTCCGTTTGACGGTGAAACTGGCCCACAAATTACACGTCGCTTAGCTATCTATGGAAAGGTCGAGCTGGGGATCTCGTTAAGGGATAAAATACGAAATGAGGTCATCCGGCAGAAGACCAAAGTGACGGACATTGTCCGTCAATGTAGCAAACTGAAGTGGCAATGGGCTGGTCACATCAGTCGTAGAACCGACGAGCGTTGGAGCAGACGGGTTCTCGAATGGAGACCACGTCTCGGTAAACGTAGTGTAGGACGCCCCCCTGCTAGATGGACCGACGACCTGAGAAAGGTTGCGGGTAGTGGCTGGATGAAAAAGGCGGGATGCCGTGTCTTGTGGCGTACCTTCCTTGGGGGAGGCTTACGTCCAGCAGTGGACTGCAATAGGCTGAATGAAGAAGTCCGTTTAATTTGTATCAAAATGTATCTTGCTTCTTGTTTATAGCCATGACCTACTTTTTTGACTGGTAATGTACACTTTTTTTCTGGTAATGTTATAATTAAAGCCAATTTTAATCGATACTATAATGGATCTCCTTTAATGTTGAAAACAAGATAAATGTTTCTTTGAGAAACATAATTTTTACTTTACTTTTTTTCAAATTCAAATTGTTTATATGCAAAACAGAGTTCTCACAGTTTAGAATGTAAAATGTACCGTAACATGTCAGCCATATGTTTACAAACGGCTTGCAAATGTTTTAAAAAACTTAAGATATTAACAATAGCTGTTTGTAAGCTAAATAATTAAAATTAACTATCATTACAAATATTAAATTTTAAATTAAAAAATTAAAAATTAAAAAGAATATTAAACTAATAAAAATGCATATTACAATATAATTAATTAATAAAATGTCAAAGTAATTGTTGTGTCACATAAAAAACTGATATACAGTAATATTATTTAATAATTAATATTTTTTATGCATGGAAACTTTTTATATTAATCTATAATAATATTATAAAGCTGAAGAGTTTGTTTGTTTGAACGCGATAATCTCAGGAACTACTGGACCGATTCAGAAAATTCTTAGACCATTAGAAAGCTACATTTCTCCCGAGTCACATAAGCTATATTTTATCCCGATATTCCCACGGGAACGGGCACCACGCTAGTAAAACCGCGAGGATATGCTAGTTGATAATATGCTTACAGGCCAATAAGTGTGAGTAACTAATAAGTTACTTTTTTATTTAATTACAAACCTGGGGCCAGTCTTCTTTGGAGGTGGCTCTCTCAATGATCTCCTTGATGGTGTTCTGTCTGGAGTTAGGGTCATCTCGCCATACGTAGACCGGCTGCGTGTAGTTGATGAGCTCTGAAAATGGACATCATCTATACTAATCTATACTATCTATACTATAATATTATAAAGCTGAAGAGTTACGCGCTAATCTCAGGAACTACTGGACCGATTTAGAAAATTCTTAGACCATGAGAATGCTACATTTCTTCCGAGTGACATAGGCTATATTTTATCCCGATATTCCCACGGGTACGGGCACCACGCAGGTAAAACCGCGTAGTTCCGCTAGTATTACCTATAAAGAGAGGAAAGATTTGATTGTTTGTTTGTTTGTATTGAAACTAGTGAACGGATTTGGATGAAATTTGGTACGTAGATAGCCTGGTTATGAACATAGGATACTTTTTGTTCCGATATTCCCACGGGAACGGGAACCACGTGGGTGAAAACGCGAGCGGCCGCTGGTATGCTATAAATATCGGCTTTTATGGGTTAATACGTGATAAAATCTATCATGTGAGGTTGAACTTTAAAAATAGTTTTTTTTTCGTTGCTATTTATGGCAAGATATACAGGATGGAAATTTAAAACGGTGCAGTAGGAGCAGATATTAAACCGTTGCCTTGGACGACGTTGCGCATTGTAGCTACATGAAAACGTTCTTACGAAACCATCCTTTATTTTTTGAGAAATTTCGAATTTTGAAAAAAATTTACAGCCAGCAAAAAAATGGGCATATCTTAAAAAAATAATTTGATGTCAATCGATCCTGTTTCTCAGGAGGTCAAAACACTCAAAGTCACTCTAGTACTAAAACTAGTCAGAAATTGCGAAAAACTCAAAAAACTCGCGCACTACACTCGCGCTACTCGCAGCCGTATCCGTTTCAGCTACGAGTACCTTTGTTGAATAAACTTATTTTCTTAGCAAATGAATGGAAATATGTTTTTCGCGATTTCTAACTTTTCTAGTACTTATACCGCAGTAGGTGTTTTAGAGTGTTTTGATGCTCATAAAAAACAGGATCGATTGGCATAAAAAAAAATGTTTCAAAACGAATATTTTTTTGCTGACTGTTTTTTTTACAAATCTGAGAAAGCAGCTCAAAATTTTTTTAAAAAAATTAAGGATGGTTTTCTAAGAATGTTTTCATGTAGCTATATATATTTTTCCGGCCGTCTACATTTTTTTGTGATTTTTGAAGCTATTAGTGAAGGTACAGCCTTGTTATACTCATGGCCCTGGAGGGAACATTAGAATGGATAACACGGGCCTTATATATAGAAAGATACATAAACATGCGTAAACAAATGAATGGCAAGATTTGTAGGAAGACCTACAACTATATTAATAGCTACTAAAAAACATAAAAAAAGGCAAATCTACAAGAATCGACACTACTTTATAAAACATATTATAGTTATATAATAAGGCCCTGTTCTCACTACTAATTGGCCATCATCGATCGGTCGCACAAAGGTGTGATGCGATTTAATCGTGCGACAATTAATTAGTACAGTCAGTTTAGGGTGAGTCCAGATTTGTTCTTTTGTCCGTATGGTATCTCTGTTTCGTATCAGCGTCACGAGAGAACGCTAGTTTGAACGCCGCGCCCGCCGTTTCGGTACGGTACGGTGGCACGCGTCTCGATACGATACTAAAGGTACGCTGCAATCCATCGCGAGTACGGTATGATAAGAAACGGAGGTAGATACGGTACGGACAAAACATATCTGGACTCACCCTTATGGTCGTTCAGCAGGGCAATTACCTATCTTTGCAACAGCAACGCGACAGCAGAAATTGCGCGATAATTGCTTTACGTCATGTATCAACAGTGCGGCCTCTACCGAACAAACGATGAACTACAATGTGCATTCATTTAGTTCCTGTAATTGGTACCAAATTGTTTTAGGCGCTAGCGTCATAGCAACACGCGGCGTCTCACTCTCGCATCTAGGTGCGCGAGATAGTGAGACGCCGCTATACGAACCATCAGCGAGCGATTAGCCAGCAATCACATCCGTAATACCATTTTTATTCTGACGTCCTGCAGCGATCGCGCGTTATCTGCGCGATAATTGCTAATTTTTAGGTAAGAGCCCCGCCTTTGTGCCAATGTGATTGTGCGATGACCAATTAGGACAGGGTTAGACCACCCCAATATATTTGTTATTTTACATATTTTACAATATATTTTGTTATTTGCAAGACAATAAAATTGCCTTAACAATCACATTACCACAACCGCATGCGCCCACTACGATAATAACAACAGGTGCATAACTAAAAGGCTGGGTTTAACTTTCTCCATACAATTTGTTTTGTATTGCATCAACCACACAATCGTAAATTATTCAATAGTGAATGTATTAGTTAAACTATTTATACAAGCGGTGCGCGTACAAACTACAGTGGGACTTGCAAAATTACACAATGGGTATATATATTATGTGACAATAAAATGTTACAAAGCAAAAACATAATTCATTAATAAATAAAATAATCATGGTCGAGCCTTAAGTAGACGACCCAGAAGAACTTTCACAAATCCAGTGACATTCTCTAAAAATGTTTATATTAGCTTTTAGTAATGAATAATTTATTTGTATGTCTTGAATTATAAGCTGTTAATCTTTCGAAAATAAATAAATAAACGATGGTGGTCAAATGCCTGCCCAGTTACTTGCAAAAACTCCCAAACTCCGAAGTAGCAAGAATAAAAGATGTACGAAGAGAAATTGTCGATGTAGGAAAAGTAGTTTGTCCCTCCATATATCTAATGTGAGACTAGGTAGAGCAAAGTGGCTGTCCATAGCCTCTGCCTACCTACCCCATCCGCAGGAGGACTTGGCGTGAGCCTTATGTATGTAAGTAATAGAATCAAATCATTTTCTAGAAAACTCTCCAATTTATATTAAAAATAAATCAGTAGCCTCTCTTCAAATACCTTTGACGACCTGTTTGGCGCGGGGGTACTAAGCCTGCCTTCTGCGCCAGAGGTCCCGGGTTCGATCCCCGGACAAGACAAATATTTGTGTGCTTGAATGTCTATTTGTCTTGGTCTGGGTGTTTAATATGTATATTATGTATGTATTTACAAAAAAAAAGTATATAAGTATGTTTATCCGTTATCTAGTAACCATAACACAAGTTCTTAATGAAACTTAACGTGGGCTAGATAATTGGTGTGTTTGTATGCAATTATTTATTTATTTATACATTGTATCGCAAAAGTCGACTTAGTGTCAAAACGATTAAATTTTCGTTGTAAGCAAATGACAGACACGCCAGGCCAGTAATTGCCGCTCTAACGTTCATAACGGACCGGTGCGCCCGCGCCGCCTATTTGCGGGCATCGGAGAAAGTATGGCCACAAATTAAAAGGTTAACAGAAGAACTACTCTAGCTATCGCCTTAGATCGCTTAAGGTTACTAGTACCTACTGCTCTCGGAGTGGTAAAATCTCGATGATATCTAGTTGCTTTTACATTTTTCTGTTTCTCGTGTAATATCACTAGTTTTATGTCAGAGGCCGGTTCACTTAGTTACCTTATTCGTACGGAGGTGTAGGTACGATCGGGGAACTTTTGATCAGTAGTTTTTTTTGGGAAACGTTTTCTCGGAAAGTACTAAGGTAAAATAAATAATTTATTATTTAAATGGAATACCTGTAAATGTTATATTACTTTTTTTTATAAAGCTTCCTTATAATAATCTACTGGTCAACTGGGAAGTTCGCCGACTGTACGTATGAACACAGTAGAGTTCTACAGTATTTGGTATTTACTGTAAGTATTTCATTTTGACAATCGCGACTGAATACAGTACCCCTATTACGAGTTTGCTTAACATGACATTTACAGGACTCGTGAGCGTAGACTATCGGATACACTGCTCATGTCGGTAAAACAGTCGCTAAGTGTGAAAGAGACAGAGCTACATTTTACGTTAACGTTTACTGTAAAGTCAAGTTTGCCAAACTCGTAATAAGCCTACTGATGGAAACGGCCTAAACGTAGCGTCCATTCGTCCAAATGTCCGTGCGAGAAATGGCACTCTGTTGGGAGTGGTTCCTCTGCTTGGCGTCCACTGTAGTCTTACGTACTTTGTGGTATGATGCTATCCATGGTGAGTGGAGCCAGAGCTTACCATCGTGTTGTGTGGTAACAGGCTAACAGGTAACATGGTAAATCGGAAAATGGAGAATGTGAACGCAAAAAAAAACCATAATAAAAAATACCGAAATACTTTGAATTAAAACATCTTTTACGATTAAGAAAGCTCGCTGTTTACTATCACACATTTAGATGTGGAGATTTTGTGATAAAACTTACACGAGAAAAGATGTAACACTCTTGCACAATTTTCTTTTTCTAAGAGAATACGATATGGACTTTTCCTTACGATCGACTTTGAACTTTAAAATGTAAAAGGCTCTTAATTTATTGAAGAAATTTGACAAATATGTAAAGCGTGACCTTTCTGTTGACAAAAAATTTACAATGACAACAAAAGCTGCAATGAATTCTACGTGGGCAAAGTCGTGGGCTGCCGCTAGTCTTTTACAAACAGCTTTCTATGTCGATAACCTAAAGTGATTAGCCAAAATCAGAAGGTCAAGTGGAAGGTCGGCCTTCGTCTGGACTGAAATAAACCTAGACTCAAACGAAACCTTACGACTGTTTCAATCTATGCAGACTATAGCGCAGAATAAATCATGGAAAATGGTAACTATTGATTTAACTAGACTTACTTATTATTGAAATAAAACAACTTTTGCGGAAATTTAGTGCGATTTATTTACCCGAAATACTACTTACTACGTACTATAATTTTTCGGTTTATTTGAGGTTTTTTGGATTCTCGACGTTTCGGCACCTTTTCAGTTGATTTATTATTTATTATTGCGTTCGGAAACGGTTAGATAATTACTAATCAAATAAAACAAAAAAAAATATAGTACCAAATATATATTTCGAGTTAATAAATCGCACTAAATTTTCGCAAAAGTTGTTTTATTTCAATTATGAGTGCGCGAAGAAACTTAAGATGTACTTACTTATTATTATTAGATCTGTAAACCGCCTCTGGCCGCCTATAGTTCTAAAGCCACCGTATCAGACCCAGGGGTCCCGGGTTCGATTTCCAGCGGAAGTACATATTGTATTCGGTTTGGTTTGTGGTAGGACTTGTTCTAAGTCCGCCTGGTCAGCTACCACCATCTTATCTAAGTCTGACGCCATAACAACACGGTTTTCAAACTTGTTGTGTTCTAGCAGCTAGAGATGAGATAGCCAGTTCCTCAGTGATGGAGGATTCCGGGAGTCAAGTCTTGCAGTCTTTCATAAAAAAAGATGAAATAAAACATCTAACTAAACGTACTGCTTACTTATCTGTCAGGCCTGAAATAAACCTAGGCTCGAACGAAACCTTACGAATCTTTCAATCTATGTAGACTAGTGACTAAATGGAAAATGCAAACTATACCTATTCATGTCACTAAGATGTCGAAATAGCTGCTAATTCACATATTTCCATATAGCGTATTGTTATTTCATGTTTTTTTTACCCACGACGGGGAAGTAATCGGCTTTCATCGTACTAAGATTAGTAATATAAAGCTGAAGGTGGTCACGCTTCATTGAGAATCGAACCCGGGCCAGTGGGTCAGAAACCGGTGATTGTTACCACTAGATCACAGATGACTTTTCTATTTATTCCCCGTCATATTCCGTGATTATTTACGACGTTATTATTTTATTTCATATTCTTACAAAACATGATTAAAATTCAGATCTATGTAGTTAGACCACGTTAAGACATGCATAAAACGAAGATAAATGTCTATTTTTTTTTTTGTTGAACAGCAAACGTTGCTCTCACTAGCCTAGATAGATCTGAGCTTTAAAAAAAAGCAGTCAGATGATAAAAAAACATAGCGAGAAACCGTTTTAATATACATGGTTATTAGTCTTTCGAAACAACGAACTACTTTCGAATCTAGAAATTTTACGATTAGGATAAATGGACCTCTTCTTTTTAAATTCGGTTTAGAACACTGCCAAATCGATAGACTAATAACACTGATTATGTAATACTATAGGTACAATTACTGATATTATAGAGAGGTAAAGTTTGTAAGTTTGTTTGTAGGAAGATTATCACTGGAAGTACTAAAGCGATTTTTTAAATACTTTCACTAGCAAGCTTCCTAGCTAATAAACTTGATAATTGAAAATTGTTTACATTGCAAGACACATCACTGTGGTTCAGCTACAGTGTTCGGTTATACAATATTACTCGCCTTATTCCGGGAGAGGCGCATTTCCCCCTTCAGCCATAACAATTACTAAACATACGGGGCCTACTGTCATCGCTTAGCGCAGTATTGTTTCAATCGTACCATTATCGTACTACGAATCTACCCTGACCGAAAGTGGCGCCGCGTTGAGTTTTATTTAATATCGTAATTCTAATTCACAATTTTAATAAAACTTTACGTGGAATTTTTAGAGCCCATAGTCTAGTATTTTTAGACGGTATCATTACATTCCCTCGTAGTCACTGCTAGAAGTAGATAGCAAAACTGCTAAAAGTGGCCGTTTTTGACACATTTGTTATCTACTTCTACGAATGACTATGACGAGATGTAGCGATACCTTCTAAAAATACAAGACTATGGGCTCTAAAAATTCCACGTAAAGTTTTTTTAAAATTGTGAATTAGAATTACGATATTAAATAAAATTCAGCGCGGCGCCACTTTCGGTCAGGGTACCGCCTTAATGTTAGTTTTTTGACGGAAGTTTTGTAACGTCTTCGCTCTATCATCACCTCCAAAGTGTGAAATGTGACAACTTCAGTAAAACAAAACGTTCTTCTGCCATAATGGTTTCTAATAAATGATGGTAGTCCCGCAGGTATGATGAAGGCTATAAGCGACTCCCCGTTGATCATAAAAACACAAAAATTAACTTATTCAATACTTTGCAACCATTCTTAGTTTATAGTTCCTAGTTTCAGAATTCTTTTACGATTAAATATACATAAAATCATGATTCACTTATGTCTCTTTAAGTTACACCACAACAAACGTAAGAGTTGGTCACTAATGATATCTTGACAATTCCCATGGCAGGTAGTAGAGATTACATTAACACCAATCGCCATAGTTACTTTACTTACTTTCACTACCGCTCTGCAAACCGGTAGTTTAGACGTACATTTTTGGTCAGTTTTGTATAAAAACTCTTTGTGTATAGTATAAGTATATTAAGAAACTCATCGATATGAGCCCTTTAGGGGTTTCAGACAACCCGATTAAGTTCCAATTAATTTATTTTTGATTACATAATTTCTTACATACTACTTTTCGTTATCTAGTATCCATAATACAAGTACTTCAAGTACTTCATGATACTTAACGTGGGCTAGATAATTGGTGTGATTGTATGGAAATATTTATTTATTTCATTTTTTAATTAAACCCGAAGTTAGTGTCTATCGTAGTATAAAGAGATCGAGAAATACAACATTATTATTTTTTGGAGTCCGAACAATTGTAATTCTAATCCTTTAAATTATTGTTCTTATTACTGGCTGCAAGCTGACTATTAGGTTTATATGTTAGCTAATAAGTAGCTTACAGTGGCTACAAAAAAATCCCTGTCTATTACGAGAAGGTAAAACATTCTCAAATTTGGTCAAATGGTACCAGTCAACAGAACATCGGGCCTCTTGCACCACGAAAGCCGCGCTGCCGCGCTGCTATTACGAGCAACCGAAGCAAGGGCTCTCTCAAGATCAAAGTGTAAAAAGAGTGCCAAAGCCCGATTAAGTTCCAATTAATTTACTTTTGATCACATAATTTCTTACATACTACTTTAATTAGCTAACATATAACACTAATAGTCAGCTTTCAGCCATTAATCTGGAACAATAATTTAAAGGATTACACCCATATTCTAAGTCGTTCCTCCAAAACTTACTCGTCCTCAACTTAACGAAACCTCATTGAAAACTTCGAAATACTCCTCGAAATCGGTATTCTAAGTCAAGGCTCGTGCGCACTCTCATCTTCCCTATATTTCTTTATGCTGCCGAAACGTGGACCTTACGAGAAGTGGAAAGGCAGAAGATAGACGCTCTGGAAATGTGGTGCTGGAGGAGAATGCTTGGAATTTCATGGACCGAGTTTCGTACAAATGTCTCCATACTCCAAGAACTCGGCATAAAGCAGCGTCTATTCTCCACTGTACAGTCTCGTATACTAACATTCTTCGGTTTCGTTTCGAGACGCGATAACGTGTCCATAGAGCGCCTCGTCGTCCAGGGGAAAGTAGAGGGCACCAGACCGCGCGGGAGGTCACCTACGCGATGGACCGATCAGATCAAGTCCATTATGGGCGGGTCCATAATCGAGTGCCGTAGGATGACTTTGAACAGAGAAAAATGGCGAGGCATCGTGCGGCGTGCTGTATCTGCCCCCTCCACTTCTAAGACTACATGACGACCACGACCGCTCTGCCAAGAGTGTATCGATGAAGAAGAAGAAGAAGTCAAAACTCCGTAAGGACCTGGAGGAGCCAAAGAGTACGTAGCTACTCCGTGTTAGGCCTAGCGCACACTACCATTTTTACCCACGACGAGCTTGAGTGGAGTGTAAAAAGTTTTGGAGGAACGACTTAGAATATGGGGGTTAGATCCCTTGATTTTCTGGATTTTCGATATTATATTCACAATAACCTCGTTGGGTAGGTACTTGAAATACTTCAGATTTTTACCGCGACGTTATACAATTGTTCGAGCTCCAAAAAATAATAACCTAGAAATACCTTTTGCTCACCGTAGTATGATTTGACTGTAATTTGGTGACCAGATATTTTGGTGGTGAAGTAAGGTTAGTATGATGTTCAGTTGAATACAACCCTTATTAAAAAAAAATATTCTGTGCTTTTATTTATCAGAAGTAAGATTTTTATGTTATGTATACTCTAAGTTAGTTTTTTTTAAGTTTTTATTTATGTATATTTGCATGCGGTGTCCGCCTATAACTGGCTTGCACATTTAGCTTTGTTTAATAAATACTATAACTAATTTAGACTAAAAACAGTGTAGCAGCCGTTGGCAGACCTTGATAAATTAAATAAAATAAATAAATATAACAAATTTTGGAACGCCATCCAAATAAACTTAGTTAATTGAAAAAACGTGACCGTCGCGCCGTTGCATGATGCCTTATGCGATTTGAGCAAAAACTGCACATAAAATAGAGGTAAATGAGGTTATACTGCCACAACTTGGCATTCGAATTATTCTTACAGAAAGAAAAAACCATTATGAATTAGGAACGTGTAACCGCTACTCAAAACTTTGTTTAATTAATTATTGTGTTGAAATAGCTCTTAAAAATGATAAAATCTTTAATTATTATTATCATTATTGTAATTTTAAACTAATTATGGTTACAAGCCTGAAGTAAATGATTTTTTTTTTTTTTTTTTTTTTTTTTTTTATTTAATTACTAATTTTCTATAGTTTCCTTAGATTTTTATCCCAGGTGTGTTGAATTACTTGAATTACCTGTGATATTGGTCTTTATTTTCAATGTTTAGTTTGTTTTAAGTGTTATAACTTGGTTGGATAATTTCTCCGACAAATTAAATTAACTGAAAAATACCAATCTATTAAACTACTTCAAATCTACTTTTACGGATATCAAACGCGCTATATTTCACGAACTAAGTTGTAATTGTCCGTATTTTTAGGTTTTTAGGGTTTTTGATTTTCCCGACGCCGACGTTTCGGCACCTTTTCAGCTGCCGTGACCACTAAATATACGGACAATTACAACTTAGTTCGTGAAATATAGCGCGTTCGATATCCGTAATATTTGTTTTATTTCAATGTTTGCGCGCCAAAACATAAGATGTGTACTTCAAATCACTAAAACAATATGGCACCTTGAAAATAAATCACAAAACCGGGGGTTTTATACCATTCGGATCCGACAACTCCATTAAAAGTTTAAACATTGATTTTGAAAGCACAAATTTTAAATCCCGTTTACGTTTCAAATTTGTTTTAATTGCATATTGTAAATCTTTGGTGAAAGGCATCGTATAAAGTGATTGATGATCTCCACTAACATTAGTGTGGTTTTAATTTGAACCTCAGTTAACCAACTATATAACAGAGTATTAAATTTAAAGCGGAAATTAAACTTTATTTGATTTTTGTTGAGTTCATTCAAGCACACATCTTAAATTTTCGCGTTTAAGCAATGACATTATAAGTGTGTACTTGTGTATGTGGTTCTGTTCATTTAAATAGGTACTTGATACTTCAAACTTGCGCGAAACATATTTTTGTAGTTATTGGGATTTATGAATTCCCGGCCTTTTTTGATCTTCGGGACCCAGGGGAATAAATTCTTTCGTTTATTTTATGACTTTTGGAGATCCAGTGTCTTTTGATCTGCTCTCACAATTGACAGGTTTTCAAATAGTTGCGGGTGCAAGTCCCGTCTGTGAACAACTTGCGTGTCCAGTTTTGTTTGTATTTTTTTTTCTTTTTTTTATGTAATTGTTTGTCCTGCGATCTGTCTCTGCGACATTGAGCTGGATTTTTAATAAAAAGTTTTATAACGGGCATGTATGGCACAGTATCCAATGATATGTCCCAATTGGTGTTAGCTCCTCACGTAATCAGATCTTGAGGAGCACGTCTTTTCAACCTTTTGAAGGTGGAGTTTGGCTCTATGCTCATCAGCTCCCTTGCCAGAAGGTTTGGGTGGCGATTTAATCTTTCTGAGTATTTCAGTAGGGAGTTCCTCAATACATCCTTGACAGTTTCAACTTTTAGGTCTTTGTGGAGGCGCGTGTTTGTTAGGTACCAGGGTGCACCTGTTATCATCCGCAGGGTTTTTGACTGGAACCGTTGCAGGATCTCTATGTTTGATGTGGATGCTGTTCCCCACAGCTGAATGCCATAAGTCCAAATAGGCTTTAGGATACTTTTATAGAGTAGTAGCTTGTTCGAAAAGAATTTTTATTTTTCTAATAAAAATTCTTTTCGAATTTCAAATTCGGGTAGAGGAAACTAGTTTTTGTTCCCGTACCTGGGATGGCGGGAAATAAACTCTAGTACTTAGTCATCCCGTGGAGGTCATTATGTGGGGAAACACAAAAAGCATAAAATAAAACGCAGTTTAAAGTCAAATGTGTTAATAAAAGCACATTAAGTTGTTTCTAAAAAATTTCATCGATATGATGAACGGGATTTCTTATCGAGATTACCTATCGAGGGGGACTTTCAGACCCCGTATTATGAGACACAATAGATTTTCCATTGTTCTCTGGACACGCACCGGTGTCCGGTTCGGGTTTGATGAATTAACCGAGAAATATACCTACTATTGAAATTTAACTGAAAAAATTGGGTTCAGTTTGTCCCAGTAGGTTTCATGTTATGAGCATTTTTGAACACAACTTGGACGATGTAATTTTCATCACGGTACTTCTGTTTATTACAAATATGAAACCTAATCTAATCTAGAAAAAACTTTCTCTAGAAAAAACCTCCAAACAACCTATTACAGTACATTAAAGAGTAAAGAATAAAAAAAACCGACTTTAAAAAAGAAAGCAAAAATAAATAAATAATAGTTTTTGCTTTTTAGTTTGAAATCGGTTTTTTTATTTGTGCTACCTAGTTGTACTCTCTGTCAACTTTCACCAATAATATTTGAAATTAATTAAAATATTAACCAGTGGCCATAACCAATCTACTCTTAATGATCTTATAAAAATAACTTCTGTTAGAAAGATGCGGTCGAAGTTTTTGAAAGTCATTCGTCATTCATCAGCACAATTTAAACTAAAGTTTTGTTTGGAGTCGTTTCGTCCAGGGCTGTCGAATGTCGACATAGTTATTGGTGGTTAAGATTGTTATATGACTTTTTTAAGTTCAGAATTTTCAATGCTATCTTATAAGATTAATTGATATAAAAAAAAATATTAGAATAAATCGACTCGGCTCATAAGTTATTAACTGCTCTGACCGCTGAGCTACCGAGCTTTTAATCATAACATTATTGCTCAGATTCATTTAAAATTTCTTAGAAGTTATCCAAATTTTCCTGCGTAAGATGTAGACTAGACAAGTATATTTTATAAACAAAAACTATTCCAATATTAGTAGTACTTAAATGCATTAATTTTAGTCGTAATACAGAGAGAACAGAAGAATTGTTAGAATTTCTTTGACAAGGTCTCAATTTAGCTGAATTACATTTATCAAAACTGGATACATTCGACATTCTAAGGATTTCCTAATGAAAATTTGATATTTTTCTGTATTCATAAAAAAAATATTGACGATTGAATTTAGGATAAACCATAACTTTTAATTGCAATTTTTGAAGTGATAACTTCTTTAGCGGCGTTGTGCACATCAGAGTTTTAATTTTTTGGGATGGGTTAAAAATGTTAAAGTCGCGTCAAGACACGTGACCCTGATCGAAAATTCGTAAGACCATTTACCGTTGACCTATTTCAAATGACATAAAGTCTCACACTTGAAAGATCTACGTATATTAGTTAATAACAACCATTATATAAAGATCTCTCATTACTACCAAGTTTCATATTGATGCCAAATCAGTTTTAATTTCAAGGGAGGAATATTCTTTTCTTTCATTACAACGTTATCTAGATATAGTTGCCACTAAGTTTTTGATACTTGATGATGACATTGAGTTGGTGCCTTGAGAGAGAATTAGAGTTTCATACTACGGTACCAGATGGCGTTTATGTAAATAACTATTGTATTTGTATTTAAATTAATTATTTCAAAGTTTTTATTTTTTGTTATTATTTTAAGTGGTTTTCACTCCTGCCGGCACTCCAGAAGTGCGAACCGTTATTTTTTTTTAACAACTACTTACATAAAAGCTAGCTGATGGCAACCCTCAAACATAAGCCTATCCACTACTTACGAGTACTCTTAGTTCGCACAAAAGCATGCTGGGTTAATTTTAAATCTATTGATGAATTCATGTCACACTATTCACGTATCTCCGAAATAAATAGTGTGTGCGTGATGTAGGAAATGCTTACAATATAACATGTCTGTGCACCAAAAAGGAAAGCCATTTTTAAACGTCACAACAGTAAAAAGTAACACTTAACTGTGTTGTGTAGGTATACAAGTTGGTAACATATGCAATTGTACGAGTACCCACATAAATAGGATTGGGTAAGTATTGTATTGTATCGTCTACAAAATAGGGAAAGCGTAGCTTATAGAAACTTTTGACTGTTTTAAAAGCCTGAAGCTCTATTTTTGATTCACTCGTCTCGAGGTTTCTACTGATTTTCGTGCGATATTTGAGTTTCCGTACTTTCCGGTTTTCCGTAATAGCGACCTTGCATGTGTATACATAAGCTCGCTTTTCGTCTGTAATACTGCTTCCCAACGTGAACGCGCGAGTGTCAAGCGAAAAGCGAGCTTATGTCTACAAAGGCAAGGACGCTATTTGCCGGATCGCCTCCCCGTTCGCCTCGCCCGGCCCGCTCGCGCGACGACTGATTCAATTTATTTCATCCCTTTTAAATTTGACACAAAATTAAAAAAAATCGCATTGCAATCGCTTAATCCGTTTAGGCACTACGAATATATGTACAGAAAGTCAAAAATTTTTTTGCCGCCATTTTGTTTTTTTTTGCTGTACATAAATATGCCCAGGGTGTACATTATTTAGTCAAAGCGCCACCTTTGTATCTTTTACCGTTTCGGCAGGCAGTTGACCATCTCCATAAATGGCCGGATGGATTTTCATCAAACGTGGCTAAGAACCATCTCGATTAATTAAGCTTTCAATTAAAAAAAACCGCATTGAAATCGCTTGATTCGTTTAAGCTCTACGAATATACGTACAGACAGACAGACATAGGCTTCAAACTTTTAACAACAAACTTTGCGCTGCGTCTCGGGGGTTAAAAATAGGGGTCCTAACTTGCTGTTGAGTGTAGTTAACTGTCAGTATAGAAAATCTTGATGATGAATAACTCTTGAACATTCGGATTAAAATAACATTAATTTACACTATTTCATTATAACTACAATCATATTCTAAGATACCGTAATACTCGTAGCTGTCAAAATGTTATAAAAACGCTTCGTCATAACTTGCACGAGTTTATCCATAGCTCTTATGGTAATGGTTTTAGAATTCAAATTAGGGTAACTTCGTTAGCTTTCACTCTCTTTATCTAACGTGTCTTCATTGTGTCGTAATTAGATAGAAGGTTCCAGCCCTTTTACAGTAACTGTATTAAGTAGTAGCAGGTAATTCATTTTTAGCAGGTGTGCGTAAAGTAATATTATAACATACCTGCTCGTAAAGGGTCTCATTACACCAATTTCAATATCGTATTGTATCTCATTACGTTATTGTAATGTAAAACGCACGGTTTATCAAGAAGCTCCGTCTAAAACGAACGGTACTTTTTTAAATCTTAGCAAAGAGTTTTTATGTCTGAAATGACGTCAAGATTTTATGAATAAAATTAACTTTGGGAGATAAAATATAATAAATTACAACCATTTATCTGTAACAAAAACACAAAAAAATATTTATTCGTTTAAAAAGTCTGAGTTTTATTTATTTCCTCAAACGTCGTTGACATACGTGCGCTTTGATAATTACAGCCTCTGCTTTCTTGTAGTTACAATATCGCCTCGGGTATAATTTTCAACTTACCGCACTTATATCATAATGTACTAATTGTGTTAATTACTAGTATTAATAAAGTCTGAACTATATATTCTGTCCGACCATGATTTGATCTGTTCTCTAGTTATAATATAACCAGACATTAAAATAACATATAAGGAATTGTAAATAATCAATTAACTATATTGTGTAGAACAAACTAAACAACTTAAGTAATGTCTAAAATTTTACAATAACCCAAACAGAAGACATCAACAAATAAAATAAAACATAGATGCAAACCTTACGACCATCACCAATATTAATGCACCACCACCACCATTATAACCAATAGATCACCAACATATTTTCTCACGTGATTGTCCATAACCTAACCCTAATCTTTTTATAATTTAGCTTAAATTTAGTTAAAATCTAATAAAAAAACAATTTAGTTTAAATCTTGACCTCTTTTCTGACGTAAAAACTCTTTGCTAAGATTTAAAAAAGTACCGTTTGTTTTAACCGCTTCTGTGGTCTAGTGGTACAACCACCGGTATCAGACCCAGGGGTCCCGGGTTCGATTCCCAGTGGGGGTACATATTGTATTCGGTTTGGTTGGTGGTAGGACTTGTTGTAAGTCCGCCTGGCTAGCTACCACCATATTATATAAGTCTGACGCCATAACAACAATGTTTTCAGCATTGTTGTGTTCCGGCAGTTAAAGATAAGATAGCCAGTTCCTCAGTGATTGGGGATTCCGGGAGAGGCTCGCTTCCATCTTCAACCTTATCAATACTTAACTACAGGTATGATGGCCTCCCCGTCGTTAATAACAAAAAAAAATATAATATATAATGCCTAAAATTTTGCAACAATGCAAACAGAAGACATCAACAAATAAAATATACATAGATGCAAACCTTACGACCATCAACAATATTAATGACCACCACCACCATTATTACCAACAGATCACCAATATATTTTCCCACGTGATTGTCCATAACCTAACCCTAATCTTACATCAACCCACCACCGATATCCCACACCCAAGTCTCCCCTACACCAAATCGCACAACCATCACCAGCGTACTTCTTATTATATGAATCTAACCTAACCTAATACTGTAAATTTGAAAGATTCAGTTTACAACGAGTTTTGAATATAGTGAAAGTGCTGTTCTTTTTTAAACAATCGTTGGTATTTATTGTAACAGCCAAGGTACAAAAAACTCTACTGGTCGACCGGGAAGTTCCTCTATTGTATTTTCACCTTAATCCAAACTCGGTTGTCCAAGCAGAGTTACAAAAAAGGGGCTGAACCCAACACCGATATCCCTCCAAAAAAATCCCAAAATCATCATCCCAACTCCACCAAAACCTTTTTCAGGAATCACCACCAACATACTTCCTACGTAGTTATCCATGCTCTCCTTCCGGACGATGACAGAAGACATCTTGGTGGCATACACGATGCAGCTGTCCAGGAAGGAGGAGTGGGGGGCTACCACCAGGATCGGCGCCTCCTTCCGGCTGGCCTGCCGCCCCCTTATCGTTATCGCCATCCCGCCAGCCAAATACGACATTTTGCCGATGAAACATATTAGCGGCTTCAGAGACCTATAAACAAATGGCTAGTGTTTAACTGGAGCCCAATTCTGCTAATGCTTAGTCACAATGGTATTCCAGTGGTGTTTCAATGGTAGTGCTGTTTTACACAGTTCTTGCTACAACAGTGTAAATAAACACTACTATTGAAACACCACTGAGAGACGATTATGACAAAAATTTAGCAGAATTGACCCCCTGATCACCAATCTAACCTAAATTAACCTGCAAACATCAGAAACAGAAAAATACTGGAATGAGCAACAAAATAATGATTTGCTGTGCATTTACACAGGAATTTTAGGACTACACCTAGTACTTATTTCTCTTTTGTTGGCCCGGTTATATGTTCCTAAAAAATTGCCAGCGTTATCATCATGAGACTCATCGTAACCGGGAAGTAGTTACTAATCAATAATAAGAAACATTTGATATTTGATAGGCAACAATCTTCTGAAACAAGTTCCAAAATTGGTGAAAATACATTCCTAGAGCAGCTATACAAATACAAATACAAATACAAAATGCTTTATTTCGTTAACAAACCACGTGATTACGTGATACAGCTGACAGTAAAATTGTTGAGAAACATTTCAAGAACTATATATTTTTTTAATCTGAGTAATTTTAAAGATGTTTGGACACAGCCATGAAGGATTTACTAGGATATAAGGAAAACCGTAGAAAAAAAAAGAATTTAATATGTACCACATTTATATGTAATTAAGGTAATCAAACAACAAACAAACCAGATAAAGTAATATTTAAACCATGACAGAAGGTAAACTTTTATCATTGACTATGTGAATACAGTCATATGCACGCACGTATCGTAAATAAGTTATAAATTATTTAAAGTACATACCAATAGCCTAACCTAACTTTTTATTAACTTTCAACATTTAAAATTGTAACAGCCAAATAATAGGGCCATCAACTGTCGTAATCTCCGTGAAAGTGGTCGGCATCCAAATACCTACCTAGGTAGGTAGAATGACCTAGATTAGGTATATAGCGTGATATATCAATAAAGTTATTACAAATAAACATCATTTTATAACTTGCTGTTTATGCAGATTTTTTTTCCAAAGTTTCCATTTAAATGGGAAAAACATCATACCTTTTTTATATAAAAGTACAAAACTTAATAAATTTGCTGTTGTCCATAGAGTGGTTTTTGTATGGCATCGCTATTGTAGCTATAAAAAAGACATAAGATGAAGAAAGCTTATTTTTCTATCCAATTGTCCAGAATTTTCGATTTCGACATGGAAACCCTAGCTGCAACGATACTTCGACACTGTATGGCATCTTTAATTCAATTTGAAGACACCGACATGGAAAGTGTTATAGATCTAATAGCAATTACTCCACTCCACAGCCCCTTAGACAGAGTCACAGGTAAATAAATTACAATAAACTTGGTTTGGTACGTATCTTAGATTTTCATAATCTATACTAATATTAAGAGACTGAAGAGTTTGTTTGTTTGAACGCGCTAATCTCAGGTACTACTGGACCGATTTAGAAAATTCTTAGACCATTAGAAAGTAACATTTCTCCCGAGTGACATAGGCTATATTATTATATATTTTATTCCGATATTATCACGGGAACGGGCACCACGCGGGAAAAACCGCGAGGATCCGCTAGTATTTATCTATAAGTATCTTTAATTTATCATTTGCTTGCAAGACATCGGTGTCCAACAATGGAGTATCGTAGTAGAAAACGAAAAATATGTAGCTTAATTCCGCAAGAAAACTTACATGCAAGATGCACCGAGAATGCAGATGCAACTCAGTGACACACCTTGCACCTTCACCGACTACTCTACACGTGTTTCGCCCACACACGGAGCATCCTCAGGAGTTGTTAGACCGTGCAATACCAGCACCGAGTCAAATATTTTCTACTAAGATATGGATTTCCTCCAAGTTACGCCTGATTCTATCAAATGGAATATCGATTGTTTCTCATAACCTGGGGCCTGAGACGTTAAATAAATAAATAAATATTTCCATACAATCACACCAATTATCTAGCCCCCGTTAAGTATCATGAAGAACTTGTGTTATGGATACTAGATAACGGATAAACATACTTATATACTTTTTTTTTGTAAATACATACATAATACACATGTTAAATGAAAACTATCCATTCTTATACTTAACTGTTCGACATACTTATATACTTTTTTTTTGTAAATACATACATAATACACATGTTAAATGAAAACTATCCATTCTTATACTTAACTGTTCGTATTTATTCAAAACTCAATACTCCATACATTTATTGCCTCCATAATGCTATAAAGATGTTACATAAAAAAAATTACAAATTATGGACCGGGTCTGAATCGAAATTTGAAAAAGAAGAAAGGAGGGATGACTTTTCCAATCATAAATAGATTTTAGGCCATTTACAAAAGTTAGTACTAATTATTAAATTTAATTTTCTTTTATTTTATCGGAAAAGTATTCTGGAATATATAATAGTAGTAACATTTTTGAACAAATAATTGTTTTGACTGTTTTTTTTTTAATTATCATTATTTTCATTTGTTGTAAATTTTGACGGACATATTTTTGGGGTTTTGTTGAGAACATATATTAAGGCGTGTAGTTGGAATCATTAACTTATTTTTATGTCTCAAGGAGTAGTGAGTTTGTATTGCATCCCTTTTTGTAAATAAATTCTTATTTTTTCTAACAAATTTACAGATTTCTCAAAATGTATAAGCAGGGTAAAGTAAGAATTTTAAGGTTTTGGAAATGTGGTTTGCAGCTGTTTGTCTGGTCTATATTGACTATAATACGGATCAGTTTTTTTTAAAGGTAATATAGCTGCACTCTAGTACTGTTTTCCGTTAAAAAAAAATTGCTGGGTTTTGACTCAGAGAATAAACTACGCGAGAGAAGTCTCTTCTCTGTTTGTGATTTTGCTATTATAAGCGTTTTTTACATATTATGTTAGCGTTAACCAAAACTTATGTCAACTCAACATAATTCTCATTTTACCAAGTAGATACAACATCTATTTATTTACAAACGTGTTTATATTGAACAAGAATCCGGAAAAGTGAACAAATTATCTTCCATCATTATCCCGATGTATTTGGGGTCAGCCTCTCAATAATCTCATTTAACACCCAGACTCAGCGCAAATTCAAACTTTCTTCACACCCACTCCCACATTACATACATCATCACTCTGTGGACATCCACTGCTGGACTTAGGCCTCTCCTAGCTCACGCCTATTGTGGCGTTCATGGAGGCTATTAGCCTTCTGCTACCACCGGACGGGTTGGTAGAGGGTTTGTTTCAAGTTTTCCTTCTCTCGCACAGGTGTTCAATGCGTCGAGCCTCTTAGTCGACTCTTACGACATCCCAGGCATGTAAGGGAGTAGTGACACTTGCATTCTTAGGCCGTCACCACACGGCACACCACCTTGCAAACCCTCCCACATTGCAAATCATTTATTCACTCAATCTACTATCGATCCGAGTATATGCTAAGCTAATGCATAGTTATGAATGAATGAGGCATGATAAAGGTTGATATATTATTTGTCGTCAGCCACCGAATTCTGCTAAATATTCTGATTTGTAATTGTAACTATTTTGACGACTCTTGCGCCAGAGGTCCCGGGTTCGATCCCCGGACAAGACAAATATTTGTGTGTATGAACTGAACATGTCTATTTGTCTTGGTCATTATTTGTTTTGTCTTTTTGGTCTGGGTATATTATTTATTTATTTACAAAAGTACATAAATATGTTTATCCGTTAACTAGTATCCATAACACAAATTTCTTCATGAAACTTAACTTGTGCTAGATAATTTGTGTACCTACCTATAAAAAAAAGAAGAAAAAAATTGTGCTCTTTACACAATTTATTTTACTACAGTAGAGGTGACTCAAAGTTAGTGGAATCGACACCCTGATCACATGCCTTAAATATCTTGCCTATCAGCAGGCTTCCTTAACTTCCTCTCACAAAGAAGTACAGCTTCAATTAAACGCTGTCATGGATCAAAACTTCTTGGGTTTTTTTTCTTTTATGTTTTTACAAACATAATTATAATAAACTTTTCACCTCACACGCTCTGAAAAGGAGGTTTGCCAATCAGTTTAAGCGTAGAAATTTTTTTTTTTACGCTTTTCGCAAAAAGCTTTTTGACCTAGCGCGGCAAAGTACTATTTTAATTTAATACCTAAAAATATGTCATAATGCGTTCCGAATCGCACTATTGACTTTTTTGTTATATTTGATTCTTATTTTAAATAGATTTAAATTAATTATAATACTCCGTTTTGGTTTTATTATATTATTTTAGTTCATTGAATCATAAAAACAATAACAATAAGATTAAACTATTTGTTATAAGAATTTTATATTAGCTGGGTGAGATTTTACAACCTATAATGTTACAATAGCCTAAGAGTTTCCACTAATAAACATTACTATTATGCTGAGTAGGTAACAAAATTATACAAATCAAAAACTAAGTTAATTTAAATAAACAGTAAAAAGAAATTTTTTGACAAATTCCAAAATTACAACGTGAAGTCAGGTTGGTACTACTTATACTTAACAAATACTAATCATTATTCAACACAAGATCTGTATTTACTATGTCAGCTTCTCTCTGTCCGCAAGTTGTATGTATTGAATTTGACTCTTAAATTACATAAGTCCCTTGTATATAACCCTAATTGTGAAAACAGTAGAAGAAATAGAAATGTCGTTAAAAGTGTAGGCGTTAAAACTGCTTTTGCCAGGCGGCAACAGTCAAATCAATCTTGCTTTGTATATAACCACTTGAATAACCAGTTAAATATTTATCCTAAAACTATCAAAGAATGTAAAATACTCATTACCAATTGGCTAAAAGATAAAGATTACAACGAAATTGAAAAACTTATAAAATAATAACTTATACTTTGTCTCTCTCTCTCACACACACACACACACACACAGACAGACACACACACACACACACACACACACACACACACACACACACACACGCGCATGCTCGCACACACACGCGCACACACATAGCGTTAGTTAATAGTCTTAAAATATTCTTGTACCTCTAAAAATGCAACTCCAAAAGTGTTTATTCTTTTGTAATGTACGATGTGGAAGAGCGAGTTCTCTTGGCACAAGTATATTAATACTTAAAAGGAGATCTCAGTGTAATTGTTTTGTAAAAATTTGATATTACTGAATAAATATATTTTTTTATTTTTTTTATTCATCAAACGCAAGAGATTACGAAAGCGGTTAAATTTTTCATGAAATATATCGATGTGGTTAAATTTAGAGTTATACTCATTTTGTAGCTCTAATTATAAAACAATTCTTCCTATAGTTGACCCTACACAGCGGAGAAACAAATGTATGCTTGTTACGAGCACCAAGTCGCCATAAACCATAATACTCCCTTTTTATTATTTTAGTTTTTTATATCATTAAAACAACGAGAATAAGGTATATTTAGATTAAACTTTATGATTAAAGAATTTTTTACCGGAAGTTGACCTCGGAAACAACATAAAATGTTCCTCGCTGTTGTGAGGTGAAAAATTGTGTGTTGCGCTGGGCAGAAAGTTTTTAGCGTCTTGTACCTTTGAAATCTTCGCTTCGCTCAGGATTCAATAGAGGTAACTCGCCGCTAAATAACCAACTTTCCAGCCTTGCATAACAAATAACTATTTCCGCTTTGTAATGAAATCCTCATCAGCCATTTTGAATATCCACTGCTGGGGCACTGGTCTTCCTTATGGATGGATAAGGAGAATGGCCACCCACCACCCGGACTCCTCCAGGAGTGTACCTATACTTAATACGGAATCTCGACGCACGAACGTCACCGCCATATTTCAGGCCACAGTCAATTCTACGCAAAAAGATGTAATTTAAATAATTTATTTCTTAGCCATTTCTTGTTGGATTAAAAAAAAATCTTTATTTTATTAGGTTTGATCTATATTTTAATCCCATTCAGTGATATATAATGTTTTCAACATCAAGAAACTTCTCGATTATATCTCTATGACTTAAACTGTACTTTCATCACATTCTTACAGTGAGAATCAGAATGTTTTAATACAAAATGGAGGTGACAAAGAGTGGCAGAAGGGGAAAATTATTAAGAAAGAAAGTCTAAGGTCTTATACTGTTCAAAATGATAAAGGGAAATTTGTAAGGAGAAAAACATATATTAGCAAACAAAAATAAGTTTAATTTAAGAAAAGACATTGATTCAAATGCTAATGTAGCTTATCATAGTAAAAATAACATAAGTGTTGGGGAAAGTAATAGAATGGAGAATTCACAGAATATTTTGGATAATGTTAACAGGGATAGTTTTGTTACTCGCAGAGGTCGAACTGTGAAACCTCCATCCTAACAAACAACAACAACTTTAACTTTAACATTAACTTTAACTTTAAGTTCACTGCACGTTGCACTTTCATTTGGTTTTATTTGCTTAAGTTTGTTGTTTATGTTATCTTTATTTTGCTGTATGCTATATGTTTACCTATTAGTGGAAACTTCACTGATTTATGTACAAACTTATATTTTTATCTGTTTATCTGTGTCTGGAATATTGTATGTTTCCCAAATAAAATAAAATAAAATAAACCTTGCGTGTCAAAAGTTTGATCCACGGTCAAATTTTTCCTTCCTAAAGTTCCTAAGTCAGTCCGCTTGAAACCATTGCCATGAAAACGCGCGTCACTCAGAAACAAAAGAATCTTTCTTGCAAGAGCTCATCAATAACATATGCACATCACTAAATCTTACTCGTGACGTCATCGTAGATACGAAAAATTCAACACGCTAGGTTCTCATACAGTTTGAAGCGCTCTTTTCGTCTATCTCGAAATAGGTCTGTGATTCCTCTCTGAAGCTTCACCTTTGAGTAAGCTCCGCATGTGATTTATGTGTGTAAAGATATTTACCTTCAATAGTAGTAGTCCTCTAGTATTCATAGCAAATGAAGTTAAATACAATACTGCATTTACCTTAGTATGCAAGTTTCTATTCAGACGGAGAGAATAGAGCGTACTTAAGTGTTTGTGCCGATCGATGCCATGAAATCGTGAACAATACCCTATTACCTTTTGCGGTAAATTTAAATTTCAATAGATGTTTATGTACTAGAAACATATTGTAAGAAAAGATTTGTCAAATAAAAGAAAATCTCTTATTTATGTAAGCCACACTCTTGTCTCAAAGAAATTATGAATAAATAAACTATTGATAAAATTTTATTCACTGTTTGTCTGATGTGTTGTCATCAAATCCAAATTGCTTTTGGAGTACCGTAAGCCAGGGTTTCTCAAAGTGGGGTACCTGGACCCCTGGAGTTCGCTATTAGACGGTATTTGCGTAATGGCGGCTAAAGTAAGAAATAGTTATTTGTTATGCAAGGCTGGAAAGTTGGTTATTAGCGGCGAGTTACCTCTATTGAATCCTGAGCGAAGAGAGGATTTCAAAAGTACAAGACGCTAAAAACTTTTCTGCCGAGCGCAACACAACATTTTTCACCTCACAAAAGCGAGGAACATTTTATGGTTGTTTCCGCGGTCAACTTCCGGTAAAAATTCTTTAAACAAAAGTTTAATCTAAATATACTTATTCTTGTTGTTTTAATGATGTTAAAAAACTAAAATAAAAAAAATGGGAGTATTATAGTTAATTCAACGTTATTTAAAGTAGGAATATATTGTTACTTATAAATAACAATAAAGCCGATTCGGTAAATGTTGACATTGACATGAGGTACAAGACAAAGACAATTTAAGAATAAAGGTTTACGTCACGTTCCGAAATCCAATCACAGGTTGTGAAATCTCACCCAGCCTAATATAAAATTCTTATAACAAATAGTTTAATCTTATTGTTATTGTTTTTATGATTCAATGAAATAAAATAATATAATAAAACCAAAACGGAGTTACTTATATAATTAATTCAGTGTTAATGTAATAAAAAAGTCAATAGTGCGATTCGGAACACATTTTGACATATTTTTAGGTACTAATTAAAAAGAACTTTACCGCGCTAGGCCGCAAAATGCGATGTTCTACGCAGAAACTGAATGACAAAACCTACTTTTACGAGCGTGTGAGATGAAAAGGAAATGAAATGAATGAAAAAAAAATTCACTTCATTCACTTATATTTCTATATGTCACCTTTGTTAACTTGCATTGAAATAAAATACCGTTTCGTGCAGGTAGATTTTTCTTTTCTTTTCTTAAGGAGTGGGGGGGTTTAATACTGATATGTTTAAGTAACTCTGGTAAAACCGTGGAACGTGCGTTTGCCGACAAACGCACGTCCCACGGTTTCATGTTCCCATGTGAATTTTGACGCGTTGTTGTATAGATTTATGTTAATTTGATAATGTATCTATTTTAATAAATTAAATAAACACGACGTTTAAAGCTTAAATATTAATATGACGGCATTCATATTTTCTTACCAAACGTTGAGATCTTGTAAAATATTGTTTTTAGTGGAGGTGCAAACTAAAATCGGTTTTTATTCATAACTGCAAAAAATCTTGTCCACTTCTCTCTTAAAATTTTTACTCACTAGAATTTGAGAGAAAAAGCTTGTGCTGGAATCTAAATGACTCTATTGCTAAAAAATAATAAAAAAAAACTATGATTCAATGACGTATTGATGACGTTTTCTCTCGATTCAATTTTCAATATGATTTGAATACCGATTTCGAGGATTCCTTGGGGTGATTCTGCAGGTAGGAAGTTTTAGAATGTCTTAGAATAACCGTTAAGTCTGGGTTATATAAAATAAAACATGCAATATCTATAGAGAATATAATCGAAATTTAATTTTTATGTACTTACACTTTTTAAGATTTTTTTAGATAAAATACTAAATTGAAAGCGCAATTAGGGTGATAAGCTAAGTAGTACGAACGATAGTGGAAAGAAGGGATTATTTGGGAAACAAATATAAATAATCTGTGTAGGGTTTCATTTAAAGTTATGAATGGGTATACTTACCTAAGTTTACTTAATTTCTGTAAGATAGACATATCATTTTCAAAACAATAGTTCGAAGTAATTAATTAATTGTAGGATATAGGGGCTATGCAGCTCCAGTTGAAACTGTAGTCACTGCGACCTATAAGATCTATTGTAACTCACCGCCTTGTTATAGTATCTCTTTTAGCCTGGCGATGGTGGCCTCCAGGAAGTCTAAGATCTTCCTAGCTCTGAGAGGTTTTAGTTCCTCTGGCCGAATTATATGCCGGCCCAGGGGGTTACTGTGTTTGTGAATTAGGGGTCCGCAGTCACATAGGAGAAGTTTGGATGTTTCTCTCTCTAATCCGCAGTAAAGGCAAACGTCAGTGTCACTCAATTTCATGTGAAATTGGTGCCTTTTTAGTTTGCAGTGTCCAGTTAAGGCTCTTGCCATCGCACTTAGGATTACTCTGCTGAGCTCTAGAAGTTCAGCAGTTTGCTTTTGCGAATAGCCTTCGATAAGGGATTTGGCGTGTACTAATCCTGGTTGATTTAACCAGTATTTTCTGACTCGCCAAATAGGTTGCCCTTGATAAGTTGCATGGCTCGATGTAACTTCGATACAAATAAAATAATCATTTTTACATTTATCTCATCAGACTATTTTAAGCCTTGCGTCCCGTTATATTTAGATCTGCATACTAAGTATTTAAAAATAACACATTATAGGTACTCGACTAATTACTGTTTTCTCGTCATTGGCAAGGTACGTTATGTAATGAATTTATTTATAGCAATATTTTTTTAAGATCTTATGGAAAATGTTCTTTTATCATGGACAAAATAAAAAAAACTTCAGTTCGAACGTAAATCTTGAACTCGAGTGTAAGCAAAATTATACTATATTTAAGTACATAGGATTTATGGCGATGGCGGCAGCTCATTTGACCGATATTTCATTCATTAAAACACAGCAAATATCACAGTGAAGTAGGACTTCTTTTAATTGCTTAGCGAATCGGCCTGGCTTTTTACGGCTTTAATTTTTACGACTTTTCCAGTACATTTTCCAATATTTTTGCATGAATTACTTAAAATCCAAACTGAGATCTTCACAGACACAATATATTTAATTTAATTCTATTCCTTTCTTGAATTATATTAAATGTAATGAACACAAATTGAGTGGCGAAAATTATTTCTGCTCAATTTGCTCATTTTATATAAATATCTCGATGGCATTGTGCATTTTGAAGCAGAAAAAAATTAAAAGGTCGTTTTTTACTTTTCATGACACTTGCGGAAGACCTTGTTTCGAGGTTAGTGTACCTGTATCGTATCGATATCAATACCATTTTAACTTTTTTAAATTAGCAGACATTGAAAGAAAGAAGAACAATGTATTGAATGAAAGTCGTCAAGAAAATTCCCCACGAACACGTGTGTTTCATCAATTATTTATAGATATAATAACTAACAATGATTTTAATGAAGCTCTCTTGTCTTGGCCGCGCTTGACAGACTGATCGTATTCTATCACGTTCGTTAAGCAAAATACGGCCCGGTCAGGTGTCGGATGGGTGACCGGAAAGTGGCATTATAACTGAGTGCTTCCGTGCTTCGGAGGGCACGTTAAACCGTTGGTCCCGGCTATTGTCATTTGATTACAGTCGTTAAGTCAAGTCAGAGGCCTTATAGGGGGCTTGATAAACTCTGACACCAGAGGTGGCCACTAATCCTCACTCGATAAGAAGAAGATTTTAATTTTCAGACTTTTTTTATAAAAAGACAACACAAGAAACGTCTGAGCAGTTGAATACAAGCTGTTAACTAACTACTTATTATAAAAACAAATGAACGCTCAATTTAATATTCCATAAACAATTCACAATTCTTATATCTCACGTGAATGTAACCATTTTCAACATTTTTGCGTGGCTTTGAGAGCATTAATACTAACACACCGTGAGTTAAGTAAAGGAACCAGTCAGCTATCATCACAAAATTAAAATTTTGGTGAACACAACACGAAAGAGGTTAGAAAGATCATGTTATCATTATCATCACCTTGACTAAAACAGGCACGTTCCTATGACAAGGTGAATAAATTCCAAATCGTACAAACACAGGAAAATGTCTAAATTGGACTGCTTCTGTGTTTCGCACAAAAGCGTGGCGACACGCGGCAGTCAACTTACTAAGTTCCTCTTGTGTTTTGTATAAAAGGAGGGATCTGGACGCTGTCTACAGCGCCATCTCGCTTACAATATTCATGATCATTAGCCATTTCACTCAGCTGGGACTAACTCCGAAGCACGGAAGAGCTCGAGATTTAAAACTTTTGGTCATCCATCCCGTGGCCAACCATTGCGAGAGTTGCTTAACCGCTATAATCGAAGGCCGAGCGCACGAACCAATACGCAACGTATTATAATTTTAGCAATGGTCGGCCGCGGGATGGGTGACCAAAAATTTATTACCATGACTCGAGCTCCTCCGTGTTTCGCAAGGCACGTTAAGACGTTGATCCCGGCTGTATTTGCAGTTGTTAAAACCCACCAATCCGCATTGGCCACAAAGGTCATGGCCCTTTCTCCTTATCCTCCATAAGGAAGGTCAGTGCCGCAGCAGTGGGGAAGTGAATATAGCTGATGACGGCTCAAGAGCTACTGCCGTTATCTACACTATGCAATGCGATGCAGTTATTTTTGGGATCGCCGTGTCACACAGTCACAGGACGTCACACACGTGTACTCCACACACGTTATACTATGAATGCAGATCAATATAAACAGATGATATTTGCATCTCGTCACGATTGGCATGAAACAAGTTGTTGAAATCACGAGCAAGGTCATTGATACCCGGATAAGAAGGTGTATTTTATGTATACTATATTATAATTCGCTGTTTAACCTTTGGAAAGCTGATGTTGTCTATTTGATTAAATAACTTTCTTTAGGATGCGTCATCTTAGGTACCAGAAGTTAAAATAAATAAAAAAATAAAATAAATATTTCTTACACTCACACCAATTGACTTAACCCCAAAGTAAGCACTGTGGCTTGTGTTATGTGATACTAGGAGGATAACGGATATAAATAACGGGTAGAAATATATATAAAAGTCCTGACACGGGTACAAATGCTCGTATTCATCATACAAACATTTGCCCCGAACGGAATTCGAACCCAGGACTTATCCGACACCTTGAAACCGGTGTACGTACCACTCTACCACGGAGGTCATCGTAAAGTACATTTAAAATGTAATGTAAGCAAAATGGAGCTATTAAGTATGAGGCTCCGCCTTTGAATCAACATACTTAACCTAAACATGGGTCTACTTCAGTCTGCTTGTCTTAACGTTGTGCTTAGAGCTAAAATATTTTCATCTAAAATAAATTGCTATCGACCTTTATGTACGTCACAACTTGCAGTACAGTAACCTTGTAATGCGAGAAATGTTAAATGTAAGTCCTTCCTTGCGAGTTGAAAATTGTTTACGGTTAGGATAACCATAAAATGTAATATTATAATTAGTATTTTCTGATGGAAATTGACCTTACTGATATGTTAGCTCACTTTTCAATTTGACGACTCTGTATGAAATAAAACAGGGAAAAAAAAAATAGCCCTTGACGAGTTTCTCGCCGGTTCTTCTCGTTACACGGTCTCCCGCCGTAGGGTTTGTGAACCGATGGCGTAGCTTCTTTGACGTTCATAAGTGCTTGTAACAGCCTAGACTGAATAAATGATATTGAATTTGAATTTGAATTTAAAGATTGCGATAATAGCTGATAGTAGTACCTAATTCTAATAAAAATGAAATAATGTGATTAGAAAATAACGAAAAAGGTTAGCGCTTAAACTTCTAGGGCTACTACCGAGTACCGAGTCTACCACAAGTTCACGATTTGGATTGAACTTTCGGGGTAGAACTTCCGAATTTAATTCAGAGAAGGTTGTTGACCTCCATCGTAACGTAAGCCCAAGCTATTTATTAATCTGTTGTAAGACAGACAACATTACCCAATGATTCAAACACAACTTCTCTAAAATAACATTTTAATGTAACCTCGAAAATGTGTTGAATGAGCAAGTTCATGCTCAATATTAAAAAAGATACCGTCATCGAGCCTATAATAGATATTAAATAGTGTTTATGGCAATTTTGAACTAGTTAGTCTAGATAACTAAGCACTAGCATTCCAATCACAACCGCTAAATTTATTCACTTCTAAGTCGATAAAACAAAAATCTTCTATTTTTGCGTAGTTTAAGTCAAATCGAAGTCACAAGTTCGATCGTACAATAAACCTACGTATTGTTTTTGCTTTTGGATCGATTAAGGGCCAGATTCTCGCGCCTTTGACATTTTTTGGAGTCAAAAATCTGTATTAAAAGATCCTTGAAAGCAATTTTCGACATTATAGGATTATCAAAGATAATTGAAACTAAAGGATTTTGACAGTAGTGGAGATTTTACTTAATTTTTAATGAATAAATTAAGGATAGAAAGATGACGAATTCGACATATTTCAGCGCGAGAATCGCCCTACAGGCTCTTGTGTACTGTGTACCTAACCAAGATATCTACGCCCACATCTCAACGCGGAATCAACATTGACCACGTCATGACCTTACTACGTCACTCGGCCAAATCGAACAGGTTCATCAAGACAATTTAACCTAAAAACATCAAATTCCAGTTCCAAAGACACTGAACCAACATTGAACAGACTGACAAACAATCATGGATTGTAAATATTTACCTTGGTAACGTTTGGGACGTGTTGACTTGACTTCGTTCATTCGTCTTAAGATTTTTTGTTTTCTTTAATGCAATTGCTATGTTCTTCATCATTTTGGTGTACTTAACTCCTACTTTCTAATCCAACATTCTATTTTATTTGATATAAGTATATTATTAAGTCGAGCTTTAGCGGTGGTATCCATATTCATAAAAAAGTAAAATTTCATTTAATGTTACTTAAGGATTAGATTTAGTATTTTTTGTATTTGGTTATATACTAGGTACTCCAGTTAGGTACTATATGCAAGTTTATTAAGGTCACTTACCGTCACAGCAATTGATTTAACTTGACCTACCTTACTCCGCGTAGCAGCATTAAAACGTTAAGAAACACAAAATCATAGTGCAACAAAAAAAAATGAAAGTGTAAACACTATTTCAACATGGCCACTCGCCATTCAATTTCATTCCAAAAAGGTTCCAACATAAAAAGAAACAAAAACGAAATCGCTAACCAAAATACGAGCGTTTGAAAACAATAGCTTGCGCAACTAAAAAAACGTGCAATGGATATGAAAAATTGTCGAACGGCACTACGCTGGACGAGCAACAAGCCATACAATAGCAGGCAACGAAAACAACAGCGATGAGAAAACAACAATCAACTAGCAATATTAATCAGACCTCCAAGTGGAATCGCACCTAAATGGAAAAATACATAGGATTTATTTACTTTTAATCTGTAAAAAGTAAGTAAGTTAATTTAAAAATCCAATAGAATACAATTCCAATTGAGGTCTTGGCTTCGACAAAATAAATTGGCACCGACAAAACAAGATGACGTGGTATTTACTCCGTTTTATGTCTATAAACACTCCTTTAGTCGATAATACGGCATCTTTCTAGTTAGATACGTTTTTTGTGGCCTCCAGTTTAGTTTCAGATCAAGTCTATTTAAAACATTTACCGTTCATCATCATCCCATAAGTTAAAAGTATCATCAGGTAGTCATGGGTCATCTACGAAACCAGTCTTGCTTTCATTGATTACCAGTTAGACTTTCGCCTTCTCCAAGAAGGTAAAAATAAAGTTCTTAATCTTTCTTAATTAATGGCGTGCTCGCGTTAAATACGCGAATTTTGCCAATGTCTAGTAAATATATTTTGTAATATATAGAAATTGTACGGTGGATCGAGTTAAAAATCTCGGAATATATAAAGTTTTTGAAAAGTCACTGTTGCACATTTCTTTGGGGCTACACCACTTTGACAGCATCGACTAAAATGGAAGATGCTCTTCTAAACATGCCACTAAGGTCATTTTAAACAGCCAGGATTTATAGACATAAAACAGAATTTCTCAGCCGAAACGTACGTCCTATGAACGGTATTCTCGCAGTGTCTGCCTTGGCGACCACGCTCGGCGCACCAAGCACGACAATCGCTATGGCGTCGAAGAAGCTCGAATGCGGCCCGATCACGATGACCGGGGCTTCCCGGGGGTCTGAAGGGACGTTGGCGCGGCCTCTCACTCTCACCCTGTGGAACCCAGCTGCTACCACCACCAGCCGCATCAGAGACAGGATCGAGAATCGGAGCTTGCTGTGGACCACAGAAAACAAATGCTGAACGAAAACAAAAGAATGAAATGGTTTTCGATAGCAAGTAAGTAGTAAGATAGTTTTTGCTGTTATTCTCGTATTTTGTTGTGATATCGTTAATTTTGACGAGCTCGACGGCGCAGTGGCACTTGTCCTATCTACAGCACCAAGGGTCGTGGGTACGATATATGTTTGTGTGGAAAAGACATTTATGCTAGGAACATTTGTTATGTTTGCCCTGTGACGGGTTGTTTGTTAGATATCTACACTCGGCAGCAAGAAATCGAACCACTGCGTTATCTTCATACAAACATACTCACTTTACAGAATCATTATTAAAACAGTGTAAATAGTTATGTAAATATCTGTACGTCGACACACGTGAGCTTTATGTGGAATGAAAATTAAACATTTGTTTCAGTGAAATTTAAAGAGTTCGAGAAATGTTTCAGTTTTTTTAAATGCAAAATTGGTTAGTTGAACATATGACCTCGCCATTAACACCCAAATCTTTGCAGGTAAACACATATTTTTTTATGTATTATTTGGTATGAAATAACGCAGTGGTTTGATTTCTTTGCAGCCGAGTGTATATTATTATGCATAAGTAATATTTGCAATACCACCTTTAGTTCTGATATCCGTTACAGAAGGACTTAAGCTTCCGAATCATAAATATTCTGAAATCATAATTATTCATGTGTTTTATCACTTTGATGTTGTCTGATATTCAATTATGAAAAGTTCTACGTCTTTTATGTTATAAAAGTGGTCATAGAATGGACAAATCCGAGTGCTTTATCCTACATAGGTACTTAGTAGTGACGATGGATCCATACACGTCGATTTCTATCGGTTTCCATTTTAGAAGTCCCACCCCAGCAATCCACCATACAGTTATGAGAATTTTTAGCGAATTTTTTGTTCCGGCTTATCTTTGCCATATTTGGGCTCCTCCCTCGTTACTGGTAGTTAGTACTAGTACCTTTTTTTTATAAACGACGGGGAGACTTTTAGCCTTCATCATACCTGATGTTAAGTATTGATAAGGCTGAAGATGGAAGCGAGCCTCTCCCGGAATCCTCAATCACTTAAGAACTAGCTATCTTATCTTTAACTGCCGGAACACAACAATGCTGCAAACATTGCTGTTATGGCGTCAAACTTAGATAAGATGGCGGTAGCTAGCCAGACGGACTTAGAACAAGTCCTTCCACCAACCAACTTCACCTTCAGTAGTTCAGTGTAACAAAGTACAGATGAAGCATGTGGCACATTTCATTTGGACCATAACAATACTTTGTGTCACTGTGATTTATTCATTAATTAAAGTAGGTACCTATCACTTCAGTCGTAGTAATGACCTAGAATGCTTAGTATATTATTTTTCACTGTGACGGTCGGTACAAGTAAGTACCTACATATAAATATATACACAATGCGGCAACAAGTGCAGTTATCTGATCCAGAAGTAGGGCAAAACAATGTAAGTATAAGAATTTTCTGAGAACTACGCACAGCAATTATTATTATCTTATATGACATCTAAGATAAAGTACTTTCTAAACTGTATCTTTTTATTTTATATTGAGTTGTATTAAGGTTTTGAATTATCGTTTTACCATAAGTATAAGTCCATATTATGTAGTGTGGTAACAATAGGGTTAGGTAGCGTACCATGGAGTGGACGGAGTTATGACGCAGCCCTAAACAACCGCCTCTGTGGTCTAGTGGTACAACCACCGGTATTAGACCCAGGGGTCCCGGGTTCGATTCCCAGCAAGTAAGTCTGCCTGGCTAGCTACCACCATCTTTTCTAAGTCTGACTCCATAACGACAATGTTTTCAGCATTGTTGTGTTCCGGCAGTTCAAGATAAGATAGCCAGTTCCTCAGTGGCTGAGGATATCGGGAGAGGATCGCTTCCATCTTCAGCCTTATCAATACTTAACATCAGGTATGATGAAGGCTAAGAGTCTCCCCGTCATTCATAAAATAATAATAACAGACAAAGACTTTGCTGTATCTGTATGAATAATTTTGTGTTCCGACAGTAGAGATCAGATAGCCAGTTCTTCAGCCTTATCAATACTTAAACTCAGGTATGATGTTGAAGGCAAAGCGCTTGCCTATTGTTCATTAAAAGAGAAGAACTAAGATTTGTTTCCAAAATAATTAGTCTTTGAATAAATGAATAGGTCTCTTGATCTTTCAACATTTTTGAACTCAGAATAAGATTCATTTTGTAGCCAAGATATTGTGATTGATTAGGGTCCACCTGCGGTATTGTTACATCCAATCAATAGATTATAATAAATTTAATTTCTATTGCAGTTCGGTTCAGTAGGTTGGATTCGTATAGTCAACAACACGTCAGATTTAACACTTGGGACTTCGAAAACCACCGCTATTATAGGGGCATAAGAGCGCTTTTGATGTCTATTGCATAGTCTGACTTGTGTAAGTACATCTGCCAACAAAGGGCCTTTCACTTTGATGATGAGATAGTCTTTTTTGATGACTCATGACGTCTATCGTTTTCCCATGCTCAGCCGGTATGTACCTAAGGTTTGTAACCCCCGCCATTAAGAAAGTAGGTACTAAGTATTAGCAACGTTAGGTTTAGGTTAGGTTAGGTTAGGTTAGAACGGCGATCAAAAAAACGCGCGAGCCGAACGAACGTGCTGCGGCACGCCCCGGCGAATCTCCAGAAACAATTTTTTTAAGTACTTTAATGATGTAAAATTTACTTAAATACCACATTTTTAAATACATTTTTAAAAGCTTTGAAAAATCATTGGAAAAAGTATGCTTTTCCGCGTCATTATGGTTTGGTGGGGGGATGTGGCGACACCCCCACCCTTCCCCTAACACCTTTATATTTAGGCTCACATAATTTATATTAGAACCTAACAAATAAACTGACGTACCTACTTTCGTATTTATAATAAGTATTGTATGAAGTAGGAACATTAAAGTTCACAGTGGCCACAAATGGGGTTTCTACACTTTCTACCCTACATAAAAAAGTCAGCACAGGGCTACCGCTGTATATATTCGTCCTGCCTTATCAAAGCATTGTCATGGGCGTACGTACACTTAACAGCACATCAGCCTTTATAGTTGCACTTCGAAAACCGCCGCCATTTCCAGCAGGATAAGGGCCCTGTAAAGGTCAAAGTGCAAAGACTGACTTGCTATGGACTGTACCCCTTATAAATAAGTCGCTTATTACGTCTGAAAGCAATAAAATCTTTGCCTTAAACAAGCCGCGTCTTACAAAATGAAAACTGGAAATTATTAGCGCCCGAAACAAAACCTGAGAAATGGCGATTATTTGTCGCAATGCGGGCAAATAAAGAAACATGTTTACATGTGGGCCGGATTTCCAAAGTTCGTGGGTTCGAGTCCCATCTGAGAATTCATTTGTGGCCGAATTGTTTTTTTCCTATATTTTTCTATTTAAAATTTCCATAAATTCATTAAGAAATATTTGTTGCTAAACTGTTAATTATTTGATCATCATGTTGAGAAACAATTAACACTGTTTCCGGTAAAACCCGTGACGACGGCAGCTGAAAAGATGCCGAAACGTTGGGATAAAAAAACCCCCAAAAAAACAAAAAATACTGACAATTTCAACTTAGTTCGTGAAATATAGCGCGTTTGATATCCGTAAAAGTTGTTTTATTTCAAATAAGGACTTTCTTCTTGCTAATAAGTTAACCTTAAAGATCGTATAATAATTCAATAATTGTCTGATGTAATTTCTAACACTTTCTACAAACTATCACCTTTGCATGGCAAGCTTTAGAAAGGGACAAACGGCCTCTTTTGTAGATATCTCAATCGGCTCGTTTTGCCTCTGTCAATGTTGCTTGACAAAATTGAGTCTTACAACAATACGCTAATGTGTGTTTTTGTAAGTTAAGATTGTGGCAGTACTCAGTAATTAAGTTTACTATATAATTTATTTGTCCGCTAAACCACGACAGATATGGATTTTCATGCAACTTTTGCTGCTCGTATGTATGGCCAGTACAGCAATATCGATTTATCTCGAAGAAGGTTGTCAAAATAATGCTCAAATCTCCAAGCATGTTTCAGATAAATAAATAACTCGAGAGCTGTAGGCCTACCTACTACCAAGAAATGTAGAAATCGAACTCATTGAGTTTGAGCACACTCTAAAGTTTTCTAGCTGCGTGCCGAGTAAATATTCTTGAACTACTCTTACAGTGATTTGATAACCTAAAAGTAGGTACTTAAATAAGAACATTGAATTTATTTATTATAGTAGTAAATATGCATATTTAAAATAATTATCGGTCGTACCGTACACAAAATGGCTGGAGCCATTTTCAGCAATCGATTTACGCTAAACTAAAGCAATCACTAAATAAATATCATTTAAATGTCATTGCAGCAGGGAGAGACAGAACAATGTTTTTAATAAACCACGACTATCATAGGCTATGTTGAAACTAATGACGTCCCGTTGGCGCCACCACTGCTCCACTCCTGGTCCCGAAATCTGGAGGTCTACTCTCTAAGCACGAAACCCGTAGTTTCGGCCTAAGTTACGGACGTTTCCTATTCCGTATCACCTACGTACAGATTATTATTTCGGAGACCCGAACTAAGAATTAATGATAATACGTTTTGACATTGTCCCAATCCCAACTCCCAATGTGTTGTGCCGTTTGTCCAAAACTAGTACATCCGAAATCAATAGAGTAGGCTCCATCCGTAGTTTCGGGAATCTTACGGTCGGGGACCCCTGTCGATTTATGTCAAAAGGTTAAGTTAATTTAAGATTAGAAATTTGACGCAGATATTTTTAGTTTCGGATTCTGTGCTAAAATCATGCTCAGAACATTAGAAAGCGGTGAAAGAAGAATAGTTTTGTTATGATTTTGTTGTTTTTGAAGTGAAAACTTCTTTAGCGGCGTTGAGCACTTTTTCTGTAATGGGTATAAAATCTTAAACTCGCGTCAGGACACGTGACCTGATCGAAAAAGCGTAGGACGGTGGATTTACCTGCCAAATCAAGTTGGTCTCCGTTTTCATCAACTTTTTATGAAGTTGTGGTCAAGATATAGTGGATTTTGATTGTTATTTTCGTTTAAGGGGTTTTCGCTTCTGCCGGCACTCCCAGAGTGCAACCCGTTGTTTTTTTTTTTATGAACGTCGGTGAGTCTCTTAGCCTTCATCACGTTTCTAACACATTGGCGCCTTTTTGATATACAGGGGTACCAACCTAACGGAATAGGAAATATACGATGAAACGCACTTTAGGTTGTCATTTTGACTACCTACATAAGTAATTGACCATGCAGTCAACAGGTATTTGGCACCAGCAGCGCGGAGGCGGCACTCACTATTATTAATTATCACATTATTTTATTTTGAGGTGGGCTGTGGTTAGCACGTTTATATTAATAATTCGCGGGTACTTTAAGGGGATAGTACCCGCGAAATATTAATAGAAACGTGCTGTCGACTGTACTATCGTGTCGACTGATTTTCATTTTACTTATTTACATGGTACCTACTGTCAACAGCACGAAAGAAAAATGGGATTCGAATCCCGTCAGGGCGACATGAAAGTTGCTTTTTTGAAGTATATTTTCTTGTCTAATATTTACCAAAACTAGTCATGTACCAAAACCGGTATTTTCCAAATTACCGGTTCTCCTAAAACACACTATAATTATCGATGCTCGACTAAATCCGAATGTCATAATGAGTTTCAAATCAGTTACAGTTTTAATTTATTGTTTATGTAAGCCTTACAGAAGTAAAAAGCAAGTTATTGTAGATTTTAAATGCCCTAAATAAAATGTGACCGATGTCATCATTAGACGGTACTTGCTTGACCTCGCCGGCCATTGTCATGTCATCAAGGTTACTTCGAAGAAATCGCGCAACTATCGTTTCACATCTTCACTGAAGAACGCTCGACACACATACTAATATAATATAACACAGATTGAGTGAAGTGCAACAGTTGCATTTTAATGTCGTCTATGACTGTGTAAACACAAAGGTTTATTTTTGTGCGTGGTCATGTTAGTTTCTTATACTCTTAATTATTATTTAACTACGTATTGTTGTTGTTTGTAAACACAACAAAATGGTTAAGCTTAAATGTGTGATTATTTTAAAATCTCAATAATACTAGATTAGCAAACATTTGGTTCAAACGTTACTAGGTACAATACACAAGCATTAAAATAAAATACTAAATGAAAGTTAACTTAATTATTGTTTTATAATAATTACATCATTACTTCCCAAATTGAGCATATACCTAGCTCATTAGTTCCACTATGTCCATTTTGTCGATTAAGTGTACTTACTTAAAGAATAGTCTAGAATATATTGTAGTAATATTTTGCCGTTAGGTTTAGTAAATTAGGTACTTGTAAAGTTTCTGCAATAAGGTTTGACATTGACTATAAAGAAACAAAACTGGAAATCGTTAAAAATAAATTTGCAACAGCAAACAAAAAACCTTCATGGCTGGTTACTATTGTATGAAATGCTCTTTGGAATGTTTCGTGATAATCATCATGAAATCTTGGTCGTCTGTGGTAATAACTTATGTACTTTTAAATTATTTTATTGAGTTATAATATAGAGTCTACAGACCCAACGAATAATATTTACAGGGTTCCCGTCAAAATTGCATTGAAAAGAAAAACATACGAAAAGAAAGTTCAATCTAGAAAGTTCAATGACTCTCAACCACAGGTTTAGATTAACTACCTACCTACATGTGATCTCGAAGTGAAGTCTAAATTAGAAACAGTGTTTGTAAAATACTTAAATTGTAAACGAACCTTCTCCATCCGGTCATAGGCTTTTTTCTTAAGTCTTCTTCGCTTAAGCCATAAAGGCCAATACAAGCGAGGAACCAAGCAGTTACTATTAGGTAACAGATTACTATGACTCGGAAAGGCAGCAGTATTACTGTGAATATCGCCGTCTGTAACAAATAATATTGACTTTATTAGAAATTAAGCTAGTCTCAAATACTACAGTTTTAAGTATGGAGTAGGCGACACCATGAAACCGGCGTACGTACCACTCTACCACGGAGGTCGTCACATATATTCAAGTCAATAAAAACATTTTATAAAAAAAATTCAAACCGACTTCAAAAAGTAAAAAATAAAACTTTTGGAGTCGGTGCTAGCTAGCTAAGGCCAAAAAAATATATATTTAATAGAAGTGCAATGTAGAATGCCCTTGCTGGCACCGACTCCAAAAGTTTTTTTTTTTCAGATTTTTCAGTTACATCATGTGCCGTTACTTACACAAAAAATCAGCCCATACACAACAATGTCATCTAGGTAAACGACTACTTGCTAAAAGGTGATTGATATTTTTCAAGATTATGAAAAAACTACTAGCCAGATCTTCGTAAAAATTATATGGGACCACACATAAACCATTTTCTTTCAGATAAAAAAAGAATTATAAAAATCTGTTAACAACTAGCGAAATTATGGTAGAACATACATAAAAAAAAATAAAAAAAAATACCGTCGAATTGAGAACCTCCTCCTTTTTTGAAGTCGGTTAAAAATATTTATATTTAAAGAATATCAGCGTTGCACATACAGATAATGCTGGGTGCTAGGCAGACAGATAAACCTTTTTGGTTCCTATGTATAGTCGGGGAATTTCCCGGTTTACCAGTAGAGTTTTTTAACGAGCTTTATTTAAAAAAGTAATTGATATATAGAAAACGTTTATATCACAAATAATAGAACATTAACAGGTATTTCATTTAAATTGTTATTTTTTTCAACATTAGTACTTTTCGAGAAAAATTATGAACCGGGAAGTTCTCCGATTGTATAATAAATTATTTATACTAGGTATATTATTACACAAAATTTGTGAAACTAAATCAAGTTCTTTGTATACTTGTTTATATAAAGAATTAGAAATGTTAGCTGCTTATAGCTAAAAGCTATTTCCGATAACCGTAAATACGTAATCCTAAGTAATTTCTGCATTTCCGGCAATAACAATTTCTCCAGCATAGCTTTCTTAAGCGTTAATTAAATAACTTAAAATTTCGCACATGCTTTTGCCACCATTTATTTAAATTACGTAACTTATACTTCACATGACTTTGGAAATATGTCATGTTATCTAACTGCACTGCAGTATATTTTAATATAGTTTCGTATTTTATGACTGATGGCGAAATCCAGTTAATGAGCAACTTTCACTTAAATCTGACATTTATGGCCATTAATTAATTAGCTAGCTTAGTATTGTCTAAGTCTATTGTTGTTTTTGGGATGTTAATAAATAAATAAATATAGATTTCATATATATAAAGACATGGTAGGGGTAATATATTTAAATCTTTAAATAGAGGTTTACAACTGCTAAAAATGAGCACCACAGATTGACCTAATACATTTTTTTAATTCGAAAAGCTCTAGGCATATCCTCTTAGTTTCTCCATAGAATGAGACCATAAAGTAATAATGAGGATACATAGCCATTGTACGCCATGATTGCCGCTTCTTTTGATGCTATTCGTCTTATTCTATTGATTGCATATATATATATATATCTATCGAGCTTTGTTACTAATACGGCAATATGAGCTTTCCACAGAATGTGTCTATCATTATACCTAGGAACATAGTCATGTTTTCATATGCTATTTGTTTATTTTTATAATTCATATTCATATTTATATATACGCTGTTTATTGGTTTAAATAATATATATTTTGTTTTATCTAGATTAATGTTTAGGTTATTATTTTCTAGACAGTTAATAACTTAGCTCAAATTTACATTGGCTATGTTCTTTAATTCTCTTTGGGCCTTATATTTAATGATAGGTAGTAGTAGCATTATCAGCAAATAATATACATTTTTGATCCGTTTATATATAAAAGAAACAACAACAGTCCCAAAACTACCTTGTGGAACGCCACATGGGTTTAAGCAATTTGTAAAATTATAAGATTTCTGATAAATAACTCTCTATCCATGACAATGCATTTCCTCTGTCCATCCATATTTTTTCTAATTTATTAATGAGTAGTTTGTGACAAACACTGTCGAATGCTTTACTCATGTCAAGGAATATAGCAAACGTATTCAATCCGGCATCGAGATTTTGAGTGATTTCCTTTATAAGATGAAAACATGCCAGGGTTGTGGAGCTACCCTTACGAAAACAGAAATTTTCTTTTTATATATTCTGAGATGTAATAAAAGCATATAATTTATCATGCATAACTTTTTCCCAGATCTTTGACATTATAGGATGGGTCTGTAGTTTTCAATGTCATTACGAGAGCCCTTCTTATGTAGTGGTTTCACTACAGAGTATTTCAGTTCAGCAGGAAAGTGAGCTTGTGTAAGTGGGAGATTGATGTGTACTAATGGTCTGTCATCAGATCTATGTTCCAATCACCACATTAAGTATACAATTTTTTTCGTTTTGTGAAAGGGCATTTAGAAGAGATTCCAGTCGTTAAAAGAAAATTTAAATTTTTGAGGATGGCTTTTTGTATACACATACAACAAGTTATACTTCATTATTTCAACAGCACAAGATTCAAATACGAATTTAGTTGATTGAGTGATGAGTAACTGCTTGTAGTCAATATTGCGTCTGCAATATACGATCATCCCTACAGTATGATGCAGCCATCGTGTAGTTATATAAATTTCAATTATTTTCCGAGCCCTTTTTTATAAATGTTTCTGTCAAACATATTATGTGGGTCTCATCAATCTCATTTTTTAATTCATTTAAAGAAACTTCGAAAACATCTTGTTTACTCAGTATACTGGCAATATTTAGGTGGCTTTATTCTTATCCATGAAAAAGATTATTTGAGCTAACATTTATTTTATTTATTATTATGTTATACATTTACAAGGGAAAGTAATCAAGTATTGATTATTGTCTGAGTGATTTACGATTACTTGCACTATTATTTGAACTAAGTGTTCCTGTGTAATGACTGCTCTGTAATAGTAGATTATGCACTAAGGGGATAAAGCAGCGTCATATGTCATGGGCAGCATATTTAATCCTGAGCAAAATTAAGGATTCTATAGTAATTAATTCCCGAGCGAAGTGAGGGAATTATGGTAAGAATCCTGAATGAAGCGAAGGATTCAAATCTGCCCAAGGCTAAGCCACTTTTATCCCCGAGGAGCATATACTCTATTTTATACACCTACTGTGCTTACTGTGACGTTAAATAAAAAAGGAAATTATTATTTATAAAACTAATAAATGACAATTTGCGAAAAAAAATAATTCGAAATGATCGAAAATCACCCATTTTTTCTTTAGAATAAGTTCCGTATAGGCAATGCAATGATAATTTTCATTATATCTGTGACCAAGAGTCAAGACTACACACATTCACAATTCGATGATTTGCCATGTTTTACTGTTTAGTAAGACAAAAGACACGAAAAAGCACGGAAATGAAAGAGATAGATAGCTATTACATTATATTTGAATGAGTGCACACTAACACATAATTCCAATTTCAAATGTTTTCTTGGTGCTAGAACTCGCTAGAGTGTCTATAGTATTTGGTGTTAGGGACCCCGATACATACAGCCACGTTTATATTTTTCATATGAGTAAAGTATCTTTAAAGGGTCAATTTTATAGTTAAAGGAAAGGAAGAGAAAGTTAGGTTACAAGAAGTATGCCTTAAACAGCCTTGTTTTGTTTTCGTAACTATTTTTTATTAACATTTTGGCGTTCCAAATTTAAATGTTATCATAATTAACCAAGGGAAGTTTCATACAGCATAAGCTCCCTCTGGGCATTAATAGCTTACTTTCAAATTGAGAATACTTGATATTTAATACCTGCTACAGATGCAGATGGTGTATTAAAATGTTTTAAGTCTCTGTGGCGCAAGATACTCATTTTTGCAGTGTAAATAATATATACCTATATTGATTTATAAGGATAGTTCTTGTAAATATAATTTCTTATGCTTAATGTTAATAAAATCGCAATTTTCATAATTCTTAATTAATAGATTTGAATATAATAAATTTATATACAAATACTGATTAAATAGTATGCTATGAAAAAATACTTTACAATATCGCAATTTATGTAGAGCCGTTCCTATTTCCGAAAATAATTAATAATTATTTAAGTGTTATATATTACCTATCTATTAATAGTCTATGGTTTATATGAATCTAGTTTCTATCATATTACAAAAAATACTTCTGCATTGACCTTGTTGAGCTAGTTCGCACTGAAAACACAAAAAAAAACAAACACAATTAAAGTTGCTTTAATTATTTTTTAGGTCTAAGGTAAGTTAATAATTATGTATTTTATAGGTTCAGTTCACATGATTTTAGGGAGCCTAATTTCATTTATACTTTCATCTAGTACTAGTCGTTTTTTAGACCTGCCAACTTTTATAAAGGTTATTGGCTATATAATTAATAGCAAAAACATTTTTGTCAACATCTTTAATTGGGCTGTCTAACTATTTTGTGGTTTGAGGAAAGTGAGCTTAAGGTATTAGACTAGAAGCTGTTTGGATTTCATTTTACATGAACATGAACCCAATACAATAATCAATATTTTAAACAATAACAATATATGACTGATATTGATTTCTCAAATTTAGTAGATCCTGGTTTCTAGTCTTCATACGATTACCTAAAACAATGTGACATTGGACACTTCTGATTAAATCGTCGATTTTTATTGAAAAATTCATTGGATCATTCGTATTTATTTAAATCAAAATGATTTTCGATTATGATATGATAGACTATAGCCTTATTTTTCGTCGTTATTTCACTTTCAGCTATTTTTATTATATTGGTTTTTATACATGTTTAAGGTCAATGACAATGATTGTGAATGTGATTTATAAATAATAAAACAGCAAAATACAACTTTGTAATTTTCGTATAATTAATACATTATGAGTATGTTTAACTTGCTAATTGTGGTCTTATATAATACTAACAATGCCATTAATATTTAACAATGCAGACATTTTTCAAACAGCGTCGCAATAAACAAGATGCTATGCCATAGTGAATTGATATCCAAGACGACTTTCCCCCAGAAACGAAGTCAGAGCAGAACTAGCAACTTTCATATGAGTTTGACATGTCATGAGGCGTATTTTTATCTACCTACTTTCTGCCTTTGTAGCTTTTTATACATGGAAAAATTTATTAACATCACAATCTAAGTACCTACCTGATTTTTTTCTGTTAATAAGTATTTTTCCATGGTAATTTCTCAACTTTCACTTAAGTAAGTTCAACTCTCACAATTTCAATTAAGCTGCTTTATGAGCCTAAGCAGTAAGCATATGTAGGCAATATCATAACTTTTTCCCGTTTTTTATCTACATTCATTAGCTAACGGGAAAGTGTAATGTATTTTCATTGTTCGTTAGCTGTCAAAAATTCATCTCAAATTATAAAACACCTGTGCAGTTTCGCAAACATTGTATTGTAATTTGTTTGAAAACCGGTTTTTATCCCAATTTCCCTAATGTCAGCAAACATCAACGATTTTCCGGATTTCCGGTTCAAAAAGGTCTCTTTAATTTTCTGGTATTTTTATTTCTACTAATATCTAGGGTCTCTTAGAGATATTATGGTCAATGAAGTTAATAAACACTAAAAACCACAACGAATTATTTAATAAGTAATTTTGTTAAAAATCTATCATATTCATTAAACTTTCTCTGTTACTTTTTAAATTACTATGGTAAGTAAATTCTTATATCTAGCAGCTAGGTTAGATCTCAATTTGGGTTAATTAATTAAGACTCAATAAAATGCAGTTCAAATAAAGCTTTTATTAAATTAATACAGTCACGATCTAAAATCTGCTTCAGATAAAGCGTTAAAAATATAGTTTTAAATTTATTCGGCGCTTTAGTTCACTGATAATTATTAAATATTTCTTCTTCATTTCCAGCATTATCTTATTTTTCTAATAATATTTAGTTCCTATTAAGTTTCATAGCGCACTTCGAGTCTGCGCAAAAAGAATTTGTTGCGATGTAAATTTAGTAGCCACAATTTTCTTTCATTTATATAAGTTAATTCCTGGTAATTACCTTTATTTTATCGTATGTGTTATCTAGTTCCAATTTATGAACGAAAGGGTTCAATATTTCGGCACGCATGTCGTCAGATGAGAAAGCACTGGTTTCACTATGCATTTTTCCATTCATTTTTACGATGACTTTAAGATAATTTTTCGTCTAACTTAATTACACAATTCACACTATCTTCCATTATACACTTCATATAAAATTATTCTTTTAAACACTCGTTTTATATCAACCCGTGACGTTTGGATATCGAAATAAATCGCGTCGTAAACAGACGTACATTCTCCGTCTGCTGTTGTTGCCGACTAATGACTTTTTCAAGTGCGCTTTGTCGATTTCGCCGGCCAGCCATTGGCTCTTTTCTGACAGTAAATTCTGTCAGTTATTCGCTTGTAATCGACCACCTCCGGAAACAAACGAATGAATCGCATCTTGATCGCATCGACCAAACACGTTGCGCGCTTTTTGTAAATTTCCGTATTATTAAAAAAAATTAAGTCATTATTGTTAAAATAACATTACAATAAGTTAAAAGTTGGCCTTGTTTTTTCCTTTGACGGACAGTGTGCAACCAAATTACTACGCTTCAATGAACTTTAAAACGAAAACAAAATTGCTAAAAGTTGTTAAGGAAAAAACCGGTAAGTATAGGACGTTACCGGTTTTTTTATTGCTATAATTCAGCAGCACTATTTGGCAAACAAGGCAAAGCCAAATGTTTTGGTATTTTTTCATTCATTCATTCAGTTTAGCCATTAGCCAAAGCCAATAAGGCTGATAATAGACGACCGATTTGCTTTCACTCAATACATGTCCGATTTTTGCGTCAGACTTTTTCTAAACTCAGTCCAAAGAGTAAAATAATATGCGCATTCATTTATTCAATTTAATAATAAGGCTGGCAACAGACGTCCGATTTGCTTCCGACTGTTTGATCCAGACTATCGGATCGGATTCACTCAATACACGTCCGATTTTTGCGTCAGACTTCTTCTAAACTCAGTCCAAAGAGTAAAATAATATGTGCTAGAGAGTCAACTGGCAAACCAGAAGGAGAATCGGACGTCTACTTCGTCTCTGTACAGAAGTATGCATTCGAATGCATACAGCGCCTTCAGATAATCGTATCCGACAATATCCTTCGATAAAATCGTAAAGGAAAGAACGTGATAATTATGTTTGGGAAATTAAATGCGCTCTGACTTGATCGCCAAAAATCAGTGGAATGAATGAGGAGGAATGCTAGCTAGTAACCTTGCTAACCTTTAACCTTACTCTTAGCTAGCTAGCTAAGAGTAAGGTTAAAGGAAGAGCGCATGGTGCATTGGGTGGAGGAAGTGTGATAGTGAAAATATTCTTCAAGATAGCAAGGAGTAGTTGTGTGGAAGAGGCTGGAATAAAGAAGCGTAAGAGTGTGTAAGTACTTGTGCCGGAGATTTGGGAGCCAATTAAGTTTGGAACGGAGTTGCAACACATGGTCAAATTTGCGAAGATTGAAGATAAATCGGATGCACATATTCTGTAGACGCTCCAGTTTTTTCAGCATAACCTCGGAGAGATCCGTGTAACAGATGTCACGTCAGCGTAGTCTATAATGGAAAGGAGAAGTGTCTGGGCAAGTGTAATTTTCGTATTGGTCGGCAAGAAGTTTCGCAAGCGATTAGGTGAGCCATAGGCAACAAATATTTTTTTCCTAAGTGCTTCGATCTGCGGGATCCATGGGAAGCTTTCATTAAATACTACGCTGAGGTTGCCAACAGTCTTTGAATAATATGGAACAACAGTGCCGACAAAGGTGGAAGTAAGTGGAGACCAAGATGCTAACTTATCCTTTCAATAATAGTGTTAAAAAAGGAAAATAAAATTAATTAGAAAGAGAATGAATTCTCTAGAGAGTGAGATAACGTTACATAAAATCTTGTTTCAAGAAGAAGTAGCTAGTTGTTCGGAATGTTACCTCACCTCCAGCTATACCTATACCTTCATGGTGACAAGTGACAACTGACAGTGATTTCTTGAGTCTTTCTTCATTCATTCATTTCATTGTTTGGTTGGTGAAAGCCGAAAACGCTCAACTCAATTCGCTTTTTATTTATTCGTGAATTGTTTGTTTTTTTGATGAAAGTAATGTTTAAATAAATATTTTCATGAGTTATGGTTCCCATAATGGACGGTAACAATTACAATGGACAGTAAAATACAAAAAGAAATTGTAGATTATTTTTCGTTTTTCGAAGAATTCTTTAGCACTTCCAAAGCGTGTTTGAAGAATTGCCAGGACTGCGCAATATCTATAAATAAACTGATAAAACGTTGTAATAACGTACAGGAGTAAGTACATTGTATTTTTATTGCTTTGAGAGATTTCACTCATGTAAGTTTATCAAAATATAACCTGCCTACATGGTATGTTGACAAAACCTTTAGAACTGCTAGGCAGTTTAGGTTTTTTTATCACATCCCTGGTAAGAAAGTTGGGCATAAGTAAGATTATACCACAATATCACTAATATGAACTATTTATTTTTAACCAATCTTGGCATAGGTATGTTTTGACATGATAAAATCTTTCTTTCAGAGCACAAATTAACCGCACGCCTTTGGAAAGATTTGATGATTTACAATATAAGTTATCTGGATTACTACACAACAGGATATCCCAAGAAATTCTAGAAATAAGAAGTGAATTGTAGGTTTTGTTTTTAAATATTTGAAGGAAACATTGTTGTTTTTAACAATGTAAACACTTACTGCTATTTTGTTGATTCCAGGTCAAAAGTAGAAGATTTGTTTGAAAAACTTTCTCAAAAGCATCAAGTGCTATTAGATTCTTGTAGAAACTTGGATCTTGAGGAAACTTCACCACTGGTCAAAGGTACCCCTCTACAACCACCTCTCAAACAACTCCTGGAGTTTGCAGAAGACAGTCTCTCTTTTGGAAGCGAGGTTTGTGCACAAATTGATACTTCCTTAAATGTACTGACATATAGAGGTTTGAAAACAGATTCTTTAGTTGATAACTTAAGAATACAAAGCTATTGGCAACAGCGCATACCAGAAATAATTTCATACACTTCATTTTGCTCTGAAAATCAATTTTAATATTTCGCAATGGATCTCTTAGATTCCATTCTTAGTTCTATGCAGACACCACCAGCAGCCAGTGAAGCACAGAAAAATGCTATGAAAAAGCAAAAGGAAGCAATGGAACACCGGAAAAAAGAAGAGAAAATGATGCTAAATAAATTTAGGAAGCGTGTAGAAGAAAAAATTTCTAATTTCATAAAAGGTAGCACCAAACCTCACCTACAATTTGATCCAATGGACCAGATGTACCGTGCGATCATTAGAGAGATTGCTGAAACTGCTGGCTTGCAAGTTTTCTCTTTCGGTCAGGAAGGTATCGACCGATATGCAGTAGTATATATTAAGGAAAAGGGTCCCTCCCAAGATGAACTAACCGTACGTAGAGCTGGGGGTATTTGGGATGAAGAGAAAGCTATTGAAATGGCACAGAGACATGTGGAAATTCAAAAACAGGCTGCTTTAGAAACCGAAGAGGACAACAACAGGAAACGAAAACGAGGCAAAGAAGAAATAAGTGGAACGTTTTACAAGGAAAAGTATGCCCATCTTATCGGCCATGATGCAGCTATTAGCGCAGCGCAGAAAACTAATATGAATAAGAGCTATGGTGAAGTTCCTAGTGAGAACAAAAAAGACCAACGCTCAATTGAACAAACAATGGCTGATATACGGGCAAAAAAAATGAAAAAAGCTGAAAATGAGCAGGGAAGCTCTGATAACGTCCAAATGTAGTGTTTGTTTTTAGTTTTAAATTTGATTTAAATATGCTATAGTTCAATAGCCAATGACTGAGACTTAATTATGCAATAATGACTGGAGTTATTATGTTGTTTGATTTCTAGAGCAACTATTGGACTCCGTCTACTTATTGTAAAGCTATATATTTGTTAATACTTGTGTATTTCTTTTTTCTAGCATAAGTTGATTTTGTTCAGTTGTCAAATAATATATTGTATACAACTTAAATTTAAGCCTTTCGCTATTTAGATAATCAGTGCCGAAACTAGAAAGAAATGATCGCCCTGACCTGACATCAAAATCTGCCTGGCGGTAGTTTGGAGTAAAACAGTGAATTTGGCTATAATTGTTGTTTTGACTATCAAGCGATATATGCTGAAGAATGATTACGGGGGGAGAGGGGTAGAATTTCGCACCGGGCGCATAAAAAGCCTAACAACGGCACTGTAGATAATTCTTCTAGATGTAATTTTGGCTTCACATTAATCAGTTATGCGATTCTATAAATTCAATCGCATTTATTTGTCGTTCATATCATATTGTATGCCATTTCATACAAATGCAGCCGTTTGAATACGATATGAACTGTCAAATGCATACAATCACCTTATGCAATTGCACCCCTGTTCTGACTGTGCATAACTTGTTGCAATTATAAAATCAAAGTTTTAAAATGTTTTATATCAAAGGAATGTTACTTAATATTAAACTGACAACAAATCTTATTAAAATATTGTCTGCCACAGTTATTAACCTATCCAAATCCGGACGACAGCATTCGGTCAAAAATATTCAGGCCAAAGGTAGTCTTATTTTTAAAATAATAGCGAATATAATCGAGTGCGGTCCGACGACAGCCCGGGCTGTCGTTCGGATTTGGATAGGTTAAGAATAGAATCAGTCCAATTATGGACAATCGGTATAGTGTAAAATCAACAGACCTATATCGAGATAGACATTAAAACTGTACCTACCTTGTGCATAAAAGTTTGATCCACGGTTGTCCTTCGTTGACACTCATGGAACTGTCAATGGTAACCCATTGACTGTTCCATGAGTGATGTTTTTTGTAGTCTCTAGTTCCATTTTAAAAGGATTTGAAAATATATGGAACTTATGTTGAATTTTGTAATCACTAGTTCCATTTTGAAAAATGTTACAATTAATGGAACTAATCTTGAGTTTTGTTATCACTGGTTTTATTTTATAAATAATGTGAAAATAAATGAACTTATGTTGAATTTTGCTATCACTAGATCCACATTATTATTTTAGTCACTTGTGAAATTTTTAAGAGATATTAAAACACCAGAGATTTTGCGAATCATTTACCTGCTTCACATGTTTTCATTGCAATACTTAAAGAGGCTGCCAGTGACATCTCGGTTGATTTAGTTTTTACGGCAAAAGGATCATCAATTCTCTGTCATGTATAAATTCTTCGATCAAGGGGAATGCAACATATGTGACTTTTGATGATATGACTTTTGCACTGTTGACAACCGTCAGAGCGTCAGCATTAAATTAAAATAGCTGAAAGTACCAGGGTACGCAAACACTGGATTTTACTAGGGTCTTCGCCTAGACAAACACCGATGACAACATGGTATACAAATACTACTGACGTATGCAAGTATGTATATGTGTATACAAATACCACTGTAGTACTGTTCAAATTGTAGGTACTACTGACGTAAAGGGTAAATAATAATGTGGAACTAGTGATAACAAAACTCAACATTAGTTCTATGGAACTAGTGATTACAAAATTCAACATTATTTCAATTTATTTTCAAATCCCTTTGAAAGGGCACTAGTATCAACGAAAGAAAGTTTTCGGACCTAAGTCAGTCCGCTTGAGACCATTACCATGAAAACACGCGTCATTCAGAAATGAAAATGGTTAATTGTGCAGTGCTTTCTTGCAAGAACTCTTCAATAATATTATCTCGCTCGTGACTTCATCGTAGGTGCGAAAAATTCGACACGCTAGGTTCTCATACAGATTTAAGCGCTCTTTGCGTCTAACTCGCTATAGGTTTGTGGTGAACAGTATGTAAAACCAGTATGAATTTTATCGTACCGGCGGCGTTTTAACAACAGCATGTCAGGATTTCTTGCCTTTCGAAAAAAACCGCTATTACGACCAACAGTCTAACTTAACATAACAGTTGTTGCACTCGACCGATATTACGCGCCGCTCGCTATCACTACACGGCCGGGAGCTCCATTTTGGGTTCACTTGTCTCGCGAGTGGCGGGGCGAACGGCGAGGCGATCAGGCAAATAGCGACCTTGCTTGCGTAGTCATAAGCTAGCTTTTCGCTTTGCTACTCGCGCGCTCGCGTTGGGAGGCGGTATCCAGGAGCTTTATTTTTGATTCACTCGTCTCGATGATCCACTGATTTTCGTGCGACGTTTGAGTTTCCATATTCCGTAAAAGCGACCTTGCCTGTATATACATAGCTTCACTTTTCGCCTGTAGTACCGTCTCCCAACGCGAGCGCGCGAGGGGCAAAGCGAAAAGCGTGCTATGCCCAAGCATGCAAGGTCACTAATCGCATGATCGCCTCCTCGTTCGTCTCGCCACTCACGCGACGAGTGATTCAAAAATAGAGATCCAGGCGAAAAGCGAGCTTATGTCTACACATGCAAGGTCGCTATTACGGAAGTACGGAAACGCAAATGTCGCACGAAAATCAGTAGAAACCTCGAGACGAGTGATTCACAAATAGAGCTCCAGCCCCTCGATCTCACTGGTTTTCTCTTGTAAAACAGTAACGAGCGCACGTGTAGCGGTGCATACTGTGTGAGTGCGTCATTTTGGCCGTTTGTAGGCAGAGCAAAGACTGACATAAGGACGCTCGTAAGGTCAAACAAGGCGCAGCCTGAGGCGCTGTTGACTGTACAACAACAAGCAGTTGATTGGTATTTGTGATTTCAAGCCATATTGTGATTTTAGTACAATGTCCAGACAATCATATTGAATGGGTCGACTAAGACAAGACGTAGAATAGGCTTTCCATAAGAGTAGCCCTGCTATAGTCTTCACGGAGACCAGCTAGTATTAGAAGAATTTCTTGTTCGTTATTGGCTGAAGATAAGGCGCAATGTCAATGCGCCTTCACTGCAGCCAATCACGAACGAGCTGATTGCCCATGCGCCTTATTTTACTCGTCTCTGTGAATACCGCATTACTGTATGAATGTGAACTTCAGACTTTTTAGATATGTTAAACCAATTATTTTTATACAATTTGCCGCTGGCAAAAAATGTTCTATAAACTTAATAGGAGCGGAGGGTGATTGTCTAATTTTAAAATCTATCGCAATCCCTTTCAATTTGTCATTTTGAAAGATATTTACATACTTCACTATTTGACATTTGATAGGGATTGTGATCGGGACGCGTTTTGAAAGGTGTTGAATGAACGAAATTTAACTGAAGTATAAGCAAAGTGACACGAAAAAAACTTTCAAACGTATGGAGTAGTGTCAAATGAAGTGTCATTTAAAACGTCATTCGTTCCGAAAGTGCGACTTTAAGTTAAACAAATCCATAACTCACTAAATTACAATCACAGTTACTTTGAAAGGGATTGTGATAGATTTTGAAATTAGATAATTAAAGGGCCGAGCCCAAAGCCCGCACGAGATCTGCGAGAAGCGGAGCGAGGTGGCGAGTGACAGTCGATCGCTCAGATATCGCCCCGCTCCGCTCGCCCGTTTCGTGGGCGATGCCTAGATATATGTCGTAGTAAGACAGATGTAGCCGTAATATAATTATATCCCTAGACATTATGATCATATACCGGAACATAGTAACATGATTATTAAACAATCACCCGCCGTAAATTGTGTAAAATAATTGGTTTAAAATATCAAAAAAGTGTGAAGTTCCATTCCCATTCATACAATAGTCTATTCACGGAGAAGAGCTAGTACTGAGAAAATTCGTTCGCTCGTAATTGGCTGAAAATGAGGCGCATTAGCAATCAGCTCGTTCGTGATTGGCTGAAATAAAGGTGCATTGACCATGCGCCTTCCTATAGAAATAAGGAATTCAAATGTCAATATAATCCTATCTATAAAGTTACGCGGTAGACCCCATATGGCCGGTTTTATTACTTGTTCTCGTCCCTTAATGGCTATGCGTCACCGCAATGCAAAAATCAGTATTCGATTAAATGTAAGGTGCATATTCGCATGGCGTACGGAGACGCTTATATGCGCGATTCACAATGCCAGTAACAGGGCAGCACAGTAGCAGCAAAGCACTATGACCACTCGGCGATTCCTTGCTCAAACCACGCTCCAATGTCGTACTTATTTGGTTTCGACATTTTCAAAATTAATTTTCTCTATGACACTCACAAATTTTACAGTTATTTTACTTGTTTAATAACTACTTATATAATTTGTGAGAGTCATGTACTTGGTACATTGGCGTGGTTTGAGCCAGGAATCACTAAGTGGTCATAGACGACGAAGACGTTATTTTCGTTCCAGTCCAGCGCTGTCTTGTTGTCCAGCCTGACTAGACACCCGTTCTATTGGTTTTGTCGGGTAGTCCAGTCACCACTGGCATCGTGAAATCGCGCATCATGCGAGTCGGTTCTAATTAATGTTCCAATCTAACACCAATTTACCTAAAACCAAATAGAATTTATTTTTGTACCAGCGATTATCATAAGACTGGATATGTTTCTTTATAGCAATTAGATAGTTGAATAAAATTAATTACCACTTAACTGATCTTTTAATTTTCATAGTCCACCGATTGCCACTCCAATTTATCTATCGTTTAAATCAATTAAAGTATCGATGATAAATAGACACGTAATCTCCCGATACTTACCTAGTTAATTATTTAAGACGGCACGCTTACATATTGTGAATGACCACGGCAGCTGTAAAGGTGCCGAAACGTCGGGAAAATCAAAAAACCCCTAAAAAACCTAAAAATACGGACAATTACGACTTAGTTCGTGGAAATATAGCGCGTTTGATATCCGTAAAAGTTGTTTTATTTCAATGAACAGTAGGCTTATTACGAGTTTGGCAAACTCGACGTTACAGTAAACGTTAATGTAAAATGTAGCTCTGTCTCTTTCATATTTAGCGACTGTTTTACCGACATGAGCAGTGTATCCGATAGTCTACGCTCACGAGTCCTGTAAATGTCATGTTAAGCAAACTCGTAATAGGGGTACAGTGCGCGCCAAAACATAAGATGTACGTATATTGTGAATGTTTTTAAGTATTTTTTTTGTTTGACGTTGCTGGTCTAAACTCTAATGGATGCCTAATGCTACGGTGCCATCATCGTATCGGCGGCACCACGCCCAATGCTGGGTATAGGCCTCCCCCAAAGATCTCCACAGCGGTCGGTCCTGCAACTGGGGGCCGATGTTTATATTGTGTTTGTTCATGGGGGTGATCACAGTAGGTCCAAGTTTTCATAAATCGCTGCTGCCCGTCTCCTGACGGATGTGTCTCCCTAATCGCCTTTTACCGACAAAAAGAGGTGGTAAATTCCTCATCTTGATGATGTTCTTAGCCGGCACAACTCGGGTAGGCGCCATGGTCCTCTATTTTGTGGTTAAAGAACCACAAACTGACTAAAGAGTCGGTCGAGTTAATCTTCTCTACACTCCGTCAAATAAGAATACAAAATGAAAGAAATTATTTTTTTCAGAACGTTTATTTACCATCAACACGTTATGCATACAATGTTATTAGACAGAAACAACAAATAACTTCGCCGAATTATCGGGATCACAAAAGAAGCTATAAATATTATCTACATTACAAGATTATTGTCTTATTAGGAGCAAAGTCTATAGGTCGGATTCCACCAAGAACGTGTGCCGCACAAATATGCAACACAAGTTTCGTGCACAAACTCAAATAGTGCGTCAACTACGTGACTCTATGTCCACTGCTAAAGTTTTGGGTATTTTTGTCACAAAAGAAGATATAAATATTATCTACATTACAAGATTATTGTCTTATTAGGAGCAAAGTGTAGAGGTCGGATTCCACCAAGAGCGTGTGCCGCACAAATATGCAACACAAGTTTCGTGCACAAACTCAAATAGTGCGTCAACTACGTGACTCTATGTCCACTTCTAAAGTTTTGGGTATTTTTTTGTAAGCGAAAAGTGCTACACTATTACGTGTGTGAGAACAAATATTTTTTTCGCTTTAACAGCGGAAGCAAAGACCTACGAATACCTACACGCACATTTTGTAAGTAGTTTACTAAGGCGTCGGGCACACTGCACGCGGTCTAGCGGTCAGAGTTCCGAGTTCCGAACTCTGCCAAAACGTGCGTTCACTTTGACCGTCGCGGGTCGACTGTTTTTGTGTGTGACGGATTCTAAGCCACCACATAGGATACAGCAAATACTATAGAAACTCTATAGTATTTGGTTACAGAGAACGCGGAACGCAGAACTCGGAACTCTGACCGCTAGACCGCGTGCAGTGTGCCCGACGCCTAAAGAGAGTCCCCCAATAGGAACATTTGTGCAGAACTCTGTGCGGCACCGTGCCGCACACTGGTGGAGTTGCGCCTTTAGATGTATAATACATTAATAATTAAAATATTCACAAAATTGTCACAGATACTGAATATTTTAAAAAAATACTTATGGAGGTTTATGTTTTGGTAGATAGAAGCTTTTTTTTTGTAAATTATTCGAAAAACATGAATTTCGAAAATAAAAGGTTTTATTCAAATTATTTAGGCACAATCTTGACTTTCTATGCAAAATACGATAAAACATGTATACAAACGATTATAGACTCTAAGAGCTAACCTATTCAATACAGTCATGAACTTATCCTACTGGTAGATATGGTTATTTTGATATTTCATTTCAACTTAGTTTCTGATTTCAATATTTATTACTTGCTTATTATCAAAGAAAACCTAGCCAAAGTTAAAAGTTGTGCTTTGTGTAATATATTGATTCGAAAAGAAAGAACAAATAGTAACTATTCAAACATTGCGAAATCCAAGGAAGTACAGATTTTCAGGAAGGAAGTATAGATCAATGAAAAAAAAAACAACGGGCAGAAATGAAAACCGCTTAAACAAAACAGCAGGAGCAGGCATCCTTTTTCGCGCGCGGTAGCTACGCCACGAACTAAATCGAACTCGGGTCCTCTCGGTCTGACACCGGTGATTGTTTCCACTAGACCAGAGAGGCGGTAACACATTAGATTTTTTTAAAGACTAATTCCGATTTGTTAACTGCCTGCTTAACTGCCCACTTGTAACTGCCCATTCTGACATATTACTGCCCAATATTTATTTAACTGCCCATTTTAATATTTGTTACGAATCATTTAAGTATATTTAGTTTACTGCTCAGTTTTTACTGCTGAACTTGTTATTGAATATGCGTTTGGTAATTTTTAACTTACCAAAACTCAATATACAACTGCCGCTTTAAATTATAGATTTAATCATCCATTCTAAAACTTACCGCACTACATGCTTACTTTCATTAACGGCATGATAATTATTTTTAGAACGACCGCTTCTATATAAATGCTTAAAAAAATGTATGGACGTAACCACAGTAACTGTTATTTTTACAACTTAAGAAGCGGCACACTTTATGTATGTATGTTGGTATGTATGTACATTTATTTTATTTATGGTATCCAATAGTCAACATCAAGACGAAAAATTTACTTAGAATTTAGAACTTGTCCAAAGTTTTGTGGCTCCTCTGACGATTCTGTCTTTAAAGTTAAGCCGGATTTACATCGATCGAGTAACGAGCTAAAACTGGCGGTAGCTACTGGACATACAGGGTGTTAAAAGACCCATAACGAAAATGAAAACCACGTATTCTCCCCATCGTTATTATAATTTTCTTGTATGGCGCCAAATCTGGAAACCTGATAGTTAAGGAGTTATTGAGGATCAAAGTCAATATTTATTTTTAAAGATTATCGTTTAAAGTTACAAAACAGCAATGAACAAAACCAATCAATGAAACTGGGCCCCGGACTCCTACTCGAAACCTTTAGAGCTAGCGCAGACGACGGATAACGGAGGACTTTTTGTCCGCGACACGTCTTTATTGTTAACCAAATAAGATTCAACTGAGACCGCGTATATCCGCGAAAAGTACGCGATAGTCCTCGTTATTTATGCAACTTTATGTTCTTAGTAATAAGGTCGTGTCGCGGACAAAAAGTCCTTCAATGTCCGTCGTCTGCGCAGGCCATTAGACACACAAATACGTTGTTGCACGCGTTCGTGTAAAAATAAGACCCACTTTTTGAAAACTAATAGTAAAAGTAGTTTCCCATATTCTTATTTAGTTTGATGAACACTACGCATATACTTATTACAGTTTCGGTATGGGTCTTTTAACACCCTGTATATAAATCCGGCTTTATATGTCGTGTCTGTTGACGAAAATATCCTACTAATATTAAAAATGTGTGGATGTTTGTTAATCAATACGTAAAAACGGTTAAACGGATTCCAATGAAAATCACAAAGACAATTTATAGCCTGAATTACCATAGGATACATTTTATCCCAATATTCCCACGGGAACGGGAACCAGACGGGTAAAAACGCGGGCATCTGCTACCGGATATTAAAGACTAGTGACTGCCCCTGGTTTCACCCGAGTGGTCCCGTGACTATACAATGTGTGTTTGTGGACTACCATTACATCATTTTTTAAATTTCATTAAAACTAGTAACAGCAATATACGAGGGCGAACCACAGAACGTGGACAATCTATAATTACGATTTACGATTATTACTTGTAGACTAGATATGTAAAACGATACGATACAATTTCAATATTCATTAATTTTATTCTAAATCAGGATTGTGCGACGCGCATAAGATGGTTTCCGTAGTCTAATGAAAAATTTCGTTTTTTTTTAATCGATTACAGTTAGGTACATTCGATAAACTGATCAACAATTATAAAAGTTAATTGACATGAATCGATTTCAAGCATATAATGGGTATGTGTATTACTAAAGGCGGCTTTACATGCCGCAGAATGAAAAATACAGTAAGTATAATAAAAATAAAGTTCTACGTAATATACCTACTTACGTCTCGGACTTATGCTTTCTATATTTAGTTATGAGTTTTCTTATAGTTAACATTAAGAGATTCTTGTTAAGGGTCTATTTCCCACATACCACAATCACAACACATTTGGCGACTACTCATACATGTAATACATACATGTGTTACATCATGACTTCCTTACAAAAACAAAAAAAAATTGGTCATCCCGTGACCACGGCAGCTAAAAAGGTGCCGAAACGTCGGGAAAATCAAAAACGACCTAAAAATACGGGCAATTACAACTTAGTTCGTTAAATATAGCGCGTTTGATATCCGTAAAAGTTGTTTTATTTCAATGAACAGTGCGCGCCAAAACTTAAGATGCACGTATAAAAATATGAGCATTTGAGACCGACCGCAGTTGTGTTACGACAAAGCCATAATCAATATAGTTTAATTTATTATGACAGGAAAATATGCTACAGTTACTTTAAAAATAACAGTAAAACCTAGCCTTGTGGGATTAGGATATGCGTTTGATTTGCGATACGTTTGATTGCAAACGTGAATTTTTCGCTTAAATTACCACCGCGCAAGTGTCGTCGGCATCGACATCGACTTCATTTGACAGATGGATGTGACATATTGCTCTTAGTCTTTGGTAAGTTTACATTTGTGTCAAGAAGAAGTAGCAATGTGTCACATCCATCTGTCAAATGAAACCGATTTCGATGTCGACGCCACTAGTGCGGTACGGCCCCTGATCACTGGATGTCGTTGTGACGAGGTTGTATTGTGATTGTCGTACGTGTAGGTAATTCCACCCTAAAAATACAACAACAGTAGGTACCTACTACCTACATAACAAATATGTCAAAATTTTACAACAAAAGTAAAAACTAGTTGAAGTTTTAACATTGTTATAGTTAGGTATATCATTTAGCTAATAAACATATTCATCTCCATAAAGAACAAAATACTCATATTCTTTCGGACTTTCATTTTATTTCCCTAAATGGACATTTGGTAATTACACATGATTAAAAGTTAAAAAGAATTTTGGTACCCATTGAAATTAAATTCTAATGTAAAAACAAATAATACGTAGGTACCGCATAGGTATTCGTTAGAATAGAATAAAATTTCGCTTGAAAAGTGGTACAAAAAGGTCGTCGCTTACATAAAAGATCACACTTATCGCCAGTCACTGACATGCAAAATTAATAAAAAAAAAAAAATTAGATTTGAATTACCAATCCCTACAACATAAAATACATCCATCTCTAAGAGCTAGCGCAGACGACGGACACGTCTTTATTGTTAACCAAATAAGATTCAACTTAGACCGCGTATATCCGGGAAAAGTACGCGATAGTCCTCGTTATTTATTCAAATTTATGTTCTTAGTTATAAGGTCGTGTCGCGGACAAAAAGTCCTTTAATGTACGTCGTCTGCGCAGGCCATAAATCAAAAAATATAATGTATATAATGAGAGCGGCACAAACCGCTTTACCTACACTTAAAATGGCATTGCAAGTAGGTAAATATTTTGTAGTATACAATGTGTTCCAACATTAAAAATCGATCTCATAAAATCTGATGACAAAGAATTTAATTATATATTAAAATCTTTTATAGACAAATAATTTGTGCTAATAACTTAGTTGACTCGCAATATTTTGTAGTCTTTAAATCTGACCAACATGCATCGGAAATTGTGATTTAACAATTCTTTGTCAAGAAAGACGTTAGAAATCCCTATAAATTGGAGTTCAAAGATGTGTCTTACCTACTAACTCCTAGCTTGGAAGGCTACACAATTTTGCTGACTCTTTTTATCACAACTTCCCGTATAAGCGAAAAAGTTGCGTTCTGTGGAATAATGTGTTTCTTGGAGAGTCGAAAAAGAAATGTTCTATATCTTTATTAATCAATCGACAAGATTGTTTCATTGGAATGTCGAGCCTCCAAACATCTTTGCAGCGACAACTTAAAATGCACAAGAAAATATGGACAAATCTTCAGAGGACTCGGATTCATATCCACCTGAATTTTTAGAGATAACAGTTATGAAACAGCACTCAAGCAAACAATACACTTAGCAGTTTTATAACAAGATAGGCCTAAGCTATAAAATACATATTATTATCGTTTTATACAGGACAGTTAAATATGCAAGTCTTAATCTAGTAATATTAGTCAAAAAGATAACAACGTTTTTAACATTATCACATCAAATTTGTAAGTACACGCTACTTTATACAAATGTCTTAAATTATTAATATGAATATAGAAAATACGATACTTATCGTATTTTTATTGTCAATAGTTTATCGTATGTTTTCCTGTTATTAAAAAAAGGAAAGCAGATGACTATTATATCTATTATTTGCTAGTTTAATATAAATATTTTCTAACATAATCCAAAGTAAGTAAATTATAAACAATGCTATTTAACATTTTAAAACAAGTTATTTATTTGTTGGTATTTAATAATAATTAAATAATTTATCGTAATTTCTGACTAGTTATAAAAATTTTATTGTCATTAAGTAATTTGGCTATAACTTTCTACGGCTAATATTTCTACTGTTTTTGGAGTATATAAATTAGATGTTATCTATAGTTTATTATTATTCGTAAGTATGTCTTAAATATAGGTATTTTCTTTAGGCGAAACAGAAGCACTGTTTTAACAAAAAAAAAATTTTTTATTGTCATGTTATAATATAACCTAAGCTTTTTGCAGCTAACTATAACTAACTTTGAAAGATTACTTTATCAAAATTCAAAAATCTTTTATTTTTGTCAAATTAAAACTATTACAAAATATATGGTAGGTTAAGTACAGCATTATAAGCAGTTTGACTAGCTGCCATATCATAAGTCTGTAGGTGTATTGTAATTACTTAAAGAAAATGGCATTTAACGATGAATAGTGATGATCGACATTAACTTTGAAGATTAGTAATTAATTTGGCACCCAAAACATATAATATGTTTTTGATATAGGTAGGTACTTTTGAAAATATGTTTTTATTATATCGATCATCTATATAGGTACTTATTAATGTTTACATATATACCGTGTTTTTTTCTTTGTGCCCAAAATTAAGGGGGAGGTTGTGTTAGGTACGTGTTTAGAATAAAATTATGAAAAATAATTTCTTTTAAGGTTTTTTTATTTCATCTTTTAACTTTGGGCACATAAAATAAAAACACCCTGAACACCAAATTTTTTAAATGATTTTATTTTAATAACATGCTCAAAGTAATGTAGGTAATTATAGTATAAGTATATGAAAAAATCTAGAAAAATAACAAGGGTAGAATTTCAACACGATTTTAAACACTTTCTGTTCAATATTAGATTAAGCAAAACTTTTTGTTCTTACTAACTTTTTAGTTTTTACGTAAAAAATGGAACTATACTTGCGTATGGCGCCATCTCGCCCACAGTACAGACAGACTACAAATACGCTTCAATGAACTTAAATAGGAAAATCAAGATCAAATTCCTTCAATATAAGTTACCGAACCTTTAAAAAAAATCTTAAACGTTATAAACACTGTAGAAATGCCTGTACGACGTGTACCCCCAACAATATTGGCCTCGTTTGAACGCCCAATAAATAAACTTAATAATCAATATTTCATTGCATTAAAAGAGCGTAATAACACAAATGTGACATAAAAAAAAAATTGGTCCTTATAAGGGCCGCTGGTTGAATAATTGAGCTACAATTTGTGAGGGTCAATGCAGGTTCAATAGGGGTGAATTGATAACTAACCGTTAAAAAGTATTAAGTAAGTTGTTTTATTATCGCAAAATATACAAAAAGCATAATTAAGGAGTGTTATTGTTTTGTGAACTTTATCCTTTTTTGTTCTATTTACAATAAAACTAAAAAAAAAATGTTTTGAGTACTCCTTTCCAACATTTCCCTCATAAATTGATTTCAAATAAGGTATGACTAAGTTTAAAAGTAGGGTTTTTAAAAGGTGCGATTTTTCTGATGGTGAATGTAGTTTAGATTGGCTCGTTTCAATTTTGACGTTCATTAAGTGCCAATTCAAGTTGTCAAAATTTTCAATTATTCAAACCAATTAAATTAGGTCTTATGTATTGTTACTGACTATTTAGTTGTTTAGTTGTACTTATTGTCTGAGCTCATAGAGCAACGTACTTTACTAATACTTTTCTAGTTGTACAAGATATGTGACGTGATACGTGAATTTATTTGGAATAAGATATGCTCAATTTTCATTTATCATTAATATTCAAAATATGCAATTTCATTCCAATGTCCCAATAATAGGTAAGGGTCAAGGTAACTAAGCGGGCACTGGAGAGAGCTATGCTCGGCGTTTCCCTGCGTGATCGAATCAGAAATAAGGAGATCCGTAGTAGAACTAAAGTTTCTGACATCGTTCGAAGGATTGCTCAGCTGAAGTGGCAGTGGGCGGGACACATAGCGAGAAGAACCGATGGCCGTTGGGGCGGAAAGGTTCTGGAATGGCGACCGCGTACCGGACGACGCTCCGTGTAGGTAGCCGTGTGGGTAGACCCTCCACAAGGTGGACCGACGATCTCGTGAAGGTCGCGGGAAGCCGCTGGATGCAGGCAGCGCAGGACCGATCGTCGTGGAGATCCTTATGTGTCATGTGGCTAAGACGACCACGACAGCCCAATAATGGTTCGAGGGAAAATGCGAATATATGACTCATACAAAAAAAATGTTCTTTAAGTGATGACGGGGTTAAAAACGGTAGTTTAGTTTTAATAGACCATTTAAAAGTTAGTTTATTAATTGGCGTTAGTTTGTGGAAATATGCAGATATCGAATTTTCGTATCAAAAAGAAAAATGGAGATCACTGGCATGAGTTCTACGCATCGTCTCGTCAGTGTCGCAGCATCCGGGCCAGCAGCACCGCTCACTGCCATCAGGTCTGGTGCAGAAGAGCAGCGTCTCGGTGGCGGAGAGGAGGAGTCGACAGGATAAAGTTTTGATTGGCATGAGTTTGTGGAGATATAGAATTTTCGTATCAAAAAGAAGAACTTAGATCTGCATGGGTTCAATTCAACTCATCGTCGTCAGTGTCGCAGTGTCCGGGCCAGCAGCATTGCTCACTGCAATCAGGTCTGGTGCAGAAGAGCCGTATCGCGATGGCGGAGACGAGCAATCGACAGGATTAAGTTTTGATTGGCATGAGTTTGTTTAGATATGAATTTTCGTGTCAAAAAGAAAAATGTCGATTACTAGTATGGGTTCTACTCGTCGTCGTCAGTTTCGCAGCATCCGGGCCAGCAGCATCGCTCACTGCCATCAGGTCTGGTGCAGAAGAGCAGGGTCTCGGTGGCAGAGACAGGTCGGGGCTCGATGCCATGAAAATCGCGGAGCTCTTCGGCAGGGAACCAGGCGCGTTCCTCGTCGTCTATTATCGGGTACCCGAAGTACCTGGTCAGGAAATGGATGACTGTGAACTTGTGCCGATATAGGGAAGAAAAGTTACATAAACAGACCTATATCGGGAAAGACGAAAAGAGCGCTTCAAACTGTATGAGAACTTAGGGTGTCGAATTTTTCGTACCTACGATGACTTCACGAGCAAAGTTTACTGATGTGGAAATGTTATTGACGAGCTCTTGCAAAAAAAGCACTGCACAAGTAACCATTTTCGTTACTGAGTGACGCGTGTTTTCAAAACAATGGTCTCAAGCGGACTGACTTAGATCGGAAAACTTTGACCGTGTATCAAACTTTTGACACGCAAGGTAGGTACACTTTTACTGTCTATCTCGATATAGGTCTGTGGTTACATACACTGTGATATCACGATGATTTGTGAGGTAAAGACTTTCTTACATAATTAATAGTATATTACTGTGCTGTTACCAATAAAATAAAAAAATATGCTTCAGCCAGCAAACGACTGCAGAGGGTGAAATTTTCTACACCGAGCCCTTTATGACTTTAGGTAGACCCTTTGCTACTGTAGGTACTTGACCAATTGAGCTTCCTAATCCTATCCTAACTAATATTATAAATGCAAAAGTGTGTTTGTTTGTCCTTCCTTCACGCCACTAAGCGACCAATCGACTTGATTTTTGGCAGGCTACTTTTTATCTCGATATTCCCACGGGAACGGGAACCACGCGGGTGCAACCGTGGTCGGAAGCTAGTATTTTCATAATTAATGATGCTGTAGAACGATGGTTTTTTTTATCGCACCATCTATTCATTAGAATCACCTGCTTAAATCCCCTAATGTTTCTTTTAGATTTTCTGATGGTTTCCTAAATATTGTATGTTCTGTTCTGTCTATGTATTCGCAGCGCTAAACAATAGTACGTATTGTAGTATTTAACATGCTTTGATGATCAAGGATGTTTACCTGCTTATAGCAACAACTGGAATCCAAAGCACGGAAGCCAACACCAGGATCACAACCATGATGATGGCCCATGTAGGCCACGGTTTCTTGACTGTATCCCCCTCGGAGCGCATCCAAGCTTCGTATCCAGAACCTTCCATGGCAAGCTCGGCAAACGAGGACACGAGGATTGAGAGCATTGCGAGCGGCGAGAGGTACTTCCAGCAGATCAGCCAGTATATCCCTGGACGTGTGCCCGTCATTAGCTCTATGTCATCGGCGAATCTGAAACATCACATTTTTATCAATATTAAGTAAAAAGAAAGTATGTTATGTTGTTGAGCCGTTAGTAGGGGGTGATTGCTCTGCGGCGGTGATGCCCGATGCTGATGTCCATCTGCCTTGCAAGTCGCAGGTACGGTTTTCTGCTAAAGATGTAGCTAACATTATAAGAAATATGACTAGGGGAAAGTCCCCGGGGCATGATGGTCTCAGCGTTGAGCATCTTCGCCACGCGGGTGTTCACTTGCCTAGGGTGTTAAGTATGTTGTACACATTTTGTATTAGGCATACTTTCCTGCCGGAAGACTGTATGAAGACGGTTGTTGTGCCAATAATCAAGAATAAAACGGGCGACTTTTCGGACAAGGGTAATTATAGGCCCATATCGTTAGCCACTATAATAGCCAAGGTGCTGGACGGTTTGCTTGACGACATATTAAAAACACATGTACCATGACTCACAGTTCGGTTTTCGGACTGGATTGTCAACAGATACAGCTATATATTGTCTCAAGCACACCGTTCGGTACTACACTGACAGGAAGACTCCTGTCTATGCATGCTTCCTTGATCTTTCTAAAGCTTTCGATATGGTGTCCTATGACTTGCTGAGGAAGAAGTTAAAAAATGAGACAGACGTGCCTAACGAAGTAACTAACATTCTTGATTATTGGTACAAACCAAGTTAACGTTGTGCGATGGGAGGGGGCACTGTCTGATGCCTATAAATTGAAATGTGGGGTGAGAGAGGGTGAGGCTAAGCTCTCCTCGTCTTTTTAATCTTTATGTTAATGGGCTTATTGAGGGACTGAATAGGACTAAACTAGGCTGCTCGATAGATGGAACTTCTATTAACAACATTAGTTACGCTGATGATATGGTCCTATTGAGTCCCTCCATCAGTGCCTTGAGGAAATTGGTCAGTGTCTGTGAGAACTACGCCGGGTCGCATGGGCTCCGGTACAACACGAAAAAAAGCGAACTTCTAGTTTTTCAACCAATGGGTGCAAAGATTTTGAATGTTCCCCCTGTTCGATTGTGTGGTGCAGAGCTCAACAGAGTGAATCGGTTTAAGTACCTGGGCCACTGGGTCTCGGCTGGTCTCACAGATGCTGACGATATCGAAAGGGTGCGGAGGGCGTTGGCTGTAAGATGCAACATGTTGGCCCGTAGATTTGCCCGTTGCAGTAAACAAGTTAAAATAACTCTTTTTAAAGCCTACTGCCAGAATTTGTATACGTGCAGTCTATGGGTCAACTACACGCAGAAGGCATACAACGCCCTTCGCGTTCAGTATAATAACTGCTTTAGAATGTTGTTGGGGCTGCCGAGGTGGTGTAGCGCATCCGGGATGTTCGCGGAGGCGCGCACGGACGGGTTCCCGGCCATAATGAGGAAGCGAGTGGCTTCCCTGCTCCATCGAGTGCGCGGCAGCAACAACAGCATTCTAAGAGTTCTGGCTGGTCGAATGGACTGCCCTATGCTGAAGCATTGGATCCGGCTTCATGTCCTTGGTGCATGAAGTACCGGATCTAGAGTAATTATTTATTTATTTATTTCGTTAGGACAACTTACAGCTCTAAAATAAATACAATATAGTTAAATATTATTAGGTGACTAATGAGCCCTATATTCTATTTCATTTTACTAACATTGTTCTTAAGTGCATTGTTACTAACAAATTCTATGGACATCTGTCTGAATTAAACAAATAAATAAATTTATTGGGATAAAACCTAAGAAAACGCATTAACAAGATTGGACAAAATCCGTAAGCAAGCTGCCATTGTCTTGATACCACAAAAATGAATGCTCTTGAAGCCTAGTTGAGAAAAATACTCGCACCAATGCGCCAGCCTTGAATAATTCACAAACCTTCTCGATTTGTCAATGTCGTTAAAGCAAAATACATATATCGTCGTCGTTTCATCCACATAACACCCACTGCTGGATATAAGCCTCCCCCAAAAGGGGGGGCTGGGGGGTTTGTCATAATCGCCACGCTTGGCAGGCGGGTTGGCGATCGCAGTATGTCCAAGTTTGTAGGAGACGCTGCTGCCCGTCTCCTGAAGGCTGAGTCCCTTAGTCGCCTTTTACGTCACCCACGGGATGAGAGGGGGTAGTGCTATTCTAAGCAGACACTACACAGCTTATAAATACCTATATATTACCGCAATATTAACGTCTTTTTTTTCACATATTTAAGGACAGCCAACAAGGTAACCACTAATATACATGGATAAGATACAATATCAGCGTAATCTAGGAATAGTGTCACCTTAATTAAAGGCTACCACGGCATGCGAAATACAGTCTGCTAGAAATTTATAAATATATGTATATATGTATTTTTATATACACACAATGCAATCCTGTGGGTAAAGGAAAAATTTTAAAAGTAAAAGATTTAATAAAAATTCTGATTCGATTTCGATCTACTTGCAAGGTTTTTTTACTGATACAATCTTTCCCAAACCTTATAAACACACAAAAAATAACAACAATATAAATGTTAAAATATAAATGTAAAACTATTAAATTACAGCACTTTTAGAAGTTCTGCTCGGAACCTAGGAAACTTAAAATGAAAGACATCTTTTGGCAAATATAAGACGGGTCGCATCGTTTTTCGTGCAAAATTGTGATCGCCAATCCGTCCGCCAGACATGAGGAGAAATAACAAAATTCCCATTTTTGGGACTTTTGTTGTTACTTTGATGTTTGCGTAAAACAGATGAATATCATATCATTCGCCTTGGAAGTTATTTTCGTCATGACTCATGACTCATGTTTGTAAGTATAGTAACTAACTGTTAGTCGAAATTAAATGAACCTTACTTTGTTATTACCTACCTACGTTCTTTTTGAAGTGAAAACTTTTTAGCGGCGTTGTGAAAATTTTTGGGGATGGGTAAGAAATGTTACCTAAAGTCGGACACATGACCCTGATCGAAAATTCGTTAGACCATTTACCGTTGACCTATTTCAAATTACATAAAAGTCTCACACTTGAAAGACCTACGTATATTAGTTAATAACAACCATTATATAAAGATCTCTCATTACTACCAACTTTCATATTGATGCCGGGTCAGTTTTAATTTCAAGGGAGGAATATTCTTTTCTTTCATTACAACGCTATCTAGATATAGTTGTCACTAAGTTTTTGATACTTGATGACATTGAGTTGGTGCCTTGAGAGAGAATTAGAGTTTCATACTACGGTACCAGATGGCGTTTATATTGTAGATTCTGTTAAACCTTCTTCGACAATGCGAACAGCCTAAACATTCTTAATTCAATAATATAAATATTATTGTAATGTCAACTCTTCTTCTAAACTCTTCTAAAGTCTCTTTTACTAAACTCGTATGTCACTAAGCTTCAATAAACTTTTTAAAATTAATTAGTAATTTGTTTGTTGTTTTAACCTACATAAATATATAATTAACCTGCTGTTTAATTAACTAATATTGATCAATGTTGTGCACAATTGTTATTGGTTCCAAACTAACATTTATTTTTAGTATTACTGGATTGTATGTGTAAATCTAAGTTTGGGGACTGTTATTGTGTCTAAATAAATAAATAAATAAACTGCAATCTCTTATAAAAGAAATTATTTAATTTCCTCAGAACTAAATGATTCATTATTCACAAAATTATGCACATGTAATTAAATTAATTATTAAAAAATATATATTAAATGTTATTATTTAAGCGGTTTTCACTTCTGCCGGCACTCCCGGAGTGCAACCCGTTGTTTTTTTTTTATGAACGACACGGGGAGACTCTTAGGCGTTCATTTGTTCTTAAACGCGTGATCCAATAACAATACATTTAACTTCTATGAATTAATTCAATATTATTACTCTTGCAATGATTTACTGTGTTCTGTTTAATTTACATCTGATGTCAACCGCATGGTTTTGTTGTGGGATGAACCTGTCGAAATTTTCCCAAAGTAACCATGGGTTCAAAGAGATGCGAAAATGTTTGTATAGGATCTTGGACGAAAACCATTAGTTAATTCGTCCAAGTATAGGATCTGAAACAACTTTGATTCGGTCCCTGAAGTAGCATTAATCAACACGTAACTCATGACTATGAAGTGGACTAAGTCATTCTTAATAAGCTTAGGAATCATAGGAATGATTGGTAAGTATATCCAATATCCAAGAAAACCGTCATACGAAATTCTCACTATTAAAACTTTGTTTGTGAATAAATTTTAGATATTTTGATTGCATAAAATGTAATTTTTCTGCAGATTTCGTAAAGTAACTAATAATAACTAATAACTAATTAATAACTAATAAGTAAGTAATAAGTAGCTTCCGTCCTAATATTGACTTATATAATCCAAACTCTTTGCCAATAGCACTTTCCCAAAAATTTCTCCAATAAATGTAAAAATCAGTGTGCAGACGCAATCGATCAAAATATAAATCGCGAGACGAGCAGTCTGCAAAAGCTATTATCTTGTCAGCTTTTTATGAGATAAAAAAAGTTACTTAAGCCTATTTCCATCACGAGATTTGGGAAATTTGAATACATAGGGACAGGAGGCGATATAGACATTATCCAGTTCATACCTACCTATATACCTATGTCATCATCGTCATGACATGTCCCCACTGCTGGGGCACTGGCCTTCCTTATGGATGGATAAGGAGAATATGAACCAACACGCGGGCCCAATACGGATTGGTGGGTTTTAGCGACTGCAAATGCAGCCGGAATCAACGGCTTAACGTGCCTCCCGAAGCACGGAAGACCTCGAGTTAGTAAATTTTTTGGTCACCCATCCCATGACCGACCATTGCGAAAGTTGCTTAACCTCAACAATCGCTTGCCGAGCGTGTGAACCACTGCACCATGGGATCCTCCTATATATTTGCTCAATGTAAAAGGCTCGATTGTAACTAGATACCATTTCTTTGAACGCGGTAAATTACAGTTAGGAGAACCCTGTAATTAAGAAGTTGATAAATCTTAGCTTTTGCGGCTAAATGATCTTTGTAAACAGAGATTATGAGGCTCCTGCTATCTGAAAAGTTTGTTTGTTTGGCTGCCAATTTCTAAAACTACTAGCTGTATTTAAAAGATTCCAATTCTTGCGGAAGGTATTTGTATCTCATCATTACTTATAAGTAATTTTAGCAATTATAAGTTATGATGATGGCAATTTTAGCTGAGGGACGTATGCCTTTCGTTGGATGGTTAAGGAAACTGGACCATGACCCACCACAAGGGCACAACGCGGATTAGTGGATAAAGGTGTCCGAGGAGCGTGAGATAATAAATTATTTGGTGGCCCATCACGTGACTGACCATTGCGAAAGTTGCTTAATACCGTCTCAATCGCAGGCCAAACGCGCTAACCACTGCACCACCGAGTGAATACGTGTTAAAAAAGTACTTTGTTTAGTTTTGTTATCATCTCATCCATAACCAAGATGAACAATAATGTTCTAGCCAAAAACACTGGCTGGCAATACATTTAGACGAAAAGAAGTTTTTAAATTGAAAAATGAGGTCGCAGCTCACAATAATGTAACACCAATCAACCTCTTGCTCGAATAATAAAAGCTTCCATTGCACTACAAAATAGAAGATTACGAAACTGCGTATATAATAAAAGGCAATGTTTTAATACGACAGATGTCGAGTGTCGACTGTCGACTAATTAACTTCTTTTCTTTTGGGCAAGTTGCCTTTTGGACTTCTTTTTTATGAACGGCGGGGAGACTCTTAGCCTTCATCATACCTGATGTTAAGTATTGATAAGGCTGAAGATGGAAGCGAGCCTCTCCCGGAATCCTTAATCACTGAGGAACTGGCTATCTTATCTCTAACTGCCGGAACACAACAATGCTGAAAACATTATTGTTATGGTGTCAGACTTAATAAGATGGTGGTGGCTAGCCAGGCGGACTTACAACGAGTCCTACCACCAACTAAACCGAATACAATATGTACCCCCGCTGGGAATCGAACCCGGTTCCCCTGGGACTAATACCGGTGGTTGTACCACTAGACCACAGAGGCGGTTGGACCTCGTCACCGGTCCGCCATTTTGACAAAAAATCTAAATGGCGCCGCACGATATTGGATCGATACTAAACGTAAAGATAAAAAAAAATATATGATACAACATAATGCTCTAAGTGTCAGGTTACTGAGATAATTGCAGTTAAAGCTACAAAGGTCGGCATTGTTCATTTTCAACTCTTTTATCTTTTGTGAAACGCATACGAGCCAGACTTTATTCAGATGTTCTGAAATTAAATGCAAAGAAGTAGTTAAATTAGTACTTTACTAGAAAATTGTATTTATATTTTCAAACCAGGAGCCCTACCGCGTAAAAAATCTGGGTATGGATATGGGCTTCATTTGACAGTTGAAGTTTATAAAATTACCATATATGATCATTTATCATTATCCCATTACCCATTACCATTAGACCATTACCCAGGGGCCCTACCGCTCAAGTGTCGTCGGCATCGCAATCGGCTTCATTTGACAGATGGATGTGACATATTGCTCTTAATTTTTGGTAAATTTTCATTTGTGTCAAAAAGAAGCAGCAATGTGTCACATCCATCTTTCAAATGAAGTCGATGACGATGCCGACAACACTTGCGCGGTACAGGGGCAGCAGCAAGCGTACCGCGCAAGTGGCGTCGGAATTGAAATCGGCTTCAATTGACAGATGGATGTGACACATTGCTGCTTCTTTTTAAAACAAATGAAAACTTACTAAAGACTAAGAGCAATATGTCACATCCATCTGTTAAATGAAGTCGATGTCGATGCCGACCACACTTGCGCGGCCCCAGACTTAAAATCGAGGGTAATACAGCCACGTGCAATAACACAAACACTGACACCCTATAAGTCACAGAACCTCTATTCCTTGTCCTGTGCTATCTATACTATATATTATTTATAATAATATCTGTCTATACTAATATTATAAAGAGGAAAGATTTGTATTTTTGTATGTAACGAATAAACTCAAAAACTACTGGACCGATTTTGACGAAATTTGGTATAGAGAATCCTTAGACCCCAAGTAGTAACATAGGCTATAAATGATCCCAAAATTCCCACGGGAACGGGAACCACGCGGGTGAAACCGCGCCCGGCCTCTATAAGTAAAATTACAGTTAAACTTAGGGCTTCTTGGTCACATGACTACTTATAGTCATATGACCAAGAAGACAGGTGGCCAGAGGTTAATTCGTCCAAGGGCCAGAGAGAGCTTGTAAAGACCTTAGTCTTTGCAAGCTTGCAAGTTTGCACAAATGTTATTAAATATTGTAACAAGGTAACATAAACCCATTTGCACTAAACTTAAGAATCGCCTAACGCCGGTATTACAGAACGTGACTCAATCAGTGATCTGTACTTGAGCACAGTTAGAAAGTGACGTCACTACATGCGGTGAATAAGCACGTCCATTTCTAACTGTTCTCAAGTATAGATCACTGCTTGAGTCACCTTCTGTAATACGGGCCTAAGTCTATTCTTATCTAATATAAAACATTAATATTAAGAAAGGCTTCTGCTTAAGGCGCTCTATATTGGGCCCGTAAGTTAATAATAGCCTTAGGTAGTGGATTTTAAGAACGTCGTATTATGATTAGTATAAAGCAATTTTTTATTGAGATTAAGAAAGATAAGAATAGACCTTAGGCGATTTTACAGTTTAGTGCAAAAGAGGTAAGCAACCTTGTTACAATATTTAATAATATTTGTGGCCAGAGAGAGCTGCAAAGACCTTATAGTTACGTGACCAAGAAGCCCTAAGTTTAACAGTGATATTACTTCTTGGATAAGTTTTGTGGTCTACCAAAAATAATGACATTTTCAAACTTGAATAACTGATTGGCCACTAATCTTACACTGTTGACGTCATAACAAAAAATTATCATAACATTCATCATCATCCATCATCAGACTGTGGACGTCCACTGGTGGACATAATCCTCTCCTAGCTCACGCCTATTGTGGCGTTAATAGGAGGCTATTAGCCTACTGCTACCACGCTGGCCAGACGGGTTGGTAGGGGTTTGTTTCAATTTTTCCTTTTCTCGCACAGGTGTTCAATGGTTAAGCCTCTTAGTCGACTCTTACGACATCCCAGGCATGTAAGGGAGTGGTGATACGTGTATTCTTAGGCCGTCACGTGTATTCTTAGCCGTCACTCGCCACACGGCAAGTCAGAGTGTTTACAATAATAATTTGCAATTTATTCTGTTGGCTGACACTTTTGCTGATTTGGTCCAACAATGTATGAAACGTGACTGATCTCCTTTTAATCTTTAACCGACCGACCTTGTTGTTGCAAAGGTTTTACGTATAAATACATACTCGTATAAGGTAGGTATATTCTTTTTTCGGCCTTAAAGTTACGAGATTGCCGTCAGACAGGTATTGATTTTGCATTACAACGAGAAGGCGTAAGTGAAAAGTTATTGAGGAGCCGTCAATTTTTCGCGGAACTCTGGGACTTTAATGGCTTTATTGAAGTCAATAATCGACACAAGAATAAACAAGTAATTCGTGAAAGATTTTAATGGTGGTTGATTTAACGGCCTAATAAATAAGTTTAAGTTTCAGAAGCGCGTATGGTGCAGAGATTATGGTTATTATGCAACTTTCGCAATCGTCAGTGTTGGGATGGGCGATGAAAAATTTATTACCTCAACCTACTGCGTACTTTGCTGTTAGACCCGGCTGCAATTAAAGTTTGTTTAACACACACTCTTCTTATTCATCCTTATATTTAAGTGTCCACTCTGCTAGGTCACAAAAGCCCTCTGTGACCTATCGGAACGGACACTTAAATTGGCTGATGAGGAAAGAAAGTTACAATAGTTATTTGTTATGCCAGGCTGGAAAGTTGATTATTAGCGGCGAGTTACCTCTATTGAAACCTGAGCAAGTGAAGGATTCTAGGATTAAACCACGAGCGTAGCGAGTGGTTCAAATAATGAATCCTGAGTGAAGCGAGGATTTCAAAGGTACAAGACGCTAAAAACTTTTCTGCCGAGCGCAACACACAATTTTTCACCTCACAACAGCGAGGTACGACAATTTTAAAATAAAGGTTTAGGTATGTCACGTTCCGAAATCCAATCAAAGGTTGTGAATGTCACCCAGCCTAATATAAAATTCTTATAACAAATAGTTTAATCTTATTGTTATTGTTTTTGTGATTCAATGAACTAAAATAATATAATCAAACCAAAACGGAGTGTTATAATTATTTCAAAGCTATTTAAAATAAGAATAAAATCTAACAAAAAAGTCAATAGTGCGATTCGGAACGCATTATGAAATATTTTTAGGTATTAAATTAAAAAAGTACTTTAACGCGCTAGGCCGCAAAAAGTGATTTCTACGCAGAAACTGAATGACAAAACCTCCTTTTCCGAGCGTATGAGGTGAAAAATTTATTGTATTTGTATACCTATATCCAGTAAAGACATTACCATAAGAGGTATAGGCGTTGAGTTTTCTCATAAAAACCTTATCTTCTAAGATTTTAGACGACGGTGACTGTTGCATGTTAACTCTTGACATTTAAGGGTCGCTAGAGTTACTTTGCCATACCTACTAGGCTGGCACTCTGGCAAAACTGATTTCTAATATCTCTATATATCTATATATCTATAAATTGTAAAACACTATAAAACCAACATACCTTTTCACGCCGTAGACATACGCGATGCCGATACATTCGAAGAACGCAATGATGAGCAAAGGGAAGTTCCCACTATACATGTCGAACAGCAAGAAAATGTAGCTGCCAGCGCCGTGTGCGAATCCCATAGACAGTAGACAGCACATCAGGCATATACCACCCGTTAAATACTCCTTTCTCAAATTAGGAAAAAGTTTCATGTCCACTATAGAGGTTACGACCCCTTCTAGGGTACCGAACTGTGAGTCTATGCCAAGTGTGAACAGCATCAGGAAGAAGAGGACGGACCAGAATTGGGCGCCAGGGAACTGGTTTATGGCCTCTGTGAATATTATGAAGGCCAGTCCTGTGCCAGACGCCGTCTGAAAGGGAAAGTTGTTTATGTCATCATCATCATCATTATCAGCTCGTATCCGCAGCTCGTGTTTATGTCATACGAGCACAGAATCTCTATAATAACCGTAAAAATAAGAAATTCAAAAATATACAAAAGCCACATTTTTTGATTAGGTTTGTTTGAATGAAGTCCTTATGATAGCAATACATTACTACAAAATCAAATCTGCTAGACCGAGCTTGGAGATAAATTGTCAAATAATTATATTAAATCAACATCTCAAAGAAAAGTCGAATTCACTTTGCTACCTCAATTTGTGTGAGAGTTCGTAAGCAATTTACTATAGCGGCGATATAAAATGTGTCTTGTTGTATTGAATTTGATCGACCTGTCGTTTCAGCAGAAACGCGGAATGGTGTTATTGAGAAACATTGGGGTTGCTTGATAGCGGCTTATTAATAACGAATTACATCTTGCACGTTTTATTTTTGTATAAGAAATCTAGATACTTTCTTTTCATAGACATCCGCCACGTGACGCCTGATTCTATTAAAAACTTTATTTATCCGTTTGGTTTAATTTTTGAATACTTACATTATCTAATTCCTTTTGCAAATCACATTCGGGCAGCTGTGGCATCATAAGCCTAGTCAAATTGCCGTTCAGCTCGACTTCGATCATCTTCCCCGGTTCAGTGAGCGCCACAGACTTATAGCCAGGCCCGAACAACTCTAAAAGCGTTTCATTTCTCACGTCCAAACATTTCTCATAAACCATAGTGGCTTTGAAACCAATAATCGAGAAGACGACAATACCAGCGAACATCGACGTCAGGCAATTTGTCATTGAAACCATAATGGCGTCTCTATAGCAATTATTATCTACTGGATTGTACGACGAAAAAGCGATTAAGCCCCCGAAAGCGAGGCCGAGGGAAAAGAAGATTTGAGTCCCCGCTTCCAGCCAGACGACGGGATCTAAAATCGTGTGCCACTTTGGAGTGAAGAGGTGAATAAGGCCGTCGCTCATTCCTTTCAAGGTTATGCCTCTGAAGAAGAAGATGACCAGAACGATGTAGGGAAAGGTGGCGGTGACGTAGACGACCTTGCCCGAGGAGGCGATGCCCTTGATCATACACATGTACACTAGGATCCAGGCGATCACGAGCGCTAAAGCGATCTTGTAGTTGAACCCCTGTGGGTGGTTGATGTCTTCTGATATTTGGAGAGTGGTTCTGTACCAGAAATATTGCGTCGGACTGCTTATCTGCAACAAAAAGAAATGAAATTATTGCACCTCCGATATATTTCAGATGATACATCCTAATACTAAATTGGTACCAGTGGCTTATAATCTGGATTACCTAGAAATACTCGCAGTTTAACAGCACAAATGACACTGAAGATAAAATTGTAAGTTACTTTGCCTATCTACATACGAGAATTAACGAGCAAATAAAATTAAATCTTAATGTTAAAATAATTCAAAATGTTACATAGACATTCTATTTATCGTTAGCATTAACCGTTGAAGAGGACGAGATTGAATGATATTAATCTTCGACCTTGACCACAGTGGAGGGGTTCCGCCCCTAAATACGACCCGAATCATTGTCAAATAAGATAGCCCAGATGGTGCCATTACCGACAAAAAGTCCCCGTAATTTTACAGGCAAAAATACTTATTGTAATTTATGAATTTTGTCAAAGATTCTGACCCAAAATATAGGTAGCTTATTGTCGTTTGCATGAATATCAATTTTGATAAATTTGCCGAATAAATGACGAACGAACAATATACTTAACACTAATATTGATCGTAAAAACCAAAAGATAATGGTCAACGTTTCGTTTCTGTTTCCATAGATAGTAAGCATGGCCGGGAAATGCTGAAGCTAAACAATCTAATTAGGTTTCAACCTAATTCCAAAAAGGAGGAGGTTCTCAATTCGGTTGTTATGTCTTTTTTGCTTTTAGGGTTCCGAAACAAAAAAGAAAAAAAGGAACCCTTATAAGATCACTTTGTTGTCCGTCCGAGTGACTTTATCTCGAGAACGGATCGAGTTGAAATTAAAACCATTTCCCACAATCTGTTGGAGGTCTAAAAAATCAAACTTCTAAATAAACGTCATAAAACATAGGGCCGTTTAAACCCCAAAAAACGTTTGTTGCGACACTCTCTAGTGAATCAAAATTGATATGGTACTACCCGTTGACTGACCTAGAACTATAAAATTTCGCAAGTAATATCGTCTTTTACTACGAATACAGGTAAAAACCTAAAAACTATACATTTCTAATTAAATCATAAATTTAGTCTTAAGTTTTGGCAACAGTATTTTGGGAAAACTTCGGAAAAAATTGCGAGACTCAATTCCTGAACTATTTATATTATTACTAGATTTTGCCCGCGAGTTCGTTCCCGTAATTAAGATAGTTGTGCATTTATAATTATATTCCGAAAAATAGGCCAATTCATATGTAAGTTTAATCGAAAGCCTAAGCTCAAAGTTTGAAAATCCTAACTTCGAAACTGACGGACTTTCATACAAACTTTCATCCCCTATTTTACCCCCTTAGGAGGAGGAACTTTGAAAAATCCTTTCTTAATGCTTATCTACACCATAAAAGGTATCTACCCTTCAAAAGCACTCGATCTGAGAATTCACTTGTGGCCGAGTTGATTTTATCCAATATTTATAAATTTAAAATTTATTATAAGTATAACTAGAAAAAAGCAACTTGTCTCATGTCGCCCTGACAAGATTCGAACCCACATCCTTGGGAATCCATTGAAAAATGCACAGGTTCAAAAATCAAAAATTATCTAAGTCTTTTTGAAAATATATTCTCTAAACCTAATATTACGAACATTTGTGTGTGCCACTATAGCGAGTAGTCAACCTTAACGAGAACTTTTGAATGACTTTTTCATGAAACGCTAGAATCGACCCCAATTTAACATAAACAGCAATAATAAAACCTTTCTTTTCTGCAGCCATATGCTGTTATTCCAAATGGGAATAAAAAAGTAAAAATATCTGACAATTTCCTGCAGATGTTCACATCCGGACGACATTTCTGCTCATTTCCAACTGCTATTTATTATATGATTCCGTCGCCATACAAATATAATCTAGAAAGCGAATTTTAGCAAGTTGTATCAATGGGAGAAATCCTACTGAGGGCACCATCTATTACCTTACTTGTACGCTGTGGTAAGGGAATCTTTTCAGTCATAGCAAATGTAAGGAATCCATTGTTAGGAAACCATCCATCGTAGATAGTATGAATGTAGTATCCAGTATCTGACAAATAAGCAATCAGCTTTAATGTTATCAGATTGCGATTCGGTGCCGGCCCGGAACCGTCGCGCGTCGGTCGCCGGATGCCGTCATTGGCAGCGTTGTCCCGTCATCAATTACGTGATAAATAAATTCAGGTTCTCTTGCTCTTTGCTGTCACTTCTTTTGTCTTGAAATAATACACTTTTTGGACGCTTTAACGCGCGTTATTTCTAACGATTCGAACTAGAAAATATGACTTCTGGACTGTGTTCACTACGGGCGCTTTTTGCGCCCAGAGTTCACATAAAAAAACTCCGAGCTCCGAACGCTTTCTAAAGTTCCCGTGCGAACGAAGGCTATTAAAGGAGATATTATAGAAACAACACTACTCGTATCTGCGATAATTCTTGTCTTTAATTTCTCTTCGTCGCTAAATATAAAAACTAAGTAAAAGATGCTAATAGTCGCCGCTATCCGCTTTTCCGTTGCTGTAAAAGTTCCAAGTATTCGATTTTATTTTTTTGTTGTTTGTGTACTTTTTTTTTTTTTAACGACTGGGAGACTCTTAGCCTTCATCATACCTGATGTTAAGTATTGATAAGGCTGAAGATGGAAGCGAGCCTCTCCCGGAATCCTCAACCACTGAGGAACTGACTATCTTATCTCTAACTGCCGGAACACAACAATGCTGAAAACATTGTCATTATGGCGTCAGACTTAGATAAGATGGATGGTAGCTAGCCAGGTGGACTCACAACAAGTCCTACCACCAACCAAACCAAATACAAATTGTACCCCCGCTGGGAATCGAACCCGGAACCCCTGGGTTTGATACCGGTGGTTGTTACCACTAGACCGCAGAGGCGGTTAAGTACTATTACCTACTAGCCTACGTACCAATTTCAGCTTTCTAGGACTTCAGGAAGGACCCTAAGAAATTTGATGATCATCAGTGAGACAGTGACGAAATCGGGGTTCTTTTAGATATCAATAAAATCTGAAGTATAAGAGCTATGAAATTTCTTCGCTTGGCTCTGTCTTGGCGAGGACACTGCCGTGTCCCCTGATTATATGATTTGCTCTGATCCCAACCCAAGTTAAATAAATATTTGAAGTATTTGTGGCGAAGAAATATAAAATAGCAACTCTACCCTAACCATGAAGATAACATTCAAATGTTTCGTTTCCGTATTTATATATCGCGGTACAGCCGCCCTATTCAAAATCTGTTTTGTAAAAGCGACATCGTGTTGAACTTTATCTTATCGGATTTAGGTTCAAAATGGATTGAATAAAGACAGTTTTGTAAAGGTTACGGTTGTGGACCGTACGTAGCAAAGGCAAGGTAAAGATGAAAGTTTTTTTTACATTCTATAACGCTATTAGGAATCTGTTGTGATCCGGCAGTAGAACTTATACAGGATGTAAGGGACGGTGTCCCGAAAAATGAAACCACAGACTCAGCTCAGATTTAAAATTTCTTAGTGTACGAGCAAACCCGTACATTTGTGTTGTATTACTATTTAGCTAACGTAAGCGCGGCGCGCTCGCCGCGTCACTTGATATGCATCGCCAATTATAATAATTGTAACAAAATCAGTAGCAATAAATTACTAATTGAAACAACAACTTCTTATAGAAAGAAAGAAAGAAAGAAAATATATTTATTTGACACAGACATTAGAAACATGCTTAACAAATTATGAAAGGAAAGAATAAAAAAAAAAGAAACTAATCTAACGGCTGCGTCAAAATAGTGTTTGCGCGATCAGCGAGAACCGACGCTGATTTTCAATTGGCACCTTTATTTATTTTTTGACAGCTGAATGTCTAACAGAAATGGCTTACAATCATATGTTAATTTTAGTAAAATTTTATTTATATGCGAATTAATAAACTGTAGGGTTAATGTAGGGTTAATGTAGGGTTAATGTAGGGTTAATAGACCGTACACTTAGTTTTATTTTTTTTTCTTTGGAAAAGTTGTTTAGAATGATGGTCTGAGTCCATGGTTTTCAGTTTTTGTGTTTTTTCAGGTTTCAGTTTTCGGGACACCGTCCCTTACACCCTGTAGATAGCGCACTTAGCAGCCTGGCTGCGGCATCCAGTGATACATAAATGACGGTGTATGGGAGCCCGCGCACTAGGCAGCCACGAAATCCTGTCTGAGGCAGCCAAACAATGCTCCCAATTACACAGCAGCCAATTGGACGCGAGCAGATAAAGCGAGTGTAGGCGAATGTATGTGACTGCCATCAATTCCGCGCACTTATTGTAGCAGCCAAACATCTTTTTCACAGAATTACTTCTGATACGTAGTATACGTTGTTCGAGAAATGTCCAGGCTGCTATAGCTGGCTGCTCAAATGTTGGCTGCTGCAGCCACGCTGCCTTGTGCGCGATGAGTTGAGATAAGATGGCCAGTTCCGGTAGAGGCGCGCTTACCGTGTTTTACCCCACCAGTTTGTCCCCCTGGTGGGACAACGGATAATTTAATCCCCCTTAGTCCCACTGCGCTACAGTCTTGACGTCTAGTGGGTCCACGGGTAATTCAACAGATAATTTTCTTCCCCGTAGACCCACTGCACAATAAATGTCCTACTCGACCGTTCGAATAATTTATTTATTAAGAAAAGTATTAGCTGAAAGGATCGCATAGCTAACTATGAGCTATCTTCAGATGTTTCGAGATTTTTTTATAGGCAGCAAGGTATAATAACTCCTAGTTGGTTATGCTGCCCTAGTACTTTTCATTCAATAGGTATATGATGACCTGTTTGGCGCAGGGGTACTAAACCTGCCTTCTGCGCCAGAGGTCCCGGGTTCGATCCCCGGACAAGACAAATATTTGTGTGCATGAACATGTTTATTATATATTAATATGTATATTAAGTACCTATTATACCTAAGTGACAAATAAATAAATTATTGATTGATTGATTGATTGACCTATGTATTTACAAAAAAATATATAAGTTATATGTTTATCCGTTATCTAGTATCCATAACACAAGTTCTTCATGAAACTTAACGTAGGCCAGATCACAGAACAAGGAAAAGAGGTGAGCCAGATAATGATGTGTAATTGTAAAAAAAAAAAAAATTATATCAAGTAGTGGGACCATGGTTAAAGTGTACTCGTATCTCCACTAGGGGGTGGGGAGGAGCGTTGGTACCAAGGGTAAGTGCGGTATTGTCGTTTCAATTACCCGTAGACGCACTGCAGTGCAGTGGGACTACGGGGAAAAAATACCCGTGGACCCACCAGGAGGACAAACCGGTGGAACCACGGGTAAAACCTGGCGCTTACACCTTCAGCCTTATCATTACTTAACGTCAGGTATCATGAAGGGTAAGCATCTCCTCATTGTTCATAAAAAAAAATGTACTTAGGTAAGTATATGTTTTATCGCAGTATATCACTTGAGAAACTCATATAGCTCTGTGAGCAAACAAAACAATCTGCCTTCTGTGCCTTTGTGGCTTACCGGACCACAAAACATTTGCGTGAGCCAGACTCGTTCTTATGTGCGACCGTGATAACGTGTGGCGTTGTATCCACAGGGATTTCTAAGTTTCAATCACTGGCAATACTTCAAGAAACTATGAGCATTTTCCGTGTATGAGAGAGAGGATTTAAGAACTTAATACTAATTAAGTACTTACTATTAAAGTACTTGATTTAAGTAATTATGATTTTGGCCACTGAAATGTACCTACCATATCTTCTTTCAATCTGATTATGTCTTCGACTGCTTCCAATATGTTTTTTTTTACAAATAAAATTGGCAAGCATTTGCCCACCGACTGGCCTGATGGATAGCGAGCTGTGGCTCAAGATGAAGCATGTTGGCTTAAAAGTACCTAATCATTCTGCTTTTGAATAAGTCCAAAATGTAGCAATCAGGAAATACATCAGCAGGCAATGAATTCCAGTCCTTGGCTGTTCGGACCAGGAAGGAGCGGACGCATAGCGCTTCGTTTTGATGTATTATAATTTTAGGTAAGTTTAGCATTTGCTTGCCTTAAAGTGCTAATGTATTCGTTTAAATTCAGAATCAGTATCATTTATTCAGTCTAGGCTAGGCACTTGTGAATGTGAAAGAAGCTATGCCATTATATCGAGACATCTTGTTGAGAGAGAAACCGGCAAACCTCGACAAGGACTGTTTTTTTGTACCTTTCATATTTCGTGCAAAGTGCAAAGTCGTCATGTAGAAAATCATAGTACTCATTCATTAATTCAAATGTTGGCTATATAAAATTCCATAGGTAGTTCCACAGAACATTAAACACTCTTAACTTGTCTCTCTCGAAAACAAATTAATATTTTTAAAGCAATAAAAATTTACGTTATTAATTTGCCTATAAACACTTGACCATTCTGTCCATACAAAAATGGAAATCTCCTATATCGATAAAAAAAATGCATACCACAGCACTAGGGTCATGCGATGGAGCGCTCGGAGATATACCACGAATATGCTTCGTCGCTATATCGTTTGCAGTGTACTACTGTAATATCGTTATTATGAGAAGTTCTACTATTACCGATGAAAAGAAATCCCTCCATTGGCTACATTACACTTTTGGCTTCTCTCTCTGCAAGTAATAATAGCGCAAGAGGGCATTTTTCAATATTTTGGAAGCAGCTTTAGAACACACTCAGTCGGGGTTCGCGAGTGACTAAGCGACGCCATCGCAGGTTGCGGTTGACTATTGAGCATTTGCTCAAATTTGTGGCGCGCCTGCCCAGCCTACAAGCTACAAGCCCAAGCCCGCACGGGCATATGTATAAACGTGTATGACAATCTCGATGTACAAAACGAGCCCTTTCTGAAATAGTGGACATCTTTTGAAAGCTTTTAGTATTTTATGTGTGCACTGTCGTAGTGGATGGTTACTATAAATAAACATAATAAGTCCTCACCGCATTACATCGCCTAATGCACGATTTACACGGGTCAAGTGCAGTGGCGAGTGGCGAGCGGCTGGACAGTGAAACAAAAGACAACGTCAGATTTTATATGAATCCACTTGCAAGGCAGCTTGCAAGCCAATTTGACTCACCACTGTCCGATCGTATACCACTGTCCTAACTCACTGTACTTACCAACTTCGTGACGGACTTGGCTCGTGTAAATCAGGCATAACAAAAACTGTAGTAACAAGAACGTATAAAATAACACAACAATTGAAACACAATCGAAGTACAATTACAACTAAAATTAATTAGCAGCACGAGGCCCCGAATGCGAACCTTCCTTCTGTCCCGCCCACAACAACCCAGTAAATACTTTATCCCCAAATAAATTGTACATAAGCTGCACTTGATCACAGCCTGTGTATTGTGCTGCTCAAAGTTTTAGTCATTGAAACCCCTTAAATAACTGTGACCTCTGTGGCTTGACCTCTTTCTCGAGCACATAATAAATAAATAAATAATAAATAATTGCATACAATCACACCAATTCTCTAGCCCACGTTAAGTTTCATGAAGAACTTGTGTTATGGATACTAGATAACGGATAAACTTACTTATATACTTTTTTTTTGTAAATACATACATATTATACATATGATACACCCAGACCAAGACAAATAGACATGTTCATGCACACAAAGATTTGTCTTGTTCGGGGATCGAACCCGGGACCTCTGGCGCAGAAGGCGGGTTTAGTACCCTGCGCCAAACAGGTCGTCAAACATACAATCTAAAACTCTTAAAGTAACAGGCTTCTTCAGGGCAAACTCGCTCCATCTTAGACCTCATCTACACCCTTCGGCCAAATTGAGATCAAGATCCATTTAAAATTTAAAAAATAACGGTCTGAGAGCTCCAAGTTGCCTTTGTACCTTAGGACTTATCCTATACACATTATTGAACAAACATATTTTTTGTCTACAAAAGCTTAAAATATCAATTAAGTACTTGAGAAATAATTGGTTCCGTACATCTTGTTTTGGCACGCACTATTCATTGAAATAAAACGACTTTTACGGATATCAAACGCATCAGACATCACGTGACAACGGCTGCTGAAAAGATGCCGAAACGTCGTCGGGAAAATCAAGAAACCCCTAAAAATACGGACAATTACAACTTAGTTCGTGAAATATAGCGCGTTTGATATCCGTAAAAGTTGTTTTATTTCAAATAATTGGTTACTACCTTACGTCACCAATTAATTGTACAGTCGGGGGAACTTCCCGGTTGACCAGTAAAGTTTTTTAGGGTGCTATTTTAAAAAAACGTAATAGAAAGAAAGAAAGACAAAAGGCACCAAACAAAAATATTATGTCTAAAACTACTACCTAAACTATATAAACAAATTACAAACATATCAAATCAATTAAAGCATATCAAAACAATAAGTGTGACGGGCCAATCAGGACCCTGCCTCAGCTAAAATGCTGTTAATAATCAATTTTACAAATTGTAAAAAATATTATAACTGCTTTAACAAATGACAAAAAAAATATTCCTTTAAAAAAGTCACAAATATGTTATAAATATATATGACATACGTGCGCTTTGATAATTACAGCCTCTGCTTCGCCTCGTCTGTAGCTTTCAACTTATATCATAATGTACTATTTTGTCATTGAAATAAAATTACTTTTACGGATTCTTAAGCTTAGATCTTAGTTCATGATCTTAGTCTGGCGATTTCAATGAACAGTGCGCGCCAAAACTTAAGATGTACTTACGTATGTTTTGTAATTTATTTCAATCTAAGTAATCTAACCCAGGTTGCAGAAAAAGGCACTTTCGCATTTATCTTATTATCTATCACGAATTGTGCCTCTCTCAAATCTCTTTTTCTACATTGAGCAACACTGCCCTAATACATGTCCTCGATGGGATAAAACGATATGCTTTTACACGAGTCAGATTCAATTATCTTTAGCGAAGTAATAATACGAATCTATTGTTTGTTCTCCTATGTACAGTTCAAGGCACATCAAGGTTGTTATTTGTACCTTAACCGCGCCGTAATCGCGAATGGTATTAAATAGGTAAATAAATACATACATTATTACATTCACACGTCACAATAGGTAAATAAATACATACATTATTACATTCACACGTCACAATAGGCAAATAACTACCTACATTATTACATTCACACGTCACAATAGGTAAATCAATACATACATTATTACATTCACACGTCACAATAGGCAAATAACTACCTACATTATTACATTCACACGTCACAATAGGTAAAAAAATACATACATTATTACATTCACACGTCACACCCAATAACAAAAACTAGTCCCAAAGCAAGCACTGTGATTATTTAAGTAGCAAGAAACTTATACACGTATATAAGGATACCTCCTTTGACGACCTCCGTGGTACAATGGTACGTACACCGGTTTAAATTTCAAAGCGTCGTCGCCAACTCTGAGGTCCTGGGTTCGAATCCCGGTAGGGGCAAATGTTTGTATGATGAATTTAATATGAGCATTAGTACCTGAGTCATGGACGTTTATACTTTATATGTAAAAATAAATGTATTTATATCCGTAACCCTAGTATCCCATAACAGAAGCTTACAGTGCTTACTTTGGGGTTAGGTTAATCGGTGTGATATTTATTTATGTGTATATTATTTATGTGTGTGATATTTATATATGTGTGAGAAATATTTATTTAGTTAAGGATCGATGGTAGGATCGTAGGATCAAGGATCGAGCAAGTGGAGAAAACTCTCTAGACAGAAAAAGTCTTGATTATATCACTCATTCCCCCTTCGAAAATGCGTTTTTCCAAAATGTTTCCAATTTTTATACTTGTACATATATATTATATATGTTTTTATACAGACGAGTACATACTACAGGACCGGGTAGGCAGAGACTATTAACCGCCACTTCGCCCTTTTATAAACACAAATAATATAATACTAAGTTGATAATAATTTCTGAATAAACCAAAATCTGAAATCTGCCGTTCTATTCATAACTAAACGAAAACATCAAAGCACCAAAATAACCGAAGAGAAGATAGATAGTTTGCGGTAACAGGCTTATCTTTACAACCTACAATCTGTTTCCAGTACTAATAAATAAATCCAAACTTTATCCCTGAAAGAAGATCGCAACAATACCCCGAATTGACCCTATTTATCCCAACGTCGAGTAAATCACCCCTCTAACTAAAATATCTAATAACGCTACGAGCTACGAGCTACACTCTAGCGCCGTAGGCGGTAAGTAAACTACGCTCGTAGCGTAGGCGTTTAATATTTGTTTGAATTGTTAAGACATTCTCTGAGCTTCTTGTTTTGTTACTTTGTATTGCGTTGCTGATAAATAATTTCATAATTTAATCATCTATTAGAGCTAGCACAGACGACGGATAACGGAGGACTTTTTGTCCGCGACACGTCTTTATTGTTAACCAAATAAGATTCAACTTAGATCGCGTATATCGATGAAAAGTACGCGGTAGTCCTCGTTATTTATTCAACTTTATGTTATTAGTAATAAGGTCGTGTCGCGGACAAAAAGTCCTTCAATGTCCGTCGTCTGCGCAGGCCCTTAATAACATAATATTATAAATGTGAAAGTGTGTTTGTTTGTCCTTCCTTCACGCCCAACTAAGCAACCAAACGACTTGATATTTGACATAGAGTTAGTTGAAAGGACGGAGAGTAACAGTATTTTTATCCCGACATTCCCGGAATGGGAACCACGCGGGTGAAACCGCGGGCGGAAGCTAGTGATCTCTATAAAATATGGATGTTATTTAAACGGTTAGCAAAGTATTCGTATTTTGGTTAGCAAAAAATATAATCGGTTAGCTAAAATAGCTAGTTGGGCAGCAACTTATGGCCAGCAAATATTTCTAAATCAATCTGCAATTATATCATTCTGAACAACAGTATTTTTATACTAACGCATATTAATCAAATGTTGGTAAGCACTCGGAGAGTAAGCAAAAAGTTCAATTTTGTGCCGTTAAATATAAGTCTGGAAAAAATATTATATATGTCATGTACAAAATGGGCGCATCCCTTACAAGGATTACATTTTACTCAACAAATAATCGCAAAATATCAAGAATCATGCAAATCAAACACGTTAATTAATAACACTGGGATGCAACTTGGCTGCTACTAATCGCCGCTTAATCACCGAATGTCGCATGCGATTGGCTTCTCGCGTCACGTGCCCGCTTCCGTTCCGTCCACTGTTAACGAACACTGCTGATTTTTTCAATAAAAACACAATCCAATTATATTGGATATCAATATGTATTGCAAATCAAAATTTAAATATGCACACCAATCACTGCTTATTGAAATGTTTTCTCTGCTGCCCAATTGTATAATCTTGCTGCCCAAATAATTATTGTGGGGCGTGACTGTTTATTTTGCAAACACAGACATGCTACCTGCTTATGTTTAAATTTCTGACCATTATCATGATTGTTTACAGAAAAAGAATTGCTGCATGATTTTTATGATTGCTAGCAAAATGATTTTTAGGCCGTTTTTATTTGCTAACCTTTTTAAATTGCATACCCATTAATTACTTCTCTTAAAATATTAAATTTAAGTACATCTTATGTTTTGGCGCGCACTGTTCATTGAAATAAAACAACTTTTACGGATATCAAACGCGCTATATTTCCACGAACTAAGTTGTAATTGTCCGTATTTTCAGGTTTTTTAGGGGTTTTTTGATTTTCCCGACGTAACGGCACCTTTACAGCTGCCGTGGTCACGGGATGACTGAAATACGGACAATTACAACTTAGTTCGTGGAAATATAGCGCGTTTGATATCCGTAAAAGTTGTTTTATTTCTATTAAATTTAAGTTAATATTTTGAAGAGATATTCGTTTTTATATAAACCACTAGTTTGCCGCCCGCGACTTCATCAGTGCGGAATTAAAAAAAATGTAGACTCTAAAAGGTAAATAAATATCTAATTTGATGCAGACGTTCTGAAGTTTTGCGCGTACCTACATTTCGGCGAATCATTTTTATTTATACCACGTACAGTACTCCCAAAGTAATAATGCGCATAGAAATCTTCGTCACTGTTCGGCAACGGTCGTATTCCCCGAGCGTCGGAAGACGATATGTATACCGCTACCGCCTACCGCCATCTCTTAACGCAATATTGTTTAATGTCAGTTTGTATCGGCGCAATGTTGTTATATGTCATTTCGTACCGCAAACCTTTTAAAACAAGCTTGTCTTTTGACGGAAGTTTTGTGGCGTCATCGCTCAATCATTCACTCAAACAAGATTTTTATCAATCAAACGTACTACGACGTCTTGTGTCAAATAAAGTCAAGCTTGTAATTTAAACAGTATTGAAACAAAAGGAAAACAAAACGTTCTTACGACATGACGGTTTCTTAAAGATGGCGGTAGGCCTGCTGTAGAGAATATTCAAAACTGCTGTCAGGAATATGCAAAAGATTTTCCCGGACGAGGAAGTCCGCAGAAAAACCCTTTCATTGTTATGAAGAAATGACCAACCGGTCAACAGCTATTTATTCCTTACGAGGTACCGGGGTCACTATGAACATTTTTTGCAAGATTCATGATTTTATTTATTTACTAGTTCATGTCCGCCACTTCGTTCCCGTGGTCTTAATGTAGCTACCATCATCTGTCTGAACTCTGACATCATAACCGAAATGTTTTCAGCATCGTTGTGTTCCAGCAGTTAGAGATAAGAAAGCCAATTCCTCACTGATTGAGAATGTCGGGAGAGTCAACATCAGGGGCCGAATTCTGCTAATGCTTAGTCACAATCGTATTCCAGTGGTGTTTCAATGGTAGTGCTGTTTTACACAGTTCTTGTTACAACAGTGTAAATAAACACTTCTATTGAAACACCATTGAGAGACGATTATGAGAAAAATTTAGCAGCATTGACCCCCTGGTACGATGAAGGCTAATATTTTCCCAATTGTACACAAAAAACCTCCCGAGTAAAGAAATGTGAGGATTGTGATCTCAAAAATTAATGTCCCGTAATGTTCTATCCACGGTCTCGTATTTATTTATGCTGGTATTAAACCAGCATTCTGTATACACCCGCAGTTGCCGGTCGACCACGTTCAGTAGGCCTGGCACGAATAACTTTCGAGTAAGTATCCAGGAAGTAAAGAAAAAAAAATACATATTGAGCAGAGTTCCTACCGGACGTAGGAACTACTTTTCCTATACAGTTTTTGATATTACGTGCTCGATATTTACTCGATACTATTTCGATATTTTTCGTGCTAACTCTATAGGCAATATTCGCGTGCGCTCGGTCTGGGGCCCATTCCTGCTAATGCTTAGTCACAATCGTATTCCAGTGGTGTTTCAATGGTAGTGCTGTTTTACACAGTTCTTGTTACAACAGAGTAAATAAACACTACTATTGAAACACAATTGAGAGACGATTATGACAAAAATTTTAAATAGCAGAATTGACACGCTGGACAGTCTCGCACGTATAGGCTTACGTCGCCCATTGATGGCCGTTCAATCAACTTCCGCCTTGTACAGCTGTGCTAAAGTGACGCTGTCGTCATGACATGACATGACTGATGTCAAATAGTATTGCAAATGAGGCGATCACTGGTGTTTCATCTTTTGATGTCGTGGATTGCATAGATAATAACTCTCCTAGTAGGTACTTAATTAAATATGAATCTCATCTCATATCTGTGTTTTAATTATTGTTCTGGGTTATTTCAATCAAGGTTAGTATCCTTCACAACTTTTTTGTTCGAAGCTTTACTTACAATGTGTCATGAAATCTGTTGAAATTAACTAAACGAGGCACTTCATTCAACACACAAACTCGCTGGCAAGAATGGCAACCCAACTTTTTATAAAAAATATTTTATTTCAACACAAACCATTATTTTAAGGGAAGAATTTCCTCCTTATTATTTGTGGAGTACAGTCTATTTTCATTCAGCAAGTAAATCTGTTGCATTTTTGCTACAAACAATTTTTTATTGGACGCGGTGCATCCCACACCCGCCCACTTCGTTATGCCTGCGCACAACAATCGGGGAAAAACAGACAGTATGTCTATTTTTAGATTTCCGTTATATGTATATGACATAAGCTGTTCCTTTTAATCATACTGATATATAAATGTATGAAAGTTTGTATGTTTGTTACACAATCGAGCAAATCCAATTTTTGGATTTTGATGAAATTAGGCACACAAATATTGAACATGGATTAAAACACAGGGCACATTTTATCCCCATATTTCCATAGGAATCGAAACCACGGCTGGTGGAACCGGGAGCAGTAACTTGTCTTATTATAAATCAGATTTCTATGTTCTAAATAAGAAAACCCCTTCATTAAAAAAATTTACCCCTTATTTCACATCGAACTTCTACCACCATTTCCAAATATTTGTTGTACTTACATTAAAACAAACTATTCAGCTATATAAATGAGCAAATAATTTATAATGTAGGTATCCGATAGTTTTCAGCGCCAACAACCTATCCAACTTGTAAAGGAAGGTCGCAAATTAGGATCATTCTGACCCACGCAAATTCCAGGTACGAAAAGTACCCAAGTACCTACTAAATTAAAGAGGTTAAAGACCTTTTTACCACGCCTAAGTAGGCTCGTTTCCTTGCAGGTAAAGAGTTTTCATGCCTCATTTCCATTGCCATCTCCTTAATATTTTTTTATGTCTGAATATGAGGAAATTTTATTACGCTGAGTGAACAAAATGAACTGTTATGTATGGTACTAAAAAATACTGATTTGCCAAAAGCATAAACATCAGTTCACATGGAGACATGTCGGATCCGATTTGCCGGATCTGATTATTAGTCACAATGTTATTTATTCATTTTATTATCCGGTTTTAAAATCCGACAAAAATCGGATCCGGCTAAACTTGCCTTCCGATTTTGCGACTGCAATCGGATTCGAGCGTCCGCCAAAATACCGGATCCGGTTCAGTGGAAATAGTACTTTAATACCTACATGCGTTCACACGAAGATTCGATTTGCCGGATCCGATTTTTGCAGGATCCGACATAACGGAATCTTAAAACCGAAAATCAGCAAATCAGATCTCAATGTGAACGTATGATACAATACGACACTAAAGTAGCCAGCCACATTTATAACGATTCCCTTAAGCTCTGTTAAGTTAAAAACTGCGGTTAAAACGAAAATTTATTATTTGCCAAGGGTACAGCGGCCAAAATTTATCTTCTACTGTACCCTCAAGGGAACAGTCAAGAATACAGAGAAAAACAAAGGTCAACTAAATATAATGGCATATAAACGTGCAATGCGATCATAACTCAGTCTATCTGCTAACCTTTTCACGAGTAAGCCGCTGAACCAATTTTAATGAAAGGTCATTCAAGCTCCATACATTTATGGGCCCTTTTCCAAAAGTGCTGCTTACAAAAAATTGGTACTTCTGGTAAGAACTGGTCGTTTGGAGCAATAGTTGATATGGCACGAAAGTTGTAGGATTAAGTCACGGTATACAAGTTCCAAGATTAACCATTTTCTTACATTCCTTCATTTCGAAAAAGGCTAAAAAGAAAAATATTAATATATATTGCTAAAACTAATGATCCGAAGTCATTGGGAGACTAAACTATTAGTAGCCCATCATTAGCCCATTTTTAACCGACTTTATTATACTACAGAGAAAGTGATTGCCAAAAAAAAATTCCAAAATGCCAAAAAAGCATAGGATACTTTTTATTCCGCCACCACGCGAAAACAGACCGCGCTATTCCACGCGGGCGAAGACGCGGACAGGAGACGTATTTTTATAAAGTTTGAATTATTATTCGCTTATGGAATCGCGAGATTAGCATGCAAATGCTAAAAACCGTATTTTTGAAATTCTTATTCGCATTCGAATCTGCAACGTGTGGTCCTGGCCACAAATATATAGGTCCCGACCACATCATTTTTCTTCTTCTTCTTTCTTAATTATTTGTGTGCTCGCGATAAAATTCGCGAATTTTGCCAATGTCAAGTATATTTTTTAGTATTTATAGAAATAGTACGGTAGATTGAGTTAAAAATTGAGCCTAACAAACACGTGTTATTACGAAAAGAACTCGGTTGAAACTCGTCATTTTTGATTCGAGCGATAGAAAGTTTGGCGTTTAGCATTTAATGTCATTTTCAAATAGACATTGACATGACGGATAGCTTGACAACTAAAAAACGTTTCGTTTCACATGAGTCCGATGCAGTATCGGTTTTTGAAAATCTATGGAGAGTTAGCTTCCGGTTTTTAAATATTCTGCGTAAAATTAAATAAGTTTATGAAAACGGCAACACCGTATTCGAGTGATTCAAAAATACATATCCAGGCCTCCTCTAGTAATATTTATTACTAGGCCGGGCGCGGTTTCACCAGCGTGGTTCCCGTTCCCGTGGGAATTTTGGGATCATTTATAGCCTATGTTACTACTTGGGGTCTAAGGATTCTCTATACCAAATTTCGTCAAAACCGGATTAGTAGTTTTTGAGTGTATTCGTTACATACAAAAATACAAATCTTGCCTCTTTATAATATTATTATTATAGTATAGATAATAATTATAATAATTGCATACAATCACACCAATTATCTAGCCCACGTTAAGTTTCAATAAGAACTCATATACTTTTATTGTTGTAAATACATACCTTATAAGTATATATTAAACACCCAGACAAAGATAGATAGACATGTTCATGCACACAAATATTTCTCTTGTCCGGGGATCGAACCCGGGACCTCTGGCGCAGATGACGAGTATAGTACCCCTGCGCCAAAGTCGTTAAACATAGCTAGGATACTTAATTTTTATCCCGGTCCAATGTTCCACAGGCATATTCGAAATATCCACACGGACCAAGTCGCAGGCGAACCAAGTATATTATATGAATATTTTTTTCGCTACGGTTGTTCTTAATTGAAGTTTTGTGTTCCTCGTAACAAAGTGACTCGTCTAATTGGCCCCAGCTGTGCGTGTTAATAGCCCGAAATTAGCAAAAAACCTACTGGGAGTTGAGTTATTGCAAAAACTGTTACTCAGTGCTTTATAACGGACTGTAGTTGACTTTTAACAGTGCTTTTGCTTTTATAGTATAAAAATAGCATTGATAACATTTATCAATGCTATTTTTATACTTATGATAAATTTATCCTTATACATAATAAGTTTTATTCAAGAATCAAAATGATAAATTGCACATTCGCGAAATTTTAAATGGAGTTAAGAATAACTTCTCTTTTTTTTTCTTTTCGTCTTTATTTAATTTGGGGCTTTTATCCTCATGGATACGTCAGCCCCATCGTATCTTCTCCAGTATCTCACCCAACTACTTAAGATTAGGTAACAACAAGGTAAATTAAATTTTACAAGAGTACACAACTTTTGAGCTAGTTTTGATGTTGGTTCTGCTAGAATGTTTTGTATTAATCCTACATTTTGATTATTTAGGTTGTATTCCTCAAACAGTGATTCCCTTTCAGCCCTGTTCTTGACACAATCCATCAGCATGTGTTAATGTGTTAATAAGTTTTATTCAAGAATCAAAATGATAAATTGCACATTCGCGAAATGTTAAATGGAGTTTAGAATAACTTCTCTTCTGAATTATTATTTTGCGTGAAGATAGTATATAACGTTTTGCTTAAGTTCTCCAAGTTACTACAGCAGATTTGTTTTATAAATAAACATATTCCTCGAATTTATTCGATTTGTTCGAATGCTCAAGATTACGTCAGACCGCAAGACAGGAAGAAAGTGGCAGACATTGATATGCCCAACTCAGTTGGAAGGTACAGTCGAGGAAATTCCCGGTTATCCAGAATAGTTTATTTGGGAAACATTTAAATAGTAACATGGTTATAGAAATAAATTATTATTTAAATAAAATATATATTAATGTTCTTTTATAAGTGATATTAAAAAAAACTATAAACCTATTACTTTTTTAAATATCGATCCCTAAATAAACTCTTCAACTTTCTTCTCTCTCTTCTTCAACCGGAAAGATCGGTCTTTTGTACAAAATACTTTATTGTACAAAAAAAACCGAGCAAACAAACAAAACAGACTGTATAAGATGACACAAAAGATCGCCTTATTGCTAGGAAGGTATTTCTTCCAGGCAACCTTGAGTAGGAAAGTATTAGGTGAATTTGGAGAATTAAGGAGCGTAGTGGAGGAGAAAACGTAGGTACTTTATGACTAGTTATACTTAGGATAAATATATTCGTTACATTAAAATAAAATTATTTGAAAGAAACAAATTATTTGTTTGTTTTCTACTAGGAAAATGTGGATTACCAGCAATTTCAATGGCCCCTGTGATGGGTCAGTATTGACTAAAAATAACTTGCCAATTGAGTAAAGTTTCAGTTCTGGGTTGCGATTGCGTAAGGTAATCGTATTTATTTGACAGTTCATATCGTATTCAATCGGCTGCAATTTGTATGGAATGACATTTAATATGCTACAATATGATCTGTCAAATGAATACGATTGACTTTACGCAATCGCCTAGCTGGTATCTTAAAGTTTAAATATAAATATTATATTTCCATTTTTCAGCAATAAACCCCTCTAATCGTTATTCAAGTTCGAGATGGATTATCCTTAATGAAGGTAAAACCAAGATTCATTCGAGATTTATATCAGAGCCAACGATAAAGTCTTTAAAAGTGATTAAATTTAACATTAATTTTATAAAAAATACTCGAAAAGTTCTTCTGCCATCATTAATTAATGTTGGGATTCGTTGAGCTCTTTTACCTGACAATGTCTTTGTCTTTGTGGGACTAATTAATGATATAAATATTTCTAATGAATGCCATCACGTCAGCGATTCTGGAAAACGAAATATTTTTCTCTAAAAATACTTGGGTACTTTAAAATTGTTATTTGGTGGCTCAGAAAAGAAGAGGTAGGTAGTTTATAGATAGAATCTATTACTCTCAAAATATAGTTCAACCGATGAATAAGTTTTTGAATAGGGTTTTTTAGACTTGTTTTTAATTTCAGATACTATTCTACTAACACTAAATTGATCTTTATGATTAACACTATCGATTGCTACCATTAAAGTACACCATGTTATTTTTCTCATTCCGTGGTTCGATTCCCGGAGCAGGTCAATAATTTTTCAAAAATCTTTGAATGCAGTTAAAATTATTTTTGAATTTAGCTGTTTATTTTTAAAATTAAGCATGTTACATCTTAGACCACATCCTGTTTAATAAGCACGATGGTGGTCAAATGCCTGTTCAGTTACTTGTAAAAAAATAATAATGAAGGAATGTTTGCTTTGAGTAAAATTTGCTCACATCAATATTTAGGGTACTTTCCCTCCAATGACTGTCTTTTTTTCTACCCTGTATAAGTAGGTACAGCTCATAATTTGTCGTCTATTCGTTAAATCTAGACAACGATCATTTTCAGTCAATCTGTCTGTTTCACGTCTCGTCCCTTCACGGTTGGGTCAATTAATTTATCATGGCTGGGATCTTATTCAAGCACAAAGGATTAATTGATAACAATTATGCGCCATTGATGGGACCCTCAGAGGAACGTCTCACTCACATCTGACGGTATTAAGAGACCAGACAGAGACAATATAGGTACCTACCATTGATTGAGATGAATAGCGCCCGCCCAGTGTCGAAACAAGATATGGGCTTACCACCATCTTTTAGCGCAGTATTATTTCAATCATAGGGTAACCTGGTCTAGGAGTACGCACTTAAAGTTCAAAGTGTTATAAAAAAATAAAAATGGAATCAACTAGTTATTTATTACGTCCACAATTTTAACATCTTTCATGAGATAACATAAAAAGTAACACAATTAAGTTTTATTTCTCAAAAAATCCAAAATAACAAAAAATGGGAATTGCGTACTCTTACAAGTACCATTGGGTAAGAGTACGCGTCTACGCCGATAAGAGTACGCGGGCCATACAATAATTTGTTTTTACTTGCAGAGCCGGCAAATAAAATTTCCAAGTCCCTCATAAGTCGTACAAGCCTCATGCCACCATTCGGAACATTTTGAACATCCTATCCACTCTTCTGCGGGGGGGTCTACGTAGATTTCAGTACAAGCTGGGCAGCTCCAAACCTTTTTTTTGGCATTTTCTTTGGCACTTTAAAATGTTTTTTGGCCCTTTTAGGAAGAGATTTTGGATCTGATTTTGAAACAGTCTTTGATAGATTATTTGCTGGATTCTTTAATATATTATTTGGTACTTTCTTTGAAGCCAAAGACTCCTCGAGAATCAGTTTGTATGGAGACCCACTCAAAATATCCGACTTTGCTCTTTTACGGCTAGATCTTGAAAGACATTCTGCTCGTGGTAGGGGGGCTACATCTTCTAGAGGTATACGAGGCGATTCGATGCTTTGATTATGAAGACAGGCAAGTGGTGTATGCGCTCTATCTGTCTCAACGAACGGAAAATATGTATAATTTTTTAAGGCTGAGGGCTGCAGAGAATGGCCGGGAGCGTTATTCTCATTTTGGACCAAATTATTAGTCGGTTGGGAAATCTGTGCTCCATTAGATTCTGCCAAAGGTATATTTTGTGCAAAGTTGTCAGCCGATGGGGCAATCTGTTCTTCACAAGATTCTGTTAAAGATTGATTTTGTGCAAGGTTATCAGCCGATTGGGATACTGTCAAAGGCATATTTTCTGGTAGATCAGTTGATTGAGATATCTGTGTCTCATGAAATTCTGTTAATGGCCTTTCAGTTACTGCACTAGCTAAGAAATCTTCTTCTCCAAAAATGTCAGGGTTAAATGGTTGAATTCCGGATATCTTGAAGCTCTGTATGGCATTTGCTGGAGTAGCTGCTTTAAGGTAAGCCGAAGTTAATATTTGTGCAATTTGATAAACGGTTATCACTCGACCAGGGTGATTACGCATCCATTTTTCACACTCTGATGCATAAAAAATCTTGAGGCTATTATGGATGCAGCGATCGAGTGGCTGAGTCTTGTGACTGCTGTGAGGTGGGATTGTTAAGGCGTGAATGTGATTTTTCCGGAAGAAATGAACCGCGTCTAAGGTGCAGTGTGACGTGTGATTATCCAGTATTAATAATACTGGATTGTCTTTGTTAGGCTTTGCGTGGTCTTTAAAATGAGATAACCAGTCAACAAATAGAGAACTATTTATGTAACTCGAGTCTGACACCATTCCTATAGAGGAAGGTGGGGCTCCATCCAAAAGCTCGACCTTCATACGTTTGCGTGGAAATATAAAGGTTGGAGGAATAAAATTCCCTGCAGCGTTGACCGCAGTTACGAGTGTTACATTAATGCCACGTTCAGCACTGGAAATCTTGTTGACGCAACGCTTCCCTTTTGTAGATATTACCTTCGGAGCTTTATTTGGCACTGTGGAGATTCCGGTCTCGTCCATGTTATAAATTGCATGAGGAGGGAACTTGAAAGTGTCTAACAACTTTGCCAGATTTTCGAAACAGCGATCGCATTGGGGTTTATTAAAACCTATTGCACGAGCAACGCTGGTAGAGGTTGGTGCACGTAACGACAAATCTGGGTGACGTCTCAAAAAAAGTCGAAGCCACTCTGTACCAGCCATTTTTTTTTCTCTATTAAAACGATGTTCTAATCCATTCATTTCAGCAAAACTATAAGCAATTTCTCTTATTTTTTGAGTGGTTAATCCATAGAACATATAATCTACTTTTTTTATATAGTTGCATAGCTCAGTTTCCATTTCACTGGAGAAGGTTTGGGAGTACCTGCCCAAGCTTAAAGCTGGAGACGATCTCTTTAGTCTTTTCCGTAAAGTGGCTTCATGCATCCCCAATGATTTGGCAACTGCCCTCTTTGACTCGCGTGTCTTAGCATCGAGCCACTGCTCTGGAGTACAAAGAATTCTTTCGCTTTTTCTTTGACGTCTAGACATCCTGTGTACAAAATGAACAATTACCTATAAATTACACATTACATTCACGAGTTCTTTAGCTGAATGGCAAAAATGCAGTAACAAAACTAACTAACTTAAAAATAATTACGTGTAAGAGTACGCGAGTACTCTTATAAGTTACATAACTGCGCACTCATACACACTCTAGCCAATTCGTAAACAAGCGGAATTCAACGCCATCTCTTGGCGTTGACCGGAATTACGCTCACTGCATTCGATAGGTATCGTCCTTAAGAACTTCACAAGTTTACTTTGTTTCTACAAAAAAATTGCATTCTTGTCTCAAAAATACGTTCAAAATGGTAAAAATATTTAATACTTTGAGCAAAAATCTTTAAACTTACGTATTTTCTGTTTTCATCCAGATTTAAATTTTTTTTCGCACAGCACTTGTTACACCAATTAACATCCGAATACGACTGAAGTTAGCCGCGCATCGTTAACAACTTCACGGCTTTTGGTGTTGCGTACTCTTATCGGATGCGTACTCCTAGACCAGGTTACCCTACCATGCTATTTCGTACTACGAATCTCGTAAGCTTGTTTTTTGACAGAAGTTTTGTGACGTTTTCGGTCTAACATCGCCTCCAAAGTGTAAAAATGTAACAACTTAATAAAAAAAACAAAACGCAAACAAACGTTCCTAGGACATGATGGTTTCTAATAGATGATGACAGGCCTGCAGGGGCCCAATTCTCCTAATGATAACTCTAGAAAAATGGTCTACATTTTTAAACAAATGTTCATTGAATTCTACTAATCCTACTCAACTTATCCTACTTTCCGTTCCTATCCTATCCTTCTATATTTTAAATGCGAAAGTTTGCGAGGGTGTTTGGATGGACGGATGTTTATTCTAAACGTTAAAACTACCTACTAAACTGGGAACGTAACGTCCAAGTGTCGTCGGCATCGACATCGACTTCATTTGACAGATGGTAGTGACATATCTCCTAATCTTTGGTAAGTTTTCATTTGTGTCAAAAAGAAGCAGCAAAGTGTTACATCCATCTGTCAAATGAAGCCTATTTCGATGACGACGTCACTTGCGTGGTACGGCCCTGATTTGGTTGAAATTTAGCACACTAAAGTAGATAGCCTTGATTTAAACAAAGAATACTTTTATCCCGATATTCCCACAGGAACGTGAACTACGCTTGTACCATATAAACGTAACTTTGATAACTTTAAGATATTAACAGCCGGTTGCACCAAAACTCATTTTGCGAGATCATAAAAAGTATGACGTAAGCTTGTCAAAGTTGTTAAAAAGAATTATGGAATTTGAAAGGTTTTGACAAACAAATAACGTTATACATTTTACGAATTCGTAAAATGAACTTTGGTGCAACCGGCGGTATGACTTTGTGATAATTGTTAAACAAGTCTCCTGTGACATGAGACAAGTTCTTGTTTAACAATTGTCACCTAAAAATTGCATTGTAAAATGCAAAATTAAAAAGTTACAATATTATGACTTTCATAAAACTTCTACCTTATTCAAATCCTTACATTTTGTCACACAAGACAAGAATGTTTCAAACTAGTTTATATCTTCAACAAATGTAAAGAATGTAGAGAATTTCAGACACTCTAAAGATTCTTTTTACGAGAAAGTATTATCATAATATTTAGTACCTAGCTCAAAAGTCGCTTCACTCCTATATTTGGTCGTATATTATCTACTTTATTATAATAACGCCATACATCATTTTGTAGACTCTCCAAATGGTCGAGTTCAATGTTGCCGAAGTAATCTCCACACACACTTGTGAAGGGTTCGATTCAGTGAAAAATAAATCTTTGGTAAACCTTTTTACTGAATAAAGAGGGGGAAAATTATTTCAAATACTCCGTTTGGAACCAGCGCGTGAAAAGGCAAGCGACCTAGAATTCTTTTCATTTTCAAGTTTGGTCCATTCAGCATACTTCTCAACAAGTTTAAACACCTCTTTGGGTTCAATTTCTAATGGGGATACATATTTTATTTTATACGGGTTGTTTGGTAGTTTAACCGCCTCTGTGGTCTAGAGGTTACAACCACCGGTATCAGACCCAGGGATCCCAGGTTCGATTCCCAGCGGGGGTACACATTGTATTCGGTTTGGTTGGTGGTAGGACTTGTTGTAAGTCCGACTGGCTAGCTACCACCATCTTATCTAAGTCTGACGCCATAACAACAATGTTTTCAGCATTGTTGTGTTCCGGCATTAGAGATAAGATAGCAAGTCCCTCAGTGGTTGAGGGTTCCGGGAGAGGCTCGTTTCCATCTTCAGCCTTATCAATACTTAACATCAGGTATGATGAAGGCTAAGAGTATCCCCGTCGTAAAATTAAAAAAATCTTTATTTTAGTTCTTACTCCGCCTGGCTAACTACCGCCATTTTATTTAAATCCATCGCCAATCGTCATAATGTTTTCAGCATTGTTTTCTGGCAATTAGACCGAATATGCTCCTCAGTGGTTAGGGAATCCGTGAAAGGCACGATTCCACCTGCAGCCTTTAATTCGTCATTTGCTTGCAGGACTCCGCCGGTTATGTCATCCCGCCGAATACCTTAAGAAACTACAACAGCAACTCCAGGGACGTCCCAGGCTACCTCCAGTTCTAAGCACACCACGAGGCGGTCAAGGTATCATAACCCTTCCTTGTATATTTGTTGACCTCGCGTTCTTTAACATCAATTTGTTCGTCCGCAAAATTTGAATATAACGCACAACCATTTTTTGCCCATTATATTCCATTATTTTGGTCCAAAACGTGAGGTCAACAAATATACAAGGAAGGGCACGATACCTTGACCGCCTCGTGGTGCTGCTTAGAACTAGAGGTAGAATGGGGCGTCCCTGTTGTTGGCTGTACTGGTATCCCGAGAACAATGGAATATCTATTGTGTCTCATAAGCCACGGCCTGACACGTTGACATCAAATTTCTTCATTACACCTACCTAACGGAGCGTAGCGGAAAAAATATATTTTAGGAAGACCCAGTAATACCGAACTAAAATCTGTGTTGAAAATCAAATGTAGCAGTGAAGGCCATTAAAATTGAAATATTACATGTGATCTAAAGGTATGGCCTAATGATACGTGAATAGTCAGCTCATTTAGCTTTCCATCTTTGCCATGTAAACTTCGAAGTGGCTGTGAAGTTAGCCTCAAATTAGTTAGGCATTAGGTATGACGTATCCCAAAGTCTCAATTGAACTTGGATTTAGATAGACAAAGCCTCTAGTAAAGTTTGTCATGCCATACCTCTTATATTCGTATATTGCGCGGCGTCTTTACTTCAGTTTGCCCTAAAAATAGCACCAGACTCTAAAATACATTACTTCCAAATACATTCTCTGTGCAAAACCGGAATGTGTGCAAAACCTAATTCGGATTCAATTTCACTGTAAATCGAATCGAAAGGATTAAGTGTTAACAGACGAATTTCGTTTACGGAATCCTATTTCAGTCATGGGTTATGGGTTCCATATGAAAGCATATACCAAGGTCTCTTCGGCAATCAAGCTCAGTCACCGTTACATTGAAATCAGAACAAACAAACGTTCGTGAGGTCAATAATTAATGTTCCCTGCTAATGTAATGACTCGCCGTTATTACAACCAGAAGATCCTTTCAAGTTAACTTATGGTAAGTCTGTTTAAAATTAGTTATTTTGTGGGTTACGTAGGTACAATTTTATAACTGGCCTTTACAATATGTGTTGTGACTTGAATCATTGACAAATTGAGAAAGGGAATGCTATTTAAATGAAGTCTTTTCTACGTATCACCTTACGTAGGCGTGTATTGAATTATAGATGGTGTTACAGTTAGGAAAAAATATCTGTTATAAATTAATGGATGAATATGTATATTGTGTATGTATTAAAAAAAAATATATAAGTATGTTTATCCATTATCTTGTATCCATAACACAAGTTCTTCACGATACTTAATGTGTGCTAGATAATTGGTTTGATTGTATGGAAATATTTATTTATTTATAAATATTTTTATCAGTTAATTTTATCTGTTGAAAATATTAGTTGATATTATCAATCTTATCATAGAATTAACTGTTTTTTTTTTATTTAAACCTAGTGAGTCAATGAACTTTCATTCATACATTAACAGGCTTATCACTTACTTATGCTTCAACTGACTACCTACTTACGTTACGACTAATAATATTGAATCGACTAATGAACTGTTAATCATATGTCCGAATCGACTAATGAACTGTTAATCATATGTCCGAATCGACTAATGAACTGTTAATCATATGTCCGAATCGAATAATGATAATTTTAACTGTTTATGTTGATTTCAATTATTGACCGTTAATTATATTTTTATTTATTTGTTAATTGTAATTAATATATTTAACAACTCTATATTGAATGTACGAGTATATACAAGGCAGTAAATCCTACGTTAATTAACGAACGAAGGTTGTTTTTCCACAATCAGAGCTAACAAATGTAAAGACTGAAAAAAGTGTTCAAACTTGTAAACATTGTTTTCAGTACTAACAATCCCAAATTCTTTTTTTTTCTCTAAACGTTTGAATCAAACTACCAATTTTTATCAAACTAACTACTTGTTAATTGCTACCTCTATGCGTATACCCAAAGCAAATCGAATTAAAATAGTGATGACTGTGCAGAATGGTCCCGTCATAATTACATTTTCCCGTTAACGAATAAATCACCGGGTATCGATTAACGCCACCAAAAGCTTCGAATAAAATAGCTGCTGTCATCGCACAATATCGATAAATAATCATCCATCCATCCATCCATCCATGGATATAAAAGCCTAGCCCAAGCATGGGCGGCTTTTATCGATACCCGTAGCTGGATAACGTGACACTACAAAGGTCGGATTCCACCAAGAGCGTGTACCGCACTTATGTACGCACATTTGATTGAGTTTTCAAATAGTGCGTGGCTCTATGTCCACTGCTTAAGTTTTGGGAATTTTTTGTAAGCGAACAGTGCCTCAAACTACATTATTCTAAAGACATTATTGTGTTGATACACCAAACATTGTAATGAAAAAAACACAAGTAACAAAATTAATATTAAGTGGATAGTAAAAAACGTTCCCTCCTTCTCTGCTTCTCTGCGAAATTCAATAATTTGATTTTCATTATATCGAACACGGTGTGTCTATAAAAATCATTCCTTTTATTTCAACATAAAAACTGCTTTATTTAATGCTACCTATTGTGAATTTTACACAACTACTTTTTCGAACTACCGTTACATCGCGCTACATCAGTAGCGCGATGTTTCATTGTATCGCTGGCTTAATGGTGCGATGTAACGGTAGTTCGAAAAACTCTGTTGCGGAAAAACCGTACAGCGATTGCTCATTAGTTTGTTAGTATGTTGGTTCGAAACGCCTACTGTTGTCCCTTTAATTAATAATCTCATTATACCCTCAAAGCCGTAACGCCTGCCGCAAAAATTTGTCTGATTTTTTTTGTGTAAAATTCACAATAGGTAGCATTAAATAAAGCAGTTTTTTTTTGTTGAAATAAAAGGAATGATTTTTCCATAACGTCCATAATGCAAAGTCGCTGCAGTTGGATGGGATTTGTGCTATGATTCTGTAATCGGACCGACATGGTGGCATGTTCATATAAGTACCTTTAAACCTCGATATGCCTATGGTGCCCAGTGGACACCTCTGGAGAGACTTCAGCACTATCGAATCAAAGGCTTCCTCGTACTTAGTCCACAATCGCCAATCAAAGTGGCAGATAATACTCCTAGGTCTTCTGTTAACCTGCCGCAGAAACCAGTATAACTCTTTCCCTGCACGAGATACAGAATTATGCCCATACAAATAAAAACTACACTCATTGAGATCTAATATAGGTAGAAAAGTGTTACACCACTTGGGACTAAACCGCCCATTGTCCTTTAAGTTAGATATCATTTTTATTAACTTCAGTGACTGTTGCGGGTGTAATGCGCTTAGGTAAGCATAATCATAACCATTTTTATTTGCGAATAAACACGGTATATATAAGATGTACCTACCTAACAGTTTAAAAAATGAATCCATACATGTTTAGCCAAAAGTCATATGCAAATATAATATTTTTACATTCTACAGTAGCATTATATAAAACCAGAACAAATTTCGTTCAAAGAGATTATTTAATTTGGAAAAATACTTTCAAATCATAAAAAACATATGACAACAACCAATTCTTTAAATGTCTCTTAAAATTATAAAGATTTAATGTTTTTAACTCTTTGGGCAATTTGTTAAAAAAAATTACAGACATAGTCAGGTTGCTACTATTATATTGCAATGTTTTTGGTGTGACATGAAGTACCAATCTATTTGGAAGCAGTTTCATTATCAGAAACGTTGCCGATTTTTGTATAGTTTTACTACTATGGTATTTAGTTGGGTGAGCCTGGGCTAATTTAAGAACTATTTAAATTTTTTTTAAACTCATTGAAACACTCACAGATCTTTTGTTTATCTGTTATTATAATATTGTTGCTCTCGAGTTTCTTTGGTAGTGAAACTTCCTTTATTTTGTTGTTATAAGAATATCAATTGCCTTGCCTTACCCACATTGATCTGTTTGGTAGATCTTACGGTAATCAAACCAATAAAATTATCAAAATTCAAACACAGAATTGGAAAAAGCAAATGTTTTCCTATAAGTAATATGAATCCGGACATTTTCATATGAAATTTACAATAAAATAAAAAATCAGTCAATTCATGAAAAGTGATGCAAGTGCTGACTGACACACTTGACTTCTAATGGATACTAAATTAGCTTTAGTGTTCAGTTGTGTACTGTGCGTACAGCTACAAAGCTTCATCATCGTTATTTGATATCATTAAACACAACAAAATGTTACTGGCAAAAATGATCCCAAATACCTCTTATTTGGTCCTTATTATATTTTATATTATAAAGTTCTTAGTTTAATGAAAATACTTATTCTTTTGAAGCTGAGCGGAGTACCTACTCAATGATTTTAATTTTAAAAGCATACTCTAGACCAAATTGAGTCCTTGATCTAATAAGTTTCCACGTCAATAACCGTTGAGTGCACGCCATTGATTCACGATTTCTTTAATAAATCCAAAGTGAAGCTTCCTGGTATAAAAAAATCGTCTAATGCAAGTTTAACTTACTGTGGGTTCCGTACTACTTACTGAATTTGTGGGACTTAGAATGCATTTTCCCATGGGAATATGAAATTTAACCGCATAAAAGTATTTAAATATTGATACATGTTGTAATTCATATACAGTCACTCTACTACATACATACACATTTTTTTTACTCGATTCTAGTGGTAATTACCGATCCCAAGATATCACATCGTAGGGCTAGATGAAAAATAGTTTGTTCTAACTAATAAGTATCACACAACACACACACACACACACGCACACACATAGAAACACACAAGCAAACGCATAAGCATTAAACACACACATTCACTGATTCCAGTTCTTAACTATAATTTTCTTTATCTTTTACGAATTTTATAGTAATTTTGTAATTATAGAATAAAGTAATTATTTAGTTATCTAAAAATATTATATAACAGATCCAAGGGAGGAGCAGAGCCGCCCTACACAAGCATTACTTCATGCTTCCTGGGTAGTTCTGGCCACAGTATATAAATGTAACACAAAAGGTTAACGAAAGAAACTATTTTATTTATTTTTTATACAATCATGCCTTTCTCCCACTGAGGTGAGGTAGGCATTAGGCAGAGATATCTATTTACTTTCACTCGCTACGACAAGTGGCGAATTTTCTATTCGATTTAACTCCCCGTTTCCACTAGCGAAACATTTACAAGAAAACATGTTGTAAACCATTTTAATATTTTACATCTCTCATGTTCGGTAAGTAGGTTCTTATTACCGCCAAATGGGGCTTGTAGGTGACGAATTAGCGCTCTAGGGTAATATAATGTAGCTAGAAAAGCCCTAAAGCGGTAAGTAATTAAAAAAAAAACCTTCTTTCTTTCAAAAAGTTCACGTACATCTAACCATCATACTGTCAATAGACATCATGCATTCAGCCCAATGACCAAAGAGGTCGCTTTGCTATCAGTCATCAATAAATATCTCGTGCTGCAAATTGATGCCTTACTGCCCTTGGCTACTAATCTACTATGTTATATCTTTCAAACGAATAGAGAATTCGCCGCTATAGAGACTGTTGTTTCCTGATAATTTTACTCCCAATGCATAAAATATTCAGTGTGACACTAACGTACCTCGAATCTTGAATATTAAACTAGTTACCGACATTAAAGACGAACGTTTAAAGTAATTCCCTTCAAAGTAACCGTGCTCGTAATTACTCTAAACTGTTAAGGCTCTAATCGTGCTATCCTATAACACTATAGGATAGGATGGTTAGAGATGTTACAAATCTGGTAATAAAATATGTAAGTATTACTTCATACCTTTATTAAGATTTTTATAGTTTCAGAAACACGATTTTATGATTTTGCCCTTTTATTTTCGAAATTACCTCTTAAAAATTCGTTTTTCAAGATTATTTAATCTTGGTTTAATTAGTGGACACCCATAATATTTAGGATCGTATAGTTTAATTTTTAACCGACTTCAAAAAAAGGAGGATGTTCTCAAGTCGACGGTATTTTTTTATGTATGTTATACCATAACTTCGCCAGTTGTTAATAGATTTTTATAATTCTTTTTTATCTGAAAGAAAATGGTTTATGTGTGGTCCCATATAATTTTTACGAAGATCTGACTAGTAGTTTTTTTATAATCCTAAAAAATATCAATCACGTTTTGGCAAGTAGTCGTTTACCTAGATGTCATCATTGTTGTGTATGAGCTGATTTTTAGTGTAAGTAACGGTACATGATATAACAAAAAAATCTGAAATAAAAACATTCTATAAAAAAAAACCGACTTCAAAAAGTAAAAAATTAAACTTTTGGAGTCGGTGCTAGCTAAGGCCAAAAAAAAATATAGTTAATAGAAGTGCAATGTAGAATGCCTTGGCTGGCACCGACTCCAAAAGTTTTATTTTTTTACTTTTTGAAGTCGGTTTTTTTTTATAAAATGTATTTTTAATTTTTTCACTATGGTTATTTACTACGAAGTGATTTAGTGTTTTTTTCGCCTAATCTGCAAAAAGTTCTCGCTCTTGCGCGCATCCTTTTCTCATTATACTTCCTCGCTTCAGTTGAGAAGCCCCTTAACAATTTCACTAAATTATGTATTAAGATGCTTTGAACTGGTGACGTCGTTACGTGGGCTGTTCCAAAAATAGTTAGCGAAATGAAAAATAGTTAGAATATAAAAAAGTTTATTTACAGCTTTTCAAAATATCCCGCTCCAACCCAATGCACTTATACATTCGGGTGAACCAGCTTTCAAAACATTTAAAAACGAAAAATAACCGCCGAAAACAGGAGCAGACTCCCCAAAAGTAGCTTGTAAATATTCCTTGAAGGTTAACCCTCGTTTATAGTCATAGAAAATCATAGCACGAAAAGCTTCCAGCGAAACGTCCATTATAATCTTTAAACATACATAAAAAAAACTACAGATTATGGTCAGGGATTTTTACAAAGGCGGTTAGTGAAAGAAGAGGTTTTATTTATTCTGTGGCTATCAATTTTCGGAACAACCTATATAATTAAGTTTCTGTCAAAGCGATGATTTTTTTTAATGTAAGTGTCAACCTTCACCCGTAACTTCGTGTCTGAAAAGAAAATGCACTCAAAATGGAATTTCGGCTGATGACAAAAGATGATCTAAGTTTAATGAAACACGGTATTTCATAGCAAAAGCGTTATCTTGAGGAACGATTCTCTACAGATCTATTTTTATTTTTTTATTTATTGCAAACTTTCATTCTTAATTCACAACGCGCAAGTTTTAATTTCGTGACAAACGATTTCTGTGATCTACGAGTAATTTCTCTCAAAACAAAATTAATACGACGTACAAAATTATCCTATTAATCATGAATTATTAAGACAAATAGAGTACACGTAAACCTAGTTGATTGCGCAATTAAAACATCGTAGCTCATTAATTTGTTGGTTTATAACCATAATTAGTGGAAATTATAGACAGAAGTAATTAATTGGTATAAGTTGTGGACTTTACTTGACGTAAGAATTTTAATCAGGGATCTAAATGATATGACGCGGCTTTTAAGTCAATCTTCTGGTAAAATGGTAAAATAAAAATATCGGCCAAGTAAGTACTTACGTTATTTAATCAAAATTTAACAACAACGTGGTGAGAACGAGTTACTACTACTACTTATCGAGTGAGGATTAGTGGCCACCTCTGGTGTCAGAGTTTATCAAGCCACCTATAAGGCCTCTGACTTGGCTTAACGACTGCAATCAAATGACAACAGCCGGGACCGGGGCGGTTTAACGAGATAACAAATCAAATTGTATAAAAATTACCTTGCAAATTGTATAAAAATGCAAGTAATGCCGTTTTACATGTACAGCGATTTGTCGATACTTAACTGTGACTAGGATACTACGAGACTATTTATTTAGGAGTTAAGATTTAATATAATACAAAGGTTTATCGATACTGATTTCCCAATCTCACCGCATACCCAACCGTAGCCAATAGGAATGTCAGCTTGCTGTCCCATGACTCCCTAATCTTAGTATCGATAAATCTTTTTTATTAAATTAAATTTCGATGGTCACATTTGAAGTATTTTACTTTCAAACGAGCCTGATGGCCTGTACCCCCGTGTATCTGACCCGTGTTTCAACTGGAAAAATTATGTACTTCGGTACCTATATAAAATAAAGTTCTTACCGTGCACTCTGGCTCGGTGATGTAAGACCCGTTACTGAAGTACTTCTTAGGGCACTCTGACCACGGCAGCTCCGCCTGGAAGCTCTGGGCGAAGTAGAACAGGCACCACGCGATGATCGAGTTGTAGTAAAGCGCCACGTTGAACGACACGACCGCCGAACTGATCCCTATCCCCCCGAGATAGGGTGACACCTGGTGCCATACGCCGATCGCCCCCTTCCTCAACCGCTGGCCGATCGCAAGCTCCAAATAAAATATAGGAATCCCCTCGATAGCTAGCATCACGAAGTAAGGGATCAGGAAAGCACCCCCACCATTCTTCTGCGCTAAATACGGGAACCTCCACACGTTTCCCAATCCCACCGCATACCCAACCGTAGCCAATAGGAATGTCAGCTTGCTGTCCCATGACTCCCTCTCCAACTCCCCTCCCTCGGGCTTGGCAATGCCTCTGTCCTCAACCGAGCTCGCTTTGCTAGTAGGCGTTTCAGACGACCGCCTGTTCGGGCTCGTGTCTTCGAACGCCTCGTTGGTTGCACCGTACATGACGTGCGTGCGGTGGGATGGCTGACCGTTCTCCATGGTGACCAGGCGACCCCGCAGCTCTTTCATCTCCATCCGGTCTATAGAGCGCTGGGCGTAGAGGTCCCGCGAGCTCTGCCGCCTCATCAAATGAGCAGTATTCGCCATTTTATTGTCTTAATCAAACTATTAAGTGACTAATTTAATCTAAGCAATTTTTATTGTCGTGACTTTATTGTCATTTTATTTGTTATTGTATCAGTACTTCAATTTTAAACCGTATCCCTTTCAAAGGGACTCGTTTTCGGTGTCGTGACACATTATGAGAACCATTAAAAAGCCCATCAGAGTTATGGTGACATCTATTATGTCAGACCTTTGTATTGATAGGATATGTATTGATTTACGAGTCAGCATTTTTTTATCACTTTCACTTCCCTTGGATATGTTCACATCACTTTGGTAGTTGGCAGGTTTTGTGTGATAGATTTATGGGTTTTTTGTTTTTTTTAATAAGGTTTACTGGCCGAATGGCGGCCGTTCTGCGAGCGGGCCGACACTGGCGGTGGCGGGAAACTCCGGAGGGAGGGAGGGTCACGCATGCGCGGACTGAAAGCTTCGCTCCCTTCGCTGAAAGTCCCTACCTACATTAAGCGAACGAATTAAATCCTCTTTTAAAGTTGCAATAGCACCTCTATTCACTGGTCAATGGCAGTTTAAATCCCGTCTGTCGATCTAGAAATTAGCGCTTCAAAAATTTTTATCCTTTAGGTAGGTACTTTAAGCTAAGTGATGCTTTATTTATTTGTCAGTAAAGTACTTACTTCAATTATTTATTTGGTTTAAAGTCAAATAAGTGATCACATCAGCCATGCATGATAGTAACTCGACATCTGTTTAGAATACAGTTACAAGTAAATTTTCAGGGTTGGACGGTCGAAACTTCGTTACTGCTATTATTGTATTATTATAACAAACATCGTAATATTAAATAAATCACTATTATGACCCATATTGCCCAGTTTTAAGGTCGTTATTTGTCTAAAGAGGCGACTATACTTGGCGTGTATTTTCCACGACCTATTATAATGGTTCATACGATACGAACCTCCTAATATACGGGGTTCAATATGGACATTGATTTATTATGACCGAAGAAAATTGAGGTCGAGATTAATAGCATTGTCCGAAATAAGTAAGTACTTAGATATAAATAAACACCTAGATATTATTCAAACAAACATAAAATACGCACGCTATTTATTTTGCATGCTCATGACCTTCAGCCTTGGACGAATTAATTCGTTGATATAGTTACAAGTGCAGAACACCCTCAATCTTCATCATCATCGTTTCGTTTTTGTGTTGTAGCACAGAATACTAAATTGGGGGGGGGGGGGGGGGGGGGCAATTCTCGCGCTGAGTTATGTCGAATTAGAAATTTTTCAAACCATATTTTTTTTATTGAAATGTAATTTAAATCTCTACTACAGTCACAATACTTTAGTTACAATGATCTTTGACAATCCTATAATGTTGAAGATTGTTTTCAGTGAGTTGTTAATACTTACTAATTTTTTGCTCCAAAATGTCGTATTCGAGATGTCGAAGGCGCGAGAATTGCCCCCCTGGTTATATATGGTCCAATAAAATTAGTTCGGTTGAATTGTATATTGGAAAAAACAATGTTTGTCAATGTCATCATGACGTAATATATATAATATATGCAAAGTCAGTTCGGAACACTTTTTAAAAACTCTGATTTAGATATCAACTCCAGATTTTCCGAGTTCAAGAGAATGTTATTGGAAATTCTGTCTAGTAAGTAACTTACACAAATAATAAGTTTTTTTTTTTTGTTTATATAACTTTTTGATTTTCATGAACTGTTTCATATACTTACTGCTTTTTATGAACCTAACATACCGTGGCAGTTTGTAACTAAGGCCACACGTGTGTTTTGTACTCGATCATGTTTTTCACTTATGTAGAAGTGTGAGTTTTGTAAACTGTCCTTTTCTTAAAAAATAAAAATAAAATATTAGTACTATTTAATACAATTTTCGAACGAACGATCGAACTTAAAATCATCCTTATCCAAGCGTCATCCTTATCGTAACTATTATTATGAATGCGAAAGTGTCTTTGTTTGTCCTTGCTTCACGCCATAACTAAGTAGATAAACGATCCACTTGATCTTTGGCATAAAGTTAGTTGAAAAGACGGAGAGTAACTTATGCTACTTTTATCCCGATATTCCCACGGGAACGGGAACCACACGGGCGAAACCGCGGGTGGCAGTAAAAAATACTTGGTTTCTCTGGTTTTTCCCAATTTTTAAAAGCTAGTTCCGGAATGAATTATTTTCTTTAAAAGTCGAGGAATAAGTTATATTCACTAATCACGAGGAATAAATTAAATTACACTTAAATAGTTAAAAATAATATTATCATCAAGCATCTGGGGTGCAATTCTTGCGCTGAGATATGTCGAATTCGACATTTTTCAAAACATAATTTATTTATTGAAAGACTAAATAAAATCTTTACTGCGGTCAAAATATTTTGGTTTCAATGATCTTTGACAATCGTGTAATGTTGAAGATTGTTTTCAGTGAGTTTTAAATAGAGATTAAGGCTCCAAAAAATGTCGAATTCTAGATGTCGAAGGCGCGAGAATTGCCCCCCAGGTCTATAGATCTATGACAAAATACACATCAATAGACTTCGGGGTTACGAAGTAATTAGGTATTTATTAATCTGAGGTTCGGGTTCCACCCGCTAAGTTAATGGATTTATCTTTTTGGTTATTTGGTCCATAACCTACATCTAAGCTCGTCACATGTCTAACGATACCTAATGTTACCCGACGTTTTTTTTATAGATATGACTTGATATTATTTTATTATTTTGTAATTTTTGCATTTTTCAATGCTTTTTTTATACTTATGGTAAATTTTAAATATAAAAACCATAAAAATAATATCATCAATGGTAAATTTTAAATATAAAAATATTGGAAAAAATTAACTCGGCCACAAGTGAATTCTCAGACGGGAATCGAACCCGCGACCTTTGGAAATCCGGTCCAATGCTCTGCAAAGAGCATTGGACCGGATTTCCAAAGGTCGTATTTAAAATTTACCATTGATGATATTATTTTTATCGTTAGGTTAGCTTTTTTATGTCAGGGTATTTTATTTTTAATTAAGTTTCATTTGAAGCTTTTCATTCTACTACATTTCAGTATCAGTTAAAAGATGTCCTGAATGGCTGGTAGGGAAAAAAAATTTTGGACTATTCGAAAGTACTTATCTATAAGTCTATTTGAATAAAAATCTTTGACTTTGACTTTGACTTTAAATGTTCGGTACTTACTTAAACATTTTCGTTTTTTTTTTTACTTATACTATTTTATTTTTTAATCTTTGTACTTAGTTCACATTAAAATCGCTGATTTCAGCCAAGTCGCAGCAAGAAACAAGTTAATTTTTGACGGCCATTTTTTTGCCGCTATTTTTTTTTTTTTTTTTTTAATGCACCTAAAGCCCGGGTGTACATTATTTAGTCAAAGCACCACCTCTGTATCGTTTACCATTTCGGCAGGCAATTGACCATATCCCTAAATGGCTAGATGGATTTCCAACAAACGTTGCTAATAACCATCTCGATTAATTTAGCTTTCAATAAAAAAACGCACTAAAATCGTTTGATCGTTTAGGTACAGATAGATAGACAGACAGACAAACATGGCTTCATACTTAAAACACCCCTTTCTGCGCTGCGTCGGGGGTTAAAAATCGTCATTTTGGAAATAAGTATAGTGGTTTTAGGTAACTTATAATATGAAGAACCTGTTCTTAAGTTAAACAACTAAGTACTTAGGTGGGCTCAAGGAATCGATAGTAAATCCACAACTGTTGTGGAGGTAGAGGGTGGCGCTGCCTCAAGGAGAGGCAGCATCCGGGGAACCGCCAACATAAAAGTGCGGTAAGTAGGGTCAACAGAATAAGTAAAACAAGTGTCTTTTCTTTTTCCAATCAATTTGGAATTGGAACACAGACCTATATCGAGATAGACAAAAAGAGCGCATCAAACTGTATGAAAACCTAGCGTGTCGAATTTTTCGTAGCTACGATGACGTCACGAGCGAGGTTTTGTTAAGTGGAAATATTTTTGACGAGATCTTGCAAGAAAGCACTGCACATATTAATTTTTTTAGTTTCTGAGTGACGCGTGTTGGTCGGAAACTTTGACCGTGGATCAAACTTTTACACGCAAGGTAGGTACACTTTTACAGTCTATCTCGATATAGGACTTGGAATTGGAACTATGAAATGACAAATTATGTTCAAAATTATTATGGAGTAACAGTTTTATCAACCCCAAACTATTAATTGCAATAAATAAATAATGGGTCAAGGACATTATGTACCTAGTGCATTTTGAATTTTTTTATTAGGGACATTTTATTCAACTCCATTTAATATGTATACTTACCATTTTATGGTCCGTTAACTACGCGAATTATAAAACTGTTTTTTTTTTGTTTGGCAACATTAAAATAAAACTCAGCGAAAATAAATTGGGCCAAAACTTGATAGTTACACGAGAGAAAAAAAGAGTAAAAGGTATGGTTTTGTCAAAATTAGATTAATCCACCTCGAAATGACATTACCCATTTCAAATATACATTTTTGGAACAAATTATAATTAACCCAGAGGTTGATTGACTACTTTAGTCTATTTTGCAACAAAACATGTTTTATCTCTACATTTTCCAGTCAGAATTTTAATAATAATAATAAAACACTTCATTGCACATAATAAGAACGCAAAGAAATCAAAAACAGACAGTAAAAGGAAAAACACAAAAGGTGGCCTTATTGCTTAATAGCAATTTATTCCAGGCAACCTTGAGTAGTAAAGAACTAAGAGGAAGATAATAAAAGAGGGGAAAAGAGGGAAGTGGGTGCAATTAAATATTGAACATTATAAATACTTAATCATACTTTAGAATGAATATATAAACATATAGTAGGAATGGGAAAAGGAAAAATGAGATTAAATATGAGAAAGGAAATTCTGACTTGCTCGTTAAATGATTTCAATAAGCGAGCTTTTCTGAACCTTCTGGAAGAGAGTTCCATAGGCGGACAGCATGCACAGAGAAGGAATAGGAGAGGAAATCAGTGGTATGGGGTAAGAATATCAAGAGTGAGATTAGAGTAAGAGCGTAAGGTGCACTGAATGGAAAAGGAGCGATAGTGAAAGTATTATTTTAGATAGTGAGGAGAAGAAGGATGAAAGAGCATAGAATAGAGAAGCATAAGAGTATGTAAGTCCCTGCGCCGGCGAATTGGGATCGAATCGAATCGAACGAAAGTGCGACACGTTGTCATATTTGCGAAGATTGAAGATAAATCGGATACACATATTCTGCAGACAACAACTTGTTTAGCATAACCTCCGAGTAACATACATCAGCGTAGTCTATAACGGTAAGGAGGAGAGACTGGGCAAGTGTAATTTTCGTTTTAGTCGGCAGAAAGTTACGTAAATGGTTCAGAGAGCTATACGCAGCAAAAACTTTTTTTCTAAGCGCTTCGGCCTGAGGGATCCAAGAGAAGCATTCGTCGAAGACTACGCCGAGGTTTCTAACAGTCTTTGAATAAGGAATAATAGTGCCGTCAAAGGTGATAGGAGGTAATTGTCCAAAGTCAATCCTCGATACGTATTGTGGGCTACCAATAATGAGGAACTGAGTCTTGGATGGATAAGCCCAAATGACTTACTCCAATTACTAATAATCTCGAGATCGGTATTGACAGTCGTAATTGCATTGAGGAGTGCAGATAGAGGTGCCTTTGTATAAATTTGGAAATCGTCAGCATAAAGGTGATAGGAACTTGAAAGTGACTGAGTGATGGGTTTATAAATACAGAGAAGAGCAGAGGAGATAAGACACCGCCCTGAGGAACTCCGGCGTTAATATCGCACCATGCAGAGGAGGAGTCTCCTAAGCAGATGCGCTGCCTTCGCCCTAGCAGGTAACTTCGAAACCAATCATTAGCGGCTGGAGATATGTTAAGAGACTGTAACACACCAAAGAGTATGTCAAAATCAACAGAATTAAAGGCATTACTGAAATCCAGTAATGTCATCAGCGTAAGTTGACGGTTTTCCATTCCAAGGCGTATGTTTTCCGTGATCTTAACCAATGCTGTAGGTGTGCTATGGCTCTTAAGAATTGAAAAGATGATTTTGATGGAGATAGGCAGTCAGCTGGCCATAAACAAGTTTTTCTAGGACTTTTGACAGGAAGGGAAGGATGGATATTCGGAAAACGTTGCAGGATTACGTTTTTTGGGAGCTAGAATAACATACGCATCTTTCCAAGAAGCAGGAAAAACACCAGTTTAAATTGAAGTTTTAAGAAATAGGTAATGACGCGAGTAATAAGGATATCTATTTTAGGAAGGATCATTTTGCGAGTTATAGAATCAGCACCCACAGCATTATAATTGATCGAGAGGATAAATACATCACATTCCGCAAAATGATTTAGAATAAAGGAAGAGTCAGGAGTTGGTAGAGTTGAAATATAAGACAGAGTTCTAGCTTTACTGGTGCCATCAAGAGTCACAGACCAGGAGAACTGGCTATTAAGCCGATTAATATCAATATTGTGATGGCACATCACGAGATTTACCAACTCCGAGAGTTTTTAAGAATTTCCAAACTTTTGCAGTCTTTTCCAGTCGTCTTCATTTTCTATGGAATTTTATATTCAAAATATTATTCCTCTAGAGCCAATCTATAGAGCACATAGCAAAACTTGATTATTCCAATTCAGCCCCGTCAAAACTAGATTATTCCATTTCAAATGTTGGATTTATTCAAAATATATGATTTCTAATTTTTTTAATCCTGTACTAACTAATGACTATTGTTGTTGTCTACCTACCTACAATAGCAGGATAATTTAACATATAATTTGAGCGTTTTTTTAAGGGGGCGCTAGTGTAGATGTAGCAGGGCTATCGAGTAAAAAATATGGATATGGGCATGGGTTTCATTTGACAGTTAAATGACCATATATGGTCATTTTATGAGCTTCAGCTGTCAAATGAAGCCCATATCCATACCCAGATTTTTACGCGATAGCCCTGCAGGTACCGCGTAAAAAATATGGATATGGACATGGGCTTCATTTGCCCCTGTATATTTTTCATAGACGTTGTTTCTATTGCATAATATTTGTTTGATACATTTTTTTAAAGCAAATGCAATGCATTTTGATAAAAACTTACATACACGAAAGTAAACAACATTAGACAGGTCTACATAATAATGCAGCGCTACCAAGCGGGATTACTTTTTTCGTCATCCTGCCGTCAAAATTTCGGATCAAAAACATAGCTTATTACCTAAAAACATATTTTCTCTTGCTGTGCAAAAACACAAAAAGGGTAATTGGAATAGTCAAGTTTTGAAAAGTACAAATTGTACCTCCTCTGACTGATAGCGCTAAATAGATATCGGAAGCGCTCCCTCTACCATTACCTACACATTTTATTTACCTGGCAATTTTGACTAACCAAACTTCAAAAATATGTCAAAGTGAAGTGAACTGAGACTGAGTCGCAAATTATAGTCAAGTCACATCAAATTATTTTTTGCTTCTGTCTAGGAAATTAATGAAGATAACGAACGGACCATGTCGATTACGACATCAAAGTTAATCAGTGTTCATAATCAGTAGCAACCGGCAGTACCGGCGAAATGTATTGTTTGCAATGGCTGATCCCCGTGCTGTTGATTCCGAAACCCGTGAACCCGGCATTGGTGAATACCCACGTAATGTTCATGGTCTTGTATCTAATAGGATTTTTCCTCGAGAGGAAGCCATGTACGGTATGCAGTGTAGTCTTCCTAGCCGCAGTGATCTTAATCTGTTATAGCGGTATCGGTAACTGTTTATTTTGGTCCACTCATTGTGACAGTGAAAAATACGACACCTAATGCCTACAGACTTCCAGAGTTACCCACCAAGTGCTCAAAGTGCAACCAAGTGTTCCTGTCGCCACACGAAAAGGCGGGAGTTGGCAATCGTGGAAAGTCCACAGGCCTTTTTATTAAAATATTTCCAGAACTTTTATGTATATTTTTGTATATAAAAATGTGAATTCTTTTTATTTACATTTTATATAATTGTTGTGTAAAATATGACGGTGTCCAAATGGAAGTTATGTGCCGATCTGTACTTATGTATCTCATTTGTTATGTTGAATATTCAAAATGTGATGATTAATGTACAGTTATTGTTAGTGAGTAATATAATGTGAAATACAATTTTGGTATCAATAATTTGTTTTTAATGTATCAAGAAATAATCGCCTTCATTCTAGAAAGAAGCAAGTTTTTGATAGTAATCAAATCCTATTTGTGGAATATTATATTATCAAGAACAATTAATTCCAAATCTAGATTAGATATCACTTTACAATAGTCTGAGATTACAAGCTTTGTAAATTACTCTTATACACAAATGTGTGTAGTATTCAGACTCGCTTATCAAGTTGGATGAATAGTAGTAAAAGGTAATGCTACTTAAAGACCAAAATCACACTGGCAAGTTTTGCTCGTGTCTATACTAATATTATAAAGAGGAAAGATTTCATTGTTTGTTTGTATTGAATAGGCTCCCAAAGTACTGAACAGATTTGGATGAAATTTGGTACACAGATAGTATATAGCCTGGTTAATAACATAGGATACTTTTTATTCCGATATTCCCACGGGAACAGGAACCACGCGGGTGAAACCGCGAGCGGCCACTATAGTAATAACTAGGTAGCTGGAAGATTTATTATGGTAAAAAAGGGTACCTACAGATTACTAAGTGGGTGAATAATTCAAGATTCCCAGTTTTGATGATAATATCTTCTAGTCACAGGAACCAGTGGTATTTGTACCTGTAAGAAATGAGAAATAACCACCAAGCTCAGAAACGTCAGGGAAATTGGACTTTAGAGTTTTTAGTTAAGTTAAAGTTAAATGTGCCTCCCATTCCCAATAAGTAAATATATCCTGAGTCAAAATTTTATTATCACATCATCTATTTAGTACTTGATTTAAAAAATCTGTTTTAACTGCTTGTATGTCAGGATTCTAGACAATAGAAAATCAATCTCGTCTCACGTGGATCCAAGTTCCAGCATTCAATGGGTTAAACATTGGGCAGGACAGATGGAAGCAGTTCTGATGTCATATATATATGGAAACAGTATAGCAGATACTCCACTTCAATATAAACACACCTTACACATTCATGAACAAGACGTAAATATCTGGGTATTTAGTAGCTGATAGGTGAACATGCAACAGCTGAACAGGCTTTGCTTTAGTCTGATCTTGAGAGCCTTGATTCTTAGTCAGTGTTTGGTAGACATAGTGCTGTTTTAGATTTAGGCCTTGTTACTGTCTTACAAAACGAAAATGCTTAGTTTCCTCACCATATCTTCTTTCTTGCATAAGTGCCATGTTGAATTTAAGATCAAATATAAACCTATCCTATCCTACTGATATTATAAATGTGAGTTTGTGAGGAAGTTTGGATTTGGCTGGACAGATATGTTTGTTACTCTTCCATGCAAAAACTACTGAACAGATTTTGGCACTTATACATCAGAATAACACATAATGCTGCTACATTTTATCCTGATATTACCATGGGAAAGGGACACGGATATAACTGCATGTGGCTGCTATTATCAATAATTGAAGATCCTATTACCTGCTTATCTAACAAAAATAAAACTGAACCCATACAGAAAAACACAGAGATTCACTTTAAAAAATTTATTGGAATACCAAAATACCTATTAATAATAAGCATCAGAGATTATGGAAAGTATTATGTTGAGTAATGAAACATTAAATATATGTTAAATTATGTATTCACAAGCTGGTTACATATAGATGGTCATCTTTGACGGTTTCTTAAGAGATGTTTATCATAATAATTTGGATAAATGGTAGTACATATAGTGCGCCTTAACCTAACATAGATCTAACAGCGACATCTGAAACAAAGAAATAAATTATTGATAAACAACTTCAGTAAATACATTATAACTTTTTAATTTTGCATTTTACAATGTTTTTTTTTATGAATATTAAACAAGAAAATAGACTAGAAAACAGCAACTTGTCTCGTCAGGGCATCATGAGATAAGTTGCTTTTTTCTAGTATATTTTCTTTTTTAATATTTATTTAGTAAATACAGTTTTTTTTTTGTAAATTTAGCACTTAGAAAGATCTTTTTTTACTTATGAGTGTAGCAAAGTTTCTAGGAAAGTCTAAGGCAATGTGATGCCTTGACTAGCTGGTACTATGCGTCAATCTAGCACCGCTGCAAAAGTATTATAAGTACAGACTTACACACTGATCGACGGTGCGATACCTCCTTATTGTAATAAATTTACATGGCGAGAAATAGAAGTAAATATAGATCAATCAAAGGCAAAGTACCCAACATTCTGGTATCATTCATTAAAGAATGACTGGCTTTTGCAATTAAGATTGCGAAATTATTTACAGAAGAAATGTTGGTCAGTGTCGTTAATTGGTTATAAAATATCGCAAATACTATGAAAACATCCAAATAAATAGTACCTACACATAACCTAAAAATTTCGAGAGCTATATAATTGTTAGTACAACCGAGCTAACGGCGAAAATAGACCGAAAACATTATTACTTACTGTTTATCGCAGTCTTCTGGCTTCACGCTCAGACTCTAGGAGAGTGAGAATGTCACCATCACGCACTGGCCCCTTCACGTTCCTGATGATTTGACGGCTAGTTTCTCCGATGAACTCCACCTTGACTTGCGTACACTGTCCTTGGGAGCCAGTACGACCCAAGACCTTGACAACACGGGCGAGAACGTTGGGCTTATCCATTTTGGCTAGGAAATCGAGCTAAAACCCGAAAATTACACGTGCGTCGAAGCTGGCGTGTGCTGAAAAGAATTTGACAGATAGTGTTGTTCGATTGGTTATAATTAGATATTGAACATTCAATTGTCTGAATTTCTATAGAATCGGAAATGGTCATAAAATCTTAAAAAGTGTAAGTATACAGAGGTTTTTCTTATCTTTCAACTGCAATACATACAAAATAAAAGTTGAAACGCGCGTGATACAACATAGGTAGGTGCTTTCCGTGACTTTGGATCAAACCTTTTTATTTAGGTTTTTAAAGCGATCTCATACCAAATACGTTATGAGCGGTTTATGAAAAAACCGTAATCAAAAACCTCTATTATTTATTGTGTATTTTAAACAATTTCCAAGCCCTAGCAAGTTTTGTTTAACCGGTTAATTTTCAAACCTAACCAGAAGCGAGTAAGGTTTGGCTCTAACCACACCTTAAAAAACCGGTTTCTTGAAAAACGATCAGAAAAGGGTTTTGAATTAATTAGGCGATAAATAAGTGCCGTTTTAATACCACAAACATTTTCCGTCGTGTACGTTTTATATAATTTTTGATGGATATCAATACACAAAGAATAACTATCTATATATGACAATATAAAATATAGTGTTTGTTATGTTTATTTTAAAAAGCCACATGGAAAATACGAGTACTCACAAGCACTTAATTTTCATATCAAATATTAGTTATTTTTTTATCTAAGGGTTGGCTTCTTACTATTTTAGCAGATACGCAAACTGCAAATGATTTTAAATAATATACAGTCATTCATTCACTATTGATTGTAGTAACTTTAATAATGTGCCATAAAAAATGTGATTACTATTTTAAAACCTTACGTAACTTTTCAAGTCCTAGTTTCAACAAGGTTTTTCTTATTTTTTAAATAGTTTGTAGTTACTTAGAGCCTGTTTCAGAATCTAAAAGTAAGTTCTGAGTAGCTTACTTGACACAGGATTTGTGAAATAGGCTTTAAATGCGATTATAAAAAATAATTTTTAATGGCAAACATTATAGTATTTTCATAGCAAAATTATCATTACTGAATTTGTTATGAAATTCCTTGGAATGTGGTCTGAATAAAACAAGACATAAAAATTAACATTTTATTAAATAATGTCTCTTCTGCATACGCTGTTAAAAATCTCTGCACACTGTTTGTTCCATAATTTACTCCCATAACTCACTTAGCAACTACGAACCACACAGTTTGTACACTATGCCACTGAAATAAGAATAGACGAGAAATATCTACATAACTAATTATTCATGTTTTCATGATATGCTCATAAAAACACAGATAAAAAACACTTCTCAGTAAGAATGAGATCTTTAAACAGATAAGAAATACCCAAGAAAAAGTTGAATCAATTTTATAGCAAGAAGAAAGTTCAATTCTCGTCTCAGACAATCCATTCTTATTTCAGTAGCGCCGCACGCACACTTAACGCCGAGCACCTAGATTGTGCTGGTGTTCACAATATTATAAAATCGCTTAGTCATCTCCCGCGGATCTCTTTGCCTTCCTCATGCGTGGCGACTGTTTAGGCGTCTTGGGAGATTTTTCTGTAACAAAACAACAACATTATTGGTTTGAACATCACAGCGTTAACATTTTCAACAGATATATGATTTTTTACTAATTTCATTATTACCTAAATCTGTAGTAATAAAAGGAAATTAAATGTATGTAAGTAATGTAATCTTTTTTGTTAATTACTGCAACTCTGAGCAAATATTAGCTAATAGTTTCTAATAACTTAGCAATGTTTATATAATAAGTACTTTTCACTGAGTTACGATGTCATTTTATTGAGAACTAGTTTCCGCCCGCGGTTTCACCCACGTGATTCCCGTTCCCGTGGGAATATCGGGATGAAAAGTAGTTTATGTTACTCTCCGTCCTTTCAACTAACTCTATGCCAAAAATCAAGTCGATTGGTCGCTTAGTTAGGGCGTGAAGGAAGGACAAACAAACACACTTTCGCATTTATAATATTAGATTAAGATATTCTTAGACAAGTATTTGATAGAATCAGGCGTTACTTGGCGGAAATCCATATCTTAATAGAAAACGAAAAATATGTAGCTTAATTCACCGACTGCGGAATAAAGCTACATATTTTTCGTTTTCTACTATTCTTAGACAAGTGTTCATATGTTCTGTTGCACAGTTTCTAGGAAAGCCTGAGGCAGTTTTAACCCTGACTAGCTGGTACTGTGCTGGTTATCTAGCACTGCTGCAAAAGTGTTCCCAACATGGGCTAGGACACTGATCGACAGTGCAAATCTTAAAATCATTGACAATATTTTTTTTTATGTGAGTGAGATATTTTATTATTAACTTGGTTATTAAACTGATTGATACCTTTCAACTCTTTATTATCCCAAATAAAAAGAATGATATGATAATACATATGATGTACGGTCAACGGCAACGAAGGTATATATACAAAATGTCAAATTTCTACAGACATTTCTGAACTCAACGGCTTACGTCTTAAAGTACAAAGTCAATTGAAGAAATTTAACAGATATGTAAAGCCATAGCTCAGCTACACTGCTGTTGACGGTACATAAGTATATCTTGCGTATGTTTTTTTTTTTTTGATATACTTACTGAGCTGATTGACGACTTCCTTCGGCAGCCAGTCATAGTCAACGTTGTTCGCGGTACCAGTCTCCAAAGGCTTGGGCGCCGCGCGCGGTGAGCGACGGCGTGCGAGCGACGACAGCGCCTGCTGGCCGAGAACTAACGCCAGGACGCAGGCAGCACCAAGGAACACGTACAGGAAGAAAGTCTCTCCATCGAGACCTTCTGACACTTCCACAATGTTCACTGTCTGGTTGTAGACTGCTTCCTGATGGCATGAATAAATAGAACAGTTATGTCAAAATTATTAAAAATAACCATCTATAGGCGCGTAAATATTTAAAGTTTTTAAGGGATGTTTGGAAAGTAGAGATGGGCCGACTATGACTTTGCCGACTAGACTAGTCGGTTGCAAAAAAGCCGACTTCTGCCTGACAGGGCAGAGACTTTAAACTTCTTACAGCATCACTTGCCCCTAATTAAAAAAATCTTAATTATTTAACTAAACGCATCTGCTAATTGATTATCTAACTCTGTTGCTAACAGATTTTGATTGAAATTGATTGAATGTACAGTTACATTGCTGCTTTCGAACTCGAACTCAATTTTAATTGAGGGTAAAAGGAGGATCTACGATTTTCAATCAAATTTGAGAGGCACACTAAGGACTTCCAAAAAAAGGGCAGCGAAGGGGATAAAAAGGGGAAAAGTTCGTTGTAGCGATTTATATGGACGTATAAATTTTTTTTTCGGTTAATTTATACCCCCGTATACCAATATTACCAATCAAACTACGCAGTCCTCTCCTCCTTTGCAAGACGAGCACGTTGATACCAGTTTTGACCTCATAAGACCAATGGAATGCGGACTACTGTTTTCACAGAACCACTAGTTTATCAAAAGTAGAATAGAGAGAGTTCCTATTCCTAGAGCGTATGAGAAATTGTCAGATCGAATAAAAAAAAAAAATATCAATTTTATTTAAATCGCCCTGATTTAAATGTTTTAAGTATAAAAATAAGAATAAAGCAATAGGTCGACGTTACCGACTAATCGACGACTACAAATGTGGCCGGATAGTCGGCTTCCCCGATTAGACAGTACATCTCTACTGGAAAGATGGTTTATTTGTTTTTATCTCAAATCTGTAATTTTAGAAAGTAATAGTTAATTGATGATGATAATAATCATTATTTTTTGGTCAGTAAATTGTGAATCTATTTAAATACCTGGTAGTAGTTTCCACTGGCATCTCTGTAGTTGAGCTGGACATTCAAACCGAACGGCCTGCCGGCAAATGCCTCATTTGGGATGAAAGAGTATGAGAAAGTAGCCTCTTGCTTCGGCTTCACTTCCCGGTTGTAAGGCAGAGCTGTGAAGTTCTGGATGTAGTAGGTGTAGTCCATGGGGTATCTGAACGATGCCTCCATTGATTCAACTATGTAATCTTCAGCACCTTTGTTGATGAAACCAACAAGGAACTCAACGGGAAAGCCAGCTTGTAAGTCTAGAACAATAAAAAAAATGTGTTTAAATTAATTTTAAGTATAATATTAAATTTTTGTAATGTATTATTGAAATAATTATAATAAGAATTATAAACAGAGGTTTTATGGAAACATGGTTTGATTATAAACATTTATTTGGATATGAATGCGGTTAAAATTTTAACAAAATGGTATTTTACAGAACAACTACCCATAATGAATAAATAGTTAATGATGATGTTCATATAATCAAGTACTCAAGTACAACAAAGTCACTGAAGTTACAATGTTATTTAATTAAGAATATTCTAATTACATAGGAGTTCATATGTAGCACAGTTTCTAGGAAAGCCTGAAGCAGTTTTAACCATGACTAGCTGGTACTGTGCTGGTTATCTAGCACTGCTGCAAAAGTGTTCCCAACATGGGCTAGGACACTGATCGACAGTGCAAATCGTATCATGATAATTAAATAATCTGTTGTTATCACATATTGACAAAATGTTAAACTATTACTCTCATTTTTACTTATAACAGGAGAAGAATGATTTCTAATTTTAATAAGGAAATGTGTAGGTAATTTATATAACTGATCTTTTCAATATGACAGTCTGTGTACAATGACAAACATCTTTAACTCATAAGTGTTTTTATTGCCACAACAAAAGATATGCATTGTATTTCGACTGATATTGGTGCTAAGAGGCATATGCTAGAGGACTGAGTAAGGCATATGAGACACAATAGATATTCCAATGTTCTCCGGACTCCGGTGTCCGGTTGGGGTTTGATGAATTTATTATGTAAAGAAGAATGTTCATACATACCAAAAGCATTGTCCCCATAGTTAGGCACTGGCTTAGTAAACAATATTGTAGTGTCAACATCTTGGGACGACTTCACAAGCGAATCATCATCGTCTCCCAACGCATCATCAACAACCACTTGGTTGTCTTCCCCTTCAATATCCACTACATCGTCTAGCTCATCTTCATCTGCTCGGGCAAGTATTGTGTTTGCTGAAATAATTAAGGATAAATTGATTATTGACAAAAATCCATCTTAATTGAATGAAATGTATGTCAATGTTCTGTGAAACAAACCATATGTTTGAATTTAATCTATGTAGAGTAGAATCGGATACCATAGCAGTTTTTTTAGTCATTCAAAAACAAATCAATTTATATAATACCTACCAGCTATATAAACCACAAAGTAAATAAGGTTACCTTCCTCTGAAATAAGGAATCGCATAAAAAGACAGTAACTCAAGAATCTCAGGATATACGCTTTCAGAATGATGCTACTATATCTGTAACTTTATGTAAATACATTATAAAGGTATGTTTCTTTCATGAATCTAAGGGTTTAAGGTGCCACGTACCAAAGCCAAATTCTCTTTACTTTCATAATCCTACTCCAAAAGAAATACCAAAGAACTTACCACTTTGAAAGCAGAGTAATGCCGCAGGAAGAACTAATAAAGTTAAATACACTAGTTTCATTTTGAATTAATTTATGCTACTCCTTTAATTACTGTACAAAATGAAGGTGACTATCAAAGTAGATTACAAGCCATTCACTTTCGTTTGAACTGTCGGCTCAACGCTACACGAAACTACAGGCAAAATGCCAATTTTCTCTCCAACTCGATTGACGTGGAATTTTGTGTCACGAGTAGAGATGTGACATGTCTGTCATACACTGTGTAAAAACCGGTAACAACAATTTCGAATAAAATTAATACATAGACTTCCTAAATTCAATAATTAGAAATTTAGAATGATTTCAGTAGTAATAAAATGAAAACAATAATTGGTATTCAATCAATTGGATTTTGTTAGCAGTGAGAGAAGGTATGTGAAATGGAACACGTAATGACGCAAGGCAGTATGGTCTATGAGCCCTAGTCTGTTCCTAGACACGAATAAAAAAAAAAGAACACGTAAGGATGCGTTCAATGTTATTTAAATATTTGTCTGGGGAGTTTCACCCCGAGTTCTTTATATAAAAAGTACTCCGTGTTCTTTTCATAATAACACGTGTTGTGAGGCTCCATTTTTAACTCAATCTGCCGTACAATTTCTATTTAATATAAAATATATATATTTACTTGACATTGGCAAAATTCACGAATTTTTATTTATTTATTTTTATTATTTTTTTCTCAAGAAAGAAGAAGAAATATTTGTCTGTACCTATTATAAAGTTTGTAATTTTCCTAAAAGTTTCATTGAAGAATAGTTCAGCACATTTCGTTTTATATCATATAAATGTATTTCTTATTTTTTCCATGGTGATAGATTTCCCGATATAACGAAGTAAGTTTTAACCGGAGGTTGGCTTTGGCTCTTCATGTTTTTGATGTCACTTACAAACTACAATATCTTTGCTTACAAGTCTTTGTATAGCCGCTTGCCCTTGCAGAATGCGGCTCATTCCCGAACATTTTGTTTGAGTTTTTGAAACTTGCACGATGGTATGACGATGACGACACGTTAGGAGCTCGCGAAGTTCATATTTCAACACTTGTTAATCCGAAACTACTCATACTTATATTTGAACAAAACAAAAAACTATTAAGTGTTTTAAACTTTCATGATCATTTTAAATCACTATAAGTATTACAATAAACGGGATTTCTACAATGTTTGTATTTGTTGTCGAGTACTCTAGTTCCCGTTATTTCGGCACAGTTGCATGTACCATGATCACGGAATCTTAACATGTTAATCTGTCGTAATATAAAAGGATTAAGTTTTTATTATTTCGTGATAAATATTAAACAAGAAATTTCGAGAAGATTCGAACCCGCATCCTTCCGGCCGGACTCCCAAGGATGCGGGTTCGAATCCCGTCAGGGCGACATGAGACTAGTTGCTTTTTTCTAGTATATTTTCTTGTTTAATATTTATCTCGTAAAAATAGCATTGTAAAATGCACAATTAAAAAGTTATAATTTTTATTATTTCGTCATGTTCTTTTTATTGATACCGATATAATTACCGATAATCTGGGAGAGAGTTATCGGTATTGATACCGGCATCTAATTTCGATCACTAAATACCGATATTTTAAATTGACTGTATGGATAGGTATTTTCGCGAAACATTGCCAACGTGACGATGGTGGATATTTATCAATCTCAAAAAAATATATGTATTTTAGGTCATAATTTACATTAATGCATATTCAAATTTATATATAATTTATTATATTTTGCTTTACTGCATAAAATAACGCAAAAAATTATATTTTTTGTGACATGGTGAGGAAAATCCATTCCACATCGTCACTATCTTCAATTAATTTTCTAATAAAACTATGCATTTAAAGAAAAAAAAAAAATTGTTATAATAAATCAGGATACATTACAACAAAAAACAAGTCATTTTAATTATGTGTCCTCATGAAAAAGGGAACAATCATAAGTTTTGTATCCGAATCGTCGCATTTGCGGCAATATTAGTTAGTACCATTACTTTTTTAAGGTTAATCAGTCTTTACTTCATTCAAACATATTCGTTTATTTTTCATTATTAAACTTAAATCTTTATGCTCATTATTACTATAAGTTTTGAAACGTTTAATCATAAGAAATTAAAAGAAAATCAACAATTATTTAGCTCAGAAAACTAGGACAGTTACCTACTATAAAGGATGTAAAGCAAAGTTTACATTACGAATATTATAGCGTTGTATTGTAATCAAGAACTTTCTTAGATAATCATCGCAGATATTTATTTTAAAATCGCGAGAGCTTTAGTACTCATATATGTAAGTGCAACACATTAAATGTATGGAAAGTGTTACGTATGAATTTAAGGAGAAGTAAAACTATATGCGGCCATTTACAAACTGCTTTATTGTCAAAAAAACACACAGACACGCAGCGGCGCAGTGCCACAGATTATCACGCTATCTGTCAACATTCCACAGACTATCCATGCGCTCTCATGCAACAGAAAGTCAGCGTCAAAATGATTAGAGCAGTCAAACCTACCAAAATACCGAATCATTCGACAAAAATTCAACCTTCTCTCAAGATATTAAGATACACTTTCATTTGTCCTCAGACACTAAACATTATACACATTATGCACGTTAAAGTTGGCAAACGGCTTGATTGTAAGCGGTTATATTATAGTCCAAGCGATACCCGGATTTTGTAAGCACTTCACCCGGAGTACTACAAAACAAACTTACAAATTACAGATCTGTTTCCTTTTCCCAAAGCAACGGCTCACACAAACAAAAAATAATTTCTCAGCAAAAAACAAAAATACTCTGCAAAAGCATGATACTTTGACGACCTCCATGGATGAGTGGGTGTCTCGCACGCCGTTTCATGGTGTCTCTGAGGTCTTGGGTTCAATTTCCGGTTCTGGGTGTTTATGGTACCTTCGTTATTTTCGCTCTCCAAGTCCAAGTTCTTTAGCTGTAGCTTGGAATTGGATCAATTATAGGTATTTATATAATTAACCCGGGAATTGAACCCGGTTTGTATCTACCTTATCCACACACCAAAAATAACAACTTATACAAACACTACCATTTAAGAGTAACAAAAACATAACCTCATTTTTAATTTCTGTAGTCGGGTAAAGTTCGATGTAAAATTGTAAACAATGCTTTACATTTCCATAACGTCACTATTTTTTTCCGCTAATATGTCACGTTACGATGTGGATGTGGATCACATAGTGATTAAATTAAATATTCAATATAACAATTTAAACAATGATTAAAACGACTACTTTTTATATCCTCTTTTTATAAAATATTAGTATGACGATCAATCTAAATTGTAAACATCCAATCCAAATTTTTAAGTTCTATCGTGGTTTATTTTTTTATTATATTTTGTTTTATTCTTTGTAACTTAATAAAATAGGCAGCCCTCTCATAAATTGATGTGTCCGTAAAGGGCGACACACACCTGTACACACTTAATTTTCAATAAAAAATTGTATTTGTTAACGTAGCTTAGATATAATAAGAAATACTTTTATTTGAGTAAAAACGTGGTCGCTATTGTGGAATCCAATTTTTTCACTACACTGAACACCAAACCTGTCGTCCGTCACGCGGTCAACACCTTGGACAATTTAAAGATGGCGGCTTTCGAATGCAGATAATGTTGCCAGTATTAGAAGAACATGTCTAATAGTATTTTCCTATCACAAAATATATTTAACGGGTTTTAAATATATTTTTATTATCGTGCTATATGTAGGATTTTTCACCAAATGCGAATTTCAGGGACAGGTTTTAATTAATGTTCTTTTATTACATTTCTTAAAAAAAATACTTAGCAATGCCAATTTCCAATAATAATTTATTTGTATAACCATTGATACTTAATGTTTTCAATATATGTTTAAAAATCATTCAAAGTCGATTGGTATAGCAAGGGACATAGATGCATAGTTTGTAAACATAAAATGAAAGTTTTATTAAAAAAGTAAACTAAATGTAGTTATTTACCCCATTTACAAATATATATATTTTAATGACAGAAATAAAAAATATACTGCTAGTAGATAAAATACTATGCTTTTGCAGAGTATTTTATCTACTAGCTGGTGCCCGCGACTTCGTACGCGTGGACTTTTATGTAGTAGGTACTTACATTTTTTTATTTGACGTTCAAGATCGACCATTAAATCGTGGTACTTACAACAAAAATGATTATTAAATGCCGTATGCCAAAGGAAATTTATTATACATACTAATGTAGCTGTAAGGTGCTTAGAGTATTTCTTTATGAACTACATTGGTGGTTTTTCCGTTTTGAGCCAATATGAATAAACCCGCAGCTTTACTGACCGGCGAAAAAGCAACATAGAGCTGGCCGTAGGAAAAACAATTGGACCTTAGTGCGACACCAGCGGCTTTCAGCGTTTGTAACTGCTACTTATTTATAGTCAAATCAAACCACGGGGTCACCCAGGGAACTGTGTGCGTGTGCGCTTGAACTCGAACGGAAAATTGTTAGGGATGGGCGGTATACGCGGTATAAACTCAGTTTACCGGCAGTACACCCAGTCAGGATCTCAGCTTCTTTGCAAAGCACTTACTTTAAGTCGGGTCCCGTTGCATAATTTTGGCTCAGTAAAATTTCACAAAAGCAATATCGGAACACCGACTTTAAGATTGATCTTGTGATTAGGGAGACCACTCGCTGGAAGTGAATTAAAAAAATTCAATTGTGTAATTTGTGGCGTTCGTCAACTACATTGTAAAAGCAAGTGTAAACCACTTCATCCGGAACAATTTTCGCTATTTTTTCTTTCATTTATTGCGGTTGCTTAGTAATTTTTAGGGTTCCGTAGCCTAATGGCAAAAAACGGAACCCTTATAGATTCGTCATGTCCGATGTAAGTCACAGCCACTTTATTCCAAAACTATGAAGATTACACAGTTGAAACTTGGCAGGTAGATGTATTAGTAAACCGCTTTACGGTTTTTAGACAAAAATAAAAAAATATATATATATTTAGGGGGGGCTCCCCATACATGGAACTGAAACTGAAATTATAGATAGGTCTTTAAAAATTACATTGAGGTTTATAAAACGATTTTTTTCAAAGTCAAACGTTTGAAAGATGTACACTTCCAAAGTGGCGAAATATGGCGAATAATATGGAGCAACAGGTGCAAAAATTAGCATTCTTAATTTGTTTTTGGTTATTTTTTCGTGTAAAACGTGCCCTTGATTTTCATATTTCAACAGAAAATGCCCAAACAAATTTGCTAGGCTAGACGCCATTTCCAATCTCCTACATTGGGTTAAAATACCCTTGATTCTAATTTCAACAGGAAATACCCATCACGTTAAACAACTTTTGCTAAGGAGTCATTTCCATATCTCTAATAGTTTAGCTGGTCTATTACTTTCTGCCACTTCCATTTTCCTACATCAGGTTCAAATATTCTTGATGTTTATATTATGCCAATAAAAAATGCCTATCACGCTTAACAACTTTTTCTAAGGGGTAATTTCCATATCTCTAATATTAGCTGGGCTATTACTTTTCTGGTATTTCCATTGTCCTAAATTGGGTTGAAATATTCTGGATTTTAATATGTCAACAGAAAATGCTCATCACGCTTAACAACTTTTACTTTTGTGACATCAGGTTTTACAGATTTAAAAAAAAATATAGCCTTTTTTATAGCCCGACCTATTAGCTACATATCACAAAAAAAAATATTCAAATCCGCAGGGCTATCGCGTAAAAAAACTGGGTATGGATATGGGCTTCATTTGACAGTTGAAGCTCATAAAATTACCATATATTATGGTTATTTAACTGTCAAATGAAGCCCATGTCCATATCCATATTTTTTACGCAATAGCCCCCCCGTTCAGTACTTTCGGAGATTAGCGTATACATATAAACAGACAAACAGATAAACAGACAAACAGATAGACAATTTTTTTTTTAAAACGTCTTAACGTATTCTCTTACTGTTTTTACGTCATCCCTAATTGGTTTTTGGTAAATATATTTAATGTACAGAACTTATAATTTTACAGTTTTATTATATTTATAGATATATAGAAGTACCTACCCACTTTTGAAATAACGTCTGCAATTTGTAATTCAGTTATTTGTTTTTCTAAGTTGTATGAATATTTAACAATTTGGTGTTCATCATCAAGAGCAACCATTTCAAATTGAACTGCTGGGACACAGGGATCTTTTATTCGAATGGATAAAGAGATTGGGCTAACTATGCATGACATGGCATATTGCGTGGAAACCGAGCACTAAGCAGATTGGTGGGTGTTAAGTGTTAACGACTGCAAATGCAGCCGACACCAAAACGGCTTCTTAAAGTGCCTTCCTTAAGCCCATAGGAGTTTGAAATATTTGGTCACCCATAACATGTCTGATTAAAGAATAAACTTATAGGATAGGTATGTAGGCAATGGTGTCTGACCATTGGGAAAGTTGCTTCACCGTTACTATCGCAGGCCGAAAGTGCAAACGATGCATCAACGAGTTCCTCGTTTTGCTACTCTAGATGCTGTGCGAATTGATCGAAAAGGCACCGATTACAACGAACTGTCTCGGGTAAATAACGCTTAACTTGATATTGATATAAATAATATGCCCAAGGTTTTATATTTTATTTGTAATAACATATTTGTCTATCTTCGTCATTTATGTTGCCCTTTATGATAACAGTGTCAACGATATCTATTTATTATCACTATGCAGAATCTTCGCGGATCAATAAGTCTTGTTTACATGTGGGTAAAATTTTAGGAATGTTGAGTGATATTTTTATTTAAGTTAACAATATTTAAAAACGTTAATAAGTAAAACGATTTTATTTTAGATTTTAACACTTTATCAAACATTTGAGAATGAATCTTTAATTTGAGCCTGTAAAAATCAGTTTTATCCTATACCGCTCATACATAATACATGTACTTGATTAAGTTGCGCTCAAGGTCAACAGGCTTTATATACACCCGAATGTACTATGTTATGTGGGTCTAACTAGAAAAATAAGATAAAGTTAACCAGTGAATTCCAACTCACGGATCGGAGCTACAGGTACAGTCAACAACAAGTTAGGCTTTATACTTTGTCCTTCTTAAGAGCGGCCCTATGCCGCACGTAGTAGCGGAATTTTTGTGATGCAATAGATGCAACAGTTAAAGCCTGACGTGTTGTTTACGGTACATACACATATTTGAATATTAATTTGATTTCATGAATTATAATGCATTAGAATGGCCTGTAAATTAGAACATTGCATGTCATTGATAGACATTCTATTTGTTGGTGTGGTCGAACTCTTACAAATATATTTAATACTGCAAATATATTCAGGGAGTCAACGGTCATTCGATATTTATTATTCAAACAATACGAGTGTTAGTTTAATTTTGGATAGACGCTATCAATTCGTAAACTAACATGGCGAATCGAGGTATATGACAAAAACCGGCTATATCAACATTAATATAGAGTAAACACGTATTTCTGTTGCTTACGTATTTTAAATTATTTTCAGTTCTTGCGAATAAAATCAAAGGTGTTGTGGTGAGAAACAATGGCATCCGTAATATTTCTGTCCAACCAAAATACGAATATCTACCAAGGCAATATCTGGTAAGCTTCTTGTTTGATTGATAGGTATTATTTAACATCTAGATACTGCTCACGACTTTTCCCAGATTCTGTTTATTTTGATTGTGTTTTAATCTCTCAGGCCCCGGAATATGAGACACAAGAAATATTCCATTGTTCTCTGAGTTAGGACAGCGGTGATCTGCTAGCAAATAATGAACTTAATAAATTTAAGACCAATTAAATACATTTATGTGATTTCGGTTGTTTGTAGGGTCCTAGTATGCAACAAACGGATGAGATAAAAGCTAATCATTTTCCTCCATCTGTCTACAATGTTTACAAGAAACCAGTGTTACTGCATCAAGGGCACATGCAGTACTTATATGATCACGAGGGTAGAAGGTACTTGGATCTATTTGGTGGAATTGTTACAGTTTCTGTAGGACATTGTCATCCGTGAGTATGAAACATTTCAATAAAGTTAATAACGATGCATTTTTTTTATTATTATATTTTAACTTGATGTGCTGTAGACTGTAGTTACTTACAAATAATAAGGTTTTTTTCTAAAAACTTATGAATAAATTCAGAAAGAGGGTCAGCTCTGTTAAATACGTACGTTTGTTTTTTCAGGAGAGTTGTTTCAGCTCTTCAGAAACAGATTCACACTTTATGGCACACAACAAACATTTATCGGCATCCAAAAATATACGACTATATAGAGAAATTAGTGTCTAAATTTCCAGGAGATTTGAAGGTAATATTATTTTTAGGATTTATAACGCTTCCATGACATTTTTTTTTTTCGAAGTTTTGTATTCGTGATTATTTCAGGTCGTCTATCTGGTGAATAGCGGAAGTGAAGCAAACGATCTAGCGACAATATTAGCTAAATCGTATACTGGAAACCATGACATCATATCGCTGCAAAGTAGTTACCATGGTTATTCTAGTGCCCTCATGGGTCTAACCGCTACACAATGCTACCGGATGCCTATTCCAGTGCCTCCTGGGTTTTATCATGTAAGCAATAATTAGAGCATAGGTATTCATTGACAGGAAAATCGTAGAATCATTCATGCGCTTATATAGTTTCCATCATTTGCAAGCCATTGAATGTTAGCTCCTATCCTATTTCCAGTAATCTGTCATTCATTAGATCATGAACTTTCTTTATATTATATACTAAGTGGTATAACAGTAACAAAAATAAGTGTTTGTTTGAAATAGAACACAAAGACAATTATAATAATGTCATTATGTTTTAGGCTATGCTTCCAGATCCATTTAGAGGCATTTGGGGAGGATGTAGGGATTCTCTCTCACAAGTGCCTGGAGCGTGTGCCTGTCCAAACGAATGCGATTCAACTGATAAATATATTCACCAGCTCAAAGAGGTAAGTGAAAGATAAAAAATATAACTAAATATCTGACTTGAACATTTTACAAAAGCTTATTTTTTTGAAATTTTAAGACAAACTTTAGGAAACTTTTGGTTTATTTTTATTTCCTTTGAAAGCTTTTAGAAAACTCCTTGCCAGCTGGAAGAATTGCCGGGTTATTTGCTGAATCTATACAAGGTGTAAATGGAGCTGTGCAATTCCCCAAAGGATATCTAAAAAAAGCTCATGAATTGGTAAAAAAATATGGTGGTGTTTACATTGCCGATGAGGTAACCGACTAAAATATTTTTTTTTTATTTGACAAGTCACGCAGTTGCAAGATTGTCTAGTCTATAGTATTTGGCTGCACCAATTACAAAATAATTCATATTGCTTTGGACTGGTGCTATTAATAATTCAAAATTTTAGGTGCAAACTGGTTTTGGAAGAACAGGCGATGCATTCTGGGGTTTTGAAACGCATGGTGTTATACCGGATATTGTAACCATGGCGAAAGGTATCGGGAACGGATTCCCAATGGCTGCGGTAGTGACAACTAAGGAAATAGCAGCCGCGCATACAAAAGCAACGTATTTCAATACTTTCGGAGGGAACGCACTCTCTGCTGCAGTAGGTGAAGCTGTGTTAGACGTAAGTGCCTCCATAATTTTTTAACATGATAATGATACGTGTAAAAAAACTGGCCACAATTATTATTCTTATGGCAATGTTTCTTGTTTTGAATGTTATTTTGATAGTAAAATTAGTGTCAACAAAGAATCCGATGGGAAACTTATTATTACTTTAATTTAATCAGGTCATAAGTGAAGAGAAACTACAAGAAAACTGCAAAGATCTTGGATCATACTTCATAGAACAATTGATGCAACTGCAAAAAGAACATCCCTTAATCGGTGATGTAAGAGGCAAGGGTTTAATGCTAGGACTCGAGTTAGTTGTCCCCGGTACTAAACAGCCGTTACCAGTCGCTGACGTCGCAACTATATTTGAAAGTATCAAGGATCAGGGCATCTTAATTGGTCGTGGTGGACGTTATAATAATGTAAGTCTTTACAGTTACATAATTTGCGAATATTCATGTAGTTTACTTTATATTTTCTTACTTTCTAACAACTGTTTTATTTTGTTTTAGGTTTTAAGAATTAAACCACCGATGTGTATCAATAGAGAAGATGTAGATTGTACCGTTTCCGTTTTGCATACTATTCTAAAAACTTTTTGGCAGTCAAAATAAAGAATAAATAAAGTACCTTAAGTTGGTTTTATTTAGCACTAAAATAACAAAGTAGAAAAAAGGGTCTTTAGAATTAAATCAGCTTGAACGCATCTTTTAAATATTTGACACCCTGACAGCAATCGTTAATTCGTAAACTTGTCTGTCAATGTCAATTTTGAAGAAAGTTTCGGCGAAAATTCCGCTCTAATTTTATTATTTGCATTTTGCATTATTTCATAAAATATTAAATCGATTCCCTATTATGGTGTTTAAATGTCAAGAAGATAGTTATTTAAAAGAAGTAAGTGTTACACATTATAATTTAATTCCTAATATTTTTTAGATTCTTTACCAATTTCATTAGGGACAATGATGTCGTCAAGTTCACACTAAGACATAATATCATCGATTCTGTGTATTTCAGTTCTCATCCAAAGTTGTGAAATGTGATGAAACAAAAGAACCAATTATAGAATATGGTAAGGTTTCAAAGTTTGAAGGATACCAAGTTACTTTGGAGAATACTATCCTTTTTCCAGCTGGTGGTGGTCAGGTAATTATATAAGTTTTAACTTTAGGACCAAACTTAAAAGTTATTATGGCAATATTAGCGCTACAGAATCCAATTTGACTCCTAAAAGTACTAGTTCAGTTAATGAATTAATGAATGAAGCAGTGAATTCTTAAAAAAAAAAATTAAAATATTAGCTAGGTATACATTTTATAAAGATTCAGCGCTAATTTGAATAAAATACCAATTTAGCTTCTTTTATGACCTACATTTTTGTAAAATATGCATTGTTATAAATAATAAAATTTGTTTATTTGTTTTTGTCTTGCATATTAATAGAGCAATTACAATTCTAGCCTCATGATATTGGGTGGTTAAATGGCAAAGAAGTTTTGCAAGTATTAAGAAAGGGTGATGTAGCCCTCCACTTTACCAAAGAACCCTTAGAAGTTGGAACGGAAGTAACACAAAAAATTAACTGGGAACGGAGATTTGACCATATGCAACAACACTCAGGTTGGTGATTTCTTACTTTTTCTGTTCTGTCACAACAATATAAATGTATCAGAATTTTGGAATTAACTTTAAATTACTTAATTATTACCAAGCCCCAAATCTAAACTATCTTGAAAAGAACATTCATTGATAAGTAGTATGAAGTAATTAAGTTAATTCCATTTAGTAAGTTGTATCTTTAACTTGTTGGTTAAAAAAATTATCATCATATTTTTTTTCAGGTCAACATCTCTTATCAGCTATACTGGAGAAAGAACACAACCTGCCAACAAACAGCTGGTGGCTAGGTGCCGAGGAGTGCTATGTTGAGCTGGACTCCACCAAAGTGAGTGATGAAGTTATCCAAGCTGCAGAAAGCCGATGTAATGCTCTGATCAGGGAAGCTATACCAGTTGTTGTAAAGTTCTGTAAAATAAATGACCCTGATCTGGATGAGGTATGAATATTTCTTTTATATTATTAGTGTGATAAATTATGCTACATTCCTTTTTTAATGCATATATTTTATTTTAGGCACATACAAGGGGACTTCCAAAAGATTGCATGGACACAATCAGAGTGATTTGTATACGTGACATTGATGAAAATATGTGCTGTGGAACACATGTGTCCAATTTAAGGTAAATTATAAACCATAAATATATGAAACATACCTTATTTTTAAGCAAGTTGTATCTTAAAATTGCTATCTTTACAGCCAACTACAAGTCATAAAATTACTTGGAATTGAGCCTGGCAAGAAAGGGAAAACAAACTTAAAATTCATTGTCGGCAACAGAGTCACAAATACTCTTCAACTGATGTTGGACAGAGAAAAAGCTTTGACAGGACTTCTCAAGTATATCCAAGTAATGGTAGAGTAGATTCAATTGAAGAATTTGAAGTCTGATTTTTTTATTTCATTGCAGGAATGAACCAAGTAAACATGAAGAATTAGTACAAAAACTTCAAAAGAACCTTAAAATTACAAACAAATGCCTTTCAAATGTCCTTATGGAAGTAGCACAACATGAAATAGATAAAATCAAGAATGCTCAGACAAAACCAAAATTCGTTTTTATGTTTAAAAAGGAAGCTACTCCAGATTTTAATAGAGCTGTTTGTAAGGGGTTAGAAGGTGAAGGATTGTTCATGTTCTATGCGTCTGAAGAGCCAGATAAGCCTAAAGAAGGGCAGATTATCATACAGGGTCCTGAGGAGCATTGTAAGGCTTTAGGCCAACAGTAAGTAAAAAACAGCCTTTACAGAGTTGATATCCTCTGACCTATAGGCAAATACAGTTTCCAACTATATCATAACATTCTATTTCAGAATAACAGACCTATTGAAATGTAAAGGTGCATTCAAAAATGGTAAATTTCAAGGAAAAGCTGGAGATTTAGGTGGTATTAACAAATGCAAGAAATTAATTGAGGAATATTTTAATAATGCAGCTCAATAAACATTTTTAAATACAAATATTTGCCTTTTCTTAAATAAATGCAAATCATATTTAACATTAACATTAAACATAACTTATAGGTATATTATATGTTCTATATAATTAGGACTTCCTAAGGAATAAAATTGAAAAGTCAATATTTGGTAAATAATAATACCATTATGAAATTGTTCTTAGCCCCAAGGTTTTGGAATAGAATAATGTACAATAAATACTATAATCACCAAAAATTATCCCACCATTATTATCCATCTAATGAACTTGAAAGGTAATAGATTAAAATTGAAATCCATATAAACAAGTTCTGAACTGAGGTTGTTGACTAAATAAATACATATTGACTATATATATTGATCTATATATTATAGATAATTTTAATTATCGATATTTCTTATCCTTATCATCACCTGAACCATTGTCAGCTTCTCTCATCACATTGATCAACTTTTCAATGCCATGATTTGTCCAGTCTTGGGACACATCATCCAAGTAGTTATCGAAGTCCACAAAGTCTTCACTGATATCTTTCTGAAGCATTATCGATGTGGTTCCTAAGGCATGAGGATCGGCTGCAATTGGTAATTACTAAATTTTATTCAGAGCAAATAGGGAATTTGTACATAAACATACATGAAAGGTGATGGCTAATAAACCTTTCGCTGGCATTGAACGAGACACAAAATCTCTAATTAATTTACTACAATATAAAATAATTGTGAAGTACTTACGAAGAAGGATACTCAAATTCGTATCTTTTGGTTTCCATTTGCCCTCATTGTATTTGTGCACTTTTATGGCTGGTGTGTCCAAATGAAGCATTACTCTCTTATTATCAACCTGCCAAATAAAAGTAGGTCAGAATCATATTCTTCTAGCATAATAAGTTTCAGAAGAAATGTTATATTTGGGACATAATAATTGATCAAAATTCTAAATTCAAACAAATAAATGTTCCAATTAAGTTCACCTTATCTTGATTAAATTACTGACCACAATGAACACAGCTGAAGGAAAGTACTCCACAATCTTTTCTGCAATTTTCTGTCCTGGGCACTTATCTACAGTGTTGTCCCTGAAGTTTTCACATGCTGCATAATAACCCACTATAACGCGGTTGTCAGCCTGTGCCATGGTTTCGATCTACGATAAAATTATTTTGGTAAATTTTTTATAATTTATAGATGCAACTACCACTATTCTAAAATCTTACCTGCGTTAGAGCCACCTCCGCCATTGGTGAAACATAATGACTGTGATGAAATAGAGGAATGGAATCAACAATTTCCAAGTCTTGTGTCTTCGCCCCATCTTTTATTTTGCTACCATCAGCTAGGAGAATACCATTAACAGCACAATGAGGATATTTCACAGCATGGAGCATAATTTTTGCATACGCAAGAGTTTCTAATGACACTTCGCCCATTTCAGTTTTGTATGAATTATAAAAATTGTTTGATTAACTTTAATTTGTGGTTAGTTTCTTTTCTTGAAATTGAAAATCAAAATCAAATCAAGAAGCAAAAGCAATTAACCAACTAAATAAAATAGTAGGTAGCTACTCTGTGTAACCAAACCAAAACCAATAAGTGACTGTCACTGTCATACATTGTGGGTATATATTCGTAGGAGCAGGCTAAGGTCAGAAACCATACTGCCTAGTCATTTAGTCGTTTTATTTTAATTTATAATTTAATTTTCTTCATCGATACAATAGTGAATACGATCGATACAATAGTGAGTACGATCTCCTACTAATTACAAATCACAATGGCTCGTTAATCGTCATGATGACTGCAAGGCTATGGGGGAGTGCTAAAAATGTCAATTCTATTCATAATTTCATTATTAAAAAAAAGTAAAGTAAATGAATTAAAACAACTTTTACGGATATCAAACGCGCTATATTTCCACGAACTCTTTACAGCTCTTTACGGCACCTTTACAGCTGCCGTGGTCACGGGATGACAAGATGATGGAAGGTGCCGAAACGTCGGGAAAATCAAAAAACCCCTAAAAAACCTAAAACTACGGATAATTACAACTTAGTTCGTGGAAATATAGCGCGTTTGATATCCGTAAAAGTTGTTTTATTTCAATGAACAGTGCGCGCCTAAACATAAGATGTAAGTAAAGTAAATGAGTTCAGATCACTTATCATATTAGGTATATGATAAGTAAACTGAACTCATTTATTCATATTCATACTTAACAAGCATTATATACATACTTTAAGATATAATAATCACTAACAGCCGGTTTCAATAATCTATCCCTAACAAGAGGTAGGCTTATCTTAGTTACGTTACATAGCAACCGCTGTTATTTTGGGCTGAATAACAAAAATATCTAGGCAACAAAGCTCTAGTAAGCCTATCTCTTACTGTAGATAAGTTATTGAAACCGACCGTTAATTTGCAATAAATAATTAGGCTGTATGGTCTCTGTCTTTAGCTTGATCTCTTGGAAGAACAAAAACTCAGTGACACTGACATGTCACATATGACACTGACAGTAACAGCGGATTACAACAACAAAGAGTTGTAATTTGGATCATTGCTTTATTTATTTGCCTACTAATTTATTCAATGGTAAACGTAAAATAAAATGGACAAAAACGATACCTCTCAGCTTACTGAGTTTCCAAGATTCGAGTCCGAATCAGCTCAAAGTGGCGTATCCACGTTTTTCACTAAGCTATGGAAGTTCCCTATATTTTCACCAAGTGAAAGTGCTGAAACTATGCAAGACAAGACTTCTACAATGGCAAAACAAAATGCTCAGATGTCTGAAGAACAGAAAAAACAAGAATTCGATGATTCAAAGACCGAAACTGGCGTTTATGCTGTTGAGTTCGAGGGGCGTAGCTTGCCGAATGTTTTGAGACGTATCAGCAGTCTCATCGCCTTAGGGTCCGGGGTAACGTATTGTTATTGAGTTCTATGATCTTTTAGTAGTAGTCTAGTACATAAAAATCTATTTAAGTTTGTAATTAATAAAATTATTATTTCCCATTAATTTTTAATGAGATGCATTTACAGGGACAAGGAACTAGATACGCTGATACAGAACTGGCCCGATACTGGATGCCCGATGATATTTCCCGGGAGTGCTATGAGTGTGCACTGAGATTCAGCACTCTACGTCGCAGACATCATTGCCGTGTATGCGGCCAGATATTCTGCTCGAGATGTTGCAGCCAGAGAGTCCCTGGTAAGTGTAACTTTTATGAGATTATTTATTTATTAACAAAGTAATAAGTCTAAAATATTTCTTATCCAAAAAGAAGGCCTCTACTCCAACAACAGGGATATCAAATGACTGTAGGAGGAAATGTTATAATCAACTCTACAATTTGTCCATAATACACTGCAAACATATAAAACATGGAAGCAGTCATACAAGCCTCTAATAATTATTGACACCCGTTTCACGCAAGAGAGATACGCACACAATAGACAACTGATAATACACGTAAATTATCTACACGTAAAAAACATCCTTAAAACTGGTGGGTTTAGGTCGGTAATAGGCAGCGTTTAGCTATTTACGTCATTTTTCATTCAGCACTGGTGCCGATAACAAATAGAATGCGATGCATCACAAAATTTTGCCAACACAGACCTTAGATGAACTATGCAACTATAAGCAAGCAAGTTAGAAAATTTACATAAATTTTTACTTGTTTTAAATATTTGTTTAAATATTGACCTGCGGCCCGACCGCCTAACGGTATAGCTTGGCCTATCGCTATAGCTATCAAACTTCAAACTCTCATAAAACCCTTCAACAATAGGGTTTTTGACTAATTCCTGCATATTTCTATTCACCTATTGGATTCACGATTGCATTTTTAGTATGAAAGTGATAACGTCAGCGAGAGCCCTTGTAGGGGGTTTGAAAAATCGATAGCAATAGCGATAGTACAAGCTATACCATTTAAAGCACAAAAGAAATGTCTCAGATGCATTTTTGGTCTAAAACAAGATGACTCATGTGTACCCTACTTTCGTAAGTATAAAATTCTAACACTGCCATCCATGTATATAAGTGAAGTTGCAAATTTTATCCGAAACAATCCTGATTTTTTTGTAGTGAATCCCATCGGTAGTCGCCGTGAAGGCACCTTGAAAGTTACTCATGGATGCAAAACTCTTCTCAGGAGAATGAGTGTTAATTGTATGGGACCTCAAATTTATAATAAAATCCCTCTGACCATACGCACAATCAAAGATAACAAAAAATTTAAAACTGCGCTCAATGGCTACCTTGCTGAAAAAGTGTATTATGACATTAGCTTATTTTTAAATGATAAAATAGACATCTAGATATAGGTAGTCATAAGTTTAATAATAATTATAAGGACATTGACATTTCATATATTGACATTTTATTTTAGTAAAATTTTATAATAATCAAATAATTGCGTTTATAGTGGTGTATTGTATACTTACAAGATAATAATGTTCATATAACTTTAAGGTGAATCATGGCTGTAACTTTTTTTCTGTATCTAACTGACATCTTTGTAATACCCATGTTTATGAATGAATTAATAAAATGAACCAATAACAATTGTTGTGCACAATTGTTATTGGTTCCAAACTAACATTTATTTTTAGTATTACTGGATTGTATGTGTAAATCTAAGTTTGTGGACTGTTATTGTGTATAAATATATATAAATAAATATATATATATATATATATATAAATAAATGAATATATGAATATGAATATGAACCGTTAGGCGGTCGGGGTGCTGTTCGTAAAAAAAAAGAATATATATCGCCATCTGCCAATGCAAAACAAAATCTATCTTCTTCTTGAATTCGAATACTATCTTGAATTCGAATTTTTAGATTACGAATTTCACTTTCCCAAAAACGTTTAGCCACTTTTTATTTTCCATTATTTTCTTTACACCGAAAACACGATTGACAAAGGTTTTAAATTCCGATTTTTAGTTGTAATTTTTTTCAAATTTTAAATGTTTTGTAATCCCACTCAACTTTTGACCGAAGCCATTAATGACTGATGATTTAGTTTCTAGAAACATATTTCCCATATTATCAATTCATTCAATCTATCTTTCTTCTATCTATATAAATATATAAAAGAAGAAACTGACTGACTGGCATATCAACGCACAGCCCAAACCGCTAGGTCTAGAGACTTCAAATTTGGCACATAGATTCCTTGTGAGGTCTAGGGGTGCACTAAGAGAGGATTTTTCAAGAATCCGTTAATTTCAAAGTAAAAGTGACTTATTTTACTCTTATTAGGCTCATGGTTGAAACTTAAAACAAATAAACCTATATTTTGTGATAATCTTTGATTAGTATTTTTGCCAAAAACAAATGAAATTCAACAGCTTTTCCGGTTCCCAAAATGTATACTGAATTTTGTTAAATTACTACAACTGACCAACCTTATATGCTAACAAATCGTTAGGTAAGTACTTAATCAATTTATCGGCCATAGTACTTCCATCCCAGACAGTAATCTAAATATATAAAAGGCAAAAATTACTGATATACTTTTCAATGCAGAGCTCAAAGTACTTGACGGATTGAGTTGAAATTTGGCATGTAGATAGGTAAGAAAGGATTTTCCCTAAGGGCACATTCAGACGAACTGCATGTTGTTAACGGCAGAGGCTACTTCAGCCGTCTCGCTACCTGTCGACGGCAGCCGTCAACGCGTCGGCGGCAGCAGTCAATACGTCGACGGCTGCCGCCGACAGGTGGCGACAGCTGCAGTTGTGGCGTGTTTCGTCCGCCATTTTGTCAGTCGACGGCAAATAGACCAAGAGTGCGCAAGCGTCGCGAGTCCACAAAATGAGCTCCGGAGACGAAATTGATGTCGAATTGTTAATTATGTAAAAACAGTCCAGTAAAAACAAGGATTTGTCTTTGGAATTATAAGCTACAAGACTACAGTAACAAGACAGAAAAAAAACTGAACGTATCTTTATTTTTCGTTGTTGTCGGCGACGGCGGTGTTTCTTCATCGGACGCCATTTTGCAACTGGCTCCTGTACAAGCCGGCCACGACTGCTAGTACGCGGCACTCCAACTGCAAGCGTTGTCGCCTGTCAACGGCAGCCGTCGCCACTTGTCGACGGCTGAAGTAGCCTGCCGTTCACAACTTGCAGTTCGTCTGTAAGAACCCTTAAGGGGAAAGAAGAATCCACGCGGACGAAGTCGCGGGTAACAGCTAGTTCGTAATAAAAACAAACAGAAATATGAATATCAACAAAACCTGTAATTTTTTTAATCAGAGGTTGAAACACATACTTTAGTTATTTTTAAATTACTTACTTCATTCGGCATTCGGCTTATTTGTGCTATTTCTGCACCATTTTACAATACATGACGGCATTTTTCGTGACCCGTTTGACAGGCGTTCAATGACGTTGCATCAACCACGAGACATATTGATCCGGGAAATACGACAGTTTTTCAGTCGGGTCATTCCATGTAAGGGGTGTTACAGGTCGTACACTTTTAAGAAATAATTAATCGATGATCTTGAAGGCATACATATATTTTTTATGCTCTTACCTTTTAGAGTATATTTCCATGTACACTTAATGAAAATTATATACATCAATTAAATAATAAATAAATAAATATTTGTATACAATCAGACCAATTATCTAGACCACGTTAAGTTTCATGAAGAACTTGTGTTATAAAATAAAAATAAATAAATAAATATTTCCATACAATCACACCAATTATCTAGCCCACGTTAAATATCATGAAGAACTTGTGTTATGGATACTAGATAACGGATAAACATACTTATGTACTTTTTTTTTGTAAATACATACATAATATACATATTAAACACCCAGACCAAGACAAATAGACATGTTCATGCACACAAATATTTGTCTTGTCCGGGGATCGAACCCGGGACCTCTGGCGCAGAAGGTGGGGTTAGTACCCCTGCGCCAAACAGGTCGTCAGTTATGGATACTAGATAACGGATAAACATACTTAGATACCTTTTTTTTATAAATACATACTTAATATACACATTAATCACCCAGACCAAGACAAATAGATATATATCTTTGTCTAGGTCTTATATTTAAATATTGAAAGAGTTTTAAAACATTTTGAATTTTTTTGCAGGGCAAATATTTGGGTGTGCTGGAGGCCTAAGAGTGTGTAATTACTGCTGTAATGTGGTGCTCAGCTACTTAAAAGAGAATGACATGACTGGTGAAATATCACCTGATTTGAGAACTCTGCAAGAAAATTTGCAGGTACCTGCTAAATTGTTTGTTAACCTCTTATTTATGTAGTTCTGCAGCAGCTTTACAAAATGCGTGCTTTACAAAGTGTTACAAAATGCTACCTTTTATCTACAGTAAATAGATCAGTACACAGGCCGCGCGCACCCCATCCCACGCCCCTCACGTGCCCCCACTCAGCGTATAAACTCGGTGGAGGCTCGGAAGAGGTATCTATCCCCTTGTGTCCTTACCTACCCATCCTAGTGATCAGAAAGTGGGGGGGGGACCCGCATCCCACCCCCCCACCAAATCCCAAGACTCGATGACGATGACGGGAGGCGGGCGGGTACTACCAGCTTAAACTCCTAGTACTTGCCCTCCAGGCTGCCAGTGGTCACGGGGGGTAGGGTTCGCAATCACCCCTAAGACCAGGCGGAGATAAGAATAGACCTATGCGATTCTTAAGTTTAGTGCAAATGGGTGTCTATGTCTACTTAGGTGAAGTTCCCCGAGAACCGTAGCGGCGGCAAGTCCCGCGACAACTTCATGTTCGCGCGTGAGCAGGAGGAGCGCTGCGAGACGCGGCCCGCGCCCGCCGACGCGCTGCACGACCTCTACCGCCGCCTGCTGCAGGCGCTGCCCCAGCAGCAGCATAGGTATGTGATGTTGAACATATTAGACAAACGGAATGGAGAAGTTTCCAATTTTATTCTATTAATCAATTTTGAAAATATAAGTAAAACTAAACAAACATAAGTGTGAAAGAATCATGAAAATATGTCTACAAATGAGAGGTTACGGGGCCTTGTGACTTGTGCCCGCCATTTCGGCCCGGAAGGAAGTGGCGTGACGGCGTGGCGAAAATATGTAATTTAAATAATTTATTTCTCAGCTATTTCGCGATGGATTTAAAAAAATAAATATCATTGTCTTATTAGTTTTGATCTATATTTTAATCCCATTTAGTGAAATATAATGTTTTCAACATCAGGAAACTTCTCCATTATAACGATATTTCAGCGCATTTGCACAATTTCTGCCTTATTACCAACAAAGTAGGTAGGTATTTAAGTAGGACCAAATTCACTTCACCATCCTTATGTCGGCTGTCCATCTCTCGCGTAGCTGATCTAACATACTCGTGTGTTTATTTACCAATGAAAGTGAGTAATCATGAAATAAAGACAATAGATTTCCTGTCTTTTAGTTTAGATTTTTTCGACATCACTGCTTTGTTTGTATGTCTGATAGATCTGATATGAGGGTTTATTTGTTGTGTTGGTTTTCATTCGTTTATCTTTGCTAGCTTCCTTATCAACATTTGCCCCCCATACAATACATTCAGCAACTTTCTATTCCAGTCAGGAAATCTTTAGTTTTGTAATAGGTATATTGTATGGAATGTAAGCATGTTCATTTGCACTTAGCAAATAACTATGTCGTTTTATTATTATACGTCTAACGACGAAATAGCCCATTTTATTTTATTATATATTCATTCAGGGATTGTAATCATCAAATTATGTCAGAGGTGCACAACCTTTCTGATAATACTTACAGTAATTAAATTTATTGGTGACTCATAATTATTAGTGATTTAGACAACAAAATATTACAGGGCAATGAAGAAAATATGGAAGGATCTGACGTGAGTCTATGTATTGATGTATCTGCTATTATTATTTTCTTGGCGATATGTCACTAATGTATTTGAGCACTCATTATACATTTATTGCAACATCACAGAAATATAAATGTTCATTTGGTCAGATTCAGATACTTTTTAGGTTGAATATGAGCCATTACAGACATGTTGATACTTTTAGATTGATATTTTTTTTTATAGTTGTAAAAAATCTAGGACTTTTACTCTGATGTGCTTTACTCTGTAGGCCTAGCACCAATAACTTTCTAGTAAGAATCGAGGAAGGAAAGTAATGAAAATGTTTGAGATTTTGAGCAGCGTTCCTACCGGACGTAAGCGGCACTACGTCTTCCTATACATTTTTTGACATTACGTGCTCGATACTTACTCGATACTCTTTCGATTGTTTTTCGTTCTAACCCCATTGTAATAATTATAGCTACCACGCCCCCATACTTTATTGGTGTTCATAAATAAACGCACTAAGCTTTGTATCTGTCGTATTTTTATTATGAAATAACAGTAAAAAATAAAAATAAAATGGGCTACCTAATTAATGTAAACTTAGTTGAAGTATACTTATTACTTCATGCTGTAAATAAAAATCTATTCTATTCTACACTACGACTGATCTACTATGACTGATCTTTTTTAAATGTAATTAAATGGGAAATAAATAATTTATAGGAGACTGAATATTATCGTTATAATGTAAAAAACCTGTAATTAGGTAATTTTTATTAGTTTTTTGTTATTAATGTTTTCCGTAGATACCGTCTGGTGAGGTACAACGGAGTATGGCGCGGCTGCGACATCTTGCAATGGGTTATGGACAACACCAGTTACAAAACAAGGTTTGTTCTGATCTGCAGGCTGATTCGCAAACCATCGGACGCGGAATCAGATTCGGCTTCTATGCTTTATCTTTCTCTATTTTGAAATAAGAGACAGTGACAAACCACTCTCGGAAAGTTTCCGAAGGTTTGTGAACAAGGTCGCAGAGCCCAACGTGTTTTAAATACAAATAATAAATATATTTAAAACTGTGACAATATTTTAAAAATTATAGTCATAATTCTCAATTTATTATTACGGTTACGGTTTCTTCAATTCTTTGATATATTTTAGCGTTTTCTGATGTTACCTTGTTATACTTTAATGCTTTCGATAGTTTTATTCTATAACGAGTAAAACTCACCGTGTGGATAGCAAAACTCGGAGCTTTAGGTACTAAGCCCGCCTTCTGCGCCAGAGGTCCCGGGTTCGAGCCCGGACAAGACAAATATTTGTGTGCATTAACATGTCTATTTGTCTTGGTCTGGGTGTTTAATATGTATATTATGTATGTATTTACAAAAAAAGGATATAAGTATGTTTATCCGTTATCTAGTATCCATAACACAAGTTCTTCATGAAACTTAACGTGGGCTAGATAATTGGTGTGTTGTATGTAATTATTTATTAATTATGTAACCACCTCTGTATATAGGCGTATTTATCCATTGCGATGCGGTTGTAGCATGCGCGAGCCTTAAGGGGGTTTGTTTTTATGGGCACCTATTTAACGTCCAAAATAATTACAATCAGGTTCCAAGCGAGCCAGGTGTGCCAGAACCTCCTCAGCTCCGGTCACATGGAGTGCGTGAGCGAGCTGCTGCAGTTCGCGGACTACGCGCTGTACCGGCCCGCCGCGCTGCCGCACCTAGCGCTTGACGAGCCTGCGCGTAAGACACTGAGTTTCTTAAGTCTTTTAAGTATAAAGATCAATTTAGCTTAAGGCGGTACCCCCACCGAAAGTGGCGCCGCGTTGAATTTTATTTAATATCGTAATTCTAATTCACAATTTTAATAAAACTAAACGTGGAATTTTTAGAGCCCATTGTCTTGTATTTTTATAAGGTATCGCTACATCTCGTCATAGTCATTCGTAGAAGTAGATAGCAAATGTGTCAAAAACGGCCACTTTTAGCAGTTTTGCTATCTACTTTTAACAGTGACTACGAGGGAATGTAATGATACCGTCTAAAAATACTAGACTATGGGCTCTGAAAATTCCATGTTTAGTTTTATTAAAATTGTGAATTAGAATTACGATATTAAATAAAATTCAACGCGGCGCCACTTTCGGTGGTGGTACCGCCTTAAGCTAAATTGATCTTTATACTTAAGACGACAGTCTTAAGACGGTACCACAGAAGTACAGAATGTATAGGAGTTATTTTACGGTCGGTTTCAATAACCTATCCTCAGTAAGAGATAGGCTTACTAGAGCTTTGTTGCCTAGATATTTTTGTTAATCAGTCCAAAATAACCTAAAATAACAGTGGTTGCTAAGTAACGTAACCAAGGTAGGACTTTTTCTTGTTAGGGATATATTATTGAAACCGGCCGTTAATCAATGAACATAGGTATTAGGTGTGAAAGGTTATGTAGCACTCATAGTCTTTTTTAATTTTCAGCTGAGGGCGGCGGTAGACTACTTGAAAGTGCATCCTCGTATTGTCTAGACCTGAACCTCGGCAACAACTCAGCGAGGTTAATCAAGGCGCCGAAACAAGGTAAACGCACTTACAATATGTATTTCTTTCATATTAGCAGCGGTTGCGTTTGGTTGGATGCTGAATAAAAAAAAGAAGTTGAGAACTTTTTCAAACTCAATCGTCGTGACATTAAATCTTCTCTCTATATATAAGGCTCGTGTTATCCATTCTAATGCCTTCACTAATAGCTTCAAAAACCACAAAAAAATGTAGACGGCCGGAAAAATATAATAATTTTTTTAAATTGACCTTATCAAGGTCAAAGGTCCGAAAAACTTGAAATATCTGACGGATAAGCGCTTAAGTCTAGTTCATTATAATTTTCAGGATTTTTTTGTTACAGAAACTAAATCTTCTCCATCCAGCGAAGATGATCAAAATCCCGTTTTGGAACAAAGTGAAGGTTAATATTTATTTATTTATTTATGGCACACTTACAGGCAACAGATAGAAAAACATTAAAGAAAATTATCCAAGGTTGATACAGCTTATATCTATGCCCAATTACAAGAATGCACAGCATTGACTATATATTTATGGTCACTGGTCTACCTAAACTAATTATGTTGAAACTTGTTTCTAGAGTTTGGCAATACAATCTCAAGAATAATAATAATAAAATAAAAATTAACCCGCCCTCTAATTGTCTAATTTCAAAATCTATCACAATCCCTTTCAAAGGTATTGTGATAGTGATTTATGGGATTGTGTGACATATAATCGCAACCCCTTTCTGAACGAATGATGTTTTAAATGACACTTCTCCGTACATTTAAAAGATATTTTCGTCTGTCACTGTGCTTTTACAATTCAATTTTGTTCATTCAACCGTCGAAATTCTCCAATACTTTTATATTTTTAATAAGCTGTAGGCCAGCGTTGTTACATCAATGCTAGGAATATCCTTGCATTCGAAAGAAACATCTTTTCAGGTGTTTAACGATCGATTAAGATGCAACTGCCAATACGGTGGTTCGCAAGTCTCGGTAGCTCAGCGGTTAGATCATTGGACCGGATTTCCAAAGGTTCGATTCCCGTCTGAGAATTCACTTGTGGCCGAGTTAATTTTTTCCAATATTTTTCTATTTAAAATTTACCATAAGTATAAAAATAGCATTGAAAAATGCAAAAATTACAAAAATCATAAAAAATGACAAATAGTGACGGCCTGAAGTATGTAAATATCTTTCAAATGACGAATTGAAAGGGATTGCGATAGATTTTAAAATTAGACAATTAGACCCCAGTTCTTCAGTAGATAGGATTCCGGAAGAATCGCTTTAGCACCTTCACCATATTATAAATGTTTATGATGTTTGATTATCAGGTAGTGTAATATTAACATATTATTTAGGTTACTCCGAATCGAAGAACATCTGCAAAGCCATCGTGGAGTCTGGTGAAGATCACCTTCGTCTTCTATTACGACAATGCCTCGCCCGGGAAGCGCTGCCCGCGGCGTGGCTGCCCGTGCTATACTCACTGTGCCAGCAGGCGGCTGACATCGTCATGCCCGGTGAGAATCATCATTACGTCATCGTAATTAGGTCATAATCATGAAGATCATCACCATAATAATATTAAGAAATAACAGCCACCAACAATGACATCCTTTTTCTCTAAATATGTCCTATTATGATGACCTTTTATTTCCAGGCAGTTTTCGGGATTGTTATAATGGCCTTTCTCCTTGTTTATGAGTAGAGATGCACTAAGTTATTAGTATTTAATAAAACTTCTACAAACAATAGCTTGGCTTGCCTGAAATGACACTTTCAATAATTTTGCCATCAAAAACACTGGGTAATTAGCTTTTTTTCAGCCCAACTAGCCAAATTTAAAGTCTACGCAGACAAAGTTTGCAGGCAACCGTTAATAAAAAAATGACTGATTTGTCCTATATTTGAATAGACATATTCAGCACCGACATCGACGTCCGCAACTACGTGCAAGTGAAGAAAGTCCCCGGTGGTAACATGCGTGATAGCTGCGTCGTCAACGGTGTCGTGCTTACCAAAAACGTCGCGCACAGGTGAGTCTTCATCATCATCTTCATCTTCATAGTTATTATCATCATCATGAGAAAGCCCCCGATGTGGTAACATGCGCTATAGCTGCGTCGTCAACGGTGTCGTGCTCACCAAGAACGTCGCGCACAGGTGAGTCTTGATCATCTTCATCTTCATAGTTATTATCATCATCATGAGAAAGCCCCCGATGTGGTAACATGCGCTATAGCTGCGTCGTCAACGGTGTCGTGCTCACCAAGAACGTCGCGCACAGGTGAGTCTTCATCATCTTCATCTTCATAGTTATTACCATCATCAAGACAAAGCCCCCGGTGTGGTAATATGCGCTATAGCTGCGTCGTCAGCGGTTTCGTGCTCACCAATAACGTCGCGCACAGGTGAGTCTTCATCATCATCTTCATCTTCATAGTTATTATCATCATCATGAGAAAGCCCCCGATGTGGTAACATGCGCTATAGCTGCGTCGTCAACGGTGTCGTGCTCACCAAGAACGTCGCGCACAGGTGAGTCTTGATCATCTTCATCTTCATAGTTATTATCATCATCATGAGAAAGCCCCCGATGTGGTAACATGCGCTATAGCTGCGCCGTCAACGGTGTCGTGCTCACCAAGAACGTCGCGCACAGGTGAGTCTTCATCATCTTCATCTTCATAGTTATTACCATCATCAAGACAAAGCCCCCGGTGTGGTAATATGCGCTATAGCTGCGTCGTCAGCGGTTTCGTGCTCACCAATAACGTCGCGCACAGGTGAGTCTTCATCGTCATCTTCATCTTCATAGTTATTACCATCATCATGAGAAAGTCCCCGGTGTGGTACCATGCGCTATAGCTGCGTCGTCAACGGTATCGTGCTCATCAAGAACGTCGCGCACAGGTGAAACATCATCATCGTCTCCATAAATTATCATCATACTATCATCGTCGTCATTTGTAATTATTTTTGAAGAAAGTCCATAGGTTAGTCGTCATCACCATCATAATCATGATCATCACCATTATCATCATCACGATCATCATGAAAAAAATCCCTGTTGGTAACATGTTAACAGCGTCGCGATCACAGAGAACTATCATTATCGTCATCACCATCGTCATCATTATCATCTCTCATATTTTATTTAGTACAAAATTGGCTTTTGTATCTCGTAGGTACGTTTTGTACGACATAGGCGGAACAAAAACGGCATAAGCGTAACCATGGAAAGATTGTGGTGTACGGTTTGCACCGCACGAAGTATGTCATCGCGTCAGCATTTTCATATTTCATACATTTCTTATTGTAATTTATTTAGTCACATCACATTACTTCAATTGTGAACTCGTTTGTAACAAGACAATAAACATTTATAAATCGGCAAGGATTTATTATTTATCAAGAATATCAAGATCCAGCAAGTCTGTTGAGTGGCAGCATCAAGGCACTACCCAATTTTGTGATCCGGCTCGAAGGACCACAATATTGGGTAGTGCCTTGATGCTGTGCGGTGTGCGGTGCAAACCGTACAGATTGCAAATCGCAAAGATTGTCGCGACGACCTTGTCTCTACCGTACGTGAGAGAGTAACATTAGCCATTTTAACAACCTCACTGCGAATTGATGCGTTGTCAAAGTGAGATGTGAGAGCGCAAGTTGATAATAATATCTTGTAATATTTATAGGGGCATGCCGCAACAAATCGCAAATCCAACGATACTGCTCCTGGACTGCTCTATCGCCTACCAAAGGGTAGAAGGGAAGCTGACGTCTTTGGAACCGGTTTTAATGCAGGTAAGGCAAAATAAAAGATTATTATAATTGAGTTCAATATCGATACACACAAAATTTTGTCTATTTTCATTTTATTAAAATTTAAATGTTGGCCCCGGTCTTGTTAGCAAATGTAAGAATCATGAAGCACCATTCAATAGTACAAAATTATGACAACATTTATGGTGTTTATACTCTAATACGTAGAATAATATGGAATGAAAATTATATCAATGTCAAAAAAGCTTAATTTTATAAATATCGTCGCGACGTCTTAAAAACGACTAAGTTCATCAAATTGTTTGACCATATGAACAATCTTTCCTTAGGGATAGGTCTTTCTCAGATTAGCTGTATAAGGTGTTGCTAGGTATTGAAACCAAGATATTATTTACTAGACATAAGTTATTGAAAATTACCATTAATTTCAAACCAGGAGCAACAATACCTAGTGCGATGCGCGGCTCGCATCACAACCCTACAACCGAGCCTGGTGTTAGTTCGTGGTGGTACCGCTAGGGGCGTGCAAGACGCTTTGAGGACTGCTGGAGTGGCTTTAGCCACGAGAGTCGGAGATAGAGCCCTGTCGAGGACTGCGAGATGTACTCGCGCCGATCTTGTCGCCTCTATCGATGCTAGGATTGGGACCCCGAGGCTGGGGACGGCTGAGAAGTTCTATGTTAAGAATTGTGAGTAATTTTGTCTTAGCACTACTTCATCAATTTAGCTACGAGAGTTAGAGATAGGGCCCTCTCAAGGACTGGGAGATGTACTCGGGTGGATTTGGTCGCCTCTATCGATGCTAGAATTAGGACCCCGAGACTGGGGACCGCTGAGAAGTTCAATGTCAAGAACTGTGAGTAACTTTGTTTTTACATCAATTTGTAACTTTAGCTACCAGAGTTGGTAACTGAGCCCTGTCGAGGACTGCTAAAACGTACCCGCGCCGATTTGGTCACCTCTATTGATGCTAGGATTGGGACTCCGAGGTTATTAATTCCTTTTTATTATAGTTTAATTTTTTTTTTCAAAATTCAATATCATTTATTCAGTCTAGGCTGTTACAAGCACTTATGAACGTCAACGAAGCTACGCCATCGGTTCACAAACCCTACGGCGGGAGACCTTGTAACGAGAAGAACCGGCAAGAAACTCGTCAAGGGCTATTTTTTTTCCCTGTTTTATTTCATACAGAGTCGTCAAATTGAAAAGTGAGCTTAACATATCAGTAAGGTCAATTTCCATCACAAAAGAAAATACTAATTACGAGTATATTAATTATAATATTACATTTTATGGTTATCCTAACCGTAAACAATGTTCAATTCGCAAGGAAGGACTTACATTTACCATTTCTCGCATTACAAGGTGAATGTACTGCAAGTTGTGACGTACATACAGGCTATATAGTAGAAGAATACTTCACGGATAATCTAAAATATTTGTACCACTGATTTTATCACATTATTAAAAACAAAAATTTCCATTTTGACAGTTTCAAACAAGACCCTCATGGTGCTAGAAGGTTGCGCGGAACAAAACTTAGGCTGTTGTATATTATTGCGCGGCGCGTCCCTACAGGAACTCGTCAGAGTGAAGAAAGTAGTCAAATTCATGCTTCTCGCTTGCTACAACTGGAAACTGGAAAAAGCGTTCTTAGGCGACATAGAAGCGGTCTTACCAGAACCGGGCATGACGTTCGATGACTGTGACGATAAAGACGATACGTTTTCTACCAATGAGTCTACTATTGATAGAGAAGACACTGATGGCAGTGAATCGGTTTTAAGTAATGATGATTGGGAGAATGCGATATCGAATAAGGTTAAAGAAGCTTCGAACTCTAGTTTGGGCGAAGTTAAAAGTACAAGTGAGTCGAAAAAGAGCATAGAGCCTGACGATCCGTTGCAGAGGACCAAACCTTTCAGGAAAACGGATAGTGATAAGAACTTTAGCTGCGGTGTGCCTATTAGAGACTTTAGTGACCCGTTGCGGGCTACACTGGATGATGATGTCTTTTTACCGAAAGAGGAAGCTAAATTGAAAGCTGATAATCATACAGAGAGGTTGGTATGGTTATGATTAAAATAGTAACATTTAATAACTCAAATAAAAAATATAAGTCGTTTATTTATGATGTATGAAATAACAACACACATTTTTGTAGTATCTTACAATGCCAATTTCATATTAATTTGCCTTATTTTACATTATATTTTAATTTAAACTCGAAAACATAGTAAACAAAATGATTACAAGTTGAATTCTATTTTAGATTTGGCTGAGTTATCTCTATCGTTATGCTATACTAACTAAAGTTTTTAAAGTATAGTTTGAGTGAAATTGAATTGAATAAAAACGACATTTAGAATAATCTTGATATCCAATACCTAAACCAACAAAATTACAGTGTATAAACATTACCACAGATGGTGTACGGACGACGTGGTACTATCCATGTCTCCCAACACCGTAATCCCCGCGCCGTACTTAGAAACAGAGGCGGGCCGAAAGTGTCCCTTGAGGGAGTACTTCCCGCGGCCATTGTTGCAATCACCTCCTCGACCACCGCATACTCCTCGTGCCCCTCACAGGAAGCTCAGCAAGGCTGTCTCACGGATAGTGATGAAGGTCTGTACCATAGTTTATGAACAGAGGCGGGCCGAAAGTGTCCCCTGAGAGAGTACGTCCCGCAGCCATTATTGCAATCACCGCCTCGACCACCGCATAGTCAAAGTCAAAGTCATTATCATTTATTCAGTCTAGGCTGTTACAAGCACTTATGAACGTCAAAGAAGCTACGCCATCGGTTCACAAACCCTACGGTGGGAGACCTTGTAACGAGAAGAACCGGCAAGAAACTCGTCAAGAGCTGTTTTTTTCTCCCTGTTTTATTTCATACAGAGTCGTCAAATTGAAAAGTGAGCTTAACATATCAGTAAGGTTATTCCATCACATACTCCTCGTGCCCCTCACAGGAAGCTCAGCAAGGCTGTCTCACGCTTAGTGATGAAGGTCTGTACCTATAGTTTATGAACAGAGGCGGGTCGAATGGTCCCCTGAGCTAGTACTTCCCGCGGCCATTGTTGCATTCGCCTCCTCGACCATCGCAAACTCCTCGTGCCCCTCACAGGAAGCTCAGCAAGGCTGTCTCACGGTTAGTGATGAAGGTCTGTACCTATAGTTTATGAACAGAGGCGGGTCGAATGGTCCCCTGAGGGAGTACTTCCCGCGGCCATTGTTGCATTCGCCTCCTCGACCAGCGCAAACTCCTCGTGCCCCTCACAGGAAACAGCAAGGCTGTCTCACGGATAGTGATGAAGGTCTGTACCTATAGTTTATGAACAGAGGCTGGCCGAAAGTGACCCCTGAAGGAGTACTTCCCGCACAGACAGACAGACATACAGCGTAGTCTCCCCCTGGTCAGACTACGCTGTCTATCTGTTTGTGACCACGGATGTAGCAACACAGCCGAAACGTCAAGCTGTAAGTACTTAATGTACTACATTATAAATATTGCGTTGAGTCCCGTTAATCTTGTTTATAGTCATAATTTACTTTAGATTATAGTTCAAAAATACTTTTGAATCGTCCAATTTTATTTTCCTATTACCCATTCATAGTTTCTTAACATGTACAATCGCGAGTTCCCGGTAGTGCACTTGCCGTGTAAAATACCTTGAACGGCTATCGTTGATGGTGTCATTGCTTGTAAACCTACCTACTTTACGACTTTCCGAAGCGAGCGGACGCGAATATCGCATAAGGTGCTCGACCTGGAATTATTTATTTTCAATGTATGCAAAGGCAGTTCTATTTATTACTGGCCTACCGCCCGTGATTTCGAATTAAGTTACAATACAATACAGTTTTATTCCCTATCACGAGGGAATATCAAAAAACTTTTCTTAGTGCTCGCCTACGTCGTTAAAGGATCATCTATGAAAAAATTCAGCTTATTCGGTTCAGTCGTTTGGGCTGTGCGGTGTCTGTATGGTCTGTATGTACGGTATTGTTTTTATTAGAAAGAAAAGAAAGAAAGAAAGAAAGAAAGGAAATTAATTTAATTGAGACAACATAAATACAAGGACAATTTAACACCAATACGTTGTCTCAAAACGGTCCCGGCTCAGCATAATGCATGGTCTACGAACAGCACTGACTTTCCGCCGGAACCGGTTTGTTGACTCCGCGACACGTAGATACACAGATAAACAAAGTAACAAAAAAAGGAACAATAAAAACAACGATTATAATTATTAGTATAGAAGATAAATAAAATAAATAAATATTTTCATACAATCACACCAATTATCTAGCCTACATTAAGTATCATGTATAAATATTAAACAAAAAAATATACTAGAAAAAAACAACTAGTCTCATGTCGCCCTGACGGGAACAGAGCGACATGATAGTTGTTTTTTTTTATCACACAAAAATAGCATTGTAAAATGCAAAATAAAAAAAATTATATTATCATGAATAACTTGTGTTATGGATACTAGATAATGGAGAAACATACCTTATATACTTTTTTTTGTATATACACATATTAAACACCCAGACCAAGACAAATAGACATGTTCATGCACACAAATGTTTATCTTGTCCGGGGATCGAACCCGGGACCTCTGGCGCAGAATGCGTTAGTACCCCTGCGCCAAACAGGTCGTCAAAGATATTAATGAATATTGTTATTGAATCAGGAAATGCACCCGTTCATTCGCAACCCTTTGACGGCTGCCGCGGATGACGTCAGCGTGCGCGCCGCGCTGGCCCACTACCGCGCCACCGGCGGCCGTCTGCTGTCCGACAAGCATAAACGTAAGTGGACTATTGTCTTTATGCAGGGTTATTTTTTTTTAATCGTAAGGTATTTTTTTATTTTTTGTTAATTTTTTTCTTTTTAATTTAACATAGGTATATAAATTTACTTATATTGCTGGAACAAAACAAAGTTATAAAAATTAAATCATTCATAAATTTTTGGCGTTTACTTCGCTCTATAGTTTTGAACTGTGAAAACTTGTTAACGGCTATGATGTATCTATTTTTAGTTATTATTTTGTTATGTTAGCTGTAAGTTTTCCGAACAAATAAAATAAAATAAATAAATAAACTATTCGCAAAACACATACAACACCACATAACTATGAAACTGACATCAAAAATACCCACGTTTGTTCAACAACTGTTGATGATTCGTTACATTTTACTTTTGTACAAAAACGCATCACCTATATAAAATTAAATAAACCTCTGGGAATCAAGGGGGGTGAAGTGCCGGCGCTAGCGTGAAATATAGACGGATAAATGTCACGACAGTACAATGAAAACTTGAAGTCTTGCCGTCTTTGCTGTCCTCCTGGGACAGCAAAGACGGCAGGAATCCCTAGTCCCTACCCCTACACCAAACAAACTGTAAATATGTTACTGACATAATAGTTACTTTGCACTTTAGAAAGAAAACCATGTTTTATCTGATGACTGACTGTTGGTATTAACGTTTCCACAGTTTATTAGTTTTTAACGAACATACAGTGCTAAAAGACTGGGCATTCCACAGAGGAATGTCCGCTATACAAGCCGTCAGTGGTAAAGATCATCAAAGAGCCGGAAGTGGAAGCGGAGAAACCACCCGAGATACCGGATCCTTTGGCGCCAGAGCACCACCAGCAGCTGAGCATGCTCATATACAGCTACTCCAGCAAGTCCGCCAACGTGCCTGACTTCTGCGTCAACCCCTGGTACGTCATCATCATCATCAGTCCATAGACATAGGCCTCTCCTAGCTCGGTCCCTATGGACCTAGTGTCAGTCTTTTGACCTTTGCATCCAGTTCCGGCCTACCATTTTTCGTAGGTAGTAACTCCACTAGGTTGTAGGATGCCCTACGTTGCGTTTCCCTAAACGCAGTCTCCAATCTAGAACTCGTTTGCCCCAACGGGTGTCCTGCCACTGCATTAGTGCCAGAAGTAGAGGCGGAGACATCTCCGTATCACCACCAGCAGCATACAGCAAGTCTGCCAATGTGCCCGACTTCTGCGTCAACCCCTGGTAAGTCTTTTTTTTTTTATTTAATTCCGACGAGTTTTTTGCCTATTCTGCCTATTCTGTGTCCTTTTTCGGCGTCAATCGGGGTACGTGGAGGGCATACTTTATCTCAAACAGCCAGCCCGCCTAGCATGAACACCGCTATATCACGCGATATGATATGGCGCATGATACTGTCTTGCTTAACCCTCTAAGAATGTGAGCGAGACAGTGACACGTTATCGAGCTACGACTGTCGATATAAGCCGCTCATGCTTGGGCTGCAGAAGTGGAAGAGAAACCGTTGTAAGTTGCCGGATTTACTCGTGCTTTACAGTTACAAGGCAAGTTGGCAAGTTCGCCAGTGAGCCCGACTTCGACCTCTGGTACATCATCATCATCATAAGCCCGTAGGCACTGGCCTAAATTATAGATGGATTAAGAAAATGGGCCATGACTCACCTCGTGGACCAATTTGTATTGGTGGAGTTTAACGACTGCAAATACAGCCGGGATCAATGGCTAAACGCATCTTCCCAAGCACGGAGAAATCGAAATAATATTTTTTTTGTCACCCATCCTGTGACCGACCAATGCGATAGTTGGGTAACGGCTACAATCGTAGGCTGAGCGTGCGAACCACTGCGTCACTCTGCGGAACTCCTAATAACTTGTCGTTGTCATTTAATCTGAATGATCTTAATATTCCTTCTCAACCCAGGGTAGTGAAGATGGAGTTGTACGGGAAACACGACATATCGCTGGGGGCTTTCCTGGAGAAGTACTGCTTCAACCCGGAGTACAAGTGTCCGTCCAACAACTGCCAGGTGCCGATGAACCAGCACGTCAGGAGGCAAGTCAAATGTTGATTGTAGTAAACTAAATTTCCAACCGCGACTTCGCGACGTTTTTTTTTCTTCTTCTTCTTAAATTTAAGAGCTGCGCTCTTGTCGGTGGAGTATTTTCCATTCCTGTCTTTTTCCTGCCAATGACTTCACCTCCTGGTACGACACAACATTAACTTTCTCCTTTATTTGTGAAATATAGCTCATTCTAGGTCTACCTCTCCCTCTCCTTCCCTCCATTTTCCCTTCCAGTATGTTTATAATGAAACTGTCATGTCGTAACAGGTGGCCCAGCATCTTTCCCCTTCTATTCCCAATCTCCCCAAGTAAATTTCCTCCCTCCCCAACCATGGTCAGTACATCCTCATTGGTCTTCTTTTCAGTCCAGCTAATTCCTTCGATTCTTTTTTCATACAATTAAAAATAATCTTTTATACAAACTTTGACAACAACGAACACAACAATTTACTGGTTGTTCTGAAGTTATGTGCGCTTTCGCGTTCAAATGCGACATTATTATGTAGTGTACTTCATAAGTACCTACTTGTCGCAATACGGATGCTGTTACATGGTTGGACTTTTGCCACAGACGGACACTGATTTGGCTCTGTAAAAAATACAATGTAAAAGTAGCGACTGACATTAATATTCGCTCGATGTGAGCATGAAAAGTCGAATATTCGGTAATGTCAGTACAGTGAGCAGAGCGGCTCGTGCGGTCAAAAAATGAACAAATCGATGTGAATATTCACAACGAGTAAATGTTCATGTCAGTTGCCACCTTCAGAAGATTGCCAAAAAATGTATATCTGTTGCAATATACCGCCTCTGTGGTCTAGTGGTACAACCACCGGTATGAGACCCAGGGGTCCCGGGTTCGATTCCCAGCGGGGGTACATATTGTATTCGGTTTGGTTGGTGGAAGGACTCGTTGTAAGTCCGCCTGGCTAGCTATCACCATCTTATCTAAGTCTGACGCCATAATAACAATGTTTTCAGCATTGTTGTGCTCCGGCAGTTAGAGATATGATAGCCAGTTCCTCAGTGATTGAGGATTCCGGGAGAGGCTCGCTTCCATCTTCAGCCTTATCAATACTTAACATCAGGTATGATTAAGGCTAAAAGTCTCCCCGTCGTTTATATATATATAAAAAAAAAAGTGCTTTTCTAAATTTTGTTGGATGTGTTTGTGTATATTTATTAGTGTTTTAAATATAAGTAACAATGATATATATTATCCTTTTTCCTTTGCTAGATTCGTCCATAGCGACGTATGTATCACGATAACGTGCAACGCAATCGGACATAGCGATAAAATGAAAGAGGATCGGAGCAAACAGGTGAGCAGATTGACACCATCTTTGCTAGTGTAAAAAATCTGTTATCTCAGATTATCGTTCATCAATAGATATTTCATTGTTTACGATCACCGCCGCCGCCTCGTGGCGTTGCTTTATGAGTTAATATAATAAATTCCACTCGTCAGGTGATTTTCAGGGGGCTCATTGTCTAATTTTAAAATCTATCGCAATCCCTTTCAATTCGTCATTTGAGAGATATGTACATACTTCAGGCCGTTACTATTTGACATTTGATAAGGATTGTGATCAGGGCGCGTTTTGAAAGGTATTGAATGAACGATATTGAACTGTCTAAGCCAAGTAACACACGAAAATGTCTATATTTTTTATTTTTTTTACCACCCACACACATATATACACTAAATATTTTACAAAAAACCACTATGTAAACAACTTAGGCTTGTAAATAGTACCTATTAGATTCATACACGCATACAATAAGAAGTTATGTGTGTGTAATTATTCTAATCGCAAATCAAATGTTAAAGCTTCGACAGTGTTTTGTCAGTAAACAAATTTCATCATAATATAGACAAAAAATACTCTTAGTTTAAACCTAATGTTATTATTATTATTTCTTGTAATAGGATTACGCGTGGATGTAGGCAAAGAATGGACAACATTTCATTTTCTATAAAGCACTAAAATAAAAAAACCATTTCGAGGTTTTAGTGTCATAAGCTCACAGTTTTTATTTTAGAATTTTCTGATCGGTAATTTGTGAGATATTTAATAAAAACTAAAATGTAGTCCAAATCGAGAAAGTCAGGCGTTTGCTCCCGTCATTCCTTTTCATTTCTGCAAATATAAAAAAAAATGGTTGTCTCTGGCTGAGTTGACAATGACAGTCACATCAAGTAGTGAAAGAGCGAAGAGAAAATTTAAAAGATATCGATATTCGACATTTTCTAATTTACATAATGCCAATAAAACCTCATGAAAAAACAGTTTGTGATTGTTTTGAGTTTTTTGGAATACATTGTTTTTATGATTATTGCTGAATAGATTTACTTTTTATGTTTGATAGGTAAACCACCACGCGACACCAGGCAGGTGGACCACGGGTCAGAAATTTGTGTGTGTTTAACGAAGTGGTTATTTTTTGTTTCACTAATGAAATACCAGACCTTAAATTTCAATATGGTTTGATATACATTTCAATTCTAAATACCCAAAATGTTTATATTGTTCATGAACGCGAATTTGTGCGTATAAATTTAAATTTATATTTTTTTTATTAAGTTTTTTTTATCTTAACCAAAGTGTTAATCTTTAAAACATGTTTAGGTTAAATAACGAAAATTACAACTTTTATGTAGTACTCGATATTTAAGTTCTGCCACTGTCACATCACTACTAGAAACCAATACGTCAATTTTTTTTTAATCCGAAATAAGCAACAGCCTTACCAATTTAACTTCCTGAGAACGCACTTACGCTCTTTTAGAATGAGCAAGTTTTGAAATACGGATTTAATACACAAATATAATGCTAATAATAAAAATAAAAAATACGTGTCTCGTATTTTAACATCTAGTTTTATTATGCATAGGAATATTTGCATTATATATTTTTGAAATGTTGTCCATTGATTAGTCGTGGAATTTGAAATGCGCCGGTCAGTTGGCCGTAGTAGTTGTGTGCCGAAACAGTAACAAGTTTCTGCTGTCGCTGCAACTCGACGTGTGCATATGTGTAAAAATATGGAAATGCGTATGTCGAACGAAAATCAGTAGAAATGAAGCGCTCGACGCGCGACGAGTGGATCAAAAATAGAGCGTCTGCGGAGCTGCGGGTCGCGCTCGTCGCCTGTCTCTGGCTACGCTAGGGCTTTCCCTCGGGTCGTATTTACGCGCGCGCGTGCTGGGCCTATCCACTACACATCGCTAATGGATGGATAAGGAGCATGTGCCGTGATCCACAATGCGAATTGGTCGGTTTTAACGACTGAAAATACAGCTGGGACCGACGGCTTAACGTGCCTTCCTAAGTACGGAAGAGGTCGAGATAATAAATTTTTGGCCACCCCTCCTGTGATCGATCTTGCGACAGTTCCTCTACTACTGTACAGACTTGTACAGTTGATAATGATAAATGATAAGAGAAAAATATGTTGAACACTAATTTATTGCTATACGAAATTACACTTGATTAATTACGATAAACTGCTAATTTAAATGCTAATGATATGAGTGCACTGTATGATGACTGATCGTGAACTAGTTACTTAATATATTCATTTATTTATTTATTTAATAAGGCTTACCAACTAAATACATAAAGGCAAATTATATTAAGTTTACAGCACTTAGCAAAATATGTATCTTATATGCATTTAACTAAAAGGTATGCACAACATTGTTATATGTATAAGACGTTTTCTTTTATGTTTTATTGTTAGACTAATCAATAATAATACTGAGATAGAGAAAAAAATACGATATAAATTAATTATAATAAATATCGACTGATGGCGTAAATGCTGACCGCGCAGAATGTACGGTTGTATTTTACCGTACAACTACAATTGCAGGTCGAGCGCGCGAACCACTACGCCACGACCTCCTCGGAATTGGCCCTAAATATTATAAATAATTAACTTTAGGTGATGTTCTGGTCCCGTTGCGAGATCTGCGGGGCTACGGGTCGCGCTCGCCGCCTATCGCAGGCAGCGCTAGGGCTGTCGCTCGGATCATATTTGCGCGCGCGCGTGCTGGGCGGGCGCATGGTGCGCGCGCGCACGTGCCCGCACCCGCTGCACGCGCACTCGCACGCCTTCGCGCGCCCGCTGCTCACCGCCTGCGCAAGGTGAGTGTACCATACTAGTACTAGTGTGGCCGTCGCTTGGGGCGCAAGATAGACGGTAAAAGTGTACCTACGCCTATATTGAGATAGACGGTAAAGTGTACCTACGCCTATATTGAGATAGACGGTAAAGTGTACCTACGCCTATATTGAGATAGACGGTAAAGTGTACCTACGCCTATATTGAGATAGACGGTAAAGTGTACCTACGCCTATATTGAGATAGACGGTAAAGTGTACCTACGCTTATATTGAGATAGACGGTAAAGTGTACCTACGCCTATATTGAGATAGACGGTAAAGTGTACCTACGCCTATATTGAGATAGACGGTAAAGTGTACCTACGCCTATATTGAGATAGACGGTAAAGTGTACCTACGCCTATATTGAGATAGACGGTAAAGTGTACCTACGCCTATATTGAGATAGACGGTAAAGTGTACCTACGCCTATATTGAGATAGACGGTAAAGTGTACCTACGCCTATATTGAGATAGACGGTAAAGTGTACCTACGCCTATATTGAGATAGACGGTAAAGTGTACCTACGCCTATATTGAGATAGACGGTAAAGTGTACCTACGCCTATATTGAGATAGACGGTAAAGTGTACCTACGCCTATATTGAGATAGACGGTAAAGTGTACCTACGCCTATATTGAGATAGACGGTAAAGTGTACCTACGCCTATATTGAGATAGACGGTAAAGTGTACCTACGCCTATATTGAGATAGACGGTAAAGTGTACCTACGCCTATATTGAGATAGACGGTAAAAGTGTACCTACGCCTATATTGAGATAGACGGTAAAGTGTACCTACCTTGTGTGTAAAAAGTATGATCCACGGTCAAAGTTTTCCGACCTAAGTCAGTCCGCTTGAGATCATTGCCACGAAAACACGTGTCATTCAGAAACTAAAACGGTTAATTGTGTAGTGTTTTCTAGCTAGAGCTTGTCAATATCATTTACACATCACTAAATCTCGCTCGTGACGTCATCGTAGATACGAAAAATTCGACACGCTAGGTTCTCATACAGTTTGAAGCGCTCTTTTCGTCTATCTCGATATAGGTCTGTGGTGCGGTCAGTGTACTCATCACAGATAACAGTAGGCTTATTACGAGTTTGGAAAACTTGCGTTACAGTCAACGTTAAAGTAAAATGTAGCTCTATCTCTTTCATATTTAGCGACTGTTTTACCGACATGAGCCGTGTATCCGATAGTCAACGCCAGTTTTTCTCAATGTGGGCGATAAAGCCCACTTGTGGGCACTGGTGGTCTAGAGGGGGACGGTTAGGGACCTAGAAAAATTGTGGTTTTTATTCTATGTTAAAGTAAAAAAAAAAATTGTGGGACGCTGAAAACGGCACCATAATATCTATTTATTAGATAAAAGGGTGGGCAATTCATCTGGAACTATTAGTGATATTTTATCTTTCTAGGCTTTGCCTTTGATTTTAGATACTAAATTACTGAAACTAAATTGATCTGTATGAATAAGACAATTGATTGGTACCATTAAATTACATGGTGTTATTTTTTCTAATTTAAGCCGTTTTGATTCCCGGGCCAGGCAAATGATTTATCAAAAATCTTTGAATGCAGGATTATCTATTTTTGAAAATAAAGGAATGTTTCCTTTCGGTAGAATGAGCTAACTAATGGATTTAAGGTAGTTACCCCCCAGGGCCCATAGATTTTTTCCACCCTGTATATCATAGCATTTTTTGTGCCTCTGAGTGTCCCCTGTTCATTTATATAGATATTTTCGAGCGACGTCATTTTGGAAAAAAAACAAAATGGCGTCTCTTGCTACGGATTTGGAGGCCAGTCTCAATCTCAAAAAAGTTCAAATCCTTTTATGAAAGTAAAATCTAACCAATTTTCTAAATTAGTAAATAGAACAAACGTTGTTTATGGTGGTAGCTATCTACATATACCAAGAGGTTGTTGGTGTTTTATAAATAACCCTAATATACAGTGAGTAAAACATAAATATTTATACGTCTTTTTTAGATACAGCAAAATATCAACTTACGACATAAAACTGCCGCCGAAAGTAATAACTACCAAGTATGACACGAAAAAAATGCGCGAAGCACTCATACAGCAGCTAAACGATCTCATGTTAAAAGGTAAGTTTAAGCATAAAGATCTATTTTATAAGTTACAGTTAAGTTTTAATAAAATCTATAGACATGCTATCTTAAGGTGGTACGACTTCCATACAAACAAACATTGCACAATTGTTGGTTCATCATACCTTAATAATTCATAAATACATGCGCAACTAACTCGTTTCAGCTATTTGTTTGCGCAAAATATAAAAAAAAAAGTACTTTCATACATAAATCACGAATAAACTAATATCTTATAATTTCAATAATTCTACGTATGTGTGTGTGACTCATCGCATTTATATACCTCATGTATGAAAGTATTTTTTTTTTATAATTTCGCGCAATCAAATAGCTAAAACGAGTTAGTTGCACATGTATTTATGAATTATTAATGTATGTTGAACCAATTAATGTGCAATGTTTGTTTGTATGGAAGTCGTACCACCTGAATTGGTGCTCAATGTGTTAATTAAACTAATAGTTGGTGTTCCTAAACTGAGGTTAATAACTTCCGTCTTTTTTTAAGTCTGTTAAAAACTCAAATAAAAAAGAGACCTTTTTAATGTTTTGAGGGTTCTCGTCTTTCATTCTTCGGATGTCCTATCTGAGCTATTGAAATGGAAAGTCAGAAAAACCTACAAATAGTGTTTGAACACTGACAGACTGGAAAAAGAAGGAATCCGCATTTTGCATCTCTCTCTTTTTAAGCCTAGAGTGCCAAAGAGGACAAAATAGTGACTGCCACGCCGAAGTAATAAATAAAGTTTTTAAAAATGTCTTATGAAATATATATAAGTTACGATAGAAGACTCACATCTTCACATCATGTCTCCCGTTATATAAGATTTTAAACTTTCGCGTTCCATTATAATTATAAATTAAAACAACGGGTTTAAAACTCGACGTTTCGGCTATGTTTCGTTTATTGCAACATAGACGAAACGTCAAGCTTTAAGTACATTGTTGTACTACATAACAAATGTCGCGTTTTAGTCCCGTTGTTTTAATTTATAATGTCTCCCGTTCATAGGTCACGAGATATTCAGCAGCGTAACGGACAACGAAGCCGAGAAGGACCAGCAGAACTTCAAACAGCACACGGACCAGATCCTTGTGGCCCTGACGTCCTCTAACCTGCAGGAACATACTTCCCTTGCAGGTTAGTATAATTATGCGAGATGATTTACACGGCGCGCGGTGGTTTAAGATCGCTCGGCGCAATTAGCGCATGTGTACAATCGCGTACATAATAATTGCTAAGGCCATTTCATTAAGTGTTGATTTGGCGCTTCTTTGAATATTTTTTAATTCCGTTTTACTTAACTTTCAATAACACTAGTATTTGCTTGTGACTTAACTTTCTAGTATAATCAGAAAAATAAAAGATTAAAGTAATTTTTTAAGGTTATATAATAATATTCAAAAAATTAAAAAGAGAAACTGATCATCGGGCAGTGTTAATACCTTTCTATTATATTCTGCTGTTTTATTTTTTACGTCCTTTAAGTTACCCACGATTTCATTTGTTTCCTGTTTAACAAAACAATTCACGTCATAAACAATTTTTCTGGCTTGCCGTTTTAAGACTTTTTTGGGCATTTTTTCCGTAGTTAAATAACAACTAACTCAAAAACAATCTGGGCGCGACAGTACCAAAGAGACGCGAAGCGAGAAAAAAGCGCGGAACGTGGATTGTCCAATAGCGTGTTGGCGCTGGCCCCCCGCCCCTCCTGCCTAGTGATGTGCCGTTCCCGGGAATATTGGAAACATTGGGAATATTCCCAGAAGCGTTCCCGGCAATATTCCCAAAAGCGGAAATTTAGGGGAAAATTGCTTGTGTTGTATTAAAGTATTTTTTTGTTTTATGCTAACCATTCTATTGGCAATATTACAAGGCTCAATGAATATGCCAAAGGTAAATTATCACTTATGGCGAAAATTTCCAATTTTCCTGGGAATATTCCCAGTAAATTTCCAATGTTTCCGGGAATATTTCCAATACCCATAATAATATAGTTAATTATAATAAAACTGTAAGCGATCCAATTCTGTACATTGAAAAGAATTAATAGAAAAAAATACCTCCAGGGGTCTTCTAAAACAAACAGATACCAAAAATATAGTTTTTGAATTTTTTGTCTGTCTGTCTATTGTCCGCGTTTCACGCAAAAACCACCTCAGAACGGATTTTAAACTTTTTTTGTTATACAGCTATTGGTCCTCGCCGACATATAGGCTATAATTTATTTTGAAGATCGCAATATCATAGCATAATATGTGGAACCATAGCAGTCCAGTTAAACTATGAGAGATATATAAATACGGTCTTAAGGAAAATTGTTAAGCGTGATGAGCATTTTCTATTGTCGTACAAAGTTTGAAGATCTGGTACACCTGATGTGGAACCCTAGCAGCCAAGTTAAACTATATGAGATACAAACATAGCGTCTTAAGAAAAGTTGTTTAACGTAATGAACCTTTTCTGTTGACGGAAAAATATCGAAGGTCTGGTACACCTGATGTGGAACCCTAGCAACCCAGCTAAACTATAAGAGATACAAATATAGCATCATAAGAGAAATTGTTCAGCGTAATATGTATTTTCTTTTGAGATACAATCTATACTAATATTATAAATGTGAAAGTGTGTTTGTTTGTATGTCCGTCTTTTACGTGAAAACGGAGCAACGGATTGACGTGTTTTGTAGTATGTGGGTAGTTTAGGGGCTAGAGAGAGTGACATAGGCTAATTTTTATCCCGAAAAAATATCACTTTCCCTCGGGCGAAACCGCGGGCGGTAGGCTATGTGATATAATTTTTTAATGTGTTAATATGCATTCATAGCGCTGTACTAATATATAAATAAAAAAACACAAAAAGCTTATTAGCCTAAAAAATAAAAATGCTGCCGAAATCACTATTCCACGCGGACGAAGTCGCGGGCAAAGCTAGTAGTTAATAAAACACATTAACTCAAAGCAATCATTACAATTCGCACTAACGGACCTCGTCGTATTCCACTCTATTTTCTATTAAAGTATTTGAAGATGACTAACTCGGCTGCGGTTCAGTGGAAGCGGCAGGCGTGGTATTATTTTTGTCAAACTTTGAACACTTTATTGAGTCTGTAATACTGTCGGGACACTTATTAGATTTATTTAAATGAAGAGCAAATTTTGTTGCATTTTTATATTTGTATACAATTTTACAAAATGAACATATATAATTTGTTTGTTCGTTAACAGTTTGTAATAGAAAGTAATAAAAAATTTTACTTTTTGTCTCATTATGACTAACACAGCTAGTACAGCACACTCGACAATCAAAGCGAACCTGGGGTAAACGTATTTCTTTTGTTTTAAAGTAGAGGAAAGGGAAGGGGGCGGCGCGGCGGGACCCTCCCCTCGCGGCTCAAGCAATTAGCAAGCGCATGCACATACTTGTTGTTACGTAACCGTGGCAGTAAGAAGAAAATATAAAAAGCACAGAATTTTTACCATACTTGAAAATATATTATTTTGGAAACTTTGGGAACGTTTCCGGGAATAATGGGAATATTCCCGTAAGTTTACAACGAGTAAATTACTTGGAAATGGGAATATTCCCAGCGGCACATCGCTACTCCTGCCCCGCCAAAGAGATCTACAAAATCACTACTGCGCATGCCCCCTTTCACTTTTGCCGAGCGATCTTAATTCACCGCGCAAGCTATATCAAGTCATCTTTCAGTATTGTGACTCGGCCCTGTTCTTAAAATAAATACCTACAAACGGACTAGATCATTTAATCAACTATATAGTAGATAAAAACTATTAGTAGCTTGAAATAAAACAACTTTTACGGATATCAAACGCGCTATATTTCCACGAACTAAGTTGTAATTGTCCGTATTTTTAGGTTTTTAGGGGTTTTTTGATTTTCCCGACGTTTCGGCACCTTTACAGCTGCCGTGGTCACGGGATGACATAGTAGCTTTTTTATTGGCGAGAAACTGATGTGTAAACTATGCATCAGTCACATTAATACAGTGATATGGTTTTAATAAGAATTAAATATTTACAAGTAATTCAATGATTCGTCTTTAGTTATTTTATGGTTAAAATAGTTTTGTTATCTGACTCGTGCATATCAAGCGCCCCGTCGGGCCAAAGATTTATGTGGTTGGTTTTCTCTCTGCGACATCTCAAAATCGAAATTTTTCTAGCCTTTTTAGGGTTTCGTAGCCTAAAGGCAAAAATCGAAACCCTTATAGATTCGGCCAATCCGATGTAAGTCACACCCTTTTAATTCCAAAACTATGAGGATTACACAGTTGAAACTTGGTAGGTAGATGTATTCTGTAAACCGCTTTACGGTTTTTACACAAAAATAAAAAAAAATATGAATTAAGGGACATCCCCATACATGGAACTGACACTGAAATTTTTTTTTATCAAACCTATACGTGTGGGGTATCTATAGATAGGTCTTTGAAAATTGTATTGAGGTTTCTAAAACAATTTTCTCAAAGTGGTAAAATGTGTGTCCTCTAACTAAGAGAGTAAAAAAAAAATGATGTAGATCTTTATAAAAACTTTCAACGAAAATTGGTTTGAACGAAATATATTTCGTAGTTTCAGAGCTATAGCACATTTTCCAAAACCGCAAATATATCTTTGTCATTCATACAAACACTATGAATTTTCGCAGACGAAAAATTATAGTGGCATTTTGGCAATAATAATAATAGAAACTTTATTGCACACGATACAAAAACAAACGCATGCAGAGAAAATGACAAAAAAAGAGGAACACACAATAGGCGGCCTTATTTTTACGTAGCTATCTCTTCCAGGCAGCCTTGGGTGAGAGACGAAACCCTTCATGTGCGAGTTCGACTTGCACTTGGCCGATTTTTGTAGTTTATTTTCTTCTTTAATATTTATCACATATATTTTGTATTTTTTTTCAAATAATACAGGTGTGGTGCGCAGCTTGTGGCTAGTATCCGATCGGTTGGTGGCGGGCGAGAAACTTCTGCGCGACGCCCAGGACAAGTGGGCCGCGCCGCAGAAACACAAGCCGCCCGGTGAGTAATCTTCACTGGACTGGGATATCCACCCGACTGACCTGACCCCTGATTATGTAACTTATTTCTATCAACGTTTGATTGAAAGTGCAGTCACATTGCTGCTTTAGAAAAAAACAATGTGACAACTATCTTACTAACGGCCGGTTTCAATAATCTATCCCTAACAAGAGGTAGGCGTATCTTGGTTACGTTACTTAGCAACCGCTGTTATTTTGGGTTATTTTGGGCTATATAACAAAAATATCTAGGCAACAAAGCTCTAGTAAGCTTATCTCTTACTGTAGATAAGTTATTGAAACCAACCGTAAAGCAGCAATGTCACTGCACTTTCAATCAATTTCAATCAAAATCTGTTAGCAACAGAGATAGATAATCAACTAGCATATCTACATTATAAAAGAATCTTAATGTGTACCATGTTCTGGGAAATAAATCAATTAACAGTTTTAATTTGACGGCAAAATATGAAGTACAGTACAGCCAAGTTGTTAAACGTTTCAATCAACGACTTGGCTAGTTGTAACTTTGTCATTTCATTTAATGGCGGCGTTTAATTAACGGGCTGGCCCTCCAATTGAACGGCTGATTTAACCAGTTGGCTGCGACATCTATACATTTCATTCCCAAGATGTTTTGATGCACTGCCAATCCTGCATGGGATTATATGTGTTGTGATTGTGTGTGTATAGTGATTGTATGTATGAATCTATCATGATCATCAGAAGTTTAAGCGTCTCTACGACTGGTGACAGGTTTTCCTTAGAAGCTCGAGCACACTTCATCCATTTTTAATGTCCCCACTGCTGGGGCACTGGCCTTCCTTATGAATGGATAAGGATAATGAGCCATGTCCCACCACACGGGCCCAACGCGGATTGGTGGGTTTAGACGACTGCAAATGCAGCCGGGATCAACGGTACAGCACAGAGGTAGGAAATTTTTGGTTACCCATCCCGTGACCGACTATTGCAAAAGTTGCTTAACCTCAACGATCGCAGGCCGAGCGCGCGTACCACTGCGCCACGGGCTTATCAGCCGCAACGTAACGCATACATGCGCCTAGAAAACGATAAGTGCGGTCGTATTTTTTTCGCCTGTAATGTGCGACATGTGGTGACGGCCTAAGAATACACGTGTCACCACTCCCTTACATGCCTGGGATGTCGTAAGAGTCGACTAAGAGGCTCGACGCATTGAACACCTGTGCGAGAGAAGGAAAACTTGAAACAAACCCTCTACCAACTTGTCTGGCCAGCGTGGTAGCAGTAGGCTAACAGCCTCCTATGAACGCCACAATAGGCGTGAGCTAGGAGAGGCTTATGTCCAGCAGTGGACGTCCACAGGCTGATGATGATGAATGTGCGACATTTCATATTAAACGTACGACAAAGTACGATAGTGATGTCGGAAGATTTTTGTTATGCGTTGTGGTGCGGGTTGAACTTTTTAAATATTGTTTTAATAGAGTTAATGTCAATTGTTATCCCTTAATTTCTTTTCAGTTGAAGAAAAATCAGATGTCGAAGACTCGGCTGGCGAAAGCGCCAACGAGAGTTCAGGTAAATAAACTATTTATTTGAATCACTTTTACATTATTTATTTTATTACATACGAGTATAAATAAGGAGGTTAAATATAAATATGTATAAAAATATGATCTATAATCTAAACAATTCATTCGTTATTTAGGGACGACGTATGTTTTTGCTTCAGATAATACCAGTAAGGAAATCACAGGTGTGTAAGATATGATATGTTATGTGCACACTTGTCTATATAGCACTCTGTCTCTGTCCTTCCCTTCGCCGCAGAGCGAGTAACGCTTATCTTCCTTCTAACTTGGATGTACCAACACGTAATTGCGTATATGTCCTAATTTGTCCTGAATGTACTGTCGGTAGTTTAGGTAACCACATGTAGATAGAATTCAGTATTAATGAGTGTTTTAATTTCATCCATCATCGTACCTCTAATCATCATTCAGCATATGGGATTATATTTTGTTTTGTAACGTAAATAAAAAAAGTAAAATCGTAATCGAAAAAAATTCACGTCACTTTTAAGTATCCCTAATTGATTCAGATAGTAAGTTGTCACTGCCCTTTATTTAAAATCAGTTAAAATTTATGAAATGTTAATGCAACGGCAATTTTTGATGTCTTTATCTTGCTCACATTGAAGCAATGCTCCGATAAAAATTATTCCTCCGATATTGTATTATACTAATGACTTAACTTAATTGTCATTCATATCTCTGATAGTTTGTGATTATCGGTTATTTTAGTTGATTAAGATTATGTATTAAACTGACTGACAAATACATTTTATCCGGGAATTGAAAAAAACCCCTTAGCATATATAAGGAAGCCATATTTTGTATTTTACCCAGCTTTTTGCTTCACTAATACGAATAAAATAAAATCTAAATACCCCAACTAAAAGCACCAAGCCTGGCCGGACGGTTTTTCTAACTACTGACATCTGGGACTATGTTGTCATTCCATAATTTTTCTAAAGAAATGTCTAAATTGAGTTTTATTATTTATATGGTTTACGTACACAAACACATTAGAGCTAATACATGATTAAATAAAAATGATTGAATACTCTAGACCATTACGTAGTGTATACAGCATGTTAGAAAAAAATTGTGAAAAAATGTTCTAATTTGAAGAAATTACAGAAAAAAATATTTAACAAACAAAACAAAACCTAATCATACGAACAGCCAAGAATACAAAAATTAAAAATACAAGAATATTAAATCATGTGATCCAAAATAGGCTCTTGTATCACATTTAGTGTACAACATTGAGTTTTATTATTAAATCAATGTGATCCAAAATAAGTTCAGTACCATATTACGAGTTGGCCAAACGTGACATTTACAGGACACGTTAGCGTTGAGATAGACTATCGGATACACTGCTCATGTCGGTAAAACAGTCTTTTTTATGGATGACGGGTAGACTCTTAGCCTTCATCATACCTGATGTTAAGTATTGATAAGGCTGAAGATAGAAGCGAGCCTCTCCCGGAATCTGCCGGAACACAACAATGCTGTAAACATTGTTGTAATGGCGTCAGGCATAGATAAGATGGTGGTAGCTAGCCAGGCGGACTTACAACAAGTCCTACCACCAACCAAACCGAATACAATATGTACCCCCGCTGTGAATCAGACCTCTGGGTCTGATACCGGTGGTTGTACCACTAGACCACAGAGGCGGTTAAAAATGAGGTCGCTAAATATGAAAGAGACATAGCTACATTTCACTTTGACGTTGACTGTAACGTCAAGTTTGACAAACTCGTAATAAGCCGTAATTGTTATCACTTTGGTGTACTACACGACCACGACAATTAGGCGCATTACAGGAATGCGGTTTTGCACTTTTGGCACTTGCAGCCCACTTCTATCCCCGTACTTCTCTTATTATCTGTTTTATTAGCGCTACAGTGATTAACTGATTGATTACCGTTTCTTGAAATGTTGGTCTTCAAATATTTTTTTAAGTTTTCTTAGCTGTCATGTGCCTAATTGTCTTGGTCAGATAGTATGTACATAATTTGTGCATTGTCATACCTAATTCAGACGGGATGCTGAAGTTGGAGTAGAATCAGATATTTAAAATTTCTAATAATAAATAACTTAAGTTAGAGGAACAACTCAATTGTTTTCAAAATTATTAGAATAGGAAAACTGCACTAAAATATTCAATACATGCCATTTTTTACTGTGGCTTTCAAATAATTGTTTGCATGTATTTTCTTGCCGTTTTTATTAAATGTTTCTCTATAGGGACGGAAGAGGACGAAGAGAAAGGCGACAAGAAGACAGTGAGGCAAATCCTCTCGCAGCTGCTGTCCAACAATCAACCTTCCAATCAGGTAATATTACTTATGATGTGATACTTTATACAACGTTATTTTATGTTAACCCAAACCCTCAAAACCGTTGAAAAAGTTTTTGAAGAACAAGATGAGGAAGACTTTGTGTTTTCTAATGGCCGCTCGCGCGTGTGCACCGATTTATCAAGATTTAGTGGCCTAATCGCTCAGAACACTTTATAGACAAATATAGACGATGTGGTGTCATCCCGCCGAGTATCTTAAGAAACTGCAACAGCCAACTTCAGGAACGTCCCAGGCTACCTCCAGCTCTAAGCAGCACCACGTGGCGGTGAAGGTATCGTGCCCTTCCTTGTATATTTGTTGACTTCGCGTTCTTTAACCACAATTTGTTCGTCCGCAAGACAGTCCACAACATTTTAATTTGACCGTACAACCATTTTTTACCCTTTATGGACCATTATTTTGATAGAAAAAATTTTGTTTTTCGCAATTTCAGGGATGCTTCCATACAAAAAGTTGTTCCTAATGATGAGTTCTAAAAATGGTTTTGAGGTTTGGGTAAACATAAAATCACGTTGTATATGTTACATATCTTGTAGTTTTGACATAAGTATACAGTATAAAGGAGACTGGGAAAATTTGTATGGAAAAACTATGATCAAAAGATACTGTTCGGATATTTTTTACTACACCCTTGTGTAAAGAGGCATCAAAATATGAGAATTTCACATGTTGCGGAACAGTTGACTAAAATGCTAGTATTTCTATTTTGTTATGTTTTAGTATGGCTACTTTCTAATATGAACTAAGTTGATTTTAGGCCTGTTTTACGGAAGAAATATAAGTTCTGGCTAACTTATCTGGCAGATAATTTGACTCTTGTAATATAAAAAAATATGTCAATTCATCTGCCAGATATGCCATCTAGAACTTGGGTGGGCCTTACCGCGTAAAAAATACGGGCATGGATATGGGCTCGATTTGTCAGTTAATGCTTACCAGTCGATCGTGAAACTCGCTCTAAATGTTGTATTGTTTGCTCCAACAAACCAGGTGGGCATAATAATATCGTCGGGCGTCGTGCCGGTGGTGGTGCGCGCGGGGGATATCGGTTCGGTGATCGCCGCCACGCTCGCCTCCGTCACCTACCAGAGGACTATGCGCTCGCAGCGGCACAGGTAGATTTTACCTATTTCACAGAATATTTATGTATAACAGTACTGACATACACAAGTTTGACTCCGCAAATGCTTTTAAATAAATAGCGACTCTTGCTCTTACACAATGAAGTGCAAATTTCTTCCCAAACATTGTATTCGCCAATTCTTGCCTTTCTTTCTAACGCGTACGCGTAGCAGTTATTCTTTCCGATGACGTCAACCCTGCTGATTCCTTTGTGCGATGGCCTTCCGAGTAAGCTGCCAGCTGAGCGATCATATACGAGTCTAAGTGCGAAGTGAGGCCTATATCACAAACCAGGTGGGCATAATAATATCGTCGGGCGTACTACCGGTGGTAGTCACCTACCAGAGGACTATGGGCTCGCAGCGGCACAGGTCAGATGTACCTATGGTGGCCTCATAATTCAGGACACCAGTCGATTTTCATACCAACAAGGTTACTTTAAATTCTTGGTTCTCCGCCATGGATTTACCGTTACCTGATTATGGACATCTAAAGAATGAGTTCACTCTCTAGATGGCCATCGTCAGATCACGGCTGACGATGGCCATCTAGAGAGTTTGCGTCTAGAGAGACCTTCCTTTGCGCGGAACTAAGACTTCAAAATGACCTCGTTCTTATGAAAATCTACTGATGTACAGTCAACAGCAGCTACTGCTTTACACTTTGACCATGAGAGCGCCCTTCCGTCGCTCGTAATAGCGGCGGTTTTCGTAGTGCAAATCTAAAGCCGTAGCTGTTGCGTGCGTGCTGTTGACTGTTCTTATATTTTTTTTATGAATAGCGGGGAGACTCTTAGCCTTCATCATACCTGATGTTAAGTATTGATAAGGCTGAAGATGGAAGCGAGCCTATCCCGGAATCCTCATCACTGAGGAACTGGCTATCTTATCTCTAACTGCCAGAACGCAACAATGATGAAAACATTGTTGTTATGGCGTCAGGCTTAGATAAGATGGTGGTAGCTAGCCAGACGGTCTTACAACAAGTCCTACCACCAACCAAAATGCGGGTACCGTAGTATACCAGGTATGCTAGGTGGGCATAATAATATTGTCGGGTGTAATACCAGTAGTGGTCGCCGCGACGCTCGCCTCAGTCACTTACCAGAGGACAATGCGCTCGCAGCGGTACAGGTAAATAAATAATATTAAAAAAAATGTTTGCCTGTTGCACATAATATGTAATGGTACTAAATAGAAGTTTCACTCCGCAAATTCATTTAAATAAATAGCAACTCTTGCTTTTACACAATAAAGTGCAGTTTAGATCGCACAGCTTATTCCCAAACGTTATGTTAGTCAATTGGTTGTCTCTTTATCTCTCTGATGCGTAGCTTTTATCGTTTTCGTGATGGTCAATGAATTTCTTTGTGTGATGGCACAATGAATCAGCAGGGGTAACAGTAAATTCAGAAACCAGTTAACAACACACAACCGCCGTCAACGTGCGTCCGTGCTCCGGAAGGCACTTTGGCAGCATTGTCTGTCATACAACTACCAATCCATCTTGGGCCCCCGTTGAGGGTCTTGGTATGGTCCACTTTCCTTTTCAACCAATTAAATTGCTGTGGGGACATTAAAATAGCTAGATGACTCAATATCAATTTACAAGCCATTTTTTATACGACAAGAAAGTTACTTGTTTACTTTCTTAAATATCTATACTAATATTATAAAGAGTCAAGATTTGATTGTTTGTTTGTTTGTTTGCTTTGAATAGGCTCTGAATTTGATGAACGGATTTGGATGATATTTGGTACACAGAGTAGATAGCCTGGTTATGAACATAGGATACTTTTTATCCCGATATTCCCACGGGAACGGGAATCACGTGAAACCGCAAACGTAGCCGCTATTTTTTTTAAAAGTAATTCTTTTTCAGCACTCAAACAGAGTCGGAAGAGGCCGAGAGTATTTCTAATGCCAAGGACAAGACAGACGGCGAGAAATCAAAAGCGGCTAAATCTAACGACCACATCGAAGTGTTGTTAAAGGTAAAATATAAAACATTAGAATATAATAGAATAGGAAGACCTTAGAAACTTTTATTTGATATCACTCTCAAGCTCCTGATTCCGCATTGCTCTCCGAATCTATCTCATCTTGCCACAAACTCGCCTCCACTGTTCCTCATACTTACCCCATATCTCATAAAAAATACGCCATTTCCCCTATACTCGCCTGATTTTTGTTTAAGAATATACCTCATGTACCCAAACTCAGGAGTTACATAATTCTTCTATTTTTCCGTAACGCTTTTAATGTATCCTTAGCTTCCTCTATTTCTTAGGCTCACTCCATTTACCCTAGACCCTCTCCATTTTTTTCTGAAAACGAACAGCTGATTTTTAGACCCTATATAAAAAAAAGTTAATTATATTTATGGATAGACGCAGTTTCTCACCTACATTAAAAACAACAACAGGACGGGTACTATGCCGCTTGTACTACGCGCCGCAGTTCCGCCACTTGCTGTTAGCACCACTGTCCACCAACAGAGACATATATGCGATGAGTTCGCACTCGCTGAAACCGATACTAACACTGTCATTCGTGCACAGCTACCGTACAGTGTAACATAGTAATCCATGAGCTGCATAAACAGCTTTTACATGCTCGGCGACCAGTAGGCCTAAGATGAGTACCACGACAAAAAATTCTCTCCCTTTTATCGCGTAAGCGCAGTGTCTATTCCGTTTACACCGTACAGATATGAGAGCGACATAAATGTCGATAAATAGTCACGGTGCATGGCCGTGCATGTGAGAAACCTGTCTATGGAGCGCATACATTGTCTTATTGCTTTACATTGCGTGGCCGTGCTCAGTCGCCGTAAAAGTGAATAGGCAATTTCTCAAGTAAATTAATTAACAACAGGACGGGTTACTATGCCGCGTGTACTACGCGCCGCAGTTCCGCCAGCTACGGCATTTGCTGCTAGCACCGCTGTCCGCTAATAGAGACATATGCGACGAGTTCGCACACGCTGAGACTGACTCTGACACGGTCACTGAAGCCAAGTGTTGCTGCGACGATAAGGACAAGCAAGATAGTAAGGACTTTACCAATTAATTTGAGTAATTTGACAGGTGCCAATGTCATTTTGTAAAAATAATCCTGCTTTAAACTGTTTTTCGTAATGATTTGCTCAGATCAGATCCAGTTCAAGTTCAGTAAGTATTGATTCCATTCACGTATACAAATTCAATACTAACATTATAGCTACATTATTTCTACAAAATGACATTTGACATCTGTCAAATTACTCTAGTGAATAAAAAATCCGACTATATTTTTATTAGTCTTTATTATTTAGGATACATCAATAGCAATGTAACTTACCTTCCACACAGTCGTCGGACGGACACGTTTTGACAGAGCAATCCTGCGGGGTTCGCGGGGCGAGCCCCAACTGCCATACAACTCGTTGGAATGTTCTGTTAAAAGCGGCATTGCGCGCGACTTCAAAGGCGTTGTCTCACTGTTAGTTAAGAAGAACACTGTGCCCTGTGCCAATAGCATACACTTTGATGTCTTTAAACTGCTATTTCGCCAATATTAACAAATCCACATTGGGCACACGTGGTCGGTCAGGGCCCGTTTATTCTATTTGAAACTATTTTTTGCCTAAGTTAAGTGGAGTTATGAAAATGAAATTGATTTATTATTTAGCCTGTTATTAAAGAAGCGCATATGAATAAGAAGCACGCGGGTCGCAAATTTTTAAGGAGACCTTGTAACCATAAGAACCGGCAAGCAACTTGCCAAGCGCTGTTTTTTTTCTCCCTGTTTTATTTCAAACAGTCTAAATGACCCTTTGAGGAACAAGAGTTCGATCGAATATCCTGTTTGTCAGATAAGAGCCTGTGCGAAGTGGAGGAGGGCTTCATCCGGTCACTGGCTCAGTGCGTGCCGTGGGCCGCGCGCGGGGGCAAGTCCGGCTCCACCTTCTGCAAGACCAAGGGTGAGTGAGAACTGTGAGAGGTGGAAGTATGGGAAGGGTGGTAGATGGTAAGCCACTTGTAGGAAAGTCAAAATATTGAGCTCTTCTTCCGGACTGGGTAGTCCGGGAACCGCAGTCCGACAGATGATGTAGATGTATATACGCTAGGTAGCTGTTGTAACTTTACTCGCGAGATGTAGGTTCCCATACATGTTCTTCGTATCCCATTCTGATTTGCTGTCAGCGCCATCTGTTGGCACGTTGGGTAAGTTCCGTGTGTAGTAGTATGTGCGGCGTCAGGTAGATGCCGCCACAACTGCACTACACGAGAAAGGGATCAACAGATTAAGGTGGAACGATTTTCATACAAAAAACAGTCGAGATTATCTTGGTAGATTAACAGAATTAACTATTTATTCTCGGGTATTCATTTGCGCTAAATTAATAAACAAACATTGTTTCATTCAGAAATCACCTATAAATGAACACTAAATTTTTGCAAATATTACGACTGTGTATATGTGACAAATGTCGTGTACGTATACAAAAATCGCGACGTTGCCATTCCATGCGGCTAAGACGCGCAACGCGCGAAGTTGCCGCTCTTACGTTTGTCTCGATTTAATAATTGTTTAAATTTCTCTTTACTAGATTTTTCAGCTGTGTTGCCGTTGCGTCCCAAAAGAGATGAGTTTCGTCAGTAATAATTTACTTTGGGATTATGATATAAAGTTGTGATTTGTAGGATTTATCTTGACTCCGATTTTAAAAAATGCTAAACACGACTTTACATTTTGTTTTTTATGCGTAAATCTTTTTTTCTCCCATCACTGTAAAAAAATAGAAAATAAGATTTTATAAAGGAAAAAAAGGAAACGAAAATTGTATCTGCTTCGTGCAAATAAAATTTACTTGTATTATGTAACGTACTTACTTAATATTCAAATATATTTTTTTTATTTAGACAAATGTCATGTGGTCCCTTTTCAAATATTAAATTGTCCGCAATCACATCTACGTACTGACAACACCGTTCCGTATTTGTCATTTGTTTGTAGTGTTTTTTCATTGTGACTAGGGAATGGGTCCAGTCAAAATTTCACTGAAATGAAAATTAAATATAAACGAAATTTATGAAATCTTTCAAAACGGGTGGAAATATTTCAGTTTTGAGTGAAATTTATTTTCTGACTTGAAATGATTTATTTTACGTAAATCTTAATGATTTAACGATCTTAATGATTTATTTTATTTTTAATTTTACAATTTTAACGTATTAAATGTTCACTTAGCTATTCAAAACATCATAAGAATGATGATAGCATAGAGATAAACATAGACTAAGCCAAATACAAAACATGAATTTGACGTCACATATCACTTGACTATTGTTGTTTCGACTATGAATCAGGACATTTGCGCGAAAAGCTAATAACGCGAAAGACTCTTACACGAAAAGCCGTTTGCTCGAATAAACATTTGCGCGAATAGTGAACAAATGTAATTAAATTTGCCTCAATTATTGGTCAGTTAGCCTTCAAAAACATTTTCACCGTACAGCGCATGAATGAATGTTAGCGCTATCTCAGCACTTTTTTTTCTAGATTGTACTTAACATTACATAATACATATTTAAGATACACAAGAGGTTAGCACTTTTTATTTTATAACCTCTCAGGCATCGGAAAACGAAACACAATAGATATTTAATTGTTTCCAACCCCGGTGTTCGCTGCGCTGCTTTACGAATTAAGTATTTGTTGAATAATACAATTTCATTTTGAGGTAAGTACTTAATAGTAATTTTTTTTGGGGCATTTTTGCTTACTTACATGTTTTGTGTATTAATATTTTATAATATCAGTATCTTTATAAATTAAAACACGAAATTAGTTATATGCACATAAGTGCCTTTAAAGACTCAATCCTCAGAAACACGTGAAGTATCAAATTGATATTAATAAAGATTAAAGTCTATGGTTCCCCCGAACTGTAAAAATCAAGCTTCTAAGTTTTTACATCACCATAATAAATTATCGCAGTAAATTAAAGCTTTAAAGGTAGAATTTAACAAGATTTACAAGATGTAAAATTTCACCACATAAGTAAACAAAAAGAGTAAGTATAAAAATGGCGTCTCGAGCTTGATTCCAAAACTATTATAATATAAAATGGAGATTGTAACTAACAAACAAGTAGACAAAATATGATCATTTGCGCAAAATTTATATACGCGCCAATATACCGAAAGGAGCTAAATGTATTGATTTTAAATAAAACTAATATAATAGTATTGTAGTATTGTACTAGCGGATCCTCGCGGTTTTACACGCGTGGTACCTGTTCCCGTGGGAATATCGGGATAAAATATAGCTTATGTTAATCAGGGATAGTGTGCATCCTAAAAGAATTTTTGAAATCAGTCCAGTAGTTTTTGAGTTTATTCATTACATACATACATACATACACATCTTTCCTCTTTATCACTACATAGTATAAAGCAAAGTCGCTTCCCGCTGTCTGTCCCTATGTATGCTTAGATCTTTAAAACTACGCAACGGATTTTGATGCGGTTTTTTTTAATAGATAGAGTGATTCAAGAGGAAGGTAAAATAACCTTCAATATATAGTAGAGAAATACTGTAATTTTTAAGGTTTCTAATGTGATGTCGTAAATGATTACATTTTTTCCGCTTACATTGCAAACGCAGGCTGAACCCTATGTGATTTATCAATATAAGGTAATAAGTATTTGTACACCTTGAAAATGTCTTTTATGTTTACCTCTTATGGATAACCCACAATAGCATAAGTCGTGTAGTCCACGCGGGCGGCGGGAAACTAGTAATATTATATAGTATAGAAGTATAGAAAACGGTAACATGATGATCCAACAACCACCACCACTTTTTTTTGATTGAGGAAACACTGCAATTTTAATCAAAATCTGTTCAGCAGTGGTTTAAAAAAAGATATTATAATGGGCAAACACACTAAGAAATCTTAAAATTTAGAGTATCAATTAAATACTTGTGCAATTTAAAAAAGTTGCAATTACATTTGTTGCAATTTATACATCAAAATTAATATTGTGATGTTATTTAAATAAACAATAATATAAAATAAATAATAAAAAAAAATCTACCATTAGAAGTCTCGAACCCTAACTCTTTGATATCTAAGCCGAGTACGTAGACCGCTGGGTTACTTTATCATTTTCAGCTGGGTCGAAATATTGTACTACAAGAAACTCAGATATAAGGTATGCATGTGTGAATGATTAGTAAAATTGGGAGACAGAAACACTCTCTCGAGATATTTGGATGATTTATGTACTACAAAAAGATAAATGTTGGTTTCGAAAATTCAATATTTATTTATAGAATGCGCTTATAGTATTTTGAGTTTAAAAGATACAAAGAACAATTAACAAATAAATAAAAACTACTAAATAGCGAAAGTAGCGCCCTCTAACGACCGTTCAGCTTTTTGTAACTTAATCGTTCCACCTTAATGCTCCCTTTCGTAGCATTAGAAAAGAAGAACAATCTTAAAACGTGTTGATCGTGAAATCACTGGTCCTACCGCATAAGTGTTGTCTTTATTTTTTTATTTTATTTTATCTTTATTAGGAAAACCAACAGCTTTAACAATGCTTATATAATAACTTATGTAAATATTTAGTAAGCCAATTACAGGTTTCCCTTAAATAAACCAATAATTTTGTGACAAACGACTTTTGGTGATGTAAACCATAAGCAAAATTATTCTTACAAAATTGCGCAAAAAATATATTAATATTTATGAAAATAGCTGAACATGGTAGCCCGAGAGCAACATGTACAAATGTGAAAATTGTTACTGTTGTATTTATGTTTTTATGTAAGTTACAATGAATCAGCACTAACATTTACATTTTAGTCTTATTCTCGTTAAAAGGTCTCTAGTCGTAAGGTTTGTGAACTGATAGCGTAGCCTCCCTAACACACGCAAGTAGTTGTAACAGCCCAAAGTAAATAAATGATATTGTGTTTAAATATTACTAGTGACTAAATAAACAAAAAAATATCTATTAAAATATAATGGTATATATATTTACTTTTGTAGCCTATCGAAAAATCAGGTACTTTCTTTGATATGTTGAATTACTCTCTTTCTGAATCTATCTTTGGACTCGTCAAATATGGGCGCAAGTCTTCACACGCGAGCACTGGTGCTATAACGCTGTCTCGGTCACACACATGGTCGAGTATTAACTGACTATTGAAATGGAATCTTATTGTTAGGACGATAACGTTGAAGTTGCGCTGTACGAAAACGTCGTCGGCTGGCAAAATGAAGTCGACGGCACTTACGCGGTAGGCCCACAGTTCGCTGGTCGTAGAGATAAAAAAAGGACACGTTTAGGTACACAGCTGCATCCAGCAGTCCTAGCGCTAAAATCTAGCAGTCAATCGAGCTATATATATCTTTTACGACATTTAAGCGCGGAATACACATACTAGTTTCGAGCACGTGCCACTTAGTAGCAAGCAACTAGCACATGTATACGACAAGAGTATGCTAGTCAATAAGCATGCTAGCTAATCGCAAGCTGGTCTACTTTTTTGTGCTTATTAGCTCGCGGTGTGGGCGCGGGTGAAGGGGGGTAGCTAATAAGCAATTCTGAACGCGCTCTAAGCAAGCATGCTACTTGATTTGGTTTGTTTATTTGTTTGTGTTCTTTTTCTTTATAAGTATTTTTTACTAATTGTATTGAAAGTGATAAAATAGCTGAATTTAATTCGTTCCGCAAAGTAACGTCCAGTTTGAAGCCTAATTGATGAGCACTAAAAAGTAGTTTGCCAGTAATAAGCATTCTCAAAGGCCTTTGCGCTTCATGAGCACATGTATACACTCGGAGAGCATGCCACCTAGTAGCAAGATAGCGTGCTTATTTAGTAGCATTTGTATTCCAGCCATTATAGCGCAATTTGTTGGGATAGTTATCTTTACTTTAGAAGTCGCACGTTCAATTGTCGCTCATAACAAATATCTGCAAGTGCAGACCATGACAACTACATAATGAAAGAGGCAAAAATGGAACTAACAGGAAACGTAAGGAACTAACATTTCACGTAATAAATCTGCCCGCGTTATATTAACCGCCTCTGTGGTCTAGTGGTACAACCACCGGTGTCAGACCCAGGGGGTCCCGGGTCCAATTCCCAGCGGGGTAGATATTGTATTCGGTTGGTTGTTGGTAGGACTTGTTGTAAGTCCGCCTGGCTAGCTACCACCATCTTATCTAAGCCTGACGCCATAACAACAATGTTTTCAGCATTGTTGTGTTCCGGCAGTTAGAGATAAGATAGCCAGTTCCTCAGTGATGAGAATTCCGGGAGAGGCTCGCTTCCATCTTCAGCCTTATCAATACTTAACATCAGGTATGATGATGGCTAAGAGTCTCCCTGTCAAACATTAATAAAAAAATTATAAGCCTCGTCGCACGTGCGATAAGGTCTTTAATGAACGTGGGAAAAAAGGAACTCACACCGCCATCTTGTGTTTACGTAAGTGTTGTCAGTTACAGCGCCCCCGTCCGCGTTCATTATAATCCTTGTCGCACTGAAAAAGTTATGGTATTCCCACAGACGACAGATACGTCCTGAAAGAAATGACGAAGCCGGAGTGGCAACAGTTCCTGGAGTTCGCGCCCCACTACTTCAACTACGTCATCAATTGCCACCAGAACAACCTGCCGAGCTTATTAGGTATGTAATGATACAGTGCTACAGTACACTATGCCGTGTGATGACGGTCTGAGAATGCAAGTGTCACCACTCCCTTACATGCCTGGGATGTCGTAAGAGTCGACTAAGAGGCTCGACGCATTGAACACCTGGGTCCGTATTCACTATGACCACTTAGCGATTCCTTGCTCAAACCACGCGAATGTCGTATTTGGTTTTGACATTTTCAAAATTAGTTTTCTCTGTAACACTTACTAATTTTAAAATAATTTTACTCGTTTAATAATTATACAACTTGTGACTTTCATGTGCTTGTACAATAACTCTATAATTTGGGAGTATCATTGAGAAAAAGACTTTTGAAAATGTCAAAACCAAGTACGACATTGGCGTGGTTTGAGCAAGGAATCGCTAAGTGGTCATAGTGAATAAGGGCCCTGTGCGAGAGAAGGAAAACTTGAAACAAACCCTCAACCAACCCGTCTGGCCAGCGTGGTAGCAGTAGGCTAATTACCTCCTATGAACGCCACAATAGGAGTAAGCTAGGAGAGGCTGTGTCCAGCAGTCGACGTCCACAGGCTGATGATGATGATGAATGTACAGTCAACAGCACGTCACGCTTTACACTTGTCATACAAAAATCGCTGTATTGTGAGTGACCTAAGGGCCAACGTCAAATTGTAACTTTTGTTGTCTGTAACTGTCTTGTGGTTTAAAATTAAGATTATGTAATCGACAAATGGTAAAAAGTATAAAATATATTCAACTGAAATCAGTTTTTTTACAGTTTTAAGCCAGTCACACTTTGTAAGTCAATCAAGCCCATATCCATACCAAAGTTGACAACCTGTTTGGCGCAGGGGTACTCAAATACAAATACAAATGACTTTATTTGCAAAATATGGGTACAATAAAAAGGTCTTACAACTATGGGAGCGCCATATCTAACCATTGATGGTGTGCAAATATGTATTAATTAATATTATTGTTAAAATGCAGGTAGGTACAGCATATTATATTAAGACCATAAAATTTATTGCAGAACTCAAGATAAAATAAATATTCGTTAAAATTTAAATTAAAATTTAAATTAAATCATTAAGTTAACTTACCAAATTTAATAAAAATATGTAACAATAAATTAGTAAACCCGCCTTCTGCGCCAGAGGTCCCAGGTTCGATCCCCGGACAAGACACATATTTGTGTGCATGATCATGTCTATTTGTCTTGGTCTGGGTGTTTAATAAGTATATTATGTATGTAAAAAAATGTGTATGTTTATCCGTTATGGGCTAGATAATTGGTGTGATTGTATGCATTAAAAAAAAATGTTAACGGGCCCGATCAGACGTCTACCCAATTTCGACCTTTGTCATCATCTTATAAGATACGTTCTCTATAAAAAAACAAGTTTTCTTTTTCAAAATCCTTGCTACAAAATCTTTCAATAACATAAGAATCCTAATCTTACCTAATATTATGAATGCGAAAGTGTGTTTGTTTGTCCATCCTTCACACCCTCACTAAGCAACCAATCGATTTGATTTTTTTGGCAGACTTAGTTGAATGGAAAGGACGGAAAGTAACAGGGATTAACGGTAAGTATTTTCATCCCAATACTCGCACGGGAACGAGAACCACGCGTGTGAAACCGCGTAGTAATAATAGTAATTAGTAGTAAGTAATAATCCATCATCAGCCTGTAGACGTCCACTGCTGGACATAAGCCTCTCCTAGCTCACGCCTATTGTGGCGTTCATAGGAGGCTATTAGCCTACTGCTACCACGCTGGCCAGACGGGTTGTAGTAAGTTATAATAATTTTAATAAATTAGTATAGAAAAATAACTGTTTGCAGCGCGCATAGTAGGTGTGTACAGCGTGGGCGGCGCGGGCAACGGCATCCTCGTGATGGAGAACGTGTGGTACGGCTGCGGCGCGCGCGCCACCAGGTTAGTGAAGGTTAACGGACGGAAATATTAGGTCTTTATACTCGCACACCTTGATTGCTAATGATGAGGGTATGTTATCTTCAATAATACGAGACGAAGACAAATAACCTTGATATCGACACCTGCATGCAAGAACATGGTAACTCAGTTTTTGGCATTTTACAGGAGAGCACAACAAAGATTTAAAAAAATCTTAGCAATTTCGGATACGTCCTAATGCCAATCGATCTTGACCATGTAGGTAAACGTGGTAAGACCTAAGCTCTTGTATCATTTTGATGCCATATATGTATATATTTAATTATTAATTGTATATAATTAGTGAGTTACAATAAAATTCTTCCTCATATACTTTGTAAAATTACATTGTAACTCCGAAATACAATCAATATTGTATGAAACTGTTATGTTCGTTAAATTTGAAATTGTTGAATAAAATAATTGTATGTCTAAGATACAATGTTTTTAAGACGTTTTACAGGCTGTAGATTTTAAATTATAACGAGTTTAAATACGATGAGAAGTGTAAAAAAATCCGCATTTTTTGATTAGTATGAATATCATCTTAACTCAATACTGCCTAAAACTGAGTTACAATGTTCTTGCAGGCAGGTGTCGATATATTTATAACTTTTTAATTTTGCATTCTACAATGCTATTTTATGTGATAAATATTAAACAAGAAAATATACTAGAAAAAAGCAACTAGTCTCATGTCGCCCTGACGGGATATATTTATATATTTATTGCGTATACCTTGCTATATTTATTGCGTATTTCCACAATTGTACAAAGCTATTCACTAAGTGTTGATGCTAATAAGTAACGCGATCGGTGACAGAATGCGAACTGAATTGTTATAAAATAAATTATTTGTTCATTTGGAAAAGTGCTGACTTACAAATAGTGATTGTGCGGTTGAATGACCGTACAAGGTCTTTACCTATGGAATTGCCGATTTGTATGAAGATTTTCAAAGAAAATTCGTTTTCAATACTAACAATTTTGGTTATAGTTACTACCGCAAGTGCTCATGCCACAATTTTTTGATGTGCTATCAATGTTTGAAGACTAAGCAATGTAATGCTATATTTTTATTATAACTTTTTAATTTTGCATTTTACAATGCTATTTTTATGTGATATATTTATCACATAAAAATAAACATTTTAAACAAGAAAATAGACAAAAATCGGCAATTTCATACTTTAACCATTATTTGTCTGTTCATTATTTTTTACCGACTTTCAAAAAGGAGGAGGTTCCCAATTTGCTGGTTGGTAATCAGTTAATTTAATGATTGAAAATATTAGTTGATATATTATGAATATTTCCGGAAAATGCGCTTCTTTAATATTTTAGGGTTTCGTAGCCTAAAGGCAAAAAACGAAACCCTTATAGATTCGGCCAAACCGATGTATTTAAAGTGCATATCTCGGTACTTACCAGTCCGAAAAATTATCTACAACATTGTGTAAAAGGTAGAACTCTCTTCTACCTAAATTGCACCTAAACGAAGATACATAAGCGAGAATCTGAAGAAAATGCCGTTATCTGAAGTTTTTTCAAGCGGGTTTTTTCAATTCCTAAAGCATCGCAGTGACCGCCGGCGCTCGCACAACAATGAAATATCTGTTGTGTCTCGTTTTCCGATGCCTGACAGGCTAAACACTTCCTATTACTAACCATATTATCAATAATAGAAGGGATAAATTGCCTGGAAGAAATTGCTATTTAGCAATAAGGCCGCCTTTTGTGTGTTATCCTTTTACTGTCTTTTATGTGTCTATGTGTTCCTTTCATGTGCAATAAAGCGTTTTTATTATTATTATTAAAACTACCAATCTGTTACTGAATATTTATGATATTTTTATATAAGCACATCTTAAGTTTCTTCGCGCACTCATAATTGAAATAAAACAACTTTTGCGGAATATTTGGTGCGATTTATTTACCCGAATAATGTATTTGGTACTATATTTTTTCGGTTTATTTGAGGATTTCTGGTTTCCCGACGTTTCGGCACCTTTTCAGATGCCGTGGTCACGGGTTGACATCCCGTCAACCCGTGATCATAAGGTCTGAATAGTGTGTTATTTCATATTTTTATTTATCAGGTTTGACCTCAAGGGCTCTTCTCGGCACCGCCTGGCGCCCGACACGCGCCCGCTGGCGGTGCTCATGGACGAGAACTTGCTGCATCGTACGTATATCCGACTAGCTGCCGTCCGCGTTTCACTCGTGCGGTTCCAATTTCCGTGGAAATACCTGGATAAAAAGTATCCTATATTTCAATCCAGGCTATCTACTATACGTATGCCAAAGAGCAAGGTCAATGCCTAGTATTGGCGCCTTTTCGAAAATGCCTGCACACTATTCAGACCGTATTAAATGAATAGAGTATTTAAGTACGAACATTAGTTACTGAGACAGCACATTTCTAAACCGTAGCTATTCCGAGTAAAATGCACCTATTCAGCACTATTACTTTCTAAATTAAGGTAAAAATAACTTTAGTTTTACAATTTTATCTGGCTTATAAGAATGACCAATCATTCTTTCAATATATTATATGATAATAATGTATGGAAATAAAATAATAATGATAATTACATATCATATTTTACTGCGAGCTACAAGCGATGGCTGGTTCATGCGTCATGCTCGTGAACGGGTGCTGCCAGTGGGATGGGTCTGCTCTTGTCTGATTGTGTTAAAATGTGTTTCGATATTTATATTTTTGTTTCAATTTTATAAATTCTATGTTATTTATGATGTTTTGAATTGAGAACGTGGCACTGCTTGATCAGAATAAATAAAAATAAGTAATGTTCTCCAATTATTATTGTAATTAAGTATATGAAAGCCATTATTATTATTATTTTTAATTTACTTTAAATACGCTTTATGATTATGACCCAGCTGATGCGTCTTCCAGTAACATTGTAAGTTGCGTCTTATATTAATGCACTTTTATCTTTCTTTTTTTTTGTTTTTGCCCTTGTATTTTTTATATTTATACACTTTAACATAAGTACCTGAAGTACGTCATGCTCACTCAAACGTTTCTTCGGCGGTGTCGTGTGAGGCGGGTCGTTACGTTCCCTAAAATATGGTTGAGCGAAGCGATGGCTGGTTCATGCGTCATGCTCGTGAACGGGTGCCGCCAGCGGAAATGGGTCTACTTCAGTCTGCTTGTCTTAACGTTGTGCTTAGAGATTAAATATTTTCATCTAAAATAAATTACTATCGACCTGTATGATGTACGTCACAACTTGCAGTACAGTAACCTTGTAATGCGAGAAATGTTAAATTTAAGTCCTTCCTTACGAGTTGAAAATTGTTTGCGGTTAGGATAACCATAAAATGTAATATTATAATTAGTATTTTCTTTTGTGATGGAAATTGACCTAACTGATATGTTAAGCTCACTTTTCAATTTGACGACTCTGTATGAAATAAAACAGGGAGAAAAAAATAGCCCTTGACGAGTTTCTTGCCGGTTCTTCTCGTTACAAGGTCTCCCGCCGTAGGGTTTGTGAACCGATGGCGTAGCTTCTTTGACGTTCATAAGTGCTTGTAACAGCCTAGACTGAATAAATGATATTGAATTTGAATTTGAATTTACTTTTCGGGGGGACGCGCGTACGGTGGCATTTTGCTACCGACCTAGAACCTAATGAGGTGATTATTAAATAGGTATATTGTTAATATTATTTAATATAGTATTATTATTTAATACATTGTATAAATAATAATCTTTTATTGGTATGTATATGTTGATAAAAACTTAAAAATATATATTTTTAGTTTAAATATATGAAATAATAGTACTGAACAGGTGTATTTATCTCGGAATGGATACGCTTTACAAATGTGCTGTCTCAATAACTATTATTGAACTAGGTTTGAATGGTGTGCAGGTATTTTCGAAAAGGCGCCAACCCTCCATACATTTGTAGCATTGTCCAAATCCGTTAAGTAGTTTTTGCGTGGAAATATAACAAACATCCATCCATCGCCATAAGCTTTCGCATTTATAATACAAGTTATCGGTGGTTACACAATATACAGGGTGGAAGAAAATACGGTCGACGGATGAAAGTACCCTAAATATTGATGTAAGCTTTTACTCAAAGTAAATATTCCTTTATTTTCAAAATTAAGTAAAACTGAATTCAAACACTTTTGATAAAACACTTACCTGCATCGGGAATAGAACTTTGAATATCATTTCATATAAAACAGACGTTGGATTTGATTGAATAGGATCTGTCAGTGATGTTTTTAAACTAAACATAATACACAGGGTGTTAAAAGACCCATGCTGAAGCCTTAATATATGCGTAGTGAAAGTCAAACTAAATAACGCGAGCAACAGTTTTTTTTATTGGTTTTGATATTTATTGCGGTTTTGTGACATTAAACGATAATCTTTAAAAATAAATATTTACTTTGATCCTCAAGAACTCTTTAACTATCAGCTTCCCAGATTTGGTCCCATACAAGAAAATGATAGTAACGACGAGGCTAGGTGGTTTTCGTTATGGGTCTTTTAACACCCTGTATATTTCGTATAGTTCGTTGGGAGAACCAGCTGTACGTGATGTCCCACACGGGCAGCGTGCTGTGGGCCAGCATCGAGCGGGACACCGCCTTCCTCGCCGCCCACGCCGTCATGGACTACTCGCTGCTGCTCGGCGTCGACCAGCACACGCTCGTGCTGGGGCTCATAGGTCAGTGTACATACATACATACATATTCACGCCATTAAATGAAAGAACTGCCCGCTCTGATATTGTGAAATGTATTAGTTTCTTTTTTTGCTACGTTCACTAAAGACCTTATCGCACGTGCGACAAGGCTTATAATTAGGGCGGAGGCGCTGCACAACTGTCAATTACGTTTCATTTTAGTTTTTGCCACGTTCATTATAATATAAGCCTTGTCGCACTGTACTTCTAACATACTTCTTGTTTATGATTCTTGAATTTATGCATTTTCAACGCTCTTTTTATACTTATGATAAATTTTAAAAAGTTTTTTTTTTCTATTTAAAAATCTCTCTTGTTCGCTCTCGACTTCCACAGACTACATCCGCACGTTCACCTGGGACAAGAAGCTGGAGCACCTGGTAAAAAAGAACCTGGGCTCGGGCCAGCCCACGGTGGTGTCCCCGCACGAGTACAAGCGGCGGTTCTGCGGCGCCACGCGCAAGTACTTCCTGCCCTGCCCCGCGCCCTGGGACCACCTGTACCGCCTGTACCACCCGCTGGACGACACAACTCAATAACTGAACCCTAGCTGAGTGACCGCCGTTCTTCTTACTTCATATTGATACATAATTAGGTCCAAGAAACTAGGTTACATCCAAGAAATTACGTCTAAGAATCCAGGGTGTTACGTAAAAAATTGCAATTATTGCGCGATCGCCGCGGAACGTCAAAATAAACAAGATCGGCGCCCTTCACTATCGTAGCGAAGGCATCAGACGACTTCTAAACCACTTCACCCTAATGTTCGAAACTCAGTATTTAATTCTCATTGACATATATAGGTGTAAAAATGGTGTCTTTAGCTACTGTAGTTCCTGAGATTGAAACATGCGCACAGACACACAGAGCCAGCACATAAGACTTCTACTATCGTATGCAAAGCATAGTTTAGAAGTCTAAAATGGTATTACGTATGTGATTGCTGGCTAATCGCTCGCTGATAGTTCGTTTAGCGGCGTCTCACTCTCTCGCGCTTCTACTTAGATGCGAGAGCGCCGCGTGTTGCTATGACGCTAGCGGCAAAAACAATTTGGTAGCAATAACAGAAACTAAATGAATGCACTTTGTAGTTCATCGTGTTCGATAGATGATACGTGAAGTAAAGCAATTATCGCGCAATTTCTGCTGTCGCGTTGCTGTTGCAAAGATAGGTAACAGTGGCACTTTATCGAGCTACGAATGTCGATCAAAGTGGCTCATGCGTGGACTGTTGATATCGTATTTTTTTATTATTAGATAGGTAAAGCGCTTGACCGCTATCTTGCCTGATGGAAAGCGAAGATACGATCTAGGATGTAACGCGCTTGCCTAGAAGATACTTATTCACTCGTGACTTGAAGACCCCCCAAATTGTAAGTGTCAGGAAACACAGAGTCACGCAAGGAGTTCCACTCTTATACTATACGGACAAATTGAAAATTAAATTAAAACGGTTGAAGATGTATGTTTCTTTTGTCCAGTTTTAAAAGTATCAAGTGTCATTTTTAATGGTTTGCCTAAAAAAGTTCTGCGACATTTAAATGTGTGTAAATAGTATGTATTATAATTATTATGTGTATCATCTGTATGATAACGCATGCGGAAATGAAATAATTTTGGTAATATTTTGCAAGGTCATCGCGACCTAATATTACAGTTCCGAATTAGATTTACAATACTTATATAAAATCGAATACTATGACGCTAATGAACATATTTATTATATTAATAAGGGTAAAAATATAATATTTTTACATAATTCAAGGCTTAATTTAAAAAAAACATTCCTCTAATGATGTTTATTCTAATTATTTTAAATAATAAATACGTTTGTTTATTAAAATAGTCTTTTCCTTAACTATACCTATATGGTAATCGTCTGAAGGTCTGTCTGCACAATCTGCATTGTAAATAAAGACTAGTGCAATAAAAATATCTTAAGTCTAAAAGATTTTTGTTGAGAATAGTTCGAGATTAATATGAAAAACACAAGTTTTTAAAATCAATCATTTATTTGATCAGGCTCTCATAAGTTACAACAGTTTCGTATTCCTTATACAAGTTGGTTTAATTTAATAATCTGCCTCTATAAAGCAATCTTTAATTTTTTAAGTCATTCGACGTTTGACGTACAGTCACAAACAATGACATGTATACACTTTACAACCTTATCGCATTGACGCACACGGAAACAAAGCTCTCTCTGTCCACGCATGTCATTCAATATTGTAATGTGATAAAGTTGCTTTAGTGTTTCTATATCATTGCACGTGAATGGACTGTACAGTCAGTGCCAAATATATATAAGAGGTAAAAAGACCAAATATTTTGAAGCAACCAAAGTATTCAAAACAATCAATTCAGCCAAGGTCGTCAAATAATGCAGATCTCCCATCCTGCCCAAATTTTTCGGAACACCAAGAACGTCTAATCAAGTTCACTCAGGCCGTCGAAAACAATGTATCAATCAAAACGTCAAAAGTAACCAAGCATCCCATTCAGACTACTAAAAAATATGGAGGAAACAAGAAAGTGATCTTTAACTCGAGTGTCATAAAGTCCAAATAGTTATAATAAACACTAATATTGTCATCCCGTGACCACGGCAGCTGTAAAGGTGCCGAAACGTCGGGAAAATCAAAAAAATGTACGTATACTAATATTGAAGTTTTTATTCAAATTGTCGAAAAAGCAAAAACATTTCTTCGAAGCCGTGTTCATCTGTGTGTATTTTTTTAGCTAGCTAGGCTTCTGAAATAAAACAAGATTTCACATTTTCCATTTTTATCTTTATATTGACGATTTAGTTTTACATGTCATTGAACTTTATGACGTTTGTGATAAAGATATTTTTTCTACTTTGCTCCATATTTCTTAGTAGTCTGGATGCTTGGTTGCTTTGGCGTTTTGAATGATGCGTTGTTTTCGACGGCTTGAGTGAACTTGATTTTAGACCTTGGTGTTCCGAAACATTTGGGCAGGATGGGAGGTTTGAATAATTTGATGACCTTGGTTGAATGAACTTTGGATGCTTCAAAATATTTGGTCATTTTAACTGCTATTATATATCTGACGCTGACTGTACTATACAATTACATTTGAGTGTAATTTTTAGCAGTTGAACAAAAGGTTTGTGTGTTTGTGTATTTCGACATGTCATTTTTGACATTTGAATATATGCCGGACTCACATTGATCTTTCGTGCCGCATATAGCATGGAGTAGAATGGCTGCCATTACTTTTTGTGCCAGTAACTGGCGCTTAAAACTGATGCCAGCAGCTGGATCAATCTAAATCCGACTTCAAGCTCGTTATGTCCGCATAAGTATAGAAAACCAATAGAATTTGTCAAAAATCTTATTGAGATTTTAAACGTTACGCTAAGCTTTAATTTACTTACACACGTTGGACATAAAAGAGCCATGTTGAAAAATTCTATTGAATCAAGTTATTTTTCGGGCATTCGGGCACTAACGTTGAATTCAAAAAACTGCCAACTATGTGATTGTTATGTTACATTTTATACAATTGCTTCATTTCCCCAATTAACGCACATACGTGAAAATAACAATGTTTGATCTAGATATTTTGAGTTTATTTACGCCAAATACACCTTACGCGAACAGAATAAAGCCTATTTTAGAAAGGCTCTTGTTATTTACTTATATTCATTTATCAGCTGTTGGCCTTTGGCCAATTTGAGAAGTGGAATACCATGCAAACAGTTCGAGCATCATACCTATTTATAAAAATATACTTTTTATAGTATATCTGGAAATTAATTACAATAGTTGTCCAATGTTATTTTATAAGGAAAAGTAGAACAATTTGAAGATATTATTAAATATTATATTTCTTAATTAAATTAGGCTGAAGTAGTATTTTTTTCTAAACAGATGCCTTACAGTCGTAATTTATTTACACGATATCAAGTACTTATTTGAGAAGAAAATGATGCGGTGATGAAAATAAACCAAAATGGAAGACAGTTTTTAAGAAACGGCATATTAGCTTTATATAAAACACAATGAATAGTTAAATACTTTGTATTTGTTGCTACCAATTTGTATGTATTGGTGGAAATATATGCATTTTTCCATCTTGATCTAGTTATAATTATAATACAAAAACTGTGGATACAGCTCGCTTTTTAAATTATCTGCAAGCCATGCTAGCTTTATCTAACGCTGTAAATTTTCCAGAGTGCTTAGTGCAAGGTTTTTCTACTCACGGTCGATCATGAACGCGTCGATTTTTGTATGAAATGAGCGGCCCGCCATCTAGCGAATTACGCCACGGACTGTAGGTTGTGAGAGTGGGATGCTGGCATATGGCGCGTATAGCAGCGTCTCGCTCTTACTACCTGAAAGTAACCTAAAATGAATCGCATTACAGTTGATGGTAGGCCCCCAGGTCAACAAACATACTCACATCCGATTCTGATTTATAAAATAAAAACTACTGGACCAAGTCGAATCAAATTTTTATTTGGACCAAATGGCAACTATTCCGCATCGAACAAAAAAAAGTATCGCGTAAATCGGTTCCGAAATCTCGGCGTACTCGTAACATACATACATAAAAAAAAACCGGCCGAATTGAGAACCTCCTTTTCGGAAATCGGTCTTCTTCTTAGCGTGTCGATGGCAGACACTAAAGTATTGAGACCCAGAATTCAAGCACTTTGACAGCCTTGTCGGATGCTGTCATGAGATCCTCCTGCATGCAGATGTCAGGCCATGCAGGGCACGATGTTAGGTGGGCCATCGTTTGGACTGCACCGCAAAGACATTCCGCGGAACCAGCCGAAAAGCCCCACCTGACCATGTTTTTTTTGCTCCGGCCGGTCTAAAGCAGTTTAAGTGTGGGACTTCTAAATTAATGACAAGAAAACTGCGCATGTGGCTTACAGAAAAGTGTTTTTATAGTGTAAGAGAGTTTTTGACTAATTAATGATTATAATAATAATGATAATAACATGACATGATAATAATAATAACGTAATAAGATAATGCTAGGATAGTAATAATGACATGATATGATAATGATGAAAGTATATACTATGAATATAAATATAAAGAATATTTTTGCATGTTAATTTATTGTTAACTGAATAGAGAACTGTAATGTATCCTATTTAACACCATGTGCGCCTATTCTTAGCAAATAAAATGATTTGAGTTTGAGTCCGAAGCCTATTCAAAGACTAGAAAGTCGGTTAAAAACCTAACGCGCTTACTATCGACTGTTAGTAAATCTCTATCTGTACTGTTTGCATGCCAGTATCTGGTGCATCACATAAGCGCCACACATTTTTTTATTTGACAACTTTTGTACTGTGAATGCTCGCAAATAAATATTCTTGATTCTAGAAAAAACCTCGCACTAAGCACACAGATCTTTTCTAATCATTCATGTAGGTCGCGTACAAAAGAAGTTCATACAAGATTATCGATGGCATCCAAAACAGTACATACTCAGTTGGGGCGGAGCAGAACCACTCTATACATCTCTCTCTGATACTAAGTGTCAGAGGAAGAAAACTTGAATGGATCTGCACTATATCCGTGCCTAAAACATTGAAGTATGAACACGTATACAAACTTCATCGATACGTTCTATCCGCAGAACACAAGAAAGATTATAGAACGAAATAGGATGTTACGCGTTTAGAACTGTAGGGTTAGCAGGAAAAACTATCGAGTAAGTATCAAGCACGTAATGTCAGAAAATGTATCTCCGTATGAAAATGTAGTTCCGTTTACGTCAAGTAAAAACGCTGCTCAATATCTCATACATTTCTTTTTACTTTACTTCTGCGATACTTACTCGAAAGTTATTCGTGCTAGACCTACTGTAGCCTTAGTAAGAGTTTATCAAACTATAATTGATTTCGAAAACTATCGTTTTGTGTCTTTTATATGCATAGACGGTTTTACCGATAGATAGTTGTAGAAAACGTTGACAGTAAATGTCAACTCGTACTAAGATTTCCGAGATGTATCGCCTCAAAAACATTTCAACACATTGCCATGTCAACGCGAAGAAATTCGAAACCATACCAACTAGGGCGGTTACAACCCGATACTCGGGTTCGTCGATCGACGAAAAATTCCAAATTATGCGAAAATAATGACACTTTTTAATTGCAGTTTGTGATCATCACGTTTAACATTTTGTATATTTTATAGTTTTCGGAACAAATAGACTCGAGTACCTTTAATTTGATACTTTACTCGGCCGCGTACTACGCGCCAAAGTCCCTATCGAGTCGTCACAAATTTTGCGAACCTGAATTAAGTATATAGATTGGAAATGTATCGACTGCTTTAGTGTTTCGTGCAAAAGGGAGTCGACGCGTGACATCCAACTTACAACATCCTCTTTTACCCCCGTTTCCACTGGCGAAATAGTTACAAGAAAACATTTAAACGTACAATGCGGCCACTGAGAGAACGCATTATTTGACAGCTCTTATCGAGAGCCATTTGTCACCCACTACGCGGCCGCACTATATTTTAGAACATATTTTCTTGTACATGTTTTGTCAGTGGAAACGGGGGGTTATGTGAACGTCATCTGTACACGAACTTCAAATTATCCAACCATACAATCAAAAAACCACTTACTACACTGTCAATAAAATTAATTAATGACAACGAAATTATGTAAGATAAGAGACGCCTATATTATTCATTACAAGAATAGTTTACTTACCAAGTGATAAGAGTAAATAATATGTGAAGATGATAAATATTAAACAAGAAAATATACTAGAAAAAAGCAACTAGTCTCATGTCGCCCTGACGGGATTCGAACCCGCATCCTTGGGAATCCGACCCAATGCACTCCCAAGGATGCGGGTTCGAATCCCGTCAGGGCGACATGAGACTAGTTGCTTTTTTCTAGTATATTTTCTTGTTTAATATTTATCAAATAAAAATAGCATAGTAAAATGCAAAATTAAAAAGTTATAATATGTGAAGATGCCGAATTAGATTTATTATAATTAATTAATATAATTAACACCGAGGTGCTATTAATGTTACATAGATTACATTATGTACACAGTACGGAGCGTAACAATCAACTTTTGTACAATTTTAACCCCCTAACCCCCCGTTTCCACTGGCAATACATTTACAAGAAAACATGTTGTAATCGTATAATGCGGCCACTGAGAGAATGCATTATTTGAGAGCTCCTATCGAGAGCCAATGGTCATCCTTTCAGCAGCCGCACTATATTTTGAAACATGATTACTTGTAAATGTTTCGTCAGTGGAAACGGGGGTTGAGAGGCCATATATGGTGCTATTCGCTTGCATCAGACCGATCGAAACGACGAATCGTTAGTTTAAGTGAAGATCGTTTACGATTTACTTGGATCAGACGATATCGTTGATCGTAACAAAAACCCATGCAATCATGAATATTGTAACGATGAATCGACAGTGTATAGCTCTTTACGATCAACCATTCGATTTTGTCTCAGTCTGACGCAGGGGCCAGGCAATATCAATCCGTCGTAACTAAAAAAATATATATAGATAAGCTAATAACGATCGATCTTTATTACCTTATATATTTTTATGTGCAATTGAGTATATCTTTTAAACATTTACAAAGTGGAAAGAAGCTATGGCAAATTTTGAAAAAATAATTCTAACCGTTATATTCTTTCGAAACTATTTTTACCATGTGTTTAAGCGGTATATTATTTCCATTTATCACCAATTTAACTGTAAGTATAGTGATCGTGAACAAATATCTTAATTACTATATATTTTTACAATTTTAACGTATTCTTTTAACATACCATGCGTTTAGCTATCAAACATAAAAAATCGCATCTAAGCAAGTCACACCTACAGGATAAATAAAATTACATTAGAGTAAACTCAATCAATTCATACAAGAAAAACAATATTGGTATTCGTATCTTTGTTTATATCTAATGTAGACAGTCTGCCTATATACATAAGTACTGAGAACAGAGTGCTTTGTGTGAGTTTTCTCACCTTCTCGCATACGCCGAAGTTTGCGAAAAGAGTGTAATTCTCAACCTTATTCCGTTTGCATTAAGTCAATCTCTCTAAATTTTACTCTCACGGGTTGGCTACGTTTGGACATTTGCAAACTCACACTAAGCCCTCAGCTTTTCACTTTCCGCCTTTTACAAAGTTATTATCTTAAAAATTACAATAACGCACGCGGCTGACTTTTTGTCCAATCAAGTATAATCATTATTTCAAAAAAGGTAAGGTCTATTTTCATACCTAGAGAAGTTCAATGTGTGTTTTTATTATTAAACATTACAAGAAACCGAAATATCCTGTGGAATTCTCTACAATATATTATGTATACAGGCGACTGTCCAATTCTATTTACAATGTGGACAAAAACTACAGATGGCAGTAATGTTTGATGATCTTAACATGATAAATAATGTATTTACATATGTATGATGCAAACGACAAAAACACTCACATATAATTTGTTTTCATATTAAGCAAGGACACCAGGCACTATTCTATGAAAATAAACTCGAAATGTATAGCATTTCCGTTTAATTTAAAATAAAGGCGTATAATCAATAAGTCATAGATATAATTCACCTTTTTATAAAATCATTTATTTTGGGAGTTATTTATGTTTGAAACTTTGTAAAGAAAAGCCGAAACGGAAGCAGTTGTACGAAACAAAACGCTTTTGACAGTTGACTGACAGTAAAATGACAGTTGAACTCATTTTTGGCTGTCAATGTCACGTCAGTTATCATGACATACTTTATAATGTGCCTAAGTAATCAAAATGATGTCCGTTTCATCTATTTACTTCCTTTTATCAAACAATTATTAATGCAGTTAAAAAATAAAATTACTATCGTTTTATGATTCTAATAACATATAGAGTATATAGGTAGCAGAATTATATTTATACACTTTTGGGTCTAATATGCCTGATGTCCTTTTAAACAACTTAGGGCCAGTTTCGATAATTTAGTTCATTAGAATAATTCACCAAATATCTAGAAAACAAATTCTGGTTTGCCTATATATATTACAGAGACAAAGTTATTGACTCGGTCGGTGATTTAGGAATTTAATTAGTAATTGTAATTTGTTAGGTCCTGATTATAAACAAAATCAATACTGAAAATACGGATCCTGATTTTTGTGTCGCATAAAAAACAATGATATTAACAACAAATTAATACATTGATTGAAAAGCAAAATATCAGTATAAGTTATTTTAATCTAATTTAAATATAAAGCAATCATATGATTGCACAAGCCATACTTTAGCCTTTTAATTGAGGAAGAACAACTATTGAGTTGACCTTATTTTTATAACACAAACAAACATTTATCTCTCACCTTTATAATAACTAACCAGTCAAATGAAACTTATCAGCTGAAACACAGTAGCAAATATGGATTCGTATTTTTGAATCACTCGAATTACATTCGCATACGGAGCAATATTCGCATGCGAACTCCTTTCTTTAACACCACATTCGCATGCGAATCTTGCATGATTCGCATGCGAATGTAATTAGAGTGATTCAAATATACGACTTCTGCTCTTTTTTCATATTTGTTGTCCTATCGAAGAACCATGATCTGTACCCCAAGTAAATTTGGTAAACTATATTTGTCTATTTTATATCTATCAACTGCCTACCGACACGAGCAGTGCATCCGATAGACTCGTCGACTCGTGCTAGGGGCACAGCTTGGGGTATTTTCTCGTAGTTTTCCATTTCATTAAAAAACTATTTTTGATACCAATTAAATATTTTTGTTTAGCACAGCACGTTAAAAAAAATTACTAGATCTTGGGGCTAATTGTCTAATTTTAATATCTATCGCAATCCCTTTCAATCCGTCATTTGAAATATATTTACATACTTCAATTTGACATGTGATAGGAATTGTAATCGGGACGCGTTTTGAAACTTTGTGTGACACGCAAATATCTTTGAAATGTATGGAGAAGTGTCTAATGGAGTTTCATTTAAAACATCATTCGTTCCAAGTTACACAATTCCATAAATCACTATCACATCCACAACACCTTTGAAAGGGATTGTGTTAGATTTTGAAATTAGACAATTAGAGTGCCGTTTAGACTGATTCAATTAAATGATAAGTTGAGCCCATGATCATGAATTATAGAGCATTTCATAAACATACAAACAAATAATGGGACCAACAAATAATTATTTGTTATTTATTGAAAAAAGACTTTGCTATATGTTATATGCATTGCTCCTTGCAAACTGCATTGCATTTTTGTACATTATCCATTAACTCTTAAACGTCGATCGGTCAACAATGATATAACTAGAAAACGATTGTTCGTCACTACTGCCATCTAGAATGTGGGTATGTGTGAGTTGAGATTATCAATAGTGAGTGTTGCGAGCTATCATGTCTGGTCCAGCGTCGAACTTAGGTTCCTTAGTTGCTCTATGCCAGCTAGAAGATCTCTGCAAACAAATTGTTATTAAAGTATAATGTACAGATCTTTAAAATACAATAAAAAATATATACGTACATCTTATTATCTTATCTCTAAAAATACGGACAATTACAACTTAGTTCGTGGAAATATAGCGCGTTTGATATCCGTAAAAGTTGTTTTATTTCAAAAAATATATAATTTGTGATTATGCCAAATAAAGGGCTTCGGGTATCAGCGGACAACGCCCTTTCAGGTCCATAATGCGGGACACAATGGATATTCTATTGTTCTCTGGACACCGGTGTCCGGGATTGATGAATTAAAGATATTCGCCCGAAATTAATAGCTTATCTGTAGAAATGGATAGGCCTATCTGAGATAGTTGCCTAGAATATGTTTATTAAATGACCAAAATAACGACGGTTGCTAGGCATCCAAACCAGTATCCTAGGCAACTATCTCATATAGGCCTATCCATTTCTACAGATAATATTAATTTCGGACTTTAGTTAGCGGATGGCAAACTTCAACTTGATGTAAAAGAAAATACTTCGCAGTTACGTCAGTGTCGTGGCTTTAGGGAGGCGCTTCAAACTGTATTAGAACCTAGCGTGTCGAATTTTTCGTACCTACGATGACGTCACGAGCGAGATTTAGAGATGTGGAAATGTTATTGACGAGCTCTAGCAAGAAAGCACTGTTCATTTAACCATTTTCGTTTCTGAGTGACGCGTGTTTTCATGGCACCATTGCCTAAGTCAGTCCGCTTGAGACCATTCTCAAGCGGACTGACTTAGGTCGGAAAATTTTTACGGTGGATCAAACTATTTACACGCAAGGTAACTTTTGCCGTCTATCTCGATATAGGTCTGTGGTTGGAGCATTCAAACCTGCCAAAATACCGAAACATTGAAAATATCGACCTAATCTACATCACATTAAGGTCCACTTTCATTAGTTCTCAGATACCAAATGAAAGTGCATCTTAATGTGCATGATTTTTGTCATATAATTCGGTATTTTGGTAGGTTTCAATGCTCCGACCATTTTGTCTCTGACTGTATCTGTGCAAGGTGTCGGCGATGCGTATTCTCTTGGCGGTTATAATGATGATACACAATAATTTGCTGGCCTCATATTCACTATGCAAATAAAATGTCTACGCCAATGTCGTACTTGGTTTAGACATTTTCGAAATTCGTTTTCTCCGTGATACTTTTAAATTATAGAGTTATTGTACAAGTACATGACAATTCCAGATTTAATAGTTAATAAACAAGTAAAATACTTTATAATTTGTATTGTGTCATAGAGAAAACGAATTTTGAAAATGTCGAAACCAAATATGATATGGGCGTGGTTTGAGCAAGGAATTGGTAAGTGGTCTTAGTGAATACGGGCCCTGCCACCTAATTATCTAATTTCAAAATCTATCACAATCCCTTTCAAAGGTATTGTGATTATGATAATGATTTATGAAATTGTGTAACTTATAGTCGCAATCCCTTTTGGAACGAATGATGTTTTAAATGCCACAGAAATTTTCGTGTGTCACTTTGCTTAGACAGTTCATTCAATACCTTTCAAAACGCCAAATAGTGTCAGCCTGAAGTATATAAATATCTGTCAAATGACGAATTGAAAGGGATTGCAATAGATTTTAAAATTAGACAATTAGTCCCCTGGTCGGATAGTAGTAGTATGTGGGGCTTTAGGTAGGTGTCGTGACAGTAGTGTCGGCGACGGCGGAGGCGCGGCTCAGGTGTCAGCGTCAACATTATCGGAGCATTGAAACCTACCAAAATACCGAATAACGCACAAAAATCATGCACATTTGGTATCTGAGAACTAATGAAAGTGGAACTTAATGTGATGTAGATTAGGTCGATTTTTGTCAAATGTTTCGGTATTTTGGCAGGTTTTAATGCTCCAACCACAGACCTATATCGAGATAGACGGCAAAAGTTTACCTACATTGCGTGTAAATAGTTTGATCCACGGTCAAAGTTTTCCGACCCAAATCAGTCCACTTGAGACCATTGCCATGAAAACACGCGTCACTCAGAAACGAAAATGGTTAAATGTGCAGTGCTTTCTTGCAAGAGCTCGTCTATAACATTTCCACATCACTAAAGAAGTGCACAGTACCTGTTAGCGACACCTTTAGTTTGTAATTAGAAAAAACTGAATTGAATTGATAATTGATTTATTAACTGATAGATTGCTAAAGTAAATGATAAATGATATGAAAACAATTGCTAGTGAGGACGCGTCCGCCGTGCTGTAGGTGAAACGTGTACTATCGTGAAAATAATTAAAATGACGTAAATTGCATCGACCTAAATAAATTCAGGCCCGTCTCACTTCCATACAAGCGGCGCAAAATCCCCGAGATATTTACCTACTATTCTGGAAAACAACCTAATTTGGTTTGGTTGGTGGTAGGACTTGTTGTTAGTCCGCCTGGCTAGCTACCACCATCTTATCTAAGCCTGACGCCATAACAACAATGTTTTCAGCATTGTTGTGTTCCGGCAGTTCGAGATAAGATAGACAGTTCCTCAGTGGCTGAGGATTCCGGGAGAGGCTCGCTTCCATCTTCAGCCTTATCAATACTTAACATCAGGTATGATGAAGGCTAAGAGTCTCCCCGTTCCCATTCATAAAAAAAAAATTAAAAAAAATCTTTTGCATTGCGTATAGCGTTTATAGTACAATAACTGAAAAGAAAAACAACAATATTCTGTGATAAATTGCAGATTTGCAAAAATGGATGGTTGCATCGTACATGCTCCCGGCAGCGAGAGGAGATAAGATGGAATGATTTAGTTAACCCTAGAAGCTTAATCTACGTCTGCGAGGCGTACACGAAACCGAATATCGTTTGTCTCTTTCTAACGGTTGAAGCTAGCGCGTCGTGCTCTTTCGTCAACTCAGTGGCCGCCGGGGGCTAGCGTACGGTGCCCGTATCTTTAAGGTAAGTCCCGCCATTTTTGATTTATCGAAGCATTGCACGCCTGCGAGTCGTATGTTTAGGCTTTGCGTAACATTTAACTATGAAGACTGCTCTTTAAGTTTACCTAGTCTTTTGAAGTCTGATTAGTTTTAATGTTTGCTCTAAGAATAACTAATTAGCGTTAAAAAAAGAAAAACTTCTATGAAAAAATAATGTTTCTGTTGATTTAAAAAGTTGTTTTTTTTTGTTCCAATTTATTCACATAGTTTTATTTTTGTAATAAATAACTGTGATTATAGCAATTATTCATAACATTGTTGTTTAATTTTTAGCTTATATATACCAAATTTAAATTTCCACTACAAAAAAACAAAATAAGGCTATTTTTTACATAAAAACTTGAACTATATGTACGCCTCTGAGACGTATGTTAAGGCTTTGTGTATTTCTGAAATAGATTAGGCTTCTAGGGTTAATAACCAACAGTACAGTACCTGAGCGAGGCGTCGGCGACGGCGGCGGCGCGGCGCAGGTCGCCGGCGGCGCGCCCCTGGCGCCCGATGTACGCCTCTGAGACGTATGTTAAGGCTTTGTGTATTTCTGAAATAGATTAGGCTTCTAGGGTTAATAACCAACAGTACAGTACCTGAGCGAGGCGTCGGCGACGGCGGCGGCGCGGCGCAGGTCGCCGGCGGCGCGCCCCTGGCGCCCGATGTACGCCTCTGAGACGTATGTTAAGGCTTTGTGTATTTCTGAAATAGATTAGGCTTCTAGGGTTAATAACCAACAGTACAGTACCTGAGCGAGGCGTCGGCGACGGCGGCGGCGCGGCGCAGGTCGCCGGCGGCGCGCCCCTGGCGCCCGATGTACGCCTCTGAGACGTATGTTAAGGCTTTGTGTATTTCTGAAATAGATTAGGCTTCTAGGGTTAATAACCAACAGTACAGTACCTGAGCGAGGCGTCGGCGACGGCGGCGGCGCGGCGCAGGTCGCCGGCGGCGCGCCCCTGGCGCCCGATGTACGCCTCTGAGACGTATGTTAAGGCTTTGTGTATTTCTGAAATAGATTAGGCTTCTAGGGTTAATAACCAACAGTACAGTACCTGAGCGAGGCGTCGGCGACGGCGGCGGCGCGGCGCAGGTCGCCGGCGGCGCGCCCCTGGCGCCCGCGCAGCCGCAGCGCCTCCTCCTGGGACGCCGCCAACTCCTCCTGCACATTTATTTATTTATTTATTTAATTATTTATTTATTTACTTTAATTTAAAACGGTATTATGCAAACACTAATTACATTAATTAAAGATAAAAATTAATTACATTTTATGATTTTGTAATTTTTGCATTTATCAATGCTATTTTTATACTTATGGTAAATTTTAAATAGAAAAATATTGGAAAAAGTTAGTCTTAAGACTTAAGTCTCGGTAGCTCTGCGGTTAGAGCATTGGACCGGATTTCCAAAGGTCGCGGGTTCGATTCTCGTCTGAGAATTCACTTGTGGCCGAGTTAACTTTTTCCAATATTTTTCTATTTAAAATTTACCATAAATTAATTACATCTCAATAATATAATTAGGAACAATATAATTTAAACAATTCAGATACTTATGCCAAACGTAAAAACAATAGTTTAAAAGGTCATTTTCTAACAACAAAAATCATAATTCCCCTTCACAAAACCGCAAGCACTTTGACATTATTGTCGGCCAAGAATCGGCAAACAGGTCACATTCGGGATTGTGGGCAAGGAGAGCATTGAGTGATGTAAGGCTGCGCGGTATGGGCGGCTGAGCGCGGGCCGCCGTGCGACACGAGGGCACTGCAAACAACTTATGTCCTCTACTACGGTTGTAGTTGTTGGGCACAAAAAAGCGGGACAAGTCAGTGTGTAGATCCGGTGAATCAATTTTGCCGCGTAGTATTTTGCACATAATTATCATTTGGTGCTTATCCCGTCTGACCTCCAACGAGTTGTATCCGAGGCAGCCAGCAGAAACTTAGTAAGGTACATGTACGGATAGTATCCGTTGATAGATACATACGCACATAGATCAATCAATCACGCCCTCTATAGAGATGATTGCAATAGAGCTGATGGGTGGAAGATATATTATACTCTTGACGACCTGCCCCCTAATTGTCTAATTTAAAATCTATCACAATCCCTGTCAGAGGTATTGTGATTGTGATATTTTCGTCTGTCATATTGCTTAAACAGTTCAATTTCGTTTATTCCATACCTTTTAAAACGCGTAACGATCACAATTTTCTTCAAATGTCAAATAGTGACGGCCTGAATAACTTTCAAATTACGAATTGAAAGGGATTGGGATAGATTTAAAATTAGACACTTCTGTGTTGCCGTTGCGTTCCAAAAGAGATGAGTTTCGTCAGTAATAATTTACTTTGGGATTATGATATAAAGTTGTGATTTGTAGGATTTATCCTGACTCCGATTTTGAAAAAATGCTAAACACGACTTTACATTTTGTTTTTTATGCGTAAAACTTTTTTTTCCCATCACTGTCAAAAAATGGAAAATAAGATTTTATAAACAAAAAAAAAGAAAAGAAAATTTTATCTGCTTTGTGCAAATAAATTTTACTTGTATTATGTAACGTACTTAATATTTAAATATTTTATTTTTTCAAATAGGTATTAAATTGTCCGGAATCACATTCTACGTACTGACAACACCGACCGATCCGTATTTGTCATTTGTTTATAGTGTTTTTTCGTTGTGTTGTTGTGACTAGGGATGGTCAATACTACTGACTAAAATTTCAGTGAAATGAAAATGAAATATAAACGAAACTTATGAAATCTTTCAAAACGGGTTGAAATATTTCAGTTTTGAGTGAATTTTATTTTCTGACTAGAAATGATTTATTTTACGTACATCCTAATGATTTAACGATCTTAATGATTTATTTTATTATTAATATTACAATTTTAACGTATTAAATGATAATAACAGACTTAATTTTAATTTTACCGTTAAGAAAGTTAAGAAAACAATCTAAGTATTCAAGTACTAATTCTTATGATGTTTTTACTTAGCTTTTCAAAACATCATAAGTATGATGATAGGATAGAGATAAACATAGACTAAACCAAATACAAAACATGAATTTGACCTTAATTCTGATATCTGTGGACGTCACATATCACTTGACTATTGATGTTTCGACTATGAATACATTTGCGCGAAAAGCTAATAACGTGAAAGACTCTTACACGAAAATCCGTTTGCTCGAATGAACAAATGTAAATAAATTTGCCTCAATTATTGGTCAGTTAGCCTTCAAAAACCATTTTCACCGTACAGCGCATGAATGAATGTGAGCGCTATCTCAGCACTTTTTATCTAGATTGTACTTAACATTACATAGTACATATTTAAGATACACAAGAGGTTAGCATTTTTTATTTTATAACCTCTCAGGCATCGGAAAACGAAACACAATAGATATTTTATTATTTGCAACCACGGTGTTCGCTGCGCTGCTTTACGAATTAAGTATTTGTTGAATAATACAATTTCATTATGAGGTAAGTACTTAATAGTAATATTTTTTGGGGCATTTTTGCTTACTTACATGTTTTATGTATTAATATTTTATAATATCAGTATCTTTATAAATTAAAACACGAAATTAGCTATATGCACATAAGTGCCTTTAAAGACTCAATCCTCAGAAACACGTGAAGTATCAAATTGATATTAATAAAGATTAAAGTCTATGGTTCCCCCGAACTGTAAAAATCAAGCTTCTAAGTTTTTACATCACCATAATAAATTATCGCAGTAAATTAAAGCTTTAAAGGTAGAATTTAACAAGATTTACAAGATGTAAAATTTCACCACATAAGTAAACAAAAAGAGTAAGTATAAAAATGGCGTCTCGAGCTTGATTCCAAAACTATTATAATATAAAATGGAGATTGTAACTAACAAACAAGTAGACAAAATATGATCATTTGCGCAAATTTATATACGCGCCAATATACCGAAAGGAGCTAAATGTATTGATTTTAAATAAAACTAATATAATAGTATTGTAGTATTGTACTAGCGGATCCTCGCGGTTTTACACGCGTGGAACCTGTTCCCGTGGGAATATCGGGATAAAATATAGCCTATGTTAATCAGGGATAGTGTAGCATCCTAAAAGAATTTTTGAAATCATTCCAGTAGTTTTTGAGTTTATTCATTACATACATACATACACATCTTTCCTCTTTATCACTCTTGGACGTGGTTAATTCGTCCAAGTTATCACTACATAGTATAAAGCAAAGTCGCTTCCCGCTGTCTGTCCCTATGTATGCTTAGATCTTTAAAACTACGCAACGGATTTTGATGCGGTTTTTTTAATAGATAGAGTGATTCAAGAGGAAGGTAAAATAACCTTCAATATATAGTAGAGAAATACTGTAATTTTTAAGGTTTCTAATGTGATGTCGTAAATAATTACATTTTTTCCGCTTACATTGCAAACGCAGGCTGAACCCTACGAGATTTATCAATATAAGGTAATAAGTATTTGTACACCTTGAAAATGTCTACAGAAAACTCCGCAGTGGTTTATGTTTATCTCTTATGGATAACCCACAATAGCATAAGTCGTATAGTCCACGCGGGCGAAGCCGCGGGCGGGAAGCTAGTAATATTATATAGTATAGAAGTATAGAAAACGGTAACATGATGATCCAACAACCACCACCACTTTTTTTTAGATTGAGGAAACACTGCAATTTTAATCAAAATCTGTTCAGCAGTGGTTTAAAAAAAAGATACCTATTATAATGGGAAAACACACTAAGAAATCTTAAAATTTAGAGTATCAATTACATTCTTGTCACTTGTGCAATTTAAAAAAGTTGCAATTGCATTTGTTGCAATTTATATATCAAAATTAATATTGTGATGTTATTTAAATAAACAATAATATAAAATAAATAATAAAAAAATAATAAAAAAAATCTACCATCAGAAGTCTCGAACCCTAACTCTTTGATATCTAAGCCGAGTACGTAGACCGCTGGGCTACTTTATCATTTTCAGCTGGGTCGAAATATTCTACTACAAGAAACTCAGAAATAAGGTATGCATGTGTGAGTGATTAGTAAAATTGGGAGACAGAAACACTCTCTCGAGATATTTGGATGATTTATGTACTACAAAAAGATAAATGTTAGTTTCGAAAATTCAATATTTATTTATAGAATGCGCTAATAGTATTTTGAGTTAAAAAGATACAAAGAACAATTAACAAATAAATAAAAACTACTAAATAGCGAAAGTAGCGCCATCTAACGACCGTTCAGCTTTTTGTAACTTAATCGTTCCACCTTAAGCGGGTAACTCTAAATGCAAAACTTAATAAGAAAATGGTGAAACTTCAACATATACACATAAATAGATATAATACCAGCCGATAGCACCAGCACCCGATACCGAGCAGATACCACCAGCTTGGGACCTTATTATCCATAAATTAAAGTCTCAACCCAAATCACGCACTGCAAGACCCAAAGATACGGTTAGCTCTTTTTGTAGATAAATATCAAAGGTATAGGTGGAAAACAGAAAAAAATGTGCCGTGTGGTGACAGCCTAAGAATACAAATGTCACCACTCAAAACTTAGCGGCCATGGGAGTGATATTTATACAATTCACTACTCAAGCTGCATCTTCGATTATGGCGTGAGCTCTTATCCAACTGACGTTTAATCAGTTCTCACAAATCAACATTATCTTTCATGCTCATGCAAAGTAGTATAAGTAAAGAATCTGACCTTTAGCCTTTTGATTTCCTTTCTTAATTTAGATATGGTTGAGTCCGCTTCCGCTGTCTGCCCCTGAAAAAAGTTTATTGTTAAAGCAATGTTATGTTTTATCTTACAGAACTTTCGTATGTGTTCAATTTTAAGTATCATTTTATTTAGTTGTCAGAGACCTTGTGATGTTTGTGAGTTATTGCAAAGCAGGTATTATTCAACTTTAATTTTGTACATCAGGAATATTACACCAAGTTAAACACCGGTTGTGAGCTTTTTTTGTTAGTCCTTAGTGGCCACAATTGGGCTTCTACCCTATTGTCACAACACGTCAAGAAAGGGACAACAATTAACATCACCATGCAAATACTCGTCGTTAAAAAGAGATAAACAAACATCATAAGTTATCTAAATCGCGCGCGATAGCGCCGCATCTCCATTTCGTTTACTTTATTTTGCGATTTTGAAGTGTGCCATAATATATATATATTATATATTATATATATATATATATATTATATAATATATATATATATATATATTATTTTATTTATTTTTTTATTCACGTCGGGGAGTCTCTTAGCCTTCAACATACCTGATGTTAAGTACTGATAAGGCTGAAGATGGAAGCAAGCCTCTCCTGGAATCCTCAATCAATGAGGAACTGGCTATCTTATCTTAACTGCCAGAACACAACAATGGTGAAAACATTGTTGTTATGGACTTAGATAAGATGGATGTAGCTAGCCAGGCAGACTTACAACAAGTCCTACCACCAACCAAACCGAATACAATATGTACCCCCGGAGAATACAACGTGCTAATACGCGTACATTCATGCGGCTGAATTTGTGTTTTTTATCCTTACTATATCATTGCAAAAAGAAAAACATCGTGTTTACCTCTGGGTCGGCGTGCGCGGCGGGCGCTTCCCGGGCCCGTGCCTCGGCCGCCCTCGCCGCCGCCGCCTCGGCCTCCGCGCGGTGCCGCCGGCTGCGCTCCGAGAACAGCTCCGACCTGACCAATAACGTTTGCCTTCAATAACCTATCATTGGGTTAATTGGCACTTTTAGATTTATATTTATTGAAAATTGTCCTTACTGATTATGTTAAGGTCAGCAGGCGTAGCATGCGCACCTCGACAAAGCTTTGTCGGGACTTTTCTCGAGCAAGCGCAGTATCTGTCCCGCTCGCACCGTATTGATTTAAGCAGGACAGACATCGCGAGAAAAGGGTCGACAACGAGTCGAGGCGCTTATGCTACCCTGGCAGGTTTTCAATATGACGACTCTGTATGAAATAAAACAGGAAGGAAAAAACAGCCCTTGACGAATTTCTTGCCGGTGCTTCTCGTTACAAGGTCTCCCGCCGAACCCTACGGCGAACCGATGGCGTAGGTTCTTAGACGTTCATAAGTGCTTGTCAGCCTAGACTGAATAAATGATATTGACTTTGACTTTGACTTTATATGCCATCATGTAGTACCTACATGAATAAAAAAAAACAGTGTTTTAATTTTTCCATGCGTGTTATATTTCTAGATATTTAATTTTTAACTTGACTTGACTAGTGGGCTTACCGCGTAAGTGCCGTCGGCATCGCAGTCAACTTTACTTTGACAGCCGACGGCGTTTTCGTACAACGCAACTTCAACGTTATCGTCCTAATAATAAGATTCCTTTTCCATTGTCAGTCGGGAGTATCAGAGTCGAGTATTGACTCTGTGTGCGACCGAGACAGCGCTATAGCATCAGCGCTCGTGTGTGAAGAGTCGCGCCCATATTCGACAAGTCGATGACGTCGACGACACTTACGCGGTAGGGCCACTGGTCGGCGTTTAATTTTGTGACGTCACTGTATAACACTTTGTATGCAGCTTGCAGACGCTTGACCAATTTGGTCAGAGTCGCTTCTTTGTATGTAATGGTACACAATGACGTCACGCAATGAGCGCGCGAATCTTAAAGTTCGAACACTTGTAAATCCGAAACTACTTATTGTATTTGAATAAAACAGAGTTCAGTTTTTATATACTGTGTATGTCGTAGGATGATTTGATAAATATAATTTTCCCAAAAATCCTAGGGATATTGCAAAAACACGGATAATTAGACAATGGTGTTGACACTTCTCAATCTTACTGAAAAAAGATAGGGTTTTTGCAAAAATACGAGTTGCTTTAGTAACATTGGATATTCTTAACTCTGATTGGATAATTTTTATTTTCTTGCTAACTCTTATTCTGATTGGTTCACAGAAAGTTCACTACACGTGTGAGAATCGTTTGACATTTGAAACGTCAAGTCGTCAACCAATCAGAGAAGATGTTGTTGTGCATGGTCCGATCAGCCAATCAATGTTTTTATTTCATAATAGCCAGCGATTCTTTTCGCAGTCTTACTAAGGCAGTCCTTTTTTTAGCAAATACCCTATCTTTTTCCAGTAGGATTGAGAAATGACAACACCATTGTCTAATTATCCGTGTTTTCGCAATATCCCAAGGATTTTCGCAAAAAAACGATTTATGTAATTTAATTATCCTGCGACATATATATGTCGTTTATATAGGATTTTATGACATATATACCTATATAAGATTTTTCAATCTTACTACGATTTTCGCGAAAACACAAATTGCGTTAGTAACATTGAATAGCCTTGACTCTGATTGGCTTAATTTTTGCTTCTTGGGCATCTCTCGTTCTGATTTATTCAGAGTAAAACTAGGAACCAATCAGCATAACAGTTGGCCAGCAAGCAAAAATCAAGCCAGTCGCAGTTAAGGAAATGGCGTCCAGGACGCAGCCTATGGGTTGTAAAACTCATTCTGTGATTTATTTTCCACCAATTTACAGTTATATAATAATCTAGTTTACCTTGTCCTTTCTAGTTCTGAGATTATCTGTTGTAGTTGTTCGTCTTGGTGCTCGGGTTCTGGTGACGTTCGGCCAGGGTGTACTGGCAAGAAGTCAGGAAGTCGCATAGACTCTGCACCTAAAAAGCAAATACAATATGAACAACACGGACACATTGCACCATCAAGTGGTAATACTGGCCTTCCTTATTTAAGTATAGGATTTTTTTCTTTTTATAACTGGTTTTGATTTCATTTGACAGATGGATGTGACATATTGCTCTTAGTCTTTGGTAAGTTTTCATTTGTGTCAAAAAGAAGCAGCAATGTGTCGCATCCATCTGTCAAATGAAGCCGATTTCTATGTCGACGCCACTTTCGCGGTACGGTCCCTGCTCTAGCAGTTTACTTTCCATGAAAGTGTTTACAACTGCGAATACAGCCGGGACCAACAACTGAACATGTCAAGATAAAAGTCTAAAGGAGGTACAGTATAGATATCAGTAGCAAGGGGTGGATATATGGCGAAGGTAAACCGGACCAAGAAAAATCCACAAATCAGAAAATAATAAACATGGAAAATTAAACAATAGTGTTAACTTTGCAACTGCCTTGCATCCACTGATTTTTAACTAATTGGTGACAACAATTAATGACATAATTATTATAATCAGCCCCCTAATTGTCTAATTTCAACACCTATCACAATACCTTTGAAAGGGATTGTGATAGATTTTGAAATTAGACAAATTGACAAATATGAAATTATGTAATTTATAGGCAAACCCTTTCAGAACAAATGATGTTCTTCTTCTTTCATAATTAATGGCCTGCTTGCGATGAAATTCACAAATTTTGCCAATGTCAAGTAAATATATTTACAAAATAGATATAGAATATAAAGAAATTGTACGGTAAAAAAAAAAATGCTATGACCCGTGGCCGTTTTTTTCTTCCCCCACAAATTAAGTTTTAAATGACACTTCATTTGACACTTCTTCATACATTTGTAAGATATTTTCGAGTGTCACATTGCTTAGACAGTTCAATTTCGTTCATTCAATACCTTTCAAAACGCATCCCGATTACAATCCCTTCAAATGTTATCAAATGTCAAATAGTGATGGGTTGAAGTATGTAAATATCTTTCAGATGACGAATTGAAAGGGATTACGATAGATTTTAAAATTAGAAAATTAGCCCCCTGCATGGTGGATCGCTGGGGTGGGATTTCCAAAAGGGAAGTCGATGGGATTTGATATGTATGGACCCTTGGCAACTGATAGATATATTTTGCTAATTAGCTAACCCTGGCATAAGTTAAACGCACTAGTATAAATTACTTTATATAATTAAAATAGGTTTTTGACCACTTAAAAGATTAACAAAGGTTAAATAATTGACTTTACATGTTGATGAGTTACTAAACTTCATGTATTACAGACAAGAATGGTGTCAACTACTGCATAAAACAGCAGTAATGCATAAATCATTTGGTTTTTGTATAGGTTCAACCACCCAATCAAATTTTCATTAAATATAATTAATAAATATACAAATCTTAGCCCAACTACACCAACTGAATAACCAACCATTTACAGCTAAATATGATTTGAAATAATTGCATTTCAGTTTTTTGTTGTTTAAAGTTAAATGTTGTTTATCCAATCGAGAGTTGGAGAATGTGGCCTTAGTTGCCTTGAAATTAAACTAACATAATAAAACTTTTAAGCTCACCTGCATTAGGTGGTAAGTCTAAAGGAAATGTGTTCCTAGGTGATGTGTTCCTTCTATCTGCCGGGTTTACAGATTCCGTGAGGTCCAGAGAAAGATGGGTTGGCAGGTCAAGCGGGACAGGCCCGGCCGCCTCCGCACCCGCCGGCAAGTCCAGTGGAATTCCGCGCCCTGCTGCTCCAGGCTCATTGGAAGTTGATGCTGCACCCATATATGCTTCATAGTCATAACCCCTATTACCACTATAATTACTGTTATTCCTTCTTGCTGGTGAAGATGATGATCCCGCATTAAAGTTAGAATTAAAATTGAAATATAAATCAGGCAAATTTTCCATGTCAACCGAGATCGGACCATTAGAGTTCAAGTATGCCTGCTCCACCAATATGTGGTCCTGGACAAAATCCGGTAGAGAAGGCATGCCTAGGGGCTCTGAAGCCAGGTTTGGCCTCTGATAAAACGGCACATCGGAATTGTCTGTGTAAAAATTATGCTTAGATTCAGAATTGTTCACTACACTAAAAGGTACTTCTACAGAACTACTTGAAGACGTATTATCACTTATACGATGGTTGCTACTATCGCTATTCGTTTCTTTGGTCTGATTGTCGGTCGGATGCGTTCTCTCGCGCCTAGATTCGGCGTGGACGTCTATTTTAGTAGGCGAATGTTGCACAGTATTTGCGTAAACTTTGGGTCGAGCTCCTGTGTTTTCATATGTTGAATTGCCCGGTAACGACAAATCACGCTTCAAGAAGTGCCGAAACGAAAATGGATTATCTTCCTTCCGAGTGGCACCTGTCGATTCTGAAACAAAGAGGAATCTATGTAAAAGAATGTCTACAAATTTAGCGGACAAAAAACCACTCACTAAAACACTCACTGGATGACGAAGTTTTAGTCTCTGGCGGCGACGCCTCGCCATTTTCTTTGCTATTATACTTTGCCTCTTCAATACCTAGATCTGGTTTCGACGCATTAGGTTCATTGTCTTGAGAAGGTCCTGCTTCATTAGAATTTTGGGAAGTTTTCTTATTCGAAACACCATCTTCGTCTTCCGCCATGATAATGAAAATGACTGACAGTTCAATGTTCGTCCAAAAACTATAAAGTTGTATATCTGTCAAACTTGGTTTCGTTTTGAAATGTATACCATAGACTTATATTTTTTTTTAGTGCCAGAAGAAGGAAGGCAAGCAAGAAGAAGTCTTTCGGTCGAGCATAGATTAAAATTTATCATTGGTCTCCGCGTTGTTACAACTACAACTCTATACCACCCTCGTACATTTAGGTCGTGACCGTTTTACTCTGCCAACGGCACAGTCCCTACTGTGAGACTCCATAGCAACCTTGGACGAATTAACCTCGTCCAAGACAGCAACCGAGTGTCGGTTGGTTGAACAAAAATGACAAAAGTGGTCACATTTTTAATCCGTTATTTTAATGAAGCGCGGTATCTATATAGTTGTACCAACGCGGAAACCAATGACAAATCTATGCTTTCGAGTTTAAACTTAAATGCCTTAAAAACAGTTTAAAAAATAACGGTATAATAACAATGAATTCATCCCAGCACAGCATGCATACTGCATAGTAACTATGAGTCATAGATCACCTTTGGGTACGGCTCCACTGCAACTGATGCGGAGGGAGGGAGAGCTTGGTGTCCATAATAATTTGACAATCCGATTAGCCGTTTTGCGTGAATGAGAATGAGTAACATACTTTCACACATTTTAATAGTTATTAGCTTTTTACGAAAAAATATCCTACTTTTTTAAGACGGTTAAATATAAAAATAGACTTCAAAAAGTTAAAAAATAAGCCATTTGGCGTCGAAGCCAGACAAAGCATCTTTGGCGAATTCTTCTTTGAGTAAATAGGAAAAAATATAGTATGCGTTTTTTTACACATTACTGCGTCACCCTTCAATGCATATTGGAATAGTCACAATAGGGGGGAGTGCCGGCAGAAGTGAAAACTGCTTAAACGAAACAACAGGAGTAGGCATACATTTTCGCCGCGCGGTAGAAAGAGAGGGGGATATTACTTCTACTCTCCCTCCGTCTTACGAATGTTCGATCAGGTGACGTGTCCTGACGCGACTTTAACATTTTTTACTTATCCCAAAAATTAAAAACTCTGATGTGCACAGCGCCGCTAAAGAAGTTTTCACTTTAAAAATATGCGACCGAAAGAAATGAAACAACGGGAGAGACAAAGTATGTTTTATAGTTTATTAATTATCTTTAAGGCTCTTTGACTCTTCCTTTACATTTTGTACACCTTGACATAAAATGATTAAGTATCTACATAATATAGTTAGGTAGTTAAATACATTATTTGTAAAATAAAACAATGGGCTTTATTAATCAAAATAAAACAAACAACGCAAATAAATTCGTTAACAGTAAATGCACTTTTATGGTATTCTTATATTAAGTAAGTATTATAAAAATAGGGAAACAATTTAGATTATCTGAGCATAGGTATAGAAAAGCGAATATCACACGTTATAATATGGATAAAATTTTAAAGGTTTGCATTTAAGTAGGGTGACGGAACCAATAATGAACAAGAACCAATTATGGACGTTCGAAAAAGAAAATGTAAATATTAAGCAGCAGAAGTAATATGCATAAAGTGGCAACACTACACCATAAAGAGTAGACTATTATCGGTCATATAAACCAAAAAAAAAGTAAGGTCGGCCATTTCCTTCAAGATGGCAGCCTAGAAAGAAGTGTGTTATCAGCTGTTACTGAAAAATCCTTTTTTTATTACGGACATCCTTAAGAAAGTGAGTACGTTAGTTCTTGAATATCTTCTTTGCATTGTTCGCTATTGAAATTGTATATTATTTTATGGAAACTGTTTGAGATTAAGAAGAAATGTTGGTTGTATGATAAATGGAAATATAACCTATTCTTTTGTTTTTTGCGATGTTCATTACTGGTTTGAGTACGGACCAAATACCCTATGATGGACAAGTGTCGAAACTTATTCTATTTGATACAGTTTGAGTAATTTGACTGAAATTGTTCCGTTTGTGGTAATAACCATGTGTATTGCTGTAATTTTGGTTTTGCCGTTATCTTTCCAGTAATGGACAAGTGTCCATAATTGGATATTTTTGACTGTCCATAATTGGATCATCTTGTTTTTTCATAGATGACGCCAAAAAAAGACTACACCCCTGAACAAATGGGGAATGCTATAGATGCGGTTAGAAAAGGTGCGAAAGTTTCGGAAGCTGCAGTAAAATATGGTGTCCCTCGGATCACTCTATTTAATAAAGTTACAATTAAAATTAGGTAATAAGATTATTACGAAAGAAAGAAACATTTATCTAGCTAGACAGCTAGATAGATGTTTCTAGATTCCTTATGTGATATTTTTGATTATTCAATCTCAAAGAGATCTCAACTTGTTAAATAGTTCTAAGGTGCTAATGCCATTGAATTTATTACAAGTTTACTTTTATATTGGAGTGTTTTTTGTGATCATATTGATTTTTTTGAAATTTTAATTTTGGTGCCAGAGGCTGCAAAATTAAACTAAAATTAATAGTAGTACTAAAGGTAATAGTTTAGCTAGAGATTTTGATGTTTTTATTTCAAACATATCTCGACTAGATAATTTTAAGGTACCATTGAATTTGTTATTTTTGTAACCTCATATTTTGATTGAATTTCTTAGAAGTTTACTTTTGTTTTGAGGTATTTTTGTGAGCTTATGTTTTGATTTTTTTTAAATTCCAGATAAATTCCAACTAGATAATTTTAAGGTGCCATTGAATTTGTTAGAAGTTTACTTTTGTTTTGATATATTTTTGTGTCTAAATCTTGATACTAAGTCTGATGCCAGAGATTTAAAGTCACTTTAAGAATTAGTTTAAATATGAGAATGTTAATTAGTTTCCCTTTTTTTTAATAGAAGTGAATTAACAAAAGTAAATAGTTCTCATTTAGTTATAGAAAGTTTTGTTATAAAAAAATAAAAAATAATAATAACTAGGAAAACTTTCGTTAAAACTATGCTTCAAAACAGTACAAACTAATGTTAAAGACAATAACTGTTTAGAATACTACAGTTAATAAAAGTTTTAATAAACATATATTTGTGATATCCAATCCTGTCTTTTCAATTTCGGTGTTGTTCGAAGTTTAAAAATCAGGCTGTTATGTCCATAAATGGGGTTTCATTACTAGGTAGTGGTCCATAACTGGTTGTCCATTACTAGATATCAGCTGTCCATTAATGGTGATTTGGCACATTCAAAAATTTTGACGAAAATAAATTACTTATTGATATTCTATATCAATTTTCATTTATGTTACCCATTCTCTGTATATTTCCATATGTTTTTATTACATAATAATTTTAGTACACTTAAAATCATAAGATTTTTTTCAAAACTCCTGAGTAGTCGGTCTTAACATGTCCATAATTGGTTCCATCACCCTAATAGTATGCAGACAGTACAATCCAAAATGTAAATTAAAATATTTCCTAAACTTTCAAATTTGGGAGTGCCTCCGCTGCTGCCGGCGCCGGCTCCCCAAACCGGCGGTGTTCCGCTGCCGGCAGCCGAGATGTAAAACAACCGCTGCCGGCACCGGCACTTGAAATGGCAATGGCAACCGGGAAGGTCCGGGAGTCACAAAGGGGAGCACCAAAAAATTAAGTGTATATCATATTACTGTATTTACTTTAAAAAAAAATGTCGTCTCTGACGCTTCTCCGACCTTATTTTTGACACAGTTCTAAACTAACCTGGAGATAACTTTCGTTTTTTCTTCGTGGCCCCAGGGCCTTCGGGAGCCCCCCGCTTTTGAAAGCAGTCTTTCGTCATTTTGTCAAAAAAAAAACGCAATTTTTCTAAGTCCTGCACCCCCTTTGCTACACCCGCTAGCGCCGGCTCCCGAATCAGCGACCGGCAGCGGAGGCACTTCCTTAAAATTAACACTGATAATTATTTTGAAATGTGAAGGCTAGAGATGAAACGTCAACTGATAACGTATTCAGTGTCTGGGACTAGCACGAAACACTTGCAAAAGTAAAATTAGAACTTCAAATTAGACGATGAAGTGGCGCGGCTAGCGCGCTCCAGCCAGCGTAACATGCGCACTGCGACTCGCTGTCGACGCTTATCTCACGATGTCTTTCCCGCTCATATCAGTACGGTGTGAGCGGGACAAACAATACGCTCGCGCAAGAAGTGTCGAGAAAGCTTTGTCGAGGTGCTCATGCTACGCATGCAGGGGGCCGATTCTCACGGTTTCTACATCTTGAATTCGACATTTTTATATCCTTAATTTCTTTAGCAAAAATGTAAGTAAAATCTTTACTTCTGTCAAAATCCTTTAGTTAGTATTATCTTTGATAATCCTATAATGTCGAAGATTGTAGTGGTTTTTAGCGGCGATTTATTCGCGATGCAGTAGCGCTCGTTCCCATATTTAAGTAGAAGCTAGTGATTTTGCGACACAGACATGTTTTGGAATATACTGTATGCTTGTTCTACTTATCAAAATAGTGAACTTTAAATACTTATGGTTAACATTTTCATAAATTGATGACCTAATTTCGGACAAAAATAATCACTTATGATGTAGAATGGAACAGTCAACAGCACAATGAATGAGTGTCTTTTCTTCAATCTTATTTAAATACAACGTCTGAAATATAAACAAGTCGTGCGTAGATTTTTTTCAGTTTTGTAGCCAGACCTGAGCACCGCGACAAAGTTTCTCGACGCTTATGTCGCGTAATTGCACTGTCTGTCCCGCTCACACCGTACTGATATGAGTGCGCCAGACATCGCGAGATAAATTTCGACAAATAGTCGCGGCGCTCATCTTAGCCCTGCTGCGGGGTATAATGAAGTCTTAATTGCAGATAGTTTTCCGAATTGCTGTCAATGCCTCTCTTTTACTCATTATACAAAGGGAAAGGAATGGCATTATAACAATTCAGAACTGCCTGGAGTTAAGACGTCATAATACCCCCCTGCCTTGCCTGTACTGTTGACCATACATTGAATAAAAACCTTAGTGTTTAATGGTCCAAGCTTCATTGACTATCTGAGGTCAATATACTATAAAAGTAAATCAATAATTGATTACAAATTCATCAAATTTATGTTATATTGTATTTACAGAGTGAAATGACTATAACAGGTAGTATCTTTATGAAATAATCTAAATACGTAAGTATTTTAAAACGACAAAAATGTGTGGAATTAAGCAAACATTTAAAAAATTAAAGCAATAATATTAAAACGATAATTAACAATTTGGCACACATAGTTTTGAGAACCTTAATGTCAAGTAAACAAAGCACCGATAAGAAAATAAAATCACTGAAAGGTACTAAACAGAAATAACTTAAAAATAATAAATACATACATTATGGCACAAATCGATGTTTAAGTTTCATTCTTGTCTGCCTAAATAAGCACAAACTTCAGAGTAATAATAATAACGAATATGAAAATATAAATTTCTTAAAATCCGCGATCAAACGGGATGAAGCCTTGTCGAAGTAATTCGAAAGCGACAGTATTCAAAAAAGAGTACCGTTAGCAACAAGTTCTGAATATCTTAATATAATTATATAATTCTTCTGTATGTATGTTTGTCACCTAACTCCTAAACGGCTAAACCTGAAGCCCGACCGCCTAACAGTATAGCTTGTCTTATAGCTATCGATATTTCAAACCCCCTACAAGGGCTCTCGCTGACGCTATCAATTTTATACTATAAATGCAATAGTGAATCCAATAGGTGAATAGAAATATGTAGGAATTAGACAAAAACCCTATCGTTGAAGAGTCTTATGAGAGTTTGATAGCCATAGCGATAGCACAAACAATACCATTAGGCGGTCGGAGCGCTCGTAGGTGGAGTTGCTGGGTAGTACGAAGTTCGCCGGGTCAGCTAGTTAAATATAAATTAGATAATTCTTCTACGATCTCTCTTATGGTTATTATAAAAAAAAGATAAATATTTCATGGTTCTGTCTGACTGTCATTTTCGATTTACTTCGCATTGCAAAGGTACCACATCCCATTCGTTTCACGCGCGGATAATACCGACATGTAAGTATAAAACTTATTATTTTCGTTCTTTGATAGTACCTGTTGGTACAGTAAGCACTTTATAAACTTTTATTCTTACACCATGAACATTTACATTTATACAAGATCTTTTAATTTTCAAATCTAGTACCCATATAAAAGAGGATTTTACATAGAAAAATACAGACATAAATACTTACGTAATACATAACACATACATAAGTAATACATCTTTTTAAGAACTATTAGGTTATATACATATTATAGGCCTTTTTTAAAACCAGCATGCGTAGCATGAGCACCTCGACAAAGCTTTCTCGACACTTTCCGCGAGTGTATTGTCTGTCCCACTCACACCGTACTGATATGAGTGGGACAGACATCGCGAGATAAGCGTCGACAGCGAATCGCGGTGCGCATGCTACGCTGGCTGCATCATTCAAAACAAAGCGAGAAAACTAAAGTGTCTAAGTTTATGAATATATCATAAAATATGTAAGTATAAAAAAACTGGTTTCAGATACTTATCTAGTTAAAATGTAACAATTTTTTATAAGGGTATTACTCCCCGCACTCAGAGACGTTAAATTAAATTTAAGTTACAATTAAAAATATTTCCTTCTCTGTTAAGTTGTATTCAAAAGAAAGTAACAACAGGAGACGTAATTGTTTTTAAAATTATATGACGTCTCTCGAGTATGGCAGTTAGTGAAGAAGAATCTTGTTAGTGAACCTGCCCCCTTATTGTCTAATTTCAAAATCTATCACAATCCCTTTCAAAGGTATTGTGATTGTAATAGTGACTTAAGGAATTGAGGAGTTTTAGTCGCAATCCCTTTCGGAACGAATGATGTTTTAAATTACACTTCATTTGACACTTCTTCATTCATTTGAAATATATTTTCGTGTCACTTTGCATAGACAGTTCGATTTCGTTCATTCAATACCTTTCAAAACGCGTCCCGATCACAATCCCTGTCAAATGTCAAATAGTGACGGCCTGAAGTATGTAAATATCTTTATTTTTTTATTATTTTTGAATTTTTGCATTTGCAATGCTATTTTTATACTTATGATAAATTTTAAATAGAAAAATATAGGTTAGAGCATTGGACAGGATTTCCAAAGGTCATGGGTTCGATTCCCATCTGAGAATTCACTTGTGGCCGAGTTAATTTTTTCCAATATTTTTCTATTTAAAATTTATCATATGTAAATATCTTTCAAATGACGAATTGAAAGGGATTGCGCTAGATATTAAAATAAGACAATTAGCCCCCAGGCCACTCCAATAAGAACCTTTTTTCAAATTTGACGTTTCTCATAAATTTATTTGGCCACCACATAAACAGCGCCTTCTGAGCCCGTATTCGCTATGACCACTTAGCGAACTCAAACCACGCATGCAAATCTCGTCAGTGGTTACTACGTTTTCTAAATTCGTTTTCTCTATGATCGCAAGGAATCGCTAAGTGGTCATTATGAAGATGTAGGTATAAGTGGAGCTAACACTCCGAACACATACAATTTTCCTTCAAGTAGGTTTTCGGAGTGTTAGCTCCACTTATACTTTCATGATGGTCATAGTGAATAAAGGCCCTGTTAGCATAACGACGACGTCACCATTTTGTTTCTAATAAAATGATGTAATATGTAATTACAAAACATAATATTATTATATTCTTGTGACGCGTACAGACTGAATGTAAATATTAACAGCAAATAATATATCCGTCATTTCTTAAAAAATAAAGTCTAATTTGCATTGCAACAGATGTGTAAGGTTGTTTAATTTAAGTTAACACAATAATAGCATTTTGTGTATTATAAATTTCATTCTCTTCACTACTGATAAAATATCAAAATGACTATTTTTCACGCTACTGAAATAAAATTGGTCCATTTTAACTAAAGAATTAGTAGGTTTATTATTTCAGTTTTTTTTTTAAATATATTTTAACGTTACACACTCTCTAAAAATATAAAATTTGAAATTTCATTGGAAGAAACATAATTTCAAAAGAAGAAGAATCAGTCTTTAGGATACAAAGGAAGAACAATTTTACTTTATATAAAAATATATCAATATAAAGTATATAAAAGGAAATAATAACAAGCTTTAGAGATCATAAGGTTAAAGAAATAAAAATTTAATGAAGCGATAAAATGAAGTAAATGAACACTCGTCATAACAATAATATAAGGAAAGTGTAACATAACGTGATGTTGTTGAAATATTTAAATCTTTAATATAAACGGAGCTTTAAATTCGAATAGTTATTAATTTGATTTATCAATACCCAGAAAAGACCAACGTCTCATAATTATAGTTTTTAAATTAGTTTATCGTTAAATATACCGCAAAGTTAAGGAGCGACAATGTATGACCATTGCATTGCGACTTGTGACGAGCTTGCCATATCATGTCAAACTCTAAAATATACTATAGTTAGCATCACTCTTTCACTTTATATTCTAGTACAAGTGACAAAACACAACTATTCTATGTTTGCAAACTTTTCTTAGGCCTTTGTTTATTAGTTCACAGATTATGAAAGTAATTTCTAGTAAGTGACTTATAAAATATTTATACGCGTAAACAGAAAAAAATATTTTGATTATATAGTGCTTCACATATTTATTATTAAAGTTACGACTTAGTCTCAATTTCATAAGAATAAAATGCCGAATACTGTCTTAAAGTCACAGTCACTTATACGTAATATAATGTATTTGCCAATATTTTTAATAAGAATTAAATAATTAACTGATAATCACACATTATCATAATTATTATCATAATCCTGAATTAAAAAAAATACATTTTATCGTGACTGCGACGCGATTTGGCAACATTTTAATGCAATTGATAATTTTGATAATAAATAACTAAATTAGAAAAAAAATTCATCGAAACGTCGTCGATAAAGTTATTGAAAAAATAACGTTTTGTACCTATTTTACTATCGCATTGTAAAATCTACATTATTATTTACAAGTGACTTGGCAAAAAACATCTTTGTATCTTGCTAGTCGCTAGCCTTGACGATAAATAAATGATTCTAATTAAAAACTATGTTCAAAACTGTGACAATCTAATAAAACTTGTGTAAAGATGTATTAACATTATTAAAAATTAAAACAACAACTTTACAATAATAATAAAGAACATCATTGACTTATCTTGGGTTAGTCAAAATAATTTCAAATTTAAATGCATTTTTTTGTAACTTAAAATGTTTTAATTGTATTTTCTTGTTTTCGATTACTTTAATTCATAACAAGGTGGCAGTAGAAAGAAAATAAGTAACAACACAGGAGCTCTATTTTTGATTCATTCGTCTCGAGTTTTCTACCGATTTTCGTTCGACATATGAGTTTGCGTATTATCGGTACTTCCATAATAACGACCTTGCACCTATATTCATAGCTTCGCTTTTCGTCTGTAATACCGCCTCCTAACGCGAGCGCACGAGGGGCAAAGCGAAAAGTGAGCTATGTCTACACACGAAAGGTCACTAATCGCCTGATCACCTTCCCGTTCGCTTTACCACTTGCGCGACGAGTGATACAAAAATAGTGGTCCTGCCCCTCTAGCATGACCACTGCTATATCATACAATATGATATAGCGCATCATGCTGTCTTGCTTACTCCGCTACGATGTGAGCGGGACAGTGACACGTTATCGAGTCGATAAAAGTCGCTCATGCTAGGCCTACTGAAGCTTACGGGGCATATTGGCCTTGAAAAACTGTTAACATTATAGCTAGTGCTTACGACGGACAACGGAGGACTTTTTATCCGCGACACGTCTTTATTGTTAACCAAATAAGATTGAACTTAGATCGCGTATATCCGTAAAAAGTACGCGATAGTCTTCGTTATATATTCAACTTTATGTAATAAGGTCGTGTCGCGGACAAAAAGTCCTCCAATGTCCGTCGTCTGCGCAGGCCCTTATAATGATTTTTAAAAATTATCATAACTGTTAACTTTGTTGTTTTGTCGGCAGTACCTTATCTCGTTTGTTGGTTGATTAAATGCTTTCGGAGTTTTTTCCGCGTACAATCATTAATTATTTCACTAAAACCGAAATAATGGCTAAAGGTCAAAGTATAAATCGTTACGATTTACACTTTGACACTGTTGTTGACCGCTTATACATACGATCATTTAATTATGTTATGGTCTTATAATGATGTAAGTAGTTACTGGTTTGAACTACATCGGTTAGTAAAGAAACGAAAGTGCACATCATCGACCTTGGTTAAAAATAATGTATCAATATCAATCAACGTACAGTCGGGGGCACATCAAAGTTAACTCGTATACTACGAAAACAGCCCTTATTTTGTAGACTCGATAAGGGCGCTCACGGTTAATTAGTCGGCTGTACAGTCAACAAAACGTCAGTTTACACTTGCGCTACGAAAAGAGCCGCTATTAGAAGATATTCAATGGCCCTTTCAAGGTCCAAATGTAAAACCTGACATGCCGTTGACTCTACATAACTACGTAATTATAACAACAATAACAATATTTAAAAGATGAATACAATACAGTATGTTTGTTGTTCAAACATTTGTAGCGGACTAGACAATCATTCAATTGTTTTCAATCATACTAAGTTGTTTTGTTTTGCGTCTTAATGTCTGACTGAGATATGCAAAATCGTTCAAAGAAATGTGTTTCTGGATTGGTTCCAACGCATTCGATGAAGTAAGTAAAAAAATGGCCGAATTTACAGTTGTTTTTACCGTGACGAAGCGCATTGCTTTGTCCACCGAGTTTAAAATATCACACAGACATTCGCGATAACGTTACATATTATATTATACACTTCCTCGTTGTAAACCGTTAATACATGTAAGCGTTTATTATATTACTATTATAAGGGACATTCGACAAGCTCAAAATAAAAACAGTATTTTATTATTCTTTAGACCAGGGTTTCCCAACCTTTTCTTGGTAAAAATAAGCTGTAACAATCAAACTAAAGCATTATCAACGTATTTAAAATAATTAGCGGATTATATTTTGGCTACTGCGGATCACCGGTAGTCCACCGACCACTGGTTGGGAACCATTGCTTTAGACGGAGTTATAGAGATTTTCTATTGCATATGAAGTAGTTTATTCGTTTAAATCTGCGTTGCTGACAGTTATTTTATCCGGTGCATAGGACCAAAAAAATCGCAAACTATTGAGCAATTTTCAACAGCCGTCGAAAAGTCCCATAACATAACCATAACATAGAAACATCGAGTAAGATTACAAATCTTCAAGCTCTTACGCTATCCTCTTGGAGGTAAATTGGCTCCTAAACATAATATCACAGGGTTGCAGTGGCAAAGGGTACATACAATCCGATTCCCATCGTTTATTTTAGAAATCCCTTCGTTTTGAAAACTTTACATCAAAAATTTGCGAGAAGAACCGATAGCCGTTGGGGCGGAAAGGTTCTGGAATAGCGACCGCGCACCGGACGAGGCTAGGCCCATAAAAGGTGGATCGACGATCTGGTGAGCGGTCGCGGGAAGCCGCTGGATGCCGGCAGCGCAAGACCAATCGTCGCGGAGATCCTTGGATCCTTGAGGAGGCCTATACCCAGCAGTGGGTGAGATAATGGTGTTGTTTTTAAGTTTATACTCTTCCTTTCTGAAAATATCCACCCTTCGCCACTGCAGGGGTGGCAAGCCCAACTCACACGTACGTTTCGTGGTGGGTGATGGGGCCGAAGCACCCATCGGCCGTCAACTAGCTGGACCGTTCCTCGGAGACGCTGTCCACTTCGGTGGAAGCCCTGACTGTCGGCTAGCTGATGGTGGAACTGCTGCTGGTAGATATCGACTCGGCAGCCATTATCGCAATCGTCAACTCTTTACGCGCTTTTTGCACCACCCAAACCATTAGGGTTATGCCGATTAGTATCTGGAATGTAAGAAAACATGATGTTATTCTGATTGTCTTTAATGAGGCTTATTTTAATAAATTGATAGTTAAATAAGACATTGGAAGAGCCATTGGAAATTGGGAAATTGTAGTAATATGCGACATTATTTTGGCGGTTTTAACGGGGAATACTTATTGTATTTGTAGGCTTTCATCATAAAAAGTACTGGACGACAACATAAACAAATACTAATCAGTTACTTGTTCATATTTCTTGGTTATTTTTATTTTAATATAAATTATCTATCCATTATCTTGGTTATCATCGACCACAAGGCAAGGAAAAAATCCATGCTATACGTGATATCGACGAATTAAATTGTAATAAATATAATATTTTATAGCTCAATATCAGACGTTAGATTTATCTATTACCATAAGTCTTTCTGAATCAATTCCTAAAGTGAAAGTAAACTAAATAGTACAAAAAGTTATACCTAACCCTGACAAAACGTATTGAGCTGTTACTGTTTTTTTCAATTCAATTGAAAGCGTAATGGGGCAACCTTCACAAGTATTTTTTGTGTGACTAATGTTTCTATCTTATAAGTACTTTTTCTATCTCCCAGATTGATTCCCATAAAAATACACTATAGACAATAAGAAAGAATAGTGCTCCAAGATAATTATGATATACGTCAATATAATGCCAAGGTTGCTGTGCTATTTAGATAGTAGTTATCGAAAAAGCATTATCTTCTTATCAAGCAAAAGTGATAAATACTAAAATATTTTTATGGTAAATTTTAAATAGAAAAAATAGTGGAAAACAATTAACTCGGCCACAAGTGAATTCTCAGACGGGAATCGAACCCGCGACCTTTGGAAATCCGGTCCAATGCTCTAACCGCTGAGCTACCGAGACTTGCGAACCACCGTCGAAATTCTCCAATACTTTTATATTTTTAATACGCTGTAGGCCAGCGTTGTTACATCAATGCTAGGAATCCCCTTGCATTCGAAAGAAACATCTTTTCAGGTGTTTAACGATCGATTAAGATGCAACTGCCAATAATTTATGATTTTGTAATTTTTTGCATTTTTCAATGCTATTTTTATACTTATGGTAAATTTTAAATAGAAAAATATTGGAAAAAATTAACTCGGCCACAAGTGAATTCTCAGACCGGAATCGAACCTGCGACATTTGGAAATCCGGTCCAATGCTCTAACCGCTGAGCTACGGAGACTTGCGAACCACCGTCGAAATTTTCCAATACTTTTATATTTTTAATACGCTGTGGGCCAGAGTTGTTACATCAATGCTAGGAATATCCTTGCATTCGAAAGAAACATCTTTTCAGGTGTTTAACGACCGATTAAGATGCAACTGCCAATAATTTATGATTTTGTAATTTTTTCATTTTTCAATGCTATTTTTATACTTATGGTAAATTTTAAATAGAAAAACATTGGAAAAAATTAACTCGGCCACAAGTAGGCTAAAATATTTTGTTCACTTGTGTATGTAAATAAAAAATCGTACAAATATATTTACAAATCTATGAATATAATAAAACAGTACCCTAGTTAAATATATTTAATGCGTTACTTTATTGCATGTGTATTACACTTTTCTCGTCTATATTCTTTATGCATGATAAACTGTGTGAATGACCCTTTCATTATGATTGGCTTACATTTATACTGAGCAAATGATAATGACACAATTAAAAACAAAGAGATTAGGAAAGGCGCATTAAGTTGTCTTGTCATTGCTGCCATCAAGGAAACTTTTGCTAACCTTGCTTGAATCATGCAGGAAAAGATTAAAACCATCTAGGGGAAAAACTAGTTTGGTCTGGTATCATTATCAAGGGTATTTCATTAGAAGCGCTAATGGCCGCGCTTGACATACTGATCGTATTCGACCACGTTCGTTAAGTAAAGTTCGGCCCGGTCAGGTGTCGGATGGGTGACCGTAAAGTGGCATTATAACTGACCGCTTCCGCGCTTCGGAGGGCACGTTAAACCGTCGTCGGTCCCGGCTGTTGTCATTTGATTACAGTCGTCAAGCCAACTCAGAGGCCTTATAGGCGACTTGATAATCTCTGACACTAGAGGTGGCCACTAATCCTCGCTCGATAAGAAGAAGATTATCAAGGCAATGTCCACGTCAATGTAGTTTAATGTCTCATTTTTTTTTATATTAATCTACCGCCTGCTACTTCGTCATTTGTTCAGTAGGTCCATATAAACTTTCATCCCCTGTTTTAACCTTTATTTTTTTGTGAAAAGCTAAAAAACCTAAAAAGCTATTCTTAACCTGTTTTTCCTTATCGCAACTTTTCAGTTATAAGAGCTTACAAAAACAGATTGACTTTGACGCAACGTGACACGTGGCCGAGAAAGGCTGTAAGCCATCGAAATGTAGTGTTGGCGTCTCGTCATCAGCCATTTTTAATGTCCCCACTGCTGGGGCACTGGCCTTCCTTATGGATGGATAAGGAGAATGGGCCATGACCCACCACGCGAGCCCAATGCGGATTGGTGGGTGTTGGCGTAGGATGGAGGAAAATTGCTGGACTGACCAAAAGAGCTACGAGAAGGTGTTGAAAATGGTGGAAGAACAGCAGAGAACTTTGCTGAAGACGCTGGAATAAAGAGGAGGAAAGGTTAGTCTTAGGACAATACGACTCGACAATTTCATCAGATCCATTAAAGACGGACAAGTTGAAGGCAAGGGGGATGCTTACAAGTACCTATATGGATTAGATAAGGGAAACGATAAGTGTCGGGTCGTATCAGGAGATCAAAGAGAGGTAGTAAGCAATGTGTAGGGAGGAGTGGAGAAGATTTCATCGACAAGAGCACAGCTCTTAAATAAAAAGAAAAATAACAAAGTAAAGATATTAGAATCATTCTAACATATTTCACAGAAATAAAGAAGTCGGACATTACTTTAAGAAATAGGTAGTAACAAAGTTGCCAGCTAGACAATACATCACTTTACAATAGATTATTTGATCGCACTGACTTAAAATGTCTGCCTAGGATTGCGAAGTCTCGAGATATATTAAACAAGGAATAAAGAGAATGGGTGATCATAGCCCATGTGTTCCCCTGTGAGTTTTATATTGCGACATCAAACACACACGGGACCAAAGACATTTGCTTTCCAAAACACGAGTAGCCCGAGAAAGTTAATTTTTAGTCAACCATCTCTCGGCTGACCATTGTGAAAGTTGCCTAACTGTCACAATATCACAACGAGCCTTTGAACTACTACGTCATCCGAGTTCTCTAGTCATGGTTACTCATGATAACAAATCGATTGGCATGTAACTGTACCAATCAACAGCAAATCAAGCTGGACTTCGAAAACAGCTCTTATTATGTACGCGTGAAGGGCTTAAGGTCAACCAGTTAACCTTGTCGTGGTGTCGGTTGTACCTGCATTGAACCGCTTATCAACTAACGGTGTATGGGTTCGAACGATAACGTTTGGTGGTGCAAAATTTGCCTCTTATTACACACCAAACTAACAATATATCCTCTTAGCCCGCTTTTAAGGTTTATTTACGCGACAAAAAAAATAGGTGTACCTAGGCCTTTCCGTTTCAATCAAGTTTTCAACTTTCTCTACGCCAAAATAGAACTGCTAAACAGTTACATAGAATGAACGTGATTCATACTTATATTACATAATAAAATAAGATACGAACGCAATATGAAACGATTTAACAGAAGTCCCATCTTATAAAATCCCGTTAAGTGATTCGTCAAATTCGTCAATATGGAAAACCCAAAGCGAGCACATACGCAAGCCACTGAGGAAAACTGTAAGTAGGTACCACTAACTACTCGTATTTTATTCTTTGCATGGTCAACCACCATACATACTACGCCTATGATTTCAGTACTTTTTATCATATGGTTTGTGTAATGCTGTGTCCACACCGGGCCAACGAACGGCATCAGGCGTTGCTCGCTACGCGTTCGTGGCCTTCAAAGGTCAATCTAAAGGTTTTTTTTATGTGCTACGGGGAGTCTCCCCGTAGCACATAAAAAAAACCCCTTAGCCTTATTTATATATATATTTTTTTTTACGGGAATCGACTCGTTCAGATTCGCGTTTTTTAAATCATCGAATTGAGATAGAAGGGAAAAATGAACCCCTTGGCTGGCGTTCGTTGGCCCGGTGTGAACGCAGCATAATGTGTTTGATGTGTATAACAAGAAATCATACACACAATGTAGGGGCGCTGACCATCCTACTTCTGAATTCTAACCTTGTTCTTGAACTCTGTGAATTGTCGATGGTTGTTGGTTGATGGACTTACAATCAACCATTGTAATAATTTGAACAGAGAGACTTTGAATAGAGTGGGTCGATACGATTCTACTGTCAAATGTTTGAAAATACAGCTCGTCTACTTTCCTCTTCCATCATCAGTGGAGTAACATCGTTGTTCGAAATACACGTTTTTTAGCTTTCATCATACTTGTAACCCGTTACGATAAGGTGGAATCGCACCTTTCCCAGAATTACAATTCCCTATTCTCAACCACTGAGGAACTGCCTAACTTATCCAATTAGCGGAACACAACAATGCTGAAGACATTGTTGATATGGCGACAGACTTAGATAAGATGGCGGTAGCTAACCAGGCAGATTTGGAACAAGTTCTACCACCTACCAAACTGAATATCTAAAATAACCGATGCCGGTAGTATCTCATACTGGTGCTGATAGATACCACTAGCTAGACCGTAGAGTCAGTAAAAAGAGTTAAATTAAACCATGAAATACGAAAGCCAATACTACTACTCAAAAAAGTCCCACACATGAATGACGTTGACAATAAAAATGAACGTTAGTGATGTTATCTCCAGAGTATAATTTAATGTTATATTAATAGAGCATCGCGTGACTGTGCCACGAGTGTCATAAATGCCATAATACACATTAAATCGCTTCCGCTAAAAGGATCAATTTGCAATATTTCACGAAGCTATTTGTGTAGTCGTGTTATGCTAATCTGAGATATATTTTTTCTAACTATAAATATTAAGGAATCGATACTAATAATATTATCATCATCATTGGCAACGACATCTTGACAGATGATCGACAATGGCAGGTTATTTTATTGAAAACTAGCGGATCCTCGCGATTTTACCCGCGTGGTGCACGTTCCCGTGGGAATATCGGAATAAAATATAGCCTATGTCACTCGGGAGAAATGTAGCTTTCTAATGGTCTAAGAATTTTCTAAATCGGTCCAGTAGTTCCTGAGATTAGCGCGTTCAAACAAACAAACTCTTAAGCTTTATAATATTAGTATAGATTATTGTTAAATAGCTTCCGCCCGCGGTTTCAGCGGCGTGGTTCCCTTTCCCGTGGGAATATCGGGGTAAAAAGTAGCCCATATTATTATCCGGCCTTTCAAGTAACTCTATGCTCAAAATCAAATCAATTGGTTGCTTAGTTAGGGCTTAAAGGAAAGTTAAACAAACATACTTTCACATTTTTAATATATTAAGTTAGGATGATAAAAAATACTTCAAAGTCACAAAAAACGTACAAGTAGTCAACGAAAACCGCCGCTATGGTTTGCCACATAAGGGGTCGAGGGCAAAGTGTTAAGGAAGCCTGCCGTGTTCTTGACTGTTATACCCCTATAAACTAATTCTGGTACGAGTTTAATAAGGACATTATGTAACGAGAGGGAACGGCAGGCAACAAACAAGGGCCAAGCAAGCCAATAAAAAAATCGACAAGAGTGAGCCGGACTTAAACGTACAGATTCCTTCTCCTTTTTTTAAGTCCAAAGTACAAATTAACAATGTCATAGTGTGCTTACTCAATATCGAACTATGAATGTGGTAGAATCATAAACTTCTTTCATTAAGGACTTATTAAATACTAGCTGTACCCGCAACTTCGTTTGCGTGAGAACCGGAACATCGTTTGCAATTCTTCCCGACAAAATTTTTGGTAAGGCGGTCTTTTTAACCAACTTCAAAAAGGAAGAGGCTATTGAGTCGCTTATATTCTTTACTTTTTGAAGAGATTACTTAACACATGATACCATTTAATTACATTGTTATCATCTTATCGCTTTTAATAGAGAAGTTTATCAATTCGCCAGTACCTAACTACTTACCTTTATTTTATAATAGAATTAAAAGTAAAAGTACCTATTAAAATACAAAGTAGCATCTTTTTGAAGTCCTTTTTTTTATACATACATCTTATGTTTTGGCGCGCACTGTTCATTTAAATTAAAAGAACTTTTACGGATATCAAACGCGCTATATTTCCACGAACTAAGTTGTAATTGTCCGTATTTTTTAGGTTTTTAGGGTTTTTTTTTATTTTCCCTTCCTTTTTTTTTTTTTTGTTGTGATGATAATAATTAGATAGCCCATGCCTGTGATTTAGTTCCATTAGTCATGTTTCAATGTTGCTTTGTAACACGCCTTCAAAATTAACAGAGTTGCTCAAGATTGTTATTTTTAGTCACCGACTCCGCGACCGACCTTAGCAAAAGTTACTTAACCACTACAACCCGCATAATTTCCCGTACGTATGTTGTATACAGCTGGTAAAATAGTATGCACATATAGAGAAATAGGTAACACTCCATAAGAAAGCCACTGGTCGACTGGGAAGTTATAAAATCACAACAATCATGATTGGACAACATGAACCTATTCATACCCCCCCTGTACCATTTGCTCTATCCACAGAACAAAACAACTTTACGGGCCGGTTTTACCACCTACTAATAAGTTCTGGATAGTTTAATTGACAGATCTTTTGACAGGCTATGAGGATCAGGTATCAGATAATTTGGGTCTTTTGCCCAAAAAGTTTGGGAATCCATGTTCGAAACTCTATCTATAGTCGGATTTGTAATTCAGTAGAGTAATTTGACAGGTGCCAATGTCACCTTATAAAAATAATCCTGCTTTAAACTGTTTTTCTTAATGATTTGCGCAGATCCAGTTCCACTTCAGTAAGTATAAATTCCATTCACACACAAAAATTCAATATTATTATTAAAGCTACATTTTAATTCAGCATTATTTTTACAAAGTGAAATTGACAACCTGTCAAATCACTCTACTGTATTAAAAAAACCGACTATGTGTTCTGTGCTATTTAGGTTTTTAATTTCCTGTTTGCAGAATAAGGTTATGTTTTTCTCGCGTTCGCGGTATTCTAAAAGGTCGCTGCCGTGACGTTTGTACAATCAATGACGTAGGGCGGGGGCATTATTACTTATTTATCATGCGGTCGGAGCTGGTTCAGGCGGTTGGGTACCGGCTACCGCACATAACTAGGCTAGAAAATATACTAGAATAAAGTAACCTGTCTCGTGTCGCTGTGACGGGATGTATTAAGTAAGGTTATTGTTATTTCGCGGAAGGATGGGAAGAAGGAGGCGGCAGTCTGCCCACCTAATTCCTTTATAGTACTATAATGGAATTACGTGGGCCACACTTGCTCGGCCATCTCTCAGCCGCGAGAGGGCCCCTAAAACGGGGCGGGCGCTGGGTCAAATGGGCGATTGACACCGCGGTCCCCCAGGACCCTACGGCGGTGAGAGCAAGAATTGAGGGGTTTAGCTGGTAGTACCTGTCCCGGCCTTCCATCGAGCCTTCTGAGGCCGGATGGGGGCCGGGAGGCGTCAGGTGAGCCCAGCATAACCCGTTTGGTAGGTATGCGTAAAAGCATTCCCCTCACTTAAAGAAAAGGTTATTGTTATTTATTAGGAGACATACATGAGATACTTAATTTACAAATTGGCACTTCTTTAGCAAAATGGCCATCCTAATCTTAACTAATATTATAAATACGAAAGTGTGTTTGTTTGTCCTTCCTTCACACCCTAAGTAAGCATCCAATCGAATTGATTTTTGGCATAGTTTTTTTGTTTTACATTAAATAGGCTCATTCTGAATCGTTAGATTAAGAAGAGGCCTAAGATGGAGCGAGCTTGCCTAGAAAAAGCCTATTCACTCGAGCTTTAAGTATACCAGGATTGTAGGCACCCGGGAATACAGACGCAGGCAGGGAATTCCACTCCCTGGCTGTGCGCTTTTGCGCGCCTCTTTTCTCATCTTTTATTATTAAAAGATAAGATAAGATAAGATAATGTTTATTGACCAAAAAAAGTTATATATTGTTACAAATAATAACCAACTTAGAACTAGGACATGTGTACAAATATTCATATCTATAAGCCTCTGATGCTGCCGAACTTTTTTTTTTTTTTTTTTATACTAGGAGAAATGCTTTTACGCATCCCTCGCCCCCAGGTGTAGGGGCGATTCGTATGTTGGACTCTTGGTGATGCTGCCGAACTAGGCTAAACCTGTATTTCAGCATACAGCGCCATAAACCTCCACGGACGTTACCAGTGAACTAGTCAAAGCAAGTCATGGGAATACGAACATAAATCAAATATAACAAAAAAAAAAAAGAAACATCAAAAGAAAGTAATTGATAAAAATTACGGAATGAGGAAAAGCGCTTTGTACGCAGACGTGGAATATCAACCAGGTAGGGGTGATAGCCCGCAGTACGTCTGGTTTCCCGGTGGTAAAAAAGGTGGTAAACATGTTGTTAGCTTTGTTAATAATCACTATCTTTTTATTGTTTTTTTTTTCCATTGCCGCCATGATCTCTCTCTTAACATCCTTTCCGGTTGTCTGGTAGAGAATACCTAAGGGCATTAGTCCGCCATTTGCTGTATACGAGCAATAAATTTAATAAATATAAGTAAATAAAAAGAAAATAGCTCGCAAAAAGGTAAAATTTAACAATAATCCTCTCAATAAGCTGACAATACCAATACCATGCCATGAATTCATGTTTTTTTTAGTTTATAACTATTGCCCAATTTATAATAACATTGTAATCTATCTGATCCAAAAGAATATAATGCATAATAATTTGTATCTTTGAAATTGTGTCAAAGATATGAAAATGATAAGCTGATAAGAATTCAAATGAACAGGCCCAAATCACGGCTACCAGTTTCGATGATAAGATGGGAATTTAAATACATTGGCCTTTCGATACTGACAGCTCTACTAATCTTCTGAGTGAACTTATCAAGCCATTTGTATTTTCGAATTCGTGCGTTAGTTTCATTATGTTACTAGCGACTGCTCGCGATTTTACCTGCGTGGTTCCCGTTCTCGTGGGAATATCGAAATAAAAAATACCCTATGATCTAATCCAGGCTAAAAATAAAGAAAGAAAGAAGAAAGAAAGTTTGTTTACTGGCCAATAATATCCACTGACAATAAATCTATCTACTTCTGCTATCTGTGCCAGTTTCCAAATCCGTTCAGTAGTTTTGTGAGTTTATTCGTTACAAACATACAAATCTTTCCCCTTTATGATATTAGTCTATAGATATCATATTATCATCGCATATAAACAACACGCACGCACCGAATTGATATGCGCTTGCGCAATAAGCCCTGACTCCCGAGTTCCGAGGTCAATTAACATTCGCGACACAAGGTTCAATTAAAAGCGTAGGACTTACTTTATGAGGAATATAGGCAATTCAGTGATATAGGTGAGGCCTGAGGGTCTGTAATCAGCACAGCAGGCTTCACACTTGTTGCACTGGGAAAACCGCCTCTATCACGAGCGACATAAAGGCGCTCTCAAAATCATACTATAAAGCTTATGTGTTGTCATTATCAGCACCCCGACCGCCTAACGGTATAGCTCGTGCTATCGCTATAGCTATCAAACTCCCTTAAAACCCTTCAACGATATGGTTTTTGTCTAATTCATACATATTTCTATTCATCTATTGGATTCGCTATTGCATTTTTAGTATAAAAGTGATAGCGTCAGATAAAACAAGCTATACTACACGACCAAGACAATTAGGCGCATGACAGGAATGCGGTTTTGCACTTTTGGCACCTGCAGCCCACTTCTATCACCGCACTTCTGTTTCTATGTGATTAATTAGCGCTACAGTGATTGATTACTGCTTCTTGAAATTTTGGTTTTTTACTTAGATTTTTTATGTTTTTCTCTGCTGTCAGGCGCCTAATTGTCTTCGTCAGATAGTACCGTTAGGCGGTTGGAGTGCAGGTGCGGTATGTGAAGAAAGTTTTCTCTCCGTATACCTATGCGGGTTTGATACAAATGGGAGGGGTACAAAATAATACATATATTATCATTAATTTATGGTTAGGTTGGTTTAGGTTATTTTTTTAAAGGTCTTAGTTTTCAAAGCTTTGGGTCAATATAAACTGATTGTAGTTTTAGATTTTTTTTTAAAAAGGAGTGGGTTTAGGGACGCACTTCCCATGTTTTTGGGTTCCCACCCTGCGTTCCGACATGCGATTCCATACATGAGGGAGGGCGCAGGGGTGGGGGGGTGGAAGGAATAGAGGACAGGTGTTTTTAAAAGGGAGGAAAGACAGTAACGCAGGAAAGAAAGAAAGGAAAGAAGGAGATAGAGGATGGCAGTTAGGTTAGGTTAGGCACGCACATACATTCGAATCCTAACTAAAATATTATAAATGCGAAAGTGTGTTTGTTTGTCTTTCTTTCACGCCCTAACTAAGCAACCAATTGCCATGATTTAAGATATCTGTACCTGCCCTGTGGTGACGGCCTAAGAATACAAGTGTCACCACTCTCTTACATGCCTGGGATGTCGTAAGAGTCGACTAAGAGGCTCGACACATTGAACACATGTGCGAGAGAAGGAAAACTTGAAACAAACCCTCTACCAACCCAGCCAGCGTGGTAGCAGTAGGCTAATAATAGCCTCCTATGAACGCCACAAAAGGCGTAAGCTAGGAGAGGCTTATGTCCAGCAGTGGACGTACACAGGCTGATGATGGAAATTGACTAATATAAAGTAGGCTATGATTTTCAATGGTGGTGCAACGAAACCCAGGAGAATAGTAAATGCAATCGTTTAGAGATTTGATTGTGATCATTGAATAGGAATAAGATATCGCAAACAATACTAAGGTGTCATTAAAAAACTTGTGCACCGTGTCGCTCGCTATCTCAAGTCAAGATCATAACTTCACGTCATGAGTGCCTATTGTTATGGTTACATGACAAATGTCAATCAATTCTCAAATCAAATGATATTAAGTGCCACAATAATTAGAATCAAAAGCAAAGGCGCAAGAGTCGCGAGACAATCATCAGTCGTCGAAGAATGCGAGGTCAGCAAAAAGTAAACTCGTCATCAAAGTTAATTCGTCACCAGAAAAACGGAAAGAAATAATATGTAAACTCGCCACCACTGGTAGCATTTCAAATAAAATTTTTCTTTGCTACCGTGACCAATTTACACATAAATTCCATAGTAGTGGCGAATTTACTTTCATTGTATGGAACTTTTCAAAAGGTGACGAGTATACTTAGGTGGCGAATTTACAAAAACCCAATTTTGACAAACGCCTGTTGTAGGAATTGCGGAATTGAAGTTTCTAAGCCTGCTCATAGCCAAAATCTATTTAACTATTGGCCTGCGTTCTTTGACAACACAGACAAGCTTAGCTCAGTAGTAAAACCAACAGAAGAAAAACTGATTCACTTTTCTTCTCAGAGAGCCATTGAGTCGCAAAATTTCATATTCACTCAATGTTGAGAACTTTTGTCCGCCGACATAACCTAAATGTGGTAACTTTCGCCGCGAATACCACGTATATTGACGGTCATCCCATTCGTGAAGGTTTCGCGAGGAATCAGGAATCGCTAGATAGCTTCATGGGCAGAATAACCTTAGTGATCGTTGAATTCGCTGCGACTTTTAGGTTATGTCGGCGGACAAAAGTCCCTCGTCTGCGCAGGCCTTTAGGGGTCTGTGGAACAGTGATTCGCGTACTGAGCGTACATATTGTGATTGTGAACGCGAAGCCACTTCCCTTCCACGATGGTCGGTCACAACTGATAGGTGACCAAATATAATTTATCATCTTGAGTTTCCTCTGTGCTTTGGAATTATGTATTTGCAGAAGACTATGCAGTCGTAAAAATCCATTGCGGCCTTTGCTGTGTCCCAGCAATTGAAACATTAAAAATGACCGATGATGATAACAATAATTTACCGTATACTTTGAACTAAGGTATACACAAAGTCAGGCTCAAGGTATACACACCTGGAAGGCAAACACGATGTAGCCAGTTACGTGGGAGTCATCCAGCACTTCGTGGATGGAGCGCAGCGTGGAGCCGAGGTAGACGTTGATCAGCTGCGCGGGGAACAGCCCCAGCATCGTCGCTATGTGGTACCCGCAGCCGCGGATGTCGCTCACCTGTGCAAACATACCGACAGAATCAATACAAGAAAATGCATGATCTTGCGTTCGTGTCCTTTTGTATTGAAAGACACAACCACCCGTGTGCATTACAACATCCGGCCTGCTGCCACAGTAAATATATAACGTAAAGCAGTACGTTCGACACGAAGGCACTCACACACAGAGGCAACAAGACAATGCCGAGAGCTGACCTATCTCGATTCCTCGATTCGATACATCACGGGGTGAGGCACAAACGCACTCTCCATGTCTCGAAAAGTCTCGCCAAGGGTGTACAGCCGCCATAAGAAGTGTAGCAAAGGGTAGCTTACATTGAAAGTGCCTTGAAAAGACGCGAAGCAAAGGGTGTACAGCCGCCATAAGAAGTGTAGCAAATGGTAGCTTAAATTGAAAGTGCCTTGAAAAGACGCGAAGCAAACCTATTTTCGCATAACTTCGACGATACCCCAAAGGGGACGTTACTATAGCCCAAAGGGTTTTTATTTCAGGGCATTTTTGCGGAATATTTGGGCGTAAAGTTCGCGTGTCAGATATAAATAAAGCCCTCACTTCAAGTGGAATAATTAGGCATAACAAAGCTGGAAAATAAAAAGCTAAACACGCTAGCTGTTATCGTTGTTACATCAAAAGTGGCCGTTTAACTAAACTTTTGAACCACCTATTTTTACATTACGTAATAAAGGCAACCAGCCACGATTTTACCACTTAGTTTAAGGTTGGTGTCCTAGAACACGAAGTTTCGGGGTCAACTTATTTTTAAATGACTTTCAACTTAGTATTTTAAAAGTAGACTGCTGTTACTTTTTTCTTCACATGGAATTAAGCAAAACATTGATTTTGTGTTTGAATACGCTCAATCTTTACTAAAAGCGCAAACTTTTGGAACTAGGAGAATAATCATGCATAATTAATATGGACATATTGAACTTGAGTTAACATAGGGAAGGTAGATACAATGAAAAAAAAATAGAACATTAAGATGGGATCTGGAAACTAGGATGATGTGCAAGTGGTCTCTGTATTAAGATTCCGGCAGAGGCGCTTTTTCATCTAATTTGAGCTAAAACAACTTAAATTTGTCTTCGAAACGATAAGAATAAGCTTTAACATTACATAGCATCAGGTATGATGAAGGCTAAGCGTCTTCTCATCACATTGTACTTAGTAAAAAAAAGATTAGTGAACTAAGAGAAAGGCGGTCTCTTGTAAAATTATAAAGAGGTATCTGTTATCCATCACCCAGGAAGTAAAGCATTACCTACGCCTATCACGCTAATATTGGATCCTTATCTACTTCATAGTTGTATGTTCTTTTTATCAGGTCCGCAAAGAACTTATCATATCAGTTTGACGGTGCCTAAGGTGTAGTCCAATGGACAGACGGACACTGATCTTATAAACATCGTATTTATAATGTTTGCAATGCTCAAATATTCTGTGAATAAAGTTCTGTTTGATATGACGCAAGTTATGTCATAATCAGTAATCGGATAATCGGATGCATATTTACCTAAACTTAGTTTTTGGCTAGGAAATTATAGAAGCGGTTTCTTAAAATAAATATTTTTTACAAACAGTAGACCAAACTTTCATTATTTAATTCACCGTCATACTTATTTTCAATTTATTAGCCTGCCTCGATATTCTACAACCGTCCGTAAAGAAAGTTGCTTTTCATACCACGGAACTATTTGATCCCAATTTTAAATTCCATGAAGTCGATCGAAGGTCAAGTTGCACAGTACGAGGACATGATGTATTATTGGTTATGCAAATAACGACGACGGTAATATCTCGACTGGCTTTAGAACGTTATGTAAACATTTCATTCAATATTATCATGAACATTTCAGTAGCAAATCTGTAATCAAGGTAACCGATTTAAAATTAGCTCGAACCGTGTGCGTGCGTGCGATCCGTAAACTTTTTCAGGAATTCCCTGAACTTTTATTTTAGATTTATAAACTTCGACCGTCGTCGGATTATTTGGCATCAAACGGACTGACTAAAACGATCACTGTAAACAGTTTCACGAATTTTGGTATTTGTGCGACACGCAAACATTGAATGCAACGAGGAAAAAGTTCGTTGGGATCCAAAAATAGGTTGCAGAACTTACTGACACAGTTGTATAAGTTTTTATAAATAGCGACAGTAATTCAATTATAATGCATGCAACGCACAAGTACCATGCTTCGCTGTTCCGCAACTATAAATAAAAGCCATTTTCTATATTAAAGAAGTTAATTAATACCGACGTGAAAGCAAAGGCGTGAAAACCCACATAGCTCCAGTTGAAACTGGACTGGAACAATAGCAAAATGTAACAATACACGTTTCTAAACCAAACTATATTGTTATTGATACGAACTAAGGCGGGCGGCGGCTGGCGTTAATTTTAACGACATAACCGAAACCCAGAAGTTGCGGTTACGTTGTCCAATTTTTAGTTTAACGAAATAATTGTTATTGCTACCGTACATTGTGAACGCTCCCTTACTTTTAACCAAAAGCCGAGTGAGCTCAATCGTGAGTTAGTTTATCTTGATCATCACATTCATGACTCGAGGTGCTCTATCGTGATTCGTGATAAATGTAATTTTAAAAAGAACTTGTAAATTATTATTAGCCATCAGTAAATAAAGTTACGGGCATTTCATGCGGAATTCGATATCCAGTTGATATCCACGGATAATACAGTTCCTGATTGTAAGAATATAATGAGGTAACATTCCTAATTAAAATTACACATGCGGTTACACACTCATGGAAAATAACTAGCCGATAAAGATGTTAACAGCTGTATTTACAACGCGAAGGTCATTTCCAAGCACGAATCTAAGTATGCAAATCTCTGTCTCGGTAGGTATAAGTATTTATTTTGACCACAGAACATTAAATTTTGACACCCAAATAATCGAAATAGGCCTACTTAAAATGTTACAGCTGTGAAGGTCATTAACAAGTATGAATCTATGCAAATCTCTGTCTGGCATCAGTATTTATTTGTAATTTTCTTTCAAAATCCCTCTCAAAGGATCTGAGAATTCACTTGTGGCGTACATGATTTTTTCCAATATTTTTCTATTTAAAATTTATCATAAGTATAAAAATCATTGAAAAATTATAAAATCATAAAGTCTTTCAAAGATTTAGGGATTGTGATAGAGTAACTTATAGTCGCAATGCCTTTTGGAACGAATTGTGTTTTGAAATAAGATTAAGATGACACTTTATATGACATTTCTCCATACATTTGATTTGAAAGATATTTGCGTTATTTAGATATTTAGTTCATTCAATTATCTTTTAAATAGCGTCCCAATCACAATCCCTATCACATGTCACATAGATATGGCGTGAAGAAGGACGTAAATATCTTTCAAATGACGAATTGAAAGGGTTTGTGAAAGATTTTAAAATTAGACAATTTTTAATTTCAGTAGAACAATTGTGCATAAGATGTTGCTCCTGTGAAGGTCATTAGCAAGTATGATTCTATGCAAACTGTCTCAGTCGGTAGTATTTATTTCGACACACAAGTAGGCCTGCTTTCATTTCAATACGATTGTGCTTCGTGCCAAACTGCCAACTGCAATCAGAATGGAGCCAATGATGCAGATGTCATTGATCTCTGTTTCTGTCTAGGTCGTAATCTAGTTTCTTTTTTAGTCTACAGGCATATTGACAAACATCGGTTAATAGATAATGCTCTTCTTTTCACAAAATTCGCAACGGCAACAACAGTTCAACAGCATACATAATAAAAAAAAAATGTTCTTGTATCCAATTTTTTCAAAAACATAATATAACCGCTTCTGTGGTCTGGTACAACCACCGGTATCAGACCCGGGCCCGGGTTCGATTCCCAGCGGGGGTAGGTACATATTGTATTCGGTTTGGTTGGTGGTAGGACTTGTTGTAAGTCCGCCTGGCTAGTTACCACCATCTTATCTAAGTCTGACGCCAGAACAACAATGTTTTCAGCATTGTTGTGTTCCGGCAGTTAAAGATAAGATACCCAGTTCCTGAGTGATTGGGGATTCCGGGAGAGGCTCGCTTCCATCTTCAGCCTTATGAATACTGAACATCAGGTATGATGACGGCTAAAAGGCTCCCCGTACTTCATAAAGAAAAAAACATAAATCCTTATAACTTTTTCCCGTCAGGGCGACATGAGACAAGTTGCTTTTTTCTAGTATATTTTCTTGTTTAATATTTATCACATAATATTTCCTTCTGATAATTTGCTACATGCAACACACACATCCCAGTTTTTATGCTCTATGTATTACCATCCTACCAGACAGGGGCGTGCATTGGTTTTCCAGCGTAGTAGGCACTGTAGATCTAACTAGTAACTTTGCACTTATCCTATCCTGCTACCGAATATTATAAGTTTGAAAGTTTGTGAGGATATTTGGATAGATGAATGTTTGTTACTCTTTCACTCATAAACTACTGAACTGATTAAGATGAAACTTTACAGCAATGTAGCATATATATCAGAAAACCACATTGTATGCAAATATTTATAATTATCCTGATATTCCCACGGTAACGGCAACCACGCGGCGAGTGAAACCGAGAGCGGCCGCTAGTTATAAATGATAAGGTTCGTAATATTTAGTAGCAATATTAAAATGCTGACGAGTTTGATTTTTTGAGCACGCTAAATGTTTTATGGTTAACTCACTATAACCATTTTTCAGATAATAAAATTTGTTCTAAACTAATGTATTATTTGAGAAGCTGTTTTCATAAACATGATATTAATCCTTATCTAAATAAATACGTTAATCATCACAAGTATTTAATTTTGAACCAAATTGTCCTTTACATCATTCAATTTTAATGAATATCTTAGGAAATATGAAAGTTTTAAAATAACTCCTCAACAAAATAATTCGCGACCAAATTCATTCGTCAGGTAAGCTTGCTTACTTTATACTGATATATTCCGGAAGTTTAACCTAGAACGTTACACGTACAAATAGCGCCCTTCTTGCCGTGGGCGGTTTATACTTGAACAATACTTTTTCTAAATATGTTGTATTCTTGCATGTATGAAACGCTGCTTGTTTCGAGTAGGCAATTTCGAGACTGCCTATCGGTAGGTATTCAGTATTAAGCGTAAGGAATATCTTAGTGGGCGACTGTTGAATATAACTTTAAACTAAAATATATTTATTTAGGTTTTGAATGAGGTAGGCAGGCACTGCCTAATTGCCTATATGGAATGCACGCCCCTGCTACCAGAACTCCTACACCTTTCTGATGGTTTTATGGTTTTATCGTACCATACGAAAAGCTATCTGAGCCCTTATTACGAGTTAACATTTACTGTCAACGTTTTCGATAACTATCGGATGTTCTACACATGTCGAAATCGACTTCATTTCACAGATGGATGTAACATATTGCTCTTAGTCTTTGGTAAGTTTTCATTTGTGTCAAAAAGAAGCAGCAATGTGTCACATCCATCTGTCAAATGAAGTCTATTTCGATGCCAACGCCACTTGCGCGGTACGCCCCCTGATTATGTATCTTATTTCTATCAACGTTTAATTGAAATGGCAGTCACATTGCTGCTTTAGTAAAAATCAATGGGAAAGCTATCTTACTAAAGCAGCAATGTAACTACACTTTCAATAAATTTCAATCAAAATATGTTAGCAACAGAGTTCGTTAATCAACTAGCCGGGCTCTGTATTTAAAATGAAATCAATACAAAAAAAAAAAAATTTTTTCGAATTCAGGTTTAATTCATTAAAATAACTAATAACAAATCACTGGAAAAGTACGACGGACGTAGGAACATTAAATGAATGCGTAGGAAATTATACTGCCGATCGTAAAATTCCCTATTTGCTCCATAATGGCACATGCAAACAATTAGTCGTTAAAATATTAGTAACTGCTTTTTGCCCTGTGGTAAAAATAATTACGTTTATTAGCCGTGTGCTCGGAATATTAGCTAGGCAGTTGAAATATTTTCTTCGGTTGGGTCTTAGTTCCTTAATCAATAATTAGGTACGGCTGACTCTTCTTTCTATTGTCTAATTTCAAAATCTATCACATCCCTTACAAAGGTATTGTGATTGTGATTTATGGAATTGTGTAACTTATGGTCGCAATCCCTTTCTGTTGAATGTTGTTTAAATGACACTTCCCTATACATTTCAAAGATATTTTCGTGTATCACTTTACTTATAATAGACAATCAATTTCGTTAATTAAATACCTTTCAAAACGCGTCCTGATTACAATTCCTATCAAATGTCAAATAGTGACGGCCTGAAGTATGTAAATATATTTCAAATGACGAATTGAAAGGGATTGCGATAGATTTTAAAATTAGATAATTAGCCCAGGCCCCTTACTCTTGACGCGATCGCATTGAGATCGAGATTGAATTAATGTCAAAAGTCTGTCATTATGAGTTATAATAAGTAATTAAACTAAAAATGTATACTTGAAATTAGTGAATAAAGTAATTTTGTACTCTAGAAATCGATTTTAGCGCCAATAAAAAAAAATCGAATTAACTTCGAAAATCAGTAATAATTGTTGACATTCAATGTCGATCTCAACGCGATTCCGTCAAGAGTAACCCCCCTGTTCTGTCTCTCAAGTCTGTTACTAACGCCGTAAGTCTCTAATAAGGATCTGAAACGATCCAAATTGAAGCAGACAGTCAGTCAAAACTCGTGCAAATTCTTAAAAATTGGGTCTTGTCAAACCTCCAGAAAACTAGGACTGTTCTTGTCTTGATTACTCTGTATTTGGGAGTTTCCCTCCAAACTTTTAAACATAAGTATATGAAATAACTGCTGTCTAGTAACAGATCAAAGATTTTAAACATTCAAAAGACAGTAAGATTGCTTTACCAGAAATGAACTACAACTGGAGAATTTAAAGAAAAGACATTTTACTCAGATTGACTTAGGTACGTAGTATATATTTTTTTTACTACGGTGGAGCGAGTTAGTCCAGAAAGTGCCTATTCACCCTTGCTTTGAAGATGGACGGGTTATAAAGTACTTACTAACTTAAATACAGACACAGGAAGGGAGTTTGCCTTTGCTGTGCGCAATATAAAAGATGATGTGTAGCGCTTTATGCGACATTTAAGATTACCAATCAAGAAAAGGTAGTAGCCCGCAGTGCGTCTGGATGTCCGTTGGAAGAAGGGAGATCGCGGTATGAGCTCATGCAGCTCCTTGAGCACACTCCGAATTATAGTCTCTAACAGACCGACAGACAGGCAACTTTGCGGCAATGAGCTAGGGTGTGAAACTAGCTCTTCAAAAAGGTCCTATGAAGTGATTCAAATAAAAACGGAATCATGTTTTTCAGTATTACCAAGTCGCAACTGAAATCGCCGAGTAAAATGTCAACTCTATAACAAATTCCATTTATTTGGCCGTGTCCTTTGCTAACTGGCGGCAATGAAATGCCGCAGGTACCATTTCCGAGCTACTAAAATATCATCAATGACACTTACAGCTTTATGTCCGTTTTATTTGAGTCAACCTACTGCTAGCTACATTTTCATGTCTATTTTTATAGGGTATGTAACGAAAACACATTACTTAATTATTTGTACGTGACGTGACGTTGTTATAAAAGTCTTTTCTTTTGTGTGATATTTTAATGAATGATGATTACATAGTGTTTTGCTTGGTTTTCATGTTGAACTTTTGTAGTTTATCCGTCACCGATGTTTAACTAAATACATTAGCTCAAACATTAACGCACTAGGTGTAAGTAATGGACTGTATTTGATGATCAGGCGATATAAAAACCGGAGGAGCCTTGATCCAAGAGATCGCGACCTCCAGACTCCAGATGGCGCATACGTTGACTGTTCACTGTTCAATCAAAGGAGCCGCTTTTGAATATTACTATAATAATATGTATATTTTGTAAATGTGGTTACTTCAGATAAACCTGACAAGATTCTGGAGCTTCCTCCTTTTATCCGTTAAAAGTCGTGAAAGGGTGTTTGTTGGAAATATCGAGTTGGATGTGGAAATACGTTTTAATAATGTTTATTTAAATATTATTTTTAAATAAAAAGTTTGGGAAACTATATTCGTTATAGGAAACTATCGCTGTGTTTTCTTTATATTTTTACTAGCGGCCGCCGGCAGATTCACCCGCGTTGTTCCCGTTCCCGTGGGAATATAGGGATAAAAAGTAGCCTATGTTTTAATCCAGGCTATCTTCTATCTAGTGCCAAATTTTATCCAAATCGGTTTAGTAGTTTTAGAAAGAGTAACAAACATCCAAACATCCTCACAAACTTTCGCATTTATAATATTAGTAAGAAAGAAATCCATCGACTGCTTTACCGACATGTGCATTCCATTAGTTATCGATATCAGGAACGTTAATAGTAATATTAACCAGGGGCAAAGCCCTAAAGGAAGGTCGAAAGGTGTGAAAACTTTGTCGTGCGTGATGCAAATCCTTGGCCGGCGCAAGCAGGTCGAAAAGCTCATAAGAAATGGCGGGGAAGAACCCATGCGGGCCAATGGGAGCATCTGAAGGTGGGCCTAGATATCCGTATCGTACCACCGTTTAGCGATCAAGAACGCCGTTTGTAACGGTACGGTGGTACGGGCTGCGTCTTGATACGGGTACGCTCCGATTCCTCGCGAGTCGGCTTTCCGCCAATTCAAAGGAAATGTACGCGCGATGATCTCAGCGACGAACTTTGTGTCCTGAGTTTTTGGATCGCGACGCTGATACGAAACGGAGGTACGGTCGATACGGACAAAAGAACAAGTGAGCAGGACAGACACTGCGCTTACGCGAGAAAAGTGTCGAGAGAGTTTTGTCGAGGCACGCATGCTACGCCTGCGGGATACATTACTTCTTTTGCTAACTATCTAACTTTGCTAACTTAGATACAGGCACCATAATTATGATTAGTCCAATAATATGACTTGAAAAGACACAGAAGAAAAGGACAACTAGCACCATTGGAATTAGTCATTTGACCCTCACACCCCTCTCTCTCTTGGTCTATCTCTATCCTATAGGTAATCTTCATTCTGCTTCTATTCTAATCTGCTCTACTTCAAATCTGCTCTTATAGTAGTTAAATAGTAAAGCTCATTTAGTCAGAAAACATTATTTAGTTGGTCAATATGGCTTATCTCAATGCAAGTAATTATAGAATTATTCTGTCCTGTCTAAAATTTAAAATGATAACAACAGTAACTAACAAGTGAAGTAATTGATATGAATAACTATATATTAATATTATAAATTTATGTGAAAGTTTTCAGTTTGTTTGTTACTCTTTCACACAAAAACTACTGAACGGATTTGCATGAAATTTGGTATGTAGAGATTTCAGATAGTGAATTAACACAGGCTACTTTTTATCCCAATATTCCCACGGGAACGGGAATCACGTGGATGAAACTTTGGGCGGTCACTAGTATATAATACAAATGTTGCAGCACTAATCAGATAGCTGATATTATAAACAGTTACATTCCACACATAATAAACAGCCATACATTAAATCATATCAGTTGATCAATCATTATAATCACATTTCATTGTCAAAAGTGATAAACTAAATATTTAATATTTTAGATATACATACTGTACTTATCTAATAAAATTAAATATTCATTATGCAAACAAAGATAAATAAATAAATTATTCAACCAGCCTGTAAGCTAAGGAAATAAATGTTTGCAGACTGAAGGCACTCGAGTAACCTTGACCTTACTCTGTTCTAAAAATAAGAGACATGCTGCATTAAAATGTAAGAAACATTTTGCATTAAAATGATAACAACTTTTATATTGTCATAAGCTGTTATTGCCTGATTGCTTATAGCCAAAAATATACATGCTACGAATAAGCATGCTCGCTTGTTGCTAGGTAGCATGCTACTAACTAACATTCTCCGAGTGTATACATGACCAACATGCTCTTTTGTATACACATACTAGTTGCTTGCTACTAGGGTTGCCACCTGCCTCTTCTTGACTTAAGGGCTACCAACATCTAAAATACAGGTTTTTGTTTTTTTTTACGGGAGGCAATTAAAACAGTAGTGCTTTAAGATAATTTTTTTTAGGGCGTCTGGCAACCCTACTTCCTACTAAGTAGCACATGCTCGAAACTAGCATGCTTATGTGTAATCCGCGCTTAGTTGTATTAATTTAGCAAGCAGGAGGCTAGTGCAAGTAAGCAAGCTTATAAACAGAGCATTATGGGTTTGTTAGTGTACTTACAGTACTCCAAAGATGGCAAAAGAGGATAAACACTCTGACCTAAGGCTGAGTAGTGGCTTTACTAGAAACGGGAGGACAATTTGGCTAACAGAAGACAGGAACAGCCAGAGAAAGGCAGATGTGGAGGAGTTTGGATGTCATTACTCTGGCAAAGGCCTCCTCACACAGAAGGACACAGGGTAAACAAAAGATAACCACTGAAAATACTTAAACTTTATCATTATACTGTCAGATCTCTGAACAAAAAAATAAATAAAGTGTACTTACAGCAAAAATTGTGTTCTGCAATCCAAAAGGTATAGGCGTGAGTCTCGCAAAGAAGACAATCTTGAAGGCTTGAGGACCAGCTATCACTTTGAGCAGAGCCCGCGCCGTCTCGTTCTTCATAAGTCTTTCAAGTGGAAGATAACTTCGCAACGCTCGCAACGTGTAGTGAGCCACCGCCACACCAAAGTTTGCACACACTAACACTGTTCCTAGTCCATTTAAAATCCCAAATAAGTAACCGCTAGTTATTATTAACACTAAGTACCCGATAGTAACTGGAAAACTTACGATCAAAAATAGTCCTAAGAACAACGCAAATATTATCCACGGGTCTTGGTGATTAACCCAAAATAATATTGTCCTTAGATACTCCTTGAAGAAGTATAACACCAAGACGAGACACGTGAGCAATAAAATTGAAATAATAATATTAAACAAATAGCCGTACGTAGTTCTGTTGTTGATTTTAGCCCACAAACTTTTCTTTCTCGTGACCGCGGTAGGGTCAGGCTGACATTCTTCAACGTCTACAATTTCCATCTTATTGTTTATAAGTTTAGCACTGCCTATCTATTTTCGACTACTCAGCAAATTCTCACACTGAATGACTTTCGTCATGGTCTACATTCTGCGCCTGGTTCAAGACAAAGCTGCCGCTGGTGATGTTTCTACGTTATCGCAGTAATTCCAAACCGAGATAAAAATTCGACGGAAACAATTGATTCAACAACAATCACACGAGTAGAGTACAAAATTCCGTCGGCGACTACAGAAAAAATCTACACCTGACAAACACGAAAGCGGAAAGCGAAGAAGAATAAAAAGAAATTAAACCGACCAGCCGCTCGCTGCTGTCATTTCTACTGTCAATGCACAAATTATATAGTGTCAATGTCAATCAATCAGATTTTTTTCTTTTTTAGGAAGGAACATTATAGTCATATACTATACTGCCTATCTATTAGTTTGTATCATTTCTTGACTGACTGAAGTAATATAGATTTAAAATTAGTCGGAGAATAGGTCAAGGTCAGTCAGTCAATCAAAGTCAAGAATAATTTATTGGTCAATCAATCCAAAAGTAAAGTCATATTTTCAATCAATCAGTGCATCGTCTGTCATGCTTTTTATGTTGTACTGGCCTCCATTTAGGCATTTTAGAAAGACAACAGACGGAATGAGACGGCAGGAAACTGTACTTTTACAATACTTACATAAACACACATTTTAAACTATATCGTTTTGGCGAAATCCTAAAGGGCCACCACCACCCAAAAAGAAGAAGAAGAACGACGTTGCATTCTATGTATTAACCTAACTTGTACTTTACCTTACAATTTACAATCATTACATAACATTATTAAAACTTTCACTTAAGATTTCTTGTAATGTGCGAACGCACTGTCATATTATGAATGTTTTTTAAAGGAACTACTGGGAAAACTTGGAAATCTATCTGTGGCTGGGAACCAATGAGAACTGTCACTGTCAGTCACTTCACTACTGACCATAGAGATACAACAGAACTATGGAGGCGCCCTATAGATCTATATAAAATTTGCTTATACAAATATATATTAAATCGATACATTATTATCAAATCGATGTTTGTCTCTTTCTAACTCACCTATGTTTGCGTATGGGTAAAGAGACGGATAGTGTTTGCACAGTACACATTTTGGCAACATTTTCATGTGACGTCATGAGCGTTTTGACGCGTGCCGGCATCGCCATCTTTAGTTCCAAGTTCTGTGGTAGATCTGCTGTCAAATTTTTATGAACTATCAACAGTTTTGTTTATTTTTTGATAAATACGCACAAAAACCTGGTTCTGTTCCATTCAGAGCCTTGCTAGAGTTGGGAAAATCATGTCTTCGTGTTGTGTTAAGCAGTACGGTGCAAGGAAAAACATTAATCAACCTTCATTGACTCTCCATAGGTTAGTATTAAATTTTCACAATTACTGTTGAATCTAAAACGATATTGTGTAATGAAATATAAGAAAAAGTTGTTTTGAAAGATTATAAGGACATATCGCTACCCCAGCCGAATAAAGACGCAAGTGACGGTTACTGCTTTATTTGTTTTCTTACATTTTCGTATTCTACATAGTATGCCGCATTACTGGGATTTTTTTCATATTTTAGGGTTATACCAATTTAAAGTTATTGAGAAAAATCTATTTTTGTACCTAAAAAATCTTCGCAGTCTTAGCGAAGAATATGAGCACTTTAATTCATTACGTATAAAAAATTACAACCCTATTTACGTACAAGTACTTTACTGCGTTATTCGCCGGAACTATTACATAGCTTTGAAAGCAGACATTTTTGCGACTGTTTTAGTGGAACCTTAATAAAATAGTCTTTACGCAATAGGATATTGCTCAAATAATTACTTTTTTATTGAAAGCATCATTGTTTACGTAAAGATTATTAAAAAACTTTAACTTTAAATCAGCAGCGATTCCTGAAATTTCCAACATAGAAGATTTTTTTGAAAAATTAGGAAGACAAATCGAAAAAGCAGAACAATCTTCGAGACAAGATCTAAATAATGTATTATGTATACAAGCACAAATTTCAGTACCTGAAACAAAAAAGTGTATTAATCTTAGAGAAATAACTACAACTTCACATACCGCAGAAGAAAAACATATACAATATAAAGAGAAAATATTTTATGCAAATTACGTCCCACCAGAACAGCAAACAACGATTGATTACCCTGAAGAGAAACATGACTCCCTCTTTGAAATTATTGATGATAATTAAAATATCATGTTAGTATCTAATGATACGTCGCCGTCTATCCTACCTATGGCTGACAATATAGTCAGCAAGTTTTAGAAGATATTGATGTAGAAATAGAATTCATATCTGAAGAAACCGAACAAGAAATTGTATACCAGCAAAATGTCAATGGTGACACAGAAGAATTAGAAGCTGGATCTGTTCACATCGATGCAAAAACAGTTGCAGAAGGAATAGAAACTCCATCTATTAAAACCAATACAGAAACTATTGCTGAAGAAATAGACGCTGAATGTCAAAAAATAAAAAAAAAGTGAACTGACGGAAAACAGCGTAATTCGACATATTCAGGAATTCCCTGCTATAGAGTCTCACTATACTTTGTAATTAGCTTTTAAGTGCTTGCTTATTTACCTAATTTGTAAATACTGCTGTAAACTTCCCAAAGAAAATAAAATAAAAAATAAAATAAAATAAAATACTCAAAAAAGGAGCGCAAAATTTTATCTAAGTGAGGAGCTAAATATTTCAAAAATGTACAGACTTTACAAGATCTGGTTTTCCGCAAAAGATGAATATAAGGAATGCACAATGGCATCTAAACACCAATATGAAATGATTTTTAACACAAAATTTAATATTTCTTTTTTTTAGACCAAAGAAAGACCAATGTGAAAGATGTAGTATATACATAATCGCGGATGAAGAAAGAAAATCAGAGTTGAAGGATGACTACGATAGACACATAAAAGAAAAAGATGAAGTAAGAAAAATGAAGAACTTGGAAAAATGTGCCACGAAGCATCAGAAAAACAGTAGCCTGTTTCGAACTAGAAAAAGTGTTATACATACCTCAATCTGAAGTCAGTGCTTTTTATTACAAGCGAAAGTTTGCTATTTATAATTTTACAGTATACGATTTGATTAGGAAAAAAGAATATTGCTTTCTATGGAATCAGCAAATTGCAAACAGAGGTGCAATAGAAGTCGGCAGCTGTTTATGGCATTACATCAAAAATGAAGTAAAGGAAGGCAAGAATGAGTTGTCCTTTTATTCTGATGCGTGCACTGGCCAAAATCGTAATAGATTTATTTTTGCTATGTACCAGTATGCTTGTAAATCCTTAAAAAATATTATCACTCATCGATTTTTCGTTAGTGGGCACAGCCAGTCCGAAGGTGATATGATGCATTCATGCATCGAACGTGCCAAAAAACACCATATCATTTATAGTCCAGAGCAAATGTATTTTATAGTCGAAAACGCAAAAATTGAAGGAGAAACATTTCAGGTAAAAGAAATGAGTCAACTAGATTTTTATGACATCAAAAAATTTGTAAATCAGAAAGGAATGAACTAGACTCAAGACAATGAAGGAGAAAGAGTATATTGGTCAAAGGTACGAGAAATTAATATTAGGGCTGGAGAGGAGAATACCATCTATTTCAAATATGGGCTAAATGAAAAACAAAAATATATAAAAACCGACAAAGCTTCAGTAATTAGCTCCCGCAGAAGGCGAAATACTCTGTCAGCAGATCTGAACTTGCTAGAAGTTGCTTACTCTAATCCTATTCCTGTATCCTGTACCATTACATAAAGATTTGTTGAGTCTTTGCACATCAGGAACAATACCAGAAATTTATCAAGGATTTTACAGAAATTTGGTAGTCCGAAATCAGTGTAATAATGCGCAAGTTGAAACTGATGAAGGCGATGATGAGAATGATTAATTATTATAGAAATCAAAAGTGTAATAAGTAATGAGACTTTATGAGAGCTTAGTTGTTTTGTTTGATATCTTTATTCCTGATTAATTTTGTTACAAAAACGTTTGTTAAGTTGTTGTTTGTTGAATAAGTTGCTCTTAAGGTTTAATGCATTGTTGTATGGTGCCATGTCAAAACAACAAATAAGTTCCTAATAGAAATCGCAGTCAGGGTGTTTTCACATGGCACCCTAAAACAATAAATTACACTTTAAATTGTCTGTTTAAGTCTGGTTTAAGTACTACACTTTGCAGTTTATTGTTACAAAAATTAATTGTATCTTGGATAATACAATACTTTTATTTTGGCTTATTCAGCTGGCGTTAGGTAAAACATTGTTATTTATTTCTTTTAAAAAGTCCACACACTATGATAACTTAATATGATAAATCATGATTAATTTGATTGATTGTTCCAAAATATTGATTTATTACAGGTAAGAAGCTATTTTTGTTAAGAGATGTTTTGTTATTAGTTTTGATTTTTACTGTGATTTACAATTGTATTTTACCATTGATCTCAAGAACAGATACTGATAAATATGTCTATGAATAAAACGAGGCTTAAATTATATTATTTTATTAACCAAGTTTAATAAAAAAAAAATTAAAGAAATACCTAAATTTTTTTATGAAGTAACATTATCTTAATCGTAAAAAATAAAAAATAAATTAAGTTAAACTGTTAGTACCCCAACTCATACTTTACTCACATTAGGCGAATAACGTAGTAAGATTTCATTGCATATAGTGGCTGGATTCATGATAGTATCGTAATTAAATGTTGCTTCGCATTAATGGTTTAGTGTTTCGCTGAATAAAGATGTACTAATCGGTTGAATCCAGAGATGTACCAAAAGAATCAGAAGAATATAAAATCAATAGGATTTTTGGTTATAACATTACAACTCTTTTTATAAAAAAATACCCTATTACTTTGATTTGATTCTGGTTTTTTTCTGCTTATTTTGATATATCACACTCTAAAATTGACACAGTAGGTTCTTCATAATTACAATTTTTGCTTTTTTTATTTCTCCTGTAAAATTGACTTTTTGATAATGCGGCTTTATTCGGCCGGGGTAGCGATATATTGTTTTAAGTTGTGGTATTTCGAAGTTTTTTTCATATTAAAGTTCGAGTTGTATTGCATTGTAAAATTAGTGATGTCATGGGTTGTGTTGAAATATCGATACATTTGTCATTTTATTCATCAATGGTGTTTTGTCAAATAGATTTCCTTCGAACAAAATTTCGAAGCAGAAATGGATAGAGGCTATTGGTCAAGAAAATATAAACACACGACATAAAATTTGGTATGTTTACTCTGATGCATTTTGATGAAAAATGCTTCTACAGAACTTTCGATGTAACAAGATTGCGTGACTCTTTTGGTAAGTGATTTTTACATTGTAAATAATTTTATAAAGCAGAATAGTGTATTCTTCTATCTTATTCTGAATCCTATTATACTGAAAGTTTGTAGAAGTTGTATCAAAGCTATTAATATATTTTCAGCCTAATCAAATCTGTTTGAAGAATCAAAAGAGTCGGGAAATTACTAGTTCACTAGAGGTGCGTCAACATCTACTACGGTGAGGGTATGTTTTATAGTTGTCTTAGAAAAAGTAAGAGAATTAAATTGATTGTTTTTTACTGTTTGACTTACTGTACATAAGCTATGCGTGATATTACTTTACGTAGCTATAAAATTGCTATTAAACATAGCTTTAGTACAGTATAATAGTGATACAATTTTTTACACACATGACCTTATCATAAACTAAATTAAATTGAAAGTAATTATTGATTCTTTTGTTCATTTTCAGCCTATCAAATATTTTTCAACCAACCAGGCAAAAACAAATACTATCAAGTTCAATCTCTCAATAATCAATGCGATGGTCAGTATAAATAAACTTTATAATATTTGACTTAATGTAATATAGGCTAGGTTAATTATTATTAGTTTTATAAGTAGTCTTTTAAACCTGATCATTCCTTTTATTTTCAGATTCAATAAAAAAAAATTAAGTCTTGCAGAAAAGTGTTCTTAATTAAAGAAGAAAGTAAATTTAAACGAAAGGGTACGAAGACGTGATAAAAAGATTGCTATATTCGTTAATGTAATAGAAGATCTTCAAAGAAGAAAATCAATTAATATTGATGAAACTGCTATTTTGGAAGAATGTACAGGATCAAAAGATTTTTTGAAGAGGCAAATTGCCAAAGCCAAATCTCTATACCTTTGAAAAGTATGGCGAAGAAAACAGGAAATTCGCCCTTACTCTCCATTTATAATTATCAAAAACTTAAAATTTTATGAGGAAAACCTAAAACACTTGTTTACCACACCCTCGGACACTAAGTAAATGGTACCAACATGTAAATGTTGAAACTGGCTTTACTAAAGAATCTTTGGATCTTTGGAGATGGATGGATGGACTGCTTATTAAATCGATTATCAAGGTTATCTCGATCTTAGGTTCCGATACCATGCTTAAAAATTTGTGATACAGTATTGTTTAGAAATTATTTTATTAAATCAGTATTATTTAGAAATGAATAAAAAAATAATACTATATTTTAAACAATCAAACGTAACTTATTTTTCCTCCTCTCACTCCTGTATACCATACGTGTTTATAGTCAAGTGTAATGTAAGTAATACGTCAATAAAGGTAATTATTTAAGTAACTATTTTGTATGAAAAAAATGCATAAGTATAATTTACTTTTAATTAACTAGGTAGGTAGTTACTTACACTTGACTATAATAAATACAAGTGTGAACTCTCGTATTTATAATAGAAGGCAACTAACTTCTTGAGTAAAAGTAATTCAAACTTATACAATTACTTTCATACAAAATAATTGCTTAAGTAATAATTACTTTTAATGTAGCTTAAAATAGGCATACATAGACAATGAGCTGTTTTCTTAAAAAAAAAATGCTTTTACCTTTCAAACGGATTCCATAAGAATGAGTTTGATTATTAAATTTTTATGCTATGGCCGTACCTACGTGTATCGCCCCGAAGCTTCGGACAATGCCACGATACACGCAAGTGAGGCCACATGCTTTAGCGCGCTAACACTTTTGGTGCTTACTTCGGAACGATACTCGCAAGTGGGAAAATTTTTAACGTCTATCGTACGAACTGTCGGCCCGAAAGATCTGAAATACTATAATAATTATTTATCTATATATTAAACTTAATTAAACGCGCTAAACCCAATTACATAATCACGTAAGACTATTGGAGATGGACTTCGCACTACATTATGTAACCTCCCACCCCAATTGCCAAATAAATGCTTAAAAAAGCAAGTGAAGTAGTTGGTTTCAAATCCATTTCTGGGCCTAAGCCGGCCTTTTTTTGTTCTGAGGAGTATAAATTAATATTTAAAACGTATATTTATTATAAGTTTTAATTGTAACTATTTCGATATCAGCTATTCAATATGGTACAACACTAGGGTGAGCGGCCATATTAAGCGCCAAACATAATATAGGTATGCACGCTAATTTTGTAGGTATGGGTGGTCCATATATTTACAAGTCAATGCTACTGACTGTCTTCTGTCTTGTTGTCTATTTCCCATTCCAATCTGTGTATTTCCACGCACGATAATCTTTCTGATTTTTTTTATAGTGCGGGAATGTGAATACAAATCCGGATTTTAGTGGATAGGATATCAAAAAATTACCGTTTAAACTAATTAGTGTCGTTATTTATTATTATTGATATTGCTTCAGGCAAGGCCACCACAACCATGCCGCCGAAAAAAGCACCTGCTAGCAGCGGTGGAGCTAGCAAGAAGACTGAGCAGAAGAAGAAGGAGAAAGTTATTGAGGTATTAAATAGAAAATTGTGTTATTATTTTACTTATGGATCGGTCAGAGGGTCGATATATTGATTTGCTCGGTTCGAGATTGTTCTTCTGTAAGGTTATTAAACTACCAGCCAGGACTTTAGGTCCAGTTCCAAGGCTTTATGACAGGGTTCTAGTGCGTTGAGTAGGATATTTTTTTTAATAAAATATCCATAAAGTTTAATTAGTTCCAAATTCAAGACTGCGTTAGTCTCACAATGTATTGTCTCATTTTCCTATAATTGAAAAGTTAATAATGTAAGTTGTAACATAAATATACTTATTCTAGAAGAATATTACCTATCTTTCTATTCATTAATTAATGTAATACTTTCTCAAATAGGTTGAACAAAATGTTGTATATTTGTTTTCAGGATAAGACTTTTGGTTTAAAAAATAAGAAAGGTGCAAAGCAGCAGAAATTCATTCAGCAGGTTGAAAAGCAGGTGAAGAGTGGTGGCATCCATCCTGCCAAGCCTATGGAAGACAAGAAGAAAGAAAAAGAACAAAAAATGAAGGAACAGAAAGAATTGGCATTGTTGTTTAAGCCTGTACAATTTCAGAAGGTTGAGAAAGGTAATTCATACTTACTGGGCTTTTAATAATAATATAATAAGTTAATTACTTATTTTGTCCTAATAAAAAAAATCAATGGGCACTACACTTCCTATATTCAATTGACCCATTTTATTATGTATTGTAGGAACGGACCCTAAATCAGTGGTGTGTGCATTCTTCAAACAGGGACAGTGTTTTAAAGGTGATAAGTGCAAGTTCTCTCATGACTTGACTATTGAAAGGAAGGTGAGCTATGGATTTATTTGTTTATATTATTCTTATGCTGATAAGTTTCTTCTACTCATTATTTTTGCCAGTAAGGATTAAGTCAGAAATGTCAATTCCTATCCTTGGAGGTAAATTTATTTTAAATAAAAAAATCTACTAAGTTAACAAATTATAATACCATAAGTTATAATACTATACTTTTGTGGCCACCAGAGGCGAAAGTTCCGTACATACTGATTCCCATCAGCTTCACTTTTAGAAATCGCACCCCAACAATCGACCAAGCCGCAAAATCATTATGTCATTAATTAATGTCACCAATTAATTAAATATACCTACCTGGATGCCAGGCATAAGTACACAAAATGATTTAGTTACCTTTTTTTATTATTGTCTGAATTGTGTATTGTTCTTGGTCTTACTGGTAGCCCCTATTAATTTGTAGATCAATCTGGTAGTACCGTCATACCGAGGCCTTTATCATGGGGATCATGCTATCAGATTTTATTTGTGTTTAGTGCTCAATAAAGAACTTTATTTATTTATTATTCTTTAATGCTTTTTTATTTATGATATTGATAATTTCTGTTTATAAACTTTACTAGCGGCCGCTCGCGGTTTCACCCGCGTGGTTCCCGTTCTCATGGGAATAATGGGATAAAAAGTATCCTATGTTCATAACCAGGCTATGTACTATCTGTGTACCAAATTTCATCCAAATCCGTTCAGTAGTTTCGGAGCCTATTCAATGCAAACAAACAAACAATGAAATTTTGTTTGTTTGCATTGAATAGGCTCCGAATTATAATATTACTAGCGGTATTAATCCGTTCAGTAGTTTCGAAACCTATTCAATGCAAACAAACACACATCAAATCTTTCCTCTTTTAATATTATAGTATAGATAAGTAACTGTAAATCTGTAATAGGCTGAGAAACGGTCATTGTACGTGGACATGAGAGATGACGATGACAACATGGACAATTGGGATGAGGCCAAATTACAAGAAGTAGTTGAGAAGAAACACGGAGAAGGAAACAAGCAGAGGCCCTCAACGGATATTGTAAGTTGTCAGGGAGGAGTAACAATTTATTTTACATGTTTCTTTGTCTTTTATTATTTAATGGCGGTGCCTATAATTCGCCAGTATCCAGTTTTATGTGTGCTTACAGCTGTCTAAACAATATTTTCCTTATAAATAAGAATCTTTTTGTTAGTAAAGTTTATTACCTAGAGGGTGCTTTCTGTTGATTCTCCACCTGAAAATCAGCATTGCTCATTGTCATAGTCACAAATGAGCTTAGGACTAATTTGATCTAAATATGCCTATTTTAACTGGAATAATTGTGGATTCAATTTAGTGCCATTTTACTCTTCTTTTTTGAATTTTTAAACATAGTATGCACTCATTTTTGAGAAATTATATTTTTCATCAAATTGTAAGCATAATCCTCATTTCTCTTAAAATATTGTTTCACAGCCAATTAGTATAATTTATATAGAACTTACAATTATAACAATATCTTTTTTATCTTCTTTTAGATTTGTAAACATTTCTTGGAAGCAGTAGAAAAATCTAAATATGGTTGGTTCTGGGAATGTCCTGCCGGAACTAAATGTATATATAGACACGCTTTACCACCCGGTTTTGTACTGAAGAGGGACAAGAAGAAGATGGAAGAAAAAAAGAATGAAATATCTCTCGTGGACCTTATTGAAAGAGAGCGGGCGGCACTCGGGGTCAACCAAACTAAGATTACGCTAGAAACCTTCTTGGCATGGAAAAAGAAGAAGATTAAGGAAAAACAGGTGTGTACGCAATTTGGTATCTTTATCATAAAACGCACGCGGTTTCATTCGCATGGTTTACTTTTCTGTGGGAATATAACGGTAAAAAGTAGCCTATATATAGGTATACCTGTGTGTCAAATTTTATCAAAATCCGTTCAGCCGTTTTTGTGTGATTGAGTAAAAAACTTTCACATATTTATGATATTTGTTATTATTATATTAGCAATTAGCAATATAAATATATTTTTTCAAACATGCTTGGAAATTTGAGAATTATTTTGACAACCTCCTTCGAGATAAATCGAAATTGCTGTACTGGCCAAATATATGCGAGCAGTGGCCGGCAAAAGTTGTATGAAAATCCATATCTGTCGTGGTTTAGCGGCCAAATAAATTACATAGTAAACTCATATCTGTTGTGTAATTTAAAAATGGAACGATCTTTTACTCCGAAAAACATGGCAACCAAGGAGGTAATTTACCAAAGGTTTTATTTAAATTTTGAACTGGATTGCAAATAGAAAGCTGTTTAGTGGAAAGAAAATACAAATAAACACTTTAACGGGTGATTGTACTATTGAAATAAAAAGTTCTGCCTAGGTGCTACTTAATTTTAATTTCCGCGCATTATTTGAGAAAAGTACTACACAAGCCTTGGCCACAACTAGGCATTGATGGATGTATGTGGGCTGAGGCGAAACGTTCGTCCATCAATGCCTCTTTTGCTGGCTGCTACAGTAATGTACTATAGCAATTCTAATGATGGTTATTGTTTTGGTGTTTATCAGCCTATGGGACAGTTCAATCAATCCGAGAGGCAAAAGGCGAGCAATTTTTTCTTTCGCCTCTTGGTCTGAACTGACCCTATTTTTGACAGATAAAAAAAAAAGAGAAGCTTTTTAGTCATCATAAATACGTCAAAAGTATCAAGTATGTTTTATAGTATCGCCGCTATTATAGAGGATTATTATTATGATTTTTTTTTTTTTTTTGTAAACTTTCTTCTTCTTTCTTAATTAATGGCTTGCTCGCGATAAAATTCGCGAATGTTGCCAATGTCAAGTAAATATATTTTGTAGTATATAAAAAAATTGTACGGTAGATTGAGTTAAAAATGGAGCCTCACAACACGTGTTATTACGAAAAGAACTCGGGTGAATACTCGTAAACTTCTTCCCTGTTTGAATAAAGAAATAATTAAAGTAGAAAGTCAGTCTAAAACACTACATTTGGTAATATTAATTGGATATTTGTTTATCGTTAAAAAAGTACTTGATTCCTGACGCTTGATGTGTATATTTTTTTATTAATAATAGGAAACAATGGCCCAAGCGGAGGAGCAACGTCGCAGCGACTTCAAGGCAGGCCGCGCGGTCGGACTGTCGGGCCGAGAGATGTTCTCGTTCGACCCCGCGCTCGCGGCTGACGCGGACGATGGCGATGAGGCTGTCGACCTTCGCACCTATGGTGCAGAGGACGAAGACGAGATCGAGTATAGGGAACTCGACTTTGGACTCATCGGGATGGAGGCTTCCGAGGTGAGTCGGTCATTTTTCTAAAGACATATTTATAATTCAGAAAACTGCCTAGAATTAAAAGGTCAAAATAGGCTACTAGGCTGACCAACTGTCTTGTATTTTATAGGGTGTCCCGTTTTCAACCTATCATTTTGACCGTGTCCTGTATTTTAATAAGAAAAATACAGGACCATCGTCATCAGCCATTTTTAATGTCCCCACTGCTGGGATACTGGCATCACTTACGGATGTATAAGGAGAATGGGTCATGACCCACCACGCGGCCCAATGCGGATTGGTGGGTTTTAACGACTGCAAATGCAGCCGGGACCAACGGCTTAACGAGGAGCTCGAGATAGTACGTTTTTGGTCACTAATCCCGTGACCGACCATTGCGAAAGTTGCTTAACCTCAACAATCGCAGGCCGAGCCTACGGACTACTGCGTCAAGGGCTCCTCACAGGACCATAAATGGGTGAAAAACAAATCTAAGAATATATTTCTTTCCTTATATACTAGCGACCGCTTGCGGTTTCACCCGCGTGGTTCCCGATCCCGTGGGAATACCGTTATAAAAAGTATCGTATGTTCATAACCAGACTATCTACTATCTGTGTACCAAATTTCATCCAAATCGTTCAGTAGTTTCGGAACCTGTTCATTGCAAACAAACAAACAAACAATCAAATTTTTCCTCTTTGTAATGTTAGTATAGATGTAAAATTAGCACACAGGGTTGGGCACCCTTTACCCCTTGATGAGCTTTTTTTTCTAGTTGGGAAATGCTTATCCTTCATCATATCATATAGTTTCTTACGGGTAGTATTTAACCAATCGATTTAAAACTTTTCGAACGACAAAAATACTAAGTGACCGACTTGGTCGCCAATCTAACCTAACCTATTTTTTCCTCAACCAAACCTAGTATTTTTAACCGACTTCAAAAAATTCTTTTTTTATGTATGTACACCGATTACGCCGAGATTTTTTAACCAATTTCCGTGATAATTTTTTTGTTCGATGCAGAATCGTTGCCAATTGATTCCATAAAAATTTGGTTTTGTTTGACCCAGTAGTTTTTATGTTTTGAGCATTTTTATATGTTTCATATTTGTTACTTGGATGACATGATATTATCTACCTTTAAAAACTGTGAAATAAAAACTTTTTATAAGGCATTCTACTTTGCGGTCCTACTATTTAATTTTTCTTGCCTTGGCTTGCACCGACTCCAAAAGGTTTATTTTTTGCTTTTTTGTGTTTTGAAGTCGGTTTTAATTTTTTATATAAAAAGTTTTTTAGTCTGTCAATTTAGTAGTTATTAGCCGATCGGTTATTATCCTCTCGACTGTGTACTTAAAAAAAGGAACAGCCGTCAAGTGTGTATTTACAGGTATTTCCCGGCGTACCTATCGCTACTTTTTTCCATTTTTCTCGAGATCCACAATAGAAGAAGAAAATGTAATGACTGATTTTTAGAAAGACAATAAAATTTGCCATCTATTTTTTTTTTATGAACCACGGGGAGACTTAGCCTTCACCATACCTGGTGTTAAGTGTTGATGAGGCCGAAGATGGAAGCGAGCCTCTCCCGGAATCCTCAATCACTGAGGAATTTGCTATCTTATCTCTAACTGTCGGAACACAACAATGCTGAAAACATTATTGTTATGGCGTCAAACTTAGCCAGACAACGAGTCCTACCACCAACCAAACCGTACACAATATGTACCCCAGCTGGGAATCGAACCCGGGACCCCCTGGGTCTGGGACCAGTGCGGTGATTGTACCACTAGATAATATATAATAGACTAGGTAATTAGGTTTAATGTATGAATATTACACGGTTACAACCCGATACTCGGGTTCGTCGATCAACGAAAAATTACAAATTATGCGAAAATCTTTAATTTCAGTTTGTGATCATCACGTTTAACATTTTGTATATTTTATAGTGTTCGGAACAAATAGACTCGAGTACCTTTAATTTGATACCTTACTCGGCCGCGTACTACGCGCCAAAGTCCCTATCGAGTCGTCACAAATTTTGCGAACCTGAATTAAGTATATAGATAGATAGATAGATAGTCATGTGTAAAAAAGGGTGTTTAAATAAAATAAAAGTCCGTTTCCGTGGCAATGCGACACTACACACTTGACGGCTATTGCGAGTCTGTCTCATTGCGACCGTACCCATTTGAGAGGTTATATTTCGTTTCTTACTAGTTCTCCTTGTTACAAGATCTACCAGATCAAAAATAATTCACTTACATTTTTTTCTTTCTTTCCGCAGGCGGACGACACAGGCACCAAAGCATCTGACGACCGCCTGGAACAACTTAACAAAGGGCTGGAAAACGGTGACCACAAAGAGGGCGAAGTACCAGAGGGCGACAGCTCAGACCCCGCAGTACCTATCAACGAGAACCTATTCCTCGATGAAGACCTAGACGAAGAACTTCAAAACCTGGACCTTGAAGATGAAGATGAAGACTAGTGAAAGTGCACACACAGCAGTTAGATGGCGCTAATGAACTAAACTGTTGCCAGAGCCCTGCAGACCGACCGCCTAACAGTATAGCTTGTGCTATCGCTATAGCTATCAAACTTTATATTAACCGCCTCTGTGGTCTAGTGGTAACAACCACCGTATCAGATCCAGGGGTCCTGGGTTCGATTCCCAGCGGGGGTACATATTGTATTCGGTCTGGTTGGTGGTAGGACGTGTTGTAAGTCCGCCTGGCTAGCTACCACCATCTTATCTAAGTCTGACGCCATAACAACTATGTTTTCAGCATTGTTGTGTTCCGGCAGCTAGAGATAAGTTAGTCAGTACCTCAGTGGTTGAGGGTTCCGGGAGAGGCTCGCTTCCATCTTCAGCCTTACCAATACTTAACATCAGGTATGATGAAGGCTAAGAGTCTCCCCGTCGTAAACAAAAAAAAAACAATCTCTCATAAAACCCTTCAACAATAGGGTTTTTGACTAATTCCTACATATTTCTATTCATCTATTGGATTAACTATTGCATTTTTTGTATGAAAGTGATAGCGTCAGAGAGAGCCCTCGTAGGGGGTTTGAAAAATCGATAGCTATAGCGATACCAAGAGCTATACCGTTAGGCGGTCGGGGTGCTGGAGCCGTATTTTTTTATCACTCGAATTACACATATAAATACGATATCGCAAGATTCGCATGCGAATGTGGTGTTAAACAAGAGAATTCGCATGCGAATCTTACGATTCCGTATTTATATGCAACAGCAAATGTAATTCGAGCGATTCAAAAAATACGGCTCCTGGACAATTAAATATAAAACTGAAATAAATGCCTACAGCATATCAAGGCCGCTGTCCGACCGCCGGCGATAAGCGAGTAGCGAGTAAAACAGATGACAAGCGGCGAGTTATAGTTCTCTCGCTCGGCTATGAGCGAGTGTTTTTGTGCGGCGGACGAGGACTCGCTCCACTCGCTGCGCCGCATCTGTTTTAGGGCGTTTACTCGTTCGGCGGGGCTATTATCTACCTTCGCAACAGCAACGCGACACCAGAAATTGCGCGATAATTGCTTTACGTCACGTATCAACAGCACGGCCTCTACCGAACAAACGATGAACTACAATGTACATTCATTTAGTTCCTGTTATTGCTACCTAATTGTTTTTGGCGCTAGCGACATAGCAACACGCGGCGTCTCACTCTCGCACCTAGGTTGGAGCGCGAGAGAGAGACGCCGCTATACGAGCCATTAGCGAGCGATTAGCCAGCAATAAGTAATACCATTTTTATTTTGACTTTCCGCAGCGATTGCGCGATAATTGCAGTTTTTTAGGTAATAGCCCCGCGGCGTTGCTAGTTACTACCACTACTTTCATAATAATTATTATGTGCACTCAGATCCGCACTCTATACTTCAGCCAACTAAGTGAAACAATCCGCTCATACTTAACCTCAAAAGTAAGAAGTAAGTGTTGAAATTAAACGTTTATATCTGATTGAAATGTAATTTATTCAGAACGAGCAGTACACGGCTTCACAATTTCAGAGCAAGAGTGCAGGAAAAAAAATTGTCACTTTGACATAAACGTCAAATGAATTTGACGTAAGACAGATTAGTTTCTGTCACAGACATAGATCTAAATAGACGACGCAAGTACCACGATTTGTATGAAAACCGAGCGTGCCACTTTTTATGTACTTATGATGACGTCTACGCTAATAGTGATGGGAAATCTCTTTCCGTGCTAATGTTAAGTCGATCGACTAAAGTATTCTTTAGTCGATCTGCGTTGCAACATTCATGTATTTTAGATGCAAGTAATTTTAGTTAATAATGAATCGGTAAAAACTTTCCAAATCACAAAATTTTAACAAGATTATAATTCAAATTATTTTTATTTTTACTTTTTTGCATTCACAATGAAATTTGTATTACCGAAAAAAAAAATGAAGTTTTAGATAAAGTCGACCCGTCTCACAACTAGCTTCGATAGGACTCGAACCCACGACCTTTAAGTGTCCGGGCGAATGCTCTTTAAATACTTCATTTTAATTTTTTTTCAGTAAGGTTATAATTTGTATATTATCGAAGGTGATTATTTTTATTAGATAGCTGTACGGTTCATTAACCGCACAGGCAGTCTCGCAGCACAAAATATATACACCACTAAATTTTAATTAGTACAAAGATTTTAGGGGATGATAGTGTCCATTTAATATGAACAACTTTTACTATGGGACCAAGCACAGAATTGCGATAAAAAATCAGCTGTTCCATAGAAAAGTACAACATCGACTCCACTATGATGTATGGAACGCTGTTTTTTTTTCGCAATTCCGTGGTTGGCCAGTAAAAGTGATAGTAAAAGTTGTTCATATTGATGGACACTATCATCCCCTAAAATCTTTGTACTAATTAAAATTTGTAATTGGAAACATAACGTGCGTGGAAAATTAAACTACAAAAATAAAAACTGCAATCTTTAATTCACAACTAGTATTCTTCATAATGCAATACTGAAGGTAAATTGTACAAATTGAACTGGATTAATTATGATTTAAAATTAACAAATACGCCCATGCATGTTATTTAGGATCAATTAAAAACCAAAAAAAAAAGCGCAACATTTAAAAATCTAATTTGACAACTTTAAAACATATCATTATAGACTTCTCCATTGTTCATCAAACTATAGTCTTACACTTCACACTTAATCACGTCAATATATCAATAGTTGGATGTGCTGTTTTGGTCAATAGTCGACGCCTTTTCCCTTCAATAAAGCTGGCTTCATTAAAGTGCATTGACCAAATAGTACTATATTTGGTTGGGAACCAATCTTTATATCCCGTCGCGTCAATCCATTTTTCTTTTAAATTAGGATCATTCGGAAAACTAAAAAAAAACGAATGGTTAGTGTTATTTCAATTTTTTTTTATTTTACTGCCAACAAAAACTCACTTCCCAAAAACACGTGAAAATTAAACCGTTAAAAAACTGTATAATTAGTAAGCGTAGCGCAATGTGCAAGGACTAAAACTTTACCCCTTATCTAAATAAGAACACTCAGGCAAGCACCACCCTCCAACTGTTATGCAGTTTTACCTGCCATCAGCTTACCTAAATTACTTTAAAGAATACAACTAAAGGTTTATTCGTGCATGTGGTACTTAATAAACATGCTTTAACTCCTAAGCGTTAAGGACTTTACCTTCCATCATCAGCTCTCCTAAACAACCTGAAAGAATACTACTCTAAATCTTTACGTTTCAACGATATAGAAAATTATCCTCTAACTCCTAACCATTGAGGAGTTGTACCTTCCATCACCAGCTTATCATCATGAGATGATAACTACCAGATGCAAATACTTGAAAATCTTTAGAAAATATATGAAACACCTAAACTAACTATAAAATTTGAGGGTTTTTCTTCATTTCCCCTGGATCCCACCATCAGATCCTGACATGGTAACCTTGGTAACAATGGGATCATCTCAAAAGTAAACTCTTGCGAATAAAAAATAATCATTGAAGTAGATCAATAGTTCGTGAAGATATTGACGCGTAAAGCAGGAACAATCAGTGGACAACAAAGTGTTTTTTCAGGATTCTATAAAAACTTCTGAACCTTCTACTGTAATTTTTTCATGGGACCAAATAGAAACTTTGATCTATTAGATGAAACAAGAATGATCAAAATCGGTTCATAATTGGCGGAGTTATCGTGGTGCATACATAAAAAAAATTACAGACGACTTGATAACCTCCTCCGTTTTTCGAAGTCGGTTAAAAAGTTTAATAAGTAAGGTGTACATGCATTTGAAGTTTTTTATTGTGCAACGAATTGTCAATCCAATCAATCCTCTGTTTTAAATATCGATTAAAATTTATAATCGAGAAATGTGTTTTGAAGAGTGGACAACACTTATCGATTTAAATTTTGAAAAGCTACGCGTAGCGCGGTATAAAATGCTTACGCTGCTTCGATATTCATTGCCTATTAACGCAGTACATTAAATTTACCGCGCTAAGTAAAACCCGCAGTCTATTACGAATTAAGCGGCATAGACGCGTTTGTGCATTTTGTGGTTTCAATAACAAAATTTATTGATTTTAATATAAATTAAGCTTAAATTTATTATAAAATTACTTACCGGTGGAAGGAAACGTCTCCGTTTATTCGGTTACTCACAGATGTGGTGTTTTTACAGTTTTTAATCGCACAATTAGGCGTTTTTTCAAATTTTAGATAGCATTCCAGCTGGCTGTCACTGAGACAGCGGTCGGACGCGGACTGAGCCGTCATAAGTGTTTTTGGCTTATGCTGGGCACGCGAAGTAGATACAGTTGCGTCGTCTATTTAGATCTATGTCTGTGGTTTCTGTCTACACTACATACAAACGAACGCGGCAATTTCAAATTATTCTTAACAGTACGAAATATGTGAACCTCATTGATAGCTTATTGATATTGTTCAAGTTTGATTTATGACATTAGATGTCTGAAATATAATGTATTTGTGGAATAATTACAAAAAGTGTGCAAATGTTTGTTTACAAACTTTCTTTCCGTAAGATGACTGGAGTATAGGTAGAAATGTCGGAGCAGCCGGCGTGAGCTCTGACCCAGTGTGACCAGTTTAAATTTGACGGAAATTCCGAGGAACCTGAAAAATACTGAAGTACACCGACTTACAGAGGCCAAATATACCCATTAAAATACCGAATTTTTATACATTGTTTTATTCGTACATTATCGCAAAAATACATGTATTTTAACAACCTCTAATTAAAATGTTTCTATTACATAACTTTATTATTTCTCCAAATTAAACAGAGAAATACTGACTCCTAGCATACCTACAAAAATACTGATTTTCGGAAAAATCTACAAAATATTTGAAAATGTACTGTAAAAGTACCTATTAAAACACTGGTCACACTGCTCTGTCCACCAAGCTTTACTCGCCTGCGGTGAGACAGAGTGTCGCCCGGCGAGTGAATCTTTCTCGCTCGGCTACAAACTAGTAAAGCGAGTACTCGCCGGCGTTGTGAACAGCCAGCGATGAACTTACTATTTGCATCTCTTTTGTTTAAACGGCATGTGTTATCTTTTGTACGTTTCTTGAGCGAGAAAATAGCCCATAGTTACTCGCTCACTCGCCCTCGGTGAGACAGGTGCCTAAGCTGTCATGGTTGTGTTTAAATATTCGTTTTAGTATATTTATTATTTGTTAAAATCTGTCTAAATATCAAGAAAGGCGTTTGAACTTTTTTATATGGCGGCTGGCCTCGTCCAAGTCCGTAGTATGAGACGCCATTTTTTTTTCAAAATGACGTCGCACGATAATACCTTTATTCACGTTAGCCAGATAATTGGAGTTAAAAATTAATAATGCCGACCCAAAGTAAAGTATATTTTGGTTGGTGGTAGGACTTGTTGTAAGTCCGCCTGGCTAGCTACCACCATCTTATCTAAGCCTGACGTCATAACAACAATGTTTTCAGCATTGTTGATTTCCGGCAGTTCGAGATAAGATTGCCAGTTCCTCAGTGACTGAGGATTCCGGGAGAGGCTCGCTTCCATCTTCAGCCATAACAATACTTAACATCAGGTATGATGAAGGATAAGAGTCTCCCAGTCGTTTATATAAAAAAAAACTCTAATTATCTCATTAACCTGACGCTTTAGGGAATTATGTTGCATAAAATTTTTATTCATCTTAATGTTCCCTATCCATTTATATAGGATTTATCGTACGGCGCGATTTAGAAAAAAAAACAAATGGCGGATCGGCGGCGAGGTCGGTGGCAAAAGGTTCAAACCTTTATCAGTAGACTTGTCTTCTCGTGCAGCATTTGCATCGCTAGTGCTATTTATTAACGTGTACGTAACTGTTAATAGACTTCAAAGCGATATATGCGCTTTTTATGTTTGTCTGGCGTCATGCGAAGTTATTTTGATTACTATTAAATTAAGTATATCGAAAATATTTTTAATTTATTACGAACTCATTGCATTGACGACTGTGTAATTGTTTTCAGTTGATTACTATTTATTTGTATCAGTAATTTTTGATAGAAGAGAGAAGTTACTACATAACACACTGATTATTGCGATATTTATGTTCGTTATACGATACTTATGTCGAAGCCCAAATGGTGCAAAATTAAACGAACTATTTTCGGAGTAGCTCCTTTCATGTATCCATTGTATATTGTCCATAGCTCTTTTTATTTTACGTTATCTTTTGCAAGGTTAATATCTATATTTATAGCATGTTAAAGTCAGCCCAGTCGTCTAAAATACACTTTACACATAATTAGCCCGAAAATTATGATTTTGTAATATACGAAAAAATTAAATATTATATGTTAAATACTTCAAAATGTAAATAAAAATATGGTAAATTATGACGAGTTTTTTTATTTAATGATTGTTACCTAACAGCTCTATCACTGATCTTTCAATAACTTTTTCATATTCGGGTTCGGTAAATGAATAATGAAAAATTAATTTGGTGCAGACGACTCTTCATTTTTCATATATGTTAGCTAAGCACGCAATAAATTAGTAGATTGTTTACCAAGGGCTGTATGACACCCATAACAGTCGAGTGTTTTGGCGCCCGAACGAAGTGAGGGCGCCGATAGTTCGAGACTGTTATGGGTCCATTCACCCGAAGTAAATACTCTACTTTTCATTTTGAATATGAGGAAAGTAAAAACAAACAGAATATTCTATAAAAATATTTAATAAGCTGTATAGGCTTCTGTGCCTTTGCCTACATACCTTTGGTAAATAAAAGTCCAAAGAGAAACGTGTTATACTTCCCAGCAGCGCCACTAAATTGTACAAGTTTCAAATTAGTCTCAAATGAACAAGCATAAATTGTTCTAAATGGTCCGCTGTCGCAAAAAATTGTTCTAATGATAGTTTCAGAGATAAAAATACTTTTGTGTGGCGCTGCCAGGAAGTGTACTTCCTAGCAACCTCACGGCGTACAAATGTGCAAATCATTTTAAAATAACGGCCATAAATTGTTCGTAATTAGTTCGTAATTAAAAACCTCAAATATGCGTAGTTTTGCTGAAAAATATACTTTTATCAATTACTTAAATTACAGATAATAATGGTCCCTTATTGCAGTGGTAATAGTTCTTTTAGATTAGAAGAAGAGATCAAACACTCGACAACGCTTATGTAAAACACACTTATCTTACTTATCTTATTGGACGTCTGGCGTAGAGGTACATAGTCTGCCTTCTACGCACAATCATACAAATATTTGTGTGCATGAACATGTGTTTTGTCTTGGTCTGGGTGTTAAATATAAATAAATATATGGGATACTAGGGTAACGGATATAAATACATGTAATTATACATGTATGTAGTAGTAGTATTTATGAGTAGAAATATATATAAACGTTCATGACTCGGCTACAAATGTTCGTATTCATCATACAAACGTTTGCCCCTATCGGGATTTGAACCCGGGACCTCAGAACAAGCGACACCTTGAAACTGGTGTACGCACCACTCTGCCACAGAGGTCGTCAAGTATGTTTAATCTAGTATTTACCTATATAATTGCGCCGATTTTTATGTCGTTACCCATATTGCGCTGTTTCTTTTTTGTGTTTGTTACTGTCAGGAGAAGGTTCTTATAAAATAAAAAAATAAGAAAATAAATAAAAAACGCATGAACTTTGGGAATCCTGCCCACTGCTCTAACCACTGAGCTATCGATACTGATCTCGGTAACTCAGTAGTTATAGCAGTGGCGAGAGCAAAACAATTTTTCCCTTGGGCGATGTACTTTGAATCCCTCAGTGCGCTCAGGTTTGTACTCTAGAATCCCTCGCTATGATCGGGATTCCACTTTAAAATCCTTCGCTTCGTTTTGGATTCAAAATAGCGCCCTCGCTGTAAATATTATTGTACCCCCTTTTAATACTTACAATCTACTATAATAATGAAACCTTATTAGTGCTTTTGACCATTTGTAATTACGAATGCAACTTTATGGCGTTTGACATAACTGTCAGTTAGTTAAACATTAACCGTCAGCTATGAGACAGGATAATGTCTGTCGGGCCGGCTAGTTCAATATAAAATCAAGCTACTGATGTATCTTTAAATCATAGAATTAAATAAATAAATATTTTCATACAATCACACCAATTATATAGCCCTTGGACTTCTACTATTTAGTATTCTGTGCCCATAGTAAGTTTCATGAGAACTTGTGCTATGGATACTTGACAACGGATAAACATACATATATACCTATTTTTGTAAATACATACATAATATATATATTAAACACCTAGACCAAGACAAATAGACATGCTCATGCACACAAAATATTTGTCTTGTCCGGGGATCGAACCCGGCACCCACTGCATAGAAGAATATATGCATCTATGCACATAATATAATATCATTGGATCTATGTATAAAATGTCATTGGTTTTATTTTCTCAGTAGTTCCCAAATCGAACGTATCGACATATAATCATTACTTGGTTAGTGTTCCACCTAATCTATGAAGCAATAAGAATAGTATTATTACAAAAATCCTTCATTCGAAGTTAACTACTTTAACGTTCCTTCTCTTTGCTTCTATAGTACAATGCCATCTACGAAGCTTAAAAAATACTAAGATTATTTTTCGTTAAACTGTAGTTAGTGTGTTATGTTTCAGAATGTCCAGATTTATAATTTTTAATAAGTAATACAAATTTGTATGATAATAATATGATTAACGAAAATTATTTATTTACGCTTTTAAAATAAACATATTATCTATCATGCAATATATTCCCTAACCGAAAAAAATGCTGCTTGCGTATTTAAGCGATTGCTGATCGTTAATTTTTCGTCCTACAAAGATAACGATAAACTAGCTTGTTTCGGATGAGATTGGCATTTTTTTACAAAAGCGATGCGAAATGTTGAGTTGGTATTGTCAAGCGTTCCTTTTTACTTCCGAAAAACATAAAAAAAGCTATTACTAATTAACTAGTGTCGCAAGGCTATTTGTTGGGGTATCGCTTGATTTTAAAAGACCACAATACCACCAGGGGTATCGTGGGTCCGCAGTGGCAATGAGCGAGCATTATTATTAGTAATATATAAGTCAATGATTATTATCTATAATTTAAGTAATTGATAAAAGTATATTTTTCAGCAAAACTACGCATATTTGAGGTTTTTAATTACGAACTAATTACGAACAATTTATGGCCGATATTTTAAAATGATTTGCACATTTGTACGCCGTGAGGTTGCTAGGAAGTATACTTCCTGGCAGCGCCACACAAAAGTATTTTTATCTCTGAAACTATCATTAGAACATTTTTTTGCGACAGCGGACCATTTAGAACAATTTATGCTTGTTCATTTGAGACTAATTTGAAACTTGTACAATTTAGTGGCGCTGCTGGGAAGTATAACACGATTACAGGGCCCTTATTCTCTATGACCACTTTGCGATTTCTTGCTTCAAAACCACGCCAATATCGTACATGGTTACGACATTTTCAAAATTCGTATTCTCTATGACACTTAAATGAAACCGTGTGATATGAACGTGACTTGCGCGTGGTTTGAACTGTCAAAAATTCCACGTTTTCGAAACGCGTGGAATCAACGTGGAATCTGCAAGGAATCGTTGGGACTGTGAAGAAATTTATTGTTTTTGTGCTAAAAACTATTTAAATAAATCTATAACGTACCTAAGGCCAAAGGCCTTCTAAACACCATCTCTTTCTTTAAGTATTTCAGTGAAATTTAGTGTCAGCTATTTATATTATAATCTACTATTACTAAGATTTTGTAAATTTTGTATCGAATTAAACCACATGTAACTATAAAAATATTTTATTATGAACTTTTATGTAAGTATTTTGCACGCAACTACCGAAGACCATTCTTGATCTACACTTATGAATGAACTTGTGAATCACATTTTTAAACAAATTGATTTCAATGAAGTGTTTTAGTTTTACATCTTTTTTAAATCTGGAACAAATGCAAAAGACATATGTTAGGGGTTATGTAAGTAAATGAGATATTATAAGGCAAGTAACTTGTAACATTTTTGGGAGTAACAAACGATTAGGTACTTACAATGACAAATCGCTTCAAATAAAATACCGCCAAGTACATCAAAATTCTTCAAACAAAATATACTCGTAGGTACAATATTAATGTTTTGAAGTGTATGTATATATTTCCATTGAAATACTAAGTATTATTATTTCTTTCTTGTAATAAACATATAATAAACAGACAAAATTGAATCAATTAATTTTCATTGTAAAAATCGATAACAAGAAATAAAAAAGTAAAAACGAACGTTCAAAAACGTTCGAACGTTTTGGTTATGCTGCGTGTTTGTTTAAATTATTGAGTAATATTTTTTCTTTGTTATTGCTAAAATTGCATTGTTATGATATAAACGATTTAATATTAATATAAACATAATAAATCACGGTTAATTGTTAGTGGAATTAAATTTTGCAAGTAATAAATTTTAAATCTTAAAAGTTTTAAGTTTAGTTTTCGAACGCACTCGTGACTTCATAACGTACCAAAGACAATTTGTCTTGGAGGTGTCTTGGAGCGCGGTGGGACTTACAGAATAGAGTTGACCAGATTCCTTACCGTGACAAGATACGATATTGACGGGGTTTATGCGTGGTAAGGTTTAGGTGTGGAATCTAAGTGGTCATAGTGAATAAGGGCCCAGATATCGATTTGACATGACACCCCCTATTCTTTTTTCAAATTTATTACAGCCCTAGGGCCGCCACATATCACTTTCAACCCGCATTTTAGGCAAGTTATGAGTTACTTTCAGAATATAAGACATGAAAAGCTAATTTCGTAGTGCAACCTCTAAACTAAAAATAAAATAAAATAAACAATTGCATACAACACACCAATTATCTGGCCTGAGTTAAGTTTCATGAAGAACTTGTGTAATGGATACTACATAACAGATAAACATAATTATATACTTTTTGTAAATACATAATATACATATTAAATACCCAGACCAAGACAAATAGACATGTTCATGCACACAAATATTTGTTTTGTTCGGGGATCGAACCCGGGACCTCTTGCGCAGAATCGGTCTTAGTACCCCTGCGCCAAACAGGTCGTCAGGTCAACTTGGTGTGAGGTGTTATGGGTGAGCAATCAAGATAATTATTGAGTTTAGTAGACTTACGATTACGACTACTATGGCCATCCATCCTCAGCTTGTGGACGTCCACTGCTGGACATATGCCTCTCCTAGGTCACGCCTATTGCATTGTTTATAGGCTATTAGCCTACTGCTACCACGCTGGCCAGACGGGTTGGTAGAGGGTTTGTTTCAAGTTTTCCTTCTCTCGCACAGGTGTATCAATGCGTCGAGCTTACGACACCCCAGGCATGTAAGGGAGTGGTGACACTTGTATTCTTAGTGACGCACCACACGGCGCTACTATGGCCACAGAATACTAAATACTTAGTACAAAACTATGGCCAATGCAGACGAACTTTATTAGGGTAGTAAATAAGTTAGATCTCATTTTGATCGACGATCTCCGTGGTAGAGTAGTGGTACGTACACCGGTTTCAAGGTGTCGCCTACTCTGAGGTCCTGGGTTCGAATCCCGGTACGGGCAAATGTTTGTATGATGAATACGAGCATTTGTACCTGAGTCATGGATGTTTATATGTAATTCTACACAAAAATACTTATATATGTAGGTAAAATTATTTGTATTTATATCCGTTACCCTAGTATCCCATAACACACAAGCCTTACAGTCTTGGACGAATTCGTCCAAGCTTACAGTCTTGGACGAAGTGCTTACTTTGTGGCTAGGTTAAATGGTATGAGTGTAAGAAATATTTATTTATTTATACAGACTATCACCCCGTAATACGGGTCGGAGGCCGGAGGTACCTACAGCTTGAGAGTAAAAAGCAAGCAATATCAACATTACTGCCTTAGTAATAGGCGAGGACATGAGCGGATAATAACTCGGATGTCTTCGCAATTCCCTCTTTATTATATACAATTCCATAATCAACTTCTGATTCATACGTTTGTTTGAAAATGGCTTGAACACTTGTAGTATTTTTGTTCTGTATGTTGTTATTGTTAGATCGCCATGGTGATAACAAACAGTTTGATTAATAATAATGACAGATCTTTAACGTGTTTGTCAAGGAAAAGTGTTATTCAAAAACGTGATTTACATACTTGCTCAGTGAAAAGACAATTCAACACTATATTATTTAAGTCTGTTTTAAATAGGACAATGCCCATACTAGTCAATGATTTCACGTGGACGCAAACGACCACAACGATACACATCAAGGTACCAGTAAGCCCTGTGAAACATGAAAAAGTAGATATTTTCACAGCTGATTCATATCTAAAAGCAAATTATAATCCGTTTTTATTCGAAGTCTTTCTGTTACATGACGTGGATAACGCTAAAAGCAAATGCATTGTAAAAGAAGATATGATTCTATTCCATTTAGTCAAAAAACAGGAAATCGATTGGGATTCTCTGGAGAAGGAGTTAACCAAATCGGAAAAGTTGAAAATAAAACAGGATATTCTGGAACAATGTCAAGAGAAAGCGAAACAAGAGTCAGAGGAAAGGAGTATTCGGAAATCTCAACTGGACAGATTTACAGTAGAGAAAGCTATGGAAATAGATACGATACAACATAATCTGATGGATTCTAGAAGAGATGCAGAGAGAAAGAAAGCGATGGACGCCCTTGAAGAATGGCGCCTCAATAATGAAGAAAAAGGAAGCGAACCAAAATATGAAGGTGTATTGAAACAGAGATATGTGCCTCAAAATACTAACAGAATTTCATCAGGAGTTAAAATTGTTGAATTGCCTCCGTCAGACGATGAAAGTGATAAGAATAAAAAAGAACTAAAGCCCAAAATAGCTCCAAAATTACCGAAAAAGGTTGACAAGAAAATTGTGAAGTCAGATTATGTGGAGAAGAAGAAAGAAGAAGTGAAAGCAAGAGTATTGCCCAAGCTTCGGCAAACGGCGGAGTTGGAAGTTAAACATACGCCTCGGTCATTCCCCACACCCAGCAGGGAGTCTACCGCGCGGGAGGAAGAGGCTTGGATAAAGAATATCACATTAGCTAGGCGAGCAACAGGTTCGTAATATTTAGCTTTGCAACATTAGCTAGGCGAGCAACCGGAATTGTACCTAAGTATAAACATTTCTAATCGACTACTTATCTGGCCTAATTATTAGAAGTTGAAACATACCCTAGATAAGATGATAGTAGCTTGCTAGGCGGACAAGACATGAACTTAAAAGCTTAGAACAAATCCTAACCGAATCAAATATGTAATCGAACCCGGGGCCTCTGAGGTACCTATTCTAGAACATAGGCGGTTAGCTCATCTATAAATGAATGTAGTAAAAACTTCGCAAACCTTCTCTATGAATGTGGAATATCGGAACTGACGCGCCCTAGTGAAATATCTTGCCTACTTATCTCTCATAAGTAATCTTATAGCAAATCTCGGTAGGTACCATCTCTTCCACCAAATTGTACGCATAGGTATTTGTGTTTAGCACATAGTCCTATTATGTATGTGCCTTCAGGTTTCGTATCCGAAGATCTTCGGCCGGAGGAGCAAGACCCACAGTGGTGCAAGGAGAAAGGGGACGAGTTCTTCCGCTGCGGCAACTTTTTAGGCGCGATCAGTGCGTACACTCACGGCATCATGCTGTCGGAGAAACTGCCCAGTCTGTTCGCGAATAGAGCTGCTACTCACTTCGCGCTTGGTAATTTTAATAAATGCGTGAGTAAAGCTATTCATTTGCTCTAGCTAAAGTAGGATAGATACTTACTTAATTACTTACTTAACAGAAAATGAAGAGTAAATGCCTGTTCGTACTTACTTAACAGAAAATGAAGAGTACCTAAATGCCTGTTCGTACTAAGTGTGGTATAATCTTAAAGAAACAAGTAAACCTTATCGTCGACAGAATTAGAAATATTATAGTAGGTATATGTGTAGTGGCGAGGGATCGAAATATGGCAAAGGTGGCAAATATGGCAAGCCGGACCAAAAATTTCTCCAAAAATGCTCTTGACTGTATGGTGGCTCGGTGGAGTGGTATTTTTATAAGGGAAGCTGATGGGAGTCGACATGGGTGAACCCTTTGCCGCGGGTAGATAGGTAAGTAGGTACCTACTACCCACATTCAGAGGAGTATATCGCGTTATTTATTGTTTGGTCGATACGACAAACTTTTAATGTTAAATGTTGTTTTGAAGGCAAAAAGTTGTTTCTTTAGCATAGTTATTACAGCCTTTATTTTAACATTTTGTAGCTAAACGACTGCTCAACGGCGTTGGAGCTGATGGTGCCAGCTTGCGAAGGTAACCGCCGGAGTCGCGGCAAGTGTATCGCACGACGAGCGGCGGCCCTAGCCAGACTCGGCTACCTGTCCAAGGCCATTGGCGAGATGAAGGCCGCCGCCAAGCTGCTGCCAGACGACGAGAAAATAAAGAAAGACATCTACGATATGGAGCGCGCGTGGGAACAGGATCCGGATTCTGATTGAATTCTGTGTTTAGATGATCTGATTAAAGTATTTATTGATGGATTATTTTGTTTTATTAAGTCTTTTTTATTTTTCCAAACCTCAGGCGTCATTCCCATCCCATCTATAGGAATAGAACTTGAAATAAATTAATAATCATGTTACAAGAATGTATTTATTGACGTAGAACAAGACAAATCAATCAAATTCAATCAATGTCACAATCACAACCATAGAGGCAGGTCGTCCAGCCAGATATATAACATTCGTCCACATCCTAATAAGCTACGACATTTCCTCGATAAGTCGTCGTGGCTTCCTGGTGATGCGCCCACTACGCCTTGCCGGTGCTTCCTGCAAGACAGCCGTAGCCAGTGGGAGACCAGATGTCTCAGTTCTGGCTTGTCGTGGAGTGCTCGCTTCATTCTGTATGCTCGAAGAACTGGGGACGATGTGCTCCGTCACATTTGCACTTATATCAGGCGAGTCTTGAGTAGCCTGGCAGGAGGACCAAATTAATGGTTGGGTTAGCTGGGGCGTTGGGTGAGGCGCCCCTGGCTGATTGCCAAGTGTGGGTAATGGTGATCGCCAAGTTGGTGAATGAGGCGTAGGTATGGATGTAGGCAATGGGCGAGCATAAGGTGTGGACGGGTGTCCAACAGGTGTTGACGAAGGTAGTGGAGGAAGAACAGTAACAGTTGGGCTGTTTGGGTCGGCTAAGCGGGAACGCACATGATCTGCATGATATCTCCTCTCTATACCGTCTGTAGTGTACACAGCGTAAGAATACTTGTGCGTACGCCTTGATATTGTAGCAGGTACCCATCGGGATCCGTCTCGGGCGCGAACAAATACGCTGTCACCTGCTTTATAAGATGGGGTAAGTTTCTCAGACTCAATGTTTGCCTGTATCTGTTTGTGTTGTAAAGTTCTTTTAGGGTTAGGCCGCGCGTTGTCCAGAGCACAACGTAACCGACGCCCAAACAAAATTTCACCTGGGCTCTTACCGGTGGCACTATGAGGCGTTAAACGGTAGGAAAATAGAAAGTTTTCTAGCCTCCTTCTCAGGGTCATGCCATCGCTCGCACTTGATGACATTCTAGTTTTGAAAGTACGAACCAGGCGTTCTGCCAGGCCATTAGTCCTCGGATGATATGGAGATGACTTAATATGTAGGATGCCCTTGTCTCTGCAATAATTATGGAAATCTCGGGAGGTGAACTGTGTCCCGTTATCTGACACCAAGAATTGTGGAAAGCCAAACGTTGTAAATATAGAGTCTAAGTAGGTTAAAATTGAGGATCCTGGATCAGAAGAGCTCCAGGTCCCTCAATTTTACCATTGAAACAAAACATTGAATAGTGATTTAACCATTACTTTTCATGTTGCTTACTTTAAACTACTTTTTACCAATTAATTTAGTTAGTTTTTGAACGTATTGATTGAAGTTAACTGACCTATCGTCTCACTGCGAGGTTACAACAGTTGCTCGGTGTTTTAAATTAAAGCTATGTTCTTTATATGGAAAACAGCACACTTAGCAATACGTGCGTTATACGGATAACAATAGTAGGTACTTAATGATAATGAAGATGTAGCTTACACTTAACCTTTGATGATATAATTTTAAAAGGATGCTAGCTAAAAACTTATAAAATGGGTCTAAAAAATAAAACACGTTACTTATTATGTTAAATTTTATTTATGAAACATACCACTATTTTGTATTACAAACTATTTCTCTCAATAAGCTGCTGAATTTTTGATATTATATCACACGTGCTAGTGTAAATTTCATCAAACAACACCCCCTTCACCACATGTTGTACACACAATTCGGCTTTGCACTTGCATATCGTATCGTCTATACTATCAAATTTTTTCGCATCATAAACTTCAATACGTATGATTTTATATCCTTGCATCGGTGTCTTAATAAAACAAAAGTTAGTCGTTAAGGAATTCTCATCAGATCGTCGCTTACGAGACTCTTGAATGTTTTTATTTTTAGGAAGTTCGCTCAAATCTACAAAGTTGAATAATTCTTCAGTATCCTGCAATAAAATAAAGATATATTTAAGTATAAAAATTAAATACACAAACCACCTCACCACCTTATTTTCAGTTAAGTACCGAACAATACTTTATATTATAAGTGTAAGTAATTGCTACAAACAGTAATAAGTTTTGTAAAATAAATAAATACTTATATTATAAAATCTAATTAAATCACTAAAAACTTACCGACATAATTTATTTGGAATATCAAATCGTGCTGGTCTAGAAGTCTAGAGTGTAAATGGCGAAGTAGAAAAGTGATTGATTTTTTAAATATTACCCCCAATTTATACATATTCAAAATTAATCATAAAGTTCAAAATAGAATAGCAAAACAAGTTATTTATCGTGTTACCATATTAGGGATGACATACAATACAACACTGCATGAATTCTTCGCCATACATCTCTACCTAGGTAGGTACCCACATGATGCACGTGCACTATTGTAAAATAATTATTCTACTCGACTGTTAACGAAAGCAATGTTTTAAAAATACTTAAGTACAGTTAACGGCACGCAGGGATACCACAACAGGGTAATCAAATTCGATCAGTTTTATACTTAAATGTCAATATTTAAATCTTTTTAGGTTCATAATAAATTGCAGATTTTTGTCAGTTTTGTATAACTTAATGTGCTGCTAATAATTTCTTACAATCACACCAATAATATCCCCACGATAGTTTCACTCATGAAGAACTTGAGTTAAGGATACTAGATAACGGATAAACACACTAATATACTTTTTTTGTAAACACATACATAAAATACATATTAAACACCCAGACCAAGACAAATAAATATTTGTCTTGCCCGGGGATTGAACCCGAGACCTCTGGCGCAGAAGGCTGGTATAGTACCACTGCGCCAAACAGGTCGTCAGATAGTACGAATCTTAGTGTACCTAGTTAGTTTTTGTCACTTTAAATTATAATTGTTTTTGTATCACCACTCAAATACTTATTTAACAAGAGAAAAACGATTCTAATAGCTTTGTTTTTTATCGATCAACGTACGTAGGTGTATACCTCCCTCTATGACTGATGGGCATAACCGATTGCTAAACTGAGGATCACGGGTTCGATTCCGTAATGGAATAAAATATACATTTTATTAAATTATTAAAATCCTACTTAGTTTGTTACTCATTCACACAAAAACTCGCTTACGCCGCAGTTTGCGAATAGAGTTTAATTCTCAACCTTATTCCTATTGTATAAAAGCTATGTCTGAAAATGTAACTCTCACCGGATAGTAACGTTTGGACATTTGCAAACTCGCATTAGGCCCTCTGATCGGATCTGGATGAAATTTGCAATAGAGAACTGTGTTCCAAATTTCAACCAAACCAGTTCAGCCGTTTTTACATGATTGAGCAACGAACATCCAAACATCTTAACTTTCGCATTTATAATATTAGTAGGAAGTAAGAAGTCGGATATTGAACTCGACAAAGAATCGGACTACAGACAATAATAGAAAAAAAATCTACATTGGCTCGATCGGAATCGAACCCGGGATTTGGAGGTGGCTAAAGTCAGTGGTTTTTTTATGTTTAATGTTTATAACGGAGTCGAACCCCTAAATAAGGTCGCAAATCACTACGTTACATTTAGGGTACTATAAAATTATCATAGCTTGGTAAAAATCAGTCGATCAGGTTTCTACTTTTTACTTATCTATACTTTTTAGATATAAATTTGTTTTCCTGTTTACTTAAAATATCTAATTAATTTGTAAGTCACCGTATAAAGTACCTATGTCGCGAAATATTGCTTGCGAGGCACTGAGAAACTGAGATCCACATCAATCCATTTTAGGATTATTATAAAGTAAGCATTTTTTCTAAGTGTGCGTCCGTGTCGTTACATGAAGAGTATTGTGTGAAACATAATATTTAAGCCCATCCAACCTGGATCACCTCACATCCAGTTCTCCTGAGGGACCAACAACAACTCTACAAGAAATCATCAACCTAATAATAAAACAAAATGTGAGTACCTACCTACCAAGTATATTATTTAACTAAGTACCTATAGTCATTGCAACTAGTGGGTGAATATGACTACTGAACTTACGATTGCGGGTTCGATTCCTGCAAGAGGAAAATGTTTGCATTTGTATGTGCGTCCCATACAGTACGAAGTATTCATAGTTGCCTGGACCTAACCTAACCTGTCATTGTTGTATTAAATGAATAAGTACTTATTATTTTATTAATAAATATAATTATTTAAGTACCTATTCAAAGTCTGTGTACGGTAGTAATAGTTAATTGATAAACAATATAAGTACTTTATCTTCGAAGTTGTAATTATTTCAAATATTTTTTTTATTTTTCGACAGGTCAAATCATCATGTTACCGCTACTGCTGACACTCTGTTTCCATCCGATGAAGATGTTAGTCATTCAGAAACGGAGAAAGAAACTGCGAAGAAAACTGACAAGCCGAAGAAACGGGTAGCAGCGCCTGCCACCACCGCCCCCGCTACCGTCGCCGGTCCATCGAAAAAGAAGCCCAAGATAAGACCTGTTTCTATGCAAAGTGCAAGAGCTACCGCCCAAGAATTGTTCGGTGACATAAGCGACAGCGATGAAGAACCACAACCACCGCCCAAGCCGAAAGGTAAAACCAAAGCACCAGTTTATAACTATTACACACGACGATTGGCGAACGGGCACTCTCGCCAAATCAATGAGAACAAGAAAGGCTCTCATTATATCGAGATTAAGGTATACAAAACCGAAGAAATAGAGCATGTCCTGCCTTTGAATAGATGGCGTCATGCCATCGTTACAATAAAAAATAAAATTAATGAGGATAGTGACAGTTGGCGTGTGCTATCCCAATTAATTGCGGCAACGCGCAAAGATTTTAAAGACTGCCCGCCAACTTTCGTGAGCAATTATTATTAAAGACCTATAACAGTGTATTTGAATTAGTATTATCGTACTTGCATATTATATGTCTTTATGAAGGGCTGCCACCCAAAATAAAAAGCAGTTCTAACGAACATTATTATGAAACTAATTAACATATAACCGTTTAAAGTGTGTAATTAATTTCTTTGTATAGATCTATTTTTATTGTACTTAATCTATAAGAAATAAAATTATATATTATTAAGTGTAAGGTCTTTTTTTTTCAGCCCCATCCGACGAAATGAAATATTGTGAAAAATGTAATACAGAATTAACAAGAAATGAATATCGATATCATACCAAAAGTAATATACACAAATCTAATTGTTTATTAAAGACCGAATATAATAATATTGACATTATTGCTACTGCTTTTAAAAATCGAATCATGACATATCGTTTAAACCCCTCGCAGGAAGACGAGTACCATAAAATAGAGACGTTCCTGCAGGATAACAAACGAGTCATGATAAAACTGATCGATGAATCTGTAGCTAAAAATGTCTGTATAAAAGTTAACTTTGAATTGTTCGCTCATTTTATATTGTATAAAACAAATGAGCAACAGTTGAAATCATTTAATACAAAATATGAAATTATTTACAAAAATACTGACTTGAATATTTTTTTTATGAATATGATTGATAAAATTAATCAAAAAATTACAGAATTTGAACATTGTGAGTCTGGTTGGTCTTTTGTTGCGATAAGCCATCTAGAAATCAATGTTAACAAATATACCCCTATGAGAGGTGGCACTTATTTAGAATTACCTCCAAGTGTAAGAAATTCTAAAAGCTGTATAAATATAAAAAATTCTGACAACTGCTGTTTTTTATGGAGTGTTGTTGCGGGTATGTTTCCTGCCAAAAATAATGTATGCAGGCCATCTTCATATCCTCATTACTCTAGAGTTTTAAACATAGAAGGGATGTCATTTCCACCTTCGATCAGTGATATAAAGTTATTTGAGAAAAATAATTCTAAAATAAGTATCAATATATACGGTCTAAATAAACACATCGTAGTAGGCCCTTTGTATAAAACAAACACAAAGAAACAGAATCATTTTAATTTATTATATCTGGAAAGTGATGATAAAGCTCACTACTGCTTAATAAAAGACCTGGCACGATTAGTTCGTAAGCAGGTATCATTACACAAGAATAAAGTATATTTGTGTGATAGCTGTTTACAATTTTTTCCATGTGAAACAAAGCTTCATTCTCATGATTGCTCTAATGTGTTGACTGTGTTACCAGAAAAAAACAGTGTACTTAAATTTAATCACTATGAAAGACAGCAAAGAATTAATTTTATTATTTATGCTGACTTTGAATGTTTATTAATAGATCATAATGAAAATCAAACTAATAATACAACAACAAATAAAATTCATAAGCCTTCATGTTTTGCATATTATGTATGTTGTTCTCATGACGACTCCTTAAATAAATATGTATCTTATAGAGGCGAAGATTGTGTTGAAGTGTTTATCAAAAAATTAATTTTGGAAGTCAAAAGAATCCACGCTATTTTACGTGACAAAAAGGATATGCATCCTTTAACCACTGAACAAGAGAAATGTTTTCAAGACTCGAAAAAATGTTACATTTGTAAACAATTGTTATTCGATGACAAAGTTCGTGATCACGATCATGTTACTGGCAAGTATAGAGGAGCTGTGCATTCCCATTGTAACTTAATGCATAGAACCTGTCCATTCATACCGGTCGTTTTCCATAATCTGTCTGGCTATGATTCACATATTTTTATTGGTGAGTTGGCGAGATATGAAGGTACGATCAAGATTATACCAAAAACTAAAGAAAACTATCTAAGTATAACGAAAATTATTAAATCAGACGATAAAAATCACCCAATTCAAATAAAGTTCATTGATTCTTTCCATTTCCTAAGTACAAGCTTAGACACTTTAAGTAAAAGTTTATGTGAAAAAGATTTTGTACATTTGTTTTCAGAATTTAATGATGAATTTAAATGCTCTTTATTGAGAAAAAAGGGTGTCTATCCATATGAATACATGGATTCGTGGTCAAAGTACGATGAACCACAACTTCCCTCGAAAGAGCATTTTTATAATAACTTGAAAATGAATGATATATCCGATGAAGAGTATAACCATGCGAAAACTATTTGGAAATATTTCAATATTCATTCACTCGGTGAATACACAGACTTATATTTGAAATGTGATGTGTTATTATTGTGTGATATTTTTGAAAAGTTCCGAATGTTATGTTTAATATTTTATAATCTGGATTGTGCGTATTATATTACCGCACCAAGCTTAAGTTGGGATGCAATGTTGCTCTATACAGGTGTCCAACTCGAGTTAATTAGTGATTCAGAAATATATCAAATGCTTGAAAAGGGTGTACGCGGAGGCTTGGCACAATGTTCATATCGACATGCTGTAGCCAATAATAAGTACTTACCGGCATTTGATGACTCGAGACAGTCACAATATTTAATATATCTTGATTGTAACAATCTTTATGGTCATGCTATGACGAAAAAAATGCCTCTTTCAGAGTTCAGGTTAATGTCAATGGATGAAATTAAATGTTTCGATGTAATGAGCATATCGGATGATGCTGATTACGGGTATATTTTAGAAGTTGACTTAGCCTATCCTGATAGTTTACATGATTTGCATAGTGATTTACCTTTCGCTCCGGAAAAACTTATTCCACCAGGAGGAAAAACATCAAAGTTGATTGCTAATCTGTACCTACAACAAATACAACTATGTAATTCACTATGTTCATTTAAAAGAATGCATTAAACATGGACTAATTTTACTTAAAATACATCGCATTTTAAGTTTCCGTCAGGATAACTTTTTACAAAAATATATTGATTTAAACACACGATTACGTCAAGCTTCAACTACTTCATTTCAGAAAGATTTTTTTAAACTATTAAATAATGCAATATTTGGGAAGACTATAGAAAACAAACGTAAACAAGTTGATGTTAAGTTAGTAACAAATTGGAATGAACATTGTAATAAAACGAATAAACATTTGGGCGCTGAAAAATTAATTACACGTCCGAATTTAAAAAGTATAACAGTATTCAACGAAAACTTTATAGCTATACAACTAAACCGTGAAAAAATATGTCTTGATAGACCGATTTATATTGGCTTCACGGTATTAGAATACGCTAAACAGCATTTGTACAATTTTCATTACGATTTTATGAAAAGAAAATATGGTGAAAATATTAAACTTTGTTATACAGATACGGATAGTCTTCTTTATTTAGTGCATACTGAAGATATTTATAGAGACATCAAAGATGATATAAATAACTTTGATACGAGCAACTTTTGCACTGAGAATCCGTATGAAATGTCTAAGGTGAACGCTAAAATACCCGGTTTATTCAAAGATGAACTTGGTGGTGATATAATAGTTGAGTTTATCGGGTTAAGAGCAAAACTTTATGCTTTATCATCGATGAAAACAAAAATAATGAAAGCTAAAGGAATATGTAAATCAGTGACATGTAAATTAAAAATGTCACAGTATGCTAAAACCTTGTATAATAATACTAATTTTACATGTAAAATGAGTATGATTAAATCAATTAAACATACTCTGTATACTCAACAAGTAAATAAACTTGTATTAAACAGATGTGATGATAAAAGGCAAATCCTTTCAAATCAAATAGAGACACTGCCTTGGGGTCACTATAGTTCTGATTTTCAAAATCTGTAAGCCAATGAGTGGGGCTTAGAATAAAATAAAAATTAATTTATTATGATGTAAGTATAATTAAAAAATTGTGTATATTATATAATATGTTGTAAAAATATTTGTTCTATTAAAAAAGTTTTTATGGAATACAGATAGCTTTTAAGTTATATACGAGTATACCAATGTTTAAAATCAAATTAAAATTATTTTGTACCTACCTATCTATCGAATTATAGTACTTAAGTAATTTTCTAATTTTAATATGGATTCATTTAAGTATTAATAATAAATAGTTGATAACGATAAAATGTATAAATGAAATATGTTTTATTGAAAATATATAACAGTATGTAACTAAAATAATTTATTATTTAAAATGTCCCATAACATAATTACCTACGCTGAAATAAAAGCACTGCTTTAGTATTGTATTTATTGCTAAAGCACCTGATGCTGACTAGTACGATTCAATAGGTAATTCATTTAAATATTGTATGTGCAATGTTTGAAAATCATTTTATTGATAGCCTTGAAACAAAACAGTCAAATTAAAATAACCAGATATGAAATTTTTAAAACAAAAACAGAGTTTAAAACTAGAGCGCATCTATCTTACCCCATTAAGTGAATGGAAGCGTCATGGCAATTTATTACCAAATAGTATACGTTGTCTTGTTTGTGGTCCATCAAATTGTGGGAAGACTAACTTAGTTATTAGTTTATTATTACATCAGGATGGTCCACGTTTTAGTAATGTTTATGTGTATTCAAAGTCTTTATACCAACCTAAATACATATATTTAGAAAATGTATTAAATATAGTCCCTACAATTTCCTATAACAAATTCGATCACAACAGTGACATTTTAAGTCCACACGAAGCCTTACCCGATTCAATAATTATATTCGATGATGTTGCCTGTGAAAATCAAAGTAGCATCCGAGATTATTTTGCTATGGGTCGCCACAAGAATATCGATTGTTTTTATATAAATCAAACATATACAAAAATACCCAAACAACTTGTCAGAGACAATTCAAATCTAATAATATTATTTAAACAAGATGATATCAATCTAAGACACGTTTATGATGAGCATGTAGGGTCTGACATGTCATGGCGACAATTCCGTGATATGTGCTCAGTTGTTTGGAATAAACCTTTTAGATATCTTGTTATTAATAAGGATTGTGAACGTAATAAAGGCTGTTACAGAATGGAATTTGACACATTTATAGTTGTAGATTAAAATACATAAGAGATTGCTATATCATTGATGAATCACTTTCATTTGTGATATAGAACTGAGTGCTATAATTTATAAAATGGAAAAACACCTTAAAAAACAAATTGTAAAATCTGCAGCAGCTGTTAAGAGGAAGGTTGAAATGTTAAAGGATGCAAAAAATACAAATAATGTGGTCTTAGAAACAATATTTAAACCCATAATTAAGCCTCTAAACCTGTTAGCAAATAAAAATGATAAAAAGAGTCCAACGGAAAATTTGGAACACAAACCAATAATTAAAAAGACTAAAAATAATGAAAGTGTAACATCGAATTCATCTATTGAAGATTTTGATGAATCTGTTTGTGAAGAAGAAGAAGAAGAAGAAGAAGAAGACGACGATGCTAAAAATGAAAAACCCTATGATAAAACCTTAACTATATCACCTTCTGAAAACCACAATGTTAGTGATGGCTCATTTAAATCCCTCCAATCATCACCAAACGTTTCAAATCCATCATTATCATGGTCAACATCATCTGAAGTAATGACTAACATCCCATTTGGAATAAGAAATGAACGGGGGAAACTTATGCTTGGTAAAACTCGCGTTAACGATGATGGCAGGATTCTGAAAATAGGAAATAAATATTTTGAGAAAACAGTTGGTTTAAAAGAATTGTTGTACAAAAAGAAACCTAATCTAGATTTAATCACAGATGAGGATATGCATAATTATAAATACCTTCTCATTGATACCAACGCACACAAGCGTAGTTATGATCCATCCAAACCAATCAACAGCAACAAGGGATTTAAATATATGAATATAATAAAACCAATGTTTAAATTTTCTAGAACTATTACTACTAGTTCGGAGAATCTTCCGCACGGAAAAGGCATCGAAATTTTAAAAAAGGTTAAAAAGAATACGGACTATATTTATTGGGATGATCCAAATGAGTTAGTAGAACGGTTAAAACTATTATATGCATCACGAGATGCTGGAAACACAGGATTAGATAATGAAATTATCACAATCATCGAAGAACTATACGAAGCTGGCATCATTAAGAAATATAAGTAACATGCAGCGTTAAAAATGAACAGTTGACTTACAGTAAAGATCAGACAAACACTGCAATGAATATAGATAAATTTGGTAATCACGTTCATAAACGTTTACGATTATCAGAATACATTGATACCTTAGACAATACTTTAGTTAAGTCGGAAACAGGTGACTACGACTTAAAATCATCAAAATTAAAAGGTGTATCATCTCCTGAGAATGACGATGAAGCTGTAAATAAAGCATATGTGGATGAAGCTGTTCAGCAATTGAGACATGAAATGAAAAAAAATAATAGTGAAGTTAAAATTTACCTCAATAACTTGGAAAAACTAACTAGTGAACGTTTAAGTACTTTATTTTATTCAAAATCTGAAATTGATAATTTGATTGAATCATACAAAGTTTAAAAAATGAGCAAAAGAGACGTAGTCGACGAACTCCATAGATCAGCAAGGAGAAATTTTCCTCGCCGATGCACAATCATAAAAGGAATAGATGATTTGTGGCAAGCTGACTTAATGGACTTTCAAAAGTACTCACATTTCAACAAAGGGTATAAATACATTTTAGTAGTTATTGATGCTTTATCAAAGTTTGTATGGGTTAGTCCTTTAAAATCGAAGGAGAAAAAATGTGTTACACATTCAATGCAAAATATATTACTAAGTTCATCTCGAAAGCCTGAAAATTTACAAACTGATTTTGGTAAAGAGTTTTATAACGACACTTTTAAACAACTAATGAATAACTATCATATTAACCATTATTCTACCTACTCGGTAAAGAAGGCGTCCATTGTAGAACGAGTAATCAGAACATTAAAAAGTGACCTTTTTAAATTGTTTAGCCTACACGGTCAATATAAATGGGTAAAAAAAAATTTGGAAGACGTCGTCCATTGCTATAATAATACTAGACACCGAATAACAAAATTTAAGCCCTTCGATGTAAATAAAACAAATGAGATGGAGGCCAGATCAAACATTATCAAATCTCAAAGTAACAAAACTGGCAAAAAATCTAAGTTTCAAGTTGGTGATCACGTTCGTATAAGTAAACATAAAGGGGATTTTTACAAAGGTTATACATCTAATTGGTCGACGGAAATATTTAATGTGATTAAAGTCAATCACACAAACCCGCCAACTTACCACTTAGAAGATAAACATAAACAGAAGATTTTAGGTTCTTTTTACGAATACGAATTACAGAAAACAAAGTTTCCGAACATATTTCTAATTGAGAAAGTTATTAAAAGAAAAGGAAATAAACTTTATGTAAAATGGTTAGGTCTTAGTGCTGACGAGAACAGTTGGATTGACAAAACTGCATTGGTGTTATAATATAAATAAAGCGTCTTTATTAACACATTCAGTTCATTTGCATCGATGAAGGAAGGAAGCGGTATTGTTAACGACCTAATAAATAATATACCGTTTGAGTTACACTTACCCGGATATCAATTCTGCGGTCCTGGAACAAAATTGACAAAACGACTGCAGAGGGGTGATCGAGGTATAAACAAATTGGATGAAGCTTGTATGTACCACGATATTGCTTATAACAATAGTGATTTGAGCGTTCGACATAAGGCGGATTTAGAACTTTTGAATATGGCTAAAAAAAGATTAAAAGCGAAAGATGCTGGACTGGGAGAGAAAGCCGCTTCATGGATAGTAAAAAAATCAATGAAAGCAAAACTTAAAGCTGGTGCAGGAATGGGTTCTTTTATGACAAAAGTGAAAAAAATACAATCTCAAATAAAAAAAATAAAATCTAAGAACAATCATGCAGCTATAAAGTGTGCATATGTTGCTGCGAGAAAACTGTTCGGTGATAAGAAAGGAATACGTATACCACGCTTTATTCCTATTCCAAAAAGCGGTGGGGTGCTACCACTCATTCCGATCTTTGCTGGATTATCAGCTTTGGGTGCATTAGCTGGAGGTGCTGCAGGTATTGCCAAAGCAGTTAATGATTACAAGGCTGCTGAAAAAAATCTTAAAGAATCCCAAAGACATAATAAGATTATGGAAGCTATTGCTCTAGGAAAAGGCGTGTATGTAAAGGCTCATAAAAAAGGAGCTGGGTTGTATACTTCAAAAAACTAATTAAGCGGCTACCCAGAAGAGCACTCACTAATGTAGATATAGTTGAACATGCAAAATACATTCCTTATTTTCGAGGTGTTTTTATGAGAGACACATTACCATCGAAACCTAGGAAAATAGAGTGTGCTATTCTAAATTTGGATAGTTCTGATAATCCTGGAACTCATTGGGTAGCCTACGTTAAACGAAATGATTACTGTGAATATTTTGATAGTTTCGGTAACTTAAAACCACCTTTAGAATTAATAAAATATTTGCAACACATGTCTATAACCTATAATTACATACCGCATCAAACATTTGGCACTATTAATTGTGGTCATCTTTGTTTAACATTTTTAAGAGACTATTGGAAAAAACATTTATATAAAGAAAACATTAGAAATCGAAGTTAGTATAAATATGTCTTTCACCGTATCGATAACTGGAAGAGGAGCATCTTTGACAACAAACTACTCACCAACTTTAGAATTATGTGGAGAGTATGAGTGCGGACTTTTATATTTTTCTACTTTTAACTCTATTCCAAATATAGACGAAAAAAACAATAAGTTTTACTATGGTAAGGACAAAGTTATCAAAATACCGGAAGGATCATATGAGTTTCAAGATATTAGTGATTTTATAAAGAATAATGTCATTAATACTACATTGAAAATGACTTGCAACAATAATACTCTGAAAACTCGTATTTTCTGTTCTGAAGATGTTCACTTCAACAAAAGTGATTCACTCGGAATTTTTTTTGGCTTTGGTATGGAAACAGTAAAAGCTAATATAAGTACTGAGTCACGGTATCCTGTTAGCATTTTATCAACACCCATCATACGCATTGAATGTGATGTGGTTAGTGGATCATTCGTGAATGGAAGAAGAAGTCATATAATTCACGAATTTGTGTTAAGTGTACCACCTGGTTATCGAATAATTGATATACCTAAAAATATAACCTATTTTCCAGTTAACCAAAGTTCAATAAATACTATTAACATAAGGTTATTAGACAGTGAAAATAAGAAAATCAATTTACGTGGTGAAGAAGTACAGCTATATTTACATTTCAGAAAAAAATGTTAAATTTCAATAAAAACCCCTCTCCGTCTTGTATTCAAGTCAGTTCTCAAAGATCAGTTAGTAAACGAACACCGTTTCAGCTAAAAAAGAAACTTACTAAAAGTAATAAGGAATTTCTGAAGCTGGTAGGTTTATTAAAATGAATATTTTAAATATAACTCAGCCAGCATCTTACGATAACAGCGTTGAAAGTTTCGAATATCATTCATACAAACCATACGTGACAAGTTTCAACAAGAATGACGAAATACGCATACCTATTAATCAACAAGATTTGTATTTGCTACCATCACTCAGCACATTGTATATAGAGGGTACAGTAAATGTGTTTAAGAGCACCGCTACTATTAAGGAGAAAGTACCAAGTGTGGATTTTGTAAATAACCCTGCGTTATTCTTGTTTCAAGACATTCGGTATGAACTAAATGGTGTAGAAATAGATAAAATTAAGAATGCAGGCATCACTACTACTATCAAGTCTTTGCTATCATTGAATGAACATGAATCCAAAAGCGCAAAAAATTGGGGATGGTCGATTACTGGTACTACAAATGACAATGGCGGAGTGTTTTCCGTTTCAATACCATTGAATAAAGTATTAGGTTTTGCAGAAGATTATGAAAAAATCATCATTAACTGTAAACATGAGTTAGTGCTATTGAGAAATAATACTAATCTCAATGCCTTAAAATTGAAAGCAGGGGAATCAGTGGAGGATATAACGTTAAGTAAAATCATTTGGCGAGTTCCGCATATTAAAGTATCAGATCGTGAAAGAATTAATTTATTAAAGCAATTAGAAAAGGATCGGGCAATAACACTAGCGTTCCGTAATTGGGATTTGTATGAATATCCATTACTCCCTAAAACACGTAAACATACTTGGTCGATAAAGACATCAACACAAATTGAGAAACCACGATATGTTGTTCTTGGTTTACAAACCAACCGTAAAAATAATGCTGAAAGATCAATGGCAGAGTTTGACCATTGCAATGTACGCGATGTAAGAGTTTTTTTGAATTCATCGTATTACCCCTATGAAGGGCTGAATGTTAGTTTTTCGGAACAAAAGTTTTCATTAATATATGAACAGTACGTAAGATTTCAGCAGTCTTACTATGGGCGTCGAGCAGAACCGTTGATGAGTTTGAAAGAATTCAGAGACGTTGCTCCTTTATTTGTGATTGACTGTTCTCGTCAGCACGAAACACTTAAGGGGTATATAGATGTGCGAGTTGAAATCGAATCAGATATAGAAATCCCTGATCAGACCACCGCATATTGTCTCATACTAAACGATTGCATATTCGAATACAAACCACTAACCAGCATTGTTAAGAAAATATCATGAATATGGATACTATAATTGTAGACTTGCAAGGATTTAAAGATTTTGAAAATAAGTTTATTGTTAAAGAGCTAGCAATAGCGCATAAGGAGCACACGCAAACTTTTCTCATTAAGCCACCCTATGCTTTTAAAACACTATCAAATGAAGAAAAGAAACAAATACGATGGTTGGAAAAGAATCGTGGGCTCACTTGGAGTGAAGGATACATTGATTATTTTGAATTCAGAAGGGTAGTGGTTCCATATCTGAGAAACAAAAAAATATTATTAAAGGGTTTGGAAAAAGTAAAATGGATTCAAGAGTTATGTCAAAATTGTGATTTAATAGAATTAGGTGAGAAAGGGTGTCCGAACTTCAAAGAATTATATAACGATTACAATAATTATAATGAAAATGAAAACAAAGAAATAAATTGTGTTCACCATAAAAAAATGTGTGCTTTAAAAAATGTGTTATGTCTAAAAATGTGGTGTAATAATAATAATAATAATGCGGTATGAATTTTTAATTATTACTGTTTCGTTAATAATATGTACCTAGTATGTGAAAATCAAATTACCGTATAAAAGGCTACACCAATTTTTTATGTAACATTTGTCTCTCCAAATTGTATTGTGAAGGTCCTTTTTGCACTAACCTATCCACAACATTATCATGAATGTGATAGTAGATGTGCAAGGATTTAAGAACGAGCTCAACCAGTTTATTCCAAAAGAAATAGCAATTCTATGGAAAAGTCGATTATTGGTATTGTTAATAAAACCACCATACCCATTTTATGAACTGACAAAAAAAGAACGATTAGAAGTAGCCAGTATCGAAAAAACTAGAGGAATATATTGGAATGAAGGAGTCGTTCCATATTCTAATTATAAAGACTGTATAAACTACTACTTAAACAAAAAGTGTTGTATTTTGACTAAAGGTTATGAAAAAATGTTGTGGATCAAGGAGATGTTTAAAAACGATAACTTGTTTAATTTAGAAGATATTCATTGTCCTAGTTTTTTAACACTGTATGAAAAATATACTTCATCGAATATCGTGAGTTGTATTCATCATGATAAAATATGTGCTCTAAAAAATGTATTTTTTTTGGATAAATGGTGTAGAGAAAATAATGTTTTAACGTCTTTAAGTATATGAATTAAATAATAATGTTATTATTTTAATAACAATGATTTCTCCTTTTATTCTTACTTACTAGATATAACCCCATGGGTAAACATTTAATATAGGTAGGTACATGGTACGAGTAGTAGCACTTATAAGAATTTTTTATAAGTAGGTACCTATGTAATACTTGTGTAAGAATTTTAAATAAAAAATACATATAAAACATATTACTAATAGTTTTATTTACCTACCACCTTCCTGAAAAAAGACAATCCTTTGCTTCACAAACTTATTTTTCTTTGTTGTTCTATTAATAAATTACAAGTAATTACTTGCATCAATAACAGTAGTGCATTCCTGATTGTCATGTGATACTCGTAGATAACTTATTAACAAATCACGGTTCGGTTCCAAGCAGACACTTCCGTTACGTGTGTGCTGGTCGGTCGACTTCTTAGCTTACTGCGACACACATACGCAAAAATAAGGCAGGTGTCGTTGAAAATGAGTCTACATCTTGCATTATTATGTAAAGATGTTAAGTAATGGTTGAATAGTGTTGTTTCGATGGAAAAAATGAGGGTCCTGGATCTCTTCTGATCCAGGATCCTCAATTTTAACCTACTAGTCTAACTCTTCACACAGTTTGTTTGTTGTTATTTGATTCATGGGCTTGATCTCAATCCATTTTGAGAGTGCATCTGCTAGAACAAGCCAGTATTTACCTTCAAATGGTCCCGCAAAATCGACGTGAAGTCTTTCCCATGGGTTGTCAGGGACGGACCAGGAGTACACAGGCAATTCAGGGTTATTTGGCCGGTTTTCTTGGCATTTACGACAGTATTTGATATAATCTTCGATGTCACTGTCGATCGATGGCCACCATACGTAAAAACGTGCGAGTGCTTTCATTGCACAAGTCCCTGGATGTCCGGTGTGCAGGTATTTCAATGTAGCCTTCCTGAGCGTATTTGGAATGACTATTCGACCCTGCCACATCAAAATCTTATTTTCGATGGACAATTCGGTGTATTTTCGAGCATAAGGTCTTAAGGTGTCTGAATATGAATTTTCCCGCCATCCTGTCTTAATGTTCCCCGATACTTGTTTGAAAATAGGATCCTTCCTTGACGCATCCCTTATTATCTCTTCTGTCAGCGCTATATCTGAAATACTGTTGTGGTTTAGTTGAGCTATTATTCTGTGTACTGTCAATTCTACACGGGACGGTTTCTCATCAGGATTGGGCATCCTGGAAAGGTAGTCAGCTATGAAATTAAGTCGTCCTTTTGTAAAGACGATGTCATAGTCATAGCTACCAATGATCAATGCCCAACGTATTAAACGATTATTAACAAGTTTCGGTAAATTGCGCTGTGGGCCTAAAACGTGAATCAAAGGTTTATGATCAGTGACGAGTGTGAATTTTGTTCCTCGTAAGTATTGGTCAAACTTTTGGATGCCGAAAAATATGGCTACTGCTTCTCGATCAATAACTGAATATTTAGTCTCCGCTGATCTCAGCTTCCTTGACGCAAAAACGATCGGTTGAATTTGATCATTCGCTTTATGAAATAATACGGCACCCACGCCCTTTTCCGAGGCGTCACACGCTAAAAACAACGGACGTTTCTCGTCAAATGCCACAAGTGGCTTTGATTCACAAATCAGCATTTTAGTATTTTCAAACGCTGCATTTTCTTCATCAGTCCATCGCCACTTTTGGCGCGCGCCAGTTAGTGCATGTAGGTCCGCGCAGAAGCTGTGCAGGTGAGGTATGAATTTCTCGTAGAAATTTACGAGGCCAAGAAATGACCGTAGTTCTTGAGCGTTAGTAGGCGATGTCGCTTTTGTTATTGCTTCAATCTTCGATTTAGTTGGTCGTATTCCATGTTTGCTGATTGTGTGTCCCAGGTACTCAATATCTGTTTGGAAGAAAGAGCATTTTGATAAATTGACTTTTAAGCCAGCCTGTTGTAATTTGTCAAACACAGTAGACAGTGTTTCGAGATGTTCAGCGTCATCCTTCCCTGTTAAGGCGATATCATCGAAGTAAATCGCTACGTTTGGTATACCACCGAGTAGCTCATCAAGGTAGTGTTGAAAAATCGAGGGTGCTGTTGATATTCCAAAAGGTATAAAGGTATTGATAATATCCTTTGTGAGTAGATATTGTCAGGTACTTTTTTGACTCTGGCGCGATCTCAAATTGTAAGTACGCATCTTTTAAGTCGATTTTCGAAAACTTTACTCCATTTGCAAGGTTTTGACGTAACTGGTCAAATAGCGGAACTGGGTGAGCGTGTGTTACCATGGCAGGGTTAATGGTGCTGCGAAAGTCACCGCAAATTCTGATTTGGCCGTTAGTTTTGACCACGTTGACTGTGGGTGTTGCCCATTCCAAGGGGGTCATATTTGGGTCAACCTTGGTAACTATTCCCTCGTCTACTAAACGCTGAAGTTCTTTTTCTATATTTTTACGGATAGCGAACTTAACGGGTCGGGCAGGAACGTGCTTAGGTACGGTACCATGTTTAATATGGATGTTAACGGCGTAATTTTTTACTTTTCCTAGCTTGTTGTCAAAAAGAGGCGAAAAAGTGTCTAATACCTGTTTAAGTGTTCTGGTAACTCGTTGCGCAGGCTTAACCGAGTAGACGGGTTCCGGAAACGTCATTTCGTACATCTCACTCCATTGAAGACCAAAAAGCATGGGGTTGGCGTCTTCCATAACTACAACGGGCAGAATTTTCTGTCTTCCGAGGATTTCAACTGTTACGTCTGTAAGTCCTTTTGGTTTGAGTTTGAGGTTCCCATAGGCACGTAGTTTCGGTGCCTTTGTTAAAGGGGGTGCTCCAATACGTTTCCAAAATTCCGTGTTAATGATGGAGTATACTGATCCTGGGTCCCAGTCCAACGTACATGTGACACCGTTAAGTGTGACGTCAATGCGCTTGCTGTCCTTATTTCTATTGCGTTCAATCTTGTAGACATTGTCACTATCGTATGAGCTTGTAGACGGTTGTGATAAACACTCATCTTTGTCACTGTCAGTGTTCCTAATTTTATGCAATTTGTTTTCGTTTTTGATAAATCTTTTTTTTCCTGACTTGGTGCTCGTCAAATATGCTCTCCCAGACTTGATACAGCAATCTTCAAAATGTCCTTGCGTTTGACATTCCTTGCACGTATGGTCTTTTGCCTTACAATCGCCTACCTTATGCCTATCATATGCACCGCATCGACGGCACTGGTCTAGGCCAATCCTGCGTAAAAGCATTCTCTGTTTGTTGTGAAGCGCAATGTTGGTTTTTGTTCTGACTTTGTTTGTGGCAGCAGGTAATGCGACATGAATGTCACCCTCAGCTAGCTCTCTAGACTGAGCTACTGCAAAGAATTTGGCAAAAGTAACTTCCACAGTTTTTCCATCGTAATGTTCTTGTAGGTCGGGCCATTTCTGTTTCAGATCCACTTCTAGCTGCGGGTGGTTAATGCCGGTCGCAAATCGATCACGCAGTAGACGTTCGAAAAAGTCGTCCTTGTAGCCACAGTCGGTGGCGAGTTTCTTGAGTCTGTTAGCGTAGTGTTCCATAGTCTCATTGCAGTCTCTTACGCAATTCCAAAACTCAGTTAAAGCTTTGAATTTTGTTGTTCTAGGTTGATGTAAGTCAATTAGTTTAAACTTAACCTCTTTGTATCGACTGTTGTCAAAATCGGGTATGAGTGCTACTTTCAGGTCGTGAAAGACTTCTGGAGTTAAGCAAGAGAATAAGAGTTCTTTCCTGATGTCGTCCTCGCTTACGTCCCAGATATCGCATTTCTTTTCAAAAAAATCTAAAAAATATTCTACCGACGTAGTAGCAGGGTTAAACGTATCGCACTTGAAATTTTTAATAATTGTGAGTTTGTTACTGTTGTTGGTATTCGCCGAGCTGGTAGACTCCGTACCAGGTGTTGCTGGTGTGGGGGCCGCCGCTGTCGGTCGCAGTTGGTGTAGCACGAGTTGTTGCAAAACGTCTGATATTTGCTGTTGTTGTTCCCGTTGTACTTGCATAAATTCTCTAAATTGTTCCGCGTTCATTTTGTTTACTTATTCCTCGTCGCCAATGAAATAAATTAATAATCATGTTACAAGAATGTATTTATTGACGTAGAACAAGACAAATCAATCAAATTCAATCAATGTCACAATCACAACCATAGAGGCAGGTCGTCCAGCCAGATATATAACAGAACTACCAGAGAGTACGTAAGGCGGTGATGCCCATACTATAGGTAGGTACTATGGGAAATAATTTTCACAGATGTTATTTAATCATTAGGGATGATGACTTTGATCAGTTGAAAAACATATTTAATTTTCTGGCGGTTGATAAATTACTGCAGCAGTAAAACAGTAATAAAAAGGAAAACTAGGGGTTATTTTATTTCATCCTACAATGCAGGTTCAAAAAGCATTCAAGCAGTCTAAAATATAAATGGGCCGTTCGATAAATAGTTTTCTTTTTTTCAAAATTCAATATCATTTATTCAGTCTAGGCTGTTACAAGCACTTATGAACGTCAAAAAAGCTACGCCGCGCCGGCGCGCGCCGGTCACATTGTCGGTTCACAAACCCTACGGCGGGAGATCTTGTAAGAAAAGGCAAGAATCTCATCAAGGGCTATTTTTTCTCCTTGTTTTGTTTTATTTCATACAGAGTCGGCAGTTTACGGTGAGCGGTAAGTAACACTCAAACATTACTTCGGTTACAAAAAGCGATACGCGATGACGTGCGTAGTAAGCTAATTACAAGTGCCGCACAAGTAATACTTTTGGTTTTGGCGATCCTGGCTATGCGATTGCGTAGGTATGAATAATTTGAAATTATTCTTAATTAATTATGCTACAAATTATCCTGGGCCCTATTTCATAAAGCTTGACAAGTCGGCAATTTGTCAACTATGCTCGAACATCTTTTTTGACACTTATATACGCAATTTTGACCTTTGTTATCATAGCAGAAGGTAGGTTTTCTATAAAAAGCAACCATACATTATAAACTTCTCTTTTTCACAATCCTAATACGAACTCTTTCGATCATGTGAGAATTTATAAAAGAAAAATAACTGTCACTCCCCATCCTGACACAGCCCAAAGATGCCTATAAAAAATGTGCGACCATTTGACAAATATGTCAGATTTTCCGATTACGATGAAACGCTAAATTGTAGAATTGTCGCGACAATTTTACAATTATGTCGGCTTTTCTTATAGCACCAATGTTTTATGAAACGTACAGTTGTAAAATTGTCCCCTTTCACCTGTCGCTGACAATTGTAATCTTTATGAAACGGGGCCCTGGTTTCTTACAATTAGGGAGGAAAACATCGATATTGACTGTTCATCGAACGCTCCATCATAAATAATTAAATCCCTTAGCTATAGTTTAGTCACATCATAAAGCTTAACTATCATACGTAACGAAATATGTTTACTTTACACGCTGAAATAAACAAGAAACCCGGTACCTGGGTAGGTACTTCTGGGCCCGTACCGGTGGTTGTTACCACTAGACCACAGAAGCGGTTGAATACGTCCCATCTGAGAATTCACCTGTGGCTAAGTTAATTTTTTCCAATATTTTTCTTTCTTAAATTTATCTTAAGGTTAAATACTTTTTACTGACATTTTTTAAGAACTGTTAAAAAAATTTTTTTTTTATTTAATAAAAAATAAAAAAATCAATAAAAAAGAATTACTAAGCGCTATATTTCACGAACTAATTTGTAACTGTCCGTATTTTTAGGTTTTTAGGGTTTTTTTTGTTTTCCCGACGTTTCGGCACCTTTTCAGCTGCCGTGGTCACGGGATGACTGGCTTAGAAGTTGTTTTATTTCAATAACATAAAATGTACGTATAATACCGATTTGTTGTCTGCCCATTCAGTCATATTACTTACCGACTTACTATTAATTTATTTAACTGCTCAGTTTTTACTGCTGAACTAGTTATTGAACATGCATTTGGTAATATTTAACTTACCAAAACTAAAATAAAAAACTGCCGCTTTAAATCATAGCCCTATACTACTGGTTAAGATGCTCGGGTGTTTAAATAAAAGTAGCTGCATTTAACAAAACATTTGTAATTGTTTTTACGTTAATTGAAATAAAATTATAATAAAGCCGAATAAAAAATAAATGTTCCTCTGTTTACTCTTCTACAATTTTTATGGACAACCCAAGATTTTTCAGCAAAGCTTGGGGAGAAGGATCACGCCCGCGAAACCTTCTGAAAACCTCACTTGGGTGACAGCTTCCACCGTACGCCAAAAATGTGTCTCTATATCTCTTTCCTACTGTCAAAACATCTTGCTCACCCTGCCTCGCTTCTTCAAATGCACTGTAAATGTCAGCAGCTATCATTTTAGACCATAAGTGGCAGTAGTAGGCAGCTCCCCACTCTTCAGAAATGATTTTTGTGAATGATAGTGGATGTGAATTGTATTTGTCAAATGGCATAACGTGATACTTCGGCCACAGTTCGCGAACGAGGTCTCTCCAAAACGTTTTCTTAGAATGAAGTTCCAAATCCAGCTTGGAGAGGTACAGCTCATTGCACAAATTGTATCCCGACATATGACCTCTGACATTTCGAAGGTTTTTTACGATTTCTTCTGGCAATGGTTCATCAGTTTTATAATGTCCACTGATAGCATGGATTGTGTTCGGATCGTATAGCCAATGAGTCATAACGTGACCGCATACTTCCGCTGCATCCCATTCCACATTTGATAGACCAGCTACCTCAGAAAAATTTGCCTTAGTAAGTAAATGACGTAGTGAATGGCCGAATCTACGAAACAATGTTCCTACTTCATTAAAAGTCAGCAGAGAGGGTTTGCCATCTTCTGGTGTTTGGAAATTGAATATAAGCGCCGACAATGGAGTTGAAGACGTGATAGAAGATTTGTTACGAATTGAAATATGCCAACCAGCGTCGTCGTGAATCCGAATCTTTTCATCTTGTCGTGCATAAGGATCTAAGTAAAGCCCACCAATAGGATTATTACTTGAATCATCATAAATATCATAAAATTTGACGTCCTTGTGCCAGGTGTGTATGCCAGTCTTCTCCACAATTTGTATTTTGAAAAGGGTGCTACATAAGTTAAACAAACTATTGATAACCCTAGGAAGAGGAAAGAATTCACGTATTTTGTCTTCTTCAAAGTTATATAATGTCCATTTCTGTTTTCTTTGCCAATATGGTACATCCCAAAGAGCTAATTTATCATCAAACCCTCTTTCTTTTGCGAATCTCTGAAGGAGTTCAATTTCCACTTCTTGCATTGGTTTGGCACTTTCTAGCAGGCTATCAAAGATGTTGTAAACATTTTCAAGTGATCCAGCCATTTTGGTTTCCATGCTCATGTCAACAAATGATTCAAAACCCAATATGTTGGCTTGCTCATGTCGTAGACTGCGGATCTTCTCTAAATTGGTACTTGTCTCTATTTCTTTGTTTACATAGTTTGAGCATCTTTGCACATATGCTTGCCATGCATTCCAGCGCAACTGCCGGTCTGCACAATACTGCATAAATGGCTCATAAATATGTGGTTGCAATGTCACTTTCCAAGGGCCTTTATGGGGATCATTGGGTACAGCCATATCTTTGGTCAGACTTTCAGGAAATTCTCTCATTATTCGACCATCATCTATTGTGCTTGAAAACAGTTTATTAGCAATATTAACTTTATCTCTGAATAATTGTCTCTCTCTCTGCAATGAGGTCAGGATATTGTTGAGCCGTTCCCTTTTAATGCCTTTGATGTCGAGGCCATTGAGCTTTCCTTCTAAAATGTACTTGTCTAGTAGCCTTTGTTCTTCATCAGTCAGTTTTTTCAAGCGGTTCTTTTCATTGACAGCTGCTTGGAAGATAGGAACACTATTGAACTTTGTTGATCTTGCTTTGTGTGCTCTCTCATGAATTTGTATGTAGGATTTAGTGGGCATAAGAGAGCTGTTACCCAAATATAATGTTTTGGCCATTCCCCACGTTAATTCCAATGGGCCATCAATTTTCTCCAAAGGTTGGAATATCTCAACAAATGCATTTTTGCAGTTTTTTGAGGATTGCTCAATTTGACTGACACCATTTTCATACTCTAAAGTTTGCTTGCTTATTGCAGCTATACATTTTTCAATGGTTATATCACTGAATTCGGGCAGGCCGTTTTCAGATAACAATATATTTTTATCTGCATCTTCACCAATTTCTGGAATCCTGGAAGGAAATATGAAACAAATTAATATTTTGGTTACTTGGTTAAAAGAGAAATATAATATAACACATACAATAAAAAATAAAAAAAAATAAAATTAAATTGATTATATCTTGTGTTAATTAAAAAAAAAGAAAAATTACAATGTGGATTCTTTGTAAAAAAATTATAACAATTAAAATTCCTAAAACATTTCATAATAAAGGGGACATAAAGTTATAAAAGGGGACATAAAATAGAGCAGTATCTTATGAGATATGAGCTCATGTATAAAACATTGTAAATGTTTCCAGTTCGCTGACGATACCTGTCTTATATCGGCGGACAGGGATCCGAAAAAGGCCCTTAACGAACTACAATGTGACTTTAATGCTCTAACCAAATGGTGTCATGATTCTGGATTAGTTATCAACCCTAGTAAAACGAAACTACTACGTATCACATCCCCTTATATTCGAACAGCACCTGTTGATAATCTAAAAGCCCATTACAATTCCTGTTCTCGGTTATCTTGCGAGTCTAGTGTGGGTCCTTGTAGCTGCCCAATTATAGAAAATGTGGAATCTCACACTTATCTTGGTTTAAAAATCGATAAAAAATTTCACTGGGGTCTCCACATTGCTCATGTCTGCAATAAACTCAGACAGTTTCTGGCTAACATAAAAATTCTCAAAGCTCGAATACCGTTTAAGGCGAAAGTAATGTTATATAACGCACTTGCGGGTTCGTACATTCGATATGGGTTGAGCAGTTATGGGCGAACTTACAAGACATACACTAACCTAATTTACAATCTACAGTTAAAGATAATTAAGACGATAGTAAGTAAAAACATTAAAAAACAATACTCTTCAGATGAATATAAATTATTTAAACTTTGTAAAATATTACCAATCCATCTTCAATTTAAAAACAATATTCTAAACGAACATTTTTTCAATAAAAACCTTAAAAAACTGAATCACCCCACATTTACTCGTGGCATCGCTCGAAAAAAACTTATTATGATTAGGGCGAATAACGTGTACGGCGAAAGAACTACCGCTTATCTAGTACCGCGGTTTATTAATCAACTACCTGCAGATTTCGTTGAAAGTATAACCAAGTCGAACTTAAAGTCCAAAGTGAAGGAATTTTTGTTTGAAACCTTCGAATGCGCCTAGCTTGTTTCTTTGATATTATAGTCTTATCCTATTTGTAAGTGATATTTAGTAAATTTTATGTTATTTAACGCCAACGCGAGCTTCTAACAGCGTTGCTATAAACCTCTGTGGATTTCTTACGCTGTTAAATTTCAACTATTGTAAAATTATTTTTATACGGTAATAAATGAAAAAAAAAAAAAAAAAAAAACATATTTGAAAAGAAAGAATTATTGGCTTTAGAATTGGTGTTTTGAACTTGTTGTTTGGTTTTATCATTTGTACACATCAAACAACTTAATAAACGACTTAATACAATAAAAAATATGAGTGATACAAAGTAAATAATTATAAAAATCAATACATTGTACTCACAAGACAACATATCCAGCATTCCTTTTATTTTGGTAAAATTGTTTCTTTACATGTCGAGCAATCGCATGGGTGCGAAGAAAAGATAATGCCATAATTAAATTACGTTAAAAAATATATTTTCAGTTAATTATTTATTTCATAATCGCAGCACAAAATTCGATAAGCCGAACATATGACCGTGACATTTTTAGTTTGACGTTTGATTGACAACTATTTTTTTTTTCAATATCATCTGACATAATATTTAATCTGTGGTCCATGTTGTTCGTTCGTCAATCAACCGAAGAAAGAGAAGTTTATTTTTCCATTAGAGGTTATTTTTTTCGTATACTTTAAAACTTTTACATAATAATTTATATTTTCCATTTTCTGACTGGGTAAACCTAGTGATTATGATGACTCTCTGATGCTACATTTGTTGCAGCGATAAAGCGCCATCTAGCGCAAATATAAGATGATACTGTTGTTTTTGACGTGCTCTAGATGGCGTTAAAGGCCACCAATATGTGCTAATTTTTTTTATCGCCCAAGTGCGTTCATTTTCTTTCTCTTCTGCATCAGAATAAAGGTACTTCGGGTTTAGTAACAGATTCGCATAAAGGCAGAAATTTGAACCCCTTTTCCACTGAGGAATTGCAAGCTATCTTATCTGTAACTGCCACCTGAATACAACGATGCTTATAACATTGTTTTGATGACAGACTTAGATAAATGGTGGAAGCTAGCCAGGCAGATTTGGAACCCTTCATACAATCGGTGAACTTCCGGTTGATCAGTAGTTTATTTGAAGAAAGTTATCTCAAAAAGTAATAGACTTATAGAAAAGTTTATATCACAAATAATAGAGCTTTACTATGTTTACTTTAATACTTTCCGAAATATCGTTTCACAAAAAAAAACCCTACTGATCAACCGGGAAGTTCCACGACTGTACCACCAACAAAACCAAACAAAATTTATGTAGGTACACCTGGGTATCGAACCCGTGACCTCTAGATCTGACACCAGTAGGGGTGTTCCCACTAGACTAAACCACAGAAAATAAAAGAAATGCTGATACTATCGGTCGTCAATTCGGAAGTAAAAAGCTTGAACTTAAATAAGTAATTTAATAAACTTATTTTACGATAATAAATTCTACTTTTTCAATGTCTTTCTATAATAGCTGCAACATTTTCAACTAACGGAACATTTACCAGCTGGCACGAACATAAATTGTTGCAGACACTACAATTTTCTTGGTCCAATGTTACATCTTTTGCTTCTTTTTTATGCCTAGTTTCTTTAACTGGGGGGTTACAGCAGAAGTCAGTGTCTAGACCCATTTTTTCTCCATCTTCTAAAGTTTGGGGTAGGTGTTGGTTTAAAGTTTCGGGTAGAAGTAAACTTGCGATACCGCCGGCCACCAAGAGAGCTCCCATGATGATCAGGGGTAGAACCATTATGTCAGAACCCTAAAAAAAAAAAATTGTTTGCAAATTTAAATTATTGTAAAAACAGCCCGACCGCACAGTAGTAAACTTTTATGGTCACCGGGGGGTTACCAGCGAGGTTATTACCTATCTTTGCATCAGCAATGCGACAGCAAATATTGCGCGATAATTGCTTTACGTCACATGTCACCATAGCAACCGCACTGTTTTTTCAGTGCGTTTGTACGCTTGTACGCTTTGTGCACCTTGTTTTGGCGCTAACGTCATAGCAACACGCGGCGTCTCACTTTCGCACTCTATCTAGGTAAGAGCGCAAGACAGTGAGACGCCGCTATACGAACCATTTGCGAGCGGTAGGTGATACCATTTTTATTCAGACGTTCCGCGTCGATCGCGCAATGACTGCGCGATTATTGCTATTTTTTTGTAATAACCCCGCCGGCGCCGGTCGTCCACCTTGGATGCCCTTTCGGTCGCATAAAGTTTGTAGTTAATGTCATTTGGCATAACAGTTTTAGCATAATATATGATAAGCATAGTTTTATTAACGCAGAATGATTTCATCGGCATAATTCTAACTTACTCAAATTTCCTTTTACCATAATTTTCATAACCATAAAATTAAAGGCCATAATATTGTTATGCCTCTAAAGGCAATCTACATAAAATACGAAACACATAATGGATTTATATCTAACTATACCGTCTGTGACCATCAATAATTAAGAGTATAAGTTTATTATTTAAGTTAGCGTGTTTAGTAGGGAATTAGGCCCCGATCCCGACCTGCCGTGGTAGAGTGCAATTTAGAGACCGGAGGCGCGGAGGGAGAGCAGCTCCTGCCCTCCGTAAAAAAACGCAGTCACCGCGCAAGGCGGAGCGGCTGAGGCTGGTGGACCAGCAAGTCGAACTTGCGTAGCCGATCGCCTGTCTGTGTTTTGTTACGCAAGGGCGAAGGGGCTGCATTTCCCGCAGCGCCGGAGACGTGTATATCCAATTTGCATGCTTGCTTGCTTGCATGTACTTGCATACTTGCTTGCTTGCATATCTGCTTTGCATGCTTGCTTTCATGCTTGCTTTGAATGCTTGCTTTGCATGCTTGCATGCATGATTGCTTGCATGCTTGCTTTGCATGTTTTCTTACTTGCATGTATGCTTTTTTGCATGCTTGTTTGCATGCTTGTTTGCATACTTGCTTGCTTGCATGCATTGCATAAATGCATTGTATACTTGTTTACATTAAAGTATTTGCAATATACTTTTTGATAAAGATTGATATGCCAATAAATGTTATGATTAGTAATCGTAATGATGAAAACATTTATGAAAAAAAAATATATACTGAAATACCCTTATTACAAAAGATGTTATGAGAAAAAAAAAATGCGTTATGATTTATTCTGTTTCCACGTTATGCGAAATGATCACGAGTATACCAAAAAACGTTATGCAGCTCTAAAATATGCCTTTGTGATTTATGCAAGCGAATATGGACCCGTCTACCTTATATGTAAGACGAGCAACCCGTGTGCGCATAATGCGCAAAAAACACATAATAACATTCAAAAAAGTTTTTATTTTTTGTTTTTTTTTTATTTTTTTTATTTGAGTTTTTGCTAAATTTCTCGACTTATCCGACCACTTCAGACAAATACCTTTCTAACGGTGTATTGCACTTGATTGTGCGACTTTTAGTTTAGGAGGAGAAGCGGCTTCACTGCCGTATTATACATATAGATAACGATTCGGTACCGCGGCCACCCTTAAGCCATGGTTGAGGCCACTTTCATTTAATATTTATTTACATCATTATCTGTATTCAAAGTGACCAGAACCGGGACAGTCCCTACTATAACTATGAAGTTGACTTATTGTAACTAAACTATTAGGTCTACTTTCACTTAACTCCCCAAATAATAAACTAGGAATAAAAATTTCCTAGCACGGAGCTCTGAAACATGCTGAGCCTTGTGTACACTGTGTGGTACAACTCGGACACCATTAGGGGTATACGCCCCAGTTGTAGCAAATTTTATTTAATCCTTATTGTCATACAATTACAGTTCAAAGTAGCCATAGCCGGGACAGCCTCTCCTAAACACCATAGGTATCTTTGAAGTTGGCTTAATTTAGCTAAAATTTAATTTAGGTTAAGCCTACTTTCACTTTGACTCACCAAATAATTGACGAGGGGTATGAAAATCGGTCCCAGCATGCCAAGTACGGAGCTCAGACTCATGCCCAGTCCTCTCACCACCGTGGGGTACAACTCGGAGGCCATCAGGGGCAGCACGACGAATGATGAGGATATGCCCATCTTCCCCACACAGTACAGAGCCAGAGTTACGTAGGTCTCTGAAAGAAGTAGATATGGCATAACTGTCTATTCATAAAATCATCAAAAAATATACGAGAAAGTACCCGACTAATGAAAATTACTTTTAAAGCCGGGCAGAGCTGCTTCTTCCCTACCAGTTTAGTTAGACACTCAATAAATGAGAACCCATGTACATTAGTGCAGGGGTTCCCAAACTTTTTTCAACGCCCTTGTTGCGCTAAAAATAGTTCACGGCACTCCTACTCTTAGAATGGTTGGCTTCTTAGGAAAACAAGAAAACACAATGCAGTTTAGTGCTCATTTAATGGGAAAAATGAAATTGTTAAATTTTTTTTTTATTAATTCTTTTAAGTTGATAGGAAGTTTTGTCAATTTTACCCTTAAATCGCTGTAACGCTGAAAGTTTGCTCCTGTATCTGTTTTTGTGTAAGCGTACGTTGAGAATGCAGACTCACATAGATAATTGGAAGTAAAACTCACAAGTATTTTTATTGCAAATTATATAATTAAATTCTACTAATTAATCCCATTTTTTGTGAACATTATGCAATGTGTTGACACCGCTGGCATACGCTGGCGGCACCTCTGACATACTCCAACGACACCCCAGGATGCCGCGGCACCCACTTTGGGAACCCCTGCATTAAGACAAAGTCAAAGATTTTTATTAACCGACTTCAAAAAAGGAGGAGGTACTGTATTTTTTTTTATTTTTTTTAATGTATGTTCTACCATAACTTCGCCAGTTGTTAACAGATTTTTATAATTCTTTTTTTATCGGGAAGAAAATGGTTTATGTGTGGTCCCATATAATTTTTACGAAGATCTGGCTAGAAGTTTTTTCATAATCTTGAAAAATATCAATCACCTTTTGGCAAGTTGTCGTTTACCTAGATGACATTGTTGTGTATGGGCTGATTTTTTGTGTAAGTAACGGCACATGATGTAACTAAAAAATCTGAAATAAAAACATTTTATAAAAAAAATTCAAACCGACTTCAAAAAGTAAAAAATAAAACTTTTGGAGTCGGTGCTAGCTAGCTAAGGCCAAAAAAATATATAGTTAATAGAAGTGCAATGTAGAATGCCCTGGCTGGCACCGACTCCAAAAGTTTTTTTTTTTATTTTTTGAAGTCGGTTTGATTTTTTTTTATAAAATGTTTTTTTCAAAAAGACTTATAGATAAGTGCTTTCGAATAGTCCAATTTATTATGATTAGTGATAAAGGCAATGGATTTCATGGTAATCATAGTGTCTCTTGGAGTACCGGTTTATATCCCCGGCCAGGTCAAAATATTTTTTTTCTTTATCTAACTTCAATATTACCTCGGGTTCCTCGTTAGATATAAGTGTTGTTTCCGATTTCCCTTCGCAACGCTGTTGATATTACTTTGGCAACAAAATAACTTTGCCCACATTTCTAAACACAGTGATCCGAAAATATTCAGCACGTTAATAAGACAGCCATACCATACTAACCATGTTGCACCAAAAATGTGGTCAAACAAGCGATGCCTCCAACAACCATGCTCATGCACAGGGTCCACCTTCTGCCCAGCCTCTCCATCGAAGGCCATAGGAACAAGTAAGTAGGCAACTCCACCACCCCCGCCAGAAAAAAGTTCAGAAACTCATCACCACCCAAAACTGGCGCGTAGTACGACAGACCGACGTACACACTTGTATTCGTGAACCATATAAATGTTATGATTATGGTCTTCTTCCTCAAATTGGGTGTTCGGAACAAGTCCAGTATTCCATACTTTCGGGATTTCTCCTTTTCTATGTCTTGCTTCAACTTATCTGATTCGTATTTGCGTCGCAGGTGTACCATGTAGTTTGCCGGTAGCGATTTGCCATTTATTCTGAAAAACAAGTAAATATACACAAGTAAATAACTGCTAACCCAGCGAATATGTAGATACCTACCAGCAAACATTTTATGATTATATATTTTTATGACGGTTATCTACAAAAGTCGGTTGAGAATCACGGTCCTTTCGACGTATAATGGCAAAAACGCAAAACATCAAAGACGTAAAATGGTACGCAAAATACCAAACACGCATAATGCCAAACACGCGGAATGCCAAATACGCACAACGCCACAACACATTTACGCGGAATGCCAAATACCTACGCATAACGCCAAAACACATTTACGCAAAATTTCAAATCCCCCTGCATTTGTATTGAATCCCCCACGAAAAAAAAATCATTTCTTATTTTCGAGTACTGATACAACTTATCAGGATTTACCCGTGGTCAGATTCACGGTTCATTTTTCTTCCCCGTAGACCCACTGCCCAATAAATGTCCTACTCGACCGCCAACCGGTACGAATACCTTTAATTTAAATGTGGCGTTGTGGTTCGCAATGTCTTATCTCTTACTTGCTTCCGAAGACACGTTAAGCCTTTAGTCCCAGCTGTTGATATATGCAGTCGTTAACAGGCCGCATTAGGTCCTCGTGGTTCATGGTCCATTCTACATATCCATCCATCCGTTAGTAAGGCCTGTATCCCTGCACTACAGTGAGGACATGCAATTTTATTTATGATCACCACGGCACGCAGGCCTTTATGGGGATGGATAAGGAGAATAGACCGTACCTACTCATCGTGCTGACCCAATGTAATCTGGAGGATGGCCTATAAGTTTAGATGATTCAGGGCTTCCAGAGGCGGAGATGCTAGAACTCTTTTTCACCCATCCACACCAATCTTTGTCTAGTTTGGTGAAAGTTGTTTAACCACTGCTATCGAAAACTAAAGTTACTGTTCCACCGCGCCATTAAGCTCCTCTAAAATGAAGTTTGAACATTTTACTAACCTCGCCATGTTTTTCAAAATTACTTCAGCTTTTTCGAACTGTCCCCGAGCAAGTAGCCATCTGGGGCTTTCTGGCATCGGCCACAGGTACATGAAGAAGCAAACGAACGGCAGAGTGGTCGCTAACGCCAAATGCCGCCAGTCCCGAACTAAATATACCACTCCAGCTAACAATATCAAACCCAAGGAGTACGCAATATTGGACAATATGGTGCAGAGCGTTCGAGATCGAGGGCCGACTAGTTCAATTGCTGAAAACGAAAAGGTAACAAATATATATTTGGCATAACTAGTATTCAATGGTTCAACACACTTTCAATTCAGCACACCATGCAGAGAAACAAAACAAAACGAGGTTCATTAGTTCTGCTCTGCACATTACTCGAACTACAAATTTTGGGGCACTTATCACTAGCGGTTGAGCTATGACACTCAAATTAGTGGAAATCCAACTTGTAAAAATTTTACATAACGGAATTCAACTTAATGGACTTGAAGGATGCTAAAGATAATATTGTAAGTATGATAGCCCTATTCGCGCGATATGGCTCTGTCTATTAATCAACATAACTTAAATTTACGACTGATGGTAGGGCATTCGTAGTTCGCAGTGTGAACTCAAGTTTTAGGAAACGCAGAACGAACCTTATTGTTTCACTTTGGTCTCGATATAACTTACCTAGCACATAAGGAGTGGCCATAATAGCAGGCACTGTAAATCCCACCCCAATCCTATAAATTGTCCACACGACGTAGTTTTGTGCGAATGCTGTCGCCACACCGAAGATGCATTCGATCAGCAGGTATATGAAGAAGGAAGGCTTCCTCCCGATCGTGTCCTGGAGGTAGCCGAAGATGTAGTTTCCGATGATGCCCCCAGCAGCCAGGAGTACTAGCCCCAGAGTTGGCAGGAAGTCGTCGTTGCAAACAAGGTTCCACTGTTCAACACAAAAATTGTATGTTAATAAAACGTTACCTTTATTAAAGGTCAGGAGGGTTTTTCTATGAATTTTTACTCCTCATACAAACTGAAACGGATGTCATTAGGTCTCTACTCCTCCCTTCCCTTCTGCTAAATAGCCTGAAGGCTAAAAGTTGGAAGTCTTTGTGAGATTCCTTTAGTGCTTCTGGTTTAGGGTTCTAGGTATCATTAGAACAATAGCAAATTGCATTACTAGCAGTTCAATGATTAAGTAGTAACTAGAGCAAGTAAGTAGGTAATGGTAAGTGTAGCCCACGGCTGGCCAGCCACATGAATGAGGCATGCAATATTATCAAACTCCAATCGATTTTCATATGAGTTAAATATTAGGTTCAAAATAGATTGAGGGAATGTGTTATATTGTACAAGGTTAAGGTCACGTGGCTTTGACTGTAAATTTAAAACTTCGGTATCCTAGCGTGATTACCTTCACGCCTTTTACTTCTGTAATACGAAGGAGCTGTGCTCACTTACCTCTGTAACCACAGTGTTCTTGTAGATACTCTTATCGTATGTCCAGCCATTTCTACACGGTATGATATCAGCGGATGGACCTCTTGTCATGGCGTCTTCGATGCTGTGGGGATCCTTCAGTACATCGCTGTAGTTCAGATTGTACATACTGCATTGGGAGTATTGCCGATTCCCATTCTTATCTTCGAGAGGTATACTGCGAACAAATGACATAGGTACTCTATAGATACTCTATACAAAGCTCAAATCCGATCGTCCATGGAGTATTGTAGCCACCTCTGGGATGGCTCAGCTAAATACCGACTCGCTACTCTCGACTCGGAAGAACGCAGAGCCAGGCGACATATCGGTGACCATGAGCTGGTTGAAAACCTACATAGTTTGAGTCACCGCCGTAAGGGCGCTTGTCTGTCGGTTTTGTACAGACTTCACTTTGGGGAGTGTGCATCTGAGCTGCATAACCTCATCCCGCCATCTCCTTTTTTCCATCGAGATACCAGACGTACTGCAGGCTATCATCCATACTTGGTTGCCATTCCAAACCTACGCACAGAGCGCTTTAAGTCCTCTTTTATCATGCGAACAGCCAAGGAGTGGAATGCCCTGCCGGCGTCTGTTTTCCCAAGCACATACAACCTAAACCTCTTCAAGGTACAAGTGAACAGAGAGACCTCATCTACGCTCCTCGGCCAGATAGAGGTCAAGAGTAAGCAAGAGTCAAGGTCAAGGAGTAAGAGGTCAAGAGTATCAGAATCGCTTAAGATCAACATTAGGCTTTATTTATTATATGCTGCTTTCATAAGTAGTATATCACATACATCGTGATTTACATACTTATGAAAAGTCCGAAAGTTGAAGCCCTTGATGGCGGTGCATTGTCTTGTTGGAACTATGTTTTACACCGTTGCTGAGAGCCGTAAAGAACATGCAGTTGTGTTTTTATCTGGAAAAAAGCTAAAACTCAAACAATTCCTTACATCAAGTTCTTGCCCAGTTCGACATCAGCCAGGTGCTCGAGCTCGGGCACGCGGCACCAGTGGGAGACGCCCGCGACCAGGAACAGCTGCGCGTACGCATGGAACCCGCACGGGACCACGGCCGGCAGCAGGATCAGGTAGATCAACAGCTTAAGCGTTCGGCCATTACCTGCAACAGCAAGTAATGGCCGAACTTGGGGACTTTTTTGTTACATAGTTTTCACCTACTTATCTAAACATGTTAATTCCTTAGCTCAGTCCTGATGTTCTGTCATATCTTGTCGAAACTTGAGGGCTTTACAATGTTGCTTGCCTTTTGTCTGAGTGCAGTCAAGTCAATGAAGCAGCTGTATTTTTATCTGACAAAAACTAAATTACAAGCAATTCCTCACCTCAAGTTCTTGACCAACTCGACATCAGCTAGATGCTCCAGCTCGGGCACGCGGCTTAGTGGGAGATGAACAGCTGCGCGTACGCATGGAACCCGCATAAGAGATCACCAGCTTCTAGTGGTGACCTAACTTGCTAACTTTTTTGTCACTTACAGTTCTCACCTAACATAAGACCTCCTAAAGTTTGAGCTCAATTCTGTGTATCCTGTCCTGACTTGTAGAAACTTATGGGCTTTACACCATTGTTTGCCTTATATCTGAGTTCAGTCAAGTTAATGAATCAGGTGTATTTTTATCCAAACAAAAAAAGCTTAAGCTCATGCAGTTCCTCACCTCAAGTTCTTGACCAGTTCGACATCGGCCAGATGCTCCAGCTCGGGCACGCGGCACCAGTGGGAGACGCCCGCGGCCATAAACAGCTGCGCGTACGCATGGAACCCGCACGGGATCACGGCCGGCAGTAGTATCAGGTAGATCACCAGCTTCTGGTAGTGGCCGAACTCGCCGACGTCTTCGAGGATCGCGTCGAAGTCCATGATGAACTGTTTTAAAGGAACTCTTTTCAGTCACTGGTAGAGAATGCCTATAGGCATTAAGTCCGCCATTTGCTGTGTATGTTCAATAAAGTTAAAATAAATAAATAACTTGTAGTGTTTCAAAGTCAAAGTCAATATCATTAATTCAGTCTAGGCTGTTACAAGCACTTATGAACGTCAAAGAAGCTATGCCATCGGTTCACAAACCCTACGGCGGGAGACTTTGTAACGAGAAGAACCGGCAAGAAACTCGTCAAGGGCTGTTTTTTTCTCCCTGTTTTATTTCCTACAGAGTCGTCAAATTGTTTCTTTTAATCCCCTCAATCAACCTTATTAGTGACGTTGCGTGCACTTTCTTTATACTAAGTACCAAACGATGACTTTTGTCGCTATATCAAGTAATTTAGACCGGAAAGGAGTTGCGAGGCAGTGAAACGACGTGACTAAAATATTTTGTATGAAATTGAGAAATTTGTCGTGCATTTCCGCTGTCACAAAAGCTGCGCATTGCCACCGCCCCGTGTCGCATCGCTCGTTCCGCTGCCGCGCAGTTACGCCGAGTTTAAATATTATACCAAAGACAACATCTTACATCTGAGACAGCGGAGTTGTAGTAATTTTGGGTGTAGCCAACATTCTAATATTTATGTATTACTTAAAATCGGGACACGAACCCGTAACCGTTGTTTGTCCGGACCAATGCTCTACTTGTACAATGTTTATTTATCTTCGAAAAATGCCTTTTGTGAATGTTCAAAAAATAATTATTTATATTAACGTTCAAACCTTACCTTATTTACCAACAACGATCAGTAGTTCCGAATGTACGGAACTCCAGTGTCCGGCAGTTCCCGCAGGCCGCGGCCGACTGTGATGGTGGGAAACAATCAGCAAACCTGTCGACGGGACCCTAAAGTCTACCGGGATTTATACAGGCGGATTCAAAAACAAAGTATTAAAAGCTATACTTATGGTATTTATAGATATTTGATATATTAGAGAAATAAGTGGTGGTGAAGATAATAATAAGTGATATTTAAGATTTAATTAGTATTCTTCCATGAAAAAGGAATTTTTGGGTATTAAAGATTCGCATGTACCTACCTACTATACACGAACTATTGTACTTTCATCAGAACCTATAATTATTACCAATATCATTATGACTATCTAGCTATACAATACAAACGCAAACTCTATCAATAAACGCTACTTCTTGTCAGACAGTAATATTTTATACTACAGGGGCCTTACCATCAACTCTAATGCAATTAATTGTAGGTTGTGAGAGTGGAATGCTGCCATATGGCGCGTCTAGCGGCGTCCCGCTCTTACTACCTGAAAGCAACCTAAAATGAATCGCATTACAGTTGAAGGTAGGCCCCCAGAACAGACATATTAAACTATGTTACGGGTCGTCTCAGCCACATGACACCCACTGCTGGGTATAGACCTCCCCCAAGGATCTCCACGACGTTCGGTCCTGCTCTGCCCACATCCAGCGGCTTCGCGCGACCTTCACCAGATCGTCGGTCCACCTTGTGGGGGGCCTACCCACGGAGCTTCGTCCGGTACGCGGTCGCCATTCAAGAACCTTTCCGCCCCAACGGCCATAGGTTCTTCTCGCTATGTGTCCCGCCCACTGCCACTTTAGCTGAGCAATCCTTCGAGCGATGTCGGTAACTTTAGTTCTACGGATTTTCTCATTTCTGATTCGATCACGCAGGGAAACTAGACTATGGGCCTGATAAGAAGGCTCAAGGTAACTCAGCGTGCAATGGAGAGAGCTATGCTCGGCGTTTCCGGCGTAATGATACTCGTAAATAAATAAAAATTAATGTAGAAAATAATAAGTGTTTTTTAAATATTTTTAATATCTTGGATGCACTATTACCGACACTAATCAAAGGAAAAATGAAATTGATATCCGCACAGTCAACGCACTAAGATGCTCCGAAGCTCTTCACAAGGTATTGGTGTTCAAATTGATAAGCCGAAACACTAAAATATAGGTCTACAAAACCTTCATCAGACCAATTTTAATGTACGGGTGTGAAACATGGACACTTACGTTAAAGGAAGGGAATAAGCTCTTAGTAGCAGAGCAAAAGGTTATACGAAAGATTCTGGGTCCAACAAGAGGGGATGAGGAGTGGAGGTAGAGACGCAACCTGGAGATAGAAGAGCGAGTAGCCGAACCAAACATCATCGGAGAATTAAAAGCTGCCCGACTTCGCTGGCCTGGTCACGTTGAAAGGATGGATCAGGATCGTGCTGCAAAAAGAGCATATCTTGGGCAACCAATTGGACGACGTCCGGTGGGTCGCTGGAAAGACGAAGTCGCCAAAGATCTAAAAGAGCTTGACGTGCCCAACTGGTCCACCCTGGCACAAAATAGGAAGGAATGGCGCACGTTGTTGTTCGGAGGCCAAGATCCACTCAGGTCGCTGAGCCAGCGAAGTAAGTAAATCTTTTTCTAGATTATTTAAATGTTGACCGTTGTACAAATAAATCATCCAATATGTCCAAATGGGATGCGCGTGTGCAATTATCTCATTGGTCGAGCGCAGTCAGTCAATTCGATTAGATAGCTTGCCTAATTGGGCCAAACGGCGAAAGGACAACGATCAAGGTCGGGATCAGATCAGTCAGCCACTTTAACATACAATGACGGCTTTATAAGGGACACGCTCCTGAAGCTATGTTGATAGTGGGTATTGTATAGCTCGCAGGACAGAATTATCGTAGCAACATGAACCTTGATAGAATTTGTCATGGCCAGATTTGGTATTTATTTTATTAAGCAATCAAAATGATGTGTTTGTATAGCTTGAGAATGGGATAGCGAGGAGAGTTTGGAGTTATTTAAAAGCTTTTTATTGGAGCATATTATATTTATATTTATTTATTTAGATCATATATTATTCAACCGAATAAACTAGGTGATGCGGTAGGGGAGTGATGCATTTCGTAACTTTTTTAGGCTAAGCTCACATGGGACAGAACTCGACTCTTTAACTGATTAGCTGATGCTATTGATGCAGGTAATCATAGGGTCGTCGTAATAAGCCTTTGTGAATCAATCAAGCTCAATTGATTTTTACTTCCTTATGAATATGCAATATCCGGCATTATAGATGTCAAAATATTGGCACCTGCGAATAGCGGTTATAATAATGAGGAAGATAATGTAAAAAAAAACTATAACTGCAACGAAACGTAACAAAATTGTAGTTTTCCCAGCTCATGATTAGCATGAGTGTGACTGTAACTTCAATGTGGTAGAAGTGGAAATGAAAAGCAACAAAAAGTTCGATAATAATTTATTATAATAACAGAACAATATATCAAAGTATTGGCAGTGAAAAAAATACTCTATCCCCTATACCCTATGGCACATTTTCCTGTACCACTCCGGGTCAGTAGTAGCAGCAGTTTCAGGCCGTCCACCGGTGTGACGGTAGTGAAACTCGGAAACTCCTCGTCCAGGAACGTCGTTGACAACGAACTTGCAGAAGCGCTCCACCATACGCGCCTCCCATTCGTCTGATACGTAGTGGACGGATTCGTATTCAACGGTCACCTGTGGAAGATTATTCAAGTTAAATCTCAAGCGTATGGGACTATTTATTTTGAAGTAGCCTAGATCAAGAATAATAATAGCGAATGATAAACACGTATTTCCGTCTATCCACTGGATGCAGAGAAACTAATCCGCTCCACAGGAGTGGCGAAAAAAAAAACAATAGTGGTGAGTAGGCCCCGACAAGGTGGACCGACGATTTGGTACGCGGTCGCGGGAATTAGCTAGTCTGAGTTTTAATTCGACGGAATTCTGACAGTTCTGAAGTGTGGCCATTGAAAAACCGTTCGCGTCAAAACCGGAACAAATTGAACGAACTTAAGCGAAATACAAAAAAAAATGTTTAATTCAAGGTTTCAATTAGAAAAAGTCAGACTTAATAAATTAACATTTTGAATAAGTTATCAGATTTTTTAAAAGCACTCATCTAGAACACTCAATAAGGAAAATATTTTCTTTTCTCTGGAATATCTGACCACGATGCATAAGTTACAAATCTTTGGTACCTAGTTACGAAATTTATAAATAAATATATTTGTTGTTATTGTTATTGTATAAACTGTCAATATTTTTTGTTATTGGTGAATACTTACATCAGTTAAAATACATTTTATTTTAAATGATATGAATTTTGTGTAACTGCTAAAATATTAAGAAGCCAAACCTTTAATAAAAAATAGATAAATGTTTGATATGAAATTTTTTTTCTTGTATAATAAACAAAACAATCACTTATATTTTATATTGTTATATTTATATAGTTATTTTATTTTTATTTTTATTTTATTTTTATTTTTTAAGAAGGTTTACAGCTATCAATAACACAGTAAGTTACAAACTAACAACTTAAAGCCAATTACAAACCCTCTATTCTATGCTTATTGATATCCATATGGTACAAATAAAACGTACATGACAGAAAAGGTTTGTGTTGAGTAAAATGACAAAAAGCGACCGCTGTCAGAATTCCGTCGAATTAAAAATCAGACTATAGATGCGGGCAGCAGCGGCGTGGAGATCCGTGGAGGCCTTTACCCCGCAGCGGGTGTCATGTGGCTGAGATGATGATGGTGTGATTGTATGTGTCGCATCCAACTGGTTAAATCAGCCGTTCAATTGGAGGGCAAGCCCGTTAATTAAACGCCGGCACTCTATGAAATGGCTAAGGGACAACTAGCCAAGTCGTTGAATGAAACGTTTAACGACTTGGCTGCACGTCATAATTAGCCGTCTCAATAAACGAGATGTAATTTTAGATTCAAACTATTCGTGAAAACTAGAAGCCGGGCGGGGCGGTGCAATATTCACATTTTTATCACACATTTTCATTATATTAATATTGATATTCGAAAAAAAGTTAAGTCGTTAAGTTGAATCGAAAATAAAACACATAAAATTGTCAGCTGATGCGAGCTATCTGACGCCATATTTGTTTTCGTGACTACCAGCGCCGCAGTGGCAAAAAATCAAACTAACATTATATCACCTGGCTGATTTTACGTCAGCCACCTTAAAAGTGCTAACTTATAATGAGCCAACTAGTTGAACGTTAAGTGATGCTGGTTCTATCAACGATCGGCTTAGCCATTCAATAGAGTGCTGGTGTTTAATTAACGGCCTACCCCTTCAATTGAACGGCTGATTTAACTTTTTATGATTACCTGAATATTGTAAACGTAGTCCCGGGGCGCGGTACCGTTTTTTCCGCGATGGTCCAGCTGCAGGTCTACCCACTGGATGGGGAAGATCTGATCGTTTATCAATCAAGTTCTTGGTTCCTAGTTTATCGTTGATTCCACCTTACCTGCAGTGTAATCCTCGTTTCGAGCCTGGAATCAGCTGGTACCAGGAATTTCCCATATAGTGGCTTCTGTTTCCTCGAGGTCCTACCAATTTGTCATATTATTGGAGACGTACCGACGGTCTGGTGACTGTATGAAAATTTAATTATTTATTATGATTACCTGCACAGTGTAAACTTCGCCGCCCGCTTGAAATCTAAAGGCGTAGTCCCGGGGCGCGGTGCCGTTTTCCCCGTGCTGGTACAGCTGCAGGTCTACCCACTGGATGGGGAGGACCTGGCCATTCGCCAACGCGATGGTGCCCGCTTCGAAACTACACAAAAATCGTGCATTAACTGCCTCAAGGCTAAGCTACATCTGGTAGCACAGAATCGCATTATTTCGTCGCTTAAAACCGTCTTTGTTAAAGCAAGAAAGACTGCGGAATTTTACCACATCATGGATTCACCACACCGCGTGCGTTCGCATTTCCGCACTCTTTTTCGCTCTACCAAATGACGATTTTGCGCAACAGAAAAGGATAGCAGCATAAGAAAGTGCGGTCCCATGCTGCCAGATATGGTCCAACCGTCCAACCTTAATATCTTTCTTTTAAAGATCTGACAGCCCCCACCCCCAACTCAGTTGATGAATTTTCGATGCTTTTAAACGCTAACAGATTGCCCGAAAGATCTAATGAGAGTCGCGAAATGTAATGAAGACAGTCATTTTGTCAAATACAGATCGGTAAAAATCCTCAAGTGTATCAAAATAGGTATATATAAGTAGTCCTTACCTACTATTTAAGTATTTTTTAAATATATTATTGTTTTGCTCTTCACATATATTCTCAGGAAAACTATTTAGCAGGCAAGGCATAATGGTCTTTTTATAGTTCTGTTTTTAGGTACTTTTAATCTACATAGTAATTAACTGTGATACCTAACAATAAGCCGAGACCCAAGTACCAAGAATTGCTAGTTCGTTAAATAGTAAATTAATACTCACACTGATGCAGTGGAAGGTTGGCAGATGACTCCGACGCTGATGCTGATTCCGTTCTGGAGGAAGATGTGGTGGAAAGCGTACCGGTGCATCAGGCTCCAGTCACGCTTTACGCCTGCGGTGTACGTTATGACAACTCACATCAATAATTTAGTCCCAAACTTGCTATGTAATACAACATACATGACTTAAGACTGCTAATGCTTGTATAATTAGGCTCATCGTCACAATTCCACAGAATATATTTAAAATAGTAACAGAAGTTGCACTCCTTTGATCTCGAAGAAAGCCGACATTTTAATAGTCTACAAAATTTCCAACGCATCTGGTGCATTCTAAATAGCACCTACAACTACAACGCTCACAAGAGCACAATTCCATGCAAGAGTGTTCAGAACTTACCTACGCCACAGCTCAAGCGTCAGGGTTGTACAAGCGAAGTAAAATAAATAACAACATAATTTTATACAGCATACTTGTATTTACAATTGTTTAACGTTAATGTAATGTATGAAAGAAAGAAAGAAAGAAAGAAAATAAATAAATAAAATTTATTCGACTAAAAAAAAAACAGGATACAAACATGACTTACATTACACATACACACAATTTAGTCGAATTGGTCCCCAACCTCAGCTATTGCCACAACCAGTGTGACGCTGATTTTCAAGTGGAGCCAGTAAAAAATAGAATAGCACTCTACACACAGAGAACAGTTACAACAAATAATTAAAAACACTTAAAATGACATAATTCCATAAGTTTAGACAAAAACACACTTAAAATTACTTAATTCCAGGTACATACCTAATTAACTATAGACACACTTGTTACATAAAAAGGAAGAATAAGTGAAACAGGAAAAGAAATGTAGGAAGCATTAAATATTTATCGGTTGAGATAAAAAATTGTCCCTTACGCGTTTACGAAAAGAGGCAAAAGAAGAGATATTACGTATTGGTGGTGGTAGGTATATTATTCCACATTTTACTCGCGGCATATGTATTTCTTACGTAATGTATGTAATGTATGTTCATCTCTTGTACCTATTATTGAACTTCAGTGTTGCTAAAATTAGAAACCGAGCAAAAAGTGTTGAATGGTAAAGTGTCGGAAAACATTTAAACATGGTGTAGTTAATGTTTTGCAAAAATCATGTTTCGCACTGTACGCGTGTACTCACAAACGCAGGGCGGCCCTTACTGATTTACAACTCCAAGTTGTAGCGCGCTATAGGTGCTTATCGTGGTAGGTATAGGCGAGTGACGGAAGCCAATTCACTAAATTGGCGCCCAACGTAGTGTCAGAAACACCACGTTGGGCGCCAATATATCTGACTTTTTGTGGCTGTATTCAATGTAGTTTTTTTATTTGGATAGCAAGATCTCTTGAAAACCTTCAAGACAAACCTGAGGTACTGTGAAAGTGCGATGCACCAGTATTGCAATACAAAATCGTAGTCGTATTAGACTCTTTGCTTGAGTAAGAAATAACTTTAATGGTCGCTTTTTTCACTCTATACGCCTCAGAACACCACAGTACCTATCAGTGGCAAGAGGTCGAAATGTGGCAAAGGTAAACCGGACCAAAAAATCTCTTAACTGTATGGTGGATTGGTGGGGTGGGATTTCTAAAAGGGAAGCCGATAGGAATCGGTATGTACGGACCCTTCGCCATTGGTACTACCCAGTGATATCATAAAACTTTTAAAGAATTCTTACCAAAGCTGTGGTCTCTGAAGGAAGGTAGTGAGTACTCAAACGATTCGCCGTCAATCTTGAACCTGCACTTGAGCACGCCGAACTGTTCGTAATGAGATTGGTGCGCTCTGTTGGACAATAATACGGGTACTTTTATTTCCTTTACTTTTATTAACTTACTAGTTGATGCCAGCGACTTCGGTCGCGTGGAATTAATGTATCAGATTTGCATCCGTTGACATCGAACGTGGTACACGGTTACCGCCTTCACCGCGTGGACGTACTCCCAGTGTTATTTTTGTAACATGTAAGGGAAGATGTCCCATACCCCTGATTTTTATATGTCAACAGAAAATGCCCATCACACGTAACGAATTATGCCAAGGCGCCATTTCCATATCTCTTATAGTTTAGCTGGTCTCTTAGCTTCCTACATCAGGTTTTCCAGATTTCAAAATAAATTGTAGCCTATATTACGGCCAGACCTAGTAGCTATATGTTAAGAAAAGTTTTATTTTGAGCATGTTTTTGCGGACTTTTTATAATGCCAATTGATTCTGAAAGGATGTTTTATGGGTATCGTAGGAGGACGAAAAATACCTTATTTTTGTGCTACGATGCACCGTCTTCGAGATATATCGAATAATTTTACATTCCCGAATTTTCTGTAATCACGGGATTAATATTCATAAAACATGTTATAAGAATCCGCTTCCATAATTTCCTAGCAAAATATTAACTTTAGGTTCTTATGCATCCGATTATCCGATCACTGATTAAAAACATAATCTTTTTTTTTATGGCAAAATAATCACGTTTGTTGTATGGGAGTCCCACTTATTTCAACTGACCATCTAGCACGGTTCATGAAATACCTACAGCCTGGTGACAGACAGACGGGCAGTGGAATCTTAGTAATAGGGTCCCGTTTCTACCCTTTGGGTATTATGGGTATGGAACCCTAAAAAGCATATCCAATAATTTCCTTACGTCTTTAAATGCTCGAAATACGCCCTACTCCACTTTTCCCTGGCGATGGAACGGATGACGGCGGGCGGGTGGAGGTCACAATCGTAGTCGAAGTAGCGGCTGGTGGCCAGCCACTCGCCCTGGAAGTCTACCTCAACTACCTTGGAAGGGTCGTTTTGGTACCTGACAAAGGAATTGTTTTTTTATACTTACAACGTTGTAAAATGAAATTACTTACTAATAAAAAAAATACACAAAAAAAAATGAGTGGAAGCAACCACAGAAGCAACTTCGAAATAGCGAAGATTAATCAGCTGTTTCCTAAAAATAAAAAAAAAACCTCATCAAAATCGGTCCAGTCATTTAGGACCACAACTTATAACACCCCTTTTTTGCGTCAGGGGTTAAAAATATTGAACTGAAGACAAGAGAAAACGATGTCATGGTACAGTGGGTCGCGAGTTCTTGGTTGGCGGTTAAGCAACTTTCGCAATGGGCCGTCACGGAATGAGTGATCAATTCTACTAATATTATAAATGCGAAAGTATGTCAGTTTGTTTGTTTGTTTATTTATTTGTATATTATTCTTTAATGCAAAAATTACTGAACCGATTTTATTGAAACTTGGTAAACATATAGATAGATAGCCTGGATTAACCGCGGGTGGCCATAAATGTATGTATGTAGTGTATGTAGCCTAGTTGATCATAAATGTATTATCTTGAGCCCTTCCGTGCATCGGAAGACGTCGTGCAATCGTTAAAACACATTAAATGCGTGTTTGATCATTCATGACGTGAAGTGCATGACCCATTCTCCTTATCATCAAAATTATAAAATAAATATTGTGATTATAATATTTTAAACTTTCTTTCAGGGTCATAAAATCATATAATATCATAATCATAATTAGTACGAAAATATCGGGGACTCGAAAACAAATACAAACATAGTAAATCCCGTTTATACATAAATACTAAGTATGCTAATAATAATATACTCACCACATCTGCCCCTTATAGCTGACAGTCCACTTGGTCATCGGGTCCACCGGAGTCATCTTGACGCCCTCAGCTCCGAACTCATTGATTTGACCGCCGAAGAGAACGGTGTCCGGAATCTTCTTGCTGCACAACAGGCCCTTGCCAGGTAACTACCAATCAAAAAGTTTGTTTTTTTCTATTGAATGGGTTTACTCTGGATCCCAACCAGCCTGAGGAAATGAAATATACGATGAAGCGACCTAGGCCAGAATTTGGTTATTCACCCCTAGATTTGAAAACTAACGGGCTATATGAACTCGGAAATACTTTGCTGTGCGCATTATAAAATATAAGTAGGTACTCGTGTCCATTGCAATGCAGCAAGTTGATATTCCACTAATATTTTGACGACCTGTTTGGCACAGGGGTACTAAGCCTGCCTTCTGCGCCAGAGGTCCTGGGTTCGATCCCCGGACAAGACAAATATTTGTGTGCATAAACATGTCTATTTGTCTTGGTCTGGGTGTTTAATATGTATATTATGTATGTATTTACAAAAAAAAAGTATATAAGTATGTTTATCCGTTATCTAGTAACCATAACACAAGTTCTTAATGAAACTTAACGTGGGCTAGATAATTGGTGTGTTTGTATGCAATTATTTATTTATTTATTTTATGGTTATGTTTAACTGCTAACCTAACCTTACTACCAAAATAGCTAAATGATCACCAAATGATAGCCAAATCAACAATTTGGTGCGCAAATTAGTATTTCTGGGTACGACATCATTATTTTTAGGATTTCGTTATACCTACACGGTGTTACAAAATACCCCGTATTTTTTTTTTTATAGTTTTGGCTTCTTTCGTTTTCCACAGAAATTCCGCCAACGTCCCGTAGTGAAGAGCTAAAATATAATAAATTATCAAAGCCAAAAATATTGTCAACCCTAGTAAGCTGTCATGTCAGGGAACCGGAATAGGTAAAAATGTACATAATTATTCTGCGTAGTTTACTCTTTAATTTTACTGAAATAGGGTTTGCACAATGAAAAAATAATGGTTTTATTTTTTTGATGGTAAGTCATACAATGATAGTACGGTTCTCAAATATTGTAAATGGACTTGTTATAAAGCACAATTTAACCCTCTTTCGGCTTTACGGGTATTTTTGTAACGCTGTAAGTTTACATATTCTTTCAAGTTTCCAACTAACGCTTTTCTTATAAGATCAATTACTTAAAATAAGCTAGAGGACGAAATAAGAAACCGTTTCGTGTAGTTTTGCCGGGAATGTAGATTGCGCTTAAAACTATACCTACAGTTGTAGGTTATTTGGGTTTACGTACGTACCCCTATGTAGAACAATCCGTTGCACATGCCCATAGGGCGCCGTTCGCACCCAGATATGACGTAGATGCCTTTGTCGTCTTCATTTCTTGACGCCGAAATGAAGAAGACTGCGTCAAAAGCCTATAAAAATAAATATTTTCAAAATTTAATCGATGATTCTCGTGATCAGCGGTTATTTAACTTGTTTCAACGTTTGATTGAAAGTGCAGTCACATTGATGCTTTATTAAAAATCAATGTGACGACTATCTTACTAAAGCAGCAATGTATCTGCACTTTCAATCAAAACCTGTAAGCAACAGAGTTAGATAATCAACTAGCAGAGCCACGTCCAAATATTACCTACTCTTGACTGTATTAAAAATTCATCAAAATGATTGGGTAAAGTCCAAAAAGAGCTGAATCTCCGATTATGGCAATTTTGAACCTTCTCATCAGCCATTGCTGGGGCAATGACTGGAGAGAAAACCCACCATACGAGCTAAATGTGGTTTGCTGGGTTTTAAAGACTGCAATTAAAGCCGGGAACATTGCGGAAGTTGCTTATGGTGCATCCACACCGCAGTAACTTTTTGTTCCTCAACGTTTCCAAATGTTACTGAGCAACATCCGTCAACAAGAAGTTACTTATATATGTTGCCGTGTTGTTGCTGATTGCTATCGAATGTTACAGTGTTGCATAATGTTGCTCCACAAAATTAACAGCGGTGTGGATGCACCATTAACCGCTAAAGTCGCAGGCCGAGCGCACGAACCACTGCCCCACCGAGCTCATCAACCTTAACACTAAATAAGGATTAAGAGAAAGTGGTCATAAACAGGACTTGAGAGTGGATACAACACAGAACATTTCCATGTTCTGTGGGATACAACGTGATTTCGTCTTGCGCATGTACCTACCTTTGCGTGATCGCTGAAAGGATGCGCGCGGTCCATGGACGCCGGATCCGCTATAGCTTTGACGCCCTGTCCCGCTCGACCCTTGGAGCCGGCGGCAGAGTTTTTGCTTGAATACTGTAATAAACCTCACATGTTGTGTATAATTATGTGGGTATAAACCAGCCCCCTAATTGTCAAATTTTAAAATCTATTACAATCCCTTTCAAAGGTATTGTGATTGTGATAGATATAATGGAATTGCGTAGGTAACTTATAGTCGCAATCCCTTTCAGAAGATGTTTTAAATGGCACTTCATTTGACATTTCTCCATACATTTGAAAGATATTTTCGTCTGTCACTTTGCTTTGACAGTTCAATTTCGTTCATTCAATACCTTTCAAAACGCGTCCCGATCACAATACCTATCAAATGTCAAATGTGACGGCCTGAAGTATGTGAATATCATTCAAATGATGAATTGAAAGGGATTGCGATAGATTTTAAAATTAGGCAATTAGCCCCCAGATTAGAAAAACGTTGCTATTCTTGTGCTTTAAAATATCAAGACTGGCAGATTTTTTAGGATAGTAGGTAGGTATAGTTTTTTTGGTTTTTTTCGCCCTCCACTCTTCAAGTGAGCAGCTGCGATATAAGACAATTAGTATCATACAAACGGTTGCGAGGAATGTTTACCAATCTTTCGGATACTTATATATTAAAAAAACAATGTAAGCTAAATTCTAAGCAACAGCTTATATAATATTAAATTTGATGGGTCTAATAACAAATTTACGAATGAACGACTAGCGATACTTAGATTTTAATTAAAATATTAGTAGAAGTGATACAAGTCTCTTTTTCTCATTGGAAAATAATATGATAAAAGACTGACATTTAATTAAGTCATTAAAAAGTCAATCCCAGCAGGTGTTGATAAAAAAATTTGCTGTAATAGATAACGTGAATACCTACCAAATTATCACATAGCAACGTATTTAATACGGTTGAACGTGTGATTGTTATATTTTATTGAACTGTTTTTCTGAAACCATATTTGACTCACAAAAACGCTACAACATTTAGGTCTCAAACGATTTTGCAGCTATTTTTTATAAAATAATCAAGGAAAACTACAAAACAGTTGTATTTTTTTTACAATCGTAGCTGTTTAAACTGATGAGAATTTATAAAAGTATGCCTTTACAGAATTTTGTAAGTACTTAGAATTTCTATTTAGAAGTATCTTAATAAATAAAAGCAATCAAAACCAAAACTTACCTTTCTAAAATAGTAGATACACGCAAACACAACATATTTCAAATAATACCACTTCCCGGGCACTGCATATATACCAAATATAGGTTTCGCATCTTTACATTTTATATTGTATATAAATAAGAGTGTAAAAAAGCCTATAAAACAGAGTATTCCACACATTGTTGCCGGCAGGATTCCACTTTAATATAGAATGGTAGGAACACCTATAGATATTCGTGATAAATCGTGTGGCGAGTGATAAGGCTTGCACTAAGTACGTATGACAATGTTGTCTCACTCGATAGCTTTACCAATTAGGTAGCTTTGTACAATTGTCAACATATCCATTTTTGCATGTTAACTTGAAAATAGCCCTTACTGTTGGAAAAATAAGGGCGTTTTTGTAGTGCCTCTGTTAAGCTTGCGGTGATGTAGACTGTACTTAATTTGATTAGGAGTTGCTAATTATACTCGGTCAGACGTCTGCTAATCTTTTTTGTCTTGGTAGTAAGTAAGTAATAGATAAATAGTAAATGGTATTACGATTAATTTATTAGTCAATATTTGGGCCTAACTATAGATAACCGATTAACTTGGAAAGATCATCTAACTAATATAAAACAAAAACTAATGTCACTTACTGGAGCACTACGTGGTATAGTTCGCTGCCTGCCACAACAAGTACGGTACACTATCTACAATACTTTAGCTAAGCCACACATTGACTACCTAGTAGAAATTTGGGGATCAGCTGCCAGAACGAACCTCAATATTGTCCAAATTGCACAAAACAAATTGATTAAAATACTATTTCATTATGATTTCCTCACACCCACAGCAAAAATATATAAAGATACTAAAATTTTAAACATAGAGCAAACTTACAAATACTATTCTTGCATATTAATACGTAAAATTCTTAATAAATATATCCATACAAATATAACTTTTACTCTCAAAAAAACTATACAAACAAAAATCTTAAGAAGTGCTAATAATTTAATTCTTCGACCACCAAGAACTAATTACGGAAAAAAAAAAATATAACATTCGAAAGCGCACAACTTTACAATAAAATTCCTAAAGATATCAAAGAAGCCAAAAGTATGATATCATTTAAAAAATAATTAAAAACATATTTACAAAATCATAAACAATAAATTGCATCTATGTAAGTGATGTGTACATAAGATATTTACAAATTAAAAATTAAACCGAATTGTATAAATAATAACTTATAAAAATTACAAATAAGAATAATAAGTAATAACAAAAAAAAATTTGTAATAAAAAGAATATATCTATAAAAAGCAAATTATAATTATGTTTTTAATAAGTACATAAACATTGAAATCATAAAAATAACTCTAAAACGTCTGTCAAGCAACCGCATCTAGCTGATCTTCTTTAGATCCGTGTATCTGTTGGCCGGCTTTGTTGTTGTTTCTTGCATCGTGAATAGTCAGTGCTGCCTGTTATTTGTAATAATCAACTTACCCACATTATTGTTAGTAAATAATATGTTTTAACTTTGTAATATTCATTGCCTGGCACGTTCGGTGACCGTTGTATTCTTATTTGTTTTTTGTTTCTTAAATGTATTTCTCATTGTAAGTGAATGTATTAATTCTTATGAGAATAAATGTCTTAAACCACAATATTCATTGAGGACCAAGTTCACACCAATTGATTAACCGACCGATATAATTTAAATGTTAAGTTAAAATGGACAGAATGACAATTTAAATAAAGATTATTGAATCGACAGTTAGTGAACTTGTGTATGTAAATAATACAGATTTCAAAATAAAGCCGAATTGTTGATGTTATTGGTTCTTATTAGCAAAGAGTATGTAATCACTACGTTCTACTTATTAGGAGCAATGCCCTTTGAAGTAGCTCTAACATAATATAGAACTAGTTTTACGATAACTGATAACACAGTGACAGTGCTCTCTAGAAACAGGGGCTGTACCGCGCAAGTGGCATTGAAATCGGCTTCATTTGACAGATGGATGTGACACTTTACTGCTTCTTTTTGATACAAATGAAAACTTATCAAAGACTAAGAGCAATATGTCACATCCATCTGTCAAATGAAGTCGATGACGATATCGATGACGCTTGCGCGGTAAGGGCCCTGGGCCCGTACCGCGCAAGTGGCATCGCCATCGCAATCTGCTTCATTTGACAGATGGGTGTGACACATTGCTGCTTCTTTTTGATACAAATGAAAACTTACCAAAGACTCAAGAGCAATATGTCACATCCATCTGTCAAATGAAGTCGATGACGATATCGATGACGCTTGCGCGGTAGGGGCCCTGGGCCCGTACCGCGCAAGTGGCATCGCCATCGCAATCTGCTTCATTTGACAAATGGATGTAACGCATTGCTGCTTCTTTTTGACACAAATGAAAACTTACCAGACTAAGAGCAATATATATGTCACATCCATCTGTCAAATGAAGTCGATGCCGTCACCTGCGCGGTAGGGCCGCAGATTTTGAAACGGCTTGTTGACCGAATCACCACTAATTACTACGTGACCTTTATTCTAAAAAAATCGCCTGGGATAAATTCACTAAATAACTTTCGGGATTCCTTACTAGAGTAGGTATCCGAGTGTGAGTTTGCAAATGTCCAAACGTGAACATGATAATATCGTAAAGACCAAAATTTTGACAAATTTGACAAGTAGACCTTCCTCGCTCTATTCATTTTTTGTCGCACAGAACCGTCACTTGTCAGAGCGAGAAATACTGACGGAACGCTATCGCTCCGCGCACTGATGCTGCCGCATGCTGAAGCGTTCCTTCAGTCTTTCTCGCTTTAGCAATGGCGGTTAAGCTTACTGTGATCGACGGATAGGGGTAAGGCGACGGAAAAAGGCGATAGCGTGCTGACATTTGTGGTCCAACCCTTAAAGTATCAGCAATATTTTGAACCACGATTATCTAGTTGCTGGTGAACTCGGATCTATTTCCAAGATCTAGTAGACTAGTATTTTAGAGTCGCGGAGACAATCCTCATTTGACAAGTCCTATCGAGTGCCTTCGATTATTTGAGTTTAAAACACAAGGGGCTAGTTTGTATCATTGTGAATTTTTGAACTCAAAACTCAAAGATGTGTAATAGTCATTATTATTTAATTTGAATCTTACATCTAGTGCAGTGTAGCGAAGCAACATTTTAGAAAATACTTGGACGTACGGTAACTGAATCTAACATTTAACAACAAAATCTCTTCATTCTTCATATTGTAACTTGGCTAACTTTGTACTGCTGTTACTAAGACTCGTCAAGTAGCATTTGTTTAAAAATACATATATAAAAATTAACAAGAAGGTTTAAAGTTACAAGAATTTATTTTATGGCTATTCAGAGTACTGTAGTACAATTTATTTCATTACAGTACGCTTAGTAAGAGTTTGGCAAACTATAAGTTTTCGAAAACTGTCGTTTTGTCTCTTTCATATCCATTGACGGCTTTACCGACATGAGTAGAGCATCCGATAGAGTTGTCGAAAACGTTGACAGTAAATGTCAACTCGTACTAAGGGTACAGAACGCAAGTTTTTACTTATTCAACATAAGTGTTTACTAATACACAATAAGCATTATAAACATCTACATAAGTATGATATAGTACAGCGAACCTCATCTATATGATAATTAGAAACACTAGTCGATTTTCATACAAACGAGGTAACTTTGGAGCCTTAGTTCTCTGCCAAGGATTGACCGAGCTGTGATCTGATAATGGTCATCCAGGAAGTAAATGGAGGAGATCCAGATATATACACTCGACTGATCCGATCAAAATTCTAAGAAATGTATGGATATGTTTAAAAAAACAGCGAAAATAGCATACTTTATGGAATTCCCGAAACTGAAAATACTGATCCCGAATCTTTTTGAATGTTGATCAGATCAGTCGGGTGTGTAGCAATCTGGATCTCCTCCATTCACTCCCTGAATGACCATTATCAGATCACAGCTCGGTCAATCCTTGGCAGAGAACCAAGGCTCCAAAGTTACCTCGTTTGTATGAAAATCGACTTGTATTTCTAATTATCTGACCACCACTGTATACCGTACAAGCCATACAAAAAAATTAAAATTCAACTTTTATTTAAAAGACCTCACTGCTAAGAAAAAATATAATACTTAATTTATTCAAAATCATTTAATCTACACATAAAGAACAGTAAAGTTTTGCTTTTAGAGTTGTAAAAAGCTTACGGTAGTTTCTTTGGATTAGCTATTGTAATTGTTAAACAAAAATAAAATGGCTTTTAAGTAGCTTCAACTAATAACTTTTTATAATTATATTCTTAAAAACAAAAGTACACATTTCTTCAATAAAATAATAATAGCCATTTCCTCAGATTCAGCTTACGACTACATGTGAATTTCGATGAAAATATAATACATACAAAACGGATTACTTATTAATAAACAAATGTACGAAACAGATAATTTAACTACACCTATGTAAAATAATTAATAATAGTATGTATCAAGTCTAAATTTTTTTAATTGCCATATAATTCGACCAGAGGCATTGGAATGTCAATCTCAGTCATGTTATTGATTAAAATAATTTTAACGTAAAAATATGAATAATATATACATAACACGGATTTAACCAATAAGTTTTTGAGAATAAAATGTTTGGTAAATAATAATGTTCTTAGACTACCTACAATCAAGAGCTAAGAAGTTCAAATGTCAGATAGTTTAATTTAATCCTACTAATATTATAAATGTGAAAGTTTGGATGTTAGATGTTTGTTACTCAATCACGCTTCACTCAATCAATTTTGATGAAATTTGGGAAACAGATACTTGAAAGCCTGGAGAGGAACATAGGATACTTTATATCCCGATATTCCCGCGGGAACGGGAACCACGCGGGTGAAACCGGCAGCTAGTGAGTAAATAAGGTTTGTCTAAATTTATTCCTATTAAAATATGATATATAATAAAATATTCGAAAATAGCAAAACATTTACAAGAAAACATGTTGTGAAATATAGTGCGGCCGCTGAGAGGATGACCATTGGCTGTCGATAGAAGCTGCCAGATAATGCATTCTCTCAGTGGCCGCATTATACGTTTATATTACAACATATTTTCTTGTAAATCTTTCGCCAATGGAAAAGGGGGGTTACGAATATTTTAGGGCGTAAGACTGTGAGGTGTTTTCATAAGCCTCTGGTCAAATTATACACAAACATGTTACAATTAAGACTCTTAACCTCTGAGGGACCAGGGACGTTTTAAAACGTCGCCCATTCCGCGCCGCCATCATTCGGCATAAATTCCCCGTTAATTCAATTTAAACACAGACTACAGTTTTAAAACGTTACCGGTCCTCCAAGGGTTAAGACTTGTATTGGTTAACACTCGATAGAATAGATCTAAGATAAATACATACTATTTATACTGAGAGGATGCGTTTAGTCATACCATTATTGGCTAAGTAAAGCGTTTTATTAGCTTTTTTATTAGCTTTAGGGCGACGGTCAATACAATGAGACAAATAAATGCAACGGTTTCCTATACATTTAATACATTTTGTTTATTATCATTTCTAATACAACGACCACATTTCCGCATTTATTCGAAATAATTCAAATCTCAAAACAATATACTAATAAGTGATGTCAGTTACAATGTTAAACATAAAAGTAATACTATCAACACGACACCACATCCAAGAAAATCCACCAATAAGTAAAAAACTAGTATTTTATAGGGCACGTGAGAAGTTTGGTATGCATAGATTTTACTGTAAGGCAACAGTCATAGTTTAAAAAAAAAAAAACTACCTAGTTATTTAGATTTTAGCAACAGTAGTGTTGAGGAAGTAGGCTTAGCACGAGCGATTATAGGTTTATTACATATTATCGACTCGATAACTCAATAACGTGTCACTGTCCCGTTCACATCGTACCAGAGTAAGCAAGACAGCATCATGCGCTATATCATACCGCGCGATATAGCGGTGTTCATGCTAGAGATAGACTTATCCTACTAAAATTATAAATGCGTAAGTATCTCAGTTTGTTTGTTACTCTTTGACGCTAACACTACTGAACCGATTTGGATGAAATTTGGTACACATATAGAAGATAGCCTGGATTAAAACATAGGCTACTTTTTATCCCGATATTCCCACGGGAACGGTACATGCGGGTGAAGCCGCGGGCCGCTGCTAGTGCACCATATATCCAGTTAAAACGGAAGTACTTCCTCCGACTTAGGTGTCTGTGCTCGGGGACCGCGGACCAACTGTACGATGTTGTAACTTATATTTGCAGCGAGCTGAGAAACTTCTATAGCGCGATTCACGTTTCCTTACAAATCTTCGCTGCGCTGTTTTAACGTATGTATTAACAGGGTTGCGCTTTACTTTCGTTCTTCGCTGATCCCGCATTTATTCGATTTAAAATGCAATAAAATAAATAATTACCGTGAACGGTTACTTTGGTTCTAGTAAAAGACCAGCCGAAATCATATTTATTCAAATAAACTTACAAAATAAGTATTATTGAATATTTTTTGTTTGAATCTGACGAATTATCAGATTTGTTTTATAAATCATCGTGAAATTAAAAGTAATCCTTAACAGTCGAGCAATCCTATTAAATTAATAAGAAATGCATACCAAACTTTTCATACTTATCATAATACTATTATTATACATGACAACACCTAAGTATCACTATTTAGATGTCATTCGACAATACAATAGAGATGGAATAATGCAACTATCTCGCTCTTTTAACAGTATCCATCTTTATTACCTTTCGATGCGTTATTTTTTATATCCTATACATTATTCGATATTCAAGTCCAGTATTATAGTGTATTATTAAATATTGCAGTTATACAATGCGTTAATGTATCATGGTGTGTGTGAGTATGAACGTTAATGAGCTCAATAATAATGAATAATACCAAAGTCAATTCTCTTAAATACGCTTTTAATATCGCAAACATTTTCTTCAAAATACCTACGAAGGTTCAACATTTTACACTTGAAAAAACATCATACAAACGCATCAATTATAAACTTTACGCCACCGCAATAAGTAACACAGTTTAGACCGTAGCCCTGGGGGAGTCCTAATCTCTAGACGCTCCAATGATAGTGAGGATGTACAAGAAGATGTTGATGACGTCCAGATACAGGTTGAGGGCTGCGAAGATGTATTCTTCGGGGGAGATGGAGTACTTGTGCTTTCCTCCCAACATGAGTTGGGTGTCGTAGAGAAGATAGAATGAGAAGAGTAGAGCACCAATCGAAGCGTAAACTAGAGTCAAGATGCGGTCGCGAGGAAGGAATATCGCGATTAGACCTGTAATAAAATTAATGATTTAAAAATATTTTCTTTTTACGATAGTATTGAGGAAAATAAAAAACTGATTGAAATAAAACAATCTTACTGGTAAAAATTTAGTAATTTTTCTGTTTATAAAGAAATTTAGAATGTTAAAACTTACACATCTAAAATATATAAAAACCGCTACGTTGTCGGTGCCAGCCAGGGCATTCTACATTGCACTTCTATTAACTATATATTTTTTTGGCCTTAGCTAGCTAGCACCGACTCCAAAAGTTTTATTTTTTACTTTTTGAAGTCGGTTTGATTTTTTTTATAAAATGTTTTTATTTCAGATTTTTTTGTTACATCATGTGCCGTTACTTACACTAAAAATCAGCCCATACACAACAATGTCATCTAGGTAAACGACTACTTGCCAAAAGGTGATTGATATTTTTCAAGATTATGAAAAAACTACTAGCCAGATCTTCGTAAAAATTATATGGGACCACACATAAACCATTTTCTTTCAGATAAAAAAAGAATTATAATTATTGCGTGAAACTTCAGCTCGAACAAGAATCTAACAATTACCTGGATGATATAATTGTTTCATGACTTCCATGACATTAGGCCCCATATCTCCGAAGATTATCATCGGATCTCAATGAGACTTATATGGGACCAAATTGACAGTGTACCCGATCGAACAAAAAAACAATTATTAAAATCGGATCACCAACACCGGAGTAATCGGTATACATACATCAGACAAAAAAAATAAAAAATATAATAAAAAAAATACGCGTTGAATTGAGTACCTCCCTCCTTTTTGTTGAAGTCGGTAAAAAAGGAAAGTTTATGACTTTGATTATGAGAAATAAGTCAATGAGCTCTTCTATCTCTTAAAATACTGTACTTTGCTTTTTATTTTAATTTTATTTTTATTTATTATTTTATTTTCATTTATATAAATATAGTATTACATACAAATAAATACGAGGTCACGCATACGCCCACACACGCCCACACACGCACACACACACACCCCCTCACACACACATACACAAGCACATTTTAAAGTTTTAGAATTAATATTTTTGTTATTAAATTTTTAGTTTTATTTCTTTAAAAACACGAAAAATAGATGTTGTTATGAGAGAGCGATTTTCTCCTGGTACAGGTGTTTTTACACCTAAAAGGGGGATTCAACCATACCCTGTATTACCCACTTGTTTTTTATGAAATACATATTTTTTCATTTTCATTTTCATCTGCGTATGCGGATACGAATATCTAGCACATAACTAAACAAATCTTTCTGTTTTTTGCTTTCTTTTCATTGTGATTTGTTTTATCTTCGTAAGCAATAAATTGTATTATTATTATTACAATGTCTTTCGACTTATTAACCCTGTATTCAACAATAAAATATGGCATACGTTGTTTTTAAATAAACAATAAAAAAAATTTAGACATATATTTTATGGTATATCATTAAAACGATCAGCAAAAAATCTCAAACTTAACCTTCCAATACTTTATTGATCAGCAACAAATCCTATTTGTAGCGAGAACTAGGTCAGCCACAAACATTCACCCATCCATCCATCCATCATCAGTCTGTGGACTTCCACTGCTGGACATAGGCCTCTCCTAGCTCACGCCTATTGTGGCGTTCATAGGAGGCTATTAGCCTACTGCTACCACGCTGGCTAGACGGGTTGGTAGAGGGTTTGTTTCAAGTTTTCCTTCTCTCGCACAGGTGTTCAATGCGTCGAGCCTCTTAGTCGACTCTTATCCCAGGCATGTAAGGGAGTCGTGACACTTGCATTCTTAGGCCGCCACCACACGGCGCGCCACATTAGGCGACCAAAAAGATATGTTGCCGATCAAAATATTGACCCTTATTAACGCTCATGGCCGCGCTCGACAAACTGATGGTATTCGATCACGTTTGTTAAGCAAAGTTCGACCCGGTCAGGTGTCGGATGGGTGACCGTAAAGTGGCATTACAACTGAGCGCTTCCGTGCTTCGGATGGCACGTTAAACCGTCGGTCCCGGCTGTTGTCATTTGATTACAGTCGTTAAGCCAAGTCAGAGGCCTTATAGGCGGCCACTAATCCTCACTCGATAAGAAGAAGAAGTAAATAGTGACGTACCGAAGAGCAGGAATATGACGGTGGCGCAGAGCAGCACGCCGCCCATGGCCGTGAAGTCCCACTTGGTCTGGAACGCGAACAGCGTGATGGCCAGGCACACGGCCGCCGTGATGCCCACCGCCATCAGCACCTGCCGCACATACACGACGGTTAACGAACGAACAGCGGGCCGCGATTCTCAAAACTCAAACTCAAACTGTTTTTTTGCAGACTAAGGGCCTATTTCACAATCTATAAGTAAGTTCTGAGTAGCTTACTTGGAAGATGATTTGACATATTTTTCATATCACAGCTGTCAAATCATCTGCCATGTAAGCTAATCAGTACCCCTATTACGAGTTTGCTTAACATGACATTTACAAGACTCGTGAGCGTAGACTATCGGATACACTGCTCATGTCGGTAAAACAGTCGCTAAATATGAAAGAGACAGAGCTGCATTTTACGTTAACGTTTACTGTAACGTCAAGTTTGCCAAACTCGTAATAAGCTTACAGAACTTACTTTTAGATTGTGAAACAGGCCCTAAGTGTTACATAGGTGTTACATATTGCTCGTACTTTAAACTTGCTGTGGTGTCAAGGTGAGTGGTTTGCTTCTTAATGGGGAATGCTATGTCTGGACGTTACCAAAAGAAATGATAAACTAGTGATCATGGTTGTGCTCGTGGGCTATAGAAGGTGTTCTCGCGAATAGTACGCACCCACCATGGAAACTAGCTAAATAAAAAATACAGTTCTTGACCTTTCTCATACATTTACCTGGCATTATAATAGCGAAATTTTTACCCTCCTGTCGCTAGGTTCGCTAAGTTACCGAAAACTTACGAAGGTGTATATATTAAATTACTAGTTTCTAGCATTTGCCCCAATCCCCACAGTCTCCAAGAGATTTTAGTGGATTCGAGTCTCACATTACCTCCTAGTCACCCCGTACTTTCTCCTAGAGAGGAAAATACTACTCACGCCGAGCTACAGGAGACGCCGACTTGGAAGCTCTCCGCTATGGTGAATATCCCGAGGAAGATGAAGTTGGTGGGCATCGTTACTGCAGGTGACCCCTAGCTATGTGTGACTACTCACCGCGGAGCTGTCGTAGACGCTAGAGGAGACGCCGAGCAGGAAGCTCTCCGCTATGGTGAATATCCCGAGGAAGATGAAATTGGTGGGCATCGTTACTGCAGGTGACCCTAGCTATGTGTGACTACTCACCGCGGAGCTGTCGAAAACGCTAGAGGAGACGCCGAGCAGGAAGCTCTCCGCTATGGTGAATATCCCGAGGAAGATGAAGTTGGTGGGCATCGTTACTGCAGGTGACCCCTAGCTATGTGTGACTACTCACCGCGGAGCTGTCGTAGACGCTAGAGGAGACGCCGAGCAGGAAGCTCTCCGCTATGGTGAATATCCCGAGGTAGATGAAGTTGGTGGGCATCGTTACTGCAGGTGACCCCTAGCTATGTGTGACTACTCACCGCGGAGCTGTCGTAGACGCTAGAGGAGACGCCGAGCAGGAAGCTCTCCGCTATGGTGAATATCCCGAGGAAGATGAAGTTGGTGGGCATCGTTACTGCAGGTGACCCCTAGCTATGTGTGACTACTCACCGCGGAGCTGTCGTAGACGCTAGAGGAGACGCCGAGCAGGAAGCTCTCCGCTATGGTGAATATCCCGAGGTAGATGAAGTTGGTGGGCATCGTTACTGCAGGTGACCCCTAGCTATGTGTGACTACTCACCGCGGAGCTGTCGTAGACGCTAGAGGAGACGCCGAGCAGGAAGCTCTCCGCTATGGTGAATATCCCGAGGAAGATGAAGTTGGTGGGCATCGTTACTGCAGGTGACCCCTAGCTATGTGTGACTACTCACCGCGGAGCTGTCGTAGACGCTAGAGGAGACGCCGAGCAGGAAGCTCTCCGCTATGGTGAATATCCCGAGGAAGATGAAGTTGGTGGGCATCGTTACTGCAGGTGACCCCTAGCTATGTGTGACTACTCACCGCGGAGCTGTCGTAGACGCTAGAGGAGACGCCGAGCAGGAAGCTCTCCGCTATGGTGAATATCCCGAGGAAGATGAAGTTGGTGGGCATCGTTACTGCAGGTGACCCCTAGCTATGTGTGACTACTCACCGCGGAGCTGTCGTAGACGCTAGAGGAGACGCCGAGCAGGAAGCTCTCCGCTATGGTGAATATCCCGAGGAAGATGAAGTTGGTGGGCATCGTTACTGCAGGTGACCCCTAGCTATGTGTGACTACTCACCGCGGAGCTGTCGTAGACGCTAGAGGAGACGCCGAGCAGGAAGCTCTCCGCTATGGTGAATATCCCGAGGAAGATGAAGTTGGTGGGCATCGTTACTGCAGGTGACCCCTAGCTATGTGTGACTACTCACCGCGGAGCTGTCGTAGACGCTAGAGGAGACGCCGAGCAGGAAGCTCTCCGCTATGGTGAATATCCCGAGGAAGATGAAGTTGGTGGGCATCGTTACTGCAGGTGACCCCTAGCTATGTGTGACTACTCACCGCGGAGCTGTCGTAGACGCTAGAGGAGACGCCGAGCAGGAAGCTCTCCGCTATGGTGAATATCCCGAGGAAGATGAAGTTGGTGGGCATCGTTACTGCAGGTGACCCCTAGCTATGTGTGACTACTCACCGCGGAGCTGTCGTAGACGCTAGAGGAGACGCCGAGCAGGAAGCTCTCCGCTATGGTGAATATCCCGAGGAAGATGAAGTTGGTGGGCGAGGTGCGGCGCACGGTCTCGCAGCAGGCCATGGCCACGATGCACACCAAAACTACCGCCAGCGCCACCCAGCTGCAAACACGGCACAATACAATAAATAAATAAAACTACTTTCATCCCTTCTATACGAAAAGTAGCATTTTGTTCCTCGATAAGTAAATAAATCAATCATTTATTTTCATCCCATCTATTCGAAAAACGCTGGTTGATTCACCTATAAGTGCGAGCAAAGTATGTCTTTTCTCCAAGAGACTTTTTCACGGGGCAGTAATGAGATTTGAATTTCGAACATTAACATCGTCCCTTAGTGCTCCGTGACCAAAGAGATCGCACGAAAATATTGTATGAAAAGTCACTGGCCGATTATTAGGTGACCGGCGCGTGCAGCGCCGCAAAAGAAAAAAGAAAAACGCGCGAACTACATATTATCTTGTATTGGACTTTATTGGAGTAAACAGTGTTTTGTGATATTTGCAGTGCAATATAATTGCGAAAAATTAGTTCCACAAGCAGTGGCAATTTCGCAAGCAATTTCGCAGTTTCGCAATTTCGCAACACAAGCAATTTCGATCAAAATTCTCCTTTACATCATTTAATCAATCTTAGGAAATATGATAGTTTTAAAATAACTCCTCAACAAAATAATTCGCGACCAAATTCATTCGTCAGGTAGGCTTGCTTACTTTATACTGATATATTCCGGAAGTTTAACCTAGAACGTTACACGTACAAATAGCGCCCTTCTTGTCGTGGGCGGTTTATACTTGAGCAATACTTTTTCTAAATAAGTTGTAATCTTGTATGAAACGCTGCTTGTTTCGAGTAGGCAATTTCGAGACTGCCTACCGGTAGGTATTCAGTATTTATCGTAAGGAAAATCTTAGTGGGCGAGTGTTGAATAGAAGTTTAAACTAAAATAAAATAACTTTAACACTTAATGTATATTTATTTCGTGTCTACAAGCTCTGTCTTGGTCGGAAGTTATAAGGGAAACAAATTTAAATATTGCATTTAAAGCATTCCACGATGATTTTAAACTTTTTTACGACCTCTGTTTTCCTTTTAAAAAGATAAAACACGCGGCGAAAGCCTATAAGCCACCATGGTTTACTGTTGGCTTAAAAAAAGCTACAGTGGTCAAAAGAAATCTACGCTTTCTTTATTATAAACATCCGTCTTATGAAAACAAAAACAAGTATAATAATTATAATAAAGTGTTAAAGAAATGTATATCTAGGTCCCAAAAAATAACTAATTCCAAATACATTACCAATTCCACAAATAAAATGAAAGCTTCTTGGGACATAATTAATAATAAAATAGGACAAACAAATACACATAAGACTATACAAGCTTTAAAAAACATGACCGAAGAAATTAATAATCCTATTGACATTGCCAATTATTTTAATGAATATTTTATAAATCTGACGCATAATAATAATTTTGACATTGACAAATCAATTCTGAATAAAATTAAACCTAATAATTCAAGTATATTTCTATATCCTATTGACATAAATGAAACAAAGAAAATTATAAGCTCACTAAATTTAACAAACTCTACTGGTTTTGATGGTATAGCAACAAAAATCATTAAGCTCGTCAAAGACGATATAGCACAAGTGTTATGCCATCTCATAAATTTGTCGCTTGCCTCTAGCACATTTCCAGAAATCCTAAAAACTTCCGTAGTCAAACCATTGTTTAAAAAAGGCGATAAAAGTACTCCTAGCAATTACAGGCCCATATCTTTAACACCAATCTGCTCGAAGATTTTCGAGAAGGCGATGCTGGCAAGGTTGATAGGTTTTATTGAAAAACACAATATCATAAAATGCGAACAAAATGGGTTTCAGAAAGGCAAATCAACTACTCTTGCTGCCTTTTCACTTGTAGATAAAGTTGTTAAACATATTGATACACGAACGCCAATAACAGCAGTCTTTTTCGATATGAGTAAGGCTTTCGATTTTGTTTCGCATGATCTGCTCCTTCTCAAATGTGAAATGTATGGTCTTAGAGGATTGGCGCAAAACTGGCTTAAGTCTTATCTTGAGAATAGAAAACCAATATGTGGAGGTCTCAAACATAGATATGAACGGAAATTTAAGGACTTTTCAGTCAGACACAAAAATAAACAACTTTGGTGTGCCTCAGGGAAGTATTCTAGGGCCTTTACTTTTTCTGCTTTATATCAACGATCTTCCCGACATCACAAATCATCAATGTGTTCTTTTTGCAGATGATGTATCTATAGTGGTGCCATGTAATAATGCAGCTACTTATAATCAAGAACTTAATAGAACAATAGAACTCGTAGTAAATTGGCTCAAACATAATAATTTAAGAGTAAACTTAGACAAAACAAGAGCTATCCAATTTACTAGCAGAAATGGAAGTAAAAAAGAGCTAACCTTATCATATGATAGTCAAAAAATCATAGAAACAAAGGAAATTACGTTCCTCGGTATAACACTTGATGATAAATGCACATGGGAAGAACACATAATCAAATTATGCAAAAAAATTAATTCATACGTATTTGCGTTATGGAAACTGGGGAAAACCGCTAGCAAACAAATCGCTCTGCAAGCTTACTATGGACATGTTTGCTCGATTCTGCGATATGGTATAGTTCTATGGGGTAACTCGTGTCACGTCGATAGGGTTCTTATTGCTCAAAAGGCATGCGTTCGTGCCATATATGACGTAGACAATTTGGTCTCGTGTAGACCTCTATTTAAACAGTTAAATACCCTAACTGTGCCATGTTTATATATTTATGAGATATCTGTTTTTGTCAGAAAACACCCAAAACTGTTTCCACGTTTAAATGACGTTCCCCGACCTTATAGTAATTGTAGACGTCCGAATAAATTAATACTCCCAGCGATGCGAACAGCCCTGGGTTCTAGGAATAGTCATTCGATGGCTGTAAGAGTGTATAATAAATTGCCAAATGATATTAAAATACTTAATATGAACCAATTTAAAAATACACTTAAAAAGTGGCTAATTCAAAATTGTTTTTATAATCTCAATGAGTTTTTTGACTACAAAATGAAATCTGTATATTAATGTACTATTGTAAATCGACATTGTTAATAATTTTATATGAATCACTATCTATTTAACTTAATATGACATTGCCATGATTACAACTTACAGATGATGATACTAGTATTTTTTAGATTTTAGATTTTTATTTATGATTTGTTATTAAGTATATCCATATTGAATTTTATTGAATTGATTGTGACATTACGTATTAATTACTATTCTAAGACAACATTATGGATCATTTTAAAAGTTGTAAATTCAAATAATTTAATTTTTGCATGCCCAAGCTGGGTGAATGTGCCCGTCACTTTTTACGAGTTTATGATCATGTTATGTACCACATTCCTGCGAATAAAAATATTCTATTCTATTCTATTCTATTCGATTTTTAATGAGGTAGGCACTGCCTAATTGCCTATATGGAATACACGCCCCTGATGTAGCAGCTAATTTCTTCAGCTTGACATTTTCTCTGGCCAGGAAATAAAGTCGCCTGGCTTTGTATGTAAGATATTCAGATATGTATATTGTTTTACTGGGTCCGGGTTAAACGTTGAGAGTTAAACATTGGCTCTTTAATATTTCGCTTGATTTTATTTATTTGCTTATAGTTTGAGATAGAGATTCCTTTCTCAGTGTAGTAGAAAAATCGACAATAATAGTTTCGGATTTAGTTCTGTAAATATCTCTTATGTCGATATTTTGCATATTTGAGGTCAAATTAAGAGCTGAGCCGATGTCCTTGACTATCTGAGTCGGTATACAGGTTTTCATTTTTTTTTTGCAAAGGAATATTTCGAATATTCAATGTAGGTAAGTATTTACTATTGTAATTATTTTTTTCCATCATTTCAATCTTCATATCCAAATTTTCAACTTTTTTTTGTAGTTACAATTTTCCTGTTTGAGGTTATTTATCTTCAAAAGTAAGTCTCGTATTGAGAGGACATAAACTCAACCGTCTTTGGTATCTTCTGATTTTGATTTATCACGACATTAATGGCCCCGCTTAAAGACTCAAACTTGTGATCTTGCTGCGCTTTCAAATCTTCAATTAATTTCTTAATTTCACTGTTTACTTGTATTGGTGAGTCAGGAGAGAAAATCTGCTGCAAGAATCGCTTTTGACGCTTAGTGCTTTTTGAACGATCTTTCGCCATTTCATTTATTGCTGAATCTGAGCCGTGATGTAATACGGGCACTGTTTCTTGGTTAGTTTGAGAATTTCTTGGCGGAGAATGAACAATACTCATATTTATGGACGATTTATGGACGACGATAATTGATAAGAGGGGCGGACCTGCACACACGCATAAATTAATCCGTTTCTTCACTCACATAAGGCTACGGGGGGCGTGGCTTAGTGCCACAAGGACGCTCTGATTAGGCAATTGCAGCGCCTTCTGTTGAAGGATGTTGCAAAAATATATTTATCACTTTCGTATCGTACACACTTCTCACTTGCACGAAGAGGCTCGCTTCCATCTTCAGCCTTATCAATACTTAACATCAGTTATGATGAAGGCTAAGAGTCTCGCCGTCGTGATTAAAAAAAAAAGAGTTTTAGCGGGCAGGAATGATATTTGAATTTGATCATGAATCGGTCATAGAAAACGAACGCAAGTTGTATGAATTCGCTGTACGGAACGTGGGGGGGCCTCTTAAAAAAATAATCCAAAATTATTTTGCTCCCTTGAGTTGTAATACAATCTACTATTTACATTAAAGGGTTGAGGTGCATTTTTCAACAAGGAATCATATTTTTACGTCGCTTCATCATTTTCAAACAAACACATAAATGTATCTATTCTTTCACAACTAAATATTTAAACTTGGCTGTCCACTATTGGCTTACATTGCGTACTCTCATACTTTGGGCCACATAATGCGAAAAGGAGATGAGTCTCAAAAAGCTGGTCGTGGTTGGTGGAATAGAAGGCGAGAGAGCCCGAGGTCGTTCGCCAATCAGGTGGTCTGACTAAGTATAAGCAGCAACCTCCTCGAGCAAATTCCATCAAGCGGTGAGAGCTACCATGGAACGAGACCGATGGGGACAAATCATTAAAGCGGCCAGTGATCACGATTCTCAGTTATGAGGGACCGATTAAGAAGAGATCATTTACGTACATCTAAGTTTTGGAGCGCACTGTTCATTACTACTTGAATACTGGCCAAGTAGCCAGTCATCACGTGACCACGGCAGCTGAAAAGGAGCCGAAACGTCGGGAAAATAAAAAAAAACCCTAAAAATACGGACAATTAGATCTTAGTTCGTGAAATATAGCGCGTTTAATTCCGGAAAAGTTGTTTTATTTCAAGAGATCATTTTCTGTCGCTCAGAACCGTCATTTGTTAGAGCGAGAAAGACAAAAATAAAGAATCGATGATACGATAGCATTCCGCAGCCTTTATCGCTCTAACAAATGACGGTTCTGAGTGACAGAAAAGTCGAGAACGAAAATGCTATTTAGTTGTATTAGATAAAATTTGCATGATAAATTGTTAGCTGAATGGGGGAACCATGTCAGAGTATATTGAAATATATCACTAAACACCCCAATCAACAGCAAATAAACCTTATTCTTAGCAGACGCAGTTTATGATCGACAGCAGCTTTGGATTACAAAATGTCAAATTTCTACAGACAAATCTGAACTCAACGACTACGTCTTAAAGGCCAAAGTCGATTGGAGAAAGTTGACAGAGATATGTAAAGCCGTAGCTGCTCTTGACGGACGAGCACCGAGCATTCTAAAATGCGTGAAATCATCCGAGCCGCAAGTGAAGAAGGATTGGTGGATGGAAATGTACTATTTTGAAATACTTACAAGAGGAATCGGTTTTGATGTACCCATATTTTAGTCGGTTGGTGGAATACGAATAAGCAGATGAATCCTGTCGTCACCAAGAGCTGACACATGAGTATGGAGTACACCTGAAAATAAAAACAAAATTAGTTCACAATATAAGATTTTTGCCGATAAAACTCAAGGCAAAAGTTTTTGAAGAGCGCATCATGCCGGTTTTCACATACGACTCGAAACCATGCTGACTGAACGATCAGTCGAAAGTTAAGAGTCGTGCAAAGGGCGATGGAAAGGGCTATGATCGGAATAATATTGCACGACAAAAAAGAAACGGGGGTGAGAGATGTGGTGCAAATAATCGCAGAGCGTAAGTGGAGTTGGGAAGGTCTTGTAGCTCGCATGGATAGGGGCGATAGGCGAGGATTCTCAAATGAAGAACATGGTCTAGCAAAAGAACACGAGGTCACCCTCCAAAGCGATGGGTTGACGATATCAGAGGACAGGCGGGACACAACTGGATGACGACGGCGCCGGCGCAGGACCGGATAGAATGAAGGAATTTGGGAGTGGCCTATGTTCAGCAATTGACCCAAAAAGGCTCATGATAATGATGATGATGATAAAATTTTAAGCTTTCGCGTTCCATTATTCTAATAGTTCAGAGCAAAGGAACTCAAACGCGACATTTATTATGAAGTACATAAATGTAGTTTGCATCTTGACGTTTCGGGTGTGTTGCTACAGCCGTGTTCACAAGCAGACTGAACTTAACTGTATCCTTAGTACGAGTTGACATTTACTGTCAACGTTTTTGACAACTATCGAATGCTCTACTCAAGTCGGTAAAGAAGTCTGTCTATGGTTATGAAAGAGACAAAGCGATACTTTTCGAAAACGATTCTATTTGTCAAACTCGAACTGAACTGACGAAACGTCAAGCTGTAAGCACATTTATGTACTTCATAATAAATGTCGCGTTTGGGTCTCGTGGCTCTTAACTATTAAAATTTGTTTACTCATTATCCCTTGGTCACCCATCTTACGATTAAAATCAGCGAAAGAGGTTTAACCATCGCATTAGCAATGATAATAGCTATTTCTAACTGAAAACATTGTTGTTATAGAGTCAGACTTATATAAGATTCACCATCTTATATAAGTCTGACTCTATAACAACAATGTTTTCAGTTAGAAATAGCTATTATCATTGCTAATGCGATGGTTAAACCTCTTTCGCTGATTTTAATCTAGCCAGGCGGGTTTATAGGGTTTATAGCGTGGATAGTGCAATTATGCAACACTGGACTCGCGTCTATCTCTTGAAAGACGCTCAGCAGTCCTATAATAATTATATTTATAATAAATAACAGTTACTTTTACTAACATGTCATTTTAATTATTTTAATTTCATATGAATGAATGTTATTAAATTTTTTAATTTGATGTTTATTATTATTATTATCTTATCTTATTTTATCTTTATTAGTTTGTTTAAATTTTATAATCTGTTTATGTTTTACTTAAATTTACGACACAATTTAATATTGTTTTATGGAATAAATGACTTGACTTATGACATTGTTACTAACATTATGGGTACAACTTGGCTGCAAAGAGACGGTTGAGAGAGGGTTATGGATAAGGAAAATGTGTCATGTCATGCACCACGCAGGCTCAATGTCGATTTTAACAACTGCAAGTACGTTTAACGTTTCTTCCGAAACACTGAGGAGCTCGAAATGGTAAGTATTTACTTATGATAAATTTTAAATAGAAAAATATTGGAAAAAACAACTTGCCCACAAGTGAATTCTCAGATGGGACTCGAACCCACGACCTTTGGAAATCCGGTCCAATGCTCTAACCACTGAGCTACCGAGACTTAGTAGTAGACACTGCTAAGTATTTAGTCAGCGTCTTCAACTAAAACTATATTGAAGTCGATAACATCTAGCAAAAAATCTAGGACTATTGTTGTGGTAATTACCTTTCGAATGAACGACTTTCTGATGGACTGTTCAGTGAAATCGAAGCCCTTGACCTCGCCATCTTCGCCGACGCCCGGTGGCACGTAGCCAGGAGCCTGGAAAGAAAGCAAGGTTTTCAATCAAAATAAACAACAACAATAAATAATAATAATAATAAATAAATATTTCCATACAATCACACCAATTATCTAGCCCACGTTAAGTATCATGAAGAACTTGTGTTATGGATACTAGATAACGGATAAACATACTTATATACTTTTTTTTTGTAAATACATACATAATATACATATTAAACACCCAGACCAAGACAAATAGACATGTTCATGCACACAAATATTTGTCTTGTCCGGGGATCGAACCCGGGACCTCTGGCGCAGAAGGTGGGGTTAGTACCCCTGCGCCAAACAGGCCGTCAAACAATATTTATGGGTCAGACGTACAGGAGCTACTTTTGAAGTTTCTATTAGATATATTTTTGAATTTTGAATTTTACTAATGATCCGAAGTAATTGCGAGACAAAATGAATTAGTAGCCCATTATTTTCATACCTATTGTGATAAGGAAAAAGGAAAAAAAAAATATAAATTGTCGTACACGTAATTTTTATATTTGTTGCAGGGATATTCTTAGATGTGTTATTAGATCATATAATTGCCTCACTGCATAGTAAAAATGCTTCAGATCAAGTTTCTTTTTATTTTGCATTTTTAAATGATATTTTTATGTGATAAATATTAAACAAGAAAATATACTAGACAAAAGCAACTTTTCTCATGTTGCCATGACGGGACAAGTTGCTTTGTTTCTAGTGTATTTTCTTTACACTTTAAAAAAACCATAAATGTATGAAAACTACGAATCTTTGAACTTGTGTACCTTGACTTGGTGTAACCTACAACTTTTGTGCCATATCAACTATTGCTCCAAATGACTTGTTCTACCCATACGTACCAATATTTTTTGTTGGCCGGCACTTTCAGAAAAGGCCCAAAAATCTATGGAGCCTAATTGATCTCCTTTATATGGTATAATACTGTTTTAAAATTTAATTAATATTATATTACTTTTCTAATCACGCATGAATCTACAAACATTATTTATCTATGTATGTAAAACGAAACGCATGAATCCTGACCCCTACCCTTTCCTAAACAAAAAAAATATCTTCTTCGAATGGCGATCGAACCAGCTCACGTGCGCGTGCGCATATCTATTTGACGACCTGTTTGGCGCAGGGGTACTAACCCCACCTTCTGCGACAGAGGTCCCGGGTTCGATCCCCGGACAAGACAAATATTTGTGTGCATGAACATATCTATTTGTCTTGGTCTGGATGTTTAATATGTATATTATGTATGTATTTACAAAAAAAAAGTATATATAAGTATGTTTATCCGTTATCTAGTATCCATAACACAAGTTCTTCATGATACTTAACGTGGGCTAGATAATTGGTGTGATTGTATGGAAATATTTATTTATTTATTTATTTATCTATCTCAAAATATTCTATAAATGTGTTAAAAGGAACAATACCTTAAATAATCGAAATATCTGAACAATCAGTGCAGTGTGAAGTGGTTTGAGCTAAAATACAACTTTAACTCTGGACGGAGACCCGGGTGTACGGCCGTCGCCAATAAGTTATCGAAGGTATTTTCCCATCTTATATCCGGCCTATCCACTTTTAATAAGTTTTCTTGCCGTCAATATAATAGGAGCAAATTCTGCTACACTGACACTGTTCTATGTAATGCCATTGCAAAACTCCATAGATAATAATCAATAAATAAAATTGACAGGGAATTCATATTAGGATTCCTTGACAATATTGTTTAAATAAAAGTTTTCATTTTTGCATTTTTATACTTAAGCTAAAATTTTAAATATAAAAATATTGGAAAAAATCAATACGGCCAAAAGTGAATTCTCAGACGGGACTCGAACCCAAGACCTTTGGGAAATTTTCTATTTAAAATTTAACATAAATATTGCTTAAGTGGCCTTATTAAACCCTCTGACACTTATATACCTCACAGATAAGCCCCGTATCACTACGAGCTCCAGAAAAGGAGGAAAAACCAGGTTTCGGATAAAAATATAAAATAATATATGTGTCAGACGTATCTTAGGTCAAATTATGACCCATGCATAACTCAATCGGGCACAACAGATATGATAAGCCTAGTATCACTACAAGCCTGCTCCAGAAATAGTATCCATAAGTATCGTAAGTGTTTCCAATAATATTTCAATGTAGACAGACTGTTCTAGGTCTAAGACATTAAACAAGAGCTTTTAACATTTTACTACTGTTAATCCACTAGTCAACTTTCATTTTTAATTATTTTTTTTTTCAGTTATTAATGTACTTAGTTAAATTAGTTAATTATATATACATTTTGCATAATAATCATACTTTCCCAAAATGTATTAAGTACTACTTACTTACTTATTCAAGTATCTAGATGTAAGTTTATCTTTTTTGTTTTTAAATCATGCATGTATTCTTTTTAATCAGTAGGTACTTAAGTTAATGAGTATCACAAATTAACTCGAGGATAATGTTGTGGGCTTCACTATAAGCAATACTTATGTACTATCCTTAATTTTAACATATATTGTGAACACTGTTTCTTGTCCCAAATAAATAAATAAATAAACTAATGTTTAGTAAACTGTGCACTGTATCAGTTATATAGAGTCATTGTTTGTAAACAAACCAGCCATGCTCTATTCTATTTTATCGCGTTTTATGTAAATGAATATACTTACTTCTCTAAACATTGTATAGTTCAGTCATTATATTTTAATATGTAACAAATAGAGTTCACAATAGAATACTAGGTTTTAAACAATGTGACCTTATTTTTATCCACGTGGAAGACTGGTTTTACAACTTTGGTTGCCAAGGTCACATGAGGTCATTGTAAATCAGATGATGCCAGATAAATTGTGTCTAGACTTCGATTTGTCGGATTTGTTATGATTCTACCTTTTTAAGCTTTATAGGTAGTTAGTTATATAATGAAAAGATTCCTCAATAAATTTTAAACTTATCCCTGGTTTATAATCAATTTAAATAATTAAGTAATTTAGTATTGCAATGTAATTACGCAAAATTGGGAATTTAATGTGGTAAGACATTTTTCATTATTCAACCGGTACTTTAATGTATTAATGATAAATGTGAATGAAATAATTTATCATTATTTATCGTCTTTCACTTAATTGAAACCTACACATTACAAGATTAATAACATTATATTTTATTTGATAGGTACTTTCCACTATAATTTTATCATTGTATGCATAAACAGAAAAAAATAAACACGCCTAATTTTAATGTTCTAAAAAGGTACAGTCAAAACATAAAATTAAGCTCTATACATAAAACTGGTACTTACCGAGGTTATTATATTGTTGGTTATTTACATCAAGATATTATTTGCAGTGCTACCATGCTATAAATACGAAAAAAAAACCCTCAGAAGTTCAAAACAATACACATGAACCAAAAACACTAAACTAAAAGAACTTTGACGCACGCTTTAAGAATAGTTTAAATGGCACTGCAATAATCTCAAATTGTAAGTAGATATGAAATTATATTTTCCTTTAAATTACCTGGACTCCAGACATGTTTCACTGCTGTATGCACAACACGTTTTGATAAAATTTGTTTGGCTTACTGCAGATATCGCCGGCAGAGCGATAAGTACCGATAATCATATATATCTATCGTACAAAAAACGTCTTTTTTTTATAAAAGGGCACTGAATAATATTGAATGAAAACTGCTCATGAAAAATTGTGTATTTTAACAGGCACTGTTCTAAAAATATATTGTTTAAATTCACACAAACAGAGTATGCTAACTGTGTAGACCTCGAGCCATACTACAACTAGAATGACTCACTCTCATAAACAATACGTATATCAATAATGAATTGCGTCTGCTGCGCGTGTATGTACAAGTCCAATGGCCTACTCTCGTGGGAAAACCGACACTGAGTTACATTCTCGACTGAAAGGTGTATGTGACGTGGATAATCGCTAATAATTAAGAAAGAAGTAATTTAGGTCGTTAACTAGCATCCAGTAGTAATTCATAATAACCTTATTTAATAATGGAATAAAAATTACCTAATTAAGAGCCGGTTTCACCACCAACATATACGTACTGGATAGCCATATTTGGCAAAATAATTCGATAGATTTTTCATATTAAAACTGTCAAATCATCAGCCAGACTATGCAGAACTTATCTGACGGTGGTGAAACCAGCCCAGAATCTAATAAGCTGGTTGGATCTCAATTGTTTTAGAACTAGTTTTTTTTTTATAATAAAAAACTAGTTAAGTATATAATTTAAAAACCAAAGCATGAACACACAACAGCACGTACGGCTTTACATTTGCACTACGAAAACCACCGCTATTACGAGCGACGTAAGGGCGCTCTCAAGGTCAAAGTGTAAAGTCGTAGCTGTTGTTGACTGTACCATCTTAAGGTTAAAAGGGGTCACTATGTAACTTTCTTTGAAATCGTTGTGCAAACAGATGGCGGACTCGAACTGGAATCCAGGGCCCTTAAAAAAGCAAATCAGCCAACATAAATTGATGTTCACCAACTATTCACTACGTACCGCTTTTCAACGGTTTTTTTTAGATTTATGAAAGCTTTAAGTATATATTAATCGAAATATAGTTTTTATTCTGTCAACAGTATTTTTTTGGAATAGAATGTAAATGCAACCAACCGTTCGTAACCAACCATTATGATTATACACCAATTTAGAATAACGGTATACCGTTGAAATTATTTAAACTATGTACAAATAACGCGATACCTTACGTTACATTGTTTTTTTTTTATTTTTTATAAAAAACTAAGGAATTACTATCTCCCAAATTGGCAACCCTTTCCGTTTATTCAAGAGGGGAATCCCTCGATTGTATGTACGGTCAACGTGTCGCGTTACAGAAGGAAAAGTACTACACGACCAAGACAGGCGCATGACAGGAATGCGGTTTTGCACTTTTGGCACCTGCAGCCCACTTCTATCACTGCACTTCTGTTATAAAGTGATTAATTAGCGCTACAGAGATTAACTGATTGATTGCCGCTTTTCGAATTTTTGATTTTTTTTTCGATTTTTTTAGTTTTTCTCAGCTGTCATGCGTCTAATTGTATTATTCAGATAGTATAGACCATGCATACGAAGGGGTATGTTCCGAAAAAACTTATTAAGTGATAAAAATTGCATTGGGAAAGAGTCTTTCCCAAAGACAAAACATATAAAAACGAGGATAAAGATTTCCGCTACAAACAATTCTGAAAAATGAGAAATTGCTACAGACAATTCTGAACTCAACAGATTACCTCTTAAAGTTCAAAGTCCATTGAAGAAATATGACAGATATGAGATATGTAAAGCCGTAGTTGCTGATGACTGTACGTAATTTTTATTTTGTTTACGTTGCTGACAACGTTAGTGTTTTAAACGCCTAGAACAGTTGTTATCAAACTTATTTTATCTATCGCCCACTTTGAAAATCAACTATTTTTCAGTGCCCTCCAATTGTTTTTTTACTTTAACACATCTTAAAAACTACAGTTTTTCTAGGCCCTTTACCTCTTTACACTTTATCCTCTAGGCCAGCATCGCCTACAAGGGGCGTCATCGCACACTTTGAGAAAGACTGGCCTATAGAAGCACATTTCTTATTTATGTTATTGTTGCAACATAAACAATTTCAACTGTGAAAAGCACAGCACCAATGCTATCTGTGGAGAATACCAATATTGATAACAGTATTTTGACCTTACAGAGGTTTCTTGTAGTGCAGCAGAACGGTTCCTGATGTGAGAAAGAGAGCCAAACAAACACAATACAGCACTATCTCTTACGTGCGTTTGCATTGCAAAACATTTACAAGAGTCTTGTAAACATATAATGCCGCTGAGTCAATAAAACAATATCATTAAATTTGAAAAGTGTTCTCGTGGAGTATAACCTTAACGTTCTAATTTAGATACTTACTATACTTGATTTATATCAGTCTTACCAATTTTAACATAGGAAACGCTATCATTATTCTATAATATTTTAATTAGATACTATTTTTATAAATCACTCATGTATTTACATTTATTCAAAGTAGATAATTCTTACACAAATAAATTAATAAACAATATTGAACTAACTTCAAAGACATCACTGATGTTGATTTACTAGTGTCATTTACTGACAGTAATCAAGGCTACCTAGATCATCCATTGATAAATATTTTACTTGAATTGTATCCGAAACCTTTCATTTACATTTTGCTTCCAGTTGATAGAAAAACTATGGTAAGTTTGTTAGAATGGTGAAATATTAACATCCAAACTGAAATTAAAAAAAGTTATGTAATTTCTTACCTCTCCATACGCGCCTCCATAACCTGCAGGCTGGAAACCTGGCTGAGGCGGCGGTGCGTAGCCTCCTTGAGGATATCCTCCTTGGGGATAACCGCCAGGTGGATAGCCGCCCTGTGGCTGACCGCCTGGTGGATAACCGCCTTGTGGGTATCCGCCCTGTGGATAGCCACCCTGTGGGTAGCCGCCTTGCGGATAACCGCCTTGATTTTGATCTGAAGGGTCAGGAAAAAATAGGACATTAATATTTATGCCAACATGAAAATTAGAATCGAGACCGCCTTATGTTTTTGACGAAACACTAATCGAATTTGATTTTTTTTATAGGCGGAAACATAAGGCCTCTTTAAAACATGCGAAGGTTGTATTTACACGAAGCGGATTATTTTGCAGGAACATCAAATATTGTTGTGTTGTGCCCATAAAAGAATTTGTGTACAGTTTACTTGAATGAAGGATAATGTGTGTACCTGTAGGTAGGTGATGATGATTTACTATTATTCGTAGGTCAGACTGCCATCATCAAAATTTTAAGAGTTACTGACATTTCGGACACTGAGTTAACCCTTTTTCTTTTTGTTGAGTGAGGGGAATGCTTTTACGCCTACCAATCGGTTATGCTGGGCTCACCTAGAATACTGGACTCGTGAGTCCAGCACCCTATCCCCCGCCGCCTCCCGATACCCCGCCGAGCCCGCCAGGCTCGGCGGGAGGACGGGAGAAGGGAGGGACCACCGGCCCCCGATCCCCTGGCCTTTTGGGTGGAATAAAGAGGGTATAAGGCACTACTCGGAAAAAGTATGGACTTTTTGATATAAAACTATAGCACGATTACAGTTGTTACAAATCTGGTAATAACATATATATTTCTTCATACCTTTATCTGGATTCGTATAGTTTCAAAAACACGAATTTATGATTTTGCCTCTACACTTCTTCTTTTCGAAAAGACCTCTAAAAATACGAAAATTCAAGATTGTTCTTAAATGGGGTTACTTACACTATTGGAAATTGGTTTAATAAGTGGACACCAATAATATTTAGGATGGTATAGAAGATTTTTTTTAAATCGCTGTAGTTTTTTAATACGAAGTGAATTTGTGTTTTTTTTGCCTAATCTGCAAAATTGGTCTCGCTCCCGTGTGCGTCGTTTTCTCATTGCTATCTCGCTTCAGCATATCTTTTTCGAGTATCGCCTTAAAATAAAAACGTACTACTTAATATAAATTAAATTACTGTACATTATTGTTTCAGTTTCATCTGGACATTAATTTTTATCGTCGTCCTGTAAACTACTGTAAATCCTGGGATTTACAGGTGGATGGCATGGCAGCCCTGTACAGTACAATCACAAGCAATTATGTATCAACATTAAACAACCTAGGGTGTCTTGTTCCGACGGTTTCGCGGTCGGATACCGGACGCTGCATTACGCAACCTTAGAATAATTCTAAGTACGCAACACGTCGCCGCCTTCCAATAACTACGTGTAAATTAGTTAAATAGTTTTAGAAATGTAATTCTAAATTATGTATACTGTTAGCCTTGTATGGGCCTAGACGCCTGAAACAAAAATAAATACCTTGCATATTCTAAGCTTTTAAAACAGTGTATACAAAAAGCTAAAAAACTAAATAATAATAAATATGTTTTAAATAGCAAGAATGTATGCCAGGCAACATGGAAAGTGATACAGACTGAGCTAAATTCCGAAACTCACAAAAATCAGCACATCGAATCAATAGAATATCATGACAAAATTATTATTAGCCCCAAAAAAATTGCAACAAAATTTAATGATTACTTTATCGAATGTACTAATAAATTAAACTATAATATAAATTCACACAAGCCCTCAAATGACATGTTAAAAAATTCCATATACTTGACACCTATTGACGAATATGACATAAAAAAATATATAAGCTCATTAAATAATACCACTTCAGAAGGGTATGATGAAATATGCACAAAAGTTTTGAAAGCATGCAGCGAACAACTAGGCCCCATTCTAGCACATTTAATAAATCTTTCAATGGTATCAGGTACTTTCCCTGAAAAGCTTAAATTTTCAGTAGTTAAGCCATTGTTTAAAAAGGGTGACAAACTAAACTTAAATAATTATAGGCCCATAACACTGATACCTATTTTGGCAAAGATTTATGAGAAAGTTATGCTAGAGAAACTCACTTCTTTCTTTAATAAATATAAGATTTTAAATAACGACCAGTACGGATTTCAGAAAACAAGTCCACTACGCAAGCTGTTTTCAACCTTGTGAGTGAAACATTGACAGGCTTAAATAACGGTATGTACACAACAAGCCTCTTTTTCGACATGTCAAAAGCGTTCGATTTTGTCTGTCACAAATTATTATTATCAAAACTGGAACGATATGGCATAAGAGGTGTTGCATTAAAATGGATTCAGACATACTTGCAGAATAGAATGCAATTGGTACAAGTATCTCGGTTGGATAAGAATAAGGTAGCTCAAACGTATAAATCAGAGTACAGGGAAAATCATTTTGGTGTTCCGCAAGGAAGTATACTCGGCCCGTTTTTATTCCTGGTTTATATTAATGACCTACCAAAAATAACAAATCACCGTTGCATTCTGTTCGCTGACGACATATCGGTAGTAGTAAGAACAATAACCAACAAATAAATAAATAAAAAAAGAAAAAAATACAATAATAATGTGTTTTGTTGACACAAAGGGTTTTGTTTCCATGTGTTTCACTGTGATAAGGTTGTTGCACAGACCTATATCGAGATAGACGAAAAGAGCGCTTTAAAGTCAAAGTCAAAGATTTTTATTCAAATAGACCTTGGACGTCCAAGAAATAGACTTATAGATAAGTGCTTTCGAATCGTCGAATATTTTTTTCCTACCAGCCATTCAGAAGCCATAAGAAGAACGGCCGCAAGAAACTTATCAGCTTTAACAGAAGCAACAACATTTACAAAGGAACATTTCGTTGCCAAACACAAGTCTACAATTTTAAAACATATTTAATATCAGAGGAAAATTTTCTTATACTCAGTTATTAGAATATTTTCCTTTTATACAATTAAAATAGACGTGTTTTATGTTAGTATCACTTATGTAAGGTTTCTATGTCTCTATGAGATAGCGTGTCGAATTTTTCGTACCTACGAAGACGTCACGGACGAGATTTAAGTGATGGGAAATGTTATTGACGAGTTCTTGCAAGAAAGAACTGCACAATTAACCCTTTTCGTTTCTAAATGACGTGTATTTTAATGGCAATGGTCTCAAGCGGACTGATTTAGGTCGGAAACTTTGACCGTGGATCAAACTTTTGACACGCAAGGTTTTACACACTTTTACCATCTATCTCGATATTGGTATGTGGGTAGTTGGAAGTGTTTACTAATTATTGCTGGTTACTGTACATAATAATTGTTGGCAACGAAAGGGTCATGTACCGGCCGCGAATCAAGAAACAACGACGAGCCGTGTCCTGTGCCGGGCCCCTGGAATGTGTTTACATAGAACTTTTGATACCGCTCCGTACATTTTGTTTATATTAACGTAATTACGTCCCGTGTGTTGGTTCTGATATTATTTCGTTGAATTTAGCTAAGTCGTAACTTGAGTTCGTTTTGTGGGAATTGACGGGGAGTTGGATGAGAACCGTCTTGTAGCGTACACGCTCCGGTGCATAATCCAATATGTTATTGTTATGAGTACATTAGTTAGTTTGTATATTGTGTTGAAGTAAATAGTTTGTGATCATTCAAGACTTTTATTAATTAAGTATTTTAAAATAAATCTTACATAATAGCAACAAGTATTAAGCAAGCTGCCCCTTAATTAGTAGTATAATTTATTTACTAAAACATAAAACATTTTTTTGCATACAATTTTTGTTTTCGTGGGTACGTGTAAATAAACTTAATAATTGTCTAATTTAAAATCTATCACAATCCCTTTCAGAGGTACCTATTGTGATTGTGATATTTTCGTCTGTCATATTGCTACGACAGTTCAATTTCGTTTATTCCATACCTTTTAAAACGCGTCCCGTTCACAATCCCTTTCAAATGTCAAATAGTGACGGCCTTAATATCTTTCAAATTACAAATTGAAAGGGATTGCGATAGATTTTAAATTAGACAATTAGCCCCCTGGTCTTTTTTCTATCAGCTAGACTAGAAGCCCAGTTGTACTCTAGCTAGATTAAATTAAATTTCCTTTGACCAGTATAAGTAAATAATAAATAATAATAAATATTTCCATACAATCACACCAATTATCTAGCCCATGTTAAGTATCATGAAGAACTTGTGTTATGGATACTAGATAACGGATAAACATACTTATATACTTTTTTTTTTTGTAAATACATACATAATATATATATTAAACATCCAGACCAAGACAAATAGACATGTTCATGCACACAAATATTTGTCGTGTCCGGGGATCGAACCCGGGACCTCTGGCGCAGAAGGTGGGGTTAGTACCCCTGCGCCAAACAGGTCGTCAAAAAAAAGTGTTGGTTAACATTGCACATTCACATATTTATTATACCAGTAAAATCAGGTTGAGTTGAGACAATGACGAGGTGAAGGTGACGAAATAATGTTTAGCAAAATTGTTAGCGCTTGCTTTTTACGTCCAAGTCGTAAAACGGCGACGTTTCTACGTTTTGTTTATATTAACATCTTCAAGAAATGCATACAGATATTAAAACATATAGCCTACACAAAAACAATAATGTTCATGGGTAATTGCCTATTTTCTGTTCGCTTCTTACACTAAGGGCCTGTTTCACAATGTAAGTAAGTTCTCATTAACTTTTTGATATTGCATTTTACAATGCTATTTTTATGTAAGAAAATATACTAGAAAAAAGCAACTAGTCTCATGTCGCCCTGACGGGATTCGGACCCGCATCCTTGGGAATTTTGGCCCAATGCACTAACCAATTATGCTACAGAGACCTATGAGGTCACGTCGATTTTTTCTAGTATATTCACCGTTCTACGGTGTTGGCCACCGTCGCTTCATCAATGAGAGAAATATTCTCGCATTCGAAAGAAACATCTTTACAGATGTTTGACTATGGATTAAGAATCTACTATCGATTTTCTCTGTAGCATAATTAGTTAGTGCATTGGGTTGGGCCGGACTCCCAAGGATGCGGGTTCGAATCCCGTCAGGGCGACATGAGACTAGTTGCTTTTTTCTAGTATATTTTCTTGTTTAATATTTCTCATTAGCTGTTAGGTACTTGACAGATAGTCCATACAAAACTGTCAATTAAACTGGAAAGTATCTTCTAATCGGACATTGTGAAACAGGCACTAAAGCTTTTAAAAGAATTAAACGAAAGGGGCTCGGGTAATTTTGTATGGACTGGTGTCATTTTTTTTTCAGCGGCCACTCAATTTTAAAATACTGTTCTATAGCATCACAATCAAGACATATAATATAATTGAGTGAGGCACTAAAGCTATTAACAGAATTAAACGAAAGGGGTTCGGGTAATTTTGTATGGACTGGCGTCATTTTTTTTTCAGCGGCCACTCAATTTTAAAATACTGTTTTAAAGGATCACAATCAAGACATATAATATAATAGAGTGATTAGCTTTGCTTTAAGTAATATCGGAGCTGAGATATAATTTTCTTTTTGTTTATTTTTTACCTGAATAATAGGCACTTTGTAAATTCGATAAACGTCTGAATTCTCGGTTCTGATATAGTTTAGCTATATACGTTTATTAATTTTAATTTGACTTGAATTGTAAAATATTTTGAAATTGTATGTATGATGCAAACGTTTATAGAGGAATATTAAAGTATACAGGAAAAAGTAACCGGCTCTAAACTAGTATTACGTTTAGACTGCAGTTGAGCTAAGCTACGTTAAATTTTATACTAGCTGATATATTAGAAAAAAAATCTTGTTTCTAATCCTGTAGCCTGCCCCTTCAGGCATGAGTCAATTATTTCTAAGTATAAAATTTATAAGTTTAAAATTGTCTATTAGATAATGAAAAAAAATACAACTAAGCAACGTTGTCAAAGATGTGTGTGATTTACACCAATAAGATTTATCTATGACAAGCGGCCGCTCGCGGTTTCACACGCGTGGTTCCCGTTCCCGTGGGAATATCGGGATAAAAAGTATTCTATGTTCATAACCAGGCTATCTACTATCTGTGTACCTTATTTCATCCAAATCCGTTCAGTAGTTTCGGAGCATATTCAATGCAAACAAAAAAAAACAAACTATCAAATCTTTCCTCTTTATAATATTATTATAGACTACGAAAACGTATGTACGTGACTACGCGATCGACAACGTTAATGTCAAAGTCAACATGTAATATTTTATGTGTTTTAACAGTACATAACGTTCTCAAATTTATCTAAAAATATCTTATCGCACTGCTTGAGTAGGTACCAACATTATGTTAAAATAGTCACACTTGTTTGTTTTACTATCGTAGTATCGAATCGTAAAGCTATGGACGAACTGACTGCAAGCGATCAATCGATGCCATAACCAAGGCTTGTCATCAAGGTCAACCTTTATAAAACTTCAATATAAAAACTGCTTTAAAAATTGATTATATCTATACTATATTACTATATCTATACTAATATTATAAAGAGGAAAGATTTGTATTTTTGTATGTAACGAATAAACTCAAAAACTACTAGACCGATTTTGACGAAATTTGGCTTAGACCCCAAGTAGTAACATAGGCTATAAATGATCCCAAAATTCTCACGGGAACGGGAACCACGCGGGTGAAACCGCGCCCGGCCTCTAGAAATAATAATATTATAAAGAGGAAAGATTTGTATTTTTGTATGTAACGAATAAACTCAAAAACTACTGGACCGATTTTGACGAAATTTGGTATAGAGAATCCTTAGACCCCAAGTAGTAACATAGGCTATAAATGATCCCAAAATTCCCACGGGAACGGGAACCACGCGGGTGAAACCGCGCACGGCCGCTAGTTAAATATAAATTTATTTTTGGGTATAAGGAAATGAAATGTTATCAATTTAATTGAACACCCCCTAAAAGTTAGTTGCACAAATCAACTACTTAATTTAATTGTGATTTTGTTGCAAGAGGAAAGAAGTACAAACAAACACAAATATAAATAACTAAAATTAACTAGAACCGCGGCACAGTGTTTTTTTTGCCCAAAAATCGGACATGCTTGTTTTATCTGTTCGTTTTATAGATTAACTTGATACAAAAGCCTGACTAAAACTCCCATTAAGATTACTTGCATAGTTTTTGAACTATCTTAATTTAAAGTTACAGTTCCGGAAAAAGACAAAAATACAAAAAAAAAAAAAAAACTTTATTCTTTAGTGGAAAGATGGTGGTGTGTTCTTATGTTGTGAAGTCAATTAAGAAGCATTTTAGGAACCCATTATAAAATCTCTAAGTGTTAAGATGGCTGAGCAAATCGATGTTAAGTGTTTAGCAACTTTATTTTTTTCTGACTTTGTTCTGGTGAAGTAGAATTTGTAAATAGCTTTAATATAAAGCTACTTAAAAGTACTATTATCAGTAAAAAAATCAAATTCAAAAACCGCGGAACTTCTGAGATTTTGCACCCGGAATTTTCCGGAATTCATCATAAAAATATTTTCTTCCTTAAATATATACTACGCCTCGTAATTATCTGTTTCATGGGAAAGGATGCTGTAATAAACATCTTCAAAATATTCATCACCCAGTTCTCCATCATCATCACTCTCGTCATCATTGCATGGGATTTCAAAAGGCTTTAACAAATTTATTACCTCAGGTGGAAGAGGTACTTTTTCTTGGTAGTTTTTTCGTCCAATGAGACTGGAGAGTGACCCGATAGGGTCTGATGCCTATAGGTGTGTTGTCCGAACAGGCGGGAGAATCACGAAATAAATTTTGGCGGCACGACCGTGAACATCACACCCGAAAAGGCACACGCATTCATACAATGACCGATCTCCTTCATAGGGCGCTATAATCGTCAGACCCTATCGTGTCACTCTCCAGTCTCATTGCACGAAAAAAATACCAAAAAAAAGTATACCTTCCACCTGTAGTAATACATTTGTTAAAGCCTTTTGAAATCCCATGCAATGATGACGAGAGTGAAGATGATGATGGAGAACTGGGTGATGACTATTTTGAAAACGTTTATACAAACATCCTTTTCCATGAAACAGATAATTACGAGACGTAGTATATATTTAAGGAAGAAAATATTTTTATGATGAATTCCGGAAAATTCCGGGTGCAAAATCTCAGAAGTTCCGCGGTTTTTGAATTTGATTTTTTTACTGATAATAGTACTTTTAAGTAGCTTTATATTAAAGCTATTTACAAATTCTACTTCACCAGAACAAAGTCAGAAAAAAATAAAGTTGCTAAACACTTAACATCGATTTGCTCGGCCATCTTAACACTTAGAGATTTTAAAATGGGTTCCTAAAATGCTTCTTAATTGGCTTCACAACATAATAACACACCACCATCTTTCCACTAAAGAATAAAGAAAAAAATATTTTTTTGTATTTTTGCCTTTTTCCGGAACTGTAACTTTAAATTAAGATAGTTCAAAAACTATGCAAGTAATCTTAATGGGAGTGTTAGTCAGGCTTTTATATCAAGTTAATCTATAAAACAAATGGATAAAACAAGCATGTCCGATTTTTGGGCAAAAAAAAACACGGTGCGCGGGTGAAACCGCGAGCAGCCGCTAGTGTAACTATAAAAGTTGATGTGCTCTAGCTAGACTGTACAGGCAGCATTTGAAAATGTTGCACTAACAAATTAAACAACAAAAAATTTAAATACCTATGGAATTTCCTTCATGAACCATATCTATGATATTATTTTTGACAAAGGATTTTATTCTTTCTTAGTATGCTTAACATTTTCGTGGGTCAACTGTGGTTCAAGTGCTGCCACAGAATAACTATGGTTCTGCTTTTAATATATAGGTAGTATAGTACCTAAGGTTTACCTAAGGTTACCTAAGGTTTTCTTTTTAAGAAAATAATATGATGGTGAAAGGTTTCAATTAGTTACTAATAATCGGATAACCTGTATAGGCAATATGTCTTAAATTATGAAGCGTTCAGCATAATCAATTAATTTCTACTTTATATAAAACAAATAAATAAAGTGCCAATCGAAGGATAAGATTAGCACATTAATGTAGAGTTTTAGATAAAAATTAAGCAGCAGTACATTACATTACGTGCTTATCGTTCTTGTTATCATTGCCGAAAGCATAAAAAATATTGAATTCAATACTTAATAATTATATTAACTTTCTAAGAAGTATGAAAATTAAATCTGAGATAGGTAATGAATGAGTAATAACGTCAGTACATTAGCATCCTTTGAGGTATAGGTACAGACCGTTCACCGTAAGATGTACCCTGCCGTTTACAACCTTCCTTTTTATCTGTGATGGGTACCACGACGTTTAGATAAAGGGGAGTAAAAGGTACATACATTGTTGGCAGCAGGGTAGCGTAGGCAATGCTGCCAATTGCCAAAGCAGGGGACATCTTATGGTGAACGGTCTGTACTTTTTACAGTTTTGAAAATCAAGACGTATAATCAGCTTTTTAATAGATTTGTAGAAACCTTGCAAGTGTGATCAAACATAAATAAATAAATTCATTAATAAGTGGCTTAAGCACTTGTGTTACGGTACGGATATCAGAATCAATGAAGCCAATAAGTACGAGTATAGATAGTTAAGGCGCAAATGGAATGCAATGGATCTTCACAAATTTCACAATGGATTTTGCGGATCAAGGATCTTTTTGAACAAAACTGTTAAGTTTCATCAATGGATCTTTACAATGGATTTTAGTGGATCAAGGGGAAATGCATCCCTCTCATAGCCCCGCCTCAACACCGCCACATTTGGTTTGATTGATGAAGATATGCATGTTTATTTCTTGCCGGTTCTTCTCGTTACAAGGTCTCCTGCAGTAGGGTTTTAGTGAACCGATGGCGTAGCTTCTTAACAGCCTTGACTGAATAAATTATATTGAGTTATAAATCTATGACAAAGCAGAATTGAACACCGTTTGGTTGTATTGCTTGTAGAAAGAAGGACGAGTTGGTTGATTTGCAGGATTTTACAGGCGGGCCAGATTACTTTAAGAAATATTTTTATATCTATCTTAGATGCAGGGATGCTCTCGTTACAGTTTGTTTTGCCGCACGTTACGCATCGATTTTCGTTTGAATCAGTGCCAACTATGTGTTATAAATGGCAAAGAAAGTACAACAGACAGAAAACTTCGTACTTTGATTATAAACAGGAGTCATTTCGAAGGTTTATTTTCACTATACCCGATTGGTGCAACGCTAAAAGAAAATAGCTTGACTTCGAGACTATACGGTAGGAACCTGAAAGCGGAACCGACCGGAATGAAGAGAAACTGCCAATCCTAGTTACACTGAGGACTAATGACGCCACCACAATGTCTGGATTGGTCCCCGCTCCCTCTTTCCTGTCCCCCTTTTCCCCAAAATTCAAACTCAACTAAAGTAAATTATAACTAAAATGTTCATTTCAAATGTGTAGAAACGTGTATCTTTCGCATGTCTGTTACCTAATAAGATCAAATAGTGTTCTGCAAATTAGGCCATTATGCTTGTGTCGTCATCGGTAAAGCAATTTAGGCCACGTATATAAGTCTAAAACTGTCTGGTGTGGGCATCCAACTGAACTAAAGGTCGCCTGGCCAGTAACCTATCTATTTGGTTTCTTTAAAAGTCAGTGAAGTGAATGGAGTTCATCAGACTTAAAAAAACTGGTATAGTTTGTCAGAGAACGCTTTGTCTTTTCAAACATACCTATGTCAACATCTAGTTAGTAGTGGCGAAGTCTATATAACACGACTCCCATTGGCTTCCCTTAGGAAAATTTAATCTACAGGTCAACGACATAATAAGTTTGTTAATATTGTTCACTAACATCGCTTCAATTGGAATTGACTATCTGTTGTATAATGAATGATAGATTATTTCGATATTGTAACTTAGTACGTATCATAACTGGTTTAAGTAAATTAAACTAGGCATCCGACGCAATGGGTAGAAAGTTCGAAAGATCGGTATTTGATGTGATTATTTCCGTGTGATTAAACCACTTTGATAATTATCAATTAGATATTATTAATAGATTCGGCTTTTCACGGAACGTGAAATAAAATGTTTAGTATAGCCAAATGCGTAAATTACAACGTGCGACGTGGACATGTTTTTTATCGTCATCAGCCATTTTTAATGTCCTCACTGCTGGGGCAATTCGGATTTGTCCCGCATGTTTCTTTATACTAATTAATAACTGGGCAGGCATTTGACCACCATCATGCTCAATAAAGAGGAGGTCTAAGGTGTGACGAATAAAGGCCAATCCAAAATTACACAAATATTTGGAGGGTTGGAGCCTTTTCGAAAATCCCTGCACACCAAACCTTTTTCAATAATAGAGTATAATTATGTACTAACAATAGACATTACATACAACGCAAATGTGTTTTAAAATATCTGCGAACTATTAATATAAAAAAACGTACATTTTTTTTTTAATGAACGACGGGGAGACTATCAACCTTCATCATACCTGAGGTTAAGTATTGATTAGGCTGAAGATGGAAGCGAGCCTCTCCCGGAATCCTCAATCACTGAGGAACTCCTCAATCACTGAGGATCTTGTCTCTAACTGCCGGAACACAACAATGCTGAAAACATTGTTATTATGGCGTCAGACTTAGATAAGATAGCTAGCCAGGCGGACTTACAACGAGTCCTTCCTCCAAGCAAATCGAATAATATATGTACCCCCGCTGGGAATCGAACCCGGGATTGATACCGGTGATTGTACCACTAGACCATGTATATAAGTATGTTTATCCGTTATCTAGTATCCATAACACAAGTTCTTTATGAAACATCATTGGATGCAAATATTTATAGAAGTCAAGCTTGCAGGTTTCAATGAGTCTGCAGGTAACTGTAGCCTTTACTAATTAGTTGAAGTAGAGTAGAATCAAGTGTCAGGGTATCGGATTTTGTTGTCATTTAGTACAAACCACTTACAAACCGGTTCACGTTCACACTAAGGGCTGTAACTTAAAGATGCATGTATCATGTCGTAAAACCTGATCAGGTAATGACCAGATTTTATGAAGAAAAAACGAGTTATTGTGCAATATCTTTCTTGTTGATGCAACATGCAAGATGCCCTTTTAACATATTAAAAAAACTGAAGAGAAAATATTCATATGAATATTTTAAACGCGTAACTATTGGGTACGTAAGTAGTAATGTTTATGAGTTTTGGCAAAGAAATATAATAATTATAAGAGATAGATTAGACGTTAAGGCTACTTTTTGTCGCTAAAATCTGAAGAGATCCCTAAGAAGCGCAATATACCTAACCGAAAGCTCAATAGATAGAACGGAATACCACGCGAGCAAAGTCGCGGGCGGAACGCTAGTAAATAATAAGTACAGTCAACAACACGCACGATAGAATGACCTGAGAGCGCATCGTAAGAGCTGCGGTTTTCGTAGTGCGAGTGTGGGGGGCCGTTCCGCACAAGTGGCGTCGGCATCGAAATCGGCTTCATTTGACAGATCTATGTGACACATTTGCTCTTAGTCTTTTGGCTGGTATACACTTTGATTAGTGATTAGTGCGAGTGGCATGTTTAGTGTTAAGTGTATAGCAATAAACACGTTCGGACAGTTTCTGTTTAGTGTTAAGTGTATAGTGCTTAGCGAAGTACAGTATTTACAGCGCGTTCAATTTTTTCTGCGAGTAGCACCTCCCGCGCGTCCCGCCTTCACCCCTCACTTGCTCTAAACACAAACTAAGGACGTGACTGTTAAGTGTTTAGTTTATATCAACAAAGTCTCGTGTTCGTTTCTCCTGTTGTTGTGATTGATAAAAATATTAAAAATAATGTCTACTAGGTGGTTCGAATCCGTAACCCACAAATTTGTGGAGTTATATGTTCAACATGCGTGTTTATATAATTTAAAATGTCCTAAATATAAAAACAAACAGTTATTACTAATCAAAGTATACAGGCAAAATGTCGTCTATTTTTTTTTTAAATGAACTAAACACCGCCTACTAAACAGTATAGGACATCACTAATCACTTAACATTAATCACTCTACACACTTAACACTAAACACTTGGCACTTGGCTAATCAAAGTGTATACCAGCCATTTGGTAAGTTTTCATTTGTGTCAAAAAGAAGCATCAATGTGTCACATTCATCTGGCAAATGAAGCTGATTTCGATGCCGACGCCACTTGCGCGGTACGGCCCCTGCTGTCGATAGTACAAAAATACGCGCACTACCAATATAGTATTTAAGAGCAACATGCTCTAGTATAGTGTCAGTTCTCTGAATATGGTAGTGAGTCAAAAGGAAATACCACAGGAAATTCAATTACTTGGTGTTTGTAGTATGCAAGTACAATCCAGCGAATCCAGCTGTCAATTGCTGTACCAAAACCATTCTTATTATGTTTAGGTTAAGGTCGCATAACTTATGTTTAGTTAGTTAGATATAAAGAATTGGTTTGTAATAATTATTTTTAAGTGCCAACTTAGCATTTTTTTGTTTCCATTTAATAATTTCCTTTGTATTTTTGACATTAGTCTATTTTGTTCTATCACTATAACCTGATATGATCTAAGTACCTTATCTGAAACAATAACTGCACACATGGACTTTGTCAATGTGACTCACTTACTAGAAAGTTCAAAAGATATGAAATATATTACTTTATCTGGAAATCCAATCCAATTGTTTGTATTGTATAGTACTACAAAATGGGTTATTCTTATATTGCGTTCTCCAGGAAAAGTAATATAGTCCACACAGACATATATTAAGGCTTATGTTGAACAGCAAACCTGCACCCCGACCGCCTAACGGTATAGCTTGCCTTATTGCTATAGCTATCGATTTTTCAAACCCCCTACAAGGGCTCTCGCTGACGCTATCACTTTCATACTAAAAATGCAATATTGAATCCAATAGATGAATAGAAATATGTAGGAATTAGATAAAACCCCTATCGTTAAAGGATTTTATGAGAGTTTGAAGTTTGATAGCTATAGCGATAGGGCAAGCTATACCGTTAGGCGGTCAGGGTGCTGGACCAAACCTTACCACCAGAATAGCTACATGCTAACTAAATTATAGTCAAATCAACAATTAATGGGGACACTATAAGTACTTTTTGTTGCCCCTTTTACTAATAAAACCACAGATAATAACTATTTTATTCTTGTGGTTTATTAAATACAATATGTGGCCATGTTGATGCTAAATGTAGGAAATGCAGGTTTGAAATAAGAATGTATAGTGCCAAATCAGAGAATTTGGTAGTACCAGGGTTGCATAAATACTTGATAGTGTCATTTAAGACCAGTTTGATTTGTGTTTTTGTGTAAAGCCTACTGTATTCATTGGGCCAATGTTTGGGCCAGCATTTAGGCTAATGTCTTGGACCAAAGTAAGACCCAAAACATAGCCCAATATTCAGCATAATATTGGGCCATATTTAGGGTCTTACATTGATAATGTGAAGAGGCTCAATGTGTAAAGCAGATAACAGTTATGTGCCAGTATGGTGCTGTACACAACATATTTTTTTAGTAAATAAAGACTTACATTAGGAGAAAAATTCCATTACTTATTAAACTTATATTAATGATCTAATAAAATAGTCTTATTCTATGTAATTTAAATATGTAAATTTTTACAAGTTCTGCATAAACACAAGTCTTTATTTACCTCAGAAATCGTCACAACACATGGGAAAACATACATTAGTAATAAAATTTAAACCTCCTGGATAAACTCCTGGGTTCTGCCACATGTTCAGCTAATCACTGTACAAAAATACATTTTATCGTTAGATATTAGCAAAAAATATACATACACATTGTGTGGTAGTTCGGCTGATCAGATGGATTAAGTTTTTCGGTGGCCGTGTTTTACAGATACACTTACACAGTGCCACAAATAAGCTGGAAAGAAAACAGAAACACATTTCATACATAGTTAAATAACTAACGATAAAAACAACCCTGCCATAAGTGAATTCTCTTCGTCTTATTCAAACTTAACCAAGTCCGAAGTCTCGGTAGCTCAGTGGTTAGAGCAGTGGGCCGGATTCCTAAAGGTTGTGGGTTCGAGTCCCATTTGAGAATTCACTTGTGGCCGAGTTGATTTTGTCCAATATTTTTTTTATTTAAAATTTATCATTTATGTATATAAATAGCATTGAAAATGCAAAAAAATCAAAATAACTTAAGCAAATTACAGTCAATACAGAAAAAATACAGAGAACATGGTATCAAGGTTATAATGTGATGATAATGACTCATTGTATTCTTAGTGGGTAGTAAATTTAAAAGGCCTGATGATAACTTTTACGTCATGATAGGTACTCATGATAGCAGTGAAAGTGTAAAGGCGGTCAGGCTATTTTTATTTTTAAATAATGGGCAAAGTAAACACACTGTGTTTATACTTTTTACATTTTGACACAAAATGTTTGCCAACATTATTCTGCATGCAGCCTACCACATATTAGAGATCTATATCACGGTAAACCTTGTCCCTAGCAACGTTTATATTTTTATTGCATCCTTGCATCCAAAGTATCCAAAATTCCAAATTTTAAACATAAGCTAACACACGGCCCGATCCAAGTGAAATTGACAGTAAACTTTTCACTATCACATCAAAATATACAGCTTACAATAATACCTTTAATTACAACTTAAGGTATAGGTACTTTCCGATTTTGAAAATATCAAGAAAGCTGACGAAAGTTTGATAGAAGGTGCTAGATAATGGCGCAACAAATGATCGATCTGTCTGTTCTTTGAAAATAATAAAACATACGGTAGCGTCTTAAAACTTCTTACCTGCGTTATAATCACAACTATACGCACTGAATTTAAAGCCTTTTCACGTAATACACCAAAATCACGAAATATTTATTTTAACAAACAAGTTGAAGGTTGAAGTCGCACTTCACTTTTCACTTTCCGGAAAATTTTCTTCGAAATTATAATAATCGAATGAGTCGTATCGTATGAGCACAGAATATACTCCTAGCGGAGCGTATGAGAGAGAGAGAGAATGAACGAAAGGTATGAATCAATCAAAGAATGAATGAATGAATTGTTTTGTCAGACAGTGGTGGAATGCTATTATTCGTAGACAGACAGACAGAAACCTATGTCTATGTCTACGATAATCAGTGTTGCTAGTGCCCTGCCCTCAAAAGTTACATAAGAGTGTTCAAAAAGTTACGTTTTCCCAGAAAAAGTAACGCTTTAGAAATTTTACATTTCAGTACAATAAACACAATTTCAATATTTTCAAAGACCCCAATCATCATTTCAACGTTATTTAAATGGTTTCTTATGCTAGGGATTAATGAAATCGACGGTCGTAATCCTGCAAAGTCCCTCCACTGCCTGCCGTCTTGTCGGTTGGTACCCAGTCCGTACAAGTAGCTCTTTCAATATACTAATTCAAGCTATAAGTTCGATAGAGACAATCACATTAGTTTTCATTTGTTTAGTTGGCAATGCCTAATTGCCAACATTATACATGATACGACCACAGATATATACAATATTAATACACTATTAATATACTATAATTTGAAGTGAATACCTGAGTAAGACATGATTACGTAACAATAGCACCATACGGGCATACAATTTTCGGTGGTTGCCCTCGATTTCTCCTGGATCCCATCATCAGATTCTGACCAGGGGGCTATCACGTAAAAAATATGGATATGGACATGGTCTTCATTTGACAGTTAAATGACCATATATGGTAATTTTATGATCAACTGTCAAATGAAGCCCATATCCATACCCAGATTTTTTACGTGATAGCCCCCCTGGTAAAAATGGGACCACCTTAGAAGTGAACTCTATCCTACAAAAAAAAAATTTGAAATCCGTCTATAATTGACGGAAATATCAGTTAACAAACATTAAAAAAAATCGAATTGAGAACCTCCTCCTTGTCTTGAAGTCGGTTAAAAATGGGCGGCGCGGTGGCGAACATCAATGAAATATAATTAACCAATAACAATCAACCTATGAGTGTTGAGGCAATCAGACAAAAAGCTACCTTCAGTTTGTGGATATAAGGTCGCAATTCGCCTGGCCACTGGCGTCCCGATGTTTAGCTACTTAAAAAGAGCAAAAAAAACCGGTATAAACCGCTTAATTGAGTCAAAATCCTTTTAATTTATCTCTTTCATGAAACCGCTTTTTTACGGTTTGGGTCGAGTCAAACCTTATTGAAACGGTTTCTATGTACTCGCAGCCGTACCGGTTTGAAAATTAACCAGCCCCGACTATAAACAAGATATATACGTTTCGTTTCAACGAGAGCTTTCGATTGAATTCTTAAAAATTAAGGTTTAACAAGTCCATCCGAAATGTAACGTTTTGTACCGAGTAACGTAAATGTAACGTGGATGGGTCAAAGAGTAACGTAAAACGTTACAAAAGTAACGTTCTGGCAACGCTGACGATAATATTGGTATATTGTTATGTGACATCACCTTTCTTTTTATTGGTGGATGAACTAGTGTTTGCTTAGGCTGGGAACACACGGTTTTTCTCTCCGATAGTCTGACTACTGATCAGCAGACAATGAATGGCAGGATGTTAAAAAAAGTAATCCCGCTTGGTGGCGTTGCTGTAAATGTAGACCTGTCAAAAACGTTGTTTAGTGATTCTATTTCCATAAATCACTAACACTAGCTATCACAATCACAATACCTTTGAAAGTTATTGTGATAGATTTTGAATTAAGACAATTAGGGGGCAGATTTTAAGTGTTATATGCCGTCATATATCAAATGGGACGGTTGTAGAATACTTTGTTTTTCTCCAAATGGTATGATCATTTATTTATATTTTGGCAAATAAAAATTTGTCCACACAGCTCTGTGTGTGATTTTATTAGATTTGTTCTATTTTGTATGATGTTCGGTGTTAAATCTTATTTATTTTTGAGGAGTATTCAGGGAGTAAAACTGGACTTTCGTTAGCTAGTTTCTGTTAATTGAAGCATCCATGATCTTAAACGTCAGGTCATGTTTAAATAGCGCTAATTCTCAAACGGTTGCGTCACTTATGTTTTAAATACTGAAATAAGACATTGTTTATCCGTCACTATAACGATATATAAAGCTTAAAATCCTTCATTTGTAAGGGCCTCAGGAATTGACGCTCAGCTCATACTCACTAAAGTCTGGGAGGCTATCACGTAAAAAATCTGGGTATGGATATGGGCTTCATTTGACAGTTGATGCTCATAAAATTACCATATATGGTCATTTAACTGTCAAATGAAGCACATATCCATATTTTTTACCATATTTTTTAGCAGTTTTTTAGCAGCGGCTGGTTTTACTTTTTTTTAAAGGTTTTAGCGGGGAACTATATTAGACCGACGCACACCTCTGATATGTCGCCCACGTGTGTGATTGGTGTGTAAACTACACCGACGCCGCCGACCGGCGCGTACGCTAGTTTTGTGCGATTCATTTCACACTGGTTGTTGGTTTTTATTCTTGTAAATGTAAAAACATGTATACAAACAACTTTGTTCTACATAAAAACTTACCCAAGCATTTGTAAAAATGTGGAGAGCTTCAAAATATTGCATTTTTATTCAAACGGAAAAAAAATAACTTTTTGGTGTAAAAAAAAAAAACCACTTATGTGGTGAAAATGTAATGTTTTATTGCAACTAAAATGTGATGAAATTTTGTCAAATTTAGGTGCAAAACTTCTTATTGTCATGCTCATAACTCTGTATTTATTGCGTTTTGGGGAAATTTTGATGATTTAAAGATAATTTTTCAAGATTGGCAACCGATTCCCATACTTAGGTTTATTTTTCACTCTAAGAAGAAATGTGACTTTTTGGTATGGAGCTCCACCATTTTATTACTCGCCAACCCGTCGCGACACTAATAGCTTGCTACCTGCCACAAAATCTGCGCAGCGGGCAAGCAGCAGCTCTGAGATCACTCAGCTGTGTAGCGTGTAGCACTACTGCATGCTGCGGAGCTCGGAATCATACCTTTAACGTTTGTTTTTTTATTCAACTAATTCCGATTCCGAAATTGAAACAAAATCGTATAGTTGCATTGCATTTAAAAACGAGCCATCCAATTTATTCATTCAAAATCCCCCATCACTATAGGTCAGTTAGACAGCCTCTGCTGCTGCTCATCTGTTTGACATTTGACACTGACAGTTACTACCTATAAAATATAATTTGTGCTGACAGTTAAATAAATAACCTAGAAAAACAAAAAAAACAAGATAAACAATAAAACTTTGAAATATTTATTTTATATCAAAAATGAGTTTGATATTGAAACGCATTGTGCTATTCAACGGTAATTGTTTGTAATTTTAGTACTTAAAACCGAAATATACTGTTTCATCCACGTTGATGATCTTTAAATTTCAGTACACTGCAGTCTGCACAGAAACCTCAGCTGTTCTTCTATTGCAAATACAAAAGAGTGGCGGCTATCCAAAGGCCTGCCCGGGAACCGTAATGCAGAAGGTATACTGCTCGATGGTCCAGATTATACATTTTTAGATGGAAGACCAACACCTCTATTGGTAAGTGAACCTAAAAATTGATACCTTCGCAGTGGCAAGTCGCCTTTTATTGGTTTTAAAGTAAGAAACTATTACTTCTTTTAGATAACATCGCTCAGTAGTCTGTAATTTTACATCCCATAACTTTAGTTATCTATGAGACCATAAAGATTCAAATGGCAATGGCCATGTTGTAATCAAATGTTTTTATTTTGAAGTTTCATACTATGATGAAAGCCGAGTAAAAAAAATACACAAATATAGTTTTGGCAAATTTAATTTCTATGGAATATTCATGAATAAACAAGTATTTGTTATTCTAAGAAATTCTTTAGAGAATTGCTCGGTGTAGGGTGTCGCACCCAAAAATCACACAAAGTATGAAAGAATAATAAATTCTTTGGCAAATTGTTGGTCGGTGCCGTGGCATGCTCACACTTTTATTGTCACAGTTCTAACCTAACCAAGTACCTATACATCTTCACTTTTTGTGGAAAAAATTTCTAAGTGCTGCATCTGTCGCATTTAGATTATTATCACTGCACTATTGTTTTTGTAGACCGCTAAATGCCTATTTTTTGGCATACCTACCTACTTTTGCTTGTACTTATTTAGGTAGGTGAGAAAAGATTTTATTTTGAATTCCAGCATAAGCAGAAATTAAGGATTTTGAAACAGCGAGAGTTTGCCTCCAGCATAGTAGAGTACTGCAAGGAAGTAGATTTTGCCAAAGAGAGGCACCAAACAATGCTGAATGCTGCTGAAAAAGAGAAGCAGAGAGTCATCAGCAAAAGACTAAAGCCAAAAGGAGCAGCATGGAAGAAGTAATGCCCATGTTTTTTTTGGTTCTAGTGTCTAGTTATAAATATGATGTGAAGCTTTATTAGTGTTATATAATACAATACAATCTTTTAATACTTTGGTTTGATTTAGATAATACACTAGCTGTAACTTTCACGCATTGCAATGCAACATACTGTATTATGAAGTATATTAGGATTTTTTGGGCCACAAACCTATGTGGGCATCCCCAGTATAGATAACCTAACCCTACCATATTCTTTTCACAATCTGATAAATGGTTTCAGAACGCGTACAGGACAAATATACAAACATTGTTTTTTTATTTACTTACGATGGCGCGATGACCCCGAAGTGGATCTTGGCCTCCGACAACAAAAGGCGCCACTGCTCCCTGTATAGCGCGACCTCCTACCAGTCGGGCAGCAGCAGCTTCCGTAGGTCTTTGGCCACTTCGTCAGCTCAGCGGTACCTAGGTCGACCGACTGGCCTGCGCCCTACTGGCCGGCCCAGGTATGCTCGTTTGAATGCGCGACCGTCCTCCATTCGCACGACGTGGCCTAACCATCGAAGCCTCTGTGCTTTGACCTCACCAAGGATATTTTAATAAAAAAATAATAATAGGTGGTACTCCCAACAACCAGATCCTCGGGGTTTTGCCTAGTGTTTTTATAACGGCGCATGTGAAGGTATTCCGTCTTCTCGTTATTAATATTGAGACCGATCCTAGCTGCCTCTTTACGAAGGTATCCTACCGCATCTATCACCTGATGTTTTGATTCTGCAAGTATAGCGAGGTCGTCCGCATACCCGATCACCTTATGTAGTCCGTTTAGTATGAGCACTTTTCTGATAACGTGTTCGAGCGCTAGATTAAACAGAACTGGTGAAAGAGCATCTCCTTGTTTCAGTCCCCTATTCACAGAAAACGGGTCGGTTAATTCGTTATCAACACGTACTACCATGTTGCTTTCTCTGGTAGCCGTTTGGATAAGTCGTACCAGCTTTCGTGGGATCTTAAAGTTCTCCAAGATGCTGTATAAGGCAGATCTGTCGATGCTGTTGTAGGAGTTAATACAATACCTACGAAAGTTTATAATAACAAGAGATCGATTATGATTGGATTCATTTGCAATAGAAGATATCAAGAATTCAAAAGATCGAATATCATTGGGTATCGTTCCCACGCGTCGAGTCCCCATTCCGTTAGCTCACGCACGCGCCTCGCGCTATCTCTTACTGTCGCGTAACTCTCTTTCATTTCGTTGTAAATAATATAGCCACTATTTGTAAGTTATCCTTTTTGTACTTTAGTAACCATTTTTGTAAATAAAATCACGATTCTCTTCTGGACTACTCGTATCATTCTACTTTGAAGAATAACCCCTCAACATTGGTGACCTGCCGACTTAAGAAGAAACTGCCCAGAAAAAAGAAGCCACCTATCAAGCAAGAAATTATGGCTGAAGAAGCTAAGAAATCACCGGTCTTCGAATCGTCAACCGAGCTACTCACCAAGCAAATCGAGAAACTATCACTCGAGATCGCCGAACTCCGATCGGGCCGAACGCGCTATCGTCGACCATTCAACACGCGCCGCCGCTCTCAGTCGCGTTCAAGGACGCCAGCCACCGCCGCTACTATGAAACGCAAGCCCGGCGACGCCGACTGGGAATGTCAGTACCACTACAGATACGGCGATAAAGCAAGACGCTGCGCATCGCCCTGTTCGAGAAAGAATTTTAATAATAAGTCGGAAAACTAAAATCGACATCGACTGTGGCGGGCGTCGGTGTTTCCAACACAACTAGCCACCGCCTCTGCGTATTCGACATCAACACACGAGAACGCTTCCTATTCGACACAGGTGCCGATTTGTCAGTACTAGCGCCGCCAAGAAACAAGAAAAGACAACCGACGTCATACAAGTTATACGAACCGAACGGCACGCCGATAAATACCTACGGAGAGCGAACACTACAACTCAACCTAGGTCTTCGCCGCAACTTCACCTGGACTTTTGTCATCGCTGACGTCAAGACTTCAATACTAGGAGCTGACTTTCTTCGCCACCATAAATTATTAGTCGACCTGCACCGAAGAAGACTACTCGATAACGTCACTCAACTCTCCGTCAACGCGATTGAAGTGACTACCTCCGAGCCTACAGTCCACGTACTACACAGACAAGATACCTACACCGAGTTACTGTCACCCTACCCAGATATTCTCCGACCGATGTCCTTGAAGACGCCGCCAAAACACAACGTCACGCATCACATCGAGACGACGGGCCCCCCACTATCCGCGCGCGCTCGCCCCCTGCCACCCGACAAGTACAAAGCGGCGAAAGAAGAATTCGAACGTATGATGGAAATGGGCATCTGTCAACCATCCAAGAGCCCATGGGCCAGCCCACTGCACATCGTGAAGAAGAAAGACGGATCACTTCGTGTCTGCGGTGATTACCGGCGATTGAACTTAGTCACCGTTCCCGACCGGTACCCGATTCCACGCATGCAAGATTTCACATATCGACTCCACGGCAAGACAATATTTACAAAATTAGATCTGAAAATGGCTTACTTCTGGATTCCAATACAAAAAGAAGACGTACCGAAGACAGCCATAATAACACCGTTTGGCTTATTCGAATTCAACTGCATGACATTCGGACTTCGAAACTCAGCACAAACGTTTCAACGCTTCATGCACGAGATACGCGGGCTAGATGACTTCGTCTTCTGTTTCGTCGATGACCTACTTATCTATTCGTCATCCGAAGATCAACATAAGAAACATATACAGCAAGTACTGGAACGACTCAACTCATACGGCGTCACTCTCAACATCGACAAATGCGAATTCGGCAAAACAACATTCGATTCCTCGGTTACGAAGTTTCACAAGACGGTATCAAGCCCACTCAAGAAAGAACAGAAGCAATATCTAATTATACGAAACCACTGACAATTCAAGAGCTAAGAAGATTTTTAGGCATGTTAAACTTCTACCGCGACTGCCTACCACATCAAGCCGAACATCAACACGAGTTAAACAAGTTCCTTCACAATACTAAGAAAAACGACAAGACGCCGATACAATGGACAACCGAAGCAGAAGTCGCATTTGAAAACTGCCGCCAAAGCATTCTCGAAGATTGCTTTGTGACAGAGTAGTTACTCTGTCACATCCAGTACCTAACGCACCGCTATGTTTGATGAATGACGCCTCAGACCGCAGCCTCGGCGCCGTGCTACAACAAAAAGTCGACAATGTGTGGAAACCGCTCGCCTTCTTTTCAAAAACAATGAGCGAAACGCAGCGCCGCTACAGTGTGTACGATCGCGAGTTACTAGCAATGTACACAGCTGTAAAACACCTACGAAGACTAATAGAAGGCAACGAAGTCACAATATGCACCGATCACAAGCCATTGTCATACGCACTAACTCGAGCACCGAGCACTAGCGACACACCGCGGAGAGAACGCCAACTACATTTCATTAGCCAGTTTTGTTCTAAAATACAATATGTTAAAGGAAACGAAAATCAAGTCGCCGACGCACTCTCAAGTATAGAAGAAATTGAATACTATTCAACAAACATCGACTACAACAAATTATTACAAGACCAAGCCACCGATGAAGAACTAAAAACACTCAAAAAGAAACAAAATCTCAAGTTTACATACATCTCATTACCGGACATCGAACAACCAATCACGTGAGAAACTTCAACTGCGAATACTCGTCCATACCTACCGGAAGCTTATCGCTACGCAGCATTCAAAGCGCAACACGAACTAAGCCATCCCGGAGTACGAACAACGAGAAGAATAATGAGAACTAAATACTTTTGGCCTTCAATAAACAAAGACGTGGGAAACTGGACAAAAGCTTGCATCGGATGTCAACGTGCCATTTTTGTAAATAAAATCACGATTCTCTTCTGGACTACTCGTATCATTCTACTCTGAAGAATAACCCCTCAACAATGTCATAGGCCTTAGCAAAGTCTACAAATACTGAGTGGATGTTCTGCGCGTACTCCCATTTCTTCTCCATCAGTTGTTTAAGGAGAAATATTTGATCAACTGTACTTCGATTGCGTCTAAGCCACATTGATAGTCTCCAAGAATTTTCTCAGAGAACGGCTGGTCACCAGGTTCCCACCTCACGGAATCGTACACTACTGGTACGATTCCGTGAGTAGACCGATCGCGCTGAGTTATTTTGTAGGCAAAACCTTCAAAAATTCTAAAGTTTATAAAAACTTGCCTGTGGATGTATTTGCATATAAAAAGCTTATTTTTGTGTTTTGTGTCATTTCTTGCCTATGCATCTATAGAAATTCGAATAATTGTGGTGGATATAAATAATTCAAAATAAAACTTGCAAAATTGATTTCAAGTTAAAAAACGCAATGGTATTGAATTTAAGATAGCCTGCGTAGTGTACAAACCTAGTTTGTGTCACATTCGTCCAGGGGAAAGTGACTTAAAGTCAGTACATTAATAACTAAGGCAAAAAAAAATTAGAGTTTAAATAACTAGTACCATAATCTGCAGATTACTTAAATAAACCCATGAAATAAATTTGTGCCAGATTCAGGCATGGGATTTTAGTATTTTCAATTTTTTTGTTTGTCAGAGCTATAAGTGCTTTAAAAAAATATTACAATTATTAGAATTTACTTATTTGATATTAAAAATGCATGATTGATGAACAGTGTGAATTTGTGTCATATTAATGCACGGCATTATTAATTAAGAAAGAAATACAAAAAAGCGCACGAAGTTAGTAGGTACATAGTGCGCGATGCGAACGAAGCGCAGGCGGCAAGCCCGGCGCGGTCGACCTACCTATACACGTGGACCGTGTGACATCGCGGCGTCCGTCTCAGTCGGGTTATATTCGGTACCTACTATAATAGGTAATTAGATTATCCCGTGATTAGATCTGGGGTGCAATTGCGTAAGGTAATCGTATTAATTTGACAGTTCATATCGTATTCAATCGGCTGCAATTTGTATGGAATGACATTTATTATAATACAATATGAACTGTCAAATGAATACGATTGACTTTACGCAATTCCATAGCAGATTAGGTAGGGATTGAATTGATGAACGAAAGAACACACGCCGTCGTTCGGTTATGTAGAGATTATCATCACAGTCTATATTATGCGTTAATCTACTATGCAGACGCAGGTCACATCTAATTTTCAATACTGTTACTTTTATGCAAGTGAAAGAATGACAGGGTGTCCCTGTCCGGGTCGTCGGTCGCATAGCAGAGCAGATATTATACCTATATGAGTTATTTAGTAGATTTTCACTTTTACTTACAGGTACCTATCGCTTTTCGGTAGTTTTTATTTTTTTATTTATTATATAAAAAAGTATTCTGCTTTAAGTAGAGTCAGCAAAACAAAATTTATAGCTTATACTTACGAAATACGGCATAGTCGTAGATTTACAGGAACCGGGTCCGATACTCCGTTAAGAGAACCGGGAATATCGCTACTCCCGGTACTGAGAAACCCCTAAAGCTTTTTTGTATTATTGAGCTGTTTAAAATGTGTGCATAAATGAAAATGTTAGACGCAAGATGAAAGAACCATAGAAAATGCTGCTGCTGTGAAACTATTTTTTGGTAGTTCCCCGCGTAACACACACAAAATTCAGCTTTTATACTATAACGTACTAATGAAATACGCTCATATTACCGGTCATATTACTGTCTGGCTATTGCTGTCTCACTCTGATAAATAGGTCACTGCCCTGTTATACCGCCTAATGATAAGCTAGGAGTAGCATACAATCAAAGATGAACCTAGAAGGTATTCATTAGGGATTTAGAATCCCCGGGTTTGTAAGTATTCGGAAACACAAGAACAGGTAAGAAGTTACACTCTAGCGCGGTACAGAAGATAAAAGAATCAAAACGCTTAGCCGATTTCGACGCATTGAACGCCAGTCTTTGGAATATATTGTGAAGTACATATTCGTATTTATGCTTGTCTAATGGCAGGGGAAGCGTATAGCTGTCCATTTCAGACCGAAATATATCAGATAATAAAGCGTTAAGCTCGCAACAACGCTACTTTCTGTCTCTGCTCAAGGGGTTTGCGTTCAAGCTTATAACAAAAATATCATTTGTGCGGCGTCGGTACCGCCACAAAAATAGATAGATACCGACGCCGCACTGTAACCGCACCGCTCGCTTTGTATGGAAACAAACGACCGTCCGTGCGCAAAACGACAAATGCACCGCTTCGGCACCGCAGCGATCCGACAAGAAACGTCTAAACTGAAAGCGCCCTTAAAGATGTTTGGATCTAAACTTCGATCATCAAGTCGTAGTCATCGTTTAAGCCACATGACACCCACTGCTAGGTATAAGACTCCCCCAAGGATCTCCACAACGATCGGTCCTGCGCTGCCCGCATCCAGCGGCTTCCCTTGACCTTCACCAGACCGTCGGTCCACCTTGTCGGAGGCCTACCCACGTAGCGTCGTCCCGTGCGCGGTCGCCATTCCCGAACCTTTCCGCCCCAGCGGCCATCGGTTCTTCTCTATGTGCCCCGCCCACAGCCATATCAGCCGAGTAATCCTTCGAGCGATGTCCGTTGCTTTGATCAGTTTAGTTCTCCTACGGATCTCCTCATATCAGATTCGATCACGTAGGGAAACGCCGAGCATACTCATAGTTAGCGACCACGATTCACTACCGTAAGTCATCACTGACAACACACACTGGTCATAGACTTTCGTCTTGAGACACTCCGGTAAGTTGGACGCGATGATTTTACGGAGCTTCCTGAATGCTGCCCATCCGAGTTGGATTCGACGGGAGATCTCTTTCTCGAAGTTGGACTTACCTAACTGGATTGTCTGTCCAAGGTAAACGTAGTGGTCAACATTTCGAGTGTAGGGTTCCCAACGTGAACTGAAGTGGGTATAACATGGGAATTTGACATGATTTTCGCCTTTTCCATGTTCATCTTAAGACCCAATGTTTGGGAAGCACTACGGAGATCTTCGAGCATTGTGTTCAGATCTTCCAAGGTCTCAGCCGCAAGGACTATATCATTGGCTAAACGAAGATGTGTCAGATACTGGCCATTAATGTTGATTCCGAGTCCTTTCGAGTCCAAGAGCTTAAAGATATCCTTCGACGCAACTGTGAACAGTGTCTCACACCTCGCTGAAGCTGGATGGGATTTGTGTTCTGGTTCTGTAATCGGTCAGACATGGTGGCATGTTCGTATAAGTACCTCAACACCTCGAAATACCTATAGTCAACTTGGCACCTCTGGAGAGAATGCAGCACCGCCCAGGTCTCTTTCGTATCGAAGGCTTTCTTATAGTTCGCAAACGCCAAGCAAAGTAGCAAATTATACTTCTCGGTCTTCTGTATAACCTGCCGAAGCGTATGGATGTGGTCTTTGTTGCTAAAGCCTTTTCAGAACCCGGCTTGTTCGAGAGGAAGTCGTCGAACCTGCGAGCTAGACGACTCGTTATGACTCTCGAAAACAACTGAGTTTGCGTTTGGTATAGTTGGAGGAACCATTTCAGCGTAAAAAACCTTTGCCAGTAAAGCAAAGCTTTTTTTATGCTAATTAAAATTTTTATGAAATATTAAAAGTTGAAACTTAATGAAAATGACACGCATGATCAGCAAGCATATCCCTCAAAGTAGGATTCAGGTTGAAAGGACTGACCTGTTTCTTATCCTGTTAATCGTTAATCTTACAGCCTCAGTGGACAACCGAATTAGGGAATTAGGGACAAGATGTAATGGCTTGGCTATTTCACTAAAGGCCAGGGCGAAAAAATTTAACGATTCTACATCTATATCAATAAAAGCTATAGACTTGCTCGGTCGTCAACTGAAGCATTTTGGGTTACATGACAAGGGGGCAGAGTTGTATTGCGCTATTAAGAGTCTGCCTGCGGAGACAGGTTCATGAACCAGTTCAGTAGGGGCTCGTGCATCAAATTTAAATTCAAATTCAATATCATTTATTCAGTCTATGCTGTTACAAGCACTTATGAACGTCAAAGAAGCTACGCCATCGGCTCACAAACCCTACGGCTGGATACTGGATTTTCTTTGCTAGGAAGGCATTGAATGATGACCCGATATTAAATTTTCTCCATACTTGTGAACAACGATAAGATGCTTAATTAGTAGCTACCTGGGCAAATGAACCTGTCTCCACAATCCCCCCAAAACCGGAAAGTTTCCGATCTCAGGAGATTGTAATGCAAATATGGCTAGCCAAAGGAAAGGTCAGAAGTCAGATTATGTTTATATAACATCGATAAATAATGCTAGGGCATAGTCCCAGGAACTCCTGGTTACGAATTTTCTCGAGATTTCCGATACGGTACTTACTGGGGCACATTAACTGGCATCGGTTTTAACATGGTATCGCAGAACCGGTTCTCATTAATAGTAAACTTCAATATAAATATATTCAAATGAATGAGTTCGCGATAGGGAAAAGTACCGGGCATTCAAAGTTCAATTTTTTTCCCGGGACTCCCAGTACTGACGCAAATTAACTGACACCGGTACCATCGTATAGAAGAACCAGTATTCTTGGTTCTCATTAATAATAATGAAAGGGTTAGAAATGCAAAACTACTTATAAAACAAAATGTATTAAACGAGTGATTGACAGTGGGTGCATGATTTCTAATTTCAATTTTAACAATCAGAAAGGCTGTCATTTAGAATAGTGGCACTTGAGGTGGTATAAAGTAAAAACAAATTATACTTACTTACTTGCCTAGATCAGATATATATCCTGTTTTATTTTTTTGCTTTTTATTTAATGTTTACCTATTTTCTAAAAAACATCTTAGTCTGGTCATCAACTTACTTAAAAATAATTAAGTAGGTACCTTCTTGACTAGCAATGTAGGTACCTTCAACAGCACGTACGGCTTTACATTTGCACTACGAAAACCACCGACGAGCGACGTAAGGGCGCTCTCAAGGTCACACACACCGCTCGCGTGTCGCGTCGCGTCCCACGCGCTTGCTCTTAGCGGCAAATTTCAAAATGTTCCGGATTTAAACTGAATCTAATAATATAAGATTCCATGGATAAAAACGACACAAATTTTGAATAGTGTTTCGTTATATCATAAAGATAAGAAAAACATAAACTCTAATAACTTGAATTTTCTTTTGTGACTTTTACAGCGTTTTGAACAAAAAAAGGAAAGTTTCTGAAAATGCCATGGAGGAATCTGACACAAAACATTATAAACAAAAGATACCATTGATCTAAAACTTATAACACTTATTTCACCAACTCTAATATTCTTTTGAGCTACTGAGGCGACATCTTAGGTAATGGTTAAATAGCAGTATTCCCGTGGAGAGAGATGACACAAAAACCTCGTGTACATCGTTTACGACTTTCTAATCCCCATGAAAGTAAAATTATCGTCTCTAATTTTCTTTCCGGCCGATAATGTCAGAAAAGACAAAAACGTCAATATATACTTCTCCCTGCACCTAAGATGACACAAAATCATATATTAGGTTAAGTAAATGGTCCTGGAACTGTATACCAAAAATCAAGAACTTTAATATTTTTGAAACCTCAAAACTTATCCCTATCGGTCTAGAGGATCCGGATTACGTGTACGATTGAGGATTCCGGGAGAGGCTCGATTCCATCTTCAGCCTTATCAATACTTAACATCATGTATGATGAAGGCTAAGAGTCCCCCGTCATTCATAAAAAAAAACCAAAAAAAGTTCAAGGTACGGTTAACTGCCGATTCACACACAAGACAAATCTGATGTTAAAGGTGTATTGGGCTTCATGATCATCATCATATCAGCCGCACAACACCCACTGCTGGGTAAAGGCCTCACCTGAAGATCTCCACGAGGATCGATCGGTCCTGCAATGCAACATTGTTACAATTTAAAACAGTTGATGAGCTGGGACAACGGAATAAAATATATTCTGAAATGGGTACCAGGTCACTCAGGGATCATTGGCAATGAAAAAGCTGATGAACTTGCAAGGGCTAGGCTGGAGCACAGGGCCAACAGCTAGGTCCAGAGTCTTTCTTTGGTATCTCAAAGGAACAGGCCATGCAACTTGTCAAGGGCTATTTGGCGAGTCAAAAAAATACTGGTTAAATCAACCAGGATTAGTACACGCCAAATCCCTTATCGAAGGCTATTCGCAAAAGCAAACTGCTGAACTTCTAGAGCTCAGCAGAGCAAACAAGTGCGATAGCAAGAGCCTTAACTGGACACTGCAAACTAAAAATCGGCACCAATTTCACATGAAATTGAGTGACACTGACGTTTGACGTTACTGCGGATTAGAGGGAGAAACACCCCAACATCTATGTGACTGCGGACCCCTAATTCACAAACGCAGTCTCCACTTGGGCCGGTATATAATTCGGCCAGAGGAACTAAAATCTCTTAGACCTAGGAAGATTTTAGACTTCCTGGAGGCCGCCAGGCTAAAAGAGATAGTATAACAAGGTGGCGAGTTACAATAGATCTTATAGATCGCAGTGACTATAGTTCCAACTGGAGCTACATAGCCCCCCTATATCCTACAATTAATTAATTATAGTTTAAAAACTAGCCTATTAACTTATACGTGGAACATGGTCTAGTGTGGCTAGTTGTCGTGGACTTGAAATACGAAAGCGATGAACAAATAGTTTTACTCCTTGTGAACAATTTAGGTTAGGTATAGGTTCCTTATCGTATAAATAGTTTTGGGTCGCGTTATAGTATATTGTTTACCAAGGGCTGTATGACACCCATAACAGTCGAGTGTTTTGGCGCCCGAACGAAGTGAGGGCGCCGATAGTTCGAGACTGTTATGGGTCCATACACCCGAAGTAAATACTCTACTTTTCATTTTGAATATGAGGAAAGTAAAAACAAACAGAATATTCTAAAAAAATATTTAATAAGAAAAATGTTACAAAAATAATTATAACGTAGCAAAATAAGCTGTATAAGCTTCTGTGCCTTTGCCTACATACCTTTGGTAAATAAAAGTCCAAAGAGATTACAGATATCGATTTGACATGACACCCCCTATTCTTTTTTCAAATTTATTACAGCCCTAGAGCCGCCACATATCACTTTCAACCCGCATTTTAGGCAAGTTATGAGTAATTCAGATTATGAGACATGAAAATATATAATGTAATATAAAAAAAACGACTATATGTTGAATAACAAAATAATAAATACCTTATTATAATTTGTGCGGGTTTTTTTTTTTAACTAGAGGAACTACGAAAAAATAATAATAGTTATTTGTTATGCAAGGCTGTAAAGTTGGTTATTAGCGGCGAGTTACCACTATTGAATCCTGAGCGAAGCGATGATTTCGAAGGTACAAGACGCTAAAAACTTTTCTGCCGAGCGTAACACACAATTTCATCTCACAACAGCGAGGAACATTTTAAGGTTGTTACCGCGGTCAACTTCCGGTACTATTATGTATTCTGTGCTTCCAGTAAAATATAGAGATTACTTAAACATAAAGTTTAAGAAAAAACTAAAATAAAAAAAGGGAGTATTATAGTTAATTCAAATTTATTTACAACAATATATTGTTACATATAAATAACAATAATGGCCTGCGCAGACGACGGACATTGAAGGACTTTTTGTCCGCGACACGACTTTATTAGGTACTAAGAGGAACGAGGAACATTTTATGGTTGTTTCCGCGGTCAACTTCCGGTAAAAAATACTTTAAACATAAAGTTTAATCTAAATATACCTTATTCTCGTTGTTTTAATGATATAAAAAACTAAAATAATAAAAAAGGGAGTATTATAGTTAATTCAAAGTTATTTAAAGTAGGAATATATTGTTACTTATTAATAAGAATAAAAACGATTCCGTAAATGTTGACACTGACCGGAGGTACAAGACAAAGACAATTTAAAAATATAGATTTATGTCACAGTCCGAAATCCAATTATAGGTTGTGAAATCTCACCCAGCCTAATATAAAATTCTTATAACAAATAGTTTAATCTTATTGTCATTGTTTTTATGATTCAATGAACTAAAAAATATAATTAAACCCAAACGGAGTATTATAATTAATTTAAAGCTATTTAAAATACGAATCAAATATAACAAAAAAGTCAATATTGCGATTCGGAACGCATTAAGATTAATTTTTAGGTATTAAATTAAAAAAGTACTTGGTCGCGCTAGGCCGCAAAAAGCGGTTTTCTACACCTAAACTGATTGACAAAACTTCCTTTTCAGAGCGTGTGAGGTGAAAAGGATATTTATGAAGTACCATTTTTTTTTATAAATAGTGAAACCTTAAAATAGACGTTACAGAGCATAAACCCTGACATAGTCTACTTGGAGACTAGAGTTGACCCAGGTAGATTGCCATGAAGCCCGGGCTTTCCAGAAGTTCAGCATTCCTTTAACACTATTGTTCTTCCAAGGTTTGTCGGGGGTGTCCGGGAAGTCGTTGACGCCTCCTACTCGCAGCCCGAGGGACACGTAGAACTAATGGAAATGAAGAAAACACTTAGATAAAATGAAACATAGCATTTCACAGTTTGTTATAAGTATTTTTGCAGACCAAAATGGGTTTTTAAATGGTCATGTTTGTACATAATATCACGAATTGTGATTAATGATTAACAATAAATCAAGTACGGATATTCTGATGATCTGCGAAAACACTACATATGCCGTATGCAATGTGAACGTATCGTTTTTTGAGGAATCTATCACGGGTCTTATTCCTATGTGAACGAGCCCTTACTAAGGCTCAGTCAGATGAACTTCATTGACCCAACGATTCACCCGTACAATCCACAGCTTTGATAATGTTGCTAACTCTGTACCGCCTGTATTTGCAAATGTAAGTCCGCATGTTTTCAGTATTCTTGTGTTCCGGCAGTTAGAGATAAGATAAACAGTTCCTCAGTGGTTGAAGGTTCCGGGAGTGGCTGGCTTCCATCTTAAGCCTTATCAATACTTAACATCAGGTATGATGAAGGCTAAGAGTCTCACCGTCGTGAAAAAAAATCCCTAATATTTGTAATTTCCAATACGATTTTATTGTTTATTGAATAAATGACTATGGCTATACCTTACCTTTTACCTTTTGGCTTACCTCGTGAGTCATGCAGAGATCTGCCAATCCAGTTCAATGACCCTGATAAAATTAACTGTCATTTCCTAAATGTACCTAAATGTACCTGGCTATCTACATACTGATGCCACGTATAAAGGTTACTTTGTACAACATCGCCACTCTGATTCAACATTTACCATCAAGCCTGTTAGTCAAGACGTCATTTCTTGATATGTTTTAAGTCTAAAGTCCAATGCGGAGGGTTACGACGGCATTCATTTAAAAATGATTCTCATGATCTTCCCTCGAACGCTAGAATATATAACGGACATCATAAATTGTTCAATTTTGTCATCTTCCTTTCCGGATATATGGAAAATAGCAACCATTCTTCCATTGCCTCAAAACAATAGTCCAAACGACGTAAATGATCTGCGCCCTATCAGTATTCTTCCCTGACTTTCTAAGGTATTGGAGAGGGTGGTATGTACACAGCTAACTAATATCTAGAAAAACATCAAATTATCCCATCGCTCCAATCGGGTTTTAGGAAGGGCCGAAGTACTACTACCGCTTTAATCGACGTGACGGACAGTATTTTGGCAGACCAGGATAAGGGAATGTGTACACTGCTGGTTCTATTGGACTTTTCCCGCGCCTTTGACGCATTAAATACGAACCTTTTGTTGGGCAAAATGACTTATTATGGCTTTGATACTAAAACGATTCTTTGGTTCCAAAGTTATTTGTCTAATAGGAAACAAATCTGTCGTGGACGAGCGCTTAGTCACACAACTGACACTTAGTAAATGCTGGCTGGAAAATGCCACTACGTCCAATGATACGCTGAAGAACCGTTGATCAGTACAAATAAACAATTATTTATTATTTAACACAGTATATTTTATTATTAAATAAATGCACTGAATCAAAGTCACTTCAATACAGATTATAAATCGGCTAAATCCGCGACCACTAAATTATCTGCACTTTGAATAATTCAAAATCTATTATTCCTTAAAAAAAAGTTCACGCTTGACACTTCTAATTCGCTGCACTTGTTTGAACACTAATTATTACTCTTCAGAACTCTTATTGAACACTTATTTTCAAACTCTTCTTTGAACACTTCCGGATGCGCTTACTCAATACACTTTTTAAGTCACTATGCTATACGCTGCGCTGCGTGCCGCTTTTATACCGCCCGCGGAAAGTCGAGAATCGCATGGAATATTCGCGACGTGTGCGTCTCGAACGTTCCCGACAATCCACGAGCGGCCGAGAGAGCGAGACTCTATTTCTGTCTCGCTCACTCGCTTCCGCGGGAGAAATTTCTCGCAATCTTCGTCCTTATTTAATGCAGCGCGACTCTTTTACTAACTTTTGTCTCTCAATGTTCGCGCGGCGTTCAAACAACTATTTCATTGTTCGACGTCGCTCACAATCTCCCCCGCGGTGCATAGCACCTCTCTTCTTGGATGCGACGACGTCCAGCTCTGAAACACGGCGGGGGGCACTTATCATAACTTCGGTGATCTGTTGTCATTGGTGGCTCTTCCTTTGCTATAGCTGGTTGTGGCTCTTCATTTACCTTAGCTGGAGGAATATCGGAGTGCAGCGCTGTGTGATGCCATCTTCCACACTTCTTACAAGTGGCAGCTCGGCATGTGATGCGCGAGTGTCTAAATCTCAAGCACTTAAAACATAGATGTTCCTTCTTTGCCATGTCCCATTTCGCACTTATGCTGGCACCTCTAAATATCTTGCACTGCAGCAGGTAGTGTTTTCCTTGACACGCCGGACAAATATTCGCGTCTTCCCTGGAACCTTCGTGAGTGACGCGAACGTGGTACGTCTTATGGGGCCCGCTGCCTTTCTGTTCCGGAGACTCTTCAGGTGGAGCCAAGTGGGGGCGCCTCCAGTTTTCTTTCATTATCACTTCATTCCTCCATGGTCCACAATGCTTATGCTCCCAAAACTCTTCATGAGGAGCTCTATGCGGGCGTCTGGACTTCGCTTCCGGGAACTCTTCAAGTGGAGCGAAGTCTGCACATACAGCTGCTTCTTCTTCCAGGAAGTTGCTGATGAGTATCAACTCTGGTAACACTTCATCTTGATGTTTCTTGTAAAAGTCAAACCAGCGAAATTTCACAACTGATGGCATCTTGTCAATAACAGTTTTCACAGTTTCCGGAGAAGATAAATAATTATCTTTCCCAAGCGCTTTAATAGTTGCGACGGCGTTTTTCACTTGGCTGGCGAATATACATATGTCGCTTGGGTCTGCTGCCACTCTTGGAAGCTTCTTTAGCTTTTCCAGTTCTGCCAATGCTAAAGCCGCAGGTCTGCCGAAGCGCGCTTCTAGTCCCTTCAAAACTTCGTTCGGATCTTCGGCAGTGAACAGAAGACTCTTTACAGCTTCTCTGGCGCTTCCTCTTAAAGCTATTCGTAGTCGCGCTAAGTTCTGCGTGGCGCTAAAGTCTTTGGCAGTATCTACATAAGACCTTTTAAATGCCAGCCACTCTTCGCTGGCACCGTTAAAGTGTGGCAGCTCAACACTTTCACAACTTTTCCACCTTTCGCTGAGCTTGGCAATCGCCTCAGCTAATTCTTGCATGAAGCTCGTATCTTTGACTGGTTCTTCTATAATCATTTCCTGCGTGACTCGTCGGTCGTAGTCACGGAGACACTCTTCGGCGTGAACACTCACAACTTCAGATTCAAGTTCAAGTAGTTCCAACTCTATAGCTTCTAATTTTATTCGCGCCATCTTAAGTTTGGCTTCAGCGGCTTCCATTTCCCTTCTGGCCACCAAAATCCTTGCGTTGACCTCTGCTCTTTTCTTGGAGATGGCATCGGAACGTATGCCGACACTACTCCCCCGCAATGACCCTTCGTCATTTAGAAGTTGAGGTATGAGTTCACCGTCAACTTTGGATAATTGAGCAGTGTCTTCAATGCCTCGCATTTCGTCACTTTTAAGTTGGAGGTCGATCTTCTCTTCAGGTGTTGATGAAGAAGTATCCTCTTCACGATGCTGTATAACTTCGTGATATGGTGCGGCGCGAGTTGACTCTTTAGCTCTTCTTTTACTTCTTGATCGCTTCGTAATGGACGTAGACTTCGGCATGCTCTTCGTCTCCAGATCCGGCTCGAAGGACCAAAAATATGTAGGGGACGAGCGCTTAGTCACACAACTGACACTTAGTAAATGCTGGCTGGAAAATGCCACTACGTCCAATGATACGCTGAAGAACCGTTGATCAGTACAAATAAACAATTATTTATTATTTAACACAGTATATTTTATTATTAAATAAATGCACTGAATCAAAGTCACTTCAATACAGATTATAAATCGGCTAAATCCGCGACCACTAAATTATCTGCACTTTGAATAATTTAAAATCTATTATTCCTTAAAAAAAAGTTCACGCTTGACACTTCTAATTCGCTGCACTTGTTTGAACACTAATTATTACTCTTCAGAACTCTTATTGAACACTTATTTTCAAACTCTTCTTTGAACACTTCCGGATGCGCTTACTCAATACACTTTTTAAGTCACTATGCTATACGCTGCGCTGCGTGCCGCTTTTATACCGCCCGCGGAAAGTCGAGAATCGCATGGAATATTCGCGACGTGTGCGTCTCGAACGTTCCCGACAATCCACGAGCGGCCGAGAGAGCGAGACTCTATTTCTGTCTCGCTCACTCGCTTCCGCGGGAGAAATTTCTCGCAATCTTCGTCCTTATTTAATGCAGCGCGACTCTTTTACTAACTTTTGTCTCTCAATGTTCGCGCGGCGTTCAAACAACTATTTCATTGTTCGACGTCGCTCACAAAATCGTTAAACTTGCGCAAAGTGATGGGACCAGCCTGTACTCTACCGTGACTCCAGTAACTAGAGGAGTCCCGCAGGGCTATATACTGGGCCCAATTCTTTTCATTTTATGTTGTGGTTCATGTTTCATTTTATTTTACATAATTAAATGTTTCAAAAAATGTCGCTATCACTTATATGCGGATTAAGCCAGAAGAGTTTGAATCTGCAGTGGAAGACCTTAATAAGGAGTTAGGTGCTATAGTTGAGTGGTCGGATAAGAATTGTTTGGTCTTAAATCCGTCCAAGTCTAAGTACATGCTGTTCGGTACGGAAAGCATGAAGCGCGACCTCCCAGTAACTGAATGTTATGCTCTTATAAAAATGGCATTGTAAAATGCAAAATTAATAAGTTATAAAAAAAACATGTATCTAGTTGTGCTCGAAACTGCTTTTATCGCCTCAAAGTATTGTATAAAATCAAACCTTTCTTAACTGAGGAACTACGTATGCATTTGGTGGTGTCTCTAGTTTGTCTACGGTCCTCATTTGTTAGCTCGTACCAAGCAACTCATACAAAGAGTTCAAAATGCATGTGCACGTTTTTGTTTTTGCCATTCCTTATAGAGATCATGTCACTCCGTAGCTGAATAAACACTTTATATTAAAAATGAAATCTAGACGCAAGCTCCACTTTGCATGTCTTCTCTTCGGTGTTGTAATTAAACATCAACAACCGCACTACTTATATTCCCGACTTGGTTGGGTTGGTAGCAGTAGGGAGTGTGCTAGAAGATTCTAAGCAATTAGTAACGCATCCATACAAGTCTGCAGCGTTTAGGGGTAGTTTCCGTTACGCCGTATCTAAGATTTGGAACAACATTCCTCCTCCCTTCAAGAATATCGGTACTATTGGCACCTTCAAGCTTCATTTGCGTAGATATCTCTTGAATGCACAGCGGGAGGTAGGAAACATAAATTTGGACAAATCTCACATTTAATAGTAGGTCTGGGGTATGCCAGTCTATTGCTGAGTACTGTAGTATATGTAGTTTATTTATCCGTTGTTATTTTATATTCTTTTTAAATTTATTAATTTACTCATTTACGTTTTTATATCCTCTTTTTAACTACCTATTTATTGATTAAGTATCTTTGCCGTAGTATATATTTATATTTTTCGCATTGACGTCCACGTGTCAATAAAACATTTTTTTAGGGATCCAGTTGAAAACCAGCGTCAGCCTTATCGCTGACTCAATGCTTAACTGGACACCCATTTGGTACTGACGTGGGACACTAAATTCCTTGTTTTTTTATATCTTTAAATGTTTCATGTTTTTGTACCGCATGTCTTTGATACCTAGGAGTAAAATATAATGTTAATTTGTAAAATGTCCTGTGTTTGGTACCAAATAAAAAAGTTTGTATTTGTATTTGCTATAATGACCTACTGAAATGGAATCTGACGCACGCTGAGTATCGGTAGGCGCAGAGCTGACAGCCGAAACTTATAATCTCGTCGACCACCATCCGTGCTGACAGCTACGCGTTATTCAAAAACGCTTCCTACAAGTTCATACATTTTTGTCTGCCGGCGCCGACGGTCAACGTACGGTCAGTGCAACACTAAACCCAGCCTTTAACAAAAAAGTACCCATAGGTCTACAGTTTACATACCAATTCGTCTAATGGAGCCATGACGGTTCCTTTGAGCCATTTCGTTGCAGCAGGCACCCCATTCTCCTTTGCACTGGGATAGAAGCTATCGCGGGGTTCTATTGATGCATACAAGTCACCATCCACCATAAGATCAATGCCAGCTGAAAATATTCTTTCCTTACTTTAAAAATTCATGATCATCATCCATCCAGTCATTTTATGTTCCTGGGGCACTAGCCTTCCTTAAGGACTGCTGAGGAAAATGAGTAATTGCTCCTGACCGTTTCGCAAAGTTTTCAAGTAAAACAGATCAGGGGCCGGGGGCAAGTTATTTTTTATGTTATTGTCCGAGTGCGTGCTAGCACTGGTTACTGACCAGTGCTAGCACGCATTTTCTCAGTGTAGAAAAAGGAAACTAATGAAACATTAAGTAATTTGATGAAAAAAAAACTTACTCGGTTTCCAAATCAAGGTATAGTTGTGGAAGTCTAAATTCCAGTTTTTGATTCCCGGTTTCTGCCTCATCAGATATGATCTATATGGTTCGGCATCAGATAAAACCGGCCCACCGTATAAGGTTTTGGCCTCTGAAGGGTTCCCTCGGACGAAGGCCACGCGTATGAGGCCAGACTCGTAGTGCCCCGAACCGTAAACTTTTTCTTTTGGCTCTAAGTTTAGTTCTTAAACAAATAATAACAAAACGGTTTGACTAGGAACTTACTTTATAATATATTTTAGTTTATAATACGGGTAAAACTTCCTCTGTCTCTATTTCTGAGTAATATTTTTAGACGACGCCATGCGCCAGTCTCGCAGAATAGAATAGAATAGAAATATATTTTTTACGCGGTAGCCCCCCCTTATGTAGCATAATAATCGTGTTTTATAATAACCTTCTGCTGGCTACATGCCTCCCCAACCAAGGATCTCCACGGCGTTCGGTCCTGCGCTGCTCGCAATGCTCGCATCCAGCGGCTACCCGCGACCGCGCACCAAATCGTCGGTCCACCTTGTGGGGGGCGGTCCTAACTGGCTACTTTATTAATACGTAGGTATAAACTGTTGTAGCCATAAAACGGATGTAGAGTGTATATAAATTGCTAACAATTGTGTTCGACATTGATACACATTTAACACAGAGAGGTAGGTACAGAAGGCACTAACTATCTGAATTCATTAAAAAAAAAAGTTTGAATCGCATCTACCTGGTATAAGCCAGTTCCCAGTTGGGAGCCTCGCTCTGATCTCGACTCTTCCAAACATAAAGTTGAATTTGTTTTTGGTGGTCAACTTCCCTGTAATAACTGGAGGCAATATTAAAGACCCTCTTGCTGTTAGCATGCACTCCGTCGTATGAAGTCGTCCGGTACAACTGCACAGAAATAACCATTTAAAGGAACTGAAAAAACACTGCTCTGCCGCATACTATTTCAGCCAAGCGATTAAATCAGTAATTTTGTGACTGTTCATGAAACAGAATGTCCGAGGCCAAGTATTACTGTGTGCACAGTTAAAAGAAATCCATTCATAAGAGGAAAGGCTTTCTTTTAAGCAGTTAGGCTTGATTTTTTTAAGCAGGGGCCTTACCGCGCATGTGGCGTCGGCATCGAAATCGGCTTCATTTGACAGATGGATGTGACCCATTGTTGCTTCTTTTTGACACAAATGAAAACTTACCAAAGACTAAGAGCAATATGTCACATCCATCTGTCAAATGATGTCGATGTCGATGCCGACGACACGCGCGGTAGGGCGCCCAGATACTGGAAGAAGAAGAATAAGCGAACGGTTTGTGTCACTCACTGATTAAAGTGACTTTGACTTACCTACTTATTCATTAAGCGAGTCACACACTACGCAGATACGATAAGATATCTGTATCTGAGCGCATATCTTTCAATATCGCTCTCTATATATTTCATATGAACTAACACACACAGCGCAGATAATTTATATTTTATCGTACAGTATCTGTGGGCACCGACATATATCGACAGATGGTCAGATAATTATCTGCGTATACAAATATATCGGTAGATAACATCATATTTTATCTGCATGTAAATACAGGATGTAGGCGCAGGGGCAGGGACTGTTTGCGGTGAGACCACAGAAAACTTTCTGTGATCTGTGGGTGAGACAGAGGCCAGAGGGGAGGGAACCACCCGGTCAAGCTCACAGTGGGTCTAAAGTTCTAATTGAGGGTCTGGGACTTTTTCTTCAATTCGTACATCTTTTTTAGATTTATCGATATCACTTGATCCTAGTGACCAATCATCTCAAGGTATTTCTTTAAAATCAATATTAAGGTTAGACTTTTTTTTTGGTTTTTTCTTTTGTACGGAACGATATCTTTCATGAGCTCTTGTAGCCAAGTCTCAAATTTCCCGCTTTCAAAATTTTGAGCATCAATATTGGATAAACTACAATACTCGACTATAAGCACGTGCCCAAACTTGCCCATTCAACTTATATTTAAATTATGTTTTCAAAGGAAAAAAAAATCACAACAAAGATCATCTCATGATGATGAACTGGTGTAAGGCAACAGTTTTAGTTGTTGTACTTTTGTTTAGATTTAGTTCTTGTACAGATAGTTTTATATTTTATCTTGGGATTCGGAAATAGCTTGTAAATTTGTTAGCTGATACATCCTGGAAGATATTAAATTCGCCTCGGTCCTTTAAACGCTTTATATGGCGTTCTATCCAAATTCTTCGCGTTTTAGAAAGTGAAGCAAGTCGTGCATCAAATTCAAAATCAGAATCATCTTCTGACGAGCTGTCTAATCGAGAAGCAATAAACGCGTTTTTTCCGTAAAACGCGAACTCATTTTTAAACACACTGTATAAACAATCCTTACCAAAAAAACAAGTCTACTCAGTCTGAAGCATTCCGAGTGAATGTATCATCTCGTATATTATCGTATCTGTCTAGTGTGTGATGCTTTCAGATAAATAAGTTTTTATACGCAGATAAAATATTATCGTATCTGCGTAATGTGTGACTCGCTTTATGTTCAGGTAACTAGAAGAATATATGGATTAAAGTTACCTGTCACCGAGATCTAATTCTTTATATAAACTGCTTTCACCACTCTTTTCAGCAAGGAGAAGTGGGATTATATTGAGATTCCCGTTTTTTACGCTGACAGTTTCGTTTGTTATATACACGTTGAAAGGATAATCCTAGAAAGGTTAAAGGTAACTTGTCAATATCAAGAATATAAGAATTAATATTTTAAACTCATGGTCATAATCACTATCACTATTACGAAAAACGGGATTTTTACCATGTTTGTATTTGTTGTCGAATCCACGTCGAGTCGCCGATATTTCGGCGCAGTTGCGTACGCCATGATCACTGTGTAACCTAAGTTATTGCGGGTGGATGGATGTAAGGAGCAGACGAATCGGCATTGGATGTAGGGTGTGAATTTCAATCGTGAAGATGGGTTTAAATTGTCGAATGTTTGGAATCCAGTCATTGGTTTATGTAAAAACCACAAAAATCAAAAAAGTGTTTCTCGGGAAGTAATTGTGAGTATTGTGTATCATGTCGTGATCGTGAACATTTTTGAGTTGAGTGTGCAATCGAAAACCGTGGTACGGGCGTCCTGCGCAGCGCAGTAAACGAACGATATCTAAAGTGGGTAGACCGATTCATCTGCTCCCACAGATCACCCCCAATAGATACCGTATGATGAAAATTTTGTACTAGCCCGAAGTCACCATTTTTGGCGGTGGGTGCGGGTTGCGGGGCACGGAACAAATGCAACATGATTGGCCACTTCAAGGTCCCACTACTCCGCGCGTGTACACTAGTGATGCGACAGTGTAATAAAAAATATCGATAAAATTTGTCATGATTATTTAGCCTAAGGCAGGTGATTTAATTATTAACAATTAACTTATTTGATTATTAAATAATTATTACTATTTCACTTTAATTCAGAAAGACACGACGTGCACCGACGTAAAAATAGCGTATTATATAAAATTATAAACTCCGCATCGCGGTTCCATCTGTGGCTAAAAGGTTATTTTTTTCGGGAATTTCGAATTAAAATGCATTAATCAGCGTGTAACAAAGATTATTTGTTACACGCTGATTAATGCAGCTATACAGTAGTGAAACAATATTTGAAATAGGTCCAGTAGTAATTTTTGAGTTTATTTGTCACAAACATACAAAAATTCACATCTTTCCTCTTTATAGTAAGATAGATATTGATTTCGATTCGGGAATATTATGTTAGAAATCATAATTAATGAATAGTAAGTTGTGTAGATCACAATTACAATTTAATATACAATTTCGAAATGGCACATGTGTGAAAAAAAAACTTTTTAGGTAGTGAAAAACTATAATTTCTTAAAGAAATATGACATAGAAAATACTTAAGTGTTATAAACTCATTTGCAAAAAACCGTTTTTTTTGCACCTAAGCAATGAACCATTTCAAATGTTAATATTGCTTTGTTTGATAATTATAGGTAGTTTTATCCTCACAATTTGGTAAATTAATAAGAAAATAATCGTTTTCATCAGTATTTCATAAAATTTTGATTCAATTTATGGGAAATAATGCTAAACCTCGCTAGTAGTGTATGTTCGCTAGTAGTGCATATACTCATGAAATAAAAATAAAAAAGTTTTTTGTTTGTTTTTCTTTAATAAAGTAAAAGCAGATAAATGTTTAGTATCGAGTGTGACCCCCTCTAGCTAAAATCACAGCTTGAATTCGTCTGGGCATGCTAGCGAGTATATCCCGCATACTTGCTTGCGAATACGTTCCCACTCCGCTTTTTTCCACTTTTCCACTTTTCTCTATTTTGTGATAATAATTAAAATATTAAATGTTGTGTGCATCATACCAGTACTGGTAAGTATAAACTTGGCAGAGCGGAGACCATAAGCCGTCTGCGGTTCTTCATATTGTGAAAACAATCTACGGTAAAATGTCTTGAACAGATAACAGCACTTTTGTTGGGAATCCATCCTTCGCCTCGAGAAGTGGCATCGATCCATTTAGACTTTTTTATTGTGCATTTAGGAAATCTTAAACAAAATGAGCAAAAAATTTAATTACTTACGTGTTTTATAGACATAACTTTTGATTAGGTAGGTACGTCTCAATCAAGTAGATTTTATTTAATATAATACACCGCACTATTTAATAATCCTACCCTAGTCTAAAAATATCCTATTCTTGTTTTTCGATTTGATAAATGGTTCATCCGTGAGAATCAGATAATGTCCCACTATTAAAAGTAGCCTATGTGATATTTCATACTATATCACTGTTCCGATTATCATCTGAATCCGTTCAGTCGCTTTACCCAGATTGAGTGATAAACATTCATCCAACCATCCATACTTTTGTATTTATAATATTAGTAAAATTGATAAGATTAAGATAAAAAATAAGAAACAAAATAATAAGAATATGATAAAACTATCGATAACGGTCAGTACGCATAGAAGAAAGCTCGTGTCCATGTACTTAACATGTTATACCGTTTTAAAATCCTCGCCTAAAAATGCCTTTTAATAGTTATGAAATATTATAAAAATAACGATACCGGCATTACCGGCCCGAATGCAGAGACGAACAACACTAGCATTACACGTGTCACTGTACGAAAGTGATAGATGCATCTAATTTACTTATGAGAGAAAGGGACCATTTCAAAAAGACATCAACGTGAGCTGAGATTTTTCAAAGGCAACCATTGTACCGGCCACTATATCTTGAACTCCGCAAAAATACAAAATAATGAAAATTTTCCTTACCTGTGGAAAGTAATGCCATCTTTCTCGTAGCTGGATGTCCGAGAGTTTTTCCCACACCACTTTATGGCACAAACTGACATTTTTCAGGCTCAGAAAATCGTAAACAATAGGTAATTTTTTTTTATTGAGTGCATGCACGCGGATCCAATACTTGGTCGGTACTGAAGTGGCGTGATTAGTTACTTGCTTATATCAGTGAAAAATCATAGATGTGTGGCGCGCGTCGGCGGCCTTGTATGCGGTATCTATTGGGGGTGATCTGTGTCTGCTCCTAACATCCATCCACCCGCAATAACATACGTGATCATGGCGCACGCAACTGCGCCGAAATATTGGGGTCTCGACAACAAATACAAATGGTAAAAATCACGTTTTTCGTAATAGTAATAATATCAAGATAGTTGTAGGTATGTAGTTAATGTAATTTTCTCAAACATGCATGGAAATTTTCGAAAAGAAAACACGCGAAGTATCGAATTTACGGACAAAGAAAATCAAAACCATTGCAGGAGCGTTTTTTGAATTTGGAATATTACTTACGTTGTAGGTACCTATGTAATGTTACAAATTAAAAAAACGCTCCTGCAATGGATTTGATTTTCAGCAATCTACCACTACATCCAATGCCCACCTGCAAACCTTATCAGAAGTTTAACAAACAAACATAAATGTACCGGGGAAATCAATAACATTTTCTTTTAGTAATTGCCGCAATATGACTACTGTAACTTTTATTATTAATTAAATTAAATGTAAAATATAAAAAGTATGTTTTATTTCCCTGCATTCTTTTGAGAAAAGCACTATGTATGCCTCGGCGGAAATGGAAATTGCCTGTCTCGTATTAGTGAAGTTCTCGCCTACGGCTCGGCCTTCAAACTCATACTCGACCTGCAATTGCCTATTTCACGACCTTTGTTATAATGTACTATTCCTTAGCGGTCGAGCATTCCTGGAGAAGCCCGATTTCAGTTTTACTCTTACCATACCTTAGTATCAGGTATAATGAATGGTATAATGCAGCGTTACCCCGCGTTGTGGAAAAAATACAATTTCTCTAGTTCTTCAAAGGTCAAACTAAATTTACATAATTTAGTTTGACCTTTTTTTTACTATTATAAATTGAAGACCTCAGTGGCGCGATGGCGGTGAATAGCGATGGTAACGGTTAAGCAACTTACTTGTCGCAACGCAATAGTCCGGTACGGGATGGGTGCCCAATGAATTATATCTCAAGCTCCTTCGTGCTTCGGAAGGCACGTTAAGCTGTTGGTCCCGGCCGTATTTGCAGTCGTTAAACCCACTAATCCGCATTAGAACCGCGTGGTGGGTTATGGTCATGCTCATGATTCCATCCATGAAGAAAGCCATCAGTGTTCTACCAGTGGCAGAAAAGTGGCTGATGATTATTATTAGTAGAATTACCGGTCCCTCCGGGAATTGACATTGCATATCCCATATCTTCGTATCTACAAACAAGTCGTCAAACTCTTCAGCGAAGAGTAGAGACCCACTACAGACGTCGGTACTTTTTTCGGTGGTTCTTCCTTCGACAGTGGTCGCCGAACGCACGCAACTTGATGACGTAAGTATTTGATCATCAACAACAGGTCTGTCAGAAACGGGTACGTTTGTTGTAGTGCCATCCTCGTTAACGTATTCTGAAAAAAAATATAATACCTAGTTAGAAGAAGCTTCTTTTGTTTGTTACGCCACAACCTTTTTTATTTTCTTTTAGAAGACAAAGTGATTATTATAATTATTTTCCAAGTATTATTCTTACCAGTGACCATCCACTCTCCATCTCGTTTGTACCACATGCGATCTTTAATGACATATGTCCAGAAATATATTTTGTCTCCAAATTCAAGCTTAGTCTTCTTGTCCATATAGATCCATTGCCCTTTCTGGTATTTCGGCTTATCTCTTGTCCAGCGACCATTTTCCAAACCAAGCTCAATGGAGAATTGGGATTCTCCATATAGCTTGCCGTAAAAAGCCAGTAAGGAAAAGCCATCGTCTGGAATAGTAAAAAAAGATAGTTACTTGGGGCTACCTACAACTTTCTCTTGAACCACTATTTTGTTGTGAATGTTTATAGGAATTTATTGAAGCGCGCATACTCGATAGTTGTTCGACAAAAAGTCGACCTCGACTTTTCCACCAATTACTTAGACTGTTTGGTTGTGTAGAAATCGCGAGAAGTACCTACAAAACTCGCCAAAATAGTTAAGCCGATGTAAAAGTTGTAATCTATGATGTAGGTACAGTATTATTACAGTATTTTTCTGTGGTAACTCAATAGCACTAAACTCTATTATAAACTCTTTGGAAAACTTAACAATATCATCTCTTACAATATACTCTTAAATTTTCTTTTATTACAATACAAACTCCCCCCTATTCATGTTTTTCTCTACAAAACAGTGACGCTATTTTCAAACCTGGTATGACCATTGCTTCACAGACGTTCTTATCTCTAACAAGTTCAGAAAAGAAAATTATATAAAAAATTGTATCAGACAGTAGTTCTTAAACTAAATGTCGTTTATTTCCAATACTTTGTATATTTTGGAATGTTATTTTACAAATATTGTGATCAAAATGTATTACTTAATTGGTTTGTTTTGTTTGAGTTTGAGTTTAGTCTTTGGGATTTCTATAATTGGCTCTTCATACAGTTGTCCGTTTATGAATAATTTATTATTTTTAATGACAGCGTGGTATCCATTTTGTCGCGCTTCCTGTAGTTTTTGCTTTAAAATATTTCTTTCTCTCAGCTTCTCTCCAGACAGGAATGTACCAACAGCTGATCCAGTGTTTCTAAAGTAATGGGGATTTTCTGTTACATATCTTGGGAATCTCTTGCTAGGAAGGAAACCGCCGAACGACGATTAGAAATTGAGTTTATAACTCAATTTCTAATGGTCGGCGGTTTCCTTTTTTGCCTATACGCCCTATTTCCTCTATTTACGGATTGGCATCTAGCTCCAAGATGTATGTGAAAATATTATTAACATTTTCAAAAAGATCATATCTGTTTTCCAATTGAAATTCAATTTTTTTTATTTTATTTTTAAGTATATTTATTTCTTCTTTAATCACTTTTTGATCGTTTATTATTGAAAATGATGTTTTAGCCGAATCACTTTGAAGTTTATTGACAGCACTTGTTAGTTCCATTTGAATAGCTTCTTTAAGATCGCTGAGTATCGCTAGTGAACGTTCAACCTTCCCGAGTCAGGTTGCAGAAGCTTCAGCAAATAATGGGACTGAATGGCATTTTATACCCCCTTTACGCCCCGAATTTTGGTGGACTTTGGGAGGCGGGGATAAAAAGTACCAACACCATCTGCGTAGAGTGATTTTTGTGGTAATGAAACTCATACCTTGCGTCGTTGGCAGATCACTCAAAGAATGGTTCAGGATTTTTGGAAGAGGTGGTCTCAAGAATATTTATCAACTCTCTACCGGAGGTATAAATGAAAACGCAAGGTCCCTGAAGTGAAAATAGGTGACGTCGTTCTCGTGAAGGAGGACTTGCCTCCTGCTCTACGGTAGAGTAATTCAGCTTCACCCTGGAAAGGATAACGTGACACGAGTAGTTACCTTGCAATATAAGAATTCCCAAATTCAGAGAGCAGCATCTAAACTTTGTCCGCTGCCTATGAATAGTGACAAAAAATTCTATAATTTTGTTTTTTTTTTTACAGTTTTTAGTTATATTTTTATATGTTACAGTCCACTAGTTTTTTTGTGAGCTTAATTTAATTTCATTTTTGTAACCTGTGTGATTGCATGTTAAGTTTTGATTGTTAAGTTTCTATTTAAGTTTATTTTAAGGACTATTCGTCCTTGGTGGGCGGCATGTCCAATTTGAATACTTTGTTTATTTTTGATTTAGTTTGTTAAGGCATCAATAGATGGCGCTGTGCATTTTGTTTCGCGGTAGAGGATTACTTTTGGAGAAACTTAAGTATGTTATTGTTTTAAATACAGTTCCCGATCAACTCTCGACCGATCTGAACCGCCTACTGGAGGCTCAGACGGCCGACGTAGCCCCGCCCACGCCCGACCCATCAGGTCATCCCCAGTCCTCTCTATCGACCGATCCCCCGTCTGGGAGTCAGTCGAATTAATTTCTTTAATAAATCTACGGCCGACACTTCCTATGACTGCCGACCGCTTCTAGCGCACATCACTTAGGTGAGTGACGCCTGCGCCACTCCCCCCAAGGGGCGTGGTCGCCTTAGATATTTTCATGAGTAACAGCGACCAGGTGGTGTTTAGTCAGTAAGAGTCTGACATAACCTGCGACACAGCCGGCCGCGGGGTATCCAATGCAGGATTCACCACCTCCCTCCCCCGCGTTCGGAAGGTTGCCTTTAACTCGGGAAAGGCGAAAAAAAAACAAATACAGTTGTCTATAGATACGTTCCGGAATTTGGTTTTAATAAATTAACTCATTCCTAGCTTGTTACCTTTGACACATAGCTTTTTTCAGTTATCCAACAGATTTTGCTATACAATATTAAAAATCTCATTTTTACGTAATTAAGTCGTGTCAAAAATTGCTCAGGGAAATTAATTACGTTTCTTAGTTAGGGGTCGCTCTATTGTAATAGATTTTTCAATAATCCAATAGAAATTCCACTAAATACTATTTTTTTACCTCCTCTAAGTATTGCCGCGGCGCTAGGGCCGGCCGCGCAGCCGCAGCCACGCATTGTGATAGAGATTTATGGAAATGTGAAACTTAAAGCGACTGTATTCCCTTTCGGAACGAATGATGTTTGTCATCTCGATTTGACACTTCTTCATACATTTGAAAGATATTTTCGTCTGTCACTTTGCTTCGACAGTCCAATTTCGTTCATTTAATACCTTTCAAAACGCGTCCCGATCACAATCCCTATCAAATGTCAAATAGTGACGACCTGAAGTATGTAAATATCTTTCAAATGACGAATTGAAAGGAATTGCGATAGATTTTAACATTAGATTATTAGACAATTAGCCTCGTTTTTCGTAGCCTCTCAACCACGAATGGTATGGACGGAACGGAATAGGCGAATACGCAAAAAAAGAAGGAGCTCTTGTCGCAGTGGTCCATGCGCTTGGCCTGCTATTGTTGAGGTTAAGCAACTTTCTTGCGGCCGTTCTTTCTTATCAGTTAAAAGATGTCCTGAATGACAATAGGGAAAACAAATTTGGTCGATTCGACAGCACTTATGATGATAAATAAACTCATCTTGACAGTAAGAAAAACAAATGAGATCACACATTTTCCGAATTTGAATTTATCTTTTTTAAAATTTAAACTTTTAATGATATAGTATAGCCAAAGAGATTTTATTACAAGGTCTTACATACTATATGTGAAAAGAATTTTTCCTCAACCTAATATAATTATACGTTATATAAATATTTATGTGTAGAAATATATACATAAACGTCTCTCGACTCGACTCGAAGACAAATGCTCGTAATCATCAATCCATACAATAATTTGCCCCTACTGGGATTCGAACTCAGGACCTCAGGGTTGAGTTCCGTGCCGCTCAGTGTATTTAGAATTTTTACATTAATTCAGTCTTCATTTAGTAACAAATCAGTCTTAATTTAATTTATTTTCTTCATATTTTATTATATTAACTATTAGTGGGCATTGAAAAAACAAAATCGGCGAATAATCTTTTCATTCAACGCTACAAAAACATTAATAAAATCTTAAAAAAAATAAACTTCGCAAGTCTAAAACGTAAAGAAAGTAAACGTCAACTTTTGCAAGAACCGAGGGAACCGGATTTACTCCTCCCGGAACCGGTTCTTTCGATATCTTCAAAGAACCGGGTATACCCGATTCTGACACAATCGGGTAGAGCTGGGTGCACGCCCTAGATTTATCATTGAGAAAAATGTCATTCACTTTTTTTAAATAAAATACGATCTATTTTACGGTAATCTATGAAGACATAAAAATTACGGTTCCTGTTGCGCATTTGGCCGTACCTCTTCGCAGCCAGGTGTAAAAGGTATGATTTTGATACGTCTACATCTCGTCACGGACACTTGACACTTTTCAAAATATTTTTTTTGAGCTGTTTGGGTACCTACACGAATAGTTGATTTACTCAAAATAGGTATGTGCCTACTGATGGAGTAGCACACACTATACAGTAATTAACAATACAATAGTATCAGTACAATACAATACAATCAGATCAGTAGGCCTAGCACGAAAAACTTTCCTATCGAGGAAGTATAAAGTAAAAAGTTCCTATCGGACGTAAACGGAACTGTATTTTCCCATACATTTTTTGACATTAGGTAATTACTCGATACGTTCTCGATACTATTTCGATAGCTTTTCATGCTAGCCCCATAGGTTCATGGCGACCGCGCGCACGTTAGATTCAATATTAGTCTGAAATACCCATTGACTTGTAAATATATGGACCAGCCATACCTACAAAATTAGCGTGCATACCTATATTATGTTTGGCGCATAATATGGCCGCTCACCCTAGTGTTGTACCATATTGAATAGCTGATATCGAAATAGTTACAATTAAAACTTATAATAAATGTACGTTTTAAATATTAATTTATACTCCTCAGAACAAAAAAAGGCCGGCTTAGGCCCAGAAATGGATTTGAAACCAACTACTTCACTTGCTTTTTTAAGCATTTATTTGGCAATTGGGGTAGGAGGTTACATAATGTAGTGCGAAGTCCATCTCCAATAGTCTTACGTGATTATGTAATTGGGTTTAGCGCGTTTAATTAAGTTTAATATATAGATAAATAATTATTATAGTATTTCAGATCTTTCGGGCCGACAGTTCGTACGATAGACGTTAAAAAATTTCCCACTTGCGAGTATCGTTCCGAAGTAAGCACCAAAAGTGTTAGCGCGCTAAAGCATGTCGCACCCCCAATAATGTATGGGCACAAATACAAAAAGCAATTTTTTGGGGAAGCCCATAAAACCAATGAGTGATAATATGGTTTTTTACATAATGGCTTCTAAATTCTTGATTTTGTGCACTATATCGATGAAATTTGAAATAATATGTCTTAGGTAACTGAGCTATAATATGACTAGGCAATACTTAAAAAATATGGATTCGAAGTATGAAAAAAATTATATCAAATGATTAAATAGAAAGTTAGGCCCTTGTTACACAGATGTTTTATTTGATACTTTAGGCATTCCTTGATTTGAGCCCCTCTAATATTTACACTTCAATATTTTATGGTATATATCAACAAATATTTCTATGTTTTATTAAAATTTATTTCAATTACATATTTATTTGTACCCATATAACATTTATGATAATAAGTAATTACTTTAGTTATCGGACTGTAACGTCATTGAACATTGTGATGGGTTTGGAATTAGATTTAAATACTTAAATGAAAGCCAAAACATAAAAATCTTTAATAAAAAGCTATTTTCAATAAACATACTTAGTCTTTATTAGCGTCGAAATTAGAATAAAACAAAATGAAGTTTCTAACCATAATAAAGGATTTTTAAGTATCATTAATTCCTTGTTTTGTATAATATAAATATAAGAAAAAAAATAAGACAACTTATTATAACTTTTTAATTTTGCATTTTACAATGCTATTCTTATGTGATAAATATCAAACAAGAAAATATACTAGAAATACATCGGTTTGGCCGAATCTATAAGGGTTTCGTTTTTTGCCTATAAGCTACGAAACCCTAAAAAGCAACTAGTCTTAGGTCGGGGCGACATGAGACTAGTTGCTTTTTTCTAGTATATTTTATTGTTTGATATTTATGACTTAACTTTCTTTATTATTAACTGACAATGCACCAACTGATGCAACAGGACTTTTAAAACAAAATAAATTCTTTTTTAAAACACAACTGTAATTCTTACGAAACTTAATCACAAACCGTACTCTTAAAATAACAATGGTAACAAAATTATACACTTTCCTTCTCAAAACCAAAAGTATTTTAACAAAAAAAATCTTACTTTATGATTTTTACTTGTTATAGATACATCACATTTCTAGAGTATCTATACTCAATTTCAGTCCTAACTCCGAGTACTTATTTTTAATCGTCAATAATATAGTATTATTATAAGAGTAGGTATTATCTCAACCTTAAGACATTGAGAGTAGATAACAACTTATTCAGGAAAAAATATGCTCTTTTAAATGAATATGAAACTCAGTTTAACATTACTGAAAATAAAGTAGGTAAAAGAAAATCAGGTCGATAACTGGTCTCACCACTATTAGCCCCTCCAGGTTGGGTTCGAATCGAATCCCATCAGAGCTAGTTGTGAGACGAGTCGATATTTCCTTACACTTAAAAAATCAAAATAATTTATAATTAATAAAGCCTCGTGGCATAATTATGGGTTCAACGTTTTGAAGGATGAAGTTGATTGCGCTAGCTCAACGGTCTGTTCAAGCTGTTGTGAGACATTAGGCTGTGCTAGGTTGACTGAAGAGCATCTACAGGACGGATGGCAGCTGCTACGTGAACATGAACTAGTTGAACTATGCTACTTGAAGATGAACTGGAACTACTTGATGATGACCTCGATAACCGTTTGGATGCTGTTGTAGTAGTAAGACTAGTATCAGCTATGGAAACCGTGGTCATTGGTAGAACAATATTGCCGATTTCGACATTTCCTTCAGAGATGTTTTCCATATCACTATCCTAAAACAAAAATTCATAATATTAGTACTAATAAAAGTACTTTTATTACAGTTCAGTTGCTTGCTGATAATAATGTAAAAACAGTTTATCTTGAAAATATTGAAAATGAAGTATTAGAAAAAAGAACAAACAAGTGAAAGGTCGTAGTTTCGAGTCCCATCGGAGCAAGTTGAGAGACGAGTTGACTATTCCTATTCCACTTTCAATATTTTCAATGAATGCAAAAAAAAGAAAAAAATACGGTTTATGTACCTTATTATTTTTACACCATGTAGAATTATTTCTTTTTGATGCATTCTCATGATCCTCTAAATAGTCCTATTAACTAGCGCCATTATTTTATGTGAGCATGATGTCATTATCTGTAAATAAAATAAAAATAAATAATATTAAAGTTAAACTTCCCTATAAATAACTTCAATAAAATGAAAAATAATAGCTCGTCACAACGAAATCTAGGGTTTTCAAATTGGAAATTTATAAGGTACCTACCTACTTTATTTTACAATAAACTCGTCATTATGTACTTTTTTGTACACTCAATAAAAGTGCTATTTAGTTACTCTTTATATTAATTTATATTTTAGTACACACGAACACAAAATAATATGAGAAAACAAACTTTGCACAAGGGCTCTGTTAATTTTGTTTATTGCTTTAGTTGGAATCATTCAAATATTACTAAAAAAAGAAGGTCATAAATCATGTAAGGGCCAATCAACTATTTCTTATTATGTCCCTGCAACAAAAATTTTAAATCTCCAAAACTATCAGTTTAACTATCATCAAAAAACGATAAAAATGTATTGTTTTATTGGTAACATAGGGGACATACGTCTGGTATGGAACCCTAGTTACCAACAAAGCGATACAATTTTTATCGTTTTAGTAACATTTATTAACGGAATTTAAAGTAATGTATTCTAGGAATCTGTATAAATAAGGATTTGGATAAGTAATAAATTATATATCAAACTGTTAGTTTTGGAGATTTAAAATTTTTGTTGCAGGGACATGATTAGGTACAAGAAATAGTTAATAAACAAATTATTAGGAATAATAGGTACAAAACTCAATTAGTTATGACCGGATATTAGCAAATATTAAAGGATAGTTTATTTACAAATATTCATGTGACAAAGGCCTAACTTTACTTAGCGATATCAAAATAATAATTTTTAAAGGTATATAGGACTAAGTCGTTATATTTTATATAAGTATGAAATGTATTTGAAATGTAAAGAATTAATTAGACTTAGCCTGCGACATTGTAACGATAATCAGGGTTAGAATGGCCCAAACCTTAATCGGCCTTTATTATATTAAAACGCAATCCAATACTTACCTCAGACTTTGTAATACAAAGGCACAACTCCAACTCGGGCGACGTAAGCGCGGTCCGGCTCTGTCTAATATTGGCGCGACACTGATTCGATCCGTCTAGCGGGGAAAAGTGGGGCCAATTTAAGAAAGTGTAAAAGGGGCACATAATACAGAACTCCCTTATTTAACGTTTGTTTTCTCTTTTTGCGAAAGTCATCTAGTAAGTCTGGCCATAAAGAGCCTTTTTATCACAAAAAGTGAAATACCTAAAATTTTGAATTGTGCCCATACATTATTGGAGGTGCGATGTGGCCTCACTTGCGTGTATCGTGGCATTGTCCGAAGCTTCGGGGCGATACACGTAGGTACGGCCATAGCATAAAAAGGGGCTAAATTTAATAATCAAACTCATTCTTATGGAATCCGTTTGAAAGGTAAAAGCATTTTTTTTTTTAAGAAAACAGCTCATTGTCTATGTATGCCTATTTTAAGCTACATTAAAAGTAATTATTACTTAAGCAATTATTTTGTATGAAAGTAATTGTATAAGTTTGAATTACTTTTACTCAAGAAGTTAGTTGCCTTCTATTATAAATACGAGAGTTCACACTTGTATTTATTATAGTCAAGTGTAAGTAACTACCTACCTAGTTAATTAAAAGTAAATTATACTTATGCATTTTTTTCATACAAAATAGTTACTTAAATAATTACCTTTATTGACGTATTACTTACATTACACTTGACTATAAACACGTATGGTATACAGGAGTGAGAGGAGGAAAAATAAGTTACGTTTGATTGTTTAAAATATAGTATTATTTTTTTATTCATTTCTAAATAATACTGATTTAATAAAATAATTTCTAAACAATACTGTATCACAAATTTTTTAGCATGGTATCGGAACCTAAGATCGAGATAACCTTGATAATCGATTTAATAAGCAGTCCATCCATCCATCTCCAAAGATCCAAAGATTCTTTAGTAAAGCCAGTTTCAACATTTACATGTTGGTACCATTTACTTAGTGTCCGAGGGTGTGGTAAACAAGTGTTTTAGGTTTTCCTCATAAAATTTTAAGTTTTTGATAATTATAAATGGAGAGTAAGGGCGAATTTCCTGTTTTCTTCGCCATACTTTTCAAAGGTATAGAGATTTGGCTTTGGCAATTTGCCTCTTCAAAAAATCTTTTGATCCTGTACATTCTTCCAAAATAGCAGTTTCATCAATATTAATTGATTTTCTTCTTTGAAGATCTTCTATTACATTAACGAATATAGCAATCTTTTTATCACGTCTTCGTACCCTTTCGTTTAAATTTACTTTCTTCTTTAATTAAGAACACATTTCTGCAAGACTTAATTTTTTTTTATTGAATCTGAAAATAAAAGGAATGATCAGGTTTAAAAGACTACTTATAAAACTAATAATAATTAACCTAGCCTATATTACATTAAGTCAAATATTATAAAGTTTATTTATACTGACCATCGCATTGATTATTGAGAGATTGAACTTGATAGTATTTGTTTTTGCCTGGTTGGTTGAAAAATATTTGATAGGCTGAAAATGAACAAAAGAATCAATAATTACTTTCAATTTAATTTAGTTAATGATAAGGTCATGTGTGTAAAAAATTGTATCACTATTATACTGTACTAAAGCTATGTTTAATAGCAATTTTATAGCTACGTAAAGTAATATCACGCATAGCTTATGTACAGTAAGTCAAACAGTAAAAAACAATCAATTTAATTCTCTTACTTTTTCTAAGACAACTATAAAACATATCCTCACCGTAGTAGATGTTGACGCACCTCTAGTGAACTAGTAATTTCCCGACTCTTTTGATTCTTCAAACAGATTTGATTAGGCTGAAAATATATTAATAGCTTTGATACAACTTCTACAAACTTTCAGTATAATAGGATTCAGAATGAGATAGAAGAATACACTATTCTGCTTTATAAAATTATTTACAATGTAAAAATCACTTACCAAAAGAGTCACGCAATCTTGTTACATCGAAAGTTCTGTAGAAGCATTTTTCATCAAAATGCATCAGAGCAAACATACCAAATTTTATGTCGTGTGTTTATATTTTCTTGACCAATAGCCTCTATCCATTTCTGCTTCGAAATTTTGTTCGAAGGAAATCTATTTGACAAAACACCATTGATGAATAAAATGACAAATGTATCGATATTTCAACACAACCCATGACATCACTAATTTTACAATGCAATACAACTCGAACTTTAATATGAAAAAAACTTCGAAATACCACAACTTAAAACAATATATGTCCTTATAATCTTTCAAAACAACTTTTTCTTATATTTCATTACACAATATCGTTTTAGATTCAACAGTAATTGTGAAAATTTAATACTAACCTATGGAGAGTCAATGAAGGTTGATTAATGTTTTTCCTTGCACCGTACTGCTTAACACAACACGAAGACATGATGTTCCCAACTCTAGCAAGGCTCTGAATGGAACAGAACCAGGTTTTTGTGCGTATTTATCAAAAAATAAACAAAACTGTTGATAGTTCATAAAAATTTGACAGCAGATCTACCACAGAACTTGGAACTAAAGATGGCGATGCCGGCACGCGTCAAAACGCTCATGACGTCACATGAAAATGTTGCCAAAATGTGTACTGTGCAAACACTATCCGTCTCTTTACCCATACGCAAACATAGGTGAGTTAGAAAGAGACAAACATCGATTTGATTATAATGTATCGATTTAATATATATTTGTATAAGCAAATTTTATATAGATCTATAGGGCGCCTCCATAGTTCTGTTGTATCTCTATGGAAATACCGCTTCCCAATGCAACGCGAGCGCGCGGGTGGTAAAGTGAATAGGAGCTTATGTCTACACTTCCAAGGGGGCTATTTCCCTAATCGCCGCGACAGCCGTTAATAGTTTCACTAATGTGCAAGCTATTATAGCCCTATATAATACATTGGTTAGGAGCTTGGACGAATTAACCAATTCGTCCAAGGTTAGGAGTCATATGGAATACAATGCAATGATTTGGGCACCCCATGAACAAAAGTATGACCTCATGTTAGAGAAGGTGCAGAATAAATTTATAAGATACTCATATTTAAAGTTATATGGGGTCTACCCGTTTTACCCTTTACAGTATCCTACATTATTTGTTCTGGGTATGGTAGGGTACAATAAACTTAGCGTCAGGAGGGAGCTCGGGTTAATTACCTATTTATTTAAGGTACTAAGAGGTAAAATATATCATCCGGAAGTGTTAGGCTATATAGGTGTTTGTGTCCCAGATAGATACATATGGCGACGACGAAGGCCAAACCTACTGGTTTTTTTTTTTTTTTTTTTTTTTTTTAATTTTATTTGAATTCTCCAGAAAAGTTTTTGATTCACATCAGAGCAGAGTTATTTCATGCCCGGCGAGTCAGACAGCCGGTTCTCGCTAACGGTATACGATTCACCGACCCTGTTACTCTCTAGACGTCAGATAAAAGAAGTGAAGTTAATTACAATTTAAATTTTATAAAGTGGTTATAGACACAAATAGAATGTTTTACAAATTAAAGTTAAGTGTTTACAAAAAAAATAATGATTTTCAGATATTAGATGTAAAGAATACAACGAATATTGCAAAGCAGAAAACGAATCGGTAATGTTTACTATGGTTTGTTTTCCGTGCCATAGTCGATCCTTTGTTGGACCTTAAGCAGCATGGCCCTCACACGCGGGCATTTAGTGGAAGTCGCACGGTGTTGGGTTGAGTCCCTTCCTTTGAATCGCGCATTGTGTGTTTTACAGTTTAGACACACGGACTTTTTTGGATCCTCTTTCGCGGGACATGCCTCCAGGTCGTGTTGGCCTGTGCAGTGAGAGCATGTGTCCACGGTGGCGGTACATTTGTTTCTCGTGTGTCCAAACTGTAGACACTTGAAGCATTGAAGGAAGGGACTAAACTCTTCAACGTGGACTCGTAAGTAGTCCACATTGATTTTGGCCAAGTCCAACATGGCACGGAAAACATTGGGAGTTACTATAAAGACAGCATTGTAAAGTTTGTCGCTGCGGTTCTTTCTTTCGAACTTGAAGGTAATATCGTTTTCGTCCTTGTTAGCAGCTTTCACATTCGGGTTTTGCTGTAAGATGAGGTGGCATAGATCTTCACTTGGTATTTCCTTTGATACACCCTTCAGAACGACCATGGGCCGGAGTTTTCTTGCAGTCTCTGCGTTGAGGTTTGGATCCTGGGCCAGTCGCTTTAATGTCTCGGATCGCTGTTCATCGGTGTCGAACTCGACCCGGAACTTTTGCTTAGAAAGCGACTGGACCCTAGATGGTGCGAAGTCCAGAGTCTTGAAGTTCACGGCAGAGCGGAAGCTTCGTATTGTATCCTCGCGAGATGCAGTCTCCTTTTTATGTGAAACAATGATGGCAGGCTTGGAAGCCTTTGGGGTGTTTTCAACAGATTTGGTGGTTTTATCGCTGGAACGGGAAGCCATTGCGGCGTAAGAAACGGGTCGGTCAGAAACGGGATTTTGCTTTAAAATGGGGTAATTTTTGAGTTCTTCCTTAAGGGATTCTCGTACGATCTGGGTAATATTTTCAACGGTGAGACTCGCTGGAGTCCCAGAGGTAGCGGGAGCAGGCGCAGTTGAGGAGATAGCTGGAGTCACCTTCGACGATGGTTTGGTAGATGAGGCATAGCAAACGGTGTTGGTCATCCTGCATAGCTCGATGATGCGCGTTTTTTGGTCTTTAGAAAGACCTGCACCTTTCCCTTTTTGTGCATTAGTCACGAGGAGCTGTATTTCACTTATGTAGGTGTTGATTTTTTCGAAGGGCCCGTACAACTTCGGCTCACCTTCATCTTCGGAACCTGATTCAGAAACAGGGCAATATGCCCCTCCAGGCATGTAATCCGCAAAGAATTGATCGTCTTCCATGATGGTTAGTCGCTGCAAACACGAAGTCAGTTGTTCGCAGAGGGATGGTTTTAGCCGGGCTAGGACACTGCGTTACCGTGTACCTAGTTACCGTTTCCAGGGAGCGCCGCGGGGAGGCAACCATCCAACCCCCCAAACCTACTGGTTGTCCCTCGAAGTCGTACGAACTTACTCCAGGAGGCGCCACTGACGCGTGCATTTCGCACAATCAACCTCATTGATAAGGAGACAGATTTGTTTCATTGTACCCTGAGCGAATTCACAAAATTAGCGACATGGATAATTTGTTATAAATGTTAAATTATTTGAATGATTATACTGTTTGTGTTTTTTGTTTATGATGGTAATTGATTGTTTATTTGCTTCTTCTATCGCATTGGGTAATCTGTAATGATAGTTGTAAGTTTGTGTTTAATAAATAAATAAATAAATAAATCATAGATGTATTGTCCCGCCAAAGTTAGTATATTAATCTCTTTAAACAAATCCTTAAGAGAATCTCTCCGTCGAAGGTTGTAAATGGCGCGCACAGCTCTTTTTTGAAGTATAAAAACATTTTCTATATTAGCTGCTGCTGAGCCCCACAACAACAGGCCATAGAACAGTGGCGTGTCAGCGCGCGGCGCGGGTTGCGTGGATGCGGCTGCGCGGCCGGCCGTAGTGCCGCGGCAATACTAAGAGGTGGTAAAAAAAATAGTATTTTCACCTCACACGCTCTGAAAAGGAGGTTTTGTCAATCAGTTTGGGCATAGAAAATCGCTTTTTCATGTCTCATATTCTGAAAGTAACTCATAACTTGCCTAAAATGCGGGTTGAAAGTGATATGTGGCGGCCCTAGGGCTGTAATAAATTTGAAAAAAGAATAGGGGGTGTCATGCCAAATCGATATCTGTACCAAAGATTTGTAGGCAAAGGCACAGAAGCCTATACAGCTTATTTTGCTACATTATAAAATAATTAAAATCGTAGAAACCTTACAAAAATTTTTTTAGAATATTCTGTTTGTTTTTAATTTCCTCATATTCAAAATGAAAAGTAGAGTGTTTACTTCGGGTGTATGGACCCATAACAGTCTCGAACTATCGGCGCCCTCACTTAGTTCGGGCGCCAAAACACTCGACTGTTATGGGTGTCATACAGCCCTTGGTAAACAATCTACTATATGCGGCCTAGCGCGACAAAGTACTTTTTTAATTTAATACCACTGAGCAAGTAATCACTACGTGTTTAATACCTAAAAATATGTCATAATGCGTTCCGAATCGGACTATTGACTTTTTTTGTTATATTTGATTCTTATTTTAAATAGCTTTAAATTATTTATAATACTCCGTTTTGGTTTTATTATATTATTTTAGTTCATTGAATCATAAAAACAATAACAATAAGAATAAACTATTTGTTATAAGAATTTTATATTAGGCTGGGTGAGATTTCACAACCTATAATTGGATTTCGGACTGTGACATAAATCTTTATTTTTAAATTGTCTTTGTCTTGTACCTCATGTCAGTGTCAACATTTACGGAATCGTTTTTATTCTTATTAATAAGTAACAATATATTTCTACTTTAAATAACTTTGAATTAACTATAATACTAACTTTTTTATTATTTTAGTTTTTTATATCATTAAAACAACGAGAATAAGGTATATTTAGATTAAACTTTAAGTTTAAAGAATTTTTTACCGGAAGATGACCGCGGAAACAACCATAAAATGTTCCTCGCTGTTGTGAGGTGAAAAATTGTGTGTTGCGCTCGGCAGAAAAGTTTTTAGCGTCTTGTCGCTTCGCTCAGGATTCAATCTTTCCTAGAATCCTTCACTTGCTCAGATTTCAATTGAGGTAACTCGCCGCTAAATAACCAACTTTCCAGCCTTGCATAACAAATAACTATTAGAATACTGAAAAATCTATTACAATAGAGCGACCCCTAACTAAGAAACGTAATTAATTTCCCTGAGCAATTTTTCACACGACGTAATTACGTAAAAATGAGATTTATGATATTGTATAAGAAAATCTGTTGGATATCCTTTGGATAACTGAGAAAAGCTATGTATTTGAACATATAAAAGCATATAAAAAAATAAACATCAACGGAGCAATTTTTCAGTCCAAGTTATAGAGCAAAACTATAAAAGTTAAATTTTGGATATTTCTGAAATCGAAAAATTTTGGATTCTTTTACATACATATTCTAAGTAGTACATAGGTATGTATACAGAAAGAATTTCAGACTGAGAAATTTTTCACACAAAGATATAAACGATTTCCATGTTTAGGTAAAAATACCTAACTTCTCATATAAAAAGTTGTTGGATTATTGTATATCTATAATGTGTGTTACCTATTTTAATCATGTGCGAAGTTTCATGGGCGGAGGAATTATTCGGGTTACAAAAGCTTCGTTGATCGGACTAACAATAGAAACCGATGAGTATTAGCAAATTCCTTATTTGCATTATCACTGAGCAAGTAATCACTACGTTTGCATAATGAAAAAAAAATATATTAAAAATAAGGGCAGTAAACTTACCTGGGATGGAAACCCTCAATCCTTTTGGCCAAATGGCTTCAAGTTTTGTTGAAGGCAGTTTGTACTTCTCTCGTCTTTGGGCCCCACAGCAAATAATGAACGTGAGAAAATATACAATTTTGTTTGCCATGACACGAACATGACGTCTCAAGTGCGCGATCGCGGAACAACTGGTTTCTTGGTGAATTCGAAACAAGACGCGTTTGAGGAAAACGGTGTTTCTAGTTGGATTTTACAATATATTAATAAGTAATTATGATTACGTAAGTACCGTTCCGTTCGTATTCGTATACGTGATACGAGCAGGTACTCGTATCACGTATACGAATACGAAAGTAAGTATGTAAGTACCTTATAGTATGTTTTATGTAGTAGAATGAAATGTTGTCTCACTTCTCATCCCTTAGTAAGATTGCAATCTTTTTTTTTAGTAATCACTGGGCAGGCAGACCACCATCGTGCTTAACAAACAGGATGTCTAAGAAGGTCTAAGGTGTTGCATGCTTGCCCAGGAAATGCCCATTCACTCTCGCCTCGAAGAGACTAAGGTTGTAGGAATCGGGGAACACATGAGCAGGTAGCGCATACCATTCTTTAGCGGTTCGCATAAGAAATGTGTCAGCGAAGCGCTTGGTACGGATCGCTGGAATGTCTACGATGTACGGGTGATAAGCTAACCTGCATCTGGTACCCCGATGGTGTAAGGGGGCTGGAGGAACAAGGTCATGCAGTTCCTCGCACACTCTCCAAAATGTATCCTATAAAAGACCGATAGACATGCAACTTTGCGACGGTGACTGAGGCTCTGAAGTTCCGCCGTGGCCAATGCTGTGTTTCCAATGAGTTTCCTGGCACGGTTTTCAATCGATTCCAGAAGCTCTAGCTGATACTTAGCATCCCACAGGTGACAGCAATACTCCAGTCCCCATAGACGGCCGAATCTGCGCTTTGTATAAAAGGAGCAGCTGATTCGGAGAGAAGTATCGCCTAACCTTAGAGAGGACGCCCAGTTTCTTTGCAGCACACTTCGCAATGGAGTCAATGTACTCTCCAAAGTTCAGGTTGGAAGACAGGTTCAGGCCAAGAAGTTGCAGATTTTCGGTTATCGGCAAGGATACACCCTGGAAAGTCGGAGTCAGTTGGAGGGGACTCCGTTTAGCAGTGAATAAACAAGCCTGTGTTTTAGGGGCATTGCTACTACAAGATTGGCGTTGCCCCAATCTGAGACGGCCTGAAGTGCCAGATTCGTATGCTCGACAAGGGACTCTCGACAAGACTGGATTTCATCACCGGTAGCCTTTGCAGTTGAGAAATATCTGCGGGTGTCATCTGCATACCCAATGGTGTCAGAGACCAGCAGGTCGTTAATGTGCAGAAGGAACAGTGTCGCAGACAGGACAGATCCTTGGGGGATAGCTGCATCAATTTCTTTAAGGTCGGATGTTTGACCATCCACGACAACTCGGATCAAGCGATTGCTAAGGAAGTCAGCAATCCAAGTGCAAAGGCCACCAGAGATACCGTATGAGGGAAGCTTAGCAATTAGGCTGTCATGCCAGACCCTGTCAAAGGCTTTGGAGATGTCAAGCGATACGGCAAGGGCTTTCGATCGCTTCACTCCAAAGATGGGTGGCATACACGAGAAGATCTCCAGTAGAACGACCTCGACGAAAACCAAACTAGCGATCACTGAGGAGGTCGTTGCCTTCAAGGTATGCTAAAAGACGGGTGTTAAGTAAACGTTCCATAGTCTTGCAGAGTATGGACGTGACTGAAATTGGCCTGTAGTTAGAAGGGTCGGCACGACTGCCCTTTTTGGTCACAGGCGGCACATTTGCAAGCTTCCACGATTGCGGTATTTGCGGTAAGTAAGAGGCGGTACAGGCGAGTTAACACAGGAGACAGTTCAGGTGCACAGTTGCGCAGGACAATTGCTGAAATTCCGTCGGGACCACTAGCTTTGTTCACGTCTAGATTACGGAGAGCTTTTAGAACCTCTTTGTTGTGAATCTGACAGTAATAAAGGAGTCAGCACGAGGTAATTTAGGTGGCACTTTGCTACCGACATCTAGACGCGAATTCTCCGCAAAAAGAGAGGCAAACAAGTTTGCTTTCTCGGTCGCAGTATGAGCAAGCGATCCGTCAGGTTTCAGCAGTGGTGGAAGTGTAGGGCGACAGAAATTTCACCCTACACTTCCACCACTGCTACTATCTAAGTGAGATGGTCTATTATTTTAATATAATATAGCATTCCTAATGTTTTATTCCGTATTCCGCAAAGTGTTTAAATATACTTGTTACGTGATGGAGGTTTAAGTGAACTTATCTTAGAATAATATCTAAGGAACTTATCTATTTCCTTTCTTGTATTTTGTTTCTCGAATACGAATTATTTACCTTACTAGTTTATTATTAAAAGATAATGAGCAATTACAATCCCCAATATTTAATGAACTAAGTAGATGGTTTACCGCACAGATCACAGTAAGAGGATATAAGTATGACGCGTACAATTTAGTATGGGAACCCACCTCTATTTTTGAATCACTCGTCGTGCGAGTGGCGAGGCGAACGGGAAGGCGAAAAGCAACCTTGCGTATGTAGACGCTAGGCTTATAGGTCGCTTTTAGCTTTGGGAGGCGGTATTACAGGCGAAAAGCGAAGCTATGCATATACATGCAAGGTCGCTATTACTTAAGTAAGGAAAATACGGAAACTCAAACGTCGCATGAAAATCAGTAGAAACCTCGAGACGAGTGAATCAAAAATAGTAGTAATTATAAAACATCTTTACACGTTTGGAAGTGGTATTGTTTAAAAATTATTTACTATGAGACATGGCGGGCTAACGACATGGTATAAAAAAGTACTAGTGGCCGGAGGATTGGTTGGTACGCGGCATTGAATAGCAGTGACTTCCAGCCTCCCTAATTGTCTAATTTCAAAATCCATAAAAATCCCTTTCAAAGGTATTGTGATTGTGATAGAGATTTATGGAAATGTGTAACTTATAGCGACTGCATTCCCTTTCGGAACGAATGATGTTTGTCATCTCGATTTGACACTTCTTCATACATTTGACAGATATTTTCGTCTGTCACTTTGCTGAGACAGTTCAATTTCGTTCATTCAATACCTTTCAAAACGCGTCCCGATAACAATCCCTATCAATTGTCACCATAGTGACGGCCTGAAGTATGCAAATATCTTTCAAATGACGAATTGAAAGGGATTGCGATAGATTTTAACATTAGATTATTAGACAATTAGCCCCGTTTTTCGTAGCCTCTCAACCACGAATGGTATGGACGGAATGGATTAGGCGAATACGCAAAAAAAGAAGGAGCCGAAGGAGGAGCAGTGGTCCGTGCGCTTGGCCTGCGATTGTTGAGGTTAAGCAACTTTCTTGCGGCCGTTCTTTCTTATCAGTTATAAGATGTCCTGAATGACAATAGGGAAAACAAATTTGGTCGATTCGAAAGCACTTATATCTATAATAAAAAAATAAAAAATTGTATTTTACAATGCTATTTTTATGTGATAAATATTGAACAAGAAAATATACTAGAAAAAAGCAACTAGTCTCATGTCGCTAGAGATATATAGAATAAAAATTCTTGACCTTGACTTTCGTAATGGTCTAGCTCAGGGGTGTCCAACATAATTTTGTGGAGGGCCAAGTTTAGTATTTTTGTAACCGTAGCGGGCCAATGGAAAAGCCCAATAGCGAAGGATTAAATACGCACTCTCCTAGCTATTGAGATGATGAGCCGGATGAAGCATTTATGCGGGCCACATTATGGCCCTGGGGCCGTATGTTCGACGGCCCTGGTCTAGCTTCTCCGTGCTTCCGAAGGCATGTTAAGTTTGCAGTCGTTAAAACACACTAAAGCGTGCATTGGTTTTCCAGCTTAGTAGGCACTGTAGATCTACTAGTAACTTTGCACTTATCCTATCCTGCTACCGAAAATTATAAGTTTGAAAGTTTGTGAGGATATTTGGATGGATGAATGTTTGTTACTCTTTCACTCAAAAACTACTGAACTGATTAAGATGAAACTTAACAGCAATGTAGCTTATACATAGAAAACCACATTGTATGCAATTATTTATCATTATCCTGATATTCCCAGGGTATCGGCAACCACGCGGCGAGTGAAACCGCGAGCGGCCGCTAGTCATAAATGATAAGGTTCGTAATAGGTATTTAGTAGGAATATTAAAATGCTGACGACTTTGATTGATTGAGCACGCTAATCTCCGAAACTACTACTTCGAATTGAAAAAATATTTTTGTGGTGGATAGTCCATTTATCTCGGAAGGTAATAAAATATTTAATATCACGCTACGATTAATAAGAGCAGAGCATTAATGTAAAACGTTGCAAAAACGGGGGAAAAATATTACTTTTGGGAGCTTCTGTTGCGGACGGTGTGTAAACGGTTAAAGTTACGTAATAATCATGTATGACAAAATAGTTCCCTATCAAAAGTTCTAAAAAAAAGTCCGCGACAGCATTATGTCTATGTTTTATGGTTAGCTCACTATAACCATTTTTAAGATAATACGTTTTGTTCTAAACTTATGTATTATTTGAGAAGCTGTTTTCATAAACGTGATATTAATCCTTATCTAAATTAATATGTCAATCATCACAAGTATTTAATTTTAAACAAAATTGTCCTTTACATTATTTAATTTTAATGAATATCTTAGGAAATATGATAGTTTTAAAATAACTCCTCAACAAAATAATTCGCAACCAAATTTATTCGTCAGGTAGGCTTGCTTACTTTATTAACCGACTTCAAAAAAGGAGGAGGTTCTCAATTCGGTTGGTATAATTTTTTTTTTTTTATATTTTTTTATGTATGTACACCGATTACGCCGAGATTTCTGAACCGATTTCCATGATTCTTTTTTTGTTCGATGCAGAATTGTTGCCAATTGGTCCCATAAAAATTTGGTTTCGTTTGACCCAGTAGTTTTTATGTTATGAGCATTTTTATGTATTTCATTTCATTGTTGACTTGGACGATGTAGTATTTACGATAATTTAGTTTATAATGTACATGAAACCTTATCTAATCTAGAAAAAACCCGGCTGTAGTTTACAAAACAGCCTATTACAGACACTAAAAAGTAAAAAAAAAAAAACTGCGTTAAAAAAAACCGACTTCAAAAACTAAAGAGCAAAAAATAAGCCTTTTGGAGTCGGTGCCAGCTAAGGCAAGAAAAATAAAAGAATAGGAGCTTAAAGTAGAATGTCTGGGCTGCCACCGACTCCAAAAGGCTTATTTTTTGCTTTTTAGTTTTTGAAGTCGGTTTTTTTTAACGCAGTTTTTTTACTGATATATTCCGGAAGTTTAAGCTAGAACGTTACGCGCGCCCTTCTTGCCGTGGGCGGTTTATACTTGAGCAATACTTTTTCTAAATAAGTTGTATTCTTGTATGAAACGCTGCTTGTTTCGAGTAGACAATTTCGAGACTGCCTACCGGTAGGTATTCAGTAATTAGCGTAAGGAAAATCTTAGTGGGTGAGTGTTGAATAGAAGTTTAAACTAAAATAAAATAACTTTAACACTTGTATATTATTGTATACTATTGTATATTTATTTAGGTTTTGAATGAGGTAGGCACTGCCTAATTGCCTTTATGGAATGCACGCCCCTGGTAGTAAGTACTATAACGGAGGAGGCTCTTATTGAATTAAAACTATGTTTAACTCTATACTGTTTTTATATTATCTACGCACGACGGGCCTCTCCCTTCTTAATTTAACTATAAACAAAACAGCCAGCAACGGCTTTTAAGGGCCTCCATGTAGTGCGGAGACATAAACGATCTCCACAGTACCATGGATGGAATGGACGGAACGGATGAGGTGAATACGCAATAAAAGAAACAATATTTTTAACATTTTATTACAAAAGTTCACAGTCATACTAGGGGTATCTAGAGGGCGTAAATTCTAACGTAGTCCACTTTCAGCTGAGAGTCGTACCAGGTGGGTTGCCAGGAGCTGCGCGCCTCCCAGAACATGAGGGTAGCCTTGCTGCCGCTGTTCTTCCAGGGCTTGTCTGCGGAGTCGGGGAAGTCATGGATACCTCCGACGCGAAGACCAAGAGATACATAGAACTGGGGAAGACGGAGAAACGTTGGTGTGAATTATTGCTATGGGGAAAAAGTAAGTGATCTTGATCTTTTTGTTTTTTTTAGTTTATTCAAAATATAATAATGAATTTAAAGTACTTTTACATGCTCGAATTCCTGATACTACCTATTGAGTAGCTAAAATTAGAGCACAGGCGTTTTTTTTTATAATATATACCGTGCAATTTTTTTATTGACCCATGCTTAAGGGGAAGGTCATGTTAAGTGTTAAGAATAAAATGAATAAGGAATTTTATTTTTTTAAAATACTTTTATTTTTTAATAATTTTTGTTTTTATAACTTATCGTCAATCATTCGGATATAAAACCCAAACAAAGGCAAAAATAAAAAAATAAAAGCAAAAATAAATTAAATAAGTAAAAATACTAAAACAGCTGATCGCCGACGCGGTAGGTGCGCGCGCGGTCATTAGCTCACGGCTCGACCTGTGTTGACCTCGCACAACCACACGCTCTCCTATGCCCTCTGATTACCGATCCATTTCTACAACTGAGACGAGACAAGCAAAATGAAAGAATATTTCAAACGAGTTAATGAATAAATAAACGTCTGTTGATAAAACCAACTTACGATTACGGTCACATCACAGTACCAACCGTACTACCTACTGTTATTTTCTCGGAAAGTTATTACCAATTTTTTATTTTGTCAAAACAATGTAATCGTTGATTTTTCGGATACTTATTAAAACGTCACCCAAATAGTCAAACAAAACCACTGTTTGCAACTTCTAACTTAACGATCTCACTGCCTACCTACGTTACTTACGCGGGAAAGTTGCGTTTTATCTTAAACCAACATCAGCAAATTTATAAAAATTAATAATTACAAACGACTTTCGAGATAAAATAGAAATACCAATTTAAAATCTAAACTGTGTAGGTTCAGTTTAAATACTTACATACTTAATGTCGAACGAGTCTCCTTCAACACTTTCATTAATAACACTAGAAAGGTGATAACTTTCCATCACACTTAACAGGCTTTGGAATGACGAACTAATGCAATAATAACTAAATCATGACTTTTTTCCCCTGAATAACGTTATCATTTTAGAATTCTTAGGTTATCTTGAAATAAGTAGTTAAAACACGAAATAATGAAACAGCTAACAAAGTTGTGGGATGCTCGACTCGTACACCAAACCAAACCTTTCATGATAGAGGTGCACCGCAGCTCTAAGCACTTCATTGCTTTCCCGATAACAAATGACCATCTCCAGGTACTCCTGGTTGGTATACCGACGAGGCATGTTTATGTTTGCAAACGCGCGAGACAAGCAAGAGTAACATGCAAATGCAAACTGAATAAATAAAATCAGAGCGCGATATAATTATTTTTATTCTGTGCTTTAGGCCTAGTTCACACTAAGTACATCTTAAGTTTTGGCCCGCACTGTTCATTCAACTCATATCGAATTGAATAGATATCAAATCAACAAAGTATTTTTTTTTATCAGTAAAAAAGTTTATTGCTTACTACGAATAGAAATTAACTTTTAGGGGCAGAGTTTTAGTTCTTCTACTCTTCTTTAACTATGATTCTCTAGGGCGGATAGCCGGATAGTGATAAGTAAAATAGGTACCTAAGAAAAGTAAAAAAACAACTATCAAAAATTGACTAAATGCAGATAGCATTGCGATATACTCACATGTTTTTTTAAACGAAAATTATTATTATTAGATATTTCATCCAGTGGCTGTGTCCACGTGGTTCTGTTTCAATGGGGCAAAGTATTCTTTGTCTCTAGTCCGACTTTGGATAATGGTCTGCAAATTGCAAATTGAGCAACAAAAACAAACCCGTAACATTACTTTTGCTTAAATCCTACTAATATTATAAATGCAAAAGTATGTCAGTTTGTTAGTTTTTTACTCTTTCACGCTAAGATTTATTTTAGCGTGAAAGAGTAACAAAAGTTAAATTTGGCACAGAGATAGTAGAACATAGGATACTTTTTATCCCGATATTTGCACGGGAACGAAAACGACGCAGATGAAACCGCGGGCGGCCGCTTGTGTCTAATAATGTCTTTCAATAAATTATTTTATTTTCGAGATTGAACTTTAGTAAGTATAGTTGAATTACAGAATTTACACAGTTCATCGAAAAGTATGTATGCACCCTTATTAGAACGGTCATTTTTGATCACTGTGGTACTTTGACACAAAGTCATGCCGCCGCCCCGTGCCGCCTTTCGGCAGGCGCACCGGCAAAACGCAAAGAATCAGTACACCTACACTGCATTATGATTTATGATTAACGATTGAAAGTTTTAATTTCGCTATGACTTTTAGAAGAGAACATGAATGCATCTTACTTATAATTTTTTTTGTGCGTACCATTATTGAAATAAAACATTATTTAAGTAATTAATCGCGTTGTGTTTAAAAAAAACAGTGTGTTAAATGCTGTACCTATTTTTGTTGATGAATTCAAATTAAATTAAACTTATTTAAATTATTCCTTGGAAGGATGGTGCCAATTCTGGACCCACCCTTTTTTATTTAATAGGATGAAGCTAAGTTTCAAATCTTAGTCCGTTCAAATTAATTATTTATTAAGCATGTCAGTTTATTGGAATTTTGTACACACAAGCGCAAGTCTCAATCACACTCATCAGGTATTTGTGTTAACCGTCAATTTAGACAACAATTCTGGCGGCAGGCATTTATGCGTGGGAGCGCTAGCACTGGGTATGCTAGATTATTCGTTTTGTATGTCTTTGGTTTTATTTAAATCTTACTTTTAAACTACTACTAAAGAATCCAGGTTTTTGTTATTTTATGAAATAACAATAAGCGTAGTATAGTAATGTTTAATACACTAAAAAAGAAGTATCTGACGACGTGTCACATAGCTATTGAAGGGTAGGCTCAGCGTTTATGCAAATCGTTGAATAGTCTTTTATTATTACTTTGATTAAAAACATGTATCCAAACTCTAAAACACCAGTTTGCTATTTAAATGTATTATAAACTTGTGAGCATTTTAATCCGTAACAGTAATTTTATTTCAGTATCGCAGCTGCCTGCCTAGGTACTATTAGTTTATAGTAAAAAAGGGCGAAATGTATTTATTAAATGTTACAATAGTCTGTAGGTGTACCATTTGAGCGGAAGAATTGCTAAGAAACGGAGCGGCACGATACGATTTATGTACCTACTCGCGTCCGTCGCTGGCGCTTGCTTGTATGCATCCCAGATTTCTGTGCGTAACTTCTAAGCACATCAAGAGTAAATAAAAAAAATATAGGATTTTGAGAATAATGCCGAAATTGATGGACAGTTTACATACACTGTTTATTTACCTTAAACACCAGGTTAGCTGCTTGTAAGTACTTACATTCAGGTTTTTTTTTTATAAAATTTATTTTATAAACAAACGTTTGAACTTTTACGGGGTTCGTCTCAGTTGTAGAAATGGATCGGTAGTCAGAAGGCACATGCGAGCGTGTGGTTGTGCGGGGTCGACACAGGTCGCGTCGCGGGCTAGTGACCGCGCGAGCACCTACCGCGCCGGCGATCAGCTGTTTTAGTATTTTTACTTATATAATTTCTTTTTTGCTTTTATTTTTTCATTTTTGGTGTTGTTTGGGTATTACATCCGAATGATTGTCGATAAAATATAAAAATAAAAATTATTAAAAAATTTAAATTATTTACCTTATTTTTTTTATTCTAAACACTTAACATGACCTTCCCCTTAAGCTTGGGTCAATAAAAAAATTGCACGGTATATTAAATAATGTTCTGAATAAGGCGACAAAACAGTAGACGCCAAATAAAAAATAAAAACATAAATCGGCTAAAGTTACCCAAAGCGGATACCCAAAGGTTGGCTCGAGTCCTGCCTGAGTTCACAAAGTCAGCTCACAAAGTTATTCTTTGTGAGCAGAGTCCCTTTTTTCTAGTATTATTCTATTTTAAACAGGCTTTACCCGTGGTCCCACCGGTTTGTCCCCTTGGTGAGACCACCATATAAGATAGCAAAGCAATGAAAATGCAGACAAAAAATCAAACATCAGCTAAAGTCGTTTCGCTGCCCTAGAAGCCTTTAGTTTAGTCCTTTGGCTGGTGTCTAAGTTAAGAATTGAAAACTTTAAATGTTGGATTGCACCATCTCGTTTTATCAGTTTTAGAAAACGTTTAGCATTTGGCAAATATCAATACGCGTTAAAGCTATTTGATTCTCACTAGTTCATCTAAAGGCGCCATGACGCTTCCTTTATCCCAGAGCCTAGCGTGAGGCACCAGTTGTTGAATCGCGCTGGCCGAGAAGCCCGACCCAGGGTCAACGCTGCCGTACAGGTCACCGTCCACGAAGAGGTCAATACCAGCTGAAAATTATAATAAATGTAAATATTGAGCAACATCACATAACATAACTAGGGGTCAAATATGGAGAAGATAGTCCGGACCAAAAATTTCTCCAGAAATTCTCTCAACTGTATGGTGGATCGGTGGGGTGAGATTTCTAAAAGGGAAGCTGATGGGAATCTGTATATATGGACCATTTGCAGTGGCTAGGTACATTGATTTGATTCCAGTACTTAGCTCTAGCAAGAGCAGCTTTTATCAACTCTCAATAATACGACTCGTATGTTACTGTCCCTCAAAGCTTAATCACTTGTGTTACGATATTAGAACCAACGGAGGTACACCCACAGATACGGAACCAACCAGATGATCATCGCATAAATATTTTTAGTGAATGGGGATCGAACCCACGACCCCTGGCTTAGTAGGTATGATTAGTACCACTGCGTCATCAGACCCATCATGTTATAGTACGAAGTAACAACTTCTAGCTTTGTTTGTGTCGGTGAAGTCTTCTCCACTTCGTCCAATAAAAATCATTTTGATGGAATAAATAAATAAATAAATAATTACATACAGTCACACCAATTATCTAGCCCACGTTAAGTTTCATGAAGAACTTGTGTTATGGATACTAGATAAGGGATAAACATACTTATATACTTTTTTTTGTAAATACATACATAAGATACATAGAAGACACCCAGATCAAGACAAATATACATCGAGGGATCGAACCCGGGACCTCTGGCGTAGAAGGCGGGTTTAGTACCCCTGCGCCAAACAGGTCGTCAATCAGTTGTTACTTAGTGGAAATCCTTAACTAAGGTTAGAAAACGAAAAATATGTAGCAGCACTGAATCATTGCTGGTATTGCACGGTCTAACAACTCCTGAGGATGCTCCGTGTGTGGGCGAAACATGTGTAGAGTAGTCGGTGAAGGTGCAAGACACAGACCTATATCGAGATAGACGGTAAAAGTGTAACTACCTTTCGTGTCAAAAGTTTGATCCATGGTCAAAGTTTTCCGATCTAAGTCAGTCCGCTTGAGACCATTGCCATAAAAACACGCGTCACTCAGAAACGAAAATGGTTAATTGTGCAGTGTTTTCTTGCAAGAGCTCATCAATAACATTTCCATATCACTAAATCTCGCTCGTGAAGTAATCGTAAGTACGAAAAATTCGACACGCTAGGTTCTCATACAGTTTGAAGCGCTCTTTTCGTCTATCTCTTTATAGGTCTGTGGTGCAAGGTGTGTCACTGTGTTGCATCTGCATTTATTTGATTCGGGCGGGTGCCGGTGCTTCTTGCATGTTTTCTCTTGTGGAATTAAGCTACATATTTTTCGTTTTCTACTATAAGTAATAAGAATCAGTTGCGGATGTGTGCATTGAAATTAACATTTGAGAAAACAGCTTGTGTCCAATATCCATCCATCTTGCTCATTCGAGAAAATTTTATTAAGTACTTGTGAAAAATAGCATTGTGAATTTGATTTTTGTTGTTACTATTAATGGGGTAGTATTTAACCGATCGTCTAAAAAAACTTTTTGAGCGACAAAAATAATAGGTGAGCGACTTAATCGCCAATCTAACCTTACCTAAACCTATTTTTTCCGCAACCCAACATAGATTTTTAGTTGCCCAATTTAGTATTTTTTAGGCGACCGGTTTATTATATTCCTTATTAATGCACAATAAAGCCGAAACTCTTAAATAACTTACTCGGTTTCCAAATCATAGTGTAATTGTGGAAGTCCTTATTCCAATTGTCAATCCCGATCTTCTTCTTCATCAGGAACGTCCGGTACGGGTCGACGTCCGAAAGAACGGGCCCTCCGTACAAGGTTTTGCCCTCTGAAGGGTTCCCTCGGACGAAGGCCACGCGTATGAGGCCGGATTCGTAGCGCCGGGACCCGTATATGTTGTCCTTCGGTTCCAAGTTCAGTTCTGAGAAAAAAGTATGTTGTAGGTATATAAAAGATGACGAAGTTACCTAATCTGTATAGAAATAAAAGTTGAAAGCTTTTTAATCCTCATTGTTTTATACTGATAGGTCTATTGACAAGATGGCTTTAACTTTAGTTTTTGGATGATGGCAAAACCCCATAATTTGGGTGGGGATTTCGACAAAAGGAACATGTTTAGTACCACTGCGTCATCGGGTCCCGTAAAACGTTGTAAAAAGCCCAGGCAAGGACAAGCTCTGGCCAAATGTATAGACGCGAAGTTTTCGGTCTACCTGTAGGCAATATTCGCGTGCGCTCGATGTGGTCAGTCGTATCGTTAGGCTTGCAACGTGACGTTGCAGTCACCTATTGATAGGTCATTCAAGGGATTTTGCGTGGCAAGGTCGGTAAGATCTGCGTATTTTACAGTGATGCAATCAAAAACAGATGACCAAGTTCTTCGTCTACCTGGTATGAGCCAGTCGCCATACGGGAGCTTCGCCCTTATCTCCACTCTGCCAAACTTGAAGTTGAACTTGTGTTTGGTGGTGATCTTCCCTGTCATGATTGGAGGCAAAATCTGTGCCCCTGTAGCACGGCGCCTGCATTCTGTTGTATCAAGTTGACCGGTGCATCTGGTGAAAAATAATCAACCAAACTCAAACTCATACCTCATAATATACATATCCCTCACGCCGTATATCCCTTGCAAGATTTGCAGAGCATAAAATGTGTGCTAAAACCTATATCGAGATAGGCGTAAAGAGCGCTTCAAATTGTATGAGAACTTAGCTAGCGTGTCGAATTATTTGTACCGACGATGACGTCAAGAGCGAGATTTAGTGATGTATTAATGTTATTGATGAGCTCTTATAAGAAAGCACTGCACAATTAACCATTTTCGTGTCTAAGTGATGCGTGTTTTCATGGCAATGGTCTCAAGCGGATTGACTTAGGTCGTAAAACTTTGACCGAGGATCAAACTTTTGGCACGCAAGGTGCGTACACTTTTACCGTCTATCTAGATATAAGTCTGTGGTCTGCTGCCCCTTTGCACCTTTAAAGCTCTCTAATAAAGAATGTATCACTTTCATAAACACACCTCAACGACGACACATTTGGCAGTAGTTGACTCTAAGATATTACTCAGAAAGAACACTTTGAAAGAGCATTCAAAGCACAAAAATGCTGCATAAGAGCATTATGTGGAATTACTAGCAGGGGATCATGGGAGCCATTATTTAGAAAACATAAAATAGGTACCAAATTTACTATGGATGTATATAGCGGAGATGTGTTTGTTTGTAAAAAATCACCCTGAGTAATTTATCAAGATCAGCCAAGCTAAGGTAAATGTTCCGGATTCTAGAAAAAATTAAATAGTGATACCAAAAAGTCATCTAGTCTATTTTTTTTTTAATGGCAATTAAATTGTATAATAATTTACCACCGCACATCAGAAATTTGCCATCAGCTAGAAATAAATTAAAAAATAATTAACTGTATTAGCTTCTTGATAATATTTTTTCACCTCACACGCTCTGTTAAGGAGGTTTTGTCAATCAGTTTAGGCGTAGAAAATCGCTTTTTGCGGCCTAGCGCGGCAAAGTACTTTTTTAATTTAAAACCAAAAAAAATTTCATTTTCGAATTCGAATACTGACTTTTTTGTTATATTTGATTCTTATTTTAAATAGCTTTAAATTAATTATAATACTCCGTTTTGGTTTTATTATATTATTTTAGTTCATTGAATCATAAAAACAATAACAAAAAGATTAAACTATTTGTTATACTATTTTAAGAATTTTATATTAGGCTGGGTGAGATTTCACAACCTATACTTGGATTTCGGACTGTGACATAAATCTTTATTTTTAAATTGTCTTTGTCTTGTACCTCATTTCAGTGTCAATATTTACGGAATCGTTTTTATTCTTATTAATAAGTAACAATATATTCCTACTTTAAATAACTTTGAATTAACTAAATACGCCCTTTTTATTATTTTAGTTTTTTATATCATTAAATCAACGAGAATAAGGTATATTTAGATTAAACTTTATGTTTAAAGAATTTTTTACCAGAAGTTAACCGCGGAAACAACCATAAAATGTTCCTCGCTGTTGTGAGGTGAAAAATTGTGTGTTGCGCTCGGCAGAACAGTTTTTAGCGTCTTGTACCTTTGAAATCCTCGCTTCGCTCAGGATTCAATAGAGGTAATTCGCCGCTAAATAACCAACTTTCCAGCCTTGCATAACAAATAACTATTATTCATTCAAAGCATATCTAGAATTCAAAAAATCATGACATTAATTGTAATATTGACATTATTGTATTTTATGATTTTGTAAATTTTGCATTTTTCAATGCTATTTTTATACTTATGGTAAATTTTAAATAGAAAAATATTGGATAATTGTATTTTTGAAGAGTGTTTCTTATTATTCTTATTATATTATTATTGTTTGCTGTTTAAGAAAAAATATTCAATGTTAAAGTGGGAATGGCCCACGGTTTCTCCCGCGCGGTTCTTTTTCTCATAGGAATGTCGAGATGAAATATACTTTAGTCCAGGTTATATAATATATACACAAATATAGTACTTTTATAGTATATGTGTGCCAAATTTAAATCAAATTCGTTCAGCCATTTATGTGTGATTGAGCAACAAACATCAAAACTTCTAAACTTCCAAATAACACATAATAATATAAGTAGGTTAGAACCTCGTTGGTTCAACCATTTTCTTACGGATTGCACTCGAGTCGAGAGCATGTATCAGGTGGCGGTTTCATAAGCGTAACAGAACGGGCCCGTTCAGCCTCACTCAGCGGGCACAGCTGCCACTGAGCCTGGGCCCAACCAACCGACGGAAGAGGGGTTAAAAAATAAATCGTACCTGGTGCTGAGATCTAAATCTTCGTTTACACTGCCTTCGTGTTTTTGCTCTTCAAGCAGAAGTGGTATTATGTTGAGAATTCCATTCTCTAATTTCAGGGTTCCATCGGTCACATACACGTTGAAGGGATGATCCTTGAAGAAAAAAACGGAAGTGCTATAATACCTTTTTAATGCACTTACTGATAATAATAAAAATAAAATTTTAACATTTTAAAAACCACCCGACAAAAAAAACTTCAAAAAAATAAAATTTCTCTCTCGGTCGGCGATGACAGATTGTTGGAAAAGTATCGAGGCGAACAAAGTCGTGTATTTTCATTAGTTGCTTTAGAAAATCAGAAAGTTCTCTTTCTTAAAAGTTTTTGAAGACTTACCGGTTGTTCCGGGAATTTGACTTCTGTATCCCAATTCTTCAACTCTGAGAGGGAGTTCTTTTCAAACTCTTCGCTGAAGATTAGGGACCCCTTGCAGACAGAGTCACGGGATTGGACGACGGTCTCTGATTTCTGGCAGGTGACAGGGGGCCTTGGCGGTGGGGCCACAGGCTGGGTTGTAGGGGGTTTCGGTTTTTCAGCGATAGGTGGGTTTTCGACGTCAGCTGGGGAGCCATCTTCATTGACATATCCTGAAATTATCGTATTAGTTTGTTTAACCCAAATGTATGAAACAGAATTTACTTGTTTGCTTATATCTGTTAGCTTATCTTATTCGATGAATTATGATTTTTGAGAAAGATTGAACATTGTAAAAAACATAGGTATAGTTTTCCATAAGTAAAGTATACCATATTATACTCATTTTCTGTCGCCCATTTCTACATCCCCAATTATTCTACCCGAAGTTTTGGCCGAAAGTTTGAATACCTACCAACCAATCCAATGTACTTAGTTTATGTGTAACAAATTATATTTCAATCTTATTCTTACCAGTGACTGTCCATTCTCCATCATCTTGTCTGTACCCCAGCCCGTCCTTGATGACGAACGTCCAGAAGTATATTTTGTCTCCAATGCTCAGCTTGGCATTCCTGTCCCTGAAGGTCCACCGGCCTTCTTTGGCCTTTGTGATATCTCTCGACCACTGCCCAGCTTCCAAGCCCTCCATTTCTTCGTTAAGTTTGCCGTGGAAAGCAAACAAGGAAAAGCCATCATCTGGAACATACATAATCTATAAATAATTAAAACAACGTCAGGGGGGTTACTCTGGACGGGATCGCGTTGAGATTGAATGTCAATATTGTTTACTGAATTTTAAAGTTGAATCGATTTAGATTGGCGCTACAAGCGATTTCTGGAGTACGAAATTACTTTTCTCAAACATGCATGGAAATATTGTCATTATTTTCGAAAAAAGAACACGCGAAGCATCGAATTTACGGATAAAGAAAATCAAACCCGTTGCAGGAGTGTTTTTTCAATTTGGAACATTACAACGCTCCAGCAATGTTGTATGAAATTTCCAATTTCCGTGCATTATTAGAGTAAAGTACTATACAAGCCTTGGCTACAACTAGGCATTGATGGACTTACGTATGTTTACACGTTCGTCCATCAATGCCTCTTTTGCTGGCCGCTGAAGTAATGAACGATTAAGGTCGTGTTCCGATGTGCAGTCCGGAGTAGCCAATATAGAAGAGTAGGGTCTGGTCAGTTGCATCTTAAGCTTGACTGTTTGTGACAGCTCACTAATGACACACCGGTTGCCTGTCTTTGGAGGGTAGCGGGATTGGAAGCGCAGTGCCGCCGCGGTAAGTTGGCTGGATGGAAGGGCCAGGCCATTCAGGGGTTCAGGCGTTCCGCAGTCTCCAGGCCAGTCTCCTCAGTGTGTCAGTCATGAGCCTTAGTCCCCTAGGCAGAAAGATGACTCGCCTAACTGCCTTTCTCCTGCCTATTCACTCCCTTTCCCCTCAATATCATGGTACTAAATAAAAGGAAGAAATATAAACAGCGGTTGCACTTCCTCCCACTCAAAGTACACCTCACAAATATCAGAGGCTTGCACTCAAACTCGTTCCGGTCTATCATCATCTTGAGACTGAGAAACCTAAACTGCTGTTCCTGACCGAGACGCAAATCAAATGTCCAGCCGACGCGGCGTATCTCAGTTACCCCGGGAATACTTTGGAGCATCGGTTCATACCCAACGCCGGAGTCTTTGTGTACGTCCGCGATGACATTTGTTTCAAGCGTCTCAAGACCTATGAGTCCAAAATTTCAGTACTGTGGGCTCTGGTGGACACCGGAGTGGAGCTTACTTTCTACGCCGCTGTCTACCGCTCGCACAGCGGCGTCCAGGAGACAACCAGGTATATTAACCATCTAAGTCAGTCGGCTGATCTAGCTCTGGCTCGTTATCCCTCGGCCCAGTTGATCATTCTGGGGGACTTTAATGGCCATCACAAGAAATAGCTGTTCCCATACCAGGAGACCAACCATGCTGGAAGAGGAGCGCGAAGACTAACTTTTTCGCACGATCACTCTCAGCTTGTTACCTGCGTTACGCGGGTGTCAGGGTGCGGGAGACTCATACCTCAACTGCTTAGATCTTCTGCTGACAGCTGATCCAAGCAGATATGCTATATCGGTATCGGCCCATTTGGGATCATCCGATCACTGTGTGGTGAAGTCTGTATCCGTCTACTCCCTACCCGATCAGGGCCTTAGTGGTTTGAGACGGTTCTGGCGATACAAGTTGGTAGACTGGGATGAGATGCGTCACATCTTTGTATCTTTTCCATGGCGGCAATGCTGCTTCTCTTCAGAAAATCAGAAGTGCGCTGACGCTGTTGCCGAGATCATACTTCGGGGTATGGAATATTACATTCCTTACGCCGATGTTCCGTCGGACAGTAAAGCTCGGCCCTGGTTCAATGCTGACTGTCACAGCGCCGAAGCGCAGAAAGAGTCAGCTTTTTTAGTCTGGGCTGATGCTCCAGCGCGCAAATCTCGGGACACCCAAACCCTTAAGAAAGCCTTCAACCGAGCCGCCAAGTCTGGCAAGCGAATGTTGCGCAGGGCACGTTTTGAACACATCGGACAAACTTGCTTCCCCCCATCTGGAAGTGAAGAATTTTGGTCCCTTGCCAAAGCAGCCGAACAAAATTTCTGTCGATCTACACTTCCACCACTGCTGAAGCCTGACAGCTTGCTTACTCATACTGCGACTCATATCGCTAGACATCTCCACAGCCTTTGATAGGGTCTGGCATGACGGCCTAATTGCTAAGCCTCATACGGTATCTCTGGTGGCCTTTGCACTTGGATTGCTGAACCTAAAAGACCTAAAAGAAATTGATGCAGGCGTCCCCTAAGGATCTGTACTGTCTGCGACACTGTTTCTTCTGCACATCAACGACCTGCTGGTGTCTGATACCATTAGGTATGCAGATGATTCCACTTTAACTAGCAGTTATCCCTCAACTGCAAAGGTGATGAAATCCAGTCTTGTCGAGAGTCCCTTGTCAAGCATATGAATCTGGCACTTCCCTAGAAAATAGAGCACAATTTCAAGGACCCCACCCCTTAAAAAAAATGCAGGAATTTTCAGACAATTTATTTTTGTACTGTTAAAACTGCACTTGTTTTACTTACTTCACTCAGTCAGGGTCGTGCGGATCCTGCCTGCTGGCGCAAACTCGCCATGTAAGCGTAGCGATTACCAAACTTGCTGGCATTTATTTATTAATTTTAATGTTCATCGATAAGACAGGCGCAGATCCCCATTCACATACTCGCGGGTCCCCAGGGGTCGGCGGACCACAGGTTAAGAAACACTGCTATGGTATTAACGAGGGGGCTAAGCAATCTTTCAAATTGGGAGTAAAAAAAGACGCATATGTTAATGTGCTAAGTCCATACAAATATTTTTTCTCTAAAGTTTATTTAATTTTCTATCTAATTAATACTAAAATTTGCTCAATATAAGGTAAATGCAGGTATTAACGACCCCCCAAAAAACTGCAGGTATTACCGAGGTATAATTTATTTTCTTGAATTTAACTATTAACAAAGTGTATTTTTATACAAATGAATATACAGTAATAAAACTTATTTGTCCCTTAATTGTATCGTCTATACCTGGCAACCCCACAAAAAATGGTTTGTTTGTGCGCCACCCGCGCATCAAGTGCTATAGCCATAGAAAGCGTTCTCGCCGAACCTGCAGATTATGGGGGTGGGGGGTCGTTAATACCTGCATTTACCTTATTATTCAGTTTTATTGTTTTATTTAACTTGTTCCATAACATGAAATGAGCTAATTTAAAATGACATGCAAATTGCCATCTTCCAGACAACATATTTTTGTGTGTGTAAAAAAACAAGTGTGGCAAACACTTGTGGCCGAGTTAATTTTTTCCAATATTTTTCTATTTAAAATTTACCATAAGTATAAAAATAGCATTGAAAAATGCAAAAATTACAAAATCATAAATTATTGGCAGTTGCATCTTAATCGATCGTTAAACACCTGAAAAGATGTTTCTTTCGAATGCAAGGATATTTCCTAGCATTGATGTAACAACGCTGGCCTACAGCGTATTAAAAATATAAAAGTATTGGAGAATTTCGACGGTGGTTCGCAAGTCTCGGTAGCTCAGCGGTTAGAGCATTGGACCGGATTTCCAAAGGTCGCTGGTTCGATTCCAGCCTGAGAATTCACTTGTGGCCGAGTTAATTTTTTCCAATATTTTTCTATTTAAAATTTACCATAAGTATAAAAATAGCATTGAAAAATGCAAAAATTACAAAATCATAAACAAGTGTGTTTGTAAAAAAGTCGATTCGGTCGCGGGGCGGCAGTTTGCTTGGACTTATAGTTCAATGCCTTTGCCCGTGGCTTGTTATGGTCGTATAGGCCAAAATTTTGTAGTGGATGGCGAAGGTAAAATATAAAAAGACTGTCGAATTCTAATTTTACTTTCTGACTTGGGCCGGTATGACTATTATATTAACTGGAATTTATTGTACTATCCAAGTTAGAACATATATTTTGGCCAAGACATATTTTAAATTATCTAAATTGGGGAAATTTTTTTATTTTTAAAATATGTTATTATTTTGTACTTATTCTTATCACAACTATCAAAAAGGCAAATTGATAACATTTCGAGTAGTTTTTCTTATTTTTTTTTAGGTCTTTGTTAGTTTTAAATCATATATCATCAGGACAGTGGTAAGCATATCATATCAGTCTTTCGAAAACGTAGTGTTTACTTGCTCAGTGAGTCTTTCTTGATCCCGTGACCACGGCCTATTGGTAGTATAGGCAATAAACGCTTTCGAAAGCAATGGAATCAAACGTCAGAAAATCTAAAAAACCATAAAGTAACTAGCATGCGATTAAAAACAAAATGTTTACATATCCGTAAAAGTTTTTTTTTCAGTAAAAGAGATTTCATCTTCAAGAATACCCAAGCTTGCCTTTTTGCATTGAACCTACGCGGCGCCAGCGCCGGCCGGCCACGATAATACAGGTTATTGCTCGGTTAGTGGGCAGGCCTAAAAACCATAATAAATGTGGTAAGATCTCTGCCATTGACCGGAACGTTCACGTCGTCAGGTTTTTTTGACATTTTGGTACACACAACAGCAGTACTACCAAAACTGCCGCTATTACGAGCGACGTAAGGGCGCTCTCAAGGTCAAGTGTAAAGCTGCTGCTGACTGTACTATGATCTGTATTATATAATTTTAATCACTGTATAATATATATTTTTTGTAACAACTTTTAAGGAATAAATAAATAAATAAATTAAAATAATTGCATACAACACACCAATTTCTAGGTTTTATGAAGAACTTGTGTTATGAATACTAGATAACGGATAAACATACTTACATACTTTTTTTGTAAATACATACATAATATACATATTAAACACCTAGACCAAGACAATTAGACATGTTCATGCACACAAATATTTGTCTTGTCCGGGGATCGATCGAACCCGGGACCTCTGGCGCAGAAGGCGGGCTTAGTACCCCTGCGCCAAACAGGTCGTCAAAAGTACTATTTATTGACATAAAACAACTTGTACGGAACAAAAGGCGTGTAAGTTTATCATTCATTAAATGTAGGATATAGGGGCTATGCAGCTCCAGTTGGAATCGTAGCCACTGCGACCTATATGATCTATTGTAACTTAATTTTAATTTAAGTATATTATCATACATTTTGATGTTCACATTGTATTTTGGTTTGCGTTCATGGACTTCCCGACGTTTGGGCATAATGGTTTAGTCACTTTTCAGGGACCTGTGTATTTATCTATATTGATAGACTGAAAAATTTAATTAATGACATTTCTGTTTTGTCTATAACCAATGTGTTAAAACGATTGTGGTTTGATTCCTTTTAACACTTAAGCGGTCGATATTACTGGTAACATAACCTTAATGCATTAATAATGACAGTATTTTTGTTTAATTACAACACTAAGTGGCTTTACCCAACTACACTGACGAGCAAAAAATTACTACACTTTTAAATGAAAGTTGATATTTCATAAAGTAGGTAAACATAGTTTCAATAAAAAAAAGGTATAGGTATTAAATAGTCTTATTTTACGCATAAAAATCTGTTTAAAATTTGGCCTTAATAAATAATAAAATGCGTTCGAAAGTGATTCGTGATTGTTCATTTTTGTCTATATCTTATACTAGCGGCCGCCTACAGTTTTACCCGCGTGGTTCCAGTTCCCGTGGGAATATCAAAAAACCTTTCGTAGTGCTTGCCTACATCGATAGAGGATTCTGTATGCAAAATTTCAACTTTATCGGTTCAGCCGATTGGGCTGTGCGATGTCTGCCAGTCAGCCACGGTATTGTTTTATTAGGATAGATATTTTTCCTCGATAGCGTATACTGGTATAATTGGAATGTCATCATCATCATCAGCCTGTGGACGTCCACTGCTGGACATAAGCCTCTCCTAGCTCACGCCTATTGCGGCGTTCATAGGAGGCTATAGGCTAATAGCCTCCTATGAAGCTACCACGCTGGCCAGACGGGTTGTTAGAGAGTCTGTTTCAAGTTTTCCTTCTCTCGCACAGGTGTTCAATGAGTCGAGCCTCTTAGTCGACTCATACGACATCCCAGGCATGTAAGGGAGTGGTGACACTTGTATTCTTAGGCCGTCACCGCACGGCACATACATGGAATGTATGGAGTTAAAGTTAAACGTTTTATGGTTTTCTTTAAATGGTTAGTTGATTAAATAAAATATTCACCGATTAAAATTTAAGTAAATATAAGTTATATTATTATATTAATAAACATTTAAAATACTTTGAAATAACCCGAAACAAAGAAAAAATGTTTCATTTGTTGATATTGCTAATTTTCATATTAATTTTTGTTTTTTTTTGCTTCGAAACTTTAGATTTGTGACGGACAGGCAGATTTACGAGTTGATGAGGGTGCCTGTGAAATCCTGTTTGACCGTGGCCAAACAAAAGATTAGCCTGTAACATTTGTTTTCATTTTGCACGGCATAAACAATAGGCAATGATGAATGAGTAACTTAATTAAATATCTACTTACTTACTTACTATTTATATTGAAAAATTCAATTGAGTGACATGCGAAGCTGTAGGTTCTGCTGGTTTTCACTTTACACGATACTTACAAAAATATTCTTGTGAGTAACTTGTAAAGTAAAGACCAGTGTTTTTAAATCACACGTAAAGATAATTAGAAGTAGTACAATTAGTTACATTTATCGAACTAAAAGTATCATTTAAATGTACTGGGCTTCTCAAAATAAAGTAAAAATCTGTCTAGTAGTTAGTTATTGTTTAAAAGTCAAACTTCAATGGAACTTTGGTGTCTAAATCCTAACAATTAAGTATACTAAGTTCTTACGTTACCTCATCCCTATAAAACAACTTAGTAAATTAAATGTTTGCTTACATTTCGAAAACAAGTAATTATTTGTAAATTTTCGTCAATTACGATCGAAGTCTATTTAAAAATACATTGTTATTTAATTACGTAAGTTAATAAGAAATTATAATGTTTTAATTTTTGTTTTGCTTTCAAGTGCGATAAGTATGTGGTACAATCGGGCACTTTCCTGTTGACCAGTAGTTTTTTCGAAAGAAATATTCTAAGAAAGTACTAAGATTAAAGAAATAATGTTTTATTCAAATGAAATACCTGTTAATGTTCTATTATATGTGATATAAATGTTTGCAATATATCTATAACTTTTTTACATAAAGTTCCCTAAAAAAACCTTACTGGTCAACCGGTAAGTCTCCGACTGTACCTATTTACTGTTCTTGGATGGAACAATATTTTCATTACAAATAGCTATTGTAATGTGGTTTTCCAATTTTCAATAATAATAGGAACTTACTTAATAGACTTACCTTTTTCGGCTAGGACAACAACGGGGAAATGAGACAAAACATTATCCAGTGACAAGTAAATTGATCTTTATTATTATCCTGACTCTATACAAACCAAAACTAAAAAGGTGTCCTGTAATTAACACATAAAAACATAAAAAATAGGTACACTGTTAAAACAATTAATTTAAAGTTACTGTTTTAGTGATATCTTAAATAAAATTGAAGGTTCATGAATGCCTGCCCAAGGATATCAGAAATGGAACTTAATTGAATGTGATGAGAAATTGATGATGATGCTACACTATGGGTGAACTCCTAAGCTTGCTGATGTGAATGAATGGTGGTGGTTGATATGGATATATTTAATTATAAAACTAAATGTTAGTTTTTTGGGTTAATTTAATAGAGGAATGGGGTCACCGCTCTATGTGTGATCCTCTGATTATATTTTCACTGCTTGCTACTAGCAGGATAGTAAAACAGCCGGAGGTGACTCCCGGGCTTCCCTGATCTGTCCTCTAACGCCGAGCGTACTGAATTTTCTGCTTCGCGGGCGGAGTGGTGTTTCGGAGGGGCGCCGTATGCGTCTCGTCACCTGCGGCTTCAGCTATTCGTTCATCAATTTTTATATATTATGATATAGTTTATAATTTTATTGTGTATCAATAAAATTCTATAATTAAAGTAACCTTAAAAAGCAAGGACCTGCAATTCTGTCATATCAATCGCAGACCATCCGACAATCTCCTGTCAGTGTCATACCTGTCACTGTCGATCTGACAGATGGGGCGTTACGTGCGTTCGCACTGAATTAAAAACGTAAATCAGTGAAGATAATATTCCTGGTGTACTATGGCCAAAATTAAAAGCCAAGGCTGATGCTACCTCTGAACAATGAAAACCTGTAAAGTTAACAAGGTTCGAAGAGCCGTTTCGGCCACCACAACAAAACATTTAAATACAGACATTCACCGAATTAAGGATCTCTTTTCCTTTACTTTTTTTTCTACTAGCTCTCACCCATCGTACCTACCCAACCACCTCACCTACTATATATTTATATATATATATATATATATATATATATATATATATATCTTAATGAAAGGAAATTTTAAAATGACCGAAGTCTGCAGACATACTGCCTTATACAAGAGCCGACATTACACTATCGAGAAACAGATAAACATATTATCAAAACACTACATAATTGTTTTTTTCAGCCCGAAAAAGGACACTTGACTCTTAAAAAAGTTTCAATATAAATAATATACCTACTTTTTTTTAAATATTTTTTGTTTAATGAAGCTATCTACGAGTAGTAGGTAGTTAAAATAATCTATTGTTAGTAAATAACAGTTATTTATTTATTAACATCGTTATTGGTCGACCTCTCTTGAACACAGATTGTAGAAGTTTACCCGGTTCAAAATGTATTTGAATAACAGGAAAACACTACAGACAGACAATTATTAGTTAATTGAAACAATCATAGCTGAGATTTTTTATTAGTTAAATGAACCTTGGAGTTAAGCAGTTTAAGATTATCGCTGACTAGTGGTTGCACGTGGTTTCACTCGCGTGGTTCCCACTCCCGTGGGAATGTCAGAGTTGCTTAATTCAGGCTATTTTCTATCTGTTTGGCAAATTTCATTCAAATCGGTTCAGTAGTTTTTTAATGAAAGAGTAACTAAGCAAACAAATAAACGAACAAACAACCTGACATACTTTCGCATTTATAATATTAGTAGGATAGGATTAGCGTCGCACGCGTCTTCGTTTCCGTTGACTTATATAGAGCTGCATTTCTATGGGAAAAGTTTTTACCCTAAAAAAATGTAATAGTATCATCCTTTTTAACACGAATGGTGAAATTAATAACTACACAATATTCATCGAAATCCGTTCAATTTGCTTTTGCGTGTATGTCATACAAATAAATAAAGAAAAGTTCATCAACTGATTTTTTTACGTAGCCTAGTCTCAAAACTTAATAATAATAAGTATATTTCATAGTTTACGATTCAGAAGAAAAATAATGCTTGTAGAAGAAGATATTGTGCTCCCATTTTCGCTCGCATTTTCACCCGCGTGGTTCCTGTTCCCCTGGAAATATCGGGATAAAAAGTATCCTATGTTCATAACCAGGCTATCTACTATCTGTATACCAAATTTCATCCAAATCCGTTCAGTAGTTTCGGAGCATATTCAATGTAAACAAACGAACAATCAAATCTTTCCTCTTTATAATATTGTAGTATAGAAGTATAGACAAGTAAAACTTTATAAGTACTAGCGGGCGCTCGCGATTTCACTCACGAGGTTCCTGTTCCCGTGGGAATATCGAGATAGAACGTAACCTATAATTTATTTATTTATTTTTATTTTTATAATTTGGGACATTAAACAGTTATATGCTAAGTAATATTAACTAAAATTAAAATACATCATTTTTATACCAGCATATAACCCACACCAATGTCCACGAAATAAGAACTGTAACAACTAATAATAAATAAATAACGCGCGTCGAAACGAACAGTAAACTAGGGTCTACATAATTATATATTAAAGTGGGAAATGTATGATATTCTAGCCCAGTTTGTCGATCATGATCTTATTCGCCATTTTTTTAAATGGCGAATAAGATCATGATCGACAAATTTAACCAGCTATCTTCTATCTTTGTGCCAAATTTCATCTAAGTCCGTTCAGTAGTTTTTGCGTGAAAGAGTAACAAACATCCGGACACATAAACAACCAAACACCTAAACATCCAAACGTCCTCACAAACTTTCGCATTTAAATATTAGTAGAAAGGATAGGATAGGCCAAAATTACAACCGGTTTCGAACAACTCAGACAGAACTTCGAGGTTATTTTTTGTAAAAACCAGCTTTTTGAATACAAACATCATAATTGGAACAAGTCAAAATATATTTTCCCTAAAGCTCACGAGGAAATCGATTGAATGACAATTGACAACGATTTGAATGTGTTTTTTTACACACATTCAAATCGTTGTAGGTTTTTAAAAACTATCTTGATATCAGGTAAATAAAAAAAAAACTTTATTAGATAACTAGCGGATCCTTTACCCGCGTGGTGCCCGTTCCCGTGGGAATATTGGGATAAAATATAGCCTATGACACTCGGGAGAAATGTAGCTTTCTAATGGTCAAAGAATTTTCTAATTCGGTCCAGTACTTCCTGAGATTAGCGCGTTCAAACAAACAAACTCTTCAGCTTTATAATATTAGTATAGATAACGAGAATATAAAAACATATTTTAAATAATACGCTTGTTTACGCATTAAAAAAGCGGATATCAATGTTACACCAGTTTCTGATTTCACAATTTATAAAAAAAGCAGTTGGAGATGTTACTAAAAAAATATTCACAAAAAAGTCCAAACCTTCCGCCACGAAAACACTTTTTTAGACTTTTGTAATATATTTTTATAATGTCTCTTTTTTCTTAGAAAATAATCAGTCAAACAGCAGTATTGTTTACATTCTGGGGCTTACCATATTCTGTACACACGACGGCAACCCAGACGTTGCAGTTGGACTTTGAGAGCATCCTACGCCCTTATATTGCTAGTAATAACGACGGTTTTCGCAACGCAAGTGCTAAGTCCGACTTGCTGTTGACTGTACTTGAAAATGATATTGGTAAACAAGTTATTTTTCACTTATATGCGATTCTTACCTGGTACGGATACTCTAAGTCCTTTTGGCCAGATAGCTTCCAGTTTTGCTGGTGGTACTGTGTACGGGGCAGCTCTTTGAGCACAGCACCAGGTGATCAACGCGAAGAGATATATTAATTTGATCGCCATGTCTGCCTCTGACGACGGCCACGCGCAGACTGACTATTGTGATACGCTTTAGCGAGATGTCTTGCCCTCGCGCATCTGCAACGTACGAGGAAATCGGTAGAAATGATGACAAATAAACAAGAAAATATAATATAAAAAATCACGTTTGTCTCATATCATATTATTATAGCTCAGACGGGACGGGATATGGGACAAATTGTTTTTTTCTTGTATATAAGTAATATTTATTTATCACATGAGACAGTAGGTACTTATTGTAAATTCAAAAATAAAAATCCTTTAGAAAATATGTTTTTTGGATAACCATATTGGTTATTTAACCTTTGACAATTAGTTACAAGGTGTAATAAAATGGGGATACCACAGAGATTAGATAATAATAATAATATTAAAAAAAAGAAGGAAGCAAAAAACAAAACTCAGCCACCGAAACAGCACTATCGGTGGCTTTCTGTGGCTTTGTAAAGATTCTTGCGTGTAATACGGGCCTACCATCCTCTAAAGAATTATTTGTTTTCCGACAAAAAACAAGCTTACTTTATGAGATTCGTAGTACGAAATAACATGGTAAGAATGAAACAATACTGCGCTAAGAAATAGCGATAGGCTCCAAGGACGCTATCGCCATCTCTTAGCGTAGTACACGCAGGGCAAGACAGAAGAATGTGCTACATTATTGATTATATTATGTGGAAGGTAATACCACATAGTCAAGCGCTCTCTGAGCTGAAAACTCACCTGCGCATGTTATCCTTAATTCGACCTACTTGGGTACATAGCTTGTTTAAGATCTTTCAAGTTGAAGTTGCCTAAGGTAGATCATTAAAGCTAATACATTTGATAGTATGTATTGTATTGAAGACATACGATTTATTATTTTAATATGTTTCCAGATTTAAGATATAAAAAGCGTCGCCTAAAGAAAAAATGCATTTTTTATCATATGAGAATTAAATGTTTGGAAAGCTACCTGACTACTATATTATTTATATCATAATATTTCCTTAGTAAAAAAATATCTTCAACTAATCTTATCTTATCTTAATCATATCATCATCATATCATCGTAAAAGCAAAATTTTCATATCACTACCAAGTAGGTATAAAGTCCTGTCTAAACATTCACTCATCTATGGTCATGGTCATAGCTGATGGTAATGACCCCTAGTTCTGGCTGTCCGGTGTGCAAAAGATCGAACACTTAATTATGTTTTTTTTTGAGAACCATGAGAAGAATTTACATACTTAAGACGCAGTGAAAAAAAAAACGTATCTAAACTTGTAACGTTTCGGAGATGAAAATATAATGATTTTAGTTAATTAAGTTTCGGAGGACCTAAATTTTCAAAGGACATCATCCATTTTGGTCCTGAAAGTGCCAGCCAATAATAATAGGCTTCATTGTGATATAAAACTGTAGCATGAATGTTCTAAGTTTTATTAGGGTTTGAAAAGTCGATTTTTTATAATTTTTTCTCAAGTGAACATTAAACAAACCGATTTTTTGACTGCCTTGGCTTTGGTGTCAATTATGAAGTTTTATTTTTAGTAACTTAGATTTTTGTACATAAAATACTGTGTTCTATTTCTACATAAACAAAAAAGAGGCAATGTCAGAGAAAATCACACTTCTGATTATTGCTTTAATCGATGCGGTGTCCCGCAAGGCAGTGTGCTGGGGCCATTACTGTTCTTGCTTTACATAAACGACCTTCCGTATGTAACAGATCAGAAGTGTATCTTGTTTGCAGATGATACGACTGTTATAATTAAGTCCAAAAACAAACAAGATTTGGAAGATCTAGCTAACGAAAATCTGGTTAAAATTATTAATTGGCTAGAGTGCAATAATTTACACATAAATTTAAATAAAACAAAATACATACAATTTAAAACACGAAACATATTAGACATAAACTATGACATCAAGTATAACAATAATAAAATAGACAATGAAAATATCACAAAATTTTTAGGCATACAGATTGACCAAAATTGCTACTGGAAAGCACACATTGAAATTCTAGTGAGTAAGCTTGATAGGTACATTTACGTTTTAAACAGACTTAGACAGGTGGCCTCAGGCAGCTCTCCTAGCGTACCACGGATATGTGTCAAGTGTTCTACGGTATGGTCTAATACTTTGGGGCAATTCAGTTGACTTTCACAGGGCATTTAAAGTTCAAAAAAAGTGTGTCAGAGCTATCTGTGGCGCTGATTATCTAGATAGTTGCAAGCCCTTATTTAAAACATTGAAATGTAGTCTCTACCCTGTCTATACATCTTTGAAATAAGCCTGTTTGTAAAAAGATATGAAAATTTGTTCAATACTAAATGGCATTGTGAATATAGAGGTAGAAAAGGAAATAAGTTACAAATACCGAATAAAAAACTTGTACTCTTCTCCAAAAATGCTTATTGTATGGCAATAACTAATTTTAATAAATTACCAACTAGTTTGACACAAATGTCATTCAATAAATTTAGAACTAAATTGTATAATTTATTACTGGATAAAACATATTACTCTGTTATTGAATTCCTTAATGATAGTTTGGCAAATTACTTTAATTGAATTATGTATAGTGGATATAAACATTTTGACATTCACTTAATTAAATATATTATTATTGAAATAAAACAACTTTTACGGATATCAAACGCGCTATATTTCACGAACTAAGTTGTAATTGTCCGTATTTTTTGGTTTTTTAGGGGTTTTTTGATTTTCTCGACGTTTCGGCACCTTTTCAGCTACCGTGGTCACGGGATCACGGGAACAGTGCGCGCCAAAACATAAAATGTACGTATATTATTATTGTTGACATTGTAAAATTTCACTACGACATTAATATTAATTGCTATTTGGATTTAAGATTAGAACTTGACATTAATGAGTGGGCACTGGCTGCATAATTTGACATTTGTAATACACCTAACAACTATTATATTTACTTTGACATTTTAAAAAATCATTGTTTGTATTTTTGTAAGCATTTTCACATTCTAATAACTCGATTATAGTATATGCACGTCGACAAACTCGACAGGTCATGTTGCGCAATAACCAATATTATAAAACCATCTATTTACCATGTCCTTGCAAATAAATGAATTATGAATATGAAGAACTTTATACTCATCTTCACTATAAATTTTCACCTATTTATCTCTACCACTTTTCTTAATATTTACACACAAGGCTTCACATGATGCTTCATATCGTATTTAACTATATCTTTTGTATTCTAAACAAAATTAAAAGCTGTTTTATATTCAATATTCTATTTTGTTCAAATTAAAAAATCATGGCACATAAACAAAACTAGTTTTGAGATAGTTTATATAGAAATTAAACCTACTTTGTGGGTGGTACCTATACCTATAGGAAGTTTTAGAATCGTTTATATTTAAATACGCTTTGAATCTACGAAAGACTACAGCACAAGCGAAAATTAATATATCCTAGACACTGCATAAGGAAACCGGTTTCATTAGTAAAACTTTAAAAAATAATGCAATAAATAATAAAACGTCCTCCGGCGCTAATTACACAACAAAGCCCAGTGTTTAACATAAAAATAAAGTTAAATCGAAATAGACAGTCACTTACGTGATTGCCTTTAATTTTGGTCTAAAACTTAACATTAAGAGAAGTAACTTACAATTACCTACACACCTAGTGTAATTTTTCATGAAATATTAGACAATATCTGTTCTTGTTCTTTATTTCTTTATTTTTCATGAAATAATAATAATAAAATAAAAAATAATAAAAATGTATTTATTTTCTCTCACACTAATACTTATTACATTTAAGAGTTTCTTAGATGCTAAAATAAATTTAGCCAGGTGCTTACAAATTAAATGTGAGAGACTGGTATCTGTACTAGGAACTAACCTGTCTTACAGATTACCAGGCCCTCGCCTCACGGAATAGGACGTAACATCGCCAAAAACTAAGATTACAGTATTTAATACAATACAATATTAAGAGAAAAACAAATACTTAAGACAAAGACTTTCATGCTACTTATGAATTATGATACATACAAAATTATATTCGATTTTAAACTAAATATTGGTGTATATGGGATGATGTGTAGTGGGTATGTCAAGGTGTGTGTGTTTGTGTGTGTGTGTGTGTGTGTGTTTGTATGTGAGTGGGTGTTACTGCAGTACATTTAATAAATTCTCCGTTTCATCATATGTGAGGTTCTGTAACCAATCGGATAACTTTCTTTTACAGTGTGTTATAGATAGTGAGTATAAATATAAGATTTTATTGATTCTATTATATAAGTATGGTCCAAGGAAACAACAAAATCTTTTAAAGTGACTAGTCGCATGGGGTACGGATAAGCAAACTCTGTAATCACGACGTTTATCCTTGTGTAGTGCCGGATCATATGGTAAAAGAGTATGTTGTTTGCTAATTATTTGGTGAATGAAGAGCTTTCGCACAGTTAAGACTTTAGCTCTTTTATATAGCTCTGTTGTAGGATAAAAGAATGGCAAGTAATAACAGACCTTGAGAACAGCCCTTTGTGCGCGCTCGATAGTGATCATATTGGATTTTGGAGAACCACCCCATGACGTTATACAGTACATTAAAATAGACTGACATAAGGCAAGGTAGGTTAGTTTTAGAATTTTTTCATCAGCAACATGACGTAGGTTTTTAAATATATATATTAGTTTCCGAGTTCGGGAAGCAAGTTTATCTATGTGGACCTGGAAATTAAGGTGTTTATCTATGAAAATGCCGAGATATTTTATTTCATCTACGTTTTGGAGGACTGGGCAGGAACAGGTTGTGGCAGAGCAATTCCATGAAGAGTGACCTACAATAACATGTTGAGGTATTGTGTAGGGATGATTTTTATTGGTATGAGCAAACGAAATATACTTGGTTTTTAATAATAAAGAACATTTGTGGTAATTTGTTGTAAAAAGCACAGCATAATTACCATTTTTAGGTGCTGTAAACACAATCCTAAAAAAAGTTGAAATTTCTAAAAAAAGAAGAAGATGGTAATATCTGAAGCCCAGAAATGCCTTTTCTCAGTTTTGAGGCTGACGTCTAAGGCTAATAACGTAAGTATTTGACTTTCTATTTCGATTTAACTTCATTTTTATGTTAAACACTTGGTTTTGTTATAATTTTGATGTGATCTGCCTAAGTAAGTTCTATTTTGTTGCAGACAGTTAAGACTAATGAAACGGATGTCCTGATGCAAGTGTTAAGGTATGTTACTTTTAGCTTGTCTATAAGTAACTAGTTGTGTAGATTTAAGGTATTATGTAAATGTTTAAAAAAAATCTTATAGGTATAAGTAGTCTAAGTAGGTATAATTTCTATGTAAAACTACCACAAAACTAGTACCGCTTTTTGCGTTTAAATGTGATAATAATGATGATTACTTGATGAAATAAACAAATTATTTAATATTAAACAGTTTTTATGTCTAAAACAGTTATATTAGTCAGTTATCTATACTAATATTATAAAGCTGAAGAGTTAGTTTGTTTGAACGCGCTAATCTCAGGAACTACTGGACCGATTTAGAAAATTCTTAGACCATTAGAAAGCTACATTTCTCCCGAGTGACATAGGCTATATTTTATCCCGTTATTCCCACGGGAACGGGCACCACGCAGGTAAAACCGCGAGGATCCGCTAGTTTAATATAAAACAGATGATGAGTGTGGATGTTTTTTTTATTAATGCAAAAAAGACAGTATTTTATGTAAAAATAGAGAAGGTATCAAAAGTTATGTTTTATATTTAACCATTAATCTTCTCATGTTCTCTCAGCGACATCTATTAGATAACGTTTTTATCAGTGATAATGTGGTTCGAGGTGGTGAGAGCCTGGTGACCTGTAACACAGGTATTTTGTACCTAGCTCAGGCATCAGCCTCTCACAAACTTAGATTCCTTATTCCTGTTTTGTAAATAACTTTATTTCAATGCTAAGTTTGTGATGAGAAAATAAAATTTATTTTATTTTATTATTTATTATAGTTATTCATAAAATCTGATTTTGTATCTCCTAGAAAGTAACATATGTGCGTATTTTGAATTTTTGCGCATTAACGAGTTCCCAAATGTAATAAGGCAATGCGCAGACAAGTACACAATTTGTTGCTTACGAGGTCCCACCATACGAAGTGTTACGCGAAATAATAAGAGAAATGTCACTAATAGTCTGACTAACTATCTGTCTGTTGTCTTTTTAGACCTTAAAACCATAAAAATGTCTGAATTTTGGTATAGAAATAGTAAGAGACTGACACCCATATTCTAAGTCGTCTCATTGAAAACCTCTTCGAAATACTTCTCGAAATCGGTATCCTAAGTCATAACTCCGTAAGGACCTGCAGGAGCCAAAGAGTACGTAGCCACTCCGTGTTAGGCCTAGCGCACACTACCATTTTTACCCACGACGAGGTTGACTGGAGTGTAAAAAGTTTTAGAGGAACGACTTAGAATATGGGGGTGAGAATCTATGATTTTTTAATTTTTCAATGCTATTTTTAAACTTATGTTAAATTTTAAATAGAAAAATATTGGAAAATATCAACTCGGCCACAAGTCATTCAGAGCATTGGACCGGATTTCTAAAGGTCGTGGGTTCGTGTTCCATCTGTGGAATACATTTGTGGCCGACTTGATTTTTTCCAATAAAATTCATAATTCAATATCATTTATTCAGTCTAGGCTGTTACAAGCACTTAAGAACGTCAAAGAAGCTACGCCATCGGTTCACAAACCCTACGGCGGGAGACCTTGTAACGAGAAGAACCGGCAAGAAACTCGTCAAGGGCTATTTTTTTCTCCCTGTTTTATTTCATACAGAGTCGTCAAATTGAAAAGTGAGCTTAACATATCAGTAAGGTCAATTTCCATCACAAAAGAAAATACTGATTATAATATTACATTTTATGGTTATCCTAACCGTAAACAATTTTCAACTCGCAAGGAAGGACTTACATTTAACATTTCTCGCATTACAAGGTTACTGTACTGCAAGTTGTGACGTACAATACAGGTCGATAGCAATTTATTTTAGATGATGAATATTTTTCTATTTAAAATTTGACGTCACTTATATTTATTTTTTTCGTAAAATAAGCAAATTCTGCGTACTTGGTAACACCATAACGGTAAAGGATTTTATAACGGACATTTCTGCATTAAAATGTAAAATCATTTGATTTTGCAGTTATGAGGTGTCACATCTAGAGCGACGATATCAACATCATTCAGACCCTGCACCACGTTGCAGAGGACTGCCCACTATACTGTTTTCCTGGTGGCCTGTGAGAACTTCACCACCTGACGCCCGCAGTCGAAGAATGGCTGTTGAACTAAAAAATTAAGGTTTAGGACACCGCAGATAGACTGTACCGGAACCGAGGTTTCAGATGTTTATAGACTTTGTATTGTACTATTGAGTAAAAAGAAAATAGAACAAGAAATCCTATCTCAGCTCCGATATTACTTACGGCGAACTTAATCACTCAGGTAAATTTGTTTTCATTGTAATGATATAAAACAGTAACAAAAAATTTAGTGGCCGCTGAAAAAAAAATGACGCCACTAGTCCATACAAAGTTACCCAAACCTCTTTGGCCACCCATCCCCTGCTCAACAATAGCGAAAGTTGTTTAACAGCACCATCACAGGCTGATCACGCATTATCACTAAGCCACCGAGCTTGACAAATTTACAGAACAAGATGTAGGTATTATATTTAGAACTTAGAAGTTCAGTACTTAAAGTTACAGTCCCGAAATCAGATTAGCTGTATAATTTTTTTCGTGAATTTTTTGTGACTATTTGTATTGTTTTTGCTAATGGTTTCGAAGGCTGTTTCTCCCCGTTGTTAATGAAAATAAAAAAGACTTTCGAAGTTTTTATTTTAAGATCGTAACAATGATCATTATTTCATTGTATCGATTCCAAAGGCAAACAAGATTTTTTCATTATATAAACCAGAGCGCTAGATTTTCTTTAGTAGATCTTATAACAGTCCCTAAGTCTCAAAGTTCAGAATAAATGTAGTTTTATATCCAATTCAGATCATTCTGATAAGCCTAACCTCAGATAAAATGGAAACGGATTTGTCGATATTATGTTTTGGATGGACATGGATATTTGTTACAAAAATGGCAAAAAGGATTTGAATGAAAGGACAATGGGTTAAGTACTATCGTCTTCGTCTTCTCAGCCACATAACACCCACAGGCCTCCCCCAGAGGGGGAGGGGGGGGGATTGTTGCCATAATCGCCACGCTTGGCAGGCGGGTTGCCGATCGCAGTATGGCCAAGTTTGTAGGAGACGCTGCTGCCTGTCTCCTGAAGGCTGAGTCCCTTAGTCGCCTTTTACGACACCCACGGGATGAGACTCTTATACCTTCTGGGCCTAGAACCGGGTATAATATTAAAAACGGAGGCTCTTTATGTCACTACTGATTGAATCATTAGGGTCTTAACTAATTAAAACCTAATCTTTACTTATTGATTTTTTCTAACAAACTTAATCGTGAATTCAATATAATGCAAACAACAGTACCGCTCAACTTTTCGGAGCTACTCGGAACGTCTTTTTGACAATTTATGTGTCGGCTGATAGAAAATAATACTGTCTGACTTACTATCGTAATTCATGAATCCACGTAGTTATTGTTTTCTTTCTGGAGAGTTTTTTGCACTCAAAGCCATTTTCGCATAAATTGTGTAAATGAATCCAATTCGATTACTTAAATTGAAATCAATTTAAACTGAAACCAAAGAAATTCCCATGACAATATTCTGACTTTACTAATCAAAATTATACTTTTGAATTTACACTCTTTTAACACTGTGATCTTCTTTATAAAAAGATCATAATGTAAAAAGCGTAGAATCCATGGAATTAGCAGGTACTACGTACTAGTACTTAATAATTCCATGGCTGAATCTACTTGGTACAAAGAGTATACTTGGTATTGATTGACATGACATGTCATGCATGATGGATAAAATTATAAACAGATAACTGTCATTGCTATATTTAATATTAAACTAATTTTAATTAATTTGAAACAGAGATTTTAAGCTGTGGGAAGTAGCAGGGGCTGTTGCTATTCAATGAGATAAAGGCAAATTTTCTAATGGATAGTGATATCGTGATGTTTTGCGGTAAGTTTTTGTTGTCCCCTGTACCACGATTAGTTCGCAACGTTAGCGATAATATCGTTTTGCAATACGACACTGATTATGAATCGTAACTTTAAATTCTTATTGTGAGTAATGCATGGGTTTTGATTAGCTGAAATCTTTTCAGAATAAATACTTATACTCTAGAGTCTCTATTTTCAATATTTTCCCCGATTATGGGCCCCACGCGGTACCTATTCTAAGCTATTCTAAGCCGACACTACACAACTGTATTAAGTACAATGGGATGGTTGAAATGTTCACCACCTACGACAACTACGTAACACGATTTTAAGTTTTTACTATATTGTTGAGTTGATTCTTGAATTTTTGCATTTTTCAATGTTACTTTTATACTTATGATAAATTTTGAAAATAAAAATATTGGACAAAATTTACTCGGCCACAAGTGAATTCTCAGATGGAACTTGAATCCACGACCTTGAGCCTTAATCTATAATACTTCTCAAAACATCTAAAATAACTCCTGTTTGCGATTCTGGTAATTTCAACTAAAAATAATTTAATTTAATAAGTATTCGTACAAAAATGCGTCTAAAGAGCAATTAACACAAAGGATCGAGGAATAGTTTAGATATGCGTTGAAAATGGATGCGCTTCGAGAAAGTACTATCAGGGAAAAGTGTAAAAACAGAGTGGGATATAACAGATTTCAACGAAATTCTCAGAGCAGATTTAGTTCAAACTACAAAATTACTAATAATGTACTCAGGAGTTGTCTTTGGTCCGAAAAAAATACAATCGTGTCAATTGAACTACCGGGAATATATTTTTCACCTCACACGCTCTGAAAAGGAGGTTTTGTCAATCAGTTTAGGCGTAGAAAATCGCTTTTTGCGGCCTAGCGCGGCAAAGTACTTTTATAATTTAATTAATGCGTTCCGAATCGCACTATTGACTTTTTTGCTATACTTGATTCTTATTTTAAATAGCTTTAAATTAATTATAATACTTCGTTTTGGTTTAATTATATTATTTTAGTTCATTGAATCATAAAAACAATAACAATAAGATTAAACTATTTGTTATAAGAATTTTATATTAGGCTGGGTGAGATTTCACAACCTATAATTGGATTTCGGACTGTGACATAAATCTTTATTTTTAAATTGTCTTTGTCTTGTACCTCATGTCAGTGTCAATATTTACGGAATCGTTTTTATTCTTATTGATAAGTAACAATATATTCCTACTTTAAATAACTTTGAATTAACTATAATATTCCCTTTTTTATTATTTTAGTTTTTATATCATTAAAACAACGGGAATAAGGTATATTTAAATTAAACTTTATGTTTAAAGATTTTTTTTACCGGAAGTTGACCGCGGAAACAACCATAAAATGTTTCTCGCTGTTGTGAGGTGAAAAATTGTGTGTTGAGCTCGGCAGAAAAGTTTTTAGCGTCTTGTACCTTTGAAATCCTCGCTTCGCTCAGGGAGGTAACTCGCCGCTAAATAACCAACTTTCCAGCCTTGCATAACAAATAACTATTTTATGATCGGACTACGAGGGTTTTAAAGGGTATACGTAGTTCGACCGATCGGACTAGATAGAATTTCAAAATCCCGTTAGTTCGATTAGTATCAGTAGTACTAGAAAACTTTAAACAATCCTTATTGTTCGATCAATCGAACCAAAAGCCGGCCGGACCACGTGGCCTAAGGGTATTTTTTGCTTTTTGAATTATGAAGTCAGTTAAAAAAAAAAAAAAGTTTTTTATTTAACATTAAATAGGCTTGCTCTTAGCCTTATTCTGAATTGTCAGATTTAAGAAGAGGCTGAAGATGGAGTGAGCTTGCCTAGAAAAAGCCTATTCCCATGGGTTTTTTGAATATCCACACGGACAAAGTCGTCTAGCCCATCTTTCCTTAGTATTTTTTTTTAAAGTTTAATGAAGCTAAAAAACGTTTAGCATGGGGTCCTTTCTTTTCGCATAATATTGTTTGTCATAAACTCACTAGGTATTATCATCAAACCGCATAATTTTCTTTTGGCATAAACTTCATTAGGCATAGTGATTTAAGGGCATTATTTTAATAAGCATAAATAATGAAATCCCTAATTTCTTTTGGCATAACTATTGGTAGCCCTAAAGTTCTTTAGCATATCTATTGAATTCCGTAACGATCTTCTGTCATGAAATTCTCTAGTATCTTTATTCTTTTTTATTTGTACATGATTTCAGTGACGAAAACGAATAGCTGGCAAAACCGACACCTCGTAGTCTTGTATGCCCTACCCCTAGAGTGCAATTTAGAGCCGCGAAGGCGCGGAGGGACGAGGTGACCCGCGTTCTGAAGAGCAGGTGCCGCGGCTGAGGTTGGCCGCCCAGCAGGCCAGCAATCCGAAGCGACGGTGGTGAGCCTTAAAATATTCTGCGACGATAAGCACAAGTAGGCTCACCGGAGTCCCGCAGCGTCGGAGCCGTGACAGAAGCCGACATACATGCCTGCTTGCATGCAGTAACACTGTAACACATGTCACTATTCTGCTAAACAATAAATATGCTTAAAAAACGAATGCGTAAAGTTGTTCTGCCTTTCAAGTTAACGGAATTCAATAATTATGTCAAAAAAAGTTTTGCCACACAATATTATGCTTTTTAAAATTCTGCTTTATGATTATTATGCGTAATGATAATTATTACAATCGATATTATGGATTATGATATTATGCTTAAAAAAATATATTCCTATCCGTTCAACATTCTAGAAGTTGTTAGCCTGGGTAGGTTCTTTTTTTGTGAATTTACCAAAAAAGATTCCAACGAATTGAGAACCACCTCCTTCTTTTAAAGTCGGTTAAAATAGAAGTTTATTAGGATTAATCCCTGCGTAGTTCCCAAAGCAAAAAAAATGCTTTGTTTGGTGCTAGATGGTGTTATGTAAATATGACCCAACATATTTTTTTACCGTCAGTATTTATAGTGCACAAACAACCAATACAGTTAATTGTCAGATGAAATACAGTTTACATACGGCGTGCGCAAAATTGAATGCAAACTATCCAAACTCGTATGCACACCTATTTGTTTGGCGAGCGTCCGTTACACCGTCACGTACTGCGTCCTAACATCAGTTGTCATTGCAATATTGAAGTAATCCTGCTTACCTAATATATAAAACTAGCAGCCGCCCACGGTTAAACCCGCGTGAATTCCGTTCCCGTGGGAATATCAAAAAATCTTTTCTTATTGCTCTCCTACATCGTTAAAGGATCCTGTATGCAAAATTTCAGCTTAATCGGTTCAGCCGTTTGGGCTTTGCGTTGCCTGTCAGTCAATCACGGAGTCACGGTATTGTTTTATCATAGAAGATATATGTTTGGTTGTTTGTTACTCAACCACGCACAGATTTGGATCAAAGGCACACAGATACCACAGTCTATCTATACAAGGTGTAACTGCCCTCTGTGGTCAAGTGGTAACAACTACAGGTATCAGCTCCAGAGGTACCGGGTTCGATTTTCAGTATGGGTTAGTACATATTGTATTCGGTTTGGTCAGTGGCACTCCACCTGGATACACGCAGAGAAATATCTGGCTACCTATACGAGAAAAAACACTACTGTAACTAGAACTTCTGTTTGCAACCGTGACAGCAAGACTCGCGAGTTGACTTTACAAAAACCATTCTGTTATTATTTTTACCTATCGCTTTATTAATGACAACTAGATGTTTAGTGTAACTGACCAAACAAAATATTACTCACTACAAGATAAATATTGCGCCTGTTACAATACCAATGTAATTGTAACCATACGTCAAGTAGACATTACTAGATCGATTGTAAGGACTACTATGCAATCTCGTAAACATTAACACTTATTTTTTTGGGTTTACTAAATACTTGGCTGTATCAACTAATGAATTGGTGTAACATAACGACGTGAACTTTAATAATAACTATTCGTATTGCAACGCTAGCTTTATGATTTTTGTTACAAGTACAATACACATTGTAATGCTAGCATCCTAGGTATTGTTACAGCTACTATTTCGTATGCAGTACCTACTGGTTTAGATGAAGCCTGCATTCTAGTGCACTTACAGTACTAACGGGTACTCTCAGGCTTTTAGTAGACAAAAATACAATTTTATTTGTCTTGTGTAAATAAAACTGTATTTTCTCCATTAAAAGCCTAAAACGGATCCGTTGTTGGTGCTGTCAGTCCACTGGATTGCAGGTGCTCCATCTAAATACAGTCCATAGAGCCATCAGTACGTGTTACGTCTTTAAAATTTTATAAAATAATGCCTTTTTAATTACAATATCCAAAGACTCCGACTATCTAGTATCATAATAAAAATAAGTCGAAAACAAAGTTAATAAAGTTACTAAGTTTAACAGATGTTAGAATCATAGAAATTGATATTATCGGCATTTTTGTTAAGACGTCGCACGCGCTACGGCTCCATAGACAGGTTTAGGTTTCCTGGAATCAAAAATAAAAATATCAAGTACATAGAAAAATTACATTTATTTATAATCATCACAATCATTAGTGCAATATCTATACTATATCTATCATTAGGGTAAATTTTAAATAGAAAAATATGTGAAAAAGTTAACTCGGCCACAAGTATATCTATCATTCCTACACATCTTAGAAGTACCTATTCTAATGAGCGTTTTGATCAATACCACTTCTAAATAACAATGTTTTAAACATAAGATTATGAGGCTGACATGAGATTTTATTTTATTTCTTCATAATAAGCCCAATTTCAAAAAAAATTATATCAGTCAAAGTCTTGTGAATAACGCCTAATATTTATTGAATAACTTTACACAATCTGCAAAGCATTTAAACAGTTTAAAACGGTATTTTGTTAAAAGTCGCCACTTTTAGTTCAAATCCGTTTTTAAACTATTGAATGCATTTTGTAATGTTGTAACGTTATTCAATAAATAAGTATTGGACGTCATTCACAAGACCTTGACTGATTCCTTTAGTTGGAAATTGGGCTTCTTTAGAATAAATCAAATAAAATCGATTGGCGGCGCTCATGTCAGCCCCTTAACATAATTTGTACTTTTTTTTCATTTAAATAAACTAGTTATAAATTATAAGTTATAGTAATAAATTATAAGTAATAATCACAGAAAAAATATTGTTATAATACTTCTCAATACAGTCATCTGGGTTGTAACTTTTAAGAGTAGGTTTTTCAACGGCTGAAAAAACACAAAATATTGATTAAAATAATTAGGTAGGTATTACATTACTTACATAGGTACATAGTTACAGGTGAATAAAATCATGTTAAAAATAGGAGATACTTACAGGGCTGCTGTTGGTAAATTGTATTTCTGGGCATTCTTCTTAGTTAGTTAATTTGTTCCAATTGTCCAAGTTTTTTAAAAATTAGGCCCGATCTCCAATTGCAGGGATTAGTTATCTAAGTAGACTATTGTCGAGCATCGACAGTGTCGATATTGTTATATTATTTGCTGAAAAATCATAAAAAAAATATAAAGATTATTATCACGCATGCAAGCATAATTTTTGACCTAGGGGGAATCGATTACTTGGCTAGGTAACCTAGGTTTTATAAAACAAGCCTATTGAGTAATTATCCAATTCGCCTGTTTTGGAGCTTATCGCGTTTCCTTATTAAAATTAAATTCCACGAATAACTGCAAAACTTTTAACTGTAAACTTATAAAGTCATTTATGTACCCAATTAACTACTTAATTAAATTGAATAAAAGCTATGAATACTACAAAACAAGAAGATTGTTATACCAAGGTACCAACTTACCTTCAAAAGTATCAATATATTGAGGTAAGCCCCACTGCTGCAATAACTGTGGGATATCCCCATCTATGTCATCAGACATCACTCAAATTTAATAAGCAAACTCTCAAATAATTGGTAATACTACGTTAAGTTAAGTGAGCGCTCAGCGCGGTCGAAAACACAATCCACAATGGCGGGCGGCCGCGGCCGGGTCGGCTGGCTGGTTTTGTCACGCAAATTTTTTGATTGTTTACAAAAACATAGTTTTAAATAAACAGAACAAGCTACTGAGCTATGAATACCACCTCGATTGTTATTGTAACATAACTATTTTAAATGTTTTAAAACACACTAACAGAACAGCACGGATAATTACATACATTGTACCGTTTACTGTTTCCGGGGTGGTTTTTACTATAATATTCTTGTTAAGCCATAACACTATTTTAAAAGTAAACCAAACTCAACGAATATTATACGACACTTAGAACGATATGTACTGCAAACAACAATGTAGTTGTAATAAAAAGATTATTGTTTTGATTACAGATACACTCGTGGTCCATCAGTATATTGTAAATCATTAACCGAAACTAGATCATTTAGTAACTGCGAATCCCTGTTTTTTAGTACATACAATACATTAAATACATATTAACATAATTATTGTTAAAGATGCAATAATTTTTGATGTTTTGGTTCATTAATATTTTTTTGTGGAATGAAACATACGATTAGTAAGAGTGAATAATAACTCGTAGAGCTAACAAGGACCCAGTATTTCAAACTAGAAAAGTTGTAACCTAATATAACTATTCGATTCAGTAGTTCTGTTTGTCACCAATTTCTCTGCGTGTAGTTACCACCATCTTATCTAAGTCTGACGCCATAACAACAAATCTTTTCAGCATTGTTGTGTTCCTGCAGTTAGAGATAAGATAACCAGTTCCTCAGTGGTTTAGGATTCCGGGAGAAACGCGCTTCCACCTTCAGCCTAATCAGGTACGATGAAGGCCCTCCCCCTTGTTCGTAGTTAAAAAAAATAAACTATCAAAGGACGGAGATATACACAGCACAGCATATAGCACCATCTCGTTTACAATATTACTTTACTATTGTTCAGGAATTCGTGGTAAGACTCCTAGTAATAAACTACCATGCGTTTGTTAACTATATTGAATATTTATGATAAATTTTAAAAAGAAAAATATTGGAAAAAATTAACTCGGCTACAAGTGAATTCTCAGATGGGAATCGAACCCACGACCCTTGAAAATCCGGTCCAATGCTCTATATATTGAATATTGAATATATTGAGTTACATTGATTCAGTAACTGGCGCTAGTTTTAGGCACCAGTTACTGGCACGAAAAGAAGGCAGTCGTTCTACTGCATGCCAACGTCAACGCCAGCGCTGAATTGGCACGAAAAATCCCCTTTCCCAGTAGTCTTAACAATTATTCTTACCATTTGAACTACTGGGAATTTCTTTCCCAATAGATTTACTAGTAGACCACCTTTTTAACTTCAGGGGGAAATGCACGCGCCTACCCCCTGTCAGAATAGCGGTGACAGTCGCCGGGTCTCCACCCCGCGTTTTCGTCCACTTGGACACCCACCACTGGGGCGTCAATGCCTCAGTATCACAGGAGTGGGGCACGCCGGAATACGTGGCGCGCCCAACCCCCACATTTGAGTCATTTCGCCTCCTCTCGGCTGCGTATCTCCTTGGAGAAGCGCGCGGAGCGGCGACACCTCTTTGACTAGTAAGACCACCTGAAATTTTGTACCCAGTAGACTTACCAGTAAAACAAAAGTCCCAATAGTCCTACTCTTATGTAGACCTAGGTAACGTTAACACAGTGCCAGCGCTGGTTTGCTAGCGGCATTGGCGTCAGCTACTGGAGCAATGTAATACTGGCTTTAGTGGCTGTAGCCCGTGACGAATCCAGCCAGATACACAAAAAAAAACTTATATCATGGAAACTTTTAAAACGAAACCGCTAAAGAAAGAAATGCCTGGTCATGTGTTCCCCGATTCCTACAACCTTGGTGAGAAATCTTTAAAAATCTTTGACTTTGACTTTGAGAGTGAATAGGCATTTCCTGGGCAAGCATATAACACCTTAGACCACATTTTGTTTAGTAAGAACGATGCTGTTCAAATCCCTGCTCATTTACTACTAAAAAAAACTTTTTACTAATTCCCAACGGTGTGCAACGCGCTCGTTCACTCAGTCAAAGTGGCAGAAACTCGTAGCTTGGAGCTAAATTAATTACATGACAAACGTTCGTGCGGCGCACAGGGGCTCTGCTGTATTTCTAATGTTATTTAAACATATGGTAGCCTTCTGCACGTAATCTAGATATTTTCTGGATTTAGTTAGATGAGTATACTCTATGTGCAAAAGTAAAGTAAAACAAAAAGAAGTTTTTATCACGTTGCAAACTTTGAAGGAGCTAAATATTAAACAAGAAAATATACTAGAAAAAAGCAACTAGTCTCATGTCGCCCTGACGGGATTCGAACCCGCATCCTTGGGAGTCCGGCCGGCATTGGGCCGGAATCATAAAAATAGCATTGTAAAACGCAAAATTTAAAAGTTATAATTTGAAGGAGCTTTTCTGCACATGACTCTAAAAGATGGAGGCTACGACGCTATGACTTTTTCGCCTCGCTACGATTTTGTATTTGCGTGCCTCTTTTGAATTTTCCTATGGAAATTAGAAATTTAAAACGCTATAATAAAAATATTTTATGTTATTTGTGGTGTGGTGGATACCATAATAAATGGATTTGCTTTCTTTCATTAAATATTTCGTTAAAATCTATTAGAAACGACAACGAATTAACAATGTCTTAGTTTTTGTGTTTATACAGGGTTACAGGGAAAGTCGTACTGAATATTAAAGGACGTTATTATTTAGGTCATTTCTGATGAATTTGATCCTATAATATAGTGTCCGAAACTTAACCGTTATGGAGATATTGATATCTTTAAGTTTTTTTTTAAATATCCCAATTTTTTTGCTTTTTTGCCAATCTATTTATGATTAAGACTCCTAGGGTTCGTTTTTTTATGTATTTAGTTAGAAGACATGCCAATGAATAAAAATGATCAACAAAAACTCAACCCTCCATTAACAGCTTAAAATAACTGCACGACAACGGTATAAATTAAATAATTTTTGCTAAGTATTCCTAACTTTGAAGCGATATGATAAAAAAAAATTGTATGGAACTTATTCTGCAGATGATTTTAAAAACTTCTACGTCTGCTTAGCTATTCAAAAAGGTATAACACTAGCTATTAAATAGGCAAAACATTGACCAAATAACAGTTCAGTTAGCAAAGGCTAGATTTTTGGTTTGAGGTATAAATAGCTAAATCACGAAAATAAAACAAAAAAATCAGTAATATTTTTATAATTCATGTTCAACATGGCCGCCACTATTTCTTATACAAATTCTCATTCGTTTTCTTAAATTACTTTTTACAACAGATGTTTGCAGGCTCCGCCTCATTTCCTCAGCCGCATCAATAATTTTTTGTCGTAAAACCTCGATATTTGCGATTGGTGTCATTTCGTCGTACACTAGGGTTTTCATATGACCCCACACATAAAAATCCATCGGCGTTAAATCGGGACTTCTTGCCGGCCACGGTATGGGTCCACCTCTTCCAATCCACCGGTTTGGGTAATTTTCATCCAACCATGCTCGAACACTTCTTCTGTAGTGCGCTGGGCAGCCATCGTGTTGAAAGAACATATTTTGTCTTATTGCCAGAGGTAAATCTCCCAGTGCCAGAGGTATAACTCCTCCCTTAAAAAGTTCTCGTACATCTCGCCATTCAAATTATCGGGCAAAAAGTATGGCCCTATCAAATAATTAGAAATTATGCCCATCCACACGTTGAGACTGAATCTCCTTTGCGATCCTTTTAATCTTTTTTTATTGGGATTACCTTGCGCTTTGGGAGCCCAATAATGGGCGTTATGGTAATTTGTGATACCGTCTTTGTCAAACTTAGACTCATCTGTCCACAAAATTTTCTTTAAAAAAGCCGGATCATCAATATCGGCATTTAGCATAAATCTGCAGAAGTCTAGTCGCCTCAGCGGGTCCCCTTCTTCATTTACGTGCACTGGCGTGTAATGGTAAGGGTATTGGTACAGAACTTGGATTGGACAGAAAAGATGCCAGGTAGTAAATCGGATTCTTTTGTATCGACGCCCCGTTATGTTGCAATACCAGTTTGGACTATTAAGATTGTAAATTCCTACTGTACGATGTATTGTACATTACTAGTAGATGTTGAACATGAATTATAAAAATATCACAGTTTTTATTTTTTTATTTACGTATTGAAGCTATTTTTACATCAAACTGAAAATGTAGCTTTTGCTAACTGAACTGTTATTTGCTCAATGTTTTGCCTATTTAATAGCTAGTGTTATACCTTTTTGAATAGCTAAGAAGACGTAGAAGTTTTTAAAATCATCTGCAGAATAAGTTCCATACAATTTTTTTTTACCATAGCGCTTCAAAGTTAGGAATACATAGCAAAAATTACTTAATTTATACCGTTGTCATGCAGTTATTTTAAGCTGTTAATGGAGGGTTGAGTTTTTGTTGATCATTTTTATTCATTGGCATGTCTTCTAACTAAATACATAAAAAAACGAACCCTAGAAGTCTTAATCATAAAAAGATTGGCAAAAAAGCAAAAAAATTGGGATATTTAAAAAAAAAACTTAAAGATATCAATATCTCCATAACGGTTAAGTTTCGGACACTATATTATAGGATCAAATTCATCAGAAATGACCTAAATAATAACGTCCTTTAATATTCAGTACGACTTTCCCTGTAACCCTGTATATGGTATCATACTAAATTAGTAGTGAATAATTGTTTTTTTTTTCTTCTAATACACTCCTCAGCAAATATAACCAGAGGATACAGCAAGGGCGAGAGAATTGAAAAAAAGCTATGAAAAGTAGAAAAAATCAAGTTGTCTGCTATGTTTCTTTTTTTTGGATAATGTCGTTAATTTTTTTGTTAGACTCAGCGAAACCCTCACCAATATCATAGGTTCATTCCTGTTTTTAAATTATTTTTTTGTAAAAAAGGAACACAGATGTTACGTTCGTTACTATAAGAACCTATCAGAATAGTTTAGAACAGTGAAGAATTCACCTTACGCCCATGGCCCATGTATTTTGACTAAGGTGTAGAGTTTATGAAGTTAGGACTTGTAGAGTTAGGGCGTGTACAGTTAGAAACTTGGCTCTAAATAAGATCTGTGGGCCTACCGCGTAAGTGCCGTCGAAATAGCTGTCAACTTCACCAAACTATTTATTAATCTGTGACTTCACTTTGACAGCCGACGGCGTTTTCATACAACGCAACTCCAACTTTATCGTCCTAATAATAAGATTCCTTTTCCATAGTTAGTTAATACTCGACTCTGTGTGTGACCGAGAGACCTGCCGGAGCTCTGTTTCAGCGCTATAGTATCAGCTCTCGCGTGAGAAGGGTTGCTCCCATATTTGACAAGTCGATGACGTCGACAACACTTACGCGGTAGGCCAATGATAACTTTTTGACTGGAATGGTTGGCTCCCAATTTACACGGACGCTTACAAATTGGCTCCGTGGAGGCTGCAGACTGGGTTGATTATATTGAACTTTAAAATCCCTCCCCATTCCTCGGTTTTCACCGGCGAATCGATTGCTATCTTTGAAGCATGACATGGCATGTATTGGGGCCCTTACACAAATTAAATTTTACGTGTTTTAATGTTTTACGTTTTTATTTTTATTTCTTATTTTCTTTGTTCGCTCTGTTCGTCTCTGATGTCGCTTCTGTGCTCAGCAGAATACCAGTGCAGCAAGCTATCTGATGCTTGCTGCTAATACTGAGCTGAGCACAGTATTTGTCATCATACGACTGTACGCGTTTCTTTTTTATTATTATTTTGTTTGTTTTCTTTCTTTTTTGTTTAATTTGTACATTTTTTCATACTTCTATGTAATATGTTTGTGTTAATGTGTATCTTTGTGTGATGTCAAAATAAATATTTTTCTATTTCTATTTCTATTTCTAAGCAATACTTTTTATAGAGTCTCATAGCCTGAATAACACAATTATTTTCAGCGACTCACTAAGATGTCTTCAAGCGATACTAACAAACCCGTGCCGTTCAAAATCTAAATTCCCTATCATTTTGAATATTAGGCAAGCATTGGTAAGATGTCAGCAGAAATCACTCAAAGTAGTCCAAACTTGGATCCCTGGTCATAATAGAATTCCTGGAAATGTCACAGCAGACTCGTGCGCAAAATCCGCTACTACTTCTGGAGCTTTGGACTATTCGGAATTATTTTACCATGTCTGCATACTATCTCATCAGCACCCCAAAAAATCGTAGCAGACTCATTGGACACAGACGAAAGATCGAGCTGGAAAATATTACTTTGATATCCAACGAGAGATTCCACCCAAACCATGGTTTTTTAAACAGAGAGATTTAAATAAAAAAACTTTATCTGTTACTTGACGCATAGGTCATACCTGTATACCCACCCATCTGGCAAGATTCAAAATTAAGGACAACTCCCTTTGTGAATGTGGGATGGAGGAGGGTTCCGTGGACCATCTATTCTTTAACTACCCTAATCTATATAGATCCCTTTACGATACCCTACCCAAAGATATTCCTCGCCCTATTAATATGAAATCCCTGTTATGTCTCATTAATAATAATACCCCCATATTGAAAATATTGGCAAAATGTATCTCCCACAACAACCTAAAATATTAAATATATACTTCTCCCATATTATGTTAAATGTCTGTGATGTTTACTGTGTTGTAATAGCTTAGAATAAAATAATATCAAAATTTCAGATCCCACCTCACCGTGTATAAGCTACCTACACGTGACATTGGCGGAATTATATTTAGAACATAGAGCAAGCCATTCTTAAAGAAGAAGAAGAAGAACTTTTTGACATTGAGAACATCTCGTATTGGCAACACTTTACATGCACATGTTTTTGGTGCGATAGTTTTCGTAAGTATATTTCATGGAGATTTATATTTTTGACGTGACAACGTCTTCTAATTCAATGAAGCTAGCTGCACGCACGAAAAAACATGACTCATGCGGCGTTACGTCGCTCTGAGGCGTTCCATTTAAGGCTTGAAGTGCAGCGAGAGCGCGGAACGAGCGACAAAGAGGTACAATCGGCCTCCGTTCGGCAGCGTTCGACATCTGTCTCTCTCCTACTTGAGTGAGCGATGCGTCCGCGTGTCATCAGTATTTTCTTAAGACGTTGTCACGTTCAACTATCGTCAGTAAACCGACTTTACAGACAACCGATTTTTTTTCTTGGAACAAACACTGTGTGGTCTCTGGTCTCAAATAAATGTATTTTTTTTTCTTTCAAAACTAAAATACTACTCTTTGGCCAGTCATATGTTACATTCGAAATTGCAATAATTGTGGTAAACCCAATGATACATGTGTGTACTTGAAGTGATATGTCATACATTTAATACACAAGTAGTTAGGTCATCATTTGATTTGTAAATCTTGCTTCGGTAATGATAATACTCTGTGAGCTTAATCAATGTTTTGCTTGTTTTTGATTTGGTTTGTTTATACTCTGTCTTAGTTATTATGAATTTATCTGCTGGAATCCGTACCTACCTATTAAGTGCTTATCATTAACTTTAAAAACTGTCTCTATTGGTGAAGACCTGTAATTAGCTCTCAATTGTTAAGTTAAAATCTACTGTAATATTTTAAGCTGTTGGTCTTCCGAAATAAAATAAATAAATAAAAAAGAAATAAATACGACTTAATATACGTGGATATGTGGCCATGACAGCGGCCATGGTAACGGCAGGGCAGGGGGTGCGAAGAATCCCCGGGCTACGTTAGGCTGTCACAAACAACGGACACTGCACCTGGCAACATACAACACGCGCACACTGCGAACTAACGCGAAGTTAACAGAGCTGGAAGAAAGTATTGGCAGGTTACACTGGGACATCATAGGGTTGTCTGAAGTTCGAAGAGAGGGAGAGGACTCGATAATTCTCAATTCCGGTAACCTGCTATACTACCGGGCGACCAACAGTCCGTAGGTGGTGTCGGTTTCATCGTCCACAAGTCTCTTGTCAACAACGTGATTTCCATCGGAAGTGTGTCGACCAGGGTAGCGTACCTGATACTCAGAATATCCGAACGGTATTCGCTGAATGTTATATAGGTCTACGCTCCGACCTCGACACACCAAGATGACGAAGTAGAGGCTATGTATGAGGACATTTGTAGAGCCATGCATAGTCACAAAACCCACTACACCGTTGTGATGGGGGACTTTAATGCTAAGTTGGGGAAACGTTGCGGTGACGAGTTGAGAGTGGGGCAATTTGGAATTGGGCAACGGAATGACAGAGGCCAGATGCTGGCCGACTTTATGGAGAAGGAGAACCTCTTCATGATGAACTCCTTCTTCAGAAAGCCGGAAAGCCGAAAGTGGACCTGGATCAGGCCAGACGGTAAAGTCAAAAATGAGATAGATTTTATCATGTCGACGAAAAAGCAAATATTCAATGATGTCACTGTGATCAACACCGTCAAGACGGGGAGCGATCACCGAATGGTACGTGGCACGCTGAATATCATCGTGAAGCTGGAAAGATCGCGGCTGATAAAGTCTACGCTCCGACCATTACCGGCCCATATCCAAAACCCCGAGAGCTTTCAACTTGAGCTCTAAAACCGCTTCGAAGCCCTTGAGAACAGCATAGATGTGGACGATCTACACAACACGGTGGTGGATACTGTCCGTACGGTAGGGTCCAAGTACTTTAAGACCCACCGTCCCAAATTAAAGAAGCTCTCTGACTAATGGATCAGAGACGTGAAATGAGGCTTCAGAACTCAGCGGATGCTCATCGTTATCGGCAGCTAAATAGGCAGATCTCTAAGTCTTTGACAAGCGACCTTCGCCAATGTAATACGAACCGTATCAAAGAAGCTATCGAGCGGAATAAAGGCTCCAAAGTGTTTGCGAGAGATCTGTCTATTGGGCAAAGCCAGATGACGAAGCTGAAAACTGACGACGGTGGCATCATTTCTACGAAACCTGAAATCCTGAGGGAGATCGAGAGTTTCTATGGACAGTTATATTCCACGCAGACACCTGTTGAAAGCAAGGCTAAAGACCCCAGAGCCAAGCTTACCCGACACTTCACCGAAGATATCCCGGACGTCAGCTGTACGAGATTAGTATGGCTCTCAAACAACTCAAAAACAACAAGGCAGCGGGTGATGACGGAATCACTACAGAACTTCTGAGAGCGGGCGGTAAGCCGATACTCAAAGTCCTCCAGAAGCTTTTCAATTCCGCCATCGTCGAGGGTAAAACGCCGACGGCATGGAATATAAGTGAGGTGATTTTGTTCTTCAAAAACGGAGATAACACCCGTTTGAAGAACTTCAGACCCATCTCACTTCTAAGCCATGTCTATAAGTTGTTTTCGAGAGTCATTACGAATCGTCTCGCTCGCAGGTTCGACGACTTCCAGCCTCCCGAACAAACCGGGTTCCGAAAAGGCTTTAGCACCATAGACCACATCCATACGCTGCGGCAGGTTATACAGAAGACCGAGGAGTATAATCTGCCAATTTGCTTGGCGTTTGTGGACTATGAGAAAGCCTTCGATTCGATAGAGACCTGGGCGGTGCTGCAGTCTCTCCAGAGGTGCCAAGTTGACTATAGGTATATCGAGGTGTTAAGGTACTTATACGAACATGCCACCATGTTGGTCCGATTACAGAACCAGAGCACAAGTCCCGTCCAACTGCAGCGAGGTGTGAGACAGGGAGACGTCATTTCTCCGAAACTGTTCACAGCTGCTTTGGAGGACATCTTTAAGATCTTGGACTGGAAAGGACTCGGCATTAACATTAATGGCCAGTATCTAACACACCTTCGTTTTGCCGATGATATAGTCCTTATGGCTGAGACCTTGGAGGACCTGAACACAATGCTCGAAGATCTCCGTACTGCTTCCCAAAGAGTGGGTCTTAGGATGAACATGGATAAGACGAAAATAATGTCGAATTCCCATGTTATACCCACTCCAGTTCACGTTGGGAACACTACACTCGAAGTTGTTGACCACTACGTTTACCTTGGACAGACAATCCAGTTAGGTAAGTCCAACTCGAGAAAGAGATCTCCCGTCGAATCCAACTCGATTGGGCAGCATTCGGGAAGCTCCGTAAAATCTTCGCGTCCTACTTACCGCAGTGTCTCAAGACGAAAGTCTATGACCAGTGAAACGTGGGTTATGGTAGTGAAACGTGGTTGCTAACTATGGGTCTGATAAGAAAGCTCAAGGTCACCCAGCGTGCAATGGAGAGGGCTATGCTCGGCGTTTCCCTACGTGATCGTATCAGAAATGAGGAGATCCGTAGGAGAACTAAAGTTACTGACATCGCTCGAAGGATTGCTCAGCTGAAGTGGCAGTGGGCGGGACACATAGCGAGAAGAACCGATGGCCGTTGGGGCGGAAAGGTTCTGGAATGGCGACCGCGCACAGGACGACGCTCCGTGGGTAGGCCCCCGACAAGGTGGACCGACGATCTGGTGAAGGTCGCGGGAAGCCGCTGGATGCGGACTGCGCAGGACCGATCGTTGTGGAGATCCTTGGGGGAGGCCTATACCCAGCAGTGGGTGTCATGTGGCTGAGACGACGATACGTGGATACGTACATGGTACGTAGAAACGTGTCATACACTAAAATTTAATATTTGTACATCGTCCTTGCACGATAGTGTATAAGTAATAAGAACTTATTGTATCCATATTCATACAAATAAAGAATTTGATATTGTTCTATACACTAAATAAAAAAGATTTTATTTTATTTAAATTTATATCTATATTTATGATAAATTTTAAATAGAAAAATATTGGCAAAGTCAACTCGGCCACAAGTGAATTCTCAGATCGGAATCGAAACCACGACCTTTGGAAATCCGGTCCAATGCTCTAACCACTGAGCTACCGAGACTTGCCTTTGACTTTATATTTTTAATACGCTGTAGGCCAGCATTGTCACAACAATGATAGGAATATCCTTGCATTCGAAAGAAACATCTTTTCAGATGTTTAACGAGCGACTAAGATGCAACAGCCAATAATTTTATGTATATCTTTGGATTATATATCTCGGTCACAGATTTCAAACCAAATTACTATGAAAGTAAAAAAATATTATTGGGTAAACCCTATGTTCGCAGGGTAAACCTGCAGTTTTAGTATAAAAAACCGTATATTATCTTGGGAGCTATTAGACCTAGAAAATTGAATTATGGCCCAAACCATCAGGAACTTGGTTAACTTAAAAAGTTTTCTCGTCAGAGCCTATTCGGTTTTTTTTTATGTGAAAAAGCTTTGAGGTTTTTCAGCAATAACTCAGCGCGCTTACATTTTAGAATGCTGCAAATCTGTATAAATACTATCTTAGTTCCAACTAAACAACGTACCAAAAATGCAGGGTTACAATAAGTATTGCAACTTTAGCGTTTATTTTTGTACGATGATTGACCTATTCAGTAAAAGGTCTAATTTAGCTCCGGAAACAGAAGTTCCTGAACGCCTGGGTGTAAATGTTAGCATTAACGTAAAAGCTCAGCATTCCACCATTATTGCCTACAGTAAATAAACGTACATTATCTCTCAAAATATACAGTCGAAGTTTGCTTAAGTTAAAAGGTAAAAGAAAAGAGAAAATGATTACTTTTTAATTACAAATTAAGAATCATGACAGTCTCTTGACTTCTCTCTTGATTTTCATAATCTTTTATGTACCTTTAGAAGATTTAAGAAAGCAATTTATAAATAATTTATTAAATTAAGCCAAAATTATTGTTATTTTTTAACCCACCTCATTAGTATTATTAGTTTATTTTATGAATTTAAGTTTACTACATAAGAAACCTAACTTTTTATTGTGTTCACTCAATTAAACTGTTTTTTTTTTATCGTGGAAACTGTCCTTGGCTTTTGTATTACTAATTAAGTATAGCATTAAGGTAATATTGTATGCTGTTTGTTTCCCAAAAAAAAAAAAAAAAAAAAAAAAAAAAAAAAAAAAAAAAAAAAAAAAAAAAAAACTAGATTGTTTCATTATCAAATTAATGATAATTTTTAAACAAGTAAATATTCAAAAATAGCATACATTTTAAAAATAGCATTGTAAAATGCAAAATTTAAAAGTTATAATCAAATTATTGAATCAACATCAGCTGTTTTATTGTCCCCACTGATGGGTGGATAAGGAGAACGAGACATGACCCACCACGTGGGCCCAATGCGTTTCCAACGGCTTAGCGTGCCTCGCAAGCACGGAGGGACTCGGGATTAGAAATTTTGCGTGATCGACCATTGCGAAAGTTGCTTAACCGCTACAATTGCAGGCGCCTCGTCTTTATATCAAAATGCCATTTTGTTGTACTATACTTAATTCTAAAAACCAAACAACGTGGTGTCAAAAATTTAAAAATAAATAGTGTTATCTGGCATTTAACAAGAGGAAATCAAACAAATAAGATAAGTAAGTAATTTATTTTGAAAAGGCACATTCCGTCTTTGGGTTCCGTACCAAAATGGTAATAAGGGATCCTTTATGGTGCGACTAAGTCTGTCTGCCACAGCTGGATATATCAAGAACTACTAATGCTATCAATTTGAAATTTGGGATAATTTGAGATGAAGTTTGCCCAACTATGCAAATAAGAGAGTTTTTATTTGCAACGGGGATTGAAAGGTCTTAAAAAATTCAAAGTGGGGCTAATAAAATATGTGGGATATATATCATACGAAAGAGCGCTGCTTGCACATTCTCAAACATTTTTTCTTTTTTTAGACCGCATAGTTTTTGAGATTTGATGAAAATTGTAAAAAAAAATCTCCCCCCCCCCCCCTTATCTCCGAAGTTTACATTGAGAAAAATCTGAAATTATTCTCTGTGATAGAAGTGTATGTAAAGATTACAGGAAAAATAAAACGATGTATGTAAAATAGCATACTTTTAAAAAAATCTTAAAAAGGGATTTTATACTTATTTGCTTTTAGTAAACGAACCTCGACCTATGTGGATGTATGCGGACAATATATGGTGGTACGGAACCCTCCTCGGTGCGTGAGACTGACTCGCTCTTGACCAATTTTTATAATACTTGAGGCCCTACCAACACACAATTAAAAAGTAATTTATAATTTATGAATTAGGGAGACTCCTACAAAACCGTACAGTTCTAACAGCCTAGACTGAATAAATGATATTGAATTTTGAATTTAGAAATATTGTTTAAAGCTGTATTAATCTAATTTTATCGTCATCAAAAGTTTGAATTGTGAATATACTATGATAAATAGGTAAGTGCAATGTTATTAACTTGAAACTGTGTATATTTACTTAATTATCAAAAATGATTTGGTGCCGGGCCTGGATTAAATGAAAAGTGAATGTCGATCTATGTTGTTCATAGTCAGTAGGGCAAAACCCCAAATCGGCTAGTATACGGTTGTTTACAGTCGAGTGGATGAAGGTTGGGTACAGTGCATTGCCTGTAAAGCATGGGTATACGTAGGCTCTACTGGTTGCGATGAAGATGACATGGATTTTTATTTTATTTTTTATTACCAATTTACAAAATAGTTTTATAAAGTAAACTTACACATCCACAAAAAAACCACGAAGGTTGAAAATAGGAATGTGCTATTCGACAATCATGCGCTTAAATAATACAGGTATTAGTTAGCAATCACGCACGCAAACTTTAGAAATTTGCGTGAGTGATTGGTTGCTTGGCTTTACGCTGATAAGGTATTGGGGCAAGATCGCATATAGGTACTATATGTATACGTAAATCGCCGATTAATTTGTGTTCATTATTTTTTGTAATAATGATGATTATAGTATTACATTTTGTCAATTTCTGTAGTCAATGAGAGTCTATAAAAAACGAGTTGATTATAAATATGTAACTTTTATTTATTTCGATTCTATATAGGTTTCTTCGGTATTGACCCGGTCTCCCATTTATGTACTCGTAAATGCCCATAGCCAATCCTGCTTTTAATATTATTTTAATATTGGTCTGAAAACTCATAGTAAGGCCACAGTCTATATAAGTTCTCTAAGGCCAAAGGGACGGTACTCTGATGCATATCTGATGCATGCAGAACTAGACTGCACTATGCAGATTGATTTGGAATTGGGCAGATTGTGGCGATCTTGTCCAGCCAGCCTTCAGTTAAAGCAATCAGGCGTTGGATACGTGTAAGGGTGCTTTCCACCGGCGTAGTGGCATATTTCTTGGTCCATTTTTTTTTATTAACAACGGAGAGACTCTTAGCCTTCTTCTTTTGGAACACACACATTTTGAAACATTAGGCATTTTAACTCTCCCGTCTTTGTATATTTTTACCTTATTAACTTATTTAGTGAAACATTTCAAATTATGATAGAACACAAAGAGAACTTACACGCCGAAAAAACATGCAAACTGCTGTAGTACCTAAATTAAATATAGCTAGTCACTGTGTAGATACCAAGCAGTCAAGTTATTTAATGCCTTGCCAGTGGAGTTTAAAACTATTTTAGTTTTAACAAATTTGGAGAATGGGCATTTTGGTACCCGGTCCAATAGCAATCAGTGTGGTTTCGTTAGATAGGTTTTTTCACCAGGAAAGATATTTACTATAGCGACTTGTCCCAAATCCTTGTCCGAAAACCCCGGGAAGCTCCCGAAGATCCAGTTTAAGTTGATATCATACAACAAAAACGATAATAATTATAACGAATATAACTATAAAACAACATTATTTAATTCGAAATGATATGAAAGAAAGAAAGAATAAACTTTAATATAAATAAAATAGAACATAGATAGAACCAAAATGGTCTTCTCCTACCTCAACTTGTGTCACATAAATATGACGCTGATTTTCAGGCGGAGCCAGAGAGTAGCTAGAGACACAAGCCAAACATATCGATACCTTGGGGCTCAAAGGGCGTAACCACCAAAACACGACTTTTCAGGAGAGCCAAAAAACTAAAATTTAAATTTTGTATTTATCACAACTTTGTTGTTATTGATCCTATAAATATGATTCTTACACCAAAAGTCGTTAATTTTTGATGTGCATAATGTTAAAACATAACATTTTAAGAAATACTTGTAATTAAAAAGTTAGCTGGTGAATACGCCCCACAAAATCCAACATGAATGTCTTTTATGCCCCATAAAATGACTGCTGCGTTAGTAACGCTGTCTTTTATGCCCCATAAAATGAGTGCTGCGTTAGTAACGCAGAGTGTAACCACCAACTTTCAAAATGAAAACTGTAGTTTTTATCGATCTGTTATTAGTTATTCAACTTTTTGGGTTTATATTACAATACTTACAACTGTTTTTAGTAAAATAGGTCAATTTGGCAACTCTTAGTCCACCAGAGGCTTGTATTCTATTCTGATATTTATAAGTAGGGAAGTTTTTTTTTTACTTTTGGAATGACAAAATAAATATAGTATTTTATAGTTAGTTACTAGAAGGAAGATAAGAGTAAAAGGCTACTATTGCAAAACAATCTTGATTGTTGGTTAGTTCTGACGAAGAGGTAATAAATATTAAGACAAATTAATTGGAACTACAAATTATTTTTAATGATTATTTTTAACAATTTTCTACACAGCCAGTAAGGTTTAACTAACCTTAAGCTACAAAATTTGCAAAGCTTCACAGCTTTGTCAAATGTTAGGCACATTAAAGCAATGATTGTGGCTTTAAAATTAAACCTAGTTTTGGAGGGCCTTAACATGGGTTATAACTAAACTTTTTAAGAGGAATGTGTAGCAAACGGTCTCCATACAAACGGCGATAACGTTTCCACCTTCTAAACCTTAACATACAACAATAAATTATGATGAAATATATTAAATATATTCTTTATGGCTTTAAGTCGTACAGATATACGCCCTACATTTTCATTTGAGATTGTCGTTTACGCCCAGTACTTTGATGATGCCTAATAATTATTGCTTTTACGTCCAAAAATACAAAAAAATCTGTATTACCAGCCTTGAAATTTGGGGTCGTATTCACAATTGTTTTCCGAATTTGAGAACTTTAAAAAAACAGTTCGATAGCGCAGAAAAAACTGAATAAGATGGCATTTAAAACTCATTTTGACCAAAATGGTGGTTACGCCCTTTGAGCCCCAAGATCATCGATATGATAAGATAGACCGCGGGAATGGGGACCAGTGGGCCTACCATGAGTTTTTCTTTCCGTTTACTGTACAGTAAACGGGAGACATTTTGTATGCGAATCTGTACAGCGCCTCTAGTGGGCAGTAGCAGAACTACAGATTCTCATACAAAATGTCTCCCGTTTACTGTACAGTAAAGTCAAGTCAAGTCAAGTCAATATCATTTATTCAGTCTAGGCTGTTACAAGCACTTATGAACGTCAAAGAAGCTACGCCATCGGTTCACAAACCCTACGGCGGGAGACCTTGTAACGAGAAGAACCGGCAAGAAACTCGTGAAGGGCTGTTTTTTTCTCCCAGTTTTATTTCATACAGAGTCGTCAAATTGAAAAGTGACCTTAACATATCAGTAAGGTCAATTTCCATCACAAAAGGAAAATACTAATTAAAATATTACATTTTATGGTTATTGTAAACGTAAACAATTTTTAACTGGCAAAGAAAGACTTGTCTATCATACATTACAACATTTCCCGCACCACAAGACTACTACACTGCAAGTTGTGAGGTACATACAGGTCAGTATCAATTTATTTTAGATAAAAATATTTAGGCTTTAAGCACAGCATTAAGATAAGTAGACTGAGGTAGACCCATTTCCGCTGGCGGCACCCGTTCACGAGCATGACGCATGAACCAGCCATCGCTTCGCTCAACCATATTTTAGGGAACGTAACGACCCGCCTCACACGACACCGCCGAAGAAACGTTTGAGTGAGCATGACGTACTTCAGGTACTTATGTTAAGCTGTATAAATATAAAAAAAAATACAGTGGCAACAGCAAAAAAAGAAAGATAAAAGTGCCTTAATGTAAGACACAACACAACCTACAATGTCACTAGAAGACGCATCAGCTGGGTCACAATCTCAATCGTAATTAAAGTTAAAAAAATAAATAAAAAAAGCTTTTATATATTTGGAATAATTGAAAACATTATTTACCTTTGTTTACTCTGATCAAGCAGTGCCACGCATCTCAACTCAAAACATCATAAATAACATAAAATCCAAACAACATATATCTCTACACATTTTAACACAAGCAAACATGAGCAGACCCATCCCGCTGGCAGCACCCGTTCACGAGCATGACGCATGAACCAGCCATCGCTTCGCTCAACCATATTTTAGGGAACGTAGCGACCCGCCTCACACGACACCACCGCAGAAATGTTTACAGAGAGCATGACATACCCAAGCAACCTGTGTTAAAAGTTGAATCTAATACTTTACTAAACATTAATTGAATGACACTACAATTTCGAAAAAACAAAACTAAATATTTATGACCAAGCTGTCTCGTCATTCAAGTAATCTTTTATAGTATAATATCCTTTTTTAAGAAGACAATCTTTTACATTCATCTTAAACTTTTCGAAAGGCAAATCCAAAATATTATCTGGAATTTTATTATAGATACGTATACCTAGACCCATAAAAGATCCAAGGACCTTCTTTAATCGGTACCGAGGCATAACAAGTTTATTTCTATTTCTAGTATTGCGATCGTGCAAATCACCATGTTTGATATACAGGTTGATATTACGACGTACAAAAAGAATACAATTTAAAATAAATTGAGAAGCAGCTGTCAGTATACCAATTTCTTTAAATTTTTCCCGAAGAGATGTTCTGGAACCCAGTTGATAAATGGCCCTTATAGCTCGTTTTTGTAGTATAAATATTGTATTAATGTCAGCTGCTACTCCCCACATAAGAATACCATACGACATGATGCTGTGAAAATAACTGAAGTACACAGTCCTAGCAGTTTCTATATCAGTCAGTTGTCTGACTTTTCTCACAGCGTAGGCAGCAGAACTAAGCTTGCCAGCTAGTATTGCAATATGTGGACTCCATTGAAGTTTACAGTCCATAGTTACACCCAGAAAGACTGTTGATTCTACTAAATCTAATTTTTCATTGTTCATAACAATTTCCATGGGTACTTTCTGAACATTTGGTAAAGAAAAAAGAACGCATTTAGTTTTCTTTGCATTAAGCTGTAGATTATTATAATTAAACCAAGCTAGTACTTGCGAGAGTGTTTTGTTTACATCGTCAAAATCAGTTTTATTCCTATCAATGTTAAATATTAAAGAAGTATCATCCGCAAACAAGACAATCTCACATAAGTTTTTGGCAAAGAAATGCAAGTCATTAATATATACTAGAAACAGGAAAGGGCCCAAGATAGAGCCTTGGGGCACGCCTAGTTTTATATTTGAGCCGGCAGATTTCACTCCATTAATATCAACGGTCTGAGTTCTGGAACTGAGATACGACAGTATTAACTTTTGAGCATCACCTTTTACACCGTAATGATTTAGTTTCAACAGCAGCGTCCGGTGATCCACGCAATCAAAAGCCTTGGACAAATCGCAGAATACGCCAAGAGCATTCTGCGACTTCTCCCATGCTTCAAAAACATGTTTTAAAAGTGCAACCCCTGCATCAGTGGTAGACCGTCCCTTCGTAAAACCGAACTGTTTATTATGTAAGAGATTATTTAAGGTAAAATGTGCCAATAACTGTTCCAACATGATTTTCTCAAAAATTTTGCTTAAGACGGGTAATATAGATATTGGTCTATAATTACTTGGGTCTTCTCTATTTCCCGATTTGAATAAAGGTATTACCTTACTTAATTTCATTAGATCAGGAAAAATTCCCCGTGCAATACATTGATTAAAAATTATAGCAAGAAAGGGGGCAATAGTGTAAATAATACTTTTAAGAACAGAAACAGATATGCCCCATAAGTCAGTGGTTGTTTTCATTTTAAGGGATTTGAAAGCCTTTAATATGTCTCCAGCATTAATAGATCTAAAATTAAACGATGAACTACATTCAGATACATGCTTTTCGAGCAACGAGACTGCAGACGCTGGTGAAGAGTCCAAATCAGCGGTGGTTTCCAACGGTATGTTTATAAAAAACTGTCAAAAATATTAGCAATTTCTGTTTTCGAATTTATTTGGACGTTATTGATGTTAAGTGTGAAACTATTGTCACGTGGTTTAGATTTGCCAGTTTCACGCTTAATGATGTCCCATGTTGTTTTTATTTTATTATTAGAATTTTTAATTTTTGCTTTATTATAATTTGACTTTGCTATAGAACATGTCTTTTTGAAAATCTTGGAATATTGTTTGACATGTTCTATGAAACTAGGGCTGTGATTGGTTTCCCGTAAGTTGTAAAGTTCATAAAGCCTGTTTCTACTTTTAAACGGAAAGAAAAACTCATGGTAGGCCCACAGACGCGGAATGGGATGTGCGGTGCGCAAGAAACCGGCCACGGGTTGGGAACGGCCGCGAAAATGTTGTTATGTTTTAAGCAATTATTACTACACGTCTCTCACCGGACGACGAACTGGTGGCACTTGACCTCATATAGTTTCCATCGCAGCGCTCGTGGCTGGGCTCAACAGACTGATCGTATTCGATCACGTCTGTTAAGCAACGTTTCCGCACTTCGGAGGGCTTCTATACAAGGCAACGATATATTATCACAATTATTTTAATCAAAAAAGCTGAAACTTAAGATCTATTAAAAATATATTAAACTAACGGCTGCCCGCGTGGTTTCCGTTCCCATAGGAATATCGGGATAAATTGTAGTCTATATTTTATTCTGATGTATACACTATATTACTGTAAAGTTTTATCTAAATCTGTTCAGTAGTTTTTGCGTGAAATAGTAATAAACACACACCATACCAATAACTTGACACGAAATAACTCCGTTCCGACAGCAAATGGAGACAAGCGACTCGGTTATCATTAATTCTTGTTAAAAGATCTTTCCAATGATATATAATTTATGGCTATTGGAGCGGGTACCAGGTTCCATACATTTTTGCCCATTGTCCTTTAAAGATAAGTTTCTTACTGGAAAAACGTTATTACTCGGTTGATGATTATTATTTAAATGAAGAAGTAGTTAAGTAATTGTTATTGTTATATTTTTTGTCCGCTATGTTCCAAGTTTATGTTGTGTTGTTTTATCAATGATTTCAATAATGTTTTCATTTCTTAATTTTTTGTAATGTCAAATACGATTTTATTGTTTATGGAATAAATGACTATTACTATAACCTGATGTTAAGTATTGATAAGGCTGAAGATGGGAGCGCACCTCTCCCGGAATCCTCCATTACTGAGGAACTTTTAAATTTAGGTACTTTTAGTTTAGCACTGGTGGAAATGGGTTCTACTAAGTTTTAGATGCGTGCTATAGATCTATGCTATGGATGCGAGCGATGGATGGATGCTCCCTGTGGTTTCCCTACAAAGAAATACTTAAGGCGGTACCCCCACCGAAAGTGGCGCCGCGTTGAATTTTATTTAAAATCGTAATTCTAATTCACAATTTTAATAAAACTAAACGTGGAATTTTTAGAGCCCATAGTCTAGTATTTTTAGACGGTATCATTACATTCCCTCGTAGTCACTGCTAGAAGTAGATAGCAAAACTGCTAAAAGTGGCCGTTTTTGACACATTTGCTATCTACTTCTACGAATGACGATGACGAGACGTAGCGATTCTAATTCTAAAAATACAAGACAATGGGCTCTAAAAATTCCACGTTTAGTTTTATTAAAATTGTGAATTAGAATTACGATATTAAATAAAATTCAACGCGGCGCCACTTTCGGTCTGGGTACCGCCTTAAGTAAAGTTTTATTTCAGGAAATGAGTTACACTGTTTCAATAACATGTTTTAAGACACAATAATTGTTTAACATATAATTGAAATTGGTGACTACTGTTGCCTGTGGTAGGTTGAACCTGTGTTACAAGCAACGGGGCGTCTTAACACAATTAAGACATTGTTACCTATTTTAGTGTGTGTGTAGGTATTCTGAAGTTGCTTAATAACAAATGAAAAGAAAAATTAATTGAATAAAGAGTGAATAAAATATATATCTAAGAAAGTATATTTTAATAAACAGCGAGTGTTGTTTTAGAAAAAATAATAAAAAAAAAAAAATGCACTCCGGGAGTGCCGGCAGAAGTGAAAACTTGATTATTAACGTTGAGCATGTTTGATATTTTGGAATGGTTAGGGAATAATTTTGCACCAATTGCTTTATCAGTATAAAAGTACTATCATTTATGTGGTAGAATACAATATTCATTTATTGCGCTATCGTACACAAACATGACAACCATATTAAAGTGAACGTTAAGTTAGGTAATAAGATATAAGAAAACATTAGTTATTATAGAGAATCGAAAAATATATATTGACAATAAAACAAGAGACAAGTAAAAGACATTATCAACAGTCTGTCGCTAAGCAACCGAGACCATAGTCAACCTGTCACCTCAACATTCTCCATCCGTCCTACGCTTTTTCGATCAGGTCACGTGTCCTGACGCGAGTTTAAGATTTTATACCCATTACAGAAAAAGTGCTCAACGCCGCTAAAGAAGTTTTCACTTCAAAAAATAGTGACAGGTGGCCGACTTATCGCCCATATTAGTTTTCGAATATATCCTGTCCACTGACAGGCTTTTACCATCAGCACTGAAAAACTAGCAGCTAGTACATTCTTTTCCACTGATGCATAACACGCCACGTAGCTAAGCATCACTGGAAAAGGTCACAATGTCACATAGTTTCGTAGCTATTAAGCGTTCACATTCTCGTAGCATAGCTACATAGCATATTTCTGGTGGAAAGGCAGCCTAAAAGCTTCAATCTGCCCTTTGTGGCCTCTCCTAGGTAGCCGTGCCGGTTATTATTGGTTCACATGGTTACAGAACTATAGGCAGTCGATATATAGCGTGTTGTCTGTAGGATGCGGTTAGCCGCACAGACCTAGATAGAGATAGACGGTAAAAGTGTACACCTTACGTGTAAAAAGTTCGATCCACGGTCAAAATTTCCGACCTAAATCGGTCCGCTTGAGACCGTTGCCATGAAAACACGCGTAACTCAGAAACGCCAATAGAATTAATTGTGCAGTGCTTTCTTGCAAGAGCTCGTCAATAACATTTCCGCATCACTTGATCACGCTCGTGACGTCATCGTAGGTAAGAAAAATTCGACACGCTAGGTTCTCATACTGTTTGAAGCGCTTTTTCGTCTATTTTGATATAGGTCTGTGGTTAGCCGGGATACGGCAAATATCTTAAGAGCTGCAAGATTGTTCTCTATTGGTAGTAGAAGATGCAACTTTTTTGGTTCTGACATTTTCCATTTTCATGGAATTTTCGCCAACGTCCCTTGGCGAAAGCAAAGAATACTATCTGGTGAAAGTATTTTTTTCTAACGGTTTTAGAAAAATATGCCCGGTGGAAAAAGCACGTTTTCAGTTTTAATCTTATTTTATTGTTGTTTGCCATTTTAAATCTTGTTTGACAGCTGATGTGACATCTGTGATAGTTGCTCGGTGGGTGACGTAGTGTTAGTGTAGCGCATTCGGCGTGCGATTGTAGCGGTTAAGCAACTTTCGTAATAGTCGGCCACGGGATGGGAGGCCAAAAATTTACTACACGACACTCTACCTTAAAAAATAGTGTGTTTACCAGGTTTCAAGGATTTCTCCCAGTTTTCCTCCTCTGAATGAACACAAGTCTTATAGTGCTTACTTTGGCCTTCCGCCACCTTCTGCGCCAGAGGTACCGGGTTCGATCCTCGGACAAGACAAATATAAGTGTGTAAAAAAAGAATTTAAAAAAAATATATACAGTCGAATTGAGAACCTCCTCCTTTTCTTGAAGTCGGTTTAAAAAACCATCGACTTTTATCCTAATCAATATTATAAATGCGAAAGTGTGTTTGTTTGTCGTTCATTCACGCTCTAACTAAGCAACCAGTCGACTTGATTTGCATAGAGTTAAATAAATAAATAAATAAATAATTGCATACAAACACACCAATTATCTAGCCCACGTTAAGTTTCATTAAGAACTTGTGTTATGGTTACTAGATAACAGATAAACATACTTATAAACTTTTTTTTTTTAAATACATACATAATATACATGTTAAACACCCAGACCAAGACAAATAGACATGTTCATGCACACAAATATTTGTCTTGTCCGGGGATCGAACCCGGCACCTCTGGCGCACAAGGTAGGCTTAGTACGTAAAGTTAAAAGGACGTAAAGTAACATAGGCTACCTACTTTTATCCCGATATTCCCACGGGAACGGGAACCACGCGGGAGAAACCGCGGGCAGAAGTTACTTAGTAAAAAAATATTGTTTTTAATAGTTAATTGACATCCCTGACTTTTGTCAGCCAACAGCCACATAAAGAAGAGCATTGACGTCATAACAATAACGTCATACGTTTTTATATTGATGCGTGAGACAGCTTATTATATCAAGCTTATCGCATGCTTATCTTATAAGGGCAGTTACATGAATGTCGATAGTATATTGTTTAATTAATAGATATAAAGTATCTGTTGACGTCCGTCAAAATAGAATAACTTGTACAATGTACAGCATAAAAAGCTTTGCATATTGAACTTTAGTGTATCTTTATCGACATATTAATATTGTATTACACACTTCATTTATGATATAATTCATTACATTCTTGTTATAATAGGTAGTCGGAAAAGTTCGTAGCCTTGTTGTAGTAAAATAATAATAGTTATTTGTGCAAAGCTGGAATGTTGGACTTCCCGGCGAGTTACCTCTGTTGAATCTTGAGCGTAGCAAGGGTTTCAAAGGTACGAGACGCTATAAACTTTTCTGCCGAGCGCAACACATTATTTTTCACCTCACAACAGCGAGGTAAATTTTTAGATTGTTTCCGCGGTCAAGTTCCGGTAAAAAAATATTTTAATAAAAAGTTTAAACTAAATATGCCATGTGTATGTCTACAGCTTCCTCATAAGACATAGAGAAATTCTAAGCATGCCATATTTTAAAGCATATTAGGAGCAGTCAAACGTGTCAGTAATATATAATTTTGTAATTTTTTCATTTTTCAATGCTATTTTTATACTTATGGTAAATTTTAAATAGAAAAATATTGGAAAAATTAACTCGGCTACAAGTGAATTCTCAGACGGGAAGTCTCGGTAGCTCAGCGGTTAGAGCATTGGACCGGATTTCCAAAGGTCGTGGGTTCGTTTCCCGTCTGAGAATTCACTTGTGGCCGAGTTAATTTTTTCCAATATTTTTCTATTTAAAATTTACCATAAGTGTCAGTAATATTGTAGGAGCAACCGCAACTTCGTTACGTATCTAAATATATATGTTCAGGATATAAATATGAACAAACTTTAACTTCCTTCAATAGTTGACTTGAGCTTCAGTGGTAAAATAGGAGGAACTTCCCGGTTGATCAGTAGAGTTGTTTTGAGAAACGATAGTTCGGAAAGTATTAAGGTTATAGAAATAATATTATTATATTAAATACATCACTACATAGTATAAAGCAAAGTCGCTTCCCGCTGTCTGTCCCTATGTATGCTTAGATCTTTAAGGCGGTACCCTGACCCTAAAGTGGCGCCGCGTTGAATTTTATTTAATATCGTAATTCTAATTCACAATTTTAATAAAACTTTACGTGGAATTTTTAGAGCCCATTGTCTTGTATTTTTAGAAGGTATCGCTACATCTCGTCATAGTCATTCGTAGAAGTAGATAGCAAATGTGTCAAAAACGGCCACTTTTAGCAGTTTTGCTATCTACTTCTAGCAGTGACTACGAGGGAATGTAATGATACCGTCTAAAAATACTAGACTATGGGCTCTAAAAATTCCACGTAAAGTTTTATTAAAATTTTGAATTAGAATTACGATATTAAATAAAATTCAACGCGGCGCCACTTTCGGTCAGGGTACCGCCTTAAAACTACGCAACGGATTTTGATGCGGTTTTTTTAAATAGATAGAGTAATTCAAGAGAAAGGTTTATATGTATAATAACCTTCAATATAGAGTAAAGAAATACTGTAATTTTTGAGGTTTCTAATGTGATGTCGTAATTGATTACATTTTTTCCGCTTACATTGCAAACGCAGGCTGAACCCTACGAGATTTATCAAAATAATGTACTAAGTATTTGTACACCTTGAAAAGGTCTACAGAAAACTCCGCGGTGGTATATGTTTATCTCTTATAGATAACCCACAATAGCATAAGTCGTGTACTCCACGCGGGCGAAGCCGCGGGCGGGAAGCTAGTTTATTTATGAAATGAAAAAACTATTAAAGCTGTATTGTTTGTGATATAAACGTTATCTATAAGGCTATTACTTTTTGAGATAACTTTCTTAAAAAAACTCTCCGATTGAAGGTACATCTGGTTATTAAAAAAAATCCAGACCAGAGCAGAGACCAGAGGTCGACTGCCTAGTGAGGGGCTGCAACATTATAAGTTGTTTTTTGTGTGTTGGCTGGAGAAACGTGTCCCCAGCTGGCACATATCGTTAAGGCAAACTAGTGAAGTGTGGTTGTTTTAGGCTATAGTCAGAAATTTAGAGCACGATTGAAGCAATGAGAACCAAAAAAAAAAAAATATATATATATAGTGTAGAGTAAAAAAGCTCTCACTGCGTAATAATAAGCAGTCTTAACTTGAATTTCACATATATATACATAATATATTTTGAATAAGAATAATGAACTGTTTAATAAAAGTTTGACATAAAATAGAGTAGATTATAATTCTAAAATCTGCTGTGCATAGGCCTCGGTAAACAATTACAATTTATGGCTTTAAACTATTTTAAATTTATTTTCTCGCCGAATGTTAAAACTAAAAGTTAACGCGGATGTAGTATTCCTACCTGTAGCTCTATTACGAGTTGTTCCTGTAAACGTAAGTGACGTGACAGCTGCTGTTAACGTAAATACGGTGCTCGAATCGCCAACTATCGTATCGGTATTATGAGTTTTTGTAAACGCTACATTAGCTGGCACGTAAATACGTGAGAAGGCAGCGTCGAGGCATAAATTTGAAAACGTAACGTAAAATTGTCACTATCACTTTCTGTCTATATGATGAGGATAAGCACAGAAAGACACCTTCACCATCGAGCCAAAAATAGAGAAATTAAAAGAGTACATTTTTCATGGTGACGTTTAGCCCTACTAAATTAAGAAATGTGAAGTAAAGCTTCACTGCCTGACTATGTATGACCTTTTACATTTTATCATAGTATCCGCGTCAGTCAAGTGTCAAGTGTCATCACAGACATAGAATAAAATAATATTACAAGGCCACAGTACATTAATATACACTAAATGTTTGTTGATAAATAAATAATCGATCTTTATGTAGTTGCTCATTATCGGCTGAGAATATGAAATTACTGCGCCGACGATAAATTTGATATATTTTGCATTAAAACAATAGGCCGCTTACCTAAAAATAATCCGAGAAATTCTGGACAATCTTAAATATTGGAAAAATATTTTCATTGGTAAAATATAAAACTTTCTATAGAGAAAAGAGACATCCCAAGACCCGAAAAGGGCCTTGGTTATCCACAGTTCAATTAATGAGCCCATAGGCGCCGTTTACTAAATAAGTTCCATAATAATTATTACGTGGAATCATTGCAAAATAAATACAGCTATATTATCTTATTTTTTACTTTTTACGACTTTGTTTAATTCTTTACGTCGATTTTAAAGTTGTGTGTTGTCGTAATAGCAGGCACAATACGCTTAATGCGCTTTTGGAGGAACAAATTCAATGTTACGATTTTTTCCGTTTTCGCAATTGCCTCTATCCAAATTACCTAATTAAATCACTGTGATCTTCGTTTCGTTCAGCCGCATAAATTATTTGCTAACCAATAAAATGCCTTGCCATCAATTTGTTTCAAAATATGTCGTGTATTATTTATTTTAAATGAATAAAATACCTTCTCACTGCAAGAAATGCCGTGAGTGCCGTAACAGCTCTTGTAAACGTAAATTACAGGAGCATCTGCCAAATCAATAACTCATAATACCAAATTGTATGAAAAACTTGACCACGAAACGTGATGCTTACGTAACAGGAGCTGTTAAGTCACCTAATGTCAACGTTGTCAACTCATAATACAATTTTTAGTTCAGCTACTCACCTCTTGGGGCTCTGAACAGTTTTTCATACAAATGCCTATACGTTAGACGCTAGCGAGGATCGTTGACAAAACTCGTAATAGAGCTACTGTCCAACGTTTGCAAACGTAGATGATAGATCTAATAGTAGAATTGTTGGAACGCAATGAAAAAAACCTCGCTTCGGAAGAACAGTACCGAACTTATAATTACGTCTTTATGAATATCTTGTATAAAATTTAAAATAAAAAACTCCGCACACGATAAAAAATAGTCACAGGGCTTCTAAGGCCGCGCGATGATGAAGTAACTGGTTGTTTGTTACCTTAGGGTATCAGGATAAAATTGGAAGTTGAAGGGGTCACCAATTTTACTAATCTGTAGCCACCTCAACGATGGCCAGCTGGTGTGGAACAGATTTCAGAATGGTTCCCGACACAGCAGCAACACGAAATATCAGCACTACGGGTGGAATCTCTGGAGCACTCGATTCCCTTTAGTTTCCCACGCCGAGATCACCACCAGCAAATAAGGTGGCTCAATAAGACCCCGTAGGGTCTTATTCTAATATCAAACAAAGATTTAAAACGAAATTGACTGACTGCACACCATAATATGTTTCCAAGATCAACCAGCTTTTTTTGACGAACTACGAATCACATCATCTATCAGAAAATTTTCTCTCCCCAATGCCAAAATCAATAAATTTGTTTTGACATAAAAATGATGACATTGAAAATGTCTATCAAAGCCTTTTCGGCCCATATGCTATTTTCGCTATATCTCCGAGGATAATTGAGATTTCGCCATGGAACAAGTGTCCCCAGGTTCAGAATTTAATTGTGGATCCGATAGTTAAGGAATTGTGTAAATTGGCTGGATTGTTTTTGAGAAATTTTGAATATTGTTAAAAAAAACGGGTTTTATTTTTCTTTTTTTTGTAATTAATTAAAAAAATTACTATTACATATATCGAAAAAATTAGAAAACACATCTCCGAAGATAGGATTGCGCGTCGATTGAGACCTCTCCGAGTGAAATTGGTTAATAATTGTGTCCTGTAGGTGTGCCTTTACGAGCGTAAAAAAATTTTTTTTGTACCATAAAAACGACTGAAATCGTTGAAAATTACAGAAGATTTTTCGCTGAACAGTCCAAAAAATCGTCTTTCGTGAAATTAGCCATCGTCGATTTTGTTTTATTCTTAAATTCATTTTCAATGCTTCCGAAGATTGCGGGAACTGCAGGGTCTGTGGATTTTTGAAAAGAGAAACTACCCAGGCGGCCAAAAAAAAGGTTTTAATGCAGCGTAATGCTGACGACACCTACTTAAAATGCCACTATAATTTTTCATCTGCATAAATAACTTTGTTTTTTAGTGTTTGTATGAATGACAAAGTAATATTTGCGAAAATTAAGCTCTGAATGCTTAATATATATTTCGTTCAAAGCAATTTTCGTTGAAATTTTTTACTACTTTGGAAGTATAATTCTCTCAGACGGTTGACTTTGAGAAAAAACTCGTTTTAGAAACCTCAATGTAATTTTTAAAGACCTATCTATAGATACACCACTCGTATAGGTTTGATGAATTTTTTTTTTCAGTTACAGTTCCATGTATGCGCAGAAAAAAATATGTGTATTAAGTTGTAGTGTAATAACCGTAAATTCACATAGTTTTGAAATAAAGTAGCTGTGACATACGGACGGACAGACAGACATGACGAATCTATAAGGGTTCCCTTTTTTCCATTAGGCTACGGAACCCTAAAAAACGAGCTTCTTTAGACGAAACGACGACGAAAATGAATGAATCATATACTTTGAAACCAAAACTACGTTGCAAAATCAACTGTAACACTACAACATAAAGCAGATTTATGGTGTCGCATATAAAACGTTATCTTCTTTATATTTACGAATAAACTTTAAGAAAACATGGCACTTGGCACAGACGAGGTACCTTATAATGAATCAGTAGAGAGTTTATTATATCGACTATAAAATAAAGAAATTCGAGGGAAAACTTCATGCTGAATACGTTATCACTTTAATTTCCTAGACCACGGTAAGATTCATTAAAAGCTTGTATTAGTACTAGATAACGGATAAACATACTAAATAGGTTTTGTTGTAAATACATACATAATACATAATGTATCATAATTGTTCAACGCTCAGTAAGCCCAAAAATAAATGTAACGCTCCAAGGGTACTAACGTTTAATAACCCAATGAAACGCACAAATAGTATTGCAAAAAAGCCTATATTTAAGTAATTGATCCGACCCAGGTAAATAACAAAAAACCTTAACACCGCGATGTAGGTTTTTTCATACAAGCTACAATGCAGCGCCATCTATCGGCAGCTGGAGTAACAACAAATAAATATGAAGCAAAACTTATTACTATTACTTATTTACACAATAATATTAAATTGTAACACCTAGACTAAGACAAATAGCATAGTCATACGCACAATATTATGTATGTCGTGTGTGGTGATCGAACTCGCAACCTCTGCTCATACGATATTAGGAAACAGTGAAAAAGGGCTTTTTGTCATGTTTTTCTGGCAAGTATAAATGAGCAACACTCCACTAGGGTAGGTAAAGGCTCGGTAGCTCAGTGGTTGGAGTAGTGGGCCGGATTCCCGAAGGTCGTGGGTTCGAGTTCCATCTGAGAATTCACTTGTCACCGAATAGACTTTTTCCAATATTTTTCTATAAAAAAATTATCATAACTGTACCAGGGGTTTATTTAGTCCATCAAATCTTTGTAACTTCCGTCTTTTTGTGTGAAAGTTAAACTACACTTGCCAGCAAATAAATCGAGCCACTGCGTTAATTTTTTAAAACTTGTAAACATTTGTACGTCGATGTATGAGTCAAATGCTCGACTTGCGAATAAAAGTCCCAAAAACTCAAGAAAACTTTCAGTTTTGTGCAAAGTAAGAAAAACAAATTCACTCAATCCAGTTTCCTACAACTTTATATTGAATGAAAATTAAACATTTGTTTTTCTTACTTTGCGCAAAACTGAGTTTTCTTGAATATTTATGACTTTTATTCACAAGACGAGAATTCGACTCATACATCGACGTACAAATGTTTACATAACTGTTTATACGTTTTGAATAATGAGACTGTGTAAGTGATTATGATTGTATCAAAATAACGCAGTGACTCGATTTATTTGCTACAAGTGTAGTTTAACTTTCACATAAAAAGATGGAAGTTATAAAGATATGATGGACTAAATAAATCAATAATTTAAAGCAATTCTTAATCTTTATTTAGCTAAATAAGTGATTATGTTATTGTTATTATTGTAATCCATGTTTGTTTTTATTTTTTTGCATGCCCTGTCTGGGTGAATGTGTATCGCACTCTTTAATGTCATGTCAACTTCAATGTACCACATTTTAGTGAAATAAATATATTCTTATTACTATTCTAAACCCCTGGTACAGTTATGATATTTGGAAAATTCAATTCGGTGACAAGTGAATTCTCAGATGGAACTCGAACCCACGAACTTCGGGAATCCGGCCCACTACAAGTATATATTACAATGCTTGAATAAATAAACAGCCATTACAAATAATATAGCTGTATGTAAGCTAAATGCAGTCAGAGTTCCTGGTACATTGCACTCTATCGTCTTAGGAATAAGGAAACTGTAACGGTTTTCTTAAAATCGCAGTTGAAATAAGAATAAGCCGAGAAACATGATTTAGAATATTTTTTTACACGTAATGATGGATGGAAAGAACGCTTGCGGGTATTTTAATTTGGTCTCAGATAAAAAATAAAATGTGGAGCGCTTAGTCGTGTTGTGACGGTGTAATGAATATTGTTTTGTTTTTAAAACACTCTTTGATTTACACGAGATTGAGGTCGTTATTCAGAATTTTTTTTTTCAGGATGGGAATAAGTTTCAAAACACTTCAATCTCGGCTTTAATCACTTCAATTTTCGGATTTTGTATTATTCTTGTTAACTTTTCGATAAAATACATACTTTTCTAAAGAAATTACTTTAACGTAATAATTAGTGTAAAAAGAAAAACCTATAATATGACACTTTGGTGAGAGAAAAGAACTTCAACATTCTGTTTGAGAAAGAAAAGCTTTTTTGCATTGTGAAAATTTTTAGAAAAGTGCAAGCCAAGAATTCAATCTTGAACTGTAAAAGAGGGAAATCAATGAGAAAAATTACATTTTATAAAGTGGATTTATTATGGATAATGAAACCATCTAATAGCCCGCCCGCCCAATTCACGCCGCAGCGGTACGCCCTCCATCCGTCTATAAGGGGCACAAATTAGTGACATTTAAAAGAGCAGCGATCTTAGTGCAACAAGTAACCGCCCGCCTAGAGAGCGGGGCGGGCGGGCGGCAGTACCGCCGCGACCATGGCCACGAACGGACGTACGAAGCGTTCGCAGTCGATATGTGCACCGGCTTCCGCGAGCATGGAGGCGCTCGCGGCGCCAATGGAGACGACGCCGGCGCCGCGCCGCCGGCCCGCCGCGCGCTCGCAGTCGGCCCGCATCACCGGCGGCCGCTCCGTCCGGCAGCGCCGCCAGCAACAGCAGCAGCAGCTCGACCGCGAGACCAGGGCCCGCTACAGCTCCGAGCCTCGCCTGGCGGAGGTCGAGACCCCTCCCCAGGTGCGGCGGCAGGCCTCCGCCCGCCGCCGGCCCCCACCTGGCCAGCACAACCAGCCCCGCCGCTCCAACGCCTTCCTGGACGTGCCCCGCTCCGCGCCCCAACCCGACGAGGAGCCGGACGAGGACTCCTACCGACTCCGCACCTTCAACATCACGCAGAAAGGAGGTCAGTCCCCGTTCGTTCACCTCCGATATTTGAGAAACTTTTCGGCGAAACTTGGCAGACGTTCGCGTGCGCCGCGATGAGGTTTTAAGTGTCGATTCTGGATTTCTGCGTAAGCGGAGACGCAGATCGAAAAACACGGTTATATAGGATCGTGATCGTTAAAAGCTTTCTGCGCTATCGTGAATCATGTCGGAGCGCAGCGTTTACGAGGCCACCATAAATCAGGCACGATACGGTTCGGATTTACTTTTGAGGTAAAAATAACCCGAACGATGCGGTCTCCGGCGTCCTTTGCGAAGTTCGCGAGGCGTGTCGAAGTTTACAATAAAGTTTTGAGTGAGCCGCGGAGCTGCGGAGCGGAAAAATCGAGTTGGCGTCCGAGTGTGTCGTAGTCGAGGGGATACAGTTGGGTGTTTTCCGATCTTCCGAGCGTCGGTGTTTATCAAAATGGCGGGCGTAAACAAAGCCCGGTCGCATCTGTTTAGCATAATGCACGTGATAGACGCCTTCTTCCGCTGTCTAGATAAAGCGGCACCCTCATTCAGACACTTTGCTTGGTGAGGCCGTTTGCTTGTTACAAAGTTTGTGTAGTTGGTTCGTGGAAAATTTCTTATTCAACCAGCCAATTGCAATTTTACTCAATACACAATTATTATTTAACGAATACCAATAGTAACAAACCCAAATATTTTAAAGAAACTTGTAACTCTCTTGTAAACAAACAAATATAATTACCTACTATCTATTTTTGTACTTACTCATTCAAAAGTTCCCTGCATGGCCATTTTCCCAACGCTTCTGCAACAAAAAACCGTAGAAATCACACCAACTCAGTCTCATTATTCCCCTCAAACCGTTATATTGTATCGTATTTTTTCCCCAAATGTGGGTAATGAGTTTTGTAAAAGGGTTTCATATGTTTTCTATATCTACGCGGCCCAAATAAGTCAGCGTTAACTCGCCCAATGAGAGATTTCATCTTTCTATTACGGTCGTATAGTGAAAATATGGGCTAAAGAAAAGAAGAGCCTTTATTTATTGTAAAGAGCGAGGGAATTCAGAGTAAAATAGATATTTCTGTAATATGAATTTATTTTCAGTAGTTCTGATAACTGAAGTTGGAACTGCGTGTCTTTTAAATAAAAAATTGTAGACTTTTAAACAAAAACTGTAGATATGAACGGATGTAAAATGTTCAGTGAAATAAATATAAATAATTTATTCAATAATCAAAACACAACAGTGTTAAAAACTTATAGCCTAGAATTTTTACCAAAAACTATAATTATATAATTATCCTGAACTAGGAATCATAAATAAAACAAAATAGAGACATTTTTTTCAATTATCTTTATTTGAAATTATTTATTTGATTTATTTAATTAAGTTACACAAAATTTAACAACATAGATGTATCAAATTAAACGAAACGCATTATATTTTGTATAAATGTTTCTTTCAATGGAAAGTATGCGCAAAAATCTAACTGAAACTGGAATAAATCAGTAAAAATAACCCTTTCCTTTTAAACATTTCTAGTAAATTGGCCATTTCATTAGTTTTCCGACTGACCAATAAACACTTAGAAATGCAGTGAAAAGTGCACGGGCTGCAAGAGCTTCGAAATAAAACTGTTCGGTATTTATTGAAAAGAAAAAAGTACAGTCAGCAGTGGCCCAATTCTCATGCAATCGAAACAAGTTCACATTTCTAAAAAGTTACAATTTGAATTTTCCTTCAAAAAAAAAACGAATATGTAACTTTTTTACGAATTTATGTATTTATGGTATACACAACAAATAAAATAACAACGTTCACTACAAAAGCAGCAAAGCAAGTTTTGAATTTCGAACAAAACCGACACCCAAATACTCGTACGACACACACAAAATCATGCTGTGCGAAAACATTTTAAAATAAATAAAAAAAACATAACTGCAATATTAGTTACCTCTAAGTACAGTAGAATTCGCATTAGAATAGAATAGAATAGAATAGAATTTATTTGCATAATATATTTATTTTCATAATACATTATTTGCATATTAGTTAAATAATAGTAGATTATACAATGGAAAAAATATCTTAAATTAAAAAAAACTTTTGTTCTCTTCACAATAATTTGCTACACAATAAATTTGGTTTTTACAATACATTAGTTATGATTACATTTTAAAATTATTGTGGAGACTGGTAAGGTAAGAAGCCCGTTTTACAAGTCATCAGGCCTCCACAACCGGAGCAATTTTTTATTTTTTTTATTCACGACGGGGAGACTCTTAGCCTTCATCATAGCTGATGTTAAGTATTGATAAGGCTGAAGATGGAAGCGAGCCTCTCCTGTAACCCTCAACCAATGAGAACCAACCAACTGGCTATCTTATCTCTAACTGCCGGTACACAACAACGCTGAAAACATTGTTGTTATGGGGACAGACTTAGATAAGATGATGGTAGCTAGCTAGGCGGACTTACAACAACCAAACCGAATACAATAAGTACCCCCGCTGGGAATCGAACCCGTGACCCCTGGGTCTGATACCGGTGGTTGTTACCACTAGACCACAGAGGCGGTAAAAAATCACAGTGTTGTATTATTAACAAAACCAAAAGAAAATGTACCACAAATTACCATTAATCAAACACCCTAAGTGAAACTTTAAATAAAAAAATATAGTAGAAAAAATAACATTTTGTCAATGTCACATTTTGACACACTTCACATTTGGAGTGAAGACGTCACAAAACTTCTGTCAAAAGACCAAGCTTACTTATGAGATTCGTACGAAATAGCATGGTAAGATTGAAACAATGTTACTTGATTGAAATTGTTGTGTTTAAGACTCATTTAATCGTTAATCTACCTACTTATTTGAAAAATGTATTAAAATTAATTAGTATTTCTGCTTAAACGAAATGGTCGTTCTTTGTTAAACGAATTTATATCTTTTCTAATTTAATTCTTAAAATTGAAATCTCTAACGAAGATAGTCGGAGAACTTTACGGTTGAAAAGGAGAAGATTTATTTTAAAAAGTAATAGAATATAGATCATTAATAGGTATTTATTGAATACTAAATATTTTCTATTACTTTATTACTTTATTAAATGCAATAAATTGGGTGATATTGTCAATGAATGTACAGAATTCACACACTTTGGAATTTCACAAAATGTCATCATGATTACGAGTTATGTAGCTGAATCACTTGCGTTACGGATATCAGAACCTACGCAGATAGGTAATCCGAATATATATTTTTTATATTAAATGGGCTTACTCTTGACCTCAATCTGGCCGAAGGGCATAGATGAGGTCTAGGATGGAGCGAGTTCACCCAGAAGAAGTTTCCTGTTGCAATTTGAAGAGGTTTTGGTTGTATGTGCTCGGGAAAACAGACGTTGGCAAGGCATTCGACTCCTTGGCTGTTCGCATTCGTTCGTAAGTTTGAAATGGAAACCAAGTATGGAAGGTATCCCGATGGAAAAAAAGGAGAAGGCTGAATGAGGTTATGCAGCTCAAATGCACATTCCCCAAAGTAAAGTCTGTAGGAAACCGACATACAAGCGACCTTACGGCGGCGGTGACACTAACTATGCAGGTTTTTAACCAGCTCCTGGTCCCCAAAAGTCGCCGGCTCTGCGTTCTACGGATTCGAGAGTAGCGAGTTGGTATTTAGCTGAGCTATCCCAGAGGTGGCTACAATACTCCATGCACGATCGGACTTGAGCTTTGTAAAGAGTAAGAAGAGTGAACTATAGTTTGACTCTGTTCAGAATGCCTTGCTTTTTTGCCTCACGAACCTCGGCAAGTCGGAGTCAGGGTAATAGGAGTCTTTTTCGCGTAGAAGAGACAGGCTGTGTTTTGGTGGCTTTGAATTGGACCAAATTATCGACGCCCCATTGAGAGACAACACTTACGGTCGCATTTGTCCACTACATCATGGCCTCTCTTAAAGACAGAATGACAGTCTTGTCATCGCTTGCAATGGACAGGTATCTCTCTGTAACTGTACTGTCGTCTGCGTACCTAACAATGCCTGTCCGAAGGAGGCCTTTGATGGGCAGCAAGAAAAGAGTCGCAGAGAGAACGGACCCCTGGGGAACTCCGGCAGTAATAGCCGTTGGGTCTGAAGAGCTGCCATCGACGTCCATGCTGATAGACCGTTCGCTCAGGAAATCGGGGATCCAGAAATCCAGTAGGGATGCCGTATCTGGAAGCTTGCTCAGCCGACTAGCGTGCACCGCTGAGGCTTTACTATGTCTCTCAATGGCCTCACCCCAGCAATGCGTGGCGTATACATACGAGCAGGACCCCGGTGGATCGATCTTTACGAAAACCGCAAAAAAAAAAAATTATGGTCGCTCGGGACGTCGTTATGCTCGAGATACGCAAGCATTTTTTTATTAAGAACCCTTTCCATGAATTTACAAATTATAGAGGTGATGGCGATTGGTTTATAATTACAGGGGTCGTCACGATCCATGTAATTAAAGTCAAAGTCAAAGTCAATATCATTTATTCAGTCTAGGCTGTTACAAGCACTTATGAACGTCAAAGAAGCTACGCCATCGGTTCACAAACCCTACGGCGGGAGACCTTGTAACGAGAAGAACCGGCAAGAAACTCGTCAAGGGCTGTTTTTTTCTCCCTGTTTTATTTCATACAGAGTCGTCAAATTGAAAAGTGACCTTAACATATCAGTAAGGTCAATTTCCATCACAAAAGGAAAATACTAATTAAAATATTACATTTTATGGTTATTGTAAACGTAAACAATTTTTAACAGGCAAAGAAAGACTTGTCTATCATACATTACAACATTTCCCGCACCACAAGACTACTACACTGCAAGTTGTGAGGTACATATAGGTCAGTATCAATTTATTTTAGATAAAAATATTTAGGCTTTAAGCACAGCATTAAGATAAGCAGACTGAGGTAGACCCATTTCCGCTGGCGGCACCCGTTCACGAGCATGACGCATGAACCAGCCATCAATATCTATCTATCATTAGATATTATAATATAGAAAAATTCATATTATAATATAGAAAAACCCATAACTGGGATTAAACCCATAACCTTAGTAGACTGGGTCTTAGTAGACATGTTTACTGTAACATAACAAACATACGCGGACAGATTCACAAACGCATACATACTTGCTCGCGCACACCACACATACACACTTACTCACACTAGCAACTAGCAAAACCTTAATAAACATCACTTCAACATATTTTCTCTTTCTCCTGTTTATTGTAATCCAAATGTGTTGTTCAGTCAAATTACTTGTATAAAATAGCTCGAGGATGTGGGAGCCTGATGACCTGTAACACAGGTAAAAAATGTTGTTATCTAATCTCTAATTTTTTTTTGTATTTTTTCTTCTTTTTTACTGTCATTTTTTAGTTCATAATTTTTGTTCTATTTAGTTTATTACCAATTATGTAGTCACTAACTGATTGCAAGTTCATAGTCAATGCTGTGCATTCTTGTAATTGGGCATAGATATAAGCTGTATAAACCTTGGATAATTTTCTTTAACGTTTTTCTATCTGTTGCCTGTAAGTGTGCCATAAATAAATAAATAAATAAATATACCTAGCTCAGGCATCAGTCTCACAGAAACTGTTATTTTAACATCATGTTCCTATATAATTTAGATTTTGTAAGTTTGTGATGAGAAAATAAAAGCCTTATTTACTATGTCTGCGCCATCATAGGGTTGCCAGACCCAAAAATTGGAAAGCCTGACACATATTCATAATTTTGCCGGACATTTTGCTCTAAAAGTCTGACACTTTGTTTATGAAAAGCCGGACACCTGGCAACCCTCTGTCCGTTAGTCACAATGGCGTCTTTCTTCGTCTGCAGAAGACAGTTTTAAATCCGCATCAAATTGAATATAAACATTGAACTTCATTCATATGGAATATGTCCTGTTTTCGATTCCTTCGTTTTTTCTGAAACAACAACAGTTTTTTATGGTATTATTGCTATGATTGGTGGGTATCGCCATGTTTTATTTCAATCGTTAATACAGCAAAAAAACAAAATTAACGGGTCTGATGGCGCAGTGGTACGATAATACCTATTGTGTCAGGGGTTGTTCGTTCGACCCCACATGGGACAACCATACGATTTACAATAATAATGATAATTATCTAGTTTCATAATTATATTGTTTCGGAAAATATATTTTTCCGATTACTATTTTTATAAATATTGACGCTGTATTTACGATTAGGTAAAGCTTAAATAAAAAAAAAACATATTTTTGTTTTAATTAATAAAACGTGTATTGAAGAAAATGGAAAAAATATTTTTCTATTAATTAACGAAGCTTACGTCTGTGTAACTTTTCCCGTTGAAAAGGGAATACTTACATTTATGGCCCGCGCAGACGATGGACATGGAAGGACTTTTTGTCCGCGACACGACCTTATTACTAAGAACATAAAGTTGAATAAATAACGAGGACTATCGCGTACTTTTCGCGGATATACGCGGTCTAAGTTGAATCTTATTTGGTTAACAATAAAGACGTGTCGCGGACAAAATGTCCTCCGTTATCCGTCGTCTGCGCTAGCTCTTAGGTTTTCTGAGGGCGTGAAATATAAATAAGAAAAACTGTGAAACTAATTGGTTCCGATGGTCATTTAAAAGATTTTGCACAGTAAAGCTTTTACTAATCTTGATACTAACTAATATTATAAATGCGAAGGTGTTGTTAGTCCTTCTTTCACGCCCTAAGCGACCAATCGACGTGAAACCGCGGATGGAAGCCAGTAAAATATAATAAATCATACTTAACCAAGGTAATTATCATTAATATTTTTTTTTGTTGATACTACGTAACAGATAATACATTCTTTTTTGTAAATACAAAAATAGTATACATTGTAATCCCTAACCATTGCGCCACCGAGCTCCTCCTATCTATTATTCTTTGGTAACAATAAAAAAGGATATAAAAACTACCAAGTGATATTTACATACCAATATGAAGTCCAACATATAAGTCCATCTATGTGATACATTTACGGGATCCTTTACGGGATCCCGTAAAGGATCCCGTCAGGGCGACATGAGACTAGTTGCTTTTTTCTAGTATATTTTCTTGTTTAAAATGTATCACATAAAAATAGCATTGTAAAATGCAAAATTAAAAAGTTATAAGTCCATCTATATTAATAGTATAAAGAGGAAAGATTTGATTGTTTGTTTGTTTGCATTGAAAAAGGCTCGGAAACTACGTAACGGATTTGGATGAAATTTGGTACACAGATAGTAGATAGCCTGGCTATTAACTTTTTATCCCAATATTCCCACGGGAACGGTAGCCGCGCGGGTAGAAACCACAAGCGGCCGCTAGTATTTTTTAAAGATTATGGCATTATCCCATACGGAAATTGTTGCATTTCAGGATATTGGTAACACATGAACAAGTGTGCGATACCCTTTACATCCATCAAAAGGTTCCCAGTTTACCGACCAAGACAGTCGTAAACCGCTGAATGGATTAACTAAGTAAATTATGTGAAAGGTTCTCATTGAGTGAACAGGAAAGAGCTCCTGTATTCAATTAAATTAACTCATCCAATCTGTCTTGGAATCGAATCGATTTAATTTGTAAAAAGATCAATCAACCGCTTTTTGTAGAAAGATCAATCAAGAATCAATTGCCTCTATGGTCTGGTACAACGGTATCAGACTCAAACGGAGGACGGAGTCCCAGGGGGACATATTGTAAGTATTCGGTTTGCTCTGTGGTAGGACTTGTTCTAAGTCCGTCTGGCTAGCTACCATTAATTTATCTAAGTTTGTCGCCTTAGCAACAATGTTTTCAGCGTTGTTTGGTCTGGTGACTGAGTTATTCGTCAACAGGCGAGCGTGAAACTCGGTTGGCACCTTCCGTTTTCAACTTTTTTTGACGTCAATTCGCGCGCTTTGTTTAGTCAAGTAACATTGTAGCTCTCTGTCTATAAATAAGCGAGTTGACTACAAAAAAAAGGTACTTGCCAACTCGCGTGCACTTTCGAGTTTAACACGCGCCAGTTGACGAATAAGACTAAAAATAGCAACTCTGATCCGTCATTAAAATTCCCACATAGGTATGGGCGTCCTTACGTTTTTGAAGAATTTATTTTCTTATTACGATATCAGAAACTGTTCATAAAACAGATCCGAGGAAAGTTAAGCGTCGAAAGGTTGCCTAAACTAGTCTGTAAAGGACTTTGAATAAAATATACTACCTACTGTCGGAGAAAGAAATAGTGGCTTGAGACGAATAAATCTATCGCTTAAATCATGGTTAATAGAAATAATGCTGAGTAAATCTATACTAATATTATAAAGCTGAAGAGTTTGTTTGTTTGAACGCGCTAATCTCAGGAACTACTGGACCGATTTAGAAAATTCTTAGACCATTAGAAAGCTACATTTCTCCCGAGTAACATAGGCTATATTTTATCCCGATATTCCCACGGGAGGATCCGCTAGTCGTCGGTAAATCAAACTCCATTATCATCAGCCAATATATTGTCCCCACTGGCTACTGGCCTTTCTTATGGATGGATAAGTAAGTAAAGTACCATTGTAGATAGAACTCGTCTTTGAAGAATTAGTAGGTAGCAAACTTCGTACTTTTTTAATAGGATGGACGAAGACGTTAAAGCCATACTGCCAGTTCTTGACTTGACTTTAAGGAAACATATTTTTTTATTTAAAAGTAAGCAGACCAGAAATCAAAGAGTTATTAAAATATACTTATCACACCTGGGAATATCTTAAACTAAAAAATGAAATATTTGAATGCAGTGCTAGTCTCTTTGAAAATAAAATAATGTTTCCGTATGGCAAAATTTCTTATCTACAATATTAAACGTACAATTCCCCTCCATGTGGCATAGTCATTGGACACCCTGTATATCAAGAAGAAGTATATAGGCGAAGTTACGAAATTAGTCAGCCATAACCACTCCCCATAAAATGCCAAGCTGTGACAATCGTCGTTTTACGACACGTAAAGAATGTTCGCGTTCACGCGATACAAAACAATTGTATTGACATGATATATTATGTTTTCACCTCTACAGCACGAAAGGGGGGATTTTGGTACGTAAAAACCCGAAGCAAAAACGATTTTTTCAGCGATTATTTCAAACATCACAGTTTGAAATGTCTCGACGGCGCAGAAAAGGTAGAAAACAGCGTCGAAAAGAGAATTTAACTCGAAAATTTCGGTTTGTCCTAAGGTATAAGTCTCGGTAGCTCAATGGTTAGAGCATTGAGCCAGAGCCCAAAGGTTGCGGGTTGGAGTCCCGTCTGAGCGATATGGAGACAAGTATTTTTTTTTTATAGTAGCCACCTATCCTAATATAAGTCACATAATAAATATTGCTTATGCTGATTAAACCCATTTCACTAACTCAACTTCGTAGATAGTTTTAGAAACTGTCTAGTGGTAAACTTTCAAAGATTCAGTCTCAAATGTCACTTCAAAAGTGAGACTTTTGAACTCTCTCGTCTCAGATGCCAACCTCTTTACTCCGTTTCCGGGCCAAGAAACCGAATATACAACAAGCAACCCCAAACATTTCCTTACAATATGTATTCGTAATCCAATTCCGCTGAATTCGGGTACGAGGAGTTCACAGGACCTCGGATAAAGGGAAATTATGGAATCAATTTGAACTCGCTAAACTATGCCGAGTTGACGGGGGGTACGGATTTTACGGTTAGGTCACTTACAAACGGGTCAATGAACTTATGTTTTTAGTTACCGAAGACCCTTACTTACTTAAGATCATTTTTTGGCTTTAGATTTTGTGAGACCAGTATTGCGCGACACTGACCGCATTATTGGTAGCGCTATACAGGTCTTCGCGTGTGCAGGTTGATGGACACGCAGGGCAAGACAAAAGGTGTGCCATAGTCTGTGGGGAAGTCCCATACTCGCAGGTGTTGTCGGAGCCATAACCCCATCGGCACATTTTTTCTTTGCTGCGGCCGACCTGGGTCCGGAGTCTGTTTAATGACCTCCAAGTCGGCCATGGGAGATAATGGCCCGGTGGTAAGCTCTCTGCGAGTGTGGAGAAAGTTGAGAAAGTTTTAGATTTAGGTGTTTAAGTATTTATTAGCGGAAAAAAACATAGAATGTGCAAGCTGCTAGATTTTCAGCCTAATAGTAAAAGCTTGCAGAAGAACTCTTTTGCCAGTATTGTTTCAATCTTACCATGCTATTTCGTACTAGGTACGTTGTAATGTATGACAGATAAGTTTTTCTTTGCCAGTTGAAAATCGTTTACGGTTACAATAACCATAAAATGTAATTTTATAATTAGTATTTTCTTTTTGTGATGGACATCGACTTTACTGATATGTTAAGGTCACTTTTCAATTTGACGACTCTCTTTGAAATAAAACAGGGAGAAAAACAGACCTTGACGGGTTTCCTGGTGGTTCTTCTCGATACAAGGTCTCCCGCCATAGGGTTTGTGAACTGATGGCGTAGCTTCTTTGACGTTCATAAGTGCTGGCCTAGACTAAATAAATGAATTTTGAATTTGACTACGAATCTCTTAAATTAAGCTTGTTTTTGACCGAAGTTTTGTGACGTCTTTGCTCAATCAACGTCTCCGAAGTGTGAAGTGAGTCAAAATGTGATAACTTTAATAAAATCAAAACGCAGATAAAACGCTTTTATGACATGATGGTTTCTAACTGATGATGGTAGGCCCGCAGGGCATAGGTATTCGAAATCTATGAAATAGGTATTTACCTATGTAATTGCCGTTTTTGTTACACTTTTAGATAACCTCGCTACTTCTGTGATTAAAAGGTACATCTATTGCTTGATTTTATATTAAATTATGATTATAATGATCAAGAATATTTAATCTTATGATTATTTTGGTTTCTTAAACGATAAAAAATACCTAGAAAGGTACTCCTTTTCTGTTAGCAAAATTTACTACTTTATGTAAGTAATATAATATTATATAAATTATTCATATTTTTTAAAGAAAAATATAGCTTTATATTGCTTAGTCTTCAAACAATGCTTGTACATAGAAAAATTGTGGCATTAGCACTTGCACTTGGTAGTAACTACAACAAAAACTGTTAGTATGGAAAACGACCTTATTTGAAAATCCGTATACAAATCGGCAATTTTATAGGTAAAGACCTAATATTAAAGGAGATAGTCTGTCACTATTGTTTCTGGACAACATTAAATGCCAAATGTGGCAATTAACCGCCTCTATGGTCTAATGGTACAACCACCGGTATCAGACCCAGGCCGTCTGGCTAGCTACCACCACCTTATCTAAGCCTTACGCCATAAGAACAATGTTTTCAGCATTATTGTTTTCCGGCAGTTTGAGATAAGATAGCCAGTTCCTCAGTGACTGAGGATTCCGGGAGAGGCTCGCTTCCATCTTCAGCCTTATCAATACTTACCATAAGGTATGATGAAGGCTAAGAATCTCACCGCCGTTAATAAAAAATAAAAAACGTTTAGGTGTGTCTATGAGAGTCATGTTTATACATTTTTTACACTTTCTCCGGATAGTTCCTCCCTTGGTTAAGCTCTGGAAGGAGAAATATCCCATAGACTCATTTACTAAGCAGGCTGAGCGACTCCCCCCTGGTCATGATCTACGCTGGGCAACTTGGAAGTCCTTAAATAGGTTGCGGACCCAAGTTAGCCGAAGTAGGGAAAATATGCGCAGGTGGGCTTACAGCACGGAGAGCGCGTGTCTATGTGGTATTTCTCCCCAGACCATGGTACATCTTTTGTCATGCCCTGCGTGTTATTGCACCTATATACGGGAGGACCTTTACAAGGCCACAAACAGTGCCGTTTCGGTGGCAAAATTTTGGTCCTCACAAGTATAGCCAGACTCGACAGGCTAAGAAGAAGAAGATACATTTTTAACCGACTTCAAAAAAGGAGGAGGTTCTCAATTCGGTTGGTATAATTTTTATATTTTTTTATGTATGTAAAGTACACCGAGATTTTTGAACCGATTTCCGTGATTCTTTTTTTGTTCGATGCAGAATAGTTGCCTATTGGTCCCATAAAAATTTGGTTTTTACCACCAGTACTTTTTATGTTTTGAGCATTTTTATATATTTAATTTCATATTTGTTACACTAAAAAGCAAAAAATAAACCTTTTGGAGTCGGTGCAAGCCAAGGCAAGAAAAATAAAATAGTAGGACCGCAAAGTAGAATGCTTTGGCTGGCACCGACTCCAAAAGGTTTATTTTTTGCTTTTTATTGTATTGAAGTCAATTTTCATTTTTTTTATAAAAAGTTTTATTAATCTCAAACTACTTCTTCCATTGCTGATCCCGTAAACGATATTTTGTGAAGGTATGTGTATCGCATCTATAACAATAGGTATACGTAATGTAGTAAATACTTTGTTGTGACATTTTCTTCGAAGTAAACAGTAATCATTCGGTATTGTCAAAGCACATCAAACGGGGCACGGATCGCTCTGATCCTCGCAATCAATTATGCAAAGCTGATGCCAGTTCGATGCCTCAAGATACTCGTACTTCGCTGTCATTTCTATCAATTTTCTCTGTTGTCAATTCCTAATGATACACATTTATTACTTTTGTGAAAAAATTGGCAGAAAAATTTGAGTAGGCTTTGAAAACAGCTGAAATTAATTTTTTTATGAATGACGATGAGACTCTTAGCCTTCATAATAATGATATGATAAGACTGATGTTAAGTATTGATAAGGCTGAAGATGGAAGCGAGCCTCTCCGGGAATGCTCAGCCACTGAGGGGTTGATATTATATGCGCGCTCTTGATTTTTTGTCCATTGTTCTACTAAGTTAAACTTATTGACGAGTTTCCTGTCGGATTTTCTCGTTACAACGTGTACGATTTCACAAACTGATGAATATTTTTATGATTGGTCTTCTTTTTAGTACAAAGCAATCATAAATAACGTTCATAAATGCTTGTAGCAGCTTAAATTGAATAAATTAGTTTTATTTTATTTTTTCAATTAAATTCGCAATAGGACAAATGTAACCGAGAATTTAAAATTCTACTTAGATATTCAAACAAGCATATAAATGTTCCTCTCTGAAGCGCACACTTCAAGTGTTTATCCCGACAACATGTTGTCATACATTCGAACATTGAAAAAATTATCTTAAACAGCTATATAAAAAGTATAATATCAAATGACATCTTTTCACAACCCCCCTTCCGTAGGTTGGTTGGGCCCAGGCTCAGTGGCAGCTGTGCCCGCTGAGTGAGGCTGAATGGGCCCGTTCTGTTACGCTTATGAAACCACCACCTGCTACATGCTCTCGAGTGTACTTTGTAAGAAAATGCTCGAGCGAACGCGGTTTTAACCCACTAATATTATTTATTATGTGTAATTTGGATGTTTTGATGTTTGTTGCTCAATCACACAAAAACGGTTGAACAATAAAAGTTCAATAAAATTTGGCACACATTCGTTTATAGACTGGATTACAATATAGGATACATTTTATCCCATTACTCCCCCAAAGTACCACGCTGGTAAAACCGCGGGCGGAAGCTAGTACCTATATCGTGAAAGTTGCGACTCACGCACACAACGCCTTCACGCCGCACTCGCACATTGAAAAAATAATCTTAAACAAATGAGATAGCTATCCATAACCCCTCTTCCGTCGGTTGGTTGGGCCCAGGCTCAGTGGCAGCTGTGCCCGCTGAGGCTGAATGGGCCCGTTCTGTTTTTTAATTCTTATGAAACTGCTACACTCTAAATGCTCTAAACTGTACTCTGTAAGAAAATGCTTGAAGGAACGCGGTTCTAACCTAAATATTATAAATGTGAATGTATGATTTTGTAATTTTTGCATTTTTCAATGCTATTTTTATACTTATGGTAAATTTTAAATAGAAAAATATTGGAAAAAGTAACTCGGCCACAAGTGAATTCTCAGACGGGAATCTTCTCGGTAGTTCAGCGGTTAGAGCATTGGACCGGATTTCCCAAGGTCGCGGGTTCGATTCCCGTCTGAGAATTCACTTGTGGCCGAGTTACTTTTTCCAATATTTTTCTATTTAAAATTTACCATAAATGTGAATGTTTCGAGGATTTGATGTCTGTTACTCAATCACGCAAAAACGGCTGAACAAATTTGGATGATATTTAACACACATATAGTCTGGATACATTTTACCCCGTTGTTTCTCCGATAACAGCTGAAACCACTCGCGTGATTACTTGTTAGAAATAAATGAAAATAAGTATAGATGGCACATACAAGAAGTCAATAATTTAATAGAAATTCTTTTACATCAAATACTCGAAATGATGATATCGAAATCACGCAATCGAAATATCTGTACCTACACACCCACTAGAAACTGGTTTTTCATAGTTGATCAGGTATCGTACTTTTGCGTTTTCCCGTGGAAATAGAATTACTCATTCGTGAGGAACCAGCCGGTTTTACCGGAATCAAATTGTGTTTGCAACTTCGGCGATACAAAATGAATCGTATATTGGGAAAAATCGTTTGTAGCTTACTGAACTATAAAATAAAAAGTAAAAATACATAAAAACATCATTAATTAACGCACTAAATTCCCTGCTTCTTTATAATGATTTGTTTTTCGAACTTTATAGCCAACAAAAAGTATTAAAAACAAATGGACCTGCGGTTCGAATGGAGTTTGCGTTAGCAACATTGTTGTGTTTAAACTACATCAAAATTAAATACTTGTCTTATTTTGTAATTCCTGAAAATACCTACGTAGGCAATGGAAAGAAATAGCACTGATTACAAAACAGTCTGTAGTGAGTGTCATAGACCACGATAATATTAGATGAATTAATATCTGTTTGCATTTCAAATTAATTAAATTGTTTACTTATATACGTATTCGTGACGCCCAAGTCTCATTAATACGAGCATATGAAAATATGTATAAGGTAAACTTAATAATATTTATAACATATTTGCTCGTAAAGGGTCTCTTATTACACCAATTCCAATATCGTAATGTATCTCATTACGCACTTGTGCGGTAATGTAATGTAAAACGCACAAGATGCTCCGTTTAAAAGGAACGGTACTTTTTAACCGACTTCAAAAAAGGAGGAGGTTCTCAATTCAGTTGGTATTAATTTTTTTTATTTTTTTTTATGTATGTACACTGATTACGCCGATATTATTAAACCGATTTCCGTGACTCTTTTTTTGTTCGATGCAGAATAGTTGCCAATTGGTCCCATAAAAATTTGGTTTAGATGGCCCAGTACTTTTTATGTTTTGAGCATTTTTATATATTTCATTTCATATTTGTTACTTGGATGACATGATATTATCTACCTTTAACAACAGTGTAATAAAAACTTTTTATAAAAAATATTTTCTGACATAAAAACTCTTTGCTAAGATTTTAATAAAAACGTTTTATAAAAAAAATGAAAACCGACTTCAAAACACTAAAAAGCAAAAAATAAACCTTTTGGAGTCGGTGCCAGCCGAAAATAAAATCTTAGCAAAGAGTTTTTATGTCAGAAAAGAGGTTAACATTTTATGAATAAAATTAATATTTTCCTATTTAAAATTTACCATAAATAAAATTAACTTTGGGAGATAAGATATAATAAATAAACATTTAATTCTATAATTTAATTAATTATGACAATAAATTACAACCATTTGTAACAAAAACACAAAAAAAAAATTTACTTTAATAGTAATACTGGCTGTTTTTTATGCCTTTGCCTTAAAAAAGCTAATTTGTGAACAAGTCCTACTAATGACGAGGCAGTATGGTCTATGACCCTAGCCTGTTCTTAGGAACAAAAAAAAAAAAAAATTGTGAACAAGTTCCAAAATTATTCCGCGCGCTTTTTCTTTTCGCTGTATTGTTTTTATTTGAAAATGTCGTCAAGTAGTGATGACTTTATTAATTCGACACCGCCAGAAGTCCCAGAGGCAGCGAAAAAGGCTACTCTAAGCGTCTTGCCCGAAAAATCGACTGATAGATACTTACCAGCGTATAAAAAATTCATCAAACAACAAAATCATAAGCTGTGTTTTCATTTTCAGAAAGTGTGTTTTTAGCCTATTTCATGGAACTTTCTCAAAAATATAAGTCAAGCTCATTGTGGTGCAACTATTCAATGCTTAACACTATGAAAACAAAACATGGTAAGTATTGATAGTTTATTCGTTTAAGAAAGTCCGAGTTTTATTTATTTCCTCGCAAATATGTTATAAAACGTCGTATGACATACGTGCGCTTTGATAATTACAGCCTCTGCTTTCTTGTAGCCCTTGCCTCGGCTGTAATTTTCAACTTACCGCACTTATATCATAATGTACTGTTATTATACACCTATTGGCTTCCCTCGTTTTCACCCTCTTGGTTGCAATTCACGTAGGAATATCGGGTTAAAAATTTTAAATCCAGGCTTAAACCTATATCTATAAATTCATCCAAACCCGTTCACCCGTTTTTGCGTGATTGAGTAACAGACATCCAAACTGTCACATGTATAATATTACTAGCTTCTGCTTCTTCGTGTTTCCCGTTCCCGTGGGGATATTGGGATTAAGGCGGTACCCAGACTGAAAGTGGCGCCGCGTTGAATCTATCTATATATATAATACGGCAGTGAAGCCGCTTCTCCTCCTAAACTAAAAGTCGCACAATCAAGTGCAATACACCGTTAGAAAGGTATTTGTCTGAAGTGGTCGGATAAGTCGAGAAATTTAGCAAAAACTCAAATAAAAAAAATAAAAAGAAAACAAAAAAAAAACTTTTTTGAATGTTATTATGTGTTTTTTGCGCATTATGCGCACACGGGTTGCTAGTTTTATTTAATATCGTAATTCTAATACACAATTTTAATAAAACTTTTCGGGGAATTTTTAGAGCCCATAGTCTAGTATTTTTTATACGGTATCATTACATTCCCTCGTAGTCACTGCTAGAAGTAGATAGCAAAACTGCTAAAAGTGGCAGTTTTTGACACATTTGCTATCTACTTCTACGAATGACTATGACGAGATGTAGCGATACCTTCTAAAAATACAAGACAATGGGCTCTAAAAATTCCACGTAAAGTTTTATTAAAATTGTGAATTAGAATAACGATATTAAATAAAATTCAACGCGGCGCCACTTTCGGTCTGGGTACCCCCAAAAGTAGCCTTTGGTTCTCTCCGTCCTTTGAACTAACTCTATGCAAGGAATCCGAATCCAGCGCCGTGTGGTGACAGCCTAAGAAGTGTCACCACTCCCTTGCATGCCTGGGACGTCGTAAGAGGCTCGACGCATTGAAAACCTGTTCGAGAGAAGGAAAACTTGAAACAACCCTCTACCAATCCGTCTGGCCAGCGTGGTAGCAGTAGGCTAATAGCCTCCTATGAACGCCACAATTGGCGTGAGCTAGGAGAGGTCTATGTCCAGCAGTGGACGTCCACAGGCTGATGATGATGATGATGATGTCAAATTCATCCAAACCCGTTCAGACGTTTTTGCGTGATTGACTAACAAATATCCAAACTTTCACATGTATAATATTACTAGATTCTGCCTGCGGTTTCATACGCGTGTTTCCCGTTCCCGTGGGAATATTGGGATAAAAAGTAGCCATGCCAGTAATCAATTTGATTGGTTGCTTAGTTACGGCGTGAGTAAGGACAATCAAACTCACTTTAAGTACAATATTAATTAGGATAAGGGGTAGTAGGATATAAGTCTACAGCTAGTCTCTCAGACCTTTGAAATAACTTCCACGAATCCCAGCTTAAACTGGGGTAAGTTCGAAACCATCCAATCACTGGGCTTACACCATTCTGTAATTCAGACGGTGGGCCGGACGGTATTGTGCATTCAAGTGATTTCCATGCAAATCAGGCTCGGTTCCAATGTACGCCAGCATAGTCCAGAACTATAGTACCACTCGTTATTCTTGCTAACTAATTCGAACTTGTGACAAGGAAGTTGTATTGACAACAAGTTTTTCATTCCAACTGTTTACTTTGCCTATAATTAATTATCTCTATTATCATTAAAAGTATCAGCGACTTTCAAGTGTTTTGTTTACCTACTATTAAGTTATATAAATAAAAGGCCTATGCTCGTAGAGAGGTCCTTGATAGCAACTAGACATGACATATACAATACAATTTTTTTTTTGATCACGTAAGCACTTCTTTCATCTTTAATTTTTATTTTATTTTACTTAAGTAATTGATAATGAAAACTTACGAAATTGACATACATGAAAATATATATATATATATATATATATATATATATATATATATATATATATAATGTAACTAATTGTATCACGAAATGACTTGATTTGACTTATTGTATGTAAAAGTTATCAAGCAAATAAATGGCTTTAATAATAATAATAATCAATAAAAGTATCAGCGACTTTCAAGTGTTTTGTTTACCCACTATTAAGTTAAATTTCGTGTAGTTAGTAGAAATAAGAAATTCTGTGTAAAAAGTGGATGTGTGTAGGAAAGCGATTAGACAATATTAAACTACCTATATGTGACAGACGAATCTGCATGAAATAAAACAGGGAGAAGAAAAAGTCCTTGACGAGTTTCTTTCTGGTTCTTCTCGTTACAAGGTCTCCCGCGCCGTAGGGTTTGTGAACCGATGGCGTAGCTTCATTGACGTTCATAAGTAACGGACTTGACTGAATAATTAGTATGAACTTTGAGGAGAGGAAGAACAAGATCGTAAAGATTTGGAAAAATGGTGTCCCAATAATGATAAAAAAGAGATTTTGGATGACAGAGTGGAGTGGATATTAGGGCGTACTGCAGCAACCCCAAACAGAAATGGGATAAGTCCGGAAAATTTTGATTTTGATAATATTAGTTTTATGGATATTTGAGACGTTAATTTTATTATCTGTAAAGGTTTATGTGTGATTCAGGCTACTGCAATACTAGTCAAACTTCATAAATGAAAAAGTTATCTGTCTCTAACGACACTAAAAGTATTGATAAACTAGTTAAGCGAGTATATCGATAAATGGAGCAGATGAAAAAATGTTACTCGAAAAGATTGCGTTGCCGATAAATCACGAGGCGTTTAAAATCGATTTATCCGAATAAATGGCTGTCGAAAATCCTGTAAATATAAAAAAAAACCGGCACGGTAGTCAAATTCCTAACCATTAAAAGTTAAAAATATGTATTGAAAAGTTATTTGATCTCACTCATTGAATATTTTTTTCACTTTTCCTTCAATTTTTATACGAATCAGCTCAGTAAAATATTTAATTTTCAGCTGAAAATAAATTCAAAAAAAAAAATTCAAAATTCAATATCATTTATTCAGTCTAGGCTGTTACAAGCACTTATGAACGTCAAAGAAGCTACGCCATCGGTTCACAAACCCTACGGCGGGAGACCTTGTAACGAGAAGAACCGGCAAGAAACTCGTCAAGGGCTATTTTTTTCTCCCTGTTTTATTTCATACAGAGTCGTCAAATTGAAAAGTGAGCTTAACATATCAGTAAGGTCAATTTCCATCGATGACCACAATACGATGACAAATCAACGAATCACATTTACCTTTAACATGTTCATATCTGCTGACTCAGCGTTTTATTTCGTGAGCCATAAAGTTCATATCCGCGTGTGTGTTAGAGTTCTGGAACTCGTGAATTACTTTTTTGAGGTCGGTTACGTCATAATGCCACATTTGCAAGATGTCAAGAATTCAGACGAGAAACAAGAATAAGGCCCTCAAATTAAATTATTGTTCAAAAGAGCTGCTTACAACGTCTCTAATTACTTTTCTTGTCTTCTATTATAGAACTTGTAGACTGATTTGTATGTTTAAATTACATTTTTACTTTCCCATTTTAGTTAGTTTCTGCCAAATACGACAAAAGTAGTATTTCGCAGCAAGGTTGCTAAAAGATTACAAATACTTTTTTTTATTTTTACAATTACTTATTTATTTTTAAAGTGATTTGAACTTTTTTGTATAAGAAAGAAACAAAGAAACAAAATACATTTATGTATGTCTAGCCTCGTCCAAATATGAGACGGCATTTTGAAATTTATTCAAAATGACGTCATTCGAATATATAATGCCCTAATTGTCATGTTAGCTAGATAAAGTTTAAAATGAATAAGTCGATCCAAAGTATCGTCTTTGTACGTTTAACTCCAATTATGTCACTAACCCGAGACTTTTGGGAATAATATTATACAACATAATGATGTTGTATAATATTTTTTGTTTATCTTTACGTTCCCTATCTATATTTATAGGTATAGTCGTGAGGCGCGATTTTGAAAACAAAAATCAAAATGGCGGATCGGTGACTAGGCTAAAAGGTACAAACCCGATTTTTAGGCTCTATGTATTTTGATTAAACAGTATTGGAATAACGTTTACGGATTTTATATAAAAAAAAATAGGTGTGACCAGCATGTGGATGTGTAAAATCACACAGTGATTATAGAATAGAATAGAATAGAAAATATTTTATTAGTCTCCTAAACACAATGGAAATTAGCAAAAAGGTTACAAACAAAACATACAAAAAATATTAATTAATAAAACAGAAAGAAGAAAAAAAAAACGAAAAAACACATTATATCAGAGACTAATGAGGACCCTGCCTCAGCGATGTTGCTGTGCCGTCCAAAAAACTGCACAACACGCTGTTATTCTGGCAGGGCCTCGGGAGAGATTTGGTTACATCACAACGTATTCTATACAAAAAAATATTTAAAAAAAAATTAATAAACTATTTTTATACACTATATTACATCCATAGTGGTCTGTGGTACATGTCAATGTCATGAAAATGTGTATTTGATTGACTGATGTGAAATAAATAAGTAAGTGAAGTGAAGAAAAAGATGACCACGTCATTGTTCGTTTCCACATTGCCTTGCCACGTAGTCGCCACGTGTGGCCTGAGATTGAAGTTAGCAACCAACAGGGGAGACAAAGTTATAACCATTGCGATGTCGGTCTTGAAGAACAGTAGTGTATGTTTGACTTTTACCTTTGTGTATAAGCTTGTTGATTTAAGAGAAGTTGTTTGAAGTGTTTTTTAAAGGTATAGACTGATTATGTTAACGGTACTTTGAAATGAAATTTATTTTAAGGTACGCTTTAATACTTTTTTAAATGTTATTGTAAAAATCAATATATAGAAAGCGTCTAAATATTTAAAATAAAATCGTGTACTACTAGAACGGCATTTAATAATAATGTACTGGACCGGAAGTATCTACTGCCAACTTCGCGTGGTTAACCGGAAAATTTGCCGATATCAATCAAACACAATTTGACGTCACTTCCTTTCCACTTATTTAAACATTGCTCTCAGTCGGACAGTAAATAATGAGGTATGTAGATAAAATGTACCACTTTTCATTTAAATTACTGTTTATTAATAATAAAATAAATGAGGCGAAGGCCTGAATATGACAGAAATAAAATTTAATAATCTTCTAAATAATCCGTTACATTTAAATATTGGACATCATGATTTGTTTAGGTATCGTTTTATGAATTTCGGTGACATTTACAATACATCTTGTGTTACTTGCAAATATAATTATTGATAATAAAATAACTAAGAACTTGATATAACATTCATAAGTTTTTAAAAGCCGATTCTATCAGTTGCGTTGGAGAGGAACAAGTTTAATATTGTTTTTAAAAATCCCACTGGAGATGGAGTCCAGATTTATTATAATTGCAGGAAAACTTATTGTAGTAACTTCGTCCAAACTCTTTTATTTAGTCTAATGCCATCGGGCCCCACAGGACAGTTCATAATCGTCATCAACCATTTTATGAAAAGCTTTGGAGAATGGAAAATGATAGGATCCACCATGTTAGTGGGTATTAACGGTTGCAAATACAGTCGGGACCCAAGGGTCTTCCGAAGCAAGGAGGAGCTTGAGATAGTAACCTCCCAACTGTTCTTTTAACAAGTTTGCTTTCCGTGGCAACCTTTAATAAAGACAGCACCAATTCTTGTAACCACTGGCTGTAACTCCTAGCATTTAAGGTGTATGATCTTGTTGGTTTTCCAAATAAATAAATAGTAATAGTATTTTTTGGTAGGACTTGTAAGTCCGCCTGGCTAGCTACCACCATCTTATCTAAGTCTGCCGCCATAACAACAATATTTTCAGCATTGTTGTGTTCCGGCAATTAGAGATAAGATAGCCAGTTCCTCAGTGATTGAGGATTCCGGGAGAGGCTCGCTTCCATCTGCAGCCTTATCAATACTTAACATCAGGTATGATGAAGGCTAAGAGTCTCCCCGTCGTTAATAAAAAAATTTTAAAAAAAGTTAATGATTGGTCACCCATCCCGTGACCGGTCATTGCGAAAGTTGTTTTACCGCCAGAATCACTAAGTGTTTCGTAATAAAATTGAGTTTTAGTTACGACGTCAAGGGCCCTACCGCCATCTCTTACCGCAATATTGTTTCAATCTTATCATGCTATTTCGTTCTACGAATCTCTTAAGGTAAGCTTGTTTTTGGCGGAAATTTGTGACGTCTTCGCTCAATAATCGCCTCCAAAGTGCGATGTGTCAAAATGTGACAACTTCAATATAATTAAAACGCAAACAAAACGTTCTTATGGCATGATGGTTTCTAATAGATGATGGTAAGCCCGCAGGCTAATATTAAATCTTCTATTATAGACTGTTGTTACTAAATTACTCGAGCTGATATTTTCCTTTGTAGTAACATTACTTACAATCTAGCGTGTTGGAAGATATTAATTGCTTGCTTGTGTAATTAAGAGTTCAAGTGTGCCTATTATGTACCAAACTACAGTGTCAAAATAATGAAATTTCCTTGTCTTACATTGCTTTCTTCTTTCTTTTTTTCTTAACGTTTAAATATATAACAGTTTAAAATATGTAACAATGTAAGTAACTATATAAGCATATTATTAATTTTGCAAACAATATAAATTAAAAAAAAAAAATATGAAGTCTGTATGCTGTTTGTGCTAATTAGTTAATTTGTCGGTCAGTTTGTATCTTTCGAATAAAAATTAATATATACTATAGTTAATTTTAGATATGTTTATGATCAAGTTATCATGATCATATATTATATAAGCATGCATGTCAAATTAAAGAAAAAATTAAATACATTTGCCACTATTTAGATAATGTAGATTTTTACTACTAGTTTTCTTTATTTTATTCTATATAGCCTCTAAAAATGCCACGAAACTCTGTAATTGGCTTAAGAGTCTAATAATGATAAGTTACATTAATTGATTTTGTAAAAAAAAGCTGTTGAGTTTCTAAATAAATAAATAAATAAATACATGATGGAGTTTCTTACCGACACAAAAGATGGAGTTTTTCAATTCGGTTGGTATGTTTTTTTAATATTTCTTTTATGTATGTACAGTAGGGGAACTTCCCTGTTGACCAGTAGAGTTTTTATTGGAAGCTTTATTTAAAAAAGTATGTAATAGATTTACTGAAAACGATTATATTACAAATAACAGCCCGTTCAAAGGCACTTAATTTGAATAATAGATTATTACTATTTACTTATTATTATTCGAATAAACGGTTACGAAAAAACTCTACTGGTCAATAGTGAAGTTACCCGATTGTGCACCAAGTACGGCGAGATCAGGATCTTTTTTTATTTATTGTTCTCTCAAGAATACAGTGCTTACAAATTAAACAACGTCTGCCAAACTGTACAACAGTTTGTCGGCAGTAGCTCTCGTGGAAAGCCGAACATTATTGTATAAGTATGCATTGTAGTTCAATCTACGTGATTCTTTTTTTGTTCGAAGAGGAATAGTTGCCATTTGGTCTCATAAAATTTTGGTTTAGTTTGGAAGCAAAAAAATAAGCAACTGACTCCAAACCATAATGCTTATTTTTTGCTATTTAGTTTGTGCGGAATAATTGCGAGGTCAATTTTTCAATGTTAATAGGTTTATTTAATTCTTGCAGAATAATTAAAATATGAATAGGAAAGTACAGATCTCAAAGTTAATATAGGTTTAGTCTGTCGATTATGTTTTTGATGAGATTAAGCAATTTTCATAAAGTAAGATTAAAATTAATTTATAACTGAAATCTTATTAGCGTTAGTTGTAAGGCGGCAAATTTTTCCTCGGTAAATTAGCTACTTTATTTTTGGAGATAATTAAAAATTTATCAGCATTCATGATTCCAATTGTGCGATTTTTTATTTTAATAGACACTAAAGATTATAATTGGAATCTAAATTAATTTTCGTGGTCGTAATTATTAAAGCTAATTAATCACAAGTAAAATCATTTAAGTTCATTCATTTTATCTTGACTTTAAAAATAACATGTAACATTTTAAACACGCCATATTTTATTAAAAGAATGATTGCTACATATTGTGGGCAATAAAAACACCAAAAGAATAGTCTCTAAAAATTAACAGACTTTAACAAATAACAGCAAATATCAAAAACAAATATTATACAACATCACACAAAACGAAAGTCCTAAATAATTAGAATTATTGTATAAATATTTTTAGTTAAATTGGTAATGGAATTTCGTGTCTTTTTGTTTTTAAAAATGTTTATAAACTAGAACTGGTAAACGCGCTGTTGAGTTTCCGAATAAATCTAAATAATAAACACTAAACAAGGAAATATACTAGGAAAAAGCAACTTGTCTCACGTCGCCCTGACGAGATACGAACCCGCATCCTTGGGAATCCGGCCCAATGCACTAACCAATTATGTGTGGCCGCCGGTGTTGGCCACCATCGTTTCATCAATGAGAGATAAATATCCTCGCATTCGAAAGAAACATTTTTACAAATGTTTGATTATCGATTAAGATGAAACCCATCTAATTATAATTGATTTTGAATTTTACAATGCTATTTTTATGTGATAAATATTAAACAATAAAATATACTAGAAAAAAACAACTGACGGGATCCCGTCAGGGAGACGTGAGACAAGCTGCTTTTTTAAAGTTTCGTTTTTTATTTAGATACATTATAAAAAGTTATAATAAATCTAAATAAAATAAAAACTATGCAAATAGAGTTTAGCACTAGTGGCTGATAATTCAATACGGTACCCTATTCTAGTATTACAAACCCAAGGAGAAGAACGGGCGGCCGCGCGAGGTAAACAATAGAACCTTGGTTGGTGCCGCCACAAAATAGAAAACTTACCAGAGAGACCGGTCTCGCCATCGTCGATAAATTTACCTGGTTCAATAAGGTTGTTCTGTATTGGCTCGTCATCATCATCATCAACTTTGGATGACCGGGTCACTACTGGGGCACTGATCTCCCTTTTGAACGGATAAGGAGATGGGCCATGAATGACCCACCAAGCGGGCACAATGCGGATTGGTCAGTTCAACAATTGCAAATACAGTAGGGACCAATGGCTTATCGTGATATCTGAAGCTCAGAAGACCTTAAGGTCTGCGGCACTGAGCTAAGTATATTGAGTAAATAAAATAGATTATATTTGTTTCATGGAATTTTACATGGAATTCCTTTTGTTCCGATAATTTTGAAACTCTTCCCAAGTTTATTTTAATTCTGTTCGGCACTGCAACGTGCCATATACTTCCTTTGAATAATACCTTTTAAAGTCAGCTTTTAAGTGTCCTTATTTCGTTCGAAGGTGTCTTGAAATAGTTGAGTGATCTCTCTACTTACGCGGCCTCGCGTATTTTGTGTAACCGCCCTCGAAGCACAATGACCCGTGCTTATCTATTATCTGACGTGCATTGGCGCCGATAGAAAAGCTTTCGTTCAAGAGGACACGTTTAGACAGCGGTGGGTTATTAGCAGCTTGCCTTTGACTTCGCTCGCGTTGTTCGTTCGTTCGTTAGTTCTCCGTACAAAAATCACGTTCTTTTTGATATTATGATTTATTAGCTTCCGCCTGCGGTTTCTGCGTCGTGGTAAACGTTCCAGTAGAAATATCGGGATAAATGTAACCTATCCTACTCTCCGCACTTTCAACTAACTCTGCCAAATGCCAAAAATCAAGTCGAACTTAGGGCGTCAAGAAAGGTGAAACAAACACACTTTCGCATTTATAATATTATTATTTAGTTATTTATTATATAATATAATAAAAAAAAAAATTTGATTAATACTGACGACCTCCGTGGTAGAGTGGTACGTACACCGGTTTCAAGGTGTCGCCTACTCCGAGGCTACTTTACTACTTCGAATCCCGGTAGGGGCAAATGTTTATATGATGAATTCGAGTATTTGTACCTGAGCCATGGACGTTTATATATATTTGTACTCATAAAATCCAAAAAATAATCCTGCTTTAAACTGTTTTTCGTAATGTCAAAGTCAAAGTCAAAGATTTTTATTCAAATAGACTTATAGATAAGTGATTTCGAATCGTCAAATTTTTTTTTCTGCCAGCCATTCAGGACATCTTTTAACTGATAAGAAGAACGGCCGCAAGAAACTTATCAGCTTTAACAGAAGCAACAACATTTACAAAGGAACATGTCGTTGCCAAACACATATCTACAATCTTGAAACATATTTAATATAAGAGGAAAATTTTCTTATACTCAGTTATTAGAATATTTTCCTTTTATACAATTACAATAGTCATGTTTTATGTTAGCATCACTTCCATGCATTTTGGTCTTTCAAATAATCATCTACCTTGTAATAACCTTTGCTTAAGAGCGTTTTTTTAACATATATTTTAAATTTATGCAAAGGCAGCTCAATCACTTGTTGTGGAACTTTATTAAAAAAGGCTATGCCTTTCCCCAAAAGTCCCAGCGACTGCATTTTATATAATAATTTGCTCAGAGCCAGTTCAGTAAGTATTGATTCCATTCACGTACACAAATACAATATTATCATTATACTCGTAGCTACATTTAAAGCCAGCATTATTTTTACAAAGTGACATTGACATCCTGTCAAATCACTCTACTGAATTACCGGGACTACGGGACGTTGGCGGAATTTCTGTGGAAAACGAAAGACAAACAAAAAAAACGACTGTACATCATAAAATAAATGGTCCGAGCTCCATTTTCCCCTGTGTCGACCTCGAGAGCTCATAATGAAGACCAATAATCATCTTCGAGTAATCGAGTAACATACATAAATAAAAAATAACCTGAAAGATTGCAACTATAATTTTTTACGTATCAATGATATGTAAAGAATTATCCTCCAACTCCTAACCATTGAGGAGTTGTACCTTCCATCACCAGCTCATCATCATGAGACATAAACCATTTTCTTTCAGATAAAAAAAGAATTATAAAAATCTGTTAACAACTGGCGAAGTTATGGTAAAACATACATTTAAAAAAACCGTCGACTTGAAAACCTCCTCTTTTTTGAAGTCGGTTAAAAAACAACTTGTCCCATGTCACCCTGACGGGATTCGAACCCGCATCCTTGAGAGTCCGGCCCAATGCACTAGCCAATTATGCTACAGAGACCTATGAAGACACGTCGATTTTTTTTAGGATATTCCTCTCCTTCCTTCCATTCAATGAGAGGAATATCCTCGCATTCGATAGAAACATTTTTACAAATGTTTGACTATCGACAGCCATCTAATTCTAACTTTTTTTAAATTTTGCATTTTACATCAATGCTATTTTTATGTGATAAAATATTAAACAGAAAAATATACTACTGGCCGGACTCTCAATGATGCGGGTTCGAATCTCGTCAGGGCGACATGAGACAAGTTGCTTTTTTCTAGTATATTTTCTTGTTTAATATTTATTACATAAAAATAGCATGGTAAAATGCAAAATTAAAAAGTTATAAATAAATAGCTAAAGCCCCACATTCCTCTGTCTCGACCTCGAGAGCTCATAATGAAGACCGATAATCATTTGCGCGTAAATGTACACATTGCATGTAAATACTAAACATAGAAACGACAAAATGAACAAAACCGTTTCCTGCTGAAGCAATAACGGTTTTATGAAATACCCGAAATTGAACTTACTTTGATGTGATACGGTTGTTTGTGGATTGGGCTGCTGCTTCCGTCCATTTTTCGAGGGTTTATAGAGAAGAAATGTATTTTTGTAGGATTTATAAGTAGTGGATTTGTATGGGAGAGATCGCTTTGACCAATAAGACCACCTAACCTTTTTGTAACACCTAGGTTGAGAATTATTCTATTCATTGCATGTTTACATTACTAAAGTGTACTTTTGTTATTGTAATCCTATTAATCTTATAAATGGGAAAGTATGTATGTCGGTTTATTTGTTTGTTTGTTTGTTACTCTTTCACAACAAAACTACTGATCGGATTTGAATGAAATTTGGTATGTAGGGACTTCGAGTAGTGGACTTACACATAGCTTTTTATTCTGATACTAGCGGATACTCGCGGTTTTACCCGCGTGGTGCCCTTTCCTGTGGGGAATATCGGGATAAAATGTAGCCTATGTCACTCGGAAGAAATGTAGTTTTCTAATGGTCTAAGAATTTTCTAAATCGGTCCAGTAGTTTCTGAGATTAGCGCGTTCAAACAAACTAACTCTTCAGCTTTATAATATTAATAATAGTATAGACAATATATATTATAGTATAGATTCCCCCGGGAACGGGAATCGCGGCCGCTAGTCATATTAGTTTTTAAAGATCTGAAAACGAGACCGAAAAGTTTATTTTGCTCTACGCAGCGTAGCATTGAGTCCGTTCAGTACAACTTCCCGGTTGACCAGTAGTTTTTTTGGGAAACGTTTTCTCGGAAATTTCTAAAGTTAAAGAATTAATTTATAATTCAAATGAAATTCCTATTAATGTCCTATTATCTGTGATATAAACGTTTTCTATATATCTATTACTTTTTAGGGTTTCGTAGCCTAAAGGAAAAAAACGAAACCCTTATAGATTCGGCCAAACCGATGTATGACACACCCTTTTTATTCCAAAACTAAGAGGATTACTCAGTTATAACTTGGTAGATATATGTACTCTGTAAACCGCTTTACGGTTTTTACACAAAAATAAAAAATATATGAATTAAGGGGGGGGCCTCCCATACATGGAACTGACACTGAAAATTAAATTTTTTTTTTCATGAAACCTACGTGTTTATCTATAGATAGGACTTTAAAAATTGCATTGAGGTTTCTAAAACGATTTTTTCTCAAAGTCAACCGTTTGAAAGATGTACACTTCCAAAGTGGTAAAATGTGTCCCCCCCTCTAACTTTTGAAATAAGAGAGTGAAAAATTAAAAAAATATATATGCTGTAGATCTTAATAAAACTTTCAACGAAAATTGGTTTGAACGAAATATGGTTGTCAGTTTTAGAAATATAGCATTTTTTTCCGAAAGCGACTTGTTTAAAAATTACATTGAGGCTTCTAAAACCGTTTGAAAGTTATACACTTCATTGCGAATCTGTTAATAAATTATTTTATTACTAAAAATACTTTTAAAATAAGAAAGTGATAATAAAAAATAAAAAAAATTGTAGATCTTTATAAAAACTTTTAACGAAAATTGGTTTGAACGAAATTTATTTAGTAGTTTCAGAGCTATAGCACATTTTCCAAAACCGCAAATATAACTTTGTCATTCATACAAACACTATGAAAAATATTTTTGCAGACGAAAAATATAATGGCATTTTGGCAATAATAATAATAAAAACTTTATTACACACGATACAAAAACAAACACATACAGATAAAATGTCAAAAAAGAGGAACACACAATAGGCGGCCTTATAGCTACGTAGCAGTCTCTTCCAGGCAACCTTGGGTGAGGAGAGACGAAACTTCATGTGCGAGTTCGACTCGCACTTGGCCGAAAAAACTCCACTGGTCAACCGGGAAGTTCCCCCACTGTATCTATGTACCTAAGTCACAGACAGTGTCTCAGTATTTGGTAAACATTACCTAACATAAAATAAATGAAATGAAACAAATAAAATAATTATAAGACGAGACGTCTAAGATTTTATGAACATTATTCTAAGGGTGCTATTACATTAATCCAAAATTGTATTGTTATTACTGCAAATATAGTTTATTGCTAATAAAGTTGCCAAAAATCTTCTTAATATAGGCATATATAATATATAACCGTATTAGGGTTCTCAAGATAGTTTTTTTCCTGACACCTCTCCTTTGTATTTTTTTGGCAAGCAACACCTCAAAATTATAGTCTTTTCGTATCCAGTAAAAAACGGCGGTTAAAAGCGGTCTTAAGCCTTACTTATACCGTAAATGGTTTAACGCAAACAAATCTTAAGTCGGGAGCTTACGGAGTAATCGGAAGAATTAGAAAGTGGAAACTTCTGGAAAGTTTCCCAAAAGTTGGGATCACCTGGAATAGAATTACGGAGGCGGCCGAACCGAGCGAATGAAGGCTTTTAAGCGGTGTTCGGGCGAACGAACTAAGATATTATCTTAGGACGAGGTTGCGACTATATTGAGAGGCGGAGCGGGTGGGGAATCCATAAATCTAAAGGGCCGATTTTAACAACAGTCCCTAACTTTAGGACTTTCTTAAACATTTTTTTTATGAACGACGGGGAGATTATGGCCTCAGACTTAGATAAGATGGTGGTAGCTAGCCAGGCGGACTTACAACAAGTACTACCACCAACCAAACCGAATTTTTGAACCGAAGACTTTTGGCAACTTTATTAGCAATAAACTCTATTTTGCAGTAATAACAATACAATTTTGGATTATTGTAATAGCACCCTTAGAATAATGTTCATAAAATCTTAGACGTATATCTTATAATTATTTTACCGTACCAGATATCGGTCTACAAAAAAAAATGTCGCAATCCGCCCCGCTCATCAGTGTGCCAGTGGGTCCAGCTTAATGACAACCCAGAGGAATTTGTGGCTAAGCCACTTGGCCACGGTAAACGAGATCTCCCGAACTGACCTCACATTGCGGTTACGAATATTTGGGAAAACAAATTTGTAGATACGAGAATATACTCGAGTATATCTATATTATTGTGAATGTATACATATTAAGCTGGAACTAGAGTTTGTGAGTTTGTTTTGTAGTTCACCACATGTAGCTTCTTTAATTGGGGCTTGTAAACTACCGTCTGTATAATAATTGAGGCTTCTAAGTTAGTTCCACCATCTTATCTAAGGAGGCCATAACAACATTGTATTCAGAATTGTTGTGTTCCGGCAGTTAGAGATGAGATAGTCAGTTCCTCAGTGATGAGGATTCCGGGAGAGGCTCGCTTCCATCTTCGGCCTTATCAATACTTAACATGCGGTATGATGAAGGATGTTTAGTTAAGTTCCGTTAAGAATGGAACTTTTTTAGTATCTACTTTACTTATAGAATTATATCTCTTTACTGTCACATTTTTGAAAAAAAAATGGAAATTATACTTCATCCTAACTAATAATATTTGTCGACCTGTTTGGCGCAGGGGTACTAACCCCGCCTTCTGCGCCAGAGGTCCCAGGTTCGATCCCCGGACAGGATAAATATGTGCATGAACATGTCTATTTGTCTTGGTCTGGGTGTTTAATATGTATATTAAGTATGTATTTACAAAAAAAAAAAAGTATATAAGTATGTTTATCCGTTATCTAGTATCCATAACACAAGTTCTTCATGAAACTTAACGTGGGACTAGATAATTGGTGTGATTGTATGCGAATATTTATTTATTATTTATTTATTTAATATTATAAATGCGAAATGTGGTTGTTTGTCCTTCCTTCACTCACTAAGGAACCGATCTAGTTGAGTTTTGGCATAGAGTTAGTTAAAAGGACGAAGAGTAACATAGGCTAGTTTTTATCCCAATATTCCCACGGGAACGGGAACCACGCGGGTGAAACCACAAGCGGAAGCTAGTAATTATATGTATTAAGACTATATAACTAAATTTAACTTTTCTTTTTCAGGTAATTTACTGCCTATAAATAGCGAATAATTGGTAAGGAAGAATCACACGCTTTTGTCGTAAGTTTTTTTTAGTACATACAATACGTCTCTTTCTAATTTGATAACAATATTTAATCGCCTCTGTGGTCTAGTGGTAACAACCACCGCTATCAGACCTAAGGGGTCCCGAGTTCGATTCAAAGCGGGGGTACATATTGTATTCGGTTTTGTTGGTGGTAGGACTTGTTGTAAGTCCGCCTGACTAGGTACTACCGTCTTATCTAAGTCTGACGCCATAACAACAATGTTTTCAGCATTGTTGTGTTCCGGCAGTTAGATATAAGATAGCCAGTCTTTCCATTTCAATTTATTTAATTCAATAACAATATTTTACAATTGTGTCTGAATGTTGCACACTAAAAACAGAAAATATACAATTGAGATTTAAAGCTAAAACATCTATTAAATAAAATATTAATAACATTAAAAGTGTGAAAAACGTAAATAATCATAATAGTATCTATAAGTATAATATATATAAAAGTCAAACCCATAATTAATAATTCCATGTCAAAGTAAAGTAAAATAAAAATCATAACATTACAATACAAAAACATTATTGAGTAAAAATGCACGGATTACCGATAAAGTCGCCAAGTGAGTTAAAACAGTCACTTAATAAGAATTTTACAAGTTTCGATTTAAATATATAAAAATCTTCAATGACTTTTAACTCTAGAGGCAGTGCGTTAAAAGGTTTTACTGCCTGATACGTACCTACCTAGTTCCTTAGTGGTTGAGGATTCCGGGAGAGGCTCGCTTCCATCTTCAGCTTTATCAATACTTAAAAAATCAACAGGCCTACTAAATATCATCTCTTAAAAACGTTTTGTTTGCGTTTTATTTTCACACTTTAGAGGCGATGAGGGACCGAAGACGTCACAAAACTTTCGTCAAAAAACAAGCTTACTTTACGTGATACGTAGTACGAAATAGCATGGTAAGATTGAAACAATACTGTGCTAAGATATGGCGGTGGGCCCCCAGGTATTATTAAGGCTAAGAGTCATCCCGTTGTTCATAAAAAATTAATCAAAAATCATTTCATTAGCGTAATCATCATCTACATTTTAACCGAAAGTTGAAAACGATGGACTCACTACATTATCTTCGTCGAACTGCAAAACTTCAACAAGAACAAATAAGTAATAAACTCCATCCGGTCTTGATGCCCGTTGGACTTTAGTTTGATAATAGAGAAGCATTCAACTTTTTATATAATGGTGTCTGCGCTATTTATATAGAAAATGTGTATAAGTCTCTCTACACTGCTCACACACACGAACTCACGTACATTTGTATGTAGTAGACGTTAATAATTTGCGCACATTTTTTATTATTTTTATATATGAACGACGGGGAGACTCTTAGCCTTCATCATACCGGATGTTAAGTATTGATAAGGCTGAAGTGGGAAGCGAGCCTCTCCCGGAATCCTCCCCGCCCTTGGGTCTGATACCGGTGGTTGTACCACTAGACCACAGAGGCGGTTAATATGCAGGCATTTTGTATAAGGGGAGCTGAATATCTCAATGGCGGACTTTGTCTTGTTTGTTTGTAGTTCTTCTTTTTCTATGCTAATATTATAAAGAGAAAAGATTTGATTGTTTGTTTGCATTGAATAGGCTCCGAAACATCAGAACGGTTTTGGATGGAATTTAGTACACAGATAGCCTGGTTATGAACATAGGATACTTTTTATCCCGATATTCCCACGGGAACGGGAACTACGCGGGTGAAAACCGCGAGCAGCCGCTAGTACCGTTATAATTACGCTGTTGCTGCGCTTCCCGTGCTACATGGGTGACAGCTGAAATCAGCATTATGCCGACAGGCAAAATTCACACGCCGAGTCTTGACCCAGTCTTGCTGTTGCACACACGTCATTCTCACTTCCTGCCATCACTTTTGTGACTGTTAACAGATCCCACTGTAAATGTTGTTTGTTCTTTTTTGCTTCTTTTTATTGGAACTTTATGTGTATGAATGTGTGTGTGCTGTAGCAAATAAACTTATTATCTATCTTGCAGTGTACTGTGGTAGGTTTGATGATGATGATGACAGTTCTTTCTTTAAAATTCTTGTTTAGCCAACGATTTGCAATGTAGTGTCCATTTCTTATTGAAGTCGACTCTCAGTATGGTTTTGCTGACAGCTACTGTTGTTCGAATTCATAGGTCATCATCATCATCATCATCATCAGACTGTGGAAGTCCACTGCTGGACATAGGCCTCTCCTAGCTCACGCCTATTCTGGCGTTCACAGAAGGTTATTAGCCTAATGCTACCACGCTGCGCTGGCTAGACAGGTAGGTAGAGGGTTTGTTTCAAGTTTTCCTTCTATCGCACAGTTGTTCAATGCGTCATTCATAGGTATTGTATCGTATGGTAATTTATTCGTATGTATCAGAAGGTTTGCGATAAATAATATGTTAATTTTTACTACGCATAAATGAGCTATAATCTTAGCTCACATTTCCTTGCTGAATCACTTCAATTATTCGATAAGCAACTCGAAAGCTGCGGTCACCTTTTATTGGAAAAAAAAAACAGTATAAATGTAGACAGTAACTCACTTTTTAGTTTCATGTTTTTTTCTATGTTGGAGATTTTTAATAAAATAAAAAAATAATACACGAGAAGAAGAACAATCATGGCCTTAAGAATATCCGCATCACTCTAGTTTTATTTTCATTCATCGAATACGATAATGTCAAACCGTGAGTTATTTTACTGCGCGTGTTTTCACTTCAAATTATTGGTAACGTTCCAACTATTACAGAGGTGGGAACATACGGAAATAGAATGCGTACGTTTACGCCGATCGCATAGAAATAAATCTGAGAATTTGATTACCACACACGAATATTGCAAGCCCGTCTCTACGTCTCACTAAAGCCTAATTTACATTGATAATAAATCTGACGGCTGACATGTAAACAGTCTGACTGCAGCATTAAGTAAAATATTGGCTTTGATCTTCTTAGTTTTATTTGTTATTTTTGAACTGACTATGTTGATTATCTTTAGGTCAAGTGCGAAAGCAAACTATTTAGGTGATGAAATTAGATGAAAAGCGTGTGTAAATAAAAATCTGTACATTATTATTCCGTTGTGACAGTTATGATAAATATTTTTTATACAGCTTTTACACTCTGACATGCTTAGCGGAAAATATATTTATGTCCAATTTTGTTACAATTTATCATGTTACATTTTAACGAATATTCTGCGAAAAATTCTGAGTAAAAATGCAATTTGTCGTCGTAAATAATTTCAATTTCAACTCAACAAATCGTGCATAAGTAACCTCGTTTCCACAAATCGGACATAATTTTATACTAACCCATTAAATTGTATCGTAGATCGTAAACGCAGCGTGTGCGGTCACAAAAACTACTCGTATGTTTACTGCGTCAACTATATACGTAAGACTTTTATCCGCACTAAAATAATACAAGCACTCCGTTTAGTTTATAAAGTTTCATTATCAACCTTATTATTTTAAAAATAAGGACGGAGTTTTTGAAATCTTCATGAATATTAGGGTTTTGTTGTGTCTACAGCAGTTTGACTTTAGTATGAATATTATTGGTTCCATAGATACATTATTTGAGGATTCATTGAATAATGTTCTGATTTTGATGCTCTTCTACGTGAATTGAAAGAGTAAATAAAATAAATACTGGTTTAGTTTTGTTTTTATTTTTCAGTCTCAAATTGGTTTTAGTAAATTATTAGGTGTCTTTGTTATTTTGAATGGTTGTTTTGCTTGACGAGAGTTTGTAAAAACTACATGAAAGTAATGTCAAACGCGCAAACGCTACTCTCAGAAGCTCTTGAATTGTAAATGAGAAGATAATTACATTCTTGAAATAAATAATGTTTTTAGCGTACTTTTACGATTATTTTTACTAAAATGGCCCCTACGCGTCGTTTTATGTACCTAGCAATAAACTATCAACGATCAGTTAAGTTTTTTTTTGTATTGTATAGTCAGTCAGCCTGATTTTTCTTTTTAACCGACTTCAAAAAAAGGAGGAGGTTCTCAAGTCGACGGTTTTTTTAAATATTTTTTTTATGTATGTTTTACCATAACTTCGCCAGTTGTTAACAGATTTTTATAATTATTTTTTTATCTGAAAGAAAATGGTTTATGTGTGGTCCCATATATTTTTTACAGAGATTTGGGTAGTAGTTTTTTCATAATCTTGAAAAATATCAATCACGTTTTGGCAAGTAGTCGTTACCTAGATGACATCATTGTTGTGTATGGGCTGATTTTTAGTGTAAGTAACTGCACATGATGTAACTAAAAAATATGAAATAAAAACATTTTATAAAAAATATTCAAACCGACTTGAAAAAGTAAAAAATAAAACATCTGGAGTCGGTGCTAGCTAGCTAAGGCCAAAAAATATATAGTTAATAGAAGTGCAATGTAGAATGCAGGCACCGACTCCAAAAGTTTTATTTTTTACTTTTTGAAGTCGGTTTGAATTATTTTTATAAAATGTTTTTTGATTCACTCAGCCGTGCAACAGGTTTAGACTCCAATTTTATTTAATGGCTTTGTTGGTATCTATACCTAATGGACCTGAAATTATAGGCCAGTTTCTATGCATATACAGTCATTTAATTATATATCTCGTATGGTGGACTGGGAGTGAGACAAAAACTATTTTTGTTATTTATATTTTTTTTATGAACAACGGGGAGACTATTAGCCTTCATAATACCTGATGTTAAGTATTGATAAGGCTTGCTGAAGCAAGCCTCTCCTGGAATCCTCATTACTGAGGACCTGGCTATCTTATCTCTTACCGCCGGAACACAACAATGCTGAAAAGATGGCTTAGTTGTAGTAGAAAAGTTGTTAGACCACAGAGGCGGTTAAAATGTTGTATGTGCCGTTGGAAGCTTTCCAGTTCAAATCTTAGTAAAAGCCTTTCAATGGTCGGGGAATATTTGAAAACTAATTTAGCCCATGGGCTGGCAACCAGTCACTATAAGTAACTGGGCAGGCATTTGACCACCATCGTGCTTAGTAAACAGGAGGTGGTCTAAGGTGTAACATGCTTGCCTATGAAATGCCTATTCACTCTCGCCTTGAAGAGACTAAGGTTGTAGGAATCGGGGAACACATGAGCAGGCAGCGCATTCCATTGTTTAGCGGTTCGCATTAGAAATGTATCAGCAAAGCACTTGGTACGGATCGCTGGAATGTCAACGACGTACGGGTGATAAGCTAACCTGCGTCTGGTACCCCGATGGTGGAAAGGGAATGGAGAAACAAACTCGTGCAGTTCTCTCGCACACTCTTCAAAGTGTATCCTATAAAAGACCGATAAACATGTAACTTTGCGGCGGGGTCTGAGGCTTTGAAGTTCCGCTGTGGCCAATGCTGAGTTTCCAATGAGTTTCCTGGCACGGTTTTCAATCGATTCCAGAAGCTCTAGCTGATACTTAGCAGAACCATCCCACAGGTGACAGCAGTACTCCATGCACGGCCGAATCTGCGCTTTCTATAAAAGGAGCAGCTGATTCGGAGAAAAGTACCGCCTAGCCTTAGAGAGGACGCCTAAAAAACATTCCGGATAACATCTAAGACCATCTAACGAATGCGAGTGTTTTTTTGTATACATTTAACTCTCAAGCTGCACCTCTGGTTCTCTACCAACCCCGTAATGGATGGCGTGGAGATTTGTATGCATAGGTATCTCTATCTAGTGTTTTTTCGCCTAGCATCGTATTATCGAAGGTAGCAACACCTTTTACCTTTTTTGCTTTTACTTATTTGTTGTAATGTAATTTCATTTCATAACGGAGATTTATTTATTTGCACAAAAGGTTTGAAGGATGAAAGGAATGATCGGAGAAAATATTTCGTTAGATCTTGTATATTTAGCTTTATGAATGTTTTTTTAAGGTATCTGTTTTCACCTGTTCAATGTATAGTTTGCTATTTATTACCCTATCGAACTATTTCGTTGCTAAATGTTAACTTGTTTAGGACATGTGTAGGTACTATGATTCTGAGAGGTGTTGAAAGGTGTTTTTTATGAACAACTCTTAATCTTCGTAACTTCATAAGACGTAACATCTTCAGCGTCATCGTCTCTTAAGCTGATGTTAACTATTGTTAGTAAGGCTGAAGATGGAAGCGAGTCTCTTCCGGAATCCTCAATCACTGAGGAACTGGCTACCTTATCACTAAATGCCGGAACACAACAATGCTGCAAACATTGTTGTCATGGCATCAGACTTAGATAACATGGTGGTAGCTAGCCAGGAGACTTACAGCAAATCCTGCCAAACCGAATACAATATTTTACCCCGCTGGGAATCGAACCCGGGGTCCCTGGGTCTGATACTAGTGTTTGTTACCACAAGACCACAGGGGTGTTTATTATTTATTATTTGGAGAGGAGACACCAGCAAGGCCGGATGGGTGATCAGTCTCCCTAGTCGGAACCATTTCACCCAGCTCCCCAAAGTCCCCAGAAAGCAGGAGGAGGCGGGTTATCGTTCACCCCACCGGCGCCGGACCCTCGAACTTTCCTTTGCGCTTACAGCACCTGTTGAGTTGTCTTATCGTTAACTGCTTTAGATCCTCTTGTTTTAGCTTGTCCGATTAAAAGAGCTCTCAGCGTAGCGATGCATACATTGGGCATTCTGGCATGAAGGGTAGCTTGTTTCTTCCCTTTCTTAACATTGTGGTCAGATGGGATTCTCTATCCTTTTGATAGCTGACAGGTGCCTGTTCAGTGGACAATGTCTTATGTTTCTCCTACTTAGTTTCAGCAGCTCTCTAGTTGGGGTGTTAGTTGTGTCTCGTGTTCATTTGCAGGTAGACGGTGCAGCTTGTATGATATTTTGCGGAATAAATTCAAATATAGTTTATTATGTTGCATATCCGTTATAGGTATACTGTTGTGTCTTTGTTGTGCATTATCATCTGCAAAATTATGTATACTGTGGAGATCGTATATGTGTCCGTACTACCAGCAAGCCGGTACCCCGCCGTTGCTGTCTGGTTTTGTTTATGATATAAAATTAAGAAAAGGGAGGCCCGTCGTGCAGATATGGATAGATATGGACGGTCGCCTTGTCAGATAAAATAAATCGTAAAATTGTGAAATAATATAATTACTGAATATAATATAATAACTAAAATATATTATTAAAAGGAGTCCCTTTAGGCAAGGTTCCGAAGATACTGGCAGCGTTCCCCCTTTGAATAGCTAGACTAATTCTTTGTCCGAGGTAGCTGATGTCGACTAACCTGGCAGCTAGTTTTAGGATCATTGTTCTAGTATAAATAATAATTATGTATTTATATTACTGAATATAAGAACAGCATCGAGTTAAAGATCGTTTCAATTATAAAAGTAGCGCACACGCGTTACGGTACACAGCAGTGGCGAAGGGTACATGCACACCGATTCCCATCGGCTTCCCTTTTCGAAATCTAACACTAACGATCTACACTACATTTGAGAGAATTTTTGGAGAAACTTATGGTCCGGCTTACCTACTCTATATTTTGACCATCTCCACTGGTAGGTACACAGTATTGGTAATAAACGATATTCTTCTATTTATGTTTTTTTTGTTGGACGTTACTTACTAAGTTACAGCTAACTTTCAGCAGGTATCGCTGCCCAAACAAAACATGTTCCATGATAACAGCACGAGTGCTTATTAATACATTGATTAGATAAGATAGATTTATTAACTTGACACGCCCTATTTTTATTCGGCCTAAGCTGGCAGGTTGAATATCTAACACAAAAACACCTAACAACCAGTTTCGCGCTGTCATTAGTGTCACAATTTCATACTGTATGTCAGCCGAAATAGCGACGAAACTGGAGGCCTATTCTCTAAGCCCGTCGACTAAGACGGGCCCCCGCCCCGTCCGTAAGTTTCCCGAAACTACGGATAGAGCCTACTCTCTATTGATATCGGGTGTAATAGTTTTGTACAAACGGCACAAACACATTGGGAGTAGAGACTATGTCAAAACGTATTCTCATTCATTCTAGTTCGGTTCTCCGAACTAATAAGTTGTCCGTAGGTGATACGGAGTAGGAAACGTCCGTAACTTAGGCCGAAACTATGGCTTAGAGAGTAGACCTCCTGAAACGAGTTTTCGTTAGATAATAATCAACCCTTTGGGGGCCTACTGTCATCTTTTAGAATCCATCATGTCATAAGAACGTTTTACATGGTCCAAGTTAACAAAAATGCTTATAAAACAAAAACTACTGAGCCAAATTGAACCAAATTTATATGGGACCAAATTGCAACTATTTCGCATCCAACAAAAAAGAAATCACGTAAATCGGATCATAAATCATGGCACCGACTCCAAAAGTTTTCTTTTTTATTCTTTAAAGATGGTTTAATTTTTTTTTGTAACAAGTTATTTGTTTCACATATTTTTCGTTACATCATGTGCCTGATTTTTAGTTACTTACACTAAAAATCACAACAATGATGTCATCTAGGTAAACGATTACTTGCCAAAACGTCAACTATATTTTTCAGGATTATGAAAAAGCTAATAGCCAGATCTTAGTAAAAAATTATGGGACCACACTTGAACTATGTTCTTTCAGATAAAAGAAGAATTATTAAAATCGGTTGACAACTGACGACGCACGACGAACCTACTTTTTTGAAGTCGGTTAAAATATACAGTCGATTTGAGAACCTCCTCCATTTTTGGAAGTCGGTTAAAAATAGGCATTTGAGACTTGTTTTTTTCTCTAGTATATTTTCTTGTTTATTTATGTACAGTGCGGTCAGGTAGCGTAATACTAAACCTAAAATACCTATTAACTTAGAGCGTGCGTGGGAAACACCCTCTATCTATGGCGTGCCAAATATTTAAGTAGTGCTGTGCAAAGGCTAGGCTTGACGTGGTGTCTATGTCCAAAGCGGATTGCATAATACGCCGTTTTACAAAATGGCTAGGCAGATTGACGGAGATTGACGGAGGAACATAGGCTACTTATATTCCCACGAGAACGGGAAGCATGTAGGTGAAACCGCAGGCGGCAGCTAGTTATTAATAAAAACATCGATATGTCGACTTCGAAAATATCCCCAACAGAACCGCAACTTCGTCGGTAGGACATAAATTGGCTGGTGGCGTAAAGTTTGTGCGATTTGGAATATCTCCATTAATTGGACTTGGGATAACAATCTGCCACGTGACGAAACAATTTCTGTTTTATTTGACTGACTTTACTAGCGTAGGTAGACGCCATTCGCAAAATGTTTAAAAGTTTATTTCCAGTTTATCTATACTAATATGCAATACTGTGACTGACTGACAGACAACGCAAATTTTCTTTTAAAGATGATGGCGAGCAATAAGAAAGCATTTTTGATATTCACACGGGATAGGCTCAGGCGGTCGCCAGTTTAGAAAACAACAAATAAATATTGGACAGCATCCTTTCTTATGGGGTTAACTGCTTGATTTCGAATTGCATGTAAATACATGGTTACTAGATGGCTAATTCTTCGAAGTTATTAACTCGAGCGTCAGAATTGCATGTATTCTATAGCATCGATGCTGGAGTATACTTGGGGTCTTTAGAAAACCATTATTTATAGAAGAACATTTCGTTTTCAATACTGTTCAAAAATTCAATACTTTATTCCTGCCAAGGAACGATATGAAGTTGTCAAATTTTGACCCACTTAAATTAAAAGCGAAAATGTCACAACACTTCTAGCGGAAAAATAGGCTTACTTTATGATGGTCGTACTACGAAATAGCATGGTAAAATTTAAACAATACTGTGCTCAGAGATGGCTCAGAGATGGCCCCCTGTAAATCAGACGCTTGGTGACGGAAATGCATGGGGCCACCTCGCAACACAATAGGCTATTTGACGGGTTTTGAAAATCCATTTTATTAGTAGAAAATGAAAAATATGTAGCATAATTCCGCAAGAAAAACTTACATGCAAATTGCAACAACTCCTGAGGATGCTCCGTGTGTGGGCGAAACACGTGTAGAGCTGCAGTCGGTGAAGGTGCAAGGTGTGTCACTGTGCTGCATCTGCATTTATTTGCGGTTGGGCGGGCGGTGCATCTTGCATGTAAGTTTTTCTTGCGGAATTATGCTACATATTTTTCGTTTTCTACTAAGATATGGATTTCCGCCAAGTAACGCCTGATTCTATCAAATAATCAATTTTATATTATGTAGTAGAGTTAAGAAACCCAGTAAAAGTTGTGTTTTTTAATTCTGGTACATATTTGCTGAAAAATATCAAAAGAAAATTAAATATTTAAATAGCGTGCCAAAACGCTACTTTGACAATATGGCGCTGCAATGGGGTCGGTGACGTCACTTGCCTGTATTCTGCATATCATCTACATACGTAGGCAAACAAGGTTTACAAGCAGGTGACGTCATCATAAACTCGAAGAATCAGGAGCGTTTTGTGTCACGTGACAAACATTTAAAAAATGCATTTTTAAATAAATTTATTATTATTTTCAACTTACGTTAATAAAAAACCATTTTTAAACTCTTCATTTATACTGATAACAGTAATTGACACTTTATTTTTCGCATTGTCAAATAGCCTATTTAATAGCAACGGGAGCCGCGCCCGCGTACTCAGAGACGGAGTATTGCCAGAAATAGATGTGTTTAAACATGCAACCGGAAAGTTTCGACAATGGCCGGTGAGTCATGTTATTATTTATACCAACCGCAGCTTACGCAGAGCTTCCGTTTACACGGATCTGGCAACAATGGAAGTGACTCGCCAACCTGGCTAGCATGAAAATCTTTCGAAATAGTTTCGAAATCATCACGTCAACAAATGTATATGGTATTGAGCTGTGTTCCTACCGGACGAAACTTTTACCTATTCTTTTAATGACGTGACGATTTTTAAAATTTATTTAGCTTTGAGTTTTGTTTGATACATTCCCAACTTGCCCCAGGCACGAAAATTAGATTAGATTTCTGGTCAGTAGGCCTAGCACGAATAACTTTCAAAATAGTATCGAGTAAGTATCCAGCACGTAATGCCAAAAAATGTACTTATAGGAAAATGTAGTTCCGTTTACGTCCGGTACGAACTCTGCTCAATATGTCATACATTTTTTTACACTTCCTCGATACTTACTCGAAAATTATTCGTTCTAGACCTACTGACCAGAAATCTAGCCGACTGAAAGAAAAAAAAAAGTATAAAATCAAAGCATGCTTAGAAAAGCAGATTATGTAAAAATAATGTACTGTACTCATTGCTAGTAAGGCTTACACTTCCAGTGAAGATTAAGCAGATTTATGACGTTTTAATCATTATTTCTTTGTGATCAAAGACCGCCTGGTTATGAAATAAAATACTGTTAGTAAATGTGAGATTGTCTTTAAAAAAATATCAGTATTTTTTACGGAAACATTATCACTCCTGTTTTGTAAATTATGTTTGATGATATGGATTCCTGTTTTTCAAATTTTTTGCATTATTTTAACGCAAATTTTGTTGAAATTATTTTTTTCTAGAAATATAAATAAATAATCAATTAAAATTAAAATCTGTACTTGAGAAAGACATGAAAACATTATAACTTAAGTGACCTCTGGTTTAAACTATAATGTTTTGCTAACGCGCCTACAATTTTTTTTTTTTCAGAAACTATTCTGCGATATACGGGGTATATCGCTAGTTTTAGGAAAAAGCGTAGAATTTTTACGCAAAAAATGCAAACTGGTAATAAAGGTTTTTTATTTAATTCGCACTCGGGCCTAATATGGGATAAGACGGGATACTTTCGGGAAAATGTTGTGTAAACTAAAGTTCCTTAGGGAACTGCCGGGATACCTTTGTAGTGATGGGAATTTCGTTATTACTTTTTTTTGATACTGGCCTGTATGTTCCTCACAACTTGCAGTACAGTAATCTTGTAATGCGAGAAATGTTGTAATGTATGATAGATAAGTCTTTCTTTGCAAGTTGAAAATTGTTTACGGTTACAATAACCATAAAATGTAATATTATAATTAGTATTTATTTTTGTGATGGAAATTGACCTTACTGATATGTTAAGGTCATTTTTCAATTTGACGACTCTGTATGAAATAAAACAGGGAGAAAAAAACAGCCCTTGACGAGTTTCTTGCCGGTTCTTCTCGTTACAAGGTCTCCCGCCGTAGGGTTTGTGAACCGATGGCATAGCTTCTTTGACGTTCATAAGTGCTTGTAACAGCCTAGACTGAATAAATGATATTGAATTTGACTTTGACTTTGACTTTAGAAAACATGTTAAAAAATAACAACAAATAGATTTTTTGCGTTGCTATTTCTTTAATTTAATTTAGTAGACAAAGCAACTTACCTTCCGCTCAATTGCGCTCTCAAATTGCGCAAGCTAATAAGTCGTGTTTTGTATAGAATGTATCGATCTACAACTAGAATTACGAATTATATAAAATTACTAATTACTTACTAGAACACAAGAAAAAGGTTAGGAGTAGTAAGTCAGCTGTCCCGCATTGTCACCATTTTGCGCAAAATACAGAAGCATTCGTAACAAAGGTGCACCAGTTACCTACATCAGGATCAGGGGATAATTGTCTAATTTTAAAATCTATTGCAATCCCTTTTAATTTGTCATTTAAAAGGTATTTACGAGCTTTTAAGAATAATAAGAATAAGTTTTATTTGCATTAAACATTTGATTTTTCAGAAGTGATTGGAACCACCTAGTAAGCAAATAAATGCCTGTAACAGGTGACTCCGCTCTTCCTTAACTAATAAATAAATAACAACTAGGTGTCTAAACTAATACATGACGTTTTTAAACAAAAACTTATTCTAAAACTATTTCCACTAGTAAAAGATAATTACATAAAAAATAAAAATAAACAAAAAAAAAAGTAAATAATTTCCCTTTACCTGTAGTGTAGTGTAGTATAGTATGGTGTAGTGCAGTGTAGTGAGGAGTGCAGTGTAGAGTGTAGTGTACATTGTAGTGTAGTGTAATGTAGTGTAGTATAATGTGATGTACTATTAATGTTGTGCTAATTTATTAATTTCTCGGTTTCGTCATAACTCAAAGAGATAAGGTAATCGAATATGAGTTTCTTACAAACATGACTATTTTTGCTGTGGATGTCAATTATGTCGTTTATTCTATTATATAAGTAAGCTGAGCGACTAAAATTTTGCTTAGAGGCAAATGCCGTTTTAGTACGAGGAATTGTACAGATTTTATTTTTTCTTCTTTTGAGTTTTTCCGTAGAGGCTATATAGGCAGTAGATTTTTGCATCTTTAAAAGAGTTTGAAATATATACAACATTCTCACAGTTAAAACATTACTGATTTTATAGAGCTATATTTGACATGTTTTGAAAGGAATTGAATGAACGGAATAGAACTGTCTAAGCTAATTGACACACAAAAATATCTTTCAAACGTATGAAGAAGTGACAAATGAAGTGTCATATCAATATCATTCAAAGCATAATTAGTTCCAAAAGTGATTGTGATTCCAAGTTACACAATTTAAAAAATAGTCAATTAAGGGCAGATTAATTATGCCCTACATTTTATTTATTTATTTATTATTTACTAAAATAGGCACTTCACTAGCCATCCTCAATAAATTCCAGTGCGTAAGCCCCATTCTGGGAAAGGTGGTTTTGTAGCTTTCTCATTTCCAAAATGGACCGTTTGCCCTGGTAATAAAGCCCAATAAGCTTTAACGATATTTCCATTAAAAAAAAATTGGACCGAATGATGGTCCAAGGTTTACGGGTAGATATAATTGTTTACGGGTGTATATAATAGGTTTATTTCTAGATTCTAATTTTGATTTGATTAATCAAATTGTAAAGGTGCAAACGTTAGTCCCGCGTTCGTGTACCCACTTGTTATGCTTGTTACTATCGGCGTTTTAAAAGAACGCAGTACAACACATAATTTATAAAAATATTGAAGAAAATGTGGGTTTTTTAGATTTTACTGGCGCTGCTTATAAACAATTCAAATATTCAAAAAATTTCACTTTTTAAAATATTTTTTCTTATTTTTTTGTTCCCACATCATTTAATATATATTAAGCCACATACAAAAAACCATTAAGCTCAAATGTTATATTTTAAGTCAGTAACAACTGGCTTAATAGTTATACCGTTTAATCAAGTTTAATTATCGATTTTTGAAGAGGAATATCCTCTAATTCTAAAGATTAATAAATAAATAAATAAATTTCATACAGCCACACCAATTATCTAGCTTAATATAAATTTCATAAGAACTTGTGTTATGGATACTAGATAACGGATAAACATACTTATATACTTTTATTTTTCTAAATACATACATAATATACATATTAAACACCCAGACCAAGACAAATAGACATGTTCATGCACACAAATATTTGTCTTGTCCGGGGATCGAACCCGGGACCCTCTGCGTAGCAGGCAAGCTACGTACCTCTACGCCAGACAGGTCGTCAAGATTACTTTTGCAAATACTTCACTATCGATTAAGGTTAAAAAACCTGAACATTCAAGTATTTTTGACCAGACTACGTTATAACTACTATAATAATAACCAGTCTACTATTCAAGCGACAGTAACCAGTCGGCAGCGATCACTTTATATTATTATGCTGGCTGACGCTATCTTATCTGTCCATGAATTTATTATTATGAGCACGGGTTGCTAGCTGTTGGATGTCAAGGCAGGTGTACGTATTTTTTAGTTATACCATTCTAGATAATCATGGACAAATCATTTGATTTACATATCGAACTAGTTCCCTTTTGATGCAGCCATGTGGAACGTTTTCCTATAAGATCATTGTGTATTTTTTGTCATATGTTATGTCTATGTCCACCGTCTGTGTCAAATAAATGTTGTGATTTACATAGATTAGACTCAGGCGGACTTACACCAACTGAAATTAAATACGTTTAAAGCTAAACATATTTAAAACATCGCTCTATCATAACTTTTTAATTTTGCATTTTACAATGCTATTTTTATGTGATAAATATTAAACAAGAAAATATACCAGAAAAAGCAACTAGTCTCATGTCGCCCTGACGGGATTCGAACCCGCATCCTTGGGAATCCGGCCCAATGCACTAACCAATTATGCTACAGAGACCTATGCGGACACGTCGAATCTTTCTAGTATAATTACCGTTCTACGGTGTTGGCCACCGTCGTTTCATCAATGAGAGACTCATAGGTCTATATTTCAGGTCTCTAGGTATAATATTTATCACTTTTTACTTCAAACGAATGACTGATATGAAATGTCATCTATAATAATATAATATTATAAAGAGGAAAGATTTGTTTCTTTGTAACGAATAAACTCAAAAACTACTGAATGAAATTTGGTAGCCTGGTTATGAACATAAGATTTTTTTTATCCCGATATTCCCACGGGAACGGAAACCACGCGGGTAAAAGCGCGAGCCGTCGCTAGTTTCAAATACGTTTAGGTCTTAAATGTGTTTAGTGGCGTTGGTGAAAGTCGCCTTTAATTTTTATTGACTTAAGTATATATTGAAATTCTATTTTTATTGATTGCTAGATTTCTGTCCGCAAATTTAAAAAACTTTTCCGTACAAATTATGTAATCTAAATAAATCTACAAAACTTCTCCGAAAACTTTATAAAAAAAGTCAGCAGTCAAATAATTGCTTGACATAATTAAATTTTAACAGACTTTTATGTATTAACTTTTTTTATACTTCAAATCAATTAAGGGATCAAAAGGTTCTAGCGCTTCGGCCCTTGAAAGAATTTCATTAGTCAATTTCGATTTTATGTAAAACCCTTTTAGACTGTTTACCAGGCTTTAAAAATAGATCTTGATAACCAATAATCCTTTAATTGAACAAAAATATGTAGGTATTAGCTTGTACTATTTAGTATTCTGTGGTATTAGTATCTAATACCTAGATGCTTGAACTTTTCAATAGGCTTAACTAATAAGCAAAACCAACAAAATGAGTTTGTCATAATTTTTTTTCTTCATCTAACAACAGCTGGCAGCTCTTTTCTTTATTTAATACGGTGTAAATATTACGTTAAAATTATACTGAGCGCTATCTATAACACAACCGTTTATAATAAAAACTGCGTAAAGACAGCCGGTCGCGTCGTCGGTCGCGGTCGCGGTCGCGTGCCGCGGTCGCCAGAATCCGTATGTTACCTTAAAATGTGAGCAGGACAGTTATATTATCGAGCTGTAGTGTCGATCATACTTGGGCTTATGAATCTATTGCAATTTAATATACTGATTCCATACTTATAATAATACATACAACTCTTTCTAAATGTTTATTTGTTCATTTCATAAACACGCTCGCACGTGTTAGTGGTTCTTTGGCATGCACGAGAGGAATAAAGTGCCTGCCGAACCATTGTTTGTATTAGCTAAATGTTTTGCTCAGTAACTATGGCGGGTTATGCGAAAATAGTTGGGTTTGTTATTAATTACATTCTTAACGGATATAATATTTTTGTAACTACAAATATTCTCTTTTCCGGTCAAAAGTACATTTTACTTGTCGTATTGGTGGTATACGTGGCTTCCTAGGTACGGAAGCCGCGTTGCTCTGTGGTGGTATCGGATTTAAATAGATTGCTAGGACATTACTATCGGATTCTGTACATATTCTTTGTTATGATACGTATTGTATACAATGGTAATGGAAAATTTGCTTATTTTGAGTTGATATTTCAATTTGACGACACTTACGCCGAAAAAAGATGGAGAGAAAGAAACGAAAAATTATCACATTGACTAGCGTTTGCCCGCGATTTCACCCGCGTGGTTTTGTTCCCGTAGGAATATCGGGATAAAAAGTAGCTTATGTTACTCTCCGTTCTTTCAAATAACTGTATGCCAAAAATAAAGTCGATTGGTTGCTTGGATCGGGCGTGAAGGAAGGAAAAACAAACATATTTTTGCATTTATAATATTAGTTAGGATTTAACGCCCTGTTTGGCGCAGGAGAGCACTAAACCCGCCTTCTGCGCCAGATATCCCGGGTTTGATCCCAGCCCAAGACAAATAGACATGTGAACATGTTCTTAGTGTGCTTCTCTTTGATTGAAGTCTACTCCCAGCCATCCAATAGTAAAGCCTAACCCCAGCTTCGGCGACATTAAATGGATGATGATAAGTAACTATTTTATCATTTGGCCTCCTAGCGTGAATGAGAATGAACACGGCTATATCACGCGAATTTACTTGACCAGGGCCCGTATCATTATGACCACTTACCGATTCCTTGCTCAAACCACGCAAATGTCGTATTTGGTTTCGACATTTTCAAAATTCGTTTTCTCTTTAACACTTACAAATTTTAAAGTCATTTTCTTTGTTTAATAATTATACAATTTGTGATTGTCATGTACTTGTACAATAACTCTGTAATTTGTGAGTATCACGGAGAAAATGAATTATGAAAATGTCAAAACCAAGTAAGACATTGGCGTAGGCTGTTTGGCGCAGGAGAGTACTAAACCCGCCTTCTGCGCCAGATATCCCGGGTTTGATCCCAGCCCAAGACAAATAGACATGTTCACATGTCTATTTGTCTTGTCTGGGTGTTTATATGAATATTATATATTTATTTACAAAAGTATCCATAGCACAAGTTCTTCATGAAACTTAACGTGGGCTAGATAATTGGTGTGATTGTATGCAATTATTTATGTTTATAAATGCTTTTGAATTTGTATTAGACTGCACCTAAACTTGGAAGCACACAATAGTCATGACTTCACAAGCGTGAGAAGAGATTCATGTTTTGTTTACGTCATGCTTGTCTAAGCGAAATCTTTCCAACTGTTTGCTACTGACTAAGCTTGTCACCACGTTATTACAAGAGATATGTCACGAGTTAAAGAAAGTTGACACTTGTTGTTTTGGCAAGTTTGTGAGGTATTTTAGATACTTACTACGTTTGTGTGCCGTGTGGTGACGGCCTAAGAATACAAGTATATACCACTCCCTTACATGCCTGGGATGTCGTAAGAGTCGACTAAGAGGCTCGATGCATTAAACACCTGTGCGAGAGAAGGAAAACTTGAAACAAACCCTCTAACAACCCGTCTGGCCCGCGTGGTAGCAGTAGGCTAATAGCCTCTTATGAACGCCACAATAGGCGTGAGCTAGGAGAGGCCTATGTCCAGCAGTGGACGTCCACAGGCTGATGATGTGATATGATGTGATTATGTTTGTTAGTTTGAAACCACTTATTGTGAGACTCTTTAAGGCGCTATACTGAAACGAGATAGTATTGAGAAATAGACGCGCGCGGGAGCGAGACCGATTTGGCAGATCAGGCGCAAAAAACATGGAATCACTTCGTAGTAAATAACTATACCTGAACAATAGCGATTAAAGCGAAATGCTTCACAATGCTAAATCTTTATAAATTTTTCACTAAGTCATTTTTGCGTGATTGAGTAACAAAAAACCAAATATAATTTATAATATCAGTAGAATAATGATTTATTTTACCGCAGATTCATTTATAAGATTTATTAACCTTTATAGAGTGTGTGTGTGTCTTACCTACGAACTTCTTATTCATTGAAATAAATAAATCATAAAATATGTTGGATCAAAAGGAAAGTCTAAAATATAAGGGCTGTTTTCGAAGGCAACTAAGTATCTGTGTTATCATAAATCAGGACACTTTGTAGTAAAAACAAAGGACATGTACCTTTTTTATCATGAATCAAAACACTTTGTAGTGAAAAAATGCCCAATTTATAGGCGGATGTTACGAGTCAGGTTTATTTGGTTTAAGGAAATGACTCGACGAAGGGCCTAGAAAAAAATTGGGTCAACATTTGTTTTGATGTCCATGTTAACATGACACGTCAATCATTTGACCCAAGTTATAACTGTAAATGTGCATTAGTTTTATTGTTTTGTGATTTTATTTCTTGCATTTAATATGTAAAAATCTCATTTGAATGTAAAATCTGTCTGCAAAGACTCTTTTTCCACTAAGAGAGTTCACCAATAATGTCAATTAGATAAAAATGTTGTCACCAAACTTCGAAGATTCCACTAAAAGTCGGTTTGTGTATTCGGGCTCAAAGCAGATTCATTATTTCTAGTTATATTTAGTTCTCTGATTTGATATTTTGCTCGATATATGCTAATGTTGATAAATGATGTAAGTATAATCATCAAGATTTTATACTTATGGTAATTAACCAAAAAAAATTAACTCTGCCATTTTTCATATATAATATTTTTCTATTTATAATTTACCATAAGTATAAAAATAGCATTGAAAAATGCAAAAATAACAAAATCATAAATCAAGATTTTATTCTAAATTGCTGTAATTTAAATAATTTTTATTTTAATTTTCTAGTATGTACTTTAGAATAAGCAAATGTCGTGTTCAGCTACTATCGGAATGCGAATTTAACAAGATTTATTAATTGTTTTATGAATTGCTAACGATTTGTATTCTGTTGCTGTACCATACAAATAAAATAAAAAAAACTGTTGCTTGTTGCAAATACTTGAAGTTTCTGAATTAAATATTTATCTAAGAAAAATCTGCACCCAGTAATCTAAGAAAAACAAATCTTTTATTGGTTTTCATTGCAAGAAAGGGACTTATCATTTTTTTATTAACGTTCGTTCTACTCTATGAAAACCAAACTCCACTACTTATAGCTCTGATTATAATAAAATTTACAAGGAATACTACTAACGAATACGAAATAAGAACCCATGACCTCTGCGGCGAAGGCAGGTACCCGTAACTATGTATGGAAGGTACAGTCAACAGCAACTACGGTTCATACAAAATGCAAAGGTAATCTTATGTTTTGGCGCGCACTGTTCATTGAAATAAAACAACTTTTACGGATATCAAACGCGCTATATTTCCACGAACTATTTTGATTGATGTCATCCCTGATGTCATCCCATGACCACGGCAGCTGTAAAGGTGCCGAAACGTCGGGAAAATCAAAAAAACCCTAAAAACCTAAAAATACGGACAATTTCAACTTAGTTCGTGGAAATATAGCGCGTTTGATATCCGTAAAAGTTGTTTTATTTCAATGCAAAGGTAATGTCCAAAAATGTATGAAGTCTGGGCCACGTCTTTGTACAGTATACCAAAAGATAGTTAAAAACACGATAAACAGATTCTTATTACTCAATTTCTTTAAAATCCCTTTGTTTTCCGGAAGCAGCAATAAATATAATGCAAACATAAAAAAAAAACATCATGGCGGAAGATGTCATTTTGTCACTGTCACTGTCAGTCCATAGAGTTACAGTTGAACACAGAGTAGAACTCAATAACAGTGACACTGTCAGTTGTATTTAACGTCGAGTTGTCATATTTGACTCCTTATAACGAGTAAAAAATATTGATTTGTATTTATGAATAAACCACTTAACCATGCATTATATAAAATTAGTTGTATTTTTCTCAGAATCAGTATATATTTCTCTATCTTTGGAGGTGGTACATAGACGTGGCCGAAATTGGGACATGTCCTTTCTACAGACAATTTCGAACTCAACGACTAACGTCTTAAAAGTCGAGTGAAGTTTGACAGTTATGTAAAGCAATACCTGATGTTGACAATACATAAATAAATTTCGCTGTTTATTTACTCCAAATCGCTTACATTCTATTTGTGGAAGGTAACACAATTCTTTGCTTCCGAATTTGTCTCTATAAGAAAACACTTTGTCATGTTCACGCCAAAATGTCATATATAAAAAAACAACACCGAAATGTGGCGTCACACCGTCAAGTGATTTATGAATAGCTCGACGTCGTCGGTGAAATGAAAAACCTTGTGATCGGACCGACTGTATTTGGCACTAGTATTGTAAATATTATTTTCCTTATACCTTTAGTACGAGTCAATAAATGTTGTCGTTTTCAAAACTTGAAACTGTTAAGTATTTACTTTTAACTGCTTCTGTGGTCTAGTTGTAACACTGGTATTAGATTTAGGGGTTCAGGTTCGATTCACACTTGATTCGACCATCTTATCTAAGTCTGTCGTCATAACAACAATGTTTTCAGCGTCGTTGTTTTCGCCGGTAAACATTGTTGTAACTATTTGATAGAATCAGGCGTTACGGAAATTCATATCTTAGTAGAAAACGAAAAATATGTATCATAATTCCGCAAGAAAAACTTACATGCAAGATGCAAAATAATTGCGAATGCAGCACAGTGACACACCTTGCACCTTCACCGACTACTCTACACGTGTTTCGTCCACACACGGAGTATCCTCAGGATTTGTTAGACCGTGCAATACCAGCACCGAGTCTCGGTGCTGGTTTATTGTAACTGCCGAGTTAAATGATTAAATAGCCAGTTCCTCAGTGGTTAAGGATTCCGTAAGAAGACCGATTCCATCTTCGGCCTTATAATAACTAAACATTAGGTATGACGAAAATCAAGTGTTTGCTCTTTTAACGAATTATAATACTAATTATAACATATGTGGTGTCGGACCACTCATATCGTGTCGACCTGTGGTGTCGACCTTTATTCAAAGAGTTAGGAGTCCTTACCTTAACTTGCTTATATATTTTAGAAGCTGGAGTATTCGTGAGAAGTCATCTACCTACATTTATTTGAAAAGGTCTCTGAAAATAGTATTTTTCAACGCCGAGATATAACAAAAATAATATATCCCTCATGTAAAAGCGTACTTTATTAAAAAAGCTGTTTCGTTAATGCGATAAGAATTTATAAGCACATTCCAAGGACCATTTGGGAACTGCCCCTGCAACATTTTAAGAAGAATTTTAAAACCTGGCTCCTTGACAAGTCCTTCTATACTTTGAACGAATTCATTTCTCAATAAAGTGCTTTTTGGTCTTGACATTGTCTATGTAAAGTACTAATTGATAATGTACTCATATTGACATTTTATAATTGATACTATACTTTGACATTTTCCAATCTAATGTAATAATTTTTAATTTGTTAATATATGATTTTTTAATTTATTTTTTATTATTAATGTGACATACTACTTGACATTGTTATGTAATGTGGTAATCGATTTTATGAGGTAATATTGACATTTTATAATTAATATTCTGCTTTGACATTTTCTAATTTAATCTAATAATGTATGATTTGTTAATGTATGGTTTTTATTTTTATTAATGTGACATACTACTACTCACATATTGAAATGAAAATGTAATAATTTAGAAATTGTAATTTAATTTGCATACTCTTCTGAGAGTGGGGCATATTGTACTTTATAATTTTATATCATCTTATCATACTATGTTCTCTGCAAATAAATAATAGTACATTATTGCAAAGGCCGTGAAATAGGCAATTGCAGGTCGAGTATGAGTTTGAAGGCCGAGCCGTAGGCGAGGACTTCTCTAATACGAGACAGGCAATGCCATTTCCGCCGAGGCATATATAGTGCTTTTCTCAAAAGAATGCAGGGAAATAAAACATACTTTTTATATTATACATTTAATAATTACTAATTAATTGCAGGAGCGTCTTTTTGAATTTGGAACATTACAGCGCTCCAGCAATGTTGTATGAAACGGCGTGTTGGAGTTGTTAAATACTCTTTGTAATGTTCCAAATTCAAAAAACGCTCCTGCAATTTATTTGATTTTCTTTGTCCGTAAATTCGATACTTCGCGTGTTTTTTTTTCGAAAATAATGACAACATTTCCATGCATGTTTGAAAAAATTTATTTAATAATAATTTATAAATGCGAAAGTATGTCAGTTTGTATGTACTCTTTCACGCTAAAACTACTAAACGGATTAGGATGAAATTTTACACACAGATAGAAAATAGCCTGGATTTTATAACATATGTTATCCCGATATTCCCACGAGAACCACGCTAGTGAAACCGCGGGCAGCCACTAGTTGTAGATAAAAAGCATGTTTTAATGCGCAGTAATTTCTGAAACTAGCCGTAGATGTGAATAAGTCTTTTGTTGTCTGTATTTGAATTATTAATAGCTATTATAGAATAATTTGCATTTGTCAATATAAACTAAAGTAACACTTATTCCCCTCCTAAAAATCCACGTTTATTGATAAGAAGGGAATGTCACACCTAGTTTTACATCAAAAATGTCAGCATCACTTTTATTTCTAGGTGTTACTGTACTCCACGTTTATTTTTAAACGGTAATATTCTGTCTTACTTCACAGCCAGAAAAAAGTGCAACAATGTACTTTTTCTCAAAAATGTTTGGAAATTTGAGCATTATTTTGACAACCTTCTTCGAGATAAATCCAAATTGCTGTACTGGCCAAATAGTTGTATGAAAATCCATATCTGTCGTGGTTTAGCGTGGTTTAGCGGCCAAATAAATTACATAGTAAACTCATATCTGTCGTGTAATTTAAAAAGGGAACGATCTTTTACTCCGAATCATGGCAACCAATTAGGTATCTTATCAAAGGTTTTATTTAATGGCTTGCAAATAGAAAGTTGTTTATTGAAAAAAATAACAAGTGCCCGTTCGTTATTCGTCATTGATTTTTAAAAGTAATAGTATTTGACAAAATGCGTTCTGCCTAGGTACTACTTAGTTTTAATTTCCGCGCATTGATTGAGAAAAGTACTATACAAGCCTTGGCCACATCTAGGCATTGATGGACTTACACGTTCGTCCATCAATGCCTCTTTTGATGGCCGCTGCAGTAATATACTATAAAAATAAAAAAAGACACAGGTTTCAGGAACGTATACAATTGGCTGCATGTTTTTGTTAATTGCGACGATACTCGAAAACGTGAAATAATAAATGGGATATCGGAAAATGCTAACTGTTCCCTCCTGAGGCGAGTGCATGTTTGTTTTTTTGGTCAATTAAATGCAATGTTTTTGCAAAGTATTTCATTGCGAAATTTTTTTTTAGGAAAAATCAACTTGTCATTGTTTTCATCAACGGAAATTGAACTTTTTGATTGCCAGACCGCTTTCAAAACTGAGTTTTCGAGACTGTTTTTAATTTATCTTTGTAGGATGTAGTTTTTAAGTTTATTCGTTGCAAACAAACAAACAATCAAATCTTTCCTCTTTATAATATTAGTATAAATTTTCTTTATGATTAAAGAAGAATAATCATTTTAACTTTGGCAATATCATAGAAACTTAATCATTATGAGGACACGACACCAATTTCTGCAGGTAAACTGAAGAGCTATCATAAAACACATTAGATTAGTCACTAAATCAAAGATTTTCACATAAACACAAGCAAAGCAAACTATCAGTGTAGGGTTTATTGATCAAATTAAAGAAAAAAGAAAAAAAAAATAGCAACGAAAATTCCTCACAACATCAAGCTCTTTAAAAACTCCAATCTCGTGTTTAATACGGTCGTTACATCATTGTGTAAAAATAACCGTGCATTGACATTATCTAGAGTAGAACGAGGCCTCGTAGCGCGTAGCTACTACGACGTAGCTACATCATCGTAGCAGGCTACGTCACAGATGACGGCGCCATCTTTTTCTCATGCAAGATTATATTGAAATGACACCTTTGCTTACGTTTGCATGAAGTTATGGTTCGAGTAGTATTAGTTTGAGAACCATAGCAGTAGGCAAATATATGATGGTTAGTATATAAAATGTGGCATTTATTTTGTTAGTAAAAATAAGCATTGTATTGCTTAACTCAACTTAGATACCTGTAATAATAATTGTGTTTGTTAATGTTTATTATTTTGGTGATCAGTAAATAAACTAAGACTATGCTTCAGTGAATAAATTGACACAATCAATAAATAAAATTATTATATTATCTTTTAATAGAAAACATTTTTTTTTTAATGTTATTCTAAACATCAGTGTCGAGTCAATATTCAGTAATGTTGAGAAAATATAAACAGGCATTACCCACGACGATACGGAGACGGTTGGGGTGTGAGGATGTTTGTTTGTTTGTGCAAAGCAATGTTGCCATTTATCACCAAACCTACTAGTCCGATTTTGATGCCGTTTTCAATGTGGGTTTGATTGGGGCATGTTCTTAGACAGGTGTTACGGTGACAACTCACCAGGGAGCGCTGCAGTAAACATTTGTTAGTACAAACCAATGTTGCCATTTATCTTTAAAACTATTAGTTATCTATGATTTTTGAATTATTTCATTTTTCAATGCTATTTTATACTTATGATAAATTTTAAATAGAAAATATTGAAAAAAAATTAACTCGGCCACAAGTGAATTCTCAGATGGGAATCCATCCATTGAAGAGCATTGGACCGGATTTCTAAAGGTCGTGGGTTCGATTCCCAATATTTTTCTATTTAAAATTTATCATAAGTACTAGTTATCTTTCCAACAAATCAAAACTTAGATCAATTTTTATATATAAAAATTTAGTTTCTACAAAATGTCCGGTACCACTGAAACATAACGGCTGGTTAAACTCTAGTTTAAAAGTTGCGAATGTTCAGTCCATATCGCGGGCATTCAGCCATTTACTGAAAGCCCTTTTTGCTCGCTACGTGGGGACGACTCTGAAAGGAATTACAGCCTTTACATTAGGCTGCTTTTCCACTTGAGATGTGCTTTACTTTCTTATCGTATGAGTATTAGTGGCCACCTCTGGTGTCAGAGTTTATCAAGCCGTCTATAAAGCCTCTGACTTGGCTTAACGACTGTTATCAGATGACAACAGCCGGGACCGGGACCGACGATTTAACGTGCCTTCCGAAACACAGAAGCGCTCAGTTGTAATACTTATAATACCATTTTACGGTCACCCATCCGTCTCCTTTGCGTTGCTTAACAACGTGAGCGCTTCCAACTAGGCATGTGCTATGCAGCGAGGATATGAACGGGGTATGAAAAGGATATGAACCGCGAGGTAGCTGTGCGAGGAAAATGAGCAACTTGAGCTATGCAATGTATCTACAGTAGAGAAACAAGCATTAATAGCTAGCATCAATAACATGCTTCCATAGTTTGTATCCATAGTTCGCATCCATAGCACGCATCTGTAACTTGCATCCATAGCACGCAAGCATCCATAAACATAGCTTAGTTGAACCCGAATCCACCAGTGCTAAACTATATAAACCAATGAAATGATTGGTGGATATCAAACGGATCCATAGCAACGTAGCATAGCAAATCTCCAGTGGAAAGACACCTTTACAGCCTTACACATTATGCGCCGTTTGTGACAATGTGAAGTGGATGGTTGAAGTTATCTCTATTTAGATGGAATAAGTGGCCTCCTTACATTTAGGACTGGGCTTGGCCGCTTGGACATTGTGTTAAATTGACTGCTAAATTGGTTTAGCCAATTTTACAGCTAGCAGTTATGTGATCTATTATTTATAAGTGTCAAATTACCTCAAGTCATTCAGAACCTAACGTCTAATATGGTGTGGTTGTAATTCAAATGGTGAGACGGGTTTTACCAGATCGTCAGTTTTGGTGGTGTCCAACCCACCGGGGTTGGTACATACTTGATTCCAGACTAACAACGAGTTAATTCAATAAAATGGTTTTGCGTTAAAACCCAATATTACGGTCATAGAAAATACTATTTTTTTAAAAGAGATTTTTAGAGTCAGTGATCAATGAAGTTCTACAGTTCATTTAACGTCCTCCGCTGTAGAGCGCTACATACACCGGTTTCAATGTGTCACCTACTCTGAGGCCATGGGTCCAAATCCCGGTAGTGGCAAACGTTTGTATGATGCATACAATTATTTCAACCGCAGTCATGGGAGTTTATATCTATTTCTACGCAAACACTTATGTATACATATATCTATAATTATATGTATTTATATCCGTTACCCTAGTATCCCATAACAGAAGTTTACAGTGCTTATTTCTTTACTCACTTCTGTGCTCAGCAGTTTACCAGTGTAGCAAGCTATCTGCTGCTTGCTGCTAATACTGAGGACAGTTTTGTCATCACACGACTGTACACGTTTTTTTATTATTATTTTGTTTGTTTTCTTTCTTTTTGTTATATTGGTACTTTTTCCTACTTCTTCTGTGATGTAATATGTTTATGTTAATGTGTACCTTTGTGTGACGTCAAAATATATATTTTTCTATTTCTATTTCTAGGGCTGGGCTAGATAATTTGTGTGGCCTAATTCTTCACTTGTAAACAGAAAGTTGCAATCATCCCCCTTTTTAATGTGCCCACCGCTGGGGCACTGGCTTTCCTTATGGATGGATAAAAAGGATAGACTAACCCACCCGACGGGCCTTATATTTATTGTTCTGACTACAAATGCCGACACCTTCTAAAGCACGAAGGAGCTCGAAACAGTTCTTTTTGGGTCAACCATCCCGTGACCGACCATAGCGAAAGTTGCTTCCGTCCGCTGCTTTGCGCTGCTGCGTTGCTTCCGTCTGCGACCGTCACAATAGCTTGCCGAGCGCGCAAGACACTGCGCCATCGCGCTTCTTCAAAGTCATTATTTATTAGAGACTAGCTTCCGCCCGTGGTTTCGTCCGCGTGGTTCCCGTTCCCGTAAGAATATCTTCTTTCAATTTACTTTGTGCCAAAAATCAAGTCGATTGGTTGCTTAATTAGGGCATGAAGGAAGGACAAACAAACAACACACTTTCGCATTTATTTTTTATTTTATTTTTTATTTATTTATTTCGATCCAACTTAATACTACCTTTACAGATTGATATCCAAGGCGATAGTACAAGCATTAAATTAATATATTGGTTACTTTTTGTAACAAATGACGTGCAGTGCCCGCCTTGCGAATTCACCCTTAGAGCATACAAACAAATCGATATGTTTGGCTATATCGTTAAGGAGGTGTGTAGCGCGAGTGAGCGGCGCGCACCGCAGCAGGTTGGTGCGCGCGCGCGGCACCACCAGCAGCGGCGGCCGCCTCCTTCTCTCAACATACCGATCTGACACACTAAAGTTTAGTTATAATATCAGTAAGGATTATGGTTATGAAGTCAAAGTTGTGGACCGAACACATTCATTCTGTCGCAGTTCGTATCAGAAAGCTTGTTTTTGTATTTAGCAAGTTAAGAGCCATTCTCGATCCTACCACCCTTAGAACTGCATACTTTGCTCTCGCCCAGTCTATTATGTCGTACTGCAATATGGTTTGGGGTAGTTCAGGAAATACCATGATGTTGGAACTTGAAAGGGCGCAAAGGGCCATCTTGAAAGTTATGGCCTTAAAGCCGAGAAGGTTCCCAACTAACCTAGTATACAGCTATTGGGAAGTTCTCTCTATCCGCAAACTATTTATATATTATGTTAACATATGCTCATATCATACGACCCATCAATTTTAGCTGACAAAAAAAGACAAGATAAAGTCTGTAAAATATTGAGATCTCGTTTGGTATTAGTGAAGCATGACTTTAACTTCATATCTCCTATTTGTATAATATTATTATACAAATAGGAGATATGAAGTAAATATAATTCTTAACGTTTATCCTCTTACAAAGCATAAATGTAAAACCATATTGAGTGAGTGGCTTCTTGGCCTGGACTACGATACAGAAGAATCATTAGTTAAATAATCTTTGCATGCTAGCACAATTAAACACACTTACAATCACACACACACACACACACACACATACACACACACACACACACACACACACACACACACACTCACACACATACCTATTATGTTTTTGTTTTCCATTTGTTTTTGATATTGCTTATGCGCAGAATACTAAACCTTAAGTTCAAAATCATTTCTGTAACGCCTGTCTAATTTGAGGTGGGCGCTAATAACTGTAACTCAGTCTTATGACTACAACGGTTAATAACGCATAACTGTTTTTTGTATACCTACATGTCATGATTTAAAATAAACTTTTATTTATTATTATTATTAAAGTTTGAGCCTAAAATAAGGTATGCACTACCACGTACTATAACAAGAGGGTCGCAATAATGAAATCAGAACGTGGGTCTTATTGTGGTAAATAATTAATTAATTCGACGTCTTTTAAATGAAACGTGACTCGGTGTTAAGAGATAATTTTCCAGTTTTTCGTGCTAGAAATAGTTATTTGTTATGCAAGGCTGGAAAGTTGGTTATTTAGCGGCGAGTTGCCTCTATTGCGAGGATTTCAAAGGTACCAGACGCTAAAAACTTTTCTGCCGAGCGCAACACACAATTTTTCACCTCACAACAGCGAGGAACATTTTACGGTTGTTTCCGCGGTCAACTTCCGGTAAAAAAAATATTTAAATATAAAGTTCAATCTAAATATACCTTATTCTCGTTGTTTTAATGATATAAAAAAACTAAAATAATAAAAATGGGAGTATTATAGTTAATTCAAAGTTATTTAAAGTAGGAATATATTGTTACTTATTAATGAGAATAAAAACGATTCCGTAAATGTTGACACTGACATGAGGTACAAGAAAAAGACAATTTAAAAATAAAGATTTATGTCACAGTCCGAAATCCAATCATAGGTTGTAAAATCTCACCCAGCCTAATATAAAATTCTTATAACAAATAGTTTGATCTTATTGTTATTGTTTTTATGATTCAATTAACTAAAATAATATAATAAAACCAAAACGGAGTATTATAATTAATTTAAAGCTATTTAAAAAAGGAATCAAATATGCCAAAAAAGTTAATAATGCGATTCGGAACGCATTATGACATATTTTTAAGTATTAAATTAAAAAAAGTACTTTGCCGCGCTAGGCCGCAAAAAGCGATTTTCTACGCCTAAACTGATTGACAAAACCTCCTTTTCGGAGCGTGTGAGGTGAAAAATATATTATCATCATTCCGTGACTACGGCAGCTGAAAAGGTGCCGAAACGTCAGGAAAACAAAAAAAACGTTCAGTGCATATAGAAGATATTTTTTATTTTTTATAACATCTTTTCTTGTAATGTTTCTCCAGTGGAAACGGAGGGTTACACTGACTCATTCTAGATACATATTTACTGACCCTATGGCAAGAGGGTATTGATCCTGGCAGGTGCTGCACCAACGGTCATGTGTTCGATTTCGGGACAAACATTGTGCGAAACATTTCTGTTTGATTCTGATATCCGCAACTTAAATGTTGAGTATTTTATGTATATTTAGTTACACTTTTATGCTTTCACCACCATAATCAAAGAACATAAGCGAAGAACCTAGCTGGGTCTGTGTAGGACTCTTTTTTTTTTTTCATTATTTTAGTTTAATTGATAGTATAAATGCTGCTAGATGTTTTTCTAGTTTATAATATTAACCACTCATGCCCCGACTATGTCTGAGACACAATAGATATTCCATTTTTCTCTGGACACCGGTGGTGTCCTAGCTAGCAAATGAAAAATTAAAGGCCGGTTTCGCCATCGACATAAGTTCTGACTTCTGAGAGCCTAGTTTAAGTTTGCAAATGTCCAAACGAGAGTTAAATTTAAAACGTTAGAGTTAAATTTTGACAGCTAGATCTTAACAAAATGGGAATAAGATTAAAAATTAAAATATTAACGCAAACGCGATAGAAACGTCGAGCCAATGCAAACTCACAGTAGGCCCGCTGAAAAGCTTATCTGCCAGATAATTTGACAGTTGTCATATGAAAAGTACGTCAAATTTTATATGTTAGATAAGCTATTCAGAACTTATCAGATGGTGGTGAAACTGGTCTAGCTTGTGATGCGACGCGAGATTGTTTTCAAACCCTTCAAAAACTTGTAAAACTCTTTCGTTTTAAAACCGGCCTTATAGACACCGTTTGAACAAAAGCTATTTTCTACAAGTCGTTTAAAAACGACTGCAGCGTATGCAGCCGCAGCTCCTCCTTCCAGACACTCCAATTTCCTGCACTCCGACTCGACGCTTCAAAGTATATGTCAGACGGAATGTGCATATATCTCAACATATATGGTTAGAGACGAATACTTTAAACATACACTGAATCAAGCCGAGTACATCAGGGCGACATGAGACTAGTTGCTTTTTACTATCATATTTTCTTGTTTAACATTTATCACATAAAAATAGCATTGTAAAAATTAAATAAAAAATATAAATACAAATACTTAATTTGCGATTAAATTGGTTAAGATAGTCGTAAGTGTACTTTATTCCGCGATCTTAGTATGTAATTTCGTATACATACATTCAGGGGGCCGATATGTCAAATTCGTCATTCTTCTATCCTTAATTTCTTTATTAAAAATGTAAGTAAAATATCTACTGATGTAAAAACCCTTTTCGCCCGATTGACACGGGTCAAGTTCAGTGGCGTGTGACGAGTGCCTGGACAACGAAACAAAAGACAGCGCCCCATTTTATATGGATCCACTTTGACAAGCCAAGTTGACTCGTCAGACGGTCCGATCGACTGAACTTGTACTTACCAACTTCGCTATAGACTTGTCCCGTATAAATCGGGCATTAGTTTCAATGATCTTTGACAATCCTATAATGTCGAAGGTTTTTTCAGTGAGTATTTAATACAGATTTTTGGTATTGGAATTTTTTTATTTTCAATACCAGGTGTCGAAGCGCGAGAATCAGTCCCCTGAATTTGGAACGACAGCGTTACCGCTTGCCAATGAGTACCCAGCTTAATATAAAACGCAGAATATATGAAGAGATAACTCTACAATATAAAGCATTGAGAACGATAATTATTATTAAGCTGCCATCTGCGATTTTAATGCAGTCTCGGCGTTTTATGGCAGATAAGGGAAGATATTTCTTCTTTGGTATATTAAGTACTTCACAGTCTAATTAAATTAAAATATTTTCACTTTTCCGTCTTTAGATTATAATCATTTGTACAGGCAAAAGCAATCCATCAAAACTTAAAGGTCAAGATCGCGTGGACAGGTCACGTAAGCGTTAAAAGGAAAAAAAGAAAATTAAAACTTCGTTGATTTAATCGTACCATAGACATGACGGCAGCTTAGGGGATCTAAAAAGGGCGCTAAAGCAATCATCATCGTCCATTTTTAATGTCCTCACTCCTGGGGTACTGGCCTTCTTTATGAATGGATAAGGAGAACGGGCCATGACCCACCACGCGGGTCCAATGCGGATTGGTGTGGTTTAACGACTGCAAATGCAGCCGGGACCAACGGCTTAACGTGCCTTCCGAAGCACAGAGGAGCTCGAGATAGTAAATTTTTGGTCACCCATCCCATGACCGACCATTGCAAAAGTTGCTTAACCTCAACAATCGAACCACTGCGCCACGGGCTCCTCAAGCTCAAGCTAAAGCAATATAGCTAAGGAATTCCCTGACAGATCGTTCATTTCTTTATTTCCTATGGAATTTGCTTTTAGTAATTCTTGCCTTCAAAATATTAAAAGCATTCTTCTACACTGACACCAAAGGTGAAATTTGGAAGCGCGCTGCCAACTGCAACTGCCGACAGCACGTGCAGCGGCTGCATGAAGTCGGCCGCAGCTGCACTACTGGTTTGTATGTATTTATATGAAATGGCTTTCGAGCGCCACTGCAACTGCACAGGCAGCCGGCGGCGAACGCACGTGCTGCTGCTTTTATTTAATCGACAATAATTTCGAAACTCATCTTCATTATCCATCAAATGTTTCTTAATCAGTATCGAATATGTTCCTTCAATGGTCTGCATTTTAATAAAGGACGCGCGGCTTGTCTACTTTGCATAACGTGTAATAACATCAGGTCGTCATCATCTTCTTCCTCTTCTAACAACAAATATAACAGCAAGTTCCCTTCAGCAATATTCCACACGTCCGACATCCTGAAAATATTCTAAGTGACTGACCGCCTCCTAGTAATGGTTGTGCAGTCGCTGCATGTGCCGCCACTCTCGAATTTATTCCGGCTGCACGCTGCAGCTGCATGTGCAGCGACTGCCGACAGCCGCTGCATGTGCTGTCGGCAGTTGCAGTTGGCAGCGCGCTTTCAAATTGCACCTTAACACAGTTCTAAACTCCATAGAAAATAAAAAAATCATGAATTGTTAGGGAATTCATTAGCAATATTGCGGTAGCGCCCTATTTAGACCCTCAGACTTCTTAAAGCACCCTTATGTCACTCGTAATAGCGGTTGTTGTTTTCGTTGTGCAAGTGCATAGCCTGACGTGTTGTTGAAATATTGACTGTGAATCACTTGAACCTGATGGAAAAAAAACTACGGGTTGCACTCTGGGAGTGCCGCAGAATTATATCTTACATTATATCTTGACCACAACTTCATAAGAAGTTGATGAAAACGGAGAACAACTTGATTTGGCAGGTAAATCCATTAAAACTGTACTGGCATCGGTTTGCTTTTGCCACTAGGCCACCGAACTTCTCCAGCTTCCATTTATTGGAAGCAACAAACTAAAAACCCCCTTAATAATCAGACAGCCGATGTGGATGAGGGATTACTGCGAGTGACACGCTAACCCAATGTTAATTTATCTATTTACCTCGAGGTTTTCCATTCACACCGATTGGTTGCGATCTGAGGACTCCGCCTTAAGATGAACTATTATTAAGCTTCGCTTAGACGACAGACGACTTGAACTTTGCTTTCAAAGCTAGAAACCGCAATGATTGACTACGTGTAATAAATTATCTCTTTTTATTATTTGCGAACACGCGCCCCCAAATACTTAAAGAATATCAGCTTTGTAGGTGATATCCATACTGCATATGCATATCTAATTAATAACTAATATCGTCGTCTTAGCCACATAACACCCACTGCTGGGTATAGGCCTCCCTCAAAATGGGGGGGTTGCCATAATCGCCACGCTTGGCAGGCGGGTTGGCGATCGCAGTATGGCCAAGTTTTGACGCTGCTGTCCGTCTCCTGAAGGCTGAGTCCCTTAGTCACCTTTTACGACACCCACGGGATGAGAGGGGGTAGTACTATTCTAAACCGACACAACGCAGATTTAATTAATAACTAATATATAAATTAATAATTGAAAAGTTAAACAAACATTTTTCTCGTTTCCTTTTCAAAAAACACTTTGGCTATTATCCATTCTTATCCATCCTTGTTTGTAGCCGGGATGGTAGGTATGAATACGTTGGAGCTTAGGCGAAATTGAATTTATTAATTCACTATACACTACTTCTACGCAATAGGGTAGATAATTCGGTTGGTGGTAGGACTTGTTGTAAGTCCGCCTGGCTAGCTACCACCGTCTTATCTAAGTCTGACGCCATAACATCAATGTTTTCAGCATTGTTGTGTTTCGGCAGTTAGAAAGATTAGATAGCCGGTTCCTCAGTGATTGAGGCTCGCTTCCATCTTCAGCCTTATCAATACTTAACATCAGGTATGATGAAGGCTAAGAGTTTCACGGCCGCTCATAAAAAAAAAACCGCAAGCTAGATACCGATTTAGGCATTACGTACTGCAGAATTATATGCGAGGAGTTGGTCGGCGACGGCATATCTTGTTCGGATGCCTGCGCACGCGGCACGCTATCAACGTCTGTGCGATCTATTTACTTAAAACATTTTTAGCTTATGTCCAGAATGCCGACATAATTTGTTGATTCACTGACCTCACTAGGTATGTGCTGTTTTGTTTATTTTTAACCAATTAAGTTTTATTGTATTTTCTTTTATCTATTATGTTGTAATGTCTAGGCAAAATAGCTGTAAGTTACGATGTAAAATGTTGAATAAATAAATAAATCTAATGTATCCCAGCTATCGAAACGTGTGAAAAGCTGTTTAACGTAGACATTCGGAACTAATACGCAAGCTTTCTTTTCTTTTCATTCAAACTAGACCTAATTTTGTGCAATATCGGATTGTTACAAATACATAAACGAGTAAAACAGTCATTGGTTGATTGACACTTTGACTGCATTAATGTGATTATAGCCTAAGCTTTATGATACATTTTAAATAGAAAATTATTGGAAAAAATCAACTAGACTACTAGTAAATTCTCAGATAGAACTCGAACTCACGACCTTTGGAAATCAGGTCCAATGCTCTAACCATTGAGCTACCGAGACTGGAGTTCCATCTGAGAATTTACTTGTTGAGTTGATTTTTTCCAATATTTTTCTATTTCAAATTTGTCATATCTATAATAAAAACCGGCGAAGTGGGATTAGGACTCGCGCACCGAGGGTTCCGTAAAATATTTTTTATTATATGATGTAACAAAAAATTCACGGTATTCGCAATTTTTCCTTTATCTGTACTTCGTACCAAATTTCAAGATTCTAATTTCACGGGAAGTACCCTGTAGGTTTTGATTCCCGTGCGAGTTTCAAAAATTTGCGGCATAAACGGCTGTATCTTTTGATTGCTTTGGCTTAGAAGTTTGATTTTTTCACAGCTCCAAGGGACAGTAGACCTGAGTAATAGATATAAATTTCAGTTTGATACCTACACGCGTTCCTGAGAAAAACGGTCTTGACAGTCGGACGGACGGACGGACGGACAACGAAGTGATCCTATAAGGGTTCCGTTTTATCATTTTGAGGTACGGAACCCTAAAAATCATTGAAAATTTCTAAAATTCGACAATCATAAAAAAAGCCCTAGCTTTATCCATTGCTGTGCACATAGAGCAACTCGGATTCCGTGCTAGGAAGCCGCGTCGCTCTATGGCTGTGCAGCTTCAAAAATGACCATGTGTGCAATTGAGAAGCTCCACTAAGACCTAATAGCTGGCTTTAGATCTCGTGTTATTGTCTGCTAACAAACCGATGAACAAGTTGTTTTATAAATCCTAAAGTATATTCTTAAAGTATTTTTATTATTTTATATTGTTTAGTTTTAGAGTTAACACTGAACATAAATAAATACATAAAAGTTTACAATAAGGAAACATGGTTAAATAATGCTAATTTTAATACTTTATTAATTTATAACCTCTTCGGTGGTCTAGTGGTAACCCCCACTGGTATCTGATCTAGGGGTCCCAGTGGGGGGTACGTGTTGCATTCGGTTTGTTTGGAGGTAGGAACAACATTGTTTTTAGTTTTGTTGTATTCCAGCAGTAAGAAGACAAGATAGCCTGTTTTTATTATTTGAGGATTCCGGGACAGAGAGAGATGCTTACTTCAAGTAATCGTAACCGTACGTTAGCGTAAATCCTAGTAAGTTAGTTTTGGTATGTTATTGCAAGTCTATATATATTGGATTTGTAAGCCAAAAGCAGTGAGTCAGAACTGTAAGCCTATTTGGTTTTCAGATCTGACTGCTTTCTCTCCAAATGAAGTGTTACCTACGTTTCATTTTGATATTTTCATTAGTCGTGAATCAACCAACCATTATCAGCGGGTATCAGAGGATAACAATGGCGGATAATCAATTATTCGGTGATTATCGGTGCAGGCTTACCGGCTGTGATTCTCTGGATAATGGCCTATTGATTTTAGACAAACCAGAACTTGGTAAACTATGTAAGACCGCTTACATCTTCTTAAAAGTGAGAGTGTGTGGGGGAGTGAATTACAAGATCGAGTCATAACTTTATCAGATAAGAATCTTCATTAAATCGTTTGATTGTACGATATACAAACCTCAGTGATTTTTTTTTTGAGGATTATAACTTTTTAATTTTATAAGTTTTTAATTTTGCATTTAACAATGCTATTTTTATGTGATAAATATTAAACAAGAAAATATAATAGAATAAAGCAACTAGTCTCATGTCACCTTGACGGGATTCGAACCCGCATCCTTGGGAGTCCGGCCCAATGCACTAACCAATTATGCTACAGAGACCTATGAGGACACGTTCAATTTTTCTAGTATATTCACCGTTCTACGGTGTTGGCCACCGTCGCTTCATCAATGAGAGAAATATCCTCGCATTCGAAAGAAACATCTTTACAGATGTTTGACTATCGATTAAGATGAAAGAGCCATCTAATTACAACTTTTAAAGATTTTTGAATTTTTGCATTTTACAATGCTATTTTTATACTTATGATAAATTTTAAATAGAAAAATATTGGAAAAAATTAACTCACAAGTGAATTCTCAGATGGGAATCGAACCCATGACCTTTGGAAATCCGGTCCAATGCTCTAACCGCTGAGCTACCGAGACTTGCGAACCACCGTCGAAATTCTCCAATACTTTTATATTTTTAATACGCTGTAGGCCAGCGTTGTCACATCAATGCTAGGAATATCCTTGCATTCGAAAGAAACATCTTTTCAGGTGTTTAACGATCGATTAAGATGCAACACCCAATAATTTATGATTTTTGAATTTTTGCATTTTACAATGCTATTTTTATACTTATGATAAATTTTAAATAGAAAAATATTGGAAAAAATTAACTCGGCCAAAAAAATTAAGTACAACTTTTTAATTTTGCATTTTACAATGCTATTTTTATGTGATAAATATACTAGAAAAAATCGGCCAAGTGCGAGTCGAACTCGCACATGAAGAGTTTCGCCTCTCACCCAAGGTTGCCTGGAAGAGACTGCTACGTAGCTATAAGGCCGCCTATTGTGTGTACCTCTTTTTTGGCATTTTCTCTGTATGTGTTTGTTTTTGTATCGTGTGCAATAAAGTTTCTATTATTATTATTGCCAAAATGCCATTATAATTTTTCGTCTGCAAAAATAAGTTTGTTTTGCATAGTGTTTGTATGAATAACAAAGTTATATTTTTTGCGGTTTCGGAAAATATGCTATAGCTCTGACACTACTAAATAAATTTCGTTCAAACCAAATTTCGTTAAAAGTTTTTATAAAGATCTACATCATATATTTTTTTTTATTTTCACTTTCTTATTTTAAAAGTTAGAGGGGGGGGGGGGGGGGGGCACACATTTTTCTGACTGACACTAAACTGAATCTGAAAAAAAAAATTCAGTGTCAGTTCCATGTATGGGGAGCCCCCCTTTAATTCATATATTTTTAATTTTTGTGTAAAAACCGTAAAGCGGTTTACAGAATACATCTACCTACCAAGTTTCAACTGTGTAATCCTCATAGTTTTGGAATAAAAAGGGTGTGCCATACATACATGTTTGGCCGAATCTATAAGGGTTTCGATTTTTGCCTTTAGGCTACGAAACCCTAAAAAGCAACTAGTCTCATGTCGCCCTGGCGGGATTCGAACCCGCATCCTTGAGAGTCCGGCCCAATGCACTCACTAACCAATTATGCTACAACATCTCTAAAACTGTCAAATTTGAAACGTCACATGCTCAGGAATCATACTATTTGAAAAGACTGTAGTAATGATAAGACTGAAGGTCGTCCTTTCTCGGAATGCTAAACCACTGAAGATCTGGCAATCTTATCTCTTTACTGCCGGAAAAACTATGCCGAAAACATTGTTAGTAGAAAACCAACAAAATGTTTTGGCGCGCACTGTTCATTGAAATAAAACAACTTTTACAGATATCAAACGCGCTATATTTCAACGAACTAAGTTGTAATTGTCCGTGTCCCGACGTTTCGGCACCTTTGCAGCTGCCGTGGTCACGGGATGACTGACCACGGCAGCTGTAAAGGTGCCGAAACGTCGGGAAAATCAAAAAACCCCTAAAAAACCTAAAAATACGGACAATTACAACTTAGTTCGTGGAAATATAGCGCGTTTGATATCCGTAAAAGTTGTTTTATTTCAACAAAATGTTGCTTAATTCTACAAGAAAACTTACATGTAAGATTCACCGCCCGCCCGCAAATAAATGCAGTTGCAACACAGTTGGGTGAAGGTGCAAGGTGTGTCACTGTGTTGCATCTGCATTTATTTCTACCAAGTAACGCCTGATTCTATCAAATATGAAAACATTGTTGTTTTAGCGACAGACTTAGGTATGATGGTATGGTAGCTTATCTAGCCAGGCGATCTTTGTACCCCATCCTGGCAATCGAACTCGCAAACCCTTGGATCTGGGTTTACTTGGTAACAGTGTTAGTTGAAATTGGGTCTTATTTGGGATCTTTCACTGTCCGCTGTTTCACCATATCGTGCAATTAGTAAAAGTCGAATTACTAAACTCTTTATTATCTTTGTTTCAGGTAAATTGTGACTACTATTGAGTAAAAATACCTACACACGTGAAGGTGTTCAAAATTTGGGATTGACTAGGTACGTAATGTAGTGTCTTTTAATAAGTGTTGTAATATGTATTTACCTATGAAATTGCCGATTTGTATGAAGATTTTCAAAGAAAGTTCGATTTCCATACAATAAGTTTGTTATACTACCGCAAGTACTAATGCCACTATTTTTTTATGTACAAGCATTGTTTGAAAACTGCAATCTAACGCTATATTTTTATTTAAAAACATATTATTGATTTACAAATTATACTAGTAGTCAACTTCGCTAACAAAAAAAGGAGTAAGTACCTTCCGAGATATTTTTTATCGTATAAGAAACTAAAATAATAATGATAAGAGTAATAATTCTTGATCAATATGAGCAAAAAATCAGCGAACGAAAATCAGATTGCTTTACATGATCGTCTGTAACATCAATATTAATGAAAAACTGAATTTCAAATTAAGATGCAGCAAACTACAAGACTAACACTAGTGACTATGTTACTCAAAAACACGATTGCATATAATTTTCTCGATAGAAAAAAATTGCGAAGTTGCCTCCAAATCACTATAATTAACACGATAAACTGCTAGTATTCAAGTATACATTAAAATAAAGCTTGGAACTTTTTAGTATAATACACTATAGATAAGGCAGGGCTTATGTTATATATTTTTTGTAAATAACCTTTAAACATCCTTTAAAAAAAGAATTTCCTTCATTTCTACATTCCGGACCGGCCGAATGGGGCTGGAGAGTTATATAGTAAATGCTGCCTTATTTCTCATAGAAATAAGGCAGCATTTACTTTGCAGTTAGCCGTTGCAGTTATTACTTTTGCTTTTGGCCTAGAGAGCGCCCTTAACAGTTAAAACAAAGAGCTGATATTCAGTTGTTACTTAGATGAAACGCGTGGTCGCCCGCGACGACAATGACGTGAATGCAAATTAAAATAATTATAATATAAAATACCTGTATAATTTCAGAAACAACGTAACTATAGTACTTATAGACACAATTATAATATTAATTTGTAAATATAAATACCATTTATAATGACTAATCTATACTTATAATATTATAAAGCTGAAGAGTTTGTTTGTTTGAACGCGCTAATCTCAGAATCTACTGGACCGATTTAGAAAATTCTTAGAACATTAGAAAGCTAAATTTTTCCCGAGTGACATAGGCTATATTTCATCCCGATATTCCCACGGGAACGGGCACCAAGCGGGTAAAACCGCGAGTATCCGCTAATCAATTATATAAAATTACCTCTTAATATTGTGTTTAATATAAATTAGTTTCTTATTAAATATACTTATATACGAGTATTAAAATTTGTATGTATGTATTTATATCCGTTACCTAGTATTCCATAACAAAGTCTTACAGTGCTTACTTTGGGGCTAGGTTATTGGTGTGAGTGTAAAAAATGTTTATAATTTGTTATAAACGATGTTTTTTTAATATTCTTAATACATAAATATCACTAATTCATTCTAAAAATAATGTGACTAGGTTATCTTTGTCATCAATTCCTATGTCATCAGATCGTTTAGATACCATAAATTTAGACAAACATTAGTCTTAATAAATACTTGGTTCATAATTTATCAAGCTGATGACAGCTATATCTCGCAGGTGTAAAATGGGTCATTTTTTATATCGCTGTTCTGTTATAGGCTATTTAGTTCAAGGTGTGAAGAAATGTCACTGGGGCAGTGCGCAACCTTACCTTATTTTGAATGTCGTTATATACTAAACGAACGTTATAAAGATGAGCTGGTTAGTCTGAATTATAATAAAAATGAAGCGTTAAAGAATAACGTTTTGTGTAGATTAATTTATATTGATCTACGGAATATGTTGGAATAGTAATAAAATAATAATAAATAAATAATTGTATACACATAATTACACCGATTATCTAGCCCACGTTAAGTTTCATGAAGAACTTGTGTTATGGATACTAGATATTGGATAAACATACTTGTATACTTTTTTGTAAATACAAATATTATAATTATGCAATACATATTAAACACCTAGACCAAGACAAATAGACATGCACACAAATATTTGTCTTGTCCTCTGGCGCAGAAGGTGGGTTTAGTACCCCTGCCGCGAAAGTGTCGTCGACGTCGTCGACTTGTCGAATATGAGCGCGACTCTTCACACGCGAGCGCTGATGGCTAGTTCTTCGGGCGGTTTGAACGCCGTCATTGTCCTCAGCATATTTATATATTTTTAGAGTAATTAAATTCTGTCCTCGTGTCTAGTTACGAATATAGGTCCCAGACGAGTAGCGTTTAGCAGCATAACCTTTATTATTTTCCCACTTATGCATGTTACTTTATATGTTGAGGACAATGACGGCGTTCAAACCGCCCGAAGAAATAGCCAGATGCTATAGCGCTGTCTCGGTCGCAAACAAAGTCGAGTATTAACTGACAGTGGAAAAGGAAGGAAGCGCTGATGGCCGCGCTTGACAGTTTGTACGTTTGTTAAGCAACGTTCGGCCCGGTCAGGTGTCGGATGGGAGACCGTAAAGTGACATTATAACTGACCGCTTCCGTGCTTCGGAGGGCACGTTAAACCGTCGGTCCCGGCTGTTGTCAATTGATTACAGACGATAAGCCAAGTCAGAGGCCTTATAGGCGGCTTGATAAACTTTGACACCAGAGGTGGCCACTTATCCTCATTCGATAAGAAGAAGAAGATTATTAGGACAATAACGTTGAAGTTGCGTTGTACGATTTCGCCGTCGGCTGTCAAAGTAAAGCTGACAGCGATGCCGACGGACTTACGCGGTAGACCCAAAGGTCGTCTGGCGTAATAACGTCGATATAACGTTGAGTTCGAATAATTAATCTAATAAAACAAAAAACAGTGTTAATAATGAATCGCCCTCTAAGCCGTAAAAGTTGTTTTACTTCAAATGGTATTTAAGAGTTGTGTGTATCTAATATTTCTTATTTTGAAATATGGGTTTGAAACTTAGAAATAAGAAAATCTATTCTATTCTATCAAAATTTTAATTCGTTAGTTTATTCCATGTAATTTGCTGTTACTCCCTAGGGATTGCAAAGCTTCGATTCGGTCTGGAATGCGTCCATTCTGAATGATAAAACCAAAACCTCAATGATTTCATTTCGGTTAAAGGCACTTATGATAAAATCTTTAATTTTCCCTAAGTACCTACTTTCGTTGTGATTCTAGCAATATTTTCAAATTGAGTCTTGACCGAAACAATAACAATTTAGTTTTTGTTCTGTTGTCTAAAGCTAGAAAGTCTTAAATTTTCAAAGATACAATTTTTTTATGTTTATAGCCGTTTGCACCAAAATTCATTTTGTGAATTTGTAAAAAGTATATGTAACGTAATTTGTTTCTCAAAGCTATCAAATATAACAACTATGACAAGCATTTTTGGATTCGTGTCAAAGTTTAAAATTAGAATAAAATAAAATAAATAAATAAATATTTCTAACACTCACACCAATTATCCTATCCCCAAATTAAGCACTGTAAGTGTTCTGTGACTTTAAGGCTTGTGTTAATGGATATTAGGGTAACCGATAAATACATATAATTATACATATATAAGTATATATGTGTAGAAATATATATAAACGTCCATGACTCGGGTACAAATGCTCGTATCCATCATACAAACATTTGCCCCTACCGTTGTTCGAACCCGGGACCTCAGAGGAGGCGACACCTTGAAACCGGTGCACGTACCACTCTACCACGGAGGTCGTCAAACTTCTTCTTAAATTCTTAAACTGAAATCAAATTAACCTGTAATTTATAGTTGAATTTTGATATTTCCTCTAAAGAAAATATGTCAAAATATAACTGTCCGCAACAACGTTAGTAAATTATAGGAACCCGGGGTTAATGAGCAATACGCAGTGTAGTTCAAGATGTTCGAAGAGAGATGCGAAGCGTTCATGGCCGCGCTTTACAGACCGATCGTATTCGATCACGTTCGTTAAACAACGTTCGGCTCGGTCAGGTGTCGGATGGGTGACAGTAAAGTGGCATTATAGCTGAGCGCTTCCGTGCTTCGGAGGGCACGTTAAACCGTCGGTCCCGGCTGTTGTCATCTGATAAGAGTCGTTAAGCCAAGTCAGAGGCCTTATTTATAGGCGGCCTGATAAACTCTGACACTAGATAGAGGTGGCCACTAATCCTCATACGATACGAGGAAGTTCAAGATGTTCCTATTAAAATTGGAATAAAGGCTCGTCCACACAGCCATAATGTGTTCAGCGTTTGAGTGTTGTTCAGTTGCACAGCCGTCTGCCGATGGACAATGTTTCCGGTTCATTGACCCGCAGTTTGACAAATGGAGTGTGAAAACCGCTAGCTCGTATAAGATGGAAACGAAATTCGAACGAATTCTCGGTTTGACGACTTCATGTGTCGATAGCGGCTTTGAGCGTTCGGTATTCGGTTGCGGGGAGTATTGAAAATTTTTCGTGGCTGAAAAGTTATTGACTTTGTTGGGTCAGGAGCTGTATTTTTGAATCGCTCGTATGAGATATCGTTTACGCATGCGACTTAAGTCACGAGTCGCTACGCTCGCCTGCAGCGTGTATGGTGAGCACTCGTTGCGGTCAAACGATTTAAAAGTATAGATTTTCGTATGTCGAACGAAAATCAGTAGAAACTAAGCACTTGACGAGAGACGAGTGAATCAAAAGTAGAGCCCCCGGTGGCGTAGGTTACGGGTTCAATTACAATCATACTGAACACTTGTGTTTTGTTCTGGGTTGGGTATTTTAAATCTTCGATATTTCCGTTAATGTATATTATAAAGTAAATAAAATTAATGACGAAATTTATGACGTATCTGAAATAAAACAACTTTTGCGGACTAACTTTACTATTAAGTGCACTTTTTTACACAAAACATATATTTATATTTTTGGGTTTTTTTATGGTTTTTGTTTCCCGACGTTTCGGCAACTTTTAGTTGCCGTGGTCTACACGACACACAACTCACAACCCACCCACACTTCAATAAATCTACTTTGTGAAGGTGGACTTATAAGTGCTAGTCAACCCGTGACCAAGGCAATTGAAACGGCCCTTGAGTCGGCAAAAGTTGTTTTACTTCAGATAAATCATACATTTGTTGGTCTATACCCAGCAGTGGGTGTCATAACTGTGGCTGAGACGACGATACTTTTTCGAAAACTTTTCGTGCTAGACCTACAGAGCTACGAAAATTACAGACAAACCATGTTTAAATATTCTTCGTTTATCCACTTAATTATTAGCTAAATGTAAGCGCTAATTGTATTACCTAATCTTCCCATTTAAGTCAAACGTTACTCGTAGCTTATTTATTACATGATGGGGTAATTCGACCTAAGCTGATTAATTAGGCTAATTAAACTCTGAAGTAAAATGAATGAGGATTATCAGATTACGCAACTTTTTGCTCATATTTCGTTAAGCTCGTTGTGATGTTGTTGAAATTGTTCTTTTGTTCTTATTATGTTACAATGACGTATTTTGCAAAGCAAGTTTTATACATTGACGACTTGTTTGGCGCAGGGGTACTAAGCCTGCCTTTTGCGCCAGAGGTCCCGGGTTCGATCCCCGGACAAGACAAATATTTATGTTCATAAACATGTATATTTGTCTTGGTCTGGGTGTTTAATATGTATATTATGTATTTATAAAAATAAGGATACAAGTATGTTGATCCGTTATCTAGTAATCATAACACAAGTTCTTTATGGAACTTAACGTGGGCTAGATAATTGGTGTGTTTGTATGGAATTATTTATTTATAATTACTAGCGGCCGCCCGCAGTTTCACCGCCGTTGTTCCCGTTCCCGTGGGAATATAAAAAATCCTTTATTAGTACACGCCTTCATCGTTGAAGAATCCTGTATTTATAAAACTGTAGACAATATCGGTTAAACGGGAAGAGATCACTAAGTACTTATGATAAATTTTAAATAGAAAAATATTGGAAAAATCTACTCGGCACAAGTGAATTCTCAGATGGGACTCGAACCCACGAACTTTGGAAATCCGGGCCAATACTCTAACCACTGAGCTACCGAGACTTGCGGACCACCGTCGAAATTCTCCAATACTTTTATATTTTTAATACACTGTAGGCCAGCGTTTTCACATCAATGCTAGGAATATCCCTGCATTTGAAAGAATGCAAGGATATTTGAGAATTCCTTTGCGGCCGAGTTGAATTTTTCCAATATTTTTCTATTTAAAATTAATCATAAGTATAAAAATAGCATTGAAAAATGCAAAAAATCAAAAATCATAGATCACTAATGGTCGGTTTTAATAAACTATCCTCAGTAAGAGATAGGCTTACAAGAGCTTTGTTGCCTAGATATTTTTGTTAATCAGCCCAAAATAACCTAAAACAACAGTGGTTGCTAAGTAACGTAACCAAGAAAGGCCTATCTCTTGTTAAGGATATATTATTGAAACCGTAAGTAGTTACTTTTTGGACAATTTGTAACTACTACAGTTTCAAAGTCTTTATATGATAAATAAAATATATCTTTAAATCACTCTTCATAAAGGTAAGTTCACAAACAATATGTATCTTACATGTTTATAAAAAAATTTTGGACTATTCGAAAGTACTTATCAATAAGTCTATTTGAATAAAAAATCTTTGACTTTGACTTTGATAGCATAAACGTATAGCTAAGTTACAAAATACGAAAGTAAACAGAAAAAAACCTTTGTGAGGGGCTGGAGTCCATACTAGGTTCCTCACATAGTGCGGACCTGTGTTACAGATCTCGTGCCTGGAGAGGGGAGCCTGGAGATCTGTAACAGGTCCAGGTCCGGGGTGAGAGCACCCCGCTTGGATTAAGCATACATACTATCACAGTACCTATACGACAAAGAAGGTTACAGTAAAGTATTATTATAACATTATGTAAAGAGCAATAACAAGTTAAATTTGAAAAATTAAAGAAGTTTTCTAAAGCTGAAATTTTAAGAACGTAAATGGATTTGTATTTTGTTTATATAGTGAAGTACCCAAAGTAAAAGTGTAATTATTGTATAACTCAAGAATTGCGAGTGTTATTATTGGATAACATAAGTAACAAATCAGAACTATTAAGATAAAATATTTAGAATTCTTTCCGTGTCATTGTAATCTAGATTGTAGTAGATTAGCGGGCGATTCCAATAACCTATCCACAGTAAGAGATAGGCTTACGATTAGCGATAGGCTTTGTTGCCTAGATATTTTTGTTAATCAGCCCAAAATAAACCAAAATAACAGCGGTAGCTAGGTAACGTAACCAATATAGGCCTTTCTCTTGTTAGGGATAGATTATTGAAACCGGCCGTTATTAGGTAGATTGTTTTTGAGTAAGTTATATAGATAGAATTATGTTAATTTAATTTATTTTAAATTTATTTTAAAAAATAATTTAAAATAATAAATTAAATTTATTTATTACAAAGTTAATAGTGGCCATTCTGAATCTAGTTGTTCGTAGTTCACCTGAAGTATAACATTATAAGGCAGTTTGATGTTATGAGTATACAAATCAAGCGTAAATGTGCTAAATTTCAGTTTTTATCGGTTTGTTCAACACATAAAGTAAAAATTCATTGAAAATGAGTGAAACAGACCCTGTGAGTGAAGAAATAAATAACTCTGAATATGTAGATGAATCAAATTTTAACACACAATTTTAACATAAACTTCCCCGTCGTCCAGAAGAGTTTTTAAGAAAGCATTATTTCAAAAAGTAATAGACTTATGGAAAACATCTATATCACAAATAATAGGACATAATTAGGTGTTCCATTTGAATAATAAAATATTTCTTTAGTCTTATTACGTTTCGAAAAAAAACCCAAAAAGCTCTACCCGTCAACCGGGAAATTCTCCGATTTTACTAAGAATGCATGGGCCAATGAGATGGTCGCGTATCAGGGTAACCTACGGGTATTGTAATCACAATTCAAATTGTTTGTTTATAAACTGACCCCTAGACAGTGATTATTTATAAATAAACGAAGAATTATCTGTTTTAATGCATATCGTACGGCCTGTTTACAATAATACGGTCGTTTATAAATACACTCGATTATTTACAAACAATCGGTTCTTTGAAAAATACGGAGACATATTACAACAAGTTAACATACACAAATTATCTGTCATGAAAAGTAGCGTATCTGCAATGATATTTTGTTATATTATGGCAAAATATCAATGCGTGTCTACGTCAGTTTTGTTATAATAGTTCGAAGTTCTTACTTTTACTTCTTACTGCCTTGATGTAAATAATAATATATTGCCTAAATATGAAACTACTTTTTTTTTAAATGGAAACTTCAGTTCTTGATTCTTGAGTAAATTCTCTACAAACGTTCATAACCATACTCCGTAAAATATGTAGACGCAAAATTCAATATGTCGTCGTTAATAACAGTCGACAGCCGTCCAATGGGCGACCAGACGACGGCGCCTGACGACCGCTGGAGATGCACGAGCTTCGACGGCCCCATGAATATTAATGATTGGAACAGCCAATTTCTTGAAAGTTTCTTTTGCTGAGTTGTTTATGTTCTAAAGACGTTGGAAAAATGTACTGTTTTAAGACTTGAACTTAAGCGATTGCGCACTTTTTCTCAGATGAAAGTTTGATCTACGTATTATTTTTTCTATTAAATCAAAACATTAAACAAATAAATAGAATGAATGGTGTCAATTGGCCAAGAGGCTGCTATTCCAGTACCTATGATGAAGTAGCATTTGATTATAATCATTAGGGAGGAGGTATTGACGTAGGCTCTTCATTTGATTATACTCTCACCGTTCTCCTCGGTATAATTACAGAAATACTCATAACATCTTGAAATAAGGGCCAGTGCGTCAGTCCCGCACCGCTTCAAATATACAACATTTGTTTCACATCAAAGACGTAACGAAAGCGGTTTCCAATTTTAAATCGACCAACCGAAAGTACGGCCGTTCCGAAAATAGCCGAACGCAGCCGAACTGCGCCGAAAATAGGCGAACGCACGCTGCCGCTCGGCGGACGCAATTCTTGACCCTATTACAGAAATGTCTTAATTCTATATTTAGATGTTACGCGTGCCGCATTTTGTAAAAATATTTTTGTGTTAGACACTGAATATTTTGTGTTAGATTCATACCTATAGCGATAAATACTTTTGTAGTTATATTTATGAGATTGCGTTTGTTTTACTTTTTTATCATTTTCTTTTCTTGCAAATTCGAACTTCAGAAAATAATTTAAAGCTAAATTGAAGCTTCTTTTTTATGATTTTTGAATCTTTGCATTTTTCAATGCGTTTTTTATACGTATGAAAAATATTGGAAAAAAACAAATCGGCTACAAGTGAACTCTCAGATGGAACTCGAACCCCCATCTTCGAGGTTCGAGGGGTTCGAGTGCCATCTGAGAATTCACTTGCGACCGAGTTGATTTTTTTTCCAATATTTTTCCATTTAAAATTTATCATAAGTATAAATTGAAGCTGTTAAGTACTTATAAATTAATCAATCTACAACTGAATAGTAACAAAACTGAATTTAGATTTATTCGCGTTACTTTAATTTAAAGTAATGTTCATACAAAATGTATCTCATAATTCTACAGCTTTATTTCCTTCATGTCATGAAGTTTTATTTTTAATTAAGAATCTAGTTTAATATTTCATTTCAGTGCAACACGAAGTTGAGTGCAGCTCAAAGGGTACAAGATTGCTTTTATAAAGACAACGACTAACACAGAATTAAGTTCGTTATAGAGTAACCAGTAGAGTTTTATTAGGAAGCTTTATTTAAAAAAGTAGTACATCTATAGAAAAAGTTGATATCACAAATAATAGATCATTAACAGGTATTTCATTTGAATAATAAATTATTTTTTTAACTTTCCGAGAAAACGTTTCGGGAAACGGGAAGTTCCCTGATTGTACAACAGCTGTAGAACGTTTAAAGGTAGAACAAATAACATAAATTATTTAGATACTAGTGACAGTCCGCGGTTTCACCCGCGTCGTCCCATGTGATTATCGGGATAAAATGTATGTAATATTTCAATACAAACTACAAAACAAAATCTAGATGTAGATTGCAGATTTGTACAATCCGAAATGCAGAGATGCAGACCATTAAAATATTCGCTCCGGTTTGATTTCACAAAAATTATATTTTCTCTAAAAAATGATATTAATTTCAGATAATTCCTAGGTAACATTGTTGAGGTGAAAACTCTAAAATCCTATTAATCCACGCTATAAAGTATCTGTATGTCGTGTTGTGTTTGATCAAAACCCTTTTAGCCGTTTTTTGGCTGATGGAGTTACAAGTTACATGCCAAAAATGTTTAAGATAGTGTGAAAACAGGATGTTTTTATAATATGTGCCCAAAGTTATGTGTTTAGAAGAAAATTAGGCGATTTTTTTTTTATTTTATGTTTTTTCTCATCGTAGCGCCGTTCTATTGTTGCACGTAACAAAAACAAAGAGAAAAATACAAGGTATATTTAAGAGCCTATGCGTGCATAGAGCCTTTTCCCGATATTCTCATCGTAGCGGAAACTCAGTGGTTAAAACCGAATGCGGCTACTAGTTTATAATATTAGTTGGATACATAAAACCTATGTATTATCGGAATCTTTTATTTGGAATAAAGCTAACTATACCTATACTATTTGGCAGCAAACTTTTTACGTCAATCTTTTCCAAGTGTCGTGATGCTAGCTCGATGTCAATGGAGTTCATTACGTGAATGTCGCAATTAGCCGCCGTGATAAGGTTACAGTGACACTCTGTAGGGCGACAAGGTTATGTCGGTAAAAGTGTGTCAAATTATTATCTGGAAGTGGTAAAAAATTAGGAAGGATTGCACCATCTCTTTTAACGGTAACTTTATTAACTTTAACGGTGAGAAAATGTTTAGTATTTGACAGCTTTCACAGTAAAAAAAACTGTATTTATTTACTTTGTCTATTAATACAGTCACTAGTAGGAACATAAATCAATGTAAGTAACTTTGTTAGTTTATTACATTTTTACGCCTGACCGAAATAACTTATTTTGATGATAAACGACATAGATAAATAGATCTTGGTTTTCTTTTCAGAACATAACTGATCCGATAATCAGGGCTCCTACCGCGCAAGTGTCGTCGGCATCGACATCGATTTCATTTGACAGATGGATGCGACACATTGCTGCTTCTTTTTGACACAAATGAAAACTTACCAAAGACTAAGAGCAATATGTCACATCCATCTGTCAAATGAAGCCGTTTTCGATGTCGACGCCACTTGCGCGGTTACTGTAAAAAATAAGAAAAGCAGGGGTAGTAACAATAAGTATTTTTATTAATTTATTTTAGGAAGATTAAGAGTATTAAATTGTACGAGTATACTAAAATTACAAATCTCAAAAAGTGATAATTTGATTTTTAGATGATAAGTTTTTTATGACTTTGTTACTTTTAATCTAAACGACAGGCCGGTTCACAACCGACTGATCAATGCTGGATAGTTTATGTGGCAGATAATTTGACAGTTGTAATATGAAAAATATGTCAATATATCCTCCAAATAAGCTATCCCGAAGTCGGTGGTGTACCCGGCCTTTAAATCCGTAACAATGTTTTTCTCAAAATACAAAGCGGAACAATCGGTACGAAATTCAGAAGACGAGTTTCAATTATTTTCAAAATTAGTTAGAATTGTTAGAAACTCCAAATTGTCAAACAATATTTCGTTAGCAAAAAACTTTGCATAGCTTTAAACTGAATGATAACAACTTGATTCTTTCTCGTTTAATGGCGTTGTTAACTTTTTGTTTTAATTGTTCGAGTGACGTATATATCAATTAAAATATTTTTTAATTGATAATTATACTTATAAGCCTAAAACAGTATTTATAACTTATCTTGGAAAGTTATGCTGAAAATCTAAATAAAATTATAATCATGTATGTTACAAATTAATAATACTTTCATCGTCATCCACATCATCGATACGATTATGAATCTTTGAGTAAGAAATTAACTACTTTGACGACCTGTCTGGCGCAGGGGTACTAAACCCGCCTTCTACGCCAGAGGACCCGGGTTCGATGCCCGGACAAGACAAATATTTGTGTGCATGAACATGTCTATTTGTCTTGGTCTGGGTGTTTAATATGTATTTACAAAAAAAGTATATAAGTATGTTTATCCGTTATCTAGTATCCATAACACAAGTTCTTCATGAAACTTAATATGGGTTGGATAATTGGTGTGATTGTATGAAATTTATTAAAATTTATTTATTAAACTAGGTACTTATTTTATTTCCGTCCATCAACATTATACATGATATCCACATTTAATTTTCTGCCTATTTAAAAGGAAATTACAAGTTTGTTAAGCTTGCGATTTTATTAGGCGAAGCTACATTTAAAGTTTTGGGCTTTTCAAGCACGAAACTGTTTTCTCGCAATGTTGCTTCTACATTTACTTCATAATGACATTTAACTCAATGATAAAAATAATCAGAATAATATATTCTATATTAAGTCTCACGCTAATGGATGGATAAATTTAAACAAATATATGTAGTTACTGATAATATGCAAACATTTCATGAATCGCTATTTTCCCTATGACGATGGAAAAGCTCTAAATGCTTGTCATACCTAGACAATAGCAGCGATTGCGTTTGTGAAGCGAAAGCTTCTTATACAAGAGCGCGTTTGAATGGAAAATAATATTTACCTATGATAAATTCTGAGATAATGAAGTGTCCTTATTGTAAATTTATTGAAGGAACTAGCGGCAGCCCGCAGTTTCACCCGCGTTGTTCCTGTACCTGTAAGAATATCGGGATAAAAAGTATGCAATGTTTTAATTCAAGACATCTACTATCTCATTGCCAAATTTCATCCAAATCCGTTCAGTAGTTTTCGCGTGAAAGAGTAAAACAAACTGACATATTTTATGATTTTTGTAATTTTTGCATTTTTAATGCTATTTTTATACTTATGGTAAATTATAAATAGAAAAATATTGGAAAAAATTAACTCGGCCACAAGTGAATTCTCAGACGGGAATCGAACCCGCGACCTTTGGAATTCCGGTCCAATGCTCTAACCGCTGAGCTACCGAGACTATTTCCCGTCTGAGAATTCACTTGTGGCCGAGTTAATTTGTTCCAATATTTTTCTATTTAACATTTACCATAAGTACAAACTGACATACTTTCGCATGTATGATATTAGTATGATAACACACCATAAAGCTCAAACTTTAAGACCCTCCTAAAATTATATATGCAAGGATGTAACTATGTTACCCAATCACGTGAAATTCGATAAACGGATGCGGTTAGAATTTGGCACACAGTTACTTTATGGCCTGGATTTAAACGTCAGATACATTTTACTCCGATATTCCACGGCAACGGTAACCACGCGGGGAAAAAGCGGTCACTCACTAGTATTCAATAACGGACTTATAGTAACGGCAATCGTTTTTGTTACAATATTATAATTAGCTGACCATCGATCGATACCTAAAGCGTTAAATATAACACCTCTTTTTACACCTTAACTTTAAAAGCTCATTCTTCAAATTAAAAAGAAATCTTCCGCCAACTTTTCTGTGCCCTGTGCTACTTACTATCTCCCTGTGTTGCCTGGTATTATATTTAGAATTAAAGCATTTGCTCGTTTACTAATCACTTACTCGTAAGAGTATATGTAAAACTGAGTGAACCTGTTTTTGCTTAACTTGATGTGACGCTTGTAAAAGCTAGCCGTGTGAACCCAAATAGAGTCCGCGCCTCGAAAGAAGTCCCGCGGAATATTACGGGATCTAAAATGTGGTTTGTTTATCTCTATAGTAATAGAGCTTAGTTTCGAATGTTGAACGTAACTGCAGCGCCGCTCTCAGGGGACTTCTTTCGCGGCGCGGGCAGTATTAGGCCTTTTTATAGGTAAATACCTACTATTATATAGTACGCTGTTCATACCTTTTTATCGCTTAGCATCGCCCACGTTTGGCCGTACTTTCGAATCGACTGAAATATACACGCCGATGTCGCGTCACAAAAGCCAATTTACATGGCGTAGGTTTTATTGGGAAAAGTCTAACTTTGTTATTAGCACGATCCATTCCTCATGTAGATCGGTCGCGAAATATAGACTAATGCGATTTCATTGAACGACGTAAAAGTATCCTTTTGATCATTGGCATAGAGCACGTTTTCCGTTTCAGTTTGTGTTCGTTTATAAAAACTACATTGGATCCCTTTTTAATGGAAATAAGTGTTGACATTTTCGTGGAAACATTATTACCATGTTTTCGAGGCGCAATAATAAATATTATGTACATAATATCACGAAATCTCGATAATTGGATTGCATCAAAGAGCTTCAATCGCGTGAACATTAAGTGCAGTGTAGTGGATTGATTCGGAAATTCGTTTACCATTTATTATAATTATGCAATTGAAACGATTGTAATTAATACGTGCTTGAGAACAAATGATAAACAATATCTATGTAAACGTTGCACACCAGGAGCTCCATTTTTGATTCACTCGTCTCGAGGTTTCTACTGATTTTCGTGCGACATTCGAGTATCCGTATTTTTCGTATTGCTGTACCTTGCACACATATACATAGCCTCGCTTTTCGCCTGAAATACCGCCTCCAAACGAGAGCGCGAGGGGCAAAGTGAAAAGCGAGCTATGTCTACACATGCAAGGTCGCTATTCGCTTGATAGCCTCGCCGCTCGCGAGACGAGTGAATCAAAAATAGAGCTCGTGTGTGACTGTTTCAGCAAAAGCTCCTACAACTCCAGCAGATTCAAAAAGTGAAAAGAATTTTGGAGATGATTTTTTAGTATTTCGATTCTCGACCCAATTATTCATATTTTAAACTTTTCATTCCATTAAAATAAATTATAAATCAAAAGTAATGGGACTGTACAATCTATCAGTAAGTACATAAATATGTACTACATAATAAAATGTCCTGTGAGTCCCGTTACTCTTCATTTATAATTACAATTAATCAGATTTAAATGTGCTAAAATGAATTTGCAGTTAACACTTGATATCGTTGTCGCAAATACTTCACAAAACGCTACTTCACGTCTTCTTATCTCCTACAATAAGTCACTAACACTGCAATTGTTAAATTACCTAACAAAGGGTCAGAATTCTATTGACTTTTGTTATTAAGTAGCTGTTCTTATTGACAGCTATTTGGCCTAAAAATACATACCCCTTTTTACGAAAATGTGTTGTAAAATTCCCTATGGACAGGACTCGAGCCCGTACCTTCCGACAAGCAGGGTCACACTTTACCCCCATCAAATACACCCTTATTAATATACATATATCACAGTAAATATGGGAAGCAGTAACACGTCTTTAGCAAACGTACGAAACAACGCATTCGTTCGTCGTTGAGTCGTTGTTGGGAATACTTCTTAATTACTTTTATTACTTGTGAGATAAATTCCAGCTAGAAACTTGAAACTTTGCAAACTGCAAACACAAGTTTAGAGACATCTTAAGTTTCTTCGCGCACTAATAATTGAAATAAAACAACTTTTGCAAAAGTTGTTTTATTACAAGTTTAGAGGTTTCTTTGTCATGAATCATGGTTGAAAGTAGGGGTTCGGGGTACCTATGTATCCCACTTTGTGGCGACACCCCGTCACTCTGGACTGCCTCCCGATACTCCTGAGCCCTTACCTAAAATAGCTCAATGGAGGATCAGAAAGATGGAATACTCATTAAGCAAAGGTTTACCCTTGGCTTGCAAGGTAAGGAGCAGACGATTTTTCACTGGCCGGGATCTCTTTCTTGTAACGTATAGACGTATAGACAGGTACATTGGAACTAAGGTATATCGGAAAAAGATACTGCTTTATCTTTTTACTGTGGTTACATCCACGGCACCTGCATTGGAGTGAAAGAGATAAAATATTGTACCAACCAATTAGGATTATGAGTCCTTTAAATAATCTATTGTATATTCATAAGGTCCTTCTTTGTTACAGGTAAATGGATTTGCGTCAAGATTTCGATTTAGAACTAATTTTGAAATAATAAACGTAAACTCTATTGGTAGTCACGGTATAAAATTACTTCACTTTAGAGTTAAAAGACTGTAGGGATAATAATTTAAACAAACATAATTACGGCGCAGATATAGACATACTCATAGAACGTAGGACGTAAATAAAAAAATATTAGTATCCTACACTATTTTCTTAAACGAACATTTCATAAAATTCAAAATCATTTTGTATGACCTGTTTAGGGCCTACCATGAGTTTTTCTTTCCGTTTACGTACAGCAAACGGGAGACATTTTGTATGAGAATCTGTAGTTCTGCTACTACCCACTAGAGGCGCTCTGTGAAGATTCGCATACAAACTGTCTCCCGTTTACTGTATAGTAAACGTTAACAGAACTCAACACTGTTGATGATTTTATTGTTACCTACACAATGTTGGGAATTAACCCTTTCACTAACTTTTTTCCAAAACGAAACAGTGTATGTTAAGCAAATTTATTAATTTAATATACAAATAAGTTCTCCTACCAAAGAAATATGAAAGCATCCTAGAAACGCTTGTCCAATATATCCAACACTAGCGGCCTCTCGGCGTTTCACCCGCGTGGTTCCCATTCCCGTGGGAATATCGGGATAAAAAGTATCATATGTTCATGAACAGGCTATCAACTATCTGTGTACCAAATTTCATTCAAATCCGTTCAGTAGTTTCGGAGCCTATTCAATGCAAACAAACAATCAAATCTTTCCTATTTCTAATATTAGTAGGTATAGATAGCCGGTTAAAGGCTTAGGTTGGCTTAGGTTAGGTAATCTTAATATTATTAATGCGAAAGTTTATCTGTTTGTTTGTTTGTTTGTTTGCAAAAACTACAGAACGGATTTAGATGAAATTGGTATGTAGGGACCTCAAGTAGTGGACTAATACATTGGCTACTTTTTATTCCCATGTTCCCACGGGAACGGCAACCACGTGGGTGAAACCACGGGCGGCCGCTAGTTATTTCATACATAGGTAAGTATTGAAAATGGCTATCATGCTTATTTTGATGAACCAATTTAATGAACGAAGTTTCGTTAAAAATACGAAAAATTCTTTCGGTTCATTGCATTTGAACCTTTACTTTTATAGAAAACCTTATTTTTGCCGAAAAGAATAGGTAAATTACTTTACGTTTGTTTCTCTAAAACAATTGATTTCGGTAAATATTGACGTGAGAGACTGACTCCTAATGAAATCAAGTTCCTTCCGATATTTCAGTGTCAGGTTAATCCAAAAAGGGTTGATCCTTTGTAAGGGTGCGTTCACACATCACATGAGCAAATGCACACTGTGCCTTATTACAATCATATTGATTTTGATTATGTTATTGTATTTGCAATAATAAATAAATAAATATTTTATTTACATTCAGGTACAATCGGGGAACTCCCCGGTTGACCAGTAGAGTTTTTTAGGGAGCTTTATTTAAAAAAGTAGTGGATATATAGAAAATTTTTATATCACATATAATAAAACATTAACAGTTTAGAGCAACGGGACTCAAACGCGACATTTATTATGAAGTACATATGTATTGTCTCAGAGGGTTCTCTTGATCTTGTAATAGTATTTATATAAGATTCTTAGTTATTATAGGAAAATAATAATAATAATATGATCAACAGTAATTCCATTCAATACATGGTCAATAGATCAGTCAATAGACCGCTCTTTCGCTGCGAAAGCCGACGCTATAATAAACGATCTTTTTCCGTCACCGTATAATAGATTACTATTTTAATTTGCTGGTTACTAATGATACGTTTAAATTTTGTTTTACATAAGTATTTATGTGTATCATAGTCTACGTATCTACTTTGAATATTTATTTCGTTGGTCTGTGATGTTGTCCACTAAAATAAATCTATATTAAGGTAGATAGTTTGAGTTTTAATTAAAAATATTTTGTTTTGTTTAATTAATTAGTATGTTAAAGTTTAAGTTTTCATTTGAGCTTAATGTTCATTGTTTGGCTGTGCCTCTATCTACTTTCTGGCTCCGCCTGAAAACCAGCGTCACATTAATATGTGACAGAAGCTGAGGTCGAAGACCATTTCGGCAACTATGATATTATTTGTTTCTATTGTTTCTATGTGTTAAACTGTTTGTTAGCCGAATAAAAGTTTTTTCTTTCTTTCTTATCTTAACGATGATAAAGGTAATACTGCTGACTCTACTACATTAATACATATTGAATTAATACAACTACCGAAAGTAAATAAAATAATATTTTATGCTTACCGAAATACCGCTACTGTGTCTCATAGCTAAACGTTTGCAGTGGAGTCACGTCTCCTTGGGCTGTGGCAGAAACGATCACGGAGCCCTGACCGAAATACTGGTGACCGCCAATAATGCGAGCGGTCAAAGGGGTTATTCTCTAAACAACATCCTTGATAGCGGGCGGATGCAAAATCGGTGATCGCACAATTTTCAATAAAAAAATTTAAGTTGGACTGTGTAAGTCCAACCAGTTTGTCCCCCTGGTAGATCCATGGGTATTTTTTTTCCCAGTACTACAGTTTTGACGTCCGGTGGGTCCACGGGCAATTCAACAAAATTTAGGTAAAAGTGCCAGGTCGTCGTCGTCGTCGTATCACATAGCTAACCAGGAGTTATTTTTTAAATGTTTCGAGACTTTTATATGTAACAGCTTTAAATAACTCCTAGTTGGTTATACTGCCCTGGTACTACCAAGCAGTAGAAGGACCACGGTTAAAAGCGTTTATACTCGTGGATCCACCAGGAGGACAAATCGGTGGGACTAAAGGGATAGCCTGCTGATGTGACGTCTAACATGAAAACAGCGTCGATAAAATAGCAGTCGCGGTTGCCGCCGATGTTTGGATAGTGTCACGCATGCGGACGGGGGAGACGGGGGAGATTCTCGCATTAGAAATAAAAAAAAACAATTTCAATCACAACTGCATGACAACGGAATCGGATTAGAACTCTGTTTTTCTGAAGTAAGTAACAGTGACAATGCATATATTCCGCTTTCGGGAACGTTTCCGAATGTTTGTGAATTAATGGGGTTGATAGGCGATTAATAAGAAATGTTTCTGAAGAGCCAACCAAACTTCTGGTGACCGCCAATAATGCGAGCGGTCAGTTGCGGTCGCCGCAGATGTTTGGATAGTGTCACGCATGCGGGAAGGGAGATTCTCAATATTAGATATTCACACATTCCTTTATGTGTGCCCCTCTCCTGACTTAAGCCAATTTAAAAATCGATCACGGTACGCTGACCGTATTACTGGCGACCGCCAATAATGCGAGCGGTCAGTTGCGGTCGCCTCCGATGTTTGGGTAGTGTCACGCATGCGTGCAGAAAGATTACTATGCCCTTCGAGGTGCATGTGATAATAGATGGTACTTGCTTGTTTGTTTAGTCACTGAGTCGCATTGAAACATAACGGATTTTGTGAATAAACAAATTATTAGGATTTAAACAATATCTTCTAGTAGTTTAATCAAATGTACATCTTCGATATAAAGCTTGCCATCTATATTAATATTATAAAGAGGAAAGATTTGTATTTTTGTATGTAACGAATAAACTCAAAACTACTGGACCGATTTTGACGAAATTTGGTATAGAGAATCCTTAGACCCCAAGTAGTAACATAGGCTATAAATGATCCCAAAATTCCCACGGGAACGGGAACCACGCGGGTGAAACTGCGCCCGGCCTCTAGTAATTAATAATTTAGTTTGTTTTAACGAATAGTTTTTTCGACGAAACGTCCATTAAAAAAATCGGCCAAGTGCGAGTCGAACTCGCACATGAAGGGTTCCGTCTCTCACCCAAGGTTGCCTGGAAGAGATTGCTATGTAGCAATAAGGCCGCCTATTGTGTGTTCCTCTTTTTTTGCCATTTTCTCTGTAAGTGTTTGTTTTTGTATCGTGTGCAATAAAATTTCTATTATTATTATTATTATATTAAATACACCTACCCAAAAAGCCAGTATAAAATTTTGTCTGCAAAACATATTTCGTTTAAACCAATTTTCATTGAAAGTTTTTATAAAGATCTACAGCATATTTTTTTTTGAGTTTTCACTTTGTTATTTAATAGTTAGAGGCACACACTTTTTGTTCTGTCTACCTACGTATCACGTTTCAAATGTGTAATTCTCATAGTTTCGAAATAAAGTGGCTGTGACTTCCATCGGACAGACAGACATGACGAATCTATAAGGGTTCCGTTTCTTGCCATTAGGCTACGGAACCTTAAAAAAGCTTTCAAAAACAAAAAGGTGTTAGGGAATATAGGCCACCCAACAAAGTAGTTGTAGAAAGTTCGTGAGCTGGAACCTAAGCAATTTTTCAGAAAGTTTTTCAGGGTGCTTAGGGAGTAAAGATATTAAAAATCCCCCCTTCTAGGAGTTGCGACGGAGTGGCGGAAGGAAGGGAAAAGTCCCACTTTTCAGTATTTCGCTAATATATTTAAGACGGTGCGTCGTAGAGCAAAATTATCTTCCATGTGATTAAAGCTCATAAATTTTTTTACAACTTTTATCTTATAAACTTTTTTCCAATTTTTACCCATAATCGAATTACACGTGCCGAAAAAGTAAAATTTGTCAACCAAACGACTTTTATCAAACACTACGTTTTGACTGCTACTTCGTTCGCATTATTTCGGGATGAAATTGAAACTCACTTCAAAAAACTAAAAAGAATAAAATAACTCTTTTGCAGTCGGTGCCAGCCAAGGCTTTCTACTTTTCGATCCTACTCTTTGCGTTTTTTTGCCGTTAATGTTTTTTTATTTTTTGGTTTTTTTAAGTCGGTTTGAATATTTTTATGAAATGTTTTTTTATTTCACAATTTTTTAAGATAGATGAAGCCCCGTGCCGTCCCATTACTGCTCATCACCTTTACAAAATGCAATTTTTTACGTTAATTATTCAAGAGATCTCCTGGTACTTCATTCATGTGTGGTACACATACACTGAGACGAGCATAAATTGCTTATGAATCACATTAAAGTTATCGTATAGCTTCCGTGAAATGCTAAGTATTTAGCATATGCATGAGTTACTAAAGAAAACACCGAAACCGCTATCGTCGTGCCTATAGTATTAGAAGAGTTCCCTGGGTTTTTCCAGGATCCCATCATCATAACAATGGGACCACCTGAGAAGTATACGCTTTCGAACAAAATAAGAATTTCTTCAATTAGTCCAGCCGTCTTTGAGTAATGTATTAGCATACATTCAAAAAAGATTCCGTCGAATTACCGTCTAATTTTTCCGTCGAAACCTCCTCTTTTTTAAAGTCGGTTAAAGAGAATACAATTTTATTTCTACTAACGAATTAAATAACATACGAACGAAGGAATGGAGTACTTAAGTCACTCAGATATTTAACGCGATATTTCACATGATTTCTCGTACAATAATTACGTTCTTAGAATGCTGACGATTCAATATAAAATCCTTCATATCCGTTCCTGCAACTTCAGAGCTATTTTAAAGAAATTTTATTCATTGCAAATACTCTTGGACAGGAAAAATATTTCATTCAATAAAAGTCCATTTGAAAGATAAACTTCGTTTGACAAGTTAAAGTTAAAGAATTCAAGGTAGACTTAGGAGGGACGTTTTTTTTACTCGATCTACAAAAAACAGACTATAGCGTCGATTTAAGTTATTTTCGAAAATATGAAACCGAAAAACTCCTAAATACATTAATAAATGTATGCAAGTCTCGGTAGCTCAGCGGTTAGAGCATTGGACCGGATTTCCAAAGGTCGCTGGTTCGATTCCAGCCTGAGAATTCACTTGTGGCCGAGTTAATTTTTTCCAATATTTTTCTATTTAAAAATTTACCATAAGTATAAAAATAGCATTGAAAAATGCAAAAATTACAAAATCATAAAAAAAAAAAAAAAAATGTATGCAAGTTTGAGTCATAACCACCAGATAATAACTGTACAGATTTGGATGACGTTTTCCGAACAGATAGTCCAAGACCTATAATAGAACATGAATACATTTTTATCCCGATATAACGGGAACAACGCGGGTAAAATCGTGGACGCAGACTAGTTTTAAAATAAAGCAGCAAACTGTCTTTCGGCGTTTTAACTATCGCTCAACGTCTTACTTTAACAAAAAACGAAAAGTAGTCTTCCAGTATTTCTATGTCAGTGTTTTACTTAAGGTGGTACGACTTCCATACAAACAAACATTGCACATTAATTGGTTCATCATACATTAATAATTCATAATTTTTTTTTTTTTTTTTTTAATACATGTGCAACTAACTCGTTTAAGTTATTTGTTTGCGCGGATTTATAAAAAAAATTACTTTCATACATGAGCTATATAAATGGGATGGGTCACACACACATACGTAGAATTTTTTAAATTAAAAGATATTATTTTACTCGTGTTTTATGTATGAATGTACAATATTTTAATTATTTCGCGCAAACAAATAACTGAAACGAGTTAGTTGCGCATGTATTTATGTATTATTAAGGTATGATGAACCAATAATTGTGTAATGTTTATTTGTATAGAAGTCGTACCACCTTAAGTATCAAATTTTGAAATAAAATAATAAATTCGTTCTAAAATTTGCTGAAAAGCTACCATTAACTTTTTAGCGGTCCATTGTTGCTAAAATATTTGCAGTTTATGATCCGCGACTACAAGTTCTGTAGTTTATCTATTGTTTCCTTGCCAAAATGGTGCGGATTTATTGACGATAATACTACGTGAATTGCTAGACTGCAACTACGGCAACTAATAAATGTATAAACTTGTGTAGGCAAAGATATAGACATTTTAAATTATGTATTTAATTTTGTTCACGTAACTTTTTGTGTTTTTCATATGTTGATGATATACTTATCTGTTTTGCATATGCATATAGGATAGCAGTGGCTAGGGGTGGAAATATGCTGAAGGCAAGCGGTACCAACAAGCATCCATAAATGAACCAATAATAGACATGGAAGAAATAGTTATTTTTTATACAAGAGAGCATAGTCATTTTTTGCTGCGAGTGCTGACTTTAAATCACGAACTAGCGATGTAGTCTAAACTATAGACTACTGAGCACAGTGAGTGATTTAAAGGCACGAGATATCAGAAAAATTTGCCCTCGTGTTAAACATACAACTTTTCACCTCTACCAGCAAGAAAAGTGTTACAGATATTTAGCAGATAATTCGCAATCGATATATGTCTGCTAGAATGCACCCATTTTATGTTTATTTTTTTATTTTGGCATTGCGTTCAGAAACTGCACTGCTGGTCATTTTTATGAAAACCAAACATGATATTTTAAGTAAGCGATGATGTAATGTTCACTACACATTATTTATTTTAAATATTACGTCTTTAGTAAAATAAACAATCGTATTTATCTAATTTGTTATTAGATTTCATAAATTTTTCTTATTTCATATTTTTATTATGCATGCGACCTCATTTCGTCCAAACTCTTTATTTCGAACCTTTGGTTTCCGTGTATTTTATGTTTTGTGCTTTATAATTCATGTCCAACGACATAAAGCTATCTATCTAATCTTTTTGCACATATTAATTTTAAAAGTCTCATCCTTGTCACTCTATTTCTTTTTCTTAATAATTTCAAAAAGTGGTGTAAGAAATCAAAAAGCACTGCCTCACGCCCGCAGCACAAACCGATTTTGCTGCGAGTTTTTACGCGCTTTTCGTGCTGTAGATTTAAAAATCATTTACTTTTCAACTGCCTCGCATCCATGTGTACATTTAACTGATTGGTGACAATCATTAATGACAAAATTATTATGATCTGCATGGTGGACCGCTGAGGTAAGATTTCTAAAAGGGAGGCCGATGGGAATCGGTATGTACGGGGTATCGGTATGTGACTATTTGTTATAGGGTCGTTAATTCGTACAAGGTTATAGGTACTTGTACGAGTACCTCTCTGCATTTTTGTTATGTTTCGCTCGCATTACTATTGTTTTACTTTGTGATACTGTAAATCTTCGTTATCATTCTATTGAAAACTATCCGGTAACCGACTACGTAACTTTAGTGAGTTAAGTCCGCCAGTATGTTTGCAAGCACATGCATAAAAGTTGTTTATTTTGAAATCCGGGGGCTAATTGTCTCATTTTAAAATCTATAGCAATCCCTTTCAATTTCTCATTTGAAAGATATTTACATACTTCAGACCGTCACTATTTGACATTTGATAGGAATTATGTGATCGGGACGCGTTTTAAAAGGTATTGAATGAACGAAATTGAACTGTCTAAGCAAAGTGACACACGAAAATATCTTTCAAATGTATGGAGAAGTGTCAAATGCAGTGTTATTTAATACATAATTCTTTCCGAAAGGGATTGCGGCTATAAGTTATACAATTCCATAAATCACTATCACAATCACAATACCTTTGAAAGGGATTGTGATAGATTTTGAAATTAGACAAGGGGCAGATCAAAGTATGAATATTATCCGATATTTTAAAATCCCAACATAAGGGCAAATTAATCTTACAAGTTTTACGTCCCAGCTACACGCTCGTGTCTTACCTGAGAGCATGCCTGCACAAACCGGTTTGCGCAAGTAAGACGTAGCGTTTCTAGGCTGAATGGGGGATCGGGGGTCCCTCCCTCCCCTGAACTCCCGCTGAGCCTACCATGCTCGGCGGGGTGTCGGGGGACGGCGGGGAATAGGGTGCTGAACTCACGAGTCCGGTATTCTAGGTGAGCCCAGCATAACCGATTGGTAGTTTTTTTTTATTTTTATAATGACGGGGAGACTCTTAGCCTTCATCATAGATGATGTTAAGTATTGATAAGGCTGAAGATGGAAGCGAGCCTCTCCCGGAATCCTCAGCCACTGAGGAACTGGCTATCTTATCTCGAACTGCCGGAACACAACAATTCTGAAAACGTTGTTGTTATGGCGTCAGGCTTAGATAAGATGGTGGTAGCCAGGCGGGCTTACAACAAGTCCTACCACCAATCAAACCGAATACAATATGTACCCCCGCTGGGAATCGAACCCGGTACCCCTGGGTCTGATACCGGTGGTTGTACCATTAGACCACAGAGGCGTAAAAGCATGCCCCTCACTCAAAAAAAAAAGGTAATACGTTGCGGCTACATGCTACGTATTGCCTGTGCAATGCTGGTATGCGTGTAACCGGGGCATAAAGCAGAAGTTCACCGACTGATTTACTATTAATGACATTGTATTTCAGTCGTTTGTTTATAGTTAGAAGGGGTTAGAGTGAAGCGAAGCGCTCGCTTGACAAACAAAGTCAAAGTCAAAGTCAATATCATTTATTCAGTCTAGGCTGTAACAAGCACTTATGAACGTCAAAGAAGCTACGCCATCGGTTCACAAACCCAACGGCGGGAGACCTTGTAACGAGAAGAACCGGCAAGAAACTCGTCAAGGGCTGTTTTTTTCTCCCTGTTTTATTTCATACAGAGTCGTCAAATTGAAAAGTGACCTTAACATATCAGTAAGGTCAATTTCCATCACAAAAGGAAAATACTAATTAAAATATTACATTTTATGGTTATTGTAACCGTAAACAATTTTTAACTGGCAAAGAAAGACTTGTCTATCATACATTACAACATTTCTCGCATTACAAGATTACTATACTGCAAGTTGTGAGGTACATACAGGTCAGTATCAATTTATTTTAGATAAAAATATTTAGGCTATAAGCACAGCATTAAGATAAGCAGACTGAGGTAGACCCATTTCCGCTGGCGGCACCCGTTCACGAGCATGACGCATGAACCAGCCATATTTTAGGGAACGTAACGACCCGCCTCACACGACACCGCCGAAGAAACGTTTGAGTGAGTATGACGTACTTCAGGTACTTATGTTAAGCTGTATAAATATAAAAAAATACAATGGCAACAGCAAAAAAAGAAAGATAAAAGTGCCTTAATGTAAGACACAACACAACCTACAATGTCACTAGAAGACGCATCAGCTGGGTCACAATCTCAAAACGTAATTAAAGTTAAAAAAAAAAAGCTTTTATATATTTGGAATAATTGAAAACATTATTTACCTTTATTTACTCTGATCTCAACTTAAAACATCATAAATAACATAAAATCAAAACAACATATATCTCTAAACATTTTAACACAAGCAAACATGAGCAGACCCATTCCGCTGGCAGTTGTAAGAGTAACAGTACCCTTAGTACGAGTTTGGCGAACTAAAATCGTTTTCGAAAACTATCGTTTTGTCTCTTTCATATCCGTAGACTGCTTAACCACCATGAGTAGAGGATTCGACAGATATCAAAAAAGGTTGACAGTAACTGTCAACTCGTACTAAGGGCTGATCGTATTCGATCACGTTTATTAAACAACGTTCGGTGCAGCTAAAATAAAAAAAAGGTGTCGGGTGGGTGACCGTAAAGTGGCATTACTCAAGTGACTGGCGACAGAGAGTTCTCTCTGCAGCATAGAGTGAAGGTCTCTGTAGCATAAATTGGGCATTAGGCCGGATTCCCAAGGATGCGGTTTCGAGTCGCGTCAGAGCGACATGAGACAATTTGCCTTTTTCTAGTATATTTTCTTGTTTAATAAAAATAGAATTGTAAAATGCAAAATTAAAAAGTTATAATTCTTGTGAGTATTGAGTGTATAAGTCAGCTGCTGCTCATAAGTCCGCTTACAACTTAGACGGACAACTTATTGTAAAACCGGCTATATTCAGCCGCTTAAAAGTTTAAATTGAAACGACATGTCTGGTTGACGAGACTTCTTACTTGCAGTCTTTAAGAGTCGTAGCGACGTGGATTTTTTATATCTTAATAATCTCTTTGTTTGTTCCAACTTACATGTTTCATTTCTGCAAAGGCAGACTATAATCATAAATAATCACGTAAGTAATCATACGAAAATTGTTTTTTATTAGCGACAATATTTTTCATTTCTTCACCACATATCTCATCTTTATTAAAAGAAAGAAATACTGTTGCTATTATTTCAATCAACCAGCCTCGACTCCGACCGACGCGTTTCGCAGTGACGTCACACGCTGCTCACTCGCTGACGTCATCACTTATCAGAAGCGATCGCGCTTGCCCCAATTCAATTTTCTCAATTGTACGTGTGTCCCAGTAAATACTCGTCTCGTCGTTATATCTTCACATACCTCAACAGTATACATAATTCAGGCAGTACTGCAGCTACATACCATTATTTTAAAGTCTCGCATAGAATCATAGACACAAACACATACAAATACACATGTTGTTTTTCTCGTTTTATCGCAATTCACGTTATTATTTCATTGAAATAAAACAGCTTTTACGGATTAAAGTGCGCTTTTTATTTAAACATTCAGTTTTATACCTACTGCTGTAATGTAGTCATTATGGCCGCTAAAAGTTTATCTAAAACATATTTTGACAGCTTAACAAAAAGTATATCCAAAAAAAATGACATTTAAGACTCGTCATCTCATCAATGAAGACTAGCTACCATGTTGCAATGGCTGAGTGGGTATTCGTAGTGTTCGAACAGTCAAGAATGTTGGTTTACACGTCACAAACGTCGCACAGGAGTCGTAATTTTGAATCATTCGAATTATCATAAGATTCTCCTGCGATTTCGTAAGCGAATGTTATTTGAGTGATTCAAAATACGACTCCAGATAACATATAGTTTAAAATTTTGTCATAGACAATAAATTACTATTCATATCGCTCAGATGGGTTAAGAAAACAAGTTAACTTTTTGTAGTATTAAATTTTATCATATAGAAATAGCATTGTAGATGCAGAAATAAAAAAAAAATATTATAGAATAAGTATATATAATATTTTTTTATTAAGGGTTACCCAATGGTCTGAAAACTCTTGTGATGCCTTGTCGTATCATGAGTGTGATGAGTGCAACCTTACCGCTCCAATATAGCGTAATTAAATTAAATTAAATTAAATTAAATTAAATTAAATTAAATTAAATTAAATTAAATTAAAATAAATTAAATTAAATTAAATTAAATTAAATTTAATTAAATTAAATTAAATTAAATTAAATTAAATTAAATTAAATTAAATTAAATTAAATTAAATTAAATTAAATTAAATTAAATTAAATTAAATTAAATTAAATTAAATTAAATTAAATTAAATTAAATTAAATTAAATTAAATTAAATTAAATTAAATTAAATTAAATTAAATTAAATTAGATCATCTTGTAACAACCTGATTTTAACCTTCCGCAACATGTAGTGGATTTTTACATTGTCTTTATTATTTTTTATTTTTTGAAGTTCGTAATTGCATGCCGTGGCTGTCTATAATTAGAAACTGTACTTAGACTAAGATTCTATATTTAATTTATTACATATTGTTAGTACATGTTTTTGTTGACTGCCCAATAAACAAATAAATAAATCGTATAATGTGCTCACTTGAGATACTGATGCAGCCAATATATTCAAGTCACTGTGGTTCAACCGAGAACCGTTCACATCAATGATTGCACTGACATCTCTCGTCATACATTTCAATATCCTGAACGAGATAAAAGGAAGAGCACACGAGTTCCTTTCTACATAACTAATTAGAAATCTTTATGATTTAGGTCTGGTTCGAATCAGTAACAAATATAAAGTTCTGATCAATAATTATGGTTTTTCTAATGAGAGAATAATGCTAGCATATAGTAAATAGATGCCAAAATGTATAACATCTTATCATTCAATACGATAATCTACATTATTCATAGGTATATATCACAACACACACTTCAGTCGTTATTTGGAGTTGGGACAGAACGATGTTTTAAACATTGATTATCTTATCGGCATTTGGTGAACTCGACTCTAAAAGTAGGCGCCCTTCTTTGTATATAAAGTGTTAATTTATCAAGTGCCGATCGAACAAAGGCTGCTCCAGGTCAACGACAAAGAACACAAATTTTGGAAAAAAAAAAAAATTTAGTAGAAAGCGACTCTACTGACTCTAAAGATCTAACAACTCCTGAGGATGCTCCGTGTGTGGGCGAAACACGTGTAGAGTACTCGGTGAAGGTGCAAGGTGTGTCACTGTGTTGCATCTGCATTTATTTGCGGGCGGGCGGGCGGTGCATCTTGCATGTAAGTTTTTCTTGCGGAATTATGCTACATATTTTTCGTTTTCTACTAAGATATGGATTTCCGCCAAGTAACGCCTGATTCTATCAAAAAAGTTTTTAATTTGATTTTTTTTATTAAATATTCTGATTTAGACCGCCGTGCCAACTCAAATAGCTATATCACCCATTTCTTTGGTTACTAACTTAAAAAAAATGTTGTTTAACGTTTGGTTTTCTTATGCTGGAATATTCAATAGGTGCTTAAAATATGAAAGTTAAAATAAATCCTAAAATTAAAAAGGTACTTAAAAAAAATTTTTTTTGGAAAACTTTTTTTTTGTACAATTGTGTTCTAACATTCAATAACAAATGCTCGTCAATAACATTCACACATCACTAAATCTCGCTCGTGACGTCATCGGAGCTACAAAAAACCGACACGCTAGGTTCTCATACAGTGGAGTTAGCACGAATAACTGTCGAGTAAGTATCGAGGAAGTAAAGTAAAAAAATGTATGAGCAGATTTATGATTTTGTAATTTTTGCATTTTTCAATGCTATTTTTATACTTATGGTAATATACCATAAATATTGAGCAGAGTTCCTACCGGAATTATCATACGTACTCTCTGCGGCTGCCATTTACCGGGGAAGTGACATCGCCCGTCTAGACGGACCATTCGCCTTCTTATTAACAAAGCTTGTGTATGCTAATAAAGAGGTAGCCCAGCCGTCTAGACAGACAAAACTTTAAACTATTTTAATATAATTCACGTTCGTTCGTTCGTTCAAGTCTTTAAGACAATAATGATTACGACGAAACTATAGTTACGTAAAACTGGAGTAAAAGAAAAAATAAAACGTGACAGCTGATAGCCCTCTAGCACAGATTAGTAAAAGTCTAGAAATAAATAGACAGCGTTTATTGGAAATCTGATACCTAAGAGGTACGGAATTTTCGCAACAAAATAACATAAATTACGCTTGGTTTTCTTGCTTTTTCCTGTTTTGTAAATGTCTTTGTTTCAATGCCAAGTTTGTGATGAGAATTTTTGTTAAATTTCGCATCAATTTAGCATTTATTTGTTCCTATCTATCGTAATAGCAAAAAAGGTATATTTTCGGAAGAAACATTATATTAATACTATCGGATCCTCGCGGTTTTACCCGCGTGGTGCCCGTTCCCGTAGGAATGTCGGGATAAAATATAGCCTATGTCACTCGGGAGAAATGTAGCTTTCTAATGGTCTAAGAATTTTCTAAATTGGTCCAGTAGTTCCTGAGATTAGCGAGTTCAAGTAAACAAACGCTTCAGCTTTATAATATTAGTATAGGTTAATTAAATTCTAACATGGTTGCCATTTTAACATTCAACTCCATAAGAGGTAATCTTCGGTCTGTCACGACGACATTGTGCTTGCAAACTATTGTGTGAAGGTACAATCGGGGAACTTCCCGGTTGATCAGTAGAGTTTCAGTAGTCAGAGAGAGCTCATGGCCGCGCTTGACAGACTGATCGTATTCGATCACGTTTGTTAAGCAAAGTTCGGCCCGGTCAGGTGTCGGATGGGTGACCGTAAAGTGGCATTATAACTGAGCGCTTCCGTGCTTCGGAGGGCACGTTAAACCGTCGGTCCCGGCTATTGTCATTTGATTGCAGTCGTTAAGCCAAGTCAAAGGCCTTATAGGCGGCTTGATAAACTCTGACACCAGAGGTGGCCACTAATCCTCACTCGATAAGAAGAAGACGTAGAGTTTTTTGGGAAACGTTTTCTCAGAAAGTACTAAGGTTAAAGAAATAATTTATTATTCAAATGAAATAACTGTTAATTAAAACTTTATAATTTTGCATTTTACAACGTTATTTTAATGTGACAAATATTAAACAAGAAATCAAAATGTATATAAAATATAAAAATCATCTACAGTCACTGTTTTACATACTTACAACATGTCACCATTGTTTCCGGACGACATCTTAAAGCGTCAAAACCTTTAAAAGTGGCATTTCGCATTGGTGGTAAAATAAAGATTTTTTTTTTTATGTAGTACGGGGAGCCTGTTAGCCTTCATCATACCTGATGTTAAGTATTGATAAGGCTGAAGATGGATGCGAGCCTCTCCCGGAATCCCCAATCACTGAGGAACAATCACGGATTCACCGCCCATTCAAGTTTTACCGTCAAATGTAGCCCATATCTTTCTTTAGGTCCACTAATCTATCTTTGTACCAAAATTCATAACAAGTAGTAGGTTTAGACGTGTTAGTAAAGGTAACTCAGACAGATAGAGTAAACTATCGCAATTGTAACCATGCATCTATCATAGTTAACAAACATCTGCTATGCTATTCTGTAGGCCTAGCACGAATAACTATCGAGTAAGTGATAATGAAATATCATAGTAGTAGATTCACCTGCTGTGTCGTTTACGACACGGCATTTTCCAGCTTTTCCTGAACTGCAATATTGTTTTAATAATTTTTAATCAGTTTTATGTTTCCGTTCTGTGAAGTATATGAAATTTCAAATCAATTGTGCAAAAAAAGTTAATTCAGGAGCAAGTGGGTTAAACGCCGTCTCAGGGCGACATGAGACAAGTTGCTTTTTCAAGTATATTTTCTTGTTTAATATTTATCACATAAAAATAGCATTGTAAAATACAAAATTAAAAAGTTATATCGAGTAAGTATCGAAGAAGTATAGTAAAAAATTTATGAGATATTGAGCAGCGTTCGTTCCGGACGTAAACGGAGCTACATTTTCCTATATTTTTTTTGACATTACGTGCACGATACTTACTTGATACTATTTCGATAGTTTATCGTACTAACCCTACAGTATCAATGCTGAAGCTTTTGATCATAATGCAGTTTTATCGATGTTAGGAAAACCTCATTCAACAGTTATGTCGTACGCGTATTGATTTTATAGCCCTTATTAGTATTGACATAAGAGCGTCGAGGGTGCTCGGTTCAAGTGAGCGGCGGCCCTTATCGATTTATTTGGGCTGAAGCAAACAAAGCACTGCTTCGGAAATCACGAAATCAGTGATTTAGTTTGCTATAGATTTTTATTACTGTATGAACAAATACGATTTGGTGGGTAATATGTGCCCATTATTTGTTGATTTACGGGCAATGATTTTCTATTACTTATACACTGCTTCTCTTATCGCCGGGCCCAATGGTACTTAGTATAAATTGAAATATTTTTCAAGAGTTTATGAGCGTATTTATGGTTATAACCGGGCTTTATTTTAGCCGAAGACTGCTTTCGAATATGGGAACTTCAGCTTTTAAGTCGAAATTACAAAGGCATTTTTTTATTACATATTTGATAGAAAAAGTGTATAACTTGATTCCATTATTATTTTAAATATTACTGGATTTTATAATCTAAAACAACAGCTATACTTCAGCCTTTTTGTGGAAATAATGATTGTCAACAAACCCCCCATACTTAACCACAAAAGTGTTTTTTTTATTACACGTGATAAAAATTTAAGATTCTATTCTAGTCACACTAAATTGATCTTTATGATTAACACTATCGATTGGTACTATAAAAGTACACGATGTTTTTCTTCACAAACAAGCGAGTTCGATTCCCGGTGCAGGTATGTAATTTTTCAAAATCTTTGAATGCAGTTTAATTAATTTTTGAAAATGAAGAAATTTTTCCTTTGGGTAAAATTTGTTTTCATCAATATTAACTTTACCTCCAGTAACCGTCTCTTTTTTCCACCCTGTACATACCTACACTTTAACGTTTCAATGCTAAGCCCAGGTGGATGAAGACCTGGGCGCGTGCTAGGCCTGGTAGTACATATATAGTGCTTATGGTAAATTTTAAATAGAAAAATATTGGAAAAAATTAACTCGGCCACAAGTGAATTCTCAGACGGGAATCATTGGACCGGATTTCCAAAGGTCGCGGGTTCGATTCCCGTCTGAGAATTTACCATAAGTATAAAAATAGCATTGAAAAATGCAAAAATTACAAAATCATAAAATATATAGTGCTTTCCAAAAAACATTGATTTTTAAGAAATTAAATAGTTAACCGCGGTTACACCCCCGTCGTTCCCGTTCCCGTGGAAATATCGGGATAAAAAGCCTATGTTACTATAGCCTATTCGTCTTTTCAAATAACTCTATGCTTAAAATCAATTCGATTGTGGCTTAGTTAGGGAGTGAAGAAAGAACAAACAAACACACTTCCGCATTTATGATAAGGATTTGGTTTACTGTTAGTGTGTAATTTTATGATTTTTCTCGAGGTTTGTGGACAAAGAATGACTTTTTTTTGTAAAAATAAACTTAAAAACAGTTATAATAATCATAATCATAATCACAACATTTATTTAGTACAGGCGAAGGACATAGAAGTGATATTAACATAATACAATAAAAAAGATACTTAACAAAAAAAAAATAATTAATTTTAAGTTACAGTATTGAATAAATTGTCCCACGGCTGCACTAAAAGGTACCTAGTTCAGCATTGTGTCAGTATTACACTGACGCTGGTTTTCAACTAGACCGCTTTTAGTTTATTGACACCTGGATGTCATATACATAAAAATGTATAAACAATAGTGCAGATGTGCGATTGTGTGTGTGGTTTTACATAGGTATGTTTGAATGAGAATGTTTGTGCGTGTATGTGTACGTGTGAATGTGTGTATTCATCTCTGTGCGTGCGTGTGAAAGAGTGTTATTATATCTGAATAAGACAACAAATAATCCTAAGCAATTCACGTACACCTAAGACAATAATACTGTCAATTGTACCATAAGAGTATAACCCACTCGCACGCCACTGAAAATACTATCTTCATATGTCTAAACGGCACCATTTCAGGAACAAGATAGGTACTCAATATTTTATTCAGGTTTCTCCGACAATAAAGAGAGGGGTGTTTATTATCTGCGCATGTATAAATGAAAAGAAACTCTTTATTCAATTGCGTCGATTTGCCCAATAAAATCTATGTCACAGTATAAAAATACGTAGTATTTTGTCTTCCTACGAAAGGTTCGCGAGTCATACCCGATACTCCTCGGTTCGGCAAGACCTCGGCACAGCAAGAGTCTCATAATTATGTATGTTCTAGAGAGTTTTACACCTATTGCACTTTACTTAAGAATCGCCCAAGGCTGTTCTAATCTCGTTGTCGTCTCAGCCACATGACACCCACTGCTGGGTATAGGCCTCCCCCAAGGATCTCCACGACGATCGGTCCTGTGCTGCCCGCATCCAGCTGCTTCCCGCGACCTTCACCAGATCGTCGGTCCACCTTGTGGGGGGCCTACCCACGGAGAGTCGTCCGGTACGCGTTCGCCATTCCAGAACCTTTCCGCCCCAAAGGCCATCGGTTCTTCTCGCTATATGTCCCGCCCACTGCCACTTCCGCTGAGCAATCCTTCGAGCGATGTCAGTAACTTTAGTTCTCCTGCGGATCTCCTCATTTCTGATTCGATCACGCAGGGAAACGCCGAGCATAGCTCTCTTCCATTGCACGCTGAGTTACCTTGAGCCTCCTTATCAGACCCATAGTTAGCGACCACGTTTCACTGCCGTAAGTCATCACTGGCAACACACACTGGTCGTAGACTTTCGTCTTGAGACACTGAGGTAAGTTGGACGCGAAGATTTTACGGAGCTTCACGAACGCTGCCCATCCGAGTTGGATTCGACGAGAGATCTCTTTCTCAAAGTTGGACTTACCTATGGTAAATTTTAAATAGAAAAATATTGGAAAAAATTAACTCGGCCACAAGTGAATTCTCAGATGGGAAACGAACCCGCGACCTTTGGAAATCCGGTCCAATGCTCTAACCGCTGAGCTACCGAGACTTGCGAACCACCGTCGAAATTCTCCAATACTTTTATATTTTTAATACGCTGTAGGCCAGCGTTGTCACATCAATGCTAGGAAATATCCTTGCATTCGAAAGAAACATCTTTTCAGGTGTTTAACGATCGATTAAGATGCAACTGCCAATAAATTATGATTTTGTAATTTTTGCATTTTTCAATGCTATTTTTATACTTATGGTAAATTTTAAATAGAAAAATATTACCTATTTAAAATTTACCATAAGTATAAAAATAGCATTGAAAAATGCAAAAATTACAAAATCATAATTGGACTTACCTAACTGGATTGTCTGTCCAAGGTAAACGTAATGGTCAACAATTTCGAGTGTAGTGTTCCCAACGTGAACTGTACTGAACTGTAGTGGGTATGACATGGGAATTCGACATAATTTTCGTCTTATCCATGTTTCACCACTTTTTGGGAAGCACTACGGAGATCTTCGAGCATTGTGTTCAGGTCCTCCAGGGTCTCAGCCATAAGGACTATATCATCGGCAAAACGAAGGTGTGTCAGATACTGGCCATTTATGTTGATGCGGCGTCCTTTGCAGTACAAAAGCTTAAAGATATCCTCCAACGCAGCCGTAAACAGTTTCGGAGAAATGACGTCTTCCTGTCTCACACCTCGCTGCAGTTGAATGGAATTTGTGCTCTGGTTCTGTAATCGGACCGACATGGTGGCTAATCTATCTTAATCCTAATAATAATTGGTTTGCACAAACCTTTTAAGATGTTCTTAGATCCACTAAGGCTCTTAAATTACGGGCCTAATACCGAGCGCCTAAGGCATAAGCTATTTTTATTATGAATATTTAAAGATAGTTTTTTTTATGAACGACGGGGAGACTCTTAGCCTTTATCATACCTGATATTAAGTATTGATAAGGCTGTAGATGGAAGCGAGCCTCTCCCGGAATCCTCATCACTGAAGAACTGGCTATCTTATCACTAACTGGAACACAACAATTTTGAAAATATTGTTGTTACGGCGCCAGATTTAGATAAAATGGTGGTAGCTAGCCAGACGGATTTAGAACAACTCCTACCACCAACAAAACCGAATACAATATGTACCCCCGCTGGGAATCGGTACCCGGGACCCCTGGGTCTGATACCGGTGGTTGTACCACTAGACCGCAGAAGCGGTAAGATACGAATAGCCTGAGGCGATTCTCAAGTTTAGTGCAAATGGGTGTCAGTCTCGATTGCGCCGCGGTCACCAACGCACACTGTGAAAGTTTTTTACGTAGTGGTAATGGCTAATCTACATAATTGACATGATTTCATTTTTAACAAGGTACCTTAAATCGAAAACCATTTCGAGATAATTCAATTTCTAACACCGTACGTATTTTTTCGGATTGTTTATTGAATTATTTAACGAAATATTTGGAATAAACCCCGATTTGTCGTGATCTAGGAATAATAATGACATTCCTTTGGTTATAAAAGTTCTCTTATTAAAAATCAATATAGTCAAAGAGTATGTAACAGTGCATTTCAATGAAATGAAAATAAAAAATAAACGATAAAATGTTTCAAAATGGATTGAAATATTTCAGTTTTGAGTGACAAATTTTATCCAAATCTATTCGTTCAGCCGTTTTTGCGTGATTTTGTAACAAAGATCTAAGTACTCAAACTAAACATCCAAACACTCACAAATTGAAGGATAGAGATAGTATAGAATATAGTTATGACTATTCGCAATTTTGCTGCGAAAATTAGCCTTGATAGGGTTCAATGCCAAATAAAACTGCAAAAATAAACACTCCAAACTAATATATTATTTCCAAAATGAAAATTATAAATATTTCACTCAGTAATTTTTTCTTGAAATTCACCCATCCCTTGGACGAATTAACCACTGGACGCGTAACGAGGACCGCGTTCGCCTTTACCCCTCTGTCACTTACCCTGCCTTTTAGACACAGTAAGCAATATTGCGTTGTCAGTATGACGCGAGATCTCGAAGTGGAACATTATCTCAAAAATGGGTAAATACGCCGAGTTAATTTGTAAAAAACATACCGGAAAATCAAAACATTTTTCTTTTCACGCGTAAGTATAATTTCAATCTATTAGAGTAGCAATTTTTCGTAAAATAAATAAAATTTGGTTTGTAAACAAAATGTAATACGTCATTTCAAAAAGTAATCATTGTACGTGTAAATTCTTCAAAGATATTGCATAAGTAATTTGGTTGGGTTATATGTATCATTCATTCAATCAATTGTCATTTTTATGTCGTATAGGGCTTGAACATATCGATAAACATATCGATGTATGTAAATGAACGAACGAATCCAATTTTAATGTAGGAACTATTCAAATTAATTTCAGATTTACAGTTGAACCCCTAACAAGAAGAAATTGGGTGGAACCGGTACGCAGGGAGATAACATGGACGAGGACTCAGGTCTTAGATAACATCTAAGGTCTGATGATGGAGCCAGAAGATAACTATAGGAACTCTGTAATTATACGACGCAACCCTACGAACTTTGAGCTCGTTATATTTTAAATAAAGGTGCTTTTTTTACCCGCATGGTTCCCGTTCCCGTGGTAATATCAAAACATCCTTCCTTAGTGCTCGCCAATATCGTTAAAGGAACCTGTATGCAAAATTTCAGTTTAATTGGTTTAGCCGTTTGGGCTGTGCGTTGCCTATCAATCAGTCACGGTATTGTTTTTTAGTATTAGACTTATGTTGTACATTATCATAGTGTGTTGTACATTAACATTTATCATAAGTATAAAAATTGCATTGACAACGCAAAAATTCAAAAATCATAAATTATTAGCTGTTGCATCATAAATTGATCGTTGAAGATTTGTTTTTTTTCTCTTTCGAATGCAAGGAAGGATATTCTTACAGCATATTAAAAGTATAAAAGTATCGGAGAGTTTTGACAGTGGTCCGCAAGTCTCGGTAGCTCATTGGTAAGAGCAGTGGGCCGGATTCCCAAAGGTCGTGGGTTCAAGTCCCATCTGAAAATTCACTTGTGGCCGAGTTCATTTGTTCCAATATTCTTCTTGTTAAAATGTATCATAACTGGTGGTTACATTTATTATTTGTTTCTAACATAGACCTTGTTAGGTCACAGCAAGAATAAAATTAATTATATTTATATTATATAATGTATGTACGTAAGCTATATTATACTATTTTTTCATCTTTAATTATCTTAATTTAAAAATCGTTTTATAAACTATTGGTTGAAATATTCTTGCAATTAGTATTTTCAGCTAGTAGTTGCTAGAAAGAAACTGCCTTGGCTTTTTCTTAAATATAGGTAATTTATATGCGATGTTTTGTTGATAACTTCTGGGAGTTTGTTGTTTAAAACTGTCATAGCGTATGCTGGACCATACGCTATCCAAATGCTAGTCTACTATTTCTAATTTGGGTTTAGGTTGTGCTAATTTTATACGGTGGCGTAAGTTTTGAGATCTTTAATAAAGTGAAAACAAGTTTATATTGTTTCTTACAAATATGCATATTTCTTAAATGTAAGAAATGAAAGAGAAAATAAAATGTTTAGTCTCAACGATCTTTGACAATCCTATAATGTCGATTAATATTTTTAGTAAGTTTTAGTATACTTAGATTTTTTGCTCCAAAGAAAATGTCAAATACGAGATGTCACAGCTCGAGAAGCACACAGGGGGCTAATTGTCTAATTTGAAATCTATCACAATCCCTTTAAATTTTTCATTTAAAAGGTACATATTTTACGAGCACCGCGCCCCAACTATTTGACCTTTGAAAAGGATTGCAATCGATTATAAAATTAAACACTTATGGAGGGGTTGCTATTGTGTATGTCCTATACAAAGGTTCTGTAATGAACTAATTACCCATATTTTGCTTTATATAAAAAAGCTCGAGTGATTGAAGAAGAAGTTAATGTAAATAATGAATTATATTATTATATAAACCAAATATTAATGATTTTTACTCACATAAAGAGTGTTAGTAAGTAATTTGTCAGTCTGCCTGGCTAGGACTACCATCTTATCTAAGTCCGTTCCGGCAGTTAGAGGTAAGATAGCCAGTTCATCAGTGATTGAGGATTCCAGGAGAGGCGCGCTTCCATTTAGTATCAGGTTGCATGTATCTACCCATTTTTCACGAAAAAACCCAAACACACGCTTTGGAAACCATATTTTATAGTTTTAATGAATTTGAGGGATTTTTTTAATGAAGTTTTCATATTATTAGGTGCTTTTTATTTTTCCACGGAATAAACAATTAACTTACTAATTTCTTTAAAACACACATGATTTATTAAACTCAATAGGTTCATTCATTCACTCCTTACTTATCGTGCTTTTTATTTTTCACGAAATAAACAATTAACTTACTAATTTCTTTAAAACACACATGGTTTATTAAACTCAATAGGTTCATTCATTCACTCCTTACTTATCGATAAAAAAATTATCGATTACTTCAAGCACTACTGTCATTATTTGACATTAGTAATCGCCCCTCACCCCCGCAAGAATTGGTTGATCGTAATTTCATACATTCTTCTCGGGTTTCGTGTCCAGTGGTTAATTCGTCCAAGACCCATCCATATTAAACACTCTAAAGAGTAAGCAAGAATCTACCACCATAATAAATAAAATCGTACTACCAACATAAACTGAAAAATCAAAAGAATAGTGAAGTATCTTTACAACTTGAACATGTAGGCGGGCAGCCCTATCGCATATTGCGTACCGCGCGGCTGCAAGAACAATAATTAACTTTTATCAAGAAAGAGTCTAATGCCCGTATCCCAAAACGTGACTCAATCAGTTGAGCACAGTTAAAAAGGGACGTCGCGTCGCGTCCCTACATTCGATGAATAAGCGCGTCCCTTTCTAACTTTTTCTTAAGTATAGATCACTGCTTGAGCCACCTTCTGAAATACGGGCCTAATACAACTTACTTGCTGTTTCTGTACCTTGCCTACGTCTTCGCCAATTTAGCTTTGAAAACAAGTCACATTGTTTGCGCGAGAGACCTACAAAATTGATTAAGGAATGTTAAATAATATTATTCGCAACGAAATTGGTTCAAAATTAACCAAACAGAGTTCGGTTAATTTTGAATGTTAGTATTTGAATTTTAAATTTAATGCGTTAGGGTGTTGAGTTGAATTGGGGGTAGCATCTGTAAGCCGATCTCAGAAGGGAGTCAAATTCAAACAATTCAATAAATCTTAAATTTATTGTCTTAACACTTCAATTTGTAAGACAACATAATAATTCAACACTATTACTGACCTTGATTGTTACTCCAAGGAGGCTCATTCTAGATCTAGACTGACTAAACTACAATTGTCACAAATGTCAGCCAACTGCCAATGACTTTGACGTTTAACGATGACATTAGAGTGAAATCGTTTATTCCCTTTTTTGTTAGGTTGGTATCTCTGTCGATTTCTGTCAAAAGGATAAGAATTCGATGCAGACATTTAAAGTTTTGGATTCTGTTTTAAAATCATGCTCGAAATATTATAATTATAAAGTAAAATGGTTTTGAAATGTTGTTTCTAACGCATACGCGCCTTCTTGACATACAGGTGTACCAACCTAACAAAAAAGGGAATATACGATGAAATGCACCATAGATCCCAGAATTTTTAACCGAATCTCAGGACAATTAAAATGAACACGTTATAGGAAAAATCACAGACCTATATCGAGATAGACGGTAAAAGTGTACCTTGCGTGTCAAAAGTTTGATCCACGGTCAAAGATTTTCGATCTAAGTCAGTCCGTTTGAGACCATTGCCATGAAAACACGCGTCACTCAGAAACGAAAATGGTTAATTGTGCAGTGCTTTCTTGCAAGAGCTTATCACTAACATTTCCACATCACATCGTAGGTACTCGTATAATAAACTCGACGCGCTAGCTAGCTCAAACAGTTTGAAGCGCTTTTTCGTCTATCTCGATTTAGGTACGTGGGAAAAAGAATTTAAGATGAAGTTAATTATGTTTCGTTACATATAGCATCATCTATCTATGCTATACCAATGATATTATATGTGTGCTTGAAGCAGACTATATGTCATACGAGCTCGCATTATGAAACTTTGGGAAGACCCTATATGGGGTCTGATTCAATTTGCTACTTATTTCTTTCATTTTCGTTTAGTTTTTAGTTTTCGTGTCTTTTGTCAACTGCAGGCCTACCGCCATCTTTTAGAAACCGTCATGTCGTAAGAACGTTGTGTTTTCCTTTTGTTTCAATACTGTTTAAATTACAAGCTTGACTTTATTTGACACAAGACGTCGTAGTAGGTTTGATTGATAAAAATCTTGTTTGAGTGAATGATTGAGCGATGACGCCACAAAACTTCCGTCAAAAGACAAGCTTGTTTTAAGATTTTCGCGGTACGATATGACATATAACAACATTGCGCCGATACAAACTGACATTAAACAATATTGCGTTAAGAGATGGCGGTAGGCCCCCTGGTCAATTGTCAATGTGTGCAGTCTGCGTCACAGATTTCAACGCAAATTACAATGTATGTTACCTACATCTATCATAAAACACCATTGCCTAAAACAAGGTTTTCATTCAGATTAGTTGTTTTCCTATAACCCAACACTCCAGTAAAATACTTCCAGACTAACTTTTCAAGGTGACCGTTACTCATACATGTTTACCAAAAGCGCACGCAGAAAACCAACCGCGCCGAGAGCTATTAAAGCTATTAATATAATGAGCTATATTTGGGTTACACTATTGGCAAGTAATGGGGCCATACAATTTATTTAATCGCTGTTCTTTAGCGAGTAAGATGGATATTGATATTACACATGTGAATGAAACTCTGTCTGCTGCTATATTTTCTAGGTTGAATTACAAATAAAATGTTGATATTATTTTTTCACAAATATTGGCAAGTACGAACGTATAGGTTGACGACTTCCGTGGTCGAGTGGTTTGTACACCGGTTTCAAGGTGTCGCCTACTCTGGGGTCCCGGGTTCGAATCCCGGTAGGGGCAAATGTTTGTATGATGAATACGAGCATTTGTACCTGAGTCGTTTTTAAACTGTTTAAGAGCCATACTAATCTCGTACAGGCTGACGTCCGGGATATCTTCGGTAAAGTGTCGGTTAAGCTTGGCGCTAAGGTCTTTAGCCTTGCTTTTAACAGGTGTCTGCGTGGAATATAGCTGCCCATAGAAACTCTCGATCTCCCTCAGGACTTCAGGTTTCGTAGAAATGATGCAACCGTCGTCAGTTTTCAGCTTCGTCATCTGGCTTTGTCCAACCTTTTCTTCGTTGTGATATCAATCAATTCGTAATTTGTGAATATTGATTTCATTATGTTTTTTTTTTTATTTACAATGCTATTTCATAAGACTTGTTTCATTCAATTGAGCAATTTGAAGACAAGTATCATATTATAATTTCTTGGTTCAGATACAGAGGAAGATTTATCGGACGTAATGTGATAAAGACTTTTATATAAATCTGAGTGCTCCTGAAATTCGACGTTACACTAGTTGTGACAAAAACTATTTCAATTCACTACGGGACGTTGGCGGAATTTCTGTGGAAAACGGAAGAAGCCAAAACTATAAAAAAAAAACTATTTCAACTTTTAATTTATAATGTGTTCAGAATAATTGATAGTGTTTTAGTCGATTTTGTTTCTTTCGACACTAACAGCCGATTGCACTAACATTCATTTTGCGAATTTGTGATAAAGTATATCATAATTTGCTTGTCAAAGTTACATTGTAGTTTTTACAAATTCGCAAAATGAATTTTGGTGCAACTGGCTGTTAGAGTAAAGTATTCAAAATATTTTAACAAAACACGCTAGCACGCAGCACGCTACACCACTTTACAGACTAAAAGCTAAAATGGTGGCCACAACGCGTGTCGAACGGATTCCAGCTCGGGAATTGCTCTGAGGTTTTTTACTTTTTTCTAACCATTCCATGTGGTGGCAGAGCTCGCTAGAACCTGCAAAAAGTTCACTATTTCGACTTTTGCGGCTAGAATATATAGGGTAACGGGATGAGTAATAAGTAGAGTTTTTTTGGGAAACGTTTTCTCGGAAAGTACTAAGGTTTAAGAAATAATTTTTTATTCAAGTGAAACACTTGTTGATGTTCAATTATTTGTAATATAAACGTTTTGTATATGTCGCAGGATAATTAGATTAATCGTTTTTTTTTTCGAAAATCCTAGTGCGGATAATTAGACTATGGTGTTGTCGTTTCACAATCCTACTGAAAAAAATAGGTTTTTTTCCGAAAAAACCGGTTGCCTTAGTAAGATTATGAAAATAATCCCTGGCTTTTATGAAGTAAGAACACTGATTGGCTGGTCGGACCGTCGAAAACAGCATCTTCTCTGATTGGTTGACGACTTGACGTTTCGAATGTCAATCGATTCACTTACGTGTAGTAAACTTTCTATGAACCAACCAGTTAGCAAGCAACCAAAAATTAAGCCAATCAGAGTAAAGAATATCCAAGTTACTAAAGCAACCAGTATTTTTGTAACAACCCTATCCTTTTTCAGTAACATTGAGAAATGTCAACACCATTGTCTAATTATCCGTGTTTTTGCAATATCTCTAGGATTTTTGCGAAAATTCTATGCATGAAATCCTCCTACGACATATACATTTATTAATTTTTAAATAAAGCTTCCTAAAAATACTCTACTGGTCAACCGGGAAGTTCTCCGTCTGTACTCAGTAACAATGTATATAATTTTTTCTTATGACAAAGAGTTTCCAGCTTTAATAGTAGAGACAATTTGGAAACAGAAAACAAGCAATGGTCATATTACTTTTATATTTTTAATACGCTGTAGGCCAGCGTTGTCACATCAATGCTAGCAATATCCTTGCATTGCATAAAAAATGGCCATATAAATAACACTCTTCACTTTCTGTAGCGCACAATCTTCCAAGCAACCTCGGGTAAAAACAAAATAAAAAAGTGATGTCCTATTATTTCACGAACTTTCTGATATACCCATAAAAATTATGGAGCTTCTTATATACCTAGCTATATTTCTGTCCGGTTTAAGGTTCATTTATATATCTACAGACATTGAGCGCGTCAGATACGTGCCGTGGCAGACAAGATAAATATTCTTTTATACCATGTCGTCGTCTCAGCCACATGACACCCACTGCTGAGTATAGGCCTCCCCAAGGAGCTCCAAAACGATCGCTCCTGCGCAGTCCGCATACAGCGGCTTCCCGCGACCTTCACCAGATCGTCGGTCCACGGTACCTTATCGGGGGCCTACCCACGGAGCGCCGTCCTGTGCGCGGTCGCCATTCCAGAATCTTTCCACCCCAATGGCCATCGGTTCTTCTTGCTATGTGTCCCACCCACTGCTACTTCAGCTGAGCAATCCTTCAAGCGATGTCAGTTACTTTAGTTCTGCTACAGATCTCCTCATTTCTGATTCGATCACGTAGGAAAACTCCGAGCTTAGCCCTCTCCATTGCATGCTCGGTGACCTTTAGCTTTCTTATCAGACTCATAGTTAGCGGCCACGTTTATTGGGTCCTTTCATAATTTGGGGGTTTGCCATCGCATCGCCACGCTTGGCAGGCCCGTAGTCGATCGCAGTATGGCCAAGTTTGTAGGAGACGCTGCTGCCCGTCTCCTGAAGGCTGAGTCCCTTAGTCGCCTTTACGACACCCACGGGATGAGAGGGGGTAGTGCTATTCTATGCCAACACTACACAGCATCATGTCGGCGTCATCACCATGTAATTATATAATATATAATAAAAATATTATAAATGCGAAAGTCTGTTTGTTTGTCCTTCCTTCACGCCCTAACTAAACAACCTAACGACTTGATTTTTGGCATAGAGTTAGTTGAAAGGATGGAGAGATTTTTTTCTCGATATTCCGACGGGAACGGGAACCGCGCAGGTGAACCCGCGGGTGGAAGCTAGTCTATAATATTAGTATGCGTAGTAAAAGCTGTGTGTGTATTAAGAAACAGTTTACCATTGACCGATTAGTTGGCGTCGTAATTAAACGTAAAACGGCCCCGAGCTTGAACAAAAACAATTAATTTTCCGTTAACGTTTTCAATTTGAGCGTCATGTGGTAATAGAATCCCTTGTGAGCACTAAAAAGGTTTATCGTTTGATTATAGCCAACGATTAATTAGAGTGTCTGGATCCATTGGGATGTGTAATTTATAAATAGTGTTACATCTATACTAATTTTATATAGAGGTAAAATTTGATTGTTTGTTTGTTTGTTTGCATTGAATAGGCTCCGAAACTACTGAACGGATTTGGATGAAATTTGGTACACAAATCAAATCAAATCAATATCATTTATTCAGTCTAGGCTGTTACAAGCACTTATGAACGTCAAAGAAGCTACGCCATCGGTTCACAAACCCTACGGCGGGAGACCTTGTAACGAGAAGAACCGGCAAGAAACTCGTCAAGGGCTATTTTTTTCTCCCTGTTTTATTTCATACAGAGTCGTCAAATTGAAAAGTGAGCTTAACATATCAGTAAGGTCAATTTCCATCACAAAAGAAAATACTAATTATAATATTACATATGGTTATCCTAACCGTAAACAATTTTCAACTCGTAAGGAAGGACTTACATCTAACATTTCTCACATTACAAGGTTACTGTACTGCAAGTTGTGACGTACATTACAGGTCGATAGCAATTTATTTTAGATGAAAATATTTAATCTCTAAGCACAACGTTAAGACAAGCAGACTGAAGCAGACCCATTTCCGCTGGCGGAAAGGGCACAGGTAGTAGATAGCCTCGATATTAACATAGGACTCTTTTTATCGCGATATTCCCACGGGAACGGTAATCACGCGTGTGAAACAGCGAGCTGCCGCTTGTTAATTTATAAAGCACTAGTGGCCTCCCACGGTTTTACCCGCATGTTTTCATTACCGTGGGAATGCCGGGATAAAATGTATCTAATCTAAATCAAGTTTTGTCTAAAACCGTTCAGCCATTTTTGCGTGATTGACTTTTAAATCACGCAATTTTTTTTTTTTTTTTTTTTTTTTTTTTTTTTTTTTTTTTTTTAAGAAGGTTTACAGCTATCAATAACACAGTAAGTTACAAACTAACAACTTAAAGCCAATTACAAACCAATTATTCATAGAATAATTTTATGAATAACGGTTAATGTGATTAGTTTCGTCAGTGTTAAGAAATAATTACCAATATTTATTATCTTAAACAGAATGAGTTAAAAGTTGTAATACTCGTATCAACAACAATAAATATATACAAAATAAAAAAATCATACTATAAAACCCATCATCCAACCCAAATATAAAATCGTTAGGCTGCGTCCTGGACACAAGCGGCCGGAGCGGCCGGTGCGGGCGGTGCGCTCGGTGGCATGCAGTTCACTCAACTACAAATCTATAGACCAACCAAAAAAAAAAAAAAATATATGTTTATTTAAAAAAAATTACAATAGGAGCTTGTACATAACATAAATATCCGTAAAACTGCGTGGCAGTTTGTTGGCGAAGATAAGCACTAACGTTAACAATTTATTTGTGTACACCCTTTTAAAAGCTTAATAACTTAAGTTTAACAAAAACAAAAAAATATATACCTATACTTATATATTATTTTGCTATTTGCTAAGAAAATAATGTTTCAATTTTCTTTTAAGTGCGGGATTACATAGTTTATCTCTTATTAAATCTATTTCGTTAAATATTTCAGAAACCAAATATCGAGAACATCTTTTACCACAATAATTAATTGTATTTGGCTTTACAAACTTATTCTCCCCGACCCTTCTTGTATTATATCTAATTCTAACTATTATTTTACTGAAACAATACAAACAATGAAACATGTGCGTGTACAGAGGGCAAACAAACAGTTTTATATGCCAGGACCTGACAATGACCTGTTCTTTCTTCTTCTCTTCTTTTCTGCTTAACCCAGTTGTTACGGATATACTTTTTTTCATACAATTCCTCTAATTTTTTAATAAATAGGCTTATAAATGCAACAGGAGAATAAATAAAAAAATTGGTTTCGCGACACTTCTGACAGACAAAAGGACCATTCACTATATTTTTTTTTAAATATTAGAAACTACCTACATTGTATACAAAATTAAATTTTTACGATGATCCGTATTGGTCGGTTTCAATAACTTATCTACAGTAAGAGATAGGCTTACTAGAGCTTTGTTGTCTAGATATTTTTGTTATTCAACCTAAAATAACCCAAAATAACAGCGGTTGCTAAGTAACGTAACCAAGATAGGCCTACCTCTTGTTAGGGATAGATTATTGAAACCGGCCGGTATATCAAACGCTAGTAACTGGTAGTTATGGTTAAAGTGAAATGAATAAAAATAAATACCTCTAAATAAAAAAGTTGCAAGTTTATACTAATACAAATGCATTATTAATATACGAGTAGCATAATATCTCAACCGTTATACGTTTGAACCACTAAACCAATTCTAATGGCCTCGGAGAAGGTTAAAGTCTACCTTTTATTGCGATAGTAAATCTTAAAGGGGTGTAATGAAGGGCTGGAATTCGAATTTACTTATTTTGTTTTGTAAAGGATTCCAGTATAAGTAGGTAAAATTTAACATTAAAACTTTTTCAGTCTACTTATAGATAATAGCGGCCGCTCGCGGTTTCACCCGCGTTTACCGTTTCCGTGGGAATACCGGGATAAAAAGTATCCTATGTTTATAACTAGGCTATCTACTATATGTGTACCAAATTTAATCCAAATCCGTTCAGTAGTTTCGGAGCCTATTCAATGCAAACAAACAATCAAATCTTTCCTCTTTATAATCTTATCTTATCTTATATCTTATTTTAATATATATAAATCTCCTGTCACGGTGTTTGTCCGCGATGGACTCCTAAACTACTTAACCGATTTTAAATTAAATTGGCACACCGTGAGCAGTCTGGTCCAACTTAAGAGATAGGATAGCTTTGATCCCAAAATTCCCACGGGAACGGGAACCACGCGGGTGAAACCGCGCCCGGCCTCTAGTATTATTATAGATACTAGCGAAAAAAAAAGTTTTGACGCTCACACTTTGTTGCTTTGTGGCTTGTAATAGCGGCTATTTTTGCTCTTTAAAGTGTACACCTGACTTGCTGCTGAGTGTACTTACACAAAACTCCATCATCATGACTTCGTGAATTTGAGTTTACGAGTACGAACGTCAGTCGATTTATAGCTGGTCCCGGCAGGACTTTATATCTAACATGATAAATAGCCACAGTATTTACTAAAAGATCCGGAAAATATGGCGAAAAACTAAACTGGATGATTTATTGAGATCGCTTCGGTTCGGAGATATTTACCTATGGGAAATTCTGAAACTATTTTGTAGATGCTGAGAATTCGTATGACCTAGAGATAAATTTAGGACCTGGATTATGTCAAATTCTGATATTTTCAAGGACACAGGAAGGACGCGGAAAACTGTGGTGGGTGACCACTCGTTTTGTTTATATCACGGTTTTGTCACTTGAGTGACGTTGATTTTTATCATTTAAGAACATGTTTCTAAGTACCTTTACAAACTTTTAACCCCTATCTATTTCAGCCACTTTAAGCCTAATTTACATTACGAAACTAGAGTGGCATGAAATTAATGTAGCGACACTAATTTCATCAACAAAATATACTTCGTGTCAGCATGACAATAGTTTCGTAATGTAAAATCGGATTTAGGGTTTGTTTTGTTACGACATTCATATCGCAAGAATCTCAAGACCTTAATTTACGCAAGTACATACCTAGGTATCTTAATTTCATGGGCCCCCATGAATTACGGCGGCGAGAGGGGGAAAAAAAAGGTATCTAAATTTCGACTCCCAATTTCTATCGGAATATATTTCTTTTAATCTTATTATTGTAGCTTTGAAATGGACGCAGCGGGGCTACCATCATCTATTAGAAACCATCATGTCATATGAACGTTTTGTTTACGTTTGGCTTTTATTGAAGTTGTCACATTTTGACACACTTCACATTTTGGAGGCGATGATTGAGCGAAGACGTCACAAAACGTCCGTCAAAAACCAGCTTACTTTATGAGATTCGTAGTAGGAAATAGCATGGTAAGATTGAAAAAATACTGCTTTATGAAATGGCGGAGGCCCCAAGAACTCGTATTCAACTTTCGTAACATTCAAGTATTGTTTATGATTACAACAAAATGCGAAAATAAATGTTGAAAGCCGAAACCGTTCTTCCAACACGTACAGAGTAATACTAAAAAAGTTTTATCCTTGTATTTCGTCCGCGGACGTGCCAAATAGAACCATTTTATTTTATCTCATTTCCGAGGGTCTATTCTGAAAAAACGAAGTAGGATAGAGACGATAAACGGACGAATTTCGTTCCACTTCGTCCAAAATTTAGTATGTCGAAGTTACGTTGAATATCGCGATTTTTCGTAGTACACCCTCTGTCTAGGTATATAGGTATAGGCTCCTTTTATGTTTCGTATTAGCAAAATAAATAAATATTAGATATAACTTTTTAATTTTGCATTTTACAATGCTATTTTTATGTGATAAATATTTAACAAGAAAATAGCAACTAGTCTCATAAGACTAGTTGCTTTTTTATAGTATATTTTCTTGTTTAATATTTATCAAATATTAGATAAATAATACAGTTAAAACATACATCATACAGCAAACTAATACAGTATTCGTTGTTTTAAACAAGTTAGCAGCGCCTGCTAGTTAGCAGGCACAAAATAGACTTCTAAACCACGTGACAGTTGTTATTGTTTTGTAGTGTAGAAACTAAAAAAGTACATTTGACACATGTCCAAGGTGTCCTAAACTCATTCCCGTTGACCGTTTGTCTCTATCTCTTATGGTTTCTGAGATCTCGATGCGTACATACATACGTACGTACGTACGGACGGACAGAGAGGGATTATAAGACTTTTCTAAACTTTAGAGTTTAGAAGTCTAAAAGGGAACATATTTTATTGAATTTTAAAGATAATAAGTCTCGAAACCACTAGAAGGTAATGTACACAATGTAATTCAGTTTTATTGAATAATACTTAGGCTGCGTCCTGGACGCCAGCGGCCGGAGCGGGAGGTGCGCGCGGTGGCATGCGCGTCTTGATACATTTCGTCGAGAACAGCTTCATACAAATCTATGGACTTTGATCAAGACGCACGTGCCATCGCCCGCACCGCCCGCTGGCGTCCAGGACGCAGCCTAATGGAGCTTGGACAATAAAGAAATATCACTATATATAGGATAGGTTATGCATGACCTGACCTTACAGACATAACCAACATGCATAGCCTAGCGTGTGTGCGATAAAACTGTGCAGTTATCCTTGCACACTCGCTAGGTTATGCATAATGGTTATGCATGTACCGTCATGCATAACTTATCGTCTATGGCCAGCTTTAACTGACACAACCAACAGAATAATCTGAAATTTCGTCACAAAAATCAATGTTTCATACAAACCACAGTTCCGAAAACGATAAATTTGAATGTTAAAGCGATTGTGTCACGAAATTTACATTATAAAGTAATTTTATACATCAACAAGAGACATTACATAAAGAATTCAGTATTATCGCATACGAAACTCCGTGCTTCGACCTACTTCTTGAATAAATTTGCTGTTTTGAACATTTTAAAGTTCAAATACTTTGAAGCTATGGAAGCACGGTGGCGGTACGTAGTGAAATTCAAAAAGTATCGTCATCTGCGTAAGGGCCTGCGCAGACGACGGACATTGGAGGACTTTTTGTCCGCGACACGACCTTATAACTAAGAACATAAAGTTGAATATATAACGAGGACTATCGCGTACTTTTCATGGATATACGTATCTAAGTACTACTAAGTACTAAGTATCTAAGTACAATCTTATTTGGTTAACAATAAAGACGTGTCGCGGACAAAAAGTCCTCCGTTATCTGTCGTCTGCGCTAGCTATAAGAGATTTATTTCAAACTAGCGGTCGGCCGCGGTTTCACCCGCGTGGTTCCCGTTCCCGTGGGAATATCGGGATAAAAAGTAGCCTATGTTATTCTCAGTCCTTTCAACTAACTCTATGCCAAAAATCAAGTCGACGGTTGCTTAGTTAGGGCGTGAAAGAAGGACAAACAAACACACTTGCGCATTTATAATATTAGTTAGGATAGGATTAGGATGAGATGTGACTTACAATAGTTCATGACTTTACTTACACACTTGTACACTTACGCCCATTTGCACTAAACTATAGAAACGCCTAAGGCTATTGTTATTATTATTATTTTTAGTTATTGAAAGACCTACACGGGCGCACCAAGTGAAGATCTTATTTTATAGAGTTGATGCTAGCATCTTCCTGAAGGAAGTGCCTGACAATCCTACGACTGTTTAATATTGCTGCCTTCTGCATTGTACGAGTTTGGCGGGAGGTCTAATAATTTCATACTTTTGTGTAGTTAATTATTATTATTATTTAACAGGCAAACAGTTGATGCAACTGATACTTCATGTATTCTGATTGTTATCTTTTTTTTATAACCGACGGTGAGAAGGCTGAAGATGGTTGATTTAATTGGTTGTTGATTTTTAGCTGATTATTATAGATCCTCAATGAAATTGTATTTAATATTTGTTCTTTAATCAAATGTATCATAATTTTAATGTAATAATTGCTTTCCCTAATGAATTTCTTTTTTTGCATGCTGACCGGCAAAACATGATAGATCTAATTCTTAACATTGTATTCATCATCACTTTGCAAATAAATATATCTTTATCTTTATCTTTATGGAAGCAAGCCTCTCACTGAATCCTCAATCACTGAGGACTGCCGGAACACAACAATGCTGAAAACATTGTTGTTATTTCGTCAGACTTAGATAAGATGGTAGTAGGTAACCAGACGTATTAAGAACAAGTCCTACCACCATCCAAACCTAATACAATATGTACCCCCCTGGGAATCGAACCCGGGACCCCTGGATCTGATACCGGTGGTTGTACCACTAGACCACAGAGGCGGTTAAAATCTATCTTTAGACATTTTTTTTAAGAATAGTATAATACGATATATCGAAAAAGTACATACTTTTTGATACGAGGGTGGATTGAAAAGTAGTCGGCCTAACACAGATCCATTCAATTCTAAAAATCAACTCTACCCACATAGTTTAGTTCAGTTCAGACTAGTTAATTGTGTGAAGTTTGAAAGGTGTGCTATACTTAGTTGTGATTTTATAAATTTATTAACAAAGCAATCGGACATAATCTCAGCAAATGGAGCAAATCGAGCAGCGTGCCGTCATTAAGTACCTCCATAAGAAGAGGCTGTCATCAAAAGCCATCCATGATGATATGGTCAGTACATTAGGGGATTCCGCTCTGTCATATTCATCCGTCAAAAAATGGATAGCAGAATACAAGCGTGGTAGAGAGAGTGTGAAAGGCGAACCCCGCTCTGGGAAGCCTTCGACGTCCACTACTGACGAAAATATAAAAAAATACTTGATTTAATTACGGGAGACCGCAGATTAAAAATTAGAGAGATAGCCGAGACTATAGGCATCTTTTATGAACGAACTCAAAACATTATAGTCAAAGTGTTGGGTTTCCACAAGGTGTCTGCGAGCTGGATTCCGCGACTGATTTCAGTTGAACAAAAAAGTATGCGATTGACTGTTGCACGCGACTGTTTGGTGTTATTTGAAGCCGATGAAGATGATTTTTTTAAACGTTTTGTTACTATGGACGAAACATGGGTTCATTACTGTACACCAGAAACAAAACGACAATCAAAACAGTGGAGAAGACTGGTTCACCACCCCTAAAAAGGCTAAGGCGATTTTGTCGGCAAATAAGGTGAAGGCTTCAGTATTCTGGGACTCGAAGGGTGTGATTATGGTTGATTATCTTGAAAGGGGTCAGACCATAAACTCTGATTACTACTGCACCTTACTACGTCGTTTACGAGAAGAAATAAAAGAAAAACGTCCAGGAATACTCAGAAGAAAAGTCCTGTTTCATCAAGATTACGCTCGTGTTCGTCGTCGTCAGCTGAACTCCACAACTGTGGCTTTGAACTGTTACCGCATCCGCCTTATTCACCTGATCTGGCACCATCAGACTTTTTTCTGATCCCTAACCTAAAAAAGCACTTGGGAGGTCAAAGATTTTCGACAAACGACGAGGTCAAAGCAGCAGTAGACGCATATTTTGACTCTAAGGAAGAATCATTTTTTTTCAACGGTCTAAATGCTTTGAAGGTAAGGTGGCATAAGTGCATTGAACTTGATGGTGATTATGTAGAAAAATAAAAATATATTTGATTTAGTATGTGTTTATTTTCTTGGTTAGGCCGACTACTTTTCAATCCACCCTCGTATATTAGAACGGTTAAAGATGTTACAAATCTGGTAATAAAATTGATATTTCTTCATGCCTTGTTGTTTTGTTTCAGAAACACGGTTTTATGATTTTGCCTCGACACATTTTCTTTTCGAAATGAGCCCTTAAAAATAAGTTTTTTCAAGAATATTCTTAAATGGGGTTACATATACTATTGGAAATTGGTTTAATTTTTAAAGAGAAAGCAAATGGATGTCAGTCTTGCAATAAAGATTTCTCTTTCTACAAAGTTAACAAATAAAACACACTTTAGATAATGCAAGATCAGAGATACTCCACAAAAAGACTGTCTTCAATTTATAATATATTTTTTAATATAACTGGACCAAACTTAAATATATTTTATTGTGAGCTCAATCGTAACTTGTTTCTTGAACCATGAAAAAGTTAAATTAAAAATAACTAAGTTTCAAGATTTCTACTCATTATTTTCTTTTTCTGCTTGTCTTCGTTTTAGACGTGGCGCGATAGAAAGAGGGAAAAGTAACAAGTCTGCTTAGTTAACGTAATTAAATTAAACTCTGATAAGGCTTATGAAATGAAAAGCCTTTTGTCTGGAATTATAAGAGTACAGAAAATTAAAAAAATTCAAGCAAATTTTGTATGTAATTATGTTTTATTATTAAGTTATTTAAATTAAATTGAAATTTAAATATAATGAGATAAATTAGTAAATATAATAAAACTCATAGAATCTAGTGGCTGCCCGCGGTTACGTAGTAACTATTTAGTAATCTGTGCCCGCGGGGCTTATCTATCTTTGCAACAAAGACAAGACAGCAACGCGACAGCGATGTGAGCGACGCCGATGTTCAGAAAAAGAAAATAATGAGCGAGCACAAAATCTTGAAACTTAGTTGTAATTCAAAGTTTAAATGACCGCAATAAGATAAATATTGCAGATATTTTACGGATATTACCAACGGATATATATATATATATATATATATATATATATATATATATATATATATATATATATATATATATAACCCAATGAAGGTATTGCAAATTTATATATAAATAAATAGATAATAGCATACACATATGCACAAATAAATTATTCTGATTCTGATTCTGATACAGTCACACCAATTATCTAGCTCACGTTAAGTTTCACGAATAACTTGTGTTATGGATACTAGATTAACGGATAAACATACTTATATTCTTTTTCGTAAATATATAAATAATATACATTATTACACACCCAGGCTAAGATAAATAGACATATTCATGCACACAAATATTTATCCTGTCCGGTTATCGAACCCGGGACCTCCGGCACGGAAGGCGGGCTTAATACCTCTGCGCCAAACAAACGCAGCGCGCAGTAATCATTCCTAAAACCCACTACCCTGACTTAATAGAAATGATTAGCACCACTGCGCCGTCGGGCATGCCAAATGCAATAATGAAGATGATATATTTAGTTTTTTTTTCATTTATCTTTTTTCTCAATATTATCAATTTGTAAACTGTCTCATGTATGTATCTGAATAAAGCTTTCCTATTCATTGAAATAAAACAACTTTTACGGACATCAAACGCGCTATATTTCCACGAACTAAGTTGTAATTGTCCGTATTTTTAGGTTTTTTAGGGGTTTTTTGATTTTCCCGACGTTTCGGCACCTTTACAGCTGCCGTGGTCACGGGATGACGGGTCATCCCGAAGCCGAAACGTCGGGAAAATTAAAAAACCCCTAAATACGAGTAACCTAAAAATACGGACAATTACAACTTAGTTCGTGGAAATATAGCGCGTTTGATATCCGTAAAAGTTGTTTTATTTCAATGAACAGTGCGCGCCAAAACATAAGATGTACTTCCTATTCAATTCTATTCTATAAATGTTTTACTGGATACAACAAGAATAAATATAATGATGATGACGGCGAAAGTTTTTATAGATACAAGAATAATCAATAGAAGTCATTCGTGTATTACAAATAACTTCTATTTTTTTTATTAAAATAGGTAACTATTTTAAGGTAATTTTGATTATTAAATGCGATCAAACCTTGATAATATCTACCTAAATAGGGGATTGCGTGTTCAATAACGAGCTATTCAATTGATAACTGATCAATATGTGCCTTTGAGTTTTAACAAAAGTCTATTTTAGATGACATATTTTTAACCGCCTCTGTGGTCTAGTGGTACAACCACCGGTATCAGACTCAGGGTCTTCACTCCTCCCGAATCCGTACTTCATAAAAAAAAGACATGTATGAGGAATGTGATGAGAGATATATAAGGATCCTAGCTAGTAGAATGAATGATTAAATTTAATAATTATTATCTGAAGCCATTTTAGGACGCTATACGGAAAAGTACGTACATTTTGTTATAGAACTATATTACGGTTAGAAATTTGGTAATAAGATATATAATTATTCATACCTTATCGAAAACATGTTTTTATCATTTTAAATCTTATTTTTGTACTAACAAATAAATTAATAATAAAATAAAAGCATACTACACTACCTTATTCTAACTATAACAAGAAAACGCCGTCCACTCACAGCCGCGTGGCATAGTACCGAGAACACTGGTGCTGTTGCCCCGCTGAATATATAGACTCAGCCGCTGGGCAAGATAGGCACCAGCTCTCAGGTCTCAGGCGTGGACCAGTCTTGTGGAAATATCTTTTATAAACTTTTTTGTGTCAGACGACCAAGGTCCCATTGTCTCTACTGCAAGCGCCGCAAACTCGTGAGTTACAGTGCCCTGGTGCTTGGGGAGTACCTTGGTATGGGATGCAACCTGTGTAGACACCTTAGGTCTTTCCCATATACGTGGTACGTCCTCAACAGCTAGAGCCGCCTTCGGAGCAAGCTGATACCTTATCTATATTTGTAAAGTTTCAGAAACACGATTTTATGATTTTGCCTCGAAACTTTTTCTTTTCGAAAGGACCACTTTAAAATACGAAAATTCAAGATTATTCTCAAATAGGGTATTGGAAATTGGTTTGATTAATGGACATCAATAATAATTAGCATCGTGTAGGTTTTTTCTCTTTAAATCGCTATAGTTATTTAATATGAATCATTTTACAACACAACGTAAAAAAAAACAAAGAAAGAATTTATTTACAAGTTCAATGTAAACATCAGACTAAAATAATAAAAAAAATACCACAGCGAAAACCAAACAGGTACTTACGAGGAACTTTGCACCAACAATATTCTTTTATGTGTTATGTAAACCCCTAAAAGTAATAGTGGGAAACCATCAGCGCCTTACAATTCTTTTTTCCCCCGAAGTTCCGTGACCAGAATCAGTAAATACTAGTTCGTCGAACGGTTTAAAAAAAATGTCTTGAAGACACCGCCGCATTACGATTCCAAGAAGGTATTGTATTGCGAAGAACTTCTTTTTTTTATTGAGTTCCTATCGAGTCTTCGGTAGGTGTGTTGAACCTTTAACGACAGAAAAAAGCCAATAGAGCATTGGACCGGATTTCCAAAGGTCGCGGGTTCGATTCCCGTCTGAGAATTCACTTGTGGCCGAGTTAATTTTTTCCAATATTTTTCTATTTAAAATTTACCATAAGTATAAAAATAGCATTGAAAAATGCAAAAATTACAAAATCATAAATTATTGGCAGTTGCATCTTAATCGATCGTTAAACACCTGAAAAGATGTTTCTTTCGAATGCAAGGATATTCCTAGCATTGATGTAACTCAGCGGTTAGAGCATTGGACCGGATTTCCAAAGGTCGCGGGTTCGATTCCCGTCTGAGAATTCACTTGTGGCCGAGTTAATTTTTTCCAATATTTTTCTATTTAAAATTTACCATAAGTATAAAAATAGCATTGAAAAATGCAAAAATTACAAAATCATAAAAAAAAAGCCAATAGTTTAGAGCAACGGGACTCAAACGCGACATTTATTATGAAGAACATATGTACTTAGTATAATGGAACGCGAAAGTTTAAAATCTTTAAAGGAAGAAAAACGAAGCTGTCTAAACTGTAGATTATCACCATCTCACATATTCATATTACAACTAGGTTTAAATCTAATGTTGTCTCTCACTTGTTTTAGCGTTTATAAGTGACAGAATCAGTTTTATTCCTATTGTGTTACTTTAGCAGGTAGTTTTGTTTTATTACCTTACTAAACTTAACACTGGCTGTGTAGTGTCGGCTTAGAACAGCACTACCCCCTCTCATCCCGTGGATGTCGTAAAAGGCGACTAAGGGTCTCAGCCTTCATGAGACGGGCAGCATCCTCTACTACGAACTTGGCCATACGGCGATCGCCAACCCGCCTGCCAAGCATGGCGATTATGGCAAAACCCCCTTTTGGGGGAGGCCTGTACCCAGCAGTGGGTGTTATGTGGCAAGCATGTGTAAACGTGGCAAGCATGTGTTACTTCACCACGTGGATGGACGGACCTAGTGTACATCTTCCTAATGGCGGTGGCATGTCGGCGGCTGCTGGCTGGACTGGACCCTCAAACAATATGACAAGCGTGTCGTGAAAAACCCGAGAGTGAGTATTATTATTACTGTGTGATAAATATGATATAAGTAGAGAGAAAGTAGGTAAATAATCGTCATACGATTTCAATTGAATAGCTAACACATTTTGGAGATGATATCTTTGAAAGGCAAGGGGTTGCTGTTTGCTACCTCTACAGGAAAGAAACACGAATGATTGAAATGAAATAACCGAAATTAAAATATGCGTTTGTTCCCCACGAGTCACACCACAACGTATCGCACTGTTACTAGCAGGGAAAAAAACAACGGGTTGCACTCCGGGAGTGCCGGCAGAAGTGAAAACCGCTTAAACGAAACGGCAGGAGCAGGCATACATTTTCGCCTCGCGGTAGATAGAGAGGAGGATACTATTTCTTCTACTACACCGTGCCGGCGGTCTACTCTCCTTCCGTCTTACGAATTTTCGATCAGGTCACGTGTCCTGACGCGACTTTAACATTTTTTACCCATCCCAAAAATTTTAAACTCTGATGTGCACAACTAAGGAGTTTTCACTTCAATAATTCCATCAAGGTACAGTGTTACTCGTTATTTTTAATACACTCCAACGAATCACACCCCGATGGTATGGAACATTTTTTTTTTTTTTTTTGTATCAACATTTTTAGTTGAAAGTATCAGGGTCGCATACCAGGAGTTAAGAAAGGTTGAGAAATGTTATGCCCCAACGCCTTCGGGGTGTGACTAGTTGGGAAATGTTTTTACAAATTGTTCTCCCAACGAGTAACACTGTGACTCGATGGGATTTTTTTTCTCAACAATTAACAGTGCGACTCGTTTTGGTGTGAGTCGTTGGGAACAAACGTTCGAGGTGAGCATGTGTAAACTCGCGGCGAGGACTTACTACGGCATCGGCAGCTCGGCTCGCTGTAGGGGGGCCCGATTCTCGCGCCTTCGCAATCTCGATTTCGATATTTTTTTGAGTCAAAAATCTGTGTTAAAAGCTCACTGAAAGCAATCTTCGACATTATAGGATTATCAAAGATGAGTGAAACAGAAGGATTTTGACAGTAGTAGAGATTTTACTTACATTTTTAATAAAGAAATTAAGGATATAAAAATGTCGAATTCTAAATGTCGATGGCGCCTGGCTAACTGTACGTACACTCGAGTTCAATAATATCTGTGCATTTTGGACTTTGTCGCATTGACTTTCTGTACAAATTGTCACTATAATTACTACGACAAAGTTCAAAAGTGAACAGATATTATTGAACTCGACTGTACAATCACCATCTGTAAACCTTTACACGTGTCGCCACCTTTTTGCGTAAAACATAGAAGTCAACCATACATTTCCCTTAGTACAATTTTGAATTCCGTGTTGTCATGGCGACGTGTCTCTGTTTTCGTGTCGATACTTTCTTGTGTTGTGGATAAAAGTATTAAAATAAATAACTGTTTAATAAAATCGGACTTTTACTGACAAAACTGGCCATAGACGATAGATTATGAAGATCATACTCTATTCTCTTATCCTGTCCATCCTAAGGTTGCCTGGAAGAAATCGCTTTTAGTGATAAGGCCGCCAGTTGTATGTTTCTCTTTGTTTGTTTTTTTATCATTCTATGTTCTGTGTGTACAATAAAGTATAAATAAATAAATAATAAATAAGTTATGCATGACGGTTTTGACCTTACAGGCATAACCATGATGCATAACCGAGCACGTGTGCAAGGGTAACTGCACAGTTTTATTGCGCACACGCTAGTTTATGCATGATCGCTATGCTTGTAAGGGCAAAATCGTCATGCATAACCTATCAAAGCACATTACATGTTGATGTTTATCGAACTTAACGGGTACGAAATAAAGGCGGTTTTGGCAAGTGGTAAATGTTGATTTTAATACCGGTTGGTACTAAAATTATCATAATACCATGATTTCAATCCTCAGGTATAAAAACGTCATCAAAAGGAACAGTTTTTCGCTAATATCCGCAATTGGCAGGGGGGAATGGCGGATCGCTGTCACCAATATTTCAAAAGACCCAGTAATTTGTATTCATTCTGTAAGTTGGCAAGTAATTTGTTTTACTGTCTTTCTTTGGTCGTCTTTTACGATTCTCTTGAAAGGAGATGGCGTGGTGCTATATACTACGCCAACACGGACACGACATTTATACACACTACGTCGTCGTCGTCGTCTCAGCCACATGACACCCACTGCTGGGTATAGGCCTCCCCCAAGGATCTCCACGACGATCGGTCCTGCGCTGAACGCATCCAGCGGCTTCCCGCGACCTTCACCAGATCGTCGGTCCACCTTGTGGGGGCCTACCCACGGAGCGTCATCCGTACGCGGTCGCCATTTCAGAACCTTTCCGCCCCAACGGCCATCGGTTCTTCTCGCTGCCACTTCAGCTGAGCAATCCTTCGAGCGATGTCAGTAACTTTAGTTCTCCTGCGGATCTCCTCATTTCTTACACACTTACTAATAATTTAAGACGCTCCACGGAAAAAGTAGTTATGTACTTTTTATAAAACTTTAAAATGGCTAGAGATGTTACAATTCTAGTAATAAGATATACATTTCTTCATACCTTTATCTAGATTTGTAATGTACCAGAAACACGTTTTTGAAATTCTCAAATTGAGAAGAAAATGAACATACGTTGTGGAGTGACAAATGGTGCATTTGCCATATGTTAAGTGTCAGATTGACGCTTCGCTGCGTTCGACTCTGCGCTAGTATGAATTGACCCTAACAGCCGAAATTAATAACCTATCTGTAGATATGTATAGGGCTATCTGAGAATGTTGCTTAGGATACTAGCATCGTTGCCTAGCAACTATTCATATTAACAAAAATATCCTAGGCAACAATCTCAAATAGCCCAATCTATATGTACAGATAGGTTATTAATTTCGGGTAAGCAGCTCGGCTCGCTGTCATCATCATCAGCCATTTTTATGTCTCCACTGCTGAGGCACTGGCCTTCCTTATGGATGGATAAGGAGAGCGGGCCGTGACACACCAAGCGGGCCAAATGCGGATTGGTGGGTTTTAACGACTGCAATTGCAGCCGGGACCAACGGCTTAACGGGCCTTCCGAAGCACGGAGGAGCTCGAGATAGTAAATTTATGGTCACCCATCCTGTGACCGACCATTAATAGTTGACCATTGATAGCGAAAGTTGCTTAACCTCTACAATTACAGACCGAGCGCGCGAATCACTGCGCCACGGGCTCCTTGGGCGGCTCGCTGTACTGACCTAAAATATTTCAAAGCATCGTACACATCATCAGCCTGTGGACGTCCACTGCTGGACATAGGCCTCTCCTAGCTCACGCCTATTGTGGCGATCATAGGAGGTTATTAGCCTACTGCTACCACGCTGGCCAGACGGGTTGGTAGAGGGTTTGTTTCAAGTTTTCCTTCTCTCGCACAGGTGTTCAATGCGTCGAGCCGCTTAGTCGACTCTTACGACATCCGGGGCATGTAAGGGAGTGGTGACTCTTGTATTCTTAGGCCGTTACCAAATGGCAAACGGAATAAATGATATTGAGTTTGATTTTACATATCCTCTTTATTGTCTCGCCTCGTTCTATCATGTTTTCATATAAACTTCAATTTTATGAAATAAAATGAAATGATGACGTAGAAACGAGAGCTAACCCAGTGTAAGCAGATAATAATCAACGTGGAAAAACTGGAATGGAAGGAAGTGTTTATCTTACCTTTCAAACGAGAATAATCAACAGAGGAAAAATCTTTACGTAAGCAAAAGAGAGCGGATTTTACGTGTTTGACGTTCAATCTTGAATATCCTATTATTTGTACGTGACTAAATTTATTGTTTGCTTTTTATGATAAATGGATTATTTAGTAGGCAACTTTTTGTTGCGATAATCAATTTTGAATTTAATGCCCAGCTGATTAAGATTCAACACGAATTACACAGTCAATAAAATATGAAGTTAAAAAGAAAACTGAGTAACCTACGAATACATTTTTAAACCGAAGTAGATGTACAGTCAACATCACGTCAGGTTACACTTGCTCTTCGAAAACCACCGCTATTACGAGCAACGTAAGGGCGCTCTCAATGCGCTCAGTAGATCTAGCACGGAAAACTTTTGAGTAAGTATCGAAAAGTGTCGTCGAGAAATGCATGACGTATTCAGCAGCGTTCCTACCGGAAGTGAACGGATCTACTTCCTATAGGTACAGTCAACAGAGCTACGGCTTTACATATCTGTGAAATTTCTCCAATCAACTTTGAACTTTAAGACAATATGCCGCCATTGAGTTCAGTTTAGTCTGTATATAGAGCATTTTGTAAAAACCGCAGTAGCTGTTGACCGTACATTTTTTATATGATTCGAATACTTTCTCTATACTATTTAGTTTACTATACTTATAGCGCTCATGGCCGCGCTTGACAGACTGCACGTATTCAATCACGTTCGTTAAGCAAAGGTCGGCCCGGTCAGGTGTCGGATGGGTGACCGTAAAGTGGCATTATAACTGAGCGCTTCCGTGCTTCGGAGGGTAAGCTAAACCGGTAGGCCGCTGTCATTTGATTACAGTCGTTAAGGCGATACTCGAAAAAAATATGCTGAAGCGAGATAGCAATGAGAAAACGACGCGCACGGGAGTGAGACCGATTTTGCAGATTAGGCAAAAAAAAACACAAAATCACATCGTATTAAAACTACAACGAAATGCTAAAAAATATTTTTTTTAAAAATGCTTCTATACGATCCTAAATATTATTGGTATCCACTTATTAAACCAATTCCCAATAGTGTAAGTAACCCCATTTAAGAATTATCTTGAATTTTCTTATATTTTAGAGGTCTTTTCGAAAAGAAAAAGTGTCGAGGCAAAATCATAAAATCGTGTTTTTAAAACGATACGAATCTAGATAAAGGTATGAAGAAATATATATGTTATTACCAGATTTGTAACAACTGTAACCGTGCTATATTTTTATATCAAAAAGTCCATACTTGTTCAAGTCTTGTTCACACCACAGTAGTAAATAAATTGGGCATTCTGGCTCACAACAATTGAGTCCTGAACGCTCGCCCAGGCTCGCTACGTCGCTGCTCCGCGCGACGACGGACTCAATTTGTTGCGAGCCAAAATGCCCAATTCATTTAATGTCGTGAAAATATGCCTTGCTGTTGGCTTTTAAATATCAGGCTCATTGGTAAAATATATTTTTGTAAACCCTATCAGATTTGAGATAATTTTTACACCAAACTGGTTGATTATGATATATGAACGCGGTGTACAAACATTGATCGGTTCCAGGTAGACATTTTAAGGTAAATAGATAACTTAAAAATAAATTCTACCAGACATCCGTTTTTAATTTGCTAGACTACCATAACATTAAATACGTTAATAAAAATGATGGGTGCTGTTTATTACGAACAAATATTAAAAAAGATAAGTATTAAAAACGAATATGTGTTACGTAAGTAGAGAAATTCAAAGATTATTATTATTATTAATCGTCATGGATGAATTATTTAGAAATAAATCAAGTTATTTCCTATTGTATTGTAACAAGACAACAAGCAAGAAAAAAGTTAATTACTAATTTACTTACCGATATTTTCTTTCATCAGTTTTCTTGTTAAATATAATGTATGAATAACTAAAATAACACAACGTTGTAAAATCCACTAGCATTATTTTTGCAAATGTTAAAAAATATGAATGAAATTATATTAGAAGGTTTATTTTTTATGAATATTAACGGACCTGGCCATTAAATTTAATAACCTCGACAATATATTTCAATAATAGTATTTAAAACCCAAGCCACAATGCAGCCCTACAAGTACGAATTCAAGATTTTCTGAAATCTGTGATGTATCCTGGACATTGCAAGGCACTTGACTCCTATGTTAGACTACAACATTCTTAAGTACTTTTTCCCCAAGCTACGTTGCAGTCCTCAGATGAGAAAAATGAAGGAGTCCTACAAAACAGACTTCAGGTCTGAAATGCATCCTGGGCATTGCGAGGCACTTGACCCCTCCATAATATCTACATCCAATTTCTACAACGCAACCTTGTAATAAAATATGTGTAGGAGCCCTACAAAACAGACTTTGAGATTTTCTGAAAATCTGAGATGTATCCTGGACATTGCGAGGCACTTAACTCCTTAATAGTACAACATGTTTTTGTTTCCCCAAGCTACATTGCAGTCCTTTAATGAGAATCATGAAGGAGCCCTACAAAACAGACTTCAGGTCTGAAATGCATCCTGGGCATTGCGAGGCACTTGACCCCTCCATAATATCTACGTCAAATTTCTACAACGCAACTTTTTAATAAAATATGTGTAGGAGCCCTACAAAACAGACTTTGAGATTTTCTAAAAATCTGAGATGTATCCTGGACATTGCGAGGCACTTAACTCCTTTATAGTACAACATGTTTTTTTTTTTGTTTCCCCAAGCTACATTGCAGTCCTTTAATGAGAATCATGAAGGAGCCCTACAAAACAGACTTCAGGTCTGTAATGTATCCTGGGCATTGCAAGGCACTTGACCCCTCCATAATATCTACGTCAAATTTCTACAACGCAACTTTTTTATAAAATATGTGTAGGAGCCCTACAAAACAGATTTCGAGATTATCTAAAATTTTAAATGTATCCCCGACATTGCAGGGCACTTGACTGCCATTGCAACCAAAAGTCAACACTACCAATTCCATATTTGAAGAGGGGCAAAGTCTAATATTTCAAATACTTACTTTAAGATACTTTTTGCTAAAATATGGATTTTAAACGTTGTTTTACATTTGATGTATTCGCCCGATTATATTTATCACCAAATCACAAAATATCACTCGCGGTTTTAAAGAAACGACACTCACACTCCTTAAACCTTTGACCAGTCCGTGCTTGTTGGTGACTAAAAAATAATAAAGTAATATTTAAATCGAATTGTCACCAGGTATCGAGTCCACTTATAGTAAAGCTTTATTTGCTCTCTATAGCATACAAAACAATATATCAATTCATACTCAACAGCGCGATAAAAGCTTACTATGGACGATGAGACTTAGATAGACCAAACTGCTTACGGTAGAATAATGCGAACCGATATCAAATGCCTGTACGTATTTCCCATGCACTATAAAACGATTGGCATGCAGTTTTTTAACCGACTTCAAAAAGGAGGATATTCTCACGTCGACAGTACAGGTTCGAAGTATAAATACTGTTAAATTTGTGTTTTTCAAATCTCAAGTAACTTTGAAGTTACTCAAAACGTATTTCAATAACAAATTGTTATTTTTTATATCCACCAATCAATGCAAATATTACTTAATGATGATTTATATTGATGATCTCATCACACTTTTTTATAAGTAGGTAAGTTATTAAAATGATTTAAATAAAATCCACCATTCCGGTAGTTTATACAAATATAAAAAAATTCATGAATACAAAATATGCTTCGGTTCGGTGTGTACCACAGTACCTAATTGCGTTTGTATAGCTGTAAATATCATAAAACTTAAAATAAGGTATTGGGTCCAATAAAGAACACTTTTATTTCTCAATACTATAATGAAATAACATAAAAAATGTGAAAGTTTAAATGCTTGAATTTGGATGATTAGTCAAACTCTCAATAATCGCTTAACGGATTTGGTTAAAATTTTGCGAACATAATTGTTGCAGATTGTGCATATAATAGTACGAGTATAAGTACTTAATAAATATACAATTTAGAAATCTTTTGTATTCATAGTTATTATTATTATTTGGATAGGGGACACCAACAAAGCCTGGTGATCAGTCTCCCAAACCGGAACCATCTTAAAAGATTGTTTTGTTATAAGAATTTGATTAATAAAATCTAGGATTTATTTTAGGAATTTATTGATTCCGTTTAGGAATAAACTTATAAATATTTCCTTTTAGTCTAGCCATTGCGGCCTAATGGCCTTTGTAAAGAACAAAAGGTAGACTATTAATTGAAATAAACACATGCTAATAGAATCATAACTATACCCTGAAAGTTTCACTTCAAACCGGTAACTTTAACACAAAAAAAAGCTAAGTACTTAAAACCCTGGGTGGATAAGACTTTAACAATTATGTCCTAGGAAAAGGACAGTCGGACTATAGTTAAGGATTAGCTATAAAACTTCTGGGCACTACGAGGATAGATATGCATAGTTAGTTGACAGATTTTGTTTAATAATTATATTCTGGTATCTCTATCTAGTAGTATTTTAACCGACTTCAAAAAAGAAGGAGGTCCTTTTTTCTATGAACTTTTTTTATAATAACATTATAAAATAGTTTTATGCTTTGAATAACTATATTATTATTTTATGTTTATGTGCTGTTGATGTTACCCTATTATTATCGAACTTATCGGGACTGCCACATGCCAACAAATTTTCACACGGAGCGGGTAATGCTTTGTAATATGAAGATACTGTATGTTACAATGATTTTAAAATAATTTTACAACAAATTTGTTATTCGATACAATTGTTTGTCGATAATTTTTGCTGACTTAATTTTTATGTATGTGTGTGTGTTCTCACACACTGCTTTTCCTGTGTTTATATTGTGAAAATTTAAATATAAATAGTTCCCCCGAATTCATCAAATCAATATCGTTCTACTTTTCATCGAGAACCTATTGCTGCCAGAGCAGTGTACCTACTACCTACGTCACCATACACGTCATCAAGTGCATCGACATAATGTTCGTGAGTTTTAAATTTTATTGTTTCTATTTTCATGGTCAAACTTGACATGTGCAGTGCAATCAAACAAAACTAATTCCCAATTTTTTCTATAAAGGTCCGAATCGCAGTATAAGAAACGCCTCGCCGCCGCCGCCGCCGCAGCTGATCTGGACTCGGACTGCGAGCAGACAACCGAATTTGAGGAAGACCCAAGGTGACTATTATTTTCTTATTTGCTCTATACTAACCTAATCTCGATATCGAGTCAAGTTTGTCCCAAATATATAGCAAAATAAAAATACATTCTTTACCCTCATAGTGATGTATGTCAGTGGTTTTAGGAATACTAATGATCAGCCTAATATTTTTTTTTTTTTTTTTTTTGTGACAGCCCTCCGAAGAAGTCACGTAAAGTGAATAAATCGACTAGCAAAAAGGAAACGTCGAAAAGGAAGACTAGTGGGTATGTACAAATCTAGCTGTTTCATTACATTTTCTACAAGACTAGAATTGATTTGTGATATATTAGGTTTTTTTATTACTACGTAACGACAACATAATTATAAAGTGATATGTAACAAAAATATTCCAGAAAATTTTACAGCACAGTTCTAAAATTCAAACTATTGCCGCGTCCGAAATGTTTATTTTACATTATTTTAATTTGTACCTAAATCATATTGTTTCAGTGAACCTGTGCTAAAGCGAGCGGATCGGCCACAATATTAACCGACCTCTTCGGCGACGACGACGGCGAGCCGGAGAGCAAACCCGCCAACAGTAGCCCTCTGTGGTCCTCCTTGTCTCGGCGTGTTGTGGGCGGCGTGTTACGACAGGTGGAGTTGGTGCCTGTCGGTGACATATTTTTTGATGTCCGGGTGTACAACACTGTGGACATATTAGACCTCTGCCCCCGTGAGCGCGCCGATAAGTGGAGTGCCAATCTCCGCCTTCGAGTATCACCGGACGACCCACTGTGGGGTCAGGTGAAAAAGCTGTGCGCTGAGGCAAAGAAACGCTTCACCAAGGAGGCCACCTACTATGGTGACAAGGTTACCAAGTAACCGTCTGAAGTGATTTTTTTTCTTTTTTTTTTTTTTTAATGAACACTTTTTTAGTTTTAATTTTTATATTTAGGATTTTATTTTCATAAGTAATATATAATTTGAGTTTTTATATCTGTAAGTGTAAATTAAACTTTGTTCATTTAAAGCATTTTTTAGTACCCTAATAATAAAATAATTAACTATGGATAAAACAATCTACTGCACAATTTGTGAGGAATCGATCAAAAGTAAAACTTACGCAGCATTAAACATAAAAACAATAGCGCAGTAGATTTCGATACGGGTATTGAAAAAATTAATTCTGCATTTCGAGGACGCATAGCCTCATATCGCATACACGCAGAGCGCGAACGCCAGGCAGACAGTGTCGATGTGGCCGCTACAGACCCGGCGCACTATTTGCGTTGCGTTGCAGCTAAGTTGCAAACGCTAATCGATTCTACATTGTCTAAACATATCAATGTGAAAGTGAACTTTGAATTATTCGCTAAAGTAATTTTACCTAAAGACGATTCCATGGAAATTAAGTCGTTTGCCACCGAAAATATTTGCTTACATCAAAGTTATAGTTTTGATGATTTATTAGACAAAATATCCGAAATCATTTGTAAAAAGATATACGAGTTTCAGGAAAAAGGGAGTGGGTGGTCAATTTTAGATATTTTATATTTAGAAATTAATATTAACAAATATACGCCTTTGAAAGGATCGTGCTACCTGAAATTACCGAACAAAATTAATGCAAAACATGCGTGCGTAAATATTAAAAATCATGACGAATATTGCTTTGCGTGGTCCATTATGGCAGCATTGCACCCTGCCAAATAGAATGTTTGTCGGGTGTCTTCTTATCCTCACTTTAGTACTGCGTTGAATTTAAAGAATATGTCGTTTCCAGTTTCTTTTACTGATATAAAATTATTTGAAAGGAATAATGAAAATATAAGTGTAAACATATATGGCTTGGACAATAAAAACAATATTACAGGTCCATTATATAAAACCAATTCTCGAAAAAACTGTCATATTAACATGCTTTTATTGCAAGATGGTCGTAAGTCTCATTACTGTCTGATAAAAGACCTTTCGAAATTAGTACGAAGTCAAGTGACCAGACATCATGGTAAGCTATTTTTTTGTGACGATTGTTTATTGTTTTTTAACTCGAGCATAAAATATGAAAATCATGATTGTGGTGAGGTCACGACTGTTTTGCCAGAAATGGGTACTTTGCTACAGTTTAAAAATATTCAATGCAAGCAATTCATACCTTTTGTCATATATGCAGACTTCGAAACATTATTGCAACCATGTGTTGAAAGTCAAGGTAACCACACGACAAACATTCAACGTCACATTCCGGCTGCGTTTGCATATTATATTGTTTGTAACTACGATAGTTCTCTCAACAGGCTGGAAAATTATCGCGGTCCTGATTGTGCATCAAAATTTATTCATTGCCTAGGAAGAGACGTAAAAAACATTTGTAGTATTATTCAGTCGGCTTCAGATAACCCTGCACCTATAATTTGGAATGAAAATGAGGCACGTAGTTTTGAGCGAGCAGAGTATTGTTATTTATGTTCTAATTTATTAATTGACGATAAAGTAAGAGATCACTGCCACTTCACTGGGATTTACCGCGGTGCTACTCATTCATTTTGCAATCGAAGGTTTCAAATTCCCAAATTCATACCTGTCTTTTTCCACAACTTGTCTGGTTACGATTGCCATTTGTTTATTCGTGAACTAAGTACTATTCCTGGGTCAATAAAAGTTATACCGAAAAACAAAGAAAATTACATTTCTTTTACTAAGTTTTTTCAACTCTCAGAAGATGATTTCGCTGCGGTACGTTTTGTTGATTCATTTAAATTTTTGGGAACTAGTTTAGAACAGTTAGCTAAAAATCTAAAACATAGCGACTTTATTCATTTACGTCGAAATTGTATCAATGATGAACAATTTTCATTATTATGTCGGAAAGGAATATATCCGTATGAATATGTATCTAATTGGAATGTCTATAACGAAACTAGTTTGCCATCGAAACAACATTTTTACAGTAGTCTCACCGGTGAATCAATTAGCTTAACTGATTATGAACACGCAAAAACTGCATGGCAAGCTTTTTCCATCAAAAATTTAGGAGAGTACACAGACTTATATGTCAAAAGCGACGTTTTGTTATTAGCCGATATATTTCAAAAATTCCGTATAACTTGTAAGAAAAACTATGATTTGGATCCATCTTTCTATCTTACGGCTCCAAGCCTTAGCTTTGATGCGATGCTTTTGAAAACTAAAGTAAAGTTAGAACTTTTATCAGACTTAGAAATACTCCGTATGATACAAAATGGTATTCGGGGAGGTATTTGTTTATGTTCAAAAAGATATGCACGATCCAACAACAAATATCAGCATAATTTTGATGCATCGCAACCTGATAATTATTTAGTATATATGGATTGTAATAATTTATATGGGTATGCTATGTGTAGTCATTTGCCGTATGCTGATTTTAAATTATTAAATGAAGAGGAATGCAGTCAGCTTAACATATTAAATATTCCCGACGATAGTGATTACGGATACATTCTGGAAGTAGATCTCGAATACCCGGAAAGCTTACATGATTTGCATAATGACCTTCCATTTTGTGCTCAAAACTATATGCCACCCGGCTCAAGACAAAAAAAGCTTATACCAAATCTTTTTGATAAATTTAAGTACGTCATCCATTACACTCACTTAAAAACATGTATTGCTCACGGACTACTGCTAAAGAGGATTCATAAAGCAATAACATTTAAACAAAGTGCATATTTAAAAGAATATATTGATTTGAATACGACACTGAGACAACAGTCCGATTCTGCTTTTGAGCAAGATTTTTTTAAACTGCTGAATAACAGTATATTTGGTAAAACATTGGAAGATACTGAACGTAGAGTTGATGTAAAGCTTATTAGTACCTGGAATGACCATCGCAACAAGACAAACAAACTTCAATGCGCTGAGCAATTGATAGCTCGTCCTAATTTCCATAGTGCAACTATTTTTGACGAAAATTTAGTAGCAATACAATTAAAACGAGAAAAAGTTCTTTTGAATAAACCTATATACATCGGATTTTCAGTATTAGAAATATCAAAAAGTCATATGTATAATTTCCACTATTCGGTCATGAAAAAATTCTACAGTGAAAAATTGGAGCTGTGTTACACAGACACTGATAGTTTGCTGTACTCTATACAAACAGAAGACTTTTATCAAGACTTAAAACAACATTTCGTGAATTATTTTGACACGAGTAATTATTGTAAAAATAACTGCTTTGATATCATACCACAAAACAAAAAAGTACCTGGTTTGTTTAAAGACGAATTAGGCGGTAAACTTTTATTGGAATTTGTTGGATTGCGATCTAAACTGTACAGCATTAGAACGAGTGATTACGAGATTAAAAAAGCCAAAGGGGTTAAAAAGCCTATAACTAAAAAATTAAAATTTTATGACTATGTAAATGTTCTTTCAACAGGACACGACTTAAGAGCAACAAATGTTCTTTTTAAAAGCATAAAACACCAAATTTTTACCAGGGAACAGAACAAAGTGGCATTGTCTAATAAAGATAATAAACGATACATTATGAGGGATAACGTGTTAACCAAATCATGGGGTCATTATTCTATATCAATATAAATAAATCCTCTCGTTGCAGTTAATTAATTAATTAATTTACCTGATATGTTTAAGTAGGTAAAATAATATATCTTTTGAAATTTATTATGTAACTTTTTGTAATGTCTCGTTTTTTATTTTTATGAAATAAAATTAGAGATCAAAATAATATTTGTAATGTTTTACCTTTGTTTTTACCCTAATAAAAATGTGTTCATCATATTTGTGATAGTATTGTATTATAATTTTGTTTGTTTTAAGTTATTAATTTACCTGATATGTTTAAGTAGGTACTAAAAGAATGTATTTTTTGAAATATATTTTGTAAGTTTTTTGTAAAGTCTCTTTTATATTGTTATGAAATAAAATTAGCGATCAAAATAATATTTGTAATGTTTTACCTTTGTTTTTAACGTAATAAAAATGTGTTCATTATATTTGTTGTTTGATTTTTTATTACAAAAATATCTTTAAAATCAATATTACCTATGTAGCAAATTATTTAGGATAATAGCGAAGAACAAGTTCAAACTTGTTTTACTTAATCATACTTTTTAACGTAACCTGAATAAAGACACTTGACGAAGATCAAATGACTGGTAGAAATAACATAACCGTAGTGTTTCATTTCAGTAATACTTCGCCGTTAAAATAGTAAACATGTTCGAACATGTTTTATTTCTCAGTATTATTCATTCGCGTAAGCAAGTTCACGTGTAGGAGGTCCAATTACTTTTGTTTATCTCTCACTCAATCAAGCAATTCAACATGTCGTGACTTGCCGTTCACATGGATTAGATATGTTAGCAAATTATTTAAATAAAGCTAGGTCTGTTCGTAATGTATTTTCATTTCAACACAGCTCTTACTTGACAACGCTTGTAGCCAGTAACTATGGTAAGTGTAATGTAATATTTATCTTGTGGTATTTTGATTCTGTGGACTATTTTAGTGTGTATATTGTTTTGCAACCAACTAACTTTATATTATTATTTGTTTTTAGGAATCACCACCCACATCGCCCATCTATGAACCAGAGGAAGTTCACCTACAACCATCGATGTATCAAAACGCTCAAGACCCACTCGAAGGATTTGACGAGGCTGGTCCATTTCGCTACAGGATCATCAGCGAGGGAACTTCGGCGCACAATAAGAACCAGAAGACCAAAACCAGAAGTCACAAAAGGAAGAGGTGTTTTCTCAAACACTTCCACAATTACCAGCAGTCCTTTGTGCTGAAAAGTGCGCCGAAGAAAGGGCGTTATTTGATCAAGATCCAAATTGTGGACTTGCAATCAAAAACGCCCGATCCCGAAGAAGACAACACCATGGTGTGCGCTCAGTATGTCGTGGAAGACGATGTAGACCCTATTATGGACCAAACAGAGGGTTTGATTAGCAATGTCTCTAAAAAACTATGTGGATACAGCTATAGCTGCTTTTAATGCGACTGTAGTCACATATTTATTAAACATCAAAGTTCTCTAGAAGGCTGATACACATATACATTCATGTCTATGTGAATTCCTACAGAGATACATTTACTTTGTAACTATATTTTTTTATTTTTTATAATAACTGTAATTTTAGGTCAATATTTTTAAATAGATTTTTATAATATTTGTATTATGTAAGTAGTAATAATAAGTTTGTATTGTAAATATTGTGATAATGAAATAAATAATATTTAAAAATAAATTTTGTTTTTATTAAATATATTAAAAGTATTTGGGGGTAATAAATAAAACGACTATTTTATACAGAACCATTTTATTCAGACAGTGAAATATTATTTTCTAGCAACCATTTCTTAATACATATAACATTTTTTAATGCACAATATTTTATGTGGTTAAAACAATTATAAGAAAACATATCTTTACAATAAAGTTTACTAAGAGTTTCTAAATTAGGTATACCTTTGTTACTTATATCTAAAACACTGTCGTGTCCACACAATTCTTGAACCCACTTAACTTTTTCTTCACCTTTCACTATTATCTTGTGTTTATTCAAGTAAGGTTTAATAAGTCTTCTGAATTCCCTGTAGTCAATATATCCCTCGCTCCATCGATATCCTCGATTTCTTTCTATCCACCATACATGTTTTCTTTCTTCAAGTGTCAGGGTAGAGAATGGGTAAGGAGGTTTTATCAAAAAAATTTGAGTGTGTTCTGATGTGCCTATGACTAATTCTTTCAAAATAAATTTATTTTTTAAATCTTTGAACCCTTGTACATCCACGACTATTGTATTGCTATTCATGATAGTTTCTTTACGATATTGCTCAAAGGCTTATATTCAAAAATACAATCGTTCAGAATCAAACAGTAAGCAGCGGTCTGATCAGGTATTTCTTGATCAGCTTCGATTTCGACTCGCACGTCAATGGATCCCTTTAAAGCTTCGTGTTGGCGAGAACAGTCAATCACGAACATTGGAGCAGTTTCTTTAAATTCTTTTATACTCAACAACGGTTCAGCTCGACGTCCGTGATAAGACTGCTGGAACCTAACGTACTGTTCGTATATTAAAGTATATTTGTTGTCAGCGAAACTAATGTTCAGACTTTCATAAGGGTAATATGAAGAATTTAGAAAAACTTTAACATCACTTATATGGCAATGGTCAAACTCTGCCATTGATAATGTTGCATTATGTTTACGGTTCGTTTGAAAAGCAATTACGACGAACCGTGGTTTCTCTATCTGTGAGGATGTTTTAATAGACCAGGTATGTTTACGTGTTTTGGGAAGTAATGGATACTCATATAAGTCCCAATTACGAAATGCGACTGTTATTGGGCGATCTTTTTCTAAATGCTTAAGCAAACTTATTCTTTCTCGATCTGAAACTTTAACATGAGGCACTCGCCAAGTAATTTTATTTATTGTGATATCATCCACAACTTCACCTGCATTTAATTTTAAGGTATTGAGATTAGTATTACTTCTCAAAAGAACTAATTCATGTTTACAGTTCATTATAATTTTATTATAATCTTCAGCAAAACCCATCACTTTATTTAGTGGTATACAAGCGGAGAATACTCCACTGCTGTCAGTTGTAGTGCCTGTTGGAGACCAACCCCAAACTCGTGCGCATTTAGATTCGTTATCGTTCAACGATAAATACGATTTCATTGTGGTTGTAACGCCTGCATTTTTTATTCTATCTATTTCTACTCCGTTTATTTCGTATCGAATATCTTGAAATAAAAATAGTGCAGGGTTATTAACAAAATGCACACTCGTTACTCGTTCTTTTTCTTTTGCGTTCTTATACACATTCACTCTTCCTTCAATATACAAACTGCTTAGTGAAGGCAATACGTAAAGATCTTGCTGATTTATCGGTATCCGTATTTCATCATTCTTGTTGAAACTTGTCACGTATGGTTTATACGAATGATATTCAAAACTTTCGATACTGTTATCGCACGAGGCAGGTTGAGTTATGTTTAAAAAATTCATTTTATCAATCCCAGTGATTTCAAAAAGTCTTTATTGCTTTTTGTTAATTTCTTTGTTGATCGAACTGGTGCTCCCTTATGAGATGATCTCTTAGAACTGACTTGAGTTCGTGGAATATTTTGGTTTTTATTGAAAGTCAACATGTCTTTTTAAAGTGTAAATATAGCTGCACTTCCTCACCGCGTAAGTTAATTTGATTATTATCAACGTCTAATAGTCTTATATTAATAGCACTTATTGAACTTTGATTGAGGGGAAAATAAATCAAATTCTTAGGTATTTCAATTATTCTATAACCGGGTGGTACGTTAGGTGCGAATTCGTAAATTATGTGGCTAGCTTTTCCATTCACAAATGATCCACTGATTACATCACATTCGATGCGCACGATAGTTGTTGATAAAATGCTGACAGGATATCTAGACTCTGTATTTATATTAGCTTTTATTGTCTCCATTCCAAAACCCAAAATTTTACCCAACGACTCATTTTTATTGAAGTGAACTTCTTCTGAACAAAAAATATTTGTTTTCAATGTGTTGTTATTTGCGGTCAATCTCAGCACAACATTTTTGATATTGCTCTTAAGATAGTCACAAATATCTTGAAGTTCATAGGACCCTTCTGGTATTTTTATCACGCCATCTTTACCATAATAAAATTTATTGTTTCTGCCATCTATATTAGGGATGGAATTGAATGTTGAAAAATATAATAAACCGCACTCATACTCTCCGTCTAATTGTATTGTAGGAGAGTAATTTGTTATCAAAGAGGCTCCGCTGCCGGTTATCGACACAGTGAAAGACATGTTTATACTGATAAATTTTATTACTTAACTCTTAATATAAATGTTGTTTCCAATACTTCTTTAAAAAATTTAAACACAGATGACCGCAATTTATAGTACCAAACTTTTGATACCGTACATAATTGTAAGTTATTGACATGTTCCTTAAATAATTTATCAATTCTAATGGAGGTTTTAAGTCACCAAAACTATCAAAATATTCACAGTAATCATTCTGTTTTACATAGGCTACCCAATGTGTTCCAGGATTTTCAGAACTATCTAGGTTCAATATAGCACACTCAATTTTTCTTGGTTTTGAAGGAAGTTAATCTCTCATAAATACTCCTCGAAAATATGGAATTGTAGTTGCGTGCTTTAAAATGTCTAGATTTGTAAGGGGGCGTTTGGGTAGCCCTTTGTTTAGTTTTTTGAAGAATTCAAGTATAGTCCAGATCCTCTTTTATGAGGCTTAATATACATCCCTTTTCCGAGAGCGACTGCTTCCATTGCCTTGTTATGTCGTACAGATTCTTGTAGGTTTTTCTGAGCAACCTTGGAATCATTAACAGCTTTTGCTATACCTGCCGCACCGCCAGCGAGAGAACCAAGGGCTGACAAACCGGCAAAAATTGGAATGAGAGGAAAAAATCCCCCAGTTTTTGGAATAGGAATACATCGTGGTAAACGTATTCCTTTTTTGTTTTTAAATAATTTTTTTGCAGAAGCATACGCAAAATTTATAGCTGTGCGATTATCTTTAGATTTTAACTTCTTCAATTGAGATTGTAATTTTTTCACAATTGACATAAATGGACGTATCCCAGCACCAGCTTTGATTTTTGCTTTCATTGCATTTTTTACTATCCAAGATGCAATTTTTTCACCTTTCCCAGCATCGCTCGACTTTAGTCTTCTCTTGGCCATATTCAAAAGCTCTAAATCCGCTTTATGTCGAATGTTCAAGTCTTTGTTGTTATAAGCAATGTCGTGATACATACAAGCTTCATCCAATTGATTTATACCACGATCACCTTTTAGTAAACGCTTCTGAAGTTTAGTTCCCGGACCACAAAATTGATAACCAGGAATATGTAGCTCGATTGGTAAACTATTAATAAGGTTATTTAAAAAACCTCTACCCTGCTTCATCGATCTTTCTTAAATGAATAATTTTCATCAGACACACAATTTATATTACAAAAGTAATGCACTCTTATCGACCCAACTGTTTTCTTCCTTACTGAGACCTAACCACTTAACAAAAACTTTGTTACCTTTTCTTTTAATAACTTTCTCTATGAGATAAAGGTCAGGAAATTTTGTTCTTTGCAGTTCGTGTTCGTAGAACGAGCCTAAAATTAACTGTTTATGTTTATCTTCTAAAATATATGTAGGTGGGTTTGTATCGTTAACCTTGACTATATTAAAATTTTCTGTCGACCAATTAGGTGTATAGCCTTTGTAAAAATCCCCCTTAAATTTGCTAATACGAACACTATCATTAATGCGAAACTTGGGATATCTGCTAGTACTAGATATTCGTGTTTGCATAATGTTAGATCTAACTTCCACCTCGTTTGCTTTATTCACATCAATAGGTTTGTATTTAGTAATACGGTGAGTAGAGTTATTGTATTTTTCTACTACTGAGTTTAAGTTAGGTCCTAGCCATTGGTAAGAGCCATATAAACTAAAGAGTTTGTAAAGGTGACCTTTTATTGTACGAATTACTCGTTCTACAATAGCAGCTTTTTTAACAGAGTGAGTGGAATAATGATTTATATCATACGTTCTCATCAACTTTTGAAAAACGTCATTATAAAATTCTTTGCCAAGATCAGTTTGTAAATTATTGGGTTTTCTTGATGAACAAGATAATATCATATGCATTGCTTTAGTCACGCTATTTTTGTCTTTTGATTTTACGGGATTTACCCATACGTATTTTGATAATGTATCGATAACAACCAAAACATATTTGTACCCCTTGTTGAAATGTGAATATTTTTGAAAATCCATAAGATCAGCTTGCCATAAGTCATCTAATCCTTTTATGATAGTCATTCGCCGAGGAAAATTCCTTCTTGCTGCTTTATGAATTTCATTAACTATGTCTCTTTTACTCATTTTTGATTTAATTTAAGCTTAATCAAAGTATCTACTTCAGCTTTTGAATAAATGTTCTTTAATAAGCGGTCTGATGTTAGTTTTTCCAAATTCTGTAGGTACAGTTTTACATCACTCTGAATTTTTTTAAATTCATTCCTTAAGTCTTGTTCGAATTTATCCACATAAGCTTTGTTCACTGCTTCATCGTCTTCGTTTGGTGGTGAAAGACCTTTTAATTTAGACATTTTCAAATCGTAGTGTCCAGCGTCCGATTTCACTAACGTATCGTTTAAAGTATCCACAAATTCTAATAACCGTAAACGTTTATGAACGTGATGACCAAATTTATCTATATTCATTGCAGTCTAGATGAGTCAACGACTGAAATCATACTGCGCAGTCGTCCTGATGGAAGCTCTTTAAGTTCTACATTTATAATACCAGCTTCATATAATTCTTCTACAATAGCAATGATTTCATTACCTACTCCATTGTTCCCTGCTGCCCACGATGCTAATAGTAATTTTAATCGTTCTATTAACTCGTTTGGGTCATCCCAGTAAACATAATCTGTATTTTCTTTTACTTTTTTCAATAGTGGAATACCTTTTCCTGTTGGAATACTTTCCAGGCTTGAGGAGACATTTCGAGAGAACTTGAACAAAGGCTTAATAACATTATTATATTTAAACCCTTTGTTGCTGTTTATTGGTTTTGATGACTCGAAGTTACGTCGATGTGCATTCGTTTCTATTAAAATGGTTTTATAATTTAGTAAATCGTTGTCAGTGACCACCTCTAAATTGGGTTTCTTTTTAAACAGTAGTTCTTTTAACCCTACTGTTTTATCAAAAGTTAGTGTTCCGATTTTTAAGTATTTGCCGTCGTCAAAAACACGGGTTTTGCCAAGCATTAATTTTCCACGTTCATTTCTTACACCAAACGGTATGTCATCCATTGCTTCAGATGATGTAGACCATGATGATTGATTCTTAACACTTGGTGATGACTGCAAAGATTTGAAGGATCCGTCGCTCACGTTGAATTTGTCAGAAGGTGATACGACAAGAGTTTTATTATAACCTTTAACTTTCTCAATTGTTGTGAGCCAGAATGCCCAATTTATTTACTACTCACCACAAATTTTATTTGTATTTAGGTTAAGTATGTAATTAAGTATTTGTTGTATTATGTAGTTCGGTAAATTTTTTTTTTTTTTGCTTTATTTTTAACTTCTGTTTTCAATATGTCATGTGTGTGTGTGTGTGTTAGGCCAATAAAAGTTTTTCTATTCTATTCTATTCTATTCTAAGTCAGAGGCCTTATACGCGGCTTGATAAACTCTGACACCAGAGGTGGCCACTAATCCTCACTCGATAAGAAGAAGAAGACTATTTTATAGTTTCGTTTTTCCTGGACACGCGTGTACAATGGCAAAAGGCGAAAAAACCGACGATTAACCATCATTGATACTAATTTTTTGTTCCACCAACTGAACACACGTGTGTCTAGTCTTTTGTGTCCACTTGGTGAAAAACTCATGATTACTTACCAAAACAATATGTCCGAAACTCTTCTTTTCGTCGAAATGTCAAATACGTAAATAGATTGCAGGCCCCATTAATGACCTTTGGCTGGCAGCCCCTTTCAAAGGGTGTTAATGTCATTAATAATTCATAAACGATAATGTAGAAAACTTTACATAGTAAGCTTGGAATAGTAGAGCTGTTATTTGTCAATGTTTGTCAATCTAATTTCGTTACTTCGTTGTTGACAAGAAAATTATTTATTTGGGCTCAAGTGCTTTCATATTTTCATTCAATTAAAATTAGTGATCCATTTGGTTCGCATTAATTTTTATTCCTGTTCTATGTGTATATTAAATCTTAATTAGTTATACGTATACACACACACACCACTCATACACTCAAACGACACATTCGATCTCACTTACTTACATACACATGCTCACACTCTTTCACTATGTCTTAGGTTTGGGTTATCTACTTTTAATAGTAATCTATACTAATCTATACTATATTTATACTAATATTATAAAGAGGAAAGATTTGTATTTTTGTATGTAACGAATAAACTCAAAAACTACTGGACCGATTTTGACGAAATTTGGTATAGATAATCCTTAGACCCCAAGTAGTAACATAGGCTATAAATGAACTCAAAATTCCCACGGGAACGGGAACCACGCGGGTGTTTTATAGTTTTATATAATTTAGCCTACCTACTTTGTTAGATAGATAGATAGATAAATCATTTATTTGCATCAGCATGCACATATAACAATACACAAACGTAATTTAAATTGACACAAACGAAATTAAATAGATAAAAAACAGTAAAAAAAATATTACAGACATTTTACACAAACATTACAAATTAACTTAAAATTACACATGACACACAAAAATTCGAACGATGTGTGCCGCAGCGATGCAAATGGGTGAAAACTCAGCGATACCTTTACTCAGAAAGTAAAGCGCTGATTTTCAGTTCCCACCCTGGAACATAAGAGCTTGCAATAATAATAATGTTTTTGTAGCTCTATATGAAATGAATTCTGATTTTCTATATGAAATATCTGTTATTTTATTCTACTTACCCTAAATTCTAAACTTAAGACGTATACTGTCTAATACACCCACTAATAATATTTATACGTCATTCTAATTGTCTGTGGGTGGGCCTGGCGACCTGTAGCACAGGTTTCGTTTTCTGAAACCTATTTCTGGCACCAGTCACTCACAACTCACAAATGGTAGAAACACGTGCAGTGTACCTATAATATCAACTAGTCTTAAGTTCTATTATTTGTGATGGGAAAATAAACAAATATTTTATTATTATTTATTTATTTATGGTAGGGTTTTATGGACTTTGAAACTATTGCTCTAACTTAGCCAACTAAACAAATTTTAATCGTTTTGATTTTGATAGCCCATCTTGAGTTGTAATTACAAGCCGTATAGCATAACTGCAAATATTGTTTTTTAACATGTAAGTACATAATAATTATGAATACTTATTATCAAAAATAAATGTTAATATTCTAAAATTATACATATTATAATTTTCTCTTCACAACAATTTGCTACACAATACATTTGGTTTTTACAATACATTTTGTCAAGTTTTTTTTTTTATTATTTTTTATTTATGGAAAAGGTACACCAACAGTATATATATATATATATATATATCATACATTCTTAGATATTACAAGTTTACAATAAAAGTTCTTATATATATACTAATTACAGGTAAGGTAAGAAACCCGTTTTACAGGTCACTAGGCCTCCACGTCCCGAATCACAGGGTTGTATTATTTACAAAACCAAAAAAAAGTGTCTAAAATTTACGTTAGACATTAAACAATTGAAACAATTAAACAGAGAATTAGAAATCAATTATTAATTTCTAAAAATAATATCTATACATAGGAAAAAAAATAAATAGAATAATATTGGAAAAATTCAACTCGGCCACAAGTGAAATCTCAGATGGGATACCCGAACCCACGAATTCACTTGTGGCCGAGTTGATTTTATCCAATATTTTTCTATTTAAAATTTATCATAAGTATAAAAATAGCATTGAAGAATGCAAAAATTCAAAAATCGAAAAATAATATCTACAATTTTAGAAAATCCATACCTAGTGGACCTAGTGGACCTAGTGACCTACGCATTCTTATCATAAGAGAAACTGGTATTTGAACTCGGGACCCTTGCAGTAAAAACTTTATATTAATGACCCATAAAATTAATAAGATACCTCACCAATATACCAAAACTATGTGGCTTTACCAAACCTCTCAATATAGCAATTAAGCGAAAAGTTTCAAAGCCTCTCTGTGTACCACTACAAGTAAAGAACTACTTATTAAAGCGGAAAAGGGGTTCTTAAAAGGTTGTAGCAAACCCTTTCAACTACCCGCGAAGTTAAATAAAAAACTTACGGAAATCCGGGCAATAAAAATTGGATATAAACTCAAACATGCGCTAGTTGATAGAGTCAACAGAGCGCACAGTGCTTTAGCGGTTTGAAGGTAGACTTTTTAAAAAGTTCATGTTAAGCCCTTTCAGACTACGCTATAATATAATAGCATATAGGTATCGTTGTGCTATGAGCTAGCTAGCTTATAGCTCATAGCACAACGATATCGCTCACCATACATTTACTTAGATAGCGTTATAGTAAGCCAATAATATATATTATAGCTAAGTGTGAACGTGTTCTAAGTGAAGCGCTTTTCAGACTACGCTATAATGTATAGGCTATAAGCTATATGCTATTATATTATAGCGTAGTCTGAAAAGCGCTTTAAGGGGTAGCGACTGCTGCGCCTTTTTAACGTGTTCATGTTAGTTCAAGGGCCTTACTACGAGCTGTTGAGCAATTTTAAAGTAATATTGTAAACAGATGAAGCTATCCTTTGATTAACATTATTAAGATGATAACTGCCTTTTGGGTTTTCACTATTATTTTCTAATATAGCATTAACAGTACTTTATATCGGAAGCCTACAGATCAGAGTGACAGAGACAGAGACACTCACAACAATTTACCTAGCCCCAAGTAAGCACTGTAAGGCTGGTGTAATGGGATACTATGGTAACGGATATAAATACATATAATTATACATATATAAGTATTTATGTGTAGAAATATATATAAACATCCATGACTCAGGTACAAATGCTCGTATTTATCATACAAATATATGCCCCTACTGGGATTCGAACCCAGGACCTCAGAGTAGGCGGCACCTTGAAACCGACGTAAGTACCACTCCACCACGGAGGTCGTCGATGCTATTTCGTACTACGAATCTGCTTGTTTCTTGACAAAAGTTTTGTGACGTCTTCGCTTAATCATCGCCTCCAAAGTGTGAAGTGTGTCAAAATGTGACAACTTCAATAAAAAACAAAACGTTCTTATGACATGATGGTTTCTAATAGATGGTGGTAGTCCCACAGGTATTATGAAGGCTAATCCCTTGTAGATAAATCAAATGCATATAATATGACGAAATCCTTGGTAAGCCAGATCCTCAGTGATCGAGGATTCCAGGAGAGGCGCGGTTCCACATTCAGACTTATCCATACTTAACATCAAGGTCGTTACTTTTGATAGGATCGCATCGAGATCGAGATTGAATTAATGTCAAACATTAATTCAATCTCGATCTCAAACAGTAATTTAGTATGATCCCAAATAAGTAGGTAATTAAACTAAACACTTGGAATTAGTAAATATAGTACATTACTGCAGCGGCCATGAAAAGAGGTATTGATGGACGAACGTGTAAACACATACGTAAGTCCATCAATGCGTAGTTGTGGCCAAGGCTTGTATAGTACTTTTTTCAAATAATGCGCGGAAACTTTTCAGCGTTAAGTGTTAATTTTTTTTTTTTTTTTTTATAACAGCATTCTATTTGCAAGCCAGTTCGAAATTTAAATAAAACCTTTGTTAAGTTACCTCCTTGGTTGTCATATTTCGGAGAAAAAGATCGTTCTATTTTTAAATTACACGGCAGATATGAGTTTGCTATGTAATTTATTTGGCCGCTAAACACAACAGATATGGAGTTTCATACAACTTTTGCCGGCCGCTGCTTGCACGTATGTGGCCAGTACATCTCGAAGAAGATTGTCAAAATAATGCTCATATTTCCAAGCACGTTTGAGAAAAAGTAATTTTGTACTCTAGTAATCGATTTTAGCAGCAATTAAAATCGAATCAACGTCGACAAGCAGTAATATTCATTGCCATTCAATCTCGATCTCAACGCGATCCCGTCAAAAGTAACCTAGGTATGAGGAAGGCAAAGCGTATTCCCGTTGTTCATAAAAAAAGTGACAAATTAATAATTGATCTTTCATACCTATATCGAGATAGACGGTAAAAGTGTAACTACCTTGCGTGTAAAAAGTTAAAGTCATGGTCAAAGTTTTCCGAGCTAAGTCAGTCCGCTTGAGACCATTGCCGTGAAAACACGCGTCACTCAGAAACAAACAAGATCGGCGCCCTTCACTATCGTAGCGAAGGCATCAGACGACTTCTAAACCACTTGACCCTAATGTTCGAAACTCAGTATTTAAACTTTTCTCATTGACATATATAGGTGTACCAAAAATGGTGTCTTTAGCTACTGTAGTTCCTGAGATTGAAACATGCGCACAGACACACAGAGCCAGCACATAAGACTTCTACTATCGTATGCAAAGCATAGTTTAGAAGTCTAAAATGGTCAATTGTTAAGTGCTTCCTTGCAAGAGCTCGTCAATAATATTGTGTCCGTTTCGACTGCTCGGCCACAGTGTCCCAGAAAAAAAACGACTACGTCAACATTACGAAGTAATTTGTAGAAAACTAATAAAGAAAACCGCAAATTTGCAGAACCGATATTCAGAAAGTTCTAAGGGCTTAACCATGGCCGCGCAGTCGAAACGTGGAGAACTGCGCGGCCATGGAGATCTCATATACGGGAGCTACATAGACATCTCATTCTTTTTGCTAATCACTGATATGATTTCGCAGAAATTGTAGAAAGTCTTAATAGAGCCTTAAAGTATGTACTTTACGAGCTATAGTTCTTTAAAGTCGTGGCCGCGCAGTTGAAACGGTGACAGCCGAGCGAACATAGGGATCTCAGAAACGGAGCTTCCCAGAGGTCCCATTCTTTTTGCTAATCAGAGATACGATTTCGCAGAATTTATAGAAAGTTAGAGTAAAGCCCTAAAGTTTGTAGTTCACGACCTGTAGATATTAAAAGCCATGGCCGCGCAGTCGAAACGGTAAGAACCGCGCGCCCACTCAAATCTTAGAAACGGAGCGTCGTAGAGGTTCCATTCTTTTTGCTAATCACTGATACGAATGTTGATAGTATATAAATACGTTTTAAAAACGACATGTATTAGTTTAGACACCTAGTTGTTATTTATTTATTAGTTAAGGAAGAGCGGAGTCACCTGTTACAGGCATTTATTTGCTTACTAGGTGGTTCCAATCACTTCTGAAAAATCAAATGTTTAATGCAAATAAAACTTATTCTTATTCTTATTCTTATTCTTATTATAAATGGCTGGCATAAGGACCTGCATGATATTTAAATAAACCCCTGCGTGTTTCATGAAAACGCCTATAATTTTTGAATAGTTATTTCATGATTCAGAGATTGCTAAGGTACTGAGTACTTACTTTTGCAACTACTATAGGTACGTGCCTCGTACCTAAGATCTTTAAATCTCAATTAAATTAGATATTGCGTCATGTAATTGATTAAATATTCCGACGAAAGCGTCGAAACGTTTTGTGAGAAAAATTACCTGTAAAGCTAGAAGTAGGGTGACCATGATTTGTATTGCCTCAAACAGACATTTCCAAAGAATTAAGTATGCAACCTCATAAGTTTGTATACTTTGTTTCTTTTTAGCATTGGTATCAGAGATGAAGTGAAAGGTGAATTTCAATAGAAATAAGTGCTTAGCCAGACTGAACACGCGGGCGCGGCGCGATGTACTCCTATATGAAACCTTATTCGAGTGTCCACAGTGGGCACGCGGATGGGCGCGGCTAGTAAAATTTCATACGTTTGAGACATCGCGCCGCGTCCGCGTGTTCAGTCTGGCCAAGCACTTAATCTGATTTCAGAATGCGTTCGCATCGATACTTTTTGTGGTTGCGGTGCTGTGTAGTGTAGGTAAGTACTATATCCTCATTTCTCACGTCAGCTCTGGTAAAAATACGTATACGTCCCTACTTAATACTTAGACTAAAAAAATTATAAAACCGAGACATTTTTGCGCGGAACAAGCTTGTCCTCTGGTCGGAACATTTATTCATGTGCTCGCGTGGTATTTTTATAACCCTTATAGCAGCGAGGCGGCTCCCACCCACGTGCACACGCAAATAAAAAGCTTGATGAGTTTTTCAAACTCATCAAGCTTTTTATATAGTTACATATATTTTTTATGGTGTCTAAACTTTAGAACGACGAAGGAGTGAAGCCACTCAAAGCAATCTGAAACAGCGAAGGAAATTTATTCGCGTTGCAGTGTCAATTCACCTTTCACTTCATCTCTGATACCGGTATTATAAAAAGATGGAAACATTCCCATGGGAACTAAAACCACGCGATATCGACTCGAGTTGCCCAAAGGTGACAGAATGTCATCATCCATTTTCTTGAAGCTTAACATGTCCCTTGTAAAATCTTCAGAAGAATAAAAATGTTTATTCAACTTTTTGGATTTTTGTTTTGGTTGCCCGTGCCAAACACGTAAAATTTTACGCTTTTGTACGGTTTTTTCAGATATCGGCTCAAAAAAGTACTTAACATACCGACTTAAGTATTTAATTTAGTGCTGGTTAGTAACATTTCGTGTCGCGTAGATTCTTAGTAAACCTCTGTGAATATAATTAGGTACTTAATCTAATACCTCCTCAACAAACTGAACGTTATCCATTCCTTTTGCAAAACCAACGCCACCTGTTGGGTCTCTTTAACACTTCTTTTTAAACATTAGTTTGAAATTATTTTGATTGAATCATAAAAGTAGTTTTGGAACTCAAAACATCAGAATGTTGCCACTTTCAGTTCTGCGTGGGGTCTAACCGCAATGATTTAAAGTCGAATTTTTACTTAGTAGATTGATTTGACAGGATGTCAATGTCACTTTGTAAAATAATGTTGAATTTTATTGTATTTATAATGATAATATCGAATCGAATGGAATCAATACTTACTGAACTGGCACTGGATCTGCGCAAATCAGTACGACAAACAGTTTAAAGCAGGATTATTTTTACAAAGTGACATTGGCATCTGTCAAATTCTACTGAATAATTTATAATAATCTTCACGCTGGACCGCAGTCACAGATCGACATGGTTTTAGTATAGAGATAGTTTATGGGCTAAAGAGTGAAATTTTACCCCGAAAGTCCCGCGGGAAACGAAATTCCCACGAGAAACGAAAATTCCATGGGAAACCCTAACCACTCGGATGAAGTCGCGGGCGAAGTTTAGTTGTTTATACAGTAATTTTATGTAAAAAATGATACCCTTCCGCTAAAAACACCAGTGATTCAGTTTTATAATTTTAATATTTTTTCCGTGTATGATGTTCAACATAATGTGTCAGAAATTGATAATTGATATATTACATGTGTGAAAAAAAAAAATCGCACAAAAAATATTATTTTATTTTCAAATTTATAAAAAGTTACTTTCTTTTAAATATTAAATAAGTTTTTTCTTTGTCAATATGTTATTGTTAGTATGTATACGAAAACGGTATAAATATTTTCGTATCTGTACCTATACTTTCCTCATCCAACTAACCATACGTATACCTCATTATGATAAGTAATACCTACGTGATTAAAATGGCGACGCCTTTGGAAATGTCTGTTTGACGCAATACAAATCATGGTCACCCTACTTCTAGCTTTACAGGTAATTTTTCTCACAAAACGTTTCGACGCTTTCGTCGGAATATTTAATCAATTACATGACGCAATATCTAATTTAATTGAGATTTAAAGATCTTAGGTACGAGGCACGTACCTATAGTAGTTGCAAAAGTAGGTACTCAGTACCATAGCAATCTCTGAATCATGAAATAACTATTCAAAAATTATAGGCGTTTTCATGAAACACGCAGGGGTTTATTTAAATATCATGCAGGTCCTTATGCCAGCCATTTATATACTATCAACATTCGTATCAGTGATTAGCAAAAAGAATGGAACCTCTACGACGCTCCGTTTCTAAGATCTGAGTGGGCGCGCGGTTCTAACCGTTTCGACTGCGCGGCCATGGCTTTTAAGATCTACAGGTCGTGAACTACAAACTTTAGGGCTTTACTCTAACTTTCTATAAATTCTGCGAAATCGTATCTCTGATTAGCAAAAAGAATGGGACCTCTGAGAAGCTCCGTTTCTGAGATCCCTATGTTCGCTCGGCTGTCACCGTTTCAACTGCGCGGCCACGACTTTAAAGAACTATAGCTCATAAAGTACATACTTTAAGGCTCTATTAAGACTTTCTACAATTTCTGCGAAATCATATCAGTGATTAGCAAAAAGAATGAGATGTCTATGTAGCTCCCGTATATGAGATCTCCATGGCCGCGCAGTTCTCCACGTTTCGACTGCGCGGCCATGGTTAAGCCCTTATAACTTTCTGAATATCGGTTCTGCAAATTTGCGGTTTTCTTTATTAGTTTTCTACAAATTACTTCGTAATGTTGACGTAGTCGTTTTTTTTCTGGGACACTGTGGCCGAGCAGTCGAAACGGACACATAATATTTCCACATCACTAAATTTCGCTTGTGACGTCATGGTACATACGAAAAATTCGACACGCTAGGTTCTCATACAGTTTGCAGCGCTCTTTTCGTCTATCTCGATATGGGTCTGTGATTGATTCATTCTGGGCTGTGTTGTTAACTAAGAGGTAACTTTGTCATTTAAATATTTATGGGTTTGTCATTTAAATAATTATAATAAAATGTCAAAGCACTAAGAAGTAGTCAATATTCGCAATGATAGAACTCATTTTGTATGGCAATACGACTGTATCATAAATTGTCAAATAATATTAAGGAAATTCCCCTTAATAACTTGAAAGGAACCATTGACACTAAATTTTTTTGAAGGAACTTCAGTATCCATCTATTTGTAGATATGATTGACTATTGTAATACATATATTTTTGACATTTTTTACTTTATCACAATGACATGGACAATCAAATTTTTGACATAATGATAATTGCATAACTTGTAATAACTTGTATCCTATTTAACGAAACATTGCACCTCGATCCACTCGCCAGAATATGTTGGAAACCTAATTATAAAAGCTTTGTACTACCATATTTTATGCAAATAAATAAATGAATAGAAAAACGAGAATCTAGTTCTAAATTTTTTCCAGGTTTTCGTAAAAGTTTTGATAAAATAGCAATTCACACAGTACGTGAAATATTTATCCAGTCGGTATGCGTTTAAAACAAAGTTGCGTAAATTCTTAACAGAGCAAGCAGAAGCAGCTAATAGTTAAATTGTGGCAAATCGTCTATAACAGTAGCTATCGTTTGTATGTATTTAATATGTATATAATATTATATATTTATATATTCATCATCAGCCTGTGGCCGTCCACTGCTGGACATAAGCCTCTCCTAGCTCACGCCTATTGTGGCGTTCATAGGAGGCTATTAGCCTACTGCTACCACGCCGACCAGATGGGTTGGTAGAGGGTTTGTTTCAAGTTTTCCTTCTCTCGCACAGGTTTTCAATGAGTCGAGCCTCTTAGTCGACTCTTACTTACGACATCCCAGGCATGTAAGGGAGTGGTGACACTAGTATTCTTAGGCCGTCACCACACGGCACTATTTATATATAGTACCTATTTATTTAAGCAAAGTATTTATTATTTATGTTCATAATAGTACTTATATTTTATTTAATTACAATTAATCATTTATTCCCTATGTTGTTTTTTACAATGGTTATGCACCCTACTTCTTGTTGTCTCCACATCACCCTAATGTTGACTGGTAGAAAATGTCTAAGGCATTAAGTCCGTCTTGGTACAATGTGCATAAAGTATTATATAAAATAAATAAATAAATTTATAAACTATAATTTCCTTTCTAAACAAAAGCTATTACTTACTACAAATACGATTGCCAAATGCGATCGTCTGAAAGCTGAAACTTGGGGGTAATAAAGTTGGCATATTACCAAATTTATGGTCCTTATCCCGAGTGCGGTGCGTAAAGTCAATTTAAAATGTATGAGGGATGTAAGTAAATTACTTGTGTGAAGAGACTGAGGTTTTTAACCGCCTCTGTGGTCTAGTAGTACAACCACCGGTATAAGACCCAGGGGTCCGGGTTCCATTCCCAGCGACAGCCATACATATTGTATTCGGTTTGGTTGGTGCTAGGTCTTGTTGTAAGCCCGCCTGGCTAGCTACCACCATCTTATCTAAGCCTGACGCCATAACAACAATGTTTTCAGCATTGTTGTGTTCCGGCAGTTCATGATAAGATAGCCAGTTCCTCAGTGATTGAATTTTTTTTTATACAAGGAGAAATGCTTTTACGCATCCCTCGCCCCTAGGTGCAGGGGCGATTATAAATGTTGGACTCACCGGGCGGGTACTACCAACTAAAACTCCTAGTACTTGCCCTCCAGGCCGCCATTGGTCACGGGGGGTAGGGTTCGCAATCACCCCTAAAGACCAGGCGGTCGTGGCCCGGTTACCTGGGCACCCTCACGGCTGGAAGATGGCCGACCAAGTTTAGCCATTTTCCCAGACGGTGGAAACCGTGCAAGACCGGCGATGGCACACCCACCAACGGCTACTGGCTCCACCTGTAAATCAGCGTCACACTTGTTGTGGCAATAGCTGAGGTTGGGGACCAATTCGACTAAATTGTGTATATTAGTGTAAGTCATGTTAGTATCTTGTTTTTAGTCGAATAAACTTTATTTCTTTCTTTTCTTTCTATATTTTATTGAATGTATACTTTAAACTTTAGCTGTGTAGTGTAGCTTAGGATAGCACTACCCCCTCTCATCCCGTGAGTGTCGTAAAAGGCGACTAAGGGACTCAGCCTTCAGGAGACGGGCAGCAGCGTCTCCTACATACTTGGCCATACTGCGATCGCCAACCGCCTGCCATGCGTGGCGATTATGGCAAACTCCCCTTTTGGAGGAGGCCTATACCCAGCAGTGGGTGTTATATTATATGGCTGAGACGACGACGACGACGATACTTTAAACGCGCGTATATATACCTACATTACATCTGATCAGTAGCCACAAACTATCCCGGTTGCATTTGCAGACTTTATACCACCCCTAATTTGCTCGTGCGCTTATTCGTTTTTAAGGAAGGCGTGAAATAAAATTGTTAACAAAATAATCAATAATATTTTCGTTGTGCAACTGTTAAGCTGACTTTTTTCAGTTCATTCGCAACACAAATGTTTCTCACATGAATGCCGGTCCTAGGAGTCGGACCCGTAATACCAGCCCCCTGATTATGTATCTTGTTTCTATTAACGTTTGATTGAATGTGCAGTCACATTGCTGCTTTAGTAAAAATCAATGTGACAACACTATCTTACTAAAACAGCAATGTAACTGCACTTTAAATCAATTTCAATCAAAATCTCTTAGCAACAGAGTTAGATAATCAACTAGCTGGTCAGTCATCCACTGCTGTACCAACAAAATATTACATAAAAAACGAAATGAACGAAAGTATATAAAATACTCTCTAGGCAACTATTTTATTATAACATTATTATCTCCTTAATAAAATAAGAATCACAGATTGATTATACATAATTTGATGTCACTTTCAGTGTTGAATAAACCGATCCATTCCAATTTAGCCACGTGGAGGTTCAAGGCGCGCAGTCTGACGTCAAGTGGTGTTTACAAAATGATTGTTTCCTTCAACGACTTTATAAACGAAACGATTTCGTACACATTATGTGTTAAGAGTAAGCTCTTTATGTTTTATGTTCAGAAGGGTTAGCACAATAACCATCGCAATATTATCGAGAAAGTATCGAGCAGAAGAAGAATGTCAAAAAATGTAAAGGAAAGTGTAGTTCCGTTTACGTCCGGTAGGAACGCTGGTCAATATCTCATACATTTTTTTACTTTACTTCCTCGATACTGACTCGAAAGTTATTCGTGTTAGGACTACAGAAAGGTGGAATGGTAACGGCTTTTCTCTGCACGCCGGTAGCAAATAAAATAAAATATAGCATTCACTATGCTTTTGAAGGTTTAATCGTATGACTATTTTGATTCTCCAGCCAACTTCCGGATATAATGTTTGTAACTTAGTGCATTTTTATTATAGAAATAGTACCACTCACTACAATATTATGTGAATTTTATCATTTGAGATAGCATTGATAATGCAAACCTTAAAAATCATTTCCATAATTTATTGTTCCACAATTATATTAAGTTTCAGTTTATACAATTACTAAGTATATAATATCCCTTCAATACCCGTGTTGCTACTAGTCTTACCAGTAACATCAAACTTGCTTGCTGAAGTACACATAACGAAGGACAATAACGTTACGTTTTTCATTTTGACGACCTGTTTGGCGCAGGGGTACTAACCCCGCCTTCTGCGCCAGAGGTCCCGGGTTCGATCCCCGGACAAGACAAATATTTGTGTGCATGAACATGCCTATTTGTCTTGGTCTGGGTGTTTAGTATGTATATTAAGTATGTATTTACAAAAAAAAAAGTATATAAGTATGTTATCCGTTATCTAGTATCCATAACACAAGTTCTTCATGAAACTTAACGTGGGACTAGATAATTGGTGTTATTGTATGCGAATATTTATTTATTTATTTATTTTATTTATTCATTTCTGCAATCCCTAACATTGTCAGCCTAGCTAGCATGAGCGGCTTTTATCGACTCGATAACTCGATAACGTGTCGCTGTCCCGCTCACATCGCAACGGAGTAAGCAAGACAGCATGATGCGCTATATCATATCGCGTGATAAAGCGGTGTTCATGCTAGAGGGGCAGAGACCTTTACAGTCTCGTAGGCTCGAGTTCCAGATAACTAATTTCTGAAGAGGCTGTGATTTAAAGAACGTGTAATAAAAAAACACTTTTCAGGTCGGGTTTACAAACATTCTTTTCGAAAGTTGCCTGAACATTTTACATTTCTGCAATTCCTAACATTGACAATTCGACCAAAACTTTTCATACCGTGTCAATGTCAGCCCTTTTATTTCGTTTAATGTAGGGTTAACTAGAAAAACTATCGAAATAGTATCGAGTAAGTAACGAGCACGTAATGTCAAAAATTGTATAGGAAAATGTTGTTCCGTTTACGTCCGGTAGGAACGCTGCTCAATATTTAATTTTTTTGTGTATTTTATTTAGTGGTCTTAATATCTGACATTGAAACGCCTAACATTGAAACATCTAAAGTCATATTGTCAAAAATAATAATGTCTAAGTAATGGTTAAAATGTCGAAAGTTCATAATGTCCACAATAAAAATGTCGAACTGTCAAAAAATCATAATTCAAAATATCTAAATTCAAATGATCTAAACTTAAATGTTCAAATTATATAATGTTGAGTGTTGCTTATATATTTGAAAAAGTATTTACCTGCATGAAGCAGGTAAATACTTGTATGATAAAATTACCCATTTTTTTATCGACAAATAAATTTCATAATGTTACACGTGATAGATACCGAAAAAATTTAAGTTTCGTGGTTATATATTTATTACAGAAATACTTTCGTAAACATAGTTATTTTTATTTCAGACAAAAAAAGTACTTGTGTTATAACATTTATTATATTGCATTTTGACATTCTGAGTTTAGTCATATTGACCGTTTATATTTTAAACCATTTGGTATTATAACCATTGGACATTTTGATTTTAGACATTTTGAGCTAATTTATTTTAACATTAGTCATTTTAATTTAAGACATTTTGATTCGTACCCATTTTTTTACTTTCTCGATACTCAATCGAAGTTATTCGTGCTAAGCCTACTGTTCTGCCAGAGACCTTACCATTTCGCAGACTCGAAGCCTTAACAGTTCCAACGATTTCGGCAGCTCGTGTTTCAGTTAATTACTTTCCGAAGTGGCAGTGCAATGGCACTCGTGGCTGTATGAGCTAATTTCATCGCCTGACGTCAACGGCTGTTTGTCAACATTAAATATTTGTGTTGCCCTCTAGCGAGTTCGAAATACAAACTGATTTGGTGTACAATCGGGGAACTTCCCGGTTGACCAGTAGAGTTTGTTTGGGAACCGTTTTCTCGGAAAGTACATATTATGTTAAAGAAATAAATTAGTAATATCATGCGCCAGTCCCTTGCCACCGTCAACGTGCCAAGTTTACTTGAGCAGACTGGTATTGCAAGAGACGATGGCAAGAGACCGGACGGTATGAGTTTGATTCCATGGAAGATGGGCCGGGTGCTGGTGAGGGATGCAACCTGTTCAGACACGCTGGCCCCTTCCCATCTACATGGAACCAACAACAGAGCTGGTGCGGCTTGTGAAGCGGGTGAAAAAGCTAAATCATGCAAATACAGGGGTCTAGGCTCCGAATATGATTTTGTCCCATTCGGTGTCGAGAGAATATCTATCTGTAAAAATAAGGTTGTATCTCACATTCTCTTTTTCTATTCCAGGCATAGTGAACAGAGGAGACTCGTTCCGCCGGCGACGGTCACGGTCCGGTAGCTTAGCACCCTCCTCCCCCGCGCAGTCGGCCCCGGAGCCTCAGGAGCGTCGGCCAGTGGCGTGCCACAGAGTAGCCATGGTCGGCGCCCCAGGAGTTGGCAAGACTGCTCTCATCAGCCAGTTCCAGACCAGCGAGTGCATCAATGCTTATGATAGGCAAAGAGGTGAGTGCAACCTCTTTTTAGAAATTAACGTAGGAGGTGGCTATGAGTCGTAGTGTAGCAGTCTTAGTACCAGACGAGTGTCGGCAAGTGGCGTGCCACAGGGTAGCCCTGGTCGGCGCGCCAAGAGTTGGCAAGACTGTTTTCCTTCGTTCGTCGAATTAGTCAATCAACGCTATTTATTGATAGGCAACGGGGTAAACAAAAACTCTTTTAAAGAATCCACATATATAAGTTGCCGTGTGGTGACGGCCTAAGAATACAAGTGTCGCCACTCCCTTACATGCCCCGGATGTCGTAAGAGTCGACTAAGAGGCTCGACGCATTGAACACCTGTGCGAGAGAAGGAAAACTTGAAACAAACCCTCTACTAACCCGTCCGGCCAGCGAGGTAGCAGTAGGCTAATAGCCTCCTATGACCGCCACAATTGGCGTAAGCTAGGAGAGGCTTATGTCCAGCAGTGGACGTCCACAGGCTGATGATGGAATTTAAAATGGAACGATCTTTAACTCCGAAATATGGCAACCAAGTAGGTAACTTATCAAAGGTTTTATGTAAATTTCGAACTGGCTTGCAAATAGAAAGCTGTTTTAGAAGTTGCAGGCAGGAGGCAAACTTCAATCTAATAGTGTATCAACGACTTTTGTTTTGAAATCTCGATACGATAACCGTAACATTTCTTGGTAGCGTTAAGTTACGTTATGTAAGTTGAGTTGCTCGAGTAAGCTCTGGTTAGAACTTAACAAACTTGCTCCCATGACAAATAACTCAAATCAGACACCATCTTTAAGCTGCGACATTGAAGTTATAATTTTAGGGAGGTACTCTAAAAAGCGTTACTATTTAAATAAACGCCACCCATCAAAAGCACACATACACATTCCTTCATTAGATGTAGGTATTTATTCCGCTATCTATTAAAATGTTAAGGTGCATATGAACATAAAGCACATTTTTTTTATATATTTCCAAATTTTACATTTAAGTTTACAATATTTTACTTCGCCAAACTGAAATTACAGTTTGTAGGCGTTGCGCTCATTTCATTTTATTTTATACTTAAATGCTATTAACTTATTTACTATGGCTCGCATAGGTAACAAAATTACTTAATAATTCATAATTTTAATAGTTATTAATTAATTAAATGATTACATTTTATTAATACTAACATGCACCTAATTTCATAACACTAACATGCATTCCTTTAATTTCTTTTTTAATAGTTCTTTACAAATATAAGAATCTTCTAATAAGATGGGATATTGTATTGTAATATTGATTCATTATACTAGGTAATTTGCCGATTCCTTTATTTTTTTATGAACAACGGGGAGACTCTTAGCCTTCATCATACCTGACGTTAAGTATTGGTAAGGCTAAAGATGGAAGCGAGCCTCTCCCGGAATCCTCATCACTGAGGAACTGCCGGAATCTTATCTCTAACTGCCGGAACACAACAATGCTGCAAACATTGTTGTTATGGCGTCAGGCTTAGTTAAGATGGTAGTAGCTAGCCAGGCGGACTTACAACAAGTCCTACCACCAACCAAACCGAATACAAATTGTACTCCCGCTGGGAATCGAACCCGGGACCCATGGGTTTGATGCCGGTGGTTGTTACCACTAGACCACAGAAGCGGTTAAGCCTTACATTTATAGAGATCCTCACTACTTTTATGATGAAAAGGTACATCAATTACATGATTTTATATTAAACTAGCTGTGCCCCGGGAGTTCGCTCCCGTGGAGTTTCGGGATAAAAAATAGATAGTAGCCGATTCTCAGACCTACTCAATACGCTCACAAAATTTCATGAGAATCGGTCAAGCCGTTTCGGAGGAGTATGGGAACGAAAACTGTGACACGAAAATTTTATATATTAGACTAGCTGTGCCCCGGGGCTTCGCTCCCGTGGAGTTTCGGGATAAAAAATAGATAGTAGCCGATTCTCAGACCTACTCAATACGCTCACAGAATTCATGAGAATCGGTCAAGCCGTTTCGGAGGAGTATGGGAACGGAAACTGTGACACGAGAATTTTATATATTAGAGATTAGGATAATAACGGTCAAGAATCATTAATCATTTGTTTAATTTTTTCGTTTCTTATACGATAAAAAAATCCTCGTCAGTACAATTTTTTTTGTTAGCAAAGATTACCACTTTGTGTTATATAATTTTTAAGATACTCATATGTTTTTTTATAAAATCATAGCATTAGATTGCTTAAACTTCATACAATGCTTGTACATAAAAAAAAAGTGTGGCAATAGCATTTGCGGTAAAAGTTATAACAAAAATTGTTAGTATGGAATGCGAAGTTTCTTTGAAATTCTTCATACAAATCGGCAATTTCATAGGTACCTAAGAAAAGCTTGGATAGAAATCAATGTTTGTAACAGAGTACCTAAGTATAATTTCTGTACTCTGAGAGAGTGTTACTATTTTTAAATAAACACCATACACATCTGAGGCACACAGATAATTCCTTTGTTTTATTCCGCTATCCATCAAAACGATGTTGAAGATGCAACATGAGCATGAAGCGGTATTGTATGAATGTTTCATTAGTTCAAGAAGAGCGTGGTTGTCATGAATAAAAATCGCAATGAATGTTTACTAGGGCGGTTACAACCCGATACTCGGGTTCGTCGATCGACGAAAAATTCCAAATTATGCGAAAATATTTAATTGCAGTTGGTGATCATCACGTTTAACATTTTGTATATTTTATAGTTTTCGGAACAAATAGACTCGAGTACCTTTAATTTGATACCTTACTCGGCCGCGTACTACGCGCCAAAGTCCCTATCGAGTCGTCACAAATTTTGCGAACCTGAATTAAGTATATAGATTACAGATGTGTAAAAAATAAATGGTTACATTGTACATTGTTAACCTATTTCAACAAAGGAGGAAGATTTAAGGAAACGATATTTTATAATATACGACTTAAATAAAAATGATTGGTTCACTGGTTAGGTGTTAAAAGGTAACAGATATATGCAGAGTCAGGTACTTGCGCATTTATAATGACCATCATCCGTCATTTTAACCCGGCAAACGTAAGGTTGGGTATAATACACCCACATGCTATTAAATCGATCGACATTTTGTATATTAACCGTCTACATGAGCTGTGGGTCCGAGTAGTTGCGCGGGAGTAGGTGTGTAAACATTGAGTATCAGTCAACGTCGCTGTTGACCGACGACCAACGCGGTGTTAGGACGGTGTCAAAGTTGCGGTTGGGTGAGTTACACAAACCTTACGCTCCGAGCTACAAATACAAATATTTTATTTGCAAAACACAGTTATAATAGATCTTATAATAATTATGACATACAGGTACATGTGTTTAGCCTGCTCGCAGACATGCAAAATTTTTAAAATTGGAAGTTATAGACACTACAGACACTAGCAGCCTTACTTAAAAACGTTTATTAAAATTAAGACACAGTTTAACAGTCTATTAAATAATATCTTAACTTATAAATGATAATTAGTATTAACCAACGTCTTAGTGACTGTTTAAATAGCTGTCAAGTTAAACAGCGTCGGACCCTTGTTTAGAGCGCTAATTACCAAAATGGCGGACCAAAAAGATAACAGCTGATAGCTTTCCCTTCCCATCTTCGCACCCACGCCACGCGCTGTGTTCCGTTCGTTTGTAGGTTTGATTGTAAAGTGAAGAATTTTATTAAAAATGGATTTATTTGAAGACGATAATGTGTTACGCACATACCGAGACGACATTGAAGAAATAAGGAATTTCAGAAATATCGGTTTGGAGAGAAGTAGAAGACCAAAAGTGTACCATTCAAGAGCCAACCCAATGGAGGAATTGAATGAAAATGAATTTAAAGTACGATATAGATTTAGCAAATCAAATATGCAAAAAATTATTAATATTTTAAGAAATGATTTGTCCATGGATACCCGGGGCGGAAGTATACCTGTGGAGTTACAAGTTATGGCAGTTATCAGATATTGGGGCCGGCACGAGGTTAGCAGTTATCACTGACCAAAATTATTTCTTTAAAACTTTTTGCTATTATGAAATAGGTACCTATTATATAAAAAAAACATGATCATTATAAACTATTATAATATTCTGCGGTACATAGCAACTAGAGTAAATAAGTACCTTTTCTTCTTCCTCCCAGTTTGAAGATCGGACTCTTTTCTTGGTGGGTTTCGTTTCCATTATTTTAAAATATCAATAAAAAGTCGAACACAAAATACTGCAAAACACCACGCTACACACAATTTAACTTTGTTTATTTGTTTTTTGTTGAATTGAATAACAGTGACAACGGTCAGCGTTTTTCATTTGACTTAGCTTTGACGTTTCTTATTCTTAATTTTCGCATTGGCTATCCGCATTTTGGCATTACAACTAGTCTGAAGTTCGGTTTTGGCAGAGTAAAAAAAAAGAAACACTAATTAACAGTTGATTAGTTAAGCGACGTTTAAACAGTGTTTTTAAGTAAGAAATTGTTAATTACTAATTAAGACGTTAATGAGTGATTAGTTAATTAGTTACTTAAATGTTGATTAGTTGATTTTTATAAGTAAGGCTGTAGATATTTAGCTAATTTTGCCAATCCAAATATTCCTTAGAACTATAAAAACATTTTTCTATTAGCCATTTAGTAAGTTTCTTTTTAAATAAGACTCCATTTAGGTCTTTGAAAGTTTCAGGAAGCAAGTTATACATTAATATACTCATGTTATATACATTTCTTTTATATATATTTTACAAATTTTGCAAACATTTTTTTATCTCTTAATTTATTTTATTTTTGCAAGCTAAATAGTTAGTATGTCTTACGAAGATAACCAAAGAAGATTATTTGGTCTTTTTAACCGACTTCAAAAAAGGAGGAGGTTCTCAAGTCGACTGTATATATATTTTTTTATATTTGTTTTAATATAACGTCGTCAGTTGTCAACCGATTTTAATAATTCTTTTATTATCTGAAAGAACATAGTTCAGTTCAAGATTCAATCTATTTTTTACGAAGAACTGGGGGCTAATTGTCTAATTTTAAATCTATCGCAATCCCTTTCAATTCGTAATTTGAAAGTTATTCAGGCCGTCACTATTTGACATTTGAAAGGGATTGTGATCGAGACGCGTTTTAAAAGGTATGGAATAAACGAAATTGAACTGTCTAAGCAATATGACAGCTAAAAATATCACATTCACAATTCCCCTGAAAGGGATTGTGATAGGTTTTAAATTAGACAATTAGGGGGCTGGCTAGTAGATTTTTCATAATCCCGAAAAATATAATTTAAGGTTTGGTAAGTAGTCGTTTACCTAGATGACATCATTCTGATTTTTTGTGTAAGTAAAATCGACTTTAATAAGTAAAAAATAAAACTTTTGGAGTCGGTGCCAGCCAAGGCAAGAAAAATATAAATATAGTTGATAGAAGTGCAATGAAGAATTGGTAAAAAACAAGAATTAATAAAAATCATTATATGATCACGTAAAACTTGGATTTAATTCACATGGGTTTGTCACACCCAACTTATGCTCCCTGTTTCAAATTTCAACCTAACGCTCGCCGGGTTAATGTCCCCATTGCTGAGCCACCGGCCTTCCTCAGACCATATCCAGGGGGCTAACCGCCATCTCTTAGCGCATTATTATTTCAATCATACCAATGCTATTTATAATAAGATTATTTCCCGACAAAATGTTGTGCCTCAAAGTGTGAATTGTATCAAAATTTGTCAACTTCAATTTGTTCGGTGGCAGGAACAATGATTATAGAAGTGTATAGTATATGTAACTGAGATTGTTGTCTTTAGAAACTGACATTACTTATACAATGAATATATTATTAGTACCAGTAGCTGACCCCCGACAAGGTGGACCGACGATCTGGTGAAGGTCGCGGGAAGCCGCTGGATGCGGACTGCGCAGGACCGATCGTTGTGGAGATCCTTTGGGGAGGCCTATACCCAGCAGTGGGTGTCATGTGGCTGAGACGACGAACAGTAGCTGCCTAGTTAAATCCGCCATTACAAAATATCATCGAGTGTAGATAAGCACGTTTTTTTTAGGTATATATAGTTTCATATATATCGCAATGGACAGAAATAACAAAATTTTAATTTGAAGAGTACTGAAAACATTACGCAAGCAAAACGTCCCTAGGGCATGATGGATCCTAAAAGATAAGATAAGACAGTAGGCCCCCAGGATCCACTGCTTCACCACTTGTGTTTCGAAGCACGGAAGAGCCCAAGATATGAAATTTTTATCACCTTTCAGCGACCGATAGCAGGCCAAGCGCGCGATCCACCGCACCATCGAGCTACTCACATTTAAATTTATCATTTTAGTATAGATTTCATATTGAACGCAAACATATAAATCACAGTACAATAACAATCATCACGATGATTAAATATTTCTCAAAACAAACTGGTGACTTTCCAGAGACAATAAATACCGTCTCAGACCTTATACAGTATTGTTGGATCTGTCCAAAGTGCCTAAGCCACAAATGCGCTTGGAATCAGATGGCTGATTGCAATTACCTTTGTGAATATCTGATAGGGTTGCAACTGTTGCCTGGAATCCCTATGCAACATCTGACAACTGCCTTATTTGTTGGCTATTCAGCTTATAACAACTTAGGTGTTGAGCTAGTCAAAGATCTAATTCAGTTGCGTAAAAATAAAATGGTTATTTACTGTTGCAACCCAGAATCAATATCCCATCCTTACTTCCTTCCCCTCATGGAAGCGCTCATGGCCGCGCTTGACAAACTGATCACATTCGATCATGTTTGTTAAGCAAAGTTCGGCCCGGTCAGGTGTCGGATGGGAGACCGTAAAGTGGCATTAGAACTGAGCGCTTCCGTGCTTCGGAGGGCACGTTAAACCGTTGGTCCCGGTTGTTGTCATTTGAATACAGTAGTTAAGCCAAGTCAGAGTTGATAAACTGACACCAGAGGTGGCCACTAATCCTCACTGGATATAAAGAAGAAGAATTCCTTCCCCATAGATTTCCGAACGCATCTTATGCCTGCTGTCCACTGTCATGTGAATGTCACATCACTTTGGCATTACACATTCAAACCGAGAGATCGAACGGGCGCGCGCCCCTTGTGTGTTTTAAAGTTAAAAATCTTCAAGTAGCTTTCCAGTAAGTCATTTTTTTATTTCTAGCGTTGATTTCATGAAACCTCACGCCTGAAGTAGCGCCGTCAGTAAACTAATTCAGGGACAAATCCTAAATCCTGGCGGGATAAAGAAGATGGAACCTCCATCACTTACTTGAGAAGATTTTTACTTGAGGTTAAAAATACTTTGATACTGAAATACTAAACATACCTACGAGTAAGTATAATTATGGACGTAAGAAAGCACTTTTGTTACCATTACCATTTTTTTACATCATACTTGATGGTGCCGTATAGTGACGGCCTAAGAATATAAGTGTCACCACTCCCTTACATTACATGCCTGGGATGTCGTAATAGTCGACTCAGAGGCTCGACGCATTGAACACCTGTGCGAGAGAAGGAAAACTTGAAACAAACCCTCTACCAACCCGTCTGGCCAGCGTGGTAGCAGTAGGCTAGTAGGGAGGCCTATGTCCAGCAGTGGACGTCCACAGGCTGATGATGATGACATCATACTTTCTCGAGACTGAGATAATTTTGATTCAAAACTGTCTTTATGAGTGAAAAATTCGTCATAATCTTTGTTTCTATACCCCTGAACTATTAAAGGCAAGAAATAATATAGTAGGTTCGTGTAAATGTAAACTGTTTAGCTTAATGTATCAATCGAAATCTTTAGTTTGGAGTTTTTATTTTATTCATGACGGGGAGACTCTTAGCCTTCATCATACCTGATGTTAAGTATTGATAAGGCTGAAGATGGAAGCGAGCCCCTCCCGGAATCCTCAACTACTGAGGAACTGGCTATCTTATCTCTTACTGCCGGAACACAACAATGCTGAAAAATTGTTGTTATGGCGTCAAACTTGATAAGATCAACAAGACTCACAACCAGTCCTACCATACCACCAACCAAACCGAATACAATATGTACCCCCCGCTGGGAATCGAACCCAGGACCTCTTGGTCTGATACAGGTGGTTGTTACTGCTAGACCACAGAGGCGTTAGATAACAATTATTTGATCACCCATCCCATAAGTGACCGAAACGAAAGTTGCTTAACCTGTTTAAAGTAACTAATTATGATTAACGTATTTTATTAATGCAGGCATATTTTTTTATATAATTAAGAGTGTTTGCCCACTTAAATATTAATAGAAATAATTTTCTTGATGTTAAATTACGTATAGGTTATAATATTTTGTACCACTACATGACGTACCAATTTAAGATAAATAATACAGAAGATTAATATTTATTCAGTACTTTTATTGTTACAAGAATATATTATTAATTTCCTTGTAAAAAGGGGTTTGTAATTATGAAAATTCCTAAATTAGATATTCAGAACCAAGATATAATTCAACAATGTTCTTTCTACCAAACAGTGTTGAAATTTCATAAAAATCTTATTTTTAATCTGCATCTTCAATATTCCAATTACAAACACGGTATAATTACTGCAATACCGAATAATTACTAGAGCGCAGCGAGATTTAAAAATAAAAAAGACTGCTATTCTGTCGGATAGAGGCGTCGAATAACAAGTGGAAAAACAACATGCATTGTAAATAATAGTGTTAAAAAACAGTGCGCATTGCTTAATCACATATTTAGATTTTCATATTTTGTGTGAAATGGTTTGGTTTGATGCATATTTGATTTGTTGTTCCTGCATTTTTAATGATCGTTTTGAGGTTCACGTTTTAAGTTGGTTTAAATCAATAAATTAATAGTACAACGAGCGCAAATTTATTCATAAATTGAAACATTTCTTTAGGAGACAATTGGATAAGTAATTTCTTTTGAATGAGTCCCTTTTTGTAGTATGTTATAAAATAATATGTCACGTGTCACAAAGAAAATAAAAATAAAATAATCTTTTGTTCCCTTTACAAACATTTAAAATCTTGATCATAGTTATGTAAAAGATCAAACTATCTCGTTCATAGCCATTTATCAGAAACTAACCTACATCTGATATTATGATTTACCAATAATTATAAATAAAATGTATTATATAGACAAATATATAGATCTGAGAGCTGGTGCCTATCTTGCCCAGCGGCCGAGTCTTTGTATTCAGCGCGGTAACAGCGCCAGTGTTCTCGGTACTATGCCACGCGGCTGCAAGTTGGACGGCGTGTTTTGTTATAGTATGGGATTATTATGTATAAAGGTTTTTTGTTTTTTCCAGTAATTTATTATGACAACACACATGTGTGGGTATCTTCTCAACGTTAAGCTTTATAATTCAGGTTTCTGTAGTCATTAGCAATTCTAAACATGTCACTGCTGAACTTCAGTTAACCAAACATGAAGACTACTGAACTAACATTGAAACACAACATCATTAATGGTGTAAAACATATAGAATGTTAATTTACTTTAAACCAGAACCTAAAAACTATGTTGTAGAACTCATAATTAAAAAACAACGTTTTGAATGGAAGCAACCCTGAAATCGCGAATAGAAATCAGCTGCTTTATATATTATAGCAGAGTTGAAGCAAAACTTTGCAGCTTACTATTTTTAACCGACTTCAAAAAAAGAAGGAGGTTATCAATTCGTCGCGTTTATATTTTTTTTTTGTGTATGTTAATTACTCGAGAACGCCTGACCCGACCGTAATGAATCAAACGTTATAATATCGAATTTGAATCCAAGTTGATCACATTAAATTTTGAAATCGGTTCCGTTGTTTGAAATCTTTAAAAAAAACTGTCGTTTTTTCGGTCCTGCGGTTTGACACAAACGGTTTGATTCAAACTAGTAGTTGCGTACACTTCTAGTTTGAGTCAAAACGAAGTGCGGGAGTTATTCTAACTTAAAAAATTGTGAAATAAAAAACATAAAAAAAACTTAAAAATCAAAAAGTAATAAATAAACCTTTTGGAGTCAGTGCCTTAAATTACAAAATAGAATGTGCAAAATGGAAATAAGAGTATATTTAACAATACAATGTTATGATAATGTTGTGATAAAATACCCACGACCTTTAGAAATCCGAGATCCATTTGGAGAGCATTGGACCGGATTTCCAAAGGTCGTGGGTTCGATTCCCATCTTGGAATTCACTTGTGGCCGAGTTACTTTTTTCTATTTATAATTTATCATAAATACAATGTTAATTTTGGTTTTATCTTTATAATTTGAAATTTCCGTCAGTTTACATTATACAATATATTTCCAGCAGTAGAATTTGAATCAGGTCTGATTAAGTTAACTTCTTGAATAACTTCATCATAATCAAAGTATGCCAACAATCCTTCTTTGGGTCCTTTGATGAAATAAAAATGTTAATTTGTTGCTCAGCGAGGTGAACAATTACCCTTTTCAGAAGTTGCCGTGACATTTGTCATTTTAATTAAGAAAGGCGACGCGTACGCCTGTTGCACAGTACATTTTAAGATAAAGCAGTAAGTATTCCAGGTTAAAGACCCAAGCTATGAAAATTTAGACTTTTAAGAAGACTCCAAACCAGCTATACTCAACCTGCGGCCCGCGGGGGCTTTTTGATTTGCCCGCACCTGGAAGTTACAACTAGTTGTTTTATTTCGCACCCATCGAAGAACGGGTAATTGAACGGGAAATACGGGAATGTAAGCGCTATCCAAGATGTTAGAAAAAAAAGTTTGTTACTTATAGAAAATTCATGGCATTTAGAAAAAACAACTATTTTAGAGTTGGCTTCAGTTTTAAATTCAGTTTAAAATTAGTTTCGATGAATTCATCGATTTTAAAGCTGAAGAGTTTGTTTGTTTGAACACGCTAATCTCAGGAACTACTAGGCCGATTTAGAAAATTCTTAGACCATTAGAAAATACATTTCTCCCGAGAGACATAGGCTATATTTTATCTAGATATTCCCACGGGAACGGGAACCACGCGGGTAAACACGCGAGGATCCGCTAGTAGTCCATATAACGTCAAGACCAAGACTAGTAGTTCACTGTGTTGTCACCAATCTCGTACTATCAGGGCCCTAGGAATGTAAAAATTGACAACCCTACGCTTCAATCTAAAAAGCTAATGTGAGGTACTGCTTTCGCTATTATAAGTATTAACTGTGTCCATTATCCCGATTCGCCTCGAAATTAACGTTGCCATTTTGACGATAGTATTCAAAAGACTCTTAATTCCAGCGCCGGCTGACCACCGTCGGGTTTTAATCAACGTGAGATAAATAACATTATTGTTATATGATTGAGCGTTCAACTGTTATCGGGATTGGATTGCCAATAAAATGAGCTGAAGCAATTAAGAAAAAAGGGCAAGCGTGATCCGATTCTTAATCGGAAAAGTCAATACGATGTTATTTTACAGCAATTTTCTACTACTTTAACTCTAAAGTATACAATTAGTCTACAGAGATAAAATATGCGCGTTTTTGGATAGAGTATACCAATAATGTTGATAGATCATTTATTTTAAGACTAGCGGCCGCTCGTGGTTTCACCATCGTGGTACCTGTTCCCGTAGGAATATCGGGATAAAAAGTATCCTATGTTCATAACCAGGCTATCTACTATCTGTGTACCAAAGTTCATTGAATACCGTTCAGTATTCAGCTGTGTAGTGTCGCCTTAGGATAGCACTACCCCCTCTCATACCGCGGGTGTCGTAAAAGGCGACTAAAGGACTCAGCCTTTAGGAGATGGGCAGCAGCGTCTCCTACAAACTTGGCCATACTGCGATCGCCAACCCGCCTGCCAAGCGTGGCGATTATGGCAAACCCTCCTATTGGGGGAGGCCTATACCCAGCAGTGGGTGTTAGGTAGCTGAGACGACGACGACGACCGTTCAGTAAGTTCACCAAGTCTCGGTAGCTCAGCGGTTAATGCATTGGACCGGATTTCCAAAGGTCGCGGGTTCGATTCCCATCTGAGAATTCACTTGTGGCCGAGTTAATTTTTTCCAATATTTTTCTATTTAAAATTTACCATAAGTATAAAAATAGCATTGAAAAATGCAAAAATTACAAAATCCTCCTTTCCTCTATTTACTCGTAGCGACAGATGCCGACACACGAACTACCGATTGGACCCATTATAAAACTACTAGTGTTATATTTACTTTAACCGCCTCTGTGGTCTAGTGGTAACAACCACCGGTATCAGACCCAGACGTCCCGGGTTCGATTCCCAGTGGGGGTACATATTGTATTCGGTTTGGGTGGTGGTTGAACTGATTCTAAGTCCTAGCTAGCTACCACTATCTTATGTAAGTCTGATGCCATAATCACAATGTTTTCAGCAGTGTTGTGTGCAGTTAGAGATAAGATAACCAGTTCCTCAATGATTGAGGATTCCGGGGGCTCCACCATCAGTTTTATAATTACATAACATCAGGTTGATGAAGGTAATACGTTATCTTTGTAATTGTTTCTATAATTGTGTTTCTGGGATAAATAAAGAACTTATCATTATTATTATTATTATGTTTTCACATTCCAACGATGATACTAGCTTAAACCACCCACGTTACCTGGCTTCCATTATATTTATTTTCAATATAAACCTTTCCACGTAGTTTTTATAAAAGGGGTTTTCGCTGTTGATAAAGCTTAGAAGTTTCGTTTTACGATAATACAACAGGAGCTTACTTCGCGCGAAGTACACTTGTTTAATCTTTGGGATATTGTGTGGGTAATACAGAATACAGAAAACTTCGGACTGGCTGGATAGCTTGTTATTATTTGTAAGAACTACTGCTTCTTCTGTAAGACAAGATACAATTATCAAGAACCTTGTTCTTTTCTTTATCACCTTTCCACGGATAACTAACGATTTGAGATTATCTCGTACGACTATTACGTACAGTCGAACGTCGTCGTTACGAACTTCTCGATCGACCGTAGTCTTTTTAGGGAGTGTTATTTAAAAAAAAAAGAAATAAAAAATAAAAAAACAGACTTAAAAAAGTAAAATATAAAAATGAAAACCAAATAATAAAACCTCATAATTACAACAGAAACCGTCTTCAAAATATACTTTTTGGAGTCGGTGCCAATTAGAACGAAAAAACTGAACGTAGCATTGCTGGCACCGACTCCAAAAAGTATATTTTGAAGACGGTTTCTGTTGTATTTATGGGATTTTATTATTTGGTATTTTTAGGGTTTCATTTTTATATTTTACTTTTTTAAGTCGGATTTTAAATTTTTTAAATCTTTTTTTTTATGTATAGATAAGCTCAGTACTTTTTACCATGTGCATCGTGAAGAGCATAATTGCTTAGGAATCGTATCGCACTCGTGATATACTTAGTATTTAATAGTTCCGATAACCATGTGTGATCTTCATCATCCGTTCCACTCCACCAAATGGTGCTTTATGGAAGCAACTGCACGAGTTACGTAAGAAAACACCGAAATTGATGTAGGTGTGCCTATAACATTTGAAGAGTTCCCTGGATTTCTCCAGGATCCCATCATCAGACCCTATCTTGACGACAATAGGACCAACTAGAAAGTACACCTTTTCAATAAAAAAAAGAATCATTCAAATGGTTCATAAATGACTGAGTATTGAGGTTCTTAGTATTTAATAGTTCCGATGACCACGTGTGGTCTTCATCATCCTTGCCACTCCACCAAATGGTGCTTTATGAAATCAAATGCAAGAGTTTCTTAAAAAAAGCACCGAAATCAAAGAAGGTGTGCCAGACATTTGAAGAGTTTCCTGGATTTCTCCGGATCCCATCATCAGATCCTGTCTTGACGACAATGGGACCAACTTGAAAGTATACCCTTTATAAAAAAAAGAATTATTTAAATCGGTTCATAAATGGTAAATGGTAACAAAGATTAAAAAAAAAACATACGCATGAATTGGTAACTCCCTCATTTTTTTTAAGTCGTTTAAAAAGTAACAGATTTATTGAAATCATATAAGTTACAAATAATTGAACAAACATAGGTATTTCAACTGAATAACAAAATGTTCTTTAACCATTTTATTTTTCGAAAAAAAACGTTTAAAAAAAAAGCTCGCGACAAAACCGCGATTAAAATCAACGTTTGAGACTTGGTTTTTGGCAACTTTATCTACAGGCACATGCGAATATTGTTTACAAAACACTCTTTAAGAAATAAACCTTATATATAAATGAAGTCCCTTTTAGGGGTCGTGCGTTCCAAACGTGACCCACTTAGAAAGACAAAAGACCCTTATATCTGTCCCAAGAACAATGTAGTCAACAAATACTACGTGGTCAGCGATAGTGACAATCTTGTTTGGCGTTTCCTCCTTCAAATAAAACAAGGAAACTTTAACAATATCCTGCCATTGTGATAGAAAAAAACGGAACCCTTATAGGATCACTTCGTTGTCCGTCCGTCCGTCCGTCTGTCAAGACCGTTTTTCTCAGGAACGCGTGGAGGTATCAAACTGAAATTCATGTGTAATACTCAGGTCTACTGTCCTTTAGAGCTGTGAAAAAATCAAACTTCTAAGCCAAAGCAATCAAAAGATACAGCCGTTTATGCCGCAAATTTCCGCAAATTTTCGAAACTCGCACGAGAATCAAAACCTACAGGGTACTTCCCGTGAACCTAGAAACTTGAAATTTGGTACGAAGTAACGTCTTATAGTGCAGATAAAGGAAAAATTGCGAAAACCGTAAATTTTTTGTAACATCATATAATAAAAAATATCTTTGAAAATTTTAAAGTTACTTATATACCTACAGGTTTGTACGAAAAAGCTTTGATTGTTTGTTTGTTTGCAAAGAATGAACTCAAAAACTACTGAACGGATTTGGATGAAATTTGGTACACTGATAGTAGATAACCTGGTTATGAACATAAGATACTTTTTATCCCGATATGTCCCACGGGAACGGGAACCACGCGGGTGAAACCGCGAGCGGCCGCCAGTGTCTCATAACTTGAGGTCTGGGTAGTTAATCAAAAATCTCAGCAGATTTTTTTTTATGAGCTACGGGGAAACTCTTAGCCTTCATCATACCTGATGTTAAGTATTGATAAGGCTGAAGATGGAGGCGAGCCTCTCCCGGAATCCTCAACCACTGAGGAACTGGCTATCTAATCTTTAACTGCCGTAACACAACAATGCTGAAAACATTGTTGTTATGGCGTCAGACTTAGATTAGGCGATGGTAGCTAGCCAGGCGGACTTACAACAAGTCCTACCACCAACCAAACCGAATACAATATGTACCCCCGCTGGGAATCGTACCCGGGACCCCTGGGTCTGATACCGGTGGTTGTACCACTAGACCACAGAGGCGGTTAAGATACTAAGTAGCGAAGCTCTGAACTTAGTCAGTATGTTTTTTTTTTTTTCAAAACGTCTGTCCATACAAACCACGTAGAAGACATGTCTGACAAGACAAATATTTGTATTATTTGTTTATTTGTCTAGGTCTGGGTGTTTATTTAAAATGTACATTATGTACTAGGTATTTCCAAAAAAAATATAAGCACATAAGTATTTAGCCGTTATTTTGTATGATACCTTATGTCCTTAACACAAGTTCTTGTCAAAGTTCATGGAATCCCAAAATGTTATTCCATTCCCTACAGTTTGACTGGTTATACCGCATTCTGAAAAAATCTTAGGCTTTTATTATTATAAATAGAAAAGTAAATACATAAATAATTGCATACAAACACATCAATTATCTAGCCCACGTTAAGTTTCATTAAAAACTTGTGTTATGGTTACTAGATAACGGATAAACTTACTTACATACGTTTTCTTTTTTTGTAAATACATTTATAATATACATATTAAACACCCAGACCAAGACAAATATTTTTCTTGTCTGGGGATTGAACCCGGGACCTCTGACGCAGAAGGCAGGCTTAGTACCCCTGCGCCAAACAGGTCGTCAATAATACAAGTACTTATTGAAAAAAGGAATCATATCTATCTTTTCTTACCGCTGGTCGTGTTATAATATAATAAATCATTTCAGCCACCGTTTATCCTGTGTTTTCATAAAAGGCTAGTCATGATATACGAGATATCCAAGTCATTGCTCATACAGTTATCTTAGCTATGTCAATAAGCTGTTAGGAGTTTTCCACGGCTGATACAGACAAGCAATAGGGATCGTCTCTGGAGGGTGTGGCTACTGAACTAGCGATTGAGTGAGAGTAATGTGAGGAATTTATCCCAATTAGTAAAAACAAACGCAATTCTGTTGCCTTAACTAAGTATAGTATACATTATAATTATTACTTAACTACTTACTTTTCCCATGTGATGAACGTCATTATGAAATCGAGGAAAGATAAATAAATACTTGTCCGTAATGTCTAGTATTGCTTCATAATTTGTTCCATCCGAAACGTTTGACTATTCTAAACACTTATTGTTTATTTAGATTTTATTTTCAGATTAATAAAAATAACTGTAGCTAAGTATTTGAAACTATAGTCATTTACTTAAAAATAAAACCATCAAGTCTTTTAGTTCTTTATATTATATGTTACAAAAGTTAGATTGTAGGCAGAGAGAGATACACAGAGAGAGATATTATTTAGAAAAAAAAACAAGTCCACATTTTTAAATTTAACCTATATTTTCAAATAAAGTTAGATAAACAATTGACAGACACCAACAAAAAAATCTGAAATCGCTCACTCTATGACCCACGAACACACTCCCGTCGCCGGCAGAGGGAAATTCAATCAACACCTCGGGAGGGGCGCCATCGCCCCTTTCTGCGAACAAACAACCTGTTACGTGCCCTATTTATGTGCCACTTCTAGCATGTTAAAATCTTCATTAGTATTGTTTTAAGGGTTCCGTACCTCAAAAGGAAAATACGGAACCCCTAAAGGATCACTTCGTTGTCCGTCCGTCTGTCAAGACCGTTTTTCTCCGGAACGCGTGTAGGTATCAAACTGAAATTTATATGTAATACTCAGGTCTACTGTCCCTTGGAGCTGTGAAAAAATCAAACTTCTAAGCGAAGGCAATCAAAAGATACAGCCGTTTATGCCGCAAATTTTCGAAATTCGCACGTGAATCAAAACCTACAGGGTACTTCCCGTGAACTTAGAATCTTGAAAATTGGTACGACGAGTAACGTCTTATAGTACAAATAAAGGAAAAATTGCGAAAACCGTAAATTTTTAGTTACTTAAATCATATAATAAAAAAAAAATTGAAAATTTTTAATTTCATTTTGCAATAAAAATACTATAACTATGACTCGATTGTCGTGATGGGTGAAATTTTACTTATATCCTTACAGGTTTGTTTGGAACCCTCGGTGCGCGAGTCCGACTCGCACTTGGCCGGTTTTTTTTATCTAAGGACCAGTTTCACATCGATCTTCAGATAAGTTATGGATAGCTTCGTCGTCTCAGCCACATGACACCCACTGCTGGGTATATGCCCAAGGATCTCACGATGATCGGTCCTGCGCCGCCCGCATTCAGCGTCTTCTCGCGACCGCGCCTCGGATCGTCGGACCACCTTGTCGGGGGCCTACCCACGGAACCTCGTCCGGTGCGCGGTCGCCATTCCAGGACCTTTCCGCCCCAACGGTCATTAGTTTTTCTCGCTTTGTATCCCGTCCACTGCTACTTCAGCTCAGCAATCCTTCAAGCGATGTCGGTTACTTTAGTTTTACGGATCTCCCTATTTCTGATTCGATCACGTAGGGAAACGCCGAGCATAGTCTTCGTATAGTATAGATAGTTCATAAATTGATATACTTTTCATTATATTGATAATTTGACGGTTGTATCAAATTATCTACCTGATAGCTTTAATTTTAAGTAGGTACTTTTTGAGCATTGTGAACCGCCTCTAAGGTCTAGTGGCAAGCTCAATCTTCAGATCCAGAAGAACCGGGTTCAATTCTTAGTGGGGTCACCGGCAGAGGGAAATTCAATCAACACCACGTAAGGGGCGCCTTCGCCTCTTCCTAAAGAACGACCTGTTCCTACTCATAATTTTCCCATAATTGTACCCACTCCCCTTTGTCCTCTTCGTTATTATTTTTCTAACCAAGTTTGCCTGAAGAAGATTGCTACTTAGCAATAAGGCCGCCTTTTATATGCTTTCTGTCTGTTTTTGTTATTTCGTTATTGTTTGTCTTCGTGTGCAATAAAGTGTTTTTATTATTATTATTTATTATTAAACCCTACGTTTACTACATACCGTTCCTAAACAATAAAAGTCACGATTAACAAGAGTTGTGCCATGCGCTTTTAAAGTAAGTACTTTTATATGCCATTGTTAAAACATTCAAATTGTTCCTTTTTACTGGTTTTACAGATTTTAAGCCATTATTGGTACGAGTCCTTTCAGGAATAATTAATTAAAGGAATATCTTCCTCGACTTAACGAAACCTCATTGAAAACCTCTTCAAAATACTCCTCAAAATCGGTATTCTAAATCATAACTCCGTAAGGACCTGGAGGAGCCAAAGAGTAGGTACGTAGCTACTCCGTGTTAGGCCTAGCGCACACTACCATTTTTACCCACGACGAGGTTGAGTGGAGTGTAAAAAGTTTTGGAGGAACGACTTAGAATATGGGGGTAAGTCCTATTCGGAATAGGTCATTTTCGGAACGAGTCGTTTTAAGAATAAGTAATTGCACGAATTAGTCCTTTTAGTACTGTGTGTCTATTTCCGGAATAGGGCAGCTGCATTGCTAACACCTATGAGTTATTTAATAAACTAAAGAGCCTTGAACATAGAGGGAAGGTTGCTGGTCTATCAGTATTCTGTAGGTTACATTTCGGGGAGTGTGCAGCGGAATTGCACAGCCTCATTCCACCATCCCCATTTTTTCATCGGACAACCAGACGTACAAATAGGCGCCACAATTATATGGTTGATATACCCAAGTGTCGCACTAAGCGTTTTGACTCGACATTCATCATCCGCACCGCTAAAGAGTGGAACTCCTTGCCTCAGTCTGTGTTTCCTGACACTTACAATTTGGGGGTCTTCAAGGCACGAGTGAATAGGTATCTTCTAGGCAAGCGCGTTACATCCTAGATCGCATCTTCGCTTTCCATCAGGCAAGATAGCGGTCAAGCGCTTTACCTATCTAATAAAAAATAAAAAAAAACCTTCGGCACCGGTGCCAGATCCAGAGTTCCCGGGTTCAATTCTAAGTGGGGGAGATACATAACTAATGTATTCAGTTTGGTTCGCGGTTAGACTTGTTCTAAGTCTGGCTAGGTACCCTGCTATTTCAAGTAGCACAAGTTGAAGTTTCTGAACAAACTTTTTCATTCAAAACTCGTTTTACCTCGTACTGCGGCAAAAACAAAATGGCGGCACATGCAGGATTAAAAGTTTTGATGAGATGACATTGAAGGCATTAGGGGGCTTACCACGCGCCGCGTTACAACGAAACTGAAAATGTTGTTTTTTTGAAGTGAAAACTTCTTTAGCGGCGTTGTGCACATCAGTTTTAAATTTTTGGGATGGGTAAAAAATTTATGATTTTGTATTTTTTGTATTTTTCAATGTTATTTTTATACTTATGGTAAACTTTAAATAGAAAAATATTGGAAAAAATTAACTCGGCCACAAGTGAATGGTGCATTGGACCAGATTTCCAAAGGTCGCGGGTTCGTTTCCCGTCTGAGAATTCACTTGTGGCCGAGTTAATTTTTTCCAATATTTTTCTATTTAAAGTTTACCATGGGTAAAAAAAATTAAAAGTCGCGTCGGGACACGTGACCTGATCGAAAGTTCGTAAGACGGGGGGAGAGTAGACCGCCGGCGCGGCGTAGGAGAGGAAGTAATATCCCTCTCTCTTTCTACCGCGCGGCGAAAATGTATGCCTGCTCCTGCAGTTATTTTAAGCAGTTTTCACTTCTGCCGGCACTCCCGGTTTGCAATTTTTTTACAAGGGAATGCTTTATAATTATCTATGTTTAGAGTATCTTTTGGCTTTACCCGTTCAGGCTAATTAGTTAGTAATATTAATGAATAATGATAAATTTTCTTACTTTCAAACTTTTATCTAGTCTTAGGTAAGTTTTGTAAAGAATGTGTGTTATGGATACGAGATATAACGTAAACATACTTAGGTACACATTTTTTTCAATATAAGCATTAACAATCACCAAGACAAATGGAATAATATTGAATATCGGAACGGAATGCTGCATTCGATATCGACCTCAGCCATTTTTAATGTCCCCACTTCTGGGGTCCTGGAATTCCTTATGGGTGGATAAGGAGAATGGCCACGACCCACCACGCGGGCCCAATGCGGATTGGTGGTTTTTGGAGACTGCAAATGCAGCCGGGACCAACGGCTTAACGTGCCTTCGGTATAGTAATTTATTGGTCACCCATCCCGTGACCGACCATTGCGAAAGTTGCTTAACCTCAACAATCGCAGGCCGAGCGCGCGAACCTCTGTGCCACGGGTTCCTTCATGTATTAGATATGGAGAAATTTACTGTGTTTTACGAACCCCACTCACGACCAAGAGAGAGAACTCACTTGTGGCCGAGTTTATTTTTTCCAATATTTTTCTATTTAAATTTTATCACAAACATAAAAATAGCGTTGAAAAATGCAAAAAATCAAAAATCCAATTTTTGCTGTTGTATCTTAATCGATCGTTAAACACCTGAAAAGATGTTTTTTTCCTGGAAGGATATTCCTAGCATTGATGTGACAACGCTGGCCTACAGCGTATTAAAAATATAAAAGTATTGGAGAATTTCGGCTGTGGTCCGCAATTCTCGGTAGCTCAGAGCATTGGACCGAATTTCCAAAGGTCGTGGGTTCGAGTCCCATCTGAGAATTCACTTGTGGCCGAGTTGATATTTTCCAATATTTTTCCATTTAAAACTTATCACAAACAAGAGAAAGAAGTCAGGCCCCAGTTGTGGAGACCACTTTCAAAATTGTTGATGATGGTAATATCTTTCGTGGCCAGACTAAACTTCCCGTAAGTTCCCGTCAAGGTTCCCGTGTACAAATAACTAGATTGACATAAAGTACAAACAACTATCAAACTAATTACTTGGACAAGTATTAATCATACCCGCAGTAACGCAGTCTACGGGGAAGTTCCCAAACTTTATGTACTCAGTTAAATCTAACCCGGGTTTATTGTGATCGCTCCACAAAGGATTAAGCTTCAGGAAATTTGCATACCTATTGCATAAATATTTAATAAGTTTGTTACGTTCGAAAACTGGTAAAAAGGTTTTAAGTTGATTATTTATCTACGAGTATGATAAATTTTAAATAGAAAAATATTGGAAAATATCAACTTGGCCACAAGAGAATTTTCAGATGGGACTCGAACCCACGACCTTTGGAAATCCGGTCCAATACTCTCTTGTGACTGAGAATTCACTTGTGGCCGAGTTGATTATTTGCAATATTTTTCTCTTTATTATGTATCATAAGTATATAATAGGATTGAAAAAATGCAAAAATAAAAAAATCTTAAATAATTATTATGACGTAAGTTGTTTTAGTAGAGATTGCAGATTAAATTTATTACAGCGACTTTTAATTCGTCACTTGCTAGCATAGCAGGATACCGGTGTCTAGAGAGCAATGGAATATCTATCGTGTCTCATAATCCAGGGTCTGGATCGTCGTCTCAGCCATATAACACCCACTGCTGGGTATAGGCCTCCACCAAAAGGGGGGGTTTGCCATAATCGCCACGCTTGGCAGGCGGGTTGGCGATCGCAGTATGGCCAAGTATGTAGGAGACGCTGCTGCCCGTCTCCTGAAGGCAGAGTCTTTTAGTCGCCTTTTACGACACCCACGGGATGAGAGGGGGTAGTGCTATTCTAAGCCGACACTACACAGCTGGGTACTACAGGGTCTGGATCATCCTACGTTTTTTAATAAAATGAAAGACCGGTGTCGATCTCGTTCTATTTGATGGTTAATAGGGCACCATAACCCATTGCCAATAATATTAGTATTTATCGAAATGTCCGAACGAAAAGTACTTCCTACGGACTGACCCAGTACGGCCAGTGTTTAATTAGACCCATTTTCAAAGCAGCAGTAGAATAGAATAGAATAGAATAGAATTTATTGATTTGTAGAAACATGTGTGGTACAGTTCTTAAAAATATAATTATGGTAATGGTATCAACATGTCTTACCATTGTAGGCGTACAAATTTAGAATGGCGAGTTTAATTAAATGTCATTTATAATTTTATTAGAAATGCATGCAACACAAAAATCTATATAGGGAAGTAGTCCATTATTTAATTGTAATCACTAATATAGAATACATTGTTGATGAAAAATTATAAAAAAACTAAATGTCAATAAATCTTAACTAAATAATAAATAACAATATCAGTAGCACATTAAAACATCATAAAATTTTATCATTCAGAAATTCTTTTACATTATAATAACATTTATTAATGAGAAATGCATTCAATTTACTTTTGAAAATATTAATATTATTACATTCTTTTAAAGATTTCGGGATTTTATTAAAAAGTTTAGAGCCCATACAATAAACACTATTTTGTAGAAGAGCAGTTTTAGAAGCTTGTGCTCGTAGTTTGTGTTTATCTCGTCTATTGCGGACAACCGTGTCAGAGAGTCTGGGAAACAAGTGTGGGTTACATTTCACAAACATGATAACTTCAAAAATATATAGGGACGGAAGTGAAAGAATGTTATATTTTACGAAATATGGTTTGCAACTGTCAGTAACTTCAAGTCTAAACATTGACCTGATGCATCTTTTTTGCATTTTAAAAGCAATGTCCCGATTAGTAGAGTTTCCCCAGAAGATTATGCCGAATCTCAATGTTCAGAACAACAGTTTTTTTCAGTACACAGTCGTCCTGTAAAGGGACTTATGTAACGACGTTTTTAATAACGATGGTAATCCATCGTTATTATCTAATCGACATTTGGTGAAATAAGCTCTCAAAGTCTCTCAATCAGATTCGATAAAGATCTACAATATGGCTAGCGGTCTCAAAATACTGATTTCAGAGCCGTGGGGAGTCGTAAAATGTGTAAAACTTCAGTTTCGGCAGCTTACCCGACCGACACTAATTAACCGGCACTGGGGACGTCACTCCCGGGGGAATGCCCGCAACTTCGCTAGGGCTGCCTCTGGGGTCTGATAGGCGATTGCGTAAAGTGATCGTATTCATTTGACAATTCATATTTTATGACATTAATGTCAAATTTCTACAAATTACAGCCGATGGGATTCGATGTGAACTGTCAAATGAATACAAATTGCACCCTAATTAGGTCAAACGCAGAATGGAATGTAGAGAGGAGTTTGGAAAGAAACGGTCATATGGTGTATATCTACAGTCCTTTCAAAAAGCTATTGTTTGGATTACTTTATGATAGAAAAAAACAGAATATACTAAGTAGTTTATTACTTTATTGTGCCAACCCTCCTGAAGCAATTGAAACTCTGTCAAAGTTTTATTAATTCTGTGATTGTTATCGAATAAATACTTTTTTATTAGATTACTTTGCTTTGCGATTTTTTGTTTGTGCGAGGTATTTTTTATGTAAGTAATAATTCAGTGAAATAAGGGTATGGCTATATTTTCTCTGCCCAAACTAGACCAGACACTTAAATTGACGAATAATCATGTTATAACTTTTTAATTTTTCATTTTACAATGCTATTTTCATGTGATACATATTAAACATGAAAATATACTAGAAAAAAGCCTCATGTCTTATATCACCCTGACGGGATTCTAATCCGCATCCTTGGGAATCCGGCCCAATGCACTAACCAATTATGCTACAGAGACCTATGAAAACACGTCGAATTTTTCTAGTATATTCACCTTTCTACGGTGTTGGCCACCGTCGTTTCATCAATGAGAGAAATATTCTCGCATTCGAAAGAAACCTTTTAACTAATGTTTGACTATCGATTATAAAGATGAAACAGCCGTCCAATTAAAACTTTTATTTATGGGGGGGTTTATAAATAAAAACTTCGGGGGTACAAGGGGGTACAAAAACGTCGGGAAACCCAATAAAAAACCCCTAAAATAACAGCAAACCCAAACGGACTTAAGTCCAAAACCAAGAAACGTTACCAACCAACATTAAGAAATCTGCAGAATATAAATCACAAGCTCGCCGGCGGCGGTCTGTCATGAAAATGAAATATTATATATTGATTTGTTTGCCATTTTCTACCTACATTCTTCTACCTGACGGATGAGTTAACCTTCTTGACCGATAAAACAAGGGTAAAAAATAGCGTTTCCTAAACGTGCGTTAAGTTAAACTTACGGCAGACCAATTAGTGAAATAAAAACATTTTATAAAAAAAAATCAAACCGACTTCAAAAAGTAAAAAATAAAACTTTTGAAGTCGGTGCCAGCCAAAGCATTCTACATTGCACTTCTATTTACTATATTTTTTTTGGCCTTAGCTAACTAGCACTCCAAAAGTTTTATTTTTTACTTTTTGAAGTCGGTTTGATTTTTTTTTTATAAAATGATTTTATTTCAGATTTTTTTGTTACATTATGTGCCGTTACTTACACTAAAAATCAGCCCATACACAACAATGATGTCATCTGGGTATACGACTACTTGCCAAAAGGTGATTGATATTTTTCAGGATTATGAAAAAACTACTAGCCAGATCTTCGTAAAAATTATATGGGACCACACATAAACCATTTTCTTCCAGATAAAAAAGAATTTAAAAAATCTGTTAACAACTGGCGAAGTTATGGTGGAACATACATAAAAAAAAAAAAAAAAAACAGTCGACTTGAGAACCTCCTCCTTTTTTTGAAGTCGGTTAAAAATGCATTCGTATTCTTCTACAGTTAATTGAATTGGAAAAGGGACGATAAAGGGACGGATTATGTGAACGGACACTGAAGGAACGATTCAACGTCAAAAAGGACGAAAATCGTCCCTTTTAGGACGATCTGGCAACGCTGGAAGGCTTGCGTGTTATGGATACTAGGGTAATGGATAGAACTACATATAATTACCTATACATATATAAGTATTTATGTGTAGAAATATATATAAACGTCCGTGACTCAGGTACAAATGCTCGTATTCATCATACAGACATTTGCCCCTACCGGGATTCGAACCCGGGACGTCAGAGTAAGCGACACGGTGTACGTACCACTCTACCACGGCGGTCGTCAAATAATGATAGTATTAAAGTTGGTTCAAATAAATAAATCACAGTCAAAACATAAACAGTTGTTTCACTCCGATATGACCAGGGGGCCAATTGTCTAATTTTAAAATCTATCGCAATCCCTTTCAATTCGTCATTTGAAAGATATTTACATACTTCAGACCGTCACTATTTGACATTTGATAGGGATTGTGACCGGGACTCGTTTTGAAAGGTATTGAATGAACGAAATTGAACTGTCTAAGCAAACTGACACTCGAAAATATATTTCAAATGTATGGAAAAGTGTCAAATGAAGTGTAATTTAAAACGTTCCGAAGGGATTGCGATTAGGCAATAGTGTTGACATTTATCAATCTTACTGAAAAAATATTTTTGCAAAAAAACAGGCAGCTTTAGTAAGACTGCGAAAAGAATCGCTGGCTATTATGAAATAAGAACGCTGATTGGCTGATCAGACCATCCAAAACAATATCTTCTCTGATTGGTTGACGACTTGACGTTTCGAATGTCAATCGATTCTCTCACGTGTAGTAAACTTTCTGTGAACCAATCAGGGGCCGTACTGCGCAAGTGGCGTCGGCATCGAAATCGGCTTCATTTGACAGATGGATGTGACACATTGCTGCTACTTTTTGACACAAATGAAACTTACCAAAAACCAAAAGCAATATGTCACACCCATCTGTCAAATGAAGTCGATGTCGATGTCGATGACACTTGCGCGGTACGGCCCCAGAGTAAGAGTTAACAAGACAGAAAAAATTAAACCAATCAGAGTTAAGAATATCCAATGTTACTAAAGCAACCCGTATTTTTGCAAAAACCCTATCTTTTTTCAGTAAGATTGAGAAAAGTTAACACCATTGTCAATTTATCCGTGCTTTTGCAATAACCCTATGATTTTTGCGAAAATTCTATTTATCAAATCATCCTACGACATATGCAGTGCAAAGACTGTAAAGACTTTGCCAGAATGCCCTACCAACTGCGATGCCGGCTGCAGTCGTTAAAACACACAAAGCAATTGGTTCTCGTATTGGGACATGGCCGAAGCTTCTTAAATCCATCCATAGTTTATATGTGAAGGAAGACCTGTAAATGACTTCTTGTTGTTATTTCTAGTGCTATTTATGTTAAAGCCAGTTGTTGGTCTTCCTTAAGATTAAATAAATTAATAAAATTAATAAATTGGAAGGCCAGTTACCCCATCAGTGGAGATATTAAAATGGCTGACGATAAAAACAAGGCACAAAATATGTATACACATAAATATACTTCTAAGCCGAGTCGATTTTTTCTAGTAAAATTTATCAGATATTATGGTGTTTTTGTAAAAAAAAAGTCTGCCTTGATCAAAACATTGTTGTGTTTGCGAGCTTTTCTTAAGGTAACGGCTTTGATACAGTTTGGGATTGATGTTTAGTAAAGGAATCTTCACTTTATGATGTTTAATTTATCATTTTTAATATTGTGCAGCTTCGAGAAAGAAATTTCTCGTCGGATCAGACTCATATTCTTCTTGTGAGAGAAAAGAATCCACGACCTCTACGCAGAAAGCAGGTATCTCGACCTCTGCGTCAAACAGTTCGTTAAAACTATTAAGAAATGAATGACCCAAGTATTTTCATCAACCCTATTTGAAATATGGTTAGAACGATTACCCAAGTTGAACACTGAGCCTAGAGGCATTATCACTGTGCCACACGTTAATTTTGCACTGACATGACTAGCATGCAGCATGTCGCGTGACATGACTAATTACATGTCACGCGTGCTCTGACTATCGCATGGAACATGCTTTGCTTAAGGCTCATGCGATGGCTTTTGTCATGTGACAAGTCGCATATAGATTGGCGTTATGCAGACAAATGCAGTAGGTATACTGCTGTTAAATGGAATGTAAGAGTATGTGCATTTATTGTATAACTTAAAGGGAGGGTGTTTTAAGAGTGGGCCCGATTCTGCTGGGGCCCAATACTGCTAATGCTTAGTCACAATGGTATTCCAGTGGTGTTTCAATGGTAGTGCTGTTTTACACAGTTCTTGTTACAACAGTGTAAATAAACACTACTATTGAAACACCACTGAGAGACGATTTTGATAAAAAATAGCAGAATTGACCCCCTGATGTGTAGTCCTCATCATATTTCAATTGTGTTTCAAATGTAGTACCATTTCGTAAGTACTTTGTTAATACAATATGTATATGTTATTACCAGATTTGTAACATCTTTAATCGTCCTATAGTTTTAAAACGAAAAGTACTTAGTTCACTTTCTACCCGACTGCGGCAGAAGGAGGGTTATGTTTTTTGAGAGTATGTATGTATGTATAATTTTTTGGCACGCTCTGTGGCCTGAACGGCTGGATGGATTTTAGCTTGAGAGGTGTCGTTAGATTTGTATTTACTGTGAGAATGACACTGGGAATATCAAAATAAACAAAAAAAAATGGCGGATTATTGGCGCCAAATTCAATTGATTGGCACGATCTGCAGCCTGAACTTAACGGCTCTATGGGTATCAAATTAAAGGGCTGGTTTGTAGGATTCCAAAAAGGTATATCAAGACCAATAAATAACTATATAAATAACTATACAAAAATTATTTGTGACAATCAGTATGAATTCAATTCAATTCAATTCAATTTTATTTTATTTGCAAAAACATGTGGTATAACAAAGATCTTAAAATTAAGAAGTACCGTAACATGTCTACGTAAGTGGCGTGCAAATGTTTAATTAATTAAAATATAAAAAAAATATGTCCAAGGTATTTGAAATTACGAAAATTTACAGATGTCATAAAATAATACAATGTCAAAAAAATAATAATAACAAACAACAAAAACTATCATAAAATCAAATTCATAAATCAAGAATGATTCAACTCTTATTATATTATATTTTATGCCTCCGAATTATTCATGATTGTCACAAAATATTTGTATATATGATCTTGTTTCCATATTTTCAGTTGGCTTGTTTTGTGAAGCAGGCGAATTTATTTAGTTATATTTATTTATATATTTTTCCGTTTAGCAGCTATCCCATGGTACAAGTGTAAAGTCTGACATACCGTTGACTGCCCTTCAGACAAGAGTAATGAAACGCTTCAGCTTTATTTTTATAAGTTTACATATAAGATAATATATGTCTCTCGTCTTCTCAGCTATATGACACCCACTGCTGGGTATAGGCCTCCCATAAAAGGGGGGTTTGCCATAATCGCCACGCTTGGCAGGCGGGTTGGCGATCGCAGTATGGCCAAGTTTGTAGGAGACGCTGCTGCCCGTCTCCTGAAGGCTGAGTCCCTTAGTCGCCTTTTACAACACCCACGGGATGCGAGGGGGTAGTGCTATTCTAAGCCGACACTACACTACAATATATGTAAACATTACCAAATTAATATAGACCTGCAAACAACTCGTATTAAGCTAATAAAGTCTGTAATATTCATTGTTGTCATAAAAATAAAGTGGACTCTACCTCATTGTAATAAAATACAAATATTGTTTACGGGAGCAATGTAAGATTTTCCCTTTTACGAAATATTGCTCTGAATATCAAATAGAGATTCCGTTGAGAATTAAAGGGTAGATCTCATAATATATTTATTGCCGACTGGCCCCGTAACTAAGCTGATTATAACCGGTCTGATACTATGTAATATTTATTTAAATACAAATACTATAAGCCCCTATGCCATAAGTCCCTTGCGGGTAGGGTTACCATTTAGGAATTTGAAAAGTCCTGACAAAAAGCCAGACAGTTCAAAAAAAGTCCGGACATTTTAGTCACTATAAAGTAACATATGCTCGCTCGGGCGGGGAGGGAGGGAGGTTGTGTGCTGTTTTGTTTTAAGATGAGTGGGAAGTTAATAAATACTGATTTGATTACTTATGTAAGTTTTATTACTCATATTCCAGTTAAACCCAAAAAATCCGGACAAATTAAAAGCTGGTCCAACCCAACCCTAAACATTTTCTCTAATTTGATCGAGAAATAGTAACCTATGTCTTCCCGTTCTGCAGCATGAAGGATGAATCGGCTCGGACCCGGCACGGTGTACAGTGAGTCATCCCATTTATTATGAGTATCAGTACTTCAAATTCATATTCAATTTGCAATTCAGTATTGGTTTCGTTCGCTCTAAGTAAGATTGTGCTCCAGTACAAAGGCACCGTACAAAACTAAAAGAGTCTGAAATTGTTCACAATGAGTTTTGCTGAATAAACGATAACGATTCGGCTGTAACGGATAAAGTTTATCAATCAGCCCGAAACGTCGCTGCATACCGAACCAACCCTAATTGAAAACCACAGGATATCATTTGTTTGAACTTTTCTTTGTGATTATCATTAAATTAATGAAATAAACTAATATCAGATAATATCATGTAGGTATCTTATCATATACTGAGATAAGTTGCTGTTGCATTTATGTTATGATATCGAATCAATAAAGGTATCCTAAATAGAAAAATATTGGAAAAAATTAACTCGGCCACAAGTGAATTCTCAGACTGGAATCGAACCAGCGACCTTTGGAAATCCGGTCCAATGCTCTAACCGCTGAGCTACCGAGACTTATTATATAATATTTTTGCTATTTTTATAAGTATAAAAATAGCATTGAAAAATGCAAAAATTACAAAATCATAAAAAAAAAAAAAGGTATCCTAATTATGACTTATGTAATAAATGTGAAAGTTTGGATGTTTGTTATTCAATCACGCAGGAGCGGCTGAACGTTAGCTTACAGTCTTTATATTTTATCTTTATCACGCGGGTGACAACGAGGTCGGCCAAGACTAGTACTTATAGTTATAAAACACCCTGTCTGGGTGTTTTATATCCTTTCAACGAATGAAGTAATTAAGTTTTGGTATACACATCGGCCTTTGGAAATAGACAATCGGCTAATTTCGGCTTCGTAGAGCATTATCTCTGTCGCACGAAATACAAACAGTCCGGTATCTATTAGGAGCTGTTAAAACAATTATAATTTGCTTCTTTTGATAATTCTTTTTATTCTTTGTATAAAATACAAAATCGAAGATCGATGTGCAATATTTATCGCCGGGTACTGTACTTACTTACTTACTAAGATGATGGCGCAGTGAGTCTTGGCCTCCGATAATAAGAGACGCCATTTGGGTCTGTCGTGTACAAGCTTCTTCCAATCTAGCTTCCAACACACAAGTCGCGCAAGACCCGTAGACAAAGTAACATCGTTATGTAGCGAAACGATAATTCGATACGTTATTGTCTATTTGCGCCAATTAACTTGCGGTAAGACCACGTGATTAAGCGCGGTCTATGCCATACATACATACTTGTCGAACTTCGTTATCGTTTTTGAATTGTTACTTTGGCTAAGGGCCCTGGTCCTTCCAGCGGTATCTCGGCCGCCCGACAGGACGTCGATAGTTTATATGACCAGAATAGGCCCCGCTTTATAGTTTTTAATTTTGGAATACCTGGTAAAAATATATATCCACACGGAAAAAGTAGTTATCGTCATAAATATTTGACTATTGTTTTAATAATCGATGCACAACTAATGAAAATTTGATGATCACAGGCTGATAAAGGGGTAATTGGCATGACGTAATCATGAACGAACACTATACAACAGTTTCCGACATTATATCATTAATCAAGTTAATTTGGACCTTATGGTCCGGAAACAGCTCCACGTGCCGCCCAGCTGTGTAGCGATAATGAGGGTAGTAATATCAGATTTATGAGAACTTATTCTACCGTTAGTTATATGTCTGAGGAATGATATTACAATCTAAATCTATATTGATATTGTCAAAGTTGGTCTGTCAAAACCGACAAACAACCTTTGATCAATTTTGCTTTAAGAAAATAGATTAGACTATGAGATAGGGTAAAGGACTTTTTATATCTGACGGAGTATCATCGTAACTGATTTCAAGTAATGATACCTTAAACCTTTCAACCGCCTCTGCGGTCTAGTGGTACAACCACCGGTATCAGACCCAGGGGTCCCGGGTTCGATTCCCAGCGGGAGTACATATTGTATTCGGTTTGGTTGGTGGTAGGACTTGTTGTATTTCCGCCTGGCTAGCTACCACCATCTTATCTAAGTCTGACGCCATAACAACAATGTTTTCAGCATTGTTGTGTTCCGGCAGTTAAAGATTAGATAGCCAGTTCCGGGAGAGGTTCGCTTCCATCTTCAGCCTAAGGCTAAGGCTAAGAGTTACCAGTCACTCTATCTTACCTCTCAGCCGGATCAACGCTCAATACGCAAAATAACAACGCTCAAAACCCTGGATTAGGTAAGATGGCAGCAGCTAGCCTTATGAAACAGTTCTACCACCTACCAAACCGAATAAAATAATTCTCTATACTCTGGATCTAATACCGGTAGGTGTTTCTGCTTGACCACAGAGGCGGTAAATGTGGTATAAAAAAAGACGACTTTTTGTCGTGAAAATTCTAAACATCCCCTAAGAAAAGTAAGTTACTAAAACCATTTTATCAGATGTTAAATTTAGGTTTAACTGAGCAGTTTCCACCGCCATAAACCCGAGATAAAAACGCTGGTTTAGTGGCCACAAAATCCACGTATCACTTGCCGATAGAACATTAATCGAAGCCCGATTTCTAGTGTAGTCGAAAAACAGAATTTAGTCGACGTAAAACAGGACCAAATAGGAATTCTGGTTATAACTTTTTTATTTTGCATTTCATAATCGCTCTGACGGGATTACGGGGACATGTAACAAGTTGCTGTTTTCTAGTATATTTTCTTGATATTTTATCATAGGAATTCTGGTGAATAAATAGACGAATACTTCACTACATGTTATGATATAAGTAGGGTAGGTGCACCAGTGAATGAACAGAGGTGAGTTTTTTCAATAAAATAAGAAAAGTAAAGATTTCTACCGAACGCGACATTTTTGAAGTGATAACTTTTTTAGCGGCGTTGTAAAAATCAGAGTTTGAAATTTTTGGGATGGGTAAAAAATGTTAAATTCGCGTCAGGACACGTGACCTGATCGAACATTCGTAAGACGGAGGGAGAGTAAACCCGAAACCGCCGGCGCCGGCGCAGCGTAGGAGAGGAAGTAGTATCCCCCTCTCTTTCTACCGCGCGGCGAAAATGAATGCCTGCTCCTGCTGTTTCGTTTAAGCGGTTTTCACTTCTGCCAGCACTCCCAGAGTGCAAACCCCTTTTTTTCTAAATGGTGTTTGTATTATGTAAAATGGTCTAACAAACTTTTCTTAGTGACCTGTAGTGACTGTGTGATGTGTATGCGTTCTGTTGTTATCTGTGTTTGTACGTGTATGAGCCAGAATTAAGGACTCGGGTAAGGCAGTGCATGTTGAAATCAGCATCGTTCACGTTACTCGAGTGCCTTTGAAAAGAATTGTGCATAATAAGACAGAACAATGATGATTATAATCAATAGAACTCAATTTTATGTGATTTATAAAAAAATACTTAAAAAAAAGGTGTTCGATTACTGGACCATGAAAGTCAATGAACGGGTGTTCATTCACTGGTTAGATCAGTTATTTTTACGAACCCAATGAATGAACTATGGTATATTTCATACTGTTTGCTATGTTCATTTACTGGTTATTTGAAACCAATAAATGTACATATATACTGTAAATATATTTTGTGATATTTACAATACCAACTTTTTCTAGTTGCTGCAATAAAAGCTTCAGACTGCAATAATTGTGATTTATATCTCTTAGATTAGTTACCACTAAACGTTCATTCACTGGAATTCAAAATGTTCATTTACTAGATTTTGAAGTTCACTAGGTTTTAGGGGATTTCGCATAAAATGTCGATTATCTTAATAATTTTATCATATTATATTATGTATGTATTTACAAAAAAAAGTTCGATCCGTTTTAAGTTTTCATAACACAAGTTCTTCATGAAACTTAACGGGGGCTAAATAACTGGTGTGATTGTATGAAATTTATTATTATTATTAATAACTACGACTCGCGTCGTCAGAGAGTTGGCAGTAGGAAATGGTAAATTATATGCAAGAAACTTTGATTGAAATCTGAATGAAAGTTATGTGAGCATAATAAAAGTTGATTTTTGAAAGGGATGAACGAAAAGCTGGTAGATATACGAGTAAGTATAAACGTTAGAAATGGAAATAGAGCTTATTAACTTTATAGGCCTAAGCCACTAAAACAATGTTGATGAATTTTGGCATAGAGATAGATTAAACCTTGGAGAAAAAATTAGCCTACTTTTGTCGCGAAAATTATAATAATAACCTAGTACTAGGGCGGTTACCGTTATAGCCGTAACAGCATCCTCGGTTGACAAACCTTTACGAAAGCCGAACTGGGCACCTGATAAAATATTGAACTTGTTAAAATATTGTCTTAATCTATTATTAATGAGTTTTTCCAAAACTTTACCAAGAGCCGGCAGCACAGATATTGGCCGAAAGTTGTTAACATCGCTTACGTCGCCCCCCTTGTACACTGGCGTAATAATAGCCTGTTTAAGGAGACTAGGGAATGTACCAATTTGGAAACATAGATTAGGTAAGTGTGTCAAAATTGGGACAATTAAATCAATTTATAATTTTTTTTTTTTGCATTTTCAATGCCATCTTTTATTTATAGATAATATACTCCAGAAAAAGAACAACGGGACTCCCAAGCTGTTGTTCTGGCGGGACTTGGACGTCGAGTTGATTTTTTCTAGTTTTATTTTTCAATAAAAAATAGAGAACTTAGTATAATCAATACGTACATCATATGTTTTGGCGCGCACTGTTCATTGAAATAAAACAACTTTTACGGATATCAAACGCGCTATATTTCCACGAACTAAGTTGTAATTGTCCGTATATTTAGGTTTTTTAGGGGTTTTTTGATTTTCCCGACGTTTCGGCACCTTTCAGCTGCCGTGGTCACGGGATGACTGTGATCCCGTCACCCCGTGACCACGACAACTTAGTTCGTGGAAATATAGCGCGTTTGATATCCGTAAAAGTTGTTTTATTTCAATTAGTATAATCAAGTTCTGTTTTATGTAAAGACATAGTTTAAAAACTAAATTATGGCAACCTCTCATTAAGTTCTAAATTATTGAAAAATTATTGAATATTAACGGGACCTGAAAGTAACAGATTACACGGGCAACGTACTTAATGCAAAACAAATTAACTTTGGTACCCAAACATCTAACAATCAAAAATGTCCATAATCAGTAGGTATAGTTACAAATAAAAACTTATACTAACAAACTCACATTTTCATCATTATTTCAAAAGCCAGATACAGAACAATTCTTGTTAGGTGAACAGCAGCAATTATCCGAACTAAGCCAGCACTGAAACCTGAGATATCGAGCTCAAAATTGACGTCATTAAGACGAATGTGGCCATTGCAAGCGGGAATTTGGATCATAAAACTAGAGGGATAAGGTTGTATGAAACACCGCTATAAGGCGCTATACGACTGAAGCGAGATAGTAATGAGAAAAAGACGGGCGAGGGAGCGAGACCAATTTTGAAGATAAGGCGAAAAAACCATGAAATCACTTCGTAGTAAATAACTATAGTGATTATAGAGAAAATTAAATAACACGATGCTAAATATTATTCGTGTCCACTAAATAATAGTTATTTGTTATGCAAGGCTGGAAAGTTGGTTATTTAGCGGCGAGTTACCTCTATTGAAAGCTGAGCAAGTGAAGGATTCTAGGATTGAACCACGAGCGTAGATAGTGGTTCAAAGATTGAATCCTGAGCGAAGCTAGGATTTCAAAGGTACAAGACGCTAAAAACTTTTCTGCCGACTGCAACACACAATTTTTCACCTCACAACAGCGAGGAACATTTTATGGTTGTTTCCGCGGTCAACTTCCGGTAAAAAATTCCTTAAATATAAAGTTTAATCTAAATATACCTTATTCTCGTTGTTTTAATGATATAAAAAACTAAAATAATGAAAAAGGGAGTATTATAGTTAATTCAAAGTTAATTAAAATAGGAATATATTGTTACTTATTAATAAGAATAAAAACGATTCCGTAAATGTTGACACTGACATATGGTACAAGACAAAGACAATTTAAAGATAAAGATTTATGTCACGTTCCGAAATCCAATCATAGGTTGTGAAATCTCATGATAAAACTAAAACGGAGTATTATAATTAATTTAAAGCTATTTAAAATAAGAATAAAATGTAACAAAAAGTCAATTGTGCGATTCGGAACGCATTATGACATATTTTTAGTTAAATTAAAAAAGTACTTTGCCGCGCATGGCCGCAAAAAGCGATTTTCTACGCTTAAACTGATTGACAAAACCTCCCTTTCAGAGCGTGTGAGGTGAAAACCAATTTCTAATAGTATGTAACCCCATTTGAGAATAATTTTGAAACATCGTATTTTAGGGGTCTTTTCGAAAAGAAAAAGTGTCAAGGCAAAATCATAAAATCGTGTTTCTGAAACTTTACAAATCTAGACAATGGTATGAAAGTTTTAAAACATAAAGTAGGAACGTACTATGTCCGTATAGCATCTTAAACAGTATTCCACCCGCGACTTGGTCCGCGTGATCTATATACTTAATTCAGGTTCGCAAAATTTGTGACGACTCGATAGGGACTTTGGCGCGTAGTACGCGGCCGAGTAAGGTATCAAATTAAAGGTACTCGAGTCTATTTGTTCCGAAAACTATAAAATATACGAGTAAGTATAAACGTTAGAAATGGAAATAGAGCTTATTAACTTTATAGGCCTAAGCCACTAAAACAATGTTGATGAATTTTGGCATAGAGATAGATTAAACCTTGGAGAAAAAATTAGCCTACTTTTGTCGCGAAAATTATAATAATAACCTAGTACTAGGGCGGTTACAACCCTAGACTCGGGTTCGTCGATCGACGAAAAATTCACTTTTAATGACACTTTTTAATTGCAGTTTGTGATCATCACGTTTAACATTTTGTATATTTTATAGTTTTCGGAACAAATAGACTCGAGTACCTTTAATTTGATACCTTACTCGGCCGCGTACTACGCGCCAAAGTCCCTATCGAGTCGTCACAAATTTTGCGAACCTGAATTAAGTATATAGATCACGCGGACCAAGTCGCGGGTGGAATACTGTTTAAGATGCTATACGGACATAGTACGTTCCTACTTTATGTTTTAAAACTTTCATACCATTGTCTAGATTTGTAAAGTTTCAGAAACACGATTTTATGATTTTGCCTTGACACTTTTTCTTTTCGAAAAGACCCCTAAAATACGATGTTTCAAAATTATTCTCAAATGGGGTTACATACTATTAGAAATTGGTTTTCACCTCACACGCTCTGAAAGGGAGGTTTTGTCAATCAGTTTAAGCGTAGAAAATCGCTTTTTGCGGCCATGCGCGGCAAAGTACTTTTTTAATTTAACTAAAAATATGTCATAATGCGTTCCGAATCGCACAATTGACTTTTTGTTACATTTTATTCTTATTTTAAATAGCTTTAAATTAATTATAATACTCCGTTTTAGTTTTATCATGAGATTTCACAACCTATGATTGGATTTCGGAACGTGACATAAATCTTTATCTTTAAATTGTCTTTGTCTTGTACCATATGTCAGTGTCAACATTTACGGAATCGTTTTTATTCTTATTAATAAGTAACAATATATTCCTATTTTAATTAACTTTGAATTAACTATAATACTCCCTTTTTCATTATTTTAGTTTTTTATATCATTAAAACAACGAGAATAAGGTATATTTAGATTAAACTTTATATTTAAGGAATTTTTTACCGGAAGTTGACCGCGGAAACAACCATAAAATGTTCCTCGCTGTTGTGAGGTGAAAAATTGTGTGTTGCAGTCGGCAGAAAAGTTTTTAGCGTCTTGTACCTTTGAAATCCTAGCTTCGCTCAGGATTCAATCTTTGAACCACTATCTACGCTCGTGGTTCAATCCTAGAATCCTTCACTTGCTCAGCTTTCAATAGAGGTAACTCGCCGCTAAATAACCAACTTTCCAGCCTTGCATAACAAATAACTATTATTTAGTGGACACGAATAATATTTAGCATCGTGTTATTTAATTTTCTCTATAATCACTATAGTTATTTACTACGAAGTGATTTCATGGTTTTTTCGCCTTATCTTCAAAATTGGTCTCGCTCCCTCGCCCGTCTTTTTCTCATTACTATCTCGCTTCAGTCGTATAGCGCCTTATAGCGGTGTTTCATACAACCTTATCCCTCTAGTTTTATGATCCAAATTCCCGCTTGCAATGGCCACATTCGTCTTAATGACGTCAATTTTGAGCTCGATATCTCAGGTTTCAGTGCTGGCTTAGTTCGGATAATTGCTGCTGTTCACCTAACAAGAATTGTTCTGTATCTGGCTTTTGAAATAATGATGAAAATGTGAGTTTGTTAGTATAAGTTTTTATTTGTAACTATACCTACTGATTATGGACATTTTTGATTGTTAGATGTTTGGGTACCAAAGTTAATTTGTTTTGCATTAAGTACGTTGCCCGTGTAATCTGTTACTTTCAGGTCCCGTTAATATTCAATAATTTTTCAATAATTTAGAACTTAATGAGAGGTTGCCATAATTTAGTTTTTAAACTATGTCTTTACATAAAACAGAACTTGATTATACTAATTGAAATAAAACAACTTTTACGGATATCAAACGCGCTATATTTCCACGAACTAAGTTGTCGTGGTCACGGGGTGACGGGATCACAGTCATCCCGTGACCACGGCAGCTGAAAGGTGCCGAAACGTCGGGAAAATCAAAAAACCCCTAAAAAACCTAAATATACGGACAATTACAACTTAGTTCGTGGAAATATAGCGCGTTTGATATCCGTAAAAGTTGTTTTATTTCAATGAACAGTGCGCGCCAAAACATATGATGTACGTATTGATTATACTAAGTTCTCTATTTTTTATTGAAAAATAAAACTAGAAAAAATCAACTCGACGTCCAAGTCCCGCCAGAACAACAGCTTGGGAGTCCCGTTGTTCTTTTTCTGGAGTATATTATCTATAAATAAAAGATGGCATTGAAAATGCAAAAAAAAAAAATTATAAATTGATTTAATTGTCCCAATTTTGACACACTTACCTAATCTATGTTTCCAAATTGGTACATTCCCTAGTCTCCTTAAACAGGCTATTATTACGCCAGTGTACAAGGGGGGCGACGTAAGCGATGTTAACAACTTTCGGCCAATATCTGTGCTGCCGGCTCTTGGTAAAGTTTTGGAAAAACTCATTAATAATAGATTAAGACAATATTTTAACAAGTTCAATATTTTATCAGGTGCCCAGTTCGGCTTTCGTAAAGGTTTGTCAACCGAGGATGCTGTTACGGCTATAACGTCATTGATTGTTTCTAAGGTGGATCAGGGTAAAAAGTGCCTCACAGTATTCCTCGACCTAAAAAAGGCATTTGACACCGTTTCCGTCCCCATCCTCCTACAACGGCTGGAAGCTAGTGGAATCAGAGGGAACTCACTCGCTCTCTTTGAAAGTTATCTTTCTGGAAGGACTCAACGCGTAAAAATTAGTGAGTATATAAGTGAGGAGGAACATGTAAGCTACGGAGTTCCACAGGGAAGCATCCTCGGCCCAACCTTGTTCCTAATTTATATTAATAGCTTGTGTAATCTCCCAATAGAAAACGGCCAAATATTTTGTTATGCTGATGATACAGCCATTGTTTTTGCTGGTGTCTCTTGGGATGAAGTACATAATTCCGCAGAAAAGGGTCTAAGGCAAATAGCACAATGGCTTCATCTTAGCCTCCTCTCCTTAAATGTAACAAAGTCTAATTACATGTGTTTCTCAATAGACAAAAGGACACAACCACCGAACAACTTCACATTAAGAATACATACTTGTGACTCCCAAACATCTAATTGCAACTGTCCTTCTTTAAACAAAGTCGGTAGTACCAAGTATCTAGGTATTATGGTTGACGAAAGGCTATCTTGGCACTCACATATAGACCTAATTATAAGTAGAGTCCGTAAATTCATTTGGATTTATAAATCATTACGACACGTAGTTACCAAAGAACTTATAAATAAAATATACATCGCACTAACGCAGTCAATTTTAAGCTACTGTATACCAGTTTGGGGTGGATCTACAAAAACAAAAATATTAGAGCTAGAAAGGGCTCAAAGACTATTATTAAAGATTATGCACTTTAAGCCTCGTCGATTTTCGACAGAAGGTTTGTACCGATATGCTGAATTACTCACTGTCCGAAAATTATATATTTTAAACGTAGTACTTAAGGTTCACCGATCGACTGGTTTTAACAATGCGCTAAATAAGAAAAGGAAAAATAATGTAATACCAATAAGACACACGAAAACAGTTTTTGCTAGTAGACAGTATGATGGACAATCAGCACGTATATATAATATTGTTAATAAAAAACTAAGTGTGTATCCATTAAAAACCTATGATTGTAAAAGCATACTTCAGGCTTGGTTAAAACAATTATCTTATAGTGAAACTGAATGCCTTTTAGAGGTTAAATCATGAATGTCATAATAAATTAATATAATAAAAGATTAATTAATCACTAAGTACTGACACATTCATACACTCATACATACACACACACACACACACACACACACACACACACACACATCATACACTCACACATGCATGCACTATATTTTTTTTTTTTTGTAATTAACTTATTATTACCCTAAAAGTTACCCTTAAAAACTCAATTGTTTGTATCTATTAAGTTTTAGGAAGAGCGGACACTCCTGACACAAGTGTTTTTAAAATACTTAAAAGGAGTGTTCCAATATCTTGTGTTCAATGTTGATTGAGGAACTGGAATAAACATATTTTTATTTTATTTTTTATTTTTTTTTATTTTTATTATAAATAAAGTCTTTTCGTTACAACTACAATGGTGCTATTAAAAATGTGTTTTAAAAAAGTTTTTTCTACATAAATCATAATTAAAGATACTTTAAGGGAAGGGACCTTTGCTTGCTACAGAGTAAACTGAAAATAAATCACCTCTCCCGAGAGGTTGAGTAAGGGGATCTTCTGCACTTATGGGATAACCCGGGGAAGGCGGGATTTCCTTTAAAATTGCACGCTCGACCTAAAGCTGCTTTAAGAAATTACGTAATTTTTATATGCTTTGTTTATAAACGGTTCCTCTAGTACTGATATACCCGATGATACGGTCAAGAAGAACAGCAGATCAGCAGGTTTTAAAAAGCTGTCAAATTTCTTTAATTGAATTTGATCTTCAATAGAATATATGCCGTGAATTCGGAATTGTCTGATGACATGTCAATGTGACATTTTGTATAAGGCGTAGTTGCCACAGAACAGAGAAAGTCTTTTCTCGGGCCTTTACTCTATTGTTTGTATGACATATCTAAATGTTTCAAGTTTTTGACCACCTCTGTGGTCTAGTGGTACAACCACCGGTATCAGACCCAGGGGTCCCGGGTTCGATTCCTAGCGGGGGTACATATTGTATTCGGTTTGGTTGGTGGTAGGACTTGTTGTATGTAAGTCCATCTGGCTAGCTACCACCATCTTACCTAAGCCTGACGCCATAACAACAATGTTTTCAGGATTGTAACATTTTTTACCCAACCCAAAAAATTTAAACTCTGTTATGCACAACGCCGCTAAAGAAGTTTTCACTTCAATAATTTATTTCAGGGAAGTTGTGCCCTTAATGTTAGTAACAATGTATATTATCTTTAATTATATGGTAGTAAATTATCTGTTATTTATTATAAATATAATTCTTATAGGACAGCTGAGTTTCCTTCAAGAGATGGACGCGTGTCCAGTTTTGCATAATAGCACTGTTATAGCAATAGTTATGTAAATATTTCGCAAAATCACAGCTCGATGTTTGCAAACGACTAAGAAGTATTAAAACGTGAAACGCACATGATAATACTGAGTAGAAAACGAAAAATATGTCGCGTAATTCCGCAAGAAAAAATGCAGATGCAGCCCAGTGACACACCTTGCACCTTCACCGACTACTCTACACGTGTTTCGCCCACACACGGAGCATCCTCAGGAGTTGTTAGACCGTGCCAATCTCAGCACCGAGTGACATATTTTTCGTTTTCTACTAAGATATGGATTTCCGCCAAGTAACGCCTGATTCTATCAAATACTGATAATACTGAATTATGATTGTTTGATCATATGAGTGGCGCGCGGGTTCGGCCCACTTACGACTTCTAACCTCTTTCTTGTGATCTGTGGGAGTTGCCATTGACTGTCTGTACATCATTACTCAGGTCTACTGAGCCAGCGGTCGTAGGTTCGATTCGTGTTAGGATGCTATTTTCCAGATTTAAGCCCTAAAATTATATTTCTCAAAGTCTGATCAACGATGTATGTATGTGATGTTGTCTGACGGTTATTTTTTATATTTTTTTCACAGCTTTATTCAACATAAAAAAGCCTTGTAAAAATTCTAATATTGTGTAAAACCAAAACATATTTTTAAGAACGATTAATTCATATTCATATTTGTGTTTTCTTTCCAGATATCGATAGTTCGGAACAAAAGGTGTCAATAATGCTGAACGGAGAAGAATCAGAATTATATTTTGTAAACTGCACTAGTACAAAAGTAAGTATTTCCTACTGCTTGATTTCAATTAATATACTAAATACACGAAAGTTGTTTATTTTTGCTGCACATCCAACAATAGAATTTAAATAGAATAATAGTGAATCGATAACTTACGGTTTTCATCAGTCCTACAGTCATCAAGCAGTCCTCTCCTTTCTTGTTATAGGATAAATTTTAAGTATGAAAATCGTACTAATTCATTCATACAATCATTTTGTTTTTGTTGTTTTTTCACGCTTAAACTACTTAACGGATTTGGGTTAAATTTGGCATAGAGATAGTAGATAGCCTGGATTTAAACATAAGGTATTACCTACCTGATATTCCCACGAGAACGGGAAGCACACGGGTGAAACCGCGAGTAGCCGCTAGTATACTATAAAAATCGACTTGAACGACGGACTCCCAGACGAGACTCGAACCCGCACCGTTGGGATGGCAGTCCAGTCCAATGCTCTCCCAAAAGTGCAGGTCCGAGTGTCGTGAATAATAATTACTCACTTGTTTAAAATTTTATTTATCGCAATCGCTTCGAAAATGCAAAAATAAAAAATCCTTACTAAATTGTAATTAAAAGATCAATACTCTTTCCACAGGAAGAAATAGAGCGTTCAGAACCTCCAGACGCGTTTGTAGTTATCTACTCAGTGGTGGATAAGGCGTCCTTCCAGAAGGCCGAGCAGGAGCTAGCCAGGCTTCTGGACTGCGACATGCTGCGCGCACGCCCCGCGCTGCTGGTTGCCAACAAGATAGACCTGGCCAGGAGTCGCGCTGTGTCCACGCAAGGTATATACAAGTATATATACAAGGCGTCTTTCGAGAAGGCCGAGCCGGAGCTGGCCAGCCTGCTGGTCACCTACAAGATAGACCTAGCCAGGAGCGCTGTATCCACGCAAGGTAAGTACATGTATATATAAGGACAAGGCATCTTTGTAGAAGACCGAGAGAAGGAGCAGGTCAAGCTGCTAGTCGCCAAGAAGATAGATGTGTCTACGCAAGGTATGTACTAGTACATGGACAAGGCGAGCTTCCAGTGATGGAGTGTGATATGCTACGCTGGTCGCCAACAAGATAGATACGGAAGGTATATATGGTTCACAATATATGGGCAAGGCATCTTTCCAGAAGGCCTACTAAGTTGTCTAGGCTGATGGACTGCGAACCGCCCCGTGCTCCTGCTCGCCAATAAGATAGACCTGTTTTCTCACCTGTGTAACATATACATTAGTATATCAATTTGTGCTGCAGTAGATCGTTTTATGAACAATGGAACAGAGGGCCTCAAACTAGGCAAAGCCCTGTATCTTGGGAAACCATTAAAGAAAACCGCCTCTGTGGTCTAGTGATACAACCACCGGTATCAGACCCAGGGATCCCGGGTTCGATTCCCAGCGGGGGTACATATTGTATTCGGTTTGGTTGGTGGTAGGACTTGTTGTAAGTCCGCCTGGATAGCTACAACCATCTTATCTAAGTCTGACGCCATAACAACAATGTTTTCAGCATTGTTGTGTACCGGCAGTTAGAGATAAGATAGCCAGTTCCTCAGTGGCTGAGGATTCCGGGAGAGGCTCGCTTCCATATTCAGCCTTATCAATACTTAACATCAGGTAAGTCTCCCCGTCGTTCATAAAAAAATAAAAATAAATTTGATCAGATCACTTTGATTAGATCATTTAGTTTTTACAATTGATACGTTCATTACCTATATATTTTTTCAGTATGTATTCAGAGAAAAGCTAAAAGCTCTCGGGAGACTGAGAGGAGGAGAACCATCTGCTGCTGTCTTGACGTCGCGCTTTTCGCTGATCCTGTATTTTTCCATATCCAACATCTTGATTTATTATTTTCAAGGAAACGCTTAACTTTTAATTAATCCTAATGTTAAGTATTGATAATGCTGAAGTTTGAAGCAATGCTGAAAACATTGTCGTCTTGACGTGTATGGACGTCAGACTTGCGCATAGTATTTACATTCGCAGTCTTCGCTGATCGTACATTTTTCCTATTCAACATGTTGCTTATATCACGAAAGTGAGATGTTGCCCTTATTAACTTATCGCTCGCTCATAACTTAGTGAGCGTGGACAAAAACGTCATCTTATTCCCACGTCGCCGTCGCGTCGTCGTCACGACCGCGGACCGTCTTCGTTACGGCCTATTATCTAGCAGATTGATTTCCCAAGCGAGCCGCTGATGACATGCGACTTAGCAAGAAATGTTCCGACTTCGATTTTAAGCCTCTTTAGGCTTAAAACGAAGACAGAATCCTCCTTAGGAAATTCCTCACACACACAGATTCCTCTTTAGGAAATAAGCTCAAGTTAAAATTTAAATTTCCCCTGGATTTTTATTCGCATTTACATTAATACCACCAGAAAGGTTCTGTCGAAAAGTTTTCCTTGGTTATAATGTTACCAGTTTTTGCCTATATAATCTGCTTTGTTGAATTATAAGATTTTAAGCTTAATTAAGCTTTAAATTAAAATTTCCTTGGATTTTTATATATATGTATGTTTACAATATAACTAAATTTTTCCAGTTTTAACTTAGGTAAGTAAGTACCTATTTCGATATTTTCGGTCAACGAAATGCTCTTTCTTCAATCCTGCTAATATTATAAATGTGAAAGTATGTCAGTTTTTTTGTTTGTTTGTAACTCCTTCAAGTCAAGCGAATTGCATCCAAATCCTACTGAACGGATTTGGAAGTAATTTGGTATGTTAGGACTTCAAGTAGTGGACTAACATACAGCTACTTTTCATCCCAAAATTCCCACTGGAACGGGAACCACGCGGGTGAAACTGCTGGCGACTACTAGTTTTTTTATACAATTAAAACGTATTTTCTTTTATTATTATAAAATGAAAAATGAACAATGGTACGAGCGAATACATCACAAATAATTTAATAATTATTACCCAAAAACAGAAAAGATGAGATTTACTTTAGCGGCCAAGATATCGCTGGGAGTAAATAAGCTCTATTTTTGCTCCCTAATTTACCTCCAAATTACTTTAACATAATTGGGTTGACGTCATTTTGTAGGTCCCAATAGAATTATGTTCAAAATCAAGGTTAGGCAATTTTCTTACGACGGAAATTACGGATCTATTAAAACTGAATCTTATTAGCAAACTATTAGCATTAAGTACCTAATATCTATCTATTAGAAATGAAAAGTAATGAATTGGTGTGCAATAAAAAAATTGGTTAGTACAAAGAAAACAGCCGATAAATCATTTGGCCAGCATACAAAGATTTTGTTAGAAATAATAAAAATCAGGCTGCAATTCTTGTTCTGTAAACAGTCATGATAATAGTCAGTAATTTACACATAAGTAGGCAGCATGTCTTAGTGATTGGCCCTGTTTGAAACCCTGTATATTCGTTCCCTATAATATCAACTAGTCTAAAGTTCTATTATTTGTGATTTCCCATCACAAAATATAGAACTTTAGACTAGTTGATAAAGTTCTATTATTTGCGATTTCCCATCACAAATAATAGAACTTTAGACTTGTTGATCAATAAACAAATATTTCATCTTACTTCATTTCATTTTATTTCATTTCATTTCATTTCTTTTCTTTTCTTTTCATTTCATTTAATTGGCCAGACTGCACACACGGGCGCGGGGCGGGCGCGGCGCGATTTACTCGAACATATGAAATCTTATTCGAGTGTCCACAGTGGGCACGCGGGCGCGGCGAGTAAGATTTCATATGATTAAATTGTCGCGCCGCGCCCGCCCCGCGCCCGCGTATGCAGTCTGGCCAATCACTATGCCAAAATTAAGTCGATTGGTTGCTTATTTTTTTGCATGTATAATATTATGTATATTTGGATGGATTGGACTTGGATTAAGAAGGATTAGGATTCCTACGGTCGATTACAATTACAAACTCCATCGATAAATCTATACCCAATATTATTACAAATCCGTAAGTAATTATTTGAAAACATCACGGCATGTGGGCTTTATTCCATTGGACGTCCTGTTTGGCGCAGGGGTACTAAGGTCCCGGGTTCAATCCGGACAAGACAAATATTTGTGTGCATGAACATGTCTATTTGTCTTAGTCTGAGTGTTTGATGTGTGTGTATATAATGTATGTATTTACAAAAAAAGTATCTAAGTATGTTGATCCTTTATGTAGTATCCATAACACATGTTCTTCGTGAAACTTAACGTGGGCTAGATACATGTCGCCCTGACGGGATTCGAACCCGCATCCTTGGGAGTCCGGCCCAATGCACTAACCAATTATGCTACAGAGACCTATGAGGAAACGTCGAATTTTTCTAGTATATTCACCGTTCTACGGTGTTGGCCACCGTCGCTTCATCAATGAGAGAAATATCCTCGCATTCGAAAGAAACATCTTTACAGATGTTTGACTATCGATTAAGATGAAACAGCCATCTAATTATAACTTTTTAATTTTGCATTTTATAATGATATTTTTATGTGATAAATATTAAACAAGAAAATATACTAGAAAAAAGCAACTAGTCTCATGTCGCCCTGACGGTATTCGAACCCGCATCCTTGGGAGTCCGGCCCAATGCACTAACCAATTATGCTACAGAGACCTATGAGGAAACGTCGAATTTTTCTAGTATATTCACCGTTCTACGGTGTTGGCCACCGTCGCTTCATCAATGAGAGAAATATCCTCGCATTCGAAAGAAACATCTTTACATATGTTTGACTATCGATTAAGATGAAACAGCCATCTAATTATAACTTTTTAATTTTGCATTTTACAATGTTATTTTTATGTGATAAATATTAAACAAGAAAATATACTAGAAAAAAGCAAGTAGTCTCATGTCGCCCTGACGGGATTCGAACCGAGGATATTTCTCTCATTGATGAAGCGACGGTGGCCAACACCGTAGAACGGTGAATATACTAGAAAAATTCGATGTTTCCTCATAGGTCTCTGTAGCATAATTGGTTAGTGCATTGGGCCGGACTCCCAAAATAATTCTAATAGGTGTTATTTAAATGTTTAGCAAAGTATTAAGTACTAACTATTTATATTGCTTGATTGCACACCGATCAAACAAACTGCTTATAGAAATGTTTTCTCTGCTGCCCAATTATATAATCTTGCTGCCCAAATAATTATTTTGCGGTATGACTGTTTGTTTTGCAGATACATAATGATTTACTTTAAAGCACGGATACGGAGTCGAAAGTAACATAGGCTATATTTTATCCCGATATTACCACGGGAACGGGAACCAAGGGTGGAAGCTAGTTCCCTAAAGATTTAAAAGAGCGTGTGTAAAGTAAAAGTTGCTAAAATGAAAATAAAATGTTTTTTACTATAGTCTTTTTACGGAGACGAGCTAGATGTCAGAATTTGCTCGCTCATGGTTGACTTAAGATGAGGCGCATAGGCTATAACACACACACACACACACACACACACACATACACACACACGCACACACGCGATTTTAAAATGTAGTAAGTATTTTTGGGAAAGGAATTGTTGTCTTTGTTGTTGCTTAAAGGAGTGGGTCTCCTCAACACAGGCCCATAAAGCTTAAGGCGATACTCGAAAAAAATATGCTGAAGCGAGATAGCAATGAGAAAATGACGCGCACGTGAGCGAGCCCAATTTTGCAGAATAGGCAAAAAAACACAAAATCACGTCGTATTAAAAAACTACAGCGATTTAAAAAAAATGCTTCTATACGATCCTAAATATTATTCGTGTCCACTTCTTAAACCAATAGTGTAAGTGACCCCATTTAAGAATAATGTCGAATTTTCGTATTTTTAGAGGTCTTTTCGAAAAGAAAAAGTGTCGAGGCAAAATCATAAAATCGTGTTTTTGAAACTATACGAATCTAGCAGGGGCGTGCATTGGTTTTCCAGCGTAGTAGGCACTGTAGATCTAACTAGTTACTTTGCAATTATCCTATCCTGCTACCGAAGAATATTATAAGTTTGAAAGTTTACGAGGATTTTTGGATGGATGAATGTTTGTTACTCTTTCACTTAAAAACTACTAAACTGATTAAGATGAAACTTTAGAGCAATGTAGCTAGAATATCAGTATATATTGTGAGTATGAGTATGAGTATAAGGTTCGTAATATTTAGTAGGAATATTAAAATGCTGACGAGTTTGATTGTTTGCGCACGCTAATCTCCGGAACTAGTGTTCGAATTGAAAAAATATTTTTGTGCTGGATAGTCCATTTATCTCGGAAGATAAAAGATATTTAATATCACGATACGATTAATAAGAGCAGAGCATTAATGTAAAACGTTGCAATAACGGGGAAAAAATATTACTTTTGGGAGCTTTCGTTGCGGACGGTGTGTAAACGGTTAAAGTTACGTAAAAATCATGTATGACGAAATTGTTTCCCATCAAAATTTATAAAAAAAAAGTCCGCGACAGCATATGTCTATGTTTTATGGTTAACTCACTATAACCATTTTTAAGATAATAACATTATTTCTAAACTAATGTATTATTTGAGAAGCTGTTTTTATAAACATGATATTAATCCTTATCTAAATAAATAGGTTAATCATCACAAGTATTTAATTTTGAACAAAATTGTCCTTTACATCATTTAATTTTAATGAATATCTTAGGAAATATGATAGTTTTAAAATAACTCCTCAAAAAAATAATTCGCGACCAAATTCATTCGTCGGGTAGGATATATTTCGGAAGTTTAAGCTAGAACTTTACACGTACAAATAGCGCCTTCTTGCCGTGGGCGGTTTATACTTGAGCAATACTTTTTCTAAATAAGTTGTATTCTTGCTTGAAACGCTGCTAGTTTCGAGTAGGCAATTTCGAGACTGCCTACCGGTAGGTATTCAGTATTTAGCGTAAGGAAAATCTTAGTGGGTGAGTGTTGAATAGAAGTTAAAAACTAAAATAAAATAACTTTAACACTTATTATATATTTATTTAAGTTTTGAATGAGGTAGGCACTGCCTGATTGCCTGTATGGAATGCACGCCCCTGGAAGCTAGATAAAGTTATGAAGAATTATATATGTTATTACCAGATTTGTAACAACTGTAACCGTGCTATAGTTTTAAAGACAAGCTTCAACCCGTTACATATCTTCGGCCAATCACGAGCGAGAATATTCTCCCTATTAGCTCGCCCCGTGAACAGACATTACGCCACATAAGTAATTTTAGATGTTCTCTCTTAGTAAACTCAACCATCTTTCTTTGTCCTCAGATGGCAAATGCTTAGCCTGCACATACAAAGCGAAGTTCATCGAGGTGTCTGTTGGAATCAACCACAATGTAGATGAGCTCTTAGTCGGCATACTCAACCAGATAAGACTGAAGAAACAACAGTACGCCGAAGGTGGCAGAGAGTCCTCTCCAGCTCACTGGTACAAGTCCAGGGGCGTCGTCCGAGCGAGCATGAAAGCCCGCCAAATGCTCACATGGATATTCGGTAAAGAAGATTCCAAGTTCAAAAACTGTGAGAACTTAAATGTACTGTGAGTGGAGAGTGGGTCGCCTGAACCGGTTTTTGTGTAGAACAGTGACAATTGACGATTGGTGTGTTTTGTAGTCTGTGAGGATTAAAAAAGAATTGACAATTAGGTTTCGTAAGTCCAAATTAGGGAAGTGTTGGGTTGCGTATTGGTGTTGGTGCCTATTTTATTTAATCAAAAGTTTACGGTTGTTTGTGTTCTATTTTCAAATGGTTTTTTACCAAAACTTTTTGAAACGATTTCTCGAATGAACTATACAGGGTGGAAATTTTATTCGTGGCACTAAGGGCAGAACTCAACCGATACATGAAAACGTTCTTAGGAAACCATCCTTAATTTTTTGAGAAATTTTGAACTGCATTCAACGATTTTGAAAAAAAAATTACATTCAGCAGAAAAATTATGAGATTTCGAAAAATATTTATTTTTGGCGATCGATCATGTTTCTCATGAGGATCAAAACACTATGACACCAACTATGAAAGTATGAGCACTATGAAAGTCAGAAATCACGAAATACCAAGAAAAACTAAAAGAAAGACGAACGGCACAGCGGCACGCCGCGGCGCGCCGCCGGCAAGCGCCGCGGCGTTAGTTTTTTGAGGAATTTTGAACTGGATTCACCGTTTTGAAAAAAAGTACATGCAGCAAAAAAATTATGAGATTTCAAAAATATTTCTTTTTGGCAATCGATCCTGTTTCTCATGAGGATTAAAACACTCTATGACACCAACTGAAGTATGAGCACTATGAAAGTCAGAAATCATGAAATATCAAAAAAAACTAAAAGAAAGACGAAGGGCTCAGCAGCGGCACGCTGGCAGGCGGGCGGAGCGCAGTGCGCTGGTTAGCATTTTAGAATTTTGTTTAGTTATTTTTTTTATATATGTTTGTATTTAATATCTCAATTAAATAATCGTCTTAATATCAGGGTATCTTTAGACTTTTTTCAAACGATTGTTCTCAAGCATTTGTTATGCCTGAAAGTCTTATTCCTTATGGAAATAGTTTTAGCGATTTCTGACTTTTCTAGTGCTCATACCTCTCATAGAGTGTTTTGATCCTCATGAAAAACAGGATCGATTGTCACAAAAAAATATTTTTGAAAACTCATCATTATTCTGCTGACTGTACTTTTTTTAAAAAAATCGGTGAATGCGGTTCAAAAGTTCTCAAAAAATTAAGGTGATTTCCTAAGAACGTTTTCATGAAGCTACAACGGATAAGGTACCTGTCTTTCGTGCCCCGTTTTAAATTTCTACCTGTATAGTTTTGGTATAGCTAACAAAAATCTGTCCTTATACGATATGTCAAATATCAAATTTCAATCAAAGTTAAATCAAAATTCAAAATCGATTAAAGAAATTTATCAGTTTTGTAAAGACCTACTGTTGATTGTACTTACCAAAGAGGTTTTATATTACTCACCTAAGTTGCTAGCACGAAAATCTAGATTTTTACTTTGTTTGTGTTTATTGCCTAGTCCCCGATTTTGTGTGTCGTGATCGCGAACATTTTAGAGTTGAGAGTGCGATCGAAAACAGTGGTACGGGCATCGTGCGCAGTAAACGAACTCTACAGGCTGTTAAAAGACCCTTACCGAAACCGTAATATATACATAATGTACATCAAATTAAATAAGAATTCGTGAAAATATATATTTTTTTTTTTTACTTTTATTTTACGTTTTCAAAATTGATGATATTTTTACACGCGCAAAAACGCGTGCAACAACTTGTGCGTGTGTCTAGAGAGTACAAGTAGGCAGCCGGGATCCAGTTTCTTTGATTGGTTTTGATATTCATTGCGGTTTTGTAATTTTAATCTATAAAATTAAAAAATTAATATTGACTTTGATCCTCAATAACGCCTTAACTATCAGGTACCCAGATTTGGCCTCATATAAGAAAATGATAGTAAAGATGGGGAGAATACGTGGTTTCATTTTCGTTTTGGGGTTTTTAACACCCTGTACAAAGCGGGTAGACCGATTCGTCTGCTCCTAAAATCCATCCACCCGCAATAACTTAAGTTAAACCGTGATGGCGGCATGCAACTGCGCCGAATTACCGGGGATTCGACAAAAAAAACCTTGCATGGTAAAAAACTCGTTTATCGAAAGAGTGATAGTGATTATAACCATGAAAATTTTAGAATATTATTACGTTGTATTATCTTATCTGTAACTGTATGTTATGGTCATGTTAATATTAAGTTGTCTCATGTAACGCCAAAGATCACGGTATTCATCAAAGTTATATCAATATGTGCCAATTTTGAGAGAATTTAACATACGTACGTAATTGTTAATATATAAGTTAGTATTAAGATGTTAAGTGATATACAGTATTTTCCTCGATAATACATTTATTATCAGTGTTAAATCGTATCAGCAATAATAAATTACTTATACAGTAAGGCAAACAATGGTATCGATTTATCGATTTACCGATTAAATAAATATGATTAAAAAAGAAAACGTCAAATGTACAAAATCGATACCAATGTTAGGTTAATAAAATGAAAATATAGTGGTATTTACATACATAAGGAGATACTCGTATATTGGACCACGTGTAAAATATAATTATTAATAACGAATATTTGGATGCTGTTTCTTATCAATAATCATATCCAATCCAAATAATACCTACTACATTTTTTCTAAACTATATTCAATACTTATCGATATACAACAGTAGATTTTCGTATACGTCACTATATTTGCTGTCATAAGCTTATCTTTAATCCTTTTATACCTAAATAGGTTTAACATAGCGAACATTATTGTTATAAATATTGAATTTTGCATTTTACAATGCTATTTTTAAGTGATAAATATTAAACAAGAAAATATACTAGAAAAAAGCAACTAGTCTCATGTCGCCCTGACCGGACGGTGGCAAACTCCGAGACAGATGAATATACTAGAAAAATTCGACGTGTCCTCATAGGTCTCTGTAGTATAATTGGTTAGTGCATTGGGCCGGAATCATAATGCGGGTTCGTATCCCGTCAGGGCGACATGAGACTAGTTGCTTTTTTCTAGTATATTTTCTTGTTTATTATTTAGAACATTATTGTATTTTTTTAAGCTGGATTTGTCAAAAATCTCATGGTAACATATGTAAAAAATAATTCTATTTTGTATTACTCTTACTCTTATAAGCTTTTCCTGTTATTGACAAAATTAATGAAAATATGTACCTTTGTAAGAATTATTACTTACAAATGGAGACAAGCTTTGTCATAGAAGTAATATGGATATATGGTTTGTTATTAAAAACACGAAACATATTTTAAATTATATCCATTACCATCAATATATTGTAGAAGAGCATTAAAGTCAAAATATTGAACGAAAAATAACATAAGTATTTAAATTATATTTAAGCTCACGACTGGAATTTTTGTCATTGCCAATTTTGTTGGGTTTAGTTTGGGTATTCTATACTTAGTAAATATTTAAAAAAAAAATGTTTTATGCCACAGAAAAACTTACCTAACCTGTCAAAAATGTTTTAAGTATTGAATGAGGATTTGTTAAGGTCACATCATAATAAGGTCGATCGTTTTTAAGTGAAATAGAATAAGTTATTTCAAATAAATTATTGAATTAGTGTAATCAACACCACAAAGTCTCCGTTTGTAAGTAACAAAATTCTTAAATCTTTATATTTTGTAACCACTCGGGGCCACATATTTCCTTCCATGTACCTTTACCATAATTATTAAGAAACAAAACCCCCACTCCGCCCGCCCACTTAGATAGGTATAAAATTCTGTTCGTGATGCCACGCAGAGAAAAATCTAATTGAACTGGAGGCCTACCACTATCTCTTAGCGCAGTATTGTTTCAATCTTACCATTACCATGCTCTTAAAGTAACCTTGTTTTTTGACGGAAGCTTTGTGACGTCTTCGCTCAATCATCGCCTCAAAAGTGTGAAGTGTGTCAAAATGTGACTTGAATAAAACAAAAAGCAAACAAAACGTTCTTATGATATTATGATGGTTTTTAATAGATGATGGCAGGCCAGCAGATGTAAAAAAGTGTCACTGTTAATGTAAATGCATCAGTTTGCACATTTCTCTGTATTTCATCATGAACAGACCTAAATACTTAATTATGAACTGTAAATAAGAATACGCATGCACCTAAGGATTTGATGTTGTATGTAGTCATACATATTGTTGTATAACTAATAGATATAAGGTACTATAGTGATATTACGTATAAAGTATTTATGTAAGCAAATTTTGGACAGGTTCTTCACAAGTTCTTATCGGTCAAAACGATTCAAGAACCTTCTGCTTGCTTCGCTCGCTCAGCTGTAGCTTTTCGAACCTAAACCGAATTGTATTTTAGGCGTAATAATCACAATGCATCATACAAGTTTTGATCGGTCAAGTACTTTTCATAGGAAATTGTATTGATTGTAAAAGTACATATAGACATTATATATATATATATATATATATATATATATATATATATATATATATATATATGTTTTTATTATTTTCATTCGTCGATTATTTGGATATAAAACCTATCTAAGCAATGAAAACCCAAGAAAAGAAACTTAAAATAATGTCAATAATAGTAAAAATAACTATTGAGAGTGCATCAACCTCGGCTCGGCGACAACAGATGAGCGCGGCGCTACGATGACAAAAAAATCAAACAAAACATTTTTTCGCCTGATTTTGTTCTAAGAGCTAGCGCAGACGACGGATAACGGAGGACTTTTTGTCCGCGACACGTCTTTAATGTTAACCAAATAAGATTCAACTTAGATCGCGTATATCCGCGAAAAGTACGCGATAGTCCTCGTTATTTATTCAACTTTATGTTCTTAGTAATAAGGTCGTGTCGCGGACAAAAGTCCTTCAATGTCCGTCGTCTGCGCAGGCCATAAACAAAATATATCACAACCTCCGCCTTAACTTTGGGCACATAAAATAAGAACACCCTGTATACAACCACAAGAACACAAATAGGTACCAGAAGAAAATGCTGATTTTACTTACACAAAATTACTATTTTGACAAATTATATTTTACACATATTCAAATTTTATCCTTATGCACTTTCATAAAGTAAGTAAGCGCGAGTTTATAATGATGAACTAAAATAATTTGAATACCTTTCCGAAGACAAAATTGCCTTATTTTCCCATGAAAAAAATATTTAAGAATAAAATGTTTATCCTCATTATTTTTAACCTTTGGATTACGACTTGAGTCAGTGCCTTTTATCGTTAAATGTATCATAATAATTATACCTATGTGTTTCGTTAGCTATAAAAAAACCTTAATAATATATAGGGTAGAATACCCCATTTGTGGCCAGTCTCCTTGTGGCTACTTTGTACCTATGTCTTATAAATAAAGATTAAATCAAAGTGGCCACAGCCAACTGTTAAACCAACCTAACCCCAAGGTTAGGCCAAGGAGCCCACAATTAGGTGGTCTACCCTACTTAAATATAATTATGTGTGAAAGAAAGTGTAGAGATTTTATATAAGAAAGGCATTACTCCAATCTATATTAAAATATTTAAGTATCCATACAGGTCATATTCTTGTTAAATTTATTCCATTGTTTCAAAATGAATTCCTAAATAAATCTGAAATACATAATTATTTAAATTGTTTGTTTTATCAATAATGATGTTCAGCAATATTAAATTAATAAAAAAAACAGGTTGGTGAAATCGCGAAAATATGTATATTTTCGTATACAAAAACAATTTGTTGGATTGCCCTATTATTTGTTTTTTTTTTGTTTAAATTAAAGATTGCATAGTTTTATGTTTAAATTATTATAAAGGTATGTTATTTCTATGTTATAATTGTAATGCATTTTATGAGCTTGTATTTGTACCTACCTATATCGTTAGTGGCCTATAAGGTAAACTTATAAGTGTTGATACTTTTTATAAAAAAAAATATTACAGAAGTTTTACAATGACTTGTTTAGCAAAACTAACATAAAACTTTATCTTATTGAAAATAGTAATAGAAAAAAAAAACACAAACTTTTTTAAATAACGAATGCTAAAAAGTGAAAAAAAAACAGTCGTCGTTTACGATTTTTTCCTTTCAGGAAAAAAATCTTTGAAACTTTTCTTTTCTTTTATTCAAGACAGGGAGATTTTTAGCCTTCATCATACCTGATGTTAAGTATTGATAAAGCTGAAGATGGAAGCGAGCCTCTCATCCTCAATCACTGAGGAACTGGCTATCTTATCTCTAACTTCCGGAACACATGGCGTCAGACTTAGATAAGATGGGGTAGCTAGCCATGCGGACTCACAACAAGTCTTACCACCAACCAAACCGAATACAATATGTACCCCCCCCGCTGGGAATCGAACCCGGGACCCTTGAGTCTGATACCGGTGGTTGTTACCACTAGACCGCAGAGGCGGTTATTTCGATTGCATGAAAATTGCGCCCACTCTGGGGCGAATGCGTACTGGGGCAGAAAAAAAAACTGTTTTTTTCTATAAAACAAATTGACGTCATAACAAATTAAAGGAACACACCGCAATAAAATTAAACCAAAACATTCTCTCAGTTCTCCTAATAATAATTCCTTTTGACTAAGTCCCAGGCGCCGTGTGGTGACGGCCTAAGAATACAAGTGTCACCACTTCCTTACATGCCTGGGATGTCGTAAGAGTCGACTAAGAGGCTCGACGCATTGAACACCTGTGCGAGAGATGGAAAACTTGAAACAAACCACAACCTGTCTGGCCAGCGTGGTAGCAGTAGGCTAATAGCCTCCTATGAACGCCGCAATAGGCGTGAACTAGGAGAGGCCTATGTCCAGCAGTGGACGTCCACAGGCTGATGATGATGATGATGATGATCATATTAATTCATATAAATCACAATGACAAATTGCGTTGCAATTTCGTGCGATAGTGAATCATAACGAGCCGCGTTGAATGAAATAATAAAACTATGCACCGTTAGGTCATCCAAGTTAAAATACTACTTTTCAGAGTAAACACTTAGTTTTTCTTATTCTTTCTTTTGACACTAAAAAGTATCAACACTATAAGGACATAGGCTTGTAAGATTACTATCAGTACTGTATCATATTGTACCTAGAGTTTACTGTAAATAAAATGATTGACAATAAATTTGATTACTTTAAGCGGCAGAGATTTTCCATCACCTCTCTTAGACCTTTAAGATAAATAAGGTTACGCGTGGTCCCGTGGGAATGTCGGGATAAAAAGTATCCTGTGTTCATAACCAGACTATCTACTACCTGTGTACCCAATTTCACCCAAATCCGTTCAGTAGTTTCGGAGCGTATTCAATGCAAACAAAACAAACAATCAATTCTTTTCTCTTTAGTATATAGTATAGATGACACAATCTACCTAGTCCTAAGCTAAGAATATATAAACACCAAGGCCGAGAGAAAATTCCTATGAATAGTAGACAAAATTATCGTTTCGTGTTTTCTCCTCCAAAACTGGGAATTTAATTGCTTTTTTCATAAAAAATTTAAGAACTGCTCGGCTAGTCTCATGTCGCCCTGACGGGATACGAACCCGCATCCTTGGGAGTCCGGCCCAATGCACTAACCAATTATGCTACAGAGACCTATGAGGACACGTCGATTTTTTCTAGTATATTCACCGTTCTACGGTGTTGGCCACCGTCGCTTCATCAATGAGAGAAATCTAAACTATCGATTAAGATGAAACAGCCATCTAATTATAACTTTTAAATTTTGCATTTTACAATGCTATTCTTATGTGATAAATATTAAACAAGAAAATATACTAGAAAAAAGCAACTAGTCTCATGTCAGGCGTCAGGGCGACAAAAAGTACTAACTGCTCGGCTGTGACCCAATAATATCCTTTTTTGCAAAAATAAATTTCAAAGTGTGATTATTACATTAAATTTACCAGATTTTCAATGTGTTCACATGCCCAGCAAAAAATTTGATAGCTTAGCTTTTCTTTCACTTTTACCCGACTACGGCAAAACAAAAAAGGAGGGTTATGATTTTGACCGGTATGTATGTATGTATGTATGTTCATCTGTACCCACATAACTTTTAAACTGCTGATTATATTTGAGGTCACAATTGAGGTATCGTTGGAAGCGTCTCGATTGTCCGCTGGTTATAGGCTATGTCACGTCATTCACATGAAATTGAATATGGCGCCCTCTAGACGACATAAAGCTGTGAACTAAAAAACTTTATTTTTTAAAGAATATCGTGTTTGGTGTCATATGAAAGCTCTTGGTAAGCACGTTTCAAAAACTTATATTTTATTAGTTTTTGTGAGCAAAAATATATAATTTGCTTGCATAAATTCCAAAGTATGGAAATTATTACCAAAACTCCAAAAGAATTTAAATAAAAAATAAGTTCAAAAACTAAAACCCGACTACTGAAACTTCACGCTCTAAAAAGTATGAAACAAGAAAATATATTCTCATCTGAAATTGCCGTGGACGTATGCCACTTTTCCCTAGAATGTACTGTTTTGTTAGAGTATGTTCTTCGTTTCTTGTTTCATACTTTTTAGAGCGTGATTTTTCAGTAGTCGGGTTTTAGTTTTTGTAGGTATTTTTCACTAAACTAAAAATTATTTGATTCCGTTTTGGATAAGAAAACAGGGGACTGCGAGACGTTTATTTTGTCTAGTTTTGATAGGCAGACTGATTATCTAACGGAAACTCGGTGGAAGTCTACTCTCTAAGCACGAAACCCGTAGTTTCGGCCTAAGTTACGGACGTTTCCTACTCCGTATCACCTACGGACAGCTTATTAGTTCGGAGATCCGAACTAAGAATGAATGAGAAAACGTTTTGACATTGTCCCTACTCCCAATGTGTTTGTGCTGTTTGTCCAAAACTAGTCCGAAATCAATAGAGAGTAGGCTCCATCCGTAGTTTCGGTAAACTTACGGACGGGGGCCCGTATCTTAGTTGACGGGCTTAGAGAGTAGACCTCCTGTTTCAATTTCGTCCTGTCATTACTGTCACATGTTCATACTGTATGACTTGTGATGTTTTCTCTTCTCAAATACTTTGTAGGTAAGTAAATATAGGTTAACAAAATATTGTTAGCGTTGCAAAATTTAAGTTCTCAGTGGTTGAGGTTTCCGGGAGAGGTGTACTTCCACCTTGAGCCTTATCAATACTTAGGTATCAGGTATGATTAAGGCTCAGCGTCTCCCCGTTGGTCGTAGAAAAAAAACACAAAATGAAATTTTACCACGATAGTTAAGAACGCTTTGTCTGTACAAGCAGACAAAGTCGCATTAATCCGCTAGACTTAATCTTAATCTTAACTAATATTATAAATGTGAAAGTGTGATTGTTTGTACTTCCTTCAGCCCTAATTAAGCAACCAATCGGCTTGATTTTAGATTAGATTAGATTAGATAACACTTTATTTGCACACACACAGAACAGAAACATACATGCAAACAATAATACGATAAGTTGTACAAAGGGCGGCCTTATCGCTTAGCAGCGATCTCTTCCAGACAACCCTTTTTTTGTTGAGACTGGTCGATGAGTCAAATAGAGCAGATTGTGCGCAAAAAATAAATAAATAAAAAGAAATTAAAATAATAAAGGAAGTAGATTATTGAACTACAATAAAAATAATAAAAAAAGATAAACATACACAATATGGGTAATAAACATAACAGAAAAAACAGTGTTTTTTCTGTTATGTGGTAATAAAAATACATAAAATAAATATAATTTATACAGCTTAAGCGAAGTTGATGTAATGCGAGAAAACTAAATAAAAAAAATTAAAAAAAAAAACCGCGGGCGGAAACTAGTATAAAGTAAAGTTTACATACGTACATCTTATGTTTTGGTGGGATGACTACTTATAGCAGCTTATGTAGCCAGTCATCCCGTAACCACGGCAGCTGAAAAGATACCGAAACGTCGGAAAAATCAAAAACCCCTAAAACCAAAAAATACGAACAATTAGATCTTATTTCGTGGAATATAGTGCGTTTAATATCCGAAAAAGTTGTTTAATATAAGTTAAAATGATAATAATGGTTTATTATCATGATGAAGCGACCTGAAACAGAGGGCGTGGCCACCATCTGTAATGCAGCCATGCAGTATTTCGTAATTTCGGTGACATTTCTGAATGTAGGTCATTACGGGAAATAAGGATGTTCTGTGGGTCACAACGATCGTCCATGTAAAATAGCAATTTAATATAAATAAGCTACGCTTCTATTGAAGGACAACAATGTTTTTTTTTCTATTTAAAATTTACCGTAAGTATAAAAATAGCATTGAAAAATGCAAAAATTACAAAATCATAGACAACAATGTTGTCATCATTGTTGTGTTCCAACAGTTCGAGATAAGATAGCCAGTTCCTCAGTGGCTGAGGATTCCGGAAAAGGTTCGCTTGCCTCTTCAACCTTATCAATACTTAACATCAGGTATGATGAAGGCTAAGAGTCTTCCCGACATATATAAAAAAAAAAGTTCTTGTAAATTAACTTAATATTACAAATAGGTTGCAACTGTCATTTATTCCTTCTTTTACAGCCTTAAGGTTGGCAGTGGCCACAACCGGATCCTTCTATCCTTGTTTTTTTTTAATGACTGTGCTGTGTAGTAAAATTATACTGCAGAGACAGTACTTTCATATGATTCAAATAGCTTGGCAATAACGTGTACAAATATAAATGGTTTTTTTATCAATATTGAAGAATAGTTATTTTCACCTCACACGCTCGGAAGAGGAGGTTTTATCATTAAGTTTCATCGTAGAAAATCGCTTTTTGCGGCCTAGTGCGGTAAAGTGCTTTTTTAATTTAATACCTAAAATATGTCTTAGTACGTTCCAAATCGCACTATTGACTTTTTTGTTACATTTTATTCTTATTTTAAATAGCTTTGAATTAATTATAATACTCCGTTTTGGTTTTATCATACTATTTTAGTTCATTGAATCATAAAAACAATAACAATAAGATGAAACTATTTGTTATAAGAATTTTATATTAGGCTGAGTGAGAGTTACTTCTATTGAAACCTGAGCAAGCGAAGGGTTCTAGGATTTAATTGGTTCAAAGATTGAATACTGCGCGTAGCGAGGGTTTCAAATGTACGAGGCGCTAACAAATTGCTGCCGAGCAAAACACATTTTCTTTCTTTTCACAACAGCGAGGAAAATTTTTAGGTTGTTTCCGCGGTCAAGTTACGGTAAAAAAATTTGTAACAAAAAAATTATCTAAATATATCTATTCTTGTTGTTTTAATGATATAAAATATATACAAAGGGGAGTATTATAGATAATTCAAAGTAATTTAAAATATTTTTCACATAAAAATAACAGTGTAAAATGCAAAAATTAAAAAGTTATAATTTAAAATTGTTACCTATACTATCAATAAAAACGATTCTGATACTGTTTTGTAAGGTTTTTTTTTTGTTTTTAATGAATGACGGGGAGACTCTTAGCCTTCATCATACCTGATGTTAAGTATTGATAAGGCTGAAGATGGAAGCAAGCCTCTCCCGGAATCTTCAGCCACTAAGGAACTGGTTATCATATCTCGAACTGCCGGAACACAATAACGCTGAAAACATTACCTAAAACTGTGTGAATTATCTGTGAGTTTCAATAATAGTAATTTAATTGAATATATAAATATATATATAATAATAGTAATTTAATTGAATATATAGAAATAGAACGAATAACTTATCGTAAAACGTTAGACATGATATAATTTTCAGATTGAAATTATCGTATCGATAGACTCGGTAACATCTCTAACTCTACACGAGTGATCTATCATGTGTGCTGACGTTGTTGGGTGCCGGAACCTCTGCTATGTCATTATTAGGGGTAAATATATGTATCGCAGATATTACACGACCCACCTAAAAGGGCCCATCGGTCAGACAGATAAGAAAATAGCACGAAAATGCGTGAATTATTTTGTAAAAGTACTTTCATCATTATTAGCGTTAAAGGCGCTGTCCCACTGCTGCGGTTTTACATAGCTTCGCCTTTTAAATTGCAAATAAATAAGTGTGATGACTGATAAAAAGGTTTGATAATGATAGAGTCCACAGCATACAATCAATACCGACCTGTTTGACGCAGGGGTACTAACCCCACCTTCTGCGCCAGATGTCCCGGGTTCGATCCCCGGACAAGACAAATATTTGTGAGCATGAACATGTCTATTTGTCTTGGTCTGGATGTTTAATATGCATATTATGTATGTATTTACAAAAAAAAGTATATAAGTATGTTTATCCGTTATCTAGTATCCATAACACAAGTTCTTCATGATACTTAACGTGGGCTAGATAATTGGTGTGATTGTATGAAATATTTATTTATTTATAATACGCTACATGTTCATCACGTAATTTTACAATTACAACAAAAAAAAATTCTTTGATATAGCTTTCGGCATTTTGACATTATATTATTAAAAGAAGAAGAATAATTCAAAGAAAGCGCTCCAATTATTTAGCCCAAGGTAAGTTTCATTTAGAACTTGTGTAATGGATTACTAGATATAGTCCGCGAGGTCTAAGCTGAGCTTTGCATTTGTGTGAGTGCCCATAGATAGTTTGTAGGTATCGTGTAACAAACAAAAAAGCAGCAGGTGTTGCTACTAGTACATCTATGTGCAATCACACAAATGCAAAGCTCAGCTTAGACCTCGCGGACTGTATCGGACTTTATAATCACATATTAAACAACCAGACCATGTCATGTTTATGACACACAAACATTTGTCTTGTCCGAGAATCTGGGACCTTGCAGAAGGCAAGTATTCTTACACCATCGCCAATCAGGGATGCGATTCTGTAAAGTAATCCTATTCATTTGACAGTTCATATCGTATCCGATCATATCGGATCGGCTGCAAATTTTATGGGTTTGACACATAATACCTATAAACTGCCAAAGGTATACGATAAGTAACTGTTACGCAATCGCTTAGGCAGGTAGTTAAAAGGAGATCATTCAGGACTTCTATTTTTTAACCGACTTCAAAAAAGGAGGAGGTTCTCAATTCGACTGTATTTTATTTTTTTAATGTATGTTCTACCATAACTTCGCCAGTTGTTAACAGATTTTTATAATTCTTTTTTTATCTGAAAGAAAATGGTTTATGTGTGGTCCCATATATTTTTTACGAAGATCTGGCTAGTAGTTTTTTTCATAATCTTGAAAAATATCAATCACCTTTTGGCAAGTTGTCGTTTACCTAGATGACATTGTTGTGTATGGGCTGATTTTTAGTGTAAGTAACGGCACATGATGTAACTAAAAAATCTGAAATAAAAACATTTTATAAAAAAAAATCAAACCGACTTCAAACAGTAAAAAATAAAACTTTTGGAGTCGGTGCTAGCTAGCTAAGGCCAAAAAAATATATGGTTACTAGAAGTGCAATGTAGAATGCCCTGGCTGGCACCGACTCCAAAAGTTTTATTTTTTACTTTTTGAAGTCGGTATGATTTTTTTTTATAAAATGTTTTTATGAATCATACGTCGCGCGAGTGGCGAGGCGAACGAGGAGGCGATCAGGCGATTAGCGACCTTGCATGCGTAGACATCGTAAGACGATATGAAAAATAGAATTTTCGCAAAAATCCTAGAGATATTGCAAAAATACGGATAATTAGACAATGCTGTTGACATTTCTCAATCTTACTTAAAAATATAGGGTTTTTGCAAAAAGAAGGGTTGCTTTAGTAACATTGGATATTTTTTACTTTGATTGCCTTAATTTTTGCAAGCTTGCTAACGCTTATTCTGATTGGTTCACAGAAAGTTTATTACACGTGAGAGAATGGATTGACATTTGAAACGTCAAGTCGTCAACCAATCTGAGAATATGTTGTTTTGGACGGTCCGACCAGCCAATCAGTGTTCTTATTTCATAATAGCCAGCGATTCTTTATGTAATCTTACTAAGGCAACCAGTTTTTTCGCAAAAATCCTATCTTTTTTTCAGTAGGATTGAGAAATGACAACACCATTGTCTAATTATACGTGTTTCGCAATATCCCTAGGATTTTCGCAAAAAAACGATTTATCTAATTATCCTGCGACATATATACGGGCAAGGTCGCTTTTACGGAATACGCAAACTCAAACGTCGCACGAAAATCAGTAGAATCTTCGAGACGAGTGAATCAAAAATAGAGCTTACAATTTTAGGACTTTTCTGAAGAAGCCGGCTAACAAAAAAATATGGTATTAGTAGTTAGAACTAATCGTTTGGAGCAATAGTTATTATGGTACAAAAGTTGTAGGATTAATAAATAAATAAATAATAATAAATATTTCCAAACAATCACACTAATTATCTAGCCCACGTTAAGTATCATGAAGAACTTATGTTATGGATACTAGATAACGGATAAACATACTTATATACTTTTTTTTGTAAATACATACATAATATACATATTAAACATCCAGACCAAGACAAATAGACATGTTCATGCACACAAATATTTGTCTTGTCCGAGGATGGAACCCGGGACCTCTGGCGCAGAAGGTGGGGTTAGTACCCCTGCGCCAAACAGGTCGTCAAGGATTACTCTAAGTCATAGGATCAATAGTTAAAGGATTCATGATTTTCATATTTTTCTTGATTTCGAAAAAATGCTAAAATTTTAAAATAATCACAACCCATGAAAACTAGGATTTTAGTACACGAAAAACCCATTTTTCCCCAAATTCCAAGAGAATAAAAGATCTTAAGTGTACATTTCACTTTCCCTGACACCTACTTGAAACATTTTCATAATTAATCTCAAACGAAATTAATGATCCCGCCCGGCGAGCCTGCATAAATAACTGGCTAACTTAACTGTGATATACGACGACATGTGCTAAAACACACAGAATAACTGGCCCTTTAATTATGAAAATAGGAAAGAACTTTATACGAAAAGGTGGATGCTCTTTTTTATTGCCAAAACATTATTTTTTGTAAGAAAACATTTTTTTTATATACGACGAACAGCGAGGAAAATTTTTAGGTTGTTTCCGCGGTCAATTTCCGGTAAAAATTGTTTTAACAAAAAAATTATCTAAATATTGTTGTTCTTTTAATTATATAAAATATATAAAAAGGGGAGTATTATAGATAATTCAAAGTAATTTAAAATTGTTACCTATACTATCAATAAAAACTATTCTGATACTGTTTTGTAAGGTTTTTTTTTTGTTTTTAATGAATGACGGGGAGACTCTTAGCCTTCATCATACCTGATGTTAAGTATTGACAAGGCTGAAGATGGAAGCGAGCCTCTCCCGGAATCCTCAATCATTGAGGAATTGGCTATCTTATCTCTTACTGCCGGAACACAACAATGCTAAAAAACATTGTTGTTATGGCGTCAGACTTAGATAAGATGGTGGTAGCTAGCCAGGCGGACTCACAACAAGTCCTACCACCAACCAAACCGAATACAATATGTACCCCCGCTGGGAATCGAACCCGGGACCTCTGGGTCTGATACCGGTGGTTGTACCACTAGACCACAGAAGCGGTTACCTAGCGCCTACCAAACACATAACCTTTATGGGTTTGGTTGGTGGTCGGACGTGCTGTAAGTCCGTCTGGCTAGTTACCACCATCTTATCTAAGTCTGACGCCATAACAACAATGTTTTCAGTATTGTTGTGTCCGAAAGATAAAGATATGATAATTATATATTAAAAGAACGCGACCAAAACGCAACATTTGTTATGTAGTACATACATGTACTTACAGCTTGTCGTTTCGGCTATTTTGCAATAGCCGTGGTCAGAAGCAGTCTGCTTGGCCATTGTTTTAATAATAAATAATAATAATATGATAATAAATTTGTCTATTTGCTTAAAACACGGTATTATAAGTTGGTACAATAAATTATAGTCCACATGTTTCGCTAATAATGAATATAGCATGCAAATATTAATAATACAATTCATGTCAAAAATTAATACAGAAATAATAATATGTCAGTACAAATAAGAAATGTCAATACAAATTGATAATTAATTATTTTTGTTATAGAAAGAATTTATGTCATTAAAATAATTTTGGTTAATCCATTCGTTAAATTTTTGTTTTAACTATTTACTTATATTGAGCATTTTTAATACTTTAGTATAATGTAATATATAATTACAATGGAACGCGGAAGTTACTGGGCAGGCATTCGACCAACATCGTGCTTAAAATCATATTACGAAAATATAAGATAGCCATAAGATAGCGTGTTCCAGGCGCGCTTTCATCTTAAGCATAATCATAAGCATATTTTTTTACCTATTAATCATTCCTTTTTATTTTATAGTGACATTTCACATGCCCTTTGTTTGGCAAAACGGAAGATCAACATTGTATACGACCATCAAAGTCAAAGTCAAAGTCAATATCATTTATTCAGTCTAGGCTGTTACAAGCACTTATGAACGTCAAAGAAGCTATGCCATCGGTTCACAAATCCTACGGCGGGAGACCTTGTAACGAGAAGAACCGGCAAGAAACTCGTCAAGGGCTGTTTTTTTCTCCCTGTTTTATTTCATACAGAGTCGTCAAATTGAAAAATGACCTTAACATATCAGTAAGGTCAATTTCCATCACAAAAATAAATACTAATTATAATATTAAATTTTATGGTTATTGTAACCGTAAACAATTTTCAACTGGCAAAGAAAGACTTATCTATCATACATTACAACATTTCTCGCATTACAAGATTACTGTACTGCAAGTTGTGAGGAACATACAGGTCAGTATCATTTATTTAAGAAAAAAAAAATCTGTAACTAACTCTGTTTTATGTGAATAAAATGATTTGATTTGATTTGATCAATACTTAACAACACCTGGGGGGCAATTCTCGCGCTGAGATATGTCGAATTCGACATTTTTCAAACCATAATTTCTTTATTAAAAATGTAAGTAAAATCTTTACTACGGACATAATACTTTAGTTTCAATGATCTTTGACAATCCTATAATGTTGAAGATTGTTTTCTGTGAGTTTTAAATATATATTTATGGCTCCGAAAATGTCGAATTCAAGATGTCGAAGGCGCGAGAATTGCCTCCCAGGGCCCTGTTTCATAAAGATTGACAAGTCCACAATTTGTCAACTATGCTCGAACATACTTTTTTGTCACTGATCTACGCAATTTTGACCTTTGTCATAATTGCAGAAGGTAGGTTTTCTATAAAAAGCAATCGTGAATTATAAAGTTCTCTTTATCAAAATCCTATTACGAACCCTTTCGATCATGTGAGAATTTATAAAAGAAAAATAACTGTCACTCCTCATCCTGACATAGACCAAGAATGCCTATCAAAAAAATTTGACAAATATGTTAGGTTTTCCGATAACAGATCTATAAGTCAGACCAAATGTTTTTTGAAACGTTAAATTGTAGAATTGTCGCGATAATTTGACAATTAAGTCGGCTTTTCTTAAACCACCAATGTTTAATGAAACGTACAATGGCCAATGACAATTGTAGTCTTTATGAAACAGGGCCCATGTATGATGAAGGCTAAGTGTCTCTCCGTTGATCATAAAAATATATAGATGACGCGGAGATTGAGGGAATCCATTATGATAGGTCGTGTCTTAGTGGCGGTGTTAAATATTTGGCATTTCTTTCGAAATTCTATAGTAATTTTAACTTTCTTCGTGCTGTAGGCCGTGCAAGTCTTGCGGGTTTAAATCCCGCTTGAGAACTTGAGAGATGAGTTGATTTTTTCTACTTTTTTTAATTATGTAATTAGACTAGCCTCTTCAGAATTTGACCAATCAGAATATTCGTCGGTTGCAGTGGCCGCTAGTAAACAAATTTTCATTTATAACTTTGTAATTTTGCATTTTACAGTGCTATTTTTGTGTGATAAATTTTAAACAAGAAGATTTGAACCCGCATCCTTGGGAATCCGGTGCATTGGGCCAGATTCCCAAGGATGCGGGTTCAAATACCGTCAGGGCGACATGAGACTAGTTGCTTTTTTCTAGTATATTTTCTTGATCAAAATTTTCATTTCTTTGGTTGTTGGTGGTCGAACATTAGCTCTACTCCAGTGAGACTGCCCCTTTAAGCTGTAAGCAGCTTATCCGACAATTAGGACGAGCGGAACTGTGTCAATGTTTTGTTCGTAAGTATGGGCGGATGGGTACATCGTAAAAACATGGCATAATCCCATCCGGAGCCAATAAACTGAGACAATGACAAACATGGCCGACTTTTAGCCCTCGGCAGATAATAGAAAATTAGCGATAAACTTGGTTTTGGGGATTTGCTTATCACATACTGTCCTATGGACCGCTTGATGCATTCAATATATTATTATTAAGCTTCGTAATTCTCCGAAGTTAATGTTGTTTGAACGGCAAAATCAAATCTCTTGTGTGTGCTGTTAGCGAAATATAAAGCTCACTTATCACAACAAAAAGAAAGAGCATGACATGCATTTAGTTCTGGAATGGAATCTTCGCCTCCACGCTGTATTAACTTTCTACAATATATACGTGTGTGTATAGTAGGTATGTATCTGTGCAAAATCCCTATCTATCAAGCAATCGCTAACAAACGACTATCTGCATCAGGCTCCGGCCACTCCACAGATATTGCACCAGCCGCATTCCGAGAACGACAGTAACATTAGATACTAACCTAACTGAACACAACACAACAACCGCATTCAGTGACTTCTCGTAACTTTAATCATTTATGAGACTGGAAAAAAATAGCCGAAGGACCCTTCGGCTTATTTTTTTTAGCTCAGTTTTACTAAAATAAAAGTTGTAATTTATGAACGTAAAAATTTTACAGATCTCATCAACTTTATTCGATCTCATTCTTAACGTATACAAAATTCAAACTGTATTAAATCGATCGTCAACAATGACAATGACCTCCAAGGTTCAGTCTAGATGGTAGCAGGTGTCAAAAGCACCATAAGCTTGTAGAGAAAATTAGATTACACTTTATAAGTAAAGTTTTACATACTCCAATTTAATACACAGGCGGCGGCGTCGCGACGTTTTAAATACCTATTAGTATTTTCATCTCAGCCATGTCAGACACGAGGCGACTTTTCTAAGTTCTGCCGTTAAGGCCCGTCGGACATTTGAGTCTTAAATTCAAGTGTTTGTACCCGCCGCCGCGCTAGCAGCGGTGGCGACGTGGATCTCTCATACAGCATGCTTACCTCCTTACAAAGTTATATATTTTACCGCAACAGACAAGGCTTAGCCAGCGGCTAATTGAGTTAGTTGCTGCTAACTGAGCTTTATTAAAATTACGCGATCATGCAGAATAACGGAATATAGTACCTACTAATCAGGCATCATGATTTCGCTCATGATGAACAATCACCAAGTCTACATAAACATGAGAATACGCGAAAATGACTTTTTTTACTTCTTTGCAGAATGTCTATTGCACGCCTTTTGTAACTTGCACAATTTTGATCAGATTACCCCCTTGTGGGTAACTGTTTTATACATTTGCACCATTTTGGCACTTTGAACCATGTTGTGCATTTATATGTCATCGGTACTATAACGGGGGCGGCTCTTATTGAATTAAAACTATGTTTAACTCGATACTGTTTTTATATTCAGTAATAAATTAATAATAATAATAACACTTTATTGCACACAAAGACAAACAAAAAAGAAATAACAAAAACAGACAGAAAGCATACAAAAGGCGGCCTTATTGCTAATTAGCAATCTCTTCCAGGCAACCTTGGTTAGAAAAATAATAACGAAGAGGACAAAGGGGAGTGGGTGCAATTATGGGAAGGATAGTTGGTATAGATGTACATAATATCAATAAAAGAAATAAAGTATAATATAATGGAATTGAAAAGGAAAGCAAATACAAAATAAGTAAATATTAGGAAAAAGAAAGGAAATGCTTTTTAACTTGATCGCGAAAAGATGCCAAAGTACGAGCTTTTCTAATACCTTCTGGGAGAGAATTCCATAAACGAACAGCGTGCACAGAGAAGGAGTAGGAGAAGAAATCTGTTGAGTGACAGTAGCGAGAGAAAGATTAGAGGAAGAACGCAAAGTGCGTGATGAAGTTGAGGATAGAAAGTTGAATAATTCTTTAAGGTAAGAGAAGGGGTAGTTGGTAGGAACAGGATGGAGAAAAGAAGAGAAAGAGTGTGTAAGTCCCTGCGCCTTAGTATTTTTTACAATTTTATCAATAATTTATTTGACAAGGCGACAGTCCATATCGACGCACGACGGGCCTCTCATTCTTAATTTAACTATAAACAAAACCAGCCAGCAACGGGACGGTGTAGCGGCCTCCTTGTAGTGCGGAGACATATACGATCTCCACAGTACCTATTTCAAGCCTTCCTAATAGGTAGTTTACTTCACGTACAGTAATTTATTATGAGGGTAGCCCACGGTTCTCGCCCCGCAAAATCGGTGTTAGGTACTACTCCTCAACCCTTCTGATGGCCCTCATTTGTCACTCGAAACAACTATGTTAGTTGTATATTGTTCGTCATTTCATAGTCTGGATACAGAGCTTTAGTAACGGAAACGTTTCTTAAAAATCTTACGAATACCTTTATTACAAGATTGTAGATTTATGTTTGGCAATGACATGTTTCTTTGTAAATGAACAGGCTTCTTCTGGGCGAACTCACTTCATCTTAGACCTCATCTATGCCCTTCGGCCATATTGATGTTAAGAGTAAGCCCATTTAATATAAAAAAAATCGGTTTCATTTCATGTGCGAGTCGCACTCGCACATGAAGGGTTCCGTCTCTCACCCAAGGTTGCCTGGAAAAGATTGCTATGTAGCAATAAGGCGGCCTATTGTGTGTTCCTCTTTTTTGTCATTTTCTCTGTATATGTTTGTTTTTGTATCGTGTGCAATAAAGTTTCTATTATTATTATTATATTAAATTAGGTATTCACTTGACTACAGATTACCTACACATCGCAATGGGGGAGGAGCGAGGAGTTTAGCTCGGGCTACACTCCATCCTACTCGGACTTTTCCGTCTTGGCAGAGCTTTCCTGCAGCGTCTGTGGGGCACCTAAGGCGTACAAATAGCGTGCCGTTTGACCTCTTCATAAAGTCCGTCGTCTTAAACTTCTCTGGTGGATGACCCGTTTTGGCCGCTATTTCTGCGACCAGCTCCTCTTTACTAACGGTATCATCCAAACCAGACACCTCCACACCAATCGTCGTTTCTGCTCGCCTTACGACTGCGACCTCTGTCAGTGCCTCGCGGAGTTTGTCCGCGAGGGCGTCCGCCTTAGCCCCGGTCTGGTCCTGGATCTCCAACACCCGTGCACCCGTCTGTGAATCTCTCGTCTTCAGGTCTTCAATGCCGACGTCTTTAAGGGAGATTTCCGCTCTGGCTTTAGCCATAGCTCCAGCAATTGTGACTCCCTTTGCCACCGCTTCTGGACGTAGCGTCACCACTACAGCTGAGGTGCCCGGATGGGGCAACTTCGGACGGCCCTTTTTGGTAGCCTTTTTCGTCTTTATAGAGGACGGTTCAGTTGGCTGCTTCGGCGTTTTAGCAGCATTGTTCTGCCTCTTTTCCTTCCGTCCCAACACCCTCGACCAAGGCTCAGTAGAAGTAGAGGGAGTTGTCGGGTTCCTCTCAGCTGGAGCCAGATCTACTTGTTCCTGCGCGGCAGTCGTCCGTTGCAAGTGTGGGGAGAGAAACGACTCGATCCCCTTCAGCCGCTCGTCCAGCATCACCCTTACAGATGCTAGGAGGGTACTCTTCAGATTACCTACACCTACCCAAAATGCCACTATAATATTTCGTCTGCAAAAATAACTTATTTTTCATAGTGTTTGTATGAATGACAAAGTTATTTTTGGAAACTGCTAAATATATTTCGTTCAAACCAATTTTCGTTGAAAGTTTCTCATAAAGATCTACAGCTAATATTTTTTTATTACTTTTACTTTCTTATTTTTAAAGTTACCGCACGATTAGTCTCTTACCAACTCTTTATAAACTTTTCTCGTCATGTATCCTTCTTCGAATAGCCCCTATAATTGACAAAAATCAATCATTAGAGCAAGCAGGCTTCCGCAAGGGCTTTTCAACAACAGACCACATCCAGTTCCTGGAACAGATTCTGGAGAAATATAAAACATTCCAAAGACCACTCTACCTTGCCTTTGTCGATTATAAAAAAGCTTTCTACTCTATCACACATACGACTATTTGGAATGCACTTGAAGATAGAAAGCTTCATAAAACTTACTCAAAAATAATTAAAAATATATACATGAACAGCATAGGTAGAGTCAAGCTGGAAACAATCGGACCCGAAATAAAGATCAAAAGAGCAGTAAAACAAGGAGACCCCATGTCTCCAAAGTTGTTCATAGCCGTGCTTGAAACGCTATTTAAAAAACTGGAATGGAAGGATGTTGCTATCCAAGTGAATGGTAATTACTTGAGTCACCTACGCTTTGCTGATGACATTGTAATATTTTCCGAGTCAGCCGACAAATTGGGTAAAATGATAAAAAAAATAAGTTTGGAAAGCGCTGCAGTAGGACTTGAAATGAACCTCCAAAAAACAACGCTGATGACTAACTACAATCGCACACCAATTATAATAGGAGATTCCAGTCTAGAGTACGTAGATACCTATATATATCTTGGTAAACAAGTATCCTTTCATAACAATAACAACATCGAAGAAATCAGTAGGAGAGTTAATATGTCATGGCAAAAGTTTTGGTCTCACAAAGAAATATTAAAAGGTAACTTCCCATTGTCCTTGAAAAAGAAAGTTATTGATAATGCTATTCTTCCTTGTTTAACATACGGATCACAAACATGGATTTTTAACAAACAAGCAAGAGATAAAATTAAAACATGTCAATTCGCTATGGAAAGATCAATTTTAAAAGTTCGCAGGATACAGAAAATTCGAAATAGCCTTATAAGGAAGAAAACTAAACAAATAGATTTTTTACAACACGCTCTGAAACTAAAGTAGAAATGGGCGGGCCATATAGCAAGACTGGACGACGGACGTTGGACAAGACACGTTACCTTATGGCAAGGTCCAAAAGGAAGGAAAAAACGCGGGAGACCGCACAAATTATGGGCTGATGACATCCAATACCAAGCAGGAGTGCAGTGGTACATTAAGGCTAGAGACAGGAAGAAGTGGGTATCCCCACCCACTTCTTCCTGTCTCTAGCCTTGATGTACCACTGCACTCCTCCTGGAGGAGGCCTTTACCCTCCCGAGGGATTCTCATTAATATATATATATATATTTTTTTTTTAATATAATTTTTGCATGTAATAAAATAATTTAATTTAATTCAATAATAATAAAAAAAGGAATGAAAATGTGCAAACTTATGAAATGTAATAACAGTTATGGAAATGAAATATTATCAAGTGAAATGTATATCTAAGGTAATGAATTAAGTATTGGGAATTAATAAAAGGCTTTATTATTATTATTTTTTTTTTAAAGTAAGAGGGGGTGGGTTAAAAGAATATCAGTTTCAGTTCCATGTATGAGGAGCCAACCCTTAATATACCTATATTTTTTTATTTTTGTGTAAAAACCGTAAAGCGGTTTACAGAATACATCTACCTACAACTTTCAACTGTGTTATCCTCATAGTTTTGGAATAAAGTGGCTGAGACATACATCGGTCAGACAGACATGACGAATCGATAAGGGTTCCGTTTTTTGCCATTAGGCTACGGAACCCTTAAAAATGCTGTTGCTTCTGTTAAAGCTGATAAGTTCTTGCGGCCGCTTATTTTGTCATATAAAATATGTCCTGAATGGCTGGTAGGGGAAAGTAATTAAGATTGGAAAGCGCTTATTTATAAGTCTTTTTGAATCAAAATATTTAATTTTGACTTTGACTTGGAATAACAATTACGATAAAAGCATTTAAATATTTTTTCTCTGTAATTTGGTTGTAAAATATTTGTCATACGTCACTTTAAAAATTCATTTGCTACCGGAAATAAGGGGGTGAACCCTTACAACATTCATTTTCGTGAAAGCATTCGAGAATCAATCTCTTTGCCAAAATTTTACGATGTGGTCATAACTTGCCAAAATTTTACGAAATTCCATTACTTTTCCAGTTTTGCGCGTTAAATTTTACTTATCTTATTTTTATTAGTGTGAATCTGTTAATGGTTTTCTGTGTCATATTTAGATTGTTATAGTGCTTAGAATAACTGTTGATTTACCTGTGAATATAAATTAATAAATAAAATAACATAGCCAAAGTGCGATTCCACCATATTATTCATCAGCCTTATTATTACTTAACATGATCATGGCTAAGCACTTTCCCGTTGTGTGTAAATGTAAAAAAATGTAGACTAAGTATTTAAAACAAAATTACACAAAGATGAGAAACAGGATATACCTTCTATGATTTAATTAGTCTAGCTGTATTGTTATTATTTATTATTACTACATATTACATTTATAACTGGTTTTTCTCTGGTATTATCTTGAACTACATAAGGAAAAGTGGGAATCCCATTACATGCTGCGCCATGTTCCCCATCCTTAGTAAGTACTATAACTGCACCCATGAATTCAGGGTAGTGATCTGATATACGTTTCACAGCAGTTCTTGCTGCTTCTGTTGGAGTTGCGCCACGACGCATTTCTTCAACCGCCAGAAAACTGAAATGATTAATATGCGAAATAAAACAACTTTTACGGATATTCAGTTTTTTAGCCGAGTTATAATTTTCTTTCTATAGACTCTGCTTTTTCAAGGCGTCTCGTGAGAATTTCATGAGGAAGTATAGAGGCAGCCAAATTTTTTATTTAGAGGCTAATAATAGGTATTCAACTTATTAAGTGACTACTGTCACGCTACTGTTATGAGTTCAGTTTGTTACACTATTAGGGTATTTTTTTTAAGGGGGTACTCGTTGCCTTCATCATACCTGCTGTTAAGTAATTATGAGGTTGAAGATAGAAGCGAGCCTCACCCGGAATCCTCAATCACTGAGGAACTGGCTATCTTATCTTTAAACAAAGATTTTTTCTGGTTAGCGCGTCGGTCGATGACAATATAGTATTCAATAGTCATGTGACCACAGTGACAGCTTTGCCAGATGCTGTCCTGCCCTGGAGACGTATTTTTAATCAATCCAATTACTATTCGCATACGGAATCGCAAGATTCGCATGCGAAAGCTAAAATCCTTATTTTTGAAATTCCAATTAGCATTCGAATCTGCAACGAGTGGTTCCGACCAACCTTTTCTTTATGTTTCGGTTTCTTCCGTTTTCCACAGAAATTCCGCCAACGTCCCGTAGTGAGATTCGAGCGATAGAAAGTTTGACCTTTAGCACTTATTGTTATTTTCAAATTGACATTGACATAGTGGATAGTTTGGCAACTTAAAAACGTTTCGATTCACGTGATTCAAGTCCGATTCAGTATCGGTTTTTAAATATATTGCGTAAAATTAAATAATGTCAAGGGAGTTGAAGAAAACGGCAACACCGTACCTATTCGAGTTATTCAAAAATGCGACAAAATGGAAGCCGGTGAATTTCAATTCAAATGCGCATTTATTTCGCATGAGAAATTCGAATGATTCAAAAATACGTCTCCTGGGCTCAAAACGACGACCACACTTATTTTAAAGCTGTTATGTGCCACCCCTAACATAATTTATATTATTTAGTGTCAAATCAATCATCTTTGGTAAACGGCATTTACCAGTGTCAAGTTTCCGAACTCTCTTGTGATATATTTTCCACAGTTTACGTTGTTTATGTTTCGTCAACAAGCCTGGAACGTTGCCATTCATCTGATACGTTCAAAGTCCCGTGGTTTGTCTCCTAAGTCCAATAAATCACACGACATACCACCTATCCTAGGGGAAAATTAGTGATTTGGGAAAATTTATCTTCAGGGCTTTTTTGTACCTATTAGCTAAGTCAATTGGAAGTTTTGATTTCTAAGTGAGTTTTATAACGGCCGGTTGCTCTATGAGTAAAATGAAAAAAATCTAAATCTATGTGTAAAACCGATAGCAAAACAATGCTTACAACGTCACATGGTTGTCACTACGTTCCTGACATATTCTTCATACGAAAGAAATTTAAATAGAGAATACAATAATTTATACAAGCCCTGCATAGTTCACGCACACATTTGACGCGTGTACATACAATGATGATACATAATGATGTACCTAAAGTGCTATCGCAATGCAGGAAGAATTTCGTACAACCCCTCGCACTTCTTTGGTCTATCTATTATTATTTATTAAGTATCTCCTTTTTATAATGAGGTAATACCACCACCTATTTTATTAATTTTGGTCGTTAATTAAATATAGTTAAATTACGCAACGTCGATACTATCGATAGCTCGGCCGGTCGGCTGTTCGCGCGCGCTGGAGCATCCGCTGCTCTGTCATCTGTACACACTCCGTCCGTTCGGTGACAATCATACATTAAGGGAACTGCGCGAGCGCAACGCACTATATTTATGCGGGAGTGACAGATACAGGTGTGAGAGGTCATCGAAATCTTTTCTGCGTTGCAACCGGACTATAGTAGGCTTCGCGCGCGATCGGTTGTATATAGTGCTGAGGGACTGGTCATGGTTAGAGTTCAGAGTTCCTAGTAGGTATGCCGTACATACCCTCGCGCTTAATAAATCCCTTTTGAGGTTGGCAGAGCATCTAAGGCGCAGATTGAGAGTGATGTATATCTAAATATACCTTTAGATTTTAGCGACACCTCAACAATGACACATTTGGCATTGGATTGGTCTAAGATGTTTTCCGGGAACAATAGTAAACTATTTTACGAAATTAAATATTATAACTCTTTTTTTAATTTTGCATAGATATTAAACAAGAAAATATACTAGAAAAAAGCAACTAGTCTCATGTTGCCCTGACGGGATTCGAACCGGCACTAACCTATTATGCTACAGAGACCTATTAGGACACGTCGAATTTTTCTAGGTTATTCACCGTTCTACGGTGTTGGCCACCGTCGTTTCATCAACGAGAGAAATATCCTCGCATTCGAAAGATCATTGCAGATGTTTGACTATCAGCCATCTAATTATAACTTTTTTTTAATTTTGCATTTTACAATGCTATTTTTATGTGATAAATATTAAACAAGAAAATATACTACATATTAGTTAAATTAAGATTAAGTAGGTATATTTATGTATCCTATTTTGAGACAGGTTCAGACCAAGCAACAAAACTAATACAAATTACTTAAAGCTACTACTGTTTGAATGTTACCCGCCGAATAAACTATGGTAGCTTTGGGAGAAACGAAAATAAATTGCTTATTCGCCCACGGAATGGAAATTGCCGACGCCAATCCATTGAAGAACAAGTGTGAAGCCCTTGCCGATTCTAAGGAAAAAGAAGCCCCGTAACGTAGGGTTGTCAGTGAAATAGTTCAAGACAGAAAAACAAAATTGAAAATTAGGCGTATCTATGAAAGTGTTAAAAGGAGTTCTTTTGAAAAAAAAGGTGCAATATTCAATGCTGTACGTCGAACTTCTAATCGAAGAAAAATTACTAGTAACATGGAAATGTTACTGGCAAAATGTAAATGGCAACACATGCTGAGGGACCCTATTGACCCAAAGGCCATATTTTATCTTTATGTTATTTGTAATGTGTTTTTGTATTACTTCATAATTCTGTATCGTTTTAATATTTTTGTATATGTACTTTGTATTATGGTCTTTGTGTTAATAAAATAATCTCTCTCACTTCACGAGTAAGATTTTACTGTGATTTTCAATTTGGTTTTCCCGACGACGACGTTCCGATACATTTTCAGCGAGCAATAAACCTTAAAAAATCTTAAATCTCGTAAATTTGATCTTACTCGTGAAATACAGTGGGCTAAATATGCCAAAAAGTTGTTTTAATTCAACTAAAAGTAAGCGCCAAAACTTAAGATGTAGTAATCCATATAGCGCTGCACACGTGTGTTATTTAGGGCGTATCCACTATTTTAGGACAGATTAATTTAATGGGCCTTAAAATGCCAACATTATATATTAATAATGTACTTATGTCATCCATAGTAATAATAGACACTATTGAACATACGAAAAGTAAGACAAATAAAACAATGAAGAGAAAGTAGGAAAAGTATGTACCTACTTACTAGAAAAAAATAGACTTAACTCAGAACCCAAGCGTCGATTTTTTTAAATTGTGGTAGTTAGTCTATTTTTTCTAATAGGTACGTACAGTCGGGGTACTGTCTGGTCGATCAGTAGAGATTTTTAAGGGAGCATTATTCCAAAAAGAAATAGACTTATAAAAAAAGTTTATATTACAAATAATAGATATTTGTGTATTTACGACAACACGTTTCCCACTCTTCTGATTGACCGGGAAGTTCCCTGATTGCACCTATTTTTCTATTTAAATTTTATCGATATTAAGAGTGTCAACCCTGCTGGAACCGAGGGCAATTAATGAAATAATGCCGGTCGCACAATAGGAGGCCTCTCCGTTTATCATCTCAATCATTTGGCCGCCTGCCGCCTGCCTCACCATAGCCAATTCGTAATTAAAGCCTAAATTTAGATGACTAACCCACCGAAATTAAACCAATTCTAATATAAATTAGGTCGATTAATTCAAATTAATCTGGAGGATAATAATAAGCTTTTAAGGAGATAAGATAAATATCATTCAAAGATACATCTGTCACTGACGTTGACGTATTGTGGTTTTCAGTACTCCTATTACGAGTTTGACAGACTTGACTTGTTTACTGTGTACGTTAACAATCGCTTTGTATCTTTCCTATCAATCGTCATTTTTAAAGACATGAACTGGGGGCCTACCGCCATCTCTTAGCACAATATTGTTTAAATCTTACCATGTTATTTCATTCTACGAATCTTTTAATGTAAGCTTGTTTTTGGACATCATAAATCTCTGAGACATCTTCGCTCAATCGTCGCCTCCTAAGTGTGTAGTGTGTCGGAGCTTCACCCGAGTTCTTGTCGCAATAACACGTGTTGTGAGACTCCATTTTTAACTCAATCTACCGTACAATTTCTACATAATTACAAAATCTATTTACTTGACATTGGCAAAATTCGCGAATTATCGTGAGCACGCCATTAATTAAGAAAGCTTATTCTTTCTTATTTTAGTGTGTCAAAATGTGACAACTATAATAAAAACAAAACGCTCTTAAGACAGGATGGTTTCTAATAGATGACGGTAGGCAGGCAGATCCGGGCTCAGGAAAATAAATTCTGGAGTACCTAATAAAATCTTGTAATTATATTAAATTCAGTAGCTCTTTGAAACAAATGGGCGACAGAAAAAAGGCTTCACCTAACCCAATTTCTTCTAATACCTTTTGTGCAATAATAAGATGTATTGGAACGAAAAGCGGATTATCGCTACACTTCCGCTCTGAATGGGAAAGAGCAAATAATATATTTAATTTGGAGCGATCTTTCATCTGCTCATTTAATAGCAGGCTGCGTCCTGGACGCCAGCGGCCGGAGCGGGCGGTGCGGACGGTGCGCGCGGTGGCATGCGTCTTGATAGATTTGTATGAGTTCTTGACGAGCGTGTTCCGTCGCCCGCACCGCTGTCGTCGAGAAAAGCTTCATACAAATCTATGGACTTTGATCAAGACGCGCATGCCACCGCCCGCACCGCCTGCTTTGGCCGCTGGCGTCCAGGACGCAGCCTAGGCTGTGCTTAAGATAACGACACACTTAAAGATCCATTTTAAAGGAGAATGGGCAGTTTAGGATGAAGTTTGTCCCAACCCTAGTAACTTAAGAATAAGTGTTCAAATATTGTCCTTGTTGTCCTCATCACGTATATAATATATTAATTATAATTGTTATTGCTCTAAGTATCGTCGAAGTATTAAAAAAAAAAATTCACCTAACACGCTCTGAAAAGGAGGTTTTGTCAATCAGTTTAGGCGTAGAAAATCGCTTTTTGCGGCCTAGCGCGGCAAAGTACTTTTTTAATTTAATACCTAAAAATATGTCATAATGCGTTCCGAATCGCGCTATTGACCTTTTTGTTATATTATAGCTTTAAATTAATTATAATACTCCGTTTTGGTTTTATTATATTATTTTAGTTCATTGAATCATAAACACAATGACAATAAGATTAAAGTATTTGTTATAAGAATTTTATATTAGGCTGGGTGATATTTCACAACTTATAATTGGATTTCGGACTGTGACATAAATCTTTATTTTTAAATTGTCTTTGATTTTGATTTGAACCTCATGTCAGTGTCATCATTTACGGAATCGTTTTTATTCTTATTAATAAGTAACAATATATTCCTACTTTAAATAACTTTGAATTACCTATAATACTCCCTTTTTTATTATTTTACTTTTTCATATCATTAAAATAACGAGAATAAAGTATATTTAGATTAAACTTTATGTTTAAAGATTTTTTTACCGATAGATTGTTTTACAGATTTTTTTGATCCACGGTCAAAGTTTTACGACCTAAGTCAGTTTGAGACCATTGCCATGAAAACATGCGTCACTCAGAAAGAAAATGGTCAATTGTGCAGTGCTTACTTGCAAGAGCTCGTCAATAACATTTACACGTCACTACATCACGCTCGTGACAATGTAGGTAAGAAAATTCGACAAGCTAGGTTCTCAAACAGTTTGAAGCGCTCTTTCCGTCTATCTCGATATATGTCTGTGCTCCTTGCTGAATTCAGCATTCAGCGTCTTCGATTTCTCCGCTCCGTGTTGGGGGCAGCACCACCAAGATCCAAGTTGGAATTACCCAAGAAACCCCACATGAACAGGATATGTATTTTTGAATCATTCGAAATTATTCTATTTCTTATGCAAATCCAATTCACATGCGGAATGAAATTCATTGGGTTCCATTTTGTCATAACTATTTTTGAAACATTGAGATTATCATTGAATCATAGAGCAGTTACAACATGGACATTCGCAATGGTTTTCGTTTTATCCATATTTATTTAAGAAGCATCCCCACAGTCTACGTCGCATCACTAAGACCAACTCTATGGGATGCTGCACTACGGTTCTTACAGTTTTCCCATCCCTCAGAATTTCATGCTTCGATAAAATGATGCGGCCATGCGGCTTACTATGGCCCTACGGATTTCCGAGCTATTCTGGCAAGTGGATTCATCTCGGTCAATCCAAATAACATCATCAAGAAATACAGCCGAGCGTTGAAAATTGTTAGTGCCTTGCAAATACCAAATGTAACTCATAATCACACACACAGTTGCTATGGTTGTTATAGGTTCCTATACGACTGCCTATTTAAGCAAGTACATTAAAAACACGGTAAAACTACTTTATTATTTGAAGGATCTTCAAACCTGTGTAGTTTTTTCTGACGGGGAAACCACCTTTACTATCATACAATGAATTATTCTACTAAACAATACCTTTCTAATAATATACAACTCAAAGTGTTACAACACTTGGAACAATTCGCCCATTCTCCTTTTCTATAGAGATAACTTATCACACGAGTGAACAATTCAACATGGACACATTTTTTGGCGTACAAAATCATAATAGTTATCTTTCTTCTTTCTTAATACATACCTAACCTGATTCCTGCTAATAGTTCTGTTGTCGCTACATGATTTTAGCAATACGTATTATGTAATTATCGTAAGCGTGTGTGCTGTGTCAATGCATAACGGATTTGGTAATTTTTTGTAAAAAAACATCTAGAGACAAAAATATAGTAATTAAATTCAGTGGCTGTTTGAAACAAATGAGAGACGGCAAAAAGGCTTGACCTAACCTAATTTAATGAAACGTTATTCCTTTTGTGCAATAATGAGATGTATTGGAACGGAAAAGCGGAAAATTCTATTATCACTACCCTTCTGCTCTGAATAAAAAAGATAAAATATATTTAATTTGGAGCGGTCTTTCATCTTAGCTTTTTACATCTAATTGTCGGATTTTTCTCACACGCAACTTTTTTAATTAATTTGATCATAAGTTTGCTTCATATTGTATTGAAGGGTGCCCTCTATCTGGCTGAATTTCGATGCTCCGAAACTTATTTGGCATAACACAATCGGTAGAATCCTTCTTAAACGAATATGTTTAAGGCATAAAAAATATTAAGCATTATTGTTTATTGGCAGAATGTTAATATGTCCGAATTTACTATGGCATACTTTTAACATGGCAGAATTTTATTTCGCATCATTTTGTTTCGCATCTTAAAGAGGGGACAAAATAGTTAAGAAATAATTTTCCTAAGTTCGAGCCTTCTTGAAAACCACACCAACATAGCAGCAAAGGAGCTATTTATACATATAATATATACCCATTGCAAAAACGAATCTTACTTGTATGTTATGTATGTATCATAGATATAGTAACATCGAAAATTCTAAACCTGTATTCTTACTTGTTTTTGCTACACATCTCAAAGACTGCGATATTTGCGTCCTTATTTACGAATAGAATCATCCCGTCCTAAAATATCATACAAACGCAAATTCCCGTCCTCCGTGCCCACCGAGGCGGGAAATGAAATTATTTATTATTAGAGTAGTTTATTTTTTGGATTTTTGGAAAAAAGGCATTTCTTAAATCATAAGGGGTCGTGGTCACATAATTATGTCAGTGTGTGTGTATGTGTGTGTGTGTGTGTGTGTGTGTGTGATCATATATTTAATCGTGATCTGTGTGATTAAGTATGTATTTACAAAATATACAAGTAAGTTTCCGGCCAACATCTTGCCATCCAATGCCAATATGTGAACGAAGGACGATTCTCATTTGTTTTCTTATTTGTTTTTGCTATATCTCAAAGACGGATATTTCCGTCTATTTATTTACGAACAGAATCATCCCGTCCTAAAATATCATACAAACGCAAATTCCCGTCCTCCGTGCCCACCGAGGCGGGATCAAAGCGAGGCTCCTGGAGTGTGCCTGTCTTCAAAGACAGGTGAACAAAGCACTCAATCATTCACAATGCCTTCATCCATGATGTATTCGGAGTTTCTGTTGTTAATTGTACAGTCACGTGCAATGATATAGTAACACTAAGCAACCTTGTCACATTACAATATTGAATGACATTTGTGCACAGAGAGAGCTTTGTTTCCGTGTGGCAATGCGATAAGGTTGTAAAGTGTATACATGTCATTGATCGTGACTGTACTTGAAATAAGCATTTGTCTTTTATTATCTTTATCACAGAACAAAAGCAATAGAGTAATATAATAATAATAATTGCATATAACACACCAATTATCTAGCCCACGTTAAGTTTTTTCAAAGTCAAAGTCAAAGTTTTTTATTCATATAGACTTATAGATAAGTACTTTCGAATTGTCCAACTTTTTTTTGCCCTGCCAGCCATTCAGGACATCTTTTAACTTATAAGAAGAACGGCCGCAAGAAACTTATCAGCTTTAACAGAAACAACAACATTTACAATGGAACATGTTGTTGCCAAACACAAATTTACAATTTTGAAATATATTTAATATAAGAGGAGGTTTCATGAATAACTTGTGTTATGGATACTAGATATCGGATATACTTATATACTTTTTTTTTAAAATACATACATAATACACATATAAAACACTCAGACCCAGAGAAATAGACATGTTCATGCACAGAAATATTTGTCTTGTCCGGGGATCGAACCCGGGACCTCTGGCGCAGAAAGCGGGTATTGTACCCCTGCGCCAAACAGGTCGTTAAATTGAAAGTAACAAATACCTTCATAATTTGGTTAATGTTAATAATTCGAAGGTAGAAGCTTATATTAAGGGCCTGCACAGACGACGAACATGGGAAGACTTTTTGTCCGCGACACGACCTTATTACTAAAGAGACCGGATTATATGCAAATGCATAATTGCATATGCATTTGCATATCATGACCCATTTCAGCGGTAGTTGCATATTTTAGCAAAAAAAGTGAAATTTTGCATATTTTACGCTCGATTTCGATCTCATTCATCATAAGCAAATACTGTGCCAAATTTTGACATCCGAGTATACAGTTCTCTGAACGTATACTGTGACGTCAGCAGTTTAATTTCCGCACTCCTAGAGCATGGAACTAAACGTAGCGCAATAGGACCACAGATGCCTCCTTAAATTATGTCCGGTCCGGTCACCATAGTAGATGCAAAACGCTCCTTTTCCGCTTACAAAATATAAGTGATCGTAGACACGATTTGTCTACAGAGAGAGAGAGAGAGCATTAATATAATCATATTTTACAAAATTACGTTTAAAAGTACTAAACTTTTAAACGTAATTTTGTAAAATATGATTGTTATCCTTGAGTACCGAATAGCTTACTAAAATAAAAAATAAAACGTTTAAAAATAGTAATATTTTATTGTTCCATGTTGCATATTTTGACCCTTTTTATGGTTTTTCGTACATATTTTAGCTATTTTTGTTGCATATTTGCATGCATATTTTGGCCAAAAAGTCCTTCGTTATCCGTCGTCTGCGCTAGCTCTAATCCAGCCATCCCGTGACCATGGCAGCTGAAAAGGTGCCGACGTGACGTCGGGAAACCAAAAACCCTTAAAATACACGGAATATTAAATCTTAACTTGTGTGAATAAACTGTGCGCTCAATATCCGGCGTAGTTGTTTTATTTTATTAAGTATAAATATTTGGTGTAGGTCTGGATGTTACTTTAGTAGTCTAACACCCATATTTTAAGTCGTTCCTCCAAAACTTACTCGTCCTCGACTTAACGAAACCTCATTGAAAACCTCTTCGAAATACTCCTCGAAACCGGTATTCTTTGTCATAACTCCGTAAGGACCTGGAGGAGCCAAAGAGTACGTAGCCATTCCGTGTTAGGCCTAGAGCACACTACCATTTTTACCCACGACGAGGTTGAGTAGAGTGTAAAAAGTTTTGGAGGAACGACTTAGAATATGGGGGTAAGTATGTATGTACAAAATAAAAAGTATATAGGTTATTATTATTATATATATTATTGAAGTCGGTTTTTATATATTTTTTATTTCACATCTTTTAGTCTTAAAATAAGTACCGCACTTACTTACACTAAAAATCGAACCTGAACTTGTCATCTATGATTATGTCATCTAGGTAAATAGTGACGAAAACGACACTATTTGCATATTCATTGTCCATTTGTCCATTGCCCATAGTACCAGTAGTCCTATTCCGTAACTCTTCAAACAGTTTCAGTGGACCACCGAGTTTGGTATAATATGCAGGGTCATTTTAAAAACACTATTAATATTTAAGTTTAACTCGGAATTGGTAAGTGAACAACTTTCTCCTAGAAACATGGATCGAAATACGAAAATACTTACTAAATCGATCACGTGATCAGTCTGATTTGTATGAGGATTATTTTTTTTTGTTATTTCAACACAATGTTTCTAGGAGAAAGTTGTTCCTTCAGATTTTAAGGCGAAGCTAAAAACTCGGATACTGTTTTAAAAAATACCCTGAATAGAAAGAACGCTGCTGCTTCTTTATGGAAAATCGAGAAATCTTATTCCAAACCTTCTGATGTTGTCGGAGTGACAGAACATGCCTACAGGTCCTGTCAAAGCGACATGAGACAGGTTGCTTTTTTCTAATATATTTTCTTGTTTAATATTAATCAGGCCTACATGTGTTGTGATAATCACAATCATTAATTACTAGTGGTTCTGTCAGAACAATAGACCTCGCTCAAGGAAAGTCCAATTTTAAATCGAATTTTAGGTGCTTGATTTTCCCAATAGGCTTACCTACGTAGACTTTTGACCATACGGATACTCGCGTGACCTTATTTCTAGGAGGTAAAACATAGGGTTTACGGTACATCTCTCGGTTGGAAAATGCGACCACGCGAGAACAGACAGACTGACAGGCGGACAAAATAATTTTTGGTCAATCTCGAAACTGAGACGCTTCGTTCGCTCGGATAATTCGTCATCGTCATCAGCCATTTTTATTGTCCCCACTGCTGGAGCACTGGCCTTTCTTATGGATGGATAAGGAGAACGGGCCATGACCCAGCACGCGGGCCCAATGCGGATTAGTGGGTTTTAACGACTACAAATGCCAGCAACGAACCAACGGCTTAACGTGCCTTCCGAAGCACGGAGGAGCTCAAGGTAGTAAATTTTTGGTCACCCATCCCATGACCGACCATTGCGAAAGTTGCTTAACCTCAACAATCGCCGGCTGAGCGCGCGAACCACAGCGCCACGGGCTCCTCGCATAATTAATGCTAATTAAATCCGTTATTTTGTCAATCAAATAAAATATTATAATTGATAAGGAGATCTTGAAATCGACGATTAACCCATTTACTTCATATTGAACCACTTACCACGTTTACGTGACAAATTCTCCGAAATTTCCGGTAACGCGTAACACGTGGTTTTCTCATATCTCTTCACGTCAAGTCGCATCACGCGCCGACAAAATTACGAATGTCACGGTTCGTTTAACTTCGTCAGAATTTGCGTGATCGCCGAGAATTGTTTAACTTTGTGACGTAGAATAATGAGTTTGTTAAGATGACTAAAGCTCAGCTTTTGTCATACAAATGACTAATAACGTAACTAAATGTTTTTTAACCGACTTCAAAAAACGAGGAGGTTCTTAATTCGGTTGGTATAATATTTTTTTTTTTTATTTTTTTTTATGTATGTACACCGATTACGCCGAGAATTCTGAACCGATTTCCATAATTCTTTTTTTGTTCGATGCAGAATAGTTGCCAATTGGTCCCATAAAAATTTGGTTTCGTTTGACCCAGTACTTTTTATGTTAAGATCATTTTTATATATTTCATTTCATTGTTGACTTGGACGATGTAGTATTTACGATAATTTTATTTATAATGTACATGAAACCTTATCTAATATAGAAAAACACTGCTGTAGTTTACAAAACAGCCTATTACAGACACTAAAAAGTAAAAAAAAAAACTGCGTTAAAAAAAACCGACTTCAAAAACTAAAAAGCAAAAAATAAGCCTTTTGGAGTCGGTGCCAGCTAAGGCAAGAAAAATAAAAGAATAGGAGTTTAAAGTAAAATGTCTTGGCTGCCACCGACTCCAAAAGGCTTATTTTTTGCTTTTTAGTTTTTGAAGTCGGTTTTTTTTAACGCAGTTTTTTATACAATCACACCATTTATGTAGCCTAGAATGGGTAAGAATATTAGATAACGGCTTAAAATACTTACATAAGTAAAAACCTACGTCTTTTATTTTAAATACATAGGTACATAGGTATTTGGTATGACTTGTTCTTAGCTCGCCTGGCTAGTTACACAATCTTATACATTGTTTTCAGCAATGTTGTGTTAAGGCAGTTAAAGATAAGATAGCCAGTTCCGCTGTGGCTGAGGATACGAGAGAAACTTGCTGTACCTGGCTCATCGTTTCCCCGCCGCCGTAGGTAAAGAAAAAATATAATAGTTTCAAAATTGCAGAAAAAATGACGACTAGGTACAGTTTAACGCTTCTAAACTAAGCCAATGTATCCCCTGTATATTAGAAATCTTATAGCAATAGCATTATAGTAGAAATTAACTGTGATAGCGAATGTGGCAAACGATTAACATTTCGCCTTGCTGCCAAAATCGGGTTCAGCTAACTCCAGTCTACAGCAATTTAGTTCAACAACTTGCCACAGCAAATGAGTCCCTATTTCAATGGAGATAAAGTATACAATAAGTTTCAGTCGACAAATCTACCTTAACCTTTTCTAGCTAGACCAATTTGAACTTTAATGCATTGTAATACATTCGGAGTAGTAATTAGAGCGTTGGGTGGCAAATTGACTTTCGGAAAGCTTAAATGTAGGGACGAAGGTTTGCTAAATTAACTAGAATAATAAATAAACTAGTTATTCCAATAAACAGGTGGATATGTCGCAGCCATCTGGTTAAATCAGCCGTATAATTGAACGGCTAGCCCGTTCATTGAACGCCGGCATTTAATTAAATGGCTAAAGAAAAACTAGCCAAATCGTTAAATGAAACGTTTAACTACTTGCCTAAACGTCATAATACAGCCGTTTCGTTAAATGGGCTAGTGTAAAAGATCCACTATTTTGGTAGTTTTGGGGGTATTAGTATGGCTATTAGTATTTAGGGTATTAGTATTTGAATGGTTGATTTAACCAGATGGCTGCGACAGATATATGACCAGCCCCCCTATCGCGTAAAAAATATGGATATGGATCTGGGCTTCATTTGACAGTTGAAGCTCATAAAATTACCTTATATGGTCATTTAACTGTCAAATGAAGCCCATGTCCATATCCATATTTTTTACGCGGTAGGGCCCCAGGTGCTAGGACGCACCAGTGATTTTTAGTCGACCGATAGTTTAGACAGTATGCTATCGTATAGTCCGATTTTTAATAGTTACTTATACTGTGCGCACTATCATATAATTTCCTAGATCAAAAAAATCCGTTGATTAAACATCGCAAGTGCGATAAAGATTATGAAAAGTAACTATTTTTCCATATTGTGATTATCATGAACATCGAAATAGTTTTCTGACTGACGACAGAATTTGTCAACAAAGTAAAATCTCTCTCAATCTCAAACAACTAACTGTCTTTGAATTTATTAAGTTAAGAAACATAATAAATTCAAAGCATCACGTATATATATAATATCATTGATTCAAAGACATTGTCTACTTAGAGCAATTCAAAATCATGGATTGGATTTAAAATTGCACAAAAACATTGGCAGCTGTCATTATTGCTTCATATTTTAAAGCAGTTTAAACCATTGGCTTAGCCATGACATGCAAGATATAAATTGGAACGGAAGTTTTAAGGCTTTTGGCAGGCAAATAAGGTGATACTGCCAGATTTAATGAGGCTGATTCCTATGGAGTATGGGGTTGTTGCCAACATATGTAACAGCACTTACTGTACTAAGTGATGTCCAGCCAGACAGACAGAAGCTTCAGCAAGCAGCGGCACAATAATAGTAGCGGGCGAAGAAGAATATGAAGTTTATAATATTAACCTTTGTAATATTATAAACTTCATATTCTTCTTCGTGTCAATGATTCACACGTTTTGTTCGGCCCAGTGGGCAGCAACTTAAAAGTGTTGTCTGCTGCCTCCATTAAGTCAATCATACTGCAGGTGGTAGGGCATAGGGGCATTCCAAAAGGTGCGCTATTGTCTGTGGGGACTCTCCACATTAGCACTGTGCACTCACTCGCTCTCGAAGGTTGTACCTGCAGCGGCCAACCTGGAAGCACAGACGATTCAGAGATTTCCAGATTGACCACGCCAGCTTGTGGCCGGAGGGTAGTTTTTCCAGTGCACGAGTGCATTCTGGTGGAGGAGGGTAATTCTTACTTTACAATTATTTTAGACACAGTCCCTCTATTACTATTTCTTATTATCAGCCATGCCAGGTAAGTGTCCAAAAGCAACGCGCAACGACAAAGTTTGATCTGCGTCTTTTCTTAAATAGAAGGTTTTCACCTTGGAACACCAGAAAAAAATACGGCGGCTCTGGCAACTGTGTTAAAATTGACGTTTTGTCATGTGCCTGTTTTCGAGGCGATCGACACTTCCTTTCAGTTACTCTATTACGAGTTGACACTTTTAACTTCGGTAAAGCAGTCGATGAATTTGAAAGAGGCATGTTGATTTTTTCCGAAAACAAATATAGGTAATTTTTCAAACTCGTACTAGGGGTACCTACAGAACTAAATAAATTCGTGAAACACCAAAAAAAGAAGAAGGAAACTGGTCACTGGAATTGTTAGGATAATTTAGGCATATCTAGAAATAACAATCTTTATAGCTAGGCTTTCGAACGCTAACTCGCAAAAGCGAACTGCTGAACTTCTAGAGCTCAGCAGGGCAAACTTGTGTGCGATGGCCAGAGCCTTACCTGGACACTGCAAACTGAACAGCATGAGGTTGAGTGACACGACGTTTGCCGTCAATGCGGACTGGAGAGAGAAACACCCAAACATCTCCTATGTGGTTCAGAAAAATATTATAAAAAATTTACTCAGCCACAAATGAATTATCATCTGAGAATTCATTTGTGGCCTTGTATTTTGTAATTTTTTTGTTAATTATATTTTATTGTTATTATATTGTAATTTTTTCCAAAATTTTTCTATTTAAAATTTATCATAAGTATAAAAATAGCATTGAAAACTGCAAAAATTCAAAAATCATATATTATTGGCTGTTGCATCTTAATCGATCGTTAAACACCTGAAAAGATGTATCTTTCGAATGCAAGGATATTCCTAGCATTGATGTGACAACGCTGGCCTACAGCGTATTAAAAATATAAAAGTATTGGAGAATTTCGACGGTGGTTCGCAAGTCTCGGTAGCTCAGCGGTTAGAGCATTGGACCGGATTTCGGGTTCGATTCCCATCTGAGAATTCAATTTGTGGCCAAGTTAATTTTTTCCAATATTTTTCTATTTAAAATTTATCATCTCCTATGTGGCCCCCTTAACCACAAACACATCCACTTGGGCCGGTAGTTTGACCAGAGGAACTAAAATCTCTCAGCGCCAGGCAGATATTAGACTTCCTGGAAAAGAGATACTCTAACTAGGTGGCAAGTTACCTACTCATTATCATCATAACTTAAGAGCCACGCTTTTGTCTGTGTAGCTTCCTCCATTTGTTTCTGTCTAAAGCCAGCTCCTTCGGTTCTTGATAAGACTCGACGTTTACCTTCTCTTTGATCTGTTCCATGTAGGCTATTCTTGGTATTCCTCTTCCTCTCATACCCTCTATTTTTCCTGAAGTATAATGTTTTTAATGAATTTGCCATGTCTTATCAAATGGCCGATCATTCTACCTCTTCTGTCTTCTATGATTTTTAATATCTGTCGTTTTTCATTCACCCTTTCCAATACCTCTTCGTTTATAACCATCTTAGTCCACCTTATATTTTCCATCCTTCTCCAGCACCTCATCTCGAATGCTTCCAATCTTTCTCTGTCTCTCTGCGTCATTGACCAGGTTTCACTATGCTCCATTCAAAAGTTTTGATGCGCGTCTTCTTATGTTTTTTTGCGATTTTTGCCTTGTAAATATACCCTTTTCTGTGAAAGGCTTGTTTTGCTATTGCTATTAAAGTTTTAATGTCTTTTGACGACCTGTTTGGCGCAGGGGTACTAACCCCACCTTCTGCGCTAGAGGTCCCGGGTTCGATCCCCGGACAAGACAAATATTTGTGTGCATGAACATGTCTATTTGTCTTGGTCTGGGTGTTTAATATGTATATTATGTATGTATTTACAAAAAAAAGTATATAAGTATGTTTATCCGTTATCTAGTATCCATAACACAAGTTCTTGATGATACTTAACGTGGGCTAGATAATTGGTGTGATTTAAAAAAAAAAAAAAAAAAAAAAAGTGCATATAGCGTCATTTGTTATAAATTTATAATACTGCCTAGATATTTAAAGTTATTTACGCTTTCTAGAGAAATGTCGTTTAAATTAATTATTTGAGAGTTTGGTTTTGGAATTTTGGAAACTGTTAAAAATTTTCGTTTTATTTATGTTAATCTTGACTTAAAAGTAGTTCTTTTTCATTTCCTGCTATTGCTGCAATATCATCTGTAAATCTAATACATTAATTATTATTTCTTTGTTTTTTTTTTATATTTCTTTCGTGGCACCTTCTATGAATATTGGGAAAAAGAAAAAGTCTTTTCGCATATAGAATGTATGAATTTGTAATAAAATCTCTTTGGCTATACTATTTGTATCTGGCTGGTTTTAGTATGTACCATTAAAAGTTTAAATTTTAAAGAAGATTATTCCAAATTCAAATTAGAAAAATGTGTAATTTTCATTTGTTTTTCTTACTGTCAAGATGAGTGAATCTAATGAAGAAATTCGATACTACAAAAAAGATAAAAATGCAACGCAAGCCGTGAAAAAAATGCGATGTTTTTGGACCTAGTGCAGTGTCTGTGAGAGTAGCACAAATTTGGTTTATTCGTTTTCAATCCGTTGTCGCTCTGGCCGCCCTATTACGGATAAAATGGATGCCATTTTTTAAAAGTGGAGCATGATCGGCATATCAGTAGTTACTACGTAGCTGAAGAACTGGGAATTTACCACAAAACAGTTTAAGCGCATTTGAAAAAAACTGGGTACACAAAAAAGCTAGATATTTGGGTATCTTTGAGCTCACTGAAAGAAACCCAATGAACCGTCTTGAAACGATACCGGTAGTGTTACCACTAGGTCACGCGGCGTGTGGTGGCGTGTAGTGCCGCTTAAAATTTCTGTTTATAATTTGCATTTAGTATTTTAAATTAAAAATTATTTTGTATTTAAAATAGAAAAGTCAAGAAGTAATTGCGTTTTCTATTCAAATACATTTTAGAAACTATTTTGCACATCTCTGCTAGTCCTTTTAGTCCTTTCATCATTTTTCACATTCCAGTTAACTTTATCGAATATTTTTTCTAGGTCCACAAATGCCACGCTGGTGTCCATGTTTAAATCTAATCATCTATCTATTATAAGTTCTTCTCTAGTGCCTTTTTTTCTCTGAACCCATACAGATCCTCTCCTAGATATTCCTGAGATTTAGGTCTAAGTTGTTTTTGAATAACCTTAAGAATATTTTTTGATGCCTGTGAAACTATGCTTAATGTTCGGTGTTCGTCACATTTCAAAGTATTTGTTTTCTTTCGTAGCATCATAGTTTTGCTTATTTTGAAGTCGCTTGTTAGTTACCTACCTACTATAGATCTGTTTTTAGGTCACAGTGACTACAGTTCCAACTGGAGCTGCATAGCCCCTGTATCCTAGAAACATTCACAGACATTCAATAAATTACATCGTGGTCAATTAATATGCTTGCACGTTAATTAACTCGATCGTCAACGCTCATTGGAACCATTGATGACGTCAGTTTTAATTTCATCCCTATCGAGAATCGATAATTTAATCATATTTATCGATATCAAGCCCAAGTGGCCAGAAATGCTTTTAAACAGTGAACTCATGAACATCGTTGCGTGGGAAGCCTGTCACTATATAGTTTCCGGACAACATCGTATGTACTGGCACCACGCACCGTCTTACCCGAAAGCATGCCTGTACAAACTGATTTGCGCAGGCAAGATGGAGCATATAGCCGGCAGGCTGACTATCTAACAGAAGCTCGGTTCATTTTCAGTTTCGTCCTGACATTACTATCACAATCATGCTGTATGATAGCTACGACAGCCACAACAGCGACGAAACTAAAATTGAACTGAGATTCTGTAGATAATCAGCCCTTGGGACAATCCGCTACGTCATGCTTCATGCTCATGCGTCATGCTCTCAGGTAAGACAGTGAGTGTAGCTGGGACATTAAACCCTAATTAATGTCATATGCGACGTCATCGCAACTGTTAAGGTATTTTTAGGGTTCCGTACCTCAAAAGGAAAAAACGGAACCCTTATAGGATCACTTCGTTGTCCGTCCGCCCGTCTGTCAAGACCGTTTTTCTCAGGAACGCGTGGAGGTATCAAATTGAAATTTTATCTAATACTCAGGTCTACTGACCCTTAGAGCTGTGAAAAAATCAAACTTCTATGCCAAAGCAATCAAAAGATACAGCCGTTAATCCGAAAATTTCCGTAAATTTTCGGAACTCGCACGAGAATCAAAACCTACAGGGTACTTTTTACAAGGTACCCTTTTGTACGAAGTAACGTCTTATAGTACAGATAAAGGAAAACTTGCGAAAACCGTAATTTTTTAGTTACCTCATATAATAAAAAATATTTTAAGGAACCCTCGGTGCGCGAGTCCGACTCGCACTTGGCCGGTTTTTTTTTATGAACTACGGTGAGTTTCTTAGCCTTCATCATACCTGAAGTTAAGTATTGATAAGGCTGAAGATGGAAGCGAGCCTCTCCCGGAATCCTCAGTCACTGAGGAACTGGCTAGTCTAGTAAATTGAAACGATTTACTTGTTTTTTTTTTTTTTTTGCTTCATCTCGCCTGTTTCACCCGCGTGTTTCCCGTTCCATTGTAATATCGGTAGCCTTTGCTACTTCCGTCCTTTTAACTAACTCAATGCCAAAAATCAAGTCGATTGGTTGCTTAGTTGGGCGTCAAGAATGGACAAACAAACACACTTTCGTATTTATAATATTAGTTTGAATTAGGAAGGATTCTTCCTTCGTCTTGTGTCTTGTCCCATAATTGCAATCAATTTTATTTTGAATGTTGTCCTTGACACTTTAATTATTATCCGTTATAATGTCTCACACATTCATCTACATAGATGGAATCTTAACCACCTTTACCTAAGCATCACTATAATATACGTGCAACATAATTAAACAGAAGCGAGCAGTGCCTCCTCCGAGGCGCCGAGGCCGTGGCGCTCTTGTAATTGAAGTGACGTCGGGGTAATTCAAGCTTTGGCGACGTTGACCTATCCTTAGACTGGTCTTTGGATTGGATGTGAGTGAATTACAAATAACAAACGTATACATAATCTCATGCCATTACCTAATCCCTGGCGGCGTCAAAGGTGCAACTTTAAAAAAAATGTACTAAGAAACATTGTTCTCAAAGCCATTAAGTCTGACGCCATAACAACAATGTTTTCAGCATTGTTGTGTTCCGGCAGTTAGAGATAGCCAGTTCCTCAGTGACTGAGGATTCCGGGAGAGGCTCGCTTCCATCTTCAGCCTTATTAATACTTAACATCAGGTATGATGAAGGCTAAGAGTCTCCCCGTCGTTCATAAAAAAAAAGATTTGCTGGCCATTTGCATAGCCTTATTGCTGAGGTCATCCCCGGTATCGATGATGTGATGTGGTGAGCGGATCTTCGCGAGCTTTAGGGACAGACTGGCGTGAAACCGCATTTTTTTATAACAACGGGGAAACTCCAAGCCTTCGTCATACCTGATGTTAAGTATTGATAAGGCTGAAAGATGGAACCACTGAGGAACTGGCTATCTTATCTCGAACTGCCGGAACACAACAATGCTGAAAACATTGTTGTTATGGCGTCAGGCTTAGTTAAATGGTGGTAGCTAGCCAGGCAGACTTACAACAAGTCATACCACCAATCAAACTGAATACAATATGTACCCCCGCGGTAAAAATTAGAGGACAAGTGGCGTTCTCTCGTATCGGAGAGGCCAAGACACACTCAGTCGCTGAGCCAACGTGTTCCTGAACAACAGCAATACTTAGGGGGTGATCAACGCACCTTCACTTTGACAAAAAAAATACACTTTGAAATCGATTTTGGAAAAGTATTTTATATCAATGGATAGGGAACTTAATATACCGTTATAAAGTGTGTATTATTATTTGCAAATTACGAAAACTAGTCAAAAAACCGCTTTACCAAAGTGGTCACAGTAAAATATGACAAGATATGCAATTTTAATTAACAAAAATACCAAAAATAAATTATATTTCACTTTATTTACAATAAAAATAATGAATAGTTTTAAATAAAGTTTCAATTTAAACAAATTTAAGTCAATTGTTCATACGTCATTGCTTAAATCGTAATACCAATTCTTCAACATAAAGTAACATTGAAATAAAACAACTTTTACGGATATCAAACGCGCTATATTTCCACGAACTAAGTTGTAATTGTCCGTATTTTTTTAGGTTTTAGGTTTAACTTAGTTCGTGGAAATATAGCGCGTTTGATATCCGTAAAAGTTGTTTTATTTCAATGAACAGTGCGCGCCAAAACATTAGATGTACGTATAAAGTAACATTATCAACAGCTATACTCGGTTTTTTAGCATTAGATCCTAATGTAAAAGAACAGATTTTTTGACAAATGTGAAAACGGCATAGCTCTACACTTGGCCTCTATGCCCGGACCGCTTTGCCTATAAACACCATTTTGTTTTAAAAATAAATTTAGCTCATATTATTATCCCATGTCGGAACAAATAATAATATTTTATTTATTTATTTATTTATTAACTCTTTATTGCACATATACAGCAAATGGCGGACTTAATGCCCTTAGGCATTCTCTACCAGTCAACCGGAAAGGATGTTAAAGGAGAGATCATGGCGGCAATGGAAAAAAAAAAACAATAAAAAGACAGTGATTAACAAGCTAACAACATTATAGATAAATATACACATACGTACATGAATGCATACATACCTACATAAACGAATAATACATAAATATTAATAAATATATATATATACATACAACTATACATACATATAATTCATAAAAATACGATACATAGCGTACATTAGTCAGAAACGACGAGGTTAGGGTAAAGAACTCAAGTAATGCTCTCGGACCAGTTTCTTAAAGACAAACTTACTGGAGGCACTACGAATGTTCAGGGGTAAAGCGTTCCAGAGGTGTACTGCTGTAACGGAGAATGAGTGGGAGACGAAGCCAGAAGTATGGGGCGGAATTTTCAAAAGAAGATTGCTGCTGGAGCGAAGATCACGTTGATGGGAGTCACCCAGAAATTGAAACCGAGATTTCAGGTATTCTGGGGTAAGTGGATCGAAGAGGAGGTTGAAGAGAGTACACAACACTCTAAGGTTCCTACGCTCACGGATTGGAAGCCATTTGAGTTGCTGACGGTAGTGAGAAATATGGTCGTATTTGCGCAACCCATATATGAACCGGATGCAGTTGTTGAGAAGACGATCCAACTTACTGAGAAGATTTTCATTTAGATCAGTGCTGCAAACATCAGCGTAATCAATTATTGGGAGGACAAGAGCCTGTATAAGCGCAATCTTAGTGCTAGATGGGAGAAAGAACTTAAACCTGTATAGAGCTCTAAGGGCATTGGTTACCTTCATGGAAACAACGTCAGTATAATATGTCCAGGAGAGGCACGAGTCAATTGTCAAACCAAGGTCTTTGACTTGCTCAGTGTAGGGTATATCAATGCCATTGTATTTTAAGGTGGTTAAGTCGTGTAAGTTAAGACGTACTATTTGTCTCGAGCTACCAACGACAATAGCTTGGCATTTGCGAGCGTTTACAGAAATACCATAGTTGGACGACCATTCAGAAATCCATTCAAGATCACGGTTGAGTGACGCGACTGCAACATTCAAATTGTGAATGTCATGCTGCGCATATAGTTGCAGATCATCGGCATAAAGATGGAAAGAAGAGGCAAAATGGGCTGTGAGAGAATTGATGAACAATGAAAAGAGAAGGGGAGAGAGAATACCGCCTTGCGGAACACCAGCCTTCAAGTCGCACCAGTCGGACAAAGTCCTATCAACACGAACGGCTTGCTGGCGACCGCGAAGATAAGAAGAAAACCAAGATAGGGTAGTAGTGGAAATAGATAAACGGGAGAGCATCGTAAGAAGTATATCATGGTCGACTGCGTTAAAAGCGTTGGAGAAATCTATTAAAACTAACACAGTCAATCGTGTAGCCTCAAAACCTACTCGCATGTCTTCCAATACTTTGATGAGTGCTGTGGTAGTACTATGCCCGGGTCTAAATCCGGACTGGAAAGGGCTAAGCAGGTCATCAATAATATGTACAATCATAGCCAAATAGATGACTAACTACCTAGACATGCTATAAAAACATTGAATTCTAAAGAGGTTTGATGATCAAAACAGGTTGAACTTACAATGTATTTTTAAGTAAAGCTCAAAAATCTTGCACACGTCGCCGCGGCCACAGGTTTGCTCCCCGAATGACTGCTCGGTGCAGGACGGGAGGTTGGACATAGGGCAGAATGGCAAACGTGGCGCCACTGAACATTAAAAGAGGTTTTACTTGTTCTGTGGCGCTATCCTTTTTTAGTTACCATAAAAACATGGTGTGGCCGTTCTGACTCCTATGGCCGCTTTGAACTGATTTCCTCTACTTATTTAAAAGAATATTGCTGAGGAGTTCGGTGGGGCAGGGCTCGGTACGCACAGCCTGCGATAGTAGCGGTTAAACTCGTATATTTAACAATCTTGACTTAAACTTAAGGAGAAGTATAAGCCCCACAAATATTATGTATAAATTGATACAACATTTTTTATCAACATTATGACATTCTTTATGCAAGCTCCCTTACATGAATTGGCTCATGTTAGCTAGTGCGCGTGCGCATTCTATTGTGCCGCGCGCGCATGGGTAAGCACATTATAAGCGTATAATGTGCTTGCATATCTACATTAGTTTTTCTCAATTAGAATTAATTTTAATGTAGCGATCTTGTAACATATTTACCTTTCTACTTTAAAAAATAGCGTGCGTGATTGTTAGTTAATACTTGTAAGTATTATGTTTACGCCATTTCCGGTTTCCCTATTTTTAAATTCGCGCACTTCATGATGGGGTTCCTTACTTCCTATCCTTTTCCTACTCACACCATCGTGCGCAGAGTGAGAGAACTAATCAAGCAAGTGCAGTGCATCGTGATTCGTCGCGTGACCCTCCCGCTCCGACAACCGAACCGCGTCGCCACGATGTGCGTGCGACTCCTGATATAATTTAAAATAAAATGCATTAACCGCAGCTTGAATTAATTATAAACTGTGTAATGAGTGATTCAGTGTTCTAAAGTGTGTGGAACTTAGCCGGCCGGCAGAGTAACCTAGGCCTAGGGTTCCTGTCCATCCGGCATGTGTGAGACAGTGAGTGGCGTTTCCTGAAGTGCAGCTGAAGGCAAGATACTCCAGAAGCTGAATCGAACCGCGCTCGGTGAATCCCCTTCCCTCTCCATAATATCTAAGGTCCACATAAATTTTTTTCTGAAGCACAAATCACAAACCGCCCCGCTAGCCGCTATACAGTCCACTTAAATTCCCGCCAACCCATATTATTTAAGCGAATGATTGTTGAATAGCAGATTTTTTGTGAATGTGTAAGTTTACTTTATAAAACTATTTAGTTAATTGGTAATAAAGAAAAAAATACCACAGCTTTCGCAGTCGTGGTCACAGGATGGGTGACCTAAAATTTGCTATCTCAAACTACGTCGTGCTTCAGAAGGATCTGGCTGTATTTGCAGTCGTTAAAACCCACCAACGCGCATCGGGCCCGCGTGATGGGTCATTGCCCATTCTCCTCACCCACCCATATGGACGGCCAGTGCCCCAGCAGTGGGGATGTTAAAACGGCTGATGAGGATGAAGTATTGCTGGCATAATCCATTGAAATGTATTCATCATTATCATCATCATCATCAGCCTGTGGACGTCCACTGCTGGACATAGGCCTCTCCTAGCTCACGCCTTTTGTGGCGTTCATAATAAGCTTACTACTACCACGCTGGCCAGACGGGTTGGTAGTGGGTTTGGTTCAAGTTTTCCTTCTCTCGCACAGGTGTTCAATGCGTCGAGCCTCTTAGTCGTCTCTTACGACATCCCAGGCATGTAAGGGAGTGGTGACACTTGTATTGAAATGTATTAAAACCTATCAATATCAATTACTCCGTTCTCTGTATAGGTTATTAAATTAACGAAGCCATGCAATATTGATGTCATCGCCGTATACCCATCAATATTATAACAAGCGTGTCTCATTTTGCCCTAAATACACTCAATAATAAACTTTATCAGCTAAGCACTTGATTGCACTTTCCAGTGCCTAATTTTCATTAACCTGAAATATTATCCTGGGCTCTAAGTCAGTGGTTCTCAAAATATTTTATTTTTGGACCCCAGTTGAAAATAAAACAATTTGTTTATTATCAATTCCCAGAAGTAAATAAATATATTTTCTCAAACGCTTGGAAATATGGGCATGATTTTGACAACCTTCTTCGAGATAAATCGATATTACTGTACTGGCCACATACTTGCGAGCAGCGGCCGGCAAAAGTTGTATGAAAATCCATATCTGTCGTGTATAGTGGTCAAATAAATTACATAGTAAAATCATATCTGTCGTGTTATTAAAAAATGGAACGATCTTTTACTCCGAAATATGGCTACCAAAGAGGTAACTTATAAAAGGTTTTATTTAAATTTTGAACTGGCTTGCAAATAGAAAGCTGTTTTAGAAAAACCGCCTCTGTGGTCTCGTGGTATTAACCACCGGTATCAGACCCAGAGGGTGGTCCCCTGGGTCCAACACGGGACCGGTTGCGGCGAAACCCATATTGACGGTCGCCGAGGAGTTCATTTGCTTCTAGATACTACATGAGCCTATAATTCAGTACACGTTCCATTATCTTACATAAAATGGACGTGACTGACATGGACCTGTAATTGGCAGAGTCGGCACGACTGCCCTTTTTAGGCACAGGCAAACCATACCAAGAATAAGGTTTTACTTTTTAGTTATTTTTATGTTGCTATGAATAGACAAAAACGTAGATATATATCAAATCGAACACCGTGCCAAGAATAAGGTTTTACTTTTTAGTTACGTTGAAGTTAATTCTTTTTTTATTTTTATGCTGCTGTGAATAAAAAATACGCAAGTTATATTTTGTCTTTTATTGATAGGTATAGTCGTGGAACTTCTTGGTTAACCACTAGTGTTTTTTATTTCAAAATGTAATAGATTTATAGAAGACGTCTATGTCACAACTCGTCGTCGTCGTCGTCATCTCAGCCACATGACACCCACTGCTGGGTATAGGCCTCCCCCAAGGATCTCCACGACGATCGGTCCCCCGCTGCGGCGCATCCAGCGGCTTCCCGCGACCTCCACCAGATCGTCGGTCCACCTTGGGGGACCTACCCACGGATCGTCCGGTACGTGGTCACCATTCCAGATCCTTTCCTCCCCAACGGCCATCGGTTCTTCTCGCTATGTGTCCCGCCCACTGCCACTTCAGCTGAGCAATCCTTCCGAGCGATGTCAGTAACTTTAGTTCTCCTGCGGATCTCCTCATTTCTGATTCGATCAGGCAGAAAGCATAGAAACGCCGAGCATAGCTCTCTCCGTTGCACGCTGAGTAACGTTGAGCCTCCTTTTCAGACCCATAGTGAGCAACCACGTTTCACTGCCGTAAGTCATCACTGGCAACACACACTATTATTTCTTTAACCTTAGAACTTCCCAAGAAAACGTTTCCCAAAAAACACTACTGGTCAACCGGGAAGTTCCCCGATTGTACTAAGGAGTACTTGTTCTTTAATGGTACTAAGGATACAAAGGTGGGTCACTTGTACAATCAATGGTACAACTGACACTAAGGGAAAATTAGTGTCACTAGTACCATTGATGGTGCTACGGATACAAAGTTGTGTCACTTGTACCCTCAATGGTGCTAATCAACGGTACAACTGACACTAAGGGAATGATATGGCTCGACACTTTCCGTCTCCCCTTATCTAATCCATGGATATCTTCCATAGGTTTCATAGGTTTGACGACCTGTTTGGCGCAGGGGTACTAAACCCGCTTTCTGCGCCATAGGTCCCGGGTTCGATCACCGGACAAGACAAATATTTATGTGCATGAACATGTCTATTTGTCTTGGGCTGGATGTTTTATATGTATATTATGTATGTATTTACAAGAAAAGTATATAAGTATGTTTATCCGTTATCTAGTATCCATAACTCAAGTTCTTCGTGAAACTTAACGTGGGCTAGAGAATTGGTATGATTGTATGCAATTATTATATTTATATACATATTATATAGGTTCTTCGAGGCCTAGTATATAATTTAAATCCATGCAACCAGCTCCATGATCTACCGGGTAAACCCTACTTTGAGAATCCCTGCCCCGAATTCAGCGTGTTTAGATAACAAAATTAAGCCTAGCGTTCACGGTGTAAAAGGCTTATTCCACGTGGTCGGGCTTAAATACTCGCGTTAGACTTCACCGGGCGGCGTAATCGAAACATATTGAAGATCGGAACGGTTTTCACTATTGAATTTGGGTGTGGTTCGGTAAATAATAACGGGGTTGAGGCAAATGTGAAACTGTGTGTGAAACGGAAAAATAACCAAAGCTCCAGTGAATCGTCATCTTCTGGGCAAGCTCGCTCCATATTTGACCTGGAGCCCAATTCTGCTAATGCTTAGTCACAATGGTATTCCAGTGGTGTTTCAATAGTAGTGCTGTTTTACACAGTTCTTGTTACAAAAGTGGAAATAAACACTACTATTGAAACACCATTGAGAGACGATTATGACAAAAATTTCGCAGAATTGACCACCTGTTCTTAATCTGAGATTCAGAATGAGGTCAAGAATAAGTCCAATTAATATTTTAAAAAAACTGTGGCCTGTTAAAAGTCTTGTCATATATTTTTATTTAATATTACAATAAGAGTAAGTACATGAGTTTTTAAATCTAATTGGACGGTACAAACATCTGTACAACATTTGGGCCAGGACTTTACCGATCAAAATGAGATTCATCTTGAATAAAACGTCAAATATTACCTTAATTATATATTAAAACAACGGGACTAAAACGCGGCATTTGTTATGTAGTACAACTATGTAGGTAGATACTTACAGCTTGACGTTTCGGCTATGTTGCAATAGCCGTGGTCACAAGCAGACTTGAGTTTTAGTTTTGTCGTTGTCGAGGCGTTTTAGACCCGTTGTTTTAATCTAAAACCATAATGGAACGCGAAAGTTTAAATATTACCTTGACTAAAAATTTTACGGAATCTATGGTGCATCGTCGGAATATCCTCGGTATCCCTACCTAGCCTCATATGAGTGAACTATCAACGTTATTGAAAACTAGCCAATGCACTATGCATATCGTTATAGTAGTTAATGGATATGTAGAAGACAAGGCGATGGCTTTCGTAACCGAATATAGATGCCAAACTATTGTACTACAAGTATTAGTTTGTTTAGTGTTTTTTTACAACACCTTCGTTGGATTTGACACCTACTTACTACAATTGTAAAAGGCTTACATTTAATAATTATTATTGGCATTTTTTGCTTGCTTTTTGCACAAAAACTAGATACATATACGCTGTATCGAAAAAAACCGGCCGAGTGCGAGTCGGACTCGCGCACCGAGGGTACCGTTTAAAATTTTTAAAAATATTTTTTATTATATGATGTAACTAAAAATTTACGGTGTTCGCAATTTTTCCTTTATCTGTACTATAAGACGTTACTTCGTACCAAATTTCAAGATTCTAAGTTCACGGGAAGTACCCTGTAGGTTTTGATTCCCGTGCGAGTTTCGAAAATTTGAGGAAATTTGCGGCATAAACGGCTGTATCTTTTGATTGTTTTGGTTTAGAAATTTGATTTTTTCACAGCTCCTAGGGAAAGTAGACCTGAGTACCTATTAGATATAAATTTCAGTTTGATACCTCCACGGACGGACGGACAACGAAGGGTTCCGTTTTTTCCTTTTGAGGTACGGAATCCTAAAAGTACGTACATTTTGGTATAAAACTATAGGACGATTACAAAAGTTACAAATCAGGTTTAAAATTTAAGATATTTCTTCATATCTTTATCTACATTTGTATAGTTTCCTTATGATTTTGCCTCGACACTTTCTCTTTTCGAAATAACCCCTTAAAAATACGGATTTTTAAGATTATTCTCAAATGGTTACATATAAGTACTATTAAATTGAAAATTGGTTTAATTAGTGGACAGCAAATATATTTTGGATCGTATAGTTTCTATAGTTATTTACTACAAAGTGATTACGTGTTTTTTTTTTCAGCATAACTGCAAAATCGGTCTCTCTCCCACGCGCGTCCTTTTCTCATTACTATCTCGCTTCAGTGGAGTAGACACTTAACCAGGACTTTCCTAGTAAACATTTAGAATACTTTTGATTGCAATACCTATCTCATTTTTTTACATGTAAAATCCTCTCTCCCAAATAAAATCATGCTACTTCAGACTGGTACGGCGAAGGACACACAAATAATAAACTTAATATACAATAAAAAAACCAACAAAACAAAAAAAAACCGGCCAAGGGTTCCGTACCATTGTCTATAAAAACGGCAAAAAAATCATGTCTGTTGTATGGGAGCCCCCATAAATAATTAATAGAAATACGTCATCTGTAAAAATTTCAACTGTCTAACACGGTTCATGAGATACAACCTGGTAACAGACGGACGGACAGCGGAGTCTCAGTAATAGGGTCTCGTTTTACCCTTTGGGTACGGAACCCTAAAAAAGTAGCTTACAGTAGCAGTATCAGTAGTAGCAGTAAGGGACCAAGTTCAGCATTATGTCAGTTAATTACACTGACGCTTGTTTTCAACTACACCGCTATTGACACTTGAATGCCATATACACAATAAATTTATAGTAGTTATACGAATTTAACACATTAACAAAGTGCACTTTTTGTTATCAATGTTCAATGTCATTAAAAAAGTGACCTTCAAAGCAAGCAATAGGTACTTAAAACAACTTAAATAAAGACTACATCAACCATTGCGCGAAGTAGAAAAAAACTAGTAAATAAACCGCAAACCGATAATTTGAAATCCGGTCTATCTCAACATGCTTACGTCATGAGTTCATATCGTCAGTTGAACTTCGAGAGGCGAGAACAACACACGAGATTCCTTTACTCACTCATTAAATTAAAAAGATAATGTTAGTTTAATTATAAAAATATGATGAAAACTGGTTTTCTGTTGGTTTATTTAAGTTTAGTGAGTTGTTATGAAGTGCCACCGGCTAAATTGGAAGCTATATATCCAAGAGGATTAAAAGTATCTATACCGGGTACGTAAACAATAAAATATACGTAATTAATAAACTTGCCTAGACGGAACTAGACAGTACAAGTTTAAAACAGTAGTGTTCCCGTATAAAAAAAAATAGGTAAATTTGTAAAAGAATTAACAAATAATGCAAAGGTATGATTGGAAAAGTTGTGTTGTTGATGGTAATGTGTCGAGACGACTAAAGCTGGCAATAGACGTCCGATTTTGCTTCCGATTGTCCGATCAGACAATCTGATCGGATTCACTCAATGCACGGCCGATTTTTGCGTCCGACTTTTTCTAAACTCAGTCCAAAGTGTAAAATAATAATCGCTAGAGAGTCAACTGGCAATCAGGAGGAGAATCGGACGTCTATTTCGTCTCTGTGCAGAAGTATGCATACAGCACCCTTCAGACAATTGAATCAGACAATAAAATAGTAAACACGTAGCGTTCTTTCCGACTCGGACGTCCGATCCGACTATCGGATGTGTATTACGTATGCAAAATTGCAAACAAATGTAGGGCACGAGCGCCTTCCGATTGTCTGATCAGACTATCGGATAGTAAAATCTGACGTGTATTCCCAGCCTAATACGAACATTTATCGATATAAAATACGGAAAAGTTTTTTCATAAAGAAGAATAACATTATTGAGATCGGTAGCATCATCTTTTGTTTTTAGTTTTTTTTTTCATTTAATTAAGTATCGACCTCTAATGGTCGAATTAGAAAGAAAGAAAATTATATTTAGTTTAATTAAATTATATTAATAATCTCTAGAGATGAACATTCAAGGCTATCTGAGATAGTTGCCTAGGGTATTTTTCTTGATAGTATGACCAAAATAACGATAATTGCTTGGTAACGAAACCAGTATTCTAGGCAACTATCTCAGATAGCCATATCTATCTAGGGATAGGTAATATCATGTCGGTCATTTTCAGAATCGCTGTTCAGAAGTTGCTACATTTTTTAGTTGTATTACCTCGTAATATTATTTTCATTTATCAATCGATATTTTAAAATGACTAAACCTATTTTGATAATATCATACATAGTTAGACTAATTAAAATACCATTAATAATAATAATAATAATATTGATTTATTTCAGGCTAAAACCCATAATACATTCAATAGATATTACATACAGCGCTTACATCAAAAGTCAATAATACACACACATTTAAATTAAGTCACAATAAAAGACATTAAACAAAAACAAATGTCAGTCGAAATATTACTTCCTATTGCTACTCAAGTGAGCGGAAATCCAGTGAGCGTATATAGGGTTCATCGTGTCATGTGAGACAGCCCGCAGAATAATATTATCAGAACGCTGTATTCGTTCCCAAAAGGAGGCAATTCGCGAGCGTATTACGGCATAAAAGTCCGGAACCCCCGCATCCGCAAACATGCCCGAAGCACTGCAACTCCAAGGCAACTTCATAAGAGCTCGGTATCCATGATTATACTGTACTCTTATAGAACTGTATGCCTTCCGAGTGTTGTTCACCCACAGCTGACATGTATACATACCGAGGCAGTAGGCCTTAAATAACGTGATCTTAACGTCTCTGCTACATTTTGCGAATCTGCGGGCGAGCATGTTACTTCTAACAGCGAGAGCTCTTCTTTCACGCTCCATATCACAATCGTCCTGCAACTTTTCCGTTAAGAGATGGCCCAAGTACTTAAACTACCTTACAACCCTGATAGTTGTGCCATTCAAGTGTACATCACTTACCTGACCAGATCTGAATACCATCATTTCAGTTTTAGAGACATTATATTTCAATCCATGAGCATTAGCATAATGCTCACAAATCGAAACCAACCTTCTCATGCCTTTAATGACAATTGCTTGTCACTTTCGTGGCGTTTCCGTTAGATCGTAACAACTTCCGTGTAAATTATAGTTATGTAGACCTACAGCATGCTAAATATAATCTTCTTGCAGCGTCTCTCCACTACTGAAGGGTGGCCGTCAGCCACGCATTTTTCCCGATTTCTCGCCAACGCCTTGCATAACAAATAACTAGTGTTATAAAATTCCAAGAAGTTTTGTTAAAACATATTTGTAAAACATTTTTGGTGCATTGGGGTGAACTTGTCTTTGACAGAGTATACTTCGGAGAGTGTGCTCAGGAGCTGCATGAGCTCATACGCCATTTCATCCAAAAGCATTGCGGGCTACCACCCTTTCGTGGTTGCTTTTTCTAAATGTCGCACCAATAGTTACTCAACATCTTATAAATTGCGCACAGGAAAGGAGTGGAACTCCCTCCCTGCGTCTGTATTTCCGAGTACTTACAACCCGTACCGTCTTCAAAGCAAGGGTGAATAGCTAATACCTTCTGAGTTAGTTCGCTCCAAAGTGGATCCTGTTTTAGCCGCCGGGCTTGATTCGGATGAAGAGCGAACAAATAAAAAACCGAGGTACCTACCGATTTATATCGACAGTTTGCTGCTGTAACATAAATGTTTGGTTTAAAATTCTCGGCAGATGATGGCTATTCAATTTTCGCCTTCCACGGTAACCTGAATGAAGAATTAAATGGCTTAGAAGCTGGACAGTGGTCTAAAGACATAGTCCGGTCGAGGAATGGCCGGTGGACTTACAGAGATGAGAGAGCGAATCTGAAAATAGGCGACAAGATTTTCTTCTGGACGTACATCATCAAGGATGGGCTAGGATACAGACAGGATAACGGGGAGTGGACTGTGACGGGTAAGTTTGATAACAAATTAACTTTCTTACTAACACACCAATCATCTACCATAAGTAGGTTTGTCATTTAGGTATTCAGACTGTTGCAAGCACTTGTGAATTTCAAAGAATCTACGCCATCGATTCGCAAAGCTTTACTACTTCAGGAATCCTTGTAACGAGGAGATCCGGCACGAAACTCGTCAAGGCCTTTAATTTCGCTTTCGAATTTTTCAAGATTACTTAGATACAGTTAAAGAAACTTAAACTCTTCTTTTTACGGTTCCGAACCTCTAAAGAACGAAAGGGACCCTTATAGGATCACTTTGTTGTCCGTCTGTCAGTCCGTCCGTCCGTCTATCCTCGTTACCTCGAGTACGCGTGGACGTATCGAGTAGAAATTAAAACCATATATTCAGTTGAACAGTCTGTTGAAGGGGTAACAAAATCAAACTTATAAATTTACGTAAAAAAAGATAGTTTATGTCGCAAAAAGATAGTTTGTCAAGTAATATCGTCTTTTACTACAAGTACAGGAAACAATCTGAAGACATTTGTAATAAAATGATAAAAAATTTAGTCTTAAGTTTTGGAAAGTGAATAACGGGAAAACTTCCTAAAAACTGCGAGACTCAATTCCTGAACTATGTTTAATATTATGTACAACTTTGTGCGGAACCCTCGGAGGGCGAGTCCGACTCGCACTTGTCCGGTTTTTTTTGTAAATACGTAAACCATGTACAGGTCAGAATTTCCCGGTTGACTAGTAGAGTTTTTTTAGGGAAGTGTATTAAAAAAAGTAATAGATATACGGAAATCTTTTATATAACAAATAGTAGTACACTAACAGGTATTCCATTTGAATAATAAATTATTTATTTCACCTTAGTTCTTTCAGAGAAAACGTTCCCCAAAAACCTCTACTGATCAACCGGGAAGTTACCGATTGTACATAGAAACACCGTGACCAAGACAATACACAAACATTATGTGAAAATCAAACCTACGACCTGCGAGTAATATACTGGTGATTTTATCTGTAAAACCTCGTTCATCATAATATGTAATCAATACTATTAATCATACGAAAGAAACACAGTCTAAAATTAAAGCAAGTTAAATAGCAGGTTTATAATTACACGAAACCTATAATTTATAAGTATACCTATATTGTATAATAATTGATTGTTGGGCAGTTGATCATGTGACGATGGCTGATAACAACTGTTTTACTCGATGTTGTTTAAAGAAGTATACCTAACAACTTTGCGTTGCGTACCTAACAAAGCGTTTGATCGGGTCGATCACGATATCTTGCTGCGGAAGCTTTTTGAACTGGGAATACGAGGTGATCTATACAGATGGTTCTCCTCCTATGTTCGAAATCGGACTCAGGCAGTAGTACTCAGTGGTTACACATCCGCATGGATAGAGGTCCCATCCGGTGTGCCTCAGGGGTCCCTTTTGGGTCCCTTATTATTTGTGATCTTTATAAATGATATTGAAAAATGTTTCAAACATTCTAAATTTCTATTATTTGCGGATGACATGAAAATGTTTAAAACAATTAATTCCTTGTCTGATGCTCAACTTATGCAGGAAGACCTTCTAAGGGTGGTAGAATACTGTAATGTTAATCGTCTTGACCTCAATATATCCAAATGCCAAGTATTAAGTTATTCACGAAAAAAGAATTTATGCTTTTAAATGTATTTGTTTATGTATTTGGATTTAGTATATTGGTTTTCATTACGCCCTGTACACCTGTAGCTACCCTCATCATACTCTATTCTCTTATCCTGTCCATCCTAAGGTTGCCTGGAAGAAATCGCTTTTAGTGATAAGGCCGCTAATTGTATGTTTCTCTTTGTTTGTTTTTTTATCATTCTATGTTCTGTGTGTACAATAAAGTATAAATAAATAAATAAATAAAGAATCTATTGAAATTCGATTATTCGATTGCTAATACTTCATTTACTCGTGCCGACACTACTGTGGATCTTGGTGTTCACCTGGATAATCAGCTAACTTACAGTCATCACATTGACCGGATCGTAGGAAAGGCTACTGCTGCGCTTGGTTTTATTATCCGCAACAGTAAGTCGTTTAGTACTATGAAATCACTAAAGATTCTCTATTGTGCTTTTGTCAGGAGTCATTTGGAATATGCAATTCAAATTTGGAACCCTAATTATGCAATATATGCCTCAAAACTTGAGAGAATCCAGAGGAAATTTACTAGATTTCTATGCTTCAAGTTCAAAATTCCTGCCATGGCGTATGAGGATCGTTGTTCGCGTTTCCATCTTCTTCCACTCGAAACCCGAAGAAAGATTTCTGATCTTCGTTATCTAATGAAAATAGCTCAAAATAAAGTCAATTGCTCCGAACTTGTTTCCAAATTAAAATTGAATGTACCATTCCGTCACTGTCGTCCAAGAAATCTGCTCCATGCCCCACTCGTCCGCACGATGCACCACAGAAATGTTTTTTATGTTCGTGCCAGTAATTTGTTCAACAGTATTAACAAGCGAGACATTAATGCTCTTGACCTATTTTGTGATAACTTGTCAACTGTTAATAGAGTTTTGAGTAGCTCTGTATAGTGTCTATTTTAAATCGGTATATAAAATTAATGTGAATTAATTATTAGCGTAAAACAGTTATTTAACCAAGTGCTATCTGTGGAGGCTTGTAAATGGCTCTTAGTAGTATAATTTACGTATCTACCTTGTAATGTTGCCTGTAAGCCCCCCAAATATTATAAAAAAAAAAAAAAAACTTATTTTATTTTATCCTGGGTTTACCAGTGGCGAAGATAAAACTTTTATACCGACAAGAAAACTGAAATAAACAACTAACCTCCAAATAGCTCAGACCCGTCTGAGGATTCTAACCAGCAATCATTGAACTTCCGACCACTAAGCCACGTACTCTTCTGATTATTAGCTATCAAAACTTATGGGGATACAAAAAAAACTCAAAGCTTGGGATATTAATCATACATATCAGAGATAGAGGTACCTATACAATACAATAACTCTTTATTAAAACATCACAGGTACATACAACATTTACAAAAGAATTGAGTACGTTATACGGGAGGTCTTTCTTACAGACAGGAATAGTGACCTGATTTTCAAAATATCTTGATACACCAAAAAACAAGGAATTGAGAACCTCTTCCATTTTTTGAGGTTTAAAATTAATGGGTACAACAAAATTCTTTCAGAATTCGTCAACGAAGATGGCATACCAGTAGACCCCACCACAGGTGTCGCATTATCCTCTCCACCGTCAGCTAATGCACCTACCACCGGCGTTAATGACATTAGGTACCCCTGTGAACTGTCGCCCTCCAAGGTCACGTCACCAGGGTTCATATGTAGAGGACAGCTGCTGTTTGAAGATAACTTCAACACTAATCTGGAGAAGGGAAAAGTTTGGACTACAGAGATCATGTTCCCGGGAGAACCGGTACGGATCCACTTATTGCACATGTACAGACTTTATGGCCTGTAGACCTAGCACGAACAACTTTCGAGTAAGTACGAGGACGAGAACGTGTCGAGAAAGTATCGTCAAAAATGTATGACATATTGACCAGCGTTCCTACCGGACGTAAACGCAACTACATTTTCATATACATTTTTTGACGATACGTCCTCGATGCTATTTAGAAACTTTTTCGTGCTGTCGTCTTAATTATGTTTAACGGGTCGACATGCCAACCTCCATTTTTGAAATTGGTTTACGTAAATGCCGAATTTAACTGATATGTTGAAGTGTAACTTGTAAGTATATTCTCAACATTGTCCATTATTTATTACTAGCGGACCCAGCGAACTTCGTACCGCCTCAGAATTATTAAATACCTTAGAAGGGCTGCTAGGGTTCCACATCAGGTGTAGGTACCAGATCTTTAACTTTTGCTATCATCGTCATATCAGCCGCACGACGCCCACTGCCTGCTGGGTATAGCCCCCCTCTATAGAACTCCACAACGGTCGGTCCTGCGCTGCTCGCATCCACCTTGACGGGAGCCTACCCACAGAGCATCGCTTTAATTTCAGCTCTAACTGCCATCGATTCTTATACCTTAGACAGAAAGTGCTCATTCGCTGAAGAACCTTACCCAATGCGCTATATCCGTATCTCTTATACTTAAGCTGGGCTGCTGGGTTCTACATCAGGTGTACCAGACCTTCGATTTTTATACGTCAATTAAAAATACTCATTACGCTCAACAACTTTTCCTAAGATTCTATTTTCATTTCTCTCATAGTTTGGCTGGACTGCTATGTTTTGCTTTCGTTCATATGAACCATCTCCAGACAATAACAAACACAACAAATAAAGAATTTGCGAAATTGTTCCAACCGTTCACGCGTGATGCGATGACCAAGAGAAATGGGGGTTCATTTTTATATTATATAGACGGTAACTAGATATATGTTACATACACGTCACAGCCATGGATTCCAGTTTTATATTTATATCCTACCTTGTATAATCTTTTTTCAAGAATGACTTTTTAACATGGCTGATTATGAACTGACTTCTTTCAGGACTACCCATTCAACGTTTACCTGAACGATCGTAACCTGAGAGTCAGGGATGGCCTGCTGAAGATACGACCTGTAACCCTGGATGGAAAGTACGGCGAAGATTTCGTCACTCAGTCATTGGATCTCACTTCAAGGTATAAGTTGACAATACATCACCATCATCTTCAGAAATTTTAAAGCTAACAATCAGTTAGGAAAATATTCAACTTCTGTTGTTTTGTGTATTCTACCCACAGTACAAGCCTTATATATTTATACTGTGATGTGGTACAAGGTAACACAAATTGCTATTAATTTAAGAATATTTAATGCATCTACTGATTTGACTTTGTCGCCTATCAAAATTACTTTTGGCTGCTCATATCAGTCAAAGCTCTTAAATTAGGAAAACCCCATAATGGGAAGTAATTTTTTAAATGTCAGTCTTTAGCACGTGGTTTCTTAAATCATTAAAAAGTCACGGTAAGGAATTGTCGTGATTCTTAAAAATATGTATTCTCACCAGATGTACGGGTACCGTGGGTACGGACCAGTGCGCTCGCGAGTCCTTCGGGCCCCAGATCCTGCCGCCCATCATTACCGCGAAGATCAACACCAAGAACCGCTTCAGCTTCAAATACGGCCGCGTCGAGGTCCGCGCCAAGATGCCGGTTGGAGACTGGCTGATACCATGTCAGTGATCATCTATGTTTTTCAATAAAAAAAAATAGTTTTACTAAGAGAAAATGAAAGAGGCAGCATTAACCAACAGCAATAGTCGTCGTCATCATCTTAGCCGCATGACACCCACTTAGGATTGCCAAATGGGAAGACTAAAATGTCTGGGCAAAATTTCAAAAGTCGGGATTTTGAGATTATGGTCGGGACAGTATTCCCTTGAGAGTGGCGCTACAGTCTACGGCATAACCCGTTCAACATTCGAAAATAAACTCTATTACTATTGAAATAATTTTAGTTCCTTTTTATTCCACGGGACTTCTTTCGTGGCGCAGACTCTATTTCATTGGTCGAAGCACTGACAGTGACATATGACTTATGTCAAATCGTGTGACTTTGAAGGTTTTATTTTATTTTAATGCAAAGGAACTACCCAGTACTAATTTTCTGAACTGAATAAACTATATTAAAACCTCAAAATATCTTGTAGAATGTTTTATTAAACTCTGGACATCATACGAAATATCGGGACAATCAAGACGAATCCTGACCATCTGGCAACCCTACTTACACCCACTGCAGGGTATAGGCCACCCCCAAGGGTCTCCTGCAGCAACAGTACAAGTTATTAAATCATTATTCCTTGTGCTGCACGTGATAGCATTGACGTGAGAGGATAAAGTTCCCTCTGGCGGAAATTCCGAATTGTTTTAGCAAAGTTTTTACTTAACTTAACTTACTATTGTAATAGTGTACTTGTGGTAATATCGGGATAGATTTCTTATTTATTTTAATCCATGCGTTAAAGACTGTTTGAGTGTTAAATTTCATCCAAATCCGTTCAACTGTTTAGCGTGATTGCTGAGTAATAAACATCCAAACTTTCACATTCATAATAATGGCAGGAATTAAAACCCGTCCATCATCAAAGCAATATCTGGTGAATAGGCATTTTCTGGTCTAGCTCGCTCCACCGTAGATCCTGTCTTAGCCCCCGAGATTGATTAGGTTCAGGAGCGAACCCATTTAATTTTAAAAAAAGAACTAGTATACCAATTTTTATTAAAAAATTGTAATTCTTTCAAGATACTTCAAGATACTTGATTCACCACCCCTTTTCTCTTAGTAATTCAATTGGAGCCTCGAGACCACATCTACGGCGTCAGAAACTACGCGTCGGGCATCATCCGCGTGGCGTGCGCGAAGGGCAATGCTGAGTACTCCAAGAAGCTGGTGGGAGGCCTGATCATGTGCGACACCGAGCCTTACAGGTATAGTGGTAGAGAGAGAGAGAGAGAGAGTGAATATTTTTATTTACACCACAGACAATTAAATACAGATAATAAACAATAAGAGTGGATGTGACTAGTACTTCATCTGCGTGGCGTGTGCCAAGGGCAACGCTGAGTACTCCAAAAAGCTGGTGGGAAGTCTGATCATGTGCGAAACCGAGCCTTAACAGGCTATAGTGGTATAAGAGACTGACTAGTGGGTTGTCTGATTGTCGGAGTTGTCGTCAGCTCTTGGTCACCGAGCAGATTGAAGGGAATCACTGTGTTTGTTGTGCTAACGTGTTGTTCATTTGCGTCCCGTCAGTCCTGTCAGCTGGTGGGAGGCCTTATCATATGCAACACCGAGCCTTACAGGTATAGTGGTATAGAGAGGGGTACTAGGGGGTTGTCTTGTCGACGAAGTTGTTGTAAGCCTTGGTCATCGAGCATGAGCATATTGAAGCATGTTTTTTTTATGATCAACGGGTATACTCTTAGCCTTCATCTTACCTGATGTTAAGTATTGATAAGGCTGAAGATGGAAGCGAGCCTCATTTATTGAGGAACTGGCCACCTTATCTCTAACTGCCGGAACAAAACAATGCTGAAACATTGTTGTTATGTTGTCAAACTTATATAAGAAGGTGGTAGCTAGCCAGGCGGGCTTACAGCGAGTCCTACACAACCAAACCGAATAAAATATGTACTGGGGTACAAATTTTATTCGGTTTGGTTGGGTTCGGTTTGGTTGGGTTCGGTTTGGTTGGGTACGGTTTGGTTGGGGATGGGGATCCCTGGGTCTCATAGCGGTGGTTTTAACCACTAGACCACAGAGGCAATTAAAGGCAATCACAACATTTGTCCTGGTAGCCAGTCGATCATCAATTGTCTGGCCCGTCAGTCCTGTTATCTGTCTGTCATACGTTCGCCAGTCAGTCATATGTTGGTCCAAGAAGGCTGGATGCTGCGACAGGGGTATAATGGTATAGAGAGAATATTTCTCCAAGAAGCTGTGAAAGGGCTGAGCAGCTGCGGTACAAAGCCTTACAGGTAAAGGTGTATAGTTTTGAGGCTTCGTGGTGGAAGATGAGGATATGTCTTGGTCACTCTAGTAGTGGATGATCTCCATAAGACAAGTGCATCAATAATCATCGGACAGGAGGAGACGACATTAATAATATTCATTTGGGTACGTATTACAGAAAAACGCAAGGCTTCTATTAAATCACTATATTAAACCTACGTCATATGTTTTGTAATACCTAGTAAATAATCAACTTTAGGTCTTAAGCCAGTTTCGGACCGTAGCAAACTTATTGAATATTTAAATAGGAATGCAAATTCCGTAATGCTGAAGCTTAATCCTTCGTGGAGCAATCACAATAAACCCGAGGTAGACTGGAGTACATTAAATTCAAGAACTTAACCGTTTACTAGGTTATGGTTATAGCGGATGTGATTAATACTTGTTCAAGTAATTTGATAGTTATTTGTACTTATGTCAATCAAGGTACAACAATAGCAGCTACGACTTTACATTTGCACTACGAAAATCGCCGCTATTACGTGGGCGCTCTCAAGGTCAAAGTGTAAAGCCGTAGCTGATGTAGACTGTACTTCTACACAGGATGTTGAGAAGTTAAGACTGCTGTAAGCCGAGCTTAAGTTATGTTACCCAGTATTTTGTTTTTTTTTTGCAGGAGCGTTCATTTGAAAGAAAAAATCGGATTCGACCAATGGGCAAAAGACTTCCATAACTACACCCTTGAGTGGAGACCAGGTAAAATAGTTCTATTTGTCATCATCACCCATGCTATAATGTTGCCATGGTAGGAACACAGAAGAATTCTGCCGCCAATACTAATTTATATAAAAGCAGAAGTAACCACTAGTGATTTTGTCCTACTTACTATGAGATGTGACCTTGAAAAATGCTAAGAAAAATAAAATAAATCTTCAAAAATCCACCTGGCTGGATACCATCTTGACTAAATCTGACGTCAAATTCACTGTGTTCCGGCAGTGAGGTATATGATAGGATAGGTACCCTGTTCTTCTGTTGTTGAGGATACCGGGAGAGGTGCGCCACCTTCAGTTTTATCATAATTTAACATCAGGTATGATGAAGCCCTCCCGGCCCCCCATTGAGCCTTTTGGGGCTGAATGGGGGGCCGGGAGGCGGCGGTCCCTCCCTTCTCCTGTCCTCCCATCGAGCTTTCGATCTTGATGGGGGGGCGGGAGCTGGTTCGATCCTACGCCGAAACCCCGCCGAGCCTACTAGACTCGACGGGGCGTCGGGGAGCGGCGAGGGATAGGGTGCCGGACTCACGAGTCCGGTATTCTAGGTGAGCCCAGCATAACCTCAGTGTATGCGTAAATTCGTTGCGTATATTTTTTTTTTATGTTCACCGATTACTAGCCTAACCCGATTGAAATGATTCAAACGTTATAACATCTGGGCCCGTAGACAAAGTAACATCGTTATGTAGCGAAACGCCAATTCGATTCGTTATTGTCTATATTCGCCAATCAACATGCGGTAAGACCACGTGATTTAGCGCGGCCTATGCCAATCCACCAATCCCATACATTTAATTCTTTTCGAACTTCGTTATCGTTTTTGAATTGTTACTTTGGCTGAGGACCCAGGTTCGGTCCCAAATTGGTCCTATTCTTTTCAAATTTTGAAATCGGTTCCGTAGTTTTCAGTAAATCTTGAAATAACAATTGTTTTTTTCGGTCAACCGGTTTGACACAAACCCGTTCATTTCGGTTTGACTCAATCTTGTAGTGTAGGCAAGAACAAGACTTATTCTTACTTAAAAAATTGCGAAATAAAAAACTAATAATAAAAAAAACAAACTGACCTAAAAAAATCAAAAAGAAAAAATCCTTTTGTAATCGCTGCCACCGAAGACATCGTTAGTGCATTCTTTAAATTCTACATTGTATTTCTATACTTCTTGCCTTGGCTGGCACCGACTCCAAATGACTCTTTGATTTTTAAAGTCGGTTTTTTCTTCATAAAAAGGAACACAAAGTTATGAAACTCAAGATACTTTAACTTTCCAGACGGTATATCGTTATCCGTGGACGGCGAGAAATTGAAGGGAACGACAATGGCGCCTTTCGACGAAATGGTCAGGCTTTCATCATAATTATGCTAATCTTAAGCTTTAAGGATTCAATACTTTATTCCCGTTAGGAGTGGTATAAGACACTTCTTCATAAAGGTTCAGTTTTTTGGTGTTGGTTTCTGAATTGAAGTTGAGAATGTTTCAAACTTCACTCTTGCTATGATATTCTTTGAACAATTGTTTTGAGTTGAGTTTGTGACGATCGCAACTTGAAATTCTCAATTTCAGAAACTGACCTTTACTCGGCCAAGACTAGGCATTTGCAGAATACGATGGTATACGTCTTCACATACCTTTTTTCTTTTTGAGAAAAATATAAATAAGTATCCGACAAAGTAAAACTTTTTCGGCTCACCATGTATTTTTAAAATCTGTATTTTTCGTATTATGTTTAAATAGCACTTGCTAGCCACGATGTGAGAGCTTCCCCTTGAATTCTGAAAATTCCGAATTTGTTGTTAGTGTTATTAAAAATTATGAAATTCTACATTTATTTTTTTTCTTAGAGCGCCACAAAGAGCACTTAATCGTCCCTTTAAGTAGCCAAAGTGTGTCCATTATATTTGTGAGGGATTTGGTATCAGTGTACTGTAGTCAAGGCTTAGAATAACACTACCCCCTCTCGTCCCGTGGGTGTCGTAAAAGGCGACTAAGGGAATACAGCCTGCAGGAGACGGGCAGCAACGTCTCTTTAAAAATCTCGGCCATACTGCGATCGCCAACCCGCCTTGATTTCATCGTCCACAAGTCTCTTGTCAACAACGTGATTTCCATCGGAAATGTGTCGACCAGGGTAGCATACCTGATACTCAGAATTGATTCTGAAATCCAAACGGTATTCGCTGAATGTAATCAAGTCCGATCAATATCGCTCCGACCTTGACGCACCAAGATGACGAACGAAGTGGAGGCTATGTATGAGGAGATTTGTAAAGCCATGCATATCCACAAAACACACTACACCGTTGTGATGGGGGACTTTAATGCAAAATTGGGGAAACATTGCGGTGATGAGTTGAAAGTGGGGCAATTTGGAGTTGGAGAACGGCATTTGCCGGCCGACTTTATGGAGAGGGAGGAGCTCGTTATGATGAACTCTTTCTTCAAAAAGTCGGAAAGCTGAAAGTGAACTTGGATCAGTCCAGACGGTCAAGTAAAAAATGAAATAGATTGTATCATGTCGACGAAGAAGTAAATATTCGCTGATGTCAATGTGATCAACACCGTCAAGACGGTGAGTGATCACCGATACGTAGCACATTGAATATCAATGTGAAGCTTAAATGATCGCGGCTGATAAAATCTACCCTCCGACCATTACCGGCCCATATCCAAAACCTCGAGAGTTTTCAACTCGAGCTTCAAAACCCTTGAGAATGGCATCGATGGGGACGATCTACACAACACGGTGGTGGATACTTTCCGTACGGTAGGGTCGAAGTACTTTAAGACCCGCCGACCCAAAAACCTTCGACTCCTGGATCAGATACGGGAAATGAGGCTTCAGAACTCAGCGGTTGCTCATCATTATCGGCAGCTAAATAGGCAGATCTCTAAGTCTCTGACAAGCGACCTTTCTCAGTTTAATACGAACCGTATTAAAGAGGCTATTGAGCGGAATAAATGCTCCAAAGTGTCCGCGAGAGATCTGTCTATAGGGCAAAGCCAGATGGCGAAGCTGAAAACTGACAACGGTCGCATCATTTCTACGAAACCTGAAATCCTGAGGGAGATAGAGAGTTCCTATGGGCAGTTATATTCCACGCAGACACCTGCTGAAAGCAAGGCTAAAGACCACAGAGCCAAGCTTACCCTAGCCTGTACGAGATTGGTATGGCTCTCAAACAGCTCAAAAACAACAAGGCGGTGAGTGATGACGGAATCACTACAGAACTTCTAAGAGCGGGCGGTAAACCGATATTCAAAGTCATCCAGAAGCTTTCCAATTCCGTCATCGTCGAGGGCCGAACGCTGAGGGCATGGAATACAAGTGAGGCGATTCATTTTTCAAAAAGGGAGATAATACCCGTATGAAAAACTTCAGACCCATCTCACTTCTCACAGCCATGTCTATAAGTTGACCTCGAAAGTCATTACGAATCGTCTCGCTCGCAGGTTCGACGACTTCCAGCCTCCTGAACAAGCCGGGTTCCGAAAAGGCTTTAGAACCATAGACTTCATCCATAGGCTCAAGGTCACACAGCGTGCATTGGAGATAGCTATGTTCGGGGTTTCCCTGCGCGATCGAAACAGAAATGTGGAGATCCCTAGGAGAACTAAAGTTACCGACATCGCTCGAAGGATTGCTCAGCTGGCAGGGGGCAGTACACATAGCGAAAAGAACCGAAAGCCTTTGGGGCGGAAAAGGTCTGGAATGGTGACCGCGCACCGGACGACGCTCCGTGGGTAGGCCCCCGACAAGGTGGACAGATGATCTGGTTAAGGTCGCGGGAAGACGCTGGGTGCGGGCAGCGCAGGACTGATCTTCGTGAAGATCCTTCGGGGAGGCCTATACCCATCAGTGGTTGTCATGTGGCTGAGACGATGACGACGACGTACTATAGTAGGTACTGTGACGGGGACGTAATTCTAGATGTAAATAGGCACTCGCTTGTACTGTTATTATCGTTATATTTAGTAATTAATTAATAATTCACAATACTTTAAAATGTTTTATGTGACAAGGCGACCGTCCATATCTAGGCACGACGATATTCTTATTTTTTAACCGACTTCAAAAATAGGAGGAGGTTCTCAAGTCGACTGTATTATTTTTTTTTTTTTTTATGTATGTTCTACCATAACTTAGCCAGTTGTTAACAGATTTTTATAATTCTTTTTTTATCTGAAAGTAAATGGTTTATGTGTGGTCCCATATAATTTTTACGAAGATCTGGCTAGTAGTTTTTTCATAATCCTGAAAAATATCAATCACCTTTTGGCATGTAGTCGTATACCTAGATGACATCATTGTTGTGTATGGGCTAGAGATGGGCAAAGGACCCGATTTTGACCCGACTGCTGGGTTTAAACCCAGTTAACGCCCATAGACCATTCTGTTGAACTAAATAAAATCTTTAAAAATAAGAGATGTTTCGGCCTTTGAATATTTTTGTGTATTGATAAATCAATACACAAAAATATTTACAAGAAATTGTTTCCATAGCAACGTCACATTTGAAATATCAATAGAAATAAAAAAAACTGTAAAAAGTTTATTTAACACACAATGTGGGTTTCTTTTGGGTTTAAATGCAGTGGTCGGGTTTAAACCCAGTCCTTTGCCCATCTCTAGGCTGATTTTTAGTGTAAGTAACGGCACATAATGTAACAAAAAAATCTGAAATAAAAACATTTTATAAAAAAAAATCAAACCGACTTCAAAAAGTAAAAAATAAAACTTTTGGAGTCGGTGCTAGTTAGCTAAGGCCAAAAAAATTATAGTTAATAGAAGTGCAATGTAGAATGCTTTGGCTGGCACCGACTCCAAAAGTTTTATTTTTAACTTTTTGAAGTCGGTTTGATTTTTTTTTATAAAAGCAAAACCAGCCAGCAACGGCGGAGTAGCGGCCTGCTTGTAGTGCGGAGACATATACGATCTCCACAGTACCTATACGATCTCCACAGTACATAGGTACTATAGTATTTAATTTTATTATCTGTGATAAAACTTTAATTTTTACAGTTCTACATCGCGATTGGCCTAAACGTGGGCGGCGTCCATGAGTTCCCCGAGGGCCCCGGGAAGCCCTGGAAGGACCAATCCACCAGGGGCATGCTCAACTTCTGGACCGCCAAGGAGCAATGGTTCCCCACCTGGTTCGACGATACCAGCCAGATGCAGGTGGACTACGTGAAAGTCTACGCCTTATGAACATGTTAGTAGATATTTAGTTATTATTTAGTATTTTATATCTAATATGGGGTCGTCCATTAATTAGTGAGGTGGTTTTGGCGATTTTTGGAATATTATTCTACCATTAGTGAGATATCTTGAGATTTGGCTCGATCCCTTCCCCCCCTCACGTGAGATTGTTCAAAATGTGTATTTTCAATGTAGACACGTTTAATAGATTAACGTGTCTACAATACGTTAGATTTATAAAAAAAAATGTTTAATTATTTTGATCTACTTTGCTACTTTGTGGCATTCGCATAACCTACGCAAAATGAAGTTCGATAAAAATTAAAAAGCCCCCGACGCAAAAAAAAAAAAATTCTCTCTCGGTCGGGGGACCCCCAACGTATAATATACCCTTTTTAACCGACTTCAAAAAAAGGAGGAGGTTTTCTCTTTTTGTGGTCCGAGAGAGAAATTTAATATTTTTTTTTGTTTTTTTTCCTTGCCTACACAAAATTAAAAAAAAACGCATTGAAATCGTTTAGGCACTACGAATATTTATAAACAGAAAGACAAAAAAAAATTGCCGCCATTTTGTTTTTTTTTTTTGCTGCACCTAAATTTGCCTAGGGTGTACATTATTTTAGTCAAAGCACTACCTTTGTATCTTTTACCGTTTCGGCGGGCAGTTGACCATGTTGTAAATGGCCAGATGGATTTTCATCAACCGTGGCTAAGAACCATCTCGGTTAATTTAGCTTTCAATAAAAAAAACCGCATTAAAATCGCTTGATTCGTTTAGGCTCTACGAATATACGTACAGACAGACATAGGCTTCAAACTTATAACACCCCTCTTTGCGCTGCGTCTCGGGGGTTAACGATTATGTAGAATGTAGTCATATTTTAACAGAAAAAGATAAGATTTGGTTTGAATTGGTAAAAAATATGCTTAGGTACTTTAAAAAAATCATATTTTGTTCGCTAACAATTTAATTTTGTTTGTTTCAGATTCAAAAGTCAAGTCAAAGCTGTGATTCAATTAGAAAACATTTTAATAAAACTAACAAATTGTACTGAACATTTATTTTTTCTTTACCCAAAACGTTTCTCTCGATAACCTAAACCACCGAGGAGCTGCTTGCTACATAACAACAGACTTAGATAAGAAGCTCTGTCTAGACATAGAGCAAGTCCTACCACCAACCAAACCAAATACAATACGTACATTCTATCCACTGGAAATCGAACCCAGACTCCTGGATCTGGTTGTGCTACCACTAGACCACAGAGTTGATTTAAATACAACTTTTATTTCCCTATTCCGACCCTCAGAGAGTCTAAAAAACGCAATAATGCTAAGTGAACTCCTCAACAATTAATTTAATTGTTTATCTTCTATGGAGTTTAGTGTCAGTGTAGAAGAATTTGCTTTAAAATTATTTGAATGCTTACTAAAAGCAAATTCTATATGAAATAAACTAATAAGTCATTTATGATTTTTGAATTTTTACATTTTGAAATGCTATTTTTAAACTTATGATATTTTTTAAATAGAAAAATATTGGTAAATATTGCATGTCTCGGTTGCTCAGTGGTTAGAGCATTGGACCGGATTTCCAAAGGTCGTGGGTTCGAGTCCCATCTGAGAATTCACTTGGGGCCGAGTCAATTTTTTTCAAAATTTTTCTATTTATAAATTTATTATAAGTTATAAATAATGAATTTTCAAGGAATTCTTAGTATTCTCCTCCTTTTAAGACCCTCAAATTCCCAGTTTCACAGCAGATAATAACTTTATTTTTCCCCGCTGTACCAATCTCCATGCCAAAATTTCCTGTGCCAGTAATGCAATGAATTGTCACAATAACTGTCACGATTACATACTTTCATTATGGTAATCATCCGACCGCGATGCTGGCTCGCCAAGCCAATCTAAACAATGGCTCATGGCGACGTAGCAGTGGATGTCCAGAAGATATCAAATGGAAAGCAATTGCCGCTTTTAGTTAGAGTTCACCAACTGTCGATTAGATAATCACCGTTTAAATCGTACCGTCCCTTGTAAAAAAACCAAACAAACAACGTAAAATGACGTTGCCGTTAACCGATCGATTAATCATTTAGTGAACTCGTCTCTGAGCATAAATAAAGTAATTAGGAAGTTGTGTATGCACAGACATAGCAGAAGATGTCTTCAATAAATTCCGAACCCAAAATCTCACTAGTTAGAGTTCAAAATCGCTTGGGGAACCTCACTTTTTTTATAGCTTGCCTGTGATAAGACGCTCGAGCTAATTACAAGTTTCTTAAAACTCGGTGACGTCACGTTTGCTTGGGACCGGGGTTTTTTTTTAGTTACCTACTGCAAAAATATTATGAAGGTTTTAGTTTTTTTTTTTTTTTTTTTTATTAACGACTGGGAGACTCTTAGCCTTCATCATACCTGATGTTAAGTATTGATAAGGCTGAAGATGGAAGCGAGCCTCTCCCGGAATCCTCAACCACTGAGGAACTGGCTATCTTACCTCTAACTGCCGGAACACAACAATGCTGAAAACATTGTTATTATAGCGTCAGACTTAGATAAGATGGTGGTAGCTAGCCAGGCGGACTCACAACAAGTCCTACCACCAACCAAACCGAATACAAATTGTACCCCCGCTGGGAATCGAACCCGGGACCCCTGGGTCTGATACCGGTGGTTGTTACCACTAGACCACAGAGGCGGTTAGTTAGTTATCGTCATCATGAAAGTTAATAGTTTATTATTTTAATAATAGCTGAATTTCGGGGAATTCGGATAGGGGGAATTTTCATCACCCGGATAGACCTCTCTTTATAGATGTATGGATGGATGGATCAATTGATGCCATAATAATAAGATATGTATTTACAAGTGTCTTAATCCACGATAAAATGTATTTATCAAATCTAGTTATGTAGGTATCTTTTTTCCTCTTTAAGATTCTTTTACTCCGTGATATAATCATCTCTTTACCAAAATTCATCGAATTCTGAATAATTGTTTTACCCGCGAATCCACGTGGAATTAGTTTAGGATTAAAGACATTTTATTCTCATACAAACTCAATCAATTTACAATGAGATACAAAAGATACTTCTATGATTAGGGCTTCGAAATTGCCCAGTAACCAGTGGACTTACCCCCATATTCTAAGTCGTTCCGCCAAAACTTTTTACACTCCACTCAACCTCGTCGTGGGTAAAAATGGTAGCGTGCGCTAGGCCTAACACGGAGTGGCTACGTACTCTTTGGCTCCTCCAGGTCCTTACGGAGTTATGACTTAGAATACCGATTTCGAGGAGTATTTCGAAGAGGTTTTCAATGCGGTTTCGTTAAGTCGAGGATGAGTAAGTTTTGGAGGAACGACTTAGAATATGGGTGTTAGTCCGTCTCCAGATTTAATTAATTCTACCTCTAAGCTAAAAATAATTTTTTTTTATTTTATTTTTTTATTCTTTTATTTTTAAAGGGCTTTTAACATATTAAGGTTATGTCAGCCCCATCATAGCCTTATTTACTTCTTTAACTAAATTATTCTATGAGATAATCTTTTTAAGGCGAAACAATAGAGTTTTCTGGCATCGTCAATTGTGGGCTAAAAATCATTAGAGTTCGTTCAGATATAAAGTTTTAGCATCTCCATCATCACAGCCACTTGACATCCAAGGACCTCTACGACAATAGATCCCGAGCTGCCAGCATTCAGCGGCTTCTCGCGACCTCCACGACATCGTCAGTCCACTTTGTCGAGTTGTCATAATAGTAACATATATCACCTACTTATAATATTCTAGAGTATAGATGTAGGTACTTTTTTATGATATTAAAGCTACGATTATGTGGCTTCATAGTTCACATGCACGTCTCTTCTGTGCAGAACAAAGCTATTGGCTATTTATCAATGTCTTATCGCTTCGAACTAACTAAATGCGATGACATTAACCTTCGCCATTTAAAATTGACCTTATAATCTCACAATTTATGTTGTATATAAGTACTACAAACATCTTTAATTTAAGAATAATAATATTTAGCATTCAGTGAAACGTTTTAAGGAAATTAAGTACTTTTTCCTTAAAGATGATGATGAAGCGAATGAACGAAATAATACACTGCCAGAGTCTACTATTGAAATCACTTTTAAGAATCACGGTTAAATTAAATGGTGATATAATAAACCGATCGACTAAAAATTACTTACAAAAAATTGAGCTACTAAAAATCCAGGTTGGGTTGCGAAAATTATAGGTTTAGCTTAAAAACTCTTACCTAGTATTTTTGATTATTTAAGATTATTTGTTCCTCGATCGCTTAATTGCTACCTAATTAAGGATGAGTTGCACCAGTTAATTTTTATGGTTGTCAAAGCTGTCAAATCCTTTACATTTTTTCACCGTTAAAGTTATATTTATCGTTAAAGTTAGATGCCGCAATCCACCCTAAGTTTAATGACCTAATGACCGGTTCAATACCTAGGTAAATGATGTTGATTTAGTTGGTATTATCGAGCTTTCTTCCGCATTAAATACATATGCAAGTTGCACAAAGATGCAAAAATCAGAAATGCAAATGCAGAGACAAGTGTTAATGCCTTGCTGCCTCTATTCTACACGTATTCGGTACGCCACCTATTCCTCTTTTATTCCAAATATTGTTCATTTTAAATGTAAATAAAGCTTGTTAGCAGATAGCAATGTCAACTCATTTTAACCAATAATGCGTCAGACTTGGTAAAAAAATAAAAACATCGTCTTTTGTTTTTCCCCGCTGATTCCTTAGTACCTGTCCTCAGTTTCAAAATGGCAGCCGTGAAAGACAGACGAGTGATAAGTTGCGTTTTGTTATTGCAAATTTTCGGTTTGGTTTGTGCTCAAAGTGGATACAGTGTGCCTGATGTGACTTTCGAAGTTTTCCAGCCGAGAGGCTTTAGGGCTTCTATACCTGGTATGTATTTTGCGGAAGGAAGTCATCTATGTATACTTACTTATCTATTCTATTATTTTCGGTATATTTATAAACTTGTAGTTGCCGGCGAAGTATGATAAACTAAAAAAAATTATTGAATAGGTACAAAAAATATTTCAATGCTTTCGGAATCAGAAACAATGATGTGTACATATGAAAAAGTAAGTACCAATTACAAATTGCTGCTAACCTTTAGACATTGAATCTAGCAATATAAAAATCTAAATATAGATTTGTGTCACATAGTAACTTGGACGACTAAAATCACACAATTAAGATTTAAGACTATCTAATAATAGGCTGGGGTCCTGAGTCTAGACTAGTAAGGTCGGTTTTACAGGGTTAAAAGTTTGAGGACCTCTGGCAGTGTCAATGAACTGGGCTAGCATCAGCTGATATCATCGCAATGTTGATCTTTAAATATTGAAAGTGTCAAGGAATCAAGTAGGTACTTTTTTACTTTAAAAATATCAAATGAATAATATCAAATGTAGTCCTTTAGGCTGGCTTCTTACGCTAACTCTTTCCTTATTGAAGTAGTGAAATTTACAAAAACAATCATTACAGATCCAAAAAAAGTTATAATAATAATCCTCTATTGCGGCGATACTCATAAACTAACTTGATCACTACAAACTTTTGATCAAAGAGTAAATTATCTTTTGATGTAAGTCATATTGTTTTAAAAACCGGTCACGAGCGAGTCGGACTCGCGCACAGAGGGTTATTTATTTATTTATTTATAATTAAGCATAATTAAACGGGTATAAACCCAATTACATAATTATCCTAAAATAAGTACATAATTACATTACAAAAACCAAAAAGACACAATAAGATAGCTAAATTCTATTACTAATATAAAATAAGCACATTATTAAGTTTCTTTGCGCACTCGTAATTGAAATAAAACAACTATTGCGGAGTATTTAGTGCGATTTATTTACCCGAAATATATATATTAGGTACTATAATTTCCGGTTTATTTGCGGTTTTTGATTTCCCGACGTTTCGGCACCTTTTCAGTTGCCGCGGTCACGGGTTGACTAGCTACCTTTATAAGTCTACCTTCACAAAGTTGATTTAAAAGTCGCACTAAATACTGACACCTAACTAGACCTATTAGCTAAACATGGACAGTTGTAATTTTCGGAATGTAGCCCCTCCGGCACCAGAAGGCTACCGACCTTAACCAGCTTATTTTGACCCAGAAAACGACTATGCCAAGTTTCGGATGTCTATCCGAACCATAATGAGCTCTTCGGATATAAGCGGTAAAAAAAATAGACGGCGCGCGACGTTCACAATCTTTTTTTCGCTACTTAATGGTGGTAAAGGTCCTTAAAAGTTGTATTTTTTAAATCTCCATTAAATAGGCTTTACTACAATATTTTTGTTCGCAAATTAAAACATTTGATTATAAATTACAGTGGCTTAAAGTAAAAAAATATAATTTTGTAAAATGGAAATGGATGGAATTGTGGAATTTAAAAAAAACGAATTGCTAAATTATATTTTTATTATACCAGAAATGAATTCCTCGTCATCGATTTATACGAAAATGATACCAAACTTGACCTATTAGTTAAACATGGATGGATGGTACGTACATCTTATGTTTTGGCGCGCACTGTTCATTGAAATAAAACAATCATCAAACAGTCATCCCGTGACCACGGCAGCTGTAAAGGTGCCGAAACGTCGGGAAAATTAAAAAACCCCTAAAAAAACCTAAAAATTACGGACAATTACAACTTAGTTCGTGAAATATAGCGCGTTTGATATCCGTAAAAGTTGTTTTATTTCAATGGATGGATGGTTATAATTTTTGGAATGAAGCCGGTCGGAGCGTCCTTCCTCTGGCACCAGGGCCTACCTATCTTAATCGTCTTATTTTGAACCAGGGAACAACTGTGCCAAGTTTCAAACTTGTGTCAAAAAATGGAAGGGTAATGCACTAAACTCCTCTACTAATATTCTAGCCCCACAATATCTTTGGCCCCACGAATTTTGAGACCCCCTTTCAGTACCTGTTGTTAAAAAGAAATGTATAAATTATTTCTCTTATTTGCAAAATAGTTGAGCAAACGTCATCTAAAACTATTTCAAATTTCAAGTTCAAAGTATTAGTAGTTCTGGTACGGAACCCTAAAAACAAAGCTACACAGTAGATTCACGAAGAAGTTACCGTTGACCAGTTGGGTTTTATTGGCGAAACGTGTTTTCGAAAAGTAATGAGGTTACATTGAAACAATAAATTATTCAAATGAAATGCCTATTATCAATTTATGATATAAACATTACTTTTAACCGACTTCAAATATCGCGCTTCTATATTTTGCGCTCTTATTAATAATTATATCCATTCCCATTTATAATGGTTGTTGTTGATGACGAATTTGGCATTATTCTGAAAATAGTAAATCGCGTCGAGGGTTTACTTCGCAAATCATATCACCTGTCATTGTTTTGGTGTCTATCCAAAGTCAAAGTCAAAGTCAAGTATCCTATCCTTTTCTCACTCATTCCATATTATCTTTCTATTCACTTTACTCCAAAACAATGACAGGTGAGATGATTTGCGAAGTGACTTTCGATGCGATTTACCATTTTCAGAAAAGCAAGGCTGGTAAAAGTACCGCCTAGAAAACTCGCCACGTTGCCCACGTTGCGATGTGTCTCGCGCTAAAAGGCTGGTGACGCTTAAAAGCCAACTAACTATGTATGAATTTTATACGGATACATGGAAAGGTAGACCTGCGAAGTCGCAGTATATTTTTCATTTGCTATGCATTTTTTTTGAGTCTTTCTCCAATGAGGTTGGTCTGACAGGTCTACTGTAAAACTTATAAAAACAGCTTTGCAGTTCAGTTCAGTTTGCTTTGCAGCATTTCTACCTTCATCTATTAGAAATCATCATGTCATAAGAACGTATTGTTTGCGTTCTGTTTTTATTAAAGTTGTCAGATTTTGACACACTACACACTTTGGAGGGAATGACACACTACACATTTTTCATCGTCGATTTTATTGTCACTAATGAAATGACACTAAAGAAAACAATAAAAAAATTGTCCATGTGTCAACATCGTAAGAACCAAATTAGACTTTTGTCGAATCACTTCACACTTATGTTTAATTTCAAATTTGATTAATAGAAAACAATTGGAAACTTCTCCATTTCAGCCAATTACGAGCGATCGGATTGTCTATACGCCATATTTCAGTCAATTATAAGCGAGGGAATTCTTTCAGTACTAGCTCGATTCCCTGAACAGACTAAAGCTCCTCCTACAAAATGCACTACTGCCACTTCGGAACGACCTTTCCTCCTTTCAGCCCGCATCGCATTGAGATCAAGATTGAGTTAATGTCAAAGTCAGTAATTATGTAAAATTGTTGTATGATATTATTCAAAAAAAATATACTTGAAATTAGTATATCAAATAATTTTGTACTCTAGAAATCGACTTCAGCGCCAATCAAAATGGAATCAATGTCGAAAATCAGTAATAACTATTATTGATTAATACTATTGACATTCAATCTCGATCTCAACGCGATTCAATCAGTAGTAACCCCTCCAGATCAAATGCAGTGCGCAATGGCGTAGACGTCCGTAGACATCAGTCAGTACATAGGAAATATCTCAATGGAGTAGACGCTCTTACTCCTAATCTTGGCTTACAGACGCTGCTGGGCTGACATTCTTCGCTTTCAACGCAAACGTGAACCGGCCGATTGACAGTAACCTGGTCGGCAGCCTCAAAGGGGAGATCCTGAAGGCGACTAATGGTATTTATACGAAACTTAACATTAACCATACCTTCTATAAACTAGGAGAAATACTTTCGCAGAAATGCATCTCTCTCTAGAGGCAGGAGCGACTCGAAATGCTAGCCTTTATAGACGCACTCTAGTGCGCGGTCTAGAAAGGGATCTAGGGGATAGATTCAAAGTCAAAGTCAAAATATTTTTATTCAAATAGATTTATAAATAAGTGCTTTCGAATCGTCAATGTTTTCCCCTTCCAGACATTCTGGACACCTTTTAACTGACAAAAAGAACGGCCGTAAGAATTTTATCAGCTTTAACAGAAGCAACAATATTTAGAAAGGTTCATGTTGATGCCAAACACAAATCTACAGTCTTGAAATATAAATATTAGAAGAAAATTTTCATTTTCATTCAACGCCCCTCCCTTGACTGAGACTTTAGAAGTTTGATGCTAGTCGTTAAATTTTTTAAGTGTTCTTCAAAGCTTGCATCAAAAACATATTTAAAAGTTTTCTGTTTCGAAAGAAAATTCTATGTCAGCCTTCAAGAATTATAAAGCAGCTTTTTATACTATACATTTATTATTTTGTATGCATTTAAAAAAAATCTAAATTTTACTAAATTAACAACTTATCCGCTCCAGGTCGTTGGGTGTTCGAGGACACACAAACACAGCTGAAGGTCGGTGACGTCATCAACTACTACGTGTTCGTCTCCGTCAACAGAGTTGGCTACGTGAAGGACAACTTGAGCTACACCATCTCGTGTAAGTTGATCATCATCAGCCATTTTTATGTCCCCACCTACTAAGGCACATTCCTCTCTTATGGATGGCTAAGGAGAACGGGCCATGCTATGCTATTTTAACCGCCTCTATAGTCTAGTGGTAACAACCACCGGTTTCAGATACAGAGGTCTCGGGTTCTATTCCCAGCGAGGGTACATATTGTATTCGGTTTGGTTGGTGGTAGGACTTGTTGTAAGTCCGCGTGGCTACACCACATCCGTCCACATGCCTTCCTTATGGATGGCTAAGGAGAACGGGCCATGCTATGCTATTTTAACCGCCTCTGTAGTCTAGTGGTAACAACCACCGGTTTCAGACACAGAGGTCTCGGGTTCGATTCCCAGCGAGGGTACATATTGTATTCGGTTTGGTTGGTGGTAGGACTTGTTGTAAGTCCGCCGGGCTACTTACCACCATCTTATCTAAGCCTGACACTATAAGAACAATGTTTTCTGCATTGTTGTGTTCCGGTAGTTAGAGATAAGATAGCCAGTTCCTCGGTGATGAGGAACTCTCCCGGAAAGGTTTCTTCAGCTTTATCAATACTTAACATCAGGTATAGGCTAAGAGACTCCCGGTCTCTCTCGAATGTACATTCAAAAAATATGACCCGCATATAAGGATTGGTGTATATTAACAAAAAGTGCAAATGCAGTCGGGCGGCTAACGGGCCTTCCAGAGCACGATAAAGCTCGACATCAGGTACGATGAAGGCTGAGAGTATCCCCGTTGTTCATAAAAAGAGGTATATTGCACAATCTTAAATTTACACTACTAAGGTAAAGTGTGGGAGCTATATGTTTTTCGTTTCATAGTTATTAATCAGTCGTTCCTCTTCTTCTTTCAGCGTTTGTAGATCGCAGTGGCGGCACTGGTGGCACTGGTGGCACTGCGTCAGTTAACTGCCTCCCCACCATGACACAAGTTCGGGGAGGTAAGGCGTGCGGAGGACAGATCATATTCGAGGACGACTTCAACAGTCTGAGGGAAGACGTGTGGCAGATTGAGCAGTACCTGCCTTCTTCAACGCACCCTGTAAGTTCCTTATTTTCAGCCGTAAAAAGTTTTATCATCATCATCATCTCAACAACATGTCTCCCGCTGCTGGGTATAAGACGCCCCGAAGGATCTCCAGGACGATCAGCCCTGCGCTGTAGTATCCCGCGCCCCGTTCGCTTCCGGCAACCTTCACCGGATCGACGGTGCACCTTGTCGGCGATCGACCCACGGAGCATCGTCCGGTGCACTGTCACCATTTCTGAACTTTTATAAAAAGCTTATTGTCTGGTACCTATATGTCTCTTCTAAATAAGCCAAAATTTCAAAAGTTACTGCAACTGTTCTTTTAATGACTGTGCTCACATAAGACTCGGCTCAGCTTAAGAGCTAAGCCATATATAGTGCCACTGATACCTAGTGAACCATTGGTCTCCGCGTTGCTACATGCGGAAACCAATCATAAATCTATGATATCTAGCTTCACAGTCAATTGCACTAAAAAAACTGTTCCAAAAACTGAGGTTGATTTTCTTCTTGTTTTCCAGGAGTATCCATTTGTATCGTACCAGAGGCTTCCAAGTGACCCCGTAGTTTCAGTCTCCGGTAGCTACCTTCGAATCGTACCCAAAATCCAGCAGTATGTACCCGGCTTTACCAATGAATCCATATACCTTGGAACCCTGGACCTTTTCAGCGGGTAAGTAGGAAGTTATTATAGTCACAAGCCTTTTTTTGTGAGGGGAATGCATTTATAACTAAGCGCTATGCTGGACATGGAGGGCTGGTAGGAGGTACTACTACTTGCTCTCTCACCGCGCCGTGGGGTCCTGGGGGACCGTGGTGTCAATCGCCCCTTCGAATATCATCACAAGCCTATCAACATTTCAACTTCTGGGGATAAAAAATTACTAAATAGTTACTATATTAAAATAAATAGCTGTGAGGCAAATATATCTTCTAGACAAATACGTACACGAAAAAGCTCGTAACCATGCATTTATGATTGGTCTCCGCTTTGCGACAACTACAATGCGGAGACCATTCATAAATCTATGCTCGTAATACAATACTAAGGAATTAAAATACTTATATATTGTCGACGTTACCGTTTTGCTATGAGTTTTGAAATATAAAATTATGGGTTAGAGCCAATTTAAAACCAATGTAAGAAATGAAATTAAAGTAAAAAGATGGTAATAAATAAATATGCATAATACCTGATAGAAACTAGTTCTTGAGTTATGTTCTTCTTATGCCTGTTGTAGCCCAAGCATGAGCGGCTTTTTATCGACAAAAAGCCGAATAACCTGTCATTGTCTCCTTCACATCTTAGGGGTGAGCAAGACAGTATTATGCGCAATATCATATTGTGTTTTTCGTTTCGCCATTCCCGCGTAGCACTCAGGCAACCCTCCTAACGCGGGGGAGGGAGGTGGTGAATCGTGCATTGGATACCCCACAGCCGGCTGTGACGAAGGTCATGTCCGACACCACCTGGAAGTCGCTGTTACTCGGGAAAAAAAATCCGAGGCGACCACGCCCCTTGAGGGGCGTGGTCGCAAATCATATCTAGTTGTGCATGCTATAGTTTAGGGGGTCGAGTTACGCTCTCCTCATTCCTGGCTTTTCCACAGCTGTACGTCTCGTGCTGAAGAGTGCTACCGCGAGGCGTCTGGGCCAGATATCCTGCCGCCCGTGGTGAGCGGTCGTCTCACCAGCTCCAGCTTCTCCTTCAAGTATGGCATAGTCCATGTGAAAGCTAAACTACCTCAGGGGGATTGGCTGTACCCAGGTAATGAGGAAGTAAAGGACATAAATTTTCCTTACAACAGAATTATTTCAAGCCCCTTTGGTAGGTCATGGGCTAAACTTCATTCCCACATTACCAATTCCCCAATACAGATAATTTGGGTTAAACTAATTGGCGACGCGAAGTCTTGCTTATGGTGCTCCTAAACGGGCCATATTTGTAGTAAAATATGTGGCCGGCAACTATATGCATCTTGCTCTAGCGTATAAAGTCAGAGTGAGACAGCAATAGTTGCCGGCCACAAATGGTAGGAAAATATGGCCGTCTAGGACCCTCTTCGCAAAAATCTTTGCCATGTTTTTAGATTTTTTCACATTGAAATTTCGGAACAAAAGATAATCAAAGCAATAGGTTTTTTAGAAAGCCACTTCTTCATCACCAGCTTACCATGTCCATCCACTGCTGGACATGGGCCACGGCTACTCTGATCCAGCTCTTGCCAGCGACCTTGTTAAGAGCCCAGCTTTTCATAAAATTAACGCCTAGGTTTTCTTTTTCAGAAATACTCTTGGAACCATACTTGAAGAAATATGGTAGCTCTAACTACGCTTCAGGAATCTTGAAAATTGCGACAGCTCGTGGTAACCGGGAGCTGAGGGTGGGAATGATGGAATATGGCAATAAAGTAAGCGGCTGGACTTTTTTGTAAGTTAGTCATCTTCTTGCTTCAACAACATTATTCTTGCATCAACAACATCTCCATCGGTGTTGGAAGGTTCGGCGTGACAGATAAAAACTACTAGAAATGCAATAAGGGTTATTCCAGCGCCATAAAATTAGTAAAAGGTAAATGTTTGTTATTTCTAGACTAGTAATTAGTTTTCAAGGAATATAACAGATGCATATTATCGATCCGCTCCGCACTGGGCCCTCGTGTTACACCCTTCAGTATCCGTCTAGAAAAAACTGTTCACAGCGATGATGATGATGATGTTAGCGATGAAGAATGTCGCCAGTTTCTTGATGAAACGATTCCCATTTATCGGCAAGAAATTTGCATCCAATGCTGACGCTGTACGCTGAAATACTAGGCGCAATACAAAATACAATAAATTCAACTATACATTTTATTACAATTTTGAAATATTTCTTCAGGTATTGTACGGTGGGCCGATCATGGACGTGCAGTGCCGGGAGCAGCTGATGTCCAGAAGAACGCATAATAGCGGCCGATGGGGAGACGAGTTTCACGAGTACTCTCTCACCTGGACTCCTCGTACGTACCGCTTTTATTCGGAAGAAGATCTATAAATTTAGGTTCTTGTTCCTCTACAAATTCATTCTTAAATAATGTACAATCGAAGAAGTTCCTGGTAAAGCACTTGCCGTGTAAAATCCCTTGAATGGCAATCAGTGGGTAACCATGTAATCCTATAAGGCTGTTCAAATCGAGCGCATGTAAATATCGCCTAAAGGAGATTAAACTTCTTCCACTTTACAATCAACAGTAGGAGTTCGTTGGTTGCGCCAACGAGCTCCTACTGTTGATTGTGAGCCTTCGATGGTCGCGGTTAAACCACTTCCTCAATGGTCAGTCACGGGCTGGATGACCAAAAAAAGTTTCATGTTTACCGACAGAGATAGGCTTTCGTAGTGCAACAGTTAATATTGATGTTCTAGCGACTGCATTCCTTATTCCTCGTTTCCAATTATTTCCGGTGGCGACCGTCAACTTAAATTGAGTATTGTTGTACAGGGCTTTGTGCATCTTAGACAAATTTTAATACGAGTTATATTGGTACGTCTGCGCAGAGTACGTAGCGCTGTCAGTCGACGGCGAGGAGTGGGCGCGAGTAGACGCAACAGGAGGGCTGCAGTCGAGATTCCCTCAGACCTGCTCGCACTTGCCCCGGATGCTGCTGGAGAAGGGTTCCAAGATGGCACCCTTCGATGACTTTGTAAGTTGGAGTAACTTGTTTGCTTAGGGTAATAGTGCTGGCAGCCGATCAGTTTCTGAAATGTCTCCTAAAGAGAGGCCAGATGCAAAAAAAAATAGTCGGATTGTTTGGCATCTGCTAATTTTTGGGGGAATATACCTCGACATTCAACACCAGGAACATCTTATTTGCTAAATTACTAACTGTCATATAGATCGCAAAACGCGCAACTGATCAGTGACTTATAAATAAGGCTGCTATTCCACTTGAGCTAAGCTAAGCCACGTTGCTTAACTTTTTCTTTTTTTAAACAGCTCTGATAATACACTATTATGATTGATCTTTGATTAATTAAAGCAATTCTATTATTGGTGCAACAAAGACATTTTAATCCTTGTCGGCCCATACCACGAGTGCTATTCGTTGCCAATTCCAACATGTCTAACTCCACCAGTTCTCCATAACCCTGGGCGTGGCAGCGGGCGGCATCACCGAGTTCCCCGACGATTCGTACTCGACCGGCGGTCGGCCGAAGCCGTGGCGGAGTGCCGCGCGTAAAGCCATGCTGTCCTTCTGGGAAGACCTGCCCAACTGGCACACCACCTGGACGCAGCCGGAGATGCTGGTAGACAGCGTTAGGGTCTTCGCATTGTGATATTATACCTACGTTTCAACTACCTACTGAGGATGCTCCATGTCTGATTTTTATGGAAAAAAATGAGTTTGTTGAAGTTAAGAACTTTTATTTTTATAAATTAGTTGTATGGCCCTTTTTCAGGTACAATCAGGGAACTTCCCGGTTTACCAGTAGAGATTTTTTTAATACATCTTGATGGTCTACTAATTGTGATATAAACGTTTTCTATATATCTTTTACAATAAATAAGAATTAAAAAAAAACTTTTCTGGTCAACCAGGAAGTTCCCGACTGCACAATCGGGGAACTTCCCGGTAGGCTAGTAGATTTTTAAGGAATCCTTTTAAAAAAAGTAATAGTCGAATAATAAAATATTTATTTAACCTTTTTAGTTCATTTCTCAGAAAGGCTCTACTGGTGTCGACCAGGGGAATTCCCCGATTGTACATAATGTCTGATTGATACATTATTACAATAGATAAAGCGATAAGACTGTTGTTAAACGACAATAATTAAATGTAAGAATACTTGTGTTGTTTTCTGTACAAACAAAAGTTATTGAAAACCAGTGTGAGATTAGATATATTTTTAACTGGGTAAGAAAATAATGCTCTAATTTTAAATCATTTTGGTATTACTTTAATATGGGGAGCTGACCGGTCGCCGGCCTTTAAAAACTCAATATTACACATAAAGAAGGTGTTCTTTTACTAAAAAATCCATCGCTTGAAACTGCATTGTGAGAAATGCCATGATTGTTAAATAAAATATTTTTTACAAAAATAAAAATAAATACTTGAATGAAGTACACTGCGTTTTTATTATTATAACCTTACCTTTATCCAGTCTTTATCTCTTTTAATCAAGGGCTTCGGTACCATACTCCTTGCTATGGTTTTTACACATTGGCCATTGTCCTACTAAATATTTAAGTATTACTTGTAAATACAGTTATCACTTAACTTATAACAAGGTTTGCCACCACAGAACAGAAAATTATGTTCTGTGGTTGCCATCTTTATTTCTTGATTAAAGTACATTGGTTATTATTGGTAAGAAAAATAATGCACAGTATCAAAATAAAGTACAATTAATTTTTCATTACTAACGAGTATTATTTTTAAAAATATGTATTATACATATCTTTTATTGCTTTCTGTATAATTATCTGTAGCTCTATTATGAGTTGTTTCTGTAAACGTAAGTGACGTGACAGCAGCTGTTAAAGTAAATACGTTGCTCGAATCGCCGACAACCGTATCGGTATTATGAGTTTTTGCAAACGCTACGATAGCTGGTACGTAAATACGTGAGAAAGCCCCTTCGGACCCTTTCGGAGCTAGCTTTCGGAGCCAGCTACCGTATGGGAATTTCAAATCCCGTTTGGGAACAGGATACGAAACAGGCACTTTTTTACCGTTTCGGAGCCAGCATTCGGAGCCAGCTACCGTATGGGAATTTAAAATCCCATTTAAGAGCTGGATACGAAACGGGCATTTTTTTACCGTTTCGGAGCCTACTTCGTAACGTTTCGGAGCCAGCTGCCGTACGGGAATTTAAAATAAAGCTAGACTGATACGAAACAGGCAAAATGCATTTACCGATTCGGAGCCGGTAATTCTGTCAGTTAAAAACATGCTAATTTTTGTATGACGACAAACACAATGTGTAACCCCATTGGTTTATGCGTTTTTGCATAATAAGGACGTTGAAACATATGAAATTTGACTGCGTTTAAAGTCTCAAGTTCCGGATTGGAATCCCAATAAAATAACTTTAGACTTCGAAAGCTCTGCCATGAAAACTTTTACTAATATATTTCCCGATATTGTTGTTAAAGGCTGTGGGTATCACCAAAACAAAAATCTTTGGGAAAAAGCAAGACAGTTAAAACTTAAATCTAGGGTATCTCGAAGACATGTAGCACGATGTGCTTCATTGGCCTTACTACCCATGGGCAAAATCTATGAAGGATTTCAATATATATTAAACAGAACAAAACCAACAACGGAAATAAACAAATTTAGCCTGTATTTCTATAAACAATGGATAAAATATGACAAATTTATGGAGATATGGTCCTGTGACATAGAAAAAATAAGAACAAATAATAGTTTAGAAGGCTGGCATTCCAAAATTAACCGCTTTGTTGCTCGAAAAAATCCTACCTTTCCGGAAATTCTAAAGATACTACAAAATTAATCTACATTGTACGATGTAGCTAATGCTGATATAAATAAAAAGTTTATTGAAAATAAGAAAACAAAACAATATGAAGAAGTTGACGCAGAAATTGATATGGCTATTAATGATTTGAATAACGGTATATTACGACTGGTCATTTTATAGAAATTATAAGTCCCTTTGCATTTTAGTTTTATTAATGTAGAAGAAATATTTATAACATAACACATTAAAAATTATTTAAACTTTCACGGGTTTTCTTGATAATCTTCTTCTTCTTTCTTAATTAATGGCGTGCTCGCGTTAAATACGCGAATTTTGCCAATGTCAAGTAAATATATTTTGTAATATAGAATTGTACGGTAGATTGAGTTAAAAATGGAGCCTGACAACACGTGTTATTACGAAAAGAACACGGGTGAAACTCCTTCTTGATAATCATAAAAGAAAAAGCAATTCTCTCACTCTGATGATTTTTTTTAATTCCAACACGGCAGCTGGCTTCGAAACGATAAAAAAATGTCAGCTTCGCATTTCAGCTCCCAAACGGTATTTTAAATTCCCGCACGGTATCTGGCTCCGAAAGTCAGCTACGAAATGGTAAAAGAAAATCTCATTTCGGAGCCAGCTCCCAAACGGGATTTTAAATTCCCATACAGTAGCTGGCTCCGAATGCTGGCTCCAAAACGGTCAAAAAATGCCCGTTTCGTAACCAGCTCCCAAACGGGATTTTAAATTCCCATACGGTAGCTGGCTCCGAAAGCTGGCTCCGAAAGGGTCCGAAGGGGAGAAAGCAGCGTCGAGGCATGAATTTGAATACGTAATGTAAAATTGTCATATCTCTTTCTGTCTATATGATGAGGATAAAGACAGAAAGACAACTTAACCATCGAGCCACAAATAGAGAAATTAAAAAAGTATTTATTTTATGACATCTATAGCCCTACTAAATTAAGAAATGTGAAGTAAAGGTCCACATCCAACAAGTTATGACCTTTTGAATTTTATCATAGTATCCGTGTCAGTCAAGTGTCAAATGTCATCAAAGACACAGAATGAAATAATAGTACAAGGACACAGAGTATTTATATACACGAAAATGTTTATTGTTGATAAATAAACAGTCGATCTTTATGTATAGTTGCTCATTGTCGGCTAATAATATAAAACTAATTTTATAATGGAACTAAAAGTAAAAGTACATAATCAAATGCAAAGTAGCATCTTATTGAAGTTTAAAACAACTTTTTGTTGTGATGATATTAGATAGGTAGCCGATGCCTGTGATTTAGTTTTATGAGCCATGTTTCAATGTGACTTTGTAATACGCCTTCGAAATTAACAGGGTAGCTCAAGATTGTTATTTTTGGTCACCCACCCCGCGACTGACCTAAGAGAAAGTTACTTAACCACTATAATCCGCATAATTTCTCTTACGCAGGTTGTATACAGCTGGTAAAAATGTTGCTGTTTAAATGATGATTGCTGTTGATGATTGCTGTTGATGATTGCTGTTTAAATCCTTCTGCCAGTGTTTTTATACTTTGTCAACTCTGGACAAATTACACCAACAAATCGCATGATGGAATCAGAGTTGCCTATAACAACATCTTTAGGCAATTAATGGGTCTAACGAGATATTGCAGTGCTTCAGAAATGTATACGCAAGCGCAAGTAGACTCATTTAATTCCATACAAAGAAAGCGAATAGCTTCTTTTATGTCCAGAATTGTCAAGTGTAAAAATAAAATTATCACAAGTTTGGTAGAGAGACTAATGACGACTGAAATGTATAGACACTGGGTAAAAATTACCCATTAATTTATTTTACTGTACATATTTTATTATCTTCTTCTTTCTTAATTAATGGCGTGCTCGCGTTAAATACGCGAATTTTGCCAATGTCAAGTAAATATATTTTGTAATATATAGAAATTGTACGGTAGATTGAGTTAAAAATGGAGTCTCACAACACGTGTTGTTACGAAAAGAACTCGGGTGAAACTCATATTTTATTATGTTTTCAGTGTAATTATTTGACATTTCAGTATTTGACATTTTAACTTAATGTTTAACATAAAGATAATTATGACGTTATACTTTTATAATTTAATTTAATTTTATATTTAATTTGGAATTTGTAATTGTTTATATGGATTTCGTGTCTGCAATAAAGAATTTTATTATTATTATTATTATTAAAAAGTATACACGTATAGAGAAATAGGTAACCATAAGAAAGTCTACTGGTCGACTGGGAAGTTCTCGGACTGTATCTTAGTAATAATAACTGCGCCTGTCTTTACTGAAAAGCATCTTTGAGTCATACCAACATAACAATCATGATTGTACAACATCAATCCAATCATATCCCTTGTTCCATTTGCTCTATCCACATAACAAAACACTTTACGGTCCGGTTTTACCACTTACTAATAAGGATAGTTTAATTCACAGATCTTTGACAGTTTTATAAATAAAGAATTACAAATTATATGCCACATAAGCTATCCATAACTTATCAGTAGTTGGTGAAACCGACCCATTATGCAATACCTACATTTCGATTTGTTATTAACCATTTAAGGCGATACTCGAAAAAAATATGCTGAAGCGAGATAGCAATGAGAAAACGATTTTGCAGATTAGGCAAATAAAACACAAAATGACTTCGTATTAAAAAACTACAGAATTTTTTAAAAAAATGCTTCTATACGATCCTAAATATTATTGGTGTCCACTTATTAAACCAATTTCCAATAGTGTAAGTAACCCCATTTAAGAATAATCTTGAATTTTCGTATTTTTTAGAGGTCTTTTCGAAAAGAAAAAGGGTCGAGGCAAAATCATAAAATCGTATTTTTGAAACTATACGAATCTAGATAAAGGTATGAAGAAATATATATGTTATTAACAGATTTGTAACAACTGTAACCGTGCTATAGTTTTATATCAAAAAGTCCAATCTTTTTCCGAGTAGCGCCTGAGGCCTGTCTTAGTACGAACAAAAAGGTCATGACGGCCATGTCAAAAATCCACTTACAAAAAATACGCCAGAGTTGGTGCCAGCGCGTGCTACTAACGAACCTAAGTAGTTCAAAGGTCAATCATTAGTAATATAATTTTAAAGGCAACGAAATCGACAGCGTTTTCAAGTTTTTCTGGAAACTACTGAAGGTACATACCGTACCTTCAGTAGTTTCCAGAAAAACTTGAAAACTTGAAACGAGGAGGAGCAGTGGTTCGCGCGCTCAGCCTACGATTTAGTTTTGCAATGGTCGGTCACGGGATAGGTGACCAATAGCTTTTAATATCTCTTCCCTTCCTCGGAAGTCACATAAAACCGTTGGTCCCGGCTGTCATGAAAACCCACCAATCCGCATTGGGCCCGCGTGGCGGAACATGTGATGGCCCATTCTCCTTATCTTAAGAATTATCCTTCCATAAGGAAAGCCTCCTATTAATTTCAACCGACTCTGTGGTCTAGTGGTACAATCTCATGGTCCAATTTCATTATTGATTGAGTTATAGTCACCACGGTCAAATAAAAGTTTGGACCTTGGTGCAGAATTCAAAGGTTTAGAATTAAAATCTGGAATACTAAGCACGAGAGCACCGTGATGGTTATCAATAGGACTGATGTCGGCTACATTGATCGCAATGTTAGAAAACACTAATTCAAGAATCCTTCTGTATGTATTTAAATTACAGTTATATTGACGCAAGTCCAACATATTAATTTCATCATTATGTTACCTTATCATCACATGGAAGTTTTTTTTCTATTCTACCTAATAACCATTCTCATATGAGTGTACGACTGTACCATCCTCTGTAAAAATTGCCGCAGAGTATAACGTAATACGTTTAAGATCTTATAATGATAGTGTGATACTTGAAAATGGTTCGTCAATTAAACAATAAGAGGGAGTTAATTTGAGGAGGTTCGCCTGTATCCTCGGAATATATATCAATCATAGGTCGCGAGTTCAACAATGCCTCCTCTTGACAAAGCACTCATTACCTCCTACGTGAGATAACGCGCTTAAGGTGAAGTTTTGTAGTATTCTGCCCTACTTTCATCTTCACTTTGGTAAGTAGTAATAATTGGTAAGTATTCCACTCCTGTAGGTTGTCCTACTGTAAGATGGGGTTGTTGCGCTGTAAGATGTCCTGAATGGCTGGTAGGGAAAAATATGTTGGACTATTTGAAAGTACTTATCTAAGTCTATTTGAATAAAAATCTTTGACTTTGACTTTGACTCAATCATAATGTTGCCTGCAACAGATATAAACTCGTATTGTTAGGGAATACAACTCACATTTTAGCGAGCTAGACCCATTTATAGGGGGCAAAGCTGCTTTTTTAAACGGGGCGAAAGACATCCTGTTGTCTAATTAACGTTGATTTTATTTTAATGTATACTAGCCCCTATATTCTAAGTCGTTCCTCCAAAACTTTTTACACTCCACTCAACCTCGTCGTGGGTAAAAATGGTTGTGTGCGCTAGGCCTAACCCATCCACCACCATCTTATATAAGTCACATCTTATATAAATCACATTCTTCAGCTCTCTGATGGTCTGCGGAGCCGGGTGTACTGATCTCACACGCCGTCTTCTTAGCACTCGCCGACGTCGATCTTCACCGAACAGAGATATCCTAGCTTCATCAGAGAACAAAACCCTATTCCAATCTTCTTGAGTCCATGATTCACAATTTCTAACGAAACTAAGCCTGTGAACTCTGTGCTTACGGAGTAATTTGGGGCCGCGGGCCGGGCGATGACTGCGTATATTGGCAGCGAGAAGCCTTCTCCTGACCGTCCAGAGACTAATATGCACATTTCTTACTTCTTGGAGGTTGTTCTTAAGATCCACATACGAAGATTTGCGATTTCTCAATGCGCGACTCACAAGAAAACGATCATCCTGTACATGGTTTACATGGTTTTCTTCCAGAACCAGGCCTTCTCTCGACGGAACCAGTCTCCTGATATCGCTGCCAGGTACTTTGGACTGTCGAGCGACTAACATTTAGCGTCCTAGCCACGAAACATTGGCTGCAACCCTCTTCAAGCAGCGCTATAATTTTGGTAGCTTTTACCACTTTATCTACCATTTTTGATACAGCCAAACAGCAATAAATAAAAATTGAATAAAAGTTATGAAAGTCGATGTTAACTTTTGGAACTTCGCGCCAAAAATGTAGGATAAAAAGGGGTTTTCTGTAAAAATGAGCATCAAATGAAAATTTGAATTTAGAACGTACTTTTTTTAAATACCACTGCATTTTTAAAACCGGCCAGTAACGTGTACAAACGATTGAAACCTTTTTAGTATTGTATCTTTTTAAAGATGAATGAAAATCAAAACCGCCCGTTTTTTTTGCAAATGAGTGAGTAACAAATTCTAAATTCCCGCCATGGTATACCACACCGATTAAAAAACTTCTTAAGGAAAAAAACAAGTATTTGCGAAAATTTAAAATATATGAAAACCTTGCCGATCGCCTCTCCTTCGAGACGCTCAGGAACAGGTTTAAACCGTTGGAATCAGCTAGTTATAATACTTATATACAATCCATCGAAGCTTCGATTAAGGAAAATCCTAAACAATTTTGGGCACATATTAAATCCAAATCTAACTCTTCACAAATACCTTTTAGTCTTAAGTACGAAGCATCTGAGTATGACACTGGGGAGACGATATGTAATGCTTTCTCAGACTTTTTCAAATCCTCCTTTCTACACTATAATGGTAATAGGGATACATTGCCTCTTATGGGATACGCCCCTGAGGCATCGAGTGTTTGTAGTTCTGGCGTAGGTTCTATTTCAATATCTGAAGATGAGGTATGCAAGTTACTGAAAAGTTTGGACCCTTATAAATCAGCAGGCCCCGATAAAGTACCGTCGCGGTTCCTAATCAACTGTGCGCCTTCCATTTCAATCTGATCTGTAATTATAGACCTATATCCAAACTATGATTGGTTACTACATTAAAAAAAAAGTGTATGGCCAAATATATCCAGCTCTCCACGGTATCTAACTTAGTACTTTTAAATAATTTCTTAACTGAGGCGATGGATGAAGGGCATCAAGTAGATGTAATCTATACTGCAGCAAGGCGTTTGATCGAATCCCGCACACCATTCTACTGAATAAGCTAAAATTGATCGGTATCCATGGGGATCTACTGCAGTGGTTTGCGTCTTATGACAGTAACCGTTGTCAAGCTGTGGTCATAAACAAAGTCAAAGTCAAAGATTTTTATTCAAATAGACTTATAGATAAGTGCTTTCGAATCGTCTAATTTTTTTTTCCTACCAGCCATTCAGGACATCTTTTAACTGATAAGAAGAACGGCCGCAAGAAACTTATCAGCTTTAACAGAAGCAACAACATTTAAAAAGGAACATGTCGTTGCCAAACACAAATCTACAATCTTGAAACATATTTAATATAAGAGGAAAATTTTCTTATACTCAGTTATTAGAATATTTTCCTTTTATACAATTACAATAGTCATGTTTTATGTTAGTATCAATCACTTCCATGCATTTTGGTTTTTCAAATAATCATCTACCTTGTAATAACCTTTGCTTAAGAGCGTTTTTTTAACATGTATTTTAAATTTATGCAAAGGCAGCTCAATCACTTGTTGTGGAACTTTATTAAAAAAGGCTATGCCTTTCCCCAAAAACGAGCGACTGCATTTTTCAAGCCGAAATCTTGGAACGGCAAGCTTATTCTTGTTTCTAGTATTAAAATTATGAACATCGCTATGCTTAATAAATAAATCGTGATGTTTCCTTACATATACTATATTATCATAAATGTATTGTCCAACAGTTATATATCTTGCTAGGTTCCAGCGCCAGCTTCCCCCGTGATTCCCGCTCCCGTCGACATATCGACATAGAGACATAGCAAGTGTTACTTTCCGTCCTTTCAACTAACTCTATGCGGAAAATAAAGTCTATTTGGTTGCTTAGTTAGGGCGACGCACGTCAAGAAAGGACAAACAAACACAGTTTGGCATTTATAATATTAGTTAAGATTTTAATAAAGCTGGTTAGCAGTTAGCAAGGTCTACTCCTTAAACAATAATGAGTCAGTCTTGGTTGAAAATAAAAACATCGTCTTTTGTTTGCCCCGCTGCCTGCCGCGCTGATTAAGCGCTTTTCAGACTGCATTATAATATGATAGCATATAGCTTATAGCTAATAGCACAACGATATCGCTCACCATACATTTACTTAGAACACGTTCACACTTAGCTATAATATATGTTATTGGCTAGAGGAGCCCGTGGCGCAGTGGTTCGCGCGCTCGGCCTGCGATTGTTGAGGTTAAGCAACTTTCGCAATGGTCGGTCACGGGATGGGTGACCAAAAATTTACTATCTCGAGCTCCTCCGTGCTTCGGAAGGCACGTTAAGCCGTTGGTCCCGGCTGCGTTTGCAGTCGTTAAAACCCACCAATGCGCATTGGGCCCGCGTGGTGGGTCATGGCCCGTTCTCCTTATCCACCCATAAGGAAGGCCAGTGCACCAGCAGTGGGGACATTAAAAATGGCTGATGACGATGTTATTCGCTTACTATACGCTATCTAAGTAAGTGTATGGTGAGCGATATCGTTGTGCTATAAGCTTTAAGCTATTATATTATAGCGTAGTCTGAAAAGCGCTTTACTCAATACAGTCGGGTAACTTCCCGGTTGACCAGTAGAGTTCTATAAGGAGCTTTATTTAAAAAACTAATAAATGTATAGAAAATGTTCATATCACAAATAATAGAACATTAACAGGTATGATAAATTTAAAAATATTGGGAAAATTAACTGGCCACAAGTGAATTCTCAGATGGGAAACGAACCCACGACCTTTGGAAATCCGGACCAATACTCTAACCGCTGAGCTACCGAGACTTCTCGGTAGCTCAGCGGTTAGAGCATTCCCATATGAGAATTCACTTGTGGCCGAGTTAATTTTTCCAATATTTTTCTATTTTAAATTTATCATAAGTATAAAAATAGCATTGAAAAATGCAAATATTCAAAAATCATAAATTAACAGGTATTTCATTAGAATAATAAATATTTCTTTAACCTTAGTACTTTCCGAGAAAGCGTTTCTCAAAAAACTCTACTGGTCAGCCGGGAAGTTCCTGTCCTCAACTCCTCAGTATCAAAATGGCAGCCGTGAACGACAGAAGAGTGTTAAGTTGCATTTTGTTACTGCAAGTTTTCAGTTTGGTTTGTGCTCAAAGTGGATACAGTGTGCCTGATGTAACTTTCGAAGTATTCCAGCCAGGCTTTAGGGCTTCTATACCTGGTATGTTTTTTTTTACTAAGTATATATTATTTTGAGTTTATTTATAAAGTTGTAGTTGCCGGCGAAGTATGCTAATAACCTTAACAAAATTGAATAGAATACAAATAATATTTCAACAGTTTTGCAATAAGAAACAATGGACATCGGTTCAATCTTTTGATTTTTTTTAAATAGTTACACAACTGTCCTACTGACTGACTATAATTGTGATAATATCGCAATAATTAAGATTTAATACTATATATTTTAATTGCTTGGGGTTTGAAGTCTAGCCAGTCTAAATCTAGTCTAGGTCAGTTTTACAGGGTTAAAAAGTTTGCGGACCTCTGGCGTTGTCAATGAATTTAGCTACCATCAGTTTATATTGCAATATTGAAGTAATAATAATATTAAAAAAACGGAACAACTTAGGAGATACAATTGAGGAAGGTGAGTTTTGTTTGCGAAACCTGTTTATAGCTGAGACCACGATGATACCTTGTTTATTAATTTATATGTATAATGTGATAAATATTAAACAAAAAATATACTTAGAAAAAAGCAACCAGTCTCATATCGCCCTGACGAATGTATATTGTTAATTTTATAATGTGTTTAAATAGTTTTGTTGTGTAATTTTATCAATGTTATTTTCTTAATGTGAAACCTAAAAAATGTGCTCAAATAATTTTGATAATAATAATATTGTTAATAATAATTTAGTTAATTATTAAAAACAATTTTAGCTTCATATTGTTAGAATTTTAATTGTTTTGCTACGCCCTTAGGAAAAAAAAATTTGACGATTCGAAAGCACTTATCTATAAGTCTATTTGAATAAAAATCTTTGACTTTGAGTTTGACTTACAGGGTGTCACTTACGTTATGTGTTTAATTTAAATTACTAATAATTGGCTTTACACCGGCGCTTCTTAAATTCTATTCATCGTTCCTCAGTGATCGTTGTCAATATGTCCATATAAATAATTATATTTCCGGCGAATACTTTACTAGATCAGGAGTAAGTCAAGGTAGTACATTGGGCCCTACGCTTTTTTTTATCTTTATCAATGACTTGCTGAAAGTAGTTTCTGCTACGGAATGTTTTTTATTTGCTGATGATATAAAGTTATGTTTAGGTTAATGAACCGATTTATTGCGGATGACGCCGTGGAGCGTCATTGGTATTTTTTGCGTATGGCGTTTGACGCCAAATAGCGTCATAAATAATTCCTTTTAAATTCTGTACAATGTCTATTTAGAGTTTTCTAATTAGCAGAACTTCCATTATTTGCCACGTAGGTTATGCCTGTATTAAGATTTCAGAGGTTGCAAACCTTTTGTTCCCAAATTTGACTTCTTTTGTGTTTGGCGTTTGACGCCACATGGCTTCATAAAGAAAATTCCTCTAAAACTAGAATGAGTTTTTAGAGAGTTCTTTATTATAAATTGACAAAACAATATCGGCCTCCCAAAGAGTCCACGCCACATAACTTGGCATTTGTCATAGGGCGCTAATCGGCGTGGTCGGTCGGAAAAATAAGCCAAAAAATTTAATTATTCCCATGTCATAATTTTAGTTCCAGATATTGACACGGGCCAAGTTAAATGGTGCGTAGGTACCTACTTTATAACTTTATAACCACAAGCGAATTATCCGCCTCAAAAGACGAGCGTCTCGCGACAGTTTTACGCACGGTTGCGGTGACATTTCATAAAGCGAGTTGGCCTCGCAAGTCCTGTAGTTTGCCTTTAGTCCGGTAGAACACGTGGTAAGTTTTTTTTATAAATCCATTAGATTTGTTTCACCAAAAAAATAACCACGAAATTTAAAGCGATCGCTTTGCTGCGCTTCGCAGTCGCCATAAAACCCCAGTACAGGTTGGCCGACCATTGGATTTGGATGACGTCACTTTATTTTTTATGTTATTCTCAGCAAGCCGTTTCATTTGATATCCATATTGCAATAGTGCATCAAAAATAACTACATAGTTACAGACATAGGTACATACAAAGCAAAGCTTTTTAAAAAGTGGAGGGGCGCGTCTTCGTGGGTGGTGGGACCTATACCCTGTCTACTAATTTTTGCGTAAAACGGGTGACTGTTGGGGCAGAAAGGTTCAAACCATTCGTTTGACTAAAACCGCAGACGAGGACGTCCAACTATTACTAATTATGGTTGACACAGGCACGACTCCACGACGTGATAAAGATCGCAGGAATACCCTAGATGCAAGTTGCGTATGTCATGATGGTTTTCAGATTTAATAACCTAAATAAAGGTACTCTTTTCACACACTTTTGTAACCCTGATCCAAAGAAATCACTTACTAACCATTCCAGCTAAACCTCGTAGCTATGTCACTTTAGAACACACTAAAATAATTAGCAAACCCTTTACGTTGGACATCCAATGCCGACTGAATGTAATCACGTGTAAACAAGCCAAAATCACAACAAAAACCAAAATGTATTCACTCATGGCTGAAGACGCGCAAAGGCGTCACTTTAATGGGTGGCGGCTGACGCACGGAGGCGTCGCAGAATATTTGTTAGCCGCCATGGACAAAAGTCCTTAAAAGTGGGATACGCAATGAATCGGTTAACAGTGAAGCTGATGCAGCTCTGCTGCAGAAGGTTATCGACGCAGTGCTTCAGTGGAGCCAAGACAATCACCTTCCATTAAATATAGAAAAATGCAAGGACTTTTACGCGAAAAAAACGTCCTTTAATTTATAATTATCTATCTATCTATCCTTGTCTTAAAGCTACCTGTAAATGTACTGTATCCGAATACTTAAAATCTCTCGACTACAACGCTACTGAAAACCTACTCCATCCTGTCAGCTGATCACGCATACAACTTATCATTAAACATATACTCACACACACACGCACACACACACATACATCATATACATGTACATGTATACATGTACATCATAATATACAGCTCACATTATATACATCACACACAACACATTTATTTTCATTGGTGACTCATTAGTTCTAAGCAATTTATAGTTTGTAATTAAGGTTTATTTTCATCCTTTTATGTTCTGGTTTTTACTTTATTACCCAGTATGTCATCTCACATGCTAAATTAGGAGTACCTAATGTCTGTGGGTGGGCCTGGTGACCTGTAGCTCAGGTATCTATTGCAGATACCTATTTCAGGCACCAGTTCCTCACAAATATAGGAACTGTCAATTACATTAAGCAATTGTCTATATAATGTTATTTGTGATGGAAGAATAAATCTATTTTTAATTTTATTTTTTAATTATAATTTATCTGACGCGCCTTTGGTAAGAGTAAGTGACATTAAAGATTTAGGTTTGCCATTAGACTCAAAATTAGATTATCATCTACATATAAATAGTGTTTGCAAAGCAGCAAGAAAGTTGCTAGGATTTGTTTTGAGAACTGCGTCTCAATTCGACAATGCGGCGGTGGCGAAAGTTCTGTATTATGCATTCCTTCGTAATATTCTTCTGATATCGCAATATCTGTCAATTCTGCATCAGAGTATCGACAGTGCACAAATAGTTGAGAGATTCCGGATTCGCATGATCGGTGACATACTTGTTCAGCACAATGATGTTCGCAGACAGTTTGCAGAAGCTGTGTTATATATTTCAGTGTGCTTTGAATGACATGCTTTAGCTGTAACCTAAGTTCTATTTATTTAATAATGTGACTAAAACTATCAATTTGACATTTTATTTTATGACATTCAAACTATAGTAGTAATATTAGTTATTAATTAAGTTTTTTGTCATTTATTTTTATTATTCTGTTTGGTTTTTGACATTGTATATATCTAAAGCTGGCTAAACTTATAAGGGCTTTGGACGGCGACATTTATTAGCTTGTAAGAAAACTGTATAATAAATAAATAAATTAATAAATTATATGTACTTACAATAATATACTTTGTAATATTTTTAAACATTTGTGAGTAACTTGCAATAAATAAAATATGAAATACTTATGAAATATTTTTAAATAAAAAAATAAATAAATCCGCAACTATATTTTGCAATCAAGTGGAGTTATTGAGTTTTTACACATGTAAATATTCATTTATGTGAACAAAATTAGTCGACAAACGACGATCTTTAATTTTGCTACGCTTTGTACTGATCCGATTTAAAAGTATTCTTGTTTTGAATTAGTACAATAAAACTATTAAACAAGAAAATATACTAGAAAAAAACAACCAGTCTCATGTCAGGAGTAAATGTATGGTGAGCGATATCGTTATGCTATGAGCTATAAGCTATATGCTATCATATTATAGCGTAGTCTGAAAAGTGCTTAACAGTCCAAGCGAGTGCTTATTTACGTCTAGAAATACTCCCCCGTCACATTGGTGGAGGCTGGAGATCTCTCACACGCAAGAAAACGTAGTGATTACTTACTCAATGCAAGAAAACCCCGCGAGTATTATTCCGTGAGATTACAGCTAGGACACGAAAAATAAGGTGAAGAAAAGTGTCCGAAGAAAGGAAAGGACAAATACAGAGAGTATACAGTGTCCTTATTTATTTATTGTCCCCAAGTTCATTTCTGATAGTGGGAGATGCGACCGTAGAACGCCCACTCCTGGTTGTTCGCCAATGAGTCCATCACAAAATGTTCGCCGCACTGCACCCTCGACACCGCAACGGAATTCGCCGAGTCATAGTTATAATTTATGCTTTAATTCTAGGCCCGCGCAGACGCAGCCAAATTTTCTAACGCGTCGACATTGAGGGAGGCGCAATGCGATGACGTTGAGGTTGAGACAGGCCTTCTGCAAATGCATGCTCGTGACATGATGTTCAAGCCACGGATGAAGCGAATCAGCAAGTTAGACCTTTAGTTAGTTTATGCACTAACAGTGCAGAGCATATATACTGGTGGCACTGTTTCCTGCATCAGCCAAGCTGCCGCGGACAGGATGGGAGCAAGATATAAGGATATAGAAAAGAGATGCGTGTAAGCGGTTAATGGCAATTTGCTAAACATTATTGGAAAAGGTGATGTTATGTTTGCCTTACATGAATTTTTATTTCAACAGGAATTTATAAATTATTAGTGACTTGACTTGTAATATTGTATTGGGTCAAGATTTTTAATAAAGAATAAATTTGATTTGATAGTTTCTTGTGGGTCTTTTTCCCAAGGGAAAAATATTTTTTTCCAGCCGGAAATTTCAAAACAAGATCAAGAACTTTATAAACATAAACCGGAAATTTTGGAACAAATTCCGGTAAGTTTGATATTGGATTCTGGTAAACAAGTGAATGTATTGTTGAATGTATTGATTTTCAGGAACTCGGGAAAGAATGATTATGTACATTTTTCCAAGTTACCAAATTGTTGTGAGTTTTCCTTACAAGTGGAGGAAAAACAACTTGATATTAATGAAGCTTTAGTAACGGACAAGAAACAAGCTTTGTCGTCGTTTTTAAAAAGAAACGAAGATAGATTCCAGTTGACATTAAAAGCAACGGTTAGGAACCTGTAAATTGTCATCCTTATCGAGTTTCACCGGTTCAGAGGGAAATTATCGATAAACAAGTTGAAGATATTTTGAAGTTGGGTGTGATTAGGAAATCGAAGCGTTCCTATGCAGCACCAATAGTATTAGTTATGAACCCTGATGATTCGTGGCGTTTCTGTATTGATTGTCGGAGGCTGAATAAGAAGATATGCAGGGATAGTTATCCTATTCCGCGGATAGATGATGTTGTCGATAGCTTGGGCACAGTATTTCGCAGAGTTACATCTCAATTCTAGCTATTATGATTATGATAATATTACTTTTATTACTCCACAATAATTACAATGTTTACATTTTTGGATAGACTGTATACAATAGTTAAGTATATTGTGTGAAATTAAATATTGTGGAGACTGGAGCCCGTACTAAGGTAAAAAAAGCAAATACTCGAATGGTTTTCTTATTATAGAAAATTTATTAACGATTTTGCAAGAATACCGTTTACGAAGTTGTTGAACAAAGTTGTGAAGTTTTATTGGAATAGTGAGCTTCAAGAGTGTTTACTATTGATTAGTGTTTATTCGATATACCTGGGAATAACTTGAGCCATTCGTGATTGGATATAAATAGCCCAACTTGAGGTAGGGTGTCCATGAATATTGAATGAGCAAGAATTTTTTTTTCTTTTGCTTTAATTTTTTTTCCCTAGGATGAGGAGAATGTGAAACAAGGAACGTCTAAAGGCAGTTTATCGTAAAATACGAAATGCACAATGGACTTATCCATAACTATATTGTCTGTAACCATCCACAATGAGTTAAAGTTTATATTTTAGTTAGCGTGTTTGGTAGGGAATTAGATCCCGATACCGACCTGCCGTGGTACTTGTATGCCCAATAAGAAAAGTTTAAGATGAATGTAAAAGATTGTCTTCTCAAGAAAGGATATTATACTATAAAAGATTACTTGAATGACAAAACAGCTTGATCATAAATATTTCGTTTTATTTTTCGAGATTGTAGCCGAGTCATTCAATTAGTGTTTAGTAAAGTGTTAGATTCAACTTTTAACGCAGGTAGCTTGAGTATGTCATGCTCTCTTTAAACATTTCTGCGGTGGTGTCGTGTAAGGCGGGTCGCTACGTTCCCTAAAATATGGTTGAGCGAAGCGATGACTGGTTCATGCGTCATGCTCGTGAACGGGTGCTGCCAGCGGCAGCGGGATGGGTCGGCTCAATGTCTGCTTGTGTTAAAATGTGTTAAGACATATATTTTTGTTTTGATTTTATGTTATTTATGTTGCTTTAAGTTAAGACGCGTGGCACTGCTTGATCAGAATAAATAAAAATAAATAATGTTTTCAAATTATTCCAATTATATAAAAGTATTCTTTTTTGTTAACTTACTTTAAATATGCTTTGTGACTATGACCCAGCTGATGCGTCTTCTACTAACATTGTAGGTTGTGTCTTACATTAATGCACTTTTATCTTTCTTTTTTTTGCTGTTGTTATTATATCTTTTTTTATATTTATACAGCTTAACATAAGTACCTGAAGTACGTCATGCTCACTCAAACGTTTCTTCGGCGGTGTCGTGTGAGGTGGGTCGTTACGTTCCCTAAAATATGGTTAAGCGAAGCGATGGCTGGTTCATGCGTCATGCTCGTGAACGGGTGCCGCCAGCGGAAATGGGTCAACTTCAGTCTGCTTATCTTAATGTTGTGTTTAAAGGTAAAATATTTTTTTTCTAAAATAAATTGATACTGACCTGTATGTTCCTCACAACTTGCAGTACAGTAATCTTGTAATGCGAGAAATGTTGTAATGTATGATAGATAAGTCTTTCTTTGCCAGTTAAAATTTTTTTACGGTTTCAATAACCATAAATGTAATATTATAATTAGTTTTTTTTTTGTGATGGAAATTGACCTTACTGATATGTTAAGGTCACTTTTCAATTTGACGACTCTGTATGAAATAAAACAGGGAGAAAAAACAGCCCTTGACGAGTTTCTTGCCGGTTCTTCTCGTTACAAGGTCTCCCGCCGTAGGGTTTGTGAACCGATGGCATAGCTTCTTTGACGTTCATAAGTGCTTGTAATAGCCTAGACTGAATAAATGATATTGACTTTGACTTTGACTTTGAATACTAGAGTGTTATTTAGAGCTCGGAGGCGCGGAGGCAGAGCAGGGGATGCACTTCCCGCAGCGCCGGAGACGTGTATTTCCCATATGTATGCTTGCATGCTTAACTTGCATGCTTGCTTGCATGCTTGATTGAATGCTTGCATGCTTGTTTGCATGCTTGCTTGTATGTTTGCTTGCATGCTTGATTCCATGCTTGCTTGCTTGCGTGCTTGCTTGCTTATACTTTTAACATTAAAATATTTGATATATATTTTGTGATAAAGATTGATATGCCAATAAATGTTATGATTAGTAATCATTATAGTGAAAACATTTATGCGAAAAAAATATATAGGTACTGAAATACCATTATTACAAAAGAGGTTACGGGGAAAAAGTATGCGTTTTGATTGATTCTGTATGAACGTTATGCGAAATGATGAGTATGCCAAGAAACGTTATGCAGCTCTAAAATATGCCTTTCTGTTTTATGCAACCGATTATGGACCCGTGCGTAGATATGGACGGTCGCCTTGTCAAATCAGTTATTGATAAAATTGTGAAATATTAAATATAACGATAATAACAGTCCAAGCGAGTGCTTATTACATCTAGAAATACTCCCCCGTCACAGTACTATAGCCTTTGCAAATCCCGGCTTGTTCCGGTGGCTTGAAAGAGTCAAATCTTGCAGCCAGACGATTTGTGGCGATTCTCGAAACAGCTTGTAGTCGTGGCTCAGAAGCGTAATAAGATTGGCAATGACAAAGCTGAATAGATCCTCGATCTCCTCAGAAACAGGTTTTCCTCCTGCCTTGAGAATCTCAGAGGCTACTTCATCTTCGCCAGGTGTTTTTCCATTACTAATCTTCGATATTTATGTCTCGGACATCAGCGGTGCGGCGGTTTACGTCAGGCGGAGGCTTAGGGCTTGCGAGGCGTCTAGTCGCCCATAGAATTTATCAATATCAGCGATAAGTTCCAGAAGACGACTGATGAGAAATCGTTTACTAGGAATTGAATATGTGACTTTATCCAGTTATGCCACAACCAAAATTTATTACGATGTTTAGCAGTGAGTTGCGGCAGAATTAAATAAGTGATTTTGTTCAGTTCTTCCACATCTAAAATTGATTACGATGTTTATCAAAGAGTTTTGGAAGAATGAAATAAAGTTAAGATATCTCTGCAAATATTAGACGTATCGCAACAAGCAAGGAAGAGACAAAAATATAAAGGATCATTTCTACAATAAAAATAAGTGAAAAAGTGATTTTTTTTTAAGTGTCAGTTATTTAATTCTGCCGACGACGTTATACGAGGGCGGGTCAATAAGTCCGTGACTTTTTGAATTTCTGACCTCTTCACTGAAAAAGCAACACTACTCCTGTCAACAGGCATCTGTGAGTTGACTCCTATCAAAATTTGAACTTCTTCTTCTTCTTCTTTCTTAATTAATGGCGTGCTCGCGTTAAATACGCGAATTTTGCCAATGTCAAGTAAATATATTTTGTAATATATAGAAATTGTACGGTAGATTGAGTTAAAAATGGAGCCTCACAACACGTGTTATTACGAAAAGAACACGGGTGAAAACTCAAAATTTGAACTTGCTGCGTCAGTTAGTTTGTGTTTGACAGCTATCTTTATCAGACTACCCACTATTACTATCGTGTAACAACTTCATAGGAAGGTTTGGCGTTCTTTAATCGTTTAATAAATATGGAGGAGTTTTTGCGCCGTTTTGTAACCGTGGACGAAACATGGATCCATCACAACACACCAGAGACCAAACAATAGTCAAAACAGTGGGTGAATCGGCGCCAAAGAAGGCCAAGGTGGGTTTGTCAGCCAATAAAGTTATGGCGACTGTTTTTTGGGATGCACGTGGAATAATCCACATTGACTACCTTCAAAAGGGAAGAACAATCAATGGGGAATATTATGCCAACTTATTGGACCGCTTCAATGACGATTAAAAAAAACCGACCTCATTTGGCCAAGAAAAAAGTTCTTTTCCACCAAGACAATGCAAGGTGCACACATGTGCAGTTGCCATGGCAAAAATCCATAAATTGGGCTATGAATTGCTCCCTCATCCGCCCTATTCTCCAGATTTCGCTCCGAGTGACTACTTCTTGTTCCCAAACCTGAAGAAATGGCTTGGTGGAAAAAGATTTGACTCCAATGATGAAGTCATCTCGCAAACAAAGGCCTATTTTGAGAACCTCGACAAAGCATATTTTTTGGAAGGGATAAAAAAATTGGAGAAGCGTTGGACAAAGTGTATAGAGCTCAAGGGAGACTACGATGAAAAATAACATGATTTATTTATCAAAAAATCTATGTTTTATTCCAAAAGTCACGGACTTATTGACCCGCCCTCGTATAATAAACATTACTTTTTAAAGCAACGCTCACTTAAACAATTCTGGTCTACCGGGAACTTCCTCAATTATACACGTAGTTATGAACGAAAAAATAATTATATTAATCCATATTCATTTTAAGAATGGGTGATGTTGAAGACGAATTTGGCATTTACACATCTTGGGAAATACAGAGCACTAAATTCCTTTACATTTTTGACGTGACGATTCGATTACTTTCTCGATACTATTCCGAATGTTTTTCCTGCTAACCCTACCTACTGGAAGAAGTGCCGCCTAGTGAACACGGACGCACGTTTCGTAACGTCTCCTTCTTCTCCTTATCCATCCATAAGGAAAGCAGTGCCCCTACAGTCCCACTAAATTAAAAATGGCTTATGACATTGCGTAACGTGAAAAAAAAACAATATCAAACAATGAGAAATATTGTATGGGCTGCTGCTCTTGTTTCGTGGCGACGATTAAAAGCCAACTTACTTACTATGTAATTCTGAGAAAACCTTCTTCTTGTGTTCTATGGCAATACCTATATTATTCTAAGGGAAATACGTTACACATGGGGTTAAATTTTAAACGGATAACTAAAAAGGTAACCCTGCGAAATCACAAACACTAGCATATTTTTCATTTACTTCTTCTTTTCTTTATGAACAATGGGGAGACTCTTAGGCCTTCATCATACCTGATGTTTAGTAATAAGGCTGCAGATGGAAGCGAGCCTCTCCCGGAATCCTCAATTACCGAGGAACTGGCTATCTTATCTCTAACTGCCGGAATACAATAATGCTGAAAACATTGTTGTATTTGTTGTTATGGTAGCTAGCCAGGCGGACTTGTAACAAGTCCTACCACCAACCAAACCGAATACAATATGTTCCCCAGCAAGGAATCGAACCCGGGACCTCTGGGTCTGATACCGGTGGTTGTTACCACAAGACCACAGACACGGTTAAAAATCTCTTTGAGTCTGTCTCCAACGAGGCTGTTCAAGTCAACTATACTGTAAAATTAATAAAAACAGCTAAGTATGCTCCGCTTCTCTCCGATGCAATGGAAATGGCGTATTCAATCCACAATTGAAGTGGGTACTTCAAAGTAGTCACAGCATCATTTGTGTGGTAGCTGACGCACTAACTCCTTATACTAAAAGCACTACAGCTACTTCGAGTCAACATTTTCCCTTTTCAGACCGAACGCAGTGCGTAATGGCGTAGACGTACGTCAGTCATAATATCTCAATGGCCTAGACTAGACGCTCTTTTTTATGGTTAACAGGCGCTGCTGGGCTGACATTATTCGCTTTCAACGCAAAAGTGAACCGGCCGATCAAGAGTAACCTGATCGACAGTCTTAGATCTCCCCTCTCTCCGATCCTGAAGGCCACTAATGGTATGTATTTTAAACCTCAAAACCATACTCTTTTTTATAATGACAAGAATTGCGTTTACACATGCCACGTCCAGTTATGGTATGCCGACGGTAGTTATACGGCACCATTCGTGTAACGGCACCTTATCGTTCTTGGACCGCTTCCTGATCCACCGTTCATTCCCAAAATCCCTCACTTTGCGCCCGCAGGGTCTACATTAGTCTTGTGTGATTCTCGCTCCAGATTAGCCTGCGATGTCTGACATACGAGTACGAGTATTCTAATAAGACTTTTTCTATACATGCATTTGATTCTAAAATACTATAACTTGACTCAATAAACAACATATCTGCTTCAGGTCGTTGGGTGTTCGAGGACATGCAAACTCAGCTGAAGGTCGGTGATGTCATCAACTACTACGTGTTCGTCACCGTCAACAGAGTTGGCTACGTGAAGGGCAACTTGAACTACACCGTCCCCTGTAAGTTAATCATCATTAGCTATTTTGATGTCTCCCACCTACTCACGCACAGTCCTTCCTTGTGGACAGGGTTACCAGATGGAATTCACAAAATTTACCCAGTTGTATTTTTCATGTATTTTCTCCAAAATGATAATGTTTGTGTGTTAACATGATATTTTTTGATACTATTTGTATGAAAACAAGTTTTTCTCTCCACACAATAAAATTTTTCTCCAAAACGAAATAATCTGTATAGAGGCAACCGTGCTTGTGGATGACTAAGGAGAATGGGCTATGCTATGACCTATCATCTGCAAAGCTAAAGTGCCTTCCAAAGCACGATAAAGCTCAAAATGATACATTGCACGATTTATTAATTTACACTGCTAAGAAAATGTGTGGGAGCAAAAACACTTTAAGAGTAGTCGGTGTAGGTGCAAATTGTGTCACTGTTTTGAAAGCGGTATGCATCTTGTAAATTTTTCTTACTGAAGTAAGTATATTAGATCTTTTTCGAGTCATAGTTTTTATACAGACGGTCCTTTTCATCTTCTTACAGCGTTTGTGGATCGCAGTAACGGTACTGCTGGTGGCTCGGCGTCAGTTAACTGCCTCCCCACCGTGACAATGGTGCGTGGGGGTAAAGCGTGCGGGGGACAGATCATATTCGAAGACGACTTCAACAGTCTGCGGGAGGACGTGTGGCAGATTGCACAGTACCTGCCTTCTTCATCGAACCCTGTAAGTTCCTAATTTTTAGCCGTAAAAAGCTTCATCATCATCTTAGCCACATGGCACCCGCTGTTGGGCTTAAATGACCGTCCTCATAGTCTGATCGATCGGACTACACGGAAATTTAGATGTCCTGTTAGCCGCTCTACCGCCCAGGCCGCCACCCGCTCGGTGCCTCTTATCGGCCATGTCATTCGACACCTAGGATTTTTGCGAAAATTCTATTTATCAAATTATCCTACGACATATACACTTTTTAGCATGTAATTTTTTTTTTTGAACAATTTTTTTTGTCTGATCCTTTATCCTTGACGGGCGGCATTATATATGAAGCTCATATTTGGTGGAGGTACTTAACCGGGTACATACCCTGTATATTATTCTGCCGTGCTTTAGTAAATCCCGAAATCCCCGCTTAGGCTATCAAGATTGTTTAAAGAGTTAGGTTGTAATCCAATTATTCGAGGCGGAACCAAGTTCATAATAAAAAAAAAGTTATATTTCTGTCAGTTACATTTTGTACAAAATACTACATCTAGCTTCACAGTCAGTTGCACTAATAAAACTACTTTAATTACTCAGGTAATATGCTGGCGATTATAAATTTTCTTCTTGTTTTCCAGGAGTATCCATTTGTATCATACCAGAAGCTTCCCAGTGACCCCGTAGTTTCAGTCTCCGGTAGCTACCTTCGAATCGTGCCTAAAATACAGCAATATGTACCCGGTTTTACCAATGAGTCCATAAACCTTGGAACTCTGAACCTTTTCGGCGGGTAAGTAGGTAGTAAGTTATTATAGTCACATGCCTATCAACATGTCAATTTTATCTATAGGGGATAAAAAAATTATCCATTATATTCTATTACAATAGATATTTTATTTATATCGAAGAGCCCATTGCACAGTGGTTCGCGCGCTCGATCTGCGATTGTTGCGGTTAAGCAACTTTCGCAATGGTTGGTCACGGGATGGGAGACCAAAAAATTTCACAAAATAACCTACCAATCCGCATTGGGCCCTTATCCATCCATAAGGTAGGCCAGTGTGGACATTAAAAATGGTTGATTAAAATATATAGTAGTAAGGTAAATAATATCTTCTAGACTAGACATGAATAATAATAAGGAAAGAAAACATATTTGTCGAGCGACGACGCGCGACGTTACCATTTTGCCACAGTCTATCTTCTCTTTGCTATGAGTTACCTATATCAGTGCCATGACACTCCCCTATACGTGTGAGTTAGAGCGCCACCAGCGCCAATGGCTTCAGTGGCGAGTAGCCGAACCATGTAGACGCTAGGGTTGATACCTTGGACTCGTCCAAGGTTGATACCGAAATGAAATTATGACTTGCGCCAAAGACATGTTGTAAGTTAGTTTGTTTTCTAATATTTAATTATTTTATTAAAATATATTTATTCAAATAGACTTAGTAATATGGTATAAAGCTTGTAAATCGTCTAAATTTTCCTTACGCCCGTTAAGACTTTTCAACTGACAAGAAGAGCGGGCCCAAGAAAACTTGCCAGCTGCCAGAAAGTACTTACAATTTATAACTAAGGGGTTATTTATTAAGGAAGTGCAGACAAAATGGGGTCGCGAAAATAATTGATTATTTTAATACGTATGATGCAACAAGAAGCTTTTATTCTTTGTTTACATATTATATAAAGAATATAATAACAAAAACGTCTTATGGGCTTCTCTTTGGGGCTGATAATACCACCAAATAAACTTTGTGGAAGCACTTAAAAAAATACAAAGGTACAATATTATTTTCATAAGAAATAATCATTGCCTACTAAACTATTATATTATAAGGATTTTTCGAATTCTTTTTGTAAGTTATTATTATTATTATCTTTAACTAAAGAAAAAATCCCTGCTGCGTGTGGTGAGTTGACACAGACACAGCCCTGTCAGATAAAGTAAGAAGATGTTGGCTCCACGCCCCGCCACCCGCGCTCGTCCCACTCACACATAGCTACGGGCGATTTTACGAGCACACATGCTCAAGTGTCGCTTCTTTTCGCGTAAGTGTACCTATACGTTCTTTGCCTATATCGAGATAGACGGTAAAGTGTACCTACCTTACGTGCCAAAATTTGATCCACGCTCCACGTTCAAAGTTTTCTGACCTAAGTCAGTCCGTTTGAGGCCATTGCCACGAAAACACACGTCACTCAGAAACAAAAATGGTTAATTGTGCAGTTTTCCATCCCACAATTCCACATCACTAACGGTCGGTTTCAATAACATATCCTCAGTAAGAGATAGGCTTACTAGAGCTTTGTTGCCTAGATATTTTTGTTAATCAGCCCAAAATAACCTAAAATAACAGTGGTTGCTAAGTAACGTAACCAAGATAGGTATATCTCTTATTAGGGATATATTATTGAAACCGGCCGTAAAACTCCCTCGTGAAGTCATTCGTAGGTAGGTACGATAAATTCGACAAGCTAGGTTCTCATACCTACAGTTTGAAGCGGTCTTTACAGCGTCATACAGTTTGATCTGTGAGTTACATAATATTATAACAATTTCAAATCATGACTAAGAGCCGATTAAAAAAGTGATGTTCTATTTGGAGATGATACTAAATAAATAACTAAGTAATAGACCTCAGAACAAAACCCAATGTACAATAATTATGATAGAAACTAGTTCTTGAGTTTATATTCTTCTCATTCCTTTAACCTAAGCAGGAGCAGTTTTTATCGACACTCGTCGGTCGGTAACGCGTCACTGTCTCGCTCACATCTTAGCGGGATAAGTAAAACAGCATCATGCGCCGTATAATATCGCGTGATATAGCGTTCATTCTATAACGGCCTGGCCAATCTGCCCCCTAATTGTCTAATTTAAAATCTATCACAATCCTTTTCAGAGGTATTGTGAATGTGATATTTTCGTCTGCCATATTGCTTAGATAGTTCAATTTCGTTTATTCCATACCTTTTAAAACGTGTCCCGATCACAATCCCTTTCAAATGTCAAATAGTGACGGCCTGAATAACTTTCAAATTACGAATTGAAAGGGATTGAGATAGATTTAAAATTTGACAATTGGCCCCCGGGTTATAAGGACGCAATGAATGCTCAACGCCGCTTAGCCCGCCGCTAGGCCCGTGTTCGTCTAACTCATGTGACTTGCCCGTAGTCGTACTGGTAGAACCACAAACAATAAACATTGCCCGTAGTCCTACCAGTAGGACTACGCTGTAGAACAACGGACAACAAGTGGTTCGTAGCCGCCCTAAGGAGTCGAGTAACTTTCCTCTCATTCCTAGCTTTTCCACAGCTGTACGTCTCGTGGTGAAGCGTGCTACCGCGAGGCGTCTGGGCCAGATATCCTGCCGCCCGTGGTGAGCGGTCGTCTCACCAGCTCCAGCTTCTCCTTCAAGTATGGCATAGTCCACGTGAAAGCTAAATTACCTCAAGGGGATTGGCTGTACCCAGGTAGTATTAATGAAGAAGTAAAAAATATTTCATTTTCTTCACAACAGAAGTATTTCAAGCCCCATTGGTATCATGAGTAAACTTTATTCTCACTTTTAATACAAATAATTTGGGTTAAACTAATTGGCGACGCAAAATCTTGTGGTGCTCCTAAGCTATATGCATCTTGATCTGGCGTATAAAGTCAGAGTGAGATAGCAATAGTTGCCGGCCAGAAATTTCAGGAAAATATGGCCGTCTAGGAGGTTCTTTACAAAACTACAACTTTGATAGGATGTCTTTTTTTCATTTTGGAATTTCGAAACAAAAGTTAATCAAGACAATAGGTTTTTAATAAGCTACTACTCTTATAAGCATAACTTCATCATCATCATCAGCTCATCAAAACCATCACTGCTGAACATACGCCGCGTCTACTCTGATTCAGCTCTTGCTAGCCTCCTTGTGAAGTGCGTCGCTTTCAATGGTACTAGTCAATTACGAGTTCTTTTTAGCTTAATAACGTAGTTTTTCTTTGGCAGAAATACTCTTGGAACCATACCTGGAGAAATATGGTAGCTCTAACTACGCTTCAGGGATTATAAAAATTGCAACAGCTCAAGGCAACCGTTTTCTGAGGGTGGGATTAGAAGAATATGGGAATAAAGTAAGTGGCTGGACTTTTTATTAGTTAGTCGTCGTCATTATAGTTAACTATTCATCTGAATGCATGCATATCTATGCATGCGCTTCTTCTTACTTCAACAACATCACCATCGGTGTTGGAAGGGTAGGCGCGACAGAATACTTTATCTAGCACCTACATGTGCACACCCTACATAAATCAATAGATGCATATCATCGATCCGCTCCGCACTGGGCTTTCGTTGGGGGTTAACACAGATCATTATCAGTCAATAAGAAAAAAATGCACCATTCACGGCTGATGATGATGTTAACGATGAAGAATGCCGCCAATTGAAACAAATCCCATTCATCAGCAAAAAGTTTACAATGCTGTATGTTCAAATACTTCAATACAACGAATGAGCAACGTCATAAGTTAGGCCTATAAGCTCAATTATTATAATATAATAAAATTCCATAAAAACAATATTTTTCTACAATACATTGTAATACAATACTTATTGCAATATTTCTTCAGGTATTGTACGGTGGGCCGATTATGGATGTTCAGTGCCGGGAGCAGCTGATATCCAGAAGAAGGCATAAAGGCGGCCGGTGGGGAGACGAGTTTCACGAGTATTCTCTCACCTGGACTCCTCGTATGTAGAGCCTCTAGTCGAATGCACTACCAATCCTACTTTGTCAATAATGCACGCAATGACATTGGTTTCTGCTGAATTTGTAATAAAGCCGGGTCCCAGTCTAAGTACGATCTCCTTATCCATCTATAACAAAGGGCTGTTGCCCAGCATGTAGGTAAGAGGGGTTTTCGTAGTGTGCTCGCTTTGCGTTGTAACGATGCCATTTCGTTCTAGCCTTATGGATGGATAAAACCTCCATAATGGCTGGAAACTCCGTAGTTTCACTCTATGGAAATCAAATTATATTTTTATCTGTTCTGTCTAAATTCAAAATTTCTCCGTCCCACGAACCCTGTTCAGCTCATTTTGACTGAATCTTACAAAAACCATCAAGTTGAACAGAGCTCTTTTAACATAACCATATTTATCTAAAGTTGTGGATGAAGGAAGCTGTCCCTTCATTATTACTACTACTATATCAGGAACCCGTGTATCGGGTTCCTTTTTCTAATTACTTATATTGTATTTTTTATAAAGGAGACTATTTCTAAATTAAGTTAAGTGCAGAAACGGCATCGTTAACATTGCCATATTGTTTCTTTTACAAAAAAATCCTTAAAGATTTTTTTTGCGACAGCCGCCCCGGTATTGTAACGATGCCATTTCGTTCTAGCCTTATGGATGGATAAAACCTCCATGATGGCTGGAAACTCCGTAGTTTCACTTAAATTAAGTTAACTGCAGAAACGGCATCGTTAACATTGCCATATTGTTTCTTTTACAAAAAAATCCTTAAAGATTTTTTTTACGACAGCCGCCCCAGTATTGTAACGATGCCATTTCGTTCTAGCCTTATGGATGGATAAAACCTCCATAATGGCTGGAAACTCCGTAGTTTCACTCTATCGAAATCAAATTATATTTTTATATGTTCTGTCTAAATTCAAATTTTCTCCGTCCCACGAAGGGTTCGTTCAGCTCATTTTGACTGAATCTTACAAAAACCATCAAGCTGAACAGAGCTCTTTTAACATAACCATATTTATCTAAAGTTGTGGATGAAGGAAGCTGTCCCTTCATAATTACTACTACACTATCAGGAACCCGTGTATCGGGTTCCTTTTTCTAATTACTATAAATAAAACAAGTCGCCTGTAGAACAACACTTTTATTTCATCTTCTATTACTAAATGAGTGCGGCGGTTCCGAAGTTCCGGCGACTGTAGTGCTGGAGCTCCGCTACAACGTTTCAAGCATTGACGGCTTACCATTTAACGTAACAATGATTTTAAATATGTATTGTTGAATGTGCATCTTAAAAGTATGTTCGCAGAAACGAGTTGGTACTGAGAGAGTTTTTTTACTCATGATTGGCTAAAGTTAGGGCACATAGGCAATGCGCCTCACCCTCAACCAATCACGAGTGAACAAATTCCCTCAGCACTCGTCTCCGTGAATAGACTATACTAAAGTATTAGTATACAACATATTAGTACGTTTATTTGTATGTCTGCGCAGAGTACGTAGCGCTGTCAGTTGACGGCAAGGAGTGGGCGCGAGTAGACGCAGTACGTAGAGGGTTGCGGTGGAGATTCCCTCAGACCTGCTCGCACTTGCCCCGGATGCTGCTGAGAAAGGGCTCCAAGATTGCGCCCTTCGATGACTTTGTAAGTTTGACTAACCTGCCACCTAATTGTCTAATTTCAAAATCTATCACAATCCCTTTCAGAGGTATTGTGATTGTGATATGTTCGTCTGTCATATTGCTTAGACAGTTCAATTTCGTTTATTCCATACCTTTTAAAACGCGTCCCGATCACAATCCCTTTCAAATGTGACGGCCTGAAAATCTTTCAAATTACGAATTGAAAGGGATATACCACAATCACAATACCTCTGAAAGGGATTGTGATAGATTTTAAATTAGACAATTAGGGGGTAGGTTTCTACACTGTCGGAGGCCTTCTTGTAATCTATAAACGCCAGCCACAACGGCATTTGGTATTCGGTAGCCTATTCTATTTGAACACGGACTGTTAGGATGTGTTCTACAGTACTGTAACCTTTTCGAAACCCTGCCTGCTTTTTTAAAAGTTTTCAAAGCTTTTTCAATGCCTTCGTAGAGACTATGAACTGCAGCACCTGTTTCGGTATTAGTTGGGGCATAAGCTTGCACAACTTTAATTGTAATATTCTTGGTTATACTTATGATGACGTACAGCACCCGCTCTGATATAGACCCAACTGACATTATTTGATGTTCTAGATTTTTGTGTATTATAATTCCGACCCCATGCTCTTTCTTACCGTCATCTCTCCCTCGATAATATAGAGAGAGATAAGGCACTTTGCGCCAGGTTGCCTAACCTCTGACAGATCCAAAATATGCCATTTAAGGTCCTGGAGCTCGTGGTACAATTCCTCCAGCCTTTCCTCCGTGCTCAATGATGCATTATAGGAACCAACGAATAATTGAGTACCTCCTGTGTAGCTTTTTGGCAGTTTTTATACTCCCAGGGATACTTAGTACCCCTGGACTCACCAGAACTCATGCTCCTGCCATTGCTGAGTGTCGCTTGTCCGCTGGTTCTTTTGTCTTTTCTTTCTTTTGCCGGGGTTCTTTTTGTCTTTCATAATATTTGAAGGGTTAAAGCAGTTTAACTTACCCGCGTGCCCAGTGCGTCTTGGTAAGTGAGAAATAATCCTCCTTACTGGTACTGTGGGTGCTACCGTTGGTTTCCATAAAATATGAAAACTCTACTGCTACCTACCCTAATTGACATTTCCTTCTCTGAAAGTCACTAGATCGATAGGCCAATATTTGGGTTGCTCAACTTAATGGGGTACACCGCGAGGTGAGAGTGGAGTTGAGGTGTCAGAGGCTGGAGCTATCTCTTGAAAAGCTTATTTTGCGCTTTACATCCTCTTGTGCCACCTTAGCTTAGCTCAAGTGAAAGCATAATCTGGGTCCCATCAGGCCCCGGATAAAGGAGAATACCTTTTCCATTGTTGTCAACACACCGGTGTCCGGTTCCAATTTTATGAATTAAGAGTGTTGGCACGCGGAGTCATCAACCTTATTTATGACTCCGCGTGCCACGAGCCGTCAACATACCTACCTACATTACATAACGATGGTTATATAAACATACCAGAGTGCTATTCCTTACCAGTACTAACATTCCTTTATCCTCCACCAGTTCTTCATAACCCTGGGCGTGGCAGCGGGCGGCATCTCCGAGTTCCCCGACGATTCGTACTCGAGCGGCGGTCGGCCGAAGCCGTGGCGGAATGCCGCGCGTAAAGGCATGCTTGCCTTCTGGGAGGACCTGCCCAACTGGCACACCACCTGGACCCAGCCAGAGATGCTGGTAGACAGCGTTAGGGTCTTCGCACTGTAACATTTTTTCCACCCTGTATACCGTCTGGGGCCTAGACCTACACCATTCACGGCTGATGATGATGTTAAGGCCTACCGGGGATAATATTAAAAACGGAGGCTCTTTATGTCACTGGTGATTGAATCATCAGGGTCCCAACTAATTAAAACCTAATCTTTACTTTATGATTTTTTCTATCAAACTTAATCATGAATTCAATACAATGCAAACAACAGTACCTACCGCTCAACTTTTCGGAGCTACTCGGAACGTCTTTTTTACAATTATGTGTCGGCTGATAGAAAAATAATACTGTCTGTCTTACTATCGTAATTTATGAATCCACGTAGGTATGGTTTTCTTTCTGGAGTGTTTTTTGCACTTAAAGCCATTTTCACATAAATTGTGTAAATGAATCCAATTCGATTACTTAAATTGAAATCAATTGAAACTGAAACTAAAGAAATTCCCATGAAAATAATCTGACTTTACTAATCAAAATTATTCTTTTGAATTTACACTCTTTTAACACTATTATCTTCTTTATAAAAATATCATAATGTAAAAAGCGTTAGATAGAATCCATGGAATTAGCAGGTACTACGTACTAGTACTTAATAATTCCATGGCTGAATCTACATGGTACAAAGAGTATACTTGGTATTGATTGACATGACATGTCATGCATGATGGATCAAATTATAAACAGATATTTAATATTAAACTAATTTTAATTTATTTGAAACTGAGATATTAAGCTGTGGGAAGTAGCAGGGGTTGTTGCTATTCAATGAGATATATGTACATTTTCTAATGGATAGTGATATCGTGATGTTTTGCGGTAAGTTTTTGTTGTCCCCCGTACCACAATTAGTTCGCAACTTAGCGATAATATCGTTTTGTAATACTACACTGATTATGAATCGTAACTTTAGAGAGTAATGCATGGGTTTTGATTAACTGAAATCTTTTCAGAATAAATACTAATACTCTAGAGAGTCTCTATTTTCAATATTTTCCCCGATTATAGGCCCCACGCGGTATATATAATTTTTATTTTCGCTGACTCAATGCTGAGCTGGACACCCATTTGGTACTGACGTGGGACACAATTCCTTGAACTGTTATACATGTCAATGTTTCATGTTTTGTACCGCATGCTTTTGCTATAGGCGTAAAGCAAAATGTTAATTTAATAAATAATAAAGTTTGTATTGTACATTATACCCACATTTCAACTACATTTTTTTATCGAAGGGGAAATGCGCCTTATGCATGCCGGTTTCCGGCTGCAACTGAGGATGCTCCATGTGTGATTTTTCATGGAAGAAAATGAGTTTGTTGAAGACAGGAACTTTTATTTCTACAATTTTAACTGACTCTGTGGTCTAGTGGTACAACCACCGGTATCAGACCCAGGAGTCCCGGGTTCGATTCCCAGCGGGGGTACATATTGTATTCGGTTGGGTTGGTGGTAGGACTTGTAGTAAGTCCGCCTGGCTAGCTTTACCACCACCACCTGGCACCATCTTATCTAAGTCTGACGCCATAGCAACAATGTTTTCAGCATTGTTGTGTTCCGGCAGTTAGAGATAGCCGATAAGATAGCCAGTTTCTCATTGGTTGAGGTTTCCGGGAGAGGCTCGCTTCCATCTTCAGCCTTATAAATACTTAACATCAGGTATGATGAAGGGTGAGAGTCTCCCCGTCGCTCATAAAAAAAAATGGTTTTATGGCCCTTTTTCAAGTACAATCGGGGAACTTCCCGGTTTGACCAGTAGAGTTTTTTTAATATCTTGATGGTCTATTATTTGTGATTTCTTTTCTGTTTTCTTTATACCTTTTACTTTCGTGGTAGCTAGATATCTAGTAGTTAAGTGGGTTGAATAAAGCTCCTTGAAAACCTCTTCTGGTCAACCGGGAAATACCCCGATTCTATTCGGGGAACTTCCCGGTAGGCTAGTAGTTTTTTTATGGAGCATTATTAAAAAACGTTATAGATTTATAGAAAACGTTTGTAACACACATAATAGAACATTAATAGGTATATCATTTGATTCAAAAAACTGGGTAAGACCCCCATTGTACTTAATACCTGATTGATATCTTATTATAGTAGATAAAGGGATAAAACTGTTGTTAAAAGACAATAATTAAAAATAAGAACAATTGTGTTGTTTTCTGTATACTTAAGTATTAACAAGTTATTGAAAACCAGTGTTGGATTCGATATGTAAGTAGTACCTAATGTTAAAATTAAACATTACAAATAATCAAGGTGTCCTTTAAGGCGGTACCCTGACCGAAAGTGGCGCCGCGTTGAATTTTATTTAATATCGTAATTCTAATCCACAATTTTAATAAAACTTTACGTGGAATTTTTAGAGCCCATAGTCTTGTATTTTTAGACGGTATCATTACATTCCCTCGTAGTCACTGCTAGAAGTAGATAGCAAAACTGCTAAAAGTGGCCGTTTTTGACACATTTGCTATCTACTTCTACGAATGACTATGACGAGATGTAGCGATACCTTCTAATAATACAAGACAATGGGCCCTAAAAATTCCACGTAAAGTTTTATTAAAATTGTGAATTAGAATTACGATATTAAATAAAATTCAACGCGGCGCCACTTTCGGTCAGGGTACCGCTTTAACGTAAAAATAGATCGCTTGAAACTGCCAATTCATTGTGAAGATATGCCATGATTCTTAAATAAAATCTTTTGATTGTTGATGTTTGATGGTGTTACTTGAATGAAGTTGGCTACTGTTTTATTATTATAACCTTTAAAATCCCTTTTTATCCTCGGATTCGGCATCATACGAAACCTACTGTCATGTCCTACTAAATATTTAAATACAGTAATCTAACTTATTACCCCGTCTTTTTGCGTCGGGAGTGAAAAATAATGCAAAATTATTTATGTTTATCTCAAAACTTTTTTTTAAACTTCTTGATATTATGTTCTCTGACATGAAAAAGTTAACGGATTTACAGTATTGTTGTTCCACTAATAAATAGAAAAGATAAAAAACCGTTTCTTTGATAATTTAACATTTGTCCTGAAAGAAATTCACGCATAAGAAGTTAAAGAAATCGCTGACTGTCGTAATATTTACAGCGCCTTCAATATTATCAATCAAGGATTCTAATAATTCAAACCTTAAAAAATATTTTAATCCATTGATGTTCATTTGATTTGGTGATTAGGACTGTAGCAATGAACGAGATACAATAGATTTTTTATTGCTATAGGTTAAAATATGTCTGCTTGCAGTAAAGGGGAACGACGACTCTAAACATTTTCCTCAAGATACCTTTGATTAAAAGTATGAGGATAAAAAAGAAAATATTTTGTTTATATTCTATACACCTCATGATCAGTAGCAAAATGGCAGTTGCAGGAGACAGACGTGTTTCCTTTTATACCTTGTTAGCGTTTTTATTGTTTAGTGTGACATCTCAACGTGATACATACTACGTCCCAGACGTGAAAATAGATGTGTATAAGCCCAAAGGAATTAAAGTATCCGGACCTTGTAAGTTTGGTTTACTTACTTTAATATTCTTGTGTATAGAACATGTTTTGCCGGTTCTGTTGTGGTCATTGATCGCTTTGCATATTATACAATAACATTGCAAAACTCTTTTGACATTCGAACGTGTTTCGAAATAAATAATTGGGTATACAGTATAGAAATTGAAGTGATTATTCGGTTTTTAAAGACAAAATAGACCAACATTTGTTTTACGTACATCTTATGTATTGGCGCGCACTGTTCATTGAAATAAATAACTTTTACGGATATCAAACGCGCTATATGTAATTGTCCGTATTAGTTCGTCTTTTTAGGTGTTTTTTGATTTCTCCGACGTTTCGGCGCCATTTCAGCTGCATGCCGTGGTCACGGGATGACTAACATTTGTTTTTATTATGAAATAAAAGTTAAATCTATTTCCAGTTCCTAATTTTATATATGATATTAGATCGGGGTAGTAAATTATTTATACAAAAAAACCGAAGTTGTAAATCTTGTTTTTGCACAATCCCCACAATATTGGTTTTACGTAGCATTTATTGATGACATTAATAACTACATGGATCATTTTGTTGACTGCCCAATAAATACATAAATAAATGAATCATTAGATCAAAAGGTACCTAAAAAGCAGATTTAAAAATTTTCATGTACAAAATTCATGATGAAAAAAAATTAAATTCCTTCCTACACTTCCCAACAGATATCCCGGATTTACGTGACTTCTCATTCCATGCAAATGTCAATCAGGATATCGACATACCGTCAAAAGGTTCCATACGAGGCTCCCTGGTTGAGGTCCCAAGTGGACGACGCCTGGAATTCGAGGACAGAGAAGTCCAGCTCAAGATTGGTGACGTCCTACATTATTACCTGACTGTGACTCTAAATGAGCAATTGGCGACTTATTTGAACCTTGGACTTAACTATACTGTCACTGGTAAACACTATCCATTAATGTTAATTAAAAAATGCGAAAGAAACTGTTTGTTGCCTTTTCATGGCAAAACCACTAAATCAACTGTAAAAAAGGAGATAGGGATAGATCAAACCGGACTAAGTATATATAGGCTATTTTTTTCTCGCGATGACGTGATCCTGAAAACACTATTTCATCCAAACAACCAACTCTAAAACTTCATCTCTATATAAGGAGTTAGTGCGTCAGCTACCACACAAATGATGCTGTGACTACTTATCAAAATTGCGACAAGATGCTATACTTATCTGTTTTTTTTTTCTTTACGACCGGGAGACTCTTAGCCTTCATACCTGATATTAAAAGCCCTATTTACAAATCGGCACTCTGCGTATTAGTGCTGTGTTCAGCCGGTGCTTCGCAATTTGTAGTATTGCAGTTAAATTTATCGTTTTTGTTGAAATAGGATAATACATTCATGCTTGAAAATTATTAAATCTTTATTCCTCATCATGTAACAATTATTCTGGTATACATTTTGCTCCATAATATTATCGTAGACAGGAGACATTCACAGTTACCTTGAAGCTATTTTCGAAGTATTTTGGTTTAGAATAAGGTTTTTTTTCTGTATTAAATCTATATTATTTCAAGTTTCAAAATTCCGAGGCGGCTACGAACTATACGACTATATAGGGATATATATATATTTTTATAACATATTTGCTCGTAAAGTGTCTCATTGTATCTCATAACGTATTTAAAAAGAACGGCAGTTTTTTAAATCTTAGCAAAGAGTTTTTATGCCAGAAAAGAGGTCAACATTATATGAATAAAATTACCTTGGGAGATAATAATAATAACTTGACAACATTAAAAATGCCAACTGGCAACGTAATAATCAATTTTACAAATTGTTTAAATTTTTATAACTGCTTTATCAAGTGATAAAAAAAATATTCGTTTAAGAAAGTCCTAGTTTTATTTATTTCCTCGCAAATATGTTATAAAACGTCGTATGACAATACGTGCGCTTTGATAATTACAGCCTCTGCTTTCTAGTTCTGTAGCCCTCGCCTGCGTACGGCTCGGGCTAGCAGTATCGCTTCGGCTGTAATTAACAACTTGCCGCACTTTTATCAAATGTTACATTTGTTTAGAACAGTAGTTCAATCCATGTGCTCAAGAAAGTGCCTTCGCGCAATCTATGAATATCTTTCTCTGCAATTTTGGGTTTAATTAAAAAGTTAAACAAATTTTTAAAAAAAGCGAGGCCGCTACGAGCTGTGCCTATGGCTATTCTGCACTATTCAATAAGTCAAAATTGTTAATGTATTTTTGTTTCTGAGATCAAGAACGCCAAAATTGTCCACTTTACGGGAAAATCGCAGTCGAGATGTAATAATATGGGTCTTAAGTAGGTATTGTTAGGGCTGAAGACGTAAGCGAGCCTCTCCCGGAATCCTCAACCACTGAGGAACTGGCTATCTTATCTAGAATTAAAACCTTGAAACTAATGCCTTTTAACATTTTAGAGCTTAAAGAGCGTGTTGGAGACCTATTACCGATAGTAACGACAAGCCGGCCAAAAACAACTACAAAACGGCCGAAGAAATGTTACCCTACCCTCACCACAGTACGGGGGGGTAAGGCATGCGGGGGACAGACTATATTCGAGGACGAATTCGACACTCTGAGGGAGGACGTCTGGCAGATCGAACAGTACATACCTGTCATATCACATCCAGTAAGTAAACTGTCATGATCAGCCATTTTAATGTCTCCACTGCCGAGGTACCGGCCTTCCTTATGAATGGATAAGAAGAATTGGTCATGACTCACCACGCAGGCCCAGTGCGATTGGTGGGTTTAAAGACTGAAAATACAGCCAGAATCAGCGGCTTAAGGTGCATTTCGATTCATGGAGGAGCTCGAAATAAATTTTTTTGGTTAATCATCCCGTGACCCACCATTGCGAAAGTTGCTTAACAATGCAGGCTTAGCACGCGAACCAGTGCGCCCAGTCAGTTAACTAGAGACACAGTACATCGATCTAACGATGATAACTAGGTCCAGTGCACCTTTATACCTTTTTTGTACACAACACATAAGTACCTAATGCGATTGCTCTACGTACAAAACCCTTTTCGGGCACCTGTCTCCCTTTGTTTTCCTGGATTAGGGTGAACCACCTATTTACTATTGTAATTTTGAGGTCATTGGATACATGAGAATTCTATTTCGAGATTGTAAAAAATTGGGGTATTTAGCTTTGGTACTTTTTAAATAGGTACCGCTGTATTGAACTTCAAAAGAAGAACTGCCTAAAAATTTAATGATCGATATCTTTTGGAATTACTTATTTTTTACTATCTTTATTATTTTCAGGAGCATCCTTTTGTATCCTATATAGATATGTACGAGGAGCCGCTCGTATTTGTCGCTAATGGTTCTCTTCACATCACGCCTAAAATTTTGCAGCATATAGATGGCTTTGTCAATGAAACTATTTATCTTGGAGAACTGTTCCTTGACGACGAAAGTGGGTAAGATAAGTTCTGATAGTTTAGTCTAGTCTGAATACTCAAAATAGGGCATCATATTACCTATTACATTTGCTAAAATATGGTTGAGCGAAGCGATGGCTCGTCCATGCGTCATGCTCGTGAACGGGTGCCGCCAGTACAGTAATCTTGTAATGCGAGAAATGTTTGTAATTGAGTAATGTATGGTCTTTTCTTTGCTAGTTGAAATTTTTTTACGGTTAGGATAACCATAAAATGTGCTTTTATTTTACCATTTGTTTAAGGTCACTTTTCGATTTGACGACTCTGTGTGAAATAAAACAGGGAGAAAAACAATAGCCCTTGACGAGTTTCTTGCCGGTTCTTTTCGTTACAAGGTCTCCCGCCGTAGGGTTTGTGAACCGATGGCGTAGCTTCTTTGACGTTCATAAGTGCTTGTAACAGCCTAGAACCAGGTCTAGACTGAATAAATGATATTGAAAATGAATTTATAAATTTGTTTAGGTATTCTGTTGCTTGCTGCCAAGCACGCTAACTATGGATGATCGAAGAGGCGAACTCGGTGAACGTACTACTAAAGAAAACTACCACTACCTAAGAACCACTGCGTTATTTTCATACAAGCATACTCACTTTACAGTGCCATTATTTAAAAAGCTTAAACAGTTATGTAAAAAGAATTACGACGAAATTAAATTCAAAAATTCAAGAAAAGTTTCAGCTTTCAATTTTGTGCAAAGTAAGGATAAAACAAATTCACTCAATCCGGTTTCGTACAACTTTACATGGAGTCGAAAATTAACAGTTGTATTGACATTTAAATTTTAGGACTTCAGTTGTTTTAAATGCTAATTGCTCAGTTGAATATGTCACCTCGCCATCGACACCCGAATCTTTGCAGACACTTACTTTTTTATCTACTAGACCAAGAAGTGAGTTCAAAAAGCTTTCTTCTTCCTCCTTGCGTTGTATTCAAGCACCTTCCAGCCGTCTCTCTTTGACTGTCATCAACCTCTGTCTAGTCTTTCTTATTTTGCCAACGCAAACCTTTCGATTTGTAGCCATTAAATTATTCCACAGCTGTACGTCTCGAGGAGAGGAATGTCGCCGTAAAGCTTCGGGATCAGATATCCTCCCTCCAGTGTTGAGTGGTCGGGTCACCTCGCAATTCGCATTCAAGTACGGGACAGTCCACGTCAGGGCCAAGCTGCCGCAAGGAGACTGGCTCTACCCAGGTCTGGTTTTTTTCTTCACCGTCATCAGCCATGTTTTTAATTAAATTGAAAATCTGTGTTTTGATTTTACAGCAAAATGCATTGTTGAGCTAATCATTACTACAGCAGACATAATATGTATGTCTGCCTTGCATGTTAATTTAAAGTTTTGTGCGTAAAATCGAATTCACTAGTTTTATAAACTGGTATGACTATAAATAAAAACATATGCTATCTATCTAACTAATTGTCCCCACTTGCAAAGACTTACCTTACGGACTTACCTTATACAGGTCATTCAGGAATCATTGGCAAAGCAAATCCGATGACTCGCAATGTCTGGAACTCAGGGTCAACAGCTAGGTCCAGAGCTTTCTGCGGTTTCTCAAAGATCCAGGTCATGCAACTTCTCAAGGGCAACCTATTTGGCGAGTCAAACCAATCAACATCGAAGGCTACTCACAAAAGCAAGCCGCTGAACTTCTAGAGCTCAGTAGAGCAAACATAATGTGCGATAGCTAGAGCCATAACAGGAAACTGCAAACTAAACAGGCACCAATTTCACATGAAATTGAGTGACACTGACGTTTGCCGTAACTGCGGTTTGGAGAGAGAAACACCCAAACATCTCCTATGCGACTGCGGACCCCTAATTCACAAACGCAGTATCCACCTGGGCGCGTATAATTCGGCCAGAGGAACTAAAATCTCTCAGAGCTAGAAAGATTTTAGACTTCTTGGAGGCCGCCAGGCTGAAAGAGATACTATAACTAGGTGGCGAGTTAAAATAGATCATTTAGGTCGCAGTGACTACAGTTCCGACTGGAGCTGCAGAGCCCCTGTATCCCACAAATAATAATACCTTATAGACGGATACGGTGTCAGACCTTAAACACGACAATCATATAATACTACCGTCGCGTCTGCTTCGCTGAGCACCTTTAGATATTAAATACGATTAATAATCAGTAATCAGTAATGAGAAATAATATAATAGTTATGAGAAAAGTCCTCAACAAATAAAATAATATTCATAGCAATTTTTTCTGTATCTCTTCAGAAATACTAATGGAACCTTTTCTTAAGAAATATGGATTGTACAACTACGCTTCTGGTGTTTTGAAGATTGCAGCTGCACGCGGTAACAAGGAGTTGACGAAAGGAGCTGATAGATACGATAATGGGGTCAGTTATGCTGCCGATCGAACCTCTTGCTTCACTCACATCGCATTAACCATCTTTACATTACATTTCTGCCCCCTAGAGAAAGTAACAGTCCAAAAACGATAACAAATTTCGAAAAGAATTAAAGGTATGGATTGGCGGATTGGCATAAACCTTGCAAAATTACCGCAAGATAGACGGTAACGGATTTATTTTTCGTTGCACTACATGACGATGTTATTATGTCTACGGGCCCTGATATTTCCAGTTGCCTTGCCGCTGTGATTCCCTACTATAACTAATAGCCTACCGCCATCTTTTATGGCAGTATTGTTTCAATCTTGCCGTGCCATTTCGTACTATGAATCTCTTCAAGTAAGCTTATTCTTTGACAGAAGTTTTGTGATATCTTCGCTCAATCATCGCCTCCAAAGTGAGAAGTGTGTCAAAATGTGACAACTTCAATAATAGCACAACGCAAACAAAACGTTCTTATGACATGATGGTTTCTAATAGATGAAGGTAGGCCCGCAGACAACATTCAGATCTGAGATATGTAACTTGACTCGTAAAAAATCGATTGGAGATCAAAACCATGGGTCTTGCACAACGCCAAGAGCGACGCGACGATTCCGAGGCTTTTTAAAAATGTCTGTTCGTTCTGAATTTCTGATATATGACTCAGATCAATGTGTATGATGATAATGAAGTCTGATTTATTTATACTTAGGTTCTGTATGGCGGGCCTGTGATGGACGTGCAATGCCGCCAACAGCTGATGACCACTAAAGCTGTAAACGGCCTATGGGGAGATGACTTCCACACATACAGCCTCACTTGGACTCCCAGTACGTCGATTTTTTTATGAAAAAATCTAGTGATATCACACTACGCGCAAATATCAAAGGCATTGAAAATGTTATTTATAAATAAATTATACGATAAAATTTTACAAAGTCTCGCGCGCAAGGGAGGGAAGGGAAGTGCCTACAGTTTTTGTCCGCCGGCGCCTAAGATGGCTCAAACTGTATATAAATTCAATCCCGAGATTGACGAGATCCCGAGACTTTTTCCGTTTTTTGACCAATTTTATAAAATCTCATAAAGTTATCGACCGATTCCGGAAATTCAAATTGCACTTGAAGCCCTCCGGCAGACGCACATTTTGACTTGACATATGGCCCGTCCACATACCTCTATATCTGCGGAATGACATGCAAATTTTAATTTTAACCGCCTCTGTGGTCTAGTGGTAACAACCACCTGTATCAGACCCGAGGGTTCGATTCCCAGCTGGGGGTACATATTGTATTCGGTTTGGTTGGTGGTAGGACTTGTTGTGAGTCGCCTGGCTAGCTACTACCATCTTATCGTAGGTATACATAATAAATTCTTGAAGCGTCTTTCATATACGTGCACATGTTCCGCGGACCATCCTGACCAACTTAACTTGTCTCATCGGCGTACCCAGCGTGATATTTTACTATTGTAGAAACTCGTTAACAATTATATTGACTCCCCTTTCCTCTTAAATTGTTTGCAGTTTAGGTGCCTCCGATCAGGCTCACGAAAGAAGGATCTGTTTTGTATACCTTCTACTAACATTTGTCTAACACCTTCATTTACCGAGCGTGTCAATCTTTTAATAAGCTTCCTCTTTACGATCGCTTCTGTGAAGCGAAGCGTTAGGAAGTATGTTTCACAGTAGTAAGTTTTTTTTTCAGCCCCCACGCAAAAAGAGGGGTGTTATTATTGTTGTTTTTTTTATAATTTTATTATTTTTGTCTCCTCTTAGTTATGCCAGACTGTAATGCCAGTACCTACCCAAGGTTTGTCCTTTTTGTCTTCTTCTTCTTCTTATCGAGTGAGGATTAGTGGCCACCTCTGGTGTCAGAATTTATCAAGCCGCCTATAAGGCCTCTGACTTGGCTTAACGACTGTAATCAAATGACAACAGCCGGGTCCTTTTTGTAGTAAGTACAGATAATACCAGGGTAATTCTTCGAGCACCCTTTTTCAGAGGTCACACGCTCTTTATTCGTAAACTATTGTTTATACAGCTTAGTAAAATATACTAAATGATTCTTTGATTATATTTATACATATTTTATTCAAAAAATTGCAATTTGTATTATATTAAAATTTACAATAATTTTCGAAGGTCGAAAACGGGTGTAAAAAGGCTGTTCTCCGTGTGTCACACTCTGTTCGCGTTTAGAAAAACGTTTCATAACTTCTTTGTCTGACAAGTTTTATGTCTGTTTTATATCTTAAAAAAAGCGTATCTAAACCACGTTTCGTCCTGTCAAAAGTTAAAAAATCCCCGATAAAGACAAAATTAGTTAGAAAATATTTTGTCCCTGTCACACGTTTTAGCATATTTTCGAGCGAGCGACATAACGGCTCACATCTTTGAACAGTGTTGACTTTTAGATACAAGTTTTAGTTCATTCGATACTCTGTGATGTTGTGCATCTCTGGAAGATGCACATCCTGCTCCTGACTTTGCCATAAATTAATTATAGGCATATGAATCAACAAAAAATTTTTGTCAACTAGAGCAACTAACTTTCGTGGGCCCATTATACAATATAAAGAAAAGCGATAATAAATATCCAAAATACTATATCGATAACGTTGGTCATGGAGAATGTTTATATATAACTTACTTGTGGATAAGTCGATAAACACATTATATAACTTCAAATATGTAAAATATCGTAACTTTCGTGGCATCATTTTCGTGGACCCAATTGCCCACGTAAATTACTTCTAGCTTTATGATTGGTTGTTCTCTTGTTAGTAGCTACTTTATGCATAAACACTGTAATATATCAATTGTATATTTAAAGTTTATCATTATTTATTTTAATAAAGTAGTTAGGACAGTTACTTTTTTAATAATACACTCGGGTGCAAATATATCTAGCCACTGCGTTATTTTCATACAAACATACTCACTTTAAAATCTTATTATTTTAAAATTATATACAGTTATGTAAAAAAAAATGTCGTTATATTAGTCGTATTAATAAATAAAATTCGTATAAATAAAAGTCCCAAAAATACAAGAAAAGCTTCAGTTTGTACAATGTAGGAAACAAAATTCACTCAATCCGGTTTCCTACAACTTTATATGGAGTCAAATGAATCTGTTTTAGTGAAGTTTAGGTAATCAATACTCTCTTTCAGTTATTATAATTGATAATTGCTTAAAATTTGACATCGACATACAAATCTTTGCAGAAATACACATACCTATTTATTTATTAGACCGTGAAGTGGGCATGTTTGTATGAAAGGCAGTGGCTCGATTTATTTGCAACTGAATGTGGAATTAAAATTTGTCGATTAGTAGGATCGACAAAATGTAATTTTATCTGTTACCTTCAATGCCTAAACTGGTGTTATGCTTAGAAGGAACTGCTATGATCTATGATTATGATGATATGATGATGATTAAGATTATTTTATAAATTAAGAAAATGGTAGTATTATAGACCGCTTACATATATATGTATCACGACACGGCCTTTTCCAGGTTGGTACTATAGATGAATTGATATTAACTAAATGAATTTTCTACATTTAAAGGATCTTATGTTTAGTATTGACGCAGTACGAAACGCAAAGCAAGGCCTCACTGTTTGACCATTTTCCCCTACAATACGCTGACGTTAAATGGTGAAAAGAGAACCAGTAACCCCCAACCTTTTTCTAATAAGTCTCTTGTTGAGTGGATAAGTCCATCCAAAGACTCATGCACTCAATTTGATGGTACTCTGGTCCCTATAATGATCTCCATCTCTCTTTGGTCTTTTTATTCTTCATTTTCGTTTAAGCCAACCGAGTGTTCATTTGTCGAGCCTATCGCGCAGCGTAAACTTAAATCTATTTTATTTATCACACTATTATTGACTCTATCGAGAGAAATCTATTTTAAAACATCGTGCAAAAGAGACGACCGACCCAGGTCAAAACCACCTCACCTAGTGGCTCCGGCGACCACCAGCTACGCTGTACTTTGGCGCAGCTCAGAGGGCTCGCCTGTGCCAAATCCTGTTTTGTCGCCAGTGAACTCTAAGCCAGTTATCATTTTGTTATAATAGACCGCAAAGAAGGAAATTACGGTTTTCAGCAGGTCAATTCGTCGTCGAACCACCATTTAAACCTTACTCTTATCCTAATTATACAAAATATATTATCTATTTATAGTTTGTATAGTTTGACACAGTCAATATTCTTGGATATCTCCTTAAACTTAAGTCGATATTAAAAATATCGACCGCCTGCTGTGGTCTACTGGTAACACTACCGGCATCAAACCCAAAGGTCCAAGGTGTGATTCCCAGTGGAAGTGCATATTGTATTCGGTTTGGTTGGTGGTATGACTTAATCGCAAATGAGGTTGAAATCAAATTTTAATGTGATATAAACTGCTAACCGGACTCCACTTTTTGTTCTCGATATAAAGTTATGTTGAAAATGTCGTGTAGACCCTTTAAGAATAGGATATTTTTTACATATGGATGTCGGACGAGCCAACTAGGAGAGTTTTTAGATGATCATCATGCACCGCTAAACTGTGCATATGAGTACGTGACCCTGGATTAGCTTGAGTATGTCATGCTCTCTTTAAACATTTCTACGGTGGTGTCATGTGAGGCGGGTCGCTACGTTCCCTAAAATATGGTTGAGCGTAGCGATGGCTGGTTCATACGTCATGCTTGTGAACGGGTGCTGCCAGTGGGACGGGTCTGCTCATGTCTGATTGTGTTAAAATGTGCTGAGATATTTATATTTTTTGTTTAAATTTTATGTTATTTATGATGTTTTGAATTGAGAGCGTGGCACTGCTTGATCAGAATAAATAAAAAAAGTAATGTTCTCCAATTATTCTAATTAAGCATATGAAAGTAATTATTATTATTATTCATTTACTTTAAATACGTGATGCAAATTGACAGGTCACTTTTCAATTTGACGACTCGGTATGAAATAAAACAGGGAGAAAAAAATAGCACTTGAAGAGTTTCTTGCCGGTTCTTCTCGTTACCATGTCTCCCGCCGTAGGGTTTGTGAACCGATGACGTAGCTTCTTTGACGTTCATAAGTGCTTGTAACAGCCTAGGCTGAACAAATGATATTGAATTTTGAATTACCGAGGTACCTACTACAACTTTTTTCAAAAGATCCTCCCGAGTCTGTAGTACCTTTCTTTTATCTACACCAATTCTATAATTATACTTTATTTTCGTAAGGCACAGAACGACCTTAACCTTATCCTTGCGTGTGGCTTTTAATCCTTATTAGCCAGAATTATGAGCCGGTTTAGTAGTTTAAGTGACATGCGTTGGAAGTTTACTCACGTTTCACGAGACGCAGCAGAAACATAAGAAGATTCGATTAGGAGTTTGTTTTTAAACAGGATGGATTGAGCTGAGGGTTAGGTAAGAGATTGAGCAATAAAAAGGAGAAAACTTGTAGTCTCTACAGTTGGTATGATATCTCAATTGTAGAAGATTTGGTAAAAGAAGAGGAATATAGAGGTGTGTTCGTGAGTTTGTTGGTGACTTGGACACGATTTAAAGGTGCCTAGTTTTCCGGAGACCGTAATTTCCATCATTTTTACAACCTCTTCCTGTAGATAACCTCTGTTTGTTGTATAAGTAATAAAACTGCTGATAGTACGCTTTAAAAAAAATTTACAAAGTCGTGGCTCTCATCTTAATCAAATTAATATAATCATATTAACTAAAATATATTTCCTTCATTGTAAATAGTAAATAAAACTACATAATATATAGCATGTGTACAAAGCATACATAGATACATACACTCAAACTATGAATCATTTGCGGGGTTGGCAGAGCATCAAAGGTGAAGCTTGAAAATGAAATGTATAAACATCACTCTCATAGTCCTCAGCGGCGACGCCACATTTGACATTGGTTGGGTCTAAAATGTTATCCAGAAACAAGTGACAGGATCACCTATATTAATTTTCGAATATACCCTGTCCATTTATAGTCTTTTACTATTTGAAAGGGAATGCTAGCAGGTGGCACATTCTATTTCCCTCCCAGTTCAGCATGGGGCATGTACACAGCAATATAATTATATTATTATATAATAAAATAAATAAAATAAATAAAATAGAAATTTTATTTTATGATTGCCTTAAGTTTACGTATTTTTTTCTGAACTAACTGTCGTATGGTAAAATAGTGATATTTTATGTTTATATAAAGTATTTATCCACGACTAATAATTAGAACTGCTTTCATGACTACTTAATCAGAAATCATTGCCTAGTGTTCAAACCTTAAATCACGTTCTCAAAATTTGACCAGGTACCAATTAATTTCAGTATTTGATGTGAGACATACATATACTATGCGGCCGAGAAGCAGAAAAGGATTAAATGAAATTTAAATCATAATATAGAAATATAATTAATATAAATGTCTTAAAAACATGTTTCATAATTTTCGTGGTATGTGTAGTAACTTTCGTGGGCACCAAAATTTCAAAATTTAATATCTCTGTAAATAATATGCCGAATAACATATTCTATAGACGTTATTTGATAATTTTGCGTCAAGTTTCATGTGGTATTTCTATTTAGTTGAATAACTCAAAATAAATTTTCGCCACGAAAATTACGTGAAGAATGCTTTTCAAACAATGACCCACCAATTCTTTTTTATTTTTTGTAAGATTGTTACCTTTGTCCATTGCTCAAACATATGTTTTAGTAATAAGTGGAAACTTTGCTGATTTAAGATATATTTAGTTATTATTTTACTTATAAGACAAATTGTATTGTTTGTTTCCCAAATAAACTAAATAAAATAAATTATCTAAGTCTGACGCCATAACAACAATGTTTACAGCTGTTGTGTTCCGGCAGTTAGAGATAAGATAGCCAGCTCAGCAGAGGCTAGCTTCCATCTTCAGGTATGATGAAGGCTAAGAGTCTCCCCGTCGTTAATCAAAATAAATAAAAAAAAAGTTAATTCTGTGCACTGTACTCAATCAGGAAACCTAGGTATTTTAAACATTTTCAATGTAAAAACGTCTTCCTGTTTTAACCGACTTCAACAAAAGGAGGAGGTTCTCAATTCGACGTAATCTTTTTTTTATGAATGTTACTCGATTACTCAAAGTCGGCTAAACCGATTTAAGTAATTATTTTTTTGTTCGATAGGGTATACTTCCCATGTGGTTCCATTGTCATCATGTCAGGATCTGATGATGAGATCCTAGAGAGATCTAGGGAACTCTTCAAATATTAACTCCTATAGCGATTTTGGTGTTTTATGGCTTATTTTTTGCTTTTTTGTATTTTTAAGTCGGTTTTCATTTTTTTATAAAAAAGTTTTTACCTGCATCATACCTAATGTTTAATAATGATAAGGCTGAAGGTGGGTCGCGACTCTCCCGGAATCCTCAACCACTGAGGAACTGGCTATACTGCCAGAAAACAAGAATCATAAATGCATTAAAAAATCTAAGTTATTTTAAATAATAATAAATCAAAATATCCCAGCCTTTTACGAGCACAGCAGCTGCCTGTACCAGTAAGCTATAATGATTTTGCCATCAAATTCGCGACATTCCCTTCGCGCGCTAACGTTGGGAGGCGGTACTACAGGCGAAAAGCGAAGCTATGTATATACGGGCAAGGTCGCTTTTACGGAATACGGAAACGCAAACATCGCACGAAAATCATTAGAATCCTCGAGACAAGTGAACCAAAAATAGAACTCCTGTTCTGTTAGGACAATAGAACGATAGCTAAGATCCAATACTTTATTCTTGATTCCATCAGATTACATATCACTATCAGTGGATTACGAGGAGTGGGCCCATATTAAGCCAGCCGGCAGTCTTCTGGCACGCTTCCCTCGCTCCTGCACCGGCCTGCCCCGGGACCAACTGCAGAAAGGATCAAAGATGGCGCCCTTCGACGATGACGTATGTTTCAATTTCATCTTTGCAATCCGCATAGTTGAATTTTATTCCGACATCGTTTTTGGTTTGGTAACGACATAAAAGCAGATCTTTCCAAGATATTCCCACATGTGTGTCAATTTACCAATTTACCGTTTGGTTTCCGGCTTTGTTTTGGTACGTGGTGTCCACTGAAAAACTCATTTTCCCGAATAGATCTATCCTACATTTCAGTTTGCTAATTTTTGAGTTCACTTCAGGGATATAGAATTAGAACTGATTACATAGCGACTCTGAATATTGTGGACTATTTTATTACCAATCTGGGTCAGACCTCACGCAAAAACTTTAAAAGTTAGTTACATAAGGAAATAATGTTTGCCATCAAATAGTAAAATATTGAAAAACTATGAACGACCTCTTTTTGTTTCGACACCCTTTTTATACTAGGAAAATGCTTTTACACATCCCTCGCCCCAGGGTGTAGGGCTTTTCGAAATATTGAACTCACCGAGTACACGGCCTTAAAGACCGTGCACTCCGTCCCACGTCCGCCTCCACCGAGCTTGTAACTTACTACACCCTTGTGTAACCTTACATACCTCCACAGTTCATCCTGACGCTGGGCGTGGCAGCGGGTGGCATCACGGAGTTCCCTGACGAGTCTTTATCGAGCGGGCGGCCAAAGCCGTGGCGCGGAGCTTCACGTAATGGCCTGCTGGCCTTCTGGCAGGACCTGCCCACCTGGGAACGCAGCTGGAACCAGCCCCGACTGATCATTGATTACGTTAAAATTGTCGCATTATGATGTCTTAGCTTTAAGCAAGTAATTTTTTTTTATTGTGCAAAAATATGTCAAATTATGTTTTGGCGCGCACTGTTCATTGAAATAAAACAACTTTTACGGATATCAAACGCGCTATATTTCCACGAACTAAGTTGTAATTGTCCGTATTTTTAGGTTTTTTAGGGGTTTTTTGATTTTCCCGACGTTTCGGCACCTTTACAGCTGCCGTGGTCACGGGATGACTGGCTACTTATAAGTCTGCCCTCGAAAAGTTAATTTATTTTCGTTCGGATACGGTTAGACATTTACTATGGCACAAATTATTATGATTTGATATTTTGATTTAATTGTTATTTTAATTCTTTATTATTAAGAAGAGAGAAAAAACTAAAGACTCTACTGGCAGTTCACAAATTGGGATGACCTTCGAAGAAAGAAACTGCCAAGAAAACTTCGAAAGCGGGCCGACCTCCATCTTTATAAAAAATTAAATTATTAGGATATGTTGTCTCCACCTTTACTTTTTTATATTTATTTATCTACAAAAAGAGCTAACCGTATCTTTGGGTCTTGCAGTGCGTGATTTGGGTTGAGACTTTAATTTATGGATAATAGGGTCCCAAGCTGGTGGAAACTTCCACCCATCCAAAAAAACAACTTTTACTTGGTTCCTTAAACTCCACTACATAATATAAAATGGATTTTCAAAACCTGTCAAATAGCCTATTTGGTTAGGGACCGAAGACGATTATTTTGACGAATTATTTCGCAGGTTCATATTGACAATGGTTTCTGTTTCTGGAAATTTATGTGAGGCACCTGGATGTAGATTGAGCAAGAGGAGAAACAAGGATCTTTTCATTTACCTACTGACGAAGAAAGGCAAGTTGCTACAGAAATCATTATTTTCGTTGCATAATAACGTTTTTAAATGAATGATAAAGATATTTGATCACAATAACTATAATAAATATTTTTTGGTAGGAACGATCGTACAGTCAGCAACGAAACTGGCCGAACAAAATAACGTTACAAAAGACACTAGACACATGAATTATACATAAGTTATATTATATTTTCTAAAGTGGCAGGACAGTAGACTTCCAAAAGTGGCTGGACAGTAAACTTCCAAAAGTTGCTGGACAGTATTTTCCAAAAGTGGCTGGAGTATATTTCCAAAGTTGGTTGCTGAATTATCGAATTAAGTATCGTCTAAAAGTGATTTGTTAGATCATGAGCGGACCAATTTTCGAATTTAGACTGATGACAATCACCGAAAAAAGTACAACACTGTCGTATAATACATATTTTGTCTCTTTCATTTTGGTCGTGACATCATTGACATGTCATTTGTTTATGCCAGCCTCTCGCTTCTTACACTTTTTTTACTATTTTAGGTTTTAACCGACTTCAAAAAGAGGAGGTTCTCGATTCAGTTGTGTTTTACGACATTTATGAATAGATTTTACAATTATTTTCTAAAATGGATAAGTTACACTCCAAGGGGTGGTGGTAGCTTTACTTATACAGGGTCCGATAAAAACCTTCTGTTTTTTTGGCGTCGCAATAGTTCGCACGGTACTGATCATTATTGTATGGTTGATTTTTGTTTTATTATACTCTTTATTGCACTAGAAAATACATTTACAGAATTAATTTGAGACATAAGTACAAAGGTGGACTTATCTCTAAAAGAGATGTTTAATATTAAGCGGGTGACTCTAAATGCAAAACTTAATAAGAAAATGGTGAAACAAATCTACATCATATACACATAAATAGATATAATACATAATTTACCTATCCTACACATAAATATACACACATACTCATAAATATAAAATATACATACATACAAATAAATACATAAAAGAGACGGGGTAAAGTAAGTGACTCATGATTCAGACTCAGATAATTGCAATAGAAAGTGCGACTTGACTTTGGACTTGAATGAGTGAATACTTGGGGATTTCTGAATGTTTGTTGGGAGTTTATTCCAAAGCTGTACCGCTCGGACAGAGAAGGAATTGTGAAAGAATTTGGTGTTGCTTCCAGGCAGCACAAGCATCTTAGTGTTGCCAGGCCGCCTGGGGCGAGAAGGAGGAGGGAGCATCTGGAAACGAGAAGAAAGATACTGAGGAGAGTTAGGGTCTTTGAGAACTTTGAATACGGTAGAGAGGATGTGCATATCACGGCGAAGGCGGATGGGAAGCCAATTTAGTTGACGGCGAAAAACGGACACATGATCGTATTGCGCAAACCGCAAATGAATCGAATGGCCCGAATTTGTAAGCGTTCCAGCTTGTTCAGCTGTTCCTCGGTCACATCCAGATAACAAACATCGGCGTAGTCAAGTAGGGGAAGGAGAAGGGATTGCGCCAGCCAGAAACAGCCATATTTTAGTTAATGTTTAAAAAAAAAAATATATATCCTGACCCACCATAGAACCGTGTCACAATGACATTATAAAACAATTTGTTTGACACTTCTTACGATTTGATTTATAACGTTACGGTGACACAGAGTTCTATGATGGGTTAGTGTTCCATTTTGTCGATAGTACGGCCGCCGTTTACGCGAACTTGGTCCTAAAACTTACAACGTAGAAATTAAGGTCAAATTACTGAGTTCAACATTAATGTTCAATGAGTTCAATGACCCATTATATAAACATTGCATTATTTTTACATTTGGAAAATATGTATCAAGAAATAATTAAGTTGGGGGTACACTAATACCAACATCAGGAAACGCTTTCTTACATCAGTCCGCCAATCAGTCAATTATCAACTAAAAAAATATATAGAAATACTTACAAACATCAACTCGACCTCCTGTTTAAGTTTCTCAGAACGTTTCGTTTAGACCCTGTATAATAAATAGGATTAACAAACACCGGATGCCGGTCAGGTGACAAATTTATACATATCGGTGGATTTATGTAGTCAGACTTGTTCAGCAAATTTTGATATTTTACAGATCAGGCTAATTATGTATGTATTCGGCTACTTTTGTAAAAATAATGTACATTAGTATTCCCAAATGTCTACAGAGATTTGTACAACAGCCTGTTCAGTTACATTTGAACCTTTATAGTGTGCAGGTGTTTTGAAAATTTGGATGTGTTCATGGACTTTTGTTGTTGACTGTACAAAGTTTACATGTAATAAAATAAATAAACAGCTAAATAGAACTAAGTATAAGAAGTATTCTAAAATATTAAAAACGTGTATCAATCAATCACAAAAAATACAAAGTAGTAAATATTTAAAATCGTTGATTTTAAATATTTACTACTAATAAGTGCAAAGCGACATGGAATAAATGTCAAAATTAATAATAAATACCCTTTTACAATAATATTGACATTTTAAATTTTAATAACATGACTTATACGAACCCTAAAGATATTGCTGACATCTTTAATGACTTTTTTTATACATATTTCCTAAGACAAACCAATAAACAAAATCTGGGGTGAGACATCCCATAGAAGAAAATCTGAATTCAATTTTTCTTTATCCTACCGATGAACAGGAAGTGTTCGGGTTGATAATGTCACTAAGCAATAAGAAGTCAGTGGGAGAGGATGACATCAGTACTGCATCTTTAAAAGCGTGTGCAGCACACATAAGTAAACCTAAAGCCATATTATCAATTTGTCATTTACTACAGGAGATTTTCCAAGTAAATTAAAACTATCTGTAGTTAAACCGTTGTACAAAAAAGGCGATGTTTAGGATGTTAATAACTTCAGACCGGTTACACTTACATCCGTCGTATCAAAAGTTTTTGAAAAATCCATGTTAAAACGTATTAACGAAATTTACGAGAAGCATGGCATTTTACACCAGCTGCAGTTTGGATTTCGAAAAGGAAGGTCAACACAAATGGCTTGTTTTGACTTAGTGAAAGCTGTAACAGAAAGCTTTAATAGTAAAACTCCGATTGCAGCAGTATTTTTAGACATGACAAGACAAATGGCTCGGCTCTGGTGTGCCACAAGGCAGTCTACTGGGACCTCTCTTGTTTTTAAGTTACATAAAACAAGTGCCACATCCGAAAAAACCATTTTATTCGCGGACGATACGACATTAATTATTATAGATAAAGATAATGCGAAATTACGAGACAAAATAACTAAATGCGTACATGACATTAACAATTGGAAAAATCCGACCAAACAGGTCGTCAAATTACACACTACACAGTCATTAAGTACACACTACACGTTTGTATACGTGTCTACGTACATAACTGCAAAATTCTGCATTATATAATGTTTTAGCGGTTAAGATTTTATTTTAATACCGTTTAATTACTAGCTCTTCACATAGGCTTACAAATACGTAAAATTAGGAGCAAGATGTATCCTTTTGCGAGGGTGGCCTGGTGACCTGTTTAACCGGTTTTCTAAACCTATTACAGGCACCAGCTTCTCACACTTCAGGTCATAATCTTACTCAAGTGTTTTGTTGTATTTAAGACATAAGTAACATATTATGTGATGAGGAAATAAATGAATTTTATTATTATCTTTCTATCATATATGGATGATTTATTGTTAATTAGTGATTCCTACGAATCCTGTTTAGAATAAAATTCCGACACTTCAAAATTGTTAACTTCGCTACGATTTAAGTATAATCAACGAAGAAAAATGTGTTACAATCCTAAAACAAGATGAAGGTTTATGGGATTTATTCTAGATTCGGAGTATTTTCAAGTAAGTCTACATACAGATAAATTAGGAAAAAAAAATATGATAACTAAATTTATGAAATTTAAAAGGTTTAAAATTAGAGTCTTATAGCACAATTTGTAGGCTTACTCACATCCGCATGCCCTGCAATAGAATACGGATGGCTATACACAAAACAATTTGAGAGAATTAAATACTTAAACCTGAAAGAAAATTATGAAAATTATGATGATTAATCCTTCCTCTCTTCCGGAAGAGTTATAGGCTGACTTTAAATTGTCGAAAAAACAATAAATAGCTCTGCTAGCAAAATTAAAAACGATAGTTACTGTCTTGAAATATATTCCGATGCCTCGATGCTGTGGGGAAACTGCACGGTGAAATATCTAACTTAAAAAGCACATTAATTATCTCGAGATCCTAGCTGTTTTTTGAGCTTAAGGCATTCGGAAAAGACCTTTGTAACTGTCCAACTATTGTAAGAATAGATAATACAACAGCAATATCATATATTAATCGCATCGGTGGCGTGCAGTTTCCTCATCTCACATTAATTACCAAAGAATTTAGAAAATAAAGGAATTAGAAAAATATTTTCAGTGTTTTCAGTTTCGGGAATTCCATAAATTTTTATGCTATTTTAAATATATCCATACATTTCTTAGAATGTTGATCAGATTAGTCGGGTGTGTATAGCAATCTGGATCTCCTCCATTCACTCCCTGGATGACCATTATCAGATCACAGCTCGGTCAATCCTTGGCTCCAAAGTTACCTCGTTTGTATGAAAATCGACAAGTGTTTCTAATTATCTGACCACCATTATATATGTATAATTATATGTGAGTATTTAAATCCGTTACTCTAGTATCCCATAACACAAGCCTTGCAGTGCTTAGGTACTTTAGGGCTAGGCTAATTGGTGTGAGAAAAAGAAATATTTATCTAAATTTTTTATTTAATAATAATAGCTACATCAGTAGGCCTAGCATGAGCGGTTTTTATCGACTCGATAACTCGATAATGTGCCACTGTCCCTCTCACATTGTAGCGGAGTAAGCAAGACAGCATGATGCGCTATATCATATCACGTGATAAAGCGGTTTTCATGCTAGGGGGGCTGGCATTACCAAAGTAGTCGTATCTGTTTCCCAGGGGTCGATATAAACGTTAACTGATAAATTAGACTTGATATTTACTGAATTTTATGATGGTTTATTTTGTATGAGAAAATTATTTCAAATTTACTTAACCAACCGCTAAATTTTTTGTAAGTATTTTGTATTAATAAGACAAACAGTAAAGATGAGATTTTTAATTCGGCGATGGGAGTTTGAGGTAACAGTTCACTTAGAAAGGTCTTTCGCACAAAAAGTTTGGGAATCCCTGATATATATAAACTTGTTTGCTAAGAATGTATAGAAAGAAGGTGGTTTAAAATCAAATTAAGTACCTAGTTATAACATTTTGAACTAATCTGCATTACTTATTACAATTATTTGCCTCGAAACTTATTTCACAATGTTGTTGGCAACAAATGACGTAAATATTGAAGATGAAGGAGAAGATGGTCCGGTTGCCGACCTTACAAGTTAAACCGGATTTCTTCGTAGTCTTATTGGCAACAATTTTTTATCATCGCTTCGCTAGTATCAAAATGTATATCAAAGAGGAAAAATGTCTTATAATGTGTGTTATAATGATAGCATTAGGTTTCGAATGGGTTTTTGCGAATAATAGTGAAGTGAATCTTACAAGTAAGTAAAGAACCCTCTGATGCTTTATTTTTTCAATTGAGTAAGTACCTTTTAAGTCGCTATACGACTGAGTGTATTAATGAGAAAAGAAAGTGCGCGGGAGCGAGACCGATTTTGCTTATTAACTAGGTGAAAAAAACACGTAATCACTTCGTAGTAAATAACTATAGTGATTAAAGAGATAATGAATTATTTTTGGTGTCCACTAATTAAACCAATTTCCCATAAGAAGAATATGTCACACCATTTGAGAATAATTTTATTTCGTATTCTTTAGGGGTCTTATCGAAAAGAAAAGTATCGAGGCAAAATCCTATAAGTACTTAATCGTGTTTTTGAAACTGTACTAATCTAGATAAAGTATGTATAAATATATATCTATATAATTACCAGATTTGTAACATCTCTAACCATTCTATAGTTTTATAACAAAAAGTAGGTACTTTATAACTCGCATTTTGCGAGAATGTCAGCAATAGGTCATAACTGCAAATTTATACAATCACACCTAATTATGTACACAATCTGGCCTAAGGTAGGTAGAGAAATTGTATAGGTACATACCTACTAATTTTTTATTTGATAGATTTGTTCAGGCATTAACTAGGTAGGTACTTGGTGGAAATCATTTTTTCTGTTTCTCATCAAACTAGTAACGGGGGAAGATCAGCGGTGGTCGTAGTCAATGCATTTCATGGGGGTTATTCTCTATCGGCCGAAATTAATAACCTATCTGTAGTTATGGATTATGGCTATCTGAGATAGTTGCCTAGGACATTTTTGTTAATATTACCAAAATAACGACGGTTGTTAGGCAACGAAGCCAGTATCCTAGGCAACTATCTCAGATAGCCCTATCCATATCTACAGATAGGTTATTAATTTCGGCCGTAAGCAAACATCGACGCTGTTGTCATGACTGAATGTCACATAAGCTGTCAAATCCCGCTGTTTCAGCCGTCGATATTTAAGGATGTTAGCGAGAATAACCTATCATGACTGTATGGACTAATGGAGACAATTTTTTTATACTAGCGTCTCAAATAAACTTGATTTTTTCTGCTCTTTCTTTCTTTTATCCTAGACATGCACTTAGATATATACAATACAGTGGTGATCACATAATTGACGACACTTTAGTCGATTTCTCACAAACGAGATAACTTTGGAGCCTTGGTTCTATGCCAAGGATTGACCGAGATGCGATCTATTACTGGCCATTTAGGGAGTGAATGGAGGAGATCCAGATAGCTATCCACCAACTGATCTGATCAACATTCTAAGAGATGTATATGATCATGTCAATATGTTTAAAAAAACCGCGATAATAGCATAATAATGTATGGAATTTCTGAAACTGAAAACTCTGCTCTTTACGTCTTTTAGAATTTCATTTGGGGGTACTTATATAGTAATCTAGATCTCCTCCATTCACTCCTTGAATAGCCAATATCAGATCACAGCTTGGTCCATCATTAACAGATAACCAAAGCTCCAAAGTAACCTCGTGTGTATGAAAATCAATTAGTTTGGTTTGTAATAATTATATGACCACCACTGTATAAGTAGGTACAGGGTTTTTTAGGTCTGAAGAATAGCGCTGACATCAAGCGCCTTAGGCGACAAGCTGGGCAGCCTGGCGAATGTCTGCATACACAGACTATTGTGCGGGGAGGCGAGGCGTGTGCGGGGCAGACCATATTTGAAGACGACTTCTCCACTCTGAAGGAGGATGTGTGGCAGATCGAGCAGTTCATACCCGTTTCTTCACATCCGGTAAGTGACATTGTAGTAGATCTAACAGTTCATACCTGTTTGGTGCAAAATGGGATGAAAATTTAGTGTTGAGTTTGAGGTTTTTACCTCACCTTCAATAGTGAGCGTAAAATATATTTCTATGGCCTTGATACAGTAGATGGTGGGTCCTCAATCCCATACAAAATCGAGTAGTAAAAAACTCACACTTTGTACATTACTTTTAAATTTTCTGTTTCTGTTCACATAACCACCACATTTTCAGTTGTTCGACGCCCACTTTTAGGTTACCTAGGGTATTTAAAAAAAGAAAAGCTTTTTGCCTTCCACAGCCGCCAAAATTTCACAATACCTAGAGAAGTTTACCTGTATAGAGGTTAGGAGGAATAAGGACTGATAATGTTCCTTCATGATAAATAAATGTAAATAAAAAGGCTATATTCTGTTCTTCAGGAGAATCCCTTCGTGTCGTACCAGAAGAGTGACTCCGTGGTGTTCGTGGCTGACGGGTACCTCCACATCGCGCCGAAACTTCAGGAGAAGATGCCTGGTTTCACCAGCGAGTCCATCTCGGTTGGAACCTTGGACTTATTTAATGGGTTAGTATTCTTCTTCTTCGTCTGCTTATCGTATGAAGAGTAGTGGCCACCTCTGGTGACAGAATTTATCAAGCCCCGCCTCTAAGGCCTCTGACATGGCCTGTTCACGACTGTTATCAGATGACAACAGCCGCGACCGACGGTTTAACGTGCCACTTTACGGTCACCCATCCGACACCTGGCCGGACCGAGCTTATTAACCAACGTGAGCGAATACGATCAGATCAGCCTGTCAAGCGCCGCCACTCGCGCTCCTTAATGGATACTTAATGGGTTAGTGATTTACCAGTGATATTGGTACTGTGACCCTAGTACCTATACTACCACAAAGTTTGGTCAGATACCTAGTAGGTACCCAAATATCAACTCGAACTAGGGATACCTACCATATTTTTCACCCAAGACGCAAAAAGACGGGAAAGTATTATAGTGATTGACGTGTGTGTGTGTATCTGTCTGTAGCAATGTGGCCCCTAAACGAATGGACCGATTTTGATGTGGTTTTCTATATCGAAAAGAGAAGAATCAATGACCAACCGAATTTTCTCTATCTACCTATCACCTAAGTATACCTCGGCGCCGTAATCTCGATAAAGTGACGTTCCAGTGACAGCGGATAGAAGGGTGTCTTAAAAACTGTGTTTTGTTTTTCAAAAAAACCGAATGTTACCAGTTGCACGTCCCGTGGCGAAGAGTGTTATCAGCAAGCGTCCGGTGCAGACATCCTTCCGCCAGTAGTCAGCGGCCGCATTAAGTCCTCCTTCGCTTTTACCTATGGCACCGTTCACGTCAGAGCCAAACTGCCGCAAGGGGACTGGCTGTACCCAGGTGAGGCCTGAAGTCCAATTCTGCTAACGTTCTGGCCGTTTGTCCACCCCCGCCGTCACAGACATCAACGATACGAGATGGCGACGCCGGGTTAGCACAGGCCGTTTGTCCACGGGGCGACGAGATTACAGTGGACAGGCTGCTATAGTAGAGTCTGTCTCACGAAAGATGGCACATGAGAGGGGCGCTGCAGTCTCCTTCAACATTCGAAAGTTAACTCTATTACTATTAAGATATTTTTAGTTTCAGTAAAATTCCGCGCACAATCTTACGTGAGACGGACTTAGTGTCTCGGCGCCATCATCTCTTTGACGTGACGTCCCGGCGGTGGTGGACAAAGACGACCTTATACTTTAGTCACCGGTTCCCTTGAGGGTACAGTTAAAGATACATTTTAACCGCCCGCACGTGAAATCTATAGGTCTACCCTTGGCCGTGAAATCCTAACAAATAATGGACGAAAAACTTTCGGCTGAATTTTGGTTAATTTTTTCACTGCTTGTAGGTACTGCCTTTTTTACAATTCCACTAAATTCAAGAAAATTGCTTTACTTTTTGTCATTATTTCCAAGATACTAACTCAAAGCATTAAACTGAATAAACTTTTAAAAGCACATAATGGTGTAACTATTTCATGTTTTCTTTCTTTATTTCCTTTAGAATTACTTTTGGAGCCTTTTTACAAGAAATACGGAAAGTCCAACTACGCGTCTGGCAGTATGAAGATAGCGACGGTGCGAGGCAACCAGGAGTTGAGAGTGGGTCTCGACGAGTACGGCAATGAGGTTCGTTTCGTTCAATACAGTTAACACCACAGAACAAGGAAAGATCGCAGGTTTCGGTCGAACCATGAGCGTTTGCTTGCTCAAGGTTGTGGCGAGCCTGCCCCGCCTAAAAGCCCTTACGACGTTCCTTGTTCTGTGGTTTACACTACTTATTTCCCCTACCTTTTCACCAATCCGCAAAAGACCTGTGATTGGTGATTCATGGCACATACTACGAGGGCGGGTCAATAAGTCCGTGACTTTTTGAATTTCTGACCTCTTTACTGAAAAAGCAACACTACTCCTGTCAACAGGCATCTGTCAGTTGACTCCTATCAAAATTTGAACTTGCTGCGTCAGTTAGTTTGTGTTTGACAGCTATCTTTATCAGACTACCCAGTAATTTGAGAAAAAAAAATGAGGTTTGGCGTTGTTTAATCGCAATATGGAGGAGTTTTTGCGCCGTTTTGTAACCGTGGACGAAACATGGATCCATCACAACACACCAGAGACCAAACAACAGTCAAAACAGTGGGTTTCTAAGGGTAAATCGGCGCCAAAGAAGGCCAAGGTGGGTTCGTCAGCCAATAAAGTTATGGCGACTGTTTTTTGGGATGCACGTGGGATAATCTACATTGACTACCTTCAAAAGGGAAGAACAATCAATGGGGAATATTATGCCAACTTATTGGACCGCTTCAATGACGATTTGAAAAAAAACCGACCTCATTTGGCCAAGAAAAAAGTTCTTTTCCACCAAGACAATGCAAGGGTGCACACATGTGCAGTTGCCATGGCAAAAATCCATAAATTGGGCTATGAATTGCTCCCTCATCCGCCCTATTCTCCAGATTTGGCTCCGAGTGACTACTTCTTGTTCCCAAACCTGAAGAAATGGCTTGGTGGAAAGAGATTTGACTCCAATGATGAAGTCATCTCGCAAACAAAGGCCTATTTTGAGGACCTCGACAAATCATATTTCTTATCCATCCAAAAAAAAGGCCAGTGTTCCAGCAGTGGGGACATAATATGGCTGATGATGATATATTTTATCGACGACTTCGTTAGCTTACCTATACAGAATTGCGGGTGTATGTATGTTAGTTATAAATAAACAATCAGAAACATTATTCTGTGATTACAGGTTCTGTATGGCGGCCCCATAATGAACCTTAAGTGCCGAGACCAGTTGTTTTCTACCAATACCTTGGAGGAAGGCCAGTGGGGGGACCAGTTTCACAACTACTCCCTCACTTGGACTCCTGGTGAGTCTCGGGTTTTTCTGATTTTTTTAATAAGTAGGTAATCATATTTTTAGGGCAGTACTTTTCGTTGCCGAAAGGTTCTGGAATGGCGACCGCGCACAGGACGACGCTCCGTGGATAGGCCCCCGACAAGGTGGACCGACGATCTGGTGAAAGTTGCGGGAAGCCGGCTGGATGCGGACTGTGCAGAACCGATCGTTGGGGGTGCGCGCCAGATAACCTCCACTTGGTGCACCCTGGGCGTCACTGTAAACGAGCTTATATCGTTTGCAGTGGCGGCGAATAATCTGGCAGACGGTGACGGTGTCGGTTCGGTCCGTCGGGGGGAGGGGAACTTTTCAGTTCTACCGCTTTGGCAGTTTTGTTGGCTCCGTGTTGGCGTCCCAGACGTAATCTGGGTAGCGGCGGTGCGGTTCGGGCTCGACCGGCGTCCTGGACAGTCCGGTTAGCGGCGGTGCGAGCGTGTCGGGTGGAGCAGACCGGACCCTTGTACATAGTGCAGGGGCTGGGGGCCGCCACTTCAAGTGGGGGCTGCGTGGAAGGACACCACTCTAAGAAAACCAAATTTGTGGGTTTTCTGGTTCTTTTCCTCTTATAAAGGGCCAACAAAAAATGAAAATGGCGACTAAGGAAAATGCATTACCTATAGGAGGGTACCGGCCGCTCAGCGACCGGAGAATCCTTCCCCGTGGCCCCGGCCACGGGCTGCCCCACCGTTTCTGGGGGGGGGGGGCACTTACCGCCTCGGGGACAGCGCACAGTGTCCGTTCAAAAACAGTGCCGAAAATGTGTTGGATAGGGAAGGTCCATCGTCGGCTGTAGTGGCTGATGAAACGGATCAGTCTCTGAACTTTGTTCTGGAGAGTCTGGGAAGCAGCAGGAGCTGCACTCCTTCTACTCGCGGCGGATCCCGGAGCAGTTCCCGGAAACGCCCGAAATTCGTGGTATCAGGAAACAGTTCCGATTCTGATTCGGGTAGCGACACGGCGGAGAGGTGGAGCAACGGCTCACTGAGGCTGATCTCTAAAAAGAATTTGCCCCAGCCGGTCGGAAAGTATGTCGGACTCCAGGCGGCGAAAGATAAAATCAGTTATCTCAAGGACAGGGAGGAACTAGACATCGCGGAAGAGGAGGCGACACGTCAAGATCGTAAGAAGGGTTCACCTGACAAGCCGCACAAAAAAAAAAGAGAAAAGAGAAAAGGTCTCCGTCCCCAGTTGAGAGCTCGCTCCTCGTCTGTGACGATCTCACGACTAACCAGATGGCGAGCGCTATCAGAAAGTGGACGGACACCTTTCATATTATTGTCAGAGACTCCGGCAATATTAAAAGGGAGCATAAAGATGCCCTGAAAAGGACTAGGGCGGATTTGCTGGCGGTGTGCGATGGCCTCATGAGTGTGTCGTTGGACGAGGAGACGGAGCCGAACGGCGGAAAGAACCTGTCCAGGAACCGGTAGCCGCTCCGGTTCAGCCAGATTCTCTGCTGATGCCCCTCCGGGTTGGCTGGACGGGTTAAAAGCGGACATGACCCGATCTATCGGGGTCATGATTAATGCCCGAATAGAGGGCCTGGAGAAGCGCCTTCCACCGGCTCCAGTTTTGCGGCCGCCATTAGCGGCAGACAAGAATAATAAATCGGCTGCGACCACAGCATCTTCCTCGCACTCCTCTGATCAGGCAGCGGTAGCCTCGACTAGCAGGCAGATCGTTGAAGCTCTTGCTCCCGCACCTTGGAACGAGGTTCTGAGTAAGTCAGAGAAGAGAAGACGTAGAAAGGCAGCTGCAGCTGCGAAAAAGGCAGCGTCGAATCCAGCGGCAACGGGTGGTCTAGGTCCTGCGAAAGCACCGGCGAAGGCCCCAGCGAAAACCCCCGCAAAGGCTCAACAGAAGGGTCCCGCGAAGGCTTCCAAGCCTTCAGCAAAGAAGCCAAAGCTGAATCCGCCCCGCACAACCGCCATTCTTGTCACCATGGCAAAGGAGGCGGCAGATCGAGGAATGACCTATGCTCAGGTCATGGCCAAGGCGAGACAAGCAATCCAGGTTCAGGAGCTGGGGATAGATTTGCGCCTACTCGAGATCCCTGGCTCCACAAGCGGAGCAAAGGCGGACCAGTTGACGGAGAAGCTGAAGACAGCTTTGGAGGGCATCGCTGATGTCCGTCGGCCAGTCAAGACGGTCGACCTCCGCATCGTCGGCTTTGACGACTCGGTGTCAGCAGAGGATCTGAGGGCCTTGATTGCCCCCCGGAACAGATTCGGGTGGGGCCTATAAGGTTTGGCCGCTGGGGTCTAGGCACAGCTTTGGTGAGGTGCCCTTTACCGTCGGCCAAGAAGGTGATGGACGCGGGGAAGTTCATGATCGGATGGACCGTCCCCAAAATCAAGGCTACAGGTGCATGGTGCCGGGGCACATGCGGCAGAAATGCCAGTGCGAAGCGGACCGCAGCGGAGTCGGCTTCCGTTGCGGTCCGTTCCAAGGCGGCGGACTGTTCTGCTCAGCCGAAGTAGCAGCTGACCACGTGATGGGGGGGAAACGCTGTTCCCCTCCCCCGGTGAAGGCTCAAGCGGCCCCCATGACCAAGGGGCCGACGCCGCCAACTGAGAACGAAGGTGCTCTGGAGGGTGTTGGAATGGAAATTTAATGTCCAGACGCCATTACAACATCCTGCAGGGGAATCTTAATCACGCAGCCGGGGCGCAGGACTTGGTCATCCAGCACGCGGCTGAGTGGAACATAGATTTGGTGGTGGCAGCAGAACCGTACCATGTTCCGCAAAGGCACAACTGGGCGGGCGAGAGCGACGACACTGTCGCCATAATGGTGCCCACCCATGCCGTTCACTCTCCTCCCCTCTCAGTGACGGAGAGGGTACCGGGCTATGTGGCGGTAGTCTGGGGGGAAGTCGCACTGGTTGGTGTTTATTTCTCCCCCAACAGGCGGCTCCATGAGCTGGATCGACGTTCTGTGCGGTGTGGTCCAGCGTCTTGCCCCGAGGCAGGTAGTGGTTCTTGAGGACTTCAATGGCCATCATCGGGCTTGGGGTTCCCCTAATGACACGCCCAAGGGGGAGGTTATTCTTGACTGGGCAACGGCTGCGGGTGTTGTTTTGATGAACCGGGGCAACACGTGCACGTTTGTGCGAGACGACTCGGGGTCCATTGTGGACCTCACATTCGCAACCCCGGCTCTCGCAGATCGTATCGAGGGCTGGAGAGTGATGGTTGGTCCGGAGACTCTTTCAGACCACCGATATATCTAGTTCGGGATCTCCCCCTCTGGAGCGCAAGGACGGCAACAGGGTCTGGTGGGCCCGCAGCCTGGATTCCCGCGTTGGGCAGTGGGCAAGCTGAATAAAGAGCTGGCAGAGGAGGCAGCCATAATACAGGCCTGGTGTGCTGACGGGCGTAACAACGAGGGGGTCAATATCGATGACAGGGTGGCGCAACTGACGGCGTCTTTCCAAGCTGTCTGTAGTGCAGCAATGCGAATGGTTCGAAGCAAGATGAAGAACCAGGCGCCCTCAACGGAGCTAATGGACCCGGCGCTCCTAGAGAGTGTAGTGGGGGAACTGTTCCCTGAGGAGGTCCCAGATGTGCCGCAGCTCGCACCTTTTACCGGAGCCGGCTTACCTGAAGTAGACGAGAGCTTCACGCCCATAACCGAGGTAGAACTTGAGGTGGCGATTGACCGCCTTGCGGGCAAAAAGAAGGCCCCGGGTCCAGATGGCGTACCAGGAAAGCTCCTCTCCATTGCCCTGAAACACATAGGGGAACACCTCCGGGCGTTGTACAACAGCTGCCTAGAGTCGGGCAAATTCCCCAGGGCATGGAAGAGGGGACGCCTGTGCCTCCTCAGAAAGGAAGGAAGGCCTGCGGACGCCCCGGATGCGTAACGTCCGGTCGTTCTGCTGGACGAACTCGCCAAAATACTAGAGAGGATCCTGGCAGAGCGAGTAGTCCGACACTTGGAGGACGTAGGGCCGAATTTGTCCGGAAATCAATTCGGGTTCCGCCGACAGAGATCCACTTTAGACGCGCTGATGGCCCTCAAGGATCTCACGGAAAGGGCGATAGAGAGGGGGGAGCAGGTGGTGGCGGTTTCATTAGATATTAAAAACGCGTTTAACACTCTCTCCTACTCCGTGATCCGAGATGCTCTCAGGTATCACCGTATCCCTGAATACCTGAGGAGGATCCTCGAATCGTATCTCGAGGACCGTGAGGTCCTGTATATAAACGCGGAGGGCCGGATGATTACGCGAAACATGACGCCTGGGGTTCCGCAGGGCTCGGTCCTGGGCCCTGGGCCTGGGTCCTGGGTCCTCCGAGGGGCCCTTCTCCCGAAAATGAGCCTGGTGTGTTACGCGGATGACACTCTGGTCACCGCGAGAGGCAGCAACTACTGGGAGGCGAGGCGACTAGCTGGCGTGGGGACCCAGCTAGTTATGGAGAGAATCGAGCTGTTGGGGCTAAAGGTGGCGGTCCACAAAACGGAGGCTATCATCTTTCGATCTATCACGGTCCCAGAAGGAGGCCGCCATATGGAGCTAATATTGACGTGGCTAATATTGACGTTCTGATCCCCTTGAAGCCCCACATCAAACACCTGGGTCTTATCTTGGACGGTCGCTGGCGCTTTACGGAGCACTTCCGTCAGCTGGCGCCCAGGTTAGAGAAGGCAGCTGCGGCCTTAGCACGGATCCTCCCCAACATTGGCGGCCCGGACTCCAGCTGCCGATTGTTGTTTGCGGGCGTAATCCGCAGCATGGCCCTGTACGGGGCACCGGTTTGGGCGGACGCCCTCAATGCGGAAAACTGCCGCCTTCTTCGGAGACCGCAGAGGGTCATAGCAACCCGTATTATAAGGGGCTACAATACGGTCTCCGGCACGGCGGCGTGTGTACTGGCGGGTACACCCCCGTGGGAGCTTGAGGCACAGGTCCTCAGGAGGGTGTACCTGGCAAGGAGGGAGGCCGGACAAAGAGGAGACCGGTTGGCCCCGGAGGAGCTCACCGAGATGAGGAGGAGGGCGGAGGAAGAGGTGGAGGCAGGTTGGGAACGCCAGCTGGAGACTCCTGTCGCGGGTGCCAGAACAGTGGAGGCCGTGCGCCCGCTGCTCCGCGAATGGCGGCACAGGGGGCATGGAGTGCTTACCTACCGTCTGGTGCAGGTACTTACCGGACATGGTTGTTTCGGTAGGTTCCTGCACCAGATTCAGCGAGAGGAGTCTCCGAAGTGCCACGAGTGCGACGCGGAGCTGGACACTGCGCAGCACACGTTCGAAGTGTGTCCTGCGTGGTCGGCTCAGCGTCGGGAGCTCGTGGCGGAGGTGGGAGGAGATCTCTCCCTACCCAGCATCGTCGGTAAGATGGTGGATAGCGATAGATCGTGGCAGGCGGCAGTCACCTTCTGCGAGGATGTTATCCTCCAGAAGGAGACAGCGGAAAGGGCTCGCGAGCAGGATGCTCATGCGGCCCGTATCCGCCGCAGGCGGTTAAGGGGAAGGAGGCGACGTTATGATCACCTCATTCCCCTCTAGTGAAACCACGCTGGCGTTGGTGGGTGTGCCACCGCCGGCATTGCACGGTTTCCACCGTCTGGGAAGATGGCCAAACTTGCTCGGCCATCTTCCAGCCGAGAGGGGGCCCGGGTAACCGGGCCACGGCCGCCTGGTCTTAGGGGTGATTGCGAACCCTACCCCCCGTGACCAATGGCGGCCGGGAGGGCAAGTACTAGGAGTTTTAGTTGGTAGTACCCAAGAGTCCAACATACGAATCGCCCCTACACCTGGGGGCGAGGGATGCGTAAAAGCATTTCTCCTAGTATAAAAAAAAAAAAAAAAACGAGATGAAATTATGAGGCCAAGGTAACTTAAGCCATTTGTCCACCGGGCGACGAGCTTGCGGTGGGCAAGCATAAGTATTCGATCACGTTTGTAAAGCAAAGTTCGGTCCGGTCAGATGTCGGATGGGTGACCGTAAAGTGGCATTACAACTGAGCGCTTCCGTGCTTCGGAGGGCACGTTAAACCGTCGGTCCCGGCTGTTGTCATCTGATTACAGTCGCTATGCCAAGTTACAGGCCTTATAAGCGGCTTGATGAACTCTGACACCAGAGATGGCCACAAATCCTCACTCGATTAGCAGAAACTGCATAAGTATAGCAAATGTATGTGTCACTAAAACGGCGCCGACTTCACGTCTCGTTGACGTCCCGGTGACGGTGCGGCGGTGCGGCGGTGGTGGACAAACGGCTTCAGGCGTCCTCTGTGGTTCAGTGGTAACACCACCGGTATCAGACCGAGAGGGCTCAGGTTTGATCCCCATGAGGGTACGTATTATTGTATTAGGTTTTGTTGGTGGTAGGACTTGCAAGTCCCCCTGGCTAGTTATTAGCTACCACAATCTTGTCTAAAACTGACGTCATAACAGCAATGTATTCAACATTGTTGTATTCCGGTAGTTAAAATAGGCAGTTCCTCATTGGGTGAGGATTCCGGGAGAGGCGCGCTTCCATCTTAAGCCTTATAAATACTTAACATCCGGTATAATTATCCATATCGGCACTATAGGTCCATTATAGCTAGTAAGATAGTTATTAAGTACTTCTGTAAAAAAATGACTGTTTGTTGCCAAAAGAATAAATAAATAAATAATGAAGGCAAAACGTTGTTTATAAAAAAGGCATTAATTTTCTCGCCTGTTTCTAGATTACATATCGCTGTCAGTGGACGGCGAGGAGTGGGGGCTGGTGAAGGAGCCGAGAGCGCTAATGAATGGCTTCCACTCCTACTGCACAGGGTTCCCCGTCAGCCGGCTCCGCAGCGGCACCAAACTGGCGCCCTTTGATATTAACGTAATAAATAAATAATAATATTTAAATAAAGTTCATACAACCGTGAACCGTAGGTAGGTACAACTAGCTAGAGACGAAAGTCGTCGCCTTAATACTGTCGATTTAGATTAATCCCACACTGGCAATAATTGACGTCAGATTTGCTTCCGATTGTCTGATCAGACTATCTGATCGGATTAACTCGATACACATCCGATGTCTGCGTCACACTTTCTCTAAACTTAGTCCAAAGAGTAAAATAATATGCGCTATAGTCAACTGGGAAATCGGAAGGAGAATCGGACGTCTATTTCGTCTCTGTACAGACGTACCTATGCATAAAAGCGCCTTCAGACAATCTGATCCGACAGTAAAATCATAAATGCGTAGCGTTGTTTCCAACTCGGACGTCCTATCCGACTATCGAATCGGATGTGTATTGAGTATTCAAACAAATGTATGGCACAAGCGCCTTCCGATTGACTGATCAAACTATCAGATCCTTTTTGCTTTTTTTGAGTTCATTTGTAGCAAGTGATACAATCAAAACCAGCAATGTACTGCTAAACTACTAAATTCAGATGCTGAATTTAGCCAAGTGTAATAAGCCCTTATGTCTTGACGAATACTTTTTTGTTGTACGGCGGCTGTCGTCTTTACCTGTACGGTTCACGCTGTTGCCATTTTGTTTTCACGTCACGACGAGAAAATATGTATTCGTCGAAGCGGGTGTAGATGGTTTTTTGCCATTATGCGAAAAAGGGCAGTTTCAATAGCACGGCGGACGCGCGACAGTAGCAACAGCCTCCTTTAGGTCTAAGATGAGCACCGCGACAAAAGTTTCTCGACGCTTATGTCGCGTAAGCGCACTGTCTGCCACGCTCACGCCGTACTGATATGAGCGCGCCAGATAAATTTCGACAAATAGTCGCGGTGCTTATCTTAGCCTTGCTGAACGTGGTTGCGGGCCGCATGGACGACGGCCCCTTTATGAGGCATTAGCTGTCATTGCATGCACCGATGCCTCCATTCAAAAGACTGATTTAATTGATTGATACTAACTTAGGATAAGTTTTACTAACATAATGTGAGCCTTGGTAACACAGACCTATATCAGGTATGTGCTTGGTAGCCTGAATAAATGAATTTAAAGTAGCTATGATAGATGGTCGCAACCTGATGGGTCATTTTTATGTTGGCTTTTTGTTTTTTGGACCATCCTCTAGGAGAAATAGGCATTCGAAGATAATAAATTTTATATGGTTTATCTTATCTTATCTAGCCTTTTGTATACGCCAGTTCATCCTGACGCTGGGCGTGGCAGCGGGTGGCAGAACGGAGTTCCCAGACGAGTCATACTCGGGCGGAGGGCGGCCCAAGCCCTGGCGCAATGCCGCTCGCAAGGCCGTGTTGGCCTTCTGGGAGGACCTTCCCAGCTGGGAGCACACCTGGACCCAGCCGAAGATGCTGGTAGACTATATCAAGGTCGTTGCACTGTGATAATAAGTGAAGATCGATGCTGAGGACTGCACTCCTGCCCTCAAAGTCCGGGTGCTGAGAGAGAATGCGTTGTGTCGAGTCTATTTCAAGTAAATAAAGCTTAATTGTACAAATTTTTATATCCTACCTTTTATTTGATTCACTATCTGTGGCCCTACCGCGTATGTGTCGTCGACATCGTTGACTCGTCGAATACGGGCGTAACTTTTCTCACGCGAGCGCTGATGCTATAGTACACATAGTAAAGTAAGTATTAACTGACTATTGAAAAGGAATGTTAGGACAATAACGTTGCGCTATAAGTTGCGCTATACGAAAACACCATCGTCTGTCAAAATGAAGTCGACAACGATGCCGACGGCACTGTGATAAGGTGAAGCTCAGTGAGGTCTTTACTTCCACTAAGTACTGCACTAAGCCGATTTGATTACTCTTTGGTCTACTTAAACTTGAACACCTATCAGATTTATGCAAACATTTTATTTGAAAGTTAAAAATCGTGCCAAATAATTGAAATGAGATAATTAAAAGACTTATTCTGTAATATTTGGGCTATTTATTTGAACTTCCAACACAGCATGGTCGCATGTTAGCGGAAAGGTCACAAACCATTCAATTGTGCAATATTGTAATTTATGTTTTAAGTACTTACATACATTGTTTATTTGATATTTTATTGTATAATTATAATTTCTGTAATTCCAACTCACTTGCGACCAAGTTAGTGTATAAAATCGACTATTATTTAAGTGGTGTTATGTGACTTGATTCTATGAATTATTATTCAAGTTTACATTTTAAGTTTCCTATAAGACAATTATTTATATGGGTCTGTTATTGGTCTAGATAGTAACTATTTGCCAGTAACCGTTAGTAATGTGTGCATAACATTAAGGGTGGTGCACACTAGAAATGCTCATTTTGTTGCAAACTTGGGTTGAATTAAAAACATAAATGTGAACGTACCTTTACACATTGACAATGTGAATCATCAGTTAGGGCCTATGCACACCGCACCGTCGACGCGCGTTTGTAGCGGCACAAAAGCTCCGTCGACGCGCATTTGTAGCGGCATAAACGCGCCGTCGACGCGCGTCGGACTGCTATGTATGATAATAGCACAGAAAAAGCACGTGTCGGCGCGTTAACAAAAAAAAAAACGTAGTGTGTATGGGCCCTTAGATTGCGCGCTAGATAAGTCTGCGCCCGACCGGTGTCGCTGGGGTCACAAATTTGTCCATTTCAGTACTACTCAGACCCCGACCGGACACCGGTGTCCTCTCCGAATTTCAGCCGAAACCCATAATTTTCTAATAGTTAGAGTTTAGTCTTAATACAGTTTACAGATTGAAAAAATATGTTATGTACGGTAACTTATAAAATTTTATAGAAAAGTAGTATTTTAGGCAAATGGTTTTTTGGCATGTCATTGGTATGGCCCAAATCGCCCGGGGTCTGAGAGGTTAACGGCAAAAAATCGTCCGATACGAGGGAAATATGAAACAAAACGAGAATTAAATATTATAACACTATTATAACATTATGGTTAAAAACTTTCGTATTTACGTTTTAGTTCCGATTTCTGCCACGCGCAGACTTCGCTGGCGCGCACTTCAACATATTAACTTACAATTTGCATTTAACACACATTACTTCTGATTATCATGACATAAGCTACATTCTAATTCACAAACTTTTTAAATACATTATTATCACTGGAATTCCAAGAAAATGTCCAAAGTTCCCAAGGCGTAGATCAAACATTTTACAAGAGTGAAGGTATATCAATTTCTTATAATAGAGGTGAAAACAGTTTAGAGATTTGTATGTAGAATACAAAACGATCGGACGATAATGAAGCTTTTCTACGTTGCGTTAAGGTCTGTTTTTGCGTACACGTGGCGTTATTATAACTACGTTTTTATTCTAACGTCTGGCAAGGATCGTAAAGCGTAGTAAATTATATACAAGAGCGATGGAACAGAACCTTATAACTACATTTCTAATTCTGAAATGTCTAGAGAAAACGTGCGCATACGCACCTAACTGATGATGAATTTTTAACTATTTTATTTATTCTATTTTACTTTCAGCGTGTATTTTACTTTAACTCCAAAATACGTGAAAAACTCCATTACCACCCGATTTTATAAAAGACTACAAATACTTATTTTCAAATATTCTTTCAACACTCTACTTTATTTATTATCTTTATAAAGACATGATAAAAGTCCGATTATTACTTACAACCTACGGAGAGCCATCCCTACATACAGTCGGATGAATTCCCGGTTGACCTGTAGCTTTATATCACAACACAACTCATAGAATATTAAAAGGTATTTCATTTGAATACCTATACCTAATTATTTCTTTAACCGAGAAAACGTTTCCCAAAAAAAAAACTACTAACAACCGGGAAGTTCCCCGAATGTACCATCACAATATTCTGGTATTCAAACATCAATACTTTCGCGATGTCACATCGAAGACTGTTCACTGCAATATTTATTTTAAAGGTCGTCTCTTATGTGTCATCTTTTGGAAAGGAACACCAGCTAAGATTCTATTTTAATGGACTAAGATTTAAAATATTGAAGTATACAGATTGATTTTAACAGATATGACTTCGCAATCACATGAATATTAGCTACTTAACATTAACTCATTTCAAGATCACTAACAAGATAGTGTCAAAGGTAAATATTGTAAAAAAATCTACCAAGTATTTAAAAATTTAAATTGCAAATAATATGGCAACACCATAGGACGCCATTTTATGTCGTCACGTAACAAGCTCATTTTGACAAGTGAACGTTTCATAGAATATTAAGAGAATAACTATTTTACAATCGAATACTTCCATAATCACAAGCACCATATTAGACCATTCCATAAATACGTACAGTCCGCGAGGTCTAAGCTGAGCTTTGCATTTGTGTGAGTGCACATAGATGTACTAGTAGCAACACCTGTTGCTTTTTGTTTTTTTACACGATACCTACAAACTATCTATGTGCACACACAAATGCAAAGCTCAGCTTAGACCTCGCTGACTATATTAGTAGTGTGAATTAATTTTTTTTATGCGACTATCTTGAGCGGCTTAAGTTAAGTGCAGAAGGTTTACTTCAGAGGATCAGCTAGGCGATTGCGTAAAGTCAATCGTATTCATTCGACAGTTCATAATTGTATCATATATGTCACTAGCGGCCGCCCGCGGTTTCACCCGCGTGGTACCCGTTCCTGTGGGAACATCGGGATGAAAAGTAGCCTATGTGTTAGTCCACTACTTGAAGTACTTGCACACCAAATTTCATCCAAATCCATTCAGTAGTTTTCACGTGAAGGAGGAACAAACAAACAAAAAAACTCACATACTTTCACATTTATAAAATTAGTATGATTCCATACAAATGGCAGCCGATTGAATACGATATGAACTGTCAAATGAATACGATTACGTTACGAAATCGCACCCCAGTCCTGCTAAAGTTTAGGCATAATCGTATCTCAATCGTGATTCAATTGTAGTACTTCCTACTAATCCTAATTCCTAGTAATATTATAAATGCGAAAGTTTGTGAGGAAGTTTAGATCTTTGGATGTTTGTATGTTTGTTACTCTTTCACGCAAAAACTACTACACCGATTTGGATGAAATTTGGCATACATATAGGAGATAGCCTGGATTAAAACAAAGGTAACTTTTTATCTCGATATTACCACGGGAACGGGAACCACACGGGTAAACGGGGGCGGCCGCTAGTTTTTTTTAAATTTATATTTTAGTAACAAGTTCTGCGTAAAGAAGCAATACATTTGAACAACGATTATGATTAAAGGTTAGCAGAATACTAATAGTTTAGAGCAACGGGACTCAAATGCGACATTTATTATGAAGTACATAATGTACTTACAGCTAAAAAGACATCAGTTTATTTATTTTAGAAGCAAGTATACTTTTTAATGGTTCATATTCTCTTATTTTTTTCTACTATGACATTTAATCGATTACACTTCAAAAGCAATTCTAGAATGCTCCTAATACGCAACACAAAACTATCAAACCGATACAAAAAGTATTTGGAAACTTCTTAAAAGTATACGCCTCTGGCCGCACTGAGAGCAAAGAGAACTAACTGAAAGAAAACTTAGCTGCCTTTTGCCAGTCTTTGCACTCGGCCGATTTGACGCGTTCACGACGCTTTGATCGCTACACGGCGGCCCATCAATCTCTCACTGGTAAAACAGTTGCGAGCGCGTGGAGGCGTACGTGCAGCGACGCGTATCTATATATATATAGCACGCGCGATATAGGTCTGTGGGCCGAAATGACTCGCACTCATTTGGGCCCACAGACCTATGTCGAGATAGATGGTATAAGTGTACCTAGCTTGCGTGCCAAAAGTTTTATACGACCTAAGTCAGTCCGTTTGAGACCATAGTCATGGTTACTCACGCGTCGTTCAGAAACGAAAATGTTTTTTTTTTTTATTAACGACGGCGAGACTCTTAGCCTTCATCATATCTGATGTTAAGTATTGTTAAGGCTGAAGATGCGACGCGAGCCTCTCCCGGAATCCCCAATCACTGAGGAACTGGCTATCTTATCTCTAACTGCCGGAACACAACAATGCTGAAAACATTATTGTTATGGCGTCAGACTTAGATAAATAGGTGGTAGCTAGCCAGGCGGACTTCCACCAACCAATTGGGCAGTGCTTTCTCGCAAGAGCTCGTCAATAACATTTATTTACCTCGCATGAATGATGTAAAGTAGAATGCTTATCTCGGTTGTAAGTAGCTATTACAACCTCGAACTATATTCGTCTAAATATCTCGGGTGCACTCGTTCCTTTAGCGCCCTTTGCGAGCTGCGCTCGCACAGGCGCCAAATTGGATCTTGTTCTGTAATAGCTCCCTTGTGTAACAAACTACTATTACAAATCACCAAATCTCGCTCGTGACGTCATCGTAGGTACGAAAACTTCGACACGCTAGGTTCTCATACAGTTTGAAGCGCTCTTTTCGTCTATCTCGATATAGGTCTGTGGTGCAAACTGTTTAGAGCGTGCTTTTGCTTGCAAACTACCGTCTCTAGCCCTAGCATAACTGACTTTTATCGACACTCGTAGCTCGTTAACGTGTCACTGTCCCTCTCACATCTGTAGGCTTAGCATGAGAGGCTTTTATCGACTCGATAACTCGATAACGTGTTACTGTCCCGCTCAGATCGTAGCGGAGTAAGCAAGATATTGATGCGCTATATCATATCGCGTGATATAAAGATGTTCATGCTACGGGGGCTGAGCGGGTAAGTAAGACAGCATAGCGTGTTATAGCGGTCTTCATGCTACTGCCTGACTTACACAATATGATATGATCAGCTATTTCTTGACACATGCCAGGAGTTAAGTGTCAATGAATCGCTACATCATTTATTATGTTGCGGCGATAATACTAGATAGAGCTTAGTAGGTCAAGGTGTAAACCTAAATATAAAACAGTAAAGCGAACTTATTTTCGTTTCGCTAGCTCCAAACATGCGCTTTAGAAATTACATATTAAAAAACCATGTTTAATTTAATATCCTCCTCTCGCATAAAAATTACATAATATCATTTAGAAATAACTGAGGTTGGCCAGCGTTCTTATCGACTTTTCTTTTCTCTCACTGAACAGAAAAATTCCAAATACACAATAATGTTGAAGGAATATAATTGTAACAATTGGGTTGTTATTTTTTAACATGACGCCATTGTTCGTGTCAAGAATAATATCAAACTTGAACGCATCTTATTACGTAGGCAATAAGATCGATTTTCATCGAGCAAGTGACAAAAGTGATGTTCTATCAACTGTACAAATTATGAAATAAAAGTAATCAGATAATATGATTTTGGTTCAGAAAAAATTACACACAACTTATTAAGGTTACTTAGGGCCTGTTTCACAATCTTAAAGTACCTAATTTCTGAGTAGCTTTGACAGTTTGTGATATGAAAAATATGTCAAATCCTATGTCAAGTGAGCTACTCACAGAACTTGCTTTTATTGAACTTGATTGAGAAACAGGCCCTCAAACTTATATTGGACTAAAGTTTTTACAGTTGCGATCTAAAAAAAAGTGAAATACTTAAATTCCCATTTTAAAGGACATTAATGATACAAGTTCATGGATGATTGATATGTACTATAAAACAAGGGCAATCCTCCTTTATAACATCTGGTGTATTATTACATTTACATATGACATTTTATGTTTTGGAAATAATTATAGTGTCATGTGCGAGTATAAATATCACGTGGTAATAAATTTCCTCTTCCCACACTGGTTAGATAAGTGCCTTAAGTGTACTGACTTATTTACATCCAAACCATAAAAAAGGAATATTTTAAAACATTAAATTCATAATAATAGCGATTGTAAATTATTGAAATACAAATGTCTATTTACTGGAGCTTGTTTAAACCATTAAATGAACTGCAAAGTTCAATTTAACTTAATCACAGTTCATTTGACTTTAATTTTAAACAAACGCAAACATATCCATTAAAAATATTTACAAAAAAATATATCATAAGAATTTAAAAAGTAAATGCGATTATTTCGAAATTACATACCTAAAGTTTCCAACCAATCACAATTCGTTAATAATATTGTACTTTATTGTGAATAAAAAAATATAGAGCTCCTTAAAACGATTCACTAGTACGAAACCGATCTCATAAATGACAATGTGAGTAAATAACGTTTCGAAGGATAAAAATCTTATTTTTCTTATGCATAATGACAAACCTTCTGTAGAGTAAATAATCAGTATTGTATTAAATTTCAAATAGGGAAATGAAATATTACATTTAGGGCTGATTTTTCAATCCTCGTATAAAGGCCTGTTCACAATCTAAAAGTAAGTTCTGATCTGAGTAGATTACTTGACAGATGACTTGACGTTGTGATATGAAAAATATGTCAAATCCACTGTCAAGGAAACTACTCAGGACTTACTTTAAACAGGCCCTAAAAGTTATCAATTTAATTCATAACCGACTAAAATAAATGACAAACATATATATTTCTACACATAAATACTTATAAATGTATAATTATATGTATTTATATCCGTTACCCTAGTATCCCATAACACAAGCCTTACAGTGCTTACTTTGGGGCTAGGTTAATTGGTGTGAGTGTAAGAAATATTTATATTTATTTATTTAACACAAATTAGAAGAAACATAAATGATGAATCACAATAATGGCCGGTTTCACCACCGACTAATAAGTGCAGGACAGGATAGTTTACTTGGAAGATAATTTGATATATTTTTCATATTACAACTAATCTGTCATATAAATTATCCAGAATTTTTCTGACGGTAGTGAAACCGGCGGCCCAACGGTCCGTATAATACAATATCGGAGGAATAATGTTTATCGAGCATTGAAAAAGTCCGCCCTTTTTCGAATATTTTTTAATGACAGCCGATCGCGATTTACATTGCCTAAGCGCAAACTAACAATTTAAGCGATGACTCAAAATACTTATCAGACAACTTTTACTAACTTTTTTGGCCTTTTGAATGACGTCACTAAATTTACGTGTGTCATTCTTCATTTGTTTCTAATTTTCGACTGACTTCAGAATTATATTTTTTGCTAAGCAATATCATTTGAACATTATACACAAAGTCTGCACAAAAGGCAGTCAAACAAAACGCCATTCTGTTTAGAAACATCCTAATGTAGACAACGTTGTTTTTAAAGATGACGTTAACTTGAGATGTTTCGCTACTTTAAGAAAGTATCAACGCTAATTGTACACTAAACTGTTTAATTTTTCAGCAATTATGTTGCAAATTATTCTCTATTACACGAATATGTGATATTGATATTACTTTACCCAACTACGTCTCTAGTCAACGTTCTAAAAGGGTCTCTAAAAATCTGTCGTTAAGGAATGCTTTGAAACCCCATTTCAAGATGTTTAATTGTAAATATAAGTGCCAGTCCAGCTAGCCAAAATCAAACATCGAGCTAACTCCCGAGCTATAACTAAGTCAGATCCGATTATTATGAAAGGATACAAAAACATGCAACGATAACCATTGTCACTATACACATAAGATTCATAATTCAATATAATATATCATCTCACGACTACAAGGTAATAAATATGGCAAACGGAACGTACTATGACAGGTTGTTCTAAAACGTGCTTATTTGAAATTCAAAACAGTCATGTATATTTAAACTTTTAAGCTACAACCAGTATTACATTGCAACTACCGTTGCATTAAATGTCAGGATTCAAATAAAACCATGCTACACACGACATTCATCACAAAAAAATTCACTATTACCACTTTAACTTACAAATAAAATCATTATCTCAAAAAAATAAATTACTAAAATAGAACAATAATAAAAAAAAATACTGCCAACATCCATCCTAACTAAAAACGACAAATATCAATCATTCAATGTTGCCATCATAAATGTAAAACGGTCCTTTCCGTCGGCCACACTGGCATCTGTCACTGAATACGCATACGCACCGCGCGTCACTCGATACCCGAGTCACTGTTCCGGTATCGGGCGTACTTACTGCTCCTTCCTGTCGGTCTCGTGTCATACGAAGTCCATGGCGTCGTGAGTCTTCGCCGAGAACTTTCCGTACGACCGCCGCTTGAGAGTGCGCTCGATCAGCTTCTTTACTTCGCTCACTATGAATACACTGGATGTGAGGCAGACTAGGAATATGAGATCTGTGAAATAATTAAAAAAAATACTTTTAAGTCGAATCGAGGAGTTTCCCGGGGGCTAATAACCGCCTCTGTGGTCTAGTGGAAACAACCACCGGTATCAGACCCAGGGGTCCCGGGTTCGATTCCCAGCGGGGGTACAATTTGTATTCGGTTTGGTTGGTGGTAGGACTTGTTGTGAGTCCGCCTGGCTAGCTACCACCATCTTATCTAAGTCTGACGCCATAATAACAATGTTTTCAGCATTGTTGTGTTCCGGCAGATAGAGATAAGTTAGCCAGATCCTCAGTGGTTGAGGATTCCGGGAGAGGCTCGCTTCCATCTTCAGCCTTATCAATACTTAACATCAGGTATGATGAAGGCTTAGAGTCTCCCCGTGTCGTTTATAAAAAAAAAAAAATGTCTAATTTTAAAATCTATCGCAATCCCTTTCAATTCGTCATTTGAAAGATATTTAAATACTTCAGCCCGACACTATTTGACATTTGAAAGCGTTTTGAAAGGTATTGAATGAACGAAATTGAACTGTCTAAGCAAAGTGACACACGAATATATCTTTCAAATGTATGGAGAAGTGTCAAATGAAGTGTCATTTTAAACATCATTCGTTCCGAAAGGGATTGCGACTATAAGTTACACAATTCCATAAATAATTATCACAATCACACAATACTTTTGAAAGGGATTGTGATAATTTTGAAATTAGACAAGGAGGCAGGTCGGCCAGTAGAGTTTTCATCGCGAAACGTGATTTCAAAAAGTGATAACGTTAAGCAATAATGTATTTATTCAAATGAAAAACATATTACTGATATAAAATTATTTTATGTTTACCCAAACTTCAAAATCATTTGTAGTACTCACCATTACGTACAACTTTTTGTATGGAACCATGTGGCCCTACCGCGTAAGTGTCGCCGACTAGTCGAATATGTTGTCGACTCGTCGAATATGTCGTTGACTTGTCGAATATCAAGTCTTTACACACGAGCGCTGATGCTATAACGCTGTATCGGTCACACACAGAGTCGAGTATGAACTGACTATTGAAAACGAATCCTATTGTTAGAACGATGAACTAAAGCTGTACGAAAACGCCGCCGGCTGTCAAAGTGAAGTTGACAGCGATATCGCGATTTCAGGGTTGCTGCCATACAAAAAGTTGTTCGTAATGATGAGTACTAAAATAGTTTTGAGGTTTTGGGTAAACATAACATTGAATTATTTATGATATATTTTTTCTATAAACCTATTACTTTTTAATACTCTACTGGTCGACCGGAAAGTTCCTCGATAGTACAAAGTAAATTTAACGATATGAAAAAACTTTTTATTTCTGAAGAATTCTGTTCATTTATCAGTTTTACAAGTAATTTTCTTCTTACCGTGTGCAGTGAGCGCCTCTGTCTGAAACACGCGCTGCAGTGGGGGGAAGTATACCACCAGCATCTGGCCCACCAGCGACAGGGACACCGCTATCAGAAACATCCTGGCAGAAACAATATGGGTTCACTAATAGTAATAGTAAGTAATTATCGAAAGGCCTAACTTGTAACACAGACTTGTCTTTTTGATCTCGACATAGCAAATTAGTCCCTATTTCTTAATAAATAAAGTATGATAGATAACCAGTATACTCACTTGTTAGAGAAACCCGGAACAAAATTGATACGTTTTGGTCGCGATATTGCAAAATAACCTCTATTTCTAAAGCAATAAACTTCCAGATCTGAACACTTCTGATTAATTTTGGTCATGCTATTGCAAAATAGCCCCTATTTCAAGAGCAATTAATAAAAATAAAAATTTCGACGCTGGTCCGCAAGTCTCGGTAGCTCAGTGATTAGAGCATTGGACCGGATTTCCAAAGGTCGTGGGTTCAAGTCCCATCTGAAAATTCACTTGTGGCCGAGTTGATTTGTTCCAATATTTTTCTATTTAAAATTTATCACAAGCTAAAAAATATACTTACTTGTTAGAAAACAGCCCGACTTGGAATACAGACTTGGTCTGTGAGCGGCAGGAGAGAGCGTTGAACATGTCGAACAGGACGAAACAGGTGAACGTCATCGTCGTGTCTCGAGGGGTGATCTTGTTGTCTGACATCTGGTAAGAAACATAAAATAATATTGAAAATGCAGAAAATTTTAAATATAAGGGGAGTCGGACAATTCGTAGAAAAACATTGTGAGCGAACACTCCGTGAGCCACGACTGTATTGATTTAAAATATAGTCAGAAGACTGAATGCGAATATCTGTCTACAACAGAACTTTTTCAATCACAGTAGTATTATTGTTATCTGTTAAATGGGAAGTAATTAAAAACATTTTAATTTTTTCTATTATTTGAATAAGCTCTGTGATTGGTTCGTTTGTTACCCCCTGTTTCCACTGGCAAAATATTTACATGAAAATATCTTGTAAAATATAGGCGCTGGCTGTCAAATAATGTATGTTTACAAAATGTTTTCTTGTAAATGTTTCGCCAGTGGAAACGGGGGGTTACTGAGACAATTATTGTTTGTGAATACGGAGGGAGTAAGAAATAATTAATGCCACGTGATATAGGCTTTATAATAGTCACTTACCTCCCTGTTGAACACCCACAGGGTGCCGGCGATGATGATGGCGGCTGCCAACAGTACGTTCAGCAGTAGACCTCGAGATATGATGCGGCGCGTGACGTCACGCGGTCTTCTCCGCACTACTTCGTGGTCTACTGGTTCTACTCCGAGAGACTGGGCCGGGGGACCTTTAAAGAGAGTCACAAATTGGATTAGGGCTCAAACTATCAGGAGTTTAAAAAAGTAACGGTGATTTTTCACGTCATAGCCGAAAAAACAAACTAATTTTAAAAAAACAGCAATCAGTCAACTTAGCGCGCTTACTTTTTAGAATACTGCAAATCTGGATAAATACTACCTTGGTGGACCAAAACAATATAACAAATAAGCAATTTTACCGCAATTATGGCAATTTCGAATGTAGGATTATGACTGGCCTATTTGGTTTGTTTTATTATTCGATAAAAAATAGTAGATCTAGGTTGAAATTGTGAATTGTGACTTGAATCAAATCTAAATATTAGGACGAGTTTGATTAGTGGCAAATGTCATCTCACCGAATTAACATAATATTTTTTGGGTTTTTTCATTTGTTATCTAAAAATATAAGAAGGGATATATGACGTGAAGCTTTGTAAATAATGTAATAATGCCTTAACTCACCATCCATGATGATATTAATCCACAGTATCTGCATAGCGTTGAGCGGATTGGGAATGCCCATGAGCGTAGCGAGCGCGATAAGCGATAGCGCAGCGATCGACGTGGACAGTTGGAATCGCACGAAGTTGCGGATGTTGTAGAATATGCACTTGCCTTCTTCTATCGCCGCTCTGTAACAAACCGTTTATTTTTAACCATTTTTTTGGGTGCACAAAAAGCAAATGTGAAGAGAAGAAGTACAAGTTCTCCGATGCAAATGGTAATCGTTGTGATTTAAATTTTAAATGGAAACTCGGATAGCTTTTCATTTATTTTGATTTAGTAGAGTTGGGAAAGTTAATCAGAATTATTAGTATTATCACTTTAACCTCTCAGGCCCCGAGTTATGACATACAATTTGTCATTCCATTGTTCCCTTGGACACCGGTGTCGTGCTAACAAATGAATAATTAAATTGTAAATGAGAGAACAGAAGAGAAGAGACGTAAAGAAAAACTTTTGAGGTGGAATTACAAACAGGATTATACGTCTCCTTCTTGCATACATAGTATACCTATCTCTCTTTAAGGCGGGTTTCGAGAGAAACATGTAGGTATTTATGATTCTATGCAATCTCGTTAAGCTCGCGAGATTTCGTCCGATATTCTACCGAAATAAATCGTGAAAAATTCGAGATCTGTATGCCTTCCCTTGTAGCGTTCCAACGCGTGGAGCGGGACGAGACAATCGCGTCGATACAAGTTTTGGCGCACATACTGGACGAATAGTCTTCGGTGTCCAGCGTATGGCAGAATATACTATTCGTTGGAATGGCAGGATAATTTGACAGATAATTTGTTTCTTAGGTGGCTCTAGTGTAGATGTAAACCTGAGACCTCTCAGACGTTGTTTCTTTGCATTTTCTTGATTGCTACTCAATTTTTGAATTTTGGAAGCGAATGCAATGTGTTTTTATATAAAAATAAATAATAAATCACGTGCGCGAAAGTAAACAACGTTTGACAGGTCTACATCTACAGCAGCGCCCCCAAGCGGGATTAATTTTTCTGCCATCCTGCCATTGCGAGTCTAATCTAAAGCGAATACTAATAAAGTACTCACATAATGGTAGCAAAGTCATCATCCACCAGAATCATATCAGCAGCTTCCTTGCAAACATCAGTGCCATTTTTGCCCATCGCTATACCGATATCCGCTCGTTTTAGAGCCACGCCGTCATTTACACCATCACCTACGAATAAAATTATACCTTGTGACTATGATTTTACAATGTATATTGGTTTGAAACATGAAAATCATAACATTTAGTTACCTGTCATCCCAACTATGTTGCCAAGCCTTTGCAATGATTTCACGATAGATAGCTTGTGTTTCGGCGTTACTCTATAAAATACGGTAACCTGAGGAATAAAGATAAATGTGATATTATTTCTTCTCAAACATGCTAGGAAATTTGAGCACCTTCTTCGAGATAAATCAAAATTGCTGTACTGGCCAAATACATGCAAGCAGCGGCTGGCAAGTTGTATGAAAATCCATATCTGTTGTGGTTTAGCGGCCAAATAAATTACATAGTAAACTCATATCTTAAAAATGGAATGATCTTTTACTCCGAAACATGGCAACCAAGGAGGTAACTTATCAAAAGTTTTATTTAAATTTCGAACTGGCTTGCAAATAGAAAGCCGTTTATTGAAAAAAAAAAGCGGAAATGAACTATTTAAATAAAAAGTTCTGCCTGGGTACTTCTTAGTTTTAATTTCCGCGCAATATTTGAGAAAAGTACTATACAAGCCTTGGCCACAACTAGGCATTGATGGACTTACGTATGTGTACCTTGGCTTCGCCTCAGCCCACATTTGCACGTTCGTCCTTCAATGCCTCTTTTGCTGGCCGCTGCAGTAATGTACTATAGTTGTTAGGAACGTTTTTGCAGGCCTATTCTGGCGTACCAACGAGAGGAGGAGCCAGTGGAGCAGTGGTTCGAGTGCTGACTTGCGATTGTTGAGATTAAGCAACTTTCTTAAGGGCGGTCGGTCGGGATAGTTAACCAAAAATTTACTATGTCGAGCTTCTCATTACTTTGGAAGGCACGTTAAGCCGTTGGACCCGGTTGCTTTTGCAGTCTTTTTGAAACTAAACTTTAACAAAAATTAGGCCTTGGGCTACAAGTTAGGTTAACATATAACTTAATTAGATGCATGCAAGAGTAGCATTGACTCAAGAGTTAAATGTGATAAGCCAGCTTGGCGCAAATGGGTCCTAGATGATTATCAAAATTTGGCAAGCAAAGTCTTACTGTGTCGATAATCCTATCGAGTTCATCTTCTGACATGGTGTCTAACTGGTCACCACTGAGAGATTGTGAGTGAAGTACGTCCAGACCGACCATTTGCGCTGCAAAAGTAGAACAATATTAGTTTATAGTTTATCATTAATTGTTTATATTATGTCCATCCATCCATCATCAGCCTGTGGACGTCCACTGCTGGGCATAGGCCTCTCCTAGCTCACGCCTACTGTTGCGTTCATAGAAGGTTGTTAGCCTACTGCTACCACGCCGACCAGACGGATGGTAGAGGGTTTGTTTCAAGTTTTCCTTCTCTCGCACAGGTGTTCAATGCGTCGAGCCTCTTAGTCGACTCTTACGACATATAGTTTATCAGTCACTATCTGGCGTCGATATATATCACTCACCAACGCAGAAAGCGGTAAGTTTAGCTACCCCAGTAAGCGTCGTCACGTGGACCGCGGCATTCCGCAATGTCGTAACCGCGTCGCGTGCGGTGGACCACTTAATTTTAGGTATAGTAGATGGCAGTATAGTCTTCTTTTCTTAATATTATTGTCACAAAACATATAACGCAAAGACCGCGCCGGATTTTGTCCTAAATATTATTGTCACAAAAAAAATTACATATGTAAGAATTACATACAGAGAGCAGTAGGTTTAGCGTCCCCAGTGAGAATCTTCACATAGACCGCGACTCTCCGCAACGTTGTGACCGCGTCGCGCACGGTGAGCCACAGTACTAACAATCACTATTACTTCCACGTATAACAGTAGGTTTAGCGTGGGGACGCGCCGCCGTTCATGTAAATATGCTTGCTGGGGAGCAAGCATATTTACATGAACGGCGGCGCGAATCGTCGCGCGCGTTTTCTACTTAATTGTTGGTATGTTAGACATCAGTATTGTTTTATTTTCTTAATGAGATTGTCACAAAACGCAAAATGGCGTAAGGTTGTCAACTCGTGGCGTTCGGTGGACCGCGGTGGATTTTGGTCCTAAATTTTATTGGCATAAAAAAAATACACACAGTTTTATAGAAAAAATTGACTCACCAATGCAGAGAGCAGTGGGTTTAGCGTCCCCAGTGACCATCTTGACATGGACAGCAGCTCTCCGCAACGTTGTGACCGCGTCGCGCACGGTGGGCCGCGGCGGGTCACAAACGCCACAAGCGCCTGTGTACGTCAGAGATTCCATGCTTTCGCCGCGACACATCGCTATTATGCGGAGACCTAGAACAAAGATTAAAAGGGAAAATAATACTTTGATACTGGCACAGAATATTCATACTAGTGGTTCTGTGAAAACAGTAGACCTCGCTTGCAAGCTTAGGGCGGATATGCTATATTTTAATGCAAATTTTACAAGAGTAACTAGAGAGTACAAGAAAAACAAGAGTAACGAAGAAAGTACAATTTTAAATCTTTTTTTTTTTTATAATAATAACTGGGCAGGCATTTGACCACCATCGTGCTGAACAAACAGGATGTGATCTAAGGTCTCAACTTGTCCTCAAGGCGAGAGTGAATAGGCATTTCCTGAGAGGGAATTTCCTGAGGGGATTTCCGGCCAAGGTTGTAGGAATCGGGAAACACATGAGCAGGCAGCGCATTCCATTACTTAGCGGTTCGCATAAGAAATGTGTCAGCAAAGCGCTTGGTACGGATTGCTGGAATGTCAACGACGTACGGGTGGTAAGCTTACCTGCGTCTGGTACCCCGATGGTAGAAAGGGGCTGGAGGAACAAGGTCGTGCAGTTCTCTCGCACACTCTTCAAAGTTTATCCTATAAAATACCAATAGACATGCAACTTTGCAGCAGTGACTGAGGCTCTGAAGTTCCGCCGTGGCCAATGCTGATTCCAATGAGTTTCCTGGGACGGTTTTCAATCGATTCCAGAAGCTCTAGCTGATACTTAGCAGAACCATCCCATAGGTGACAGCAATACTTTGTATAAAAGGAGCAGCTGATTCGGAGAGAAGTATCGCCTAGCCTTGGAAAGGACGCCCAGTTTCTTTACAGTACACTTTGCAACGGAGTCAATGTACTCGCCAAAATTCAATTTTGAAGACAGGTTCAGGCCAAGAAGTTGCAGATTTTCTGTTATCGGTATGGATATACCCTGGAAAGTCGGAGTCAGTTGGAGGGGGCTCGGTTTGCAGTGAATAAACAAGCCTGTGTTTTAGTGTCATTGAAACTGATAAGATTGGCGTTGCCCCAATCTGAGACGGCCTCAAGTGCCAGATTCGTATGCTCGACAAGAGACTCTCGACAAGACTGGATTTCATCAGCCTTTACAGTTGATAGATATCTGCTGGTCAAAGTGGTATCAGACACGAGCAGCACCCGACCGCCTAACGGTATAGCTTGTACTATCATCGCTATAGCTATCGATTTTTCAAACCCCTTACAAGGGCTCTCGCTGACGCTATCACTTTCATACTAAAAAAGCAATAGTGAATCCAATAGGTGAATAGAAATAGGCAGGAATTAGTTTAAAACCCTATTGTTTAAGGGTTTTATGAGAGTTTGAAGTTTAATAGCGATAGCGATAGGCCAAGCTATACCGTTAGGCGGTCGGGCCGCAGGTCGTTAATGTGCGAAAGGAACAGTGTCGCAGACAAGACAGATCCTTGGGGACACCAGCATCAATTTCTCTTAGGTCGGATGATTGACCATCCACTACAACTCGGACGGAGCGATTGCGAAGGAAGTCAGCAATCCAGTGCAAAGGCCACCAGAGATACCGTATGATAAGCTATGATAAACTTAGCAATTAGGCTGTCATGCCAGACCCTGTCAAAGGCTTTGGAGATGTCGAGCGATACGGCAAGGGCTTCGTCGTGTTTCTCGATCGCTATGGGTAGCATACACGAGAAGATCTCCAGTCGAACGACCTCGACGAAAACCAAACTGGAGATCACTGAGGAGGTCTTCAAGGTATACCAAAAGACGGGTGTTAAGTACACGTTCCAGTCTACAGAGTATGGACGTGACTGAAATTGGCCTGTAGTTGGAAGGGTCGGCACGGCTGCCCTTTTCAGGCACAAGCTGCACATCTGCTAGCGATTGATATATTGAAGTAAAAGTTATCCATCCACGACAGTAAACAAAGTAACAACTATGTACCACCGATATCGGACCCAGAGGCCCCGGGTTCGATTTTCAATGAGATTACATAGTGTATTCGGTTCGGTTGGTAGTGGGTCTTGTCGTAAAGCTAGTAGCTACCACAATCTTATCTAAGTCTGACGCCAAAACAACAACGTTTTCAACATTGCTGTGTTCCGGCAGTTAGAATTAAGATAGCCAGTCCCTGATTGATTGAGGATTCAGGGAAATGCTCGCTTCCATCTTAAGCCTTATCGATACTTAACATCAGGTATGGTGAAGGCCAAGTCTCAAGAGGTTCTCATAAAAAATAAAAAAATGTTTCTTACCCATCCTCCCAATATTGTTAGCCTCGTTCAAGAAATCTGTTTGCTTTTCTTTAGTCATAGGCGCGTAGTTTCCAGCACTATCTATATACCGCGTGCAAAGAGGCAGAACTTTCTCTATGGCTCCTTTCACGAATACTTCCTCTTTAGGCTTGCCGTCCACGAACTTTGGCGCGCATTTCACCACCATCATTTTGGTCTCTGAACTGTGGAAAATTGTACTTTATGTAATTTTATTTTTCAAAGATACAGCAATTAAATGTAACTATTTCATTTATAGTATTTGCTTCCATTCGGCTCGAAGGACTAATACGTGAAAATCAACAAAGAGACAAAGCTTTTCTTTTTCATAGTTATGAGTTATAAAATTTGTGTGTTACCACCACCATATTACTAGGTAAGATGCAATTTCCAAGGCCCTGAAGGCCCATTTCCGCACTGCGACATCTCAAAATCTACATTTTTCCTTCCATCCTCCCTACATATTTCTTTATTAGAAATGGAAGTATAATCTCTACTACTGCCAAATTATTATTAATTTTTTATTTTGCATTTTACAATGCTATTTTTATGTGATAAATATTAAACAAGAAAATATACTAGAAAAAAGCAACTTTTTTCTGGTATATTTTCTTGTTTAATATTTATTACTGTCAAAATGTTTTAGTCTCAACGATCTATCACGATTCAGTATGTCGCAGCGCGAGAATTGTCCGCCTGAACATAATCTCATACAATGATGTGTGCTGCTGTCATGTTATACTTATCACAAGTTACGAGCAAATGAATATATGCCTTAACACAAAGACATAAGGTCCAATTTCCAACCTACCCTGAACTTAATCTCATGCAATTTTGTGTAATGCTCCCTATTTTCTGTCTCGTATTTCAAGGCGAACGCGACGAGCGCTCCCTCTGTCGGGTGCCCGTACAACGACTCGTCGCAAATAAACGCGTGATGGTCGCAAGTTTTAAGCAATTGAATTTGGTCCTTACCAACAACAAAATAAGATGAAATTTCCAACATTTTGCTGTCTTAATATATTTGCCGCAAGTTATTAACAACAGAATTTGTGTTAGCAGTGACACAATCGTGAAATTTGCAACACACATACCTGAACGTTATCTCATAGAGTCTGGTACTAGTAGGTACTGTCTTTTAACGGTCACGCCATAATTATTTCAAGTTTTAATCAAGCTTTAATGTATATAAATGCGTTTTTACTAACACACTCAAAATTAGTAGCAATAGAATTTGTGCCTTAGTAGTAACAAATACAGTTCAATTTCCACCTACCTGAACGGAATCTCATGCAATCTCGTGTACTGCTCCCTAATGTCAGTCATCCCGTATTTCAGCGCACACGCGACGAGTGCGCCTTCAGTCGGTTGTCCGTACAACGTCTCGTCACGAATGAACGCGTTGTTGCAGAGAATGCCCACCTGGGAATCAACATTAAAATACAGTATGTCAATAGCCCTATAGTCCATTTTTATTCAGTAGTGTTTTTTTTTTAAATTTTTTATTCAAGACGGGGAGACTCTTAGCTTTCATCATACCTGATGTTAAGTATTGATAAGGCTGAAGATGAAAGCGAGCTTCTCCCGGAATCCTCAACCACTGAGGAACTGGTTATCTTATCTCCAACTGCCGGAACACAACAATGCTGAAAACATTCTTGTTATAGCGTCAGACTTAGATAAGATGGTGGTAGGTAGCCAGGCGGACTCACAACAAGTCCTACCACCAACCAAGCCGAATACAATACGTACCCCCCGCTGGGAATCGAACCCGGGACCCCTGAGTCTGATACCGGTGGTTGTTACCACTAGACCACAGAGGCGGTTAACACACAGAGGTATTTGACAGGTTGTCAATGTTACTTTGTAAAAATAATGCTGCTTCAAAATGTAGCTATAATGAGAATATTAAATTTGTGTACGTGAATTGAATCAATACTTACTGAACTGGAACTGGATCTGCGCAAATCATTACGAAAAACAGTTTAGCTGGATTATTTTTACAGTGACATTGGCACCTGTCAAATTACTGTAGGTACTGAATTAAAAATAGCCTGGGCGGCTCTGATCGACAATCGTAGCTCGATAACTATTCACTGTCCCTCTCACATGTTAGCGGGGTAAGCAAGACAGCATCATGCGTCATACCATATCACATCGCGTGTTATAGCGTGGTGTATTTACACTTTGACGTTGCAGCAGTCTATGTCGGTCGTAATACCGACATAACCGCCTCTGTGGTCTAGTGTACAACCACCGGTATCAGACCCAGGGATCCCGGGTTCGATTCCCAGAGGGGGTATCGTATTCGGTTTTGGTGGTAGGATTTGTTTTAAGTCCGCCTGGCTAGCTACAACCATCTAATCTAAGTCTGACGCCATAATAACAATGTTTTCAGCATTGTTGTGTTCCGGCAGTTAGAGATAAGATAGCCAGTTCCTCAGTGATTGAAGATTCCGGGAGAGGCTCGCTTCCGTCTTGAGCTTTATCAATACTTAACATCAGGTATGATGAAGGCTAAGAGTCTCCCCGTCGTCGTCGTTTATAAAAAATAAAAAAATAAGTAAAAGCGGGCGGCGTTTTTCGTAGAGCAAATGTAAGGCTGCCGGCGACGTGCTGTTAAACGAACTAGAAAAATGAACAAGAAAATTTTCTTTTTAATATTTATCAAAAGTTATTGTACTAAAATGTTGACCTTAACTTTAACACCCTACCTCCAGCATACTGTGCACACCCATCCTGGCCACATCCAGGTCTCTGCCCTTGTATGCTCGAAGCTGTACGTCCCCTCGAGTGTTGTACCCGATTCCCGTCACCTCGGCGATATGCCCGCCCGACGTCGATATTGTTGTCACTGTCATCTCGTTCCTGGTTAGAGTACCTGTAGAAGTTTATGAAAAAGGGATTGTTTTTATTTTATTTAGTTTGTTACAAACGGTTCACAATTCCTATTTTTATATGTAACCTTTATAGTTAATTATTACATTATGATATGAAGAGCAAAAAAAGGTGTGCATGAATCGTCTCGAAGGACCATTTTTGTTTTTTTAACAACTTTTTCTAGATTAACTACAACAGTGTGGTGTAGTGTAAATGTGTGACTGCGAAATAACTTATTTCGACATAGCAAAAAATATGAAACGGTCGTCTTATTAAAGACTAGAGGCCGGGCGCGGTTTCACCCGCGTGGTTCCCGTTCCCGTGGGAATATTGGGATCATTTATAGCCTATGTTACTACTTGGGGTCTAAGGATTCTCTATACCAAATTTCGTCAAAATCGGTCCAGTAGTTTTTGAGTTTATTCGTTACATACAAAAATATAAATCTTTCCTCTTTATAATATTAGTATAGATAATTATCAAATAAATTATAAGGAGCTAAAATTAATTAGCTGCTATTTGAAGCATGTTAAGGCCGCGTTCCAACTGTTCGTTTCATTATTTTTATAATAAAGCATATGAAAATTGCCATCTCCGCCTCTTACGAGTATAATGATGCGACGGGAGCTATATTTTCTTATGCCCGTAAAATATGATAACTCTGGATTTAAAGTTTCTAAAACTATTTAGTTTGAATGACAAGTCTGTTTGCACAGCCCCTAGTGTTTTTTTTCCAAAGGACATTAATCTGGCTCGATAAAAGTCGTGTTAATATTAAATTCTGCGTTAAACTAGATGATGACGTCCAGTGCCCTTAGTACGAGTTTGGCAAACTATGATCGTTTTCGAAAACTATCGCTTTGTCTCTTTCATATGCATAGACTGCTTTACCGACATGAGTAGAGCATCCGATAGTTGTCGAACGTTGACAGTAAATGTAAACTCGTACTAAGAGTACAGCTCGTAAAGGTAAGGTTTCCCTAAAAAAAATCCTCAAAAAGTGCAGGCTGTTTTTTTATGGCCTTTGACAGGTTTCAGACACAATTGACAATGAAATTTTAAGGAACTATTATTAATGTTTGTATTTAAAAAAAATATTGTTCTCTGCACACGCACTTATCAATCAACTTATATGTTGTAACAACAACAAGTACAAAAAATTAAGCTTATTTTCTAATATCTCGCTTTCCAGATTACTGAAAATTTTAATGTATTTTTTAAGTATTACTTTTTAATTTTACATTTGACAATGCTATTTTTATGTGATAAATATTAAACAAGAAAATATACTAGAAAAAAGGAACTTGTCCCATGTCGCCCTGACGGGATTCGAACCCCGGGAGTCCGGTCCAATGCACTAACCAGTTTTCTTGTTTAATATTTATCACATAAAAATAGCATTGTAAAATGCAAAATTAAAAAGTTGTAATTAGATGGCTGTTTCATCTTAATCGATAGTCAAACATTTGTAAAAAAAAATCTATCGAAAATATAACAAAACAACAAAAACCACCAACGATAAGAGCGTAAGAAATATACGTTCAATCAATCGCGTGATGAAAGGGAGACAAATAACTTGTACGACTCTCGGGGGTCAATTCTCGCGTTAAGTCGAATTCGACATTTTTCTATCCTTTTTTCTTCATTAAAATGTAAGTAAAATCTTTACTACTGTCAAAATCCTTTAGTTTCGACGATTTTTGGCAATAAAAAAAATTGGCAAAAAATAATTTCGCTCTTCACTTGGCAACATTAAAAAAAATTAAGTACGCCAGCAGCTGTCACTTTAGTTCATCTAATTAGAAATCAGAGTATAGTTTTGGTTCTACTGACCAGTCTTATCGCTGCATATGACTTTGACGCAGCCCAGCGTCTCAACGGTGGGCAACTTCTTGACGATAGCATTCCTCTTGGCCATGCGCGTTACGCACAGAGCTAGAGTCACATTCATAGCATATAATCTATAGTTTTACTCACCAGTATTATCGCTGCATATGACGTTGACGCAGCCCAGCGTCTCAACGGTGGGCAACTTCTTGAGGATAGCGTTCCTCCTCTTGGTCATGCGCGTCACGCCCAAAGTTAGAGTAGCATTCATAGCATATAATCTATAGTTTTACTCACCAGTCTTATCGCTGCATATGACGTTGACGCAGCCCAGCGTCTCAACGGTGGGCAACTTCTTGAGGATAGCGTTCCTCCTCTTGGTCATGCGCGTCACGCCCAAAGTTAGAGTAGCATTCATAGCATATAATCTATAGTTTTACTCACCAGTCTTATCGCTGCATATGACGTTGACACAGCCTAGCGTTTCAACGGTGGGCAACTTCTTGACGATAGCGTTTCTCTTGGCCATGGGCATCACGCCTAAAGCTAGCGTCGCATTCATAGCATATAATCTATAGTTTTACTGACCAGTCTTATCGCTGCATATGACACTGACGCAGCCCAGTGTCTCGACGGTGAGCAATTTCTTGACTATAGCGATTCTCTTCACCATGGGCATCATGCCCAAAGCTAGCGTCGCATTCATAGCATATAATCTTTAGTTTTACTCACCAGTCTTATCGCTGCATATGACGTTGACACAGCCTAGCGTTTCAACGGTGGGCAACTTCTTGACGATAGCGTTTCTCTTGGCCATTCGCATCACACCTAGCGCTAGCGTCACTGTCACCACGATGGGGAGACCTGTCGAATAAGTTGAAATTGGTTAATTGTGGTGTCCACAGAACTAAGTAGCAGGTTCATGAGTTCTCAAATCGAGATTATCCATTGATTGTATAGGGTTAGTTACGGCTTACGACATTTAATTGCAAACGTACAAAATAACTACTTATTTATTTGTAAATTAAGTAAAATTAGGTTTTACACACCGGAAACACACAGAAAAATACCTTCATTCCTAATGAAGGTATTTTTCTGTGTGTTTCCGGGCACAGAATAAATAAGTAAAATAAGTTGCAATCCGCAAATTAATTTCATTAAATAATGCAGAAGCTGTGCTTAGACAGTTGAGTCGTCGTCGTCTCTGCCACATGACACCCACTGCTGGGTAAAGGCCTCCCCCCAGGCTATCCAAGACGATCGGTCCTGTGCTGCCCGCGTCCATCGGCTTCCCGCGACCTTCACCAGATCGTCGGTCCACCTTGTGGGGGGCCTAAAAACGGAGCGTCTCGTCCGGTACGTCACCTGTGCTGTGCTTACTACAATACCCTGCTTCCGATTCACAACATTTTTGTAGCGACGCACTCAGATCGCTTCATGAGTGAATACGTTAAATATCGAAGAAATGCAGGATCAGCGAAAATAAATAATGTAAACAGACGTGCGTCAAGCCATCTGGGAAGATTTGTATGAAGACATGAATCGCGCTAACGAAGTTTCTCAGCTTGCCGCCAATATATACAATTCCAACATCAAACAGTTGGCCCGCAGTCTCAAAGACAGAAACATAGCTCGAAGAAAGTACCTACTTACGTAGTAAAGAAAGTATCGCATTAGGTTAGAGCCTGTAATGATAGTTGTAAGTTGGAATAAATAAATAAATAAATAAATAAATAAATAAATAAAATACTTCTCTTTTAGCCGAAAATAAAGTGAAAAGTCCTGCCTCAACAATGGACAATATTTCATTTTCTATAAAGCACTAAAATAAAAAAAACCATTTCGAGGTTTTAGTGTCATAAGCTCACAGTTTTTATTTTAGAAGTTTCTGATCGGTAATTTGTGAGATATTTAATAAAAACTAAAATGTAGTCCAAATCGAGAAAGTCAGGCATTTGATCCCGTCATTCCTTTTCATTTCTGTTTAAAATAAAAAAAAAATGGTTGTCTCTGGCTGAGTTGACAATGACAGTCAATTCAAGTAGTGAAAAAGCGATCAAAATCTAAGATATCGATATTCGATATTTTCTAATTTACATAATGCCAATAAAACCTCATGAAAAAACAGTTTGTGATTGTTTTGAGTTTTTTGGAATACATTGTTTTTATGATTATTGCTGAATTACTTTTTATGTTTGCTAGGTAAACCACCACGCGACACCAGGCAGGTGGACCACGGGTCAGAAATTTGTGTGTGTTTAACGAAGTGGTTATTTTTTGTTCCACTAATGACATACCAGACCTTAAATTTCAATATGGTTTGATATACATTTCAATTCTAAATACCCAAAATGTATATATTGGTCATGAACGCGAATTTGTGAGTATATATTTTTTTTTTTATTAAGTTTTTTTTATCTTAACCAAAGTGTTAATCTTTAAAACATGTTTTGGTTCAATAACGAAAATTACAACTTTTATGTAGTAATCGATATTTGAGTTCTGCCACTGTCACATCACTACTAGAAACCATTACGTTAGTTTTTTTTAAATCCGAAATAAGCAACAGCCTTACCAATTTAACTTCCTGAGAACGCACTTACGCTCTTTTAGAATGAGCAAGTTTTGAAATACGGATTTAATACACAAATATAATGCTAATAATAAAATTAAAAAATACGTGTCTCGTATTTTAACATCTAGTTTTATTATGCATAGGAAAATTTGCATTATATATTTTTGAAACGTTGTCCATTATCAATTTAGCCAAAACTTAAACTCTACCTTCTGGAATAGCAGCGACAGCTAAACTGACTCCGATGGTGAACATATCCTGGATAGCCTTTCCTTGCAGCCAGCCCGTCACCATGATGAAGCCGATGATGCAGAAGCTGTACATCGACAGTTGAGCTCCGAGGGTATCCATGGACTTCTGGAGAGGGGTTTTGGGGGCTTCTTCTGCTTGCATCATGCGGAATATGTCGCCGAATTCCGAACGCTCGCCCGTGCTCACTACGATACCCTGTGGGAGAAAAGTCTTTGAGGTCTTGATATGGTCAAAATTTGTGGAAGATTCATAATTAAAACTCTGAAAGTAAATCGTGTTTTTTTTATGAATCCTTTGTGTATAACCAAGTGTGTGGTTATACACCATACAGCTATGTAACATCACGTTATTTAATGACTTCTGTGCGGTCTAAAGTTCTAGACAGCTTTCTTTAGTTCATTTTAACATGACAAGATTTTATAAGACTATCAATATTTGTGTCACTATCACTAATAATTACTTTTAATAACAAAACAAGGTTTGCTATTTCAGGGTTCATCATTTTGAGTGGGCAATATATATTTCTTTTTGCAAATACGGACAAAATTTAAAATACCAATATGTAAAGCAAAATCTAAATTTTTTTTCTCTGACGTCATTGTCTTACCTTAGCATTTCCGCACCTAACTAGGGTCCCCATAAACGCAATGTTATCCTTATTCACTCTTCCCGCGGCTGCTTTATTCGGCAGCACATTTTTCCCAGCCGGCTCCGTCTCGCCAGTAAACGACGACTCGTCAATGGCCAAGTCGGTCGAGTCGTACAGCCGCAAGTCTGCGGGCACCTTATCGCCGACACTTAAGTGGACGATGTCGCCGGGAACTAAGTTGCGTGCTAGGAAATGCTCTAGGCTTCCTTCTCGTAAACTGTAAAAGGGATAAATTAAAATAAATTAATACAAAAAAAACAACAATCTTGATATAATTTCAAGATAATCTTGTGAAACAGATAGCAGAACAAGTAATAACTATCTTATTTAGGTATAACTGTGTTATTATCTTATTTAACAATACTTAAATAAAATAATAAGACCCAGACACAGAACAAATACGTTAGCTCAGCACATGAATTATATTCACGATGATGCAACGATCAAATAAATGTCATATTCAGTTCAGATATTTTTTCGACAATGGTGATCCCACACTCACAGCATAAACTAAACCTCAATAAAAAAAAATTACAAGGCTTTTACAAGTACTTGTGAATGTCAAATAAACTACGCCATCGGTTCACAAACCCCTACAGCGGGAGACTTGTAACGATGTCTTGAGTATATTACCAGTTGCAAGTTGGTGGCACCAGCTTATTTAGTTCTTCTAGCGACTTCTCGGAGCGGTACTCTTGGACGAAGGCAACCGTCACCACGATCATGATGGCAACGGTGATGGAAATGGCGTCGTCGAATTGCCTCATGCACACGCTTACCACAGCTGAGCCTAAAGACAAAACAACATTATATTTTTAACACGAATCATTGGAATTAAGAATGGTGTTTAAAGAATATTACACGCACGCACACACATGGAATCGCACTTCTCCAGAATAAATCCTTTAACTAGTGAAGTACTGCTATCTTATCTCTAAATTTCCGGAACACAACAACGCTGAAAACATTATTGCTATGGCGACTGACTTACATGGATGGTTGGTTTCTGTTTTAACCATAAAACATGTTCTGAGAAACAATAAAAGACTTGTTCTTAGGGAGCGTTATTTCAAAATGTTATCGATTTATAGAAAACGTTAATATCACAAAATTAAATAATGGAATAATAAATAGATATTTCATTTGAATAATAAATTTTATCTAAGTATAACCTTATTACTTTTCGCAAAAACGATTCTCATAAAAACTCGAGTGTAGGTACTACCGGTAAGCCGGGAAGTTCTTCGCCTGTACCTAGATATTGCCAAAAGCAAAAATAAATTACTTATACCAATTTATTATTGAAGTGAAAACTTCTTTAGCGGCGTTGTACACATCAAAGTTTTACATTTTTGGGATGGGTAAAAATTTTGAAAGTCGCGTCAGGACACGTGAACCTGATCGAAAATTCGTAAGACGGAGGAAGAGTAGACCGCGCCGGCGCGGCGTAGGCCTCTTCTACGTAAGTAATAGCCCCTCTCTTTCTACCGAGCCGCGGCGAAAAAGTATGCCTGCTCCTGCATGCGTAGCATGAGCACCTCGACAAAGCTTTCTCGACAGTTTTCTCGCGCGAGCGTATTGTCTGTCCCACTCACACCGTACTGATATGAGCGGGACAGTAATCGCGAGACAAGCGTCGACAGCGAGTCGCGGTGCGCATGCTACGCTGGCTGCTGTTTGTTTAAGTGGTTTTCACTTCTGCCGGCACTCCCGGAGTGCAACCCGTTGTTTTTTTTTACCTATTTTAATGCTGAAAAAACAACAGATTTAATATTTTTGCATGTTGGTAGTTTAAATGCTGAAAATCGTTTATTTATATGTTTTTAAATAATCATTCTTAAGTATCAGGTTCAATTTTAATGTTTGTTCAAGACGTAACGTAATCTACAAGCTGTTCAACCAAAACGGCTAGATATTTTATTCTGCAGTTGTTTTTTCAGGTGAGAAAAGAAAGAGTGTAAATAGTGGATGAAAATTGCACAGGGTTGCCTGCATAATCATAATGGAAACTAATAAAAATTATACTATTTCAATTAGTGGTTCAGGGGCTTATGAATTAATAAGTGGATGTTAAATTTTAAATAAGAAAGATACTAGAAAAACAAACCACTTGCCTTATGTCGCTCAGACGACGTGAGTGACATGAGAGAAGTGTTTTTTTTTCTAATTTTCTTATTTAAAATTTATTACATATAAATAGCATTGTAAATGCAAAATAAAAAAAAAATCCTAAATAGTTTATATAATCTCATATCAAAAGCTCAAATTAAAGTTCCGTACATCCTTCATTCATTTTTTCCGCTCTAGACTGTCGAGTCATATCAGGCGATTGCAAGACAATGAAAATAAAAAATACAAAAAGTTGTAACTAACTATCTAACTGTGCTAACATAACATCAAAAACGTCTATTAATTCCTTATTTTAGCTCATAATGTAGGTACAAATACATAACTATATCATCAGCCATAATCGACGAATACTTAACGATTTTTAATTATTTAAGTCTAAAGTCTTCAATATCGTGTAACTGCCAACCCTGTAACAATTTTACTTTTGAATGATTCGCGAAACTGTATGTTAACACAGGTGAATAAACAAAATAACATTCTGTTTATTCATTTAAAATTTTGCAAGCTTAATGATAACCTCGTACAATTTAGTCTTAAGAACGAAATAAAGAGTTTTATAAGAGGTATCTGGCATTGTGAAGTAAGTAGTAAAGGGGAATTTAAGCTATACTTTGTAATAATAATTTTATCTATGTCGTAGGATGATTTGATAAATAGAATTTTCGCAAAAATCCTAGGGATATTGCGAAAAAATGGATAATTAGACAAAGGTGTTGACATTTCTAACTCTTATGGCAAAATGAGGATTTTTGCAAAAATACCGGTTGCTTTAGTTCATACTAGATTAACACAGAATACAATTTATCTCAAGTAAAACCACGGGCGGACACTAGTAAATTAAATTATGTAATCTTTTATTTTGTATGGTCATCCCCTGACCACACCTCCTGGTGTCAAACGTCAGAAAACAAATATAAGAAATGTGTAATAAAAAGCGCATTTGAATCTGTTAAAGATGGAGGACGGCCTGCTTTCGAAGTTTTGTTGGCAGTATCTTTCTTCGAAAGTTCTCCCAATTTTTGAACTGCCAGTAGAATCATTAGTTTTTTCCTTTGTCAATAATAAATAATTTAAATAGTAAACAAACCAAAATATTAAACTCAATATTTGTTGCCATAGAAAAATTATTAACTTTTAATTAGTAATTATCTAAAGTCAGAAAACGAATAAAAACAAATTTACGAAATGTGTAATAAAAAGCGCATTTGAATCTGTAAAAGATGGAGGACGGCCTGCTTTCGAAGTTTTCTTGGCAGTATCTTTCTTCGAAAGTCCTCCTAATTTGTGAACTGCCAGTTGAATCATTAGTTTTTTCCTTTGTCAATAATAAATAATTTTAATAGTAAACAAATCAAAATATTAAACTCAATATTTGTTGCCATAGTCAAAATTATTAACTTTTAATTAGTAATTATCTAACCGTTTCCGAACGCAATAATAAATCAACTTTGTGAAGGTAGACTTATAAGTAGCTAGTCAACCCGTGACGACGGCAACTGAAAAGGTGCCGAAACGTCGGGAAACCAAAAAACCTCAAATAAACCGAAAAATTCTAGTACCAAATATATATTTCGGGTAAATAAATCGCACTAAATTTCCGCAAATGTTCTTTTATTTTCACTTCAGTGCTTAAAACTTTATAATCGAAAAGGAAATTTAAGTATATTTACAATAAAATCTAGAATCAAACTGGTTTTTAATTAGTACGTGTGAAATCAAAGCGAGGGGTCAGAACGCAGAAAGCGTGGCGTGTGAAAGTCACTTATCTGCAGCAACCGTTTATTATGATATGATCCTCGCGGTTTTAACCGCGTGGTGCCCGTTCCCGTGGGAATATCGGGATAAAATATAACCTATGTCACTTGGAAGAAATGTAGCTTTCTAATGGTCTAAGAATTTTCTAAATCGGTCCAATAGTTCCTGAGATTAGCGCGTTCAAACAGACAAACTCTTCAGCTTTATAATATTAGTATAGATTCACCTAGTTTTTTAAACGTTAATACTTGATGCAGTAACCTTCTCAGCCGAAAGTAAAATAAGTAACAGTGGCGAGAGTCCATTTAAACGCTGAGATATTTATTGACCCCACACAATTTGTGCTTAGTTATATTTTGTTGTGATAAGTGTATTTATTGAAATAAAACAACTTTTACGGATATCAAACGCGCTATATTTCCACGAACTAAGTTGTAATTGTCCGTATTTTTAGGTTTTTTAGGGGTTTTTTGATTTTCCCGACGTTTCGGCACTTTTACAGCTGCCGTGGTCACGGGATGTGGACGGGTCAGTCATCCCATGAAACGCAGGTCGTTCGTATTTCGTGTCTAACAGTTAAAAAAGTAAGGCGCTTTATGAGCACAAAATAAAATTTAATGACTTAGTCGTGATGTTTATCCAATTCTATTACTTTTAGTTTTAAAATCTGAAGAACCGAGCCAGAATCGAAGAACTAAGCTTGAAAATGTATCAAATTTGGCATATGGTTTTAATTAAAAGGGCTGTCTAGGCTAAATCTTTTGAGAGGAATTGAATAATTCTAAACCCCACCTAAGCAATGTTTTAGTCAGACGAACATAAAAAATACAATTTTTCATTAAACAAAACTTTTAATAAAAAAATGGTCCTTCGATGGCCACCATATTTGCCTAAAACTATGCATGTGCATTCGCCAGTTTTAGCAAGAAGTTCTTCTCATTAGATTTTTTGCCATACATGGTTGAAGACCGTAACCTTGCTAGAACCGGTCCGTATCAAGTGCAGGCGACAACGACCTGCGGCAGACCAATTACAAGCGACCACGTGACCTGCGCACACGTAACTATGCATTAATAGATATTATTACTATGGTAATAAGCTTGGTATTTGAAAACACCGCCAATATTGACAACGCCATAATACGCCATAGTACTAGGTGTATAGTGACAAATTTTTTCGACTCGTTCGTTGACTCCAAGCCAATCTTTAACAAGACTCGAAAAAAATTTGCTCTACGCTGTTTTGAAAACAAACAGCTAATTTGATAAAGGCGTTGTTACTCGATGAAAGATCGTTGGAAAACGATTTCTTTGGTGAAAAGAAAATTACCGAGACGGTTCGAATCGAATAAGGAATTGACTACAAAATACACAGTATTATTTTAAAGAACACAGTAAATAATAAATAACAGGATAATATTCATCCTACAGGTAAAATATTAAGCAATGTTTAGAGCCTTACAACTAGTTCAACGCCAGTTCCTCAGTGATTGAGGATTGTGAGAGAGGCGCACTTCCATCTTCAATCTAATCAATAGGTACTGAACATCCGGTATGATGAAAGCTAAGGCTATTTTACGAACAAAGTTCACCGTCACTGCATTCACGTCATAAATAAAACATAAATAACCAATAATGGCTCATTTAATACTTCTACTAACAGTTTTATTGATGAAGCGATTATTTAACACTCCTTCGTTCTCACAAAGTATTACGAATTGTGATTGTGACCATTGGACGATGTCAGTTTTAAGGTAGTCTATTTAGTTTAGTTATTCTCTCGTTTCAGAAGGCTACATCCATATTTATAAATAGCAGTGACAGTGAGATGTAATAACAACTCATTATAGGAATAATGTCTATTCAAAAGCCATTAACCGATCAAGCACAATAGAAGCCGTATAATAAGTTTACACGCAACGGTCAATTTAATGCTAGAATCATCCACAAACGGACATCATGGTCGTATCGATCGACGGTCTTCTGAATAATTAATTATGGGTCAAAGCTTTAGTTTACGATACAGCTTCTGAAATTGCTCGGCTGCCGTAACTAAGCCCGGCCGCAGACCTACCGATTCTATTCCATTTTAGGACAGGATAAAATCCGGGTTCATCGTCACACACAGTCTGGCTACGACCCGCCGGCCGCTGGCGATATTGCCTCACTACGCCTGTAGTTGCACGATGTTGGCCGGTCTCTTCCTGACCGGCGGGACTTATTACCTAGAATTGCAACGTGTCACCATAGCACCCGCATGTATAACATAGCGACCGTGCGGTTGCTATGGTGATACATGACTTATCGCTGTTGCGTTGCTGTCGCGTCGTGGTCTATGTAAATAAAATAAAATAAAAAATAAAATAAAAATAATCTTTATTCATCTCATACTAATAAACACCATTTCAAGGCTTAACATAACTAGACATTGTTTAGTATGAGATCTGGAGCCCGAAAAAAGTTTGAAATAAACTTGTGGTACGGGTCACCAGGTCTCACCCCGAGGAATTTACTCATAAAAAATAACTACTTAGAAAGTATGAAACAAGTACTTACTAAAATATTTAATTAAGTAAAAGAGTGAAGAGTGAAGAGTGTTAGTTAGTCCTCTCGATGAGTAATCATGTAGATGTATGGATGTATGTGGAGAGGGTGTGTGTGTGTCTTTTATAACCGCTAGGTTTAAAATGTAAATTGTGTTGTATTTAAACTGTAAATTTTATGTAATAGATATGTAATTTAATGAATAATTTATATGTATAAGTTATAATATAATACATAAGTAGAATTGTAATACCATTGATAGTTCGGATTATCAGATCAATCTTTGTGATGTTGAGTGCCATTCGGAAAGCAGCTTGATTTCCACTTTAGAAATTAACTGATTATCGATAGCAATGATTCTGTGTCGTTATAATTAAGCGAGAGTAGCCAAAATGTCACCTCACGCTTACAAACAGTTTTACACAAAGAATAGATAGATAGATTTTTGTTGGCAATGTTGTATAAATATCCACCCAAAAAGCAGTAAAACTGCTGTGTTGAGGTCTTTTTAGCCGGGAAAGTTCTACATAGGTTGTAACTGCGTCTAGAATTCGAGGCATTGTTTGGGGCGTAGTTTAAAGATGAATGTTTTTTTAAGATAGTGTGTAAGACAAACAGCTGGCGTACAGTAAGAACTTCACATGATTTGTACAGCAATTCAGTTGGATAACGAAAAGGGCGAAAAGTGCAGACCTTCAAAACCGATCTCTGAACAATTTCTAGGGATTTTAAAATTGTCTTTGAGGCACCACCCCACGATACAATACAATAACCAATGAGTGACTGCACAAGAGCCAAATACACCTGCTTTAAAGCTTTAAAGTCTAGCACATGCCGTAGCTTTTTAAAAACATAAAGAAGTTTTCTAATGCGCCCACACATGAAATCAATGTGATTCTTAAAACTGAGTCTACTATCAAGCAGAACACCTAAATATTTAAAAGCAACCACGTTTTCGAGTTCAGGGCATGAGCAATCAGATGGTTCCGGGCAGATATGCGCCACTATTGGTGTAAGCTCTATAGTTTTATTGCACCGGTAAGAAAATGTCATGAACTTTGTTTTCTGTGCATTGAGCGTTAATATGTTACTTTTAAGCCATTCGGATACTAAATTTAAGCCCGCTTGAGCAGAATTAATTGCGGTATAACCATAGCGACCGTGCGGTTGCTATGGAGATACGTGACTTATCGCTGTTGCGTTGCTGTCGTGTCGTGGTTGAAGATAGGTAACAGCCCCGGGGGCTTTCTAGCCGATTCGAGTCGGTAGGTATGTGTGTAGTGATTGAAATCTGTTCTAGGCAAAACAAACAATCAGTAGGTCTGTGACCGGGCTTAGTATCTGCAAGTACGGAGGAGCACGTACGATACCCAACTCATAACTACCAATGCAACCCTTGTACGAGTAATCTTATTAATATTGTAACTTCGACTGAATGTTAATAGACTTGTACATTTGTTAGCACTTATGACGCTGTTTTATTAGCGTTATTTTGAAATAATGCTAATTGGTACGTTTCGGCTTTTCTGTTAAAGCAAGGAACTCTCGTTACCCAATCTGTGCTTCGTGAAAATATATTTTTCTTAAAGATTTTAAATCAGAAAATGAAAGCACTTAGTCTTATACACACGCACACACTTTTAAAAATATTGACATAGCTCTAAAATGGTGAATGAATCATATTATGATCTCTCTCACATTAGGTTGTTGCCCGAATACAATACATTAAACTGACAACACTTAAAAGGTGAATGAAACTAAATTACACATAGCGAAAATGAGACTAAGTAGATATACGGTGTGACATGAATAGATCATACCAAGGGGAATAATATTGTGAAAGAATATTGAAACTTATTAGCCATCTAACATGGTATGGACATGATATGGGAAGAGATCAAAAATCTGATTCTAAAAGAGCGATGCATATGCTTTGATGAATGGAAAGGAGAGCAAGACTGAACCACAGTAAAGGTAGATTGCTGCTGAGGATGGGAGGATAAATGCAGAGAGGTGTTAATAATCAAGAAACTCACCAAGCAGCAGCAATATGAGTGGATTCTGGAACTGCTCGATGTACTTCTTCCAGAGTGGGTCCTCTTCCTTCACCTGGAACTCGTTGGCACCCACGAAGTTCATGCGGTCGTTGGCCTCGCGCCATGACAGACCACGGCGGACGTCTACCTTCAGCCGGTCTGCCACCTGGGAAAAAGAATAAAGACGTCATTACTAAGAAAGAAAGAAAGAAAAAAGGACAAACACTAAGGCGAAACAAACAGACAAAAAAACCATCAATACAGCACGGTTTGTCCCAAAACGGCCCAGACTCAGCATGATGCTTGGCTTTTGACCAGCGCTGATCTTCCGTCGGTACCGTTTTGGTGGGGGCGTTTTGATGAGGCCATTCTGGTGGTACTATCCACTAACATATAAATGGAAACGTAGTTCCATCGTTAACGCAAGTCGTCAATTTATATTATACTAGCGGATCCTCGCGGTTTTACCCGCGTGGTGCCCGTTCCCGTGGAAATATCGGGATTAAATATAGCCTATGTCACTCGGGAGAAATGTAGCTTTCTAATGGTCTAAGAATTTTCTAAATCGGTCCAGTAGTTCCTGAGATTAGCGCGTTCAAACAAACAAACTCTTCAGCTTTATAATATTATATATAGTTTTGGACGAATTAACCACTTCGTCCAAGTATATAAGCAGTATAGATAAGTAAACGTATCGAAAAAATATATTCGTCAAAAAAGACAAAGCGAAATAGTTTAGGAGGTGACTGATGGATTTTACATCCTGACGCAAAAGAAAGATGTTCCTACGCCTTGAACTGAGTCTTAAGTTTTACTACTTCATCTGGACTCGCTCACTTTCTTTCGTGGACTAGCAATTTTATTCTATTATTTTATTTCAATAACATATGGATGGTGAAGATTTTTCATACAATGATAAGCTGCCTACATACATCATTGATTTTAACCGCCTCTGTAGTCTAGTAGTACAACCACCGGTATCAGACCCAGTGGACCCGGGTTCGATTCCCAGCGGGGTACATATTATATTCGGTTTGGTTGGTGGTAGGACATGTTGTAAGTCTGCCTAGCCAGCTACCTCTATCTTATCTAAGTCTGGCGCCATAACAACAATGTTTTCAGCATTGTTGTGTTCCGGCAGTAAGAGATAAGATAGCCAGTTCCTCAATTCCGGGAGAGGCTCGCTTCTATCTTCAGCCTTATCAATACTTAACAGCAGGTATGATGTAGACTAAGAGTCTCCCCGTCTTTCATATAAAAAAAACCTGGTACTAGGTACTAAGAATAGATAATATTGTATGACAGGCTGTTAAAAATCTTTTATTTTACGTTTGTGTAATCTCTCGATTTTGATGTAAATTGTGATTAAATCTATCTAAGCATATTCGACAGGTGATTTATCAGATTTTTTTTTAGATTTTTTTTCAGATTTTCAGTAGGTTCTGAAAATACTCGTAAATAATTAGATTTAATACTTTGATAATACTTTACAAATGGAGTTATCCTGTTACAGATTTTAGATTATCTAATCTTAGATTTGTTTTGATAAGTTTAGATTGTATCTTCTTTCAGATAAAGTGTCGCATTTACAAAGAGTGTAAAACAGGTGTAGAAAACCAATGGTGAATTAAAATATATAAGCAAGTTATGTCCCATGAGTTAAAAATTATAACTGGCTTTAGAACTATGAAAAAAAGTGTGTCAGCCGCCTGTCAATGTCAGTTTAATCGATTTGGAAACACCTAAAAGCTGTCGAAAATGTTTATCGAAAACTAATGGCATTGCATTAAAGTGGCCTGTGTGTTCGCGTTTACCAATATGTAATATAAACTTATTTGCAAAAAAAACGGGCACCTAAGCAATGAACCATTTCAAATGTTAATATTGCTTTGTTTGATAATTATAGGTAGTTTTATCCTCACAATTTGGTAAATTAATAAGAAAATAATCGTTTTCATCAGTATTTCATAAAATTTAGATACAATTTATGGGAAATAATGCTAAACCTCGCTAGTAGTGTATGTTCGCTAGTAGTGCATATACTCATGAAGTAAAAATAAAAAAGTTTTTTTGTTTGTTTTTCTTTAATAAAGTAAAAGAAGATAAATGTTTAGTATCGAGTGTGACCCCCTCTAGCTAAAATCACAGCTTGAATTCGCCTGGGCATGCTAGCGAGTATATCCCGGATACTTGCTTGCGGAATACGTTCCCACTCCGCAGTAATCACATTCTTCAGCTCTCTGATGGTCTGCGGAGCCGGGTGAACTGATCTCACACGCCGTTTCAGAACGTCCCAGACATGCTCTATGGGGTTGAGGTCGGGACTTCGAGCTGGCCAATCCAAACGACGAATGCCGACCTCTTGCACATACGCATTAACATCGCGGGATCGGTGGGCGCGAGCATTGTCGTCCATAAAAATCGAGTCTTCACCTAGAGCGGCCAATGCGGGTTGTGCATGAGGAATTAGAACTTCCGTCATGTATCGATGCCCAGTCAGTGAGCCGTTTTCAATGAAGACTAACTCTGTACGATCCATTGAATTTACTCCTGCCCAAAACATAACAGAGCCCCCACCATAAGGTGTGATTTCTTCGATACATGCCTCTGCAAAGCGTTCTCCTTGTCTTCTTAGCACTCGCCGACGTCGATCTTCACCGAACAGAGATACCCTGGTTTCATCAGAGAACAAAACCCTATTCCAATCTTCTTGAGTCCATGATTCACAATTTCTAGCGAATCTAAGCCTGTGAACTCTGTGGTCACGGAGTAATTTGGGGCCGCGGGCCGGGCGGTGACTGCGTATATTGGCAGCGAGAAGCCTCCTCCTGACCGTCCATAGACTAATATGCACATTTCTTACTTTTTGGAGGTTGTTCTTAAGATCCACATACGAAGATTTGCGATTTCTCAATGCGCGACTCACAAGAAAACGATCATCCCGTGGTTGGGTACATGGTTTTCTTCCAGAACCAGGCCTTCTCTCGACGGAACCAGTCTCCTGATATCGCTGCCAGGTCCTTTGGACTGTCGAGCGACTAACATTTAGCCCCCTAGCCACGAAACATTGGCTGCAACCCTCTTCAAGCAGCGCGATAATTTTGGTAGCTTTTACCAATTTATCTACCATTTTTGATACAGCCAAATAGCAATAAATAAAGCTTTGACAGTCAAGGATATGAAATTAATCGATAAAAATTGAGGAGAAGCTATGAAAGTCGATGTTAACTTCTGGAACTTCGCGCCAAAAATGTAGGATAAAAAGGGGTTTTCTGTAAAAATGAGCATCAAATGAAAATTTGAATTTAGAACGTACTTTTTTAAATACCACAGCATTTTTAAAACCGGCCAGTAACGTGTACAAACGATTGAAACCTTTTTGGTATTGTATCTTTTTAAAGATGAATGAAAATCAAAACCGCCCGTTTTTTTTGCAAATGAGTGTATATGCAACCGCCTGTAATTTTGTGGTGGTTAAGTGCGTACAATCACAGGCGGTTGCATATTAAACTGGAAAAGCGGCTAGCCGCGCGGTTTTCCGCCCCTGCGGTTAACCGCTAGTGCGTAGGAGTGCTAAGTATCGATGTCACCATTTCAGCGCTATTACAATTTCCGGTTTAGTCAATTAGTTTTTTTGCAAATTTTGCTCAATTATGGAGTTATTGTCAATGACTCCGATCTCTTTTAAATTTTATAAGTAAATTTTATAAGTACATACCTACATCGACCGAAAAAACACTGTTCTTGGTTGTTCTCATCCACAGCGGAAGAGTACAATCTAATCATTAAATTCGATTCCAAATTAAGATAGCATAGACAATAATCTTTTCCATACGTACATCTTATGTTTTGGCGCGCACTGTTCATCGAAATAAAACAACTTTTCATCCCGTGACCACGGCAGCTGTAAAGGTGCCGAAACGTCGGGAAAATCAAAAAACCCCTAAAAACCTAAAAATACGGACAATTACAACTTAGTTCGTGGAAATATAGCGCGTTTGATATCCGTAAAAGTTGTTTTATTTCAGTAATCGTTTCCCTCTGGAATACATGATTGAGACTATTTAGACCGAGACCGCGGTCTCAAAATCCCTTCTGGAATTGATTCTTTTTTTTTGATGCGGCTTTCGGGACCCCTAACCGTGGTGCAAGATTAGTTGATCGTTAAATATTATTTTAAAAAACATTGATGGGCGGTGTTTCCGCCCTCTATTCGGGTTTTTGTAAATACATACTTAATATACATATTAAACACCCAGACCAAGACAAATAGACATGTTCATGCACACAAAATATTTGTCTTGTTCGGGATCGAACCCGGGACCTCTGGCGCAGAAGGCGGGGTTCACCAAAAACAAGAATTTTAAACTTGCTCCACTCTAATAAAACAGTAGATTATACAAATTTAAGTTCTATTTCCTATTGTACCACCTGTGTACACTTAATTTGCAATAAAGATTGGATTTGATTTGATAAATAAAATAGAGCAAGATACTCTATTTTAGACTAGGTACAGTTGGTAACCCTAAATTTTACCCGAGAATACCCCATTTTCTTGAATTTCTTATAATGTACCGACCCAATAAAGAAAACATTTGATTAGTTGTCGCAACACGCGGCTTTCATTACACTTTTACGATCTTTTTGGAGGTCAACACTTCTAAGGGTCGGTAAACAGAAGCTACCAAAAGTATACTTATGCCAAGCGAGATTGTTGCTATCTATACGCACAGTAAACACAGTCTTTGAAATAAAATTATTTGGTAGATCCTCTGAAATTAAGTTTGTTGCTAAACAGAAAGAAATTGCTATGGCTAACAAGACTGTTCTAATTTACTTCAAATTCAAATTGATTTATTTGCAGAATACAGGTTTTACAATAATTGGTGGTGGTTACAAAAATCTGAGCGCTGGAATCTTACCCAATGGGTGTACAAAATTAGTAAAAATGAAATTCATTAATAATACTATCAATTATTCAAATTTAAATGTCAAGGTCACACAAGTATTCGGTCAAAGTATAATATGTTTTATTTACTATAAATAGTTTAAGTGCCAATTTGAATGTCATTAAATTATCAATTCCTTGTGTCTTTCGGAAGCTTATTATAGATTTTAGGAGCAAAACCATAAATGTTATTTCCAAATAAAGCAGTTTTATGTGGTTATCTTTTTGTAGTTTCGTTTAACATGTCAAATTTTGCCTGTAAGTATTGCAAAAGATTTTCGATCACAATATTTTTTTCGTTTTCCGCTGTTTAAAGTTTAATATCTCATTAGCACTACTTCATAAAATGACAGTTATTAGGATGAAATGGATGTGTTATTGGAACCGTGCAATCCTTATTTATTTATTTAAATACTGTCACAATAAACTGTAAAACAGTCAGTAGTGAGTGTCTGAATAAGTGTGTGTTGAGGGTTTAATGTTTTTGGCCTGTTCAATCAACAAACGCAGATCACAGGAGGCTTTTTATGTATACTTTTTATATTAAAATAATTTTTATTATTAGAAAGATATATTGTGCAAAGTCAAAGTCAAAGATTTTTATTCAAATAGACTTATAGATAAGTACTTTCGAATAGTCCAACATTTTATTTTCCTACCAGCCATTCAGGACATCTTTTAACTGATAAGAAGAACGGTCGCAAGAAACTTATCAGCTTTAACAGAAACAAGAACATTTACAATGGAACATGTTGTTGCCAAACACAAATTTTCAATTTTGAAATATATTTAATATAAGAGGAAAATGCAAAGGCTTTTAATGTTAAAATTTTGTTTTAAGTGCATTTGCTAGTTTTTTAAGTTTATTTTGTAGGATTATTCTATTTTTCTCTAGTAAGTGAATCATTGTATTCTTTTAGAGAAATAAATTTCTAAACCTAAAATATCCTAGACAGTCGATTGAGATTTAGAGAAGAATCTAAACCCAGCGGGCTTCTTCATGCAGTTGAAATTAAATGGACTTTTTATAATAGAAATTAAAAAAAAAAACAGCCGAATAAATAGAGGTTGACCATGACAACCCTGAACGCCAACTTTGTGCAAAGAACATTAATTATATAACACTTCTTGGTAAGTTTAGCGCCGTTTTGATCGCTCTCATCAGACTTATGTTATAAAATAATGTTTTTTTGCGTAAAGAGAAGGAATAAAAGAGAAGACCAGATGAAGATGGATTTAGAACTAAGTCAAGAAGGTAATGATGAGGCGGAAAACTCATAAGTAGCTTCATTCTACCATAACCAGATGTTTGTAATAGGCTGAACAGGTTGCCTTTAATAAGTCAGGACTAAGGACACATGCTAATTTGTAGAAACATGCTCAAAACTCAATCAAAATCTTTATACGTAGAGGGAAAGTGGGCATAACAAAACGAAAAATTTGTAGCATAATTCCGCAAATAAAGGTGGTGAAGGTGCAAGGTGTGTCATTGTGTTGCATCTGCATTATTTGTGGGCGGGCTTGCATGTAAGTTTTTCTTGCGAAATGATGCTACATATTTTTCGTTTTCTACAAAGATATGGATTTTCGCCAAGTAACGCCTGATTCTGTCAAATGCAAAGTAATTATTTAAGTGTTGGGAAAGTCGGGATTTAGGTGATGCCTTTATTACAAATTACAAACACAAACTATTTAATTATTAGCCAAGTTGATTTAAGAGAACAACGTTAGACAGACGTGTCAATCGTTTGATAGCAAATAGTCGATGATAGAGATTTCTATGATAATAACATTAAAAGTAATATTAGTAGTTGGATGACGAATTGATTACAACTTATTGTAATGAAGATAACACCTTGTTACCACAATGGTTTCCGATATCAATGACAATATGTTTTACTATTCTAATACTAAACAAACTTGAATTCTGCTTCACTTTTCCGATTATAAGCGAACCGGAAAAGAAGATTATGATTATTCAATATTCAACAGCACATACTTAGGTAGTGTACCTACTTTAACAATTTAATCATATGTTTCATATCACATCTATAATCTATCCCTACTAGTGAGAAACAAAGTATAAAAAAATTGCAGAGTGTGAAATACTTAATAGTCGCTAATTATGATCTTACAAAATGTAAGTTTCGAATACTAACACTGATTAAAATATCTCTGGCTTACAGCGATAATGGAAACATGGAAGAAAAGTACGACGGAAGTTCTTAAGTCTCTGTAGCTCTAATAAGAACATTGGTTTAGACAGTTCAAGCACAAAACAAGAGGCTACGTGATTGAGTGCTGCTGTCTGAGCAAATTTATTCACTTCATTTCCGTCGCTTATATAAACCAAACAAAAATATTTTAACAATTTCACAGAACTTTCGATTGATCTCAAAATATAAATAAATAATATAAACAATTGCATATAACATACAACACACCAATTATCTAGATAACGGATAAACATACTCATATACTTTCTTTTTGTAAATACATACATAACATACATTTTAAACACCCAGACCAAGACAAATAGACATGTTCATGCACACAAATATTGCGCCAAACAGGTCGTCGAAATATCTATATCTTCTTAAAGCAATTCAAAAACCTAGACATATAGAAACCTAACCAAATATTTTTCAAGACAACTTCGCAGATCTTCCGATTGATCTCAAAATATCATCTTATACCAATTCAATATCCTAGAAGGTAATGTAAACTAATAATATTGAATTGGCACCGGCGCCGCTCATTCGGGACATACAAACAGTGTCTGATAACATAACTATTATAATTAATGTGTCAACAGAAACGCGTGCTATCATTTTACTATGTTATTAAACTATTTGACGTAGAAGACGTGCGTAGATTATTTTTACAAGAAGAGTGACTCATTCACATCACATAACATCTTTTTTCGCTATTTGTTCTATCGAGTTTGAATAAGGCTTAGCCCGCACAGCTTATTTAATTCGCTCGGTTTTAACCGCAAAATTGTATGACGCTCCACGCAATTGCGGAAAAAAAACCGCGCGGAATTAAATCCGCAACCTAATCTGCAGAATACCCCGCGCCACGGCGCGATTTAAATTCCGCGAATGTTTTGTGTTCTATGGAGGTTATGTCTCTGACCGCACGCAATTGCGGAAAAAAACCACGCGGAAATTAATCTGCAACCCAATCTGCATATTTAGCCGTTGCCGTTGCTGGCTGTATTAGCAGTCGTTAAAACCCACCAATCCGGATAGTAAACTCCGCAACTATCTATCCTAATCAAGCGCACGCGAATATCGCCTAAAAGTGGTCGACCGGAGATATAGCAATAGCACAAGCTATACCGTTAGGCGGTCGGGGTGCGAGAACTGCCGTGACAGTACATCTCAATCTGAATTATTGGACACGGCATTTTAACAGACGAGATTTTGCATACCCACGACTCCGGGGTAAGTCAATTATGTGCCATCAGGCCAATCTAAATATTAGGTCATCGCAGACCACAAGTAGTTCAAATATATAAGAAACTATCAGAGAAGAAACTAAAAATAATAAAAAAATCTATGGAGTCGGTGCCAGCGAAGGCAAAAATAAACTTTGAAATCCCATTTATTTGAATTCTTCTTCTCTTCCCAAGATTTTGAAGTCGGTTTTTTTTACGTTTTTTTTTTCCTTTTTAGTGTCTGTTAACGGTTGTTTTGTAAACTACAGTAAGATTTTTCTTGATTAGATTAGGTTTCATGTACATTATAAACAAAATATCGTGAAAATTACATCGTATAAAAAAATAAAAATAAAATACAGACTACTGGGCCAAACTAAACCAAATTATTAAGGAACCAAATGGCAACTATTCCGCATCGAACAAAAAAAGAATCACGTAAATCGGACCAGAAATCTCGGCGTAATCACTGTACATATTAAAAAAATTAAAAAACATACCAACCGAATTAAGAACCTCCTCCTCTTTGGAAGTCGGTTAAAAAGGTCACGGCCACGGCATTTTAAAGGACGTTAGTTTTTCCCAGGTGCATCGCGCCGCAGATACGCCATCAGGTCAATGTAATTAGGTCATTAAAGAACACAAAGTTCATGGGACAACACTCATAGAAAAGCGTTGGGCACGGCATCTTATTTAACAAACGGTAACTTTTTCCAGGCCATATTAATGTTAATTAAATATACACATAATTAAATATGCACCAAACGGGTCCTGCCAGAATACCAGGCACGAGTCCTGCCAGAATACCAACACATGCCGAGGCGAGGACCCTATTGACCCAAAGGCCATACTTTATCTTTGTGTTATTTGTAATGTGTTTTTGTATTACTTGTTATATTTCTGTATTGTTTTTATTTTTTTGTGTGTGTACTTTGTATTACGGTCTTTTGTGTTAATAAATATTTCTCTCTCTTAATTTAAAAGGTAATAGAAGATAAGACACAGTAATATTTCATTGTTGTCAGACACCTGTGTCCGGTTGGGAATTATGAATTAAAACGGCTCTTTATTTTTTTCTTTACAGTACTAACCTCCTCCCACGTGAGGATGGAACTCTCCACGGCGCTGATCCACATGTCTCCGGCGCCGGCATTCACGTCGGTTCCTCGACGCTTCCCGCCTCCTTCTTCCGGGTTCGAATGCTGGAACAGAACATACATTTTAGTTCATTCTAAGAGAATAGTCTTACAAAAAAGGGGTAGGTGTTTCTGTGGTTGATTGCAAAAATATTTAAAATGCCTCTCTCTGGTCTAGTGGTAACATAGTCTCATCTGTGGTCTAGTGGTATATATAACATAGTCGTCAGATCCAGAGATTCCCTACATATTGAATTCGGTTTGGTTGGTGGAAGGACTTGATCTAAGTCCGCCTGGCTAGCTACCATACCACCACCTAAGTCTGTCACCACAATACAACAATGTTCTCAAGTTTGACCGTCTCGTCGTAGCGTAGACAAAAAAATGCGAATGTTCAATCACAACTGATTACCGATAGTGTAAGTTGGGAAATGACATGCCTTTCAAAGCACGGAGCTCGAGATAAAACATTTTGGTCACCCATCCCGTGACTAACCATTGGCAAAGTTGCTGACTGAACGAGCTAGCCACTGACCTACCGAGCTCCTCTAAAGGCACAATAATATATTTAGAGAAAATCTTCACTTTCATTACAGAAGCAAATAACATGACATAATCTCAACACCCGTTCATTAGACGCATACGCACAGCGAATTTTCCCCTTCGTTTGTGATATAATTGACATTCATTACATCAGATGACAAACACAGACACATACTAAAACATGTATAATCTGTGACCATAGTTTCAATTTGCATTCATTGTGAGTCTCTACAACTGCATAGTATGAAGTATGAACGTGAACGTGCAACGAGTGAAATCGTTAATTTTATGTCAGCATTTATCGACAGAAAGAATATCATTTTTATTACTACTTTCACTTTAATGAGAACACTTAACTCAAGAATATAATTTATCATTGAGATTACATAATCGTTTTATAAGAAAATTGTCTTAATTAAACAATGGGCACTGTCTATTCACCAGATTATAAATATATTTTTTCTGAATCAATGACGTATGATGCCAATCTGCATTTAAATTAAGTATATTATTATGTCGTAAACACATCATGTTAAGAGCCTAATTCACTGTCTGCAGTTTAGTTTTGTTTAGTTAAAAAGCGTGACAAAATACTTGATATAGGCGCTACGCCTAAATATTTTGATTGACCAATGAAACATCAAAGAAGAAATCTACTGAAAATGCATTTCGTTCAATTACCTAATTAACAGTTATGGTCTAATTTTATCCACCTGAAACGTTTCGAAGCCAGCTCTTTGATCAATTAGTGGCTCTCATCTCAACGTCAGCCATTTTGCTTTGCGCACTTTAGATTGCTCATTATACTTTCTTTGTTCCGGCGTAATGAAGCAGCATTTAGAGATCACAATCTAGGTACTAGCAGGCAATCTATCACCCAGCCCTACCTGGTTGATATTCCACGTCTGCGTACAAAGCGCTTTTCATCATCGTTTATTAAGTTATGCGAGACAGAATTCCTTACCTGCTGTTTTCCGGAAGCTTAAAACCCTGAAATATTTTAAGCTGGATTGAACAAGCTTTTTCTGGGCTAGTAGCTCGCTCAAACTTCCAGGGACCTCTGGATGATCTAATACCAGTTGGAAACTATTCTAATAGGTACTAGTTTGAAAAACTAGCTTCATGTATCCCAAGCATAGCGGTTTCCAGGCTTCGAGCAGTTTTAAGGTATTCAGACAAAACTGGAGAAGTGCATCGATATCTATTTGGATATCGTATTGAACAGACCTATAGAGAAGACGACCTAATTCCCACTTCCAGCAAAAAACTACACTTCTAAACTATATACAAAGTTTCTTTAGTTTTAGACAAAACGGGAGCAGTGCATCAATCAACCTGCAAGGCAGCGCTGTCGACAAGTGGTTTTGTTGTGCACTTGACCAAGAAACCGGACGGGCTGGCAAAGGTATCCAGACAAAACGGGAGCAGAGCATCGCTAGCGATTTGGATTTCGTATTGAAAGGGCCCGTCCGTAAAGAAAACGACCTAATTCCCACTTCCAGCAAAAACTACATACCTCTAAAGCCATGTATATACAGTGTTCCTTTAGTTTTAGACAAAACGGGAGCAGTGCATCGATCGAGCTGCAAGGCAGCGCTGTCGATACAAACAAGCGGTTTTATTGTGCACTTGACCTAGAAACCGGACGGGCAGGCAAAGGTATTCTATATTACACAGCCTGCAACATCATATTTTTTTTTGTTTTTATATACATTATTTAAAGATAGGCCTCTTGAGTTTACTGGATCTACTGTTATGTGGTCATACTCGTACTACAAGGGAGATTAGTTTAACTAATGAATTTTTGGTTGACTGGAATTGCTTAACTGGACCCGTTTTTACAGGCGATGTTTTGTTTAGATAGACGTAACAAAATATAAAATTTTGCGAGAGTATAATGAATTTAATTGTAAGATAAAATAACGTACTCTGTGTTTTTCTGTGTTCAATCAAGCCAAGAATTTTACTGTCGATTAGGAAAAATCGCTTATCGCGATTTGTGTTTTGTTTGAGTAAAAATCAATACAGCAAAAAATTTGCAGACTACATATTGCTTTGACTTGTTTATTTGTAAGTCTAGCTAGATATGTTTATTGCTTAAACATTTAGAAAAATAAACCACGTCCATGTATACTTTTCCAGTTCTAAGATTATTTATAGAACCAACGATGCTACCTACCTATTATATATATGGAAATGTTTGTTCGATTATTTTTAGTTCTTTAATCAAATCACTCGTTAGGAGTAAGCAGCTGTAGGCTTGCATTACCATTGTATTACCAGTTTGTCAAACTTGACGTTATAGTCTACGACGTCAAATGTAGCTCTGTCTCTTTCATATTTAGCGACTGTTTTACCGACATGAGCATATGGAGTTTATCTGATAGTCTATCTCTATGCTAACGTGTCGCTAAATTCGTAATATGGGTACAGAACGACACCACTACATTAATCTGTGCTCAAACACTGAGCTTTGAAAAACCATCCCCAATAATAACCGCCTCTGTGGTCTAGTGGTACAACCACCGGTATCAGACCCAGGGGTCCCGGGTTCGATTCTCAGCGGTATTCGATTTGGTTGGTGGTAGGAGTTGCTGTAAGTCCGCCTGGCTAGCTCTTATACCATCTTATCTAAGTCTGACGCCATTATAACAATGTTTTCAGCATTGTTGTGTTCCGGCAGTTAGAGATAAGATAGCCAGTTCCTCAATGATTGAGGATTCCGGGAGAGGCTCGCTTCCATCTTCAGCCTTATCAATACTTAACATCAGGTATGATGAAGGCTAAGAATCTCCCGTCATTCATAAAAAAAAATAGAACAAACTTACGGGATGAATATCCAGTATTTGGAGAGTATGTCGCTAAAGAATTAAGTAAGTTTAAATCCCCTCGGAGTCATGGGACATGACATCTAGCGGATAGATTCTACTGTCGCAAAACTCAACTTTAAAATAAGTGATATGAAAGGTTGTATGACTATTCGTAATATTAACAGGTAGCCACTTTAGTCTCTTGTATTAATCTACGAATAAATAAATTAACATTAAATAAATAAATTCCTATATAATTGAGTAAGAGCACGATATCGAAATAGCAAACAAAATCAATTAAGGTGCAGCACGACCGAATAAATTATCTATCATGCATTAGTGAGAACACAACATTATTTTGAGAAATTATTTAGCATTACGGAACATGGATAGAAAATAAGCTATTATTTTTTACAATTTAGAATAGAATAGAATGAGTTTATTTGGTACAGGTAAAACATACACAAAAACATATTAATAAAAAATTACAAAAATAATATTAACCTATGTACCAAATAGGCCTCTGCTCAGTATAAGCCATGATAACGTTACTGTCACCACGGCACTGGTTTTCTGCAGATGCCTTTAGAGAGCAAAGAAACAATTTCACTACTCCGGATCCCAAGAATAAGGTAAGATCACTTGATTGTTAATTTCTGCTATCTTGTCAGTCAAAACAGTACCTACCTATAGGTATAGGTAGGCATCTTAGGAATACGTAATAATAATAATATTTCTTACACTCACACCAATCAAACTAGCCCCAAAGTAAGCACTGTAAGGCTTGTGTTATGGGATACTAGGGTAACGGATATAAATACATACAATTAGGTAGGTATACATATGTATAGATTATTTATGTGTACAAATATATATAAACGTCTATCACTCAGGTACAAATGCTCGTATTCATCATACAATACACATATTTGTCCATACCGGGATTCGAAAACAGGACCACAGATTCAGCGACTGTACCGGTGTACGTACCACTCTACCATGGAGGTCGTCCGTGCACAGCATCAGGGATTCCCAACCAGTGGGGCGCGCCCCACTTGGGGGGCGTAGAATTATTCAAGGGGAGGCGCGGCGGCTTCAGCTGTATGTTATATTTTAATCAAATAACTGTAATTTTTTATTATATATATATTTCTTTTTTTTATACATACACCAGTTATCTAGCCCATGTTAAGTTTCATTAAGAACTTGTGTTATGGATACTAGATAACGGATAAACATACCCATATACTTTTTTGTAAATACATACATAATATACATATTAAACACCCAGACCAAGACAAATAGACATGTTCATGCACACAAATATTTGTCTTGTCCGGGGATCGAACCCAGGACCTCTGGCGCAGAAGGTGGGCTTAGTACCCCTGCGCCAAACAGGTCGTCTAAATAATTGTTCATATTCTGCTCTTAGGGGGGGGGCGTATTATTTTTGCAAAACGTTCGGTGGAGCGACTAGTGTAAAAGGTTGGAAACCCCTGCCTTCGATAATCGAAAAAAATAAAAAATATACAGTATACTTAAAGTCAAAAAGCTAATGCATAAATATTGACTTTGATCCTCAATAATTCCTTAACTATCAGGTCCCCAGATTTGGCCCCATACAAGAAAATGATAGTAACGATGGAGAGAATACGTTGTTTTAATTTTTCTTAAAGGTCTTTTAACACCCTGTATATTTATTTCGTAGTAATTATTATTCAATTAAAAATATCAAATAAATATTACATTATGTAGTAAGAAGTGAAATAATTAAATTAATTAAAAATTGTATCACAAAACTATGAAATAATAATAAATACCACGAAAATCTAAATTGTTTATTCTGAAAAATGTAAGATATTATGTGATTAATCACTCTTATCAGAGTCCACTCTAAAAAGTTAAGAGCGATCCTAGTCAACTATGATGGCAAAATATCGATCCACGCCCACACGATCATAGTAACGTCAAGAATAAAACGTAAGTCCATTCTTACGAGTCAACTATGATCGTCAAAACGCTGCTTTAGTATTCTACTGCAGTGTGCCTCTTGGTAACCTAGCAAAAAAAACCTCAAAGCCTTTTCACTGGAAACGACAGATAACGAGATGATGATTGGGACTTTTAGGAAACACTTTACTTCATCAAACCCGAACCGGACACCGGTGTCCAGAAAACAATGGAAAATCTATTGCGTCTCATAATCCGGGGCCTGAAAGGTAAAACGCATTCCGGTATGTTTATGGAGGACTAGCCATACATGTATTTCCGACGAAAAGGCGCCCAAGGTGCCTCTAAAGCCCCAGTGATGATCTATCTATCGGTATGAGGACAGATTCCTGAAAGAACTATAATCTTGGACCACAGCCTGTCTCTTCGTAACCTAACAAAAAGACTCAAATCTTTAAGACTAGAAACGACGCGACAGATGATAGTTGGGTTGGGACTCTGAGGAAAAGCTTATTTCACATTCCGGTAAGTATTATGGAGGGATATGTGTGACTTGCCATGCTCCCATAAAGGACGAACAAGCGCCTCAAGGCATACCCTCTAAAACCCTAGTGATAATCAGTCTGCCAATTTGAGGACAGATTCTAGAGAGATCTTAAGTATTCTTCCACATCCTGCCACTTTAAAACGTAACAAATAACCCTCAAAACTTTTCCAGTGTGTCTCGACGATGATAGAGTGACATTTGAGTAGGTAGGTAAGGTAAATTACTTAGGAACTAAGCGTTTACAGTAATACACTACGTTTAAAAACACTAACAAAAAAAAATAGTGAGATTATAAAAAGGAAACGAATCACTGCACGTATGAAAAACTTAATTAAACCCGGAATAAGGGAACAATTGAAAGTCATTGATTAAAAACCATAGAACTGTGACACGTTACTTTTGATCGAGGCATCGCATATAAGGAAAATCTCCGTAATCTTCAATACTCGCGAACACTACACGTTTTTAAAACATTCACTAAAAAACTTTTAATTAATATTATTCAGAAAAGTTTTGAAGCGAGCGTTCGCGCGCACGCAGACCGCACGACTGATCCGCAATAACAAATAAATTATTCACTTACATTATACAAAAGGATAGTATTTTATATACATAACTTGGTTTCGAGTATTATTAACGTCTGTCTCACAACAGCATAAAATTTGAATAAACAGTCGATCAAGATATAATTATAGAGTAGAGAGGTTCCTAACTTAATAGTCTATAATCTATATTATCTAAGACGCTTATTATTTTAAGAGGAATTGCTTGTTTGTTTGTTGAACTCGAAAATCGTTCCAACAACTACCTAAGGCACCTTCTGGGTTAGCTCGATCCATTGTGGGGAACCTCTGTCTTGGGACAAGATGATCTGACCTGTCTTGTTGGTTAGCTCAAGTTATCAAGACTTTCCGCGATGAAGCAAGCAATCTCTTGACAACTTGAGCTAACCAAGACTCTTGGCCCTCGGGTTTGCTTAGGACCAAAAACGAACCCATTTAAAATAATAAGACAAGGGTCAAATCGCGAAGAATTTTGGCATAACTATTAAAACATGACAAAGGAATTTCTTACAGGAAAACAAATCTCTAAAAGGATATATTTGATGCGGTTAAATAAGATGTTCCCCAAATTCTAATAAATCGTGATAAAATTACAGACTACCAAAAAATTATAGTGGCATTATGGGTAGGTGTATTTAATATAATCATAGAAACTTTATTGCACACGATACAAAAACAAACACATACAGAGAAAATGTCAAAAAAGGACACACAATAGACGGCCTCATTGCTACATAGCAATCTCTTCCAGGCAACCATGGGTGAGGAACCCTTCATGTGCGAGTTTTCAGCTAGAATGATTCCTGTGACACTTAAAATTTTCCGAATCGCGTATACATACTATGTCAGCAAAATGTTTGTTGTAAAATCATTTATTTACTGTAGCAATTTAGTAAAAAAAAAAATGAAAAATCTACACCTATGGACATATAAAGTAAAATCCGTGTTTATTAATTACATTTTAATTGAATACGACAGAAAAAAATTGTGTGCGATTCGGAACAGGGCAGGGAAGAGATGAAACACAACAGGATCGACAACTGCCGCTGTTCATTAGTCGATAATAGTGAAAAGTAGATAGGTACTTTAATTTTTGGCTCTTCCCAAACTTAAAAAAAATCGGTTTCATGAAAGAGCAAAATTAAAAGAGTTGATTCAAAATCAATTAAGCGGTTTATAGAGGTATTTTCTGTTCTAATTTTTTTTTATTTCTCTTAAAGATCTTAGAAGAAATCGAGAGATAAGTCCATAGAATTTCAGGATTATTATTAATATCGAGCAAAAAACGGCAAAAAATCACGTTTATTGTATGGGACTCCCTTAAATATTTATTTTATTCTGTTTTTTAGTATTTTTGTTATAGCGGCAACAGAAAAACATCATCAGTCTGTGACAATTTCAACTGTCTAACTATCACGGTTCATGAGATCAGCCTGGTGACACACGGACAGATAGACGGACGGACGGACGCACAGCGGAGTCTTAATAATAGGGTCGCGTTTTACCCTTTGGGTATGGAACCCTAAAAAGACACAAAGTTATTTTGACGAGACACTCACCTATTAATATGGATGGCCGATGATCTACTAATAATGATTTTTATATTACTGTCTATTAAGCATACAAGTGTATGGATATGGCATGGAGATAATTCATTATCATAAAACAAACTTCTTGATAATTATAAGGAAATATAAAAATAGTAGATTATCCGGCCGAGATTGGTTTCATTGCAATTAAAATGGATTGATTGATAAGATAAAAACGTAATCACACAAACGGTAAGAGATCAGTGCATTTTTTTCAAAGCCTGTTTTGCTCAGACAATGTGGCAACTTCGTCTGTGTGGATCAGTATCGTTATGCTAAAGGAATTTTGATATCCCTAACTTATGTAATGTTTGGTTGGTTGCCCATGCACGACACAAATGTCTAAGCCCATGATATCCTAGGTCCAACCAATCTCTCTTAGATTCCTTCAATGATATCTCTCGGAGATTACTTCAATGTTTGATGGATTTAATTTTCAGACACGCTCCGAGCCCACGACTGCGTTTGTTGACAAGCGAGGCTTATCGGAATAAACTTGGTACTTTTCGTATTCTACTACAAGAATGAATTGTATCAAATACGACCGGAGTAGCTTTTGCCCCCAAGAATAGGGTTAGAAATCTTACGCATTGACCCTAAACGGTTAACTACTTTTTTATGAGCAACGGGGAGACTCTGAGCCTTTATTATACCTGATGTTAAGTATTGATAAGGCTGAAGATGGAAGTGCGCCTCTCCTAGAACCCTCAAACACAGGAACGGGCTATCTTATCCCTAAGTGCCGGAACACAACAATACTTAAAACTTGTTGTTATGGTGTCAGACATAGATCAGATGGTGGTAGCTATAGCTAGCCAGGCGGACATACAACAAGTCCTACAACAAACCATTTTTCAGTACTAAAGGTACTGAAAGAATCTCCGCCTAGTAAATAGTACGTCGTGAAAAATCTAAATGAAGCTGTTAAGGACTGCTTCTGTTTCGCACAAATGTGTGGCGTGGTGACACATGGCAGCCGACTTACTACTTCTAAAACTTTTCTGTGTTCTTGCCATTTTGCACCTTCAATGTGTACCTCGTACATCGTTGTCTTGTCGACCGTTGCGACGTGGCATTCACCTTATGTATTGATTATCTGCTTTTACACAGAAAATTAAACACGACAGCGAACGATGTAGCCACTTAACGGCAAGAAATAAAACGTATAATAACCGAATGGTGGCATCAAACATCGAATATTGATCAATAAGTGTTTGTACTGTCTAGGGTCAGGATTATTAAGATTATAACTCGGACACGTTTATTTGTACTGGTGGATAGTATAATCAGAATAGTATTGATTTTAGGCCTCTAATCGTCGGTTTCAATAACCTATCCACAGTAAGAGTTATGGTTACTAGAGCTTTGTTGCCTAGATATTTTTGTTAATCAGCCCAAAATGATCCAAATTAACAGCGGTTACTAAGTAACGTAACTAAGATAGGCCTATCTCTTGTTAGGGATAAAATATTTAAACCAGCCGTTAAACACCAACTTGCGCTAAGCCGGGTTAACATTTAACTCAAGAGTTAGTGCATACAAAACACATTTAACCCAGAGTTAACGCTACTTTTGTATGTACTAACTCTGATTAAATGTGTTATTAACCTAGCATGGCTCAAGTGGGCCTTAAAGTTTTCTCGTCCACAAAACATGTTAGAAATAAGTTGTCTATTAAGATTTAAGGTGTCAGAGTCAAATTTACCAACTGTCGATTCGATAGTCGTAGACCGTCGTCGTTCTTAAAATTAAAACAAACTATGAAATGCAATGATATTTAGCGTTAATCAGTCGGTAAAAATGGGTCTAAAAATAGCACTCCCGACACAAACATTCCGCGTCGACAACCTAACCAATTTTATAGAAGGGGCAGTTATGCATTCTATTGAATGTGGGACTTGCCAGAGTGCATCAGAATGTTGCGACGACATTTTTCTAGGCAGCCAACCCCAACCTATATTTTGTCGACAAACCTAAAGCCCCACACAAGAGCAGCACTTTGCTGTCGACAGAGCCAGCAGCAGTTTTTCTTTTCTGTCTTCTCACAAGGAGACTCCTTTTTGTACAGTGGGTCTTTGCTTACAAATTGATACTGAGGTAAAACCATTAAACTTTGTTCTCTCTCAGTTTTTCATCTATCGCGCTGTCGAAATCTCGGTAGGCGGCACAAACACGAGCAAAACATTTGCTATCAACAAGCCAACTGCAGCTGTCGACAAAGTCTAAGCTGCAGCTCGGTAGCTGCTGTCGCCTTTCGTCGACCGCTTCAGTTGTGTGTGCGGCGCCGTCAACGACGTGTCCAATGTCGACAGCTGCAGTTAGCTCTGTCGACAGCTGCAGTTGGCTTGTAGACAGCAACTGTTTTGCTCTTGTTTGTGCCGATGCCGCCTACCGAGATTTCGACAGCGCGATAGATGAAAAACTGAGAGTGAACAAAGTTTAATGGTTTTACCTCAGTATCAATTTGTAAGCAAAGACCCACTGTGCAAAAAGGAGTCTCCTTGTGAGAAGACAGAAAAGTGTGTTCTGTTTTTGGCTCCACTATCGCCTTCCAGTCTTTGTTGATATCAAAACAGACTACATAACTGAATTCCTGAGATCAAGATCAAAATCTTGGCTCATTTAGATGACAGTTCATGACTTCTTAAAAGCATGAAAGAAAATGTCATAGACCTAGAAATATTCTTGCTTCATGAAGAAACATCAACCATCTTGCCATTATAGTCATGCAAAAAAATATTTTTTTATGTCAATAAAGGAAGACTGATGGAACACTAACTTTGTCTTGCTTTTGCAGTGTTTGTTTTAGGTCATTTTAGAAGTTAATGAAAATAATAGATTTATACATAAATTTTCTGCAACAAAAATTTACAGTTGCATAAATAGTTTAAGAAAAACACTGTAAAACTAAGTAGGTATTTCTCAAAGTCTATTCCTATTCCTGAGAAATCTATAAATGTCTATGTGAAATAAACCAAATGGTAGTTATATTTCCACATGGCTGACTATTCCAATGAGTTTACTTTCAGCGCAAGAATACCGTGTAATCAGCTCATGCATTTAAAAACTTGTTATTGCCATGAATATTCTTTTATGATAAAAACTCGCACAGAACTAGTTTTTGTCGCATCATTTTATTATCTATGCTTTGTCTTGGTCTGTTGAAAATTGCTATAGTAGTTACTTTTAATATTTTCATTAGGTAATTTACCTAAATTACCTATTAAATTTTGAATTTAAATTAGATTGTCACAGTTATTCTCAATATACATTACTTGGGTACACACAAAATTAATAAGTAGTTTTTTTGAGATCAATTACCTATTTATTAAGAAGTGTAAAATATTTCTTTACGCATAAAAAATGCCTTTTATCAAGGCCAATGCCTCTCAGGCCCTGGATTATGAGGCACAATAGATATTCTATTGTTCTCTGGACACCGGTGTCCGGTTCGAGTTTGATGAATTAAAAACAACTTGGCTCTCTAACTTTGGTCAAGATCTTTCATAAAATAATATAAACTGCTAAAACAAAGCTTTAAAAGTGGTTTAAAAAAGTAAGATTTAATTTTTTGATACCTAGGTACACAGGATGATCTAAGTGCATGTGTACCTACAACAAAATATTTTAAATTTCGTGTTTTTTATCAGCACTGCATTACTATTTGATAAATGAAGCCCTGTTCCATGTTACTTAAGTATGTGCTTTAAATTTAAAGATTCTGCCTAATAAATAAAATAATATGTGTGTCACCAAATAAGTGAAACTAAACACGAATAGAAATCAAACAGAATTCTTTCAAACTCGCGGTAAAAGTAGAAACATGCGGAACAGGGAAAGTGAAGAGTCACTCTTACATCTGAAAGTATGTGAAACTTGCCTTATTTTCACTCGAACCGATAGTCATCAGTTAGACCCAAATACAATCATTTGCGATATCACACTCCCAGCATACTTAAAAGTTTGCAGAAAGATCTAGGTCGAATCGTAGAGAGAATAACATTATATTGATGACGAATTATGCACCTATGACGAGTACAATTAATTATTAGCGTACTGCTACCATAACAATCAACAGCTGGTGCATTAGGAGTACGTTTTGGGCTTCTAACACATCAATAACAGAAAACGTACACAAACAAAATCAATAAATTGAACAAATGAAATGACTAACCAAACTTGCGGTGTCTTGGCTGTCTAGCGAATACTTGTCCGTTTCTTTCCCTTGGTGGTCGTTGGAGAAATTCTCATATTTGCGAGTAGGGCTACTTTTCATTGTTCACGCAAAGCTTTCAGCTTAAGCCTTAAAAGACATTTTTATTCACTGAAAAGACACAACACGAAACACCGAAGCAAGAAAATTCACTGCACTGACACCTTTTTTTTATTGAATTGTCAAATTTGACGTTTGTGTTGTAAGCATGAAGCTATAGAGAATACTGGAGGCCAAACTCAGTTCTTAAAGTTGAAGCCAAGTAGGTATAACCTCAATTGACCTTTCGTTGGACTCCAGTGTGGCTATCTCATAAATCTAAATTTGCCCGGAGCCTGTTTCATAATAGTTAATGATATTAATTGCTAATATTATTAGACTCATAATAATAATAATATTAGTAAGCATTTTTCTGTTTATAAACTTTTTGACATCACTGATAAATGATATCTCTTTGACGTCACTAATATCATTAGACCTGAAAGCTTATGGAATCGAAGCCAATATGAAAAACTTAAACAAAGAGACTACTTTGCAACCGCTAAAATTAGTTATAACCTTTAGTAAAAAATTATACGCAAAAATTAATTATGCTATAGGCGTAGCAGCATACGTACTTAGCTGCAAATAAATAGAAATTCGTAACTTTTGACGCAGTCATTTCAATTTCATTATTCAATATTCCCGAGTTGTAATTCAATCTGTAATTTGTTAAATTATATTTCATTAAAATTAAGCTATTTCCATAAAATAAATTAAATCATCTCAATATTGTTTTCTGAATTTCCTCATTTTTGTGGTATCCGGCATCCTCGTGCAATGGTAACACCGTATGTGTCTATGTCAATCAATCAATATGGTGGATATCAATTTCTAATTTTGTCGACTCGAAAGTTGCGATTCATATTTTATTTTGATTTGTAATTTTTTATTTAATATTGATTCCATCTTGATTTTATTTTGATTTGAATTTTGATTTTATTAGGAGGACTATTTTGATGTAATTATTTAATTTTAATTTTATGATTTTATTTTTATAATTATTTTGATGAAGTTTTTATTTTAATATGAATTTAATTAATTAACATTAAGTATATTATATGGACACTGTCTGAAATAAAATGATTTTATTTTATTTATTTTATTTTTATAATACGACGTTTCTTGCTATCAAAACGTTATTCTATTCTGCATTTAAAAATATTAGGTCTTAAAGTATGAAATTGCCGTATTGTAAGAAGAATTTTAGGCAAATTTGAATTTTCATACTAAGTACTAAGATTTTGAATTATTTGAAAATAGCTTGTATGTACTATTTTTTTTATTGCATTGAGCTAATTTAATGTAATTAGATTCTTAATTTAATGTTAAGAATCAAATGAATTTAATTTAAAAAAAGCAAAATTAATTCACATTTAGCCACCGCGATTTTTCCCTTAATACCTAATTACGATAATACCATTCGTCTATTCTACCGTTACTTCTAGCATAAACTGGGTATATAGACATAAATTTGAACTGATAATTCTGAAACATAATGTCAATTTCATATTTAGACCAAGATACGAGATAGACCTATTATTATCATCGTGTAAACTGTACACATGCATACCTACACTACTATTGATACGTTTTTACCTATATTACTAGTTTTAATCTTTAAACTTGTCTCCTTTACATTGTAGTTGTATGGACACCCTATTTAGAAAGAGAGGAGGGGGACCTATGGAGCGAGATAGAATGCAGTCAAGGTCATTTTTTTTTGCTTCAAGTAGGTATGAGGAGTTTGGCCTCCAGTATTCTTTATAGCTTCATGGTTGTAAGAGTTAAATGAATGAGTTGGTGAACATCGAATGAATGCGAACGAGTATTTTAACCACACATTCTGTGTTACACAGAAAATTAAGTTTATGCCAAAAAAAGATTTTTTGTAATTTCTCAGGAATTCAAAATGTATTTTTAACACTATGTTCATGAAATTCAAATGAAACATTACTAACTCACATTACTTTTATTATCTTCATACGGCGGCATCGGCATCTGAATTCTTGTAAACCCATATTCGTCATAGTTTTTTTGATTTCTTCGAAACATCTAACTTATTAATCTTGATTGGTGTCTCTGAGATGAGTTTCTCTCAGAAAAGGCACTTACAATAATTAATGATTACCACTATTGATTGAACTTAACACAAGTTCACACAACACAACACTGAGCTAAGTACCTACACGTTAACTTATGTTAATAATTTAATTACGAAATAAGTCAAGTAATTCATTTGACGAGGAACATTGCGACAACCTATTTACAAACTTTTTTTATTCAGTCAAATGTTGCTCAAAATGTCTTATCAACTTACATACTGATAACAAAATTTCATACCACTCTCATAGTTCTTATCAAGCACGCATCATTCATTCATTTACTCACCGATGTTGGGCCAAGTGTGTACTACATAACTAATTTTATATACTAGAAAAGTTGTTTATTAGTGATGTTGAAGTGGATATGGGTGCTCAGTTGAACTTGAAGTGCGAAGATGAGGATAAACTACCGAATAAATTAACTGACTATAAGTAGAATAATATTTCCTCTTACAAGGCTAAAGGAAAGGAAAAATATAATGGTTACCTATTAGTACCTACAGCTAGAATTTGTAAACATCTATTTATGACCATTTTGCACATCTAAATTGGAAAAACCAGTTGTAGCTAATTTAAACCTTAAAGATTAATATTTATGAGAAATGTTGTACTTGCTTGACGTGTTGTAGACTATTCTTCAGCTAAGCTCAGCTTAGAGCTAATTTTGTCTGGTGCAAGAGCCTGATGCAGGCCTGAAGACTATTTCAGATGTAATCCAGCTATACATTATGTCCCTGTCATGTGAACCAGCCCTAACGCCTTTTTAACTATAAAAGCTAAAGTAAGTTCCACCTATCGCTGCGATATCGCTTGCCGCAGCGTTGGTGGGTGTGAAAATGGCGTAATACATGCAAAATTAACTATTAGGCTCGTGACAAGTCCTTTTACTGATTAAGATTATCGAGTTTTTGTCTCGTCTATAGAAGAAAATTAAAAATGAAATAAACCAAAATGTTCTAACGTGATTTATTTAAATATTGCCTATGAAATAAAATTAACAAAACGATGCAATGTACAGTTGTTGGTTAGGCCTTCAGCCCGTCTTGGAGTCCGAAGCCGGGTCCGGTGGGCTCCTCGGTGAGTGAGGTGAGCCCGCCCAGAGGTTCTGATGCGAATCTTCCACTCCTGGAATAATGAACGTGTATTGGGTATAATGCGTTTAAAAGCAATAGTTAGTAGTAATTTCGAAGGTGGTCCGCAAGTCTAGGTAGCTCAGTGGTTAGAGCATTGGACCGGATTTACAAAGGTCGTGGGTTCGAGTCCCATCTAAGAATTCACTTGTGGCCGAGTTGATTTTTTCCCATATTTTAAAATATATCATAAAAATAATAGTTCTTTTGCCGCTATATTGGTTGGTCCCCTCGTTTTCCAAGGTTTACACGCGTTAGATTAGAACTATCCCTACAATATAATTTTATCTTTCATCACTTTTAAATGGTTTGCGCATTTAGCACAGAATCCAGATTAAAAAACCTGCAGGGCATTCATAGTGCATTTTAAAAACTTCGTGACAGATAAAACAGACAGGCTGATTATTTAACACTAGCGTCCACTCGCGGTTTCACCCGCGTGGCTCCCGTTCCCATGGGAATACCGGAATAAAAATTCTATGTTCATAATCAGGGTATCTACTATCTGTGTGTGTACCAAATTTCATCCGTTCAGTAGTTTCCGAGCCTATTCAATGCAAACAAACAAACACTCAAATCTTTCCTTTTTATAATATTAGTATAGAAAAGATCACCTAGCAAGCAGTTTCGCGTAGTACAGCAGTACAGTCCGCGAGGTCTAAGCTGAGCTTTGCATTTGTGTGAGTGCACATAGATAGTGTAGATGAGCAATCGGCTTGAGGCGGCGTCCGTTACTTGGTTTAAACCGGTTTATACTGCTTTTTAGCAATCGGTTTAAGGCGCGCACCGTCCCTTCGGCCGCCGCGCACCTACCGCACTTCACCTCCTGTACTGGTAGCAACGCGACGTGTTTAAACTCTTTATATTTTATTTTTGTGTTCGATTTATTAGTGAAATGGCTGCCAATACAAGTAAACCAAGAATACGAAAACCTTTAAATAGCCAAGTGAAATAATTTTTCTGCAATTTAGATAGGTATTTTAAAGACGTAAACGATAAAGATATGTCTAGTGTCACAACATCAGCCCAATTGGTAGCGACATCGACGGGAATTCCGCTGTCTACTGTCAAGCGAGTTTTATTGGAAGGAAAACGTGTTTTAATCTCCGAAAAAGACCAGATGTAGGAAAAATTCAATTATCATTGACGATTTTGATAAAGCGTTAATCCGAAGAACTATTTACAACTTCCACATTACTGATAAAGAGGTGCCAGCTATGAAGCGAATACATGAACAGTTAAAGACAGAAATAAACTATCCAGGTTCAATTTGGTCATTGCGTAAAGAGATACGTTATCAACGTATAAATTTTTTGATTAAAATTTCCGAATATCGCACTCAGGGCCGGCCAATCGTTTATACCGACGAACTCATATTTAGACACGACTTACACTTCTTCAAAATCTTATTCTGATGACAGCACTTCTGGTTTGAAGTAACCAATTTCTAAAGGGAATCGTCTAAAAATAGTCCATGCCGGCGGAGAGGACCGTTTCATACCAAATGCACTGCTAATGTTCAAAGCAAATCAAAAAACTGGTTACAAACACAATTAATACCAAATTTAAGGTGCTACTCGGAAAAAGTATGGACTTTTTGATATACAACTATAGCACGGTTACAGTTGTTACAAATCTGTTAATAACATATATATTGCTTCATACCTTTATCTAGATTCGTATAGTTTCAAAAACAGGATTTTATGATTTTGCCTCGACACTTTTTTTTTTCGAAAAGACCTCTAAAAAATACGAAAATTCAAGATTATTCTTAGATAGGGTACTTACTGATGGGGTCTTACTTACACTATAGGAAATTGGTTTAATAAGTGGACACCAATAATATTTAAGATCGTATAGAAGCATTTTTTGTAAATCGCTGTAGTTTTTTAATACGAAGTGATTTTGTTTTTTTTGCCTAATCTGCAAAATCGGTCTCGCTCCCGTGCGCGTCGTTTTCTCATTGCTATCTCGCTTCAGCTTTTTTTTTTCGAGTATCGCCTTAAAGCCCAGTAGCGTCGTGGTGGTATACAATGCATCTTACCACAATTCCTTAGAAAATCCCGCTCCGAAATCAAATAGTCGTAAACAATGTATGATTGACTGGCTCAAGTATTGCAATATCGATCACACTACATCGATGCTTAAGCCACAACTATATCAATTGATACTACTGTGGCGGCACCTACCAACGGCGCACATAACACGGTGCAATTAACAAGTATCACCGTGTACCTAGTAACGTCGTGCTTCATACAATAGATGGCGCTGATATCAACTTTGTATGGAACAAGAAAACTTAGTATGGATACCTACATCACACAAGCGACGTTTTACCGAGACACTCGCATATATACAACATCCGACGATCGTCTGTCGGACCGCGGTCCCCGGACTACCAACACCAAGTCCAGAGGAAGAGCTCGCTATTCGAACTTCCTACTAGTGGCTTACCATCTACCACCCTTTTCCATACCTCCAACCATCTCTCTATACTACAAGACAAACAAAAATTTATTGAATATAGCGGCTGTGCGCGGTTTCACCCGCGTGGTTCCCGTTCCCGTGGGAATTTTGAGATTATCTATAGCCTATGTTACTACTTGGGGTCTAAGGATTCTCTATACCAAATTTCGTCAAAATCGGTCCAGTAGTTTTTGAGTTTATTCGTTACATACAAAAATACAAATCTTTCCTCTTTATAATATTAGTATAGAAGTATAGATAAAATTGACACTTTACTTAGAGTCACACCGTTCTTCATCTACCACCCTATCACCCAATTTCAACCCAATTGAAAATATATGGGTAATGATTAAAGGATTTCAACCAAATTGAAAATATATGGGCAATGATTAAAGGATTTCAACCCAATTGAAAATATATGGGCAATGATTAAAGGATTTCAACCCAATTGAAAATATATGGGCAATGATTAAAGGATACGTGGCGAAAAAAAAATGTATCAATAAATATGGATACAATAATGAGGTTAGCGAAGGAAAAAGTCGACACTATGACTGGTACAAGAATGGAAAAATGTATGTGACCATGCAGTACGACGTTCTGGATGATATAACAGAACGATTTATAATTAACACAAACGACACATCTGACGAAAGTGAAAATGATGATGATGCAATCCGGCATAGAAGGATCGTTATAATTATTTTATTAATTCTCTATTAATTTACACTTTATTGCACGCTTAGTGTGCAAGGCGAACTTGAAGTCTTGCGGCGTTCTCTACCAGTTGACAATTATTTAATGTTACAATTTTATTTTTTTATTTTTCTCAGTCACATAAATATATATTTTTTGCTTATTTAGTATTATTTTATTTTTAACTAAAATATTTTTGTTATGTAGGTACCTACCTACCTACCTAAAACATAATAAAAAATACTTTTAAAAGTTTTTTGTCTGACTCTACTTTTGTTGATTACTCACACAAATACAAAGCTCAGCTTAGACCTCGCGGACTGTACTAGCTGTTCCCGCAACATCGTTCGCGTGAGAACCGGATATATTCTTTACTTTTTGAAGATAATTACATTCTTATCATCTTATCGCCTTCAATAGAGAAGTTTATCAATTCGCCAGTACCTACGTACCTATATTTTATAATAGAAGTAAAAGTACCTATTAAAATGCAAAGTAGCATCTTTTTGAAGTCGTTTTTTTGTTTTTGTTGTGATGATAATAATTAGATAGCCGATGCCTGTTTTGGGCGCGCCGAAGTGCAATTTACAAAATGTGTTGAAGAAAATTGAACCATCCATACAGAATTTAAGTTTTTTATTTGAATGTGTCTTCTCAAGCAGTCGAGCGGCTGTCACGGAACCTAAGTTAATTAACTTAAATATGGACTCGTTTATTTCCTTTCGTACTTTTCTATTAAAATAAATATGACGTGACGGGAGGAGTCTGTGACTCCTCCCGTCACCTCATTCGCAATGGTCGGTCACGGGATGGGTGACCAGAAATTCACTATCTCGAGCTCCTCCGTGCTTCGGAAGGCACGTTAAGCCGTTGATCCCGGCTGAATTTGCAGTCGTTAAAAACCCACCAATCCGTATTGGGCCCGCGTGGTGGGTCATGGCCCATCCTCCTTATCCAACCATAAGGTGGCCAGTGACCCATCAGTAGGGACATTAAAATTGCTGATGACGAAATATGACGTTACCTTGGGCCTGCCTTAGGCTTTTCGTCTTTCTTTAGTTTTTCAATTATTTCTTTGGTGTCCTCAACTGTCAGGTCCTCCTGAAAATAGGAAATGTATGCTTTTATAATTTATTGTCTTCACCACTCCATCAGTGTGCACCCGTCTTTTTTTTTCATAATCATTAAATCATAAGTCATAATCTTTATTTCACCATATTCACAATATGGTGAATATGGTGGTCTTAGTCAAATACTTGTGCATAGTTTGAATAATAAATTACTTACATAGTAATCGTCGTTCACTTGAATCATTGGCGCATTGACACAGGCTCCAAGGCATTCTACCTATAATTAAAATAAGTAAGTATCAATAAATAACAATAATAATAAATGGAACAATAATAATTTCGAATTGCATAGCAATAGCCAAGTACTTGGTAAACTGCGAAAGATTCGAGTTCGAATCCCGCCTGAGCCACTAGACTACTAGAGGCACTTGCATGATTTTTTCTAGTTGATGGTGATATTAATAACCAACAACTAAATCTTTCTGGTTTATTACTAACAATACCATTGGAAAGTCTTAAGTTGTCATTAGACATTTTGTGCAATGTGCACCTTATATTACACTAGAGGCCGGGCGCTGTTTCACCCGCGTGGTTCCCGTTCCCGTGGGAATTTTGGGATCATTTATAGCCTATGTTACTACTTGGGGTCTAAGGATTCTCTATACCAAATTTCGTCAAAATCGGTCCAGTAGTTTTTGAGTTTATTCGTTACATACAAAAAGACAAATCTTTCCTCTTTATAATATTAGTATAGACTAGCGTTCCTGTGGGAATATCGCGATAAAAAGTATCCTATGTTCATAACCAGGCTATCTACTACATGTGTATCAAATTTCATCCAAATCCATTCCGTAATTTCGGAGCCTATTCAATGTAAAACAAACAATCAAATCTTTCCTATTTATAATGTTAGCATAGATCTCCAAGTAAGTTTAAATAATACTTTAGAAATAAGTGTTTTAAAGGTAACAGAAATGGTTGTGTTTCAATGCGTTTAAATGTCAACTAACGCGATTACAGACCTATATCGAGATAGAAGGTAAAAGTGTACCTACCTTGCGTGTCAAAAGTTTGATCCACGGTCAAAGTTTTCAACCTACAACCTTCTTACAGATTAATAAATAGTTACTTCGTACCTAAGTCAGTCCGTCTCGCTCGTGACGTCAGCGTATGTACGAAAAATTCGACACGCTAGGTTCTCATACAGTTTGGAGCGCTCTCTTTTCGTCTATCTTGATATAGGCCTGTGACCGGGAATATAGAGCAACGGGGCTTCTACTGTTGCTCTTTGACCGCGATCAAGTAGTTAACTTTGCTAAATTGTTTGAATTCAGAAATCTAGGAATAACAAAAAGAAGATAAGTGAAGTGAAAAAAGTGAGTAAAACTGACACTAAAACTCTTTTCTTGTTTCTTAAAACCAAATAAATAGTTTGAAGTTTGAAAAAGAATATGATATACATAGTACATTACTGCCAGGGGCGTGCATTGGTTTTCCAGCGTAGTAGGCACTGTAGATCTAACTAGTAACTTTGCACGTATCCTATCCTGCTACCGAATATTATAAGTTTAAAAGATTGTGAGGATATTTGGATGGATGAATGTTTGTTACTATTTCACTCAAAAACTACTGAACTTATTAAGATGAAACATTACAACAATGTAGCTTATACATCTCATATAATTATCCTGATATTCCCACGGTATCGGCAACCACGTGGCGAGTGAAACCGAGAGCGGCCGCTAGTCATAAATGATAAGGTAAAACGTAAAAAGCATGTATGACAAAATTGTTCCCCATCAAAAGTTCAAAAAAAAGTCCGCGACAGACAGTCTATGTTTTATGGTAACTCACTATAACCATTTTTAAGACAATAACATTTGTTCTAAACTAATGTATTATTTGAGAAGCTGTTTTCATAAACATGATATGAATCCTTATCTAAATAAATACGTTAATCATCACAAGTATTTAATATTAAACAAAATTGTCCTTTACATCATTTAATTTTAATGAATATCTTAGGAAATATGATAGTTTTAAAATAACTCCTTAACAAAATAATTCGCGACCATTCATTCGTCAGGTAGGCTTGCTTACTGATACTGATATATTCCGGAAGTTTAAGCTAGAACGTTACACGTACAAATAGCGCCTTTCTTGCCGTGGGCGGTTTGTACTTGAGCAATACTTTTTTATAAATAAGTTGTATTCTTGTATGAAACACTGCTTGTTTCGAGTAGGCAATTTCGAGACTGCCTACCGGTAGGTATTCAGTATTTAGCGTAAGGAAAATCTTAGTGGGTGAGTGTTGAATAGAAGTTTAAACTAAAATAAAATAACTTTAACACATAGAGTACATTTATTTAGGTTTTGAATGAGGTAGGCACTGCCTAATTGCCTATATGGAATGCACGCCCCTGATTACTGCAGCGGCCAGCGAAAGAGGCATTGATGGACGTATGTGTAAATGTGGGCCGAGGCGAAGCCGAGCACACATACGTAAGTCCAACAATGCCTAGTTGTGGCCAATTGTACAGTACTTTTCATAAATAATGCGCGGAAATTAAAACTACTTTTCGAAATCAGACGAACAAAGAACAATAATATTTTTTCCCGCGTTAAAGTGTTCATTAGTTGTTTTTCTTTTCTAAAACAGTTTTCTATTTGTAAGCCAGTTCGAAATTTTAATAAGTTACCTCCTTGGTTGCCATATTTCGGAGTAAATACACTTATGTATGTAACGTATGTTAAGGTCACTTTTCAATTTGACGACTCTGTATGAAATAAAACAGGGATAAAAACAGCCCTTGACGAGTTTCTTGCCGGTTCTTCTCGTTACAAGGTCTCCCACCGTAGGGTTTGTGAACCGATGGCTTAGCTTCTTTGACGTTCATAAGTGCTTGTAACAGTCTAGACTGAATAAATGATATTGAATTTGATATAAGTAATGAATTCGTGAAGAGACAAATAAATTAATTAAAATAAAAAATAATTTTAATTTCTGCTTATATCATAAACTATACTATCATAACTTCTCCTATCAAATTTGTGCACATCAAGAATTTATAAAGTGATCAAATAATAGTGATAAGAACTCACTTCAGAAATCGAGAATTTCCCACATGGACTGTTCCCGCCAACTTCACAACCAGTGGCTTCTTTGATGGCGTTCAGCACTACGTCAGAGCCTCGCAACCAGCAGGGAGTGGTGGTGCACACTTGCACATGGTACTTGCCTATTGGTCGTCTGAAAGATTGTAATCATTGTATTGAAATAAAATACTTATGCAGATTCAAACTCACAATAAATTTTAAATATAAAAATATTGGAAAAAACAACTCGGCCACAAGTGAATTCTCAGATGGGATGGGAAATTTATCATAAGTATAAAATAAAACTGAAAAATTCAAGAATCTTAAAATATTTAAACTCTTTTAGTATGACGTATCTCTCAAAAGTGATAATCATTATTATTTGAAAGCCGGACGGATGAACAGTCTCCCTAGTCCGAACCATTTCACCCAATTCCCCAAAAGTAAAGTAGTATGAAAAGTGATGTCAGAATAAATGACTTGGCAGAGAAAATCAAAACAACACAGCTATGAAATGTGGTTAATTTGATTATTGAATCTTATTCACAAAACTACTGTAACTATGGTATGTATGCAGAATCAGAAACACAATTTGTGAATATGGTGCCAATAGCACTATATACAAAATCCAAGCCGACAATATAGTCCGAGAGTCAGGGCCCAAAATTGGTCTAACATGAAGCTCTGTGATCGTCAGCTGTGGTTCAGTTGGTGGGTTTAGCAAGTAGCCTACCAAACTCTGTAATTTTTCCCAATTGAAAGTTTGACTAATTTATAGTAAATCTAATATCATAATGAAAAAAATCGTCAGCTTCCTATAATATTGGTGGAAAATATGACAGCTGGTCACATGAACATGTAAAAAAGTGCTCTATCTCGTCTTTCATGGTTTCCTTTCATTTAATTTACCATGTTTATTTGAGAGACTTGACCCTTATGACAGACCATATTGATTAGTATCATAAAAGTATAGGTGTTGTTTTTTTGGAATTTTTATCCAATTCTGTAGTCGTTTTACTGTGTCGGCTAAAATTCGAAAATTAACACCTCTACTTTTATGATACCAATCAATAGGGTCTATTGTAAGCATCAAATCACTGTTTTAGATTCACTAAAATAATGTATTTTTTCCATCGCTTGCTTTATAATTTTTGTTGTATTTATACATTAGACAATTTCAATGTAATATTTTAAAAAAAAATCGTTTTCCAGTAGAACTTACCTAATAAACATGGTGTAGAACGTAGCTACCTCATAAACCCTCATACGAGGTAAGGCGAGGATTTCTGCTACTTTGTGCATAGCAGATATTGGTAGCCAGCCTCCGTTTTGGCGCTGTGCTAGGTCCAGGAGAGGGATCATGGCACCTCTTTTGTGCCCTTCTGGGTAGATAGCAAGTAAGGCATCAATTCGCTGTAAGTAATATGATAAGAATAGGTGTTCACTAAGTTTTAATATAAAAATGATAATAGTTATATTTTTTAACTGCTTTTTTTAAAGATTTAACATTGCCAGAAAGAAATTAACACATTGAACAAAGGTTATAAGTAGGTTCCTACTGAAAGAAGACAGAGATAAACAATTGCGATCCCTTTGAGGATCCAAGGGGTATTTTGAGCTTTTTATTGCGTCAAATGTTAGTAGAAGTTCTAAAACAATTGTAAATTCAGCTATTCATTTGTCAAAGCAGAAATTGAAAGGTTTAATTTAATTTAAGTTTGATTTAAGTGATACCTCAATAATGCATGACATGAGTTTATATCTCAAAATCTAGATAAAATTAACGACTGCTATAAATGGCAACTCTTAGTAGAACATTTGTAAAACTTATTTATGAAATATCACCCCTCTCCATTAAGTAAATAAAAAGAATTACAGTGCAGAATAAATTCTATCTAGATATTGAGACATGAACTCCTGTCTTGCACTATCAGGGGCGTGCATTGTTTTTTCAACGTGGTAGGCACATGCAACCGAATATTATAAGTTTGAAAGTTTGTGGGGATATTTGGATGGATAAATGTTTGTTACTTACGCAAAAACTACTGAACTGATTAAGATGAAACTTTATAGCAATGTAGCTTATACATCAGTAAACCGCATAGGCCGCAAATTATCCTGATATTCCCACGCTAATCTCCGGAACTACTAGTTCGAATTGAAAAAATATTTTTGTGCTGGATAGTCCATTTATCTCGGAAGGTTATAAGATATTTAATATCACGCTACGATTAATAAGAGCAAAGCATTAATGTAAAACGTTGAAAAAACGGGAAAAAAATATTACTTTTGGGAGGTTCCGTTGCGGACGGTGTGTAAACGGTTAAAGTTACGTAAAAATCATGTATGACGAAATTGTTCCCCATCAAAAGTTCTAAAAAAAAGTCCGCGACAGCATATATGTATGTTTTATGGTTACCTCGCTATAACCATTTTTAAGATAATAAAATTTGTTTTAAACTAATGTATTATTTAAGAAGCTGTTTTCATAAACATGATATTAACCTATCCAAATCCGGACGACAGCATTCGGTCAAAAATATTCAGGCCAAAGGTAGTCTTATTTTTAAAATAATCGCGAATATAATCGAGTGCGGTCCGACGACAGCCCGGGCTGTCGTTCGGATTTGGATAGGTTAATCCTTATCTAAATAAATACGTTAATCATCACAAGTATTTAATTTTGAACAAAACTGTCCTTTACATAATTTAATTTGAATGAATATCTTAGAAAATATGATAGTTTTAAAATAACTCCTCAACAAAATAATTTGCGACCAAATTCATTCGTCAGGTAGGCTTGCTTACTTTATACTGATATATTCCGGACGTTTACAACGTTACACGTACAAATAGCACCCTTCTTGCCATGGGCAGTTTATACTTGAGCAATACTTTTTCGAAATAAGTTGTATTCTTGTATGAAACGGTGCTTGTTTCGAGTAGGCAATTTGGAGACTGCCTACCGGTAGGTATTAAGTATTTAGCATAAGGAAAATCTTAGTGGGTGAGTGTTGAATAGAAGTTTAAACTAAAATAAAATAACTTTAACATTTATTGTATAAGTATTTATTTAGGTTTTGAATGAGGTAGGCACTGCCTAGTTGCCTATATGGAATGCACGCCCCTGTGCACTATTGAGGGGACTTAAATCGATTATATCCTTTGAATTTCTGCTTTTACAATTGAATGGCTGAATTTACAATAGTTTTAGAGATTCTTCTAATGGTTGACGCAATAAAAAGCTCAAAAATCCATTTGGACCCTCAATGGGAACGCAAACAAGTTAGGCATGTCAGTTTCAAGAGAATCTTTTGCAATAGCATATTCAAATCTTTGAATAATGAAAACAAATGAATGTTTATTGACACAAAAAAACGAAGTCAGCTGATGAGATAGAATAGAAGAGAATTTGAAAAATGTTTTGACATTGTAACCAAAACAAATGAGGTTACCTTCTGATTTTGTGGGGTGAATTCGAATGGTATGCTTGGGTTATCCTCTGGAGTATCTCTGTGAACGAACAGGCTGTCATGCTGCAGGGTAGAGGTCGTCTGAAGAGTCCTAGACGATGCTCTCCACTGTAAACAACATCATCGAGTTGGTTGTAGCGAACTGTCAAATTATATAACCCATTTGATGACAAAGAAATAGATATTTATTGTTAAAACTGTATTGAGAACACGCACCAATCCCTGAACTCCAGATCTGAGACTGGATAACATGGTTATTTTAATATTTTAGTAATTTAAATGAAAACTATTGCTAAACACTGTTCACGAATGAATTACTTGCTGTTAACTTCACTTCATTGACCGAATGACGTTGTTGTTTCTGAACGTAGTACTACCACAGAATAATTTTTGTAGTATTGTATTGTATTATAATAATAGAAAACGCATAGATTAAAAGTACTTACTATTCTATTCTCATAGTTCTGTTTAATTATCAAAACATTCAATTTTAGTATATTATGTGAGTAGCATTACAATAAAATTGGTACTATTTCCGAACGAAAATAGTATAGTTTATATTGTAGCCACAGATTTTAAAGTAATGTACAAGTAATTGTAGCAAAGATCACAGTACAGTGGTGAATTTTATTTCGCTTTTATATTTTGATGATTATTTATTTTGTGATCATAACAGCATAATTATTTAGCGAAGTCAAACAATTAATGATAATAAATAATTTATTAAAAAGTTGTTTCATAATTTTTAAACACAAAGATTTGCGCCTATAATTTTGTAATCAGCAAAATTGTTGCTTCGGCTCTCTTCAATTTTCAGGCGTTTTTAATTTTATAAATACTTATATATAGATAGACATAATATTAGCCAAATAGGAACTTAATTAATATTTAATTAGGTATTTCGGATAACTAAAAGTAACCAACATAATACTTAAAGCATAAACAAGAGCAATAATATCCCCGCTATAAATGGAGCCGTTTTACTTTCCCAGCGAAACGCCACGGAAAATATAAAAGGCATTGTCTGCTTGCGCCATATGCCTATATTTCCCGGCAAAAAAGTAAAACAAGAGCAAAATGAATGAATAGACAAAACACGATCGGCAAAACAACGACGCGGTCGCTATGGCGGCTGCCGCACCAGCCCTCCCTGCACCAAAAAATGTTTTTCTACTTACATTTAGGGAGGCGACGTTCTAGTTTTCGATTACACAGGCTATACGTGAGGAATTTGACTGTTTATTAATTTGGTTCCCTTTGTATAATGAGATGGCAGCTCATACACTTATAGACCTATTTGACTGCCTAATAACTTATGATAAAGAGCTGCAGCTATCACCTTGTTTGATGAACTCGTACCAAGCCTTCTCTCGGAATTCCTTGGAAAAAAAGCGAATAATTAAAATCGGTATCATTTTTTCCACGCTGATTTCCCCTTTTTAGGGTTCCGTACCAAAATGGTAAAAAGGAACCCTTATGGTGCGACTCAGTCTGTCTGTCTGTCACAGCTGGATAGGTATCTCAAGAAATACTAATGCTATTATGAACTTGAAATTTTGAATAGTTTTTGATGACGTTTGCCCAACTATTTTGTAATTAAGAGAGAAAAAAATATACCTTTTTTTTACAACAGGTAGGTACTGACATGGGGCATGCTGCAATTATTCTATGTGATAAAAGTTTATGTAAAGATTACCTACAGGAAAAATAAAACAATATCTTTAAATTCTTTTTCTAGGTATGCTACCTCTTTAGAAATCTTAAGAAAAGTGATTTTATAATTATTTGCTTTTGGTTTGGAATGTGTCGATGTATTATGATGGTACGGAACCCTCGGTGCGCGAGCCCGACTTGCTCTTGACCGGTTTTTTTAAATAGTTTACCGACTCCCGGTGTACTCGGACTCTATTCCAGTCTCTACCGACCCTACTCTAAACTTTAATACTGTAACTATTCAAGATCTTTTAGTCTGGGTTTAAACCAGTTCTAATTCAGATTTTGTATTATGACGCTTTCCATCAAAGAAAAATCTTTATTTTTATTCCATGAGTCCTATCCTTAAAAGGTCATTATTGTTTTTTTTTATTTTTTTATTTCGGTATCTCGCATTACATCAGCTTCGCTTAAGCTGTATATATTATATTTATTTTATGTATTTTTATTACATATATTGTGTATGTTTATCATTTTATTTTATTGTAGTTCATTAATCTACTTACTTACTTAATTATTTTATTATTATTTTTTGCGCACACACTGCCCTATTTAACTCGTCGACCAGTCTCAACAAAAAGGGTTGTCTGGAAGAGATCGCTGCTAAGCGAGAAGGCCGCCCCTTTGTACAACTTATCGTATTATTGTTTCCATGTATGTTTCTGTTCTGTGTGTGCAAATAAAGTGTTATTTAATCTAATCTAAAAATCGGTAAGTTGGTAGCCCCACATAATTTACAACAGTATAGGTTAAAACATTAAAAGACCTTTTTTTAATGATTTTGTAATTTTTGCATTTTTCAATGCTATTTTTATACTTATGGTAAATTTTAAATAGAAAAATATTGGAAAAAATTAACTCGGCCACAAGTGAATTCTCAGACGGGAATCGAACCCGCGAGTTAATTTTTTCCAATATTTTTCTATTTAAAATTTACCATAAGTATTAAAAGACCTCTTTTCCTTGTTCTGTGGGTAATAGTGACGTGGTGTTAACTGTATCAATATATTTTGTCTTCTTTTAAGTATTTTTAGGGAGTTTCACCCGAGTTCTTTTCGTAACAACACGTGTTGTGAGACTCCATTTTTAACTCAATCTACCGTACAATTTCTATATATTACAAAAAATATTTACTTGACATTGGCAAAATTCGCGTATTTAACGCGAGCACGCCATTAATTAAGAAAGAAGAAGAAGTATTTTTAGGGTAACGTACCTAAAAAGGAAAAAACGGAACCCTTATAGGATCACATTCGTTGTCCGTCCGTCCGTCTGTCAAGACCGCTTTTCTCAGGAACGCGTGGAGGTATCAAACTGAAATTTATATCTAATACTCAGGTCTATAATTGTCTCTTGGAGCTGTGAAAAAATCAAACTTCTAAGCCAAAGCAATCAAAGATACAGCCGTTTATGCCGCAAATTCCCGCAAATTTTCGAAACTCGCACGGGAATCAAAACCTACAGGGTACTTCCCGTGAATTTAGAATCTTGAAATTTGGTACGAAGTAACGTCTTAAAGTACAGGTAAAGGAAAAATTGCGAAAATCGTAAATTTTTAGTTACATCATATCGCACCTTTACCATTATAGTGACCTATTCCAAAATTATGATTTTGCGGGAAAAGCTGATTAAAGTTGTGAAATTTGTTTGTTTAAAACACGACGGTCAATAAAATGTCAAAGTTTAAAAGTATAGCATACTTTTTAAATTTTAAATAGGAGTGTGGTTATCAATCTGCAAAATGTAAAATTCAAAATATTAAAGAGTGATAAATAAATAAAGTTTTAATAGTTTTTTTTAAAACATTGTAATATTGAGACTTTCTATTACTAAAATTTTTATATTTATTCAGACCTATTACTTTTTAGGTCATTATGGTTTATTTGGCTGAATATTTGTTTATTTTTAAATATTATTCCTAAACAGGTCAGTATGAAAATAAATGAACAAAATAATTATGGAACACTTTAATCAACTTGATAATCAGTCTTTCATTTGAAACATTAGAAAATGAAATTATAAACTAAACTTAATATTATTAAATGACAATATAAGTATTACAAATTGGTATTTGTAGTTATTAAACCTATTAATAAAAAAATACAAATGAAAAAAAGCTTTCTGCAACGATGCCAAAAATCCTTACAAAATAATCAACGTGTCACTTATAATAATATTAAATTATTATAAATTTCAAAATGAGATCAATATTTTTTTTAATTGTATACACCACTAAATTTTATTATTAGTAGGTACAAAGATTTTAGGGAATGATAGTGTCCATTAATAAGAACAAATCGTCGATGAAGTGACAATACCTCCTAACTATCATTTTTTAGGAAATCTTCCCTCCTACTTTTTTTTAATGTGATAGACTTAAAATTCAATTTTGCGTGGACTAATGTTTCATCTATCTGGAATTTCCCTTTTAAATAGCTATTTAAACTCTGTGGAAATAGCTGTTATATGCACAAGAAAAAAAATACAAGTTTATAATATTCATTCATAAAAAATGGTAGTTAGGAGGTATTGTCACTTCATCGACGAAATTTTACTATATGGGGCCAACCACGGAATCGCGAAAACAAAGGGCTGTTCCATACGTTTCAGTCGAGTTGATGTTGTACTTTTGTATGGAACAGCTGATTTTGTTTTCGCGATCCTGTAGTTGGTCCCATAGTAAAAATTATTCATATTGATGGACACTATCCCCCAAAATCTTTGTACTCATAAAAATTTAGAGGTGTATAATCAAAATTCGCATAAAAATAATTTAAAAATATAATCAAAATTAGCACAAAAATAACCTTCCGCTACAACTCTTGATTGTTTAAATAGAAAAATATTGGAAAAAATTAACTCGGCCACAAGTGAATTCTCAGATGGGATAAGTATAAAAATAGTATTGAAAAATGCAAAAATTAAAAAATCATCACTCTTGATTGTACTCAACTACCTACTTTTAAAGTATGGTATTGTAAAAAAATGCATAGAAACGAGGTATAAAATTTTTGTTTACAAGTTCTCTTAAATCTTTTTTCTTATGTTCACTTAATTCTAATTTTTGTGTAAATGCTTTATTGATTCAGGGTCTTTTATCTTCTTCCTTTTATTACGCATATTTACCTTATTAAATTCGGTTTCATTGTATGATGTCTTGTAATAAAAACTGAAACAATCTTCCTTACAAAATTTCAGGACTTTAACATTAGTCAATAAAATGCTATTTTTACATTCATCTTCATTGAAATTGTAGGCCCATTGTTCTTGTAAGTCTTTTAAATCTACGAAAAAATCATATCTTAATTCTTTGACGTTAAAAGGTTTTCCACTTTTTCGAGCATTTTTAATAAGAGTTACATATTGAGACGATGAGGAACTTGACTTGGATGAATGATTATTATTTCTTACACGAGACCTAGATCTATCTTGAATAAAAGTTGGATCTTCGTCGCTTTCATTGGAATTAATAGGAGATTGGTGGTAATTTTTTCCTCCTTTAGTTACCCTTAAATCAGTTGAGTATAAACTTTCACCCATTGGCTTGGATGTTGATGGCACATTTATTATATTAACATTTGCTTGAATATTTGATACAGCTTCTTCATCAGAAGATGAAGATGATGAACTTGAAGATGAGCTATCTGAGCTAGATTATGAGTTACTAGATGATGAGCTGCTAGGTGAGGCAGCACAAGATGATGAGTTACGCGACTTTTCATTATTAAGATCTGGCTGCAAATCTTCGTCCGATGCTTTACGCTTCTTGCTTAAGATAGGAGTCTGAAAGTCAATGGTTCATTGTTACACAACAAACTTAAAAGTATGTAACCGGATAAATTTCAATAAATGAATGATGAAATATGTTCCCTTTTCATGAAATTTACTTAATAAGGCCTTAACATCATATACAATGGATCTATCAGGAGAATTTTCTATTAGTGATGCTGAACTTATGTCTTCGTATGGGCAATTCTGGAATAAGTTTAACTTTAAATATAAAATAATGTTATGTAATGAAATTGATATAATATTATCAAATATTCGTAACTAGTTACCTCAATAGTATTGACTTCATTCGCCTGAGGAATAGATGGTATGTTAGTTTTTCCTGTCATGACTGTACAAGGTTACATTTTTTTTAATAGGTTCATCCTGAAAAAAAGTTTTACTGTTAATTGCCTCATTAAAATCGTCTCAAATATCAATAATAATTTAATAATAAAAAAGTCAATAATAATAAAAATAAAGTTGGTGTTTAGTTTAACATAGATAATAATTATAAGCTTATTTATCTCAATATTATAATTAAAATAACATACCAAAATGTGGTCCACAAGGCACAATAGACGGTATTTTTCTGTACGCATCATTATTATCATTAGTCAACACATAATTTTGCAAAAATAAAAAAAAGTATAACTAAGTGAGTCACATTGGTACAGTACTAGTAAATAAGACAAATACATAAAAAAATAATTAAGTATCTGCTTATTTAGGTCTAACTTTTCCAATATAAAGTCCGCCCTTCTTTTCATTGTGTACGTCGTTGGAAGCTTCAAATGGGTAACAATCTAAAATATTTAAAAATAAATAAATATTAACGTAAATCTCTTATTTGTGGTGTCGATGAACAAAATAATATGTAAAAATTAAATGACCTATCTGGCATAAACATTATATAAAATAGAACAGAACAGACTTATTTGTAAAATTGCCAAAACAAATACGGGTCAATTAGTTTTAAAAAGGACTCAAATTTAAAAAATCCGATTCTGAAAAATTATATTCAATCTAAGTAAGACTTATTGAACGTAAGGACCATATAAATCACATTATTTTAATCCAACAAAGACGCTACGCCTAGTGAGTCCAGTTTATGTTAGTTGGTTTGGTGTAGAAACGACTCGATTCTTAAAAAGGTCATTACTTTACTAAAAATATTTTAAAATTACATACCTTATTTCAGTCCTATAATGACCTAATACGGATTAGGTCTCTTTCACTAGCAACACGTATTGACTTGCTCGTAACACACGCGACTTAATACTAATCGTGTCTGTCCCAAACCGAAGTAAGCAGGAGGGAGGGAGCGGAATGAAAGAGACCGATGTGTAAGTTTGTCTTCTTATAACCAAAACAGGACGTTGTTTTAATTATTATCGGATAAAAAATGTGTTTTAAGGACATTTGACCAGAACTCAAATTTTATGTTTTTTGAATTAGGTCACTATAATGGTAAAGGTGCGATATAATAAAAAATATTTTACGGAACCCTCGGTGCGTGAGTCCGACTCGCACTTGGCCGGTTTTTTTTTTTTTAACAATAAGCCTACCTACAAATCAAAGTTTGTACAAGTTTTTATGGAGCGTTATTTCAAAAAGTGATTAGGATAATGAGAAATTTACAGTTTTTTTTATTAAAAGAATATCAATTAATAGCTCTTTCATTTGAATCATAAATTATTTGTTTAACAATTTTTTACTAATAAACATTTTCCACTTAAACACTGGAAAGTTCCCCGATTGTACGCTAGATGGCGCCATGCGTAATATCGTCGGTAGCAAATGAACGGTTATTCACAAAATATTTTCACGAGAGCGGTATTCAACTGTAATAATTTGAACAATATAATTATATAATTGTTAAAAGTATATATTGATACATTTTAAAAAAGAAAAAAATATAGAAAAATATTGGAATAAAACAACTCGGCCACAAGTGAATTCTCCTTGTAGCCGAGTTGTTTTTTCCAATATTTTTCTATTTTAAAATTTATCATAAGTATAAAAAAGGCATTGAAAAATGCAAAAAATAAACAATCGTAAAGTGTATATAAATCTTGGATCTCGGCCTGATAACCACAACACAAGTAATTCCAATGACACTTAGCAATGATTATTATTTTTATATAATTAAAATTAGGTATTAAATAATTTTAAAATAAATAACATCATTAATTTTACATAATTAACAGTGTTTTATATTATAACCCTAGTGAGGTTTTACCAAGCACTAAATAATTAATCATTACAATAGGTACAAAACTTACCGAAAGGTGACTATTAATTTGATTCTACTGTAAAGAGAGGATATATTATCAAATAATATTTATATAATTTAGTTTGAGAATTAAGCTTAGGTACTTGATACTAGCACAGTCTATATATTTCTTACGCTGTGATACTAGGTTGACCGAAGTACATCCGTGCGCTGCAGGAAACAAGACGCTATTGAGACAAGAAGCGAGCGCGGGGTTGGATTCAGACCTTTGGAAAATTATTCTCTATGGAAATTAAAAATGTACTGCTTGTCAAAAATTATACTACGTTTCGTTTTCTGGTTTTTAGTGAAATAAAATAGCATTTGTTAGTAAAAATTTAGTTTTATTAAAGAAAAAAATTAATCAAAATTCGTCAACTGGAACTTTGTCCTTAGCATTTACACATGTCGTCAGACGGCATAAATTCAATACAGTTGTTGGATTTACTTGCTTTAATAGCATCGCATGAAAGTATCAAGGAATCAATGGAGTGAGTTGCTAGTCTATTACGAGTTTTTGTTTTTGTCAAGTTCACTTTGCTGAATACCCTCTCACAATCAGCATTAGCGTGAGGCAAAACCAAGCAATCGAGAGCAAATTTAGCGATTTCTTTAAAAGGATAGTTTTCGTTTCGGACATGTCACCACACCAAACAGTTTCGCCCAAAACAAGAAACAAGAAACTGTATGTACAACTTTTTTTTAATTACGTTTAACGGCTCTGGACGCGAGTCCTTTTGTTATAAGAGTATATTGCCATCCTGAAGATAAAACTATGGTACATTTGCGTAGTATACTTGTATTACTATACTACATACTACAAATAAGGAAAATATGGTACAAATAGTATAATTATACTACGAAATCCAACCCTTGCGTTGCGAGAGCTGCGCGCATCGCTCTCGCAACGCAACTCGCAATGCCTGCCCGCAGGAATATCTAGCCTTTTTTGCTCGCACAGCGGATGTGACGTCCGATGTGCGAAAAGGCTAGATATCACAGTAAAAAGCGGGAAAACGACAAGAAACAGATAGGTGCCGATCTCAAACCATAAAGTTTCTAATAACGGTCAAGTTTTTAACATAAAATTCAAAATCTTTTCAGATAAACTAGTAAGACGTTGAGTTGTAAGATAAGATATCGTAAACTTCTCATCAAGGTTACGCATTTGAGTTAAGTCAAACTATTTTTACGTCTTTGTAAACACGGAGGTAAATACTCTGCTCGAAATTGCCTGCAGTTATTACCATCTCTGAGCAAAAAATGGCTACCAAACAAGCCCATTTGCTACGCCACCGAAGTACAAAATAGACGCCCAACGTTCAGAAATTAAATAACGGGACGGGGCCGGTGGCTCCATTGATAAGGAATTAAATTCTTATAACCGATACGGACACCTACAGCACGACATCGAAAAGAAATTGGGTTTTTAGAAAGCCATATTGCTGCGCTATCTGATTATTGACGATAAGTTCCACCGGGTTCTGTTATATTAGGTACCTATAACTTAGGGTTGTGGCTAAGAACAGAGTGTTATAGGCAGGGAAGTTACTACCATATATGAAAACAGTGGTCCAAAATTATCCTCGATCCAAACACATACAGCCTTTTTAATAAACGTGGAGTAAGTTACACCTAGGAGTAAATCTGATGCTGTCACTTATATTCGTTAAAAGATAGAGACAGCATCAGATTTACTCCTTGGTGTAACTTACTCCACGTTTATTAATAAGGCTGATACAGTACAGTTGTCTTAGTTTAATTCCATGCAATTAATTAACATTCAATGTTGTCTTCCATTCCTAAGCTCGTGTTTGACATGCCAAATGCCACTGATTATTGTGTACCTACCGTGTAACGAGGTATGTGCACCATGCATCATCCAAAAGCTGGTGAGGTCACCTTGTTCCTTACTCTTAGGTATACCTACAAAATTTATTTCCATAATATTTCCTTTTATCATTTATTTACATTCCACTTACCTACACGAGGACCTTCCCCTAGAAACTGCCGATTTGTTAAAATACATGAAGTTTGATTGTGTCTAGTTCGTAAGGAATTAGAAAGATTCTAAGGTAGGTAATTTATAATATTAGAGTACTTACTTTAATACTTCGAATTATTGTAAAGAGCCAACCCTAGATCGCTCTTTAGGTTTGGGTAACGAAAGTGTGAAGTGGGGTCAGTTATCTATTATGATCATCATTGTTGCTGCCTGATTAGAAATGAGGAGCTTCGACTTAATTTAGGAGATTCACTACCAATAATTAGCTGTGCGCTTAGAGCTAGCGCAAACGGAGGACTTTTTGTCCGCGACACGTCTCTATTGATAACCAAATAAGATTCAACTTAGATCGCGTATATCCATAAAAAGTACGCGATAGTCTTCGTTATATATTCAACTTTATGTTCTTAGTAATAACCACACCAAACCTCAACAACGCCACATTTGGGTCAGATGTAGTCCGAAAACAATAGTGACCGATCCATAGATAGCCTTTTACAATCTGCATTGAAAAACTTAGGAATGCTAGCAGCTGGTATGTACATTCAGTGTTTTTCTGTCAATCCCAGTCACAGACTTATATTCTGTGCCGTGGATCAAACTTTTTACACGCAATGTAGGTACACTTTTACCGTCTATCTCGATATTGGTCTGTGCCACAGACATAGATTTAGATCTATGTCTGTGGTCTGTGCTCCCAGTACAGCATGGCAGAACCTAGTCCAGTCCAGCAGAAGGAATATTAATAAATAAATAATACCTACTAACAAATTACTGTTTAGATTCAAATTAGGATAGATTTGAATTTATACAGTAATTTGTTAGTTTACAAATGGCAGATTGATAAGTTATAACACAAAATACTTAAAATTTGATACGATGTACCGATCAAGATTATCAAAAGCAAATAATATTTTTATTTATTACCTTAAGTTACCTCTTGTTTTTTTATCAACATTTTTCATGCACAGGCAAAAAGAAAACAACAAACAGTGAGCATTTATCTGATAGGTAAGTATTTTAAGGTTAAAAAATAATAATTTCTGCAGTGGTCAATGGTGAAACAAATATGGCGGATTCTGGGAACGTCTGTAGGTCGAATGCTAAACATTCACAGACAGAGACCGTAAAAACTTAAGGTCACCCCATACTTCGAACTTTGCCATGGCAACACTACATACTATACTATAGCAACACTGCATACTTATGCATAAGTATTGGGTTATTCTTTGTCTTCGCTCTAGCGCTGCTGATTTTACAGTCCACTAATATTGAGAGCAATTTTTGAAGTCCAACTGTGGTTTAGTGGTAACACCGGTAATATCAGACTCAGTGAGGTAAACATTGTATTCGGTTTGGGTGGTGGTAGGACTTTGTTGCAAGTCGTAAGATAGCTAGCTACAACTATCATAAATGTCTGACGCCCTAACAACTATGTTTTCAGCATTGTTGCGTACCGGTAGGGAGAGAGCCTGTCCCTCAGTGGTTGAAGATTCCGGGAGAGCAGCGCCTCCACCTTCAGCTTTATCATTACTTAAAAGTAAACATTTAACCGCTTCTGTGGTCTAGTGGTGCAACCACCGGCATCAGACCCAGGGGTCCCGGGTTCGATTCCCACCGGGGGTACATATTGTTTTCGGTTTGGTTGGTGGTAGGACTTGTTCTAAGTCCATCTGGCTAGCTACCACCATCTTATCTAAGTCTGCCGCCATAACAACAATGTTATCAGCATTGTTGTGTTCCGGCAGTTAGAGATAAGATAGCCAATTCCTCAGTGATTGAGGATTCCGGAAGAGGCTCGCTTCTATCTTCAGCTTTATCAATACTCAACATCAGGTATGATGAAGGCCAAGTCTCCCCGCGTTCATAAAAAAAACAACGGGTTGCACTCCGGGAGTACCGGCAGAAGTGAAAACCACAGCAGAGCAGGCATACATTTTCGCCGCGCGGTAGAAAGAGAGTACTCTCAGGGCTAAACATATCCCATTGTTCTATTAGAGTTGATGAGGCGTGCATTGTACAGTCAAGCACATCAGGCTTTCACCTAAAGAGCATCCTTATGTCGCTCGTAATAGCGGTGGTTTTCGTAGTGCAAGTGTAAAGACAGACATGCTGTTGACTGTCATATTTTTTGGTTGGTATTTTCCAAGCTACCTATATTATACAACCTTTCATGATTAGATGACTTAACCACGAGCTCCAGAGTGATATTAAAGTAATATTATAAGTGAAATGGTGCAAGACGCAAGGTAGATTGAGTACCTACGCAAGGCATTCTTCATTGCACTTCTATTAACAATATTTTATTTTTCTTCCCTTGGCAGTTGGCTGGCACCGACTCCAAAAGTTTTATTTTTTACTCTTTGAAGACGGTTTTTTTTGTATAAAGGTTTTTATTTCATCATTTGCCATTACTTACAAAAAAGATACACAACAATGACGTCATCAAGGTAAACGACTAGGTACTTGCCAAAACGTAACTAGGAACGGCTCCAAACTGCACCACCTTCGGTGGCGCTTTGGAGCCCAAGAGAGGCGGAGCGCCGCGAGCTTTTACAACTTTATGTCGGCATAACTCTGTGAGGACATGACGGATTTAGACGCGGTTTGTTGCATTAAACGCAGGATTACATTCTGGTCAAATTTGTAATGTATCGCGATGCACAAAAGTCTATACTTTTCGAGCAAAACCCTAAAAACCGAATTTGGCTCTTTGGTTATGGTGATGGTAGGACATCGAATTTTTGTCACCTCCTAGGTATGGTTGATGTCTAAGTATGTGCCAAGTTTCATTAGAATCGGTTAAACGGTCTGGGCGCTATGACCGGGCGGACAGAATTTCAAAAGAGTCAACATAAGAGAGGCTCCGCTACGCTCCGCCTCAATTATATTTTTCAGGATTATGTAAAAACTACTAGCCCTTCGAAAAAATATATGGGACCACACTTGAACTATGTTCTTTGATTATAACGTTTTAATTTTGCATTTTACAATGCTATTTTTAATGTGATAATTTTTAAACATGTAAAAATACTAGAAAGAAATAACTTGTCCCATGTCGCCCTGACGGGACTCGAACCCGCATCCTTGGGAATCCGGCCCAATGCACTGATCATTATGCTTCAGACTTATGAGAACACGTTGAAATTCTCTAGTATATTCATTATTTCTACGGTGTTGGCCATCGCCGTTTCATGCTCATAAAAATAGCATTGTAAAATGCAACATTAAAAAGTTATAATGAAAGATATAGATGGCTGTTTCATCTTAATCGATAGTCAAACATCTTTAGAGAATAAAATTCGTAGTAAAATTCGTGGTAAAATTCCTAGTTTCATTTGTGGAACTTTATTATTCAGACTGTGGGTAATTTTAAGTAAATAAAATTAGGTATCAATTTGTCTATGGGGACTATGGGGAGAACATAGCCCACCTTTTTTCGAGAAGAAATCTTATATGGTGTAAATTAAGTGGATATTTGAATAGGGATCCGGAATATTGTGCAATCAGATGTTGGTTGGATCCTTTGGAATCTGATGTTGTTTTATTACGAAACAAATGAAGTAGCAAAGCAGTTGTTATTTTCTTAAAACGTAAGTGTATTGAGCGTTACCCAACCCTGAGCAGCCAGTACTTATTTCATTTCATTTCTTGCCATTGCCATTGAAAAACCGCTCTATACGTCCATGTTCACACGCGATAAGCACATTTGGACATACAGACAGGCACATGAGTTACAATAGTTAGTAAGTAGCTACAAATTATAGGCTGCTCACTATAGTAATTGATTTTTATTGCTCCGTGATGAATGTCGGCTTGAGGCATCAAATTAGTTCCGAAAATTGATCAGAGATGGCGCTGTGCGTTTTAAATTGAGCTGTGAAGTGTATTTTTAAGAGATTTCATAGAGTTGGGAGTTACTTTTTTGGTACCTATTTTGCGGTAGAGAATTATGTTTAAGAAATTGACCCGATGGCGCAGCGGTATTGATCGTGGGCTTATGAACTACTAGGGTTTATGGGTTAGATTCCCACATGAGTGAGGCGAACATTTTGTCGTTCTGTGTTTTAATTACTTACATGAGGTTAAGTAGGTACATATTGCATTCACTTCACTATGTTATTTGTCTAATATTATATAAGTTGCTAGCAAAAATCTATTTTATTACATAGGTAATTGTAAAACAAGTATACTGCCCACCTAGATGCAAATTATGGGTACAAAAGATTTTTTTTTAATTAGGTAATTCTGTAGCTGAGTTTCTTCCGAAAAATGTTTAATAATGTGTTTATTTGTTAAATTCGGCAGAAATGAGATGTGTCCGTAACATCAGGCGATACGGGGCGATACGTTTCAAATTGCACACGTAGCCCGCGATCTTTTCACCGACCAGGAATCGAACCCGGACAATGGTAGCGCGCGGCCGCTAACGGTCGTCAAATCAGATTGTCATTACACGCTTTTACCGCGGCATTCTTGTTGGCAAAAAGTTCCGATCTGCTGTAGAGTAGTATCGTAGAGAATTGGTGTCTTTGTCTTGATTTACTAGCTTCGTCCGCATGGGAATTCAGATAATCCCTAAGGAATATTTGACTGGGAATACCGGGATACGAACTAGCCTGAGAAATCGCGATAAAGAAACAGCCGGGGGTCTACAGAGGACGCAAACGCAATATTTTTAAGTGAATTCCCTAACGAATTCATTTAATTGTTTATCTTCTATGGAGTTAAGAATTGTGTCAGTGACAGTGTAGAAGAATTTGCTTTTAATTTTTTTAAGGCAAGAAAACTTACGAAAAGCAAATTCCATAGGAAATAAACAAAAAAAAATATTGTCAAAGAATTCACTAGCAATATTGCGTTTGCCGTGTGGTGACGGCCTAAGAATACAAGTGTCACCACTCCCTTACATGCCTGGGATGTCGTAAGAGTCGACTAAGAGGCTCGACGCATTAAGAACCTGTGAGAGAGAAGGAAAACTTGAAACAAACCCTCTACCAACTCGTCTGGCCAGCGTGGTAGCAGTAGGCTAATAGTCTCCTATGAACGCCACAATAGGCGTGAACTAGGAGAGGCCTATATCCAGCAGTGGACGTCCACAAGCTGATGATGGTATGATGGTATTGCGTTTGCCTCCTTTTTAACCCCCCTGTTCCATAGCAGAGTTCCAATGATAGTTTGTGTGAACGAACTAATTTTGTTTTCGCGTTTTCATTCGTACAAAAAGTTGTTCGTAATGTGGTGAGTTCTAAAAATGGTTTTGAGATTTCGCGTTTTTTTCATTAACACGCTTCAGTCTGTTTTTCATACTTTCCTTTTTCATTCCGAATATAATAAATAAAGCAATATCAATATCTTCAAGTGATTCACATGATATATTACTATCAAAAAAGAATCTTTTGACTCTTCAACATCGTAGCACCATATTTAATACTGAAATGAAAAAAACACAACCGCAGAAATAAATTATACCTTAATTATTTATGTTGTCAACTATCCAATAGAGACAGATAATCATCGATGAGTAGGTTCCATACAAGTTCCGAAGATTCCATACAAAGTGATCCCCATCGGCTTTCCTTTTAGAAATCTCCCTACCTATTTACCATACAATAAAATACCAGAAAAAATATGAAGAAATTTTCGGGCCGGCCTCGTCACTGGTAGGTACTTCGTCGTCATCAGCCATTTTTAATGTCCCCACTGCTGGGTCACTGGCCTTCCTTACGGATGGATAAGGAAAACGGGCCATGACCCACCACGCAAGCCCAATGCGGATTGGTGGGTTTTAACGACTGCTAATGCAGCCGGGACCAACGGCTTAACGTGCCTTCAGAAGCATGGAGGAGCTCGAGATAGTAAATTTTGGTCACCCATCCCGTGACCGACCATTGCGAAAGTTGCCTAACCTCAGCAATCGCAGGCCGAGCACGCGAACCACTGCGACACGGGCTCGTCAATAGGTAGGTACTTACAAATTTGTAAAACGACCAGTTTCAACCAGGCCTACTGCAGTAAAGCGCCACGCGAGCGACAAGTGTTAAATTGGAACCGAGGCTGAAGCGAGAAGAAAAAAAAGGAAAATAAAGATGGCCGATAAAAAATAACTCGACGAGACGACACCGGGCTAGAGGTAGCTTTCTTTCTAGCCCTTTTAGCTCAGTTATACTGACCTAAATATAGGCAGACGTCTGCTCTGTTAAAATTTTTTTAACGCTTTTGCTGTGTGATTTAGTAATCATAAGATAAGACAATATAATTCTTTATCTATACTTAATATTATAAAGAAGAAAGATTTGATTGTTTGTTTGTTTGTTTGCAACGAATAAACTCAAAAACTACTGAACTTATTTGGATGAAATATGGTACACAGACACAGATAGTATGAACTATGAACATAGGATACTTTTTATCCCGATACTCCCACGCGGGTGAAACCGCGAGTTGAGTACTAAACACATAAATAAAATAAAATTAGACACCTTGACCCGTGGTACTAAAAACTGTTCTACAGGCCAAGGTACTCCCACAGGTAGATTAACAAATTAATTTAAGTGTTATAATTATAACTTTTTAATGTTGCATTTTAAGTACAATGTTATTTTTATATGATAAATATCAAACAAGAAAATATACTAGAAAAAACCTCAGTGATTGAGCTTCCATCTTCAGCCTTATCATCAGGTATGATGAAGGTTCAGAGCCTCCCCGTCGTTCATAAATAAAAATAAATAAATACTAGAAAAAAACAACTTGTCTATGTCGCCCTGACGGGCGGTCGACGAGGTGACGAGGGCGACATGAGACAAGTTGCCTTTAAAACTAAATTAAAGTCCTCATTACTATTACTACAGTAAAATTGAATTAAAATGCTAATAAACAAATACTTGCTACTGTAACCTTACAAAGAGATTTTCTGTTGCTTCATAATCATGTTCCTTTGGATTACTCAAAATTATATTTTTAAACATGTTATTATTTAACTTAGCAATTTCTTTACGGTTGACTTTATTATAAGTATATGAGTGCAGAATGCGAGATATTAAGTTACTAGAAAAGAATAGGAATAAATATTTTGATCAGCTAAATATCAATTTGGTCAGCAACTCTCTTTGGCTTACTTGCTGACCAAATAGGTTTTCTTGCTGAACAATCAATTATTGGTTAGGTTAGGTTAGAGTTTTTTTGCTGATCGATTAAATAATACCCGAAAATAGTTTGTATCCGCTTTGTTTGACATCATGGGGACAATGATTTTCCGGTCAAGAAAAGCCTTAAAAAAGTGTCTTTTGAAATGGCGCCTGCAATTCCAAGTCGTGGCGATTATGGCTAACCCATTAAACACACCAAATAGTTCCCTTTATCCATACTAGTGTCCACGAGTCCGCTTGTAATAGACCACAAATGCTTATTAATCAAAATACACAAAAAACAAAAAAACAAAAACCAGTTTTATTATTTATGATTTGGTTTACATCTACCGCGCTACATACAAATATTCAAAGTACCCACATCATTAACATTATATCATGTTGACACAATGTTAGGCAACACTATACTTAATACAACTCATACATTATTCTACTACAGACATAATAGCTAACGAAAACAAAAGAAGCAAAGAGATGCAGCCAAAACAAGAAGTCAACGGTCAATAATGAATCGGGGAACCACTGACAAAAAGTGGCATACCCGAGCCGTATACATCGTAATTGTTTCAAAACACTCCGGACCATGAATGGGACGAAACGGGAAAACGATAAAAACGACGCTCCATATTCGAGAAATGATTAAAAAAGAAAAAAGCGCGGGAAAAAGACCAAGACGCCACTTCGCGGCACGTACATTTTTTAAAAAGAAAACTATTCTACCGGAGCGTGAATGAAAAACGCTCGGTGGCGTAACCGTAATCTTGGGGATTATTATTTTTATTTTTTCGAGTCGATCCTCCTTTTTTATTTATTATTTACTCTCATTTGTTTTTTTAGTGCATGAGTCGCCGTATGTAGGTCAGGAGCCGACGGTTTTTTTGATTTTTCGTTGCAAGGTCGCCTGTGTTTGCTCGTTTTGTGGACTCCACTGAGTTGTAATTATAGTAGGAGCAATGAACTGGGTTCAGTTGGACTAACACTGAACTCGTTTTTGAACGTTCCTAAAATCGTATTACTTTTTACAAGAGGTGCTGTTATGAAGTAGAACTATTTCTGGTATAGGGTAACTTACAAAACTTATTTTAATAGCCTTTTTTGAGCTCAGTCGTTGAATAGTTCCTACTCAGACACTCAGTTCTTTTTTGTTGTGATTCGGATTTCAGATTTATTGTTGTGAAATAATATGGTCTTAAACGTGAAAAGTAAATCAATACCTATCAATAATATTGATACCACATAAATAAATATATAGTTAGAAACATAGATTTAGAATGTAGTAAATATTAAACAGATCTCAGTGGCGTGCACTTGGAGAGGCCTATGTCCAGCAGTGGACTGCGACAGGCTGATGATGATGATGATGATGATGAAATATTAAACAAGAAAATATACTAGAAAAAAGTAACTTGTCTCATGTCGCCCTGGCGGGATTTTTTCTAGTATATTTTCTTGCTTAATATTTGCTACATAACAATAGCATTGTAAAATGCAACATTAAAAAGTTATACATAGATTTAGAATGTACAGCGAAAAAAATCTAAATCTATGGTTAGAAAGAAAAGAAAAGTCATTACTTTTCTGGCGTCAAAATTAAATATCAACTTTTTGACATAGCTATTCCAAAAATTTGCCTGGAGCAACAACATTGGCAGGTGGGATTAAAAAGTGTCAATTCGGACAGAGTGTCCGAAACGTAGTGGTCCCAAACGTCAGTAATCCAGGTTGGTTTGGCGATCATAACAGGATTCAAGAACGTGGTGCAGTGCGTCCTTAAGCCTTATATGCATCAACATGACAAGTTTGGAGGAGATTCAAAATTGTATGTACTGTATTGTGCTCATGTTTCATTTTATTACATACATTAAAAAGATATGATTTATGGGCATTGCCTAGTATTTTTGTGATGAATAGGTGCATTTATCTCGATATAGATACGGTTTAGAAAATAAGTATTGTCTCATTAACTATTGTTCGTACTTAAATACTCTAACCATTTAATAAGGTCTGAATGTTGTGCAGGTATTTTCGAAGAGGCGCTAACCCTCCAAACAATTCTGGCATTGTCCTTTGACAAGTATTACTTTTCTTTGTTTCCGTACTCCATCATCAGCCTGTGGACGTCCACTGCTGGACATAGGCCTCTCCTAGCTCGAGCCTATTGTGGCGGTCATAGGAGGCTATTAGCCTACTGCTACCACGCTGGCCAGACGGGTTGGTAGAGGGTTTGTTTCAAGTTTTCCTTCTCTCGCACAGGTGTTCAATGCGTCGAGCCTCTTAGTCGACTCTTACGACATCCCAGGCATTTAAGGGAGCGGTGACACTTGTTTTCTTAGGCCGTCACCACACGGCACCTTTTCCGTACTACCTATTGGCAATGCCAAGAATGCACTCGGCCACTTAACATACTTAAAATGATGTTTTTTTTAATGTTCTTGTATTTTCTCTCGTCTTTCGTGCAAAAAAGTCTTGGACCTTTTTGCCAGGCTTTGGTAGGTGAAACAAAGGTATGCGGTAGCTGAGGGGCCAACGGCCATAACTTAAGCCTCAAATAAAGAATCCTCATTTTTTTTTCTTTTTATTTTACTAGCCAAATAGTATTGCGACCTGTTTGGCGCAGGGGTACTAAACCCGCCTCCTGCGCCAGAGGTCCCGGGTTCGATCCCCGGACAAGACAAATATTTGTGTGCATGAACATGTCTATTTGTCTTGGTCTGGGTGTTTAATATGTATGTTATGTATGTATTTACAAAAAAAAGTATATAAGTATGTTTATCCGTTATCTAGTATCCATAACACAAGTTCTTCATGAAACTTAACGTGGGCTAGATAATTGGTGTATTGTATGCAATTATTTATTTATTGTGCAGTTTATGATGGTTTTCACATGCCTTAAAAAATTTGTTCTCTAACTAGTCTCATTGTCATTGCTTATTAATCGGCATATATTTAAGACTAGCGCCCACGCGGTTTCACCCGCGTGGTTCCCGTTCCCGTGGGAATATCGGGATAAAAAGTAGCCTATGTTACTTTCCATCCTTTCAACTAACTCTATGCCAAAAATCAAGTCGATTGGTCGCTTAGTTAGGGCGTGAAGGAAGGATAAACAAACGCACTTTTGCATTTATAATATTATAGTTAGTACTAGGATCTGTAAAATTTTAAAAATTATTAAGTTGATACAGTATGTTTAAGATAGTTAGTTACGATTTATAATAAATTTTAAATAAAAAAATATTGGAAAAAAATCATCATCGGAATCAAGCCCAAGACCTTTAAGAATCCGGCCCACTTAACCACTGAGCTACCGACACCGAATGGTTAGAGCAGTGTTATGTAAACCATCAGTAATAATATCATAAGTATAAAAATAGCATTGAAAAATAAAAAAATATATAAAATCATAGTTGAATGACAATGTAAAATGATAGTTGACTGTAGTCTGAAATTAATTTAAATTGCGGACTACAGTCAATAAATCAGACTAAAAAAAATGAATTGTGACTGCTTTAAATAAATAAGCCACATTGTCTCAGAAGAAACAGAATTTTGCCTTACCGAATTTTCTTATTTTTTATCTGTTTCGTGAAAAAGCCCATAAAGCTGGTTATGCAAGACGTTTTTTCCAATGTATATTTTTTACTTATGATAAATTTGAAATAGAAAAGTATTAGAAAAAGTCAACTCAGCCACAAATAAATTCTCAGATGGGACATGAACCCACGACCTTTGGAAACCCGGTCCAATGCTCTAACCACTGAGCTACCGAGACTTGCGGACCACCGTCGAAATTCTCCAATACTTTTATATTGTTAATACGCTATAGACCAGCGTTCACATCAATCCTAGGAATATCTTGCATTCGAAAGAAACATCTTTTCATCTTTCATCTTTTAACGATCGATTAAAATGCAAGAGCCAAAAATATATAATATAATATAAGTATAACTTTTAACTAAATTTCGTTTAAAAGCTCGTAAGCAAGCCATTATGTTCAGCTGGCCTACCGCCATCTCTTAGCGCAATATTGTTTTCAGTCAAACATTATCGGCGCATTATTTTTATATGTCACTTCGTACCGCAAACCTCATAAAACAATAGTTATTTGTTATGCAAGGCTGGAAAGTTGGTTATTTAGCGGCGAGTTACCTCGATTTAAACCTGAGCGAAGCGAGGATTTCAAAGGTACAAGACGCTAAAAACTTTTCTGCCGAGCGCAACACATAATTTTTCACCTCACAACAGCGAGGAACATTTTATGATTGTTTCCGCGGTCAACTTCCGGTAAAAAAATCTTTAAAGATAAAATTTAATCTAAATATACCTTATTCTCGTTGTTTTTATGATATAAAAAAACTAAAATAATAAAATAGGGAGTATTATACTTAATTCAAAGTTATTAAAGTAGGTATATATTGTTACTTCTAAATAACAATAAAAACGATTCCGTAAATGTTGACACTGACGACATGACGTACAAGACAAAGACAATTTAAAAATAACGATTTATGTCCCGTTCCGAAATCCAATCGTAGGTTGTGAAATCTCGCTCAGCCTAATATATATTTTTTATAACAAATAGTTTAATCTTATTGTTATTGTTTTTATGATTCAATGAACTAAAAGAATAAAATAAAACCGAAACGGAGTATTATAATTAATTTAAAGCTATAAGAAATAACAAAAAAGTCAATAGTGCGATTTGGAACGCATTAAGACATATTTTTAGGTATTAAATTAAAAAAGTACTTTGCCGCGCTAGGCCGCAAAAAGCGATTTTCTACACCTAAAGTGATTGACAAAACCTCCTTTTCAGAGCGTGTGAGGTGAAAAATATTTTTTTGACGGAGGTTTTGTGTGAAGTGTGTCAAAATTGACAACTTAAATTCGTTCGTTGGCAGGAATAATTAATAAAGATGGATCTGAGATAGTTGTTTATAGAAACTTACATTATTTAAATATATCGTGAGTATTTGGATGTCGATATTTTTCTTGCGAATGTTCAGGAGCTGCCTAGTCAAGTCCGTCATTACAAAGTACCATCAAGTGCAGGCACGTTCTTTTTTGTAATATTTCATCTCCATAGATATATCTCAATGGTGGTTTCATTAGCAGGAATGAAAAAAAAGCTTTATGAAGTTCGCAGTACGAATTTAAACACTATTGAAACAAAAGGAAAACAACACGTTCTTACGACATGATGTTCTTTACAAATGGCGGTAGGCCCCCAGAACAGCATGATAAACATTGACAATAGGTAGGTATATAATATACCTACGTACTGTGCTGGAAACAACCTAACAGAAACAAATTAAAATATTTAATTTCCTTAATTATAAAGCCCAAGATAATCTCAGACCATTAGCTTCTTAATGAGGTAACCCGCAAAAAGGGCTAAATAGACAGACTGACACATGTACAAAAGTTCATATATCTATCCACAGTGGCTCCTCTCATTTAGTCATCGTTCTGAGTAAAAAGTAAAAATAACATTGACCAGTCTCAACATCTTGGTTTCAAGGCCAGATCCTGACCGCTGACGGAGACAAAAATACCAGTCTCCAGGCTGTCAGACAAGGACAGCGAGACTTGGTGTCTTCGTCCTTTGAAAAGGGAAAGTGATAGTTTAAGCACTGGCGAGAGTGAGATGAAAAAAACACCGAAGGTTAGACAGAGAGGGGGACGTCTGTTATGCACGAGTGCGAAGGGGATGGAAGAAGGGAACCGGTTAAATTTAAGGACTCGACTTTGGTTCATGTTGAAGCTGTGTTAAGGGCTATAAGATAATTTTCTTTATGATAGTACTACCTCTATTGATTTAGTATGATCATTGAGTCGACTATAAAATTTTAATAATGACTGAAGATGCCTAAAAATATACCTATAAAAAACTCTGAGTAAACTGGAAACAATAAAAAAAATACATTGTTTTTTTATAAAATAGAGGCAAAAAACTTTGTTTTTTTTAGTTCTAGAAATAATAGGTCTTTATAAAATACAATACAATAATTGCATACAATCACACCAATTATCTAGCCCATGTTAAGTTTCATGAAGAACTTGTGTTATGGATACTAGATAACGGATAAACATACTTATATACTTTTTTTTTGTAAATACATTCATAAGATACATAGAAAACACCCAGACCAAGACCAATAGACATGTTCATGCACACAAATATTTGTTTAGTACCCCTGCGCCAAACAGGTCGTCGATCTTTAAATTACCTATGAAATTGCCGATATATTCTTACACTTTTAAAGAACCTCACTACTTCAATAATTAAAAAATTATTTTGAGACAAGATTTTTTTCTATTCAGTCAATAACAACGACGTTGTATCTGACGAAGACAATTAGGCGCATGACAGTTGTAAGTAAAAAATGTAAGTATAAAACCAAAGTTTTTAGAAGCGGTAATCAATCAGTTAATTGCTGTAGCGCTAATTAATCACATAATAACAGAAATGCAGTGATAGAAGTGGGCTGCAGGTGCCAAAAGAGCAAAACCGCATTCCTGTCATGCGCCTAATTGTCTTGGTCGGATAGTAAGTAGGTATATTTTAAAAAAATATCACAAATCAATTAAAAAATATATAAGCCTTTCCCCATAGGAAAAGGCAGAAATCACTTCTTGCCACTTGCTACGATACAATCCAACCTTACAACTTTCTCATACTTTGTCTACTCCAATAACCTGCTTACATTCCTCATTTATATGTTCGCCAAATTCAGATACTTTTGCACTGGTAATTCCTTAAAATATCCTCTTGCTCATTGATGAAATATGTTCATCAAAATCTTAATCGTCAGTCCATCATCTCCTATTCATCGCCAGTCTGCTTCTGGATACAGGTCAGCCATATAAATATATTCGATCAGAATGAATAGTTTAAAACTAGCGGCCGCCCGCGGTTTCGCCCGCGTAGTTCCCGTTCCCGTGGGAATACCGGGATAAAAACTAGCCTATGTGTTAGTCCACTACTTGAAATCCCGACATTCCAAATTTTATCCAAATCGGTTCAGTAGTTTTCAAACAGTAACAAACAAACAAACAAATAGACTGACATACTTTCACATTTATAAAATTAGTGGAATATAATTAAATAGCTACTTAATTAATATCTTGTCAATCTTTAGTAAAAACATTATTTTCGAAAGTTTGAAGTTTGTTGTTTGTTTGTTTTTGTCTTTAGCGCGAAACACAGAGGCAGTCTTTTCAGTACTTACCAAAAAATAATAGTACGTAACATGGTTCTTATTACATCATTCTTGTGATATTTTTTTTTAATAGAAAAATATTGGTAAAAACCGACTCGGCGACAAGTTATTCTCAGACAGGACTCGAACCTGCGACCTTTGGGCATCCGGCCCACTGCTTTAAAAATCGTAAATCATTCTTGTGTTGTTTGGTTGGAATTAATTCTAGATTCGTATTTTAATTTAAATAGTGTCCAATTATAACTTTTTAATTTTACTTTTTACAATTATTTTTTTATGTGATAAATATTAAGAAAATATACTAGAAAAAAAAGTCCTCTTAATCGATAGTCAAACATTTGTCAAAATGTTTATTTCGAGTGCGAGGATACTTTTATCGTATGATGAAACGACGATGGTCAGCACCGTGGAAAGGTGAATAAGTGAATATACCAGAAAAATTTCGACGTGTCCTCATAGGTCTCTGTAGCATAATTAGTTAGTGCATTGGGCCGGATTTCCAAGGATGCGGGTTCGAGTCCCGTCAGGGCGATATGGGACAGGTTGCATTTTCTAGTATCTTTTCTGGTTTAATATTTATTAAATAGTGTCTTTGTCCTTTCTAAAGTTTGAAGTTAAGTAGCTGACATGTTTTCAGAATCTTTCCTTACATTTTTAAAAGAGTGACATCTAGAACATCTGACTGTCATACATACTTGAAATTAATACCTATCGGAAAAAATACCTCAGCAATTTAAAAAGCTAGCTAGTGAGTGAATTGAGGAACATTTGCGAGTCATTAAGTGCGGACTGGTTTGCGAGGGCAGTTGAACTTGCCGAAGGTAACGCAAACATTGTTGTGGCCGGTCAACGCACTGGTTAATTGAAACCTTTCAACTATTTCATAATAATCATGAAAAATATTTTATTTTATTTTTATTTTAAGAATAGATTATTATATTTATTAATTTTTATCTAAATGCTGCTGGTATCAGTACTTACTTAACTTAATTTTAATTATCTTTTGTCTTTTATATATATTTTTTTTTTAGGAACGTCAGGTAATCTCTTAGCCTTCATCATACCTGATGTTAAGTATTGATAAGGCTGAAGAAGGAAGCGAGCCTCTCCCGGAATCCTCAATCACTGAGGAACTGGCTATCTTATCTCTAACTGCCGGAACACAACAATGCTGAAAACATTGTTGTTATGGCGTCAGACTTAGATTAGATGGTGGTAGCTAGCCAGGCGGACTTACAACAAGTCCTACCACCAACCAAACCGAATACAATATGTACCCCTGCTGGGAATCGAACCCGGGACCCCTGGATCTGATACCGGTGGTTGTACCTCTAGACCACAGAGGCGGTTGAAATTTATGTATTAATTCTAAACACTTTTATAGACAATAATTTGCCTTATGAGCGTATTGTTGATTATCATTGTAAGCAACTTTTTGGCCGAAAAAATGGCTTTTTAAGTAATGTATGCCTATTGTTGTCACTATAAATAAATAAATAAAACCAAGCCTCCTATTTTCGTGTTCCTTACAGGTTTAGTAGGAAATCAATTTTTATGACTATGAAGTAAGTCAGTACAATTTAACTAGAACAACAATATTCCTTACTATGAATATGGGACATTAGTATTTTGAGTATTTTTTTCAAATATAATGTAATAAAAATAAAGGTAAATGTGCACTAAATCATACCTGATGCTATTTCGAGGCACATCTTTAACAGTGTTTGCAAAATCTAAAAAAGGACATGAAACATAGGTTTTCAAAATTTCAACGAAAAGAAATGCTTGCCCGAAACAAAAATCAAAAACTCTACAATTGCATTCACGTACAAATATCAATAGTATTCGTCATCAGCCATTTTTATTGTCCCCACTGCTGGGGCACTGGCCTTCCTTATGGATGGATAAGGAGAACGGGCCATGACCCACCACTCGGGCCCTATGCGGGTTGGTGGGGTTTAATGACTGCAAATGCAGCCGGGAGCAACGGCTTAACGTGCCATTTGAAGCAGCTTTGAAGAGCACGTAATAGTAAATTATTGGTCACCCATCCCGTGACCGACCATTGCGAAAGTTGCTTAACCTCAACAATCGCAGGTATAAAATTGCTAATTGGACAGTCGAACGCTTAACCTAAACATTAGCATACAGATCTTTGCAGAAATTTGTTGACATTTTTATGTATACAGTTGCAAAGTGAGCATGTATGTATGAAAATAAAGGGGTGGTTTATTAAATTTGCCGGTGATTGTATGTCTGCTTGCCAGTGCAGAGGATACAAAGAGTTCAAGTTAAAAGTGGCCACAACCGGGGCTTCTACGTTACAACTATAACTTCGTTGTACTTGAGCTTTTCAAGTTAGATAAAAAGTAGAGGAAGCATCATTAGACCATCAAGCTTTGCCTTTATTGTACGCCACTGTAGCTAGTCTAGTCTAATCTAGTCTCGGTATAAAGTTTAGCTCATAGTGTCTAATATAGTGTAGACTGCAAGGTTGCAGTTGCAGTTGCAGGCTCCTCCGTCAGCCGAGACGCGGCTGATTCGCGGAACGGGTCAACTCGGCTCAAGGTCACCGCGAGTAGCACAGCGAACCTGTGGAGAGGATTCTGAAATATTTATTGATAAAAGTATTAAATTTATTTGAGAGCGTCTCTTCGCAGTATACAGATGTCGATGAAGGGTTTTGAATTCTACATAGGCATTCTACTTTGAACTATTTTTATTTATTTTTTTATTTTTCCTTCCTCGGCTGGCACCGACTCCAGAAGCTTTATTTGTTGCTTTTTAGTTTTGGAAGTCGGTTTTTTATAACGCAGTTCTTTTACTTTTTAGTTTCTGTAATATGTTGTTTTGTAAACTACAGTAGGATTTATCTAGGTAAGATTAGGGTGAATGTACGTACATTATAATCAAAGTAACCTAATATTACATCGTCCAGGTCAACAAATATCGCACACATCTGATTCTGATTCATAAAATAAAAAACTACTGAACCAAACAGTTTAAAATTTTTATGGGACCAAATGAAAATGGCAACTATGCCGCATCGAACCAAAAACGAATCACGTAAATCGGTCCCGAAATCTCGGCTTAATCGGTGTACATACATACAATACATAAAAAATAAAATAAAAAAAACAAACCGGTCCAATTGAGCACCTCCTCCTTCTTGTAAGTCGGTTAAAAATAGGAGCACGATCAAAGTTGATGTCGCATTTTCGAGTTTACAGTAGGCTTATTACGAATTTGGCAAACTCGACGTTACAGTAAACGTTAATGTAAAATGTAGCTCTGCCTTTTATATTTAGCGACTGTTTTACCGACATGAGCAGTGTATCCGATAGTCTACGCTTACGAGTCCTGTAAATGTCATGTTAAGCAAACTCGTAATAGGGGTACAGGATAAACAACGGAACATCAGCGACGTAAATTGGGTAAGATGTGGCTTGCTTGCCCCTTACGTGTATCGGGAGTACGGACTATCGATCGGGTGACAAAATCTAATAATCATAATATGTGATTTTCCTAGCAGTTTCGTAGACATATTAGCAACTCCACAGTGCGTCTTAGCCCTCGTTCCCAAGTCTACATTTACCAATAAGTATTTGTGTCCACGCGCACACACGCGCGCGCATCTCGCCGTGCGCGTGTGTGCGTCTGCCCTACACACGCTGCACAAGAATGCAACGCTCTGTTGACACAACCAACTTCGATATTCCTTTATTTATTACTATAAAAACTCTTTGGGAAAACCTCATTTGAATACCTACCTTACCGTATAAAACACTGAGTTTGTAATACTCTGAAACTTTTATGGCTTACGACCTTCGTTTCCTTTGACAATCGAAGATCAAACCAAAGGATTACGAACTAAAATTACTAACCATCAAGGTTGGTTTTTGAATGTAGAGTTGGAGTTGTTTATGCCTAAGCGAATTTAGTTCGTAAAAGGTATATTTAAATAAGGATTTATGCGTTGCGTCTGCGTTTGGCGAGATTCGAGGATAAAGGATGGTGGTGGATTAAAAAAGAGATTTGCGAGTAGATTGCTTTTCGGTGGCCAACAGTGGAATTAGGCAAGAAAACCTCATTCATAATTTAGGAGTATGAAGTAAGTTTTTTTTTTGTTTCTTTTTTATAGTGTACTTACCAGCCTGTATATCACAGACTTGTTAAGTCAACAGAAATTCTACAGTAACATTCAGTCTTCCCGTTTGATTTTGTTTTGAAATTTTATAGCCAGAGACTGAATGTAGGTTACTAGATGTCCAAGAGGTTACTTGCAGTTTAAAAGTATAGTTAGTTACCTAGAAACTTACACAGCAAAAAGAAATGTAATTATTTTGTTTCCTAAGGCTTTTTAGGTACTAAGGAAATTAATTACATTTCTTTTTTAAGAAAAAAATATAAGTACACAACAACTATTTTCTATCGGTTTCATCATTTTTAGGGTTTCGTAGCCTAATGGCAAAAAACGAAACCCTTATAGATTCGTCATGTCCGATGTAAGTCACAGCCACCTTATTGTTATTATATTATGACTAAAATATATAAATTGTATTTTTTTCGGACTCCGCTCAGCGACCCAAAGAGAGTCTCAGCATCCTAATATGTAATAGATTGTTATACAAGGGGCTAAAATGAAGTATAGAGAGGAGGTATTTTTACATTTTTAAATTTACTTCTTGGTAGATAAACATAGCGGCTGGCTAAAAAAAACAAAGCGGCAAATGAACCTGCGCCGAAGAGGTCGCGGTTGCTTCCATTTTCAAGTAACTTTATTGCCCTAGAGATTAAAATTCAATTTTACCCTCTCTCCGGAATGACCAACTTTTCGAACAAGAGGCGTGTAAATTCTTTTTACTGTGCAACGTTTTTGACTCATCCCGATATCAATAAACTGACTAGTTAAATACAAAACTTCTGAAAAGTTAAGACTAACTAAGTTAAAGATAATGCTATTCCAGATTGCACAAATATTCTTTTAATAACTACCGAACCTATCCAGATGATCACATTGTTTAGTTTATACAACTAGAAAAAAACAAGTTCTAAACGAAATCGAAAGTTCAATCGAGAACTATCGAGTAAAGGTAAAAAAACCACTTTCGTTATACCTTTCCCATCCCGACTACCCAAAACCAGTCCGATGATACGATCTTACAAAAAACATTATATTAATTTGGGATCCCCACAAAAAACGAAGATAGCCACACGAACAAAAAAAGCTAATGGCCACCAAAATAAGAAAAAGGATTGAATCGGAGAAAAAAATGGATTGAAAAATAAAATAAAAAAACTCTCGAAGAAAGGGTTTGGATTATACAGGATGTGTTACTAAAACATTATATTTTAATTGGTTTGTATTTTTTTACCAAAGACGACCAATAGAATACTTTCCGTTAATAAAGGCTCAATTAATATTTCCTAAAATTATCTAGACTGAAATAATTAAATTCAATAATAAATAATACTTCAAAATTGTTAATATCTACAAAAGAACATACTTTGTTACATTATGAATTAATTTATTAAAAAAGCAGTCACTAGCTGCGACACTATTTTGATCAGAAATGTTAAATGTTAAACTATTTCATTTTGTTTTAAATTATTCAATTCTCGGTTAGTACAACATTTAAAGTTAGCTAGTGTGATGTCCTCATAACTTTTTGATATTCTGAACATAAGACATTTAAATGATATGAACTTAAATATTCTATTACAGTAGGTACTTTTTTCCGCGTAGTGTCAGGTAACTATTCCAGAAAATTCATGAAAAAAAATTGGTAAAACAATAATAAGGTGATACATTATATAAAGAAAATATTAATTTGTGCTTTACCTATTTTATAACCTTAAAAAGATATACTTATTAAAATATTTAAAATAGATATACTTACCTCTTATTAAATATAGATTTTTGCATAAAATCTCCGTTTATTATTTCAGATAATTTCATCTTTCAAATCAAAGTTTAAAAAAGCTTCATTCAATTGCTTCTGCAAAAAATTTTGGTATTAGCTGTGTCGGAAAAAATATCTGAATCCAATAGGTATCATTTATTCATTCTAGTGTAGGCTGTTACAAACACTTATGAACGTCAAAGAAGCTACGCCATCGGATCACAAACCATACGGCGGGAGACCTTGTAACAAGAAGGAATAGGAATGAACAAAGAAAGAATAGGAATAGGAAACACCCTGTGTACAAGTTCGACATATTTTTGGTGTCACCTTTAGTGCGGTCAGAAATGTTTTGTTTGTGCATTCGTTTTCATTTATCTTCGAGTGCTGCTTATAAAAGGACAGTATAATAGATACAAGTGGACATTTTTAATTGGATGGCGTTTTTTATGGACGCGAATTTGGTTTCTTTACGTGGGAGAATAAAAGGGAATTTTCAAATTGTGTACTTTAGTTTTAATGAATCACGGGGTTGAAAGAAAGTTATCTTTAAGTTTTTGATATTGGTGATTAAAGTAACTATGGTTTGGGACTTGTGCTATAAGTGATACTTATTTTTTTATAATAAACATTATATAGCAATGAAGGCAAATCTGCAAAAGAAATATTTTGAAATTTTTTAATAGTTGCTTTGCTACGAATTGTAGTCAGGATATGGTAATCAATCAAAGCAAAAGTGGTACAAATTTTTGCCTTTCCTTGTATGTCTTTTCTTTTTTCACACAAAGCCTACTAAACCCTAATGAACTTTAAATCCATCCAAAAAAGGAGATCATTCTTTTTGAACGCGTTTCTAAAATGGTCGGCCAACAAAAAAAAATGGTACGTACTAATGGTTAGAACTGGTAATTTGGAGCAAATTTGGAGATATGGCACAAAAGTTATAGGATTACTCTTAGTCAAAGTATACAAGTTCAAAGATTAGACATTTTCATACTTGTTTGCTTACTTACACCCATATTCTAAGTCGTTCCTCCAAAACTTACTCGTCCTCGACTTAACGAAACCTCATTGAAAACCTCTTCGAAATACTCCTCAAAATCGGTATTCTAAGTCATAACTCCGTAAGGACCTGGAGGAGCCAAAGAGTACGTAGCCACTCCGTGTTAGGTTAGGCCTAGCGCACACTACCATTTTTACCCACGACGAGGTTGAGTGGAGTGTAAAAAGTTTTGGAGGAACGACTTAGAATATGAGGGTTAGAATGAAAAATATTTATACATATTGCTAAAACTTATTATCCGAAGTCAAGACGAGACAAAACAATTTAGTAGCCCATCATTTTTAAACCTACAGCCTTCACTGAAACTGATTAGCAAAAAACATATTTTTGGACGTATAAGTACGTAATTTTTATTTTTGTTGTAGGGGTATTGTTAGACGTGTTATTAGAACATAATATAATAAACCCCATTGCATAATAAAAATGCTTCAGATCAAGTTTCTTTACACTTTCACAAATCCATAAATGTATGAAAATTACGAATCTTTGAACTTGTACATACTTTGACTAAGAGTAGGTAATCTACAACTTTTGTGCCATATCGACTATTGTTCCAAATTACCAGTTCTAACCACATGTAGCATTTTTTTTGTTGGCTGGCACTTTCAGAAAGGGCCCAAAAATGTATCGCTATGATTTAACTATATTGACATATATGAAACTTTGGACATAATCTGCTAGGCGATTGCGTAAAGTCAATCGTATTCATTTGACAGTTCATATTGTATCATGTTAAATGTCATTACAAATTGCAGCCGATCGAATACGATATGAACTGTCAAATGAATACGATTACCTTAAGCAATCGCACCCCTGGGGGGCTATCGCGTAAAAAATATGGATATGGACATGGGCTTCATTTGACAGTTAAATGACCATATATGGTTATTTTATGAGCTTCAACTGTCAAATGAAGCCCATATCCATACCCAGATTTTTTACGCGATAGCCCTGCTGGATTTGATACGATTCCAAAATAAATGTTTCTTTTTATAACTTTTTAATTTTACATTTTACAATGCTATTTTTATGTGATAAATATTAAACAAGAAAATTTACTAGAAAAAATAATAGACATGAGACTAGTTTCTTTTTTCTACACATAAATGTTTCTTGCTTTCTTTCTTATATGCGAGATATATAGCAATTAAGGAAATACTTTTATTTACGAACCTTTGTTTGATAATTCGATTCGGCTCAACACGACAAAAAAATTACACAACAAAGTTTTGTAGTGAGTTATTCACTTGTGGCCGAGTTAATTTTTTCCAATATTTTTCTATTTAAAATTTACCATAAGTATAAAAATAGCATTGAAAAATGCAAAAATTACAAAATCTTAAAAAGAGTTTTGTAGTATTCAGCATAAACAAAAGAAAAACAGTGTGTGAAAATATGGGTCTTACTGCAATAAGTTCGCATTTCCTCAACACAGTGTATTAAGGACGTGTTCAGGGGTGAACCGACGGGTGGCGGCGACGGCCGAGCGTGGCCGAACGTTGCCGAACGCCCGCGGCGCGAACAGGTGCTCTATCCATCTTACGCCGGACGCTACGTGGAATGAAAATTTTTGGCACTTGAAAGATACATTCATAAAATAATGGTTTTTTTTGTACTTATGTCTCACAATCACAAGCAATTTAAAAGAGAGACGTACGTTAATTAAAAGTGAAGCACATCTTAAATTTTCGCTCGTTAAATTCAAGTGTTACGGATATCGAGCACTGTTTTGGATTTAGAGTAAAGAGAGGACACACAATTATTATAAGATTACGAGCTATGAGTTATTTAGTTACGTTTTTTGTTTCCCCAATGTTTCGGCAACTATGCCTTGGGGACCGTGATCATGGGAATAAAAAAGATTCCGTCGAATTGAGAACCTCCTCCTTTTTTGAAGTCGGTTAAAAATCCATTCATTAAGTTAGATTTAACAGTAACAGAAGTACGTAAGTACTTAGTAATGTCAAAAATATTGTAAATTTCCTGACGTGTTGCAACGAAATAATTAAAGTGACTCTACGTACGTTTAAGGAAAGGTAGAGCCACTTTTATTATTTAGCTTCGTAGACTCGTCGCATTTAAAAAGTTAAGTGTGAGTATCAAAACCAATAGAGCGCAGTACATGTCACACCGCGAAGGAAGGGTTAATGAAGTATGTCGGTTTTTGTATCACGATCTACGGGATTGTGAGTCCCGGCGTTAAGTGCAATCCCGACCAGATGTATCGTGGTGAGGTACATTATAATCTGTAATGCACTCTTACAAATTGACGGAAAATTCGTTTGAAATAGCTAGGCTTGTTTTATAGCTATTGACGCAGTTTCTTTAGGTCTGATTTTCGCATTCGACTCTCGGATAAGTTGATCCAAACAATGTTTCCATGTAAACCATATGGCTCGTACTGTCAAAAAGTTGTCAAATCTCATGTAGATCCAAGCTTCTAACTCTTCACTTTGGTGAAGATATGTAGCTTGGCCGTTTCGTTGCTACAAGAACTATTGTATCACATAAAAATAAAAAAACAATGACTAACTGCCTCTTATGACCATGTGACGGTAGCAAAACGGCTAAACCACATAATATTTAGAATAAGTTATACATACCTTTTAAACTGCCTCTGTGGTCTAGTGGTAACAACCACCGGTATCAGACCCAGGGGTCCCGGGTTCGATTCCCAGCGGGGGTACATATTGTATTCGGTTTGGTTGGTGGTAGGACTTGTTGTAAGTCCGCCACTACTATGGCTAGTGGCTAGCTACTACCACCTTATCTAAGTCTGACGCCATAACAACAATGTTTTCACAGAAATATTTTTAGTGTTGATCCTGACAAACACCCGAGAGATAATGATAGACACAACATACGGACAACCGACCCGAATATAACTCTATAAAGTCGTTGGTCAAATTTAGGCTTAGCAGCATCCATTTTTTCGTGACGTCACAGAGGCTGCGCACGCGCATTTGCTGGCTCTTTTATTTCCGTGCTTCTTCGTGTCTTTTGTTCTACTTTTTAATTGTCAACGTGTCGTCTTCGTTACAGATTTCAACGCAAATTCTTATGAAGTTAATAATCTATCTATATACTTAATTCAGGTTCGCAAAATTTGTGACGACTCGATAGGGACTTTGGCGCGTAGTACGCGGCCGAGTAAGGTATCAAATTAAAGGTACTCGAGTCTATTTGTTCCGAAAACTATAAAATATACAAAATGATAAACGTGATGATCACAAACTGCAGTTAAAAAGTGTCATTATTTTCGCATAATTTGGAATTTTTCGTCCATCGACGAAACCGAGTATCGGGTTGTAACCGCCCTAGTTAGAAAACATAATTGAGCACGACGCAAATTGAAGAAGAAGGCGCAGTGATTCAATACTTTTATTTATTGTAAACGTTCATGATTTAATTGTAAACTTTCATTGGGAAATAAGACGTTATTGGTGCTCAGTGCGTTGAATAAGAAGTTTCATCTTTCAACTAATTAATTAACACCTAAACATAGAATTATTTATTGAAATAAAACAACTTTTACGGATATCAAACGCGCTATATTTCCACGAACTAAGTTGTAATTGTCCGTATTTTTAGGTTTTTTAGGGGTGGTCACGGGATGACTGCAGCTGTAAAGGTGCCGAAACGTCGGGAAAATCAAAAAACCCCTAAAAAACCTAAAAATACGGACAATTACAACTTAGTTCGTGGAAATATAGCGCGTTTGATATCCGTAAAAGTTATTTTAATTCAATGAACAGTGCGCGCCAAAACATAAGATATACGTATAGAATTTTTTTTGGGTTAACCCTGATATACCTGAGAGATATTGATAGACACAGCATACGGACAACCGATCCGATTAGAACACTATAAAGACGTTGGTCAAAAGGCTTAGCGGCATCCATCTTGGCGTGACGTCACGGAGGCTGCGTACGCTCTTTCGTCGCGGTTCCCTTGATTAGAAGCCTCTTACTTTAATAGGTACAATCTTTAACACAAGGCATAGCAATAATGTTACTTACCATTTTGTCTCTATGTATAAGCACGTTCAGTCGCCAGAATAGGAAGCTTAACAGATTCTTAATACTGACACGACAAACAACAGTGGGAGTTTTTAATACGTAAGTATTTTTCTAGTTAAAAATCTTTTGTTTGCTTTGCGTGTGTTAGATTCATGATGGAAATGAGGCAAGTATGAAGAGTAGTTTTGGAAATAAGAGTAAAACCTACCTAACCAGATATAAATGAAAGACAAGAAATAAATGAAATACATTTACTTTATGCTTTTGCAACAATAATTTTATAAAATAAAAGTATAAAGGAACCTTTATAAAGGAACCTTTACAAATAAATCAAATCAAATCAATATCATTTATTCAGTCTAGGCTGTTACAAGCACTTATGAACGTCAAAGAAGCTACGCCATCGGTTCACAAACCCTACGGCGGGAGACCTTGTAACGAGAAGAACCGGCAAGAAACTCGTCAAGAGCTATTTTTTTCTCCCTGTTTTATTTCATACAGAGTCGTCAAATTGAAAAGTGAGCTTAACATATCAGTAAGGTCAATTTCCATCACAAAAGAAAATACTAATTATAATATTACATTTTATGGTTATCCTAACCGTAAACAATTTTCAACTCGTAAGGAAGGACTTACATTTAACATTTCTCGCATTACAAGGTTACTGTACTGCAAGTTGTGACGTACATACAGGTCGATAGCAATTTATTTTAGATGAAAATATTTAATTTCTAAGCACAACGTTAAGACAAGCAGACTGAAGTAGACCCATTTCCGCTGGCAATAACATTATTGTCTACGAATTTAATACTATAGGTATATTGTTTCAAGGCTTTTACATTACATTAAAATTTAATCTGATAGTCAACAAAAAAAGAATAAACTAAAGTGACAACGTTTTTATAATATTACTTTCAAATTAACATATTTAGGTGATGTTTCCTAGCAATCACACATAATCAGTAATTACAATACATTTAGAACAGCAAGAAAACAATATAGAATATAACAGGTAGATATACTTAACCTATATGGTGATGATGCCGTGTGATGATGGCCTAAGAATACAAGTGTCACCACTACCTTACATGCCTGGGATGTCGTAAGAGTCGACTAAGAGGCTTGGCGCATTGAAAACCTGTGCGAGAGAAGGATAACTTGAAACAAACCCTCTCTCTACCAACCCGTCTGGCCAGCGTGGTAGCAGTAGGCTAATAGCCTCCTATGAACGCCACAATAGGCGTGAGCTAGGAGAGGCTATGTCCAGCAGTGGACGTCCACAGGCTGATGATGGATATGGTGACTGCTCGAACAAGACTACTGGCTCGACACATTATTCTAGTTTTTATCATTCTCACAAAATGGCGTTCTTAGATACTTTAAATACAAATAACATTGAAATAATTATGATAGCATATTAAATCCTTTTGAAACATGAAACTACAGAACAATAACAATTATTAAGTAAATATATCTCAAAGAACAGAAATATATGTTTACAAAACATCGCCATATTTCCATGGGGAATCGTTACAGTCGGACGTTTATTAAACTAAATGCGCGTGGAGAAGCGTTACAGTCGCATATATTTTTTTATCAATATTAATAGATATTGCCGATTGTTTCAAAATATAATTAGTTTCTTAGAAAATACAAAATATATTATTTACCTTAAATTTGAATATTAGGTTACAGCAATATAAAAAAATATTACTAAGTCTATATTAGTCTAATAGACCGCCCTGAGTAGTCCCCGGTGCAAATGTGCCCATAACGCAGGCCGCGTTACCGCGTTGGATGGCAAAAGACAACCTCTGCACCAGAAACGACCCAGAGCGGGGGTCACAATTTTTCTGTCTAAGCCGACGCCCCAAGTCCTTGATAAACTGTATTGCCTCTGCCCCCCCAACAACCCGCCGTTTCTACCGCCAGAGGGATGAAAATGTAACCCTGTTCCAGCGGGGCATATTTCTGGCGCTTCGCGACCGCCTGGTATTCCGCCGCCGCCCCGGCTGCGCGTGAGGTACGACATACGTGGGTAGCAGCGAAGGTGCTGACGCAAGTCGCGTCCCACACCAAGCACCGCCCCTTTTCCCACGGCACTAGCGTTAGGCCATCAGGCCGCTTACCGTCTGTGCGGCTGAGACCCGGCGGCTCAAGGACGGAGGGGATGCCGGCCGACGTGAGAGCCCGCTGTAGGATGTCGTTGAGGGCATGGTGGCGAGGATGCCTTCCTGTGCAACGACGACAGCTCAACGCGTGATGGCCATCGGCCCCCACCATAGTACCGCAGATGGCTAGTTCTTCGGGCGGTTTGAACGCCGTCATTGTCCTCAACATATTTATATATTTTTAGAGTAATAAAATTCTGTCCTCATGTCCAGTTACGAATATAGGTCCCAGACGAGTAGCGTTTAGCAGCATAACCTTTATTATTTTCCCACTTATGCATGTTACTTAATATGTTGAGGACAATGACGGCGTTCAAACCGCCCGAAGAAATAGCCAGATGCAGATGATATTAGTTTCTAAAAAATATAAAAATATTATGACAAATTATTTAATATACTAACACGTGCATACTTACAGCCTGTTCTATTTCTTTCGAATGCGAAGATATTCTTCTCATTGATGAATGAGACAACGTAAAAAAGTAAAAATGTAGGTACAATATTGGGGAACTTCCCGGTTTTTTTGAAAACAGTTTTCTCGCAAAGTACTTATGATAAAGAAATAATTTATTTATCAAATGGAGTACCTGTTAATGATCTATTTTAAACCGCCTCTGTGGTCTAGTGGTACAACCACCGGTATCAGACCCATCCCGGGTTCGATTCCCAGCGGGGGTACAAATTGTATTCGGTTTGGTTGGTGGTAGGACTCGTTGTAAATCCGCCTGGCTAGCTACCACCATCTTATCAAGTCTGACGCCATAACAACAATGTTTTCAGCATTGTTGTGTTCCGGCAGAGAGATAAGATAGCCAGTTCCTCAGCGATTGAGGATTCCGGGAGAGGCTCGCTTCCATCTTCAGCCTGATCAATACTTAACATCAGGTATGATGAAGGCCAAGAGTCTCCCCGTCGTTCATTAAAAAAAAATATAACCGTTTTCTATATAACTATAACTTTTTTAAATAAAAAAATTCTACTGGTCAACCGGGAAGTTCCTCGACTGTACTAGAAAATTTCGACATGTCCCCATACTTAAATTAGATTACCTACCTAAATTAGATTTTTACAATATCAATAGGTGAAATTCAATTTAATAAGTAAATGATTTTATTTAAAAAAATCATAAAAGCACCAATTGAATGGAATTCCGGTTTGATGGGTTTTAACGACTGCAAATGCAGCCTGAACCAACGGCTTAACGTGCCTTCTGAAGCACGAAAGAGCTCGAAATAGTAAATTTTTGGTCACCCATCCCGTGACCGACCATTGCGAAAGTTGCTTAACCTCAACCTTTGCAACTATTGCGCCACGGGCTCCTTCAAAATGTCTAAATAGTTTGCCTAAATAGGATAAAATGAAAATACTACTAGCCAGATCTCTGTAAAAAATATTAAGTTATAGGACCACAAAAATATGTTCTTTAAGATAAAAAAAGAATAATTAAAATCGCTTGACAACTGACGAAGTAAAAATTTCTGTTTCCGCTATAACAACAAATACAAAATAACATGATTTTTTTGCCATTTTTATAGGTAATGGTATGGAACCCTGCGTGCGCGAGTCCGACACGCACTTCGCCGGTTTTTTACACGTCATCCAAAAAATATGAGTGTATTTCTGGGATAAAAATCTCCCCGAGCGACGATGGATCCTATCCATGCTGCCCGCATCCAGCGGCTTCCCGCGACCTTCCTTGTGTCTGTTCATGGGGAGGTTTTCACATGATAACCACGCAGGCGGGTTGGCGATCACCAGGAGCATGTTTTTTGAGAGACGTTGCTACCCGTCTTTTACGACTACACATTAAGGTGAGTGCTATTCTAAGCCGGCACTGCACGGCTGCAAAAGTTAAATCACAATAAAATCACTTTTGTCAATAACTGTATAAGCGACCGCTTGTTCCGCTGCTAAATCAGCGAATCCAACGTAATCAATTATTTAGTGGAGCTGCAGCTTAAGTTCAATAATGCAGCGTTGTAATAAAACAACTTTTACGGATATCAAACGCGCTATATTTCACGAACTATATTACTACTACTAATTGCCCGTATTTTTTGGTTTTGTGGTATTGAGGTATTATGTCAAGTCAAAGTCAAGTCAAAGTCTTGAAAATTTTGAAGTCCGATGCAGTGGACATGAATCAACCCTTAATGGTTTAAGAAAAGGGTTCAATAATTGAATAGAAAAACATTTTATAAAAAAAAATCAAACCGACTTCAAAAAGTAAAAAATAAAACTTTTGGAGTCGGTGCCAGCCAGGGCATTCTACATTGCACTTCTATTAACTATACATTTTTTTGGCCTTAGCTAGCTAGCACCGACTCCAAAAGTTTTATTTTTTACTTTTTGAAGTCGGTTTGATTTTTTTTTATAAAATGTTTTTATTTCAGATTTTTTAGTTACATCATGTGCCGTTACTTACACTAAAAATCAGCCCATACACAACAATGTCATCTAGGTACTACTTGCCAAAAGGTGATTGATATTTTTCAAGATTATGAAAAAACTACTAGCCAGATCTTCGTAAAAATTATATGGGACCAAATTGACAGTGTACCCGATCGAACAAAAAAACAACTATTAAAATCGGATCACCAACACCGGAGTAATCGGTATACATACATCAGACAAAAAAAAAATTAAAAAAATACGCGTTGAATTGAGTACCTCCCTCCTTTTTTGTTGAAGTCGGTAAAAAGGAATGTAAAACAGACATAGCGACTTTGACCGTGATAGCCTTGGAGCATTTTCTACTACTTTTCCATTCACACTTATATCCATACGCTTATATTATAAATGTTAAAGAAAGACTGCACATCTGTCTGGTGCTCACGCGTACACCGCTGAATTGATTTTAGTGAAATTTGGTATGGACTTAATTTGAACCGAGGCGATGGACATAAAATACTTTTTAATCTGATAAATGGCACACTTACGTTATGTAAAACGTGGTCTCTAACTATGGGTCTGATAAGAAGGCCCAAGGTCACCCAGCGTGCAATGGAGATGGCTATGCTCAAAGAAGGAAATGAGGAGATCCGTAAGAGAACTAAAGTAAATTACATCGCACCAAGGATTGCTCAGCTGAAGTGGCAGTGAGCATGACACATACCGAGAAGAATCGATGGCCGTTGGGGCGAAAAGGTTCTGGAATGGCGACCGCGCACCGGCCGACGCTCCGTGAGTAGGCCCCCGTCAAAGTGGACCGACGATCTGGTGAAGGTCGTGGAAAGCCGCTGGATGTGGGCAGCGCAGGGCCGATCGTCGTGGAGATCCTTGGGGGAGACTTTACCCAGAAATGGGTGTTAAGTGGCTGAGACGATTTGGCACCACCACGCGACATCCTAAATCCACACGATAACCTTATTCCTCGCGGACAAAGTCGCGGGCGGCAGGCTAGTTAGATATAAAGACAATGTTTCTCTACACTGAATCCTCCTTTCTTCGCAATTCGCATAAAAACAACCTCATGCTAAATATCGCCGCCGCGCGTCATCGATACAACGTTATCGCTTCTTTCATCTAATACAAAACTCGTCGATCTGAAAACACAAAGGAGCCTACAACCCAAATTGCTAGTGTTATGCTCACAAAAATTTAAAACAACCCCCCCCCCACAGGCCTTACTGAAAAAAAATATACATTTGATGGAGTGTAGTTTATCTTACAACTGGGAAAACACACTGAAAAAATATCGTGCGCCAAGGAAAATATTCGTAAATGAAAAAACAGCATTCGTTCGCGCCGAGAGCAGGGCTGCCTGTCGGATGAAAAATAAACTCCGTTGCCTTTTTCCTTTTGTTTGCCTTTTAATGCCTTTTTCCAGTTTGCCTCGAACTTAATTAATGTAACAATTACTATTAAAGAAATTCTTTATTACGACTGATCGGCTTCGTCATTTATAAGATTTTAAAGTTAGATCTACTGAACTTTTCATTTATTAAATTGACAATTTTGTCATAGTTATAGGTATTGGAATAAAAATTACAAAATCCAGCGACTAAAATTCTAGGTTGGGTTGCGGAAAAAAATGGTTAAGGTTATATTTGTCGCTCAAAAAGATTTTTAGTTGATCGATCTTTTGTCTATCTTTATTCCTTCTATTTGTTGAAATACAATTTTTTTTCTAATACATTGAACCTTGAATCATTGAACAGAAAGAGCGAAAATTACGATTATTGTAATTTTTCGCCTTTTCTGTTCAATGTAATAAAGAATAAGGAACGCTCTTGCACATTTTACACATTTGGCTATTGCGTGTTATTTTTTTTTATTTTCTCGATATATCGTCTCGGGCTTATCCCATTTTATTTCTATAGTAATTGATTATATTAGTTTATTGCATTAATTAATTCTATTCTTTTTGTTTTTAAACGTTATGGTATAACATAACACGTCCTCTTAAGAAATAAATTAAAAGTAAGGATTAAACAAAATAATATCATGAGAGGGCATCCCTTATCGGAGGCGTCGCCAAGGAGAGGGAGAGGACGCTAAATGAGTGTTAACGTGATCACCTCTACGAGGGAAATGAATTGCGAGATGATTCTTGTTATTTGATAAAAATAAAAGAAGCTTATTATAAGTACACCGATACGTACCTACTTTATTTGTTATGACTTTCCCAAGGGCTATGTTAACGGTTAACACGGCTATAGATCAAATAAAACCCTGATATTCAGAAACAGAAAAAAACTGAAAACTTTTTTGTCCTATGACCTAAAAAAAAAAAAAAAACATGAATTATAAAACCAAAACTTTTCGTTTTTGTATTTTATTTCTAGATTTTTGAGATGACTAGATTACTTATGTCGTTCAGCTAAGGCTATTAGGCTAATTATAAGTATACTAGGTGTTATGAAAATGAGAATTAAAACAAAAACAATAAAGAATGATTCCATACTAGGTGCTATGAGTACCAAATTCCATGCAATACTAGAATCGTTCAACCCAACCCCTAGGGGATGGGGGGTGATAAAGGGGGTGTGCACACGCTCTTGTTATTCTTCGCTTACCGCCTAATATTTTTGAGGGCCTAAAAAAACAGACGGCTGGAGATTTTTGCCTGTTTCGACGCGACGAAAACACGCTCCATCTGTTGGAGATATTACAATATTATTTTTGTCTCGTTTGCTTATTAATGAAGCTGTATGCCGACCTATTTGAATGGAGTTTAATTGTAGAAAAATAGAGGTAATTTTTTTTCATGTAATTAGTTAAATCGAGCAGTAAAATGGAATTGAAGACAAGACTGTTTTTATTTTCAGTCTTTAACAATTTGAATGAATTGTGAGAATCAATAAACGCTCTCTTTTTATTTTCGATATTTTCTTGCAGATATATTTAAACTTTGCGATTTTTAAATACTTAGCTGTAGTTATAATGCCGTTTATAATTAAACCACTTATTTATTGAAAGCTATTACGTTTTGACTCAAACAATTCAGAATTTTTCATCCGTAGCATAAACTATTAGTGAAGTCTTTGACAAAAAAGTCCTAATAAAGAAAACCATTCACATTTATGAAAGTAACACCTCGATCACGAAAATGAACATTAAAACGATTCGCGTTTTCAATCTAGTTTCTTCTACTTCAAAATTAAGTATAAATAAATTCATAAAAACATATTTTTGCGCTTTTGCAACGGTAGAAGACACGTAAATTATCCACGCTCTTACCGGAAGGCAAAAAAAGTTTTCATTAGTGTCTGATCTTTAAGATCTAGACTTTCCAATGTAGAATTGGCCGTTGAAATTTGAAAATCGATTTTCGCATCGGTCCATGAGAGCACGCGCCGCGGTGCGCGGACGCTGGTGCGCGTGCGATGTCACGCACGTTCTGCCATCCGATCTCGATCGCTCGATTCGAATCGATTCTCTTTTTTTTCTCTAAAAAGTTTTGTCTTTTTTCTCGGCGCCCGTTTTTTGGCTCGCGATGCTTGTCTCCGGGCAATCTCTTTGGTAATTTTCTTTTTGCTGCTTCCTATTGTCGGTCGGTTGACAGAACAAGTTGTTTTTGGTTGTGGAACCGTTGATTCATGATTCCGCAGTGTTGAATTAAAAATTTGTTCTTTACAGTTAGGCGGCTTTGGCGCGGAAAGTTCATCTCGATAACAGCATAAGAACTTAAATGATTTTTCTTGGAATTTAACGTGATTCTAAGAAATTTGAAATTCGATAATAGTTACATAAAATGAACCAGGAAAACTCCTCCTTTTATAAGGTAAAATTTCTATTTCAAGTATTTTATTTATTAATTGAAAAATAAAGTGTTGAGAGAAAAACGCACTTTTCCATATAAAATTTTAAACACATTTATATTGTGTTAGTAAATAATATTAAATTATAAACTATCTATTTATATTGTCTAGTCTAGGGTTTTGGTGCTTAGTGGTTTTTCACATTCACGTTTGTTGATTGGTTTCCTTAATGTATGGCAAGTGTGATGATGTCACTGATAAATTCCTAATTTACCCTAAAATCCCTAAATTCTTTTGTATGAAATACAATAAGTCAATTCTAAATTTTAAATAGAAAATATTGCTAGCGAGCTACAAGTCCGGTCTTGGTAGCTCAGTGGTTAGAGCAGTGGACCAGATTTCAAAAGGTCATGGGTTCGAGTCCCATCTGAGAATTCACTTATGCCGAGTTGATTTTTTCTAATATTTTTCTAGTTACAATTTGTCATAAGTATAAATATGGCATTGAAAAATGCAAAAATCGTAAGTCCATTTTTTAAATTAATGCCACAATCAAAAGTTTCGGAAATTTGCGTAGTTAAGAATGCAAAAATTGTTGGTAGTTTAGAATTGTATGCAGGTACCGCATAAAAGAAACTGTAACACTAAATTTAAGCTTTTAGTACGAGAAAATCAAAGTTATTTTCTCTGCTATTAAATATTTCTCGAAAAGAGCAACACTTAGCGGATGTTCCCCAAAGTCATTCTGCCAAAAATCTAGGCATCATTGTTAGTGCAATAAAGGTAATGAGAAAATTGATCAATTTGAGGGAACCGAAGATTCTAACGGTCTTAAATGGTGCTGTCTACTGGTGCCCGGTTACTGTACATTTAACTAGGCGTCATTGGTAAAGTCGGTTTTTTCTTACTTGTCTTAAAATGTAAACAATCTTGACAAGACTTATTATTGAATTGTAACGAAAAAAATTACATTTTAATTTCAATCTATACCTTTCATCACAAAACCACTATTGAGTACAAAGATAATTTTGTAATATCTTTCTTTGTGTTTTTTTTATAGTATATTTACTTGATTAAAAATTATCACATAAAAATAGCATTGTAAAATGCAAAATTAAAAAGTTATAAGTAGATGGCAGTTTCATCTTAATCGATAGTCAAACATCTGTAAATATGTTTCTTTCGAATGCGAGGATATTTCTCTCATTAATGAAACGACGGTGGCCAACACCGTAGAAAAAGGTGAATATACTAGAGAATTTCAACGTGTTCTCGTAGGTCTCTGTAGCATAATTGGTCAGTGCATTGGGCCGGAATCCCAAGGATGCGGGTTCGAGTCCCGTCAGGGCGACATGAGACAAGTTGCTTTTTTCTAGTATATTTACTTGATTAAAAATTATCACAAAAAATAGCATTGTAAAATGCAAAATTAAAAAGTTATAAGTAGATGGCAGTTTCATCTTAATCGATAGTCAAACATCTGTAAAGATGTTTCTTTCGAATGCGAGGATATTTCTCTCATTGATGAAACGACGGTGGCCAACACCGTAGAAAAAGGTGAATATACTAGAGAATTTCAACGTGTTCTCGTAGGTCTCTGTAGCATAATTGGTCAGTGCATTGGGCCGGAATCCCAAGGATGCGGGTTCGAGTCCCGTCAGGGCGACATGAGACAAGTTGCTTTTTTCTAGTATATTTACTTGATTAAAAATTATCAATGCAAAAGTTGTTGGTAGTTTAGAATTGTATGCAGGTACCGCATAAAAGAAACTGTAACACTAAATTTAAGCTTTTAGTACGAGAAAATCAAAGTTATTTTCTCTGCTATTAAATATTTCTCGAAAAGAGCAACACTTAGCGGATGTTCCCCAAAGTCATTCTGCCAAAAATCTAGGCATCATTGTTAGTGCAATAAAGGTAATGAGAAAATTGATCAATTTGAGGGAACCGAAGATTCTAACGGTCTTAAATGGTGCTGTCTACTGGTGCCCGGTTACTGTACATTTAACTAGGCGTCATTGGTAAAGTCGGTTTTTTCTTACTTGTCTTAAAATGTAAACAATCTTGACAAGACTTATTATTGAATTGTAACGAAAAAAATTACATGTTAATGTCAATCTATACCTTTCATCACAAAACAACTATTGAGTACAAAGATAATTTTGTAATATCTTTCTTTGTTCTATGTTCTAAGGAAACCTGTAAAAAGACATGTAAAGATTGTTTACATTTTAAGACAAGTAAGAAAAAGCAGACTTTATTTTAACCTCTCAGGACTCGGATCATGAGACACATTAGATATTCCATTGTTCTCTGGACATCGGGGTCCTGCTAGCAATGACGAATCAAGTCACTTGAATTTTTTTATCCTACTAATATTATAAATGTCAAAGTATATCAGGCTGTCTGTTTATTTGTGTGTAACTCTTTCACGCTAAAACTACTGAAAGGATTTGGATGAAATTTGGTACGTAGGCACTTCAAGGAATGGACTAACACACAGGCTACTTTTTAACTCGATATTTCTACGGGAACGGGAATCACGCGGGTTAAACCGCGAGCGGCCGCTAGGTTTACTATAAATATCTGAGCCCGCGGTTTACTCGCTAGGTTTCCGTTCCTGTAAGAATATTTGAGCTGTGTAGTGTCGACTTAGAATAACACTACCCCCTCTCATCCCGTGGGTGTCGTAAAAGGCGACGAAGGGACTCAGCCTGCAGCAGGCAGCAGAGTCTCCTACAAACTTGGCCATACTGCGATCGCCAACCCGCCTGCTAAGCGTGGTGATTATGGCAAATCCCCCCGTTTTAGGGGAGGCCTATACCCAGCAGTGGCTGTTATGTGGCTGAGACGACGACGACGAAGAATAAGTAAGTAATCTATCTGTATCCGAATCCATCAATCCGTTTACGAGTGATTGAGTAACAAACAAACTTCACGTTTATAAATTATTATATTTTTTATAAGATTAGAAGTCTATAGTTGAAGAAACCAAATAAAATCATTGCCCTTCTCATATTTTTTTTCTCTAAATGATATTGGTTGATGCTAATTTCGTTTATATAGATAACATAAAGAACAGAAACAAATATGCAATATCGTATTCGCTGTATAAAGTTTGCCGTTACCAACAACCAGACGGTACTTATATCTTAACGTTTCGTTATTAAACTGTAACTCGGCCTTAGACAGAAAAGAAAGAGTACTTTATTAATTGGTTATCTCTTGTGCCTCTTAACTTAACTATTGCTATATTAAGGAATAATTGCTAAATGTATGGTACCACTTATTTCTAGAATTTGCCGTGTCACCGCCGGTCTAGCCTAGCGCTATAGGTCACTGCGCATCTTCTGTCGCGCCGCGCGTTTTTAAGATGTTTGCCGGCACTTAGACCCTTACGTCTCGTTTTCATTATGTTTTGTGTTATTTTAATACATTATACAGGGTGTTTTAATGTTATGTGCCCAAAGTAAGGAATAATTGCTAAATGTATGGTACCACTTATTTCTAGAATTTGCCGTGTCACTGCCGATCTAGCCTAGCGCTATAGGTCACTGCGCATCTTCTGTCGCGCAGCGCGTTTTTAAGATGTTTGCCGGCACTTAGACCCTTACGTCTCGTTTTTATTATATTTTGTGTTATATTAATACATTATACAGGGTGTTTTAATTTTATGTGCCCAAAGTAAGGAGGAGGTTGTATTATGTTTAGATAAAAAATTAGGCCGATTTTTTTTTTGTTAATTATTTTTCTTTTCATCGTAGCGCCGCGATCAGCTGATATCGACGAGGCGAACTTGTTGCGCGTTCAATAGTTATTTTTAATATTAATAATATTAAGTTTGTTTTCTTTGTTTTTCATTGCTTAAATAGGTTTAATATCCAAATAAATGACGCTGGCACTTGACAAAATAAAAAGAATAAACGTTAAATTAAACTTTTTTTTCGTAATTTTGTTCTTAACACGTAATACAACGTCTCCCTAACTTTGTGCACAAAAAACGGTATGTACTGAGAAAGTAAATTAAAATTATCATCATGCTGGGTCACTTATGCCTTTCTTGTCTATACTAATATTATAAAGAGGAAAGATTTGATTGTTTGTTTGTTTGCATTGAATAGGCTCCGAAACTACTGAACGAATGAAATTTGGTACACAGGTAGTAGATAGCCTGGACTTGAACATAGGATTCTTTTTATCCCGATATTCCCACGGGAACGGGAACCACGCGGGTGAAACCGCATGCGGCCGCTAGTAGATGGATAAGGAGAATAACTTACCACGCGGTTCCAAAGCGGATTCATAGGTACTAACAACTAGGCTAAAGCCTCTGTGGTCTAGTGGTAACAACCACCGGTATCAGACCCAGGGGTCCCGGGTTCTCATATTGTATTCGGTTTGGTTGGTGGTAGGACTTGTTGTGAGTCCGCCTGGCTAGCTACCACCATCTTAACTAAGTCTGACGCCATAGCAATATGTTTTCAGCATTGTTGTGTTTTGGAAGTCAGAGATAAGATAGTTCCTCATTGGTTGAGGATTCCGGGAGAGGCTCGCTTCCATCTTCAGGCTTATCAATACTTAATATCAGGTATGGTGAAAGCTAAGAGTCTCCCTGTCGTAAATAAAAATAATAATAATAATATATCAAATGCAACCAGGAAGCTAATTGTCTAATTTTGAAATCTATCGCAATCACTTTTAATTCGTCATTTGAAAGATATTTACATACTTCAGGCCGTCACTATTTGACATTTGATAGGGATTACTAAATAAATAAGACGAGTTTTGATAGGGATTGAATGAACGAAATTGAACTGTCTGAGCAAAGTGACACACGAAAATATCTTTCAAATGTATGGAGAAGTGTCAAATGAAGTGTCATTTAAAACATCATTCGTTTTGAAAGGGATTGTGACTTTACGTTACACAATTCCATATATCACTATCACAATCACTACCTTTGAAAGGAATTGTGATAGATTTTGAAATTAGACAATAAGGGGGCTTGCCTTCCAAAGCACTGAAGAGCTCGAGATATTAAATTTTTGGATATATAAAGCGCTTACGTTTGTAATATTTTAGAGACCGGGCCTTTTAATTAAAGAAGCTGACAAGAAACGTAACTACTAGGTTGGGAAAAAAGTCTTTTCGCATATAGTATGTATAAACATGTAATAAAATCTCTTTGGCTATACTATTTGTATCAGTAGGCCTAGCATGAGCGACTTTTATCGAATCGATAACTCGATAACGTGTCACTGTCCCGCTCACATCGTAGCGGAGTAAGCAAGACAGCATGATGCGCTATATCATATCGCATGATGTAGCGGTGGTCATGCTAGAGGGGCTGGCTGGTTTTGGTATCATTAAAAATTAAAATTTTAAAGAAGATAATTCCAAATTCAAATTAGGAAAATGTGTGGTTTTCTTTTGTTTTTCTTACTGTCAAGTCATCTTGAATCTAATGAAGACATTTAATACTTTTCAAAATTTTACTACAAAAAAGGTAAAAATGCAACGCTAGCCGCGAAAAAAAATTGTGTGAATGTTTTTGGTTAGTGCAGCGTCTGAAAGAGTAGCACAAATTTGGTTTAAGCGTTTTCAATCCGGAAATTTTGATGTCAAAGTTGCACTTTTACGGATAAAATTGATGCCATTTTTTTAAAAGTGGAGCATGATCGGCACATCATTAGTTACGACGTAGCTGAACAACTGGGAATTGACCACAAAACAGTTTTGGCGTATTTGAAAAAAACTGGGTACACAAAAAAGCTCAATATTTGGGTACCTCACGAGCTCAAAGAAGGAATCCAAATGAACCGTATACTCATTTGTGATTCTTTATTAACACGTAATGAAACCGAACCATTTTTGAAGAAACTGATAACTGGTGATGATAAGTTTATCACGTACGACAGAACGTGCGAAAAAGGTCGTGGTCAAAGGCAGTTCAGGCTTCACAGACTGTGGCGAAACCCGGGTTAACTCGCAACAAGGTGATGCTGTGTGTGTGGTGGGATTGGAAGGGCGTTATTCATTAGGAACTGTTACCATCAGGCAGGACCATCGATTCTGAACTCTACTGCGAACAAATGATAAGATTAAAGCAAGAAGTAGAGAGAAAGCGGCAGGATTTAATCAACAGAAGGGGTGTGGTTTTTCGTCATGATAACGCTAGACCTCACACATCTTTAGCCACCCAGCAAAAATTAAGAGAGTTTGGCTGGGAGGTGTTACATCCGCCGTAAAGTCCTGACTTTACACCTACAGATTTCCACTCACTCCAGTTTCGGTCTTTTCAGAATTGTTTATTTAGGCAGTGCTTAGGCAGTGTCAGGTTAACATCACGAGAAGACTGCCAAAACCACTTGTTGTGGTATTTTGATCAGAAGCCTCAACATTTCTATAGCAATGGGATCATGTCCCTACCTACAAGATGGCAAAAAGTTATCGAACAAAATGGCACCTACATACTTAAGTTAAATGTAATTAAACTATTTTAAAAAATGTTTTGAATTTAAAAAAAAAATGCGAAGTAACTTTTCCCCAACCTATTATTTTGAAAGGCTATGATCATTAGGTAGTCTGCATGTACTATACTATACTGTATTATTATAAAACCTAAATTGCTAAACCTAATTAGTTAGATCTATTTCTACATCCCACCGCTGTTGTCACCCAGTCGTGGGTCGACTTTTTACCTGCCAGGAATAGAATGTAATCTACATACGATAATAATATCTACGATAAATCTAACGTAGGCTGAGTCCAATTCCAGAGTAATCTTGTTTTTACCGTCAGATTCTGATTCTGACGATTTTGGTTAATTTTTTTCTCCATCAAAAATAACTACTTTAGTAGGATACATGGATATTAAACTTATACCAAAGGGGAGCTATATTCTATTAAAACCAGCTTCAAAAATAAAAATAAGTAAACCTTTTGGAGTGAAAATGTTTGTAAAATAGGCTTAGTTGGTATTCTGCTTAAAATCAAAATGGGTCATAAACTTATAGTTGGATTTTTGATTCAGTAGAGTGATTTGCCAGTTGTCAATGTCACTTTGTAAAAATAATGCTGCATTAAATGTTACTATAATGATAATATCGAATTTGTGTGCGTGAATGGAATCAGTACTTACTGAACTGAAAATGGATCTGCGCAAATCATTACGAAAAACAGTAAGCAGGATTATTTTTAGAAAGTGACATTGGCACCTGTCAAATTACTCTACTGAATTAAAAATCCGACTTTAGTTGTTTTTTGCGTAATCGAACTTACAATTATAACTTTTTAATTTTGCATTTTATAATGCTATTTTTAGGTGATAAATATTAAACAAGAAAATAGTTAGTGCTATGGGACGGATTCCCAAGGATGCGGGTTCGAATCCCGTCAGGGCGACATGAGACAAGTTGCTTTTTTCTAGTAAGTATATTTTCTTGTTTAATATTTATCGCACTTACAATGTTTATGTAAAACATTTTTCCTTTTGTATGTATCTTTTGAGTGGTATTCTTCGAGGTAGGCATTTTGCGTAAAGATGATGTTTCATATATGGGACAGCGAGAAAACAGCGGCGATTTGCAATATAAAATTCTATAGCGCCAAATTATAATAGCAAAGTGAAACAACAAAAGTGTAGTAACAAGAACCAAAAATACACTGGCCTGTTAATGCTCTTAGATCGTCAGATAACATATCTTTCCCAGTGAACTGGTGACCTTACCAGCTCCTTATTGAAGGCACTTAACATTTGATGGGCAACTGATGCTGCCGGCTTCCGTTGGAGCGTGACTGTGTCAGGTTAGTTAACCACTGGTTGATATACTGCCGAGTCTAGAAAGTTATAAAGCTTATAACTTTTTAATTTTGCATTTTACAATGCTATTTTTATGTGATAATTTTTAATCAAGTAAATATACTAGAAAAAAGCAACTTGTCTCATGTCGCCCTGACGGGACTCGAACCCGCATCCTTGGGAATCCGGCCCAATGCACTGACCAAATATGCTACAGAGACCTACGAGAACACGTTGAAATTCTCTAGTATATTCACCTTTTTTCTACGGTGTTGGCCACCGTCGTTTCATCCATGAGAGAAATATATCCTCGCATTCGAAAGAAACATCTTTACAGATGTTTGACTATCGATAAATTGTGGCATTGGGCCGGATTCCCAAGGATGCGGGTTCGAGTCCCGTCAGGGCGACATGAGACAAGTTGCTTTTTTCTAGTATATTTACTTGATTAAAAATTATCACATAAAAATAGCATTGTAAAATGCAAAATTAAAAAGTTATAAGTAGATGGCAGTTTCATCTTAATCGATAGTCAAACATCTGTAAAGATGTTTCTTTCGAATGCGAGGATATATTTCTCTCATTGATGAAACGACGGTGGCCGCCAACACCGTAGAAAAAAGGTGAATATACTAGAGAATTTCAACGTGTTCTCGTAGGTCTCTGTAGCATAATTGGTCAGTGCATTGGGCCGGATTCCCAAGGATGCGGGTTCGAGTCCCGTCAGAGCGACATGAGACAAGTTGCTTTTTTCTAGTATATTTACTTGATTAAAAATTATCACATAAAAATGGCATTGTAAAATGCAAAATTAAAAAGTTCTAAGTAGATGGCAGTTTCATCTTAATCGATAGTCAAACATCTGTAAAGATGTTTCTTTCGAATGCGAGGATATATTTCTCTCATTGATGAAACGACGGTGGCCAACACCGTAGAAAAAAGGTGAATATACTAGAGAATTTCAACGTGTTCTCGTAGGTCTCTGTAGCATAATTGGTCAGTGCATTGGGCCGGATTCCAAAGTCCCGTCAGGGCGACATGAGACAAGTTGCTTTTTTCTAGTATATTTACTTGATTAAAAATTATCAGTTATAAAAGCTGCTATTTCGATTGCATGAGAATCGGGATGGGTTATTTTTGGTTGAGATCAGTTGAATTTATCCTCTAACTGCTAGGCGTGGAAGCTATAATGCTGCGTTGATTTTCTTGGCTTGTCGACGCTATGTCTTTGATATTTTGTAACGACCAAAACTAAGATATTATACTATACTATACTGATAAAATTTTCACATATTAACTGTAAAATTGATAAATAAATACTTTCAAAATAATGTTTGTTGTCTTATTTTAATACTAGCGGGTCCTCGTGGTTTTACCCGCGTAGTGCCCGTTCCCGTGGGAATATCGGGATAAAATATAGCCTATGTCACCTTTTTATTTAACGACATCCGTGGTAGAGTGGTACGTACACCGGTTTCAAGGTGTCTCCTACTCTAGTTCCTGGGTTCGAATTCCGGTACGGGCAAATGTTTGTATGATGAATAAGAGCATTTGTACCGAAGTCATGGATGTTTATATATATTTCTACACATAAATACTTATATTTGTATAATTATTTGTATTTATATCCGTTACCCTAGTATCCCATAACACAAACCTTACAATGCTTACTTTGGGGCCAGGTTAACTGGTGTGAATGTAAGAAATATATATTTATTTATATTTGTTAATATACTTTAGCGATATATTATTTGTATATCATCTCCGTATGTGTGCAACCAACTTTACAATAAAGCTACCGGTAAATACCAAAACTATTTCGTATTAGGCATCACTGGTCGTGATCACCGTCCGACACGCTACTCTAGCATTCGTAATATTTAATCGATTCATAACATCTCGAGATGTTTCTTCCAATCGATTTGCGCTCAAATTAGCGCCACAGATAAAATATATTTAACTAGGGTCCCGCCCGCGACTTCGACTGCGTAGAGATTTTTATATACTTTCCGTTACATCGCGTTACTAATTTTAATTTTTTTTAGTTTATAAAGCCGCAGTAAGTTTTCGTAATCCCAACTAAGGGTCAGTAATAATCTATGTCTTACTTAGAAATAGATTATTGAAAGCGTAGCAGCACTTAGTAGCCATTGTTTACGCATTTAGGAATTTGAAAAGTTCTGACAAAAAGCCGGACAGTTCAAAAAAAGTCCGGACATTTTAGTCACTAAATGCAAACATTAAGTGATGAAGTAAAGTAACATACGCTCGCTCGGGCGGGGAGGGAGGTTGAGTGTTGTTTTGTTTGAAGATGAGTGGGAAGTTAATAAAGACTGATTTGAATACTTACTAATAATAAGTATTATTACTCATATTCCATTTAAACCCAAAAAATCCGGACTAATTAAAAAGCCGGGCAAAGTCCGGACAGAAGTCTGATTGTCCAGACATGTCCGGACTAATCCGGATGTATGGTAACCCTATACGCATGTCGGCTTGACCTTAGCAACCATTGGTCTTTTGGCTCGATGAACAAAAATATCTAAGCAAGAAAGCTAAAGTAAAAGCTCTAGAAAGGCCTATCTCCTACTGAGGTTAGGTTATTGAAGCCGACGAACCGTACCAAAGTCGCGAAAATTTGACGTGCTATATGATTTGTTGCCTAACGGCCGAAATTATATCTATCTATATCTATAGATATGGATTGGGCTATCTGAGATAGTTGCCTAGGACACTGGCTTTGTTGCCTAGCAACCGTCGTTATTTTGGTCATATTAACAAAAATATCCCAATTCATATCTACAGATTGTTTATTAATCTCGGGCGTAAGTCACTTCTAATTATCGCGACAAAGTAGGTAGCATAATGTGATTCAGCAAGGTGTAATCTATCCCTTTTATGAAAATTCATAAAATTGGTTCATGAAAAGGTAACAGACAAACAAACAGACAGACATTACTTTGGCTTTAATAATATTAGTATGAAAAGAACGTGCGCAAGAGTGTTTTAGGTCACCATGTGTTGTTATTGTAATAAAAGGTGAAGGGAAAAAATGGATTGGGTAGGTATTTTATTTGATAGCCATTTGCTTGCATATGTAATGCCCACTCAATCTGTTTATTTTTTCTTTGTATTCTTTGTTAATGTTAAAAGGGTTTTGACTGTGACTTTAGCTTTTAACCTGGTATAGAAACATCTTCGGGAACTGTTTGTAATTTTTAATTTTCTTAATTCTCTGTTAGAAAATTTGGAGTTTTTCATTTCAAATCTTAACAATTCTCTTTGGATCATAAACATGGTCGCGAGCAGGCTAGACTGCAGGTACATCAACCATTGCTGTATGGTCCATGTACATATAAATGTTTAGTGCTGTAGTGTTCCTTGTAATTGTAATTTGACATACTAACATTAGGTCTATAAGTATCATTGTTACTAACCATCTGAGCCCAAGAAGCTCGAAATAAATGATTTTATTATTATTATTTCAAACATTTTATTTTAAGTTTTTATTTTTTCAACATAATAAGTATTATTAATTTTATACGCAACGCAAACCTAATCCTTACTAATATTATAAATGCAAAAGTGCGTTGTTTGTCCTTTCTTAACGCCCTAACTAAAGCAACCAATCGACTTGATTGTTGGCATAGAGTTAGTTGAAAGGCTGTATTTTATCCCGATATTCCCACGGGAACGGTAACCACGCGTGTTAAACCGCAGGCGGAAGCTAGTTAGAGATAAAAAAGTACAACAGTCATCTATTATAATGAAATAGAAATCATCAAAACTCAGTAGGTAATGAAGTTACGGATAACGAATCTTATTAGTAAGCTATCGAATGCTACCTAAATTATTTATTAATACGGATTCATTTTTGAATTACTCGAACTTTGCATCTCATTAAGCATTCAGCATTAAGCATCTCATTAAGCAAGCATTCATTTTTTGCGTTACCGCCTCTGTGGTCTAGTGGTACAACCACCAATATCAGACCTAGTGGTAACATATTGTATTCGGTGTGGTTGGTGGTAGGACTTGTTGTAAGTCCGCCTGGCTAGCTACCACCATCTTATCTAAGCCTGACGCCATAACAACAATGTTTTCAGCATTGTTGTGTTCCGGCAGTTTGAGATAAGATAGCCAGTTCCTCAGTGGCTGAGGATTCCGGGAGAGGCTCGCTTCCATCTTCAGCCTTATCAATACTTAACATCAGGTATGATGAAGGCAAAGAGTCTCACCTTCGTTCATAAAAAATCCTGTGATAGAATAGAGGAACAGTGCATAAATATAATTAACTCTTTTCGTCTGTTAATTTTATTTTATAAATAAGGTAAGGACCAATAAACTACAATATCATTGATTATGACAGTTAACACTTTCGCGGACAGTGAACGAGACACAAAAGAATTTTTATTGTTATCACTGCTATACCTAGGCGTTGTCCGCGAAAGGGCTAAATAACTTTGACTTGGAAGGATCTTTTTGACAAAGTCAATGTAACTCAGGAATAATAGGCAGCCTGATTATTTACGGTCGGTTTCAATAACTTATCTACAGTAAGAGATAGGCTTACTAGAGCTTTGTTGCCTAGATATTTTTGTTATATAGCCCAAAATAACCCAAAATAACAGCGGTTGCTACGTAACGTAACCAAGATACGCCTACCTCTTGTTAAAATTAAAAAAAAATTCAAAATTCAATATCATTTATTCAGTCTAGGCTGTTACAAGCACTTATGAACGTCAAAGAAGCTACGCCAACGGTTCACAAACCCTACGGCGGGAGACCTTGTAACGAGAAGAACCGGCAAGAAACTCGTCAAGGGCTATTTTTTTCTCCCTGTTTTATTTCATACAGAGTCGTCAAATTGAAAAGTGAGCTTAACATATCAGTAAGGTCAATTTCCATCACAAAAGAAAATACTAATTATAATATTACATTTTATGGTTATCCTAACCGTAAACAATTTTCAACTCGTAAGGAAGGACTTACATTTAACATTTCTCGCATTACAAGGTTACTGTACTGCAAGTTGTGACGTACATCATACAGGTCGATAGTAATTTATTTTAGATGAAAATATTTAATCTCTAAGCACAACGTTAAGACAAGCAGACTGAAGTAGACCCATTTCCAGTTAGGGATAGATTATTGAAACCGGCCGTTAAAAAACAATCACTTTAAACCGCCAATGTCACGTGTAGAACCAATCACCTAGCAACCAGTTTCGCGCTGTCATTAGTGTCTTTTTCATACTGTATGACAGTCGAAATAGTGACGGAACTGACACTGAACCGAGATTTCGTCCTTCATTAGCCCTCCGGAGTCCCTAACACGTTTAATAAGAGCATCCTTGAGTATGAGATCCCTACAAATAAAATCAGTTCTATTTATTTAACTTAATTTGAAGTTATTAGACAACGACACACATTAGTCGTTAAAAATAAATTTAGCATTTGTGTTATACGAATATCAAACCCAATTTACAATTCACAAATATAGATACCAAAACCCAGACACGGGAAAACTCCAAAAAATCATAATAATCGCAGGCACGGATGGAACCCACGACCACAGGCGCAGTTCTCCGACCACTAACAAATACACCAGCAGTGGACAAGTTAATATCGAAAAAGCCACAAAATCATATAATTACCGCGACACGGAATCGAACCCGGCCCAGCAGCGTAACGTGGCTTCTCGATTTGCATTCGTCACCAGTATTTCGGCGCAATCGTGATAATACTCGCTCAATCCCGGTCATATAATGTACCTACCTTCACTAACAATAACTTACTTAGTCACAAACACACACACACAGAACGCATGCACACACACCACACTCACACACACACCCAGACACACACACACACTTGTGTAATATGCAATTCCACTAAACCTATTATAATATTTTTCCCCAAACTAACTATCTACAGCTGCACCACGTACCGTATGTACCTACAATATCCTATAGATGTCTTTCAGAGTGGGTGAGAGTCCTGAAATACAGATGTCCTAGCTTAGGCTCCAGTCCATCCAAATGTTTGAAGTGTTACCTATTGTTAAGCTATGTAATATAATGTTACTTTGGAGGAAATATTTTTTTTATTTAATTTAAATCAACATTAAACTCACGCCATTAATCCCTTGTGGGATGACAGAGCATTAGAGGTCTAGCTTGACAGAGAAAGGACATGGCCCGATTTGGGCCACGTCTATGTACACCACGCCAACGTTAAAGAAAAATTAACTGTTTCTGAGAAAAATACAACTCTATGTATGTAATGTACGGCTATGTGGTTATTAATAAAAACAAATCAATATTTTCGACTCGAAATATGGAGTCAAATATTACAACTCGACGTAAAAAAAAATTGTCAGTGTCACTGTCATTGAGTTCTTTTCTGTGTTCGACTGTAATTCTGGATTTTCACCGAGTTCTTTTCGTAATTAATAACACGTGTCGTGAGGCTCCATTTTATAGTCAATCTACCGTACAATTCCCCTAAAATATAAAATATATTTACTTGACATTGGCAAAATTCGCGAATTTTATCGCGAGCACGACTGTAATTCTATTGACTGACAGTGACATTGACAAAATGACATCTTCCGCCATGTAGGTATTTATAGTTCCTTCCAGAAAACAAAGCGATATTAGGTACTTGTCTCAGGGGACACGTCGATTTTTTCTAGTATATTCATCTTTCTACTGTGTTGGCCACTATCAATTTTGAATATTACAATGCAATTTTTATGTAATAAATATTAAACAAGAAAATATACTAGAAAAAATAAACTTTTTCTAAACTCAAAAGTTGCTTTTATCTAGTATATTTTCTTGTTTAATATTTATCACATAAAATAGCATTGTAATATTTAAAATTAAAAAGTTATAATTAGATGGCAATTACATCTTAATCGATAGACAAACATTAGTAAAAATGTTCTTTCGAATGCAAGGATTGCAGAAACGACGGTGGCCAACACCGTAGAAAGGTGGATATACTAGAAAAATTCGAAGGGTCTATGATCTATGATGTTTCGAAACAAGAGTGATAGACGTTGGCAGAACATCCTATATGAATTTTTGAACATACTCTGTCCATTAGCTTTTACTATCTGCACTGGAAATCTAGCAGATGGGTATATTGTGTTTTTCTTTCACTCCCAGTCCAGCTTGGGAGATGTTAATATTAAAAAGCCAAAAAATCATACAATTCCTGTTACAGGAATCGAACCCGAGCCCGAAGCGTCACGTGCTCAAGTGGCGCTGGATTTGCATTCGTCACCAGTTCGGCGCAATCACCCCGCGCGTGCGCGACACCGAGCTACTTACGATAGACAGTTACTGCTAGGGCTGTCATCAGCTAGTTTTTGAAGACTACTAGACTGTCATCTAAAATAAATAATAAAATAAAATATATTTTCTTTCTTTCTTTCTAATCTTTCAGAAATAATAATAAGTAACTAAAGGCGAGGAGCCCGTTGCGCAGTGGTTCGCGCGTTTGTCCTGCGATTGTTGAGGTTAAGCAACTTTTGCAACGGTCGGTCACGGGATGGTTGACCAAAAATTTACTATCTCGAGCTCCTGCGTGCTTCGGAAGGCACGTTAAGTCGTTGGTCCCGGCTGCATTTGCAGTCGTTAAAACCCACCAATCCGCTTTGGGCCCCCGTGGTGGGTCATGGCCCGTTCTCCTTATCCATCCATAAGGAAGGCCAGTGCCCCAGCAGTGTGACAAAAATGACTGATGACGAAGTAACTAAAAAATACTTTTTAATCCTGCCTGTAAGAAAGTAATTTCTGAATTTCATGAACTGTCGGACCCGGTTCCCAAACTCAGAGAAGTAACTCCTTGTTTCTGCTCAAACGAACAGACTTACAGTGGAAAAGTACTAAAAAGCATCGATGGATCTTTAAAAGTTTCATTAACTCAAATACCTAGCGATTAATTCGATAAAAAATACAACATGCAAATTGTCGGCTCTGTACGTTCAAACGACCACTACGTGCCGTGTTAACACTTGATCTTTTCACTAATCCTGCATTACTTCAATTTTTTAACCGTTTGTTCCCAACAAGTCACACCACAACGTATCACACTGTTACCTAATGCTTAAGGCGGTACCCCCACCGAAAGTGGCGCCGCGTTGAATTTTATTTAATATCGTAATTCTAATACACAATTTGAATAAAACTAAACGTGGAATTTTTAGAGCCCATAGTCTAGTATTTTTAGACGGTATATTTACATTCCCTCGTAGTCACTGCTAGAAGTAGATAGCAAAACAACTAAAAGTGGCCGTTTTTGACACATTTGCTATCTACTTCTACGAATGACTATGACGAGATGTAGCGATACCTTCTAAAAATACAAGACAATGGGCTCTAAAAATTCCACGTTTAGTTTTATTAAAATTATGAATTAGAATTACGATATTAAATAAAATTCAACGCGGCGCCACTTTCGGTGGGGGTACCGCCTTAAAGAAGTGATAAGATTAAGCCATTACAACACAATTGAAATCCAACTGAAAAAGTAATATTATGATATACATAGGTAACTAACCGTATTCTACAAGATTACCCGCCATAGATGCTGTCGCCGTTTAGGTGGCGTAACTTCTTTGCCATTCACAAGTGCCTGTAACAACCTAGATTAAATAATTTATATCGAACTAGCTTCCGCCCACCGTTTCACCCGCGTGGTTGCCGTTACCGTGAGAATAAATAAATAAATAATAAATAAATATTTCCATACAATCACACCAATTATCTAGCCCACGTTAAGTATCATGAAGAACTTGTGTTATGGATACTAGATAACGGATAAACATACTTATATAGTTTTTTTTTTGTAAATACATACATAATATACATATTAAACACCCAGACCAAGACAAATAGACAAATATTCGGGATAAAAAGTAGCCTATGTTACTATTCTTTTTTTAACTAAATCTGTGCCAAGAATCAAGTCGATCGGTTGCTTGGGGCATGAAGGAAGGACAAACAACCACACTTCCGCATTTATAATATTGTTTAGGATTGAATATGCTTTTGACAGCCCTGGCTTGTTACAGATTTCTTCTAAAACGGTGATTAGGGTCAAACACACCTGCACCGGACGGATTATGGTGCGACGACGAGATTAGGCTAAAAAATGGCACCGCGTAATTGTTTCATCCGAACGGAACTAGATGTATGTAACCATTACATTAATGTAGCTTAAGATTAATCCAGGAAAAATCTGTAACTTACTAATGCCACAGATTACTAATAAACTAAATGCTAAATCTGACATACAGCGATTTTTTATTATAATTTCATCAACACAGTGACTAGTATACTTTCGTTGCTGCAAGTGATCTAGGTTAAGATTTAACACACATTTGCACTAAACATAAGAATTCTTATCTATGTTAATCTTCAAAAAATTACGTACATCTTATGTTTTGGCGCGCACTGTTCATTGAAATAAAACAACTTTTATGGATATCAAACGCGCTATATTTCACGAACTAAGTTGTAATTGTCCGTTTTTAAGTTTTTTAGGGTTTTTTTGATTTTCCTGACGTTTCGGCACCTTTTCAGCTGCCGTGGTCACGGGATGACTGGCACGGCAGCTGAAAAGGTGCCAGAACGTCGTCCAAAAATACGGACAGTTACAACTTAGTTCGTAAAATATAGCGCGTTTGATATCAGAAAAAGTTGTTTTATTTCTTCAAAAAATTGCTTTGCACTAATCTTGAGATGTTTTTAAATCTTTATAAGGTCAGTCTTAACTTACTGGCCTAATATCGAGTGCCTAAGATTTAAGCTATTCTTAATAGTATCTCATTTATTATTTTAGAATTTTGCATTTTTTCAAATGCTATTTTTATACTTATGATAAATTTTAAATAGAAAAATTTTGAAAAATTCCACTCATGAAGGCCACATGTGAAGTTTCAGAAGATTATTTCCAATATTTTTTTTATTTAAAATTTATCAGAAATAATAGTACCTAATGTCTTAAAATAAATGAAAATAGCCTTAAGCGATTCTTAAGTTTAGTGCAATGCAAATGGGCATAAAGTTTCTGAAGTCAAGAATACGACCCTAGTTTTCTATTGAAAATTAAATACACTGTTGTGATTTTATGATACCTATTGATATTATCTATACTAATATTATAAAGCTGAAAAGTTTGTTTGTTTGAACGCGCTTATCTCAGGAACTACTGGACCGATTTAGAAAATTCTTAGACCATTAGGAAGCTACATTTCTCCTTCCCCACGGAAACGGGCACCGCGCGGGTAAAACCGCGAGTATCCGCTAGTGTAAAGATATGACTGAAGAAGTAATCCCGCTTCTCCTCCTCGCGGAATCCTTAACCAGTTAGGACATTATTTCCTAAGACTGATTAGCCGAAAAAAACGCAAAATCACATCGTAGTAAATAACAAATTAGCCATTAAAGAGGAATGAAACTACACGATTCTATATATTATTGATTTCCCCATAGTGTTACCTATATGTTAACCCTATTTGAGAATAATCTTGAATTTTCTTATTTTTATTGTGTCCTCGAATTGAAAAAGTGTCGAGGCAAAATCATAAAGGTATGTAGAATGTATATCTTATTACCAGATTCGCACCCTCTCTAACTGCCTATATAAATAGGTATTATAACAAAAAGTAGGTACGTTTTTCGTAAAGCCTCTTCACCGCCGGAAAACAACACCGCTAAAAGATTGTTGTTACGGCGGTAGACTTCGATAAGATGGTGGTAGCTACACAGGCGGACTAAAAACAAGTCCTACCACCAACCAAACCGAATACAAATATGTACCCCAACTGGGAAACGAACCCGAGGCTCAGAATCTGATACCGGTACCGGGAAAAATCAAGTTGATTGGTTCCTTAAAGGACAAACAAACACACTTTTATAGTTAGGATTAAGACTAGACCGTTACACCAAAAGCTCTAACCCTAACATGTTAGATATTTCGTCTAGAATAGTAATTAAGGTTAGGAACCACCTGTGGGCCACCACACCCCGGAACGAGTGTGTAAGTGTGCCTAACCACATCGAGCTAAGCTATGCTTTGCTATTCTTCCATAACTGAGGTGGTAATCAAACAATAATGATTTGTGAAGCTATTCACATTCTTTAAAGAAGTCGAATAAAGAAGTTTCAGCGCGCGAGATTAAAAAACTGTTTTGAACAATACGTAATTTATACTGTTTGATGCCATAAACAATGATGTTAACCCCTTAGAAAAAGCTCTTCCAATTAAATTCAAGTGCAACTTGTAATCTTTGCTTAGTTTATAAAGATAGGATTGACATATCAACAGGTAAAATACTTATCAACCTAAAGACCTGCATAAGTTGATATTACATCAGTCACGCCATAGCATAGCGTAACACGCCTAGGCTATTCAAACTCCTTAATTGTATTTGCAATGTTTCATAAAAATGAAAATATTGTAAGTAAATTTTGAGAAATTGGTTCAGAAGAAACGCAGGGATAGAGTTAAGAGGAAATCTCACGGTCATGGAGTTTCTTCTTAAGTCACGTTGATTTTCACAGTCACAGAAAGTAATAAATAGCGTAGCGTAGCACATTACAGCTTGACGATGGCTAGTTGCCCTTATGGTTAGGCCATTGAAACGGTTAAAATTAATAATGTATTGTGTCTGCAATTGTTTTCTATTGTCTATGTTTAAACTTGTGCTTTCATTAAGCACAAAAGAACAAATGAAATTGGCATGAGGTGTGATTTCTTTGATACAAATTACAATGTACAGTGTTTTGTTTTCTTATCCTCTACTTCGTTTGGGTGGACAGGATTAGATTTTCTGTTGAAAAGTTTCAGCTGCTTATGTAGTGAATTATCAAAATCCTTTAAGTATTCATAGGTGAAAATGCGAAGAGACAAACATTTCAAAAACAATTTTTCACAGTTGTTTTTAAAAAAATCTTATACTAGGTAGCTAACGAAAATTCTAAAACTAAAAAAATCTTAATGACTGGGGGGTGTCAAGATTAGTATAGGTTACCCTATTTCCTTACATATATTTTTTTATTCGGTGTAAAAAAGGAATGAAGAATTAGTAAATCTATTCTCTTATTTTCATTAAGAGATTACCTCTTAATTATAATAACCTCCTTCTTATCATGAAGTCGGTATACATTGTTTTGATAATCCTATTCTTGAGCTTATTCTGTTAGGAAATGTATCTGGAACACCTTTGCGGTGCCACCGCTAGCCTATATGTTTGTATAGGCCGTGTACTCCAGGTGAGTCCAACATTTCGAATCGCCCCTGTACCTGGGGGCGAGAGATGCGTAAAAGCATTTCTCCTAGTATAAAAAAAGGTGGTGCCACCGCTAAACATATTATCTTTGGTTGATGTTGGGACTTGTAGCGCCTAGCTAGTTAATGCCCGAAATTAATAACCTATCTGTAGATATGGATAGGGCTATCTGAGATTCCTAGGATACTGGTTTCGTTGCCTAGCAACCGTCGTTATTTTGATCATATTAACAAAAATATCCTAGGCAACTACCTCAAATAGCCCTATCCATATCTACAGATAGGTTATTAATTTCGGGGGTAAGTCTGTCGGCGTAGCAACAATTTTGTTTTTCAGCATTTTCGCGTCCCTCAGCCTGATTATCTAACAAAAAATGTCCTGGCAACCAGTTTCGTCACTGTCATTACTGTCACATTTTCAAACTATATGACAGTTACAATTTTTTTACAGTTACAATTCGTTAAATAATCAGCCCTCCGGCAGAAATGCACACTGCGTTACTTTGGCACCTGCTAACTTGCAAGGATTTCTTATATTTTTGCATCTCAATGCTATTTCTATTTGACAAATATTATAGGTACTAGAAAAAATAAACTGAGCGTAATGGCTTCCAAGTATAAAGGGGTTTGATAGCCCTATTTTCATGAGACGACTGGAAGCTCAGGCTTCGAAGAAACCTGGGGGCTAATTGTCTTATTATAATATCAAAATAAATAATTTAAAATAATTTGAAATATATTGACATACTTCACACCGCTGCTTTTTGACATGTGATAGGGATTGTGATCGAGACGCGTGTTGAAAGATAATTGAATGAACTAAATAGTTAATTTTGACGTTCATTTGGAATTTTCTAGCAAAATTACACACACAAATACCTTCCAAATGTATGGAGAAGTGTAAATGAAGTGTCATATGAAAATTATTCAAGAAAAGGGGATTGCGACTTTAACCCTTAATAGGGCGGAGTTAATTATTTATAAATTATTTATACATTATTATAGGTTTATTAGGATCCTTTTTACATTATTAATGAAAATCTAAAAATATATAATCACAAGTACGCGAAATATCGGTGGTAATCATTTTGTTTATATCTAGGTACTGATTTTAAGAAAGTGTACACAAACCAACTCTTGCTCTATGGTCAAACAAGTTAGCAGCGCCTGCTAGTTAGCAGGCACAAAATAGACTTCTAAACCACTTACATTTGACACATGTCCAAGGTGTCCTAAACTCATTCCCGTTGACCGTTTGTCTCTATCTCTTATGGTTTCTGAGATCTCGATGCGTACATACATACGTACGTACGTACGGACGGACAGAGAGGGATTATAAGACTTTTCTAAACTTTAGAGTTTAGAAGTCTAAAAGCTGAGGTGGTAAGCCATTGTCCTTTGCCCTATTAAGGGTTAAGTTACACAATTCCATAAATCACTATCACAATCACTAAACTTTTAAAAGGGATTGTGATAGGTTTCGAAATTAGACAATTAGGGGGCTGGTCAGACAGATCCATTCAACCTTTTGGTCGTCCACGGTCCGCGATTTCGATTTTTTTGCCAAAATGGCGTCTCACGATAGGACCTATATAAATGGAACGTAAAGATAAACAATTTTCCAATTTTGCAAAATTTTCAAAATGCCGTTTCCTACTACGGATTTGGACGAGGTCAGCAGCCTCCATACAAAAAAGCTCGAACCACTGTATCAGCCAACTTATTATAAACTGCAGACTGCTCACGAGACAGTTGTCACCACTGACCATTAGTGGTAAAAATTTGCGTGCCTCGTGCGATGTCGAACTGCTGTTTCTGCTTCGCGGTTTCAAACAAATAGGTTAATTATGACCAAACTAATGGATGTGTCTCAGTGTAAACACTCACAACATATAATTATAAGCTTTAATACATGTGAATAAAGTTCTTTTTCTAGTACATCTGGTCGGTCTTGCCCCAGACAACGTTTCCAGGTTAGATCTATATTTTGGTAACCAACGGTTATGCGGTTTGTAAATTTGAGTGTAATGACGGCTTTACAATATTAAGACGTAAATCTTTATTTGAACACAGTAAATAGTTTGATGTATATTTTAGTAAATAACCGCTTCTGTGGTCTAGTGGTACAATAACCGGTATCAGACCCTGGGGTCCCGGATTCGATTCCCAGCGGGGGTAAGTCAAAGTCAAAGTCAAAGTCAATATCATTTATTCAGTCTAGGCTGTTACAAGCACTTATGAACGTCAAAGAAGCTACGCCATCGGTTCACAAACCCTACGGCGGGAGACCTTGTAACGAGAAGAACCGGCAAGAAACTCGTCAAGGGCTGTTTTTTTCATATTGTATTCGGTTTGGTTGGTGGTAGGACATGTTGTAAGTCCGCCTGGCTAGCTACTACCATCTTATCTAAGTCTGACGCCATAACAACAATGTCTTCAGCATTGTTGTGTTCCGGCAGTTAAAGATAAGATAGCCAGTTTCTCAGTGATTGGGGATTCCGGGAGAGGCTCGCTTCCATCTTCAGCCTTATCAATACATAACATCAGGTATGATGAAGGGTAAGAGTCTCCCCGTACTTTATAAAAAAACCTAACTAATATAATATGCGAAAGTGTGTTTGTTTGTCTTTCCTTCACGCTCTAGCTATAATAAGGAACCCATCGACTTTTGTAAAGAGTACGTTGAAAGTACGGCGAATAACATCGTCGTCGTCGTCGTCTCAGCCACATGACACCCACTGCTGGGTAAAGGCCTCCCCCAAATATAATCCGAATAACATAGGCTAATTTAATCCAGATATTTCCACGATAACGTGAACCACGCGAGTGAAACCGCGGGCGGATGTTAATCATACAATATATGAATAAAGTAGGACTTTGAAATAAGCGCCATAATTATCGTATGTGTTTCAAATTATCCAATGGACCTTTTTAATTATAATAGGCGTAATTTCTTGTTTTGTTCTTAAAAAGTTCAAGTTCAATGGCATTTCCATTATTAAGCTATTGTGGACATTTCAAGGAGCTATGGCGCTGCGAAAGCGACTTTAACACAACTTTCGCACTGGTCTGGTTTGGGATGTGATCAAAATGATAGTATCTACTTATGATAATTTTTAAATAGACAAATATTTGAAAAAGTCGACTCTGGCACAAGTGAATTCTCAGATTAAAATAGCATAGAAAAATGCAATAATTCATAAATCATTAAAAAAAAAAACTCTAGCTTCTGCTCTCTGTAATTTGGAACAAGCCCTTGGTCTTACCTACATACATTTGGTTGGTGGTAGGACTTGTTTTAAGTCCGCCTGGCTAGCTACCACCATCTTATCTAAGTCTGACGCCATAACAACAATGTCTTCAGCATTGTTGTGTTCCGGCAGTTAAAGATAAGATAGCCAGTTTCTCAGTTATTGGGGATTCCGGGAGAGGCTCGCTTCCATCTTCAGCCTTATCAATACTTAACATCAGGTATGATGAAGGCTAAGAGTCTCCCCGTCATTCATAAAAAAAAGACATTAAGAGCCAAGCCAGATCTCACCGAATTTATGTCGCCGATCGTACTGGACTCTGTCTCCACTAGACGTGGGCAATTGGGCTTACAAGCGCATCTTCGATTATCTTATGCTAGCTTCCGCCCGAGTTTCACCCGCGTGGTTCCTGTGTTACTCTCCGTTTTTTCACCTAACTCCATACCTAAAATCAAGTCGATTGATCGTGAAGGTACGACAAACAAACACCCTTTGGCATTTATAATATTAATAATAATTATTAGGATTAGGATAATTAGGATTAAGTATGTAGGTCTTTTTATGGAGTTATGTATATCGATGTCACACAACAGGCAATGGAAGATCGGCAACTTAAATTCGGGTAGTGTGGCTTGGCCCTTGCTCGCCTCTTTAACAACCATCAAGTTAAGCAGAAGCTGAAGAAGTCTGAATGGAGGTTTTTGGTCCATCCAAAATATCCTTCCTAACTAATACTAGGTGCACTTGCCGTCCCCGGTAAGCCTACATGGAGCGAAGCGGTTTGACGTCACCATTTCTGAACTCTGAGTAACGCATTCACTCGCTGAGCTTATGAAACGAGTCGGCTAACGGTTATAATTAACATGGATATAGTTTTCATTTTTATGACTACAAATTTCTTTCGATGTCTTTTTTTATTTCGGTGATTATTCCTCCGTGGTAGGTCCGATTTTTAATTTTATTGTTTTTAAACCATCTTCGGCTGAACACGGAGTTACATGCAAATTTTCGTGGCCATAGCTCTTATAGTGCGGGAGGAGTTCAATGACAAAGCGAAAATCCGAATCGGGGAAGAATGGAGATTCGCTCCAATTATAAATGCGAAAGTGTGTTTGTTTGTCCTTCTTCGTTGAAAGGACGGAGAGTTACATAGGCTACTTTTTATCATCATTGTCCCACGGGAACGGGAACCACGCGGGTGAAACCGCTGGCGGAAGCTAGTCAATTATCAAAAGCCGGCGCCTTAACAGTAGCCTAATTCACGTAACAAAACTTCAACGACATGCAAGCGATTTGATCACTGAAGTCACTTTTCGTATTCACGTATCAATCGCTCGATTTTGTTTAAGTCGGTTTTGTATAAGCGCATTCACGTGCATTAATCGAAGTTCGATCGTTGCCTCCGCGGTATTCACCTATTATTTTGACGTTTAGCTTGATCGGACGTCAGCTATTAACCGTCAAATTATACTATTTCCAAGTCGTTGAATAGAAGTTCATAATTTGTTAACTTTTGTATGGTTTTTTCCAAGATTTTCCGTAAAAAAATGGGTCTGGGACTACGCTTCTTCCTTTTGGACCTTGCCAATAAGAGAAACAGGCGTCGACGTCGAAATGAGCTCCGGAAAAGCTCAATAAATCCCTTTGATATGTCTGACGCAGATTACATCAAAACATACAGATTTTCCAATGAACTCCTTGTAAATTCTGTATGTTTTAACCAACTGGTTGAGATATTTTTACATGACAAGCATGTCCGCATGGAATAAGCTTTCTAGCGCCCTACTGTGGCGGCCGGCTCACCCCGCGCGTGGCGCGCCCCTTGTACTTGATCATTATTTTGTTGCAGTCATTTTAAAACTACGATAACTCCTAAGATATTCACTAAAATCAAATGATGTCAATGGTAAAATTGCCCTTCCTTTTTATAATTGAATACTTTTGATAAATAACGTATTAAATCGTATTAAAGTAATAATTTATGTTTAAAAAAATAACTTCGCAAATAATGCATTATTTTGGAACAAACTTGATGACCATAATAAAGCTTATAGTGAGTCAACCTTAAAAGATAGACATGCTGTCGCGGTTTTTTTTTTTTAACTTTTGAAGGGAAACAATGGAGAATGTTACTGGGTATGCGAAACCGCTTGTAACTTTGTCACAGTAAAGCCTATGTGAATATAAACACACAATTTTTTGTTTCATGCCAAAATATCAAATAGTTTAGATTTTATAGACATTTAAAAATCCGTTAATTTGCAATCGCCGCGCGTTGGCGCTGCGTTGGTGTGACGTCACAGGTCATACACTCCTTCCGCCCGCGCGCGCGCGCAGTACACGGCCGGAGACATAAGTGATAACGTACTTAACCATACTTAACGCTTGTCAGTAAATTGTTGTTTCATTTCGTTTTTGATATAAATATATTAGGTACTGTTATCTTCGTAGTGAAATTCACAACATGGATGAAGGATATGAAAAAGGGCAATCGGATGATTTACCCAAAATAGATGGACTAATGGTTGCCCACTATTTTGCAAAAAATAGTGATTTTGTTGCTGCTGAAATGCGAGGAGTAAAATGAAAAACTAAAAAGAAAAATCTAAATATTTTATTAGGACGTTTTTTTACTGCAGATCTTTCAGGTTTATCACTGTTTTCTTGTTGACATTTTGTTGATAATTTATAGCGTTTGGAGCAAAAGGTTTTGGCTCGTATTGATACACTAATACTTGTAGGTTCTTATCCTAACTAATATTATAAATGCGAAAGTGAGTTTGTTCGTTTATTTGTTTGTTTATTACGTTTTCACGCAAAAAATTGAACGATCTTCATGAAATTTAGCATTGGTATTGTCAAGAACACGGAAAAGGATATAGACTATTATACAACAAATACCCGAAACCCGCATAGACTAGTACTAACTATCACCCCTAAAACAACGTGTTTTCAGAAAAACTGTTACGCAATGTGCATACGCATTTATAATAAGATCCCAGAATATATAAAAGAGTTACCATATACTAGGTTTAAGATAACATTAAGAAAATGGTTGTTACAAAATGTGTTTTATACAATTGATGAGTTTTTTAATAATCAACCTGAATGTATTTAATTTAAATTCTAATTTTGATTATTTATTCTATTTTGTTTAGTGTGATTAATATTTGTATGCTAACACTTTAGCTAAATGTGCGATTTCCTTATATTTACTGTTACCACCAATTTAATGTACCACATTTAATGCAAATAAATTGTTCTATTCTATTCTATTCTATTCTATTCTATTCTAGGCTAGCTTTTATCCCGGAAATAATACAGTTCACGAGGGATCGACAGTAACGCTGGCGAAACCGCGGGCGATAGCTAGTAGATTAAATAAACAAGGTATGACGTAAAATTTGTTGTTTTTTTATTTAAATTTTAGGTAGATACGATTAAACTGCTACCAAAGGTTTTGCACCTCTGGTCTGATTTTACATATAAGTGCCTACATATTTAGGTAGGTACTCTTGCTGGCAGCGGCCGCTCCTTGACTGTACTCGTGCACGCACTGAACGACTACATCTTTAAGTTTTACAACTTTATCCATTTTTGTTTGGCTCAAATTTGCGGAGTGCTTTTAAAGCGTCTCTCCATACAAACTATTGTTAGAAGATAGAAATTTTCTCGCGCTTGAAACGGAAGATGTTCTGTAGGTACTAAATGAATGGGAAATAAATAGGAGCGGCGCACGGAAGGCCTATGTTTCCGACTCCGAGTGACGTTCGGTGCGCCCGGGCAGGCCCTGCGTGCGTTTATTGTTTCGCACTATATTACTTATCTCTTGGACGACTATAGTTTATACGTTTGTTTGTGCTACGTAACTGAACCATCATTTCTTGGAATCGGCTCGTGATTCCAAGAAATGATGGTTCAGTTACCACTTATACCTACTTGTACAAACCAAATACAAACTAGTTCCTACTAACCTACTGCAAACTATAAAAATACAATAACAAACTACCTATAATACAAATAACATAATAGATTGTCAATGTACTTACGTCAAAATGATCTTCACAACAATATACTTTGCTTTTATCTCCAAATGGATCCAACCTCTTCATAGCTTTTAGCCATTTCTTACGTATTTTTATATCCATTGGAACCAAAAAAAATAACTTTTCGGGTGCATTGGTGGTAGTACTTTTACATTTTGGCACAACACATGATTTTCTTGTATTTGAATTCGACATTTCGAACAATATTTGCGTTATTTCGTAGTGAACCGTACCAGAGCGCGCAACGTACTGCGTGAGTGTATGACCTGTGACGTCACCCCAATGAGCGCCGGCCGGCCGACACTCGCGATGTTTAAAATTCAATATCTCGGGAACTAAGTGACATATCGAAATAATTTTTACACACACTTTTTTTATTTCATATGGACTATAAGAAAAGTTAAAAATCGAAACTAGTGAACATTCTTCATTCCTTGATACACGATTTTTACGTAATTTTAACCGTTTACGCAGCTTACGTAATGTAAAAAAAAAACAGTTTTGCAACATTTTTCATTGATGCTGCTCCCCTTTTCGTCGTACTCGTAGCGTAATGTTACTTTAAGGTTTTATGAAACATTCAAAATGCCCTGGAGTTTTAGACTGTATAGACGGGACACATGTTGGTATCATCCGACTTTCTCGCAATGAGAAGAGATACTTCAACAGGAAAGGGTATCATTCCTTGAATGTGATTATGGTGAGAAGTATTATTATAAGTTTATATCACATTAAAACAAAAAATTGTGCAAGCGCAAGTCATAATTTGTTTATGCATAAAGAGTTATTTGCCAAGTTAAATCTGACGGTTTTGTGACTACGCCAAACTCACGCTCAACAGCCCAAGTTTCAAAGGTGGCCAAAACAATACACACATTGAAACTTTACAATTTTTGCACTGAGAAAGAGAACATTAAGTTTAAATGTTGACAAATCGCTGAGTTACGATCCTATCGAGTAATCGTTCTATCGAAATGACAGGTGAATACGGATTTATGACTGTTTTTCAATAGGACGACTTCTAAGCGTCAGCGACATATTGACTATTACAAAATACGTGAATTGAACTACAGAAAACACTTAAAAATAATGATAGAGATCGACCAGTTTTCGTTCGCATCCTTGTCATATGTCCTTCCTTACCAACCATTATAGAGCTTTTTTTTTATGATTTTGTAATTTTTGCATTTTTCAATGCTATTTTTATACTTATGGTAAATTTTAAATAGAAAAATATTGGAAAAAATTTACTCGGCCACAAGTGAATTCTCAGACGGGAATCGAACCCGGTGTCTCGGTAGCTCAGCGGTTAGAGCATTGGACCGGATTTCCAAAGGTCGCGGGTTGATTACCGTCTGAGAATTCACTTGTGGCCGAGTATTTTTTTTCCAATATTTTTCTATTTAAAATTTACATTATAGAGCTGTCTCAAAACACCCTACCAATAATAAAATTATTGTACTATTTGAATGGTCGTAATAGAAGAATAAAGTTGTACTTAGTAGTAAGTGTGCAGCAAGCTCCACTCGCAGCAGCACTCTTCTTTATCGCTTCATCTATAACAGTACCAATGTAATTATTATCTTTCTGTGATGGAATAGATTCGGCAAATATAGATGGCCACTCACATTTGGGTGTACGGATAGCAAGAAAGCGCAAAAATCTGTTGAGAAAAACATTTTTTTTTTATATTAGAAAGTTATATAAAATAATTGAAATTAAACAACTTTTCCGGATATTAAACGCACTATATTTCACGAACTAAGATCTAATTGTCCGTATTTTTTGGTTTTTTTATTTTCCCAAAACAAATTCAATTAACAGTGCGCGCCAAAACTTAATATGTAGGTACATTATATATATATAAGTGTAAAATGTTATTGCTTTGAATGCCTAGACCAGAAATCTACAAATATACATAGATTGCACACAAGATGTTACTCATCTCCAACTACTCAGACTTCAGGAGGCCTACCGCCATCTCTTAGCGCAATATTGTTTCAATCATACCAATGCTATTTCGTACTACGACCCTCTTAGAATAAGCTTATTTTCGACAGAAGTTTTGTGCCTTCAATTTGATCGTTGGCAAGAACAATGGTTATAGGAGTATATGGTACATATAGTTGTCTCTAGAAACTTATATACAAATAATATCATAATATTTCTCTTGCGGATGTTCACTAGCTGCCTAGTTAAATCCGCCATTACAAAGTATCATCGAGTGTAGATAAGTACGTTTTTTGTAGGTATTCCATATCGATAGATATATCTCAATAGACAGGAATACCCTATTTCTTTATATGCGTATGCTGGCGCGCAGACATTATTGTGCGACGTAGATGTTTACGGCGCGCGGTCCGTACAGGCGCCGTCCGAGCAGCATGTACGCATGCTCACCCTTAAATAAATTTACTTTGTGTAGGGTCATGGTACGAATTTGAAAATTATTGAAAACAAAACGCAAAAAATCGCTCTTATGATGACAGTATGCCCGCAGGTTAGTGTCCAGACATAACAGTTTGATTCTCCAAAATTATTAGCTTTCTTCGGAATTATAATACATTAGTACTGAGTTACTTACTTTTAATCCTTTTTATTTAAAAAATATATCATATGCAACTTGAAAGTCTTTGCAATTCTGAAAGTATGATAATGAAAGGTTAATAAACATTAGTAGTAGTTAGCGATAATTTACCTCTCAGGTCCCGAGTTATGAGACACAATTATTGATATATTGTGATTGATATATGACCGCGGCGTCCTGCTAGCAAATGACGAATTAAAATGTATGTGAATATTATCGAGTCTACGCTTGATGACATTTATTTGTGTCGGGTTGATTTTAAGTTAAGACTAGTTATTTTCTATTGTTTGTGTACCTTTTTGAAATAGTATTTGTATTAAAAAAGTAAGCAGTGTTAAAATTTGTTGTATAATAATAATATAAAATATTAGTGCTCTACTTTTTCTGCGAACGGTACCGACTGGACGCAAGCGCGTCAGAGCACGTAAGGAGATGGGCATGACATGCACAACCAAAGTCTGACATTGCTTCATTAAAATTCTATTAACGGAAGCATTCTCCATACTTCACAAAACTAAACAACTTAAGAACCACGCCTGAGGAAAGTGAAAGATACTTAAAGGGAAAGAAAATAAAGATAAGTTTCCAAAAAGTTTCGATAGGACGTGTGGCATAAGGTGATCCGGTCTTTAGGTGTAATGGAATTACAAGTTTATTTCTAAGGTGTTATGAAACATTTTTGATTGAGTGGGTGGGACCATGGAAATCACAAGATGGACATGCTTTCCACGGAGCATCGGAAGTCAATTTGCGAATAAAAAAAAATTGGTGCAGGGAAAGGTTTGTACGTGATGTAGATTATTTCGTTACGTGGTTGGAAGAAATGAGGAAAGGTAAATATTTAAATTTAGATAAAAAATATTTGGTCGGCTAGGGGAGAACCCATTGTGTTTTTTCCTTGCTTGGCGGGAAATTAAAGTAAAACTTTAAGACTTAAAAACATACTCTAATTTGTCAGCTTATCTAAAGAGACTATCCGATGGATTGAGAATAAAAAAATCAAAGGTTAAATCGTCTGACGATGTTTAAAAACTTATAAAAGATGCTCCAGATAACCAATATCTGGCTACTAAGGTTAGGTAAATTAATTTTAAACATCTACGCGACTTCAGTCTGTGTTGTGTTGTGAACTTAATTATTGTTATTTTTATAACTTTTTAATTTTGCATTTTACAATGCTATTTTTATTTGATAAATATTTAACAAGAAAATATACTAGAAAAAAGCAACTAGTCTCATGTCGCCCTGACGGGATTCGAACCCGCATCCTTGGGAGTCCGGCCCAATGCACTAACCAATTATGCTACAGAGACCTATGAGGACACGTCGAATTTTTCTAGATTTTGCATCACAGTTTCTACAAGTAGGTACGTTAGTAGCCGTGCCAGTTAATCGTAATCCAATCCACTCGGGCACCGAACTGGCGACCATCCCGCGTTGGCACGCCGCCGAACCACCGCGCCACAGCGTAATTTATGGGCGCTCATTCAATACTAAGTTTCTTAGACGTCCTAAGTAGGTACTAATTTAGGGAGATGACGAATTTAGAGTACTGAAAACAACTTAGGCTAATTTATACTATTGCTCTAGATACATGAAGCTAGTTTTTCAAGTTGGTATGAATGGTAGCCTGGAGTGGGTAAATCTACGGGCGTTTTGAACGCCGTCATTGTCCTCGACATATAAAGTGTTCTGCATGATAAGTGCGAAAATAAAGGTTATGCTGCTAAACGCTACTCGTCTGGGACCTATATTCGTAACTGGACACCAGGACAGAATTTTATTACTCTAAAAATATGAAAATGGAGGATGAGGACAATGACGGCGTTCAGAACACAGATTCACCCGAGTACATCTGTTATCCCGATGGAAAAAGGAGAAGGCGGAATGAAGTTATGCAGCTCAGATGCACACTCCCCAAAATAAAGTCTGTAGAAAATCGACAGACAAGCGACTTTACGGTGGTGTCTCAAACTATGTAGGTTTTTTACCAGCTTGTGGGCGACTATAAGTCACCTGGCTCTGCGTTCTACCGAGTCAAGAGTAGCGAGTTGGTATTTAGCTGAGCCATCCCTCGTCGCTACAATCGAAATGGACGATCGGACTTGAGCTGTATAAAGAGTGAAAAGCTCAGGCGTGAATTATCGTTTGACCCTGTTCAGAATGGCCAGCTTTTTCGCCGCAATTTGTGCCTTCGTCTCGAAGGTAGCGCCAAAGTTGAGGTTGGCAGTCAACTCCACGCCAAGAAGGTCGAGGTGGTCGGTGACGTCTACGGACGAGGCTTAGAAAATCAAAGTGAGGGTGAAAGGACTTTTTTGGCGGAGAAACAATAAAAATCACAAATTACAAATATAAATTCCAAAGTTTACAAGTCAACAAATGATAACAATTGCATTCAAGGATTAATGCTAATGTCAAAAATTATATTTAGACATTTAAAGTTAATGTCAAACTATTATACAATACATAAAATAAAATGACCCAGACGGACATATTGTCATTTACTTGTTTTTTTATTACCTTACTGTTATATATTTAATTTACACTTTTTGATATTTAAATCCATAAAAATATCAAAGTTGGAAGCAAAAAATACAAACCCAGGGTCATACGAAGTCAGACAGGAGCGCAAACATGAAAAACGAAAATGCTTGTCGCATACAGTGACTTGAGCGGATAAGGGTTAAAAAGCAAAGTGTGACTTAAAATACACCTTAACATAGACGTTTACATTGAAACAAGTGCAATTAGAATATAAAATCACGTTTTGCATTTACATTGATTTGCAGGCGGTGCATCTTACATGTGATTTTCTTGCGGAATTAAGCATTTTTTTCGGTTTAACTTTAGATATGAATTTCCGCCAAGTAACGCTTGATTCTATCAAATACTTACAATGAGAATATAATACATTGACAGTCACGTACTACCGATAGATCGCTGCGCCACCATGCCTATTAAATGTAAAAAAGCCAAGCCTATTTAAGATAAATTTTAAATAGAAAAATATTGGAATGTATCAACTCGGCCACAAGTGAATTCTCAGATGGAATTCGCTTGTGGCCGAGTTGATATTTTCTAATATTTTTCTATTTAAAATTTATCATAAGTATAAACATAGCATTGAAAACTGCAAAAATTAAAAAAATCATCAGCCTATTTAATAAAAATAAAACCATACCTATAATATCGTCTCACGGTGATCCTGTTTTACTTGACTAATGCATCAATATTTCATTTCTATATTATTTCAAGCTAATTTTGTACAATAGTAATACCTAAAAGAATACTCTCAAATATATATTCTATGGTTATCTCTTGGATTCAATAACGTTATTTTGTAGATCGTTAGATCACCGCGGAGCGTGTAAACTGCAAAAAAGTAATGGCGACGTTTAAACACGTCAAATTGCGCTGACGGGATTAATAATGTCTTTATTATAAAACATTCTGTGACGCGAATTGAGATCGTGAACTTTTGAAACTGGCGCTTATGATGACTTATGAGCGTTTTCTCATTATACGATTCGATATCGGTATTGGCGCCGACAGCCGATAGCCGACATCCGATATCGTGTGGTGTCTTCACATATTGCCGACGTTATCGGTCGATAGAATTTATAGATATGAAGTACCTCCTAAAAAAGGTGCCTACCTACACTCGATGGTACTTTGTAATTGCGGACTTAACTAGGGCAGCTACTGAACATCCGTAAGAAACGTTTTTGAGTGTAATTTTGTAATCGAATATTGAATTGATATTTGTGTAATGTAAGTTTCTATTGACAACTATTCCAGCTCCATGTGCTTCTTTATTTACACATACAAACATTAACGTCCGATAGCCAGATGTTGCCGCTAACACATCGGTTTCGGCTTCGATATACGATGTCGGATCGGATATTGTAAAAGGTAGGTACATATTTTATACATTTCACTTGCCCGGATATCGGTGTTGGCACCGATAAATACCGATAGTACTTATAGTTACATTACATTAATTACTAAAACAAAACTTCGACGACATTGGTGTAGTGGTTCAACCGTTCAAGTGTTGGGCTACCGATCACGTCGTCGTGGGTTCTTATACTTTTTTATATCATGAATGTATACGTTTGTGTCGGTTTGGGTGTTTCTTTCTCATGTATAATTCTTTATAGTTAAGTATGTATTTATTTACAAATTAAAAATTCTAATGCAAGCTCTTCTTTGAGGCTAAGATCGTTTTGTATTAAAATTTCCCTAATATGTTTTTTCGGGGAATCAATTAAAATACTGGAATTTTATTCCTCGAAGCGCACCCATAGGGAAGAGCCTGAAGGAAACGTAATATATTATGATATCGACAGAAGTTTTAATACTCATTTAGAGGGGTTGTTACGAATACTAAATTAAAATATTTTTAGTTGAAAGTACCAGCGTCGCTTATGTAACCAAGAGTTATTTTAGATCATTTGAGAAGTTCGGATTTCATATTAAGTCATTTTTTTTTCAAGTAAGTATAACTCCTGTTTGGTTATGCTGCCCTGGTACTTTTTGTTCAATAGGTTCGAGGTAATAAAATTGAAATATTTTTCAATTTAGGTGCGCTTCGAGGAATACCTCGTGTTTTAATAGGATGTTAGAGCTGACTAACAAAAGCTGCCAATAAGAAACTTATTATAAAAAATCTTCAGCTAAAAATACTAGTGTGCCTAAAAGAAATTGACATTCTATTTACCTATGTTAGGAGCCAAATATTTCGTTTTCACATATGTTTTTTTATGATTCAGTTTTTAATATTTCCGCGGTGCGTACGGCACAGCTTTCTTCGGTCAGACTATACATTACATTACTAGTTAAAATTATATTTTTTTCTGAAATAAATTTACAAAATCGGTTTTTACCTCTGGAACGGTTACTTCCATCAAACAAACATTATCATAATTATAAGTATATATTTAATGGTTTTCTATTTCAACAATCGTTTTTTTTTCAAGTTTTTTTAACGATTACTAATATTAAAAACGAAAGCCAAAATTACAAATAATAACACTCCGTTACAGAAACCGTCTTTGAAATATACCTTTTGGAGTAAAAAAGATTTTTTATCGGTTGACAACTGACCAAGTTATAATGAAACATACATGAAAATATAAAAAATGCAGATTTGAGAACCTCCTTCCTTTTTTTAGTCGGCTAAAAACAGCTACAATTCTTCACTAAGATCGACTTTTTACAAGTTAAACATAACATGGTTTATAAGAATGAATGGTCTTTTCGCGCTAACTAATTTGTTGTGGCGTTCATACCCGTCGGATTACCGTACAAATGTAAGTCGGCTTTTTGCAAGCTAACCTTGGCCCGTACAGTTTATTGCCCCTGTATTTATAAATACACACTATTCATCAGATGAAATTACGTTAATGGCTGAGAGGGAACCTTGCTAAGAGCGAAGGTAACCGAAAAAGAGTTGGTTTCGCCCTGCATGTGAAATGAACTGTTGAAACACAGAACCTGATAACTAGTGAGCTAATGGGACTGTATACGGATGATGAGGAGCAGTGTTAAAACAGTTATAATAACACAAAAATACAAGTTTAGTTGACAAGTAAGTCGTAAGGTCAAAGTGACATAAAACGTAAGAAAAACAGATTTAAAAAGGGTACAAAAAGACTGTGCCAGCCAGCCAGTAGCTAACAGAACCCAAAGAGAGATGATAAGAATTTTACTACTTTGAATTAAACAGCTTTTACGATTTGAATACTCACTATTTATTTTACATTACTTTTTAATTGTTTTTTTTTTTTGAGTGAGGAGAGGAAAAGTGTCAAAACTTTGGAAAACCCAAAAAAACATCAAATAAATTGTAATTAATATGAATTAGTAGGAAATAAACAGTGCACTCAAAAATTTCGATCAAGGTCAGCCTTTAGATATTAAAATGCAGGTGTAGGAAACAATTTCTTAATGTGCCTTCTAAATAACCTACTTACAAGCTAAAAACAAAAAATTTTTGGTCACCCATCTCATGACCAACCAAATCGAAAGTTGCACCGCAGTTGTACAAGTGCTAAAAATAAATACTTAAATTATTAAAACTACGATGTGTGTCACGTGAGGAAGTGTCGGTAGTGGAATTCCCCAGACATGTTACAATTACTCGCGCCAAATGATTTAGGATTCCGTTAGGATTTTTGTATTCACAAGGCCATTTTTAACTGATAATTATTGCATTGGGCTGGACTCCCACTGCTGGACAGTGGGCTCAGTATCCTTTCCCCTCTAAAATATTGTAACGAGTGCTTAAACCCATAAGCGGCTTTTCACGACATCCGTTACTCTCCTAGTCCAATCTGAGCGAAATGGAGACGAGGTGATGTTTTCTATGATATTTTTTAAACAAGTAAATACGTCTTCTAGTTTAAAAAAGGTAGGGTTCCCTGCCATTGATAGAAATATGCAGCGAGGCACTTCACTGTATAAACATAGGTATATTATTATATTGACGACCTGTTTGGCGCAGGGGTACAAACCCCGCGTTCTGCGCCAGAGGTCCCGGGTTCGATCCCCGGACAAGACAAATATTTGTGTGCATGAACATGACTATTTGTCTTGGTCTGGGTGTTTAATATGTACGTATTTACAAAAAAGTATTTATGGCTGTTTATTTTTGTTTAACACAAGTTTTTCATGAAACTTAACGTGGGCTAGATAATTGGTGTGATTGTATGCTAATATTTATTTATTTATTTATTTATATATGTAGCAGTGGCGATGGGTCCATACAAGCCGATTCCTATTGGCTTCCCTCTTAGAAATAACATCCCACCGATCCACCATACAATTAACAGATGTTTTGGAGAACATTTTGGTCCGGCTAACCTTTGCCATATTTTGACCCCCTACCACTGGTATGTTGTAGGTATAGTGATTATCATTGCTCTGAACAGAACACAAGAAAGAGGCAAGAAGGAGCATGTTACGCATCTATTGGGCGATTCACCCACTGCCTCCGCGCCCCACCGCGGAACGCGAAGCAGCGGATCCGAGTGCGGCGACGGAGAAGTAAAGTCGGTTTTTTCTTACTTGTCTTCAAATGTAAACAATCTTGACAAGACTTATTATTGAATTATAACGAAAAAAATCACATGTTAATATCCTTTCATGACAAAACAACTATTGAGTACAAAGATAATTTTGTAATATCTTTCTTTGTTGTATGTTCTAAGGAAACCTGTAAAAAGACGTATTTACATTTTAAGACAAGTAAGAAAAAACTGACTTTAGGGGTTGTATTTTTGAAACAATCGAATTACAAAAGAAGACAATCGAATTAAAGGGATAAAGGGATATGTTATAGAAAAGCATTTATTCGATTGAGTCAAAAATACGACTGTCTCTGACAGATTGCGCGCCTTTGCGCCTAGTGGCGGAATCCGCTAGCGGACCGCGCTCCCGTGCAAATTTTTGGTCCGCCTTATCTTGTCCATAATCTGGCCTCTCACCACTTGTATCTTGCCATGGCAATAAACTCGTACTACTCCTACAAAGGGAAATGTTGGACTGTTTTTGTCTTTCCTGCAAAAGGCTGGCGACGTGATAGCTAACTCACTACGTACGTCTTACCAACTACTTTCTTGTGTTTTGTGGGAAAATGTTTATTCAAATTTCGCCATAAACGGCATTAAATAGGGTAGTAGTTAGATTTTAAATAGCCTTCATCTAAAATCAGGTTTCCATCAAATATTTTTTTCAAAACCGACTAACTAATACTTCCTTTCCGTTCAACATATAAAAAAAATGTCATTCTAGCAGCAGCAATGCAGCAGTCTGCAAACTAAAATAAATGTACTAATAAAATTCGGTTAAACTTACCTACGGGATTCTTAATCTAGAACCGCGCTCACACTTGACCGGCATTATTTAGCCAGCAGCTAGCGTAATTACATCTGATCTACATAATTCGACCTCATATCAGCTAATTAAATGAGATGCTTTACTTGATTTTAATACTTGAGATATAATTTATAAATAAACATTTTGCTTTTAGATTAATTTCACGCTTTTATAAGCTAGCTGCCGCCTGCTGTTTCACTCGCGTGGTTCCCCTTCCTGCAGCAATATCGGGATAAAAAGTATACTATGTTCCTGTCCAGGCTTTCAAGTATCTGTATCCTAAATTTCATCAAAATCCATTTAGCCGTTTTTGTGTGATTGAGTAAGAAACATCCAAACTTTCACATTACACATTTATTAGTAGGAATATAAGATTTTTATTTTATTTTTGCATGTACAATGCCATATTTGACATTTAAACAAGAAACAATCAACTTGTATCATATCGCTCGTATGGGTGGAATTAACAGCCGGTTGCACCACAATTCATTTTTCGTATTCGTATAACAAAAATATATCGTAATAAGCTTGTCAAAGTTAATAATAGAATTTAACAAATTATGTTATTTATTTATACTTGTGAATTTTGCATTTTACAATGCAATTTTTATGTAATAAATATTAACAAGAAGATAATAACTTCGATTATATATTATATACTATAATACTAGTATATATTATATACTAGAAAAAGCAACTTGTCTCACGTCGCGTCTCATCCCGTCAGGGCGTCGTGAGACAAGTTGCTTTTTTCTAGTATATTTCTTGTTTAATATGTTATTTATCTTTATAAAGTTTTAATGTATAGTTAACGAAATCGTAAAATGAATTTTAGTGCAACCGCCTGTTAGTGTCGATAAAAACGAAGTCTACAGAATCGTTAAATGTATTCGGTTTGGTTGGTGGTAGGACTTGTTGTAAGTCCGCCTGGCTAGCTACCATCATCTTATCTAAGTCTGACGCCATAACAACAATGTTTTCAGCATTGTTGTGTTCCGGCAGTTAGAGATAAAATAGCCAGTGTCCCTCAGTGGTTGGGGATTCCGGGAGAGGCTCGCTTCCATCTTCAGCCTTATCAATACTTTACATCAGGTATGATGAAGGCTTACTTAATGCTCTCCTTAATAATAATCCCGAATGTGATCTATTTGCGGATTCATGGTCGAAGATATTATCCGAGTGTCTGCATTTTTGTCAGAGGATTTATTGAATGTAAGAGTATATACACCGATAAATGGATCGATTTTTATTTATTGATACATTATTTTAATGTATAATTTGTAATAACGTCTGAATTTTTGTTTTTTGTCTAATTTGAATTGATTACTGTATTTAATTAATGTTATTGGTGTAACCGTTTTAATTAAAGTTAATAAATAAATAAATAAGAGTATCTCCGTCGTAAATAATAATAAAAAAGGTAACTTTATAATATATTAAAATTACCTTATTGTCGGGGGCAGCCAGTCATCAAATAAAAGCTGTGTCTGCCAAGATTGTATGCCACGTATTTCCCTCCTACTAAGTCATTAATTCGCGATTACACAGGCCGACAGTTAGTGTCGTGTTATGGCAGTGAACATGTTAAAACGTAGCTGTTTTTGTGTCTTGTCTAATACGCTGTCCTAAATGGCTACACTATTGTATGGTAGTATTAAAAATATAATGAATTCTTTGTGACACAATCGTCTGAATTTTGGTAGTATTCAAGATCTTTGCGGTGCTTTTCTCGAGAAGTGGGTTAGATGGACTATTTCACTAATTCACGTTTTTGAGCTGGTAAAGTTAGTATTGTGTGTTTCAAGTGAAATAAAGTGTTTGTGATACTGCTTTGATCTTTAAATAAACCTAAGAAAAAATATTTTTGAAGTGAAAACTTCGATGTGCACATCAGAGTTTTAAATTTTTCGGATGGGTAAAACATGTTAAAGTCGCGTCAGGACACGTGACACTGATCGAAAATTCGTAAGACCATTTACCGTTGACCTATTTCAAATTACATAATGTTTCAAACTTGAAAGATCTACTTATATTAGTAAATAACAACCATTATGTAAAGATCTCTCATTACTACTAACTTTCATATTGATGCCAGGTCAGTTTTAATGGATTACCTGCCAAATCAAGTTGGTCTCCGTTTTCATCAACTTTCTATGAAGTTGTGGTCAATATATAGTGGATTTTGATCGTTATTTTCGTTTAAGCGGTTTTTAGTTATGCCGGCACTTCCAGAGTGCAAACCGTTGTTTTTTTATAATAGAAAAATAACAACTAGTCTCCTCGCTCAAAAAAACCTCAACTGTGCAATTCTAGAGACTGCTCTGAGGGTTTAAAAAGGACGCTTACACAATATTGCTAATGGAATTCCATAACAATTAATTTAACTGTAGATTTTCTATGGAGTTAAGAACTGTGTCAATGTCAATGTGGCAGAATTTGGATTTAATTTTTTTTTTAAGACAAGAAAACGTACTAAAAGCATATTCCGAAGCAAATTTTAACCGCCTCTGTGGTCTAGTGGTACAACCACCGGTATCAGACCCAGGGGTCCCGGGTTCGATTCCCAGCGGGGGCACATATTGTATCCGGTTGGTTGGTGGTAGGACTTGTTACCACCATCTGAGCTAAGTCTGACGCCATAACAATAATGTTTTTAGCATTGTTGTGTTCCGGCAGTTAAAGATAAGATAGCCAGTTCCTCAGTGATTGGGAATTCTGAGAGAGGCTCGCTATCAATACTTAACATCAGGTATGATGAAGGCTAAGAGTCTCCCCGTACTTCATAAAGAAAGCAAATTCCACAGGAAATTATCAAATAAATAAATAGACAGGGAATTCACTTGACGATATTGCGTTAGCGCCCTTTTTAGACCGTCTTATCATCATAAAAGCAATTCATCTAAGTGTGTTTTGTAAACGCAAAGACTTAAAATATCTATTTTTTTTAGTTAGTGCATTTAAAATAAGATCATACTACTTATGATTTTAGAATTTTTGCATTTTTCAATGCTATTTTTGTACTTATGATAAATTTTAAACAAAAATATTGAAAAAATATTAACTTGGCCAAAAGTGAATTCTCAGACTTCTCGGTAGAAAAGTCTCGGTAGCTCAGTGGTTAGAGCATTGGACCGGATTTCCAAAGGTCGTGGGTTCGAGTCCCATCCGAGAATTCACTTGTGGCCGAGTTAATTTTTTCCCAATATTTTTTTATTTAAAATGTATCATACTACTTACTTATGATCACAGAGCTTCTTAAAAACATATCAGTTGATTTACCTCACAGTTCAAGCTTTTATCACTTTTGCAATATATTGTAGTAACAGATTAACAGAACAATGTATGATGTTTCAAATTTATTCGCGTATTATGACGTTATAAATGCCCCTACACACGCGCCATTGCCACGCCGATATTTACGATAGCCACTAAATGCAGGCTTTTACGCGCTCCGTAAACAGTGTGCGTTGTTTATAACCGTTTTGTTCTTAACTATGTTTATTTTTGATGTTGTATTTGAAATTGTATTTTTTTTATATTAACAGTAGGTCGTAGGAAAGGTTTACTGGAAAAATAAGGAAGATAGAAAGAAAGAAAAATCATTTATTACACACACACATTTGCTTACATATAATAAAAAAATAAATATAAAAAATCTTAAAATTATACCTTACAATAAAAACAAAACTTATGGAATATGATGAGGGCCAATAAATACCCTGGCTCAGCATTTTGCTTCTGTGTCATTCTCAGATGGGCAGAATGAACATAGAAGCGCTGTTATTCTGCCAGGATAACTACATAATGTACTGACACAAAATTATATAATATACATATGAAATTAAAAAAAGGCAGTGTGTTCAGTTTGTAAGGGATAAACAACTGATGGGATTGTTTTTGTTCCAAATTGTTGCACTAAGCAATTTCATACAGGTATTGAAAATGATGGCCGGTGTTCAGAAACAATGGAATATCTATTACGTCTCATATCACTCTCGTCTCTGAGAGGTTAAATGATAGTGGCAAATTCCGGTTAAGATAATGAAAAAACAAAAATTTAGTTTTTAAATTATACCCTTCCCCAAAATAGGCTTTGTGCCTGGAAATAGCCTATTTACGGATAAGTTTATTTCCTAACCATTCACATGAAAATTATTTAAATATAACATTGGCAATATTTTAATAAAACAACATAGTTACTTTTTATCTAGCAATAAAAAACCTAGCCTAAAGTATAACCAATAACCTTTACAATCTAAAATCCTCATAGAGATACCATTAGTTACAAAGTATCAGGATTCCACAAAAATAGATTACAGTTATAAAAAACGCCCAAGTGCAAGTCGGATTCGCGCACGAAGGGTTCCGTACCATTATCTATAAAAACGGCAAATTATCACGTTTGTTGTTTGGGAGCCCCCTTAAATATTTATTTTATTCTGTTTTTTAAGGCAACAGAAATACATACATGCAATTATCGCGCAGAAATCGCGCGATCGCAGCGGAACGTCAAAATAAAAATGGTATTACGTATGAGATTGCTGGCTAATCGCTCGCTGATGATTCATATAACGGCGTCTCACTCTCTCGCGCTCCTACCTAGGTGCGAGAGAAAGACGCCGCGTGTCGCTATGAAGCTAGCGCCAAAAACAATTTGGTAGCAATAACAGGAACTAAATTAATGCACATTGTAGTTCATCGTTTGTTCGGTAGAGGCCGCACTGTTGATACGTGTCGTAAAGCAATTATCGCGCAATTTCTGCTGTTGCAAAGATAGGTAATAGCCTTGCGGTTTTATCCTTTGGGTAAACCGCGGGACGGAACCCTAAAAAGGTTTGGCGTAAAGGCCGATACACACTCGCCCGGCGCCGGCGTTTCCCGCCGTAATAACTGGTTATAGAAGCGCGCGGCCAGATAATACGCGCGATAACATCGCCAGATCTAGGATAAGGGAGCAACACTTTCGTTATTATCTCGGGAGTGTACGACGACCTTTATTTAATTATTGTACGCCGTTTGATAGTGATGTGGTAAGCGTCTTGGTTGAATAGTTTTACTTCTAAATTTGTGAACTTAAATTTGTTGTACATGTAATGATTTGTCATAGTAGAGGTGGGCTAGACACTACCCCTTCCCAGCCCGTGCTTGTAGTAAAAACCAATTGCTTCTCTTCCCAAAAACTGTTTCTTAATAACAGGCTCTACTGTGGACTAGTTATCAGTGGCTAAGGGTCGAAATATGGCGAAGGATACGGCGATGATAAGCCGGACCAAAACTTTCTCCAAAAATTCTCTGAACTGTATAGTGGATTTGCGTGGTGGGATTCAAAAAAGGAAGCCGGTAGAAATCGTGTTACATGGACTCTTCGCTACTGCTAGTTATATATCACAGACCTATATCAAGATAGACAGTAAAAGTGACCTACCTTGCGTGTAAAAAGTTTGATCAACATTCAAAGTTTTTCGACCTAAGCCATGAAAAGGCGCGTCACTCAGAAACGAAAATGGTTAATTATGCAGTACTTTCTTGCAAGAGCTCGTCAATAACATTTCCACATCACTAAATCTCGCTCGTGACGTCATCGTAGGTACGATAAAATCGATACGCTAGGCTCTCATCTCATACAGTTTGAAGCGCTTTTCGTCTATCTCGATATATAGGTCTGTGTTATATGTATAAGGCAGCTATTTGAATAATTACTGAGACGCAAAGGCAATAAGCCTTGTGGTGTGGTGACGGCCTAAGAATACAAGTGTCACCACTCCCTTACATGCCTGGGATGTCGTAAGAGTCGACTAAGAGGCTCGACGCATTAAACACCTGTGCGAGAGAAGGAAAACTTGAAACAAACCCTCTACCAACCCGTCTGGCCAGCGTGGTAGCAGTAGGCTAATAACCTCATTTGAACGCCACAATAGGCGTGTGCTAGGAGAGGCCTATGTCCAGCAGTGGACGTCCACAGGCTGATGAGTGAGTGAGAATGGCAACAAGGCATCAAATATAAAACATTTTTGGCCCTATATATCTTTTTAAGTATGACGATATATCCTATTAATTAATATTACAAATGTGTGGATGTTTGTTACCGGATGACATACACAAGCGGCCTATATAGCCTGGAAAAACAGCATAGTTTTTAGCCCGATCAAACTTTACATTTGTCCTCGAGATTTTCCGAATGTTAAAGCGGACGAAGTCACGGATGGAAGTAAGTTTTTTTTTAATACATACATTAATTTTAAGGCCCGTCACAATCCTAAATCTATTTCAAACTGAATGCTGTAAGTAAACGGTAATGAATTACTACTTAGTTTGCAAAATAAACGATTTGATTTAATTTGAATTTGAAACGGCCGTCACATTCACGCGAAGCGTAGTGCCGTCATTGGAACTTTTATTTTAATCATCGTATTGATATTTACCTATTTAATGTTAACCCAGTTACCAATAAGCGGTCACCGGTGACCGCGCTCGACATTACGCGCTACGCAAATTTTAAACTCTATTGTGGAAATTCAAATTCAAATTCCAAATTTATTTACTACTTAGAGTAACTTTTATTTATGCTAAGAAAAAACAAAAGACGAAATATGTTCTGATGGGTTAATGACAATAACTTATATTTTAACTAGACCGACTTCGGCTACGTTAACTAGGAAATTAAAATTATATATTATATTATTTATTACTACGTTTTAGAATATTTTAAGAACAGAAACATACCTCAGGTATTTTAATTTAGTACCTTCTTTTTCTCAATTAAGTAACTTTTTTCTTTTCCAATTAACTGATAATACGTCTAGTGATATGCCAACTTTTGTAATGTTAAGGGAAATCTGTGATTAGCCTTAATATAGATCTAAGAACTATTATGATAATTTATTGTTATAAAGCTGTTGGTTTTCTTAATAAAAAAAATAAAATAAAAAAAAACATGTAATTACCGGTTAACCAGTAGAGCTTTTTTAGGAAACTTTTTCTCTAAAAGTACTAAAGTTAAAGTAATAATTTACTATGCAAATGAAATATCTGTAAATTTTTCGAAAGTAGGATTAGCCTCGTCGAAGTGAAGGACCTAGTTTGCTATTGCATTACGCACAGATAAAGTATTTGAACCACAACGTTCAACATTCGGTGGCCACAAAAACAGCCACAAACACCGTTAGCCGCCTCTGTCGGACAATCTGAAATTAGTTCTGCACTTTTGTCAGGTGTAAGCAGCATGTAGTTTGGTGTTTCTGGTCCATCTACTTTACTATCAACTTTGGCAAACGAAATTGCTTAAAACCATATAAATATTTCTTACACTCATATTTTTTATCTCGCATTCACATAACGTACTTCTAGTAGTTATTAATAGTAGTACTTAGTATTAGTAGTAGTAGGTATATTACTAGTGCTAGCACGAAATACTTTTGAAATAGTGTGGAGGACGTATCTTTAAAAAAATATAGGAAAATGTTGTTCCGTTTTCGGGTAGGAACGCTGCTCAATATGCCATAGGTACATTTTTTGATCCGCTCAGCCATACATATCACGACGTGTCTAGATAAGGCCCAGGCATATCTCGATCTGGAAAAGTAACTAGTAGGACATATGGACAAATAGGTTGCTCTCATCGATCTGCCCAACTTTTTATTAGGCATTTAGTGATGTGCCCAGGCAGATCTCTATAGGCCCAAGTCAACAATTGATCCTAGACATCCCTAACTGCCGAAAAACATTGTTACAAGGTTCCCTGGCTCTGCAACCCGATGGCGTAGCTTCTTTAACGTACACAAGTGCTTGTAACAGCCTAGTCCATATTGGTAAATGATTTTAAATACGAATTTGACATTAAGGACTGCACAATCTATACTACAATCGGGCAGACGCACTCGTCGTAATGCGAAATAGAACAAAATCCATACATATCCTGTGGGCTTCACATAAATCCTTCACCGGCTGGCGCGCCGCCAGCGGCCGCCAGTGACGTGCCAGCAGTACCAGTGACGCGCCAATGGGACCGCGCCCTAAAGCCGCGTTTTGACGATCATAGTTGACTCGTAAGAGTGGACTATGACGTTTCTATCTGACGTTCTATGATCGTGTGAACCGCGTATCCGAGTGCACTCTGACAAAAATTAGCCATCATAGTTGACTAGGACCACGCTCAACTTTTTAGAGCGGACTCTGAAAAGAGTGTCATAAATAGTCATAATAGCTTACGATTTTTAGAGTAACACCTCAGAGTTACGTGTTATTTATTATTATGTCATAGTTTTGTGATAGATTAAGAAGTTTTACATGTAAAATTACAAAATATTATTTCTTTTAACCATTAATAAAATAATTTACGAGTAATTCTTCCAAAATGAGGAGATTAAACATCAATATAACTATGAACGTACAACAATATAAATGTGCCGTGTGGTGACGGCCTAAGAATACATGTGTCACCACTCCCTTACATGCCTGGGATGTCGTAAGAGTCGACTAAGAGGCTCGATGCATTGAACACCTGTGCGAGAGAAGGAAAACTTGAAACAAACGCTCTACCAACCCAGCGGCCAGCGTGGTAGCAGTAGGCTAATAGCCTCCTATGATCGCCATTATAGGCGTGAGCTAGGAGAGGCTTATGTCCAGCAGTGGACGTCCACAGGCTGATGATAACTATGAACGTATAAATCCCTATCATAGTACACTCTGATTGAGACTACTCTGTCAGAGTCCACTCTTACGAGTCAACTATGATCGGCAAACGCGGCTTTATGCTGGTCCGGACGACGCGTTTTACGGACGACTTCAGACGCGTTTTTAACCGACTTCAAAAACAGATTATTTATGTATGTAACTGTTACTTAGACCTAGATGACATAGAGCTTCATTGATGGCCCGATTTTTTGAGTTGATTATACTGGACTTATTCTAACTTTAAAAATTGTAAAATAACTTTTTGTAAAAAACTAAATACCGCCTTTTTTAAAGTATAGAAGTGCAATGTGGATTTGTATCATCGATGCCTTGGCTGGCTAGCACCGACTCTAAAGGCTTATTTATTTTATTTGTTTTTTACTATTACAACTTCTTCAAACTACTTCAATATAACTTTTTGAAAACAGTTTTTATTTACAAGTACCTATATAAAGTTTTATGTTACATCACTAATAATGTTTACTCCAAAGTTCAAAATCATTTGTAGAATAAATCATCACTTTTACTTTTAATATTTCCTACATATAAAAAGTTGTAGGTATGTTAAGAAATGAAATGAAAATATTCTTTTCACCTCACACGCTCGTAAAAGGAGGTTATTTCCTTAAATTTCTGCGTGGAAAATCGCATTTTGTGGCCTAGCGTGATAAGTACTTTTTTGATTTAGAACCTAGAATTCGTAGTAATTGCATTCCGAATCGCACTATTCATATTTTGTTTAATTTTATTAAATAATTTTGAATTAATTATAATACTCCGTGTTGGTTTTATTAAATTATTTTAGTTCAATGAATAATTGAAACAATAACAATAAGATTAAACTATTTTTTATAAGAGTTTTCTATTTAGAGTGGATGAGATTTCACAACCTATGATTGGATTTCGGAACGTGACAAAAACCTTTTTTTTAATTATCTATGTCTTGTACCTCATGCCAATGTCAACATTTACCTAGTCATTTTTATTATTGTAAGTAACAGTTTATTCCTATTTTAAATAACTTTGAAACAACTTTAATACTCCCTTAAAAGATACAGAGGTGGAGCTTTGAATTAAATAAGTTATTTAATGTACTTACACCCTGAGCAAAAATGCATAAAAAACAAATGGTGGCAAAAAAATGCCTGCCCATTAGTTGTTTCGATTTGGCTATATATATTAATAAGTGATTTTTATGTGAACTACAAAGATTATAACAGTCACAGAAGTGTGAATTGGAAACCAATATACACATGCAAAAGAAAAGCGTAAAATCCTTCTGAAACGCAGATTTCAATCTGAGATGCCCTGTCTGATATCCGCTTGAGACGATAATACTACAATTTCGATTAAAATGTTTTTTACAGTAGCTAATCAGGATCAGTCGATTCCCGTCTGAGAATACACTTGTGGCCGAGTTAATTTTTTTCTCTATTTAAAATTTACCATAAGCTAATCAGAAGTTTTTATTGTATATACTTAAAAAAAAATTCGTCAAATAATGTTAAAATCTTTTTTCTTTTTTATAAAACCTCACACTTCGTCTTCCTCAACACACGCGCTACTCAAAGCAGCAATATAATCGCGAAGTACAGCCTAGCCTATTTATAGAATTGTGTATAGCATTGTTGTAATAGTATTGCCATTGGCATTAGGTACGCGGTGTGGTAATAATTATTTTTGTCAATATCTGGAACAGGTATGTAAACAGAAAGTGCACACCGCGCGGGCGCCCTCGCCGCTTTCGTATCTCTTAAATTTTAGCAGGGCTGCTAGAGTTACACATTAGGTGTACCAGTCCTTCGATATTTGTGGCTTTTCAAAATAACCCCTTAATAAAAAGAATTAAAAAACTCACGACTTTTAAAACGTAATTAAAAAAGGATAAAATAATTTAAAAACCGCATCAAAATCGTACTTGTAGTTTTCGATTTGCTTAAACAAATGTTTACTGCAGCGCCCCCTAGTGAGTTGTCACCGTAACACTTATCTAAGAACATTCACCAATCAAACCCAAACCCATTACTGAAAACTGCGTCAAAATCGGAATAGTAGTTTTGGAGATGAATGGTAACATTGGTTTGCAATACAAATGTTTACTGCAGCGGCTCCTGGTGAGTTGTTATTGTAAAACCTATAAGAACATGCACCGCTCAAACTCTAACCCATCACTGAAAAGCGCATCAAAATCGGACTAGTAGTTTTGGAGATAAATGGTAACATTGGTTTGCACAAACAAACAAACAACCTCTCACCCCAAACGCATATACCGTCTCCGTACAGTCGCGGGTAAAAATACGATATTCAAGATTATACGTTGGATTTGAATTGAATTACAATTTTTACAACGTTTTTCTTGCTTTGAAGTTGGATTACAAGACAACATTTGTTTAATGCAAAGGTTCGAGCAACGCTACTTACTCTTTTTCAAATATTATGAATGAAAAATCCAACTTTAAAGTAAGAAAAAACTTGTAAGAGTTGTAATTCAATTAATAATAATTTATTTATTTATTGAACCAAAAGATTTAATAATTTATTTATTTATTGAACCAAAAGATTTACATTTTGGTACTTAGCCTATACATTAATGTATTGTCACATTTAAGTAGAAATGTAGCATCTGTTGCCGAACTAGGTAATAACCTGTATTTCAGTATCCAGCGCCTCTTGCCTCAGAGAAGATTAGATACGAGTACATTAAGTTATAAGCTGCAATAGTAAGTACATTTTCCAAATTTCAAATTCCAATCCAACTGTTATTTTTATCAATCAGTCTATCTATTGAATATTGACAGTTTAATTTAAACAAGTGATATTGACATTATGACAAAACAATGACATTTTTGTGTGCATTCACGGATGCTTCAAATGCTTGCCTTACGTGCGCTGTTGACTGCGATGTTACGCGTGCCCTTGATGAACAAATAGAGGCACAGCCAGCGTGGACATAGATATCCTTCTGAGTTAAGTTGAAGATGATATAGCAGTGATATAAATAATAAGAGTGCGAGATTCGATTGTAAGGCGCTAACGCGGCGGTGGCTGGCGAGGTGCCAGTGACGGATTTATGTGCCACTACGGTGACCAACAGTTGCAGATTTGAAGGATATGAGGACTGAAGAGAAGAAGTCTAGACGTCTTTAGTCGTAGACGTCGTCAGATAACGAAAACATAATGTCGTTCAAGAAATACCTTTAGTGGCATTTGTTATCTTAATATTTAGAAAAAGGCTGAGCCTCCTATTGGGGGTATGGGCAAACAAAACACGCAACAGAGATTAAAAGGAGCATGAGCTAGTGTTACAAACCACCGGTATCAGACCCAGAGGCCCCGGGTACGATTGCCAGTGGGGGTACATATTGTATTCGGTTTGGTTGGTGGTAGGACTTGTTGTAAGTCCGCCTGGGTAGCTACCACCATCTTATTTTAGTCTGACGCCATCGTCATCTATAATGTCATTAATTTATTTTTGATGTCCCCACTGCCAGGGCACTGGCCTTCCTTATGGATAAGAAGATTGGAGATTGGATATGGATGGATTGGGCCATGACCAACCACGCGGCCCCAATGTGGATTTGTGGGTTTAAGTGACTGCATACGCAGCTGGGAGTAACGGCTTAACGTGCCTTCCGAAGCTCGAGATAGTAAGTTTTTGATCGCCTATCCCGTGACCGACCGTTGCGAAACTTGCTTAATCTCAACAACTGCAGGCCGAACGCGCGAATCCAGCTGTAGCCATAATAATGTTTTCAGCATTGTAAGCCAAATAGCCAGTTCCTCAGTGGTTTAGGATTCCGGGGGAAGCTCGCTTTCTTCTTCAGCCTTATCAATAGTTAACATCAGGTATGATGAAGGCCAAGAGCTCATAAAAAAAATGTTACGCATTTAGTAATAAAAGACAAGTCACCTCGAAAACAGACACGTCGCCATAACAAAGTGAATAAAAACAAAATAAGTGAAATATATGGGCATTATATCATGTAAAAATTTATAAATCGTCATTTTGCTTTAGTCGCCATATTGGGTTAAAAATGCATTAAAGTTATCATACATTGTCTCAGGAAACAAACTAATGTGCCAAACTAGTATTAAGTCAGTGTTTTGCTAGCATTCAGCCCGAACTCTTACCCTATAAGATTATTTATTTATTTTAGGATTAAAATAAATGGAGTAATACCACCGACACTAATAATAAATCATCACTAACATGCGGTCACCCTAGCATCCAAGTTGCTCAGAAATGAATAACGTCACAAAACGTTTTAAGGAATTATAGCACTATGTATGGACACCACTTCTTATTGAATTACCATAAAAGATTTTAAAATAAAAGATTTTAATTAAAAGTGTAAACTTAATAAGACAAGAATAGTCTTATTTCACGCAATAAGACTATTCTTGGTGAAACTAGATATTTTTGTTTCATAGTCAGATATGTATTTCCGCCAAAATTAGTAACGCCTGATTCTTTAGATTTATATAAGGTACTTAACCTATTTATGATAACGGCTAAGCGTTCCCAAGTTAATGACAAAAAAGTATATTATTTATCATCTAGCCAGACAGATCTTATTTTTCGCCAAAGTGAAAAAAAAAACATATTTTTTTTTCAGATACTGTACTGGACGCGTAAACACAATCCATACTGGCCGGCAATGACATGAGCCCTAAGAATAACCATCCAAAATAAGAATCTTTTTCTATCGCTATATTTCTATAGCTAGTTCCTCAGGAAAAGCGCGGTTCTACCTTCAGCTTTATATAAGAAACCTTTATTGCGCAAGAAAGTATTTTTTCCTCAAGAAGATTATTCTTGCTGAAGCTAGGTATTTTTGGTTTCTGTATCGCCTGGATCTATTAAGTAGCTTTATATAACTTAATTTACCTATGTATTATGAAAGTAAGTATTTCCACTTTGACCAGACAGAATGGCATACTTTTGTACAATGTAAAAAAAAAATTTTTTTTTTTTTCAAAGACTTCGGTGAGTGCACCTGTAAACACAATCCATCGTGGCCGGCTACAAAGAGGCGCACTAACAATTCATAATTGTAATGGCATGAGCCCCAATTAAGGGTAAACATGGGCATGGGGGGCGGCGCGTCAAAGTTGGGCCCCCGCCCCCGCCCCCGCGGTGCAATTTTTTTAAGGGGGCACCCCCGTGGCAGACTGTTTGGTGTCGCTTGCACCTATGTAGTGCGATTGCCTCGTATTGACATGTGAATAATAAATAATATGAATTATCTATAGATTTTAGTTCATAAATCGATATGGATAGGTACTGGAGATACTGAGAAATCGATGTTTATAAATACCACAATGAGTATTTTCTTTTTAAAAGAGTTCTTTTTTTTTTAGTTTCTTTAAATGTGGTCTTGTTTTTATATTAACCATTAATGTAATGATGTAGGTATTACAAATAATCGTATTTAGGCGAGTTACAACCATTGATTGAAGTATAAATAATTACGGATTACGAGCGATATATGTAGTACGGTCTTCAGCATCTGCGGTTTATACAAAACATTCAATATGATTTATTCTAGGCTAGGGTGTTATAAGCACTTACGAACATGAAAGAAGCTACGTCATCGGTTACAAACCCTACATCAGAAGACATTGTAACGAAAAGAACCGGCAAGATACTCGTCAAGGGCTATTTTGTTCTCCCTGTTTTATTGCATACAAAGTCGTCATCGAAAAGACACCACCGTAGAAATGTTTAAAGAGAGCATGACATACTCAAGCCGTGAGAGCATGACATTTACCCGCGTAGTTCCCGTTCCTGTGAGAATATCGGAATAAAAAGTTGCCTATGGTTTGTCTACTAATTGAAGTCCCTACATACCAAATTTCATCCAAATCCGTTCAGTAGTTTTTGCGTGAAAGAGTTTATATTATAGTAGGATCATAGTAGGATGGGATGTCTCTCTCTACAGAAATTTCCTCATTCAACGGCTTAGGTACGTCTTTTAAAGTTTAATTCATCAAATCCGAACCGGACACCGGTGTCCAGAAACAATGGCATATTTATTGTGTCTCCTAATTCAAGGCCTGAAACGTTGAAGTGAATTGGAGAAATTTGACAGTTTTGTAGCTATTATAACAATATTAGCTGGAATTTACTCACCCTTAACTTGTCAATATAGTTATGTTTTTTTTCTCTCAACAGCCATTTCACTCCGTCCCTACTACACTCGCGTCCATTTTGACGAGCCGATTTTTTTCCACCCGCCGCATGTTTTCGTTTATTTCGGTGCACACCCGATCGCCGGGGCTCGATCGATCCACCACGCTACGCGCTTGTCACTGTCATTTAGCAGCTATGATTGCACTACTGTGCATATGTAAAATTCATACAGGATTGCAGTACTATATGCATACATACTTATACCGTAAATATGTATGTTTGTGTGAAATTACCTAATCGGTCTTCTTATACTTCTTTTTATAATGGCGATGCTTTTGGACAGATTGGTCTTACGTTGTCTTTGTCAGTCAAACGATTATCACTTGTCATTTGGCAGCTTTAAGATTGCAGTAGTGTCATGCACCATGCACCATGCACCATGCACATGGAAGTAATAATTGTACTACGGTTGTACGTAGTACATATTACTTCCATGTACTTGTACTATTTAGTATTCTGTGGCATAAGGTATACTTTTGTGAAAAAGGTATTAAATTCATACGGACTTGCTCTTGACTGATTTGGCACATTACGTGATTGTTACTTGTCATTGAGCACTTTGAAAACTTATAGTTTCGTTGAGTGGAGTAATTTTATCTCTATGATTGCAGATTCTTAAGTATGCATGTGGCTTATAAGAATTCTCTAGCCCTAGCACTGGCTAGCATCAAACCCACGACTATAGAGACATAAGACAACATAAAGGAACGCTACGTAATTCATTATCATTGTTCCCGAGGCCCAAAAACCTAAACAAAAACACTAACCTAATGCACTGACCTGTCTGTTATTTTATTCATGGTTTTGCTTTGTCATGGCAATCCCCTTGCATTGTATATAGTCCACCCCTGGATTAAAAATAGATGTCAAAAATCTAGTATTTTCGGAGCCCTAATAAGTCCTAACTCACATGGCTGTCAAGGCATCTGACGTAGGACACAGCGCAGGCTAATTTTTCATCAACTTGAATGATCGCAATGCTGTTAAAATGTGGATTTAATGCCGTTGAAATAATTAAATTTATTATGATTAAAATATTTACACTGATATATTTCCCATTCTGGACTGGGAGTTAAGGATCAAACAAGAAAAATCCTAATAGACTCCTGTATAGATATCCTAGTAGACTTATAAGTAGCTAGTCAACCTGTGACCACGGCAACTGAAAAGGTGCCGAAACGTCGGGAAACCAAAAAAACCTAAAAGACCCAAAAGTATAGTAACAAATATTTGTTTCGGGTAAATACAGTGTACTTAAAATCCGGAAAAGTTGTTTTATTTGAATTATGAGTGAGAAACTTAAGATGTGCTTCTATGAAAAATCCTGTCAATCGTCGTCGTCGTCTCAGCCACATGACACCCACTGCTCGGTATAGGCCTCCCCCAAGGATCTCCACAACGAACGGTCCTGCGCTGCCCGCATCCAGCGGCTTCCCGCGACCTTCACCAGATCGTCGGTCGGTCCACCTTATTGGGGGCCTACCCACGGAGCGTCGTCCTCTGCGCGGTCGCCATTCCAGAACCGCCCACCCCAACGGCCATCGGTTCTTCTCGCTATATGTCCCGCCCACTGCCACTTCAGCTGAGCAATCCTTCGAGCGATGTCAGTTACTTTAGTTCTCCTACGGATCTCCTCATTTCTGATTCGATCACGTAGGGAAACGCCGAGCATAGCCCTCTACATTGCACACTGGGTGACCTCAATGGACAGGTTATATTCTAAAACTAATGTAGGCCATAGGCTGGTACCCTGTCACTATTGTTTCACCAATGCCATATGTGGTGTGGTTGAGGAGTCTTGTATGTATATTATACTCTAGCTGCACCATGGATACTCTACCAACATGAGGTTATGAATGAATGTATGTATAACCGATCAGTTTACACAATCACTAAACTTATCAGCCTATAGTCCCAAAGAATCGTTGGTATTTATTGAAGAAAGCGACCGCGCACCCAACATGCAACGGTTCTTGGTGGCTATTGGGTTACAATCCATAAGATTCTTTTTCTGGTATATTTTCTTATTCATATATATAAAATAGCATTGTAAAATGTAAAATTAAAAGGTTCTTATTAGATGGCTGTTTCATCTTAATCGATAGTCAAACATTTGTAAAAATGTTTCTTTCGAATGCGAGGATATTATTTCTCTCATTGAAGTAACGACGCCAGCCAACAGCGTGGAAAGGGGAATATAGTTACTAGAAAATTTCGACGAGTCCTCACATTACGCCGGATTCTTAAGGGTGCGGGTTCGAGTCCCATCTGAGCGACATGAGACCAGTGGTTTTTTTTTCTAGTATATTTTCTAATTTATATTTATTTATTACATAAGAAAAAGGTTAGAAAAGTTGGCTGACGTCGCCACTTTTAGCGCGAAACACAGATGAAGAAGTAAATAACATTATTAACATGCAACACTGTAAAAACTAGAATTTTCTGAAAACCAGCCTTCACGAAATGCCTGAAAAAAATGGCCGTTCGTTCTCGAAACTTCACTCGTCAATTATCGCTCACATGCTCTTCAGATCCCAAATCCGTCCTAATGGACGTTGTTCCGAAAAGATTCTCCTCGAAACAGAGTTCCTCTATTTGCCTTCGAAATAACCCTTTACTTTTGCATACTCCGTTGTAAAAATTGCAGTTGATGAAATGAAATTGATTTGGCTAACTAAAAAGATAAAGCTGAAAAGGGAAAATGTGTCAAATCTGAAGGTCTCACTATGGTATGATAGGATATGGCATAAGTTTCTGTATGAAAATATATGTACCTACGGCGGTAACGTCAACAACGCACCGGCTTTTCTTTAGTGTTCGTAATCTGTTGCTTTGTTATAATATATTGCAGGGATGAAGAATATGACCGCGGCTGCTACAATGAATGTGCAATGTCTTTCAAAAGAGATTTCAAACATTGGAATTCAAATTTAAAAAAGAAGCGGGTCAATTACATAAACCTCTACATATCAAAAATCTGAAGAGTTTATGGTAAATTTTAAATAGAAAAATATTGGAAAAAATTAACTCGGCCACAAGTGAATTCTCAGACGGGAATCGAACCCGCAACCTTTGGAAATCCGGTTCAATGCTCTGATTTCCAAAGGATGACATTTGATGGCAATGATTTCCAAAGGTCGCGGGTTCGATTCCCGTCTGAGAATTCACTTGTGGCCGAGTTAATTTTTTCCAATATTTTTCTATTTAAAATTTACCATAAGCATTGAAAAATGCAAAAATTACAAAATCTGAAGAGTTTGATTGTTTGATCAACATAATCTTTACCTACCAGTAAGATTTGAAAAAGTTCGTACATAAGCAAATCGTAACGTATCTAATAATTAGGGTGAATTTACACTTGGGCGGAATGGAGTGTGTGGCTGTTGTAATTTCAAACATTTAATGATACAAACAGAATAAAGTTGATAAATGTATGAAAGCATATCTACGTTCCCCCAGACCCTTACGTCACATTCAATTTTAAAAGCTTTATTTTAATTTTCAAAATACGATTTTCGTTTGTATTTCAAAGACTAATATAACAGATTGGATGACCAAGCTTTTTTCTTCTTGTCCAACAATCGGGCATAAAAGATGTCGAACTCCCTCAGGAAATCACCCAAACGCGGCACCGAACATGCATACGTGTGACGCGATCAGTAAATTAGCCATTAATGAATGCAGCACCGAGGGTTGTGGATTGCTAGCTATACATGCAGACTGGGATGGACGGACGGCTGCGCAAGAGGATATGTTCTGGGGGATAAGTCCGAAGATAATTGTGACGCGATCAGTAAATTAGCAATTAATTTATGCCGCGCAGCAGTTGGGGGATTGGAGCTAAAGACTTGGAAGGACCGACGGCTACACGCGAGGATATGTTCTGGGCGATAAGTCCGAAGATAATTTTATTGTGACGTGATCATTGAATTAGCAATTAATGAATGCAGCACCGAGGGTGGTGGATTGCTAACTATACACGCAGGCTCGGATGGATAGCCGGCTTCACGCAAGGAAATGTTCAGAGTTCAGAGGGATAAGTCCCAAGATAAATATTGAGACTTTTTACCATAAAGGAAAAACCAATACATACGGAAGCTAAGTAGTCCGATCCTCAATGCAATGCCGATCCTCAATAATCTTTTGGAGAATTTTGTGTAGGGAAACGACATTAGTGCTTCAATTTTGTGTTATATAGCACCGAATAATTTATTTTCAAAACTAGTTTGTCTTCTTATTTTCTACATTAAAATATCAATACTTCTAAAGTAATTTCTAATTTCTAAGTGTTGATAATACATCTTTCAGATTGTGCTTATCTCCAGCTAACGAATCAATATTACCATAATGTTTGTTACGACGCGCCTAGCAAAGCTCAATTATTGAAAATACACATATAATTACAAAAGAGTTCTAATTACCTATTTTCAGACAAATCTCGTGACCCCGCGCTCTCGTAAGCCGCTCGTTTCAGCTTTTTTCGCAGCGAGCCCGCAGCATTCGTTTTTCTCGTGTCCCCCCTCCTCCCTCCCCGATAGCCGTGCGCGGAATTTGATTAATGCAATGTTCAGGATAATTATTCCTGTTACTATTTTTTGACAGGGTAAACTTTTCCGACGTTCAATTTTTTTTTCGAGTTACGTGAGATTGTTCTGTACGTAATTTTAATTTTCACTGTGTATTCTGAAAACAAAATGCGATGTTTCTTTGTCTATGCCGTGTAGTCGAGTTTTTAATAACATGCTTTTCGCTTTGGAGCCGTATGGAATGGTAGGTTTTCATCCTATTTATGAGTATTTCGATTTCCAGAACACAATGAACTAGAGGTACTGTCGTGGTCTAAAAACATTCAGGGGAGTACAGCTGAGTGAAAAGAGGTTCCCCTCATTGAGTTTACATTACGCGCGTAGGGGAAGATCTAAAAAGCCTAGCGAAGGGAAACGAACATTATCTTTTTCGCTCCCAAATGGGCACGTGCTTAATTCCGAATGTCATTGCTTGTGACATTCATCAGCCCTCATTAATACAATTTCCATAGATTATGAATGGTCGTCGCGCTCGCTACTAGGTACCGAGATTCCTCAAAACAACTGCTTCGAAAATTCGGTAGCTTTGAGATTGTTGTGTGTAAAACCTTTTTGCATTTCCTTTATTGAAGGGTAACGCGAGTATGCCAATTCTTGGCATACTTGGTACCATGACGGCGTAGTAGTAACGAACACGGAGATCAATCATAATTCTATCCGCCGCCGGTTTAACAATTATTTGTACGAATTCATATAATGAAACTTTAAGAGACCTGAGAGCTGGTGCCCATCTTACCCAGTGGCTGAGTCTTTGTATTCAGCGGGACAAGTCCGCCAGTGTCCTCTGTACTGTGCCACGCGGCTGTGAGTTGGATGGCGTTTTTTTGTTATAATATCAGATTATATATATATATATATATATATATATATATATATATATATATATATATATGTAAAGGGTTTGATAGTTTTGACAAGCAAATGACAGTGTTATGTGTTATACAACTTAATTACTAGAAAAATCAAGAAACCGTTATATATTATCATAATATATTATATCAGTGATATATCGTTTCACTCAACTAAATCTAGTAAAATAAAGAATGAATGAAATAATACAACAAAATTTAAAATCAACTGATGCATTTATTAGACAATAAAGTTTCAAGTTAGCTAAAAAAAAAGAACATTGGAAAATAGACTTTTACCAGTAGGTTAAAGACGTGTAAAATGTGACGTGTGGTGACGGCCTAAGAATACACGTGTCACCACTCCCTTACATGCCTGGGATGTCGTAAGAGTTGACTAAGAGGCTCGACACATTGAACACCTGTGCGAAAGAAGGAAAACTCGAAACAAACCCTCTACCAACCCGTCTGGCCAGCGTGGTAGTAGTAGGCTAATAGCCTCCTATGAACGCAACAATAGGCCACAGGCTGATGATGGAAGAGAAAAAAAAACACTCGTAGTCACAGTCAACACTGTGAAAAGTGATAAGAAAGCTTTTTATAACGCTAGTGTACGAGTATGCTGTAAGTGTTGTTAATAAAATCAACTTTCACGTAAGTCTAATCTAAAAGTGTTTACGTGACGCTTTCATCGGTCTATTAAAACGTAAACACGTCTAATAGAATCATTATTGCGTTACAATTACAATCGAAACCCAATTAACCGCTGGTTTAATAATGTCGTGAATGGGAAGCGGCTCGTACAAAGCTTTTGTATGGACATCCGCCAATATTGATAGACTTTTGTGAAAGTCCGCGTTAAATTGACCATCGGCTGTTTGTTTCGAGGTTGTGTTTAACTGACTATACAAACCTAAAACTGATAATATTGCATAGTCTCTTAGTAGAGGATCTGTTCTTTTTCAATCATACATAATATTTGAATATGAAAGTTTGGATGTTTTTACTCAGTCAAAACAAAAACGGATGAAATTTTTACCCACAGATACTTTATAGCCTGGATTGAAACATAAGACATATTTTATCGATTCTCAATGGAACGGGTACTACTACTAATCAAACGAGAGTGGCCACTAGTATTTTTATTCCAGTCTCATCCCCTAATAGTTATTTTAAATTTAATCTTTTACCATCGCTGTCCATGATTCTAAACTACATTTTTTTACAAAATAATTTTGAACTTTGTGAAAGATCCAGCAGGCCTACCGTCATCTTTTAGAAACCATCATGTCATTTTGTTTTTATTGAAGTTGTCAAGTTTTGACACACTTCACACTTTGGACGCAATGATTGAGCGTAGACGTCACAAAACATCCGTCAAAAAACAAGCTTACTTTATGAGATTCATAGTACGAAATAGCATTGTAAGTTTGAAACAATACTGTGCTAAGAGATAGCGGTAGTCCCCCAGGTCTTGAGTTTTTCAAGAACTTCTAATTCACTTTGAATGTCACATAAAAATTAGCTCAAAGAAAGCTAAAATCACACAATGCTTTTTTACTAAGGCATTCGATGAAAATCTTCATCTAGACTTACCCTAACTTTTTCTATCAAGAGTGTCGAGATTAGACTTTCACTTTATTAAAATAAGTTGAAAGTAATTCAGATTTCAGGTGAAGGAACTGTAAAACAATCTCCGCCATTAATATCCGGCCGCAAAACTATGTTCCGCCTGAAGACAGAGGTATACTGGGAGCAAATTTTGAATCTGCGGGTCTTTTTTATGAACAACGGTGAAACTCTTAGTCATACCGTATGTTAAGCATTGATAAGGCTGAAGATGGAAACGAGCCTCTTCCGGAATCATCAATCACTGAGGAACTGGCTATCTTAAATCTTTAACTGCCGGAACACAATAATGAAAACATTGTTGTTACGGCGCCAGACTTAGATACGATAAGGTAGCTAGCCAGGCGGACTTACAACAAGTCCTACCACCAACCAAACCAAACCGCCTAATTGCAGTGCTATCGCTTTTGATTTTTCAAACCACAAGGGCTCTCGCTTTCGCTACCACTTTCATACTGAATATGGAATAGTGAATCCAATAGATAGATGATTAGGAGTGGGAAGGGATCTCTCGCTGCCCAGCCTGGCAAGAGCCATGCTGGGCAACGACAGATACTGGCAAGCGGCGGTTTCCTTTTGCGAGGACGTCATCTTGCAATGGAGGCATCGGATCGGATACGCGAGGAGGACGCTCATGCTGATCGGCTCTGACGAAGACGGGTGAGGCGGAGGAGACGGCGCTATGCGCATCTTGTCCCCCCTCACCAGTTTAAGGGATGGCCACGCTTGCCCGGCCATCTCTAGCCACGAGGAGGCCCGGACATCCGAGCGGACTGCCGGTCTGACTCTGATCCCCTGTGGCCTGTGGGAGTGAGAAGGCAATTAAAAAAAAAACGATTATTAGAAATATGTATGTAGGGAATGAACAAAACCCTACCGTTGAAGAATTTTACGAGAGTTTTAATTTCATTGCTTGCTTTAGCGATTGCGTTAGCAATACCATTAGTCGGTAGAGCTGCGGGATGGGATACCGGGAGCAAAGAAGATCATCTATCCATCCATCATCAGCCTGTGGACGTCCACTGCTGGACATAAGCCTCTCCTAGCTCACGCCTAGTGTGGCGGAGGAGGTTATTAGCCTACTGCTACCACGCTGGCCAGACGGGTTGGTAAAGGGTTTGTTTCAAGTTTTCCTTCTCTCGCACAGGTCTTCAATGCGTCGAGCCACTTAGTCGACTCTTACGACATCCCAGGCATGTATGGGAGTGGTGACACTTGTATTCCTAATCCGTCACCACACGGCACCAAAGAAGATAATCAATAAAATCTATTTTAGACGATTAACGCATGGCGACGGTAAAAAAAACAGAAAGAGATTAGAAGTAGAAAGTTGGCTATCACTCGTCGCCACCCTTTTGTGCGAATTGCAGGAGCAGTCCATACATTTATTTTTGTTACATTTTATTTTTCATGTAGTCATGGCAACGTGTAACTTCTGCGTAACATCGAAGACTACTTACTGCTTATCACAAACGTAGTAAGCTCCTTTTAACCACTTCTTGTGTTAGGTGTATGGCCACGGTTTTCAGAAGTTTTTGGTGCTGAATATGACATGTGTCTCGGAACCTAATCGAATGAAATTTTCACTTGGAGCATCTCGTAAAAGAGGAATAAATAAAACAATATCATTACTGACTGACAGACCACACAGCCCAAATGGTTGAACCGATTAAGATGAAATTTTGCATAAAGAATCCCTAAACGATGTAGGCGAGCATTAAGAATGGATTTTTTGATAACAGGAACGGGAACCACGCGGGTGAAACCGCAGGAGGCAGATAGTGAAGAATATTGACGAATTTGTCATTTTGGATCTTAAAATACGCTTAGATTGTTGCGCATCAGGCAACTGAGATGTTTAGTAAACAAATCCGCACAAAGGACAAATCAAATCACGTCAAAATTTCTACCTTAAGGTTTTTACTTTTAAAAATATTAGCAAAGGAAGTTTCAAATCTGCCACCGGACATCCTGTACACAAAGTAAAAAAAATGTCTTTACTTTTTGCTTATGGGCGCTCTCAAATACCATCGTTGTCTCAGCCCCGTGACACCCACTGCTGGGTATAGGCCTCCCCTAAGGATCTCCGTCGTGTCGAGAGCCTAGAGCCTACCCACGGAGCGTCATCCGGTGCGCGGTCGCCATTCCAGAACCTTCCCGCCCTAACGGCCATCAGTTTTTCTCGCTATGTGTCCCGCTCACTGCCACTTTAGCTGAGCAATCCTTTGAGCGATGTTAGATACTTTAGTTCTCTTAGGATTCATTTCAAATCACTCAATTCACTCAGTTCAAATACCAAAACACAGATTTTTATAAAGTTTTAGTAGATTTCCCCAACTACCCTCTTTAATTATGGAGTGCATGAAATATTTAAGATAAACAAAACTTGGCACCTCTCTGTGAAAGCCATTGTTCTTCCACATTGTTCTATTTCGAGCCGTCTCCGTCATTATATGTTTTGCTCTCTTTTACCCATTTTAATATTAAGCCTTCAATGTTTAGCTTGGTGATTTACAGCCAAGCTTCAAGGTGACAAAGGTTCAAGAAGACTTTATTAAAACCTAATTACCTTCTGGATAAGTCTGTCCAGAGCTTTCTTTGTCACATAAAATAGCATACATACTTAATTATACCATTTAAATTTTGTCAAGAAGACCACCAATGAAACCACATAACAACGTCATTGGCTATCACATCCAAAAGAAATAAATCTTACTTGATTTTTTATGAACAATTTCTATACCTACATTAGCGCAATTTAAATAATTTTGGCTACTGCAAAGAAAGATCTGGCGCGCGGTCGCGGGAAGCCGCTGGATGCGGGTAGCGCAGGACCGATCGTCGTGGAGATCCTTGAGGGAGGCCTATACCAGCAGTGGGCCTCATGTGGCTGAGACGATGCAAAGAAAATCTGTAACGATGAGGGTTATGGCTCCGACAACACATAGAACGTTACCACCGCAGAAACAATGGCACAACTTTTGTCTTGTATGCATGTCCATAAACTTGCCCACGCGAAGATTTTTACAGTGCCACCTATAATGCGGTTCATTGTTAAACAAGAAAATATACTAGATAAAAACAACTTGTCTCATGTCGCTCTGACGGGACTCGAACCCGTATCGTTAGAAATTCGGAATCGGAATCAGAATCATTTATTCCTTAGAAAATGGTATTATATAAGATGGTACAATTAATAAAGTGCAAACATTTTCTGCCATTAAAAAAGCGTAGGAATTAGTACATACATTAAAAATTTATTGTTATTAAGGAAATAACAAAATTATTTATATGTCAAATGTCATCATTACAAAAACGTCAAAATTAAAAATTAAAATTTACATGTCAGAAAAAGTACATGACATAAATAATTATCCAATATTTTCCTATTTAAAAATCATAAGTATAAACTTAACATTGAAAAATGCCTAACTTCAAAAGTCCTAAACAATAAATAAATTAACCCCAATACCATCAAACCTAAATCCAAGGTTAAAACAAGCCAGACGCAATAAAGCCCAACCCCACAGGCAGCTCGCGTACCATAGACAATCATAAATACTTTTTACGACTTAATTTTTATCCCGGCACGTACACATTACCATTATCCCGATACATCCATAGTCTATGGTATAATGGCCGCGGGGTCATCCATCAGCCGCCCCCTCCCCCGCCACCCCAGCGCATCAATCTTATGCAATGCCTGCACGCTCATGTGATCCTGGTACTTTGTTAGCAATTTGTTGATATTCTAAGAGATTTTTGTTGGAGATAAGTAAGTGGAAAAACATAATGTATTAATTTCTAATTTTTACCCGACTTCAAAATAAGGAGGAGGTTCTCAAGTCGACTGTTTATATTTTTTTATGAATGTTTTAATATAACGTTGTCAGTTATCAACCGATTTTAATAATTCTTTTTTTATCTGAATGAACAAAGTTCAAATTTGGTCCCATATAATTTTTACGAAGATCTGGCTAGTAGCTTTTTTATAATCCTGAAAAATATAATTTACGCTTTGGCAAGTAGTCGTTTACCTAGATGTCATCATTGTTGTGTATGGGCTGATTTTGTTTGTGTAAGTGATGTAACTAAAAACTGTGAAATAAAAAATATTCTACATTGCACTTCTATTAAGTATATTTTGATTTTTCTTGCCCTGGCTGGCACCGACTCCAAAAGTATTATCTTTTACTTATTGAAGTCATAGAGGTATAATGTACATTATACCTCAGTGATTGAAGTCGTTTTTTTTTATAAAAAGTTTTTCTTCTTGTACACAGTCTATATACTTATTAACCTCTCTTCTGTGATAGTTACTTTATTTATAGCTTACTTACAACAAAGTTTCAATTAAGTATGTTTCAAGTTGGTGTTTAATGTTGGTAAGGAGAGAAAATCGTAAGATTCGTAAGATGGTACTATTATTTTTCAACTACGCAAGTCGTAAATATGATATTTTCAGAGAATAGTGCGTTCACAAAACTATATTTTTGAAGTGAAAACTTCTTTAGCGGCGTTGAGCACTTTTTCTGTAATGGGTATAAAATCTTAAACTCGCGTCAGGACACGTGACCTGATCGAAAAAGCGTAGGACGGATGGAGAACTGATAAAGCAATTGGTGCAAAATTATTCCCTAACCATTCCAAAATATCAAACATGCTCAACGTTAATAATCAAGTTTTCACTTCTGCCGGCACTCCCGGAGTGCAACCCGTCTTTTTTTTAATAGATTTCGTTCCATCATTAATTTCCAAGCATTTATTGAGATATAATTATAAAAACCTAAAAAATACATTGGATATCTACATAGAGAATCGTGGATTAAAATTTCATTAAAATCAATGTACTTTGTTTTGTTATCAATTATTGCTGCCATCTCTTTTCCCGCGATATTATTTCATCTCTGAATTACAAAAGCAAAATACCTACACTCAGAAGCTTTCAGATCAGAAAGCATTTTACTTAGTCTCTGCTGTTTCGCTAGCATTTTTTCAGATACAATACGTATAGCATTGCTTGTCTCTGGCGCGCAGCCTACGCAACAAAACAACGCGATGCATTTCGGGCCTGTTTCGGGCAGTGCATCCGCTACCCTAATGCAAGTGACGTCATACAACCTCGCGTACCTACATGTTGTAGTAGCATACGAGTTCGTGCGTAAAAAAAATCCAGATACCCGTAGAAAACTTTCACCTTTCTCATATAAATGTATCCTAACAATGCATTCACAAGTAATGTTCGTGCGCCAATGATGGCAGAATATACTGCACTTTGTGACCTGTCCACCACCATTGTAACCAAGGAATAAATGATCAGAATCTGAATCTAGTTAGTCCAATCTCCCTCTAAACAAAAATTAATACCAAATAGTAGGATGATTGCTACAAGCCCTAGTTGTGGCCTCAGACCCGGTGCTGACTACTATTAAATAAAAATGAGTCGAATTACCTACGTCACGAGCGAGATTTAGTGATGTGGGAATATTATTGACGAGCTCTTACAAGAAAGCACTGCACAATTAACCGTTTTCGTTTCTGAGTGACGTGTGTTTTATGGCAATGGTCTCAAGCGGACTGACTTTGGTCGGAAAACTTTGACCGGGGATCAAACTTTTGACACGCAAGGTAGGTACACTTTTACCGTCTATCTTGATATAGGTGTGTGATGGCCTTCCATAAGGATGGATAAGGAGAATGGGCCATGACCCACCATGCGGGCCCAATGCGGATTGATAGGTTTTAACGACTGCAAATGCAGCCGGACCAACGGCTTAATGTGCCTTCCGAAGCACGGTAGAGCTCGAGATAGTAAATTTTTGGTAACCCCTCCCGTGACCGCTGGCCAAGAGCGCGATCCACTGCGCCACGAGCTCGTCTCGCCACGGCCTATATCCTCTATTTCGTCATTATTATTATATTATTTTGAATAAGTTACATTTTAACGACCAGTGCTTGTCATAACACATGTCATTTAAAGGCCCAATCACCATTATTATCCCCGTTCACCCCTGTCTTTCAACAGCTCTTCTTAACACTTTCCCTAAAATTTTAGGTCATTAAAAAGGCACAGATGACATATGGCTAAAGTATTTATCAATTATTTTCACATTAATCTTGATGGTGTGAAAAAAGAACATAATATAAATAGACAGTAAGTAAAAAATATGGTTGTAACTTACAAATAATAAAAGGTTCGATTATAAAACATTAAAGCTATGTACGCACTCTTTATAGAATTTTCTTTTTCGTTTATTTAAAAAAAATACGAAGTTGTTTATTGAATTGACTGCATCATTTGGCGGGAAAAAGTGTAAGTACTTACTATGCTCGACGAAAACAATAAATTAACTCGGCCACAAGTGAATTCTCAGACGGGATTCGAACCCGGAAATCCGGTCCAATGATCTTCCAAAGGTCGCGGGTTCGAATCCCCTCTGAGAATTCACTTGTGGGCGAGTTAATTTTTTCCAATATTTTTCTATTTAAAATTTCCCACAAGTTTAAAAATAGCATTGAAATATGCAAAAATTACAAAATCATAAAAAAGAAAAACAATAAGTTGAATTTCTGACAGTTCAATATTGAGCGAGACATTTTGATAAAATTTTTAGCTTGTAAAAAAAATACTGTTAATGTTATCACAATATCTCTTAGTTAAAGGGATGTATCAAGATCCCAGCGAAAATCCACTACTACATTCCCAGGACATTCGAAATGACGGGTCAAGTGTCCGATAAAAATCAAAGGAGTTATTCATATCGGCACCTGATTAAAAAATAACAACTCTAATACGCATCAGTAGGATCGAAAATCGATCATTTTTTACCTACATCCTTATATTTATCCTTGCGCGCAGGTCGTGACTGCTAAACCGTGGGTATGGTTATTAAAAATAGGTTCTAGATACATTGTTTTTAGGTCGAAAGTTTTATGAGGTTTTCGAGCAAGCCTGGTCGACAGAGGGTGGAATCCGACAAAAAGTCGTAGAACCGGTCTTCGGCTGGTCGAAGCCCGAATCCGAGAAACATTTGAGTGAACTGACGCCCTAATAATAATATATTCATTTTTTTTAGATCGATTAGCCATACAGATTTTTGAATTGACTCCGCTTGAGTTTTGATGATGTAATGCATTTTGGATGATAAATTAAGCAGGTAGTTAAAATCCAATGTGAACCGTACGATGTTCTTTGTTTTGGATTTAAAATAAAAATCTTACCTAAATTCTAGCATTTATTACTATTCATACTTATTTACTGAGCAGTTTTTGACCGATACATTTTATTCGTTAACCACCTCTGTGGTCTATTGGTACAACCACCGGTATCAGACCCAGAGGTCCCGGGTTCGATTCCCAGCGGGGGTACATATTGTATTCGGTTTGATTGGTGGTAGGACTTGTTGTAAGTTCGCCTGGCTAGCTACCACCACCTTATCTAAGCCTGACGCCATAACAACAATGTTTTCAGCATTGTTGTGTTCTGGCAGTTCGAGACAATATAGCCAGTTCCTCGGTGGCTGAGGATTCCGGGAGAGGCTCGCTTCCATCTTCAGCCTTATCAATACTTAACATCAGGTATGATGAAGGCTAAGAGTCTCGTCATTCGTAAAAAAAATGTCTTAAAATGTCGGCAACATGTGAAAACGGGATTCGAATCTGTGCCTTTTTTCATCTGCTTAAGACTAAAACCCATAAGTATTTTACTAATTATTTATATTTCACTCATTGTTGTATGGAAAAGATTGCTATGTAAATAAGGAAGGACGCCTGTTGTTTCTTTTTCTAATTGTAAATGTTTCTAAATTAGGTAAGTACTTGTATTCTTCAAATCGTACCAAAAAGCTTTTATTATTATCATTTAACGATATCTGTTAATAGTTTGTTTTATTTTATCGAAGATCATTTAATTAATGCGAGTAATTATTTACCAAATAATGCGTAGGTATTAATACAGTTCTAGAACTGCATTAATAAGCAGATTACACTTTGCAAACAAGAAGGGAAAGACAGAATTCCTGTCTGATGAGTGATGACTAAACAGAGGAATCTTTCACTAGAAAACTATGGAGGAAAACGAAATGCCACATCATGAGTCAACTCTGCATGTGGTAAATGAACCGGGAGGTGAAAAAATCTGTATTTTTTTTGTCAAGGCTTATTTAATTAAAAAAGTTCTATTTCTATACTTAAACACAAAGTAAGAAAGGTAAGCGGGCGCTCAAACAGAGAGACCACTCAGAACATTCTCACGCAGTTTCTGTGCGACTCGTGATGTCAAAATTGATCAACGGCAAAGTAAGTAACTATTGTTATTTAATTAATTTTCTTATTTGATGACCTGATTGGCGCAGGGGTACTATACCCGCCTTCTGCACCAGAGGTCCCGGGTTCGATCCCCGCACAAGACAAATATTTGTGTGCAAGAACATATGTCTGTTTGTCTTGGTCTGGGTGTTTAATTTGTATATTATGTACGTACCTATTTACAAACAAAACATTTATACGTAATGATCCGTTATCCATAACATATCACAGGGACTTCATGAAACAACGTGGAACTAGATAATTGGTGTGATTGTATGCAATTATTTATATTTATTTATTGTTGAGGATGGCGGGAGCGGTCCTTCTGGTATCTTTTCTATTATGATTTTTAATAAATTCGACGGTGCTTCAAATCGAAGCGCTGTCGACTGTACGTTAGTTATTATACACCTTACCCATAGTGATCCAAAAAGAAGTTCATTTTGCTAAGTAGATATGGTAGATATTTTTATTATAGTGACAGGACTCCGTCTACGCCACAGTTTAAACAGTTTTTGTACTGCCTAATAGACGCACTTACACAGATTTTTACCATTGAAAACCATCGAGAGGCCGTGTAGCGGCGCGTGTTTTTTGTATGAACAACGGGGACTCTTAGCCTTCATCATACCTGATGTTAAGTATTGATAAGGCCGAAGATGGAAGCAACCTCTCCCGGAATCCTCATCACTGAGAAACTGATTATCTTAACTCTAACTGCCGGAACACAACAATGCTGAAAGTATTGTTGTTATGGCGTCAGGCTCTGATAAGATGGTGGTAGCTAGCCAGACAGACTTACAAGTCCTACCACTAACCAAACCGAATACAATATGTACCCCCGCTGGGAATCTAACCCGGGACCCCTGGGTCTGATACCGGTGGTTGTTACCACAGAGGCGGTGTTAGTGTGGGTGCGTCATATCGTTGTAAGCAGTGCAAGGACTGTTTCTGATTAAACTCCGTTACGCCGGCTGTCCACACATGTTGCGCAGACTGCGGTTATGTAAGACTCGTCTAGGGTGCATTTCTTCCAAGATTGAAGGAATGTGGCCACACCCTTTCCCTAATACACCACTTCCTGATATCCCAGCTAAAAAGACTCGATAGGACTTGTTGTAAACCCGCCTGGCTAGCTACCACCATCTTATCTAAGCCTGACGCCATGTGTTCCGGCAGTTCGAGATAAGAGGCTCGCTTCCATCTTCAGCCTTATCAATACTTAACAATATGTATGATGAAGGCTAAGAGTCTCACCATCATTCATAAAAAAAAAAACGTGCTTATAGGAAAAACTTCAGATTGTGCGTTAAAAATAAGGTAGCTATGAAACCAAACCATCAGAAGAGAGGGATTTAGCTATGGATTTTCGCGAGATAATGCCCGATTATATCAAATAAAAAAGTAATAAATTAAAAATTTTGGAGTCGGTGCCAGCCAAGGCATTCTACATTGCACTTCTATTATCTATATTTTTATTTTTCTCACCTTGGATGGCATTGACTCCAAAAGTTTTATTTTGTACTTTTTGAAGTCAGTTTTTTAATATTTTTATAGAAGGTATTTTTTTCAAGTTTTTAGTACAGGTAAGTAACGACTACTTGCATAAACGTAGTTGATGTTTTTCAGGATTATGAAAAAACCACTAGCCAGGAGGCTAATTGTCTAATATTAAAATCTATCGCAATCCCTTTCAATTCGTCATTTAAAAGATATTTAACTACTTCAGGCACTTCACTATTTGACATTTGATAAGGATTGTGATCGGGACGCGTTTGAAAGGTATTGAATGTACGAAGCAAAGTGACACACGAAAATATCTTTCAAATGTATGGAGAAGTGTCAAATGAAGTGTCATTTAAAACATCATTCCTTCTGAAAGGGGTGGCGACTATAAGTTACACAATTCCATAAATCACAATCACAATACCTTTGAAAGGGACTGTGATAGATTTTGGAATTAGACAATTAGGGGGCAGATCTTCGTAAAAACTATGTTCTTTCTTATAAAAAATAAACATTAAAATCGGTTGACAAATGACGGCGCTATAATAAAACATACATAAAAAAAATACAGTCGACTTGAGAACCTCCTCCTTTTTTTTTAAGTCGGTTAAAAAGAAGGTGAAGCATTTATGATAATTTTTTCTCAGCTCAGTGTAGTCAGGTAGCTCAGTGGTTAGAGCATTGGACCGGATTCCCAAAGCTCGTGGGTTCGAGTCCCATCTGAGAATTCACTTGTGGCCGAGTTGTTTTTTTTCCAATATTGTTCTATTTAAAATTTATCATAAGTATAAAAACCGGCCATGTGCGAGTCGGACTCGCGCACCGAGGGTTCCGTAAAATATTTTTTATTATATGATGTAACTAAAAATTTACGGTTTTAAATTTTTCCTTTATCTGTACTATAAGACGCTTTGTACCAAATTTCAAGATTCTAAGTTCACGGGAAGTACCCTGTAGGTTTTGATTCCCGTGCAAGTTTCGAAAATTTGCGGAAATTTGCGGCATAAACGGCTGTATCTTTTGATTGCTTTGGCTTAGAAGTTTGATTTTTTCACAGCTCCAAGGGACAGTAGACCTGAGTATTAGATATAATTTTCAGTTTGATACCTCCACGCGTTCCTGAGAAAAACGGTCTTGACAGACGGACGGAAGGACGGATGGACAACGAAGTACAACGAAGTATAAGGGTTCCGTTTTTTCCTTTTGAGGTACGGAACCCTAAAAATAGCATTGAAAAATGCAAATATTCAATAATCATAAAAAAAGGTGAAGCATTGTCGATCCAAAAAAGGAAAAAATAAAGAATAAATATTTTTCTTACGCGCCTGTCTGAAAGAAAGTGACAGTACGGTGAACCGGTCTGCCGCCAACAACCCAGACAAACCTACTGGACCGCTTCTAACAAATATATATTTTGTTTGTTAGAATGAAGATACATACATAAATCCTACTTCCTACTAATATTATAAATGCGAATGTCATACTTTGTTTGTTTGACTCTTTCACACAAAAACTACTGAACCGATTTCGGTGAAATTTGGCACACATATAGTAGATAGCCTGGATCGAAACGTAGATTACATTGTATCCCGATATTTCTACGGAAACGAGAACCACGCGGGCCGATACCGCGGGCGGCCGCTAGTACATTATAATCTCGTCTTTCATCCGCAGGCGAGAGGAAACTTTTCACTTGTTGCAATCTGCAAGAGATATAACTATGTATTTCTAAGTAAATCGCATCCATTCAGACAATGAAAGTACAAAAAAAGATACTCATGGTAAATTTTAAATAGAAAAATATTGGAAAAAATTAACTCGGCCACAAGTGAATTCTCAGACGGGACTCGAACCCACGAGCTTTGGAAATCCGGTCCAATGCTCTAACCACTGAGCTACCTGACCACACTGAGCTGAGAAAAAATTATCATAAATGCTTCACCTTCTTTTTAACCGACTTAAAAAAAAAGGAGGAGGTTCTCAAGTCGACTGTATTTTTTTATGTATGTTTTATTATAGCGCCGTCATTTGTCAACCGATTTTAATGTTTATTTTTTATAAGAAAGAACATAGTTTTTAATATTTTTCTATTTAAAATTTACCATAAGTATAAAAATAGCATTGAAAAATGCAAAAATTACAAAATCATAAAAGATACTAACTTTTCATATTCGGTTAACCGGAATAATTTAATGCTGTTCGCACATATATCTTACATATATAGTAAATAATATAAAATAGTAAGTAAGTTAAAACAGAAATTCGACCCGTAATATCAAAAACAAATTGTAATAATAACGCATGTTGTGCTTACATCTAGTAGGTTTCAATGTAGTATAAGCTTTTTGATTTTAATTTTAATTTAGTAAAATGATAACATTGTAAACCACTTTTCTAAGCCCAAAAATAAAAAAAAAAAAAATCTATACTATATATTATAATATTATAAAGCTGAAGAGTTTGTTTGTTTGAACGCGCTAATCTCAGGAACTACAGGACCTATTTAGAAAATTCTTAGACCATTAGAAAGCTACATTTCTCCCGAGTGACATAGGCTATATTTTATCCCGATATTCTCACGGGAACGGGCACCACGCGGGTAAAACCGCGAGGATCAGCTAGTAATAAAACTCTGCTACGAGTCTACGGTGATTGTACGGCGAGAGAAAGACTATATTGACACGAGGCCTTCAAAATCACCTTGTTTTACCTTCAAATAACAACAATAAAGTTATATAACATACCCAGCTTCACGTAAACAATAACAGAGACAACTTTCTAAAAATATTTTTATCGATAGAACCGGATAAAAATGCAAAAATACCCATTTTAATGAAAACATTGAGGTAGGTCGCGGTAGCCAAGGTGAGAGGACTGTGACAAGGACAATGACAAAACACAAAGAACTGGAATATGGTCTCATTAAAACTAGAAAAATACAAATATTAAATTGTTTTTGTTTTACTCAAATGTGGTAAACATTTGCATTGCATCGTATGAATTTAGATTAATACTTAATTGTGTCATGTCTCTTAAGCTGGAAAAATTATGTGCTTATAATTTTTTGCCAAATTCATATCACTCATATTAATGGAATAGTACTTACAATCACCAAGTACCAGGATATGCTAAGAGACGACTTTTTTTTAAATTAAGTTACTAGAGTTACAGCTGTTGGTCATCTTTTATTTGATTAAACACAAAAGTATGTAGTCTACTGCCTGTTATCAAATAAATATTTTTTTCAAGAACTACTTCGTCACCTACTCTCGGCGGGGTTAAAAAAAATGTGTGAGGAGACTTAACAATTTAATAGCTTGTGCGTGGTACAGTTCCGTCAAGGCTTGGCTTGGCTTGGACTTGGACATAATTATTTTGTTCATTTTATCCAGTGCAAGATAAATTCAGTAATGTATACGTTTACGTAATTGTAGTTTCCATTTACGTGAATGGTATGAGGAAGCCTTATTGCCTTGCTTTTAATTTTTGAAGTGAGAACTTCTTTAGCACATCGGTGCACATCAGATGTTTAAATTTTTGGGATAGGTAAAAAACGTTAAAGTCGGACACGTGACCCTGATCGAAAATTAGTAAGACCATTTACCGTTGACCTATTTCAAATTACATAAAGTCTCGCACTTGAAAGATCTACGTATATTAGTTAAATACAACCATTATAATATAAAGATCTCTCATTACTACCAACTTTCATATTGATGCCAGATCAGTTTTAATTTCAAGGGAGGAATATAATTTTCTTTCATTACAATGCCATCTAGATATAGTTGCCACTAAGTTTTTAACCGACTTCAAAAAAGGAGGAGGTTCTCAATTCGGTTGGTATTTTTTTTTATTTTTTTTTATGTATGTACACCGATTACGCCGAGATTTCTGAACCGATTTCCATGATTCTTTTTTTGTTCGATGCAGAATAGTTGCCAATTGGTCCCATAAAAATTTGGTTTCGTTTGACCCAGTACTTTTTATGTTATGAGCATTTTTATTTATTTCATTTCATTGTTGACTTGGACGATGTAGTATTTACGATAATTTTGTTTATAATGTACATGAATGAAACCTTATCTAATCTAGAAAAACCCTGCTGTAGTTTACAAAACAGCTTATTACAGACACTAAAAAGTAAAAAAATAAACTGCGTTAAAAAAACCGACTTCAAAAACTAAAAAGCAAAAAATAAGCCTTTTGGAGTCGGTGCCAGCCAAGGCAAGAAAAATAAAAGAATAGGAGCTTAAAGTAGAATGTCTTGGCTGCCACCAACTCCAAAAGGCTTATTTTTTGCTTTTTAGTTTTTGAAGTCGGTTTTTTAACGCAGTTTTTTTGATACTTTTGATTTAAACATTGAGTTGGTGCCTTGAGAGAGAATAGAGTTTCATACTACGGTACCAGACGGCGTTTATACTGTAGATTCATTATTCATAAATAACTATTGTATTTGTAATTAAATTAATTATTTCAAAGTTTTTATTATTTGTTATTTATTATTTTAAGCGGTTTTCACTTCTGCCGGCACTCCGGGAGTGCAACCCGTTGGTTTTTTTTTACTTTGTATGGGTTCGCTCTTTATCCCAATCAAGCCCGGGGGCTAAGACCAGGATCTACGATGGAGCGAGCTAACCTTATTCACCCTGCTTATTCACCCTTGCTTTAAAGGTGGTCGGGTTATCTCGGAAATACTGACGCAGGGAGGGAGTTCCACTCCTTTGCTGAGAGTAACACTTGAAAGATGTTGAGTAACACTTGGTGCGACATTTAGGAATATTATCCAAGAAATGGTGGTAGCTCGCAGTGCGTCTGGATGTCCGATGGAAGAAGGGAGATGGCGGTATGAGCTCATGCAGCTCACACACATGCTGAGCACACTCTCCGAAGTATAGTCTGTAAAAGACCGACAGACAGGCAACTTTAAGGCGGCTAGCTAGAGTGTGAAACTTGCATTTCACCAGTTCTTTGGGTTCTCATAATAAATAAATATAAAAATAATACTGGAGGTTGGCGTTTTCTTTGATCGCTTATAAAAGTTCTTCTTCAAAGTCAAAAGTAAAGAATGTCAACGTTTTTCAATCTGGACCAAGAATTTCTACCCGGACGTGAATGAACAAAATTTGTAGTAGTAGGGGAGCGGTTAGCCTTCATCATACCTGATGTTAGGTATTGATAAGGCTGAAGATGGAAGCGAGCCTCTCCCGGAATCATCAACCACCGAGGAACTGGCTATCTTATCTCTTAACTGTCGCAACACAACAACCCTGAGGACATTGTTGCTATGGCGACAGACTTATAAGTAGCACCTAGCAAGACGGACTTAGAATAAGTCCTATCACTAACCAAAAAGTTTTGAGCTTTTGTAAACTTTTCTTTTCTTTTTTTTATGAACGACGGGGAGACTCTTAGCCTTCATCATACCAGATGTTAGGTATTGATAAGGCTGAAGATGGAAGCGAGCCTCTCCCGGAATCCTCAATCACTGAGGACTGGCTATCTTATCTCTAAATGCCGGAACACAACAATGCTGTAAACATTGTTGTTATGGCGTCAGACTTAAATAAGATGGTGGTAGCTAGCCAGACGGACTTATAACAAATCCTACCACCAACCAAACCGAATACAATATGTACCCCCGCTGGGATTCGAACCCGAGACCCCTGGGTCTGATACCGGTGGTTGTACCACTAGACCGCAGGCGGTTAAAACTTCGCAGTAAAGTCAACTTTAATTACTATGACTAGGACAGTAGCATACTAGAAGAATGTCCCACAGTGAAGTGACCCACGAATTACGTCGTCGACAGTACGCGAGTTCGCGGGCTTTCAATAAATTAGCCGCTGCTTTACGTGTGTCGTGACGTTCCGTACTTATTATACACTTGGGGCCATGAAAACTGCCTAGCGAAGAACGACTTAAAATATACCTTAAATCGATCTTGAACCATTCCATAATTAAAAATAATATTAATGTTCAAAACACAACCTAGCCAGCCAATTTTCGCATTTTACGTTGCAAAATACAATTTATTTATTTTGGAAATAAAAAAACATATCCAAAATGCTATAAGCACGTGTAAGTAATAAATAATAATATCAATTTAATAATGTTCATGAATATAATTGGTATTTTGAAAAATCCATCTTCATAGCAATCGACAACACTAAAAGGACCGAAAACAATGCCCAAATAATTATAATGACCATTTACGTGGGCTGTTCCAAAAATAGATAGTGAAATGAAAAATAGTTAGAATATAAAAAAAGTTTAATTTCAGCTTTTCAAAATATCCGCCTCTAATCATAATGCACTTATGTGTTCGGGTGAACCAGCCTTCAAAACATTTAAAAAACGTGTCTTGCCGCCTAAAATAACCGCCGAATTTCTTCGACGGCCTCATATCTGCAGTGCAAAATTTTCGCCCACGAAGCATTTTTTTTACCGTGGAAAAAAAAATCGCATGGAGCTGAACCGGGCTGTATGTAGGATGGGGTAAGATTTGTACCCCCGAAGTTGTCAAATAGTCCATGGTTCTAGCAGCTGTATGAGCGGGCGCGTTATCTTGGTGAAAATGAAGGCCACGGACGCCGCTCCTTGGGCACTCGCTATCCAACTACCCGAAACCTTTAGGCAGACAAACTTCGCTACACCATTCACTAGTAACTGTTCTACGGTCTTCTAGCGGAATTACTGCTACAGGTCCCACTGCGTCGATAAAATCCGCTATAACTTTTTTTATTTACGCCCCGACCGCGAACAACTTTTGTGGGCAAATCGTCCTCTTCAAACACCCATTGGATTGCTCATCGGTGAGAGAATGAGGTATCCATCACGAAGCAAGCTTCCTAATTTTAAGGTGTACATGCAGGATGGTGGAAACTGCATGCGATCCTATGTTTAGTTCAGCCTGTATCTCTCGATGTGTAATATGTCTATTCTCTCACATTAGCCACTCTACCCTGATGACGTATTCATGAGTTACTGCAGTTGGTCGGTAGGGTCTGGGGTCATCTCTCGACCACGATCAAATTCACGAAACCAATAAGTAATTGTTGCTAACGCAGAAGCAGACTCCCCAGAAGCAGCTTGTAATTGTTTTTTCTTGAGATTCTTCGAAAGTTAACCCTCGTTTATAATCATAGAAAATCATAGCACGAAAAGCTTCCCGCAAGACGTCCATTGTTGTAAACAGAAGAAGAGTGACAGATAATCTTTAAACATAAATAAATAAAAATTACACATAGGTGGCCAGTGATTTTCACAAAGGAGGTTTGTGTTGTAGCCGTAAATTCAAAATAGTTTCATGAAAGAAGAGGTTGTATTTAATCTGTGGCTTTAAATTTTCGGTACAACCTAGGTATTTGGCCACAAGTGCAGCAATCTGTCGGCAACTTTGCCCATGCATCGCACGGAGAGGAATGACGGAAGTTAAGTCCAAAAAACTATGTCCTGAAGAAACCCTGAAAACTCTTACCAGATGCTTCAAACTTAGTCTGTTGTTTAAAAAATCTCCAATTTTTCATTCTCACTTTCTCTCTTCGAAAGAAATCTCGATTTTCAATGCAATGCTCTGAACGCTGTGCAATTTCATGTGAGAGTAATCTTCTTCTTCTTCTTCTTTCTTAATTAATGGCGTGCTCGCGTAAAATACGCGAATTTTGCCAATGTCAAGTAAATATATTTTGTAATATATAGAAATTGTACGGTAGATTAAATTAAAAATGGAGCCTCACAACACGTGTTATTACGAAAAGAACACGGGTGAAACTCCGAGAGTAATCTGTACCATAAATTAGTAGACATAACTTTTTTTTTTTTTGTATTTATTACAGATAAACCAAAGATTCTTTAACCTCCGGTAGCTCACTACAAGAGGAAAGCTCAAAGCCCCTCATCAAATAATGTTTTTATGCCATCATTATGGAAACGATTATTTATTTTATTTCTCAATACTTACCTTTTTAAAATACTTTTTCCGTATGTACTTTAAAACTGTAAGTATACCAGTGCAGTACTGAACACAATATTAGCCCGACTCATCACAAATTCAATCCGACTTCATTTGTCTGTTTGCGAGGAACCAATCAATTGCCGAAAAATATGTCCGGAAGTGTAATGGCATATATTAAGGGTGCCGTACATTAATAAAATAAAAATAAACTATATAAATAATTTTAAATTTTGATCAGTATTATATTAAGTTCAAAACTTATGAAACCAAAACTCGCAACGAATCAAACTCAAAACTTGTTATACAACATTAGTATTCATCATTAGGAAAGTAAATTGTATCCCCATATTTTATGTTACGAAATATTTATAATATTTATGTATAAAGTTATTGACAAAAAATTAAGTGTTTCCACAGGTTTTATTATTTCTAACATTTCACGTTTATTGCTTAACTTTTACAAAATTCAAAGCAATGAAGTAGCAGATTTAAGGTGGTCTCAAATAAACGTATACGCATATAATGGTTCAAATTCTTCACGGAACCCTAAAATACGATGGCCAGACGGTCCGCTTTGCGCTTAATCTGAAAATCAACAGGGACAGGCCAACATGCCTCATATAATAATATATAAACGTAGTGCATAGCCACTATGCCATGGATAGTAGGTACCTAATCCATATTTCAAATACTAGCCTTCCGCCCGCGACTTCGTCCGCGAGGAATTACGTTACAATACAATACCGTTTTATTCCTTATCCCGTGGTAATATCAAAAAATCCTTTCTTAGCGCTCGCCTATATCGTTAAAAGACTACTGTATGCAAAATTTCAGCTTAATCGGTTTAGCCGTTTGGGCTGTGCGTTGCCTGTCAGTCAGTCACGGTATTGTTTTATGCAAAAGTATTTAATTTAACATTTATATCCGGCTGTCAGTCTATTTTCTCATCTCATTTGCAGCACTGATCGTTAAGAAAACGACCTGTTTGGCGCAGAGGTACTAACCCCGCCTTCTGCGCCAGAGGTCCCGGGTTCGATCCCAGGACAAGACAAATATTTGTGTGCATGAACATGTCTATTTGTCTTAGTCTGGGTGTTTAATATGTATATTAAACACCCAGATGTATTTACAAAAAAAAGTATATAAGTATGTTTATCCGTTATAGTATCCATAACACAAGTTCTTCATGAAACTTAACGTGGGACTAGACTAGATAAATAAAAAAAAAATACAAAAAAAAAAACTTTATTTTAATAAAAAGATTGAATTTTGGAAAAGAAAAATGTAAAAACCTGTTCTGTTGTCCATAGAAAATTTCATTCCATTCGGTCACCCATCCCATGACCGACCATTGCGAAAATTTCATTCCCCCTCCACCACCGAGGTCCTAAAATGTGTATGCAATAATTTGGAAACATGCAATAAATTGGAAACCTGTTTGGCGCAGGGGTACTAACCCCGCCTTCTGCGCCAGAGGTCCCGGGTTCGATCCCCGGACAAGACAAATATTTGTGTGCATGAACATGTCTATTTGTCTTGGTCTGGGTGTTTAATATGTATATTAAACACCCAGATGTATTTACAAAAAAAAGTATATAAGTATGTTTATCCGTTATAGTATCCATAACACAAGTTCTTCATGAAACTTAACGTGGGACTAGACTAGATAATTTAAAAAAAAAATACTTAAAAAAAAACTTAATTTTAATAAAAAGATTGAATTTTGGAAAAGAAAAATGTAAAAACCTGTTCCGTTGTCCATAGAAAAATTCCTTTCCATTCGGTCACCCATCCCATGACCGACCATTGCGAATATTGCATAACCCCCTCCACCACCGAGGTCCTAAAATGTGTATGCAATAATTTGGAATCATGGAGCTAATATTATTACGGAGTCTCATATGATTCGTTTTGAGTCCGACAGACGACAGCTAAAATGATTTGCTTACTATCATACTTTGAATAAATACCTGTTTTTAATCCAATATGGCCAATGACACAGGGGCCGTTTATCAGTGCAGTTTATGGCTGAAGATTAGATCATCATTTCTGTTGACATTAGGCGATGGGTGCCCACTAAATATTGGAACTAAAACTATTAAACTGCAGGTTTTTTTTAAGGATTTTGATTTGATTGATTATCTAACAAAAAAATTATCTAGCAACCAGGGAGCTAATTGTCTAATTTAAAAATCTCTCGCAATCCCTTTTAATTCGTCATTTGAAAGATATTGACATACTTCAGGTCGTCACTATTTGACATTTAATAGGGATTGTGATCGGGACGCGTTTTGAAAGATATTGAATTAATGAAATTTAACTTCTTCTTCTTTCTTAATTAATGGCGTGCTCGCGATAAAATTCGCGAATTTTGCCAATGTCAAGTAAATATATTTTGTATTTATAGAAATTGTACGGTAGATTAAGTTAAAAATGGAGTCTCACAACACGTGTTATTACGAAAAGAACTCGGGTGAAACTCCGAAATTTAAATTTCTAAGCAAAGAATATATTTCAAATATATGGAGAAGTGTCAAATGAAGTGTCATTTAAAACATCATTCGTTCCGAAAGGGATTGCGACTATGAGATTCACAATTCCATAAATCACAATCACAATACCTTTGAAAGGGATTGTGATAGGTTTTGAAATTAGACAATTAGGGGGCAGTTTCGCGCTGTCATAACTGGCACATTTTCATACTGTATGACAGCCACAACAGCGACGGAACTGAAACTGAACCGAGTTTCCGTTATATAATCAGCCCTCTGTTATAAACAAGTTAGCAGCGCCTGCTAGTTAGCAGGCACAAAATAGACTTCTAAACCACGTGACAGTTGTTATTGTTTTGTAGTGTAGAAACTAAAAAAGTACATTTGACACATGTCCAAGGTGTCCTAAACTCATTCCCGTTGACCGTTTGTCTCTATCTCTTATGGTTTCTGAGATCTCGATGCGTACATACATACGTACGTACGTACGGACGGACAGAGAGGGATTATAAGACTTTTCTAAACTTTAGAGTTTAGAAGTCTAATAAAAGTAACGTAATTTCGGTAGCAAGTCATTTAAATATTATTACACTTTAGTCGTTTTTAGAAATTTAAAGAGCCAGAACGATGTTTAAATCCACGATTATGTTATCGAGTTATTGCCTGTCCGTTATCTTGAATCTATTAACAGATATTTATGTTTTTTTTTTTCAAAACTTGCATTAGTTTGTCAGTTCTTGTAAACATTTTCACTTATTTATTAAGCCAATTTCATATGAATGCTCCCTCTGCTTTTTGATATTTGTATACTTTTTATTATTAAACTATTTCTATTTATGGTGGTGTTTTTGTGTGGTGTGTATTTATTTAACACTATAGGCCGGGCGCGGTTTCACCCGCGTGGTTCCCGTTCCCGTGGGAATTTTGGGATCATTTATTGCCTATGTTACTACTTGGGGTCTAAGGATTCTCTATACCAAATTTCGTCAAAATCGGTCCAGTAGTTTTTGAGTTTATTCGTTACATACAAAAATACAAATCTTTCCTGTTTATAATATTAGTATAGATGATCGTTGTCTTCTCAGCCACATAACACCCACTGCTGGGTATAGGCCTCCCCCAGGAAAAGGGGGGGGGGGGGTTGTAGGAGACGCTGCTGCCCGTCTCCTGAAGGCTGAGTCCCTTAGTCGCCTTTACGACCCCCGCGGGATGAGAGGGGGTAGTGTTATTCTAAGCCGATACTACGCTGCTATGTATACGAAATAAACATGGTACTTAAATGCAAAAAAAAACTTTTTCTGTTTATTTAGAACTTTTATCAATATTGCTACCTAACGCTACAGTTTTCGTAGTCCCCCAAGAAGGACGAATAGGTCGACCGATGCAACTGTCGATACCCAATCTCGTTTAATGAATATGTTTATAGTTTATATTATGATTGTTTGTATTGAATAGGCTCCGAAACTACTGAACGGATTTGGATGAAATTTGGTACACAGCTAGTAGATAGCCTGGTTATGAACATAGGATACTTTTTATTCCGATATTCCCACGGGAACGGGAACCAGGCGGGTGGTTTTTTTAAACACGAATGCGAATGACTTATGAGTAACAAAATAATAAATAATCTAATAACAAACAACTCCACACACCTGATTCCGAAATAAGAAGCTAATAGAAAGCCTAGAAAACTTAAGCTAGATTAAATACAAAATAAGAGACTACAAAAGAAGAAAAAAATCTTAAGAATGTATGACACCGAAAATAATTCGGTCGACCTCCGTGGTAGAGGGTACCTACGTATTATTATTTACATATTGTTTATATAATTATACTCCTTAATGCACATTAAAATACATAAAAAGAAATGTTGTACAATATGTGGGCAAAGGTGGGCTTATCTCTAAAAGAGATCTCTTCCAGGCAACCTAGGACGTGTCAGAGATAAATATGATAGCAGGTAATTGTAAAGTGCAAAGCTTAATATGACTTAAATATTTATAAATACACCTATAATACAATAAATATACCTAATACAATATAAACATATATAAATAATAAGAAACAATACATATACAGTTTGACGCAGGGGTACTAAACCCGCCTTTTACGCCAGAGGTCCCGGGTTCGATCCCCGGACAAGATAAATATTTGTGTGCATGATCATGTCTATTTGTCTTGGTCTGGGTGTTTAATATGTATATTATGTATGTATTTACAAAAAAAAAGTATATAAGTATGTTTATCCGTTATTTAGTATCCATAACACAAGTTCTTCATGAAACTTAACGTGGGCTGGATAATTGGTGTGATTGTATGAAATTAAATTAAATTAAATTAAAAAATATATATATATATATATCTATTAAATAACTCAAAACGAGATGAGTTGGAATAATTAATTGGATGATTCACGCATTGGATAATTGTGAGAGAAAGTACGCTTTGAGTTGTAATTTATAGGAGTGAATCCTAGTGCTGTCCTGAATGTTTAACCGGAGTCTATACCAAAGCTGTGCCGCTCGAACAGAGAAAGAATTAGGGAGGAAATTGGTGTTGCATCTAGGCAGCTCAAGCATCTATGTATTATTGTAAGTATTTCTATCCATTATCCTAGTATCCCATAACAGTGCTTACTTTGGGGGTGTGAGTGTAAGGAATATATAAGTATTTATGTTAGTATTTTAATTACTTGCAGCGTTTGCAGCAGCAACAAACCATATGACTAATTATCACTAACAAAAAAAACCTCTACCAATCTCTGTAATACAGCAAATCAGTGAAGCTAATTGCATTCATAGTCGGGAATCGAACCCGGCGCGGCGTGACCGCCCGAACCGCGATCATATATTAGGGATCCGTCCGCGGGAACAGGGATTAATGCATCATGCAGCGGAAACGGCGCAAAGAGTGAGCGGAAAGAGATTTTACATTAATTCAATGAGTCCCACCGGCTACCGGAGGAGCCAGGGAACAATGGATTATCTATTGCAGGGATGGCGAACCACTGGCACTGATGGCACGTGACCCAAAATTTTGAGCACGTCACCAATCCCAAATTCATAATCCATTACGAAAAAAAGTGTAAACTACCTATATGACGGGCGAACACGAATGATGTAGTAAATAAATAGTTTTGAGTTGATAGTATTTATTATGATTATTTTCCCAATAATCTCAAAGTCAAAATCTATGACCTCATTAATAATTTCTTTAGAAAATACATAAAGGTTCGTCATCCCTGATCTATTGTGTCTGTCTCATAACCCAGGACCTGAGAGGTTAAGCAAATAAGAAATAACCCTTCCTTTGCTGTCGGGTAAAAAACCTTGAAAATGCCACACAAGGAAGAAAAAATTGCGTAAAAAGCCACGTATGGAACAAAACGCTCGGTATATGCCACGTATGGAAGAAGAAGCCTGGAAAATTAAACGTATGGAAGAAAAAAGCCTGGAAAATGCAACGTATAAGAAACAAAGACTGGGAAATACCTACCACGTATGGAAGAAAAAACCTGCAAAATGCGACATATGCAACAAAAAAGACTGGAAAATGCCACATATTATAGAAGAAGAGACCTGGAAAATGCCACGTATGGTACGGAAAAGCCTGGAAAGTGCCACGTATAAAAAAAAGACTGGAAAATGCTACGTATGGGATAATCCTCACTTTTTTTTGTGTTTATTTAAATTCAGTATCATTTAATCAGTCCGTGGGCCTGTTTAATAAACGCAACAACGACAGGTAACATGCGAGAGGTGACAATTTTGTCAACCTACCTGTGGCATTTCGATATAAATGCTATCTTTATTAAACAGCTCTTGTCGCGACAATTCGACTTATATGTCAAAATGTGACAAAATTTACGGATTGTCACGTTTATATAATAAGCCCCAGGCCCCCTAGCATACACTGCTATATCACGCGATATAATATGACGCATGATGCTGTCTTTCTTACCCCGCTAAGTGCGTCGAACTGCTTTTAGCATACAAAGCAGTCTGACGCGCGTCGACGGCGCGTTTGTATCGCTACAAACACGTTAAAAATATTAACTTTACATATAAAAACGAAATTTAAAGTTGTAAACATCATTACCTGAACGAAGTATCATATTATCCATTAGTCTTTGGTTTGATCTGTGTATTTGTTTACTCTACGTCGGTGTTGGATTGCGTCTGTCGTCATATCGTAGTGTATTATTAGTGTGAACTGTGTTTTCTCATTTAGTAAATTGTTACGATAAAACTTTGACAAAATGAGTACTAGAACGCTTCTCTAAAATGTTAACTTAATACTTATGTAATTTTCTCACGTAAGTGAGTTTATGTAAATTCTTGTCTAAACAATAAAAATCTAAACCAGTAAAAAACGAGATGTGCAAGGGCCCTAAGTTGTGGGCGGGAGTTACGAGTGTCGATAAACACCGCTTGTGCTTGGGCCACATAACCCTTTAGTCGCTGCGTCTCATTCCTTACACCAGCCGTCAACCAGTGTTTCCCTCCCCGCCCGTCTTCGAGTAGATGGATTACACTCCTGAGCGTTTGTTGTACCACGTATAACTACTTGGGATAGGTTAGGTTTTATTGAAACCAAGTTATTGATGGCTGTCGGTATTAGGTGTTAGGTTGGACAACTTGGGTTTGTCACATAACGGCAGATGAACAGGCGATGGGTTTTAGTGGGTTCAAATCCCACAAAACCAGCCTGGTTCTCTGCGGTAGGGTGGTATTCGAAGACATTTCCTTCCGGCAAAAAAAGGTTGGGTAAGGTTATAAAACGGAAAACTACAAAATTTGCCTTCGACATTTAACCCTTTCGTCGCTGCGTCTCATTCCTTACACCAGCCGTCAACCAGTGTTTCCCTTCCCGCCGTCTTGAAGTAGATGGATTACACTCCTGAGCGTTTGTTGTACCACGTTTAACTACTTGAGTTAGGTTAGGTTTTATTGAAACTAAGTTATTGATAGCCGTCGGTATTAGGTGCTAGGTGACAACTTGTGTTTGTCACATAACGGCAGATGAACGAGAGAGGGGTTTTAGTGGGTTCAAATCCCACAAATCCAGCCTGGCTCTCTGCGGTAGGGTGGTATTCGAAGACATTTCCTTCCGGCAAAAAAAGGTTGGGTAAGGTTATAAAACGGAAAACTACAAAATTTTTGCCTTCGACATTTAACCCTTTCGTCGCTGCGTCTCATTCCTTACACCAGCCGTCAACCAGTGTTTCCCTTCCCGCCGTCTTGAAGTAGATGGATTACACTCCTGAGCGTTTGTTGTACCACGTATAACTACTTGGGATAGGTTAGGTTTTATTGAAACTAAGTTATTGATAGCCGTCGGTATTAGGTGCTAGGTGACAACTTGTGTTTGTCACATAACGGCAGATGAACGGGAGAGGGGTTTTAGTGGGTTCAAATCCCACAAAACCAGCCTGGCTCTCTGCGGTAGGGTGGTATTCGAAGACATTTGCGTCCGGCAAAAAATGGTTGGGTAAGGTTATAAAACGGAAAAGTCTACAAAATTTGCCTTCGACATTTAAGCCTTTCGTCGATGCGTCTTATTCCTTACACCAGCCGTCAACCAGTGTTTCCTTCCCCGCCCGTCTAGAAGTAGATGGATTACACTCCTGAGCCTTTGTTGTACCACGTATAACTACTTGGGATAGGTTAGGTTTTATTGAAACGAAGTTATTGATGGCTGGTCGGGTGCCATGAGATTATGAAGGACTTGTGGAGCCAACAAGAATGTAATCTGTGGTCGTGATTTTTGTGGGTTTTGTTTTTTTTTATGAATTTCTAATTGATAGAGTTAAAGGGTTTTAATTTTTGTAGTAGGGGTTTTAAGTGTACCAGATGGTTTTTTACCTAAATGCAAAAGTGAAAACGGTGGGACGAATTTTAAAACAAAAATAGAAACTAAGTTTTTACATTTTATAGTTTTCCCGTTAAACAGGCTAAGCTGAGCTTTTCTTTATTCGTTATAAACGACAGCACTTTATTTTAAACCGACACAAACGGGGACTTGAAAAAACGCAAAGTAAAAAACATTTCCTTAACGCTCTCATTATCAAACAGTAGTTAACAAGTAATTAACATGACAAACACGACTATTCATGACTCATTCACGCATAATACCGTCACCGGTTACTCACTTAACATGAAGTAAGTACAAAAAGCCAAAAATTTCACGTTTAACCAAAACAAAAGCATTTACGTAATCACTTAATAAGACTACCCAACAAATGAATAACACCATCCAATTCCAAAGCAAGAAGCGCCCAGAAAAAGATTGTTGCACTCCGTATTAACACTTGCTTAGGAAATTCATTTCTTTATAAAACTACATACGAAAAACCACTTTAATTTTAATTCAATAACGTACAAACTCCTTTATACAATTACAGGCGGTTACGCTGTTGTTCGGAACTTAAATCGCTGAATCATTTCGCTGTAAGACAAAGACGGGTTAGCACAAAAGCTCAACTTTGTTCAGCGATGAAGAGAGATGGCTATAGTTCTGTTGTTGCGGTAACCAGCTAATGCATCGTCTGGCCTCTGACGAAGATTGATGACTGCTGCTCAGCTGAATGAGTGCAGCAGAGAAGTAAGATGAACAATTAAAACCAAAAATTCCCTTAAAAAGTTATTGGTGTAAATAAAAGTACTTTTCGTTGTTCTATTCTATTTTTATTAATTCCATCACACAGATCATTCCTTGTTCCTATCACCTTTACGCTGATGATATTCAGATATACACTCAGGCACCGCTAGCAGAGCTCCCACATGCAATCACAACTACCAACTTAGATCTCGGGCAAATAGTTCTCGGAGCAAGTCGTTTGGTTACTTTGTTGCGAGGATCGATGTTGACCAGCTTCCTGTGGTTTCTTTGGATGGCTTCACTATTCCTTACTCAAAAACTGACAAGAATCCGGGTATTGTTATTGACCAGCATTTGTCATGGCGACATCATGTTGAGCAAATTAGGAAAAAGGTTTTTCCAGCTCATGGTTACTTAACTGAAAATAACATTATCTTAATCTCTTTTGTTGTCTATTTTAGTCTACGCTGATGTCTGTTATACTGAACTGTCGAAGGAGTTACTTGACAAGCCAGAGAACTTTTATTTTTATTAATGACGGGGAGTCTCTTAGCCTTCAACATACCTGATGTTAAGTATTGATAAGGCTGAAGATGGAAGCGAGCCGGAAGGGCTATTGATTAGTAACCCACGATTTTCGTCGTGGGAGGGGGAGGGGGGAGGGGGGGAGGGGAGGCCTTCCCCCCCTGTACTATCCCCCTCCTCGGAAATGGATAGTTTTTGAGATATGAATTTTTGAAAATTGACTAAACTTAACCTCAAAATGTATGAAAAATATAATTCTTCATAATCTGCTCATTGAAAGTAATGGGTTCCGAGCGTCTCCGGCACTGCGGGAAGTGCAGCCCCTCCACCCCTGCGTAACAAACCGCAGGCACTTCATGTTCGCCTACGCAGCTTCGACTTTTTGGTCGCCTGCGGCGACCAGTCTCAGCCGCTTCGTCTCACATGGTGCCTGCGATTTGTTACAGCGGGTGGGGGCTGCTCTCCCTCCGTGCCTCCGGGCTTTTATATACACTCTAGGGGTAGGGCAGACTAGTACCACGTGGTGTCGGGGTTGACTAATTCGGTTCTGTCACTAATTTTGACTTTTCAACACTATTCCGAGTTGAAAAAACGTACAAATTAAGCAAGTTCAGTGTGGAGACAGATGACTGACGTATTGACTTGACAATGACAGTTGGCTGACAGTATCACAAAATGGCCGTCACAGAATTGCGTTTTGTTTATAACAGCAATTTGAAAATTATGTAAAAAAATATTGTCTGTGACTATTTATATAATCTATTCTCTAGTAATTATGAATAATGTATACTTTGAAGTTAAATAATACTGTAAAAGTATGTAAATCTGCATAAAAAAACACCACAAGGCGTTAACACAACACGTAATAAAACGCAATACACGTAAAATAGTGAATGTCAGTCGCAAAACGTCAAAAATCGAAGTATTTTTTACGATTTTCAATTAATTATTACAAAAAAACTACAAGTTTCCGAAGTCTGATATTTAGTGAATATGTGTTAAAAAATATAATCTTTCGAATGGTAAACATCTGAAATTGAAAATCGTGGGTTACTAATCAATAGCTGAGCCAGCGAGCCTCTCCCGGAATCCTCAGGCACTGGCTATCTTATCTCGAACTGCCGGAAAACAACAATGCTGAAAACATTGTTGTTATGGCGTCAGGCTTATATAAGATGGTGGTAGCTAGCAACAAGTCCTACCACCAACCAAACCGAATAGGTACAATATGTATCCCCGCTGGGAATCGAACCCGGGACCGCTGGGTCTGATACCGGTTGTTGTACCACTAGACCACAGAGGCGGACCAGTTGCAGAACGTTGCTATTCGATTCATCTTCCTTCGTAAAGGACATGTCCTAAAATGGACCACATCTATGTACATCACCCTCAAAGATGGAGTAAAATTTACTGATTCTGAGAAAAATACAATAAATTCTTAATAATGCACGGTTATGTGGTTGTTAAAATCTTGATGATCTTGATGTTTGAAAAATAAAACAAATTAATATTTTTATTCAAAATAAGACGTCAAATATGACAACTTAACGTAATAAAACTGTCAGTGTCACTGTCATTGAGTTCTTCTTCTTATTTCTTAATTAATGGCGTGCTCGCAATAAAATTCGCGAATTTTGCCAATGTCAAGTAAATATTATGTTTGTACGGTAGATTGAGTTAAAAAGGAACCTCACAACACGTGTTATTACGAAAAGAACTCGGGTGAAACTCCTCATTGAGTTCTACTCTGTGTTCGACTTTGTAATTTTATTTAGTGACAGTAACAAAATGACATTATCCGCCTTTGCATTATATTTATTGTTCCTTCCAAAAAATAAAGCGATTTTAAAGAAATTTAATTATTAGAAACTGTTTATTCTAGTCTTTATCTATTTTTTGGTACACAGACGTGGTCCAAACTCCATTTCTTTTTTGGACAACACCTTTGACTATGTACCACACTTCCGTAACAAACTCAACTGGCTCCTCATTCGCCGGCGCAGGGACTTACACGCTCGCAAACTTCTCTATTCCATTCTTTTCTTTCCTACTTCCCCTCCTTATCTTAAAGAATGCTTCATGTTTCTCCTCATCTTCACTCTGTTCTTAACATTCTTCCTCTTACCTTGAACTTGATGTCTCTCAACACTCCTCAGACATTTACTCCCACTCCTTCACTGTACATGCTCTTCCACTATGGAACGATCAGAAAGGCTCAGACTCTTAGATCCTTTGGCGATTAAGTTAGAAGTCATATCCTTTCCCTTTCTTCTAAATTTGTTAATATTATCTTTTTTTTCTCTATCAGTATTTGTTAGTATATACTTATAACACCGTTATTATGCACCCATTCCCCTTTTATCCAATTTATTTGTCTTGCTTTCACCCTAGGTTGCCTGGGGGAGATTGCTATGTAGCAATAAGCCGCCTATTGTTAGTTTCCTACTTGTAAATTGTCCTGTTTTGTATTTCCTTTTGTAGTGCAATCAAGCTTTTTTTATTATTTATTACCATTCTGGTAAGTGCTACTTGAATCTGAAACTTTTTAAAATTATCAATGAAATAATAAATAAATATTTCCACAAATCACACCAATTATCTAGCCCACGTTAAGTATTATGAAGAACTTGTGTTATTATGGATACTAGATAACGGATAAACATACTTATATTATTTTTTTTTTGTAAATACATACATAATATACATATTCAACATCCAGACCAAGACAAATAGACATGTTCATGCACACAAATATTTGTCTTGACCGGGGATCGAACCCGGGAACTCTGGCGCAGAAGGTGGGGTTAGTACCCTTACGCCAAACAGGTCGTCAAAAAAAAATATTTTGTTCCATGACCTAAGTCCAAGTCTATTCGCGACTTTGCGGAGGACTTTATGTTTCTCTAAACTTACGCAAACACAATGTTTTGCTTTCTTCTGCATAAAAAGATTAAATAAATTTGGTTGAAACATATCAAGAATAAAGGACATCAGGCAATCTCCATACAAAGTTGGTCCAAAAAAAAAAGTGAGCGGCCAGACCCAAGATTATTTCTAATAGGTAGTTCATATTAGGACCTAAAAAAAAATATATGGACTTAACCCTGTAACCGCGTGAACTGAGAAGCTATTTAAGATAAGGCATTCTGGGCAAAAACACAAATAACATTAGGCGGACAGACCCGGGATTATTTTTAATAGGTAGTTCCTATAAAGACCTAAAAAAAAATATATGGACTTAACCCTGTCACCGCATGAACCGAGTTGCTATTTCGAGTTCAAAAATCAGGACAAAAAAAATGTGAGCGGCCAGACCCAAGATTATTTCTAATAGGTGGTTCATACTAAGGCCTAAAAAAAATTATATGTACTTAACCCTGTCACCGCATGAGGAGAGTTGCTATTTCAAGTCAAAAAAATCTAGACAAAAAAAGTGAGCGGCCTGACCCAAGATTATTTTCAATAGGTAGTTCAAATAAAGGCCTAAGAAAAATTATACGGACTTAACCCTGTCACCGCATGAACTGAGTCGCTATTTCGATTTACAAAATCTGTACAAAATAAAAGTGAGCGGCCAGACCCAAGATTATTTCTAAAATGTAGTTCATACTAAGGCCTAAGAAAAATTATACAGACTTAACCCTGCCACCGCATAAACTGAGTCTCTATTTCGATTTAAAAAATCTGGACAAAATAAAAGTGAGCGGCCAGACCCAAGATTATTTCCAAAAGGTAGTTCATACTAAGGCCTAAAAAAATTATATGAACTTAACACTGTTACCGCATGAAGAGAGTTGCTATTTCAAGTAAAAAGCTACTCAGTTCATGCGGTGACAGAGTGAGGTCCATTTAATTTTTTTTTAGGTCTTAGTATTAACTACCTATTGGAAATAAACTTGGGTCTGGCCGCTCATTTTTTTTTTGTCCAGATTTTTTAACTTGAAATTGCTACTCAGTTCATGTGGTGACAGGGTTAGGTCCATATAATTTTTTAGGCCTTAGTATTAACTACCTATTAGAAATAATCTTGGGTCTCGCCGCTTACTTTTTATTTGTCCAGATTTTCAACTTGAAATAACAACTCAGTTCATGTGGTGACAGGGTCAGGTCCATTAATTTTTTTTAGGCCTTAGTATTAACTACCTATTGGAATTAATCTGGGTCTGGCCGCTCACTTTTATTTGTCCAGATTTTTTAACTCGAAATAGCTACTCAGTTCATGCGGTGACAGGGTTAAGTCCATATAATTTTTTTTAGGCCTTAATAGGAACTATCTATTGCAGTTAATCTCGGGTCTGGCCGCTCACTTTTTTTTTTTTGGACCAGAATGCCTGATGTCCTTTAGTTGGTTGGTGCTAGGACTTGCTACAAGTCCGACTGACTACCCAGCCACTACCATCTCCAGGAGCTTTGCCACCTTCAGCCTTATCATTACTTCACATCAGTTATAATGAAAGATAATAGGTATTATTGTGTATAAAAAATACCTTTTGTTTAATTTTTTTTAATTTTTTTTTTACTAGCGTATTAAAAATATTGTAGTATTGGAGAATTTCGACGATGGTTCGCAAGTCTCGGTAGCTCAGCGGTTAGAGCATTGGACCGGAATTCTAAAGGTCGCGGGTTCGATTACCGTCTGAGAATTCACTTGTAGCCAATATTTTTCTATTTAAAATTTACCATAAGTTATTATTAAATCTTTATGGAATGTCAGTGTTCAAATAAATGATTGTGTAAGTAGTTATTTTTGCTCGTCAGTATAATCTAAAAAGAAGAAGACGAAGTAACACAAGAAATGTATAAAACAATCAGTAACCACAAGAAATCTGTCAACTAATTAATTAAACCAGAGAGGAATTCCCAAGAAGAATTTTAATCTGTAACTTTCTCTATCAAATTCTTTTTAATTAGTTTAAAAAAAGGTTTAAGTTTTTTATTGTTCGCGTTTGACATCTAAAAGTAAACTGTGACGATTCTTACTTTGTTACCCGTGCGGAACGCAATATTTTTTTCAGTTTTTCTTAAAATATAACTAACTGAAAAACCTTTTAATAATATTAATTACAAACTAGCGAACTCCGAAACTACGTCCTCGTAAAATTCAGTTACAATTTTTTAACGACGAAATAACATCGTATGCCGTGTGGTAACGGCCTAAGAATACAAGTGTCACCACTCCCGTACATGCCTGGGGGGCAATTCTCGCGCTGAGATATGTCGAATTCGACATTTTTCAAAGCATAATTTCTTTATAAAAAATGTAAGTAAAATATTTACTACGGTCATAATACTTTAGTTTCAATGATCTTTGACAATCCTATAATGTTGAAGCTTGTTTTCTGTGAGTTTTAAATATAGATTTATGGCTCCAAAAATGTCGAATTCGAGATGTCGAAGGCGTGAGAATTGCCCTCCTGGGATGTCGTAAGAGTCGACTAAGAGGCTCGACGTATTGAACACCTGTGCGAAAGAAGGAAAACTTGAAACAAACCCTCTACCAACCCGTCTGGCCAGCATTGTAGCAGTAGGCTAATAGCCTCCTATGAACGCCACAATGGGCGTTAGCTAGGAGAGGCCTATGTCCAGTAGTGGACGTCCACAGGCTGATGATGGAACATCGTATATCGAGATGCCGGTCATATTACAAGGCGGATTTTCACGATCATAGTTGAGCCGTAAGAGCGTTTACGCACTACGTCCGAATCCGTGAAAAAACGGATTCGTGAAAATAGCCGTAAAACTATTTATTACTTTTTTATTTTGCATTTCACAATGTAAGAAGAAAATATACTAGCAAAAAGCAACTTGTCTAGTGTCGCCCCGTCAGGGCGACATGAGACAAGTTGCTTTTTTCTAGTATATTTTCATGTTTAATATTTAGCACGTATAACTATTTGTATGGCAGCTTAGACACTACACTTGTTTTCTTCTCTGCGTCATCCGTGATCTCCATAACGGACCGCATGAAAAAACTGTTTTTAACCGACTTCAAAAAAATGAGGAGGTTCTCAAGTCGACGGTATTTTTTTTTATTTTGTTTATGTGTGTTTAACCATAACTTCGCCAGTTGTTAACTGATTTTTATAATTCTTTTTTTATCTGAAAGAAAATGGTTTACGTGTGGTCCCATATAATTTTTACGAAGATCTGGCTAGTAGTTTTTTCATAATCCTGAAAAATATCAATCACCTTTTGGCATGTAGTCGTTTACCTAGATGACATCATTGTTGTGTATGGGCTGATTTTTTGTGTAAGTAACGGCACATAATGTAACTAAAAAATCTGATATAAAAACATTTATAAAAAAAATCAAACCGACTTCAAAAAGTAAAAAATTAAACTTTTGGAGTCGGTGCTAGCTAGCTAAGGCCAAAAAAATATATTTTCCAAAATAAATATACTCCAAAAGTTTTATTTTTTACTTTTTGAAGTCGGTTTGATTTTTTTTTTATAAAATGTTTTTCCTAGTTAGCGTTAAACACTACACGTGAAAAGATAAGTGAGCATCCTGGATTCTACTTACTTCCACCACCACGGAGACCATATTTATGCAAAAAAATTATCGATTGCACAACTCATTAAAAAAAACCGAATCAAAATCGCGAGTCGAGCAAACATGGCTGACATAATGTGTCTCGACTCGCGATTTTGTTAGAGTTTTTGAGAAATTTGTGTTGTGAAATCAATAAAATTGTGCATAAATTTGTTCTACGTGGTGGTGGAAGTAAGTGGAGACCAAGATCCTAACTTCTTTCACTGATAGTGTTAAAATAGGAAGTTATGTATCGGATTTGATAGTGTTAAAATAGGAAGTTATGTATCGGATTCGGATCGCAGTGCGTAAGCGTCATCCGAATTCTGTCCGAGTTTTCACAGATATGGACGCAGTGCGTAAGCGCCCTCAGAGTGGACTATGACGTTACTATGATTAGGTAATCATTACAATAGTCACGATCAGACCATATAGGTCTGATAGACGAAAAAAGCGCTCCAAACTGTATGAGAACCTAGCGTGTCGTATCTTTCGTACCTACAATGACGTCACGAGCGAGATTTAGTGATGTTTAAATAATATTGTCGACCTCTTGCAAGAAAGCACTGCACAATTAACCATTTTTGTTTCTCAGTGACGCGTGTTTTCATGCCAAATGGTCTCAAGCGGACTGAATTAGATGGTAAAACTTTGACCGTGGATCAAACTTTTGGCACGCAAGGTAGGTATACTTTTGTCGTCTACCTTGATATAGGTCTGTGGTTACGATTATTCTATCTCTATGCCAAAATCGTGAAAAGTGCTAAACTTTCGATAAAGTGTTAAAGATAACTTTTGCATTACATATCCCTAAGAAAGAAATAAGTAATCCAACTCATAATATAAAGCTAGAAAAAGTCAAATATAATAGGTGAAATGCGGTCGCTCTGTTCTGGAAGATTATATTTATATTTTTGGACGAAATGTGAAAAATTATGAATTTATTTTCGGAATATTTATTGGAGCAATAAATGACCCAAATTACCCATGAATTATTGGTCCAAGCCTCAGGAGACCTGAGAGCTGGTGCCTATCTTTCCCAGCGGCTGAGTCTTTGTATTCAGCGGGGCAACAGCGCCAGAGTTTTTTGGCACTATGCTAGTTAGTAGGTAGTGTAGTATGATTATATGTTTATTATTAATTTACTCATAATACCTAATATAAAAGTATAATTACCCGTAAAGATATTAAGTGCCAAATTGTAGATTGATGTCGATTTCAGTCAATATACCTACAGAAATAGTATTTGATAGTGGACCTTATAAAAAAAAATGCAATTTGTAATTTATACCAAAATTCCATAGTTAATTTATGTTATATATGCATCGTTTTATGTTAATTTAACTTTATACGAGTTTCGCGGATGCTGCGCTGTTGTAGACGCATTCTGTAAATTACCGAGAACTTGACATTAAAACTTTTGGTCCGAGTGCAAGGAAATAGCGGGAAGATTCATTGATTAAATTAATTAACCTCTCAGGTCCCGAGTTATGAGACACATTAGATAATCCATTGTTCTCTGAATACGGGTATACCGGTTTCCTGCTAGCAAGTGACGAATTAATGAATTGAAATAATACTACGAACTAAGTTCTAATTGTCCGTATTTTTTAAGTTTTTTAGTTTTCCTGCCGTTTCGGCTCCTTTTCAGCTGCCGTGGTCACGGGATGAATACGGACAATTAGATCTTAGTTCGTGAAATACAGCGCGTTTAATATCCGTTAATTTGTTTTATTTCAATGAACAGTGCGCGCCAAAACATAAGATGTACGTATGAATTAATTAATGTCTTAAGACTCACAATAGCATAAGTATAAATGGTGGAATATAATAATAAGAATAATTAATAAAAAAATATTTATTCTCATTAAATATATAACATTACAAAGTTGCAAAATAGAAAGCAAGTAACAGCATGTTAAATATAAATCAATCTAAGTCGTCGTGTCTGAACTAGGATTACAAAGAATCCTGTATCTCAGACAACAGTGCTTTCATCCCTGCGAACAGAAATGTTTGACAATACTGACTTAATGTGCCTTTTACAATAACAATCTAAAAATTAAAATTGAGTGAGTATGGAAAACCTTCTTTTGTGTGTAATGAGAGTGATTGTGTGTGTGTAGGAGGGTGTGTAGAGAGAGTATGATATTACATAATGTAATAATACTAATATCATGATATAGTAAAATACAAGGATGGCTATGTAATATCTGTTACCCTAGCACCCCATAACACAAGCCTTACAGAGCTTACTTTGGGGCTGGGATAATTGGTGTGAGTGTAAGAAATATTATTATTATTATTATATTATTATTCTCCCGCTGCTCGCTCGTCACTTGAACCAATGCCGGCTTGAGACCGGTCGTCCTTGCGGTGACCACTTTCGGTTTCGCCGGCCGTGGCCTATCGACTGCTAGACGTATCCATGACTATACTGCAGAAGGTCCTGTTCGGTAAGCTTTGGGAACCCGAACATTGACATAAAATAAATAAATGTTTCTTACACTCACACTAATTAACCTAGCCCCAAAGTACGCACTGTACGGTTTGTGTTATGGGATACTAGGGCAACGGATATAAATACATATAATTATAATTACACATATATTTAATATTTATTTTTTATATTTTTGATTTTTTGCATTTTTCAATGCTATTTTTATACTTATGATAAATTTTAAATATTGGAAATCCGGTCCAATGCTCTGGAGCATTGGACTGGATTTCCAAAGGTCATAGGTTCGATTCCCATCTGAGAATTCACTTGTGGCCGAGTTAATTTTTTCCAATATTTTTCTATTTAAAATTTATCATAAGTATTTATTTGTAGAAATATATATTAACGTATTCATCATACAAACATTTGCCCCTACCGAGATTCGAACCCAGGACTTCAGAGACACTCGGTGACATACTTGAAATCGGTGTACGTAACACTCTCATTAAAAAAATTATAATATTGTTTGAAACAACTGATTTCGAATCAAAATTATTATTAATTTGACACAAAAAAAGATATTTTATAGTTGTAGTAGTTAGCGTGATGTTAAATAATATTTCTGAAGAATAGAAATCCGACTACTTCCTTACGATTGACTAAAACTACCAGATGGATTTTAAAACGTTTGAAAGTTAGAACTACCAAATAAAACATACATACAGAGTTTATTTTAGTTTATTATTTATTAATACTTTCGTTACTAACTGCGTCTAGTATAAATTCATACTTAGAAATTAGTAGAAACAATAAGAAACCGTTACATATATAATCTTATACTATACTAACTCGCAGTAGTACCGAAAACACTGGCGCTGTTGCCGCGCTGAATACAAAGACTCGGCCCCTGGGCAAGATAGGCACCAGCTCTCAGGTCTCCTGAGGCGTGGACCAGTCTTGTGGAAAGATCTTTAATAAACTTTTTGGTGTCAGGTACCACGTATATGGGAAGGACCTAGGCCTATCCATAAGGTCATCCCATATAAGGGTATGCCCCAAGCACCAGGGCACTGAAGTCTTAGTTTTTTATATATTTAAGTATTTTTTTCCCAATGTTTGGACACCCTTGCAAGAACCGTGATCACGAGATGACTGGCTACTTTAAATGTTAAATGAAAATGAAATTGATTTTCTTATTTACTCTTTATTGCACTTATACAGCAAGTGCCGGACTTAATACACTTAGGCATTCTCTACCAGTCAACCAGACAGGACGTAAAGTAGAGATAATTTTTTGTTTTCTCTTTCTGTGTCCTAATAATACATTTTAAACAAGAAAATACACTAGAAAAAATTACCTTGTCTCATCCTAACTTATATTAGTTATCCTAACTGATATTGTAAATGCAAAAGTATGTTTGTTTGTCCTTTCTTCACACCCTAAGCCACCGATCGACTTGATATTTGGCGTAGAGTTAGTTATAGGACTGAGAGTAACGTAGGGAATTTTTTGTCCCAATATTCCCACGGGAACTGGAACCACGCGGGTAAAACCACGAGAGGAAGCTAGTATAACATAAAAAAAAAATTGTAAATGCAAAAATTTAAAAATGCTTTAGTTATGTAACTGAAACCGTTGCTGTTTGCGAACATGTTGCTGTGGAATTACAAATTACTTACTTACTTATTTCACAGCAATGGATGCAGCAATGCTGGATGTATATATCTTACAAGCAAAACACAAAATAAAATCAAAGCACTATTATAAATTATTATTTGTTTGATTATTTAAGGGCCCGCTATAGGCCAACGCAAATCAGATTGCTTTACATGATCGTCTGTAATATCAATATTAATGAAAAGCTGAATTTCAAATTAAGATGCAGCAAACTACAGGACTAACACTAGTGACTATGTTACTCAAAAACACGATTGTATAAAATTTTCTTGATAGAAAAAAATTGCGAAGTTGCCTCCAAATCGCTATTATTAACACGATAAACTACTAGTATTCAAGTAATACATTAAAATAAAGCTTGGAACTTTTTAGTATAATTACACTATAGATAAGGCAGGGCTTATGTTATATATTTTTTGTAAATAACCTTTAAATATCCTTTAAAAAAAGAATTTCCTTCATTTCTTCATTCCGGACCGGCCGAATGGGGCCGGAGAATTATATAGTAAATGTTGCCTTATTTCTAATAGAAATAGGGCTGCATTTACTTTGCAGTTCGCCGTTGCAGTTATTACTTTTGCTTTTGGCCTAGAGCGCGCCCTTAAGATACCGCGACAGTAAAACTAAAATTCGTTTAAAGTGTTTCTATAGAGACTGAATTTATTAGTTTCACCCGCGTGGTACCCGTTCCCGTGGGAATATCGGGATAAAAAGTATCCTATGTTCATAACCAGGCTATCTACTATCTGTGTACCAAATTTCATACAAATCCGTTCAGTAGTTTCGGAACCTATTCAATGCAAACAAACAAACAATCAAATCTTTTCTCTTTATAATATTAGTATAGACATCCTATCTACATCTAGCTACTTAGTCTATAAGGAAGTTCTGCTACTATTAAGCTAACAGCTAATAATTTGGTTGTCAAAAGAAGTACAAGGTATCTAACGGTAGCTACTAAAATGGTATTATTAAAAAGTTGAAATGTAATTATTTGAACATCAATCAACTCCTAATTACCAAATGATCTAGAAATAGCCACAGCGGTTGATTTTGTTCTTCTCAACGTTTGGATAGGGTTGATTCTTATAGCAGATTAATTAAATATCATCAGCCATTTACAATGTCCCCACTGTTGGGGCACTGGCCTTCCTTATGGATGATGATATAAGATGGGCCATCACCCACCACGCGGGCCCAATGCGGTTTGATGGGTTTAAACTACTGCAAATGAAATCGAGACTAACGAATTAACGTGCCTTCCGAAGCACGGAGGAGGATTCAATTACGCTTTATCCGGCGTGGGTTTAAGAGGTTGGAGAGGTGGTTTAAGAGAGCGTAGGTATTATGTCTCAGGACTCCCATGTGGGGTACATTTAAAATAGCTAATGTAGTAAAGATACCAGACATAAACCAAACACTCATGTTCATCACATAATTGTTTTCTCAGGTGGGCGTCGAACCCACGACCACGACCCTTGCCTAATTAAAAAAAGTTTGTCATTGACATTGGTTTTACATTGGGAATGTTGATTCACACAATCTATACCTACTACTGCCATTTTAATTCGCTAAATGATGATGACTCATTCTCAAGTTTGGACTTGCAGAATCGATGTATGTTACGGTAAATGTTATGGGGTTGTAGCTCAGATGCAGTCTCAGTTTTCACATCACAAAAAAAGTTAGTTCGCATTTTAGTAAACATTGATCAAACAGACAGTTGCAGACCATACTTTAAAGAACTCGAAATTTTACCTTTACCCTGTATTGATATATTAGACATTTGTAAATTTATACATAAGAACCCAACATACTTTACAAAAAGGCAGGATATTCTATCACGATATACCTCACGACACGGCCACAAGTTAATGATACCCGTTAATAGGCTCCGAATGAACTCCTCTAGTCCATTAGACATGTCGGTAAAAATATATAATAAACTTCCAAAAGAAATAGCTACAGAAAATAGTTACAATATATATATAAAAAAGGTAAAAACACTGCTCTTAGAAAAGTGCTATTATAGTGTTTCAGAATATTTAAATGATAAGGATTTAAAATTTTAAGAAATATATACTTAATTGTAAAAAAAAATAAGTCGTCCTCTATAAAAAAAAAACCTATTTGCTGTGCCCTATCAGGGTCCACAATGTACTTACCATCTTTATGTTACCATCTTGTTACCATTTGTGGATTGCAATAAAATTGAATTGAACTGAATTGAATTAAATGTTAATTTTTTTATTTTATTTATTACAACATAACATTTACAAATCAATAAACAATATTTCCGGTGTTTCATAAACCTTTTAGATTTTTCTGAACACCGCAACTTATCGTCTAAAAAAGTTAATATACATAGATATAAACACGCAACACAATCGAGCAAAACAAATAATTTTCAATTATTAATAATTACCATGATTAAAGGTAAAAGTGATTAATTTATTACTTTTATCGCACATTATTAATAATTAGCCATTTTCGCCGGTTCTGCCGCGGCACGCTCGCGTCGCTCGCTCGGCCCGCGCGTCTTTTGGTCACAGTTCTAACCTAACCTAACCTAGAAGTACCTTTCGTAAACTGATACATATTATTATTAATAATTTTCATACTATTAACATTTACCGTAATATGAACAATTAAGTTATAAGTACATTAATTAATGCAATGATCTGCTATTTTATCATCTTATAAATCGTAGGCCGACCGCGATCTGATTGGGCACATCACGATATTTCTCGGCCGGCATTTCTTAATTTTGCCCGTCTTAAGTCCGCCATATCGTTCAAAGCATAACGTTTGACGATTCGCACGCCCACGTTTGAGCAAATCGTGTGTGATATAAGCAAATAAAATGTAATTAGGACACTTATAAATAAGTATCAGTAAGCATTTAAAAATCTTAAAAACAACAGTACTTACACAAATTTGTTATAAAACCCTAAATAATATCTTAATAACATTAAAATAAAACAGCTGTTGTGACGCCGCCATCTTTCTCTCACACAACTGACAGTGCGCACGAAGCGCCAAAAATGACGTGGATTGGAACTACAGTACGATCCGCCCAGCCATATCACAATTTGCCCAGCCAAGGCCCAGCCATATCTCGTTGTGGCTAAGTAACTAATAAGGCAGCAAATGGACAAAAAAAATGGTTTCATCAAACTGCCCAACTTTTTATTGGGTCATCGTAATGTGCTCAGGCAGATCCCGATCGACCCTGTTCAACGATTGGCCCACGACATACGACATATACAATACAATTTAATCAAATATTAATAAACATTAAACAAATCCTATACTATAACGAAAAAACGCCGTCCAACTCACAGCCGCGTGACATACATATTCGTAGTTGAATTATCTTATTGAATTATAATGTTACCTATAGAATATCTCCGCAGAAAGTTGTAGTCAACCCGTGAACAAATTAAGTTTTTTCACACTCGGAATCCAGGCTACAAATGGACAGGTCAATTATATAGTATTTACATTACATGTATGACTCACTGTGTCATCAATCACATCGTCGCGTGCTTAAGACCACAGTATAAATATACCTAAGCTTGCCGAGAAAGTTTCCGGTCGACCAGAAGAGTTTTGTGAGGGAAACGTTTTTTTAAAATTAGGTTCTAAGGTTAAAGCACTAACTGGACTTAACTGGACACTGCAAACTAAACAGGCACCAATTTCACATGAGCTTGAGTGACACTGACGTTTGCCGTCACTGCGGATTGAAGAGAGAAACGCCCAAGCATCTCCTATGTGACTGCGGCCCCCTAATTCACAAACGCAGTATCCACCTGGGCCGGCATATATAATTCGGCAAGAAGAACTAAAATCAGTCAGAGCTAGGAAGATTTTTAGTCTTCCTGGAGGCCGCCGGGCTGAAAGAGATACTATAACTATACTAGATAGAAAACTTTTATATCATAAATATAGAACATAAACAAAAATCATCCTTATTTTATCACTCCTTCCCCACGACATTACTAAGCCGCACTACTGGCAGTGTTGATATTAAATGTTGTATGTATGTGTAATGTTACCTAATCTCTTTGGACGAAGCAACTCGAAGCAACAAGTATAATTGTGATAGAACATCACTTAAGGTAAGTTCGTTTAATTACTAAGCATTAATGATGATGTCATTACACGAGTGCAATTAATTAACGGGGAGATAAGTTTAGGTCACGCACTAGATAAATTACGATAATATCATTTTATATTCGAGCCCGTACAAAGACACGTGGTGTTGCTTCATTTTAAGTTTTGATTTTCTGTTCTTTTATGTAAATACGTTGGATTTGTGCCAAATAAACCGATCTAAATAGACATTTAATAATTTATTTACATGTTCTCACGAAAAAAATAATTAGAAGTGTTGTGGGGAACGCATACGTACGCATTTGTTATTTATCTACGACACTACTGGGCCAGTAGTGCAGAAGGGAAAAAAAAGTCGCCACGACACTACCAGTAGTGCAGCTTAGTAGTGTCGTGGGGAAGGAAAGAATATTAAACTTAATATTTATCACAGAAAATTAGCATTGTAAAATGCAAAATTTAAAAGTTATAATTAGATGGCTGTTTCATCTTAATCGATAGTCAAACATCTGTAAAGATGTTTCTTTCGAATGCGAGGATATATCTCTCATTGATGAAGCGACGGTGGCCAACACCGTAGAACGGTGAATATACTAGAAAAATTCGACGTGTCCTCATAGGTATCTGTAACAAAATTGGTTAGTGCATTGGGCCGGACTCCCAAGGATTCGGGTTCGAATCCCGACATGAGACTTCAAAATTCGTTTTCTCTATGACACTTACAAATTTTAAAGCTATTTTACTTATGGTAAATTTTAAATAGAAAAATTTTAAATAGAAAAATATTGGAAAAAATTAACTCGGCCACAAGTGAATTCTCAGACGGGAATCGAACCCGCGACCTTTGGAAATCCGGTCCAATGCTCTAACCGCTGAGCTACCGAGACTTAAATTTTTTACTTGTTTAATAATTATACAACTTGTGACTTTCATGTACTTGTACAATAACTCTATAATTTGGAGTATAATGGAGAAAACGACTTTTGAAAATGTCAAAATCAAGTACGACATTGCCGTGGTTTGAGCAAGAAATCGCTAAGTGGTCATAGTGAATAAAGGCCCAGGAAGTTTCTCGATTGTACCTATATATTAGTAAAAACTATAGGCACTGTTCTACTTTAGTGTGGTGTGCGTATTTTAATCGATGGTTGGCATTCCAGGGCCCTGTTTCATAAAGCTTGACAAGTCGACAATTTGTCAACTATGCTCCAACATACTTTTTTTGTCAGTGATCTACGCAATTTTGACCTTTGTCACCATCGCAGAAGGTAGATTTTCTATTATCAGCAATCATACATTATAAAGTTCTCTTTATCAAAATCCTATTACGAACTCTTTCGATCATGTGAGAAATAATAAAAGAAAAATATCTGTCACTCCTGATCCTGACACAGACCAAGGGTGCCTATCAAAAAAGTGCGACAATTTGACAAATGTGTCATATTTTCATAAAGCACCAATGTTATATGAAACGTACAATCTTTAAATTGTCACCTGTCACCTGTCGCTGACAATTGTAATGTTTATGAAACAGGGCCCAGGTGACCGCTGCAATAGTGAGAAGGTATTAACTCAAAATAGCAGTATAAAAAATTTAACAGAATAGAGTCTTTTTCTCGTCTTGCTTTTCCTATTGCCCGCTACGCTCGTCGCTGCGCTCGAGGCCATGACCGATTTTGAACGGTTTCCGACACAAGCGAACTGATGAGTCCACTCTCATTGCAGTCAATTGAAGATGGCACACAATAATTGCACTTTTGGGATGTGCGATGTAATTAAGTGCGTATTAACTAAGGTCATTAAAAAAAAAACAGAAAAGAAACAGAATCCAGATTTATGATTTTTGAATTTTTGCATTTTTTAATGCTATTTTTATACTTATGATAAATTTTAAATGGAAAAATATTGGAAAAAAAAAACAATTCGGCCACAAGTGAATTCTCAGATGGGACTCGAACCCACGACCTTTGGAAATCCAGTCCAATGCTCTCCGGATTCCCAAAGGTCGTGGGTTCGAGTCCAGAATCCAGAGAATCCAGATGTCTGTTGGACCATGACTCTGCTAATGTTTGAAATGTTGTCTCAATGGTGTAAGATGTGCATATATAGATAAATAACACCCAGATACAGGACAAACACAAATGCCTATCTTACCTAAGTCTGTCGCCTGGAAAACTGCCCGAACACAACAGTTCTGAAAACAATTTCAGCACTGGTGTGTTCCGGCAGTTAAGCGATAAGATAGCCAGTTCTTCAGTGGTTGAGGATTCCCGGGGAAACGCGACTTTACCTTCAGCCTTTACATTACTCAGCATCAGGTATGATGAAGGCTAAGTGTTTCTCCGCTGTAAATAAAATAATAATACCTACGTAGGAGATTTTCATACCGCACTTTATAAGGGATTGCAGAAATAATATTGCTTGAATGGTATTTACACGGTGTATTATTTACATTATATTTACAACATTTGTAAAGGTTAGCAATTATTATAAATATAAATTTTACTGTGAAAAATATGTACCGTTTTGTCCTGTCTGTCCAATTGACAAGTTCTTGTTTTTACATTCTTAATTTTATGGGAGGCCGAAACACAATGAGGTATAAAACCTATTTCGACCCCACGCCTATATCTAAGCGTATCCACATTAATTTTCAGTTGCGTTCATTGTTCACGGATTTATCGAAGTGCTTATTCTAAATATTGTTGAAGCACACATACACGGCATCTTCGTCACCGGAAGTAACTAAAACGCACTATGCACATTACCACAATATACAGGCTTACATGCACTTAGTTTTTTTTGTTACGTCATCAGTAAAAGTGAAGAATGTAAATGAAAGTTATGATGGGTATGAGTAATAAGGGGTTAATTGATAAATTTTGCCGGTAAAAAATGCTTGCTAACTATACTGAAACATTTCCACCCGTAAATCACATTCACAAAGTGGAATATAATCATTTCTAACTTGAAAATTCTGAGAAGTTTAAAAAAAAAATGTTTATGAACAAGGTACCCGTTCCCGTGGGAATATCGGGTTAAAAAGTATTAAAAAGTATATACGTAGAAATAGCTATGATATTTTTATAAATCTGTATATGTGCGAAGATATATTTTTTGTTATGATTATTTGTTTAACAAGGTTTTTGCTTGATGGGTTCCGAAATTGCTTTCAGTGGAGCATTAATGCAATTTCTCCTGACTGCTTGGAGCTTTTTGAGGCAGATCAAGAGGACTTTTTATTCCGGTTTGTTACCATGGATGAAAGCTGGGTTCCATTCTCCTGAATCTAAACAACCATCTAAGCAGTGGATAAATCTGCCTTACCTACTTTAAAGTAAGCTAAGGTCGTTTTATCGACCAACAAAGTCATGGCCTCAGTATTCTGGGGTGCAAAGGGGATTATTGTCGTCGATTATTTACCAAACGGCAAAACCATAAATTCTGGTTATTATTGTAACTTTAACGACAACTAAGAAACAAAATCGGAGAAAAAAGGCCGGGAATGTTGCAGAAGAAAGTCGTTGTTCCATCAAGACAACGCCCTGGTTCGAACTTCGGCGTAACCATGGCTGAAATCCATAATTGTGGCTACGAATTATTGCCCCCTTAGCACCCTCGGACTACCACTTATTTTCAAATTCAAAAAACACTAAGGTAGCCCGAAATTTTCGGAGAGAAGAGGTGATAAATGAATATTTTGACACCCTTCAGGATTTTTTTTTTAGAAAGCATTAACCTACTGCAATTCAGGTGAAGAAGTGCATTGACCTAAATGTAGGCTAAGTCGAAAATAAAAATTAAGGCATCCATTCTCGTATATGTAACGTTACGTGTATGTACGCCTGTATATAAGTAGTTTATACACTTCTTTTACGATCTAGAAATCATACAAAATTTTGAAATAATATTAACTATCCTTACATGTACAGTCATCAGCAGTTACAGCTTTACACTTTGACCTTGAGAGCGCCCTTACGTCGCTCGTCATAGCAGCGGTTTTCGTAGTGCAAATGTAAAGCTGTAGCTGTTGTTGACTGTACATTGACAGGTATCGTATCCACAGGTAGCGCAGTAAGCAGTTTTATTACGTACTGCGCCAACTAAGTGACCATTATTTAAACAAGTTCAAACTACGTTACCAGGCAGTCGCATAAAATATTGAGTATAAGACGCCTAAGTACTAGGTGAAGCTCAGCAGTCGTTTTTAATCAAATTGAAAGCGATTGATTTACTTACAGAAATCTAGTTGGCAGGGTTTTAAATTTTCCTGGGTTCTTCATTTGATTTTCATATAAGAATCTTCAATATGTTTTTTATTTAATGAAGTACGGGAGACTCTAAGCCTTCATCATACCTGATGTTAAGTATGATAAAGCTGAAGATGGAAGCGAGCCTCTCCGGGAATCCCCAATCACTGAGGAACTGGCTATCTTATCTTTAACTGCCGGAACACAACAATGCTGAAAACATTGGTGTTATGGCGTCAGACTTAGATAAGGTGGTAGCTAGCCAGGCGGACTTACAACAAGTGCTACCACCAACCAAACCGAATACAATATGTATTGCCGCTGGGAATCGAACCCGGGACCCCTGGGTCTGATACATCGGTATCAGACCCAGGGGTCCGGGTCCTCTGTGGTCTAGTGATACAAATAAGATTATATCATCTCAATATGTGTGCCGCATCGATAGAAAGAGGCAAAAACTTAGTGATACCTTTATTTGACAGCAAAGCACTGACACATACGTATGCGATGACTAAATATTTTCTATTCTATTTAAATTTCAAGACTGTAGATTTGTGTCTGGCAACATGTTTCTTTGTAAATGACGTGACGACTTGTTTGGCGCAGGGGTACTAAGCCCACCTTCTGCATCAGAGGTCCCGGGTTCGATCTCTGGACAAGACAAATATTTGTGTGCATGAACATGTCTATTTGTCTTGGTCTGGGTGTTAAATATGTATATTATGTATGTATTTACAAAAAAAAGTATGCAAGTGTGTTTATCCGTTATCTAGTATCCATAACACAAGTTCTTCATGAAACTTAACGTGGGCTAGATAATTGGTGTGATAGTAATAAAAAAAAAATGTTATTTCTGTTAAAGCTGATAAGTTTTTTGCTGCCTGATTTGCTGGTAGGGCAAAAAAAAATTGGACGATTCGAAAGCACTTATCTATATAAAAAATAAAAATATTTTGACTTTGACTTTTGTTACTCTTTCACGCAAAAACTACTGTACCGATTTGGATAAAATTTGACAAACAGAGAGAAGATAGCCTGGATTCAAACATAAGCTACTTTTTACCCTTATATTCCCACGGGAACGGGAACCATGCGGGTGGAACCGCAGGCGGCCGGTAGTCACCTGATGTGAAGTTATGATAAGGCTGATCGTGGAATCAGGCTTCTCCCGGACTCCTCCTTCTCCCGAACCGTAGAGACACGGCTATCTTATCTCATAAGTGTTGAAACTAAAAATGCCGAAAACAGTGATGTTAGTAATTATCATATTGAAAATGTGGAGGAGCCCGTGGCACAGAGTGGTTCGCGCGCTCGGCCTGTGATTGTTGAGATTAAGTAACTTTCGCAATGGTCCAAAAATTTACTATCTCGAGCTCCTCCGTGCTTCGGAAGGCACGTTAAGCCGTTGGTCCCGGCTGCATTCGCAGTTGTTAAAACACACCAACCCGCATTGGGCCCGCGTGGTGGGTCATGGCCGTTCTCCTTATCCATCCATAAGGAAGGCCAGTGCCCCAGCAGTGGGGACATTAAAAATGGCTTATGACGATGATGACGACGATTTAAAAAGTAAAGCTAATTGTGTAATATCCCACCAAAAACATTTTCATGTAAAATGTCACGCCAAGACGTCACCATAAAGCTCGAACTGCCAAAAAGTATCAGATCTCAAGTAGGGCCAAGCTTACTCTACACGCCCTAACTCTACAAGCTCTAAATTCACAAACTCTATAAATAAATAAATTTCATTCAACCACACCAATTGTCTAGCCCAAGGTAAGTTTCATAAGGACTTGTGTTATGGATACTAGATAACGGATAAACATACTTATTATACTTTTTTTTTGTTAAATACATTCATATTAAACACCCAGACCAAGACAAATAGACATGTTCATGCACACAAAAATTTGTCTTGTCCGGGGATCGAACCCGGGACCCTCTGTAGAAGGCAGGCTAAGTACCTCTACGCCAGATAGGTCGTCAAAACTTTAAGTAAGTACCTACGTCAAAATGTATGGCTTGGCCGTTTCGTTATTACAAGAACTATTGAGTTGCAGTATTTCTCCCGGTCTCCTCCTTCTCCCGAACCACCGAGGATATCTTAACTCGTGGCTGCTGGAATAAAAAAATCTGAAAACCGTGTTGTAACATAGTAATTTAACCGCCTCTGTGGTCTAGTGGTACAACCACCGGTATCAGACCCAGGGGTCTCGGGTTCGATTTCCAGCGGAGGTACTATTGTATTCGGTTTGGTTGGTGGTAGGACTTGTTGTAAGTCCGCCTGGCTAGCTACCACCACCTTATCTCAGTCTGACGCCATAACAACAAAGTTTTCAGCATTGTTGTGTTCCGGCAGTTAGAGATAAGATAGCCAGATCCTCAGTGATTGAGGATTCCGGGAGAGGCTTGCTTCCATCTTCAGCCTTATCAATACTTAACACAGGTATGGTGAAGGCAAAGAGACTCCCCGTAGTTCATAAAAAAAATATCCTATCTTATGCAGAAACAATTTCTCAATTCCAACTGGCGATTGTAATTATAAAAATTCTTAAAATATATACATATCTTGTATACACGAGTATATGAGCCATTAATTAAAAGCCGTCATTTAAAAGTTAAACCTTTATTAAGGTTTAACTTTTAAATTCGGAGGGGGTACCCCACCGAAAGTGGCGTCGCGTTGAATTTTATTTAATATCGTAATTCTAATACACAATTTTAATAAAACTAAACGTGGAATTTTTAGAGCCCATAGTCTAGTATTTTTAAACGGTATCATTACATTCCCTCGTAGTCACTGCTAGAAGTAGATAGCAAAACTGCTAAAAGTGGCCGTTTTTGACACATTTGCTATCTACTTCTACGAATGACTACAAATACAAGACAATGGGCTCTAAAAATTCCACGTTTAGTTTTATTAAAATTGTGAATTAGAATTACGATATTAAATAAAATTCAACGCGGCGCCACTTTCGGTGGGGGTACCGCCTTAAGAAGTTAACATTAAAACTAAAGAAAGTATAACAATTTCTCGTCGCTTAAAAAATAAATATAACAACCTGCTTACCTGTTTAACAACATTTCAAATGAATATGTTGTCAATTACACATTGAAAAAAAAATCTAGTCATATTACCAAAGTCTAATTTTGCTTGCATCTGTACGACTCTCGATCCAGTTATTGGCCTCATTCTGTCTTTTTTATTATTTTCTCTCTCTCTCTAGGTAATAACGTAGTATTTGGAAGATTAATATGTGGGGTTAATGCATATCATTAGATTGAGTGGTTTGAATGCATCTGTACAGTCAACAGCAACAACGTCGACGGTTTATACAAAATGTCCGATTTCTACAGACAAATCCGAACTCAACGGCATATAACCTAGAGTTCAAAGTTGACTGGTGAAATTTGACAGATATGTAAAGCCGTAGCAGCTGTTGACTGTACTATAAGCGACACGTGGGAAATAGCAGTTTTTGCTAAGTATCAAAAAGTGCTATTTTACGTGTAATTCTCAGTACTTGCGGATTTTTGGTGTCCCGATTTTTTTAAATTAAATGAATCTGTCGGAATTCTAGTAACAATAAGATGGTAAAAGCATTTTTCACAATTAAAACAAAAAAATACAAGTCGCGTGAATAGGTATCTTCTAGGCAAGCGCGTTGTAGAGTGAGTCAGTATATGCCTGACACACTACACATAAATTAGGGAGGGGGTAGAGCTAATACCTATTTGGCAACCCTAGTGCCCTAACAACCCTAGTCCTAAACATAAGTTTAATATATACCACATATAAATAGTAAAGGATACTTGTACCAGTCGACATAAGGTAACAAGTGGAAGTTGGAAGGAATCAGGTATAATGATTGGATTTTCTCACTGCCAGTCAAGCAGGCTCACAAGACTGATCAGATATCTGACGGCTAAAGGAGTCTTGGCCGCAGTGAGAGGATTTGTCGATGGTCGATCTGTCAACTGACACGCGTTTCATCCTAGATCGCATCATCGCTTACCATCAGGCGAGATAGCGGTCAAGCGTTAAAATAGCATTAAAAAAAGTAAACAGTAAACTTGAACTCTTATGAGTTCTATAAGGTACTAGCCTTCCGCCCGCGACTTCGTCCGTGAGGAATTAGGTTACCCCGCGGATTTAGGATGTCGCATGGTGGTGCCATTTCGTCGTCTTAGCCACATAACTCCCACTGCTAGGTAAAGGCCTCCCCCAAAGATCTCCAAGACGATTGGTCCTGCGCTGCCCGCACCCTGCGGCTGTCCGCGACCTTTACCAGATCGTCGGTCCACCTTGTCGGGGTACTAGTAACGGAGCGTGTCGGCCAGTGCGCGGTCGCCATTCCAGAACTTTTCCGCCCCAACGGCTATTGATTCTTCTCACTATGAGTCCCGCCAACTGCCACTTCAGCTGAGCAATCCTTGGGGCGATGTCGGTTACTTTAGTACTCCTACGGATCTCCTCATTTCCCTCTTCGAGCATAGCCATCTCCATTGCACGCTGGGTGACATTGAGCCTTCTTATCAGACCCATAGTTAGCGACCACGTTTCACTACCGTAAGTGTGCCATTAATCAGAATTTATCAGGGTTAAAAGTATTTTATGTCCATCTCCACGGTTCAAGTTATGTCTATATCAAATTCCACTAAAATCGATTCTGCGGTTTAGGCGTGAATAGGAACAGCCGTGTTTCTTTAGCATTTTTAATATAAGCGAATGGATAAGTGTGAATGGAAAAGTAATAGAAAATACTCCAAAGGTATCGCGATCAAAGTCGTTATGTCTATTTTACATTAATTATCTATACACAATTTTAACCACCGCATCGAATTTCAAAATTGATGACATTTTTGCAATCAACATACCATAAAAACTCAATAACGACACCCATATCGTTTTTTACCCCTTTTTAACCCCTTTGGGGTTGATTTCTCAAGAGGGGTATTTTAGGTAAGTTCCAACCATAAGCCTAATAAAAAATAAGTGACTTTTGCTATGAAAATCAATGACTTTTCTTGCTCAACTTTATCCCTCTGTTCACCCTTTTGGAGGTGGAATTTTCAAAAACGCCGAGAGAGGTAAAAGATTGTTTCAATCGTCAACCTAAATACAAAAATTTAAAGTCCCTAACACTTTTACTTTGAAAATAAAGGACATTTCTTATACAATTTCATCCGCCCTTTTCACCCTTTTGGGGGTAAAAGAATTTTCGAAAACGTCGAGATATAATAAAATCTTTATTGCACACAATTAAAAGACAAATACAGAGAGATTACAGAAAAAAGAAAAACACATAATAGGTGACCTTATTGCTACGTAGCAATCTCTTCCAGGCAACCAAGGGTGAGAAAAATAACAGATAATTAGGATAAATGGGGATTGGGTGCATAAATAGAAAGTGACAAATTATCAATATAATACTTACAAATATATACTATTAAAGGAAATACTAAGATAATATAATAAATTAAGGTGAAAGAGAGAGGAAATAACTTCTTACTTGATCACCAAAGGATCGCAGAGTCTGAGCCTTTCTGATACCTTCAGGAAGCGCGTTCCATAAGCGAACGGCATGCACAGAGAAGGAGTAGGAATAAAATCAGAAGAGTGGCGTGGGATTTCTAGGGCAATGTTAAAAGTGGATCGCTAAGTACAGTTTGAGGACGAAGAACGAAAGGAAAAGCATTGTTTAAGATAAGGTGGGGAAGTAGGAAGGAAAAGAATAGAGTAAAGGAGCTTTAAAGTGTGTAAGTCCCTGCGCCGGCGAATAGGGAGCCAAGTAAGTTTGGTGCGGAAGTGTGACACGTGGTCATAATTGCGAAGGTTGAAAATAAATCTGATGCAAACATTCTGCAGACGCTCCAATTTCTCAAGTAGCTCCTCAGAAAGGTCAGTGTAACAGACATCAGCGTAATCAATAATGGACAGCAGAAGGGAATGAGCTAGAGTGATTTTGGAACTGGTCGGCAAAAAATTTCGTAATCGATTTAGTGAACCGTAGGCTGCAAATACTTTCTTCCTAAGTTGTTCCACATGTGGCTTCCAGGTAAATTTCTGGTCAAAAATAACGCCGGAATCTCCTGACAGCGCTAGAGAACTTGTTCGAAATCAATCTTCGAAACGAAATGAGAGCTACCAATGATATGCTTTGAGTCTTAGCCGGATTAAGGCTCAGACCAAAAGACTTACTCCAGGAACAAATTTGGGCTAGATCAAGATTAATAGTAGTAATGGCATTTGACAGTTCTGATAATGGCGCCTGAGTGTAGATCTGTAATTCATCTGCATATAGGTGATAGGAACTAGAAAGGGATTGAGAGATGGAATTAAGAAATATAGAGAAGAGAAGTGGAGATAAGACACCACCCTGAGGGACACCGGTATTGATATCACACCAACCGGAGAAGGAATCTCCGGTGCAAATACGCTGCCGTCGCCCTAGCAGGTAACTTTGAAACCATTCAATTGCAGTTGGAGATATGTTCAGAGAGCGTAAAACACCGAGTAGGATATAAAAGTCAACGGAGTTAAACGCATTACTGAAATCGAGTAATGTCATTACCGTAAGCTGACGATTTTCCATCCCTAAACGTATGTCATCAGTTATCTTGACAAATGCTGTAGATGTGCTGTGGCCTTTGCGAAAGCCAGACTGAAAAGGGTTGAAAATGTGATTTGTGTTAAGATGGTCAGAAAGCTGACGATGAACAAGTTTCTTAAGGACTTTGGATAGTAACGGGAGAATAGAAATAGGACGAAAGTCAGAAAACGTACTTGGTTTCGACTTCTTGGGAAGTGGAATAACATTTGCGTCCTTCCAGGATGTAGGAAAAGTACCAGTGGTAATGGATGTATTTAGGAAATGCGTAATTATAGGAGTAAGGAAGTCAATTATAGGTAGGATCATTTTACGACTAATGGAATCAGTACACACAGCACTAGAGTCGATAGACAGAATAGCTCTCTTAACATCACAATCTGCAAATTGATTAAGAGAAAAAGAGGATTCTTGGGTTGGCAGGTTAGAAAGATATTGCAAAGTTTTACTTTTACGGGTGCCATCCATAGGCTGTGACGTTGTGAAGTGACTATTAAGTTGATCGAAGTTGACATAGTTTTCAGCGACATTAATATAAGATTTACCAACACCGAGAGTTTTAAGAAATTTCCAAACTTTTGCCGGATACTCATTTTCAATGGATTGATGAATGTGGCGTCTTTGTGCGTCCTTTATCACCGTATAGCACCAGTTTCTTGCACGAACCATATTTCTCTCATTCCGTTCCGAAGGATCAAACTTAAACTTAGCTTTAGCCCTGTTCTTCTTGTTTTTTTTACATGTCTGATAGGAGCGTGTACATCATATAGTTCTGTTAACCGGCTATTAAAGAGAGCCACCTGCTCATCAACGGAATTGGAGTCGAAAATTGCCGACCAGTCCATGTTAACAGCGTCCTCTTGTAGTCGATCTTTGTCAATATTGTTAAAGCTACGCTGAAGCTGTATGGTCGGTTTGATCTTAGGAAGGCGTATACGGTATGACAAATAAACTAGATCATGATAGGAAAAAGCATCTGCAGAAAGTTGTACATGCTTGACAGCGAAGGTAGGAGAAGAGACAATCATAAGATCAAGAAGAGAGGGAGTGCAGTTGGGTAAGTGATGAGTTGCATTTAGCGGAAGAATAGCTCAATGTTCATTTTTAATCGACAACCTAAATACAAAATTTGAAGATCCTATCTTCAAAACTGACAGACAAATTTTCATCCCGTAATTCACCCCTTTAGAGGTTAAATTTCGAAAAATCCCTTCTTAGTGCACCCCTGAGCTTTATAAGGAGCCTGTGTACTAAATTTGGAGTTTCTAGACCCAACGGTTTGGGCTGTGCGTCAGTCAATCAGTCAGTCAGGACATTGAATTTTATATATAGTATATAATATACTTTCTTGCCTCCAGGAGGAAAGCAATCCCTCAGTGTATAGTCATCAGTCATTTTTAATGTCCCACCCTACTGCTGGGGCTGGGGTACTGGTCTTCCTTAAAGATAGATAAGGAGTTTGAGCCATGACCCACCAAGCGGGCTCAATGCGGATTGGTGGATTTTAACGACTGCAAATGCAGTCGGGGCCAACGGCTTAATGTGTCTTCCGAAGCTCGGAGGAGCTCGAGATAGTAAATTTTTGGTCACCCATCCCGTGACCGACCATTGCGAAAGTTTCTTTACCACAAACGCTTAGAAAATATGAAATAACATCACAATAATACGTTGATCTGATTCCGATAACGAATTTCAGATTGAATTTCACGCTCTATTACATAATATATAGAAAAAATCTAGCTAATCATGAGAATAAATATTTGAGTCTGGGAATAGAATCCGAGGTGATATAAGTAGGTAATAGGCATCTATAAAAGTTCCCCAAATAAATATACAAAAATCATCCCCATATACATGTCATATCAAAATTCCTACTTTTTTATTACAAGCACTTGCAATATTTTATTACCCCTAAAATGTGCAACATCCATAAATACCACTGATCTGGGGGTGTACTCCGAAAACAAACCACGACAATCGAAATACGTTCGTTTTGTCGCGTAACTTTATCAGGGACAAAATAAGCGGCCTATGATTGTAGCAACGTTTTCAATGGTCTGGTTGTGACCCGATAGGTTACCAAAAACTTATTAAATCGAACTCCTCTATAAAGCAGGCACATAAAGCAGTTGGTCCCGGTATTTGCACTCGTTAAAACTTACTAATGTCGCTCTCTTTTAACCGCCTCTGTGGTCTAGTGGTAACATCCACCGGTATCAGACCCAAGGGTCCCGGGTTCGATCCCCAGCGGGGGGTACATATTGTATTCGGTTTGGTTGGTGGCAGCACTTGTTGTGAGTCCGCCTGGCTAGCTACCACCATCTTATCTAAGTCTGATGCCATAACAACAATGTTTACAGCATTGTTGTGTTCCGGCAGTTAGAGATAAGATAATCAGTTCCTCAGTGATGAGGATTCCGGGAGAGGCTCGCATCCATCTTCGGCCTTATCAATACTTAACATCAGGTATGATGATGGCTAAGACTAGGCGCCGCTATACTGTGGCTACACGGCCTCTCGACGGTTTTCAATGGTAAAACAGAAGCGAGCGCGCGTTTAGCGGCGCGTATCTGTGTGAGTGCGTCTATCAGGCCGTTTGTAGGCAGTGCAAAAACTGTTTAGACTGTGACGTAGACGCAGTCCGGTCACTATAATAAAAATATCTACCATATCTACTAAGCAAAATGAACTTCTTTTCGGATCACTACCTGTGGGTAATGTGTATAATAGCGTACATTCGACAGGCGCTTTGATTTGAAGAACCGTCGAATTTATTAAAAATCATAAAATAGAAAAGATACCAGAAGGACCTCTCCCGCCATCCCCAACCATAAATAAGATAGCAAGTTCCTCAGTGGTTGAGGATTCCGGGAGAGGCTCGCTTCCATCTTCAGCCTTATCAATACTTAACATCAGATATTATGAAGGCTAAGAATCTCCCCGTCATGAATAAAAGTGTTGGTTCCGTGAAGTGGGACATGCATGAGTTGCATGACCCAGTCTCCTTATTCATCCAAAAGTCAATACAGTGCCCCAGTAGTGGGTACAATATAAAGTTTTATTTCAATCTTAAGAAGAAAATCTAAACCGATTCATTTTTCGTAATAGACCCTCAGATGCCCAAAGTGCGCCATTTTTATTCCACCATAGCGTTCGGCATGCAAACCAATAAACTGAAGGTCAACTTTAACCATAACGACGAGAAACTTTAAACTGTCGTAAATAGTGAAGAGTAGTATACGGTTAACACGCACGTCTTTGACAAATTTTGGTCTTTTTGTTTAAAAACGCCTATAGCTACAGCCACAGTGTAACTTAGAAACCTGACTTTCTTAGTTTCTTAGTATTTGACAGGACATATGTCATTGTTCCGAGTGAGCGTATGACAGCTCGGTCTTGCTAGCTCCCCCTCTCGCCCCGTGAAACCTGCACGATTGTTTTGGCAAAAGGTGTCCGTCGGACGACTGTATATATATGTCACAGCCAACTGGTTAAATCAGCAGTTCAATTGGACGGCTAGCCCTTTAATTAAACACCGGCACTCAATAAAATGGCTAAGGCGATCGTTGATTGAACCAGCATCACTTAACGTTCAACTAGTTGGCTTATTATAAGTTAGCCCTTTCAACGTGACCGACGTAAAATCGGCCAAGTGCCACTGAGCGTTGTAGTCACGAAAACAAATATGGCGTCAAATAGCTCGCATCAGCTGACAATTTTATGTAGGTACTTTATTTTCGATTCAACTTAACTTATAGTGATATGATAAATATTAAACAAGAAAATATACTAGAAAAAAGCAACTTGTCTCATGTCGCCCTGACACGACATGAGTTGCGTTGTCTAGTATATTTTTTGTTTAATATTTATCACATAAAAATAGCATTGTAAAATGCAAAATTAAAAATTTATAGTTAAAGTGATATATTAATATAATGAAAATGTGTGATAAAAATGTGCTTGATATTGCACCCCCGACCGGCTACAAGTTTTCACTAATAGTTTCAATCTAAAATTACATCTCGTTTAATGAGACGGCTAAATATGACGTTCAGCCAAGTCGTTAAACGTTTCATTCAACGACTTGGCTAGTTATCCATTAGCCATTTCATTGAGTGCCGGCGATTAATTAATGGGCTAGCCCTCCAACTGAACGGCTAATTTTACCAGTTGACTGCGACATATATGTAGATAGACTGTGCTACAGGTATCAATGTTACTAACTTTTAGTCGTATTTAATCGTATCTAAATAAATTTTATTGTATTGTGTCTGGTTGTTTAATATATATTGAGTATGTACATTGTGCGGTGTGGTGACGGCCTAAGAATACAAGTGTCACCACTCCCTTACATGCCTGGGATGTCGTAAGAGGCTCGACGCTTTGGAAACCTGTGCGAGAGAAGGAAAACTTGAAACAAACCCTCTACCAACCTGTCTGGCCAGCGTGGTAGCAGTAGGCTAATAGCCTCCTATGAACGCCACAGTAGGCGTGAGCTAGGAGAGGCTTATGTCCAGCAGTGGACGTCTACAGGCTGATGATGGATGGATGTACATTGACTCCATTGCGAAGTATGCTGCAAAGAAACTGGGCGTCCTTTCTAAGGCTAGGCGATACTTCTCTCCGAATCAGCTGCTTCTTTTATACAAAGCTCAGATTTGGCCGTCTGTGGAGTATTGCTGTCACCTGTGGGATGGTTCTGCTAAGTATCAGCTAGAGCTTCTGGAATCGATTAAAAACCGTGCCAGGAAACTCATTGGAAACTAAGCATTGGCCACGGCGGAACTTCAGAGCTTCGGTCACCACCGCCGCAACGTTGCATGTCTATGGGTCTTTTATAGGATACACTTTAGAGATTGTGCGAGAGCACTGCACGACCATGTTCCTCCAGCCCCTTTCCACCATCGGGGTACCAGACGCAGGTTAGCTTAACACTCGTACGTCGTTGACATTCCAGTGTTCCGTACCAAGCGCTTTGCTGACACATTTCTTATGCGAACCGCTAAAGAATGGAATGCGCTGCCTGCTCATGTGTTCCCCCGATTCCTACAACCTTGGCCTCTTCAAGGCGAGAGTGAATAGGCATTTCCTGGGCTAGCATGCAACACGTGTCAGCCCAGTTATTAATAAAAAAAAGTATTTACAAAAAGTATATATGTATGTTTGTCCCTTAACTAGATAACCATCTACCATCTTGTTATACGATTGAGATATACGAATGTGACTAAATGCTCCAGAATAAGGACCTAGGTTCGAATCGGTGCGTCTGGCTGATACAATGGTGCAGTGGTAATTATTGTAGCTGCTGCTAGATATCGTGGGTTCGATTCCCTAATTATTGGCAAACTCTGCCAATCAATCATCTACACCGACTTTAAAAAGTACAATAAATAATCTAATATAAACTTTTTGAAGTCGGTTTTTTTTAAGTTATAATAAGTCGCACTCATACCTACACTACAAATCGGACTATAAAGTATTTTTCTTATGTATTTAAATATTTATTGTACAATAAACACAAAGTTAGGTTCAAAAGGCGGACTTAATATTAAAAATATTTTCTAACAGTCAACCTCAAGGGGAAACAGAAAGCAGCGAAAGCGGTACAAAATGCAATTTGTTAACATTGATATATAATAGATAATATTATGTCATCTAGGTAACGAAACCAACAAGTTACGAAAACGACAGATGTTCTGTCCTGAAACTACTAAACTGATTTCAAGAATCATTTCATTCGGTTCAGCCGCGTTAGAGAAATCGTGAATGCTTGCATAAAAAAATATACGCGACGAATTGCTACCCTCCTTTTTTAAGTCGGTTAAAATGAAGAAATATTTTTTTTATGTATTTACTGTTATGTAAACCTTTGTAAAATTTATCTATCTATACTTTAAATAATATAATAATATTATACAGAGGAAAAATTTTAAAGTTTCTTTCTTTGTTTGCATTAAATAGGCTCCGAAACTACTGAACGGATTTGGATGAAATTTGGTACACAGATAGAAGATAGCCTGGTTATGAACATATGTTACTTTTATCCCGATACTCCCACGGGAACGGGAACTACGCGGGTGAAACCGCGAGCGGCCGCTAGTTTTAAATAATTACGTATTTCATAGAAATACAAAATATACTACAACTCCTACTATTTATTCATTTCATACCAACCTACACATTTGAATGTAAGTTATTCCAATTCACAGTTAAGTCCATACATTTAGTTAACACTTTCATAGTGATAGTGAAAACCAAATTATGCACACTCGGCTGATCAGACAGTCCATCAATCAGCATATATTTGTTCAAATTGCTATAACTGGACCGACAGTAGCCGTAATGGCATTCTTCATATTACATTAAGATGCCTCATCATGTTTACAGAACTATAGCGAGGAAAAATTGGCGGCTTCTTTAGTTTACAGTTTAAAATAAAGTGGTTTATCTAAATATATTATTACTAGTAGCAGTCCGGGGTTTCACCGACGGGGTTCCCGTTTCCGTAAGAATATCGTGATAAAAGCCTATGTTTTAATCTTCTGTCTGTGCGCCAAATTTCATCCAAATCGGTTCAGTAGTTTTTTGAGTAACAAACAAATAATCTGACATACAATTCAATGCCATTTTTATACTTAAGGTGGTACGATTTCCATACAAACAAACATTGCACATTAATTGGTTCATCATACATTAATAATTCATAAATACATGTGCAACTAACTCATTTCAGTTATTTGTTTGCGCGAAATTATGAAAAAAAATTACTTTCATACATGAGCTATATAAATGCGATGGGTCACACACACATACGTAGAATTATTGAAATTATAAGATATTAGTATATTCGTGTTTTATGTATGAATGTACATTTTTTTTATTATTTCGCGCAAACAAACAACTGAAACGATTTAGTTGCACATGTATTTATGAATAATTAAGGTATGATGAACCAATAATTGTGTAATGTTTGTTTGTATAGAAGTCGTACCACCTTAAGATAAATTTAAAAAAAAAAATTATTGTAAAACGTCAACTCGGCCACAAATGAATTCTCAGATGGGACGCCTCGGTAGGAGGTTAGAGCATTGGACCGGATTCCAAAGGTCGGTTTCGGGTCCCATCTGCGAATTCACTTGGGGCCAAATTGATTTTTCCAAGATTTTATTATTTAAAATTTATCATAAATCTGGCATACTTTTGCATTAATAATATTAGTAGGATTAATAGTCTCCCACTGCTGGGCAAAGACCTCTCCACCTTCCTTCCATTTGACGCTGTCTTGAGCTATTGTGAACCAGTCACTCAAATATGAATTAAGATCGTCCATCCATCGCCGTGTCGGTCTGTCACGTGAACATTTGCCCGTGGAGGTGCATTTGGATATAATTTTTGGCCAGCAGCCATAAAACTTTAAGTTTTAGGAAAATCATAATGTACCTCGGTAGCGCAGTGTTTCACGCCTTCGATCGTGTTTTGCAATGGTCGGTCACGGGATGGGTGACCAAAAATGAATTATCTCTAGAGCTCTGCCGTGCTTAGCAAGACAAGTTAAGCCGTTGGTCCCAGCTATATTTGAATCGTTAAAGTCACCATTCCGTCTATGGTTGGTCATGATCCATTCTCCTTATTCATTCAGAAGGTTAGGGACTACGGTCATCCATCTTAAAATAAACCTTTAGGAAAATCGTAAAAATGTTTAAGTTTGCCGCTAAAGTACGTTGCATCTGCTTACATTATAATTTTGATTAGAAACTACAATTTGTTAATTGCTTCCTGTTTGGAGCAAAAGATCCTGTTATTAAGATAACGTTTATTACAGTTATATTTATTCGCTATTAATTTAATGAATTTCACATGAATATATTATTACTTTTAGTAACTTACTTTCGTTAATAGACATGACGTCATGTTATTTCGAAATTAGATCAAGTATTAAATAAATAAATAAAAACACTTTATTGCACACAAAGACAAACAATAAAGAAATAGCGGCCTTATTGCTAAATAGCAATCTCTTCCAGGCAACCTTGGTTAGAAAAAATAATAACGAAGAGGACAAAGGGGACTATTACCTTTTCCTTAGCAAATCCATTTGTAAAAAGATTTGATTTCTTGTCTTCAATACCTCCAAAAATCTTATTTTTTTTTCAGTTTCTACAGATCGTAGGGAATTTGATATGAGATAAACTTGATCGGTCGACGTAAGGTCGACATATACAAAAATAGACTGGACAGACAGACTGACAGATGGACGAAGAAATCTTCTGCGGGTTCTTGAGTCAGATTCCTTAAACACTCATCTTTAAAAACTATTGTTTATTATACTTAAGCATAGTTCGTTAACACTAATATACGTCGTAACTGAATTTCTGTGAAAAAAGGAAGAAGACATTTCTTAAAACATAATACAATTCGTTACAACGGTAACGCGTTGATGTCTATTTAATTACAAAGTTACTAAACATTACTACGGATTACTCCGCGAACTATTTTAGTATTTTCGAAATATTTGCTGCTACAAATCGTATTACCATTCCAAGTACCACTAGAACAGCTCAATTAAAAAGTAGTACTTAGTACTAAATAAAAAAAAACCGTATGCAAAACCCGCATCAGATTTTCGCCGAGTGCACTGTGGAGAGCCGAACGTATCTATCATTCATTAGTAAGTACATCTACTATCTAGAATCCAATACGACATTTTTTACAAACCGGGAGCACAAAGAGCGACGTACCCCCACACGCGAACCACCCCATACAAACAAGCAAAGTGGTGTGCGTGAAAGAAAACTTGAAAAAAATCTCACTGACCCGCGCACACTACCGCGTTCCGCGTAAAAAAATCACTGACACAAAGAAAGTCTACCGAAAACTTCTATACGAACTTTTGGACGCTCGGCCGCCGTCTCGCTCGCACGCAAGAAGTGCGGCTATGTGTGCGCGGTGCATAACGTCACCAGCGCTAAACTTAGCTGCTCTGTGTGAGTGCCCGCAGTTGCAAGAGTCCAAAAGTTCGGTACAAAATAAACTTCAACATCGCCCGCTTAAACATACATTTCAAAACCCACTGTATAGCTTTCGAAATTAAAGCTCAAAATACAATGAAAGGAGGTCGAATTAAGACGTTCCAAATTCGAACCAGAAGCTGCGCGACGCGGGTAGTTTTCGTATGAAACTTGGTGGCGCGAGATGCACCGAGCGGGATGGAAGTAGCAGGATGTCTGCCCGTCCCGCTCGCGCACCACCCGCCGCCCGGGGCGCGGGCGTGAGGGGAGGGTGTCGTGTCGCGTTGATGAACATTTTTCTCATTTTTTCTTTATTTTTACGCGAATCGTTTTTAAAAGGGTTTCGTCATAATTGCGTCGTCGCTGATTACATTATGGGACCGATAAGCCGGATGAAGATACTTCCGTCACGTCTTATTGATTAGTAAACAATCAGTATTTAATTAGGTCAGTAAACTGCAATTATGTATTTAGTAAATTTTAAAATTTTGAAAATGTATGCTTCAATATTCTTCACAAACTTACTCTTCCAATAGGTCAGATTTTAGTTAAAATACAAGTAGATACAATCGGGGAACTTCCCGTTGATCAGTAGTTTTGTGAAGAAAGTTATCTCAAAAAGTAATAGACTTATAGAAAACGTTTATATCACAGATATTAGAGGTCCAATAGGTATTTCATTTTATAAATAAATTATTTCTGTAACCTTAATACTTTCCAAAAAAAAATTTCCGGACCAACCGGGAATTTCACCGACTGTACAACGATTTAATAAAATGTATAACTTTGTTCATACAAAAAACACAAGACATTAATAAAAAGAGCCAAATACTCCAACGCAAAGTCGCACGAAACGAACTAGCAGATTACTCAAGTTATCACTTCTCTCAATCCTACGGCGAAGGAAACAAAAACAAACAGCCAACGGAATAACGAGTCTGAATAGTTTGAGAAAAGAACGCAAAAAGGTGGACGTAAACATTGCGTTACGTACGCATGTCTCGAGACCGGCGAGTCGCGGGAAACTTATTTTCCCGCCTTTTCGCAGCCGCCATGTTTATTTGGCTATGCTAATTTGAATCTAATTAGAATGCTCACAACTTTTGGGGAAAACTTTGCTAACAATTTTCAATCTTACGTGGTATTAATTTTACGATTTGTTAGCTAATAAATTTTTGTGTTTGTATTTATTTATCAACTCATCTAAAAGCTCAATAAAAAGTTCTAACTTAGCGACTATAAAAAAAAATGTTATTTAAACTGGCTTTGTTACGACCAGCATCAAAAGTTGCAGTGACATTCAAAGAGTTCCAAATAGTCCAATAAACAATAGAGAAAAGTATTAAAACATCAACTAAAATCGGATATAATCCGCGCTCGTTTCGGCCGCATCCTCACAGAAGGGGGAAAACAAAAAAAAATCCGGCGGCACCGGCAGTCGTCAGGCAACGGCGGCGCGCGCCGCTCGCATCCAAACTTATGTTCCTTTACATTACGTGTTTCATTTCGCGTAGAGTTTTGGACCGCGGTAGTTCGGCGCGAAATGTACACAAAATTGTGACTGTTTCGACAACAAAAACAATGCAACGTGAACATTATTCGAACAAAAATCTTTCGGCTAAAGCTTTGGTAAACACCGCAACTAGACGCAGTTCAAACTAGATTTACTTTTTTTTCACAACATACACCTGTTTTTTTCAAGATTTTGTTCTTTGATTTCTGTAAACGATCAGTTGGTATGTTATGTTGTTTTGGTTGAACAAACTGTACCGGATTAAACTGTAAACGACAGACAAGGAAAAGGAAAGAAGAGAAGAGAAGATGGCGCTCGCATCTTCTGTCAGCCTCTATTACTCAATTGTGCAGCGGGCAGCGAGGCACTACCTAGAAGATTACTGTCATACAGGTAAGATTATTTTTTAAAGTCGCAAACAATCCCAAAAACTTAATTTAGTTAAAACTTTTTGGAATTGCAAAAAGTTTCAATGAAACAGTTAAAAAGAAAACATTCCGTTTTCAAAAAAATGTACAATGAAAAAAGCATTTTCGCCGTACCGTACCAAGAAAGTTCGACGAACTGCCAAAGTTGTTACGAAGTTCTGCCATTCTGTGTTTTAAAAAACCGTCGGGGTGAGCTACCCCGTTGTCGAAGCCGTAAATAACAGCTACATAGCTTTATGCTTATCGAATGTCAACCACAGAAGAACTTTATTGAGCAATAAGTATTTAATTAATCGAACTATCACTAATTTGTTCGGGAGCTTAAAAGCTTCAAATGTTAAGCAGAGTTCATAATTGAATTAAAATAATTTATTTTACCTAACTGATTGAAAGACCATATTAAAAATGAAATAATAATAGTCACAAATTCACTAACATATTGTATTCAAGTTCTTAACCGGAAATTTAATTAAACAGAATTAAATATAAGTATAATAAAAAAAATACATTACATCACAAATTATGCAATTCATCAAATTAGTTATATCAGGGGGTCTAAAAAGGACACAAACGCAATATTGGTAAATGATTACCCTAACAATTCATTTAACTGTTTATCTTCTATGAAGTTTAGAACTGTGTCAATGCTAGTGTAGCAGAATTTGCTTTTTATTATTTGAAGGCAAGAAAACTTACAAAAGCAAATTCCATAGAAAATAAATAAATTAATTGTCAGTGAATTCACTTATGATAGCGTTTGCGTCCTTTTTAACCCCCTGGTGGTTCGATGTTACTATATTTATTTATTATTTTTGAAACTTAATTATACAAGTGCTCAATACTTTGCTAGTAATTTAAGTATTTGATAGGATGTAAAAACAGACAAATGGTTATTTCACAAAAACATAATAGTTATTATGATGATATAATCAACTTGTTGTTATTCCGTTGGCATTTTTTATCCTTTTAACATATTATCCTTCTTAATAAAAACCTGTCTCCAATAAAAGATAATAAGTAATATGCATATTATTTGCTGACAGGAACTTGTGCTTATTTTATGATTTTTAAGTTAATGCATTTGCGATATTATTTACATACGATATTTTTTTATAGAAAAATATTTGAAAAAATCGACTCGGCCACAAGTTAGGTTTTTAAAATATTTTTCTATAGAAAAAAAAATTGCAGATATATGACGGGAAATTATAGCATTGACTACATATCATATAATATAATATAGTAACATCAATCTTAACTTAATATTAATTACACTCGTATTAACTATTGTTATAGTGTCTTATAGTTATTATTGAATTTATATTGATTTCTACGATCAACAATTTGATTTATATATTTTTACACAAGCTACTAAATTGTCAAGGCATAAAATAATTTCTAACCTAATGAATACTTAGAAAGAAATGACAATAATTTTGATACTTAAATAACATCTTACTTGTAGATAAATGAAATAATGTCCATGATAAATTTTATTTATCTTTCTTTCTTCTTTCTTACTTCAGTAAATTTCAATTACTTGGTATAAAAATGTAAATAAATTGATAAAACACTACTACTTACTCAAAGAGGATCAATTACAAATAAAATCGAATAATAAAGCTAGAAGCTAAACATTTCCTCGTTAGACATAAAAATCTCGGTAAATGGCCTTATTACAAAAAACTTCTTCCATAGACCAAGATAAGAGACAGATCGATTGATTGAACAGTGTCAGACAAAAAAAAACTACATTATTAATTAAATATACCCATTCTTAATTTCATAGTATTTTTTTTTTTAAGTTGAATTCTGAAAGAAAAACCGACTACGCAAAGTAGAAACATAAGACTTTCGGAGTGGGTGCCAGCCACGGCAGTGATAACCTCCTCCTTTTTTTAGCTGAGTAATAAAACAATTTGTCTCCAAATAACTCGTAATATATATTTAATTTTGTAATGTAAGGAATAAAATAAAGCAGGCCTCCTATGGACGCCAATAAGAAATAAAAAAAGAAATTGAACTTGTGCTTAGTTTTATAGTTTCATTGAAATAAATAGCAAGTTCAAAAAAACCGATTGCAAACTTAATAATAGAGTTCGATTTTTCATTGAAGATTACACGAAATACTGAGGAAAAAATTTGTTTGTATGTATGCATCCAAAATTAGACCGCAAAGGAAAGACAACAAAGATTTTTTTATTATTTATTTATTAACACTTTATTAAAACACCACAAATATGAAATATTTACACATGAAAACTTAATCTAGGTGTTATAAAGGCTGCCTTATCGCCTAAGCCTCATTAAGCTAAGTATAAGTATATTAATTTATAGTCTGCCTGGCTGAACAAGGCACAGCTTCCTTTGTAATTCTACAAAAAAAATTATCTTGGCATATTCTTGTACTTACTAGCTCTAGTAAGATAATATTGTATTGTTTTTTTTAAGTTTTTTTTTAAGTTAAGGGACGCCTTACGCTCCCAACTGTTCTTTTGACAAGTTTGCTTTCCGTGGCAACCTTTAATAAAGACAGCACCAACCCTTGTAACCACTAGCTGTAACTCCTAGCAATTAAGGTGTATGATCTTGTTGGTTGTCCAAATAAATAAATAAATAAATAAATAAGCGATCTCTACCAGGCAACCTATTAGGGAATGGAGAGATTGGTAAAAGGCAGAGAAATTATTCATCTAGAATTCTAATAAACATACATATCATACTTAGGTTTATAGACATACATAAACATTAAATATTTAACACTGTTAACAACGTTTATTTATATACAGGGTGGAAATTTGAGACGGGCGGGGCAGTAAGGGCCGTTGTTGCTACATGAAAACGTTCTTAGGAAACCTTCCTTAATTTTTGAGAAATATTGGACTGCATTCACGGATTTTTAAAAATATGTACAGTCAGCAGGAAAATGGTCATTAAAAAAAAATATGCCAATTGTTTCTCATGAGGATCAATAAACACTCTAAGACAACTGAGGTATACTAGAAAAGTCAGAAATCGCGAAACCGAACAGCGGTGTCGTGACAACAATTAAATAACTATAGTGCGCCATTTTTCTGTACCTTTTTATGATCATTTGGGAGACACTTAGCCTTCATCATACCTGATGTTAAGTCATAAGGCTGAAGATGAAGGAAGCGCGCCTCTACCGAAATCCTCAATCGCTGATGAAGATAGCCAGCGGTTGACGATTTATATCTAACTGCCGGAACACAACAATGCTGATAACATTGTTGTTGGTCGCTAGCCTGTTAGGATGTTATACCTACCGTTGTTATAAATACCTGGGTACCGGTAAAACCCCATTTAAATGAATTTATCACATTTTTTGTCTACTTTGAGTCCAATTAACTTCATACGTCATAATATTTGAATAATTCATAAATGTTTTAATTTTGAACAGCACGTGTATCCTGGAGTTTTATACTTGAATCATACGATATTATGATAAATTTTAAATAGAAAAATATTGGAAAAAATTTACTCGGCCACAAGTGAATTCTCAGATGGGAATCGAACCCACGACCTTTGGAAATCCGGTGCAATGCTCATACGAAATTAGTTAGTATAACAGAAGTAGGACACTTCTGTTATTATCAATAAAAAATCTACTTACACTTTTACATTTAAAGCCTGAATGAATGAACTTTTTAATAATTAATTATCTGCTACTAGTTATATTTTAGTACTACCACTGATGTCTACTTTATGATTTTTGTAATTTTTGCATTTTTCAATGTATTTTTATACTTTGGAAATCCAGTCCAATGCTCAATCAAGAGCATTGGACTGGATTTCCAAAGGTCGCGGGTTCGATTCCCGTCTGAGAATTCACTTGTGGCCGAGTTAATTTTTTCCAATATTTTTCTATTTAAAATTTACCATAAGATGTCTACTTTTTAAACTTTTTATTAACCCTAATTAAATATCACAAATACCTGATCGATTTTGATCCATTTGCCATACTCATTACAAAACTTATTTACTCTTAAACTAATTTTACATTCAACTTAAAATTAAAACAAGGAAATAATATTATTATCTGTGATTGTGCTCTATAAGCGCTATAAAAATACTTTAACATACATCGCAGCTCTACATATTATTTTATAGTCATTTTAATGTTAAAACTAATCATCCATACATAATAAAATACAAGCATTAGACTCTTACACCGATAACCATATTTTTCAATAACTACAATTACATGACAAAGTATTGGATTTCTGTTTTTTTTTTATAAATACGAAAGTGTGTTTGTTTGTCATTTATTCACGCTCTAACTAAGCAAACAATCGACTTGAGTTTTGGCATAGAGTTAGTTGAAAAGACAGAGAGTAACATAGCTACTTTTTATACCGATATTCCCACGGGAACGGGAACCACGCCGATGAAACCACGGGCGGAAGCTAGTTCATAATAAAATTATTAGCAATAATATTTTTTTTCATCCTTATTGTATTTTTAGGTAATTTAGAAAAAGAAAACAAGTATAAAACAAGAAAATAAGTAATTTCCAAAGGTCGCGGGTTCGATTCCCGTCTGAGAATTCACTTGTGGCCGAATTAATTTTTTCCAATATTTTTCTATTTAAACTTTACCATAAGTATAAAAATAGCATTGAAAAATGCAAAAATTACAAAATCATAAAAAAGAAAATAAGATAAAGATTATTAGTAGTATTAAATTGATGGTTTTTATCACCCTCAAATATTAGGTTTAATAGTTTTCTATCGATGTCGGTATAGCGAGTGCATTGTTGCATTAACGCGCTCACCAAAGCGCCAAAGCTGCATTTTATAGATGCGGTATTTTAATACGCCCGTGAAACTGGTTTCGCTGGCAAGAATAGCGCGTCCTTAGCCGACCATGTTTCTCCTTCAATTTTATAAAGATGTATATATTTAGGAACTCGGTGGCTTGTAAAACAACTTTAGCTTTGGTTGCTCACGGGATGGGTGACCAAAATATGTTATGAATAAGAAAAGTTTCTGATTTTGTATCTAGTAATCAAGTATTAGAGTATCGCCGCTATTGAGAATTATTATTTTAATTGTTTTAGATCGGTAATGATTCTTTTTTGTATATTTCACTACTTAAATAAGGAAGAAAACAAAGTAAGAAGCCTAAGTCCTAAAGGCTACATTTGGTAAATATTCATTGGATTTTTTATAGTTAAAAAAGTACTTGATTCCTAGGCAGTTTTGATATGTATATTTGTGATGGTGGTCTTATTTCCAAAAGTAGTTATAATAAGGATTTTTACTTAATTTATAAGGAACTTTACTAACAACTGTAGTAGGTACTTATTAAACTAACGAACTAATGTTTAATACAAAATGAACTTATCAAAAATCAAGCTTTGACCTGACAAGTTAAAATATTCTATTAGTGCATAATAAATGAATATTTTATTAATGAACAATGCAATCGACTTATCATGTTAAAAAAATAAGTTTGAAAGTACTAAACATGTAAATCACTTAAATTTGGATAACATTTCAAACAAGTACTATTTCTACAAGCATTTAAATATTACAAATAGTAGTAAGCAATACAAATTCACTCAATCCGGTTTCCTACAAAACTTTATATGGAATGAAAATTTAAACATTTGTTTTTTTTTTCTTTGCACGAAACTGAAAGTTTTCTTGAATTTTTGAGACTTTTATTCGCAAGTCGACTATTCGACTCATACATCGACGTACAAATCTATACTAATATTATAAAGCTGAAGAGTTTGTTTGTTTAAACGCGCTAATATCATTAACTACTGGACCGATTTAAAAAAAATCTTACACCATTAGAAAGCTACATTTCTCCCGAGTGACATAGGCTAAATTTTATACCGATATTCCCATGGGAACGGGAACCACGCGGGTAAAACCGCGAGGATCCGCAAGTGTTTACATAATTGTTTATCCGTTTTGAATAATGACACTGTAAAACGACCGGATTTCCAAAGGTCGCGGGTTCGATTCCCGTCTGAGAATTCACTTGTGGCCGAGTTAATTTTTTTCAATATTTTTCTATTTAAAATTTACCATAACTGTAAAGTGAGTATGTTTGTACGAAAATAACGCAGTGACTCGATTTATTTGCTGGCAAGTGTATTATACGTTAAAGCGCTTTTCAGACTACGCTATAATATAATACCATATAGCTTATAGCTCATAGCACAACGATATCGCTCACAATACATTTACTTAGAACACGTTCACACTTAGCTATTAGCTTAGCTAAGAATTTAGTCTGTTTGAGAGAAAAAAGCTATTGATTAAAAAAATCAATTAGCTATACTATACATACTAGAACAATAGGCTTAAATTAAATGTACATTCAAAAGCGTATCAAAATTTATTAAGTATACTAAGAGACAATGCGTACCTACGTAATTGATAAATCAACCACTTCATCATCATATACCAACTGCTGGGTGAAGGTTTCCCCCAAGAACCTTTACGTACACTTTTTGTACTGGCAAGGCGACTATTGTTATAGGTACCTCCGCCTGATCACAGTTTTAGATATTCCTTAAATACCAAAATAAACCTGACATTATTTTTAATTCATCTTTTATTAAGACTTTGAAAATCCTATTCAATAAACATTGAAGACGATTTCAATAAGTCTCCAGTCTTCATTAAAAGGGACCTAAAGATCGGAGATACGCTTCACCACAGGACTGTACCAGTCAGCACGTCGTTTTTTACACTTTCACCCTTGAAAGCGCTCTTATGGCAATCGTAATAACAACGGTTTTCGCAGATCAAGTGTTAATACTTACGTGCCGTCGACTGTACTAGTCGCGACGGGTTTTATATGCTAATGCGTGCATTTCCCGCGGAAAGGCCAAGGTCGTTCGAACGCTTGCGCGCGTGACTGTACCTCCCATAGAGCTCGCACAAAATTCTTTTTGGTCGCTTTTTGATTGAGAATTTCGAGTTGAAAACGTCTCAACATTGTATGAACATTTTGCTTTGTGTTGATTTCGGTAACTTGAAATTCTCATGTAATAAATATAAATAATAAAGTACTTATACTAAAAAAAACCACTGGTCCCATGTCGCAGACGGGACTTCACCAATTATGCTACCGAGACTTATGAGGACCCATCGAAATTTTCTAGTACATTCCCTTTCCACGCTGCTGTTGGCCAGTGTCGTTTCTTCAATGAGATAAATATTATTCTCGCCTCGCATTCGAAAGATACATTTTTACAAATGTTTAACAATCAATAAGAACAAACAGCCACACAGCCATGAGAACAACAGTTGTTTTTTTTTCTAGTATATTTTCATATTTATATTTATTAAGTACATAAAAATTGCAGTGTAAAATGCAAACTTAAAAAGTTTCTCAATTCAGAAAACAACCATCAGTCACTAATTAACGCACGCGTATTCGACTTAAAAAGTTGGATTTGACTGGGAAAGCCGATTTTCCCTTGGGAATGAGGAATCTTACTGAAGTAAAAAGTAAGCCTATTGATGACCCGTGTAATAAGTTAACTAACAGTCGTTGAGTAAGAAGACGTTTTGGCGTAGAGAGGTAACAGTCAGACAAACAAATAAAAAAAATATTTCTTTCTTATAAGCGCATCTTAGGTTTCTTTGGATTTTAGTGCACTCTGTTTATTACCAGATATTTAGTGGTATATTGTATGGGTTTTTAAAGGTTTTTTAGTTTTTCCGACGTTTTGGCACCTTTTCGGCGTGACCACGGCACGCGCAAAGTAGCCAGTCACTCGTCTTATCTACATATGGGCCCTTAATACATAAAAATAAAACTATCTTAAAATATATTTCATGTAGGTTCAGATTCGGTTTAAATTTTTAATAAACAACTAAAAGAAATTGAATTCAACTTTTAAAGGCAACTTTTTTTTTTAAATTCATATTTTTTCTGTCTTGGAATTATTTCTAATATGTTGCTGCTACATAGGTATTTTTCTATCTTTTCGGATCCATATGTATGAGGTAGAAAATTATCGAAACTAAACAAAATGTCTACCAATATTCAATCGTACTGCAAACAAAAACTTAAAATCTCTTACAGAAAACTTTTTACCGATTTAACACACTGAAGACTTATTTTCTAGCAAAGCAAAAAATATGAAAGCTTTATACTGTTGACTCATGATTGATCAATAATATCAACTTTATAAAAAGCTTAGTGTGCTATTTCATATTAAAACTTGTGTCTATTATATCGTCATTATCGATGCGAAATTACTAAGAGAAATGTCTAAAATCTAATTCGCTTTTTTTCCTTCCTTATTATTTATCGGTGGAAAGATTTGCGGTGCAACATTTCGTGGTAAAGTAGAAATTATCATCAATTATCATCATAATAAACAACAGGGGTTCAATTCTGGTAATGCTGAGTCACAATCGTATTCCAATGGTGTTTCAATGGCAGTCCTGTTTTACACAGTTCTTGTTACAACAGTGTAAATAAACACTACCATTGAAACACATTGAGAGACGATTTTGACAAAAAACTTGCAGAATTGACCCCCAGAGCCCTTATTAAGACTAACATTCACTGTCAACGTTTTCGATAACTATCGGATGCTCTAAAATGTCGGTAAAACATTCTATGAATATGAAAGGGACAAAGCGATAGTTTTCGAAAACTATTATAGTCTGCTAAACTCTTAATCAGTGGGTCTACCATGAGTTTTTCTTTCCGTTTACTGTACAGTAAACGGGAGACATTTCGTATGCGAATCTGTACAGCGCCTCTAGTGGGCTACTGCCCAGTATACCTGTATATATGTATATATATATGTAGTTCTGCTACTGCAGAACTACAGATTCTCATACAAAATGTCTCCCGTTTACTGTCGTATGCGAATCTGTACAGTGCCTCTAGTGAGCAGTAGCAGAACTACAGATTCTCATACAAAATGTCTCCCGTTTACTGTCGTATGCGAATCTGTACAGTGCCTCTAGTGGGCAGTAGCAGAACTACAGTTTCTCATATAAAATGTCTCCCGTTTACTGTCGTATGCGAATCTGTACAGTGCCTCTAGTGGGCAGTAGCAGAACTACAGATTCTCATACAAAATGTCTCCCGTTTACTGTCGTATGCAAATCTGTACAGTGTCTCTAGTGGGCAGTAGCAGAACTACAGATTCTCATACAAAATGTCTCCCGTTTACTGTCGTATGCGAATCTGTACAGTGCCTCTAGTGGGCAGTAGCAGAACTACAGATTCTCATATAAAATGTCTCCCGTTTACTGTACAGTTATCGGAAAGAAAAATCATGGTAGGCCCACTAGGCTCAGAATACTAGTCTACAAACCACTAGAACATTTTCTGTCATGCATCGCTATTGTTTAGCGCGAAATACTGAAGCAGATTCACGTTGTCAATGCAACCTGCCTGTTTTCGAGGCGACACTTCTTAACTAATATTATAAATGTTAAAGTGTGTTTGTTTGTCCTTCCTTCACGGCCTTACTAAGCAACTAATCGTCTTGATTTTTGTAAGGACGGAGAGAAACATAGGCTACTTTTTATCCTGACATTCCCACGGGAACGGGGACCACGCGGGTGAAATTACTTTATTAATACTATTAACGCTATCTATTTTGTGGTCGGCGTATTTCCAAAATTATGTGGTGTTTCTGATATAATTTAAGTCCGCGTGATAAACTAATTCCATGTGAACGAAGTCGCGGGCGGAAGGCTATTCAGTAATAAGTGCGTAACTGCTTTTTTAACCCTTCTTGTCCAGGGGCCCAATTCTACTAATGCTTAGTCTCAGTCGTATTCCAATGGTGTTTCAGTGGTAGTCCTGTTTTACACAGTTCTTGTTACAACAGTGTAAATAAACACTACTATTAAAACACCACTGAGAGACGATTTTGACAAAAAATTTGCAGAATTGACCACCTGTAAAGAGTTGATGAGATGTTCTGTAAAGAGATTAGCGATCTTTGTCTACTTGGTCTTTGCTACAGGATATTGAATGTAAATCTAATAAGTAAGAACTTTTATTTTAACCTATTCAAGATTTTACAACAAAAAGAAGCCTATATCCTTATCGAACCCAAGTCCCCTGCCATCATCTATTAGAAACCATCATGTCATAAGAACGTTCTATTAACGTTTTGTTAATAGTTGTCACATTTTGACACACTTCACACTTTGGAGGCGATGATTGAGCAAAGACGTCACAAAACTTAAGTCAATAAACAAGCTTACTTTAAAAGATGCGTAATACGAAATACTCGTAGCATGGTGTAGTGTTTGTATCTATGGAAAAGGGTACAATCAACCCTGTCTCACACACACAGGAGGGCAACACTAGTAGCTGTCATTGTCAACGATAGATTGACAGATGACATATAGATAGGCGGGAGTTCTGGTGGAGGTGGATAGGATTTCGGCTCCAGGATCCCTGGTGTGGTGATACGTGTACCTGTCTTGGTGTGACGGTGAGCCAGTGGAAACTTCTGTAGGATTGCAAATCCTACACATGGTATAATTGAAACAATACTGCGCTGAGAGTTGGCGGTAGGCCCCCAGAGTTCAGTTGGCATTATCAGTAACACTGCTTTATCTCAAAACTGTGCCGTCAAAATTGTCCAGAGATAACACTAAAAAAAGTTTTTTCTCAAACATGCTTCAAAATATGAGCATTATTTTGACAACCTTCGAGATAAATCGATATTGCTGTACTGGCCACATACATCCGAGCAGCGGCCTTTAAAGTTGTATGAAAATCCATATCTGTCGTGTTTAGCGGCCAAAGAAATTACATAGTAAACTCATATCTATCGTGTAATTTAAAAATGGAACTGGCAAATAGAAAGCTGTTTAAAAAAAAAAACAACCAATGAACACTTTACGCGGGAAAAATATTGTTGTTCGTTGTTTATCTGATTTCAAAAAGTAGTTTTAATTTCCGCCCATTATTTGAGAAAAGTACTATACAAGCCTTGGCCACAACTAGGCATTGATGGACTTACGTATATGTTACACGTTCGTCCATCAATGCCTCTTTTGCTGGCCGCTGCAGTAATGTACTATTAGTGTTATCTCATAATCTTAATTTTCAAACAAAAAACAAACATGCTTTGGTTATCCTTAACACAATCAAAAAATCACATCATACTTCATCATGACACATATTATTATTAGCAATGATAAAACAGGATGTGACTTGAAATATCGAATAAAATGAAGTTATCCTAAAGTTAATCATAAATAATAATCGTTCTCTAAATTTATTTGACAAGAGTTATCCATACTAATATGATAAAGAGGAAAGATTTGATTGTTTGTTTGCATTGAATAGGCTCCGAAACTACTGAACGGATTTGGTTGAAATTTGGTACACAGATAGTAGATAGCCTGGTTATGAACATAGGATACTTTTAACCCCGATATTCCCACGGGAACGGGAACTACGCTGCGAGCGACCGCTGGTTTTTAACATTTTTATTCAGTGGAAGAATCATTAATTTATACTATAGTCATAATCCCGCCCACGTGATCGTTGCTAATAGTTATTTTACCTAAAATCTTTGAGGAATCATGCCATAAACTAGTGTTTAGTGATTTTCTCAAGTTGGCGACCTGTTTGGTGCAGGGGTACTAAACCCGCCTTCTGCGCCAGAGGTCCCAAGTTCGATCCCCGGACAAGACAAATATTTGTGTAAACATGTCTATTTGTCTTGGGCTGTCTGTTTAATATGTATATTATGTATGTATTTACAAAAAAAAGTATATAAGTATGTTTATCGGTTATTTAGTATCCATAAACCCAAGTTCTTATGAAACTTACCTTGGGGGTAGATAATTGGTGTGATGGTATGAAAATATTTATATCATATTTAAATGTAGAAAGGGACATAAAATATTTAAGTTTTAACAGAATACATACTTACTAGAAAATATCGACTCGGCTCCGTCGTCTGTCGTCCCGCTTGAGAATGACGAACGTGTGTATAACTTATTCTATTTTACCATATATGTACTCGTAAGATAGCATTGAAAATGAAAACTTTTAATCGCCTCTGTGGCTTAGTGGTACAACCACCGATATCAGACACAAGGGTCCCGGGTTCGATTCCCAGCGGGGGTTCCTTTACTTAGTGTACCGCCTGTTGTACGCCATAACAACAATGTTGTATTCCGGCAGTTCGAGATAAGATAGCCAATTCCTCTGAGGATTCCGAGAGAGACTCGCTTCCATCTTCAGCCTTAACATCAATACTTAACATCAGGTATGATGAAGGCTAAAAGTCTCCCCGTCGTTCATATAAAAAAAAAACTTTATAATTATTACCCAACTTCGTTTAATAATCATGCCAAAAACTAGTGTTTAAAGGACGAAGTTTTTTGTCCTTGTGCGCCGATAGGTCACCCTCCAAAACTAGTATGCACCGGATTGATGATGCATTTATTTATAATGCACTTGTTTATATTATTATGCATTCGTAAATATTCACGATACGTTTATGAATAACTTTTTCGGCGTTACTGTGTAACAGTGTGTATTTTTGGCGACTTTTAAAGCCTGTTTTTACTGTACAATTTATTTAGTCAATTTAATAGGAACAAACAATATGAATTGTCCATCAGATTACGAATGAAGCAACTTAGTTACGTATACCAGAGGGTCAAAAAGGGTCTAAAAAGGTCTGAATTCGCTAACAAAACATTTAATTGTATATTTTCTATGGAATTAAGAAGAATCAGTGTCAATGTAGCAGATTTTCTTTAAATTTTTGAAGGAAAGAAAACTTACTAAAAGCAAACTCTATAAGAAATATATGTCGCAGGATAATTAGATAATTAGATATCGTTTTTTTTTGCGAAAATCCTAGGGATATTGCGAAAACACGGAAAATTAGACAATGGTGTTGTCATTTCTCAATCCTACTGAAAAAAAAACTGATTGCCTTAGTAAGATTACGAAAAGAATCGCTGGCTATTATGGAATAGGAACACTGATTGGCTGGTCGGACCGTCCAAAACAACATATTCTCTGATTGGTTGACGACTTGACGTTTCAAATGTCAATCCATTCTCTCTCGTGTAGTAAACTTTTTGTGAACCAATCAGAATAAGAGTTAGCAAACAAGCAAAAATTAAGCCAATCAGAGTAAAGAATATCCGATGTTACAAAAGCAACCCGTATTTTTGCAAAAACCCTATATTTTTTCAGTAAGATTGAGAAATGTCAACACCATTGTCTAATTATCCGTGTTTTTGCAATAACTCTAGGATTTCTGCGAAAATTCTAATTATCAAATCCTCCTACGACATATACAAATAAATGAATTGTTAGGGAATTCACTTATTGCTCAAGCTATTTCTTTATACCGTCAGAACCAAATTCTAGCAAGCTAGTAGCTCATCAATGTATTTTTTATTTTTTTTATGAAAGACGGGGAGACTTTTAGTCTTTATCATACATGACGTTAAGTATTATTTATTTGTAAAAGAAAGCAAGTAGTCTAGTTTGGAAGGATAGTGGCGCGTGATCTCATTAGCACATCATTTGAGCCGGAAGGGCGGTCGGGGTAGTTTGACGGTTGTGGTCAAGCCAACCGGCTAACGGCCACGGGAAAATTTTGCTGATGACTGCGCATTATCAGAACTAATGGTTGGGACATGATCATGGTCAAACCAACGGCCTCTGAAAAGGTGTCGAAACGTCGGGAAATAATAATAAAAAAGTAACGAAACGTCGGGAAATAAAGAAATACAAAAAAACGTGCAATTAAAAACTAAATGTTTAAGAATAAGTCGAAATGTCGGAAAATAATAAAAAAATATAACGAAACGTGTATAAAGAAATACAAAAAAACCTGCAATTAAAAACTAAATGTTTAAAAAATGTCGAAACGTCGGGACATAATAAAAAAAAACATAACGAAACGTCGGTAAATAAAGAAATACCAAAATAAACGTGCAATCAAAAATTAAACGTTTTAAGAGAAAGCTTTAATCAATGAAAAGTGTTGCAATAAAATTCACAAAAATTTCATTTTATTGGATAGACATACAATACAAAGTTTTGAGCTAACTAGATCGTTGTTGTGATAGCAATTATTTATTTTAAAAAAGTAATTGAGCAATTCTTAATTTCGGTTGGTGTAAGGACTTGTTGTGAGTCCGTCTCTGGCTAACTACCACCATCTTATCTAAGCCTGACGCCATAACAACAATGTTTTCAGTTAGAGATAAGATCCAGCCAGTTCCTCAGTGATAGAGATTCCGGGAGAGGTTCGCTTCCATCTTCGGCCTTATCAATACTTAACATCAGGTATGATGAAGGCTAAAAATCTCGCCATTGTTCATAAAAAAAAGAAGTTCTAGTGTTCGAAGGACAGTGGCGCGTGATCGCATTATCACCTCATTTGGAAGGGCGGCTTGCTTGCGACATGCTTAGATGCATAGCGGGGAAAATTTGCTGATGACTGCGGTATATTTTATATTTGTGTTACAAGTCTGAATAAAACCACTTCTCCGAATTTTGACGAGTAATTGATTTAAAATTTTTAGTATTTTAGGTTTTTTTTAGTTACCCGACGTTTCTTTGAAGAGTTAATTATAAGATTTGTTCTTATTGCAAAACACTACAAGATTCTCGCTGTTATAACCTGCATTCCAAATACAATTCAATGAAAATGTATGAAGTCTTGGATTGACACTGGAGTAAATATAATTTATGCACCTTTGAGGAACCAATAGCCATAGAGCTACGTTGCTCTATGGTAATAGCCATTAAATAAATTACGTAAAAATTAATAAAAGTGAAAAATAATCCTTTTGGAGTGGGTGCTAGCCAAGGTAAAAAATATAAAAGTAATAGAAGTGCAATGTATAATTCCTTGGCTGGTACCGCCTCCAAAAGGCTTAGTGTTTACTTTTAAGTTTTGAAGTCGGTTTTTTTTTAATATAAAGTTCTTTTTTAATTTCACAATTTTTAAAGTTAGAATAGAATAGTGTAGGCAACCGCCAGACTGAAAAAACTACAGTTTTTTAACGATTTCCTGAAAACTACCGAACCGATTTCAAAATTTTAAAAAAATTGAACCAATGTGGGTTCAATCCCGATGTAATAACGTTTGAATCATTTCAATCAGGTCAAGCGTTCTCGAGAACATATATAAAAAAAAAATACGCGACGACTTGATAACCTCCTTTTTTTTAAGTCGGTTAAGAATTAGAAACGAACCCTAAAGCACGTCTCAAACTATTAAACTCAGTGAAAGCCGTCGACAGTCATCTAATTTTCCCTAATAAAGTGTACGGCCGTCCCACCGTGACGACCAGCGATCGCCGGTCCCTAATTGGTCGATTTTTTGCGCTAATCGACGCATTTCTGATTCGACGCGAACGTTTTGGATGATCGCTAACACTTTTTAAGCGATTCTACCGTTTGATTGTGGTTCTTTTCGATTGAAAAAATAACTGTACGGTATCCTTCGCTATAAATAATAAAAATAAATATATCTTACACTCACACCAACTAACCTAGCCCCAAAGTAAGCACTGTAATGCTTGTGTTATGGGATACTATAACGAGTATATTATTATATACATATAACATATCTATCATCAGCCTGTGGACGTCCACTACTGGACAAAAGCCTCTCCTAGCTCACGACTATTGCGGCGTTCAAAGGAGGTTATTAGCCTAGTGCTATCACGTTGGCCAGACGGGTTGGTAGAGGGTTTGTTTCAAGTTTTCCTTCTCTCGCACAGGTTTTAATGCGCCGAGCCTCTTAGTCAACTCTTACGATATCCCAGGCATGTAAGGGAGTGGTGACACTTGTATTCTTAGGCCGTCACCACACGGCACATATACATACCGAAGCCATAATATATGCGTTCTGTTCATCAAATTTAATAAGAGTCCATCATCAGCCTGTGGAAGTCCTCTGCTGGACATAAGCCTCTCCTAGCTCACGCCTATTGTGGCGTTCATAGGAGGCTATTAGCCTACTGCTACCACGCTGGCCAGACGGGTTGGTTGAGGGTTTGTTTCAAGTTTTCCTTCTCTCGCACAGGTTTGCAATGCGCGCCTCTTAGTCGACTCTTACGACATCCCAGGCATGTAAGGGAGTGGTGACACGTGTATTCTTAGGCCGTCACCACACGGCACGTTCATCAAATTTAATAAGAGTATGAGAAAATAATTGGTGGGAAACGACTTTTATTTTTCGTTTTCAAAAAAATTATGTTATTTTAAAGCGCGATGTTTAAAACGCGTGCCAAACGTGTGCGGGTGTCTAGAGGGTACGAATAGGCGGCCGGGATCCAGTTTCTGTGATTGGTTTTGATATTCATTGCGGTTTTGTAACTTTAAACGATAATCTTTAAAAAATAATATTGACTTTGATCCTCAATAACTCCTTAACTATCTGGTTCCCAGGTTTGGCCCCATACAATATAATGTAGTAACGATGCGGAGAATAAATGTGTAGAAATATATCTAAACGTCCATGACTCAGGTACAAAATGTATGAGCATTCATCATACAAACATTTGCACCTACCGGGATTCGAACCCAGGACCTCAGAACGACACCTTGCAACCGGTGTACGTACCACAGTACCACGGAGGTCGACAATTTATAAGTTATTTAGTTATTATTACTTTAAGTTTAAATATCTATACCTACCAGTTATAGCTATCAAACTAGAGGCTCGTTTTTTAAGAAAAGGTTAGTTTTTTTAATACGAGTAAATTACTTTGCATGTTTCTTGTGCTCCTTCCTCTTGTCGATAAAAAAATTAACTAAAGTGGTTAAAAGAAAATGCCGACGTTTCAAAAGTGCTTAAATATTCCATTATATTAGAAAAAAGTTATAAAAACGATATTTTTTAATATACTTCTTCTTAACGTATGAGGATTAGTGGCCACCTCTAGTGTCAGAGTTTATCAGGCCGCCTTTAAGGACTTGACTTAACTACTGACAACAGCCGCGACCAACGGTTTAACGTGCCATTTTACGGTCACCCATCCGACACCTGACAGAGCCGAACGTTGCTTAACGAACGTGATCGAATACGATCATTAACTACGTTGAATATACTGAAGGCAGGCGCAGCGGGTTAAGCCAATGGTAAAACATCCAATCCACGCTGGGCGTGCTTGGTGGGTTACTCATGGATCAATCTCCTTATCCATCCTTAACCCGGCGTGAGTGAGGTCGGGTATGTTATACCCGAGAAGTTTTTAAACGCAGATTATTTAATTTTACTGTTGCCTTGCGAGTCTCGTCTTTTCAGTAGCTGGAGGGAAGGGTATGAGGGATGAAAAAAACAAAAAACTGCTGTTCAAAATGTGTTCAATTTTTTTTTGATAAATTTTTGGTCTAATTTTTTGGAGTAATTGTAGTGCTATTTTACCTGATATTTTAAGACTGTTCAGTTTTTTTTATGTTAAAGTGGTTAGATACTATTTTTATGTTGATTTACCCAAGAAGATGTAAATTTTGATACATTTTTATGCGAAAAGAAGCTAAACTGCTTAAACATTAATTTTTTAAGAATTTTTGAGACTTTGTTATTTCAAAGAAAGTTACGCTTTTTCTACATAATTATGGTTTTTTATTTGCTGATCCTGTTGAATAGACACTATTATATTAATATATCTCAAGTAAATACGCGAATTACACAGTCATAGTTAATAAAAAAATAAGCTTGAAGTTTCGGGTATCTCCTACCCACCTCATAGCTAGTGTAACAATTTCTTACCTCATTTATGCCGGGTTAAGGAAGGCCCGTGTCCCAGCAGAGAATGTCCCAAATGGCTTTTAACGATGACGAAGTCGCAGGCGAAAGCTAGTTCCTATCCTAAGTCACGTGTCACATCACGCTTATGCAGTTTACAGGCCGACCGATTACCACGTCCGGTCTACACGGCGCGTTTTGGTCTTTTTGCGCGAGAATTACAAAAGCTGTTTTGTGTATTACAAGCAATGAGAAGTTTGATGTTAATGATGACAATATTGATTTTATTACTTTGCATTCATAAAATAAGTAGTAAGTAGTAATTCTAAGCTTTTATAATTTTAGCAGTATTATTTTTGTGCTTTTTATGTGCATGACGTGACGGTACGTTATCAGAAAGAAATAACCCAACTTTCCCATTTTTCCCAAATTTCTTTTTCTCATTAATATATTTATATAATAATTATTATTATTTCTCATAATTTCTCAAAATTATTTATAATAGAAAATGTTTTTTTTATGATTTTGTTATTTTTGCATTTTTCAACGCTATTTTTATACTTATGATAAATTTTCAATAGCTCAGTGGTTAGAGCATTGGACCGGATTTACAAAGGTCGTGGGTTCGAGTCTCATCTGAGAATTAATTGTAGTCGAGTTGATTTAGTTTCCAGTATTTTTCTATTTAAAATTATCATAAATAGAAAAGTACCTGAAAATAATCGAATCGTCTCACTAGTTCCCGAGATCCCGTCCCGTCTGGACAAAAAAAAATCAAAAAACTTTCATTCACCTATTAAAATCTTAAATTATTACCTAGAAAAAAAAACCATTTTTGCTCAAGGACTAGTACTTAATTCACGTGATAAAACACGCTTTGTTTCATTTCAAGTCAAAAACCTCTTATCGCATAAAGGCGCGGTCACGCAGCGTCGCACGCTCACCTGTTTGTAAACAAGTGTGAACGCGCCGTTATATTGCGCCCATTCAAATGTACTCGTGTCCGATTAGAAACTACTACATATTTAATGGGTCTATTGTTACGATAGTTAATTTGGACTGTTTACGAACTAAGTTAAATCGGTTTAAGTTTTGCATATACTTTTTTAACTACCCACGGTTGTTAGTACGGTAACTTACACATTTATAACTTTTAGAATAAATTTTTCTACTACATTTAATTTTACTTAGCAATAGACAATACACATAGTTTTGACACTGGTCTTTCAATTATATTATCATTACATTTTAGGCTAACTACATGCGTTATGTGATAAATATTTAACAAGAAAATATACTAGAAAAAGGCAACTAGTCTCATGTTGCCCTGACGGGATTCGAACCCGCATCCTTGGGAGTCCGGCCCAATGCACTAACCAATTATGCTACAGAGACCTATGAGGACACGTCGAATTTTTCTAGTATATTCACCGTCCTACGGTGTTGGCCACCGTCACTTCATCAATGAGAGAAATATCCTCGCATTCGAAAGAAACATCTTTACAGATGTTTGACTATCGATTAAGATGAAACAGCCATCTAATTATAACTTTTTAATTTTGCATTTTACAATGCTATTTTTATGTGATAAATATTTAACAAGAAAATATACTAGAAAAAAGCAACTAGTCTCATGTCGCCCTGACGGGATTCAAACCTGCATCCTTGGGAGTCCGGCCCAATGCACTAACCAATTATGCTACAAAGACCTATGAGGACACGTCGAATTTTTGCATACATGCGTTATTTTGTCCAATCTCGTATGCTTATTGGTAATGACACCATACAGCCACCTCGCGAGGAAGGTTATTATCTAGCACCACATCGCCTACGTTTGGTTCAGGCGTCTGATAACTCCACATGTACCTGTGCAAGAACTGAGTGAGATATTCTTGTGACCACTTCTTCCAGAAGTCCTGCACCATACGTTGAGTAAGTTGCCATCTTCGTAATGAGCTTATATTGGATGCTAGGTAAGTTACATCTGGTATTAATATAAGTAATGGTTTCACCAACCAAAACTTAGTTAAAAACTAGTCGAATTGAAAAAGAGATGGATTTAACAAATGATTAATTTTAATATGAACTGATTGTAATATAACTACAAACTGACTTAAAAAATAAGTCTAGTCTAATTATATCCATATTTTGTTGCTAAGAAAGTTCAAGAGCCCTTGTTGACGCGAAGTTTCAAACTTTCGTGCCTTGACTTGCGTGAGGCAACCTTGACCCGTGCGACCTTGACGCGCGTGACCTTGGCCGTGACGTGACCTTGGCTCGCAGGTCAATACGCAGCGTGATGGGGTGTGCAACCCTTGTAGGTTTATGCACCCCTGCAGTTCATTAAAATTGTGAACCATTATTTACGGCGATGTTGTAGGTTATTGCAATTATAGAGTTTAGAATTAATTGACGTATTTTCAGCTTGAAAAAAAAACAGAAATGATGTATTTTTTTCGTTCTTATTGGATGGGAGCACTACGATAAAACTCTAGAGCTCTGGAGGTCTAACATCATATTTTATTACGAACGTTTGTTTTAAGACTGTTCAAATTCGTACCATGACATGACCTTCACAATGTGACAACACAATAAAAAAAGTGTTGAGATAAGTGCTGAAACAACTACCTATCGCTTCGAGAACAAACGTTTCATGACAACGTAAAGAAATATAAAATCTTACAAACTAAAAGGTATGGACTGCCTGTGTGTTTAGGCGACGCATGCCAACCAAATTACTCTGTGCACTTTAAAACTTTTTTTTTTAACAACGGGGATAATCTTAGCCTTCATCATACCTGATGTTAAGTATTGATAAGGCTGAAGATGGAAGCGAGTCTCTCCCGGAAATCCTCAATCACTGAGGAAATGGCTACCTTATCTCTAACTACCGGAACACATCAATGCTGAAAACATTGTTGTTATGGCGTCAGACTTAGATAAGATGGTGGTAGCTAGCCAGGCGGGCTTACGACAAGTCCTACCACCAACCAAACCGAATACAATATGTACCATCGCTGGGAATCGAACCCGGGACCCCTGGGTCTCATATCGGTGATTGTTACCACTTGACCACAGATGCGGTTGACTTTCGCGTTGCATTTTAAATATTCAAAATTGACTATCACGATCTACGCGCCTAATACCCGTTTCAGTTTTCAAATTACTCTTACTTGTTTCTTGAGTTCTGTGTTACAGATGCCAAATTATTCTGTCGTAATAATATGTCCAAACTGAAGGGCGTGTTTACAAGCCAGTGAACTGTTAATCCTAGCAAATCGCCCCTATCCTAGATAAAAGGTTATTCGGGTGATCACCCCGCAACACACAACATATGTTCGACATAAACAAATAGACCACCCCTAGATCTAGCCCCTAATTTTTAGTTACGTCACAATTAACATACTGAATTTGCTGACCGTACGAATTAGGATAAAGATTGAAGGGTCAATAATGGTCGTAGAAAGGTAGGATAAACTAGTTTCATTACAAAATTTTTCTCTGCGAAGAGCGAAGGTGTTTCTACCGCTAACGTAAAAAACACTCAGACCAAGACAAATAGACATGTATGAATATGAATAACATACACGACACAAATACATAAAATATACATTTAATTTAATATTCACAAAATTAATTGATTTTTAAACCAATTTTACCAACTGTCGAATTGATAATATTGATTGAAAACATCATACTGTCCCTTACAACTTTAAAAAAAATGCTGAAATGCAATAGCATTTAAATGTCGGTTAATTAAGCTGTGTAGTGTCGGCTTAGATTAGCACTACCCCCTGTCATCCCGTGGGTGTCGTAAAAGGCGACTAAGAGACTCAGCCTTCAGGAGTTGGGCAGCAGCGTCTCCTACAAACTTGGCCATACTGCGATCGCCAACCCGCCTGCCATGCGTGGCGATTATGGCAAACCCCCCCTTTTGGGGGAGGCCTATACCCAGCAGTGGGTGTTATATGGCTGAGACGACGACGATGACGATAATCAGTTAAAAGTCTCCTTTTCTCTTGCGTAGTAAAGGCATCAAAATTTCAAAGCTTTTGCTAACCACCATCATTGTATTCACATAACAAATGGTTTGATATCATGCGCCACCGATGAAGCCATAACTAGCAGGTATGAATAGCAATGAACTAGCGCTCCACCCTGCTCTGTATGCAATTATGGAAGCACGTAATGTCGCGTGAACAGCGGCGGCCGCGGAACACGCTTGTCTAGGAAAGGTGCGGTGCCACTGATAGCGGGGTAAAAATAATAGAATTACTTTTGAAGTAATTTTAAAGTTAATTGGCTGAAATTAACTAACAGACAGTACCTAGAACTAATTCCTGAATTTTTTATTCATAAAACCCGAACCGGATACCGGTGTTCAGAGAACAATGGAATATCTATTGTGTCTTATAATCCGGAGCCTGATAAGTTAAACACCATTTATTTTAGATTAATTTGATATTGAAAAAACCATGACTATCAAATGTTATAACAATCAGTTTTTGTTACAATGTTAGTTTACACTTCTGTAGAGTGTAAATAAAATCATGACTAAGAGAACTAAGAGATTGGCATTTGTTAATTAATTTAATAGCTGTTATAATATTGTTAATTCGTTATACATTCAGTACAAACTATAGAAAACTTGTAAACTTGTTATTCCAAACAAAAAAAAACAATCACGAATCAACAAAACCCGACCAAGTCTTTACATCACCCGCTACCACTGAAGCTCTACACCCGCCCAAAACCGTATAGACCTAACTCAACCAGTTAAAACTTCAGCATTGGCATCAACGGGCGGCGGGCACTGAATAATAACAGCTCATGTTATTTATTAAACAATACAAAACTTCTTGCTATTTCAAACAAAAATATTCCCAATTGCGAACAAAAAAACTTAACAAGCTGTGTAGTGTAGGCTTAGAATAGCACTGCCCCCTCTCATCCCGTAGGTGTCGTAAAAGGCGACTGAGGGAATCAGCCTTCAGGAAACGGGCAGCAGCGTCTCCTACAAACTTAGCCACACTGCGATCGCCAACCCGCCTGCCAAGCGTGGCGAATATGGCAAACCCTCCCTTTGGGGGAGACCTATACCCATCAGTCATCATCAGTGGGTGTTATGTGGCTGATACGACGACGAGGACGACGAAACTTAACAAAACCATAACAAGATTCCGCTCCGTCCATGCCATCACACCACCCGCTAGCACTGAAGCTCCACACCCGCCCAAAACCGTATAGACCTAACGCAGCCAGTTGAAACTTCAGCTATTTGATATCGGCGGTTTTATTGCAGGTTCGAGTCTAGTTTATTGCATGTCTAGTTTTAAGGGCCGCTAACACGGGCGGGCACTGAAAAATAACATGACATGCGAATGTATGTTTGATTGCGAATAAAGTTTTTGAACGTCTACTTTTGTTTTGGTTAAAGAAACTGTTTGGATGAATAAACTGTGATTTTTTATCGTTTATCTGCCTCGTGCTACCTCACCTTAAAATATTGGTAGATTTCAATTGATGTTGGTAATCTATTAACATCAGTTCTTTGGTGTACTAATATTACTGAAACCTCGAGTTTGTTTAACTAGGTATTTGTTTAATCGCGCTATAATATAGTATACTAACCCAAAGAGAAATTCTGGACTACGGAGAAGGACAACCATCGATTGTCGTGAATATACATACATTTTTTTTTTAAGCAACGGGGAGTCTCTCAGCCTTCATCATACCTGATGGAAGATGGAAGCGAGCCTCTCCCGTAATCCTCAATCACTGAGGAACTGGCTATCTTATTTTTAACTGCCGAAACACAAAAATGCTGAAAACATTGTTGTTATGGCGTCAGACTTAGATGAGATGGTGGTAGCTAGCCAACTTACAACAAGTCCTACCACCAACCAAACCGTATACAATATGTACCCCCGCTGGGAATCGAAACTGGGTCTGATACCGGTGATTGTACCACTAGACCACAGAGGCGATTAAGCGTTATTAAAAGGAAGGAACTTTTTCGAGTATTTAAAAAGGAATTTAATCATATCAGTTTATTTACTACCTAAAAAAATTATTGCAATTACCACAGTTTTTTGTCAATCACGAATAATAGTAGATACTCATATAATAATGACAACCAAAAATTTTCTTACATCTACCTAAATCAAAATTATATTATCTAACCATAGACCGAGAAGGCCTTTCTTTCAATAAGAAAAGGATTTGTAAATTGTATCAAAGCCAGACATTAAAGGGAGTGTCTCAGTTACGAAGACACATTAACGAACTCTTGTTTCCCGTCTGTGCGAACTGCGAATTGATGTCAAGTAGCAATTGGTTGCATAAGCGGTCAATGTCGGTGCATTCGCCTTGCACTGGTGCATCGTCTGACTCTGAACTTGCGCGCAAGGCGAGCTTTATATGATGGGTTGGTCAAACGGTCAGTGAACCTGGGTATCGAAAGTTTAAATCCTAAAAAGGGTTTGGGAACCGATGGCGTAGCTTCTTTGACGTTCATAAGTGCTTGTTACAGCCTAGACTGAATAAGTGATATTGTTTTTTTTTTATTTTTTTTATTTAAAACACTTATACTTTCAGACATTTCTTGACCCTGTATAGGTGAGGAAACATCGGGAAAAAAACAGAATTAAAATCCTGAAACAATCAAAAGCACTTCTACTTTCAGGTATTTCTTGATTATGCACAGGTAGAAAGATTGGGAAAACAGAAAACTACCAAAAAACAAAACTCGAAAACCAAAATAATGCGTGATAATGATTAAATAATGTTCTTATAGTGACAGTAGACGTTTCAATTATAAAAAAATCTATAAAGATCTGCCGTGTGGTGACGGCCTAAGAATACAAGTGTCACCACTCCCTTATATGCCTGGGATATCGTAAGAGTCGACTAAGAGGCTCGACGCATTGAACACCTGTGCGAGAGAAGGAAAACTTGAAACATACTCTCTACCAACCCGTCTGGCAGCAGTAGGATAATAGCCTCCTATGAACGCCACAATAGGCGTGAGCTAGGAGAGGCTTATGTCCAGCAGTGGACGTCCACATGCTGATGATGGATGGATGGTATAAAGATCTCGTCAAAGCCCAAATAGCTATAATTGATCGAAGTATTCCATCTAACAGAAGTGCTTAGGCTTATCATCTTGGAATTGAGTACAAACATTGAGTTTGTATTTGTAATGTGATCTAATATTTACTATTTTATTAGCTTCCGCCCGCGGTTTCACCTGCGTGGTTCCAGTTCTCGTTGAAATATCGGGAAAAAAAAAAAAAAAAAAAAATAATAATTGCATACAAACACACCAATTATCTAGCCCACGTTAAGTTTCATGAAGAACTTGTATTATGGATACTAGATAACGGATAAACATATTTATATACTTTTTTTTTGTAAATACATACATAATATACATATTAAACACCCAGACCAAGACAAATAGACATGTTCGTGCACACAAATATTTGTCTTGTCCGGGGATCGAACCCGGGACCACTGGCGCAGAAGGCGGGTTTAGCACCCCTGCGCCAAACAGGTCGTCAAAAAGTACTTAGCCTATGTTACTCTCCATATTTTCAATTGACTCTATGCCAAAAATCAAGTCGATTGGTCGCTTAGTTAGGAAAGGAAGAAGGTGGAAGGACAAACAAACACACATACGCATTAAAATAGGGATTTCTAAAAGGTTTTTGACTGCAGTTTATATTGAAATTTTGTTAGCAAAATTAGGCCGAACCTATTGACTAATAATTAATTCTACAGTCAGCATAAAAAAGGCTTTATCTACAGCCTGAAGCTCAGCCTGAAAACGACATCGCTGGAGTAGAGAAAAAATTAAACTAATCTAATTATTTGTTTCTCGGAAAAGCCTTTGAGATGGTAAGCTCTTTGCAATTTTTTTTATCAATTGTTTTAACAAATTTCGGTGTTTCAGTCGTTTCGTCGAATCGAGCAAAGAAATGACCCAAGTTTCGGGATAGAGTTTTATTACAATTTGTTTCGATTGTAAACTAAACGCGAGCAAAATTTTGTATAGAAAATCCACTTTGATCACATCATCTTTTTTAAGTTGATTTCGTTATATTTTTTCATATAAATACCAATAAAATCATAGCATTTTACATGCTTTTAATCATTTACTAGACAGACTAGTTATATATTTTTTTGTTTATAGCATTGTTTAGGTATTGCTTTTGTTGTGATTTTGGTATTTGTTCTGGATCTAAATTGTTTCATAATTTAACAATAATATATATTGTTAAATTATGAAACAATTTAGATCCAGATACAATAATACAATAATATATATTGTTAAATTATGAAACAATTTAGATCCAGAACAAATACCAAAATCACAACATAAGCAATACCTAAACAATGCTATAAACAAAAAAATATACTAGTCTGTCTAGTACGATTCGTCATCAGCCATTTTTAATGTCCCCACTGCTGGGGCACTGGCCTTCCTTATGGATGTATAAGGAGAACGGGCCAAGACCCACCACGCGGGCCCAATGCAGATTGGTGGGTTTTAATGACTGCTAATGCAGCCGGAACCAACGGCTAAACGTGCCTTCTGAAGCACGTAAATTTTTGGTCACCCATCCCGTGACCGACCATTTCGAAAGTTGCTTAACCGCAACAATCGCAGGCCGAGCGCGCGAACCACTGCGCCACGGGCTCGCAGGCGGATTATCTAACGAAAACTCGGCTTAGTTTAATTTTCCTCGCTCTTGTGGCTGTCGTACAGTATGAACACACGCGATTATAACTTATTAATTTTATAATGCTATTTTTATGTGATAAATATTAAACAAGAAAGTATACTAGAAAAAAGCAACTTGTCTCATTGTGACAGTAATGACTGCCACTAGAGCAACGAAACTGAAACTGAACCTAATTTTCGTTAGATAACCACAGACCCATATCGAGATAGACGGTAAAGGTGTTGACATCTTGCGTGTCAAAAGTTTGATCCAAGGTTTTCCGACCTAATTTAGTCCGTTTGAGACCATTGCCATGAAAACACGCGTCACTCAGAAACCACAGATCATATGTAGCAGGTCAGAAACGAAATGGTGCAGTGCTTTCTTGTAAGAGCTCGTCAATAACGTTAACACATCACTAAATCTCGCTCGTGACGTCATCGTAGGTGCGAAAAATTTGACACGCTAGGTTCTCATACAATTTGAAGCGCTCTTTTCGTCTATCTCGATATAGGTCTGTGCTCTAACCGTTGAAGTAACGATAGCTCAATGGTTACAGCATAGGGCCGGAGTCCCAAATGTTGCAGGTTCGAGTCCAATCTCGGCGATATGGAGACGAGTTGTGATTTTTTGTTAATTTTGTAGTTTAATCTTTCCTATTTAATTGATACATTGCCATTTCACGCGTGGTGGAAGCGAGGATGTCCGCCGCAGACGCATGCAATTAGCGGGGGAAGTGACGTCACGTCCGCCGAGACAATTGAGCCACTTGTCGGAGAGGTCAGGGTCTGGGGTAGCGGATTCGATGTGAACGCATTTTTCAAGTCTGCTAATGCAAATTAAACTTTGTTTGTTGAGGAAATAAGTTACAATTTCTTTGTCTGAAAATGCTGAAAGCTGAAGTGTGCAAAAGACTTTTTTAATACAAAATATCCGCGTTACATCTGTAAGGATTATAATTTGTGTAAATCATATAATTCATGACGAGTGCAATTGTAAATAAAGTTAAAAAACATTCGTCTATTGCTACTCAATTGCCATTAATTAGCATCATTGCAGTTTGAAAACTAACAACTCGTTAAATTAATCAAATAAGCGGTTTATTTGCACTCCGATAGAGTTCAAAATGATCTGTATTATTACCAATTCGAAGACGTTTAATTAATTTATTAAAACGTAAGAGACCTGATTTCTTCAATGGACATGGACTTCAGACGACCCAGTTCACAGTTCAACCGGATTAAAAATATTATATATAGAGAGAGAGAGAGCAATTTCAAAAAGCTAACTCCGCCGGACTTTCAAACCTTAAAGTTTACCTACGAAAAAAAGCCTAGAGATTTGAAAACCCGTCGCATGGCAACACTGAAAAATGCATTCGCGAGACAAAAGCAGGCTATTACGCCGCCAGGATTAGCCCTATTGACACTACGTTACCAATTAAAAAGGGAGGGGTGCCTTTTCGTCTCGGTTTTTTCAGCAGACGGTTTTTCAGGCCGCGGGCGAGCACCCCCCTTTTCCCCCCCGTGGCAGTACAGAAAAATCAATAACGCAGCACTTTTTTCCGCGCGCGTAAAGCATGCAACTCTGCGGCTGTGTGTCGCACGCACACTCGCGCAACTTGCATCGGTGGCATGCCGGCATTTTTTCCGAGGGAATTAAAAAGCTCATGGCTATGTAAGACCCTTATGTGCCTGTGATTAAATGTATGCAGCTTATTATTTGCTACAACGAAAATTGGAAGTTTGTGCTTCTAACAAAGTTTACATGTCATCTGTTTCTTACTTCAAAAGTTAAGAAAATGAGTCTGCATGAAAGTCACACCCCGTCAATTTCATTACTTAAAAGCTCAGAGTATAAAACGCGAAACCGAAAACAATTTTGAAACATTCTATCATCAAGCTTTCGTTCAAATTCTCCCCGAGAAATGGCCATAACTCTTGCTCTTAAAAGGATTGCGGCAAAATAAGGTGCAGATTCTTCAAGAAAACTCGTTGCAGACGCCCCTATATTTCAGTTATATTATTGTTCGCCTCTATAAAGCTATAGAACCGAGTGACCTTGTGAACAGTCTGAATAGGACTTCCGTGATCTTTTAGACCCAATCCGTGCTTCATTAAAGAGAATAAAAGCTTTTAGAATAGTCGTAATCCCTTGGGCATATAATATGCATGCTCCTAATGCCGTATACTCGTACGTGCGACAACCGCACATCACTAATTGCAAACGCAGACTAACGTAAAAAAAGCATCACATTTAAAAAAGGAACGGTTTGCACATTTTTATTTCGCGATCGCATTGACAGAACTGGCTCCGTCCCGCTTCCACTGTATTGTTTCGGCGTGGATCTCGTCATCAGTCCATCTTTGTCTACCGCGTTCTTTTTTTAAATGTGCAAAAATATAAAAACGCCGAATGTTGCGGGGGTGGGGGCGTGTTGACGCGCGCTGGTGTGCGTCGCGATAATGCTTGTTTTAGGGCTTTGCCCCGATCATAAGTCAATATCGTGTTTTAAGTTTTAAAGCGCAGGAAACTGAATCATTCAGCCACACGAAACTGTGTGCAATAAGAAAAAAAATAACATGCAAACAATAATTGAGACGTGCCGATCTCGTGGTGCACTCAAACTTAAGAAAATTCCAAACTGCAGTACTTAAATCGAATTCCTGAAACCGGAATAATCTGGCTGCAACGGTCATTGTTATAACGTGTCCTTTAACATAAAATCAACCATTAACCGAAATTTATTTTTATTTCATGGCACTGCAATCTTTTTTTATCGCCATCCATATTTCCTTATGATTTAATCGATGTCATTTACCGCCGAAATGTAAAAAATATTAAGTATAATATTTAATCCAGGGTTAACCGAAAACTATTAAATTCATTTAAGTCAATATTTGTTGAAATATTCGTATATAAAACAATTATGATTCTGCAAATAGAACCTGTTTTAATGACACTAACTAATTAAATGGTTCTTTAGAATAGTTTTCGAATTTCAACCGCCAATTAATTCCATTTGCATTGCATTTAAATTATGTTTGAACCCAAAATAGTTATTGGTTTCATTTATTTGACGACCTGTTTGGCGCAGGGGTACTAAGCCTGCCTTCTGCACCAGAGGTCCCGGGTTCGATCCCCGGACAAGACAAATATTTGAGTGCATAAACATGTCTATTTGTCTTGGTCTGGGTGTTTAATATGTATATCATGTATGTATTTACAAAAAAAAAAAGGATATAAGTATGTTTATCCGTTATCTAGTAACAATAACACAAGTTCTTTATGAAACTTAACGTGGGCTAGATAATAGGTGTGTTTGTATGCAAAAAAATAATTACCTATGTCAAAGAATCATTGTTGCTCCACGAAAGACTAGTATGCTGCAGATAATGTTGAAAAATTATAATCTGTTATTTCAAAATAGTAACTTAGATATTTTTTGTGAATCTAAAGCCTCCTTTAAAAAATCAATTTTGGATTGTTGTATGGATCACTTTCAATTTCTGCATTGTATTTTTTTATTATCGTATTTTTTTCTCTCTCTATTATTATTGATTAGTCTAACAATAAAACATAAAAGAAAACGTCTTATACAAATAACAATGTTGTACATACCTTTAAGTTAAATGCATATAAGATACATATTTTGCTAAGTGCTGTAAAGTTAATATAATTTGCCTTTATGTAGTTAGTTGGTAAGCCTTATTAAATAAATAATTAAATAATATAAAAAAATGTTTATGTGTATCAAAGGCAAATTTTATGTCATAGTAGTGAATTCTGGGTAGGCTACTTAGAATTAAAACCATCTTTGGATTAGTAATGTTAATAATATAAACATTTTTTTATTATTATAACATACCCGTCGTACACAAAAAATTACATGCATCGTTATATTTGTTTTCAGTACTGCAGGTATCGAAGCAGTTAAAAACCTAGACCACAGACTAAAAACATCGTCGAAACATCTAAAACCAAAAACATCGTGAAACATCTAAAAACAAAAAAAAGAACAACGGGTTGCACTCTGGGAGTGCCGGCAGAAGTGAAAACCCCTTAAACGAAAATAACAATCAAAATCCACTATATCTTGACCACAACTTCATAAAAAGTTGATGAAAACGGAGACCAACTTGATTTGGCAGGTAAATCCATTAAAACTGACCTGGCATAAATATGAAAGTTGGTAGTAATGAGAGATCTTTATATATTGGTTGTTATTAACTAATATACGTAGATCTTTCAAGGAGACTTTATGTAATTTGACATAGGTCAACGGTAAATGGTCCTACGAATTTTCGATCAGGGTCACGTGTCCTGACGCGACTTTAACATTTTTTACCACATCCCAAAAATTTAAAACTCTGATGTGCACAACGCCGCTTAAGAAGTTTTCACTTAAAAAAATAACAAAATCCACAGTGACGCAAGTTCCAGATCTTTCAGAACGCACGTAACAACCAAAACATCTATTTTCGTCAAGTGAAAAAAAAATTCCGCGCACCTTTCTCCACCTTTCACCGTCTAGAATAAGCGCTCTGTTAATCACAAGATAACAGGTCCAAAGTTTTTTGCCACTGATCTGAATTAGAAGAGCCGATCGATCGAGCCGAGTTTGTTAATACGCCTCCCGCCAACCGGCGCCCGCGCACCGCAAAAAAATACCTAATTATGCTTACTTTTATGTTCGACGTGCCACCTACGTAACAAATGAAGACCTAGATCTATTAAGCTACATTTTTTACAATATTGTTATCACTAGTTGATTAGTAGAAAGTATTTTGTCTGTAATGAACATTGTGAGTTAAAAATGATAGTTATTGATGTTAACGAATCATCATTATATTTGACTAACCTGATTTAAAGAATTTAATCACGCAATTGTATGTAGTAAACACTTCGGTGCGTATATTCTTCAAATAACTTAAACCATAAATAGCAACAGTAAAGAGGTGCATAGGATAGTCAGCGTTTTAAGAGCAAGGCTAACAAGTCTCATAATAAAGCCATTGTCACACCAAATGTAACAATATTCAATAGCTTTTTGTAGTTTCATAAAAACCGCATACATTGATCTAATTCTGAGATAAGTAGTTTTCAAGTGTTCGTGATCCATAACGGATTTTTGTTCCGATCCGAAGTTACGGATATCAATATATACGATCGAAAGTCTCGAAACAAAAGTTTGGTCTGGTCTGGATGAGGAGTGAACTCACTGTACTGGACTTAGTGCGTACTCACTAACGACTGCGCCATTGGGCCCGACAAAATACTGAGGAAACACAGCCCTGACAAAATGTGGAATAGTTAGTAAGTAACTAAATAATATTTTGAACTTTCATGGTCATTATCCAAGTCATTATCACTTTATAGTGATAATGTAGTTTGTCGTACTAATAGTTATCTATTAGTACGATAAACGTTATTTTTACCATGTTTGTATTTGTTGTCGAGTCCCCGATATTTCGGCGCAGTTGCATGCGCCATGATCATGGAATAACTCCGTCCAAACATCGAAAGCTCCGTGATCATGTCGTGGCGCATGCAACTGTACCGAAATGTGGAGAACTCGACAACAAATACATGATAAAAATCCCGTTTATCGTACTAATAGTTTAGTAAGTAACTACTCAAAGAAGTCGACAGAAGAAAACGACTTCAATATTTTACGCAAAAGTGTGGGGCTGGAGTGGAGACCCGTGACAGCAATTCTTTTCTAATATTCTGCAGACAAAATCCACCATCATGATAAAACAACGAACCACACTCTCATTTGCTTAAAAACTATAATTATCACATAACACGATTAAAACCAAATCGCCAGACCATGTATGATGACGTCACGACCTGATCCTCCGACCATGACGCCTCGCCAGTCTTTCGCCAGACTCATAATCACACCGTCCTTAATTTTAAAATCGTCTGAATGAACGGTACTCACATATTGTTTAAAGAAATAAATGGTATCAAGTATCAATAGTTTGGTATATCTTTTAAAAGAACTCGCGTTGATAAAAAAAATACGCTACAAACGCATTTTAATTATTGAAGTCATTTCGAATTGAAGACTGAACTATAATTATATTGTCAGTGTTTTCAATCTTAAATATCTTTCACCGATTCCGCTAATTTTGTAGTTCAAGTGAGGCAACAGAGTCTTTAGAATCCTATTTAGATCCTACAGATAAAGAAACAATAATACTTTGATATTGTTATATTCTGATAAATAGAATATGAATTGTCATATAATTTTTTCTAGATTGGCGAGATGCATTATTTTTAGATCATTAAAATTGAACTGACGGGTTCGAAGATCGATTTGAAACTTAACGAACTTCAGGTACAATGATATAATTTATGTACAAAATAAAATAAAAACTGGAATAGAGAAAACATTATTCGATACCGTTACCAATTACAATGAATAATGTTATTGTATTAACATTTTAATAGCATCAGAAACAAATAATTTTATTTAAGTGTTATAATTGTAGTCATTAAGCTCATGTTAACAAGGAGGTGGCTCGTCGAAATGCAATTAAATATTTAAAAACCAACCATTAAAAACTAAAGAAACTACCTAAAAAAAAAGAAATCTGCGATTTACCGTTTAACGCCTGATATTCGGAATAAATCTTCTGTTTAAAGTATACTTCTGTAAAAAGAACGGAAAGGGCTTTGAGCAGATACACAAACTTGAATGAAAACTAAGTATACTTCTTCTAGAAAGGATAGCTTACAAGTAAGTACACTTCTAAGTAGGTACCTACGGAGCATGTTATTTTCTTACTAAAATTACACACAATTAAATAAAACGTTCAACCAATATTTTTAACATGCTTGATAAGCTCACAAACGTTTAAAAAGAACTTGTTAAAAATAATACTCGTAATCCCATTAAACTTATCTCTCCCGCCAATAGCAAAATCATTCCCGCCAAAGGAAGACGTCAAAAGCTCAAAGACAATACTTTTTTTAAACTTCACGGCTCGGACACCGCGCGGATCGGCCCACCGTTCACCGTCCGAGGAAATTTCCTTCCCCTCCGATGTATAGTAAAAGAGAAAAAATAGTCCAGCAAAAGGAAAAAGTTGCAGTCCACCGACCTTACGCAAGTATCGTTTTATTGCGATGCCCGTGGCCTCTCCTTACCTCATAACACAGTTTCTCCTTTTTTCCTTTTTCTTTTCTTCGTCGGCCCGTGTGTAGAAAAACTTTGCCCGTTATGCCACGGCGCTTGCTGTGCTACTCGGTAGTAGGCCACTCAACTTCGAATTTGTTTACTTTTGTCACCTATTGTTGGGGTTTCTTTACATTTTTAGATCTAAAGACATGAGATAGAGACTTGAATTTCAACTTTTTTTAGCACTTCTATTTTTTTGCAGTCAGTTGTTTTGTTTCTTTTTATGTTTGACAATTTCCAACTTAAAATTAAAGCGAATCTTATTTCAAGTATGTCTGTGTTTAGATATTTTCTCATTTGGAATTACTAAATGGCCTCTAATTAAAATTTAAATATTAAAGCATAGATGTGTACCTTATTCACAAATTTTCCCATTCAACATTAATGAGCGGAATTTCATTAAAACCTAGAGGGAAACAAGAAAAATTCTTTTGAGAATTAAATATAATTACAGCTTCGTTAAACTCTGCTGAATATCTCAAGTAAAAAGAGCTTTCAAAGAACGGTATTAAAAACTGAAAACTGAGCTCAAGCCGCCATTTTGAATTGACTTTCAGAATAAGAAATTGAAGAGATTTAACTAGTGTAGGCACCTTGATCTTATCAAACTTTTAGTTTTTTGATGTCTAAATCGCTCTTTTACTGAACGACCCACATCACTCTATTACTGAACTAGGTCTCTTTCTCTCAATATATAAAGACGTAAAGATATTTCTTCAGCAAATTCTTTAAAAACTCATCAAATCAGTTTCGTAAGTTCCTTAGTAACTGAAAAATTTTGGTTGCCAATACAAACTAATTAGCAAGTTGTTTTCATTACTTATGCTAATTAAGTATTTTTAAGAACTCCCAATGCCGCATCCTAAATTCTAAACAATGAATAGGAATTGAAAACTAGATACATGATACCTACATCGGTGGGGGCTCGATGTACCCCTGCAGAGGCCGGCCAGTATAAGCTGAGCCGTGCTAAAAAACTGGAGCGCCTCTTATTTCTCTTTTTGAGGAAGTGCGCGGGGAGGGAGGAGGGTCATCTAATTCTGGTGTTTGTGCAAATGCACATTTTTGCATGGAGTCTCGCACGCGATCAAGCTTAGCCGGAGCTCGGCTCTGCACACACTCGCAGGCCGCACACAGACTAGCGTAGAGCTTTTACTTTTTTTTTAATTTGTATCAGCTCTAGCTTACATTGTCTAAAACGAACATAAAAAATTCAGTACTTAACATCGAAATTTTTTATTACGTTTTAGCAGCTATCCCGTGCATTGTATTTGAAATATATAGAGGTATTAGAGTTGTTTTAATAACCAACTGATAAGACGAATTTATAAGTAAGTAGTGCACATCCATGTATCTATAGGTATACTTAAGTTCAAAATTTTCACTACCTGCTTATTTGTGATTTATTTCATATTTGAATTGTTACCTTTACATAGATTCAAAAAGTACCTACCTTATCAGTATCACCCTCCCGATATTGCGAATCGCAGAACATTAATTACAAAAAGCTTCCAATAAGCTTAACCATCGAACCATTTGTTTGCTTATCACATATAAAAATATACGGAAGTCGTCCATTTTAATTAAAATCACTCGCAAGCGTGTGTGATGCATTAATCAATACTTTACATATGTACGAGCCGATACCATACGGGAAGTCATGTATAATTCGAGAATGACGCACGAAAAAATCACATCTCACCCAGACGAGGGGGTTTTGAGGGGGTTGGGGTGGGGGGTGCAGGTGGGGTCGCCAGTGTTTTTATTTTTCACGATTGGCGGATTGCAGCGCGAGTAATGATCGATGGAATTAACGTGAGCGCACTAGCCGGGCGCGGGCAACTCCAATTTGTATTTCGAATGATGTTTTTTTAAAACCCTCCACCGAATAATTTTTTCTTTGTTTTTTATGGCGTGGTGTATTATTATGCCAGCTATGAAAATTATAAAATAGGTAACACTTCGGAGGGCTGATTGTCTAACGGAAACTTGGTTCAATTTCAGTTTCGTCGCAGATGTGGCTGTCATACTGTATGAAAATGTGACAGTAATGACAGGGTGAAATTGAAACTGAAATAAGTTTCCGTAACATAATCAACCTGCTACTTGTTATAAAGAAGGAGATTGATTGAGGTTTTAGTAACTTTGTATAATACTGTATATAAATACTGGTTATAGGTATAAAAACTGCAATAACTAACCTTATTGCAGTTTTTATCATATTCAAACTGGTCTAATAGTAAATTTAGTTCAAGTATACAATATAAACAAGATTAATAATACAAACTTACGGTTTTCTTTTTGGTATGAAAAGTGCAACACTTTCACTTTCAGCAATGAAAAACAGTAGAAGTATACAGAGAAAACATAAATAAGTACCTATACCACAAAATAATCCCAGGTAACTAACAATGTGTTACAAAATCAGTTTGAACCCCTTAGTTGTAATATTAATTGCAAAAATTATGATAAACAATGGTTTTTCATTTGAAAATGATTCGCAATGATGTAAGTGTGATATTGTCATCAGGAAATCAGCATCGTAAGTATTAAGTTTCTTTACAAAACGGCGAAGCATAAAACGTCAAAACAATAGAAATTAATACCCATGTCATAAAATCCAAAAGTAAGCGCAAGCGAACAAATTATAAAAGACAACCGCCATAAAAAAGAAGCTATAAAATATTAGGCGACATTAAAACTTTTTTTTTTTTTCAAAATGTCCGGACAGATTTTTCTTGACATTAAACCCATTTATTTACAGTATACCTCTAATATAAATCATCAAAAATCGAAAACAGCAGAAATCGAAAACAAAATTATTTTGTCAAATAGAAAAAAAAAATGTCATTTAAACGCTTAGATAAGAGGGTGTTTTGTATTTATAGTTCAAACTCAATGCATAATTAGAAAGAAAACCTCAAACCTTTTAATAAAGAATCTACGTGCTACAAAATCGCTCCTAAAATATACTTTGAAAGAACATGTTGCAATTATTGTAGTACCTACTGTGGAAGCTAACTTACGTTATCAAGTTTTTTTACCTCGAACAGTGTTATTGGAGTTGCAATAGGTACTTTTTTTCGAACTACTTTTTTTTTTGTTGCCATATCCATTACTGATGCCACTATGGTATGTTAACCTTATTTGCATTGGTGATATCACAAAGTTGGTCGGCACTCGCTAAAAGCACTGCGTACTTTATTTGATCGTTGCGGAATTTACGTAACAATTAAGTTTGGTATCCAGCAGTTTCGAGGGGTCGAAATATGGCGAAGGTAAGCTGGACCAAAAATTTATCCAAAAATTCTGTTATATGTATGGTGGATCGGTTGGGTGGGATTTCTAAAAGGGAAGCCGATAGGAATCGGTATGTGTGGACCCTTGGCCACTGGAGTCCAGTATTTCGTCGTCGTCTCAGCCACATGACACCCATTGCTGGATATAGGCCTCCCCCAATAGAAGGGGTTTGCCATAATCGCCACGCTTGGCAGGCGGATTGGCGATCGCAGTATTGCCAAGATTTTAAAAGACGCTGCTGCCCGTCTTCTGAAGGCTGTATTCCCTTAGTCGCCTTTTATGAGATGGGGTAGTGCTATTCTAGGCCGGCACTACACAGCCGTCCAGTATTTACTTTACTAATTTTACCTACCGATTTATTTCACAGTACAACTGACGAATGTGCTCTTTCACGTTTCAAACATAAAACAGCTAATAAGTGGACAACATCGATGAAAAGATGTCCAACCATCCGAAAATTCAAAAAAAATCATAAGAAAACATTCAATATAAAACCACTTAATAAGTAAATAACGCTTTAAAATCCGTATAGGTTTATGATTTTTGAATTTTTGTATTTTTCAATGCGATTTTTATACTTATGATAAATTTTGAATAGAAAAAAATTTGAAAAAAACAACTCGGCCACAAGTGAATTCTCAGATGGGACTCGAACCCAAGACCTTTGGAAATCCGGTCCAATGCTCTAACCACTGAGCTACCGAGACTTACTGTGACTTGTGGCCGAGTTGTTTTTTATCAATATTTTTCTATTTAAAAGTTATCATCCGTATAGGTTGTTTTACTCCAATGTAAGTAATAGCTATTCTTACTTTCAGACTAAACTACCAATGAAAGAAAACGGTTTTCATTATCTATGCAGACAACGCAAGAGAAAACATACGAGTAGTATTCTGAAAAAAATGGCATTTCCTGTCATTTGTACAATGTACAGTCAACAGCTAGTCAAGTTTTACAGTTTCTCCTTAAAAGCCTCAAATAGTCAGTTTTCGTAGAGCAAGTGTAGGTAAATCATTTAATTGTATATCTTTTAAGCCTGACATGCTTTTGACTGTCCAATGTACCGCATCCTTTAAACCAGATAAGCCTGATGCCTCGTATATAATTTTCGATACGCTTCCGTTTACAAATTAACCAGCCCTTGTATGCGAGCCACCCCATGTTTGTACATTTGTACATGATTTATATAACGACACATACATTTAGCATAATTGAAAAATGGCCGGAGCTAATGGTGAGGAGCGGTAACAAAATAATTTGCTTTTAGGACAACATGCGAAGACATGTCTGTCCATTTTGTTTGGTGATGGTGATTTTTTGGTTAAGGCGGTACCCTGACCGAAAGTGGCGCCGCGTTGAATTTTATTTAATATCGTAATTCTAATTCACAATTTTAATAAAACTAAACGTGGAATTTTTAGAGCCCATTGTCTTGTATTTTTAGAAGGGATTGCTACATCTCGTCATAGTCATTCGTAGAAGTAGATAGCAAATGTGTCAAAAACGGCCACTTTTAGCAGTTTTGCTATCTACTTCTAGCAGTGACTACGAGGGAATGTAATGACACCGTCTAAAAATACTAGATACTACTACAATATTTGGTGTGGTTTAGCGCAGGTCCTCTCCTCTAAATAGGGTCTAGTTAATTATCAAGCGGATTGAAATCTGGGCTAGAGGATGGCCAATCTTCTTGCCGGATGAAGTAGATTTTCATGGGCGGCCTGATAATTTTGAGTCCTCTTGGCTATGTGACCAGGACCTGAAGCCTGATGAAGACCCATTGCTGATTTTCAAACGGGGTTCGTTAGATAATGTGGTCTACGACGTCTGTCAGGGCAGTATTTTGCTCTTGATTTAAATACCCATTTCTGAGAAAAACACCTCTTTTTGGCCAAAATACGACTCTCCGAGTAAAGCTATCACTGGCTAAACCGAATATAATATGTATGTACCTGGTAAGTCTGATAACGGTTCTTCTTCTTAGCATGTCGATGGCTGACACTAAAGTATTGTGGCCAGAATTTAGCCACTTTGGCATCCTTGTCGGATTCTGTCATAAGATCCTTCAGTGTGCAGGACACACGCAGGGCACGACGTAGTTAATATTTTAAAATTCTCTAACAACTTCTTTGTTAGAGAATTTTAAAATATTAACTTAAAACATAATATAAACGAAACTGTTAAGTTTGTATGCTACATAGTTTGAAGCATTGTTATGTAACTTAGTCTGGTAAAGATAATTTATTTTGTAATCCGTTAGATGGCTGTTTTTGCGTTTTTGAGAGATTGTGTGGTATATGTAATTGATATTATGTCGTTTTTATCACAATAAATAATAAATTAATAAATGGCGGGCCGCTTATTTCATACAAAAATTGGCCTTCCTTATGGATGGATAAGGAGAACGGGCCAGTGCCCCAGCAGTGGGCACACTAAAAATGGCTGGTGACTATGACGCTGTACTCTCACAACTATAATGTATTGAAATTAATGTAAGTATAATTAATTAATATGCAAATTTAATTCCACTTGCGAATGGCATGGCAAAAATATAATTGTATACCATTCTATTAATAGTTTCGCCGTAAGTACAATTAGCATCATATCCGACATTACATCTTGCCCTTATATCACTCGTAATAAGAGCGGTTTTTGTATAACACGTGTAAAACTAGACTTTTTTTTACTGTACATGGCTTAGATTAACAAACAAGTTACAAGTGTGTGCCGCTTATCTCACATTTCATCTTGATTCAGTCAGACTGATGGATTTAGATCTAAGTCTGAAGAGTTTAAGTGAGTAATAAGTTATTTTATGACCGGTTAGATGAGTGATGGCACGAAAAATTAAGTGTTAAAGGTTAAGTTGTTAAGTGCTTATCTATAACTTAACTAGCTGCGTAAATCATATCAACAGGTTAATGTCTTGTTATTATTGATAATAAATCGGTTAAATTAATTTTAACGTTCACCAATCAGCCTCTGGATAGTAAAGATTAAATCTTTCTAATCCGTTTCTTTTCATATTTTGAAAGTTATTCAATTCATACATTCAATATTGATGAAACTATTATGATGTATTTTTATAGCGTTTTATTTCAGTCATGTATATGTGTATGTTCCATTTCTTAACTTAGAAACGGAATAATAGTTTCACGTCGATTTCTTTAAAAAGTATAGGTACATTTTACCAATTTTTTATGTTTAAAATTACGTTTTGATTTAAAATATATGTAAGTATGTGGATAACGATGATCGATCACTCTTTTAAAAGAGGCACTTGTCTAAGGAACAACGGCTTCTTAGTTAATTTTTTGGGTTCCCTACATAAAAAAAAACGGAACCCTTATTGATCACTTTGTTGTCCGCCCGTCTCCGTTTATGTTGGGAACGCGTAGAGGTATCGAGTTGAAATTAAAACCATATATTCTTTTTTCTACTCACGGTCAATCGTGAACGCGTAAACTTTTGTATGAAATAAGCGGCCAGCCATTTATTTATTTATTATTTATTGTGATAAAAACGACATAATATCAATTACATATACCACACAATCTCTCGAAAACGCAAAAACAGCCATCTAACGGATTACAAAATAAATTATCTTTACCAGACTAAGTTACATAACAAAACTGTTAAGTTTGTATGCTTCAAACTATGTAACATACAAACTTAACAGTTTCGTTTATATTATGTTTTAAGTTAATATTTTAAAATTCTCTAACAAAGATGTTGTTAGAGAATTTTAAAATATTAACTACGTCGTGCTCTGCGTGTGTCCTGCACACAGAAGGATCTTATGACAGAATCCTACAACGCTGCCAAAGTGGCTAAATTCTGGGCCACAATACTTTAGTGTCAGACATCGACATGCTAAGAAGAAGAACCGTTATCAGACTTACCAGGTACATACATATTATATTCGGTTTAGCCAGTGATAGCTTTACTAGGAGAGTCGTATTTTGGCCAAAAAGAGGTGTTTTTCTCAGAAAAGGTATTTAAATCAAGAGCAAAATACTGCCCTGACAGACGTCGTAGACCACTTTATCTAACGAACCCCGTTTAAAAATCAGCAATGGGTCTTCATCAGGCTTCAGGGCCTGGTCACATAACTTTTTCGAATTAGAACACGCTTTTTTGTCCATAAACACTTCTTAGATTTTGGCGCGAACTACCTAACGTTTTTATTTATGTTGTTTATTCAACGAATAGTACAAAAAGTTGCGCTGACTCCCGAGAAACCACAGTAAACTAATTTCAATGTAGAATATCCAATTCTTATTTACAAATAAAAAAAACAGACAATAACCGCCAAAAACTCCTGTTTTTTTTATGAACGACGGGGAGACTCGCTTTCACCATACCTCATGTTAAGTATTGATAAGGCTAAAGATGGAAGCGAGCCTTGCCCAGAATCCTCAGCCTCAGGAACTGGCTATCTTATCTCGAACTGCCGGAACACAACAATGCTGAAAACATTGTTGTTATGGCGTCAGACTTAGATAAGATGGTGGTGGCTAGCCAGGCGGACTAACAACAAGTCCTAACACCAACCAAACCGAATACAATATGTACCCCCGTTGGGAATCGAACCCGGGCCCCTGAGTCTGATACCGATGGTTGTACCACTAGACCACAGAGGCGGAATATTTTATTAATTTACAATCTGTGAGTGGCATCTGAAATCGTTATATAAGATTTTAAACTTTCGCGTTCAATTATGATTGATACTTTATCTAAAAAACCTTCGCTAAAAATGCTCAACAATGAAATACTTCAGAATATTCTTCTCGTTACAAGGTCTCCCGCCCGCCGTAGGGTTTGTGAACCGATGGCGAAGCTTCTTTGACCTTAAGTGCTTGTAACAGCCTAAACTGAATAAACAATATTGAGTTTTGAGTTTAAAGTTGTATGGAAGTACTATCTAACTTAATAATTGGTGATTTTTAATGGCCGGAAGCCGACAATTAGACTATAAAACCTTAACAAATAGTCACCACTTTGAATCAAATACGACAAATTGGAGACATAATCTAAGTCAATTAACCAACAAACAGTAAACGCATATAATATAATATTGGTTAGATTAAGATAACTTCTCGAGTTCACTTGCTACAAGTTACATTACTTAATCCGCGTGTGCTCGGACGCAGACGTCAAAGTTGACAGCTTGTCAGTTGACATAATCACGGGCTGTCAAAATGATTTGTGACCGTGGCTACTTTCTAGTTCGCGAGGAAAGTGTGATTCCAAAAATAGATCTAAGAGTTTGTAGGTTTTTTTTTCATATTTACCTGTCTTGTTTTTGTACATAACCTTCATCTTACCTGATGTTAAGTAATGATAAGGCTGAAGGTGAGTGGAATCGCGCTTATGCCGGAATCCTCAACCACTGAGGAACTGGATATCTTATCTTATATACATGACACGCTGAACGAACCCGAGATTTCTGGATCTGATACCGGTGGATGTTAACACTACACCTAAGGGTGCCCACCCTGTGTGCTAATTTTACAGTAGGTACATCTATACTAATATTATAAAGAGGAAAGATTTGTATTTTTGTATGTAACGAATAAACTCATAAACTACTGGACCGATTTTGGCGAAATTTGGTATAGAGAATCCTTAGACCCCAAGTAGTAACATAGGCTATAATTGATCCCAAAATTCCCACGGGAACGGGAACCACGCGGGTGAAACCGCGCCCGGCCTCTAGTGTGATATAAAATTGCAGGATTTAAGGAAAAAATACGGGACAACGTGTTAAATATTCTTAATATTTGTTTTTTGACCATCTATGGTCCTGTATTTTTCTTATTACAATACAGCACACGGTCAAAATAATAGGTTGAAAAACGGGACGTCTTATAAAATACAGTACAGTTGGCTAGCCAGTAAGAAGATTGTCTATTATACTAACTTGAATATAAATATACTTTATAAGCTTCCAATAGTTCCAAACCACTACAAATATACATTAAGGATAAATATCGAAATCATTTAAAAATAATTTATAACAAACATGCCATTAGCTGCACTTTACTATTTTCCGGACATTTGTCACAGCGACGAAGTTTGTGATATGTTAGCTGCACGTGCAGCAACTTTCGCTCTCTCGTCAAGTGCACAACTTTGCATTGTGGCTGCGACTAGGCCGCTCATTACAAGGTCACACGCCCTCTTAAGTTGTACGCGTAAACGAAAGGGAACAAAAACGAGGTTTTCAAATAAAACCTTTTTGTTAGACTTAAAGTAATATGAAACCATCTTAAAACGAAGCGAAATAAAGAAAAAACTTCGAAATGGAAAATGGCTTTCTTTTTTTTTTTGTTCATACAAAGGGCCGATTATCATAAGTTATCAGTCAGTTTAATTCATAGGTAACCAACTTAAAGAAAACACAAACTAAAATAGATAAGAATGACAAATCATTTACATCTTTTAAATGAGCATTGAATGGTGAAATTGTATTGATAAACCCTAAATTTTTTTTTTATTCTTTGCTAATAAAATAAAGCTGATAGTTTTGTTTATTATTGTGTTTGAGCCTAAGACTGATAACGATTGCATTAATGTTTCACATTTCATGCTATTTCTCCAAGGCTTTATTTCAGTTCGATTTATAATAAAAATGATTAATTTTCCATCCGCTTCAACAAAGCGGTTCTTGATTAACCATCAAGCGAGAAATTTATGAATTTACTACGTGATATTGTTATATATAATTAAGGCGATTTTACACGAATTTTTGGTTCAATATTGTTTAGGTACAATGTTATGGCTCCAATGGCATTGACGGATCTCAATAATAAAATAGATTACAATTCTTTTTAACAAAAAAACATTTTATAAAAAAAAATCAAACCGACTTCAAAAAGTAAAAAATAAATCTTTTGGAGTCGGTGCCAGCCAAATCATTCTACAGTTTTTATTTCAGATTTTTTTGTTACATTATGTGCCGTTACTTACACTAAAAATCAGCACATACACAACAAAGATGTCATCTAGGTATACGACTACTTGCCAAAAGGTGATTGATATTTTACAGGATTATGAAAAAACTACTAGTCAGATCTTCGTAAAAATTATATGGGACCACACATAAACCATTTTCTTGCAGATAAAAAAATAATTATAAAAATCTGTTAACAACTGGCAAAGTTATGGTAGAACTCATAAAAAAAAAAAATACAGTCGACTTGTAAACCTCTTCCTTTTTTTGAAGTCGGTTAAAAATCTAAAAGTTAAAAAGAATTGTGATCTATTATATAAGCTATTCGGAGACGCTGACAAAAAAGTATGTGATAAATATTAAACAAGAAAATATACAAGAAAAAAGCAACTAGTCTCATGTCGCCCTGACGGGATCAGACATGAGACTAGTCTAGACTAGACAACATGAGACTAGTTTAGTTAGAGCATTGGACAATATTTTTCTATTAAAAAATTATCATAAGTATAAAAATAGCATTGAAAAATTCAAAAATCATAAAATATGCAAAATGTAATAAGAAGAATCCTAATTACGATGCACTATTCACTTCCAAAGCAATGGAATTCAATACTTTACACTGGAATTGCTGTGAGTTAGGTGAATCCGCGTAATATCGCCTTAACTGAGTGTGAACGGCTTGAGAGCCGTTCAGAGCAAGGTTACGAATACACACAGACCGCGTCACCTCGCCGTAGAAATATGCTGAGAGTTTCCGGACTCTACCATGTCGGCGAAAATATCATTGATATAACGATAGAGAATGGATTTTGTGTGGGGAATCCAAAGATCAGTGTTGACACTTCCAAATAAAATCCTATTCAAGTGACGAACTTTGTATTCGTTTGAATCCTATCGCAAGTCAAAAGTTTCAGAATAAGCAAATCGCCATAAAATTACATGTAATTTGTCAATCTCATTTGATAGAATCAGGCGTTACCTGGCGAAAATCCATTTCTTCGTAGAAACCGAAAAATATGTAGCTTAATTCCGCAAAAGAAACGCATGCAAGATGCACCGCCCGCCGCAAATAAATGCAAATGCAACAGATTGACACACCTTGCACCTTCACCGACTATTCTACACGTGTTTCGCCCACACACGGAGCATCCTCAGCAGTTGTTAGACCGTGCAATACCAGCTCCGAGTGAGTGAGTTGTCAATCTCATGCAATACTTTTAAGTGTGTGTTTAGGTTACTGTTAGCGTTCAAACAAATAGAAAAATCAGACAAAGTACCTAAGTAGGGGTGCAGGTCCCATTTAAAACAAAGGTAAGCGAAAAGAAGCTCCACGTCTTCTCATACTTTAACACTGCGATCATTATTAACCATGTTTATAAATCGCTGCCAAGTCCTCGTGTCACGGAGTAACTACGAAAAACGTAAGGGAATCGAATCCCGCATCAAAATCGCGATCCCACAAGGGTGTCCCGCGGTTTCCAGTAGTACGTATACCAGGGGCCTTACCATCACCTCATTATGGCTAGCGCAGACGACGGATAACGGAGGACTTTTTGTCCGCGGACGTCTTTATTGTTAACCAAATAAGATTGAACTTAGATCGCGTATATCCATAAAAAGTACGCGATAGTCTTCGTTATATATTTAACTTTATGTTCTTAGTATAAGGTAGTGTCGCGGACAAAAAGACCTCCAATGTCCGTCGTCTACGCAGGCCTTTATGATTATATTTAGGTTGTGAGAATGGAATACTGCCATACGTCAGTAAACTGCTTTTGTGGTCTAGTGGTACAAACACCCAAGGGTCCCGGGTTCGATTCCCAGCGGGAGTAAATATTGTTTTCGGTTCGGTTGCTGGTAGGACTTGTTGTAAGTCCGCCTGGCTAGCTACCACTATCGTCGTTCATTAAAAAAAAATATACGGCGCGTATAGCGGCGTCTCATTCTTACTACCTGAAAATAACCTAAAACTAAACGCATTACAGTATTTACAGTTGATGGTAGGCCCCAGTAGGTAAATTTAAGTATTAATATAGAGTTACACTGTGTGCTTGGTGCGAGCTTTTCTATTCACGGTCGATAGTGAGCGCGTTAGATTTTTGTAACGCGTTGGTGTAGTCCGTGGCGTAATCCGCTAGATGGCGGGTAGCTGATTTCATATGAAAATCGACGCGTACACGATCGACCGAGACTAGAAAAAACTCGCACTAAGCACTCTGATCATTTATTTAATCTTTATTGCAATACAATAAAATACAGCAAATGGCGGACTTAATGCCATAGGGATGGGGATGGAGGACAATGATCATGGCGCATGCAACTGCGCCGATCATGCAATCAATGAGCTACGGCTAGGCTACGGATCAAGTACATACTACGAAACAACGTAGATTTACTTCGTTCAATCAGGCAACTTCCCGGGAGCTAATTGTCTAATTTAAAATATATCGCAATCCCTTTCGTAATTTGAAAGATATTCAGGCCGTCACTATTTGACATTTGAAAGGGATTGTGACCGGGACGCGTTTTAAAAGGTATGGAATAAACGAAATTGAACTGTCTAATCTAAGCAATATGACAGACGAAAATATCACATTCACAATACCTCTGAAAGGGATTGTGATAGATTTTAAATTAGGCAATTAGGGGGCCGGTTGACCAGTAGAGTTCACTAAAGTTAAAGAAATAATTTAGTATTCAATTGAAATACCTATTAATGTTTACCTAATAAGTTGTGATATAAACGTTTTCTTTAAATCTATTACTTTTTTGAATAAAGCGCCAAAAATTTTCCCCTGGATGTTCCCCGACTGTACCTGTGCTTAGGCCGAAAATTATTATTAACAGGCTAGCAGTTGTAACAACTGATAGCGCCTGTATCCTGCTATCTATGCGTTTTGTTCAATATTTAAATTCTAAATATCTGTCTAGTCGATTTTTGTTAGAGGCGAGGACTACATCTTCCGGAAGCTCATTCCGCTCTTTGACGACTCTGTTACTGATAAAATGTTTGCTTCTTCTCGTTACAAGGTCTCCCGCCGTAGGGTTTGTGAACCGATGGCGTAGCTTCTTTGAGTTCATAAGTGCTTGTAACAGCCTAGACTGAATAAATGATATTGATTCGATTTGAAAGAAAAGCAAAACAACAAACGCTCCGCGAACTAATATTTATTTTATCACATAAAACCGATATCCATAGATCAATCACCGATTGATAATTGAAAATTGCATATATTTTTATGGAAATCGATGTTTCAGCAGAAATACACAAACTACTTAAATTGAAGCTTTTTACAAACCTTATTTATATAATATTAATCGGTCACTTTTATTTTAGTTTCGCATTCAACGAAACACATTCAGACTTGAGGCGTCAGCATTAATCTAAATGACATTTTTATCAGCACATCCCTCTCTATTAAATAAATAAATAATAAATAATTGTATACTATCACACCAATTATCTAGCCCACGTTAAGTTTCATGAAGAACTTGTGTTATGGATACTAGATAACGGATAAACATACGTATATACTTTTTTTTTATACATAAATAATATACATATTAAACACCCAGGACCAAGACAAATAATAGACATGTTCATGCAAACAAATTTTGTCTTGTCCGGGATCGAACCCGGGACCTCTGGCGCAAGGTGGGTTTAGTACCTCTGCGCCAAACAGGTCCTCTATTCGAAAAAGAGAGGGTTTCTTTCAAAATCTATTCAGTCATTACTGGCACCTTTTCTAAACAGCATAAAAGTTCTTCAGGAAGCGTTGGCGTGTCTCAAACTTTAAAACAGCTTTCAGGAGGTCATTCACCCTGAACACACCCTTAACCACTCCTTATTACACACGCAATAGAGTCGAAATTCGCCAAACAAACTCCGCCACATAATGACGACCTTGCCCGTTCGCACAGTTTTATGTTTTATTTCGTGTCGTTATGGTCTATTTTGACTGGTTATAGTGCATTGCTTTGTTTGTTTTCTTTTTTAAAGGATTTCTTAGACTGCACGCTTTTTGCTCGTAGAGTTATGTAATTTTCAGAAGTGAATGTTTCTTTCAATTTTCGCGTTGACTTTATGTTTTAGATTTGTTTGAAAAGTTAAATGAAAAGGGTGCTATGGTGATTATTTGGTATCGTTCTGTAGATGAAGATATCAAGGATTTTAGTTTTATTAATCAATGTAATATTTTTTCTTGGCATTTAGTAAAATGTTATATATGGACGATTCTTTAACCTACGATCTATTTTACACTTTTTTTTATTGATAATGCAAAATTTTATTATTTGTATTTCGTTTTAAATAGGTAATTGTTTTTCGGAATAATCAAAGCTAAACACTCGATAGGTAACATTCTCATTGAAATCAAATCTTTTTTATCTTTTTGACAGATTTTGGAGATCACCGCCTCTGTGGTCTAGTGGTACAACCACCGGTATCAGACCCAGGGGTCCCGGGTTCGATTCCCAGCGGGGGTACATATTGTATTCGGTTTGGTTGGTGGTAGGACTTGTTGTAAGTCTGCCTGGCTCGCTACCAACATCTTATCTAAGCCTGACGCTATAACAACAATGTTTTCAGCATGTTGTGTTCCGGCAGTTCGAGATAAGATAGCCAGTTCCTCAGTGGCTTAAGTTTCCGGGAGAGGCTCGCTTCTATCTTTTAGCCTTATCAATACTTAACATCAGGTATGATGAAGGCTAAGAGTCTCCCCGTCGTCCATAAAAATAAAAAAGAAGATCACGCGATCAAAATTTTTATTTAACAACCCATTCGACTAAGCAGGTAGGAAATGCATTCTGACACTTAAAAGTTGCTCAACAACGGAGGGTTGCGTGTAAACTTGCTGCTAAAAGGTAAAAAAAAATGCGCAGGTTCATTGACCTTTTATTTATTACTTTTACTTTTTGATTTAACGACTTTAATGTGCACGCGACGGATTCCGAGAATCGCCAACGGGAGCCGATTAGACCTGTTATTGTCTTTTGTTTCCTAATTGACTATAACTGACTGGTTTATTTTTTTATGTGGGTACAAAAGATACAAAAAGTTATAATTTTATAAATCACTCACCAAACCGTAGCGTTTACCTAGATAACTTACCCTGCTGAATGGTAGGGTTGTCAACCCTACTATACAGAGTGGAAATTTAAAACGGGGCACAAAGGCAGGTACCTTAACCGATGTAGATGCATGAAAACGTTCTAAGGAAACCATTGTTATTTTTTTGAGAAATTTTGAACAGCATACACCGATTTAAAAAAAAAATACAGTCTACAGAAAAATTATGAGTTTTCAATTGTTTTTTATTGCGATCGATTCTGTTTCTCATGACAATCAAAACACTCTATGACACCAACTGAGGTATGATCACTAGGAAAGTCAGAAATCGCGTAAAACTGCCATAAAAAAAATATTTTTAAAAACGCATGATTATTCTGCTGACTGTAATTTTTTTTTTTCAAAATCGGTGAATGCAATTAAAATTTTCTGAACAAAATAAGGATGGTTTCCTAGGAAAGTTTTCATGTAGCTACATCGGTTAAGGGACCTGCCCTTCGTACCCTGTTTTAAATTTCCACTCTGTACATTATAGTATCCTTCTACTTCTATTAGGGATCAAATACTTATATTTCTGAAAAAAAAATAGTAGGCGAAACTACTATATTCTTCCGCCTGCTCTACACAAAAAAAGTAAATAGGTACTTTAATCACATACTATACTTATTTTGAATTTTTTGCTATCAACTATATTTTTAGAAGCTGTTACTTCGAAAATACTATATTTGATAGAAAAAAGTTGGTAACCCTACACACCAAACTCTACGGCTCTTGCAGCAAGCGGTTTCTTTCAATAGTTTAACAGCATAAACAAATAGTCTAAGTAGGTGTAGGTGTATCCAGAAACACCCTTGAATCTCGTCTTTAACAAAGCCTAAAACAAATGCCATCTAACTTCATTTTTTTTTATTGTGTCCTCGTTTTTAAGTTAACGGCTTGTGCATAAATAAGGTTGATGCACCGTACCCGCAGGCCCAATGCGATTTGTTGGTAGTAATTTCGTAAATGACTACAAATGCAACTGGGACCTAGGTTTTATATGCTTTCCGAATTAGCTCCAAATAATAAAATTGTGGTCACACGCTCAAGGTCAAATGTAAAGTTTGACGTCCTGTCGGTTGTACCTAAATAGTTTTAATAATTTTTATTTTTATTTGTGAAAACTGATAAAGGCATGTTTGTACTATTCTTTATCTTTATTTTAGTATTATATGCTGTTTGTTTTCCATGTAAAAATAAATAAAAATAATTAAATAACGTTTTTACACACCTTAAATATTATTCCTACTTTTCATTTAATACAACAACCTTTACGTATTATAAAGTTAATTATCCCTTGAGGATCCCAAAAGAAACATAAAATCACACGCGAATATATTATTTTCATTAACACTTCATGGATTTCGTGTTTTAATTTTAATCCGATAAACATATTTTTTTCTCATAATCAACTTGGGAAATTCTGTAATCAAACTCTTAAGAATGTTTGTAAACTAAACATAAAATTATTAAGTAGTAACCTACCTACTTACTTGCTTTACATTACACCAACCTGCATACATACAACTCATCCATACCATAGAGAACGAACCGGAGCGGAGTGGCCGGTGCATAATCTGGTAAAAATAGACCCCTTGTCTGTGGCTGAGGGCTGTTGTCTACGGCCCACGACTTTTTATTTTGTCTCAACGACGCATTATTATGCTGCAGGAGAAAAAGTTTTTTTCTACTTGGGTTGTTATGTATCTGGTACCTTGATCATGCAAAACAATGTGATCGATAAGATGGTTTGAACGTAACAAATTGTTATTAATAAGGTACGTACTTTTAACTAACTTACAGTTTGATTTAGGTACTTGTCTCTTCGTCTTACATACAGTTGTTAAATGAACACCAATTTAAAGTTTCCAATAAGATTTCATGAGTATATATTTGTATTTATATCACTATGAAAAACAACTTTAACTTTAAGCTTTGTTAGGATTAGGATTTATTTATTTATTTTATGAATGACGGGGAGACTCTTAGCCTTCATCATACATCATGTTAAGTATTGATAAGGCTGAAGATGGAAGCGAGCCTCTCCCGGAATCCTCAACCACTGAGGAATTGGCTATCTTATCTCGAACTGCCGGAACACAACAACACAACAACGCTGAAAACATTGTTGTTATGGCGTCAAAAATCACTCTCGAAATCACAAAATTTTGATTAAATAGGATTAGGATACTCTTGAAATCTCAAAATTATGATAAAATTTTGACTGTCACAATCACTTGAGAATGACAAAAAAGCTAAGTCATATCTATTATTGATGAAAAACTTTGCTTTTTTAATCAATAAAATTCTTGATCAAAAGTTTCCTTACAAATAAAAATAAACACAAGCGTTACATCTTTTACGCCATGGCGTTAAACACTCCAGAAAAAAAATGCTTCCGATTTAAATCAAGACATTGCCTTAATTACGCCCACCTCACGATCTTGATAAATTCCTGGAGACGACATCCTGGGAATGAGTGATATATTCCGTTCAGCCGGTACTGTTGACAGCATGTCATGTTGTCGAACCCAGAAATACTACTTTGCTCACCAAATTATTGATTTGACTATAATTTAGCGAATTTGAGCATTTAGCTAATTTGGTAAGCATTTAGTTAATAAAGTTCGGTTAGGTTAGTTCAGCAGTTGAACATAAACCTGTACAAAATTTCTCCAATTGACATTGGACTTTAAGGGGGTGCCGCGCGAATGAAAACCTCTGAGTTTAGATAATGTTCATTTTTCTTTTTATTCAGCCTTCAATTGTGGTATAGGCACAGCAAAAAAAACTCAAATAGCACACATTATCTTTGTAAGGACCTAGATGCGCATATTTACTTAATTATATCAATTTACTTTCTATAAAATAAATTGCAAAAAAATATGTTACAATCTGCGGGGAAATATTCAAACATTTTCATAAGAGAACTATGGTTTCATTAGTATTTAGAAAAATATATGTTTTCCAAATTTCTGCATCCAGTATTTTTAATCTATCAAAATCATTCAGCACATAGCAGGTACTAAGTTACTTAAAGTTAAAATAACGTTTTCTTTTTTAAATTTTATTCAGAACCTCTGAGTTCAGAATTGTCTGAAGAAAGAGATAGCGTATAAGATGTAGATGCCGTTGACTGTACCTCCAATAATTTGCCTCGAAATAGACATATCTTGTCGCTCCACTGGGCGAAGTCCTGTGGCAGTCAGTAATTGCTGAACATTTATTACAACTGAGTTTAATGAAGGACCATTTGATTTGTGCATTACTGTACAGGTATCATCTGTTCATATTATTGTTGAAAAACATACCAACCGAATTGAGAACATCATCTTTTTTAAGTCGGTTTAAAAAGCAGGATAGGCAGAATGGATTTATGGATAAAACAAAAGTTTTTAATTATTGCTTATTTTATTTCGACCAAAAACGTACATAGCGTGTTACGTTATACTTTAATTACAACAGATTAGAACATAAATTTAATTTAAAACCTTTAAAATTAATAAAGCAACCTCAATTAAGTACCTTCACAACCACCCATCAAAATCTAAAAAACCAAATCGTTTTAATATTGGCACATTCTTAATAATTATTATTTAGCCATCTCGCCAACAAAAAACTAAGGCTTGACCTAAGGTATACATAAACGATTGAATTAACGTACCGCTTCCTAAATCGATTTGTGAACATAGCATTTAAAACAGAATTATCCTTCCAAGAAAACGTAGGTGTCCATGAGTCATACAATACGTAGACCTAGCTAGAGTATAAAAGAAGCTATTTTTATTTTTAAAATAACGCCTTTTTCGTTGCCGTTTAATTCGGTTTATTAGATACAGCTAATAGAAACCGGAACTGCAAGTAAAAAGAACCCCATTATCTTTATTGTAACTCATTTATTTCACGTCAACTATTGAAAGACAAAAGGCGTCGTCATACAAAGTTAAAATAACTTCTCTGACTTTTACCACTTTTGAACCAAAGGCAATTTTGCAAAATTCTGTTGCTCATGTCCTGTATTTGAGTGGATCAAATATGAAAACTATTAATATTTTACTCGACAACAAACACAAACTTGGTAAAAATCCCTAAAAACACAAGCTATTACTTACCTATATTTTAAATAGATATTGCAGAAAATCAATTTCGTAGCAAGCATGTAGCTACGAGACTTAACATTCAGAACAAAACAGTCCAAAGTTCCGCGTTTATTTTACATGTAAAGGCATCGGCTACAGTCATAAAAAAAGTTTTAATGTGAGTAACACGCATAAATTAGACGATACGAAAACACCGGCGCTTGCCGACGGTACTTTGAATGTCAAGACATTAAATCTAAAGAGATCGGAAACAAATCGAAGTGGAACCATGACAGTAGAGTCCCGCTGGAGTGTCCTAGAGGACATTAGCATTTGTCGAGGGGCGTCGCGGACGAAAATAGCGCGGGCGGCTCGTCACCAATGCGCTCCGTTTGCTTTATGGGCAGTTATTGCACGCCTTTAATTACTGCACAACGCCATTTTGAAGATTTGTGAAACGTCACTTTTGGCGCGCTACGTGCACTTGACAGATCGCCGCGCAAAAGCATCGGGGCATACAGCCGCGTGACAAATTTTACTGCCACATAAAGAAAAAAATATTAATAAAATAAAAAATAAAAATATATACTATTTTTACGTAGACCAGGGAATTGAAACATTCGTGTCAATTAGAATTATTAAAAAAAAACCTTCCAGTCAGGAATAACAAAGTGCTCGATGTTACATCGTCTGTATTAAACTTTTATTGCATTCGGTGCAATTCTTTAGTCGGCGCAAGTGTGCGAACATGCCATTAATTACGACCGAAACCATTTAAAAGATTTATTATATTTATTCTGAAATTTTTAAAAGAGCATGAAAATTCAACGTTTGTTTCGTGACATGCCCACGTCCGAACAAAATTTATAATGCTGGGAGGAATAAATAACCGGTTCAAACTGACGTGAACATTGAAGTGAAGCATTAAAAACTTGCATAGGCAAAAATCCCTTGTCAACAGCAGAATTGGCTATGCTGCTTTTTAATTCTCACTTTTCCCATTTCAAAACATAGGTAGTAATCCATTTACTTATGTGGCATCATGCCCGCTAACATTTATACCTACTATAGATAGTAGCAAGTTCTTTACAGTAAGTAAAACTTGCAGCTTTAAAAGCTCGGATTGTAAGACTCCTATAGTGTCTTGTATAACTACTGATACTACTGCCTTGTTAAATTATTTTCAATAATTCTCAATTTCGCAATATTTGATGATTAGATCACGGCAGGTGCAGGCCCTAACCGCGCCGCGTCAGCTAATTTTGTCATTTGATTTGTCGCCGTGTGTACCCAGCTTTATTCCCCCATCCATGTTTACTCTCGTATATTCGTCGCGGATCTCAGGGCTGCGTGCGCTAAGTGCATTGCCCCGAACCGAAATAAATTGTCGCGCCGCCGCCGAGTGTCATGCGTGGTGCGTACAACCGGTACCGATGTTAGCCCAATGGCAGACACGGCGAGCCGTTTTCCCGCCCAAATGAACTGTCACTTGTTCGACCGTTCCATTTCGCGTGCGATACAACGCTCGTTTGGAACGCCCGACGCGGTTTTGACTTTCATTATTGATGCAATGGATCGTTTGATAGTTAGTAATGGAAATTGTCGCCAAGTTTAATCCAAGTGCGCTTTTTACGCGTGCAGCAATCAGCATCTTTTTGCGACGTCTTCATTCACGCGTCTGTCCGTTCCGCGTTCCTGCAAGTGATTCACGTACGCAAACTTTTTGTGACAAAGACTTCAAGGACCCGATGAAACGTGAATTTGTTTGTTGTCTTTACAGTTTTTTGAACTCTTTCGTAATTTTTTACTCATACATTAAACACGTACTGTGTGATTGAACTTGGTCTTGCGGAACTTTATCTCTGTGATAAGGCTAAAAAATCGAAAATGTCATTAGTCTGCTGTCGTTTATAAATCCTTCTAGAATTTGCGGTCTAAATAAAGAAACTCAGGCACAGATGTTGCTGAATCTAGGCTACAAAAAAAGCTATTAAGTGATACATTTATATGATACAAATTGCTCATAGTTAGTAATTTGGTAGCAAAAAATGTGGCACAAAAAAATTAAACCAGAGCTCTGGCTGGCCGAGAATGACGTATTAGCGGCTAGACACTTTAACGGAAGCAAAACTTCGAAAGTACTGTAATTATCTTAAAAGTCGCGGTGTAAATTAATTTCGCACATAAATTCTTGATAGTGGTGTTTATTTTAGTACTGGTCATTAATGTTAAATCAATTTTATGTGACATGATAAGATCCTAACGTTTTTTTTGGTTGGTTTGGTATTTCCGATTTTTATACTCTGTTACCACCACGATATCAAAACAAAATTCATAATAAGTCCATGAAGTGTTTTTATTTTGAAATATTGACAAAATAAGAACTCAAAAACATAAAATCCCTGAAAGCCATGCCAAATTTTGGGCATTTGAAAAAGATATGTTGAATAACTTTTTAAACAGTAACCTTTAAAAAGTTCGGTACAGCTTCAACCTTTCAACAGAAGGGACGTAAGAATAGACCCCCGAGCGAACGGACGGACTTTCAACAACGAATCTCACAAAGTAAGCAGTGACTAAGCGGTGTCGATCACGAAGCTAATGAGTCACACTGCTAAATTGACTAAAAAGGGTTATTGTGTACTGCAACAGCCAAACCGTATAGATGCTGTTTTATACCGATCTTAGTGAATTGACCCCCATTACACTTTACGTGATAAAAAAATTATATCTCGATTTTCGTGCTCCTCCGTGCTTCGGAAGGTACGCAGGCGTTGCTCCCGTCCCGATTGTATTTGCTATCGTTAACACCCAGCAACTAACGTAGGGCCCGTGTGCTCTGTCATGGTCATCATGACCTATTCTCCTTATCTATCCCGAAAGGAAGGCCTATGGTCTAGTAAGGAAATTGAATCAAAGTAAGGAATTGGCTGTTGATGAGATTTATACGTGTCGAGTCTTGTTTGTCAATGACTGCTGAAATCAGTCTAAGAGACTGTTAAATATAAAAGGAAATTGTGGTAAATTGGATATCTTTTCAAAGTCGGTGACAACTTTAAACCTAACGTAATCAAAAGTTATACTTATTTATTTATTTCAAGTTCACCCAATCATAAATAAATCAATCTGTTTCTGTAGTACTACCAGATTTTATTTATTTATTTATTTCTAATACAGTTTAAACATTTACACCAATATCTTTTTCCAAATAAGTTTTACAAATTATTCAAACAGAATACAGTTCCTAAATAAGTTTATAACATACCTCATCATGATAAAAAAACCCAGTGGTCAGAACTTCCAAACGGGCGCTGTCAGTCGGCGCCCGCTCGTGCGTGAAGAGGCTGCGTCTGCGCGCGTCTCGGCGAGATTACTGCTATCATTATATAGCAGGGTTACTCAAACTTATTGCTCCACGTACACCTAAAGAAGTTCTCAGACGACGACCCTTCAAAAAAACCCTAACCCAAAAGAAAAGAAATGCATTATTTTATTTGATAATTATTGTTATGTACCGGCCACACGCTCCTTCATGACTGTCAGTGCCAGTGTCGTCCAGGGGCCCAATCATGCCAATGCTTAGTCACAATCGTATTCCAATGGTGTTTCAATGGTAGTCCTGTTTTACACAGTTCTTGTTACAACAGTGTAAATAAACACTACTATTGAAACACCACTGAGAGACGATTTTGACAAAAATTTAGCAGAATTGACCCCAAGTCATGACGGAGTAAAAGACGAAACACCGAACGACCGGCCACACGTGCAGGTTATCACGCACACTGCGCAGTCCTCAGTCTTTTAAAAGAGAGCTATATGAATTAAATTAAAACCTCCTTTGAATAACCTCTCACATCGCTCATTTACATAAATTTACTACGTATGTCATAGGAACCAATTTTGACTAACTGAGGCGCGGACTGAAGCGCGGACTGAACAACCGGCCACACGCACAATCGGGTTGACCAGTAGAGTTTAGGGAGTTATATTAAGAAAGTAATAGATGTATAGAAAATATTTATTTTACAAATAATAGATAATTAACAGGTGTTTCATTGGAATAATAATTTCTATAACCTTAGTACTTTCCGAAAAAACGTTTCCCAAAAAAACTCTACTCAACCGGGAAGTTTTCCGACTGTACAGGCAAAACCGTGCAGTCGTACGGACTGCACGGGATACCGTTTTCCCAGCTACACGCTCCTTCTTACTTGCGCAAACTGGTTTGTGCAGGCATGCTTTCAGGTAAGACGTTGCGTGTAGCCGGTACTTAACAAGAAAATAAACTAGACAAAAGCAACTTCTCTAAATGTTACTTTGATGTTTTTTATTACAACAAATACAGTGTAAAATAAAGAAATATTAGTAGGGAAGCGATGGGCCCTTGTTTATTCATTTCAAAATTTTCATTTTCAATCCTGTATCCATGATAAATCCTAATAAAAATACGAGCCTTTATACTTACATTTTTTACTTTCATACCTCACGACAAGTAAAAATGATTTTCAACCTCATTTGGGGTTAAAAGTCATTTTTAAGAGAGAAAAATGGGCTTTATGAGAGCTTTGACGGGTATGTTCAAGTGTTTTGTATTGTTTCCCTTCAGGCAGTTGAGCTCCATCTTGAGCGTGTTTCTTCTTGTCATTCGTAGAAGTTCAAAACCAATAAAGATGCCACATTAATTAACACTGCCATATTAATTTATAAACCTAATTATCATTATCAAAAATCTTATGGCTCAAAGATGATGAATAAACTTCTCTAGAGCATTTTAACAATTACATTAGACGTGTTATCTCGATCCTTCAGCCAGATAATTAGGATATTGATGGTGCTCTCCTGGTGATGCGGCCGGAAGGGGCGGAGCCGCCAAACCAGTCTGGGCAGCCGGCCCGAAGCCCTATGCCTTACTTAGTCTGTTATAAAAACATTGTATTGTATCCTCGCAAGATATTTTCCATGATGATCAAAGAAATAGGTACTCATTTTAATGATAACCAAATATTTTACCTAAAGATTCGTTAAAAATACATACGATTTTTCGTAAATAAGCTTCAAAGTTACCTACATATATACGCTTCACTAAGCAAATATTTAATTACTTGAATATAAGCATATGAATACTAGAAGAATGTCAATTCCTGCAGGAGTATGTTTTATTTGTACGCTGGTGCTGGAGGAAGGTACCAGCACTAACAATTAAAAAACGGTCAGTACGGTTGGAAACAAGTCAGTAAAGACTTTACTTGGTCGCTTGGTGCTGGAGAAACTCTTCAGTATTTTTTTTTTTCAGAACAAAGCAAATAAATGTTTCCAAGATATATTGTCGATCTTTTTAGGTGAATGGATGGGGTTCTGGAGTCTTGTCACTTCCACGACGAGCATATGCGTCAACATTATGACTCGCTGTGTACCCCTTTCGCCACACATTTGGTATTATTTGGGTCTAAGATATTGTCCGAAAACAATAGTAGTGAGTTGAGTAGTGATAGGTAGCCAGCCTATGTTAGTTTTGGAAAATAACCTGTCCATTGATACTGGCACATTCTATGTTCTTCTATCACTTCCAGTCCCGCATGGGAAATAAATGACCCAATAAATTCAATGTCAATTTTATTATTGACAACATTTGAACTTGAATTCGGACCAACTTGAGCAAACGAAACGACATCGTTAAAAGTTTTTTCCCACCACGTGCGACACTGCAACTCAGTCAGCTGCTAACTAATTACAGCTATCATAACATTTCCCCTCGAATTGTCCTGCACTTGCAATGGAACACCGAAAAAACACAAAAAAAAAATCCCAGCACATGTGTCCCACTCTTCCTCAAGAGCTGAAAGCAATAACTTGTAATTACACCCTTCGTTATTAATAATAGCTTTCAAATCTGCTATCGAATGTAACGCGCTACTTTTCTTTTCGGCAAACCAAAGCGAATTAAACGTAATGACTACATTCTCTTTGTTTCTTAACAGTTACTCTACACAGACAATTTAAAAACAAATCTCCGAACTAAAGGCAAAGTCTACTTTAACCAAATAAACTTAGACTTAGGATTTCAGAATCATCCCAATTTTTTACATTAGTTAGCTATCTTTTAGCTGACAAAAAGGAAGATCAGAAAATACATAACATAAGTAACAGATCAACATGTTATATAAAGAAAATAAATATAGGAAAGTTAGCACTTCTTAAATTTTGGCGCGTACTGTTCTTTAAGGTCATTTAGATTTCTCGACGTTTCGGTATCTTTTTAGGGGACGTGCCATGATCACCATAAAATAAGACAGTAAGTAGGTTCGCGCGATAAACTGTGCTGTAAAGTTAATTATTGCGTTATTTTTAAATCTCCCTTCTTTGGTAAAATATTTCAACTTGCTAAAGATAGTCTGTGACTGGACTTAAAACATTTCAAATATCCGAACGTTGAAAAAGTACCTGTTCTCTCCAGCCTGTGCAGGAAGGGTAACATTCCCATCGCTTCCCATAACGTCGTGCGTCAAACGCTATAATTTTAAAAAGGGTTGACGTAAAAAAAGTTAATTCAGAATGACACTGCACATGTGCATTCGTCCGGAGTTATAAGATTTAACCCGTACACTCGCGTCATTAATGCTGTCGAGAATGCCGACCGATTTCCTCTGGTGTTATTTTATCTGTGGATTGTAAACAGATGTTGTATGGTAATAAATCTTTGTCTTGGAAAAGGCTCATGTGATAAATTCAGTATTGATGCAGTCTGTGTCAAGTACCCATTAAAGTTGGTATTGTTTCCGTTGTTCTAGGTACAAACTCTTTCGCAGAAACTTTTTCGTTAAATTTTAATAACACGCTAATCTAGAAATGTATACCTATCCTAATTTATAGTCATCAGCCATTTTTAATGTCCCCACTGCTGGGGCATTGGCCTCCCTTATGGATTAATAAGGAGAACGGGCCATGACCCACCACGCGGGCCCAATGCGGATTGGTGGATTTTATCGACTGCATATGCAGCCGGGACCAACGGCTTAACGTGCCTTCCGAAGCACGGAGGAGCTCGAGATAGTATTTTTATTTTATACATAGAAAGGCGAAAACTTATAAATGGTGCCTAGATTTATACATTCATAACTTATAACGTTACTTTGTCACTGTATGTTTTCCTATTTTATATGATAATATATATCGTGATAAAGTATTTAAAACAGAAAGTTTAATACTTTAGTGAAGTTACACCTATAGATTAGAGATACAATAATGATTGTGCTTTCCAACACCGTGCCGCGACCGAAATAAACATTTTAAATGCTTACGAGGCGTTATAGTGGCCGCTCTATATAGATATTATCACATAATAAAACTAGAATTATCAGATCGAGAACATTTTCGTATCATTATGATGATTATTATTAGACTAAATTTTTTTTTCGTAAAAAGTAACGTTTTTTTTTTATAGTATGAGTATTTTTTTTTATTAATTGAAATCAAGGCTTTTTACGGGTTATCCCGTGACTACAATCGTGGCTAGGTGTTGAAATGTCGGGCAATCCAAAGAAAAACATAAAACAACTCGCAATTTAAAACCAAGTCTATACTAATATTATAAAGAGATAAAGCTTGTAAGTTTGTTTGTAGGAAATAATCTCTGGAACTACTGTTATTCATTTGATTAATTCACAGCTACATTAGGTATACTTAGTGACAGGCTATATTTGATAATGATTTTTTTTACGCCTCTTCCTCGAAGTTGGGCATTATAGCATTACAGAAAAGGAGTAAAATTGAATTTTAATCCCTAGGGAAATAAAGTAATTTGAAAATGGAACTAACCGCGACCTCTTCGGTGCAGGTTCATTTGCCCCTATTATTTTTTGCAATAGAGTTTGCCTATTTTGCCTAGCCGTTATGTTGATAAATATAACGTTGTTTAATATACCAAGAAGGTTACATATAGTACATAAATATGTAAAAAAAAACCCTGCATTCTTTTCTAACTATAAATTACCGTAATTTATTTTCAATGGATTATTTATTTTCTCACAATCGTAGTGAAAAGTAGAGTGTAAAACACGGCGCTGAAAATCATTTTTATCTCGGTTTCTATTTTCTCCCTCGCTGAAGCTCGGGAGAAAAAATACCTCGTTCAAATAGGACATTTTAGCCCCTTGTATAACAATCTACTATTTCAATGTGAAATAAGCGCGTTTTTCTTCGTTAAAGTAGTTTTATTTCAATGTCCCAATAAAACTAAGAATAAAGATACATAGTTCAAATTAAATTGGTCCAATTTAGTGCTGTGCAGTCACGTTCGTATGTACCGGTCGATCGTGGCAGATATCCGAATAACAAGATTTTATCGACTATCGGCCCATCTCTATTTATCGATGGTACAGCCGCCATGACAGATGAATTCCGTTAAAGAATTTTAAATGTTACTAATATTATACTTGAATGGAATATAATTAGAATAACGAAGCACTAAAAAAAGTAATAGCATTTTTCATATAATTGGTAGATGTGCGGTTGCTGCAATATATTTCTCCTTTTTAACGTTATAATTTTCAGATAAGTATATTATTTCAGTTTTACCAAACCGTTCTTCTTATCAGTTAAAAGATGTCCTGATTGGCTGGTAGGGAAAATAATTTGGACTATTTGAAAGCACTTATCTATAAGTCTATTTATAAAAATCTTTGACTTTGACTTTGACCATCGAACATTGTTTTCATTGATAAGATCCTTGTAATATTGCGATACTTAGTCATAATTTATCGTTTTTATACGAGTGTAAAACAGAAAGTTCCAATCATTAGGTAAATTAATTAAGATCAAAGTACTTACTCGTATTTAATGTTAAATTGTCTTTCTAAACAGCTAATATTGTACAAATAGACGTATTTTACCGTAGAACAGATATATTCAAATTCCGTACCAAACGCGGAACCATCTCTCTCCATTATTTTTTCATTATCCACGGGCGAGTATGACAAATGACGTCACAGCATTTTTTAATAAAACCTCCTGGCTAGTAGTGAGCAATGATTGATTTACAACGTAGCTCCTCTGATTGTTTGTAGATAACAAATTAACTTAACGCGACACGCAGCCGATTTAATTGTTTCGGAGATTAACAAATAAGATTAGTTTATAAAATAATGAATGAACGACGTATCAGACTTATAACGCAATTATATACGTAAATCCGGTATCGGAATAGGAGTAAAAATATTCGGATAGTAAACACTAAAAGCCGAATGGAACATCCGACATACCGATGTCCCGTAATATTATTTGTCGGTCACACTAGTTAATTTCTTGTAATCTATTATGTGTCTTCTAAAATCTGATAAATAACCTAATGTGAACACTCCACTTTTTAATAAAAATGTGAGATGGTGAATAAATGATTGTTTTATGAAGATCTAGAGCTAAAGACGTAGGAAACCTAGACGATCCGACGACCCCAGTTGTGATTACTCTTATTTCCATAGAGATAAGATTCAAAATGACCACAATTGGGACTTCTAAATCAGTAGTTAAAAGTAATAAGTTAGTTTAAAACTACAAACCTATAAATAAATATAGTTGTTACGTATTCGACTTTGTAGTGAAAGCCCTTTTAAAAGTAGCCGTAACTCGATACATACGCAGGCGCTGTCAAAACGTCTGTCGGAGAACCGCAAGAATACACGTGTTTCACAGGGGTCACTAATGATTCCCCTAATGTTTATTTGACAACAATTTCTAGGACAAAGAGAAAAACTAAAAGTCATTCGATAAACCTTTTTCAAACATGGGCACATACATAGAAATTCCTTATATGCATTGTGTGCAAGAAAATAGCTTTTCCTTTCAACTTTTGTTATCTTCGGAATTGAACTAGCCTTGATTATATCTAGTGTAAAAACGAACAAAAAATATGACTTAAATAAAACATTAACTAATGGGTATGATACCGACTAATCAATTAATTAGAACTTCTATACCAAGAAAGTGCTAAAAGTATTCAACCTTTTCTATTTTAGGAACAAGTAGGAGTTGATGATAAATTGAGAAAATTAGGATTAAGTATAAACTAACAAGCAGAGTAGAATTGTATCATAAATGTTTTCTAGTATTTTGTAGTAAAAATACAAAGTAGTAATTGATTAAAAAAAAATTGCATTGTTAAGGCAAATATCGTTAAAAGGGAGAAACATTGCTCTTTTTAAATATCTAAATTAAAAGTATCCCTAATCTTTGAAAAACAAAATTATATTATTAGTAGATACTACATTAAAATATAGACAGAACTAACTCAATTCGAACAATCATTATCAAGGCTTACGACTTATTCCTAGCAGTCTCATTACTTAATAAATAAATAAATATTTCTTACACTCACCTACCAATTAACCAATTAAATGTGTTATGGGCTACGAGGGTAACGGATATACATACATATACATTCTACACATAAGTTCTTATATATGTATACGATTATACATATATTTGACCTTATGTGTAGAAATACATATAAACGTCAATGACTCAGGTACAAATGCTCGTATTCATCATACAAGCATTTGCCTCTAATGGGATTCAAACCCGGGACCTCAGAGTAGGAGACACCTTGAAACCGGTGTACGTACCACTCTACCACGGAGATCGAAATTACTCATTTCCCGCTGCGTCGCAAAATTTGCATTTCACTTTGCGATTTGTATAACATGTGTTCAATCGAGACAACTCTAAATAGACTGCAATATAACTTCTATAAACAACAAACTTGAATCAACTTACTAAGTACTATTTACGAGTGAAATGTAAACTTTCTTTATAATTCCTTTTAAGTTAGTTACTTTAGTGGTAAACTGGTCTTTCTTATAATAAGTAATAACGCTTGATATGATAGAAATAAAACAATAGAAGTGATAGACAATAGAAATAAAATATATATAAATATGTATATTTTTAAACCATAGCCTCCTTTGTTTGTCTTTATTTAGTATTGTTAACAAACCCTTCTACTGAAGGTTAGCCTACTAGCTTAGTCTTTCAATAAACAGTAAAATTTCCGACATAAAAAAATTAAAACTATTACAATTAAGGCCAGTCATACGCTAAATTCAAAATTGCAATAATTGCGGTAAACGTAGTTTGATGTTGCTCACATTTTCATCATCATCATCATCATCATCAGCCTGTGACATCCACTGCTGGACATCTTCATAGGAGGTTATTAGCCTACTGCTACCACGCTGGTTAGACGGGTTGTTAGAGGGATTATTTCAAGTTTTCCTTCTCTCGCACAGGTGTTCAATGCGTCGAGCATCTTAGTCGACTCTTACGACATCCCAGGCATGTAAGGGAGTGGTGACACTTGTATTCTTAGGCAGTCACCACACGGTTCACATTTTAGAATGCTGCAAATCTTGATAAATACTATCTAGGCGGACCCAAACAACATACCAAAATGCAGGTTTACCGCAATTATTGCCATTTCAGCGTTTATTTTTGTACGATATAACCGGCCTATTACATCTACTTACAAACCGAATCAAGAATTAAACACGAAAATCCATAAAGCATAAATTAATTCCGTGAAAAGTATTTCGGACAATAAACAGGTGACTTTCAAACCACCTCTCACTGCCCCGACGGCTTCTGATGAAGATATGACACGACTACACTCCACAGCTTTACACAAGACATGTCGATTAATAAGCAAAGATATAAGGAGGCATAGGTGTTCAAAACCACACAATTATGTTCATATAAATAAATCAATACTCACGATCTTCGATTAGGATAATAATTTTTGAAATCATAAATAAGTATTTTACTAATAAAGTTCCAAAACGAAACAACGATTCGAAACAATAAAGCGGCTCAATCTCGTACGGTACCTACATATCTATACTAATATTAATATTTTAAAGGGGAAAGATTTGTATTTTTGTATTTAACGAATAAACTCAAAAACTACTGGACCGATTTTGACGAAATTTGGTAAAGAAAATCCTTAGACCCCAAGTAGTAACATAGGCTATAAATGATCCCAAAATTCCCACGGGAACGGGAACTAGCGGCCACCCGCGGTTTTCACGCGGCCCGCGTGGTTTCCGTTCCCGTAGGAATATCGGGATAAAAAATAGCATAAGTATTAGTCCACTAACATACCTTTGACGACCTGTTTGGCGCAGGGGTACTAACGCCGCCTTCTGCACCAGAGGTCCCGGGTTCGATCCCCGGACAAGACAAATATTTGTGTGCATGAACATGTCTATTTGTGTTGGTCTGGGTGTTTAATATGTATATTATGTATGTATTTACAAAAAAAAAGTATATAAGTATGTTTATCCGTTATCTAGTATCCATCACACAAGTTCTTCATGAAACTTAACGTGTGATTGTATGAAAATATTTATTATTTATTTATTTATTATTATTATACCTACATACCAAATTTTACTCTTTTGCGTGAAAGAGTAACAATAAAAACAAATAAACAAACTGACATACTTTGACATTTATAATATCAGTAGGGTATCCAGATATAAATGTGATTGTCTTCCAACATTAAATTTAAATCATTAAGTATCATTTGCATTTACATGTCATTGCCAATGGAAAAGAAAACAATGATATTCTCATGTTATAGGCTAATGTAAAGAAAGTGTTTAGAAATCAAAACCTACATTCTATCACATTTAAAACACATTTAGTTTGAAATTACACAATGTGTCACTGTTTCCGGTTGGAACATTAGATGGTGCGACGTTAACTTTTTCCCTAGCAATAAACTTAACTTACTTATAAACTTTAACTTGAACCAAAATAAAATTTCATTAACAACTAGCATCATAGAATAACGACTAAATATTCGCTTCAAAATATAAATAACTCCAGTTTGTGGTATTAGTACATGAAACTTACCAGAATTTGTGTTTTTCCAGATACGACAGCGCCGTACGTGCTATACAAGGATGGCGTTGAGCGAGCACCGCCCGGGACTCAGTGGGGCGGGGTCCTGGACGGCGGCTACCAGCCCATGCAGCACCAGAGCCCCGGCGGGCCCTCGCCGCAGCCCGAGCCGCAGCTCGCCTCCCCCGCGCCCTCGCCCTACCCGCCCGCACCGCCGCCCCCCGATCAATCGGATGACCAAGCGCACCATCTCGCTCAGCAACAAGCCCAACAGCAGCAGCAGCAACAACAAACATCCCCAGAACACATGCAAGTCGAGCAACAGCTCCAATCACAGCCTGTCAACACGCAACCTAACCAGGACCATCTCGACAGGACGCCGTGCTTCGTTCCTCAACCTGATCTCCAACAACAATACGCCACCCCATATTTCAAGGAAACGAGACCCGCCAGTCACATGCTCGGTACTGGAGGCTTCCCTTTACACTATCTGAAACAGAACGGGGGCGTATTATCTCTCGAAGGACCGCTAGATCAATATTCTGCACCGGAGTTAAGGCACTTGCCCGATATAGTCCAACCAGAACCGCCGAAGCCGCGAAAACACAACCCGAATTCAGAGCTGCGGCTGTTTAAATGTCTGACTTGCGGGAAAGACTTCAAGCAGAAGTCCACCCTGCTGCAACACGAGCGCATCCACACGGACTCGCGGCCTTACGGCTGTCCAGAATGCGGCAAGCGGTTCCGCCAGCAGTCGCACCTGACGCAACACCTCCGGATCCACGCGAACGAGAAGCCATACGCGTGCGTGTACTGCCCGCGCTCGTTCCGGCAGCGCGCCATCCTCAACCAGCACCTACGAATCCATTCCGGTGAGAAGCCATATTCCTGCGGCGAGTGCGGCAAACATTTTCGCCAGAAGGCCATCCTGAACCAGCACGTCCGCACACACCAAGGCGAGCGCAATTCACACATATATGCCCCTCCCCGCTCCCCGCGCGCGCCGCCCGCACTGACCGCTGTCACTGCCGGCGCCGCCTGCGATCCCCGCCGCTCCCCCCACGTTCGATTCGGTCTCGCATCCATTGGCCTTCCTATCAGTCAAATTCTCGGTCCCCTCGTCGCCCGTGCTATGCGGGACGCTCGCGAGACACGTAACCGATCGCCGGACGATCCCGTAACCGTCCTCAGTTCGATTAACCCACTCGTCGGCGACCCCACATTCGACGAGCTCGACTCTTAACTCACCTACGTATTCCATTTTTGCAGATGTGTCGCCGCATCTGATTTTCAAGAACGGAACAACGCCGACGCTCTGGCCCCAGGATGTGCCGTTCCCCGCTGATGAAAACAAAGAGGAAGTGCAGTCGACGTTCGGCGACGCGGATGGCCAGAACGGGGAGCAGCGCGGCTCCTGCTTTTCGCCCGGAGACACGGCTCAGTATCCCGCCTATTTCAAAGACACCAAAGGACTCAATCACACCGTTTTCGGCTCCGGTCTTTCTCTTCAATACCTAAAAGGTGGTAAACTGCCCGACGTCCTTGGGGGCCGAGCTATGCCGCTGTACGTGCGGTGCCCCATCTGCCAAAAAGAATTCAAGCAGAAGTCAACGCTTCTCCAGCACGGCTGCATCCACATAGAGTCGCGGCCTTACCCGTGCCCAGAGTGCGGCAAGCGGTTCAGGCAACAGTCTCATCTGACGCAACATCTCCGCATTCACACGAACGAGAAGCCGTACGGCTGCGTGTACTGCCCGCGCTTCTTCCGCCAGCGCACGATCCTGAACCAGCACCTGCGCATCCACACGGGGGAGAAGCCCTACAAATGCACGCAGTGCGGCAAGGACTTCAGGCAGAAGGCGATCTTGGACCAGCACACGCGGACGCACCAAGGAGACCGGCCCTTCTGCTGCCCGATGCCGAACTGCCGGCGGCGGTTCGCGACCGAGCCGGAGGTGAAAAAGCACATCGACAACCACATGAACCCGCACGCGGCGAAGGCGCGGCGCGCGGACGCGAACAAGACGCCGCGGCCGCTACCGCCGGCGACGGCGGTGGTGAAGCCGGAGCTGTACTTCCCGCAGTGCTACGCGCCGCCGTTCCAGCAGTTCCCGGCGGGCGGCGAGTTCAAGCCGGCCGTGGGCCCGGGCGCGCCGGTGGCGTGCCTGCCGGCGCAGTGACCCGCGCCGCCGCGGTGGCACGCCGCGCCCTCGCACGCGCCGCCGCACCACGACCTCTACGCCGACCGCCTCTACTAGGCGGCCCGCGCGTCCGGCGGCGGCGCCGGCGCACCCCAGTATACGACTCGCGCTGCGAGCTCCCAGTTAGATATCGGATCGCTGTAAAACGAGCTTCGATCTGTAAATAACGTTGTTCATACGAGTCTGTCGCGAATGTACAGTTCAGAGTTCTCCACGAATAGTGTTACCGTTGAAAGAGCGAATGAGGATAGCCTTTTTTTGCCCCGTAATATTAAGTTACCGAGTGAGCGTTAGGTTTCTCGATTATTCTTGTCTGGTCGAATTTTTTCATAAAGTCTAAGCAGATCGAACCAGAGTTAAGAATTTAAAACTCTACGTTGAAATCTATAATTAAGAAATTGATCTTTTACCACGTAACAATATTTCGCGATGAATGATTCCGGCACGTTGTTGTGCCCGTTTGTAATAAATATACATACATATTTTGTAGATATATTAAGTTAATTTTATTTACGAGTGTTAAGGGATAGGATCTGGCAAATACGAGGAGAGGTAAACGAATTTAAAGATGCTCAAAAATTACGGTAAAGAATTTAAACGGTAACTTTAGGTCCAAATTAGAAATTTTTCGGCGAAGTAAGTCAGGACATCGATGAAACAGAATGATGAATGTAAACCAAAAAACTACTTAGGTTACCTTTTGCCATCTAATACACATAATTTGTTAGTACTTACTGGGGTTCAGTTGCGTACTGGCTGCATTTACGTGCAGCTTGTATTACCGAAATGACTTTTACACTGTAGGTGCCAAATAGCGTAGTGTTTTTGAATTTTTTCTACCAGTTTCTATAGTAGTTGGCCTAATTTAGGTTGTTACCAGTTTTTTCAACAATGTGACAATTGAAATGCATTTATGAGGAAAGGGTCAGACTGAGAAAGGACTGTGATAGTTAGCTAGGTTAGGTATCGCTCACTTAGCGTTAAAACTACGTGTAAGTGACAGGAACGTATTTCATTACCATTTCTGGAAACGTATTAACGTTTTAACTTAATTTTTCATTTACCATTGTATTTTTTTATAAATTCGCTTGCGCGTTTTTCTCTAAAATTGCCAAAACGCAACGTTAACAAAAAAATTACGTATTTTTATGTTCCTGAATTATTCGATTTTCGCATTTATTTTTAGGGTTGTTTACTTGCCTTAACATTTATTGACTGATTTGATAAAATATCGAAGAGTGAGATTAGTGAAAAATTACCATTAAGGGAAAGTGTGATGTCGCCAAGTGCTTTGTCGTAGTTTGATCGGGGGATGAGGTATGCCAGAGTAATCTTCTTTCTAATTTAGCTTAGACTATCGACTTTCGAATTACCAAGCAATTCGACCATTCATCGCGAAATAACTTTAGGGTTAGGAAAATAAAGATATATATGAATTTGGATCGCCGCTGCGATGCCCTGGGGTTGGTGAGTGCGCCCTTGTTCTCGTCCACGTATACGGTTAGAATAGTGACTCAGGACGGATGATGAGAGGGATATATGAAATATATCGTCTCTGTGACTCACAGCAGTCTCGCAGACTATAAACAAGCAACGCCAGCGCCCGCGCATCCCGGCCGGCACATTACCGTTTTTATCATCTCTGTTTGTATCTATAGACGACATATATAGCTTATTTTACGATATTATGTGATGGTTTCGTTTTCCTACCGCATGATAAGAACTGTTACTATGTATTAAAATAGATGTAATAGTACATAATTGAATTTGTGGGAGTCACATTACACTTTACCATTAATTTATCACTTTGAAAGTGAATGCAATATTAATTTAGCGGTTTTTGTCGTTGATTAAGCAAATTATCTCATTGGGCAGTTAACCTAAAATTGTTCGCGGGCAGGCGTCGGGTGCAGGCCGTAGGGTGCCGGGTTCGACGCCCGCCCGTCTTCCGAAGCCGCAACGGCGTTTAGTTTCCATTTTGATTTTCCTATCAAACTTTTGGAGGTTTACAAACTAAAAAAACATCATTATCGAAGAAAATTAGATACATTTATCTTCCGTGACTGAAGTTTCCACAATGTTCAAGACGTAAGATCCTCCGCAGGCCGCGGGCCGCCCACGTTCCGCACAGTTTATACATGATTCAGTTTCCGTTATACTTTAATGATAATTACTCTACAATAACAGCCTTATACAATAATAGCTCATAAGTATTTTTATACAGACCAGGTACGATTACATGAGCGGGGGCGGCGCGCCGGGCTGCGTCATAAAGTTTGAATACAAATACTACACAGTGCCATAGCCGTCAAATAACCTCAGATTTATACTTATTAGATTTTATACCGATACAAATGGATTTAATTTTTAAATATAAACAAAGGTGATTAAGTATACAGAGATTACAGATGATATTTTATACATTTATTACAAACAATATTATTAAAACGTAAATGTGAGATAGTCTTAAAGTTAGTGTCGTACCTAATGCAACGTTCCAAGTACCTACAATTGTGTATGGTGAATTAAACAAGATTATTTTTATTAAAAGTCGTGGAAAATTGAAGGAAAAACTTCCTCTGTTTTCCACGACTTATCACAAGTTTTTAAGTACTTACCTACATTATTCGATTGGTTGGTATGGTTTGAACAGGTAATTTCATTAAGAATTTTCTATAAAATCTAAGGCACCACATTCAGACTAAATTTAATTAAGAAATGCATAGCTCTACATTTACTGAATAAAATTGTACATTGACATACTGAATTCTAATATTATATTAATAGGCTGTGGTGCCTGCAACTTGTTATCTGAACAAATCATACAATTTTATCCGTAATAATTTAACTTGAATTTTTCAGCGTTTTTAATGTAAATACATATCATCAGAAATTTTCCGGGCAGTGTTGCAAGCGTAATAAAATTAAATTTAAGCGTATTTGTTACTCCGGTGAATGCCAATTTTAACATATATGCAAATTGGTCTAGTCTGGACATTTAAGCGAATTTTTATCAAAATTATTTAGTCTGCGAAAAAGAGAGTAAAAAAGTTACATTTAGGCCAATTTCAGATTCGAATAAGAAATTTTAAGTTAAATGTCCATTCTACGATAGTTTTAAATATCTGGATAAGCGTAATTCATCCAGAACCTTTTTAATCGCGTTAGGGTTCTATCTGGCTGTACTGTTTTGAATTGCTCATACTTTTGTTAAGTTTTGCTCAAATAATCTTGTATGTATGACTTAACGTTACGACTTTAGTTTATATTAACGATTCTGTAAATTAATGAGTTTTAGAGCACGGTTTTGCTTTTCTGAGTATATTTGTTACTTAAGATTGTCTTGTTCTGTGTCCGTCTGTCTGTAAGGGGACAACCTACGCGTTTATAATTGCCGTTATTAACTTGCCGTCCAAGCGAATTCAGATTAACAACACAATCACCGGTTTTATTTTCGCAGTGAAATAAATAGATTTTAACATGTTCCTAGCATTTACGAATATAGTTCTTCTTTCTTTGTGTCCACTTTAAGACGCTAGCTTGTGGGGCCTTTTTACAATATCGATGCTGGTAGGAACAGAGAAAATACTATCTGCAATATTGGGACAACTTTCATTCTTCATCCCATTTTTAAAAAAGCAAATTGTAGTTTTTGTTGTAGTAAGTATAAATGGTAATGTTTAGCAATAAATTCAAATAGGTCGAACTATCAAACTAAAATAGCCATATTGCAAAAAGGCCTACGAGATAGCAGGATTTTACGACTCTGACCGTAATATTTGTTAGGGTCCATCTGATCGAATGAGTGGAAATCCATTATTTTGACGGTACGCATCAAGTCTTATATTGACCTTCTTACATCTTCAGAAGGCGTGTATTTTCAGGCAAATATTATAAACTCTTTACTTCAACATCTTTCATTATAACCTTTCTTCAAGGTATTATAAATGTCTAGAAAAATCACAGCCTTCGAACCATCTCCGAATCGTAGACTAGTGTATAACCAAGCTTACCCTTTAAACTTACTTAATTTTAACATTTAAGTTGTTTACGATAAAAAGGAGAGAATAAGATTGCATTGTAATATCATACTTTGCATTATTAACGTAATAATTATTACTTATATCAAAACGTCAATTGTATTTAATACAATTTCTAACTTGAGCAATGTTAGTATAACGATGCATTGCCTGCTTCTTATCAAGTTTAGGGATTTAGCAATAAGTTGGTTTTAAACTTAATCAAGATTTGTTATTTCCAAAATGTGTGCATTTAATGTGATCTCATGACAGTATAAATCTTGTATGTGTCTGGCGAAACAATCACTATTTTAAAAATGTTGTAGAATCGTCACATATTGTTGTTTTTTTTAATGTCGGAAGTTTTAAAAGCCGCATAAAGGTAGGTTCAGAGGGTCTGGGTTGATATATATATCAATTTGGTGGTACAGTTTTGTGACAATCCCGTGGTAAATCGATTCTATAGACATTTTAAAGAGAAAAAATAAACTACATGAGTTTTTTCTAGTATTCATGAAGGATGCATTGAAATGATCACAAACGTAATTCGCATGTTTAATTCTACAGTAAGGAACAGTGGAATTATTTCATCCAGTAGCTGAGCTTAGTCTAGCGTTTATTTTCGTTGGCTACGAATTATTTGTATGTCTTCCATTTTTGTCGTAGTCTAAGTATAATCGTCATTTTCCTTTATACATTTTGTGACAGATTACAATTATTTCAAATAGTGTGTTTCTTATACCAATATTTTAGCATTATTTGTACAGTTCACGCGATTTTATGTATAAAAAAATATTATTGAGTGTCTATCTGCAGATAGTGCAGTACCAGTGCAATACACTTGAAATTTTGGCAAAATAATTTTAGAAATTCTGACACACTTTACAAAATGTTTTATAAAAAAAACACTGAATCCTGTGTTAGTTTTACAACGTGTATTTTATAACCGTTCAGTGGTGATTGAGGTAAAGTGTTACAGAATTGCTACTACCATTGTATAATTTATTTTACTTATACCAATATATTTTAATTTTAAAGTGTTTATAATAGTAAGTGTCAAGAAATAATTGGTAGCCAACTGACATGGCCTATATTATTTGAACTATGTAACTAATAGATATACCCAAACCATAGTGTACACTGCCACTCGCCGACCGCTGTCAGAATGTTATTAATTTCTTTTCCACACATAGATACTTGTTGAATGCAGTTCCACAATAAAATAAGTGTTGTTGAATTTTTTATAAAAGATAAACATATTAGATTAATGATCTTGTAGTCTGGATTGAGTTTTTTACAGATTTTATTGGACGCAACGTTTTATGTCAGTAGCGTGCGTTCGCATTGGCGGCTGCCGGACGCGCGGTCAACATTTCGCCTAAGACTGCGCTCGTTCGCTCAATGTGGACGCACCTTTAGACCAGACGCCTATCACGTCTACGTTTACTACAGTATTTATTTGATTCAACACAATTTTCCGTATACATACCTACATAGTACAATAGATATACAGATTTTACAATATATACAAGACGTTTATACAATAAAGCAGTGATACTACTATATACACATTTAAAAAACGTGATAGGCGTCTCGTCTCGAGGCGTAATTGGTTTGTTTAATGAAATGGGTGCTGTTATATGATTAATTGTACATATTTATTGTAATATACTACTACAATAGACTGGTAAATTTACACTGTTGTTAGGTTTCTACAGAGATATCACCTGGCGTTGATGAGGATTTGACGTTTTAGTATTTTTAAGAGTGTTAATTTTATGTAGTGATATTTTTCGTCTTCCACTTATTTGGACAAGTTTAATTTCTTTGTAGTCTTCCAAGAAGCATAGATAAGTTTCTTTAAAATATCACCCAAGTTTTACCATGATAGTTGCCATAGTGTTTAATTTAACCATATATAAATGGCCTAAGGACCTCAAAGTCTCAGCGACGCCAGTCCACATGTTACAATAGAGTATATTTTCTTACAATACCTACAGAGACACCGAAATAGACTATATAAATTGATTTTAGACAATCCCAGAATACAAGATCGAACTTTTTACACACAACAGTTGAAGAGACTTTTGTTCATTTACCATAGCATTTTGTTTTTCTTCCAAAAATTAAAGAACAGTTGGTTGCGAAATGGTCACAGAGATTCAGGCGTCAAATTGAAACGTTGGCATTATAAAAATATGAAATTGTAAATATTCTTTCTATAGTTCTTCCAAAATTAATAATATCAGTATTAAAAAAAACAAAATTCTACTTTGGTTAGGTCAAAAGTGTATGTGTGATCTAGGGAATTTTTAAAATTAGGATTTCTCTATGTAACTCTAAAGATATTTTTAACATTTTATCTTAGTTAAGATTATATTATGTTTAGTTATTTTAAATTAGATTATTATTTTAATCAAATTGTAATGTTCTTGCCTAGATTTTGCATTTATGTTAGTTACGGTAATACGTTTGAAGTTGATACCATCGTATTTATGTATATTATTATTATTGTATTAAAGGTTTTGTTTGTTTTTTTTTGTCATTAATAGAAGTAAAATGTTGTAAAAAGTAAGCTCGTTGTATTTTATCAAATAAACACTTTTTAGTCCAACTGAAGCAATACCATGCAGTTTTCTTTTTCTAATCACGACTTCCCAAAGATCACAAAGTGTAGAAAAATGAAAAGGTTTATAAATTACTAGCGGCGATAAATTACTAGTATATCGGGATAAAAGTAGTCTGTGTTAGCCCACTACTTGAATTCCTACATAGCAAATTTGATCCAAATCCGTTCAGTAGTTTTTGCGGGAAAGAGTAACAAACAAACAAATAAACATACAAACTGACATACTTTTTTAATATTAGTAGGATTGATATGATTAAAAACTCCATACGGAGACGGCCTGTTCCCCGTTCCAGTGAATCGCTGATGACGACGATGAAATAAAACCTATTGTTACGGCGTATAAAATACTGCTAGCACCATCTGTTGGCCCGCGGCGAAAACGACCAAACGTTACGAAGCTCGCATCGACCGCGACCAGCGTGAAGCCAGGAGCGGGTGACGGCGCGGTGGCGGGCATTCATTCGACGACTCAAATTCCGAACCGTAGCACTAAGCGTTACCTTTATTTTCAATATTGTATTCGTTTTTGAAATATACGTTATTTTATAAATTTTCAATAAGACGAATCATTGAAGTACTCCTGCAAAACATCCTCTCTAAAGCAGAATAGACGAAAGCACCAACATTTTGGACCTTCAGAGCCGTATCCATATTCGCAGAAGATCAGCGATCAGGTTTGATTGGAGGAGAAACCAGCAGAAACCCAGATAACGTCGGTCATCCTTCATCTTCGATTTGTGTTTAATACCGTGCTTTTTTCTGCTTTAGATTTGCAAATCCGTTACTACGTTCGAGTACCCGTTTGCCAACCCGAGTGCAGTTCAAACTGTAAGTACCTTTACCTTTTCATAAAGTGCCAAAATGAGTGACGACGAATTTAAATTAGCCGCTAGTATTTCTAAAGTAACATCAAAGCCAAAATCTCCGCGTTTATTGTCTCCAAAAATGTGTGACCTTAGTGACCTTAAGAAGCAACGCGGTTTGCTTAAAGCTAGATTAACATATTTTGAAAAGTACATAAGTAAATTAGACGTTAATAATTCGGATTCAGTTCATAAAACTGAACTTAGATTGCGAATAGATTCAATAATTACATTATTTGCGGAATTTAATGGCATTCAGTCAAAAATTGAACTAGATGCTGATGATACTGACTTATGTTCTCAACTAGAGTATAGGGAAACGTTTGAAACTCAGTATTATTCGCTTTTAGCTGCGGCTCAATGCAGGGTAAAGCAGTGTGAACCTGAATTACCTATTAATTCTTCATGTTGTAAGCCTTTAGCAATTAAATTACCAGACATCAAATTACCCGCCTTTTCTGGTTTATACGACCAGTGGATAGAATATAGAAGTTCGTATTTGTCCATGATTCATAATCGTGAGGATTTGGATTCTATTCAAAAATTCCATTACCTAAAGTCCTCTCTTACTGGTTCTGCGTTAGAAGTGATTAGTGCTTTGGAATTTACTGCTTCCAATTATGGTCACGCATGGAATTTACTCGAGAAAAGGTACCATAATAATCGCTTACTTGTTCACAATCATGTAAAGTCATTATTTAATGCGCCGACGCTAAATAGTGAGTCTCCATTTCAGATAAGGAAGTTAATTGATTCATTTCTACGCAATTTACGCGCGTTACACTCGTTAAACGAACCCACCGATTCGTGGGATACTCTGATCATATATTTAATCGTTTCTAAGCTCGACCCGGTTACAGCTCGCGAATGGGAATGTTATAAGGGTAATCTATTAGATAACTTAAGTTCACAATCACAACCGTTAAAAGTAGAAAACATTCTCACATTCCTTAGAAATAGGGCCGATATGTTGGAGACAATCAAATCCAACAATACTAAAAATTATAGTTCTCATTCCAAACCGAACCCCGAGCCAAAGGCTACTGCAGATTTTAAAAGGCATTTTAACACGCAACATACTAATACTTACGTTTCTTCGGGTAGCAAACATTCAATGCATAAAAATAATAAGCAAAGTCACAGTCAAACATGTCCCTTATGCGGTAGTAATCACGCACTTTATTCGTGTGCTAGTTTTCTTAACTTGTCACTACAAGATAGGATAAACCTAGTTAAAAGCAAAAACTTATGTCTCAATTGTATTCGTTCAACTAATCATACGTCAACCGATTGTGTATTCGGTCCATGTAAATTGTGTCATAAGAAACATAATTCGTTGTTACACTTTGATCAAAAGAATCATGATAATATACGTTCGCAAAACTCTTCATTAGCAGTAGATAATAATACGTTGCCACAGTCATCTGCCTTACATACAGTCAAGGACAGTGACTTGGAATATTTTCGCTGTGAGGGTAGTGCACAAACAATTTTACTGTCCACCGCGTTAGTGGAAGTTGCCGGTTCCGATAACAAATATCACACAGTCCGGGCTCTTTTAGACAATGGCAGTCAAAATTGTTTTATTACGGAAAGATTATGTAATCGTTTATGCGTTAATAAATTACAGTCCACTATACGTGTTTGCGGCGTGGGGCAACTGGTCTCACAGTCCAGCTACGCTTGCAAAGTAAATATGCGTTCAAGGTTATACGATTTTAATACGCAGTTGCAGTGTTTGGTTTTGTCTAATATCACTTCAAAGTTACCTTTGATAGACGTTAATAGTGATTCTATACGTATACCTAGCAATGTTCAACTGGCAGATCCCTCGTATCACATCCCATCCGAAGTTGATTTGTTGATTGGCGTAGACGTTTTTTGGAACTTAATATGCGACGGGAAAATTAAATTAAAAAGCGGTCCGTACTTATTACATACTAAGTTAGGGTGGATAATAGCCGGACCTATTTATGATCAACGTATACGTAATAGCACGACTGACGTGCAATGTCATTTTTCAGTCGATTCTCAATTGCGTAAATTTTGGGAGCTAGAAGAAATACAAAACGATAGTCCTATTATGACGAAGGAGGAAATATTTTGTGAAGAATTGTTTTTGAATACTACAAAACGTTTAGAAAACGGTAGGTTCTCAGTTCGAATACCTTTTAAGGTATCACCTGAGACGTTGGGTAATTCATATACGGTGGCAAAGAATAGATTTTTGTCCTTAGAACGGAAATTTGAGCGTGCACCGCAATATCGTAAATTATATACTGATTTTATGCGTGAATATGAAAAGTTAGGTCATATGACACTTTTACAAAATACCGATAACACCGATAGTTTACAAAAGCCGTACTATATACTACCACATCATGGTGTATATCGAGAAGATAGTGTGACAACTAAACTGAGAGTTGTTTTCGATGCTAGTGCAGCGACCACCAGTCAAAAGTCATTAAATGATATTCAACATGTAGGGTTGTCACTTCATAATGATATCTTTTAAATTTTACTAAGGTTTAGACAATATCAATACGTAGCATGCGCAGATATTGAAAAGATGTATCGGCAAATTGAAATACAAGTTGATCAGCGTAATTTACAACTTATTTTGTGGAGGGAGAATAGTAACGATCCGATTCAGATATATCGTTTGAATACGGTAACGTACGGTACTGCTTCCGCGCCCTACCTAAGTATTCGCTGCTTAAAGCAACTAGCTCGTGAGTGCGATAATGATGTCATCGCTCGCGTTATTGATGAACATTTTTTCGTTGATGACTTAAACTACGGTAATGATAATCTCGAAGAGTTACATAAAATTTGTAGTGAAACGGCAAAGGTGTTACAAAGTGCTTGTTTTCCCCTTAGGAAATGGGTTTTTAATCATGATGTGTCATCTCAAACTTCTAAGGATTTATGCATTGGTGATCATTGTCAATCAAAAACGTTGGGTTTAGGGTGGTTCAATAACAGTGATGAATTGCACTTCACTACGAAAATAAACCAAGATAATTCAGTGGTTACAAAACGAACAATGCTGTCAGTCATATCTCAAATCTATGATCCCCTAGGGTTGTTAGCTCCAGCAGTAGTTACAGCAAAAATATTATTGCAAAGATTATGGCAAGCTAAGGTGAGCTGGGATGACGACGCAATTCCGTCTAATATTAAAACCGTTTGGCAAAATTTTATGTCAAATTTATGTTATATTTCAGATATACGTATACCTCGTTGTATTAGGGAAGGTAATGCGTTAAAACAAGAATTACATATTTTCACAGATGCATCACAGGATGCATACGGAGCTTGTGCCTATATTCGTTCGTATATTAGTCATGATTCGCCATGCGTTAGATTACTGTGTGCTAAAAGTAAAGTGGCACCAATAAAAACAGTAAGCATACCAAGGCTTGAGCTCTGTGCAGCACTGTTGGGTGCAAATTTGTATCATAAAATAGTAAAATCATTACGTTTAAATTTCGATAAAGTTTATTTCTGGACAGATTCTACAATTGTTTTAGGATGGCTACGAATGTCTCCGCATACGCTAAAAACATTTGTTCAAAATAGGGTTGTGCAAATAAACGAAATAACTGGTGATACGATTTGGCGGCACATTCGTGGCACAGAAAATCCCGCGGATATATTAACGAGAGGTGTCAACCTTAGCGCGTTAAAGGTTGACAGCCCTAGACACCTTTGGTGGCACGGGCCAACATTTTTGCATGAACAAAGTTCAAACTGGCCTCAAAACAGTGATAATCCAATTTGTAGTAATTTACCAGAATTAAAAAATGATATAGTAACATTAACTTCAGTAATCTCAAATGACTTAATTGATTTTAAAAGGTTTTCTTCCGTAAACAAATTAAAGCGTGTTTATGCATACGTATTACGTTTTATTTACAACTTGCGATGCAAACGAGCGCAGCCGCCACTAGTAGCGAAAACTGGTTTCTTATCAGTGGACGAAATGCTCGAATCGGAACGCACGTTAGTTAGATTCGCACAGGTGCAATCGTTTGCTGATATTTATAAAGATTTAAATAAAGGTTTGCGTTGTAATAAAGATGCACAATATAAACGTATATCGGGTCTAAATGTGTTTTTGGATGAAAATAAGATCATTAGAGTAGGCGGTAGATTGTGTAATTCTGATTTTAGTTACGATAAAAAACATCCGATATTATTGTGCAGTAAACATCTATTTTCGAGACTTTTGTGTGAATATGAACATAAGCGATTATTTCATGCGGGACCGCAGCTGTTGGTGACTTCTATGCGTGATCAGTGGTGGGTGCTAGGTGCTAGAAATCTAGCCAGGCAAGTAGTACACCAATGTGTAGTCTGCACTCGCATGAAAGGTAAGACATTAACACCTATAATGGGTAACTTACCATCAGCACGTTTAGAACCCAGCTTCCCTTTCATGCGATGTGGAGTTGATTATGCGGGACCCATGTTCATTTTAAACCGAAAGGGCAGAGGTGCAAAATTAGTTAAATGTTATATTTGTTTATTTATATGTTTTGTTACTAGGGCTGTTCATTTGGAATTGGTTGGTGGTTTATCCACACAAGAATATTTACTGAGTTTAAAGCGTTTCATTTCACGACGAGGCAAGCCTTGTCAAATATTCTCCGATAATGGGAGAAATTTCGTAGGGGCTGAAAGAGAACTTTCACCTATTTTAGAAAATCAAAAAGAAATTGTAGATTTTGCTAACGAAAATAATATTCGTTTTTCATTCATTCCGCCGTATGCTCCTCATTTTGGTGGTTTATGGGAGGCAGGGGTAAAGTCGTGCAAGTATCATTTGAGACGGGTAGTCGGAAATGCAAAGCTAACGTACGAGGAGTTCAGCACGGTATTGACGCAAATCGAAGCCGTCCTGAACTCCCGTCCCATGTCCCCTCTGTCCACAGATCCACATGACTATCTTCCCCTTACACCAGCTCATTTCCTTATTGGCCGACCGTTGACTTCGCTGAGCTGCCAGGACATGACCACGACGGCGACTGCGCGCCTGGGGCGCTATGAACGGCTGGAGCAGCTGAGACAGCATTTCTGGGCTAGATGGTCAAAAGAATACGTATCGGAGCTACAAAAACGGACAAAATGGATGGACAACAAGGATGCTCTTCCACTAGACAGCCTTGTTTTGATCAAGGAGGATAACCTCCCCCCTTTACGTTGGAGAATGGGACGAGTGGTTCGCCTGTTCACAGGAAAGGATGGTGTCTCCAGGGTTGCCGAGATCCGTACAGCAGCGGGCACGATTCAGAGGGCCTGCTCCAAGATCTGTCCCCTTCCTGCACCGCCGGTACCGTCTGAGGCATAGAATGACGATCATCGTTATGTTGGAAGACAGGGTCATTCCAAGGCGGCCGGCATGTTACGGCGTATAAAATACTGCTAGCACCATCTGTTGGCCCGCGGCGAAAACGACCAAACGTTACGAAGCTCGCATCGACCGCGACCAGCGTGAAGCCAGGAGCGGGTGACGGCGCGGTGGCGGGCATTCATTCGACGACTCAAATTCCGAACCGTAGCACTAAGCGTTACCTTTATTTTCAATATTGTATTCGTTTTTGAAATATACGTTATTTTATAAATTTTCAATAAGACGAATCATTGAAGTACTCCTGCAAAACATCCTCTCTAAAGCAGAATAGACGAAAGCACCAACACCTATCATGCTAAAAAAAAGTACTTCGAGTGCTAACTCCCTTGCATATTCTCCGGTTCGTTTTTATCTTTTGTCTAAGATATATGATATATGGCAAAAGGGAAAACCTAAAAACGTTAGGTTATTTTTTTGGTCGACATACGAAAAGCAAGGGTAGGTAGGTAGGTATCTACTATTACACCACTAACAGTTATGAAAAAAGAAGTACCCACATATACTAAAAAGCTGTTATGAAACATAAAGTTTGGAAAAAGCATATTTACGAAGCGTTTTAGTATAGCGTGGTGAAGCTATTAAAATGAAACATAAGTTATTTTAAATATATTTATTAACAATTACTTAAAGTTAAAATTAACCGTCTAACATCATCCGAGTAGAACAAATCTACTCTCCTCGTCTAGCAATTTTTTCTATACTTTCCTTCCTTTTATAAATGCAAAGATCCATAAATGTTAAAGCTAGTAATAAGCAGTGTCCTAACATGTCCTTCTGAAGCTCCTTTTGATTGCTAAAAAAGTCTTTAAAATGTTCTGACACATAAACTTTTGAATTATCACTGGATTTGTCACTGATATTTTGCAAAAGCATTTCCACCGTTTGGTCAGTTGATACTTTTTCGTTACCCACTAATGTTCCATATAATCTGAAACAAGTGAACAAAACGTTTAATCAACGCCATCTATCCAGTTTTTCCGAAGTTATTCAGAAAATAAGACGACGCACTATGGGCTTTTTTCGTGGCAAAAATATTTTAGGCCTAAAGTCTAAAAAGCTGTATTATTATCAAGAATATGTTTTAGCTTTGTAATTTACCACTTATTCATCATTCATAAGAAAAAAAAATTGTTTTCGTATACTTTTTAGGCTATTGCATAGCTTTTATCGCGGGCTTTGAGCGCGGCGACCGAATCAAGAAATTCCGTAACGAAAAAAACCTAACACCCCCCACTCCGTGTAACTGAAAAAAAACTGTATGAAAATTTGTGTGAAAATATAATTTCTTTTTAAAATCTGGTATATTCACACAAATTTTCATACAGTGTTTTCATCATTGACTATTTTGTTATTCACAATCGTAACTAAGCAACCAAAATCTATGATAAAAAATGCAGTCCCCGAGTGCCACATGTATTTTTTTTATTTCTCTTCTCTGGGTGATACTTAACAAATTGCATATAAAAGCAAATAAATATAGTATTTTTTTAATAACTAAAAAAATTGCCAATAAAAGATATACATAAAATGGCTTTGAAAATGAGGTAACTTTACGTCTCGATATCTCACTAAATACTAAGTGGTAACTGATTTAAATAAGGGTGGTTTCATGTAGGAAATTTATCAGGCAATTGAGCTATATTACTTACATAGTAGGTATGTGAATTTTGCATTTTACATTTATGCGCGAGTATCTTCATACAAGCATTCCATAGTGCGACGTTGACAGTCGTACCAGCGTTTATTGAGTTTGTTTTGTCATAAAAACCCAAAGTTTTTACCCAAAATTACTTAAATAAAACACTGTGCGGTGCTAGGGAAGGGTTTTATCAAAACAATAAACAAATAATGAAATTTTGGTTACAATTTTATAAACCCGTACGGTAATAATTTTGATGATATTTTGGATTAATTATGAAAGAAATAAAAAGTATTTTTTTAAATTTAGTGTTTAATTTTAAGGTTGATTTTTTACTATACTAAACAATAAAAAGATAGTTTAAACCTTGAAGTCTTTTATTTTAAGTTTTATTTTGAAATTGTTTTTTTTATGATTTTGTAATTTTTGCATTTTTCAATGGTATTTTATACTTATGGTAAATGTTAAATAGAAAAATATTGGAAAAAAAAATTAACTCGGCCACAAGTGAATTATCAGACGGGAATCGAACCCGCGACCTTTGGAAAGAGCATTGGACCGGATTTCCAAAGGTCGCGGGTTCGATTCCCGTCAATTTAATTTTTTTCAAATATTTTTATTTAACATTTACAATTGTTTTTTTTTTATCAAAACAACACAAATAGAATAAAAAATTTAATAACAATTTTACAAAATCGTACGGTAATAATATTGATTTTGCTGATATTTGGATTAATTATGAAAGAAATGAAAGGTTGTTTTCTTTTAAGGTTGATTTTTTACTATACTAAATAATAAAAGATAGTATGGTGAATAAGTAAATAAGTGATCGGTTCACAAATTTATAAGTTCATTATTGAGAAAATTATAAATGATTTCGAAAAATACATATCACCACTTTAACTAAATCGTTTGCAAGAGGTAAAGCGAAAACTGAAGGACAACCAGATGCATTTTAATATTTTTTTCTTTACCAATTCCCCTATTTGTATGGGGAATAAGTTGATAAGTCAACATTTCGCAAATTGATAAATATTATTGAGAAAACTATAAAGAATTTCGAAAAATACTTAACACCATTCGAAAGCTCGCATAAAATTACCCTAAAGCTACACTTAGTTTTAGGGTAATTTTATGGATAGTGAACCTCTCTTGCAAACAGTGGTTTGCAAGAGAGTTCACTATCCATTTGCATAAAAAAAATAACCATAAAATATTTTGGCATATGGTAATTTAGACTAATGATATTTATCCATAATTTTTTTTCCAAAACAAATTAAGCATAATTGTTTTAATCATAAATAAAATTAGCCTAATGATATTTAAGCATAAAATTTATAAGCATAGCTTTATAAAGGCATAACAGTATCAAACTATAATGAATATAGTTTTTTACTTATTTAAAATAATTAAAAGGCGGCTTAGGGGTGGCCCAGGGGCCACTCCCGCCGCACCTAAACCTACTTTGACACTGTATAATATAGAAAATATTCAATTTTAGAAAAATATACTATTAGGCGACTGTACACTATGCCTAAAAACATTGTGCAAATTATAACTATGCATAAATATATTAGGCCTAAATATAATTATTCCACAGTACATATGCTGCTAAAAATCAATTATGACCAAGTATAATTATGCCAAATTCATTGTTCCAAAACATTTTAGGAATACATATATTATGTTAACGAATTGTTTCCCTGCAAGAGATGAAGTGGTAAGTGGAGTTACAAAAAAAAGTTATAGTTAAAAATCGCTCCCCTGGAAAGTAAGCATTTTGGACTTGTCAACGTTAGCCCGCGCACCACGGACTTAATTTCGACAATATTTTTATGGTAGTATGTTTTATCAATATTTGCACTTCAATAGTTTACTTAAATTGCCCAAATTTTAAATATCATTAGTTGAGTAACTAAAATTTACGTAAGTACTACGAATAAGTACGAAAGATGCACAAATGTTAGTTCCAGTTGGCAGAAGTATAATCTATATTTCCACGAACTAAGTTGTAATTGTCCGTATTTTTAGGTTTTTAGGGGTTTTTTGATTTTCCCGACGTTTCGGCACCTTTACAGCTGCAATGATATTTAAAATTCGTGTAAAAAAAATTAAACGTCGGGAAAATCAAAAAACCCCTAAAAAACCAAAAAATACGGACAATTACAACTTAGTTCGTGGAAATATAGCGCGTTTGATATCCGTAAAAGTTGTTTTATTTCAATGAACAGTGCGCGCCAAAACATAAGATGTACGTAGAAGTATAATCTGACTGATGAAAGCAGTCCCACGGAATATTAGTGGAAGTTATACAGTGGTGGTCACATAATTGACGACACTTGTTGATTTTCATACATACGAGGTAACTTTGGAGCCGCACAGCTTATCAGACCACAGCTCGGTCAAATATTGGCAGAGAACCAACTGCCAATATTTGACCGAGCTGTGGTCTGATAATAGCCACCCAGGGAGTGAAGAGGTTCAGATTGCTATACACACCCGACTGATCTGATCAACATTCTAACAATGTATGGATATGTCTAAAAAAACGCGACAATAGCATAAAAAATATGGAATTGCTGAAACTGAAAACTCCGATCCTTACATCTTTTAGTATGTAGATCAGATCAGTTGGGTGTGTATAGCATTCTGGATCTCCTCCACATATCACAGCTCGGCCAATCTTTAGCAGAGAACCAAGACTCCAAAGAAAATCGACTAGTGTCGTTAATTATGTGACCACTGCTGTATGTGGTTTGCTTATTGTTATAGGAATAGAGCTTATTTTTGAATGTTGAAGACTGTAGCGCCACTCGCAAAGGACTTCTTTCGTGAGACAGATTATTTAATGAAAATTCTTTCATAGAACTTTAAAAGTTGTAAAGATTATCTCTCACTATCATGAGTTTCATGGGCCGTTGTCATCACTGCACACAGCGACATCTATCAGACGCAACCAATTTCATACAATGTTCAAGAGATGGCGTTGCAAAACAGACGCAAAGCACGCATTTAGTACGTGTTATTAAATGTCGCTCAAGTACATAATTATATTATTTTCATTAAATTATTAGCTTTTAAAACCCAAGTGAAAAATAATAATTTCAACCAAAGATTGTAATTTTGGTTTACTTTTTTGTTTCCACAATAATATTAATTCCTAATTCCTAAACATAGATATTTTTTTGTTCTCGCAAGAGGATAGGTGTCATAAACTATGAATTATAGCAGCATATCCACATAAATCCATTTAAAAAATATAGGAATGTTCCTATATTTTTAAAAATACTTACCTATAAGGTAGAGTAGGTCTTAGGAAGTATACTTTGTTTTCGAAATTTTCTTTTGTGGTTCCAGCTTCATCATTGGTACTGAAAAGAAAAACAGTAGGTACCTAAGTCAATTTGCCTGTAATTTATTTGCCTACACATACTATTTACGTAATGGCGGCTAAAGTGAAAATTCTCTAAATTACTCCTCAAATCGACTCAATTTGCGACAAGAACAAGGTATTGGTTAACTTTAATTGAAACAAAAACAGTATTTTCTTATAAATGTAGATTTTCTTTTATTTTGGTATAAGGGGTTCGCTGTCGTCTGGGAACTTCAACAGGGATTCTTTGGGCAATGAGTTCGAGTAACTCTGGCCTATACTCCAGCCATTTTAGGGAAAGAATGTTTATAAACAAAGATTTGAGCATTTTTCGTAATTATTCCACAGAAACGTTATATTTCAGATAACTAATGTCATTTATTAAACTTGGACAACATAAGTAAGCTATTAATGAACTGCATATATTTCTAGAACAAGTAATAAAAAAGTACTTTTGAGGTTAAGTATGGGCGGATTGTTTACAAACATTCTTTCCGTAAGATGGCTGAAGTATAGACTAAAATCCTTTCTGTCATAAGTACCTATTTGAATTAAATTGTTTTTTTTTTTATTATTTTAAGAGCGACTTTCACCAATGTCATATTTAAGAGCTAAACTTATTTAGAATGAGATTGTCATTTCAACCATTCGTTTGAAATCAAAAGTGACAGAGCGATATTTTAAATACGTTTAGAGCTTAACCTATTTTGTGACAGTTAGTGAAACTCGCCCTAAGTGTGTAGTCAGATCTCTTGCTTTTTAATGCCAAATCCTATACTAAAAGCAGTGCTGTAGTGTAATAATTTACTATTAACGCCATCTAGTAATACAGGCGTAAAGTAACTCACAACTGATTGCTTCTCGCGTTGATCAGGGCCACGATCATAGCGACCATCTGGGCCTTCTGCAGGTTCACAGCTAACACCTTGGGGTTGTTGGGGTCGCTACCGGCGGCCCTCAGGGTCGTGGCCTCGGCCTTCATCACGTAGATGTCCGCAGTTGGGACAGACAGCGATACACGCCACGCCTAGTCAAATGATAGCAAAACATCTTATGTAGGTACGGTCAACAGCACGTACGGCTTTACATTTGCACTACGAATACCGCCGCTATTACGAGCAACGTAAGGGTGCTCTCAAGGTCAAAGTGTAAAGCTGTAACTGCTGCTGTCTGTACATTATTTTTTGTGTGCATGTTTTGTGTGTAAGTAAACGCACAGCACCCTATTTAGCATAAATATATGATCTCCATAGTCATAATCAACTTTTTAGGGGCGTTTTCGTGCTGATTTCCTCTTTGGAAATATATATATATACCTATATACCTACATAATAAAAAACTTATAAATAAATCCTTTTGAAACGTAAGAATTGGAAAGAAGGAGGAACAAGATCAGTTCTCTCGCACACTCTCCAAAGTGTATCCTATAAAAGACCGATAAACATGCAACTTTGCGGGTCGGTGACTGAGGCTCTGAAGTTCCGCCGTGGCCAATGAAGCCACGAGCTCGAGCTCCAATGAGTTTCCTGGCACGGTTTTCAATCGATTCCAGAAGCTCTAGCTGATACTTAGCAAAACAACTCAACATAAGCCGCCACATTACCTACCTTTACAAGAGCAATACGATACCAAAAATTGCGCGATAATTGCTTGCACCATAGCAACCGCATTCTCATTACAGTGCTGTCTCTACCGAACAATCGATGAACTATAGTGTGCATTCATTTAGTTCCTACTATTGCTACCAAGTTGTTTTTGGCGCTAGCGTCATAGCAACTCGGCCGATCACTCTCTCGCGCTTCAAATAACCCGGTATGATGAAGGCTTAGGGTCTCTTCATTGTTCATAAAAAACTGGGTTTATTTCGTTTTTTGAGCAGAAAGATGCGTTCAAGAGAACGCATCTTTCTGCTGACAAGATGAGAGAGTAAATAAAGATATTTACTCTCGCATCTTCTACAAACTGGACTTTTATTTAATTCCCAATCAATCACCACCTAGTGACCGCTATTATAAGAACTATCCTATTTCCAACTGAGACTAGCCGTAATGTAAAGTAAAAGGATATCATCCATTTTGGTCCATCTTGTGCCCCTTAACATTTATTATTATGGCACCAATGCTGTAGCATGACTGTTCTAGGTTTTGTTAGGGTTTGAAAAATCTATCTATGAGTGTAAAGTTGTAGCACAGCTAACAATATATGAGTAGCTTAGTAAACGTTTTCAACAACTATCTGGCTCTACTCATGTCAGTAAAACAATCTATGGATTTGAAAGACACAAAACGATAGTTTTCGAAAACGATTCTAGTTTACCTAATGCTGGGTCCACACTGGCCCAACAAAGGCAAACGAACGCCAGCCAAGGGGTTCTGTTTTCACCTCTGTCTCAAACAGATGATCTAAAAAACCCGAATGTGAACTGAAATCGGTCCCAATGATCCTTTACTTAGCTTTTATTGATCGGCCACGAACGTGCAGCGGGCAACGCCTGATGCCGTTCGTTGGCCTTCATTGGCCCGATGTGGACGCAGCAAAACTCGTACTAAGGGGACAGTTCCATCATCCCATTACAAAGAAAATGGACCCACTTGGGCAATATCGAAACCCGATTGGCACTTGTTAGCTGTGTAGAGCGCCATCTAACGCACGTAAAGGACAATAGTGTTGACGTATTATTATGTTTTATGGCGCTCATCGCCGCAGAAATCAAAGCCTGAGACTGCGTTCATCCAGACAAAAATGCAGAATATCATCATTTCCGAAATGTATAAATATGAAATACAAGCGACCGCCCGCGGTTTCACCCGCGTGGTTGTAAAAAGTAGCCTATTTACTTGAAGTCTTGAAGCCCCTACATACCTAATTTCATCCAATTCCGTTGAGAAGTTTTTGCGTGATAGAGGAATAAACAAAGAAATAAACAAAAACAAACAAACTGACATACTTTCGCATTTATAGTAGGATATCGAGCTGATAAGCTCCATGATAAGAGTGTTAAAACACCTCATTTATAAAATTCGGTAAAGCTCTTACATAGCGGCTAGCATATTATGCATGCAATTTACACAGATTACGTAATAGTACTAACGTTAAGAAATAGATGGCGTGAGCTTGCTATAGTTTCAGCCATAAAAGGCATGTCGACAGCTCAACAAGCTTTTTAAATTTTTGTTACGGTAGGTGATTCTCCCACTGGCAACCGCGCGCGGCGACGGAGAAACATTAATTCTATTTTTGAAACACTAGAATACCTAATTCGATTACTCGATTGTTTCAAATATTTATATGCGAATGCAGTTTTATTCAAAAGCATTTATTCTATTGTTTCAATATAAAGATAGCGCGGCGGAATCCGCTGGCGAACCGCGCTGCCGCGCCGCGGCGCGGTTTCAGTGGGTGAAAAAATTACATTTTCATACAATATCAAAATCCGCGGAGCAGTGGGTTTACCGCCTAAATGTAATAAATAAAAAAATATTATAATTTCCAAAATTAAAGGTGCTAAATTAAAAGTGATAAATTAGTTACCAATATTAAAAGTAAAAGGGATAAATGAATTACTTTTACCGGTTATTATTGATAATTGCACATTACTTTTATATTGTAGTATACGGTCGCCATGTAATGCATTCGTAAGGTTGTCGCCTTAAGTGCGGTGATACGCGTAGTCATGGTAGAAGTCCCCTCCTGTATTGTTATTCTTTTGGTATTTATACCTTAAAACGAAGTTTGTAACTACTACGTGCCTATAGGCAGAGATGCCTTAAAAGATTAGGGAAGATGTTTACTCGAATATCATCACGTAATATTCGTATGTGACATATTAATGCCATCATACTACAGGATAATGTGATAAAAAAAAATAAGTACCTAATTAATATTTTTATAAATACAGAATTAATATCTTTACTTTAAGGCGGTACCCCCACCGAAAGTGGCGCCGCGTTGAATTGTATTTAATATCGTAATTCTAATTCACAATTTTAATAAAACTAAACGTGGAATTTTTAGAGCCTATTGTCTTGTATTTTTAGAAGGTATCGCTACATCTCGTCATAGTCATTCGTAGAAATAGATAGCAAATGTGTCAAAAACGGCCACTTTTAGCAGTTTTGCTATCTACTTCTAGCAGTGACTACGAGGGAATGTAATGATACCGTCTAAAAATACTAGACTATGGGCTCTAAAAATTCCACGTTTAGTTTTATTAAAATTGTGAATTGAATTACGATATTAAATAAAATTCAACGCGGCGCCACTTTCGGTGGGGGTACCGCCTTAAGACAGGCTTCCTCAGCAATCAATGTTACAATATGCTTTTGCTTATACAGGTTGGAAAGTTAAGACAGGGCATGAAGAGCAGGTACCTTAATCATTATAGCTCTACCACATGAAAACGTTCATATCCGTTTCAATATTTACAGTTTAAGTTCCATGTATGGGGAACCCCCTTTAATACGAGTATATACATTTTTTATTTTTGTCTAAAAACCGTAAAGCGGTTTACAGAATTCATCTACCTACCAAGTTTCAACTGTGTAATCCTCATAGTTTTGGAATAAAGTGGCTGTGACATTTACCACTTTGGAAGTGTATATCTTTCAAACGGTTGACTTTGAGAAAAACTGATTTATGAACCTCAATGCAATTTTTAAAGAGCTATCTATAGATACCCCACACTTATAGGTTCGATGAAAATAAAATAATTTTTTTTCATTTCACTTTGGGAAATGTGCTATATTTCTAAAACTGACAACTATATTTCGTTCAAACCAATTTTCGTTGAAAGTTTTTATTAAGATCTCCAGCATTTTTTTTACATTTTTTATTTTTGTCTAAAAACCGTAAAACGGTTTACAGAATACATCTACCTACCAAGTTTCAACTGTGTAATCCTCATAGTTTTGGAATAAAGTGGCTGTGACATACATCGGACATGACCAAGGACATGACGAATCTATAAGGGTTTCGTTTTTTGCCATTAGGCTACGAAACCCTAAAAAGAGCAGTTTTCGTTAATAAATAATATTTACATGTTTGAAACGTCATTATGTAATAATAATTAGTGTGGTCAGTATAAATAATTACTGGAACATATGTATTAATAATTAGGTAGTACCTCATGATTTGGCAAATGTGTTTTAAGTTACAAATTTTTAACTTACGATAGCCATAATGTCAGTGATCTGCAGCCTCTTGCTGTCCGGATAGTCGATGGCATGGTACTCCCATTCCACAACCTCATACGTACTACGGTCAATGAGAGTCCAACAGACCGAGTTCACAGATATGTGGAGTGCTAGAACTGATTTGCATCTCTGAAACAAATGTATATTTTGCAAAATAAAAAGTGTATTTCTTTAAACTGTATATTCAGTTTATGAGTCACAGCACAAAAACTTAAAATGAGATGAAGACAAAAAAATCATTTCAGTGATTTGATATAAATATAATGACATAAATCCTTGGACGAATTCGTCCAAGCATATATCCCTTATTTCGCATCCATATGTGAGTATTGGAAGGATACAGGTGTCGAAACTTGGGCAACAACAAAAAACCATATCCATAAATTGGTAACATGTCAAAGAAGTATGGAGATACTCCTCTCCATTGGGCTATACAAGGGAGGACAGAAAAAGAGCAAGTGATATAAGGAAAATGACTAAATGGAAAAACGTGGAAACCAATGTTCGATCACTAAAATGGAGATGGATAGGAAAAATAATGAGGGAGAAAAGAACTAAATTGACAATGGACAAATAATGTGGTTGAATGGACCCTTCGAGAAAAAACAAAAGAAAAAGAGGCACGCCAATGCGAAGATGGTTGGACGAATACGGAAACCTGATAGACCCACTCTGGCCAACACCGGCTAGAGATAGGGTGAATTGGGGCAAACTGGAGGAGGCCTGTCTCCGGAAGGGGAGACTTAAAAAGAATGCTGCTGCAAACTTAAAGAATAAAACCCCAAATTAGTTATAATAATTATTATGTACTTTCAAGTAAATAAAGACTAATAAAATAAATACAAAATTAAAAAATAAGTCCCATGTAAGGTCGGCAGAGCATCCAAGGAGCAGCTGGACAGAGAAAGGTATAAACATGATCTCACAGCCACACTTTAACCACAGACCTATATCGAAATAGACGAAAAGAGCGCTTCAAACTGTATGAGAACCTGGCTTGTCGAATGCGTAGGTACGCTACGATGACGTCACGAGCGAGATTTAGTGATGTGTAAATCTTATTGACGAGCTCTTGCAAGAAAGCACTGCACAATACCATTTTCGTTTCTGAGTAACGCCTGTTTTTATGGCAATGGTCACAAGCAGACTGACTTAGGTCGTAAAACTAAGACCGTGGACGTGAATCAAACTTTTGGCATGCAAGGTAGGTACACTTTTACCATCTATCTCGATATAGGTCTGTGACCTCCACAAATGCCCTCCCGATCAGAAGGTCTAAGTAGCAAAACGTCCAACAGCGCGAAAATGGTTATCAATTACTTTAGTCAGCAAACAAATCGAGCCACTGTGCTGCGTTATTTTTATGCAAAATACTCACTTTACAGTCTCAATATTCCAAATGTATAAACAGTTATGTAAACATTTGTATGACGATGTATGAGTCCAATACTCGACTTTTCATTTTCGAATTTTCATTCCATATAAAATTGTAGGATTGAGTGAATTTGTTTTTCTTACTTTGCACAAAACTGAATGTTTTCTTGAATTTTTAGACTTTTATTCGCAATTCGAGTATTCAACTCATACATCGAGGACATAACAGTTTATATGTTTGGAATAATGAGTCTGTAAAGAAGTTATTTTGTATGAAAATAAGGCAGTGGCTTGATTTATTAGCTGACAAGTGTATGTAAAATTTTAAACTCATAAATTAGTACCCTTTTTAGTGTTAAAGTTGTTTAGAGTGATTGTACTGTACCATCTTATTTATAAAATTTTGTAGTGGCCTAATGGGGTTAATGATGCTACTAATTATTAACTTTACCACCATGTTACATACTTACTCATGAAACAATAAAGATATTTGCATTTGTATTTTTGTATATTTCATTACCTGTCTCAATGTTTCCGACATTAGTGGTTGCAAAATCTGTCCTTTGATTTTCTTAGTTGGCTTAATATCTTGTTCTTCCGCAGAAGGTCCATTTAATATACTATCAAACAGTTTCTTTGCATATTTATCAGAGAACCCTTCAACCATGTCTATGTCTGATAAAGTTTTCAAATTCCCATTATTATTTTTCCATTGTTTTATGTATTTTATTCGAGCTTTTGTTATGTCATACCTAGAGATAGTTTTTTTAGTCAGTCAATTTAAGCCGTGGACAGTAATTTGAAAAGCTGATACACCCCTAAATTTGGTACACAAAAAGTACAAATGATTAGAAATTTAGAATGATGTTAGAGTTCTCAATACTTTAAGATACCATATTTGGATTTAGGTATCAATCAGTGTCATATAACATTAAAATTTCACTCCTGTTACCTATGTTTTTCTAACAGAAAACCTGAATTAGAAGTTATGTTTGTATGTATACTTGAGCAGAAAAAAATTAACAATGGTATTTGTTATAAACTACTACAACACAAGGCATGTCTAAAATCATCTTAATTAGCTGTCAAAATTATCTTATTATGATTAGGAATACCTTGATAGCCCTCCTACATCTGATTCATTCATAACCTGCAAGATTTTTTGCTTTTGTTGAGCAGAATAGGTATTTTCGAATTCTTGACTATATCTGCATCTTTGCCATATTATAGCGCGACAAGCATTGCATATATAGTTCTGGAAATAAAAAGTGTACAAATTCAATTTACGATATAATTTAACTAATTTTATGTGATAAAATTATTTATACTAAGTGCTGTATAACCTTTCGTGGGATAATAGGAGACCTAAATAACATTGTGATATAATTATCCACAAATCACAATTAAATGTTCCCTTTGTTTAAAAGTAAGTAAACACCACAAGTGAATAAGTAATTTACAACTGATAAAAATAAACAAACTTGTATTAATAAATAACCTAGCAACCAACAGCTGATTCCTTTTCTGTCTTTGTTTCGGAGTTCTGACATATTGTCATTGTAGATGTCAAAAAAGTTGCCAGCAAAGTAACTCCTAAATATACGCTTACGTAAAAAATGTCACAATAAAAAATCTTCAATACAAATTGTCTGTTGTTAGTATTATAGTTATTTATTTTTATCAAATCATCAAATACTATAAACATAACAAGTTACCATTTATTTAAAAAAACTTCTAACCTATTCTGATTGGGGACTACACAATGCTCGCTCTACATCTATAATCTGCTCTTAACGCCCTTTTCTTTCACACCACCACCGCGGCAAGCGGAACCGCAACGGTAGGCGGAACTGCTCTCGCTCTTTTATAAAAGCTAAAGTTAGAGCGAGAGGAGTTACCTACCGCTGTGATTTCACTTGCCGCGGCGATGGTGTGAAAAGGGCGAAAAGCTTGTAGCATCCGTCTGTTTGTATTTGCGTTCATCGTTTCTCTGTAAAACAAAATTAACACTTTAATACTTGTTTTGAATAATTGACAATACAATGTGCCTACTACCTAAATGTGAATTTTACAATATTTTTTATAATTTAATAGTTAATGGTATTATGGATCGAAACTACTAAATAATTGAGGATATCACAAAATGTCTCTTTTAATTGTAATAAAACATAATAAGTACGAAGCGCACAACTGTGACAACACTGAAGTTTTTAACGCCATCTAGTATCATATTTTGAAACGCAAATCGCTTAAAAATTAATTCTCAGAAACTTGGTTAGATGTCGCTGTCCTCATTTTTTATTTAGGGTCGATCATATCCATATTATTTCAAACTGTGTAAAATAAAGTATATAAACAAAATCTTATCAATATAATCAAATCTGAAATAAAAGGTCAGGAAAGGAAACATGTGTAAGAAAAATGACTAGGAAAAAACTGTTTGATCTTCGGATATTTTATGAAATTATGTTGTGTTTCTGTTTTTAATTATGTACCCTACAACTTCAGACCTTGCAGAAAAAAGTTTGAGGAACGAGTTCACTGGCACAAAAAAAAACAAATAAAATAGAAGAAAGAAATAAAAACAAAATATTTTGATGATAGACAAAAATGTCAAAAAAGATTTATTTCACATTCACATCTCTCTACGATCACTTAAACTCAATCTAAAAAAAGAGTGATAAAACAAGAAACACGTGGAAGTCTCTTTTCTTCTAGAAACGATAAATTATACAGAAATAATGATTTTCATAATATAAAATAGGACAGTCGATTGGAAAACAAAGTCGAAAATTATTTCTATCTCACTCTAACTCGCGTCAAAGTATTCAACAAGATGGCGGACGAACCGACCGGCTGGCGGTCATTCCATTTTCCGTGCAGCGCTCCGCTACGCCGCTGATAAATATTCGATCTCCATTTCGCTACGAAGAAAGATCGCGTCCGTAAGCTGGATCCACGAACACTGGTTGAAAATCTGTACTTAACTGCTGAAGATTGGTAAGTTTACTAATTGACAAATTTTATTTCAGACCTGTGAGCATAACCGATTATTTTTGTTTACTATTTACATAACCTCAAAATCGATATCCACCTAATAATCATCATGATAAACGAGCAGAAAATAAACCAGCAGCTAATGCTTATCTTAGGGCAAAAACTCGGCAATACTTAGTCTAAGTATTTATTTCGTTATTGTTTTTAGGTATGAGTTTCAGCTTTAATGTAATAGTAGGTTTGTAGGTATCTGTAATAATGATGATACACACCTACATACATTGCCCACTACAAAATAGGTAATTCAACATAATATTAAGTATATACCGTTATCATTAATGATACGTCATATGTATGTATCATTTTATATTTGCCAGTTGCCAAGCGAAAGCAAAACGGCAACGTAGCGTTCATTGTATGTATTGTGTTGTGTACGTAAGAGCGAGCGAGCGCAACGAGGAGTGGCATGGCAGCCAGTTCGCCCAGTTTATTGGCAATTGCGCCTTGTTGCCAACTCGACGAACACGAAGCCTAGTCATAGTCAGTCAATGTCTACAGTCTCCCTACAAGAGAATGTCTAGCGCTAGCGATAACGTTCTCTTTATGCACGGTTAAATAATGATAAACGTAGTTACGCTACGCATTTTAATGAAGTTGAATAACCTCCTTAAATCTTTGATAAAACATGGCGTTTTGTGTTGACGATTTGATTTTGACATTACCACATAAGTAATAAATAATACAGGCTAAGCGCTGTGTTGCCAAACCGCAACAACCGTGCATTCACCGGTCTGGGTGATGAGATTTATATAGACGGAACTATATTGATCAGTGAGTGACCTCAGTCTCGCTCGACTCGAGTCCTCTATCAGTTATCTTCTTCTTTGAGGGAGGATATGAATCCCTAAGACTGGGAATAGACGTCACGTACGAGGATGGAGGACGTGTATTCCCAGCATAAATCGTCGTCTCTACCTCTAGTAAGTGAAGAACGATAGGTAATATTAAATATAGTTCGATATACACAACAACAGTTATATACCCAACGAATAGTTCCATGGATTAAAACAGCTTCTAAATTTCATCATTCATGCAAATTGGTTGTTCCTTTGGTTTCGATTTTATTTGTTCTGTTGACTTTGTAAGTGCAGAAAAACATCACTTGTTTTTTTTTCTTGTTGTTGTTCATAGCGACTGCATTGCATTCTTGGAATTTTCAGATTAACTTCACCAATTTTCCTTTACTACAAATTCGACGTTAAAAGAGACTATTCTTCTTCCAGTAAGATTTTACTAACCGACTTCCAACTGGACATTCGCTAACTCTAAATCAAATGTTGCTTAGATCACTTTGTTCTTCTTTAGACGATGATTCTAAAATTATGCAGAAACATTAGAATATCTTTTGTTTTTATATTCGATGTGAATGTTATTTGTGATACAATTTTAATATTAGACTGATGATGCTAAATATTCTTTGTTCATCTGGGCTGGCGTGTCTTGCATTCTTACCTACGCGTTAGATTTTATTGTTCATCGTACACTGTCTGATTTTGAAAACAGTTGGGCATATTCGTGCGGTAGAATACACCTACTCGGCGAGCATTGTACACTGTTTTATGATTGCGATAGCTTTATGTCGACCGCTCAACTCCGAATTCTGACAAGTTCAAGCCGTGTAGGGATAACAGTGATATTATGTTGTTTTTTGTGTTTTCATTTATTTTGTATATTTTGTTAATTTATTTTTGAATTTCTACAAATTTATATTGAAATTGTTGCTTTGTTTACAATGTGTGGGTGACACCAAATTGACGAAACATAAAAGAATTTGTCCTATTATCTGTCTGTTTTCTTTTATATGTATGGTATTGAGACTATCTTATCTCCCTCCAATTTCGTGCAGTTTTTTAGAGCTACTGGCGTTTGAATGACGGATTATCTTCGGCTAAACCTGCTAACTCTCCATTTCTCCACACTTTTCTGATTTTTCTCTTATTGTGTTTTAATACTTGCAAGCCATCGCTTCATTAGGTAACATAAAAATTTCATTATTTGGAAAATAATAATTGTGAATCGTTGAGAACTTGAGATGCGAATGCATTGAAGTCAAACTGATGAGATAGTTAGAACCCGAGATATTCCAATTTCAATACAGAGCTGTAAAAGGAAAAAGGTAGAGATTTGAACTCCACTCCACCTACTAAATGTACCTATTTTGGTGACGTAAACTGATGTTTGTCGGCTCTCTCGGGACCCCTCGGCGCGGTTCGGCACTGCTCGGTATCGGCCGTGAAACGACCCACTCGACTCATACAGGCGATTCCTACGTAAAAGCGGCAACGTCGCCCGTTCACACTCAATACGCCATGTTTCGCTGAGCTGTTATTTAGAGAACATTTTACTTTACAAAAGAGTAGAATTTTACTTATATCCTTCATTCTTGCATCTGTCAATTTTTTTATTTTCTTTTGTCGTTGCTCTTGCTCTAGGTACTCCGAAGATCATGATTCTCATTTTTTAGGTTTCTGACTAGTAGTGATGACGTAATCCTGTTTCTGATCGAGCTTAAGATATAATTACTGACTTCTTACTAAAATTCAATCGTTTAGGTAGGTACTCTAAAAATCTGTTTTATTATAAGTAGTTGTGGTAAAAATTCTCACCCTAATGATACCCAAACACTTACAATACCGAGCAAAGTCAGAAATGTACCTACTTAATTTTTTATTAACTACTATCAGTAGAAAGAAATCAAAGGTTGCTATTGTTAGTCCATTCGATTCTGCTAAAGTAGAACCAAGAACGCAAGAGAACGAAAAGACCACGCTATAGCGTAATGTGACCTGCCTACGAAGCACTGACGTTTTACTAATTGCACAGACAAATGCGCGGCACAGAGACTTCTCAGTTATGTTTGGCAAGTATTTTTAGTTTATTCGCTCCCGCTTGTGTTGATATGATATTGCGTTCTCGCTCGCTCGGCTCGGCATTATTGAATTCCTCGATATGGCAGTGGTCTCTGCTTGTCGCGTTCTCTGTACACGGTTAGTTCGAGCTGCCGCCGCCACCACACCAATGTGTGTCACAATCGGCCGCCATTTTCTTCTCTCTCTTTCTGCTCGCTTGCTGCTGATTCAGTGCTGTCATAGACGTGATAGTGAACGCTCGTTTCGTGTTATTCAATTATCTTCTGCGTACTTCTGGATTCTCTTGTTCACTCTACTTAGGTAGGTACTTTTGTACATTCGATAACAAAAATACGTTTGCTTGCATAATTTTTTAGTTTCACTTTATAATGTAGTTTTAAATGAGATTAGATGTCTTTTTACTTTTACTTAAGAATACCCGAGTGTTTGTTTTTTTTGTGCCGTGTAGGTGTAGTTTAGGTAGGTACTTATGATTTTTTTCTTTGTTGGTTTATTTTTGCCGTTTTTGACCTTGGATGATGATGCGAAATTATGTAGATATTTTATTTTCATATTTTACCGTAGGTAGAATTTGTATGTATATGTAGTACTTATGTAGTCGATACATAGTGTAGAGTAGTGTGTCGGTGACTGTTTTTTTTTAAATATTTTTTTACGTTTATTTTTTTATATAAGTATTAAAAAAAGGTGATTTTTACTAAACATTCGTAAATTCCTTAAATGTCTATCGTTTTGTACCGACTTCAAAAAAAGATGGAGGTCTTCAATTAATCGTGAATGTATATATTTTTTTAATATGTTCATCTTACAACATTTATGGTACGAACAAAAAAAATTTGACATTTTTGACAAAAATGTGACATTTATCGTCATGCACGTCACATTATTCTATAAATAACATTATGCCAAGTAAAACATTACGCTGAATTCTTCCAAAGAAGAAACCAGTATCGCCCCACTTGCCAAACAGACGGTTTTCTGGTTTCCGTTCGATAGCCCCTCGTTCCACCTTCACCTCGTCGAATCGAAGCTAGAACGCTCAGAATTCTAGCCATCTCTTTCGCTCCCGCGCTATCAGTGCCGCGCGTGCAAGCGCTGGAACGATTCGCACCTTTCGTCTACTCGTGACTTGGCTTGGCTCTCAGATGTTACACCGAGTGGGGAATTTATTCCGGTATTATCAGACTGTCAGGCGGCCATCTTGCGTTAGCGTTTCGTGGAGAATGCTCAGTGTGATTTAGCTCACAAATTGTAGGCGTAGTAATGCAAGAATTTGAAGGATCGTTTCTGGAAAAACAGAAATTGCTTGGTTCGTTTTTTATCGCTAGAATCGTTGAGCCTGGCTTTATATGACGTAGGTACTTTCGAGTGGAAAAGTCATTAATTATTCCGTATTGGGTCTTTTGGAATCCAGTCTTAGGCAAACTGAACTATACAACTACATACTTACTATGACGGAAAAGAACTTATTGTACTGGTAAAATATAACATAGGTAGGTATAGGTACATCTACATCATAATAATATAATTACAATTATTTTACTCATTCGACAGATTAAGCAGTAAATATATCGAAGTGGTAGAGGTATTGCTTTGTCAAATAATGTCGATTCAGTAGGTATATTAATACATCGTAGATTTATTATTAGCAAAATAAAACATACTTATGATAAATTTTAAATAGAAAAATATTTGAAAAAATTAACTCGGCCACAAGTGAATTCTCAGAATCCACTTGTTTCCAATATTTTTCTATTTAAAATTTATCAAAAGTATATAATAGCATTGAAAAATTCAAAAATTCAAAAATCAAAAATAAAACAAATAATAAAGGCTAGGTATATAAGAATATATATTTGCTAGCAAGATTTTGTAACATAAATTCTAACTTCCTCGAGCCCCCTAGGGCAAAGGTCTTCTTTATGGATAAGGATGACAATATACTTGTATTTGTAAAAAGTAAACACAAAAAAATACCTGTGGATATAAATATATTCGTCTTTTAAATAAATGTGAAATAAAAACCCGGTTTTAGTTTAGTAAAAGAAAATAATAGATGAATTATGAGAAACGCATAATACCTAAAAGGAACGGCCATAAAGGAATTAATTAATAATGTGTTTGACACAATTTTTTCTGATCAGTTCCTGGCGTTGTTCCCAATTCTTGTACACTAGCGATTTAGTTCTGTGCTACTGCCATTCCCATTTGCCAGTAGCTCTACTGGCAAACAAAAACAAGTTAAGTTTTAAATCTTATCTAGGTAGTCACGCCAAAGGCAGACGGTAAAAGCTCATGATGATTTAGTAAATCCTGCTAACCCTAAATGAAGCACACACTCCGACACACGCTCACACACAATCTTATGGACATCGATCCAATCTATAACTATGGCTTTTCTTTCACCATGATCTTTCCCCTCCGTTCTTATCAGGTGATCCACTTTTCGCCACTACTTTATTTTCGTGGTTCTCTACTTAACAATGGCGGGTATATGATTCCTATGGCAAGAGAATGCAGGATTCATTTGTTTTTCTTTAGTAAGCTTGTGTGATCATCATCATGATTCCTCTCTTTTTTGTATACGTTCTTTAGCGTTTTGTGGTTACTTCTAATTAACAGCAATGTCAAAGCTACTAAATGTCAAGAGCATAGGTACAAAATATTGTCAAAAATAGCGAATTGCATCTTCAGCAGTTTCTTTAAAAACCTCAATAAATTCGTTAAAAAAAAATTACCACCTTATTTCTTTGTTATATTTACATTGTTTGTCTCAGACTGACTAACTATTGAAAAAGGGTGCAAATTATATTTTAGTTTTATATTTAATCCTAACCAACCAGGTAGAATAAACATTACAATCAAAGAGATTAAAGAGATTTCATTACAACTATATTCGTACCTAAACCACAGAATACTTAATAGTACCATTAAAATAAACATTTTGTTTTTTTTTGTGTTGTATCTAGAATAATCTGGCAATTGGGGTCGGGTGGCCTGTCGGTGAATATATCTACAGATTAGGGACCCACAGTCGACAATTAAAACTATCCACTATAGATACTTAAATAATAATTAACGCTTAGTATCCGCTAATTTCATATTGTAAGCAATTTGAAAGAAGCATAGATCTGTTACTTCTGAGATGATTGTGTAAGTAAATAAATAAAAAAAATAAAAGAATACAGACAGAAAACAAATGCAACAAACAAAAGTAAGTACTTATATAAAAGACAGCTTTAAAGCCAATCAGTTTCTTCCGATTTCATAAGCAACCTTTGACGAAATAATAGGTAATTAAAGATATAAGGACATACAGCGAAGTCGATACGCTTTTCAAAGGTCAAGTAGAATTTAAGTATAAGAATGGCACTAATCTCGTAACTGGAACGTCTGCTAATGTTAAATCTTTGCCGTATAATACCACAAATAGTGGCGCTGAAACTGAATAAATAAACCGGGCTTGTCCATCCAAAAATCATCAAATCACGTGCAATCTATATTTATATTCCATCAAAATAAATAAATAAACATTCTTTTGATAAATTATATTTTTTCCATATGGATATCACTAAAGTTGTCAAGTCAAGAAGTGAGGAAAAAAGATCTGTATTCTGGATCTTCTAGCGTTCCCTTGTCTTATCATAAACTATTAATTTACGTAGTGGTCAACCAAATTATTGATGATTAAAATAAAACTCTTAAAATGTAACTCAAAATTATTTAAGTCTAGTTTCTAACAAGCACTAATGTCAAAGAAGCTTTGCCATATTTTACTTTAGGCTTTCCGGAGTGGTCTTGTTGTTGCAATGGACTTGCAATAGTTTCGGAAATAATCTTAAAAAAAGAACAAAGATAGCATCTTCCTTTTTCTGAATCGACACTAAGGAAAACTGAAATACCATATCAAATAGAAGGCTCTAGCAACGACAACTCTAAGGCTCGAGTTCACCAAACACTATATTATGTCTTTTAAATGTCAATTTCATTGCAGTCATTTGTTTGAAGTTGAAAGGGACAGAACGATATTTTAACCCAACCAGGATCATCTCTCCACAGTTAGTGAACTCGACTCAAAAGACTAGTTTAAATTGAAAACATGTTAGGTTGTGGACGTGCGTGTTGTGAAAGTTGTACGTCTTCTTAGAGAACTTACAAGAGAAATAGATATGGTACCTTTTCCTATCGTAACTCCTTTTCCTTGTCACTGTGTTCTGGTTCCAACTTCCACTATGTCAACTGTATGACACTTAAATAGAGGAAGATTCATCCGCACTACGTGATATTGGAAAAAAATATGCGTCGACTTAAAGATTTATCGGTGCAAGATGACCAGGCAATAGCTGATGTTTTAGTCCTATTGACTTCTCTCTGTAGTAAAAGAGGTCACGATCACGAAGCGCAATGAATGTCTTCTAATTGTAGTGATTTGGTTGGTAATAAGTCCTACTTGTTCTCTATTTCAGGCAACATAATATTTGTAAAGAATCCGCACATACTGAACCTTTATATTGTCCAAGTTTGATATTGTGGTATTGATGAGCTGAAACTTAACATATTTGTGGATCAAATACCAAAAACGCGCAATGATTTGTTTACAAACATTCTTTTCGTAATTTGACTGGAGTTTGATTCTGTCCTGTGTAAACATCATTCACTTCCGCTTTAATTATTATGCTTTTGTGAAAATATTATATTTGTTCAGTTCGGAAAAATAGGTCATTTGAGATTTTACCATAATACTGTTAAAGCGGTTTGGTAGCCAAGGCAGTTCTCCAGTGGTTGAGGTTTTCAACATTTTAGTATATGCACTGGAAGTAGTAACTAATAAAAAGATAACAATTTATACTATACCTAGTATTACTAGTTATCTTCTTGTCAGCTGCAGACAAATTAGCATCCACATCGCTCTATGGTTGGAATGGAACTAGTTGCCGCATGTATAAAAAAAACTACTATTATGTCGTAGCTTGCGTCATATTTTTAGTACAATTTTATTAGGCCAGGTTAGTGATGTTTGAACACTACAAATATAAATGATTATTTATAATAATTTATTACCGTGAAGCCAGGAACTTAAGGTTTTTAAATGTTAATTATAATAAAATCATTACGCTGAAGGATAGTAAAATAGTACTTATATCTGAAATCTTATCTCTGCTCCTTCTATACACCCTGTTTAATTAAATCATTTTTCAACTCTATGGCCTGTCCGCTCCGTTCGTGTTAACTGTATCGTCGCGTAGACAATAGTTATATCAATATAAAAAATAGGAAAACAGTGAGAAATGCTACTGAATAAAATAGCCTATACAAGATAAGCATAAATTAGATAGGTATCTGTTTTTTTTTCGGTCGTACTCAAATACGTAAATTGACTTTTAATGAATGAAGTATAATAGTGAATTCTGTAGATAAGTAATTTGGTTAAAGGTAGTGTGGAAAGAAGAGGATAATTTTCTTAGAAAAATATTATTTAATTATTTTTTTACTTTTATATGTGAATAACGAGATAACGGCCTGATGAGAAAAATTAAAAACAGATCCCATCAAATATCCATTTGAATAGCATATTTTTTATAATATAATGTAATTATCCAACTTTTCTGATCTTATTAGTGTTTCCCCTTATATTAAATAAATTAATGACAACATATAGTTATTATTTTCTCTTGTATTTTTTTACTAACAAATTATCATATAAATATCATTGTGGTTGCAAAAATAATACTTATCTTAGATTTTTTATAGTTTTCGGATTAATGATGCTTATGAAAATTAAGAAACTTATGAAATCCACCAGCTATAAGGACAATTAAATTTTACCCATGGTTCTTTTACATTTAATCAATAAATTGTGATTTGTTTGATTGCTGTTTTCATTGTAGAACATAGTAGGCCATACAATAATAGGCCATACGATATAATTGGTAATATAATAAAATGACGAGACTGTTCCAATTTTAATCATTTACTTATAATGTTGCTACACTTGCTACTGAATCAATGTCTTTTGAGTTTTGACTTTTTCTAATACAATGTCAAATACAAAATGTTGTCATTAAAAATTTTCAGTGTGAATGACAACGTCAAATTGTCAATGTCATGATAAATATTCCATTGAAGAAATACTCTTATTAGGTACTTAAATAATTTTAATGATTTAAACATAATATACCTATTCAAAATTCGACGAATAATCAGCTTCTAAGTAATTGTAATTTAATGTTTGGTCTCCTCTCCGCTAGGTATATTATTTCGGTATTCTTATACAAATTCATTGATATTGACTTGGTTAAAATACATCAATACGTTATAGTTTATTATATTATAATTTTGTCCTATCGCAAACAAAGCGCATTACATTCAACGTTTTTAATGATATTGTCACTTTTTCATTCCAGGGTTGACTCGAGGTGTTCGGCAATGATCTAGGATATGATATACAATGCAACTTATATTCGATACTGAAGCTACCGTAGACATAAAGGAGAAAATGACATCTTTAGAAACATCTTCAGAAATATCTCTTAATGATGGCATTGAATCTTTAAAAACCGCTATTAGCAATGGAAATAAAGAAAATATTCAATGTAAAGAAAATATAATAAAAAATACAGAAGATGTGACAAACGGCATTGACAAAGATGACATCAGCGACGAAATTGAGGCGCCATTGCTCAATGACGATAAAGCAATACAGAATATCGAAAAACTACCAACTGAGGAATGCCAAGATAATTGCAAAGATGTAAAAACAAATGGAACTACAAGCATTGGAGAAAATTACAGCCAAGACACGGATCATATAGAAAAAGATAAAGAAGGAACATTGGATTCAAGTACTCTAAAAAAAGACAAGAATGAATCTAATGACAGTAATCAATTAGATACTGCTGATATGGAAATTGAACATAATTTAGAAAGTAATAAAGATAATGCACTTAAAGTAGATGAAAATAGCAAAACGGAAAGTAATAATATTGAAAACATACTAGAGAAAATTGATGATGTTGAAGAAGAAGGTCAAACTGACACTGAAGACACAGAAATAAACAAAACAAAAATCAGCGGAGAAAAGTCGTCGGAAACTGTTGATCAACCACTTACAGCAATTTCGTCTTTAATTTGTGAAAAAGATAATATCCAAACTGATGTTACTGAAAATATTGAAGAAGATAAAGATTTGATAGAAACGGAAATGGATGTTACTAATACAAGTGAAGTCGAGACCGAAAATCCAATTTCTGTACAAGGAGATGATATTACTGACAGCTCAAAGATCAATGAAGAAAATCAAGTAGAGACCGTGATGGAAGTTGATGTTTCTCAACCAGAATTATCAATTTCAGAAAGCGAAACCTTAAATGATAATGATATGGAAACCAGTGATATAATTGAAAAAGATGATCAAACTACGTTAGCAGTCACTGAAGAAGAAATAGTGAAAAATACGTCGCAAATATGCAAAGTGTCAGACTTAATACATGACGCCTCATCTCTTGAAGAAAAAGCTATTGTTAACAGTTCATCGATTGACAAGGGACTAGAACTGGAGAGCACGCCTTCTGTTGAAAAAGAAAATGATGTAGACACTGAGAGTCAAACTGTGATTGATGAAGTCGATCACGTAGTTATCAAGAATTATTCGTCAGTCATTCATGCAGAAATTGAGAAGACGTCTAACAATGACCTAGTTAAAGAAGGAACTCTTACAATTGATGAAGACATTGTATTAGAAAATAGTTCAACAAGTAACAAAGAAGAAATATTAGAACAGACCTTTTCAAAGGAAACAGACAATATTGTAAATAAAAGAAGCACTGCAGATTTACAGGATGTTAAAGAAATTGAAAGTGTCAACGGTCAAACCAATACAATTAGAGAAGAAGTTGTAAAACTTCCAGAAACGGTAGAACCTAAGAAGAAACTGTTTTCTAAATTATCTAATACTCTAGATATATTGTCTGACGATGAAGATGATGCTCCTGACGCGACTTCGAATGAAAATGAAACATCTAAACCTCTTGAGAAACAATGTATCAATATAGAAGATGATGACGATATAATGTTAATCGATGAAGATGTGGCTAGTAAGAACTGTTCGAGTAAGCCAACTCCTCCACAAAAGACTGATATCTTACCAGAGAAAGAAGACGAGGAAAAATGTGCAGATAGTACAATTGATTTAGAAAAAAATATAGAAAATGTTGAAAGTGGGAAAACAGATGAACCTCTCGCTGTTGAAACAAAAGGTAAGAAATGCTTTTTTACCAATGATATTTCCTACAACCTCTAGAGTTTTTTTTTTAAATATAAATAAATTGATAAGTTGCTCTTTGTCCTTTTAACCTTTAATGTTATTCACAATTAATTATAAAATTAAATTGGCTTTGTTTACAATGTTTAGGTAATGAATAATTAATCTTCATTATGTAACTGCTACTTTTGTTCTCATTTTATTAGTACCTAACTCATGTTACTAATAAAATGAATACATTTCACTCTCCTTTGGTGCTGTGCCAACACTGTTAGTTAACCCCGCAATAAAAGGGCGTATGTATTTTATAAGTCTTTATTGATTGTTCACAGCTGTTCCATCCCCGGAAAAGGAAACAACGCTGAATATTGAGGAAGCTACTGAAGAGAAGCCGAAAGATTCAATACCTGAAAAAGTTACAATAGACAAGCCTCTATTACCAGAAAATTTCTTGAAAGCGTATAAAAAAAACTTAGCTGAAATGACAAGAGAGGACTTAGAAGAATTTTGTATTTTAAAAATTGTGGAAAGTATTGTAGACAGGAGTAATTTAAGTGATATAAAAACTAAGTTAAAAGAAATGGCTCAAAACATAGAAGAACACAAAAAGAAAGCTTTGATGTTAACAAAACAAAATAGAGATCTCCAAGTGGTTGTAAAATCTGTACAGGAAGAACAAAAGAAATTTGCTGACAACCCTGCAGTGATCAAGCCATTGAAGATCACTAGATCTGTCGGTATGCAGGTGCTTATGACTGAAAAACCTGGTATGAGGAAAAAAACTACTGCTGTCACTAATAATATCAACACCACAAACAATCGAAACCCTCGCCCTCAAAATCAAAGTTCAAAACTGCAAAAGTCACCAGCAGTTACTCAAACGATACCCGTCCCTAGACTCGTTCCTGCCAATAACCCTGTATCTAAAATTTCTACGCCGACAATCCAAAGCACTACTACTACACAAGCCAAGACGCCGAGCCCGGCACCGAACGGCGTGAGGAATTCACCACCAGTTCAAAAAACTGCAGAAAAAAGGCCTATCAGCCGGGTACAGTCGGTCACTGTAGATTTAACTGACGACGAACCGCCAACTAAAATAACTCCTCGGAGTTCTCCCGCCCCACCTGTCAGATTAGTTTCACCTCAAAACCTTTTAGCAGCGAGACCGCCTTTCGGGCAAACCTTGAACAGCCCGAGGAAAGTTTACATACCTATCAGTGGTCCACAGAATCCGAACATAAGATCAGGCCAAGCCATTATGCTGAAGAGTGTCGCTGCTGGAGGTAAGACCTTATAAATTGAGTCATTATTTTTTAAACCATAAGGTACTGCAACATTATGTTATTTATTTTTGCCAATTTTTCAGGACCAGGATTAAGACCCAGGGTTCCACCCCCGCATATCGCACGAATGCCTCAGAATACAATACGCATGCAGGCTAGAGGTCAGAGCAGACACCCGGCGCCTTTACCCGATGCTGTAAAACAATATCAACCGCCGAATTGGAAAGCACTGCCCCCTGCGCCAGATCTAAAGCTGTCCAAAGTAGAAAACGGAATTGTCATTTCCTGGAAAATCGAAGGTTACCAAGAAGACAGTTACGAAGAAATAGCCAGTTACCAGTTGTACGCTTACCAAGAAACATCGTCACCCCCAAGTACAGCGTTGTGGAAGAAAATCGGAGATGTAAAAGCTCTGCCTTTGCCCATGGCCTGCACCTTGACGCACGTCATGGCCGGCTTCAAATATTACTTTGCTGTAAGGGCGGTTGATATTAGATCTCGACTTGGACCATTCAGTTTACCTGGAAGCATCCTACTCCTTAACAAATTGTAAGACTGATTAACATAATATGATTACGTCAGTGTTCGTGTATTACGATTTCATGCATGGTGGCAGTGAATAAGTGACACTGGAAGTGTGATAGAATTCTCTTTTTAGTTATTTATTTATCTTGTGTACAGTTCGAATTTTTAACTGTAGTGTCGTTAGTTTAAGGTTATATTTAGTTAGTTGTAAATTTCATTATGGACAACTGTGATACCCGCTACCTACTTTAAATCCAACTCAAGCTCAGAGTTGAAATTCGGGTTCACAATAATATTGGTGTTAATATTGTCACATCATATTATTGGAGGTAGTTAGACAATTTATAAAACAATAATGAGTAAGTGCTAAAATTCGTTTTAATATTAATTGATTAAAATGATTATTAGAGGTTTTTTTTAAATACAAGATTTTCAAATTTGTTATTTTAATTTTGCTACTACTCGGGAGACCAAAAAAACCCTGAAATTAATCGAGATTAATCGTCTGTTTGACGAAATAGATACAGGAGGTTGATACTCAATCTTCCAAAGTCTGATGGTAAATTGATTATGCTAGAAATTACAAGTAATACATTCTCTAAATACACATCTTAAAACAGTAATTAACGTGTTTTTTTAGTCTAGTTCTCCTGTTAATCGTTTTGCAGTAATCTGTAACAATAGCTTCAAGATTATTTCGGGTCATCTTTATAGGTAACCTGTGTAATACGACCACAAAAGCTTCAAACGAATTGGTATCATTGTTACCCTCAGGTTTTTATTATTTTACTTACTTGATTATTAATAGAATGTAATTCATATTTAAAATATGTGGAAATGGTCTATATGAACAACGGGTTGACGCTACTAAGCCTACATCATAGTATTGCTAAGGCTGAAGATGGAAGCGCACCTCACTTGAAATCCTTAACCAAACTGGCTATCTTATCTCTAACTGCCGAAACACATCAAAAAATGCTTTTATTATACCTAGCCAGGCGGACTTAAATCATCAAGCTAACTGAATATAATATGTACCCCACTGGAAATCGAGAACCCGGGACCCGTTCTGAGACCGGCTTGTTACGACTAGACCACAGGCGAATTGGTCTATAAATAAAATAGTAAACATACAAATACACTGTAAATCATACAACGCCATCTGTTCAATAACTTCAGAATATACACCGCCATCTATACTTGAATCCCGTCTATTTCATAGATCAAAAAAGCACGATGGGTATTTCGACCACGTAAAGACAAAACTACCATTTTGGTAGAATTAATTGGTGTTCAAAAATACCGATTCTAGAATCAACTAACTAACTAATCAATCTAACTTTTTTGTGCGAAATCGTTCAGGAAATCTATTGTTTTGGTAAGTTTTTGCAATTAAAATCTTCAAATACAAAACAAAACAACTGGCATGTTTGCTTACCTACAGCACATGGTTACTAAATAGTAATATACATACATAGTAACATATGTAGGCGAAACTGAAAGTCATTGTGAGCGACAGTTAGCGTGTGATTGGGGAAGTGTGTTTTGTTGCTGAAATATAGCTTACTTAATAATTTATAAACAAACAATACCTAAAATAGTTTTTGTTTTTTAAAAAAACACTAATACCTCTATATTGTAATCTTTTCCAACTCTATACAGTCACAGTATAAATATGGCGCCACTATTTAGTATTTCAACCGCGTGGTTTCTGTCCTGTCCCTGTGGGAATATCAAGAAATCCTTTCTTAGTGCTCGGCTCGTCTACATCGTTAAATAAAAGATCCTGTTCGCAAAATAATACCAATATCACCTTAATCAGTTAGCCGGTTGGGCTGTGCGTTGTTTGTCAGTCAATCACGTTAGTTTTATTAGTAAGTATAGATGAGAGAGAGAACATTTTTTTTTATTTACAGCTGTTCAATTTAGTTTAGAAGTAGGATTTGCACCTTAATATATTTGAGCAATTTTTTCACTCGTTTACAAAAAAAAAACAATAGTTTAATCATATAGTTACCGGCACGAGTCGTGAGCGGTGAAATTTTATGGGCAGAAGTAATTTTTTAATTCTGGTTTGCGGGGTACGCGGATGGAGACGTACGCGCCCCGTGCTGTGCAGCAGCCGTATAAATGTAGATCTGATTGGTAACTCTATCTAAGTGACGTAAGCGCTGATTGGCTTGTTGTCGAATTTCGTGCAGCACGAGCTCCCTAAGTACAGGTGCGCATAAATTTGTTTCGTGTGTTGACTATTATTATTTTGTGAATAAGATGTCAAATAAAAGTAATGTATTAAGAAGGCAAGCACGCACGTGGTGTTCGATGTACGGTCAAGCAAGCAGCCAGTATTATTTGCTCATAATTTCTTAAAACTACAGGCTTTTGTTTTGACTACGTTTTTCATTGAATTTCTGAATAATAGTACTAAAACCCTTTTCTAAAGTTTTTTCAATGACTTTATTGCTGTATAATTTACAGTACGACACAAAAAAGTAGAAAACGGATTTTTGAGGAACTAAACACTAACTTCAATGTAAGGCAACATGACGATGACGACTGTAAAGATGGTAATTCTGCTGTGTAATGTAACCTTTAGTTAAATAAATATAATAATAAATAGTTATTTTCGTATTAGAAGTGGAAATAGTGAAATATATGGTTTCTAATTATTGACTAGTGGCGCCCCGAATTACTTTCTACTCTTTTGTGTCGCACTGTATAAACAACTTTATACTTTGAATTTCGAGTAAACAAAACAACAAGATACGAACGTAGCTCACCGAAAAAAATTAAACACGCCTCAGTCAGGTTATATGGAATTAAACAAACTATTATGATGAAAATCAATCAATTGTCTCCGCCACTTTTTTAATATTGAAATAAACTTCAATTCAACATTATCCTAACACATTTGCCCCCAACCAGCTCAAAACAACCTAAAGAAACTTTTAAACTAATTAAGTAACAAGTAATATTATTTTATTCTACCCCTTTATTGCGAGATAGAAATAAATAATTAAACAGAAACAGAACCAATTAATAAGGTAAAGAAAGTATTTAATATGTTTGTCTTAAAACACGAATTTATATAAGACGATGACAATAGTAGAACACGAGTTTTTTTACATAGGTATATATAACTTCAAGGAAATACTACATTATTACTTCCATGGAAATGTCATATTCTTATTTTGTAGTGTCGAAACTTCGGATTCGGAAAGCTGACAACACTTTTTTGCCAGTTTTCAATCGAGTCGCGTGCTGTCAAATCGTTTCTGATGAAATTCACCTCTTGTCTTAGATTTCTCGAAAAATGAGAAATATGTTATTTATATGAATTCCTAGCTGTTTAGTCAATTGTACTAAAATATTCTTTAAAATCTAACTCAACAACGCTTGAATTTCCTAAAATAATTGACGTCGATTGACAGATCGGTTTCGCAAGTAGTATGTGGAGATATTTGTGTATTTTGTGTACATTTTGAGGGAGTTAAAATTCTTGGTGGTGTTTTAAAAGTGCTGTGTCGACAAAAGGGTTCATTCCCTTTTTACTGTGTTCGTCTAATAAGTGTCTTGAGTGAAGTTAGTGGTTGTAGTACAGTATCAAAATAATAAGCTCTGTCAGTGTGATCTGTGAATACTACAAGTGTTTTGTTTGTGTTTCAAGTCGTGAGCTATGCTGGCTTGTCGTCGAGTATTTAGCACCGCCTTCATGCGTTCAGTAAGTAATTTTGTCAGCCCAAAATGGGTACCCACTTTTCTTGACATTTAGAAGTTACCAGTAAAAGTACAAATACCCTTGATTGTTACAATATTTACACTTTGTTGTTTATGTATTGACTGCTTGAATGCTATGTATCAGTGGCGAAGGCTCCATACATACAGATTCCCATCGGCTTCCCTTTTTGAAATCCCCATATCCACCATACAGTTGAGAAAATTTTTGGTCCAGCTTACCTTTTCCATATTTTGACCATTCGCTACTGCTATGTATAGCTGCTGACAGAATTGGACTATTCGAAAGTACTTATCTATAAGTCTATTTTAATAAAAATCTTTGACTTTGACTTTGACTTTGAATTGTGACGACTGGAATGGTTGAACTATAGAAGTAAATAAAAAAACTGCATATAAATATTCATGCCAATGCTATACAATAATAGTACTTTACAATTTTTTTATTATAGAAATATCTGTTTTAGTTATTTGTTTTGTTTGACTTACTCAAAACAAATCATTTTTTTTATATTTGATGGCACATTGATTGTGTTGTTTATCAGCCTTCTTGTTGAAGTCAAGATTTAACAATAAAACCCTTGTCTGTACGACATCATTATAATAAAGAACGAAAGAAAGATCATGGTGAATGCATGTGAAAAAAAAAAAAAGATTTTTTCTATTCCAAACACAATTCTATGTAACACTTATATTTTAGACATAAATGGCGAAGACTACTCTATCCATAATAATATTTGAAATACTACTGTGTTTAATTGTAAAGAATTTGTTAGCACCACATGAATATGCCACATTAACAAAGTTATCAAGATGCTTTTGGTTGCAGTGCAAATGGTGGCAATACAAAATAGGCAGACTAAAATACTGCATAGTAGAAGTAGAAAGAAGTACCTACTGTTATGTATACTTTTAAGCAAAATATTTGCTAGTTAGGTTGTACTGCTTGATAGTAGTCGATAGACATATTGGTTTTTTTTTTTCAAGGAGACGCTTAGCCTTCATCATACCTGATATTAAGTATTGATTAGGCTGAACATGGGAGCACACCTCTCTCGGAATCCATCAATCATCCAATGAGGAACTGGCTATGTTACGTCTAAACTGCTGAAACACAACTATACTGAAAACATTTTGTTTGGCATCAGACAGATAAAATGGTATAGTAACCAGCCAGGCGGACTTACAACAAGTCCTACCACCAACCAAATTGAATACAATATGTTCTCACACTGGCCTGATACCGGTGTTTTTACCAGCTACCTCAAGACAACAGGCGGTTAAAGTGTCAATAAATAAAAATCCGTCTGCGTTGATTGCACAACAGACCATTAGCCATTGAAGCAGGATACCGGCGAGGATAGAGTCGAAAGCCGCCCGTCCTCCCGCTAGCTCTCTGCACTTAACTAGTCCTACCACAACAACCAACGCGAATACAAAATGTACCTCCACCCCACTGGGAATCGAGAACTCTGGGCTTGATACCAAGTATGCATTGATTGCACAAAAGACAGCCATTTGCCATTGGAGCAGGATACCGGCAAAGGTAGAGTCGAAAGCCGTCCGTCTTCCCGGTAACAAGATCTACCACACCGACCAAACCGAATACAATTATGTACCACACTGGGAATCGAACTCGAGAACTCAGGGGGCCTGTTACCGGTGGTTTTACCATTTACCTCTAGACTAGAGTAGACAACAGAGGCGTAGGCGGTTAGTGTCAATAAATAAAAATCCGTCTGCGTTGATTGCACAACAGACCATTAGCCATTGAAGCAGGATACCGGCAAGGGTAGAGTCGAAAGGCGCCCGTCTTCCGCGGTGGCTTTCTGCACTTTCACTCGCGTGGCCGGCGCCCGCTCCGACTACTTTCGCCGGTGGCGGTGGCTCGTCGTACACTCGCCTCGTTGTCGTAATGCTGAAGGATTGGTGCATGACGTTTGTCTATGGCGCTTCTAAACGGGTCATATTTTGGCTTAAATAACACATATTGCTGCACAACGTTTGTCTAATGAGAAAGTGCTTCTACGGCCCATATTATCCTGCAATTTCTGGCTGGCAACTATTGCTGTCTCATGCAGACTTACTCTAGAAATATACAGAGTTTCCGACCACACATTTGAGAAAAAGTATAGTGTGTATATGCATGTAGAACGAATGCTGTCGTCTCCTTAGCCATTGACAAAATGTCATAACAGTTGATGTCTGTGGTCACTCTCGGCAGCGCCGAGCGCGGGAACGCGGATGGAAGCAGGACATTAGCCGTTATAAAAGTGTCAAGTTACCAGTCCATCGCATATAGTTTTCGAATATACTCTTTCCGGTGTTAGGTTTTTTAGGTACTTTTGGTTAACATTTTCTGTTTTCTTTTATTCCCAATCCAGCATGGGAGGCATGGGAGATGTAAACCTACAGTGATAGAACAAAATGAAAATTTGTCGTACTATTTAACTGTAGTTCTTGAGTTGCGGAATATAACTATGTACTTATAGGTTAGGCAAGTTTGTCCGCTATAATAGAATTACAAATTGAATGTCACTGAGTGAATTTGACTATACTTGAAGACAATAGCTGATGTGACGAAAAATCATTACACCGAAATACAATGGAAGGAACGCGATCCGCTTGATCGCTGATCTTTGAACGAGGCAAGGCCAATTTTCGTATTATTGTTGAACAAAGTAAAAACTTTGTTTTATTAACGCGTACAATAACGAGCACAATGCAGTAACGATATGGTTGCTAATTTTCATCAGGTCTTATTAAAACCAAGAAGTGATGCTGTCGTAACAAGGGCCAGGGGAAAAGTACTTTTTTAATGTGCGAAAATAGATTATCAAAAACAACAACTAAACAAACAATAAACAATCAGTTCAGCCAAGGTCCTCAAATTATTCAGACCTCCCATCTTGCGCAAATATTTCGAATACCGATTACGTCTAAAACCAACTTCACTCAAATAGTCGAAAACGACGAATCAAGCAAAACGTCCAAATTAACCAACCATCCAGACACAAAAATATGGAGCAAACTAGAAAAATTATCTTTTACTCGAGTGTCATAACTATGTGATACATATTAAACAAGAAAATATACTAGAAAAAAGCAACTAGTCTCATGTCGCCCTGACGGGATTCGAACCCGCATCCTTGGGAGTCCGGCCCAATGCACTAACCAATTCATTTCATTATCACATAAAAATAGCATTGTAAAATGCAAAATTAAAAAGTTATAATTAGATGGCTGTTTCATCTTAATCGATAGTCAAACATCTGTAAAGATGTTTCTTTCGAATGCGAGGATATTTCTCTCATTGATGAAGCGACGGTGGCCAACACCGTAGAACGGTGAATATACTAGAAAAATTCGACGTGTCCTCATAGGTCTCTGTAGAATAATTGGTTAGTGCATTGGGCCGGACTCCCAAGGATGCGGGTTCCAACCCGTCAGGGCGACATGAGACTAGTTGCTTTTTTCTAGTATATTTTCTTGTTTAATATGTATCACATAAAAATAGCAATGTAAAATGCAAAATTAAAAGTTATAATGCTGTACTTTATATCTGACGCTGACTGTACCAACACAGGTCAACATTTTGAGATCACTGGACAACATATTTTTTGGCATTGCAAATAAAATAGCAACTTGGAAGTCGTTAATAAATAACTAACATTCATAATTATTAAAGAACCAACAGGGCCCGTATTCACTATGACCACTTACCGATTCCTTGCTCAAACTACGCCGATATCGTATTTGGTTTCGACATTTTCAAATTACGTTTTCTCTTTGACACTATACAAATTATAAATATATTTTACTTGTTTATCAACTATACAATTTGTGACTGTCATGTACTTGTACAATAACTCCATAATTTGTGAGTATCATAGAGAAAACGAATTTTGAAAATGTCAAAACCAAGTTCGACATTGGCGTGGTTTCAGCAAGGAATCCGTAAGTGGTCATAGAGAATTAGGGCCCAGGGTGCTTAGTGTCTCACCTTACTCACTTACGCCGAAGTTTGCAAATAGAGTTTAATTCTCAACCTTAATCTCATTGCATTAAGGCTATCTGTAAAAAAATTACTCTCTCGCGATGGTTACGTTTAGACATTTGCAGACTACACTAGACCCTCTGTGCACTATGAATTCTCTATTGTATGTAAGAAAGAAAGAAAAATTTATTAAGTGTCACAAGAAATCACATGTATACAATAATGACATAATTGACACATAAAATAATAGTGACACTTAAAAGGTAGTCCACTCAGCACGTGTTGGATGTCGCAGACAGTCCAACGCTGGTCTTCCGTGGCTACCTACCTATATCGAAGAGAGAGCACTACCGGCTACACCATATTATTACAAACACAAATAATAATAGATAAATTAGCTACTTAAATAAAATATTTCACAAGTATACATGTATGTAATATAATAATAAATATAAATGTATGTATGTATGTAATATAAATGTACCGCAAACAATGTAACAAATCTGAACTCAGACCCATTGTAAAAATTTAATTAACGATCAAAAGAATCGTATTAAATTATTAAGCTTTGAACTTAAGCCAGTGTTTGTTTCAATCGAGCTATTTTTAGTTTCATTGCGTGGAGTATTTGGGCAATATCAGGTTAAACGAGTAGCCCAACTTGAAAGCACTACTCGTCCTTGCTGACGTCATTAATCATTAAAAAATCGGCCAAGTGCAAGTCGAACTCGCACATGAAGGGTTACGTCTCTCACCCAAGGTTGCCTGGAAGAGATTGCTACGTATCAATAAGGTTCCTCTTTTTTGTCATTTTCTCTGTATGCGTTTGTTTTTGTATCGTGTGCAATAAAGTTTGTATTATTATTATTATTGCCAAAATGCCACTATAATTTTTTGTCTGCATAAATAACTTTGTTTTTCATAATGACCAAGATATATTTGCGGTTATAGAAAATGTGCTTTAGCTTTTAAACTACTAAATATATTTCGAACAAACCAATTTTCGTTGAAAGTTATTATAATGATCTACATCATATATTTTTTTTGATTTGTTCACTTTCTTATTTTAAAAGTTGGGGGGGGGGACACATTTTTCCACTTTGGAAGTGTATAACTTTCAAACGGTTTACTTTGAGAAAAAACTGTTTAAGAAGCCTCAATGTAATTTTGAAAGATCTATCTATAGATACCCCACACGTATAGGTTTGATGAAAAAAAAATTTTCAGTGTCAGTTCCATGTATGGGGAGCCCCCCCTTAATTCATATATTTTTTTATTTTTGTGTAAATATCGTAAAGCGGTTCGTAAACATCTACCTACCAAGTTTCAACTGTGTAATCCTCATAGTTTTGGAATAAAGTGGGTGTGACATACATGGGATTGGCCGAATCTATAAGGGTTTCGTTTTTTGCCTTTAGGCCACGAAACCCTAAAAATGGAGTGGGCCAGGCTGACCTTCTGCCTCTTGCTTGCCGCCGTCACTAAATCTACCACAGTTTATTAGGTCTGGAACCTAGATGTATTATTTTATGTAGAGGATGAGAAAGTTTCACTGTTTCTGGCGTCGTTTGAGATTAAGGTATAGATTAGTAGTATCTAGGTGTTAAAACCAGAGACAAATAATTATGACAGACAACATCATAGTTTTCATTCGATTCTGGGATAATGTGAATAGGAAACTAGACGTTAAAGATTTTTAAGCCTGCCTCCAAGCTAAAAGAGATCCTCTAACTCCTTTGACATTACAATATATCTTTTAGATCGTAGTGACTACTGTCTCTAATCCCACTGGAGCTGCAGTCTCCCATAATAGTTGCTCATAAATAATTTAATAAATCTACATAAACTTAATGGTTGTCAAATTGGTAGGCATTTGGCAGTTTACGTCGTGGTTGTCGCCGATAGCTGAGAGATATACTACCACCACTAACCACACTTTCTGGCTATCGCAATCGCAGGACGTCCGACCGAAGCGACCTTGAACCGTATACCTGTCCTATGGTTTTTGTGAATGAAGATTTTACAAAAAGAAGTCATTTCACTAGCTAGGTAATTACTTGCGCTTATTAGTCTAATTTTGCTGAACTGAACCTTGATCTGACTCGCTGTATTACCATCTACATGATTTAATTAGACTTCCATTCTTTATTGATATATTATATGAAAGGAACCACAGACGAAAAGAGCGTCAAACTGTATGAGAAAATAGCGTGTAAAATTTTACGGAAATGTTATTGACAAGCTCTTGTAAGAAAGCACTGCACAATTAACCATTTTAGTTTCTGAGTGACGCATGACTATATTATTATGCAATGGTCTCAAGCGGACTGACTTAGGTCGTAAAACTTTGACCGTGGCGTGGATCAAACTTTTGGCACGCAAGGTAGGTACACTTTTGCCGTCTATCTCGATATAGGTCTGTGGAAGAAACCCTTAGGATCACTTGTCTGTCTGTTTGACTCATTATCACAGACAGAACCAACCATGGGTGTGCCATTTGTATTTTTTATCAAACGGGTGTAAAGTTCTTAATCAAGAAAATAAACCGCCTCAAAAGCAGTTCAATCAAAAAATAATATCATATTATTTTGAACAGTTAACAAACTTATGGTCTAGCTAAGGTCTCGTCACAAAACACCGCGCAGGCGGTGTACATAAATAAACTTCAACTTAAAAATATAATAAACAATGTGCGCACGTAAATTTCGTTCTAGTCCGGTTTTTTTATCGTTATATTATTATAATTACTCAGCAATAAAACATCAGTAATTTCAACATTATAATAAGTAGGTATCCAAAATTCTAATTCGTAAAAACAAAACCAGAAACAAATACATCTACAATCAAAGCTAGAGATCGTCGCAGAAATTAATGATACAATCAGAAAAACACTTTTCCGATTTTTCCGTGAGTCATCAAACTGAAAACAAACTATAATTACTGATTACTCAGCGACTAGATAAGCTTGGATATATTAAAAGATTAGACTATCCACAAATCTAATGCGGAAGAACTAAACCAGAAACGAATATCTATGTAATTAAGACGTTATTTGTAATTACGCTAAACACTTATTTCAATGTTACAAAAACAAGAGGCCTGTTTTCAAATCAACTGCTGACCTTGGTGCCGTGAAGTGTGAACGGAAGCTTTAAAGTAGAGATTCTCCATCTTTTTTTTTTGTTTACCTACCGAGTACTATCGAACCGACCATTTTGAGCATCAGTCATCTTATGCACATCTTACCACTCCACCGACCGACCCTAATAACATTATTGTATGAGATGACAATGCCAAAACGTTTACATGTAAAATACGGCACATCACGTCCGTAGTAAATTTGTATGGAGAATTTGGAGTGCATTTTTGATAATATATTAAATCTTTTAGACCTTAAATTGAAAATGTAAGACGCAAATCTTGTAGATTACTTAGTAGACATGTAGTAAAATTAGTTTTTACATAATATTTCTCAAGATAAATATACGAAATCTTGTAAACGCCTTTTGAGGATTTTGTGCAACTTTAGATGAGTTTAATAAAAAAACTGTGCCCATTTTAAAATTTTGCCTCGCACACAGTGTAGATACATTATCAGTTGTAATACATATGTAAACTTTAATTGTGTAAATAAACTATTTTATTAATATCGTGTTAACCACTGTCCTTTTTCGCTAAAAAGTTTCTTTGCGCACTCATCATTGAAATAAAATCATCCCGTGACAACGGCTCCTGTAAAGGTTCCGAAACGCCAGGAAACCATAAAACCAAAAAAACTAAAATTTATATACTAACTGAGATATTATAATATACAATAAAAAGTATAATATACTTTTTTTTGATAAAAAACTACTTTTACAGATAAATTACTTTTAAATCTGTAAAAGTTGTTTTTATCAGTAGTAATCTTCTCTTTTTCTGCATTACCCAAACATATTTCAAATCACAATTTCGTCAACAACAGAATAAGTCATATATATATATCGTGAAAAAAAATAGTTTGAAGAGCTTAATTGTTTAAATCCGAACTGTAGTCCGTTCCTGTTGCGCCAAAAAGGGGCGTTATCATCTACTTTGAGAAACATTGATATAAAAGACCAAATGTTTACGTAGACAAGCACTACTGAAGTACCTACTACTACTACTTGAATTCTGAATGTTAAGTGGTGTCCAATGTTATGAGGACTTGAAGATTGTCAAGTGCTTGCCTAAAATACCTTATTACACTTGGCAATCGGAGAACACCTTGTGTTTGTACTTGAACTATTGGTGTAGGTACTATTTGACATCATCACATTCAATATTCAAGACTGTCACATGTTAAACTTACATCTATCCCGCCTACAAATACAAAATAATTTTGGGCAACAAATCTAGATATCTTGGTTTATTTTCGCTCGGTAATGTCTGATCCTATCAAAATTCAAATATGAAATTCGAATCGATTCTCATCTGAAAATTCACTTGTGGCCGTGTTGATTTTTTGCCAACATTTTTCAACACAATCAGTTATTACACAACACTTATGCAGATCTTTGCAGAAATATGTTTGAAGATTGTAATATAAATATAATGAAAATAACGGAGTTACGGCCATTAACTGTGCCGGTGAGTGTATTTAAAATGTATCATAAGTGAGTATAAAAAAGCATTGAAAAATGCAAAATTTTAAAAAATCTAATACTTACCTACGTTTGAATATTCCTAAAACATAAACGCTACGATGGCACTTGCTTGCTTCGTCGTCGTCGTCTCAGCCACATGACACCCACTGCTGGGTATAAGCCTCCCCCAAGGATGTCCACAACGATCTATCCTGCGCAGTCCGCATCCAGCGGCTTCCCGCGACCTTCACCAGATCGTCGGTCCACCTTGTCGGAGGCCTACCCACGGAGCGTCGTCCTGTGCGCGGTCGCCATTCCAGAACCTTTCCGCCCCAACGGCCATCGGTTCTTCTCGCTATGTGTCCTGCCCACTGCCACTTCGGCTGAGCAATCCTTCGAGCGATGTCAGTTACTTTAGTTCTCGTGTTGCAATTGTAAAGCCTGACCGTGCTGTTGACTGTTTTTTTTAAATCCAACAAACAGCCGCCTGCGGTTTCACCCGCGTCGTTCCCGTATGAATATCGGGACAAAAAGTAGCCTATACGTTAGTCTACTGCTTAAAGTCCCGACACACCTACCAAATTTCATACAAATACGTTCAGTAGTATTTGCGTGAAAGAGTAACAAACTGACATACTTTTACATTTATATACTTATAAGAAAATCTGTCGACTGTAACCTATTATGTAACAAATGATAGATTGTAGATTGTATGTAATCCACCTATTTGCTGCTTTTATCTTTAAACTTTATAATGTGATTCTGAACGTTTGATAGCGCACATTGAGGAAAGATTACGATTGTTACATTTGACCTTGGTATTTGAATGAGTGAACCTCATACATTAGAATAAAACGGCGATCAAGAATAAGAATGCGTCATCTTATTGTGTTTCGTGTTTTGAGTCTGTGGTTTACCTCTGGAGCGTACATATTACATACATAATATTACGCTTTTAACTCAGAGGGGTAGGCAGAGATTACGAACTTCCACGTGCCACGTTCCTGACAACACTTCTCCAGCTTCATTAGCCATCAAAATTTATATAAAAAATCTGTATTCTTGGTACTTCTCTCCTGGTCTTTTCAAAACATCCTAGATCTGTTCGCGGTTTGATCGCCTAGGCCGACCTTTCCCAATCCTTCCATTCACATGCGCTCATGCTCATAGATTTTAGCAGTTTCTTCTTTCATCCAACCAGCATCCTCCCTTTATGTCCAAACCATCTTCACATTCCTTTTTCTATTACCTACTGTCATTATATTATCATCTTTCACTCCTCCTCCGGAAGTCTGGAGCGTAATGGAGAAAAACAGGTTTGATCGTTTTTATATTGTCTCGAGATACAAAATTTATTGCCTATCATAGCTCGATGGAGTATTCGATCTAATTTAACCGGAGAGGTTTCCGAGCTTTATTCATGTAAAGTACTCTCTGACAAATATAAGAAACAATAAATCTATAGGTTTTAATTCGCAATCCAATCCTTTGCGATTTCTTACCTTTATGGTATTCTTATTTGCTTCATATATTTTATATCTGATTGTTACGTAATAGTTATTCGAAATTGTAGCAGGATGAACATCCTGTCTTATAAAATTCTGTATCTCTTGTCGAAATCTCCAATTATTATTATCTTAATTTATTAATTTAACTCTGTTCTGTTACACGAAGTTTCAGCATCTGTAAATAATTGAATGAAATAAAACAACTTTTCGGAAACACGAACCGGACAGCTTATTTCAATTTAGTGTTTGTTTTAATTTGCTTTTATGTTTTCTTTGGATTTTCCCACATGTCGTCACTGTAATGACAAAATTTTTTTGCATTCTTAATTCTCATTGCTAAGTTAGTACCTAAAACTTTAATATTCAAATAAAATATCGCGTTAATTCAAATGGAAGATTCTTCGTATAACCAAAAATTGCGGGGTCTACTATCACAGTAAGAGACTTGTTTTTTCTAGTTTAAAATATAATATGATCTGTACAGCTCGATTTCTAGAATTATAACTGTAATGTGTTATTTGTGGCGCTGTGGATGTGCTAAATAAATCAGTCTTTAAATTTGATATCAGGCTGAAGTCGTTGAACCTCTCGGAAGTAGGTTAAAAGCAATTTATTCGAGCGGGTCAATGGCACAGCGCGGATCACGGGTTGCTACCTCATGTAGTTGGACTTAGGCTGGACATGTTGTGATGATGTTGACATCCTTCAATGACCACTACCTACTCAACTTTTACACTATATCATTCGCTGCACAAAATTACCTATACACAGGATAGGATAGTACCACCACTTGTGCAATGCAAGGTTTATGATGTTTGGACTCAAAATTATGCCGAAAATATTTGCTAATTGCCTTATGTAAGTATTTGATTTTACTATCATGGTATGAAATGGCCGTAAAATTAAAGGCTAAGTAAAATTTTAACCTAATGTTACTATAGTTGTTACCTTTTAATATTTTATTAGGTTAAGCCAAAACCAAACCCTCTTAGGTAAGGATAATAAACAGTTTATAAAGGTTTTACATTATCAGTCAACCCTCAACCAATTTCTGGGTAGTATTCAGTCTTTACGATGCTATGCGCCGGTTTTATGGAAACATGTCCTTATTCCGACAACGGTGCCCACGGTTGAGTGAGAGAACCCGCCGGTACTTTACTCTATCGAAACGAAACCGTTCGAATCAATATTTCATTTTATTAAAAGCTTTTGATTACGTTGAAACATCGGAAAAAATAACTTCAGAATTTACTCACGTAGATTATGTCATTTTGGTTTCAAACTTGAACTAATTGTCGAGAAACCTTTCTGTTTGCATTATTTGCAACATGTGAATTTCTACTTCTCAGTTCTCAGTCAGAGACGATACAAATACTTTTTTGCAGGTTTTTTGAGTTAGCCGAATGGACAGAATTATAAACTGCAGTTTGAAATGACTTTGCTGAGTGTGATCTGAAGACTAAAGTCATCATCATTTCATTATTCTCTTCCCTTCAATAAGTAGGTTCCATTAAGGCGCTATACGACTGAAGAGGCCGAGCCGAGACCGATTTTGCACACAATATAACGATAGGGATTAAAGAGAAATGAAACTACCTACACGATGCTAAATACTATTGAATTAATATTGATTTAATTGAAACCAATTTCCAATAGTATATGTAACCCATCTGAGAATAATCTTGAATTTTCGTATTTTTAATGGATCTTTTCGAAAAGAAAAAGTGTCGAGGCAAAATCATAAAATCGTGTTTCAGAATCTTTACAAATATAGATAATGGTATCAAGAAATTTATATTTTATTACTTATCTATCACACAGATGTAACTTCTCTAACCGTTCTACAGTTTTATTACAAAAAGTACGTGCTTTTTCCGTATAGCATCTAACATTAATTACATAGGTATCTATTTTAAACAGCTGTAATTTAGAATATTTAATGAATTATTTAAAAAGTACAGTCGTTTCTTCAAGGTAATCATGAATTGTTAAGTTATCATAAACGAAACGATCGATTCACAAAGCGCACAAAATGATTGGCTTATTATCTGTCTATTTTTATATTAGTCGGGGGAGATTAATAATAAGCTGTCTAGCTAACTCGTATTAAGTTTTCCTTGTTTCTATTTAAAATCATATACGTATGTAACTATAAGATAAGATAATGTTTTCATCATCATCAGCAGCCTGTGGATATCCACTGTTGGACATAGGCCTCTCCTAGCCCACGCCTATTATGGCGTTCATAAGAGGTTATTAGCCTACTGCTACCACGCTGGCCAGACGGGTTTTCATACTAGACTAAAATTATATCTTTAGATTTTTCATTTGTTAAATAAACTCCTGTGTTTATAGATCTGCAAGTGTGGAAGTCCCTTATTTTCTAAATCATAAAGGCCACCAGACCAGTCTTACAAGACACTGCATTATTCACTATGACCACTTAGCGATTACTTTTTTTTATTAGGAATAACAAACATTTACAAAATGAGATTATATTATACTAACTAACAACAAGGTTATCCACAACATACATTTAAATTTAAAGGCAATTCCGTACCTTCATCGGAGTTATTCATTTTGCGCGGGTATTATGGACAGATATTTCAGAAATAACAGTCAAATATCACAAATTACAATGTTTTAATCACTAATGCAATCACAAAAATCAATTAGAGTACAAATTAAACGAGATTAAATTGGATTGAAAACGGACGTCGACGATCCGTCCCTTACGTATTGCACGTGGCGCGTTTTCTTTCTAACTGACATTAAAAACTGCCCACCGCCATCTTGGCTTGCCACTGTCAAACGTAAGTGACGTTCCGTCAGAGTGACATCTACTCTCGTCCGTGCAATGACAGCCTCAACTGCCAATGCCATGTATAATTTCACTTATAGAAACTAGATGGCGCTACGTTTGCGCCGTCACGGCCGGACTGACAGTCGCCCGTCCTCGGGCGAACATAATTATCTGAAACAACGGACATCTTTACGTAAGTTTAGTACCACGTTCGTCCACCCTGACCGGAACGTTCCTCCAACTACAAAACAGTAAGTGCAATTTCTTACTTAAACTTACACTACCTCATGCGTCCCTCCGACCAGCTTAGAAAGCCTGGACCGGACAACATCTGGGTAATGAAAACATCCGGATACATGCGTCCTTTCGACCAGCCGTGCAACAGGCATGGCCCGGTACAACATTATCCTGGTTACTGAAACGAGAAGAGTGCGTCCTTTCGACCAGTCACCCTGACATGGACCGGACAACACGAATCCCATTGACTACATCTCACTTCATCATGAATCCAGGGTAAGTGCGTCCCTTCGACCAATCATACCGATGGACCGGACAACACTAACCCGTCAACCATCTTGAGCCCGGACAAGTGCGTCCCTTCGACTACTAAGGACCGGACAACACCGTCCTTCCGACTTAAGATCATAGGGCCCGGACAAGTGCGTCCCTTCGACCTCCAGGGACCGGACAACACCGTCCCTTCGACCAATACCAACATATCAGACATGCGTCCCTGCGACCACACTTGGACCGGACAACATTCTGACATCAGATAAGTGTACATTGTAGCAACATACCTTATTATCTTAGTAACGATGAACATCCACTTCAACATCAAAGTTGACTTGGGCATTGGCACCAGCATCAGAGTCGGTCGTCGATGTATTAGATCGGATTGAAGCTGCACGAGGTGAGGCTGATAGTGTCTCAGTATCTGCTGTAAGGGTATCTGATCGTAAAGAAGCTGCGAGAGGAGAGGCAGTGATCGTAACAGAGTCTGCAGAACAGGTATCAGATCGGTGTGGTGATAGCTGTCCTAAGATATCATCCTGATCTGTCTCCGACTGTTCATCTTCTGACGCCGTCACGGTATCTATTCCCTCTCCTTCCATTATGCCCGTGGCTATCTCAACAAGACCTTCGTGCCCCTGGGGCACCAGGCGCAAATTTTCATGGGCATACTTGAATAAACGCTTAGATCCGTTTACTGTTTTTAATTCGTACCTATCGTTTTCAAGAACGTTGGTTATGACAAAGGGGCCTCTAAATTTTCTAGATAATTTGGTTTGATTGCGTTCGGAATTTTTAACAAAGACATACTCACCTTTCAAGTATGGTCTAATTAAAGCGCGACCGCGATTAAAACGTTCAGTGTTCGATCTAGCAGACTTCTGAATATTATTAGATGCGTCAGTGCGAATAGATTCTAGATCTAATCTAGCTGCTGAACAATTATCTGATATTTTGGCAATTCCCAGCGAGTCAGCTCGAATTCCAAACATGAGTTCAGTCGGGGTATATTTAGTTACACTCGACCTAGTGCTATTTAAGGCAAGCTGCACATTACCCAATTCTTCACGCCATGATTTTTGAGGATCATTTTCGATAATGGTCAACAAGCTTTTGAGCGTACGCATTACTCTCTCGACTTGGCCATTAGCTCTGCTAGAGCCCGTAGCAATAAAGTGTAGTTCAATATTGTGATCAGAGCAGAATCGTTTAAAGTCGTTGCTTATATAGCAGCGGCCTTGGTCTGAGATTATACGCTTGGGTGACCCGAACAGACAAACTGCTTTTTTAAGTGCAGTGACGGCACTGACAGCATCGAGAGACGTTGTATGTTCAAGCAAGACGTATTTTGTGAACGCGTCTATAATGACCGAACAATATTCTTTTTGGTCGCTTTTCCCACTAAGTTTCCCTGTAAAATCTATGTGTAACGTATGCCACGGCGTGGTAACCTTGGGGATAGGATGAAGCCGAATAGGCTGAGCGCCGGAAGGACCTTTCGAAGCGCGACATACTATACAGGAGTCTACAAATTTTCAAACACATTTAGCCATCTCAGGGAACCAGAACTGTTCATAAACCTTGTCTAGTGTTTTATCGCTACCAAGGTGCTGAATTTCACAATGAATGTGATTAATAAGCGTCCAGACCAATGACCTCGGTACTATGGGGAGCCAGGAAGTAGTTTTATTACGATTAATTTTTCGGAATAAAATACCATTCCTGACATCATACGTTTGCGCCACAGTTTCTGGGAGATCTTCATTAAGAAATTTTGCGATTTGATCTTGTATCTCATTGTAGCGCTTTTGTTCTACTGAAAGCCATCCTTCATGTAGTTCGACGTATTGCACAGTCTCACGAACTGACGTAGGCTTTACAGCGTTAGGGTCTGATGCGGATTTTGTATTGATATGCTGATGGTTTCTTGACAGATAATCAGCGTGCTCCATTCCACGCCCTTCACGATATACAATATCAAAGTCGTAAGCCTGTAAAATGGCCCACCAACGATGGACCCGTGGTGTAAGATCAGTTTTCGACTTTGACGCCTTGAGAGAGTTACAGTCGGTAAAGACAGTGAATTTTATACCATACAGGTAGTGTCGAAAGTGTTCAACCGCTCGTACGACCGCCAGTGTCTCGAGTTCGTATGAGTGATAACGAGACTCGACCTCGGTCGTGCGGCGGCTAAAGTACGCTACCACATGAGGCATTGCATTAACCTTCTGAATTAGAATAGCTCCGTACCCTTCAGAGCTGGCATCACAATGGAGTTCAACTGGCAACTCCGGATTAAAAATAGTCAATACCGGTTCGGATGTTAAAATTGAAATAATAGTTTGTCTTATTTGTTCGTGTTTGTCAGTCCATTTAATGCTACCTTTCAATTTGGTGAGTGGGTAAAGAGGACCTACGATCCGTGTAAAATTGAGAACAAATTTTCTAAAGTAGGAGGCTAGGCCTAGGAACTGGCGTACCTGTTTAGCTGTTCTAGGTGGAGGTGATTGGGATAAGGCTTGTATCTTTAATGAATTAGGTCTAACCTCACCAGATTTAATCTCATAACCAAGATAATTTACTCCAGTTTTCATAAATTTGCATTTACGTAGGTTTAAGGAAAAGCCCGCAATCGACAAGGCGTTTAAGACTTCGTCCAGTCTTTGTAAACCTGTAAGAACGTCAGGTGAATGACAAAGGACATCATCCATGTAAACTAGGGGCTTATTCCTCAGATGTTTTAGGGCGTTGTTAATACACCTTTGATAAACAGAAGGAGCGTTCCTCAGACCGAATGGCATTGCGAGATATTCGTACTGCCCCTCGGGAGTAACAAACGCTGTCTTCTCTACCGAATTAGGATGAATCAAGATTTGATGAAATCCAGCCGCCATATCTAAAGAGGAAAAGAAATAAGCTCCAGAAAGCTGGTCTATCTGCTCATCAATTAAGGGCAAAGGATAATGCTCCGGACGAGTATTCGAATTAAGTTCTCGATAGTCTACACAAAGCCTATCTGTGCCGTCTTTCTTTTTTACGAGTAGGATTGGGCTAGCGAAGGGTGATGAGCTCTCTCTAATTATACCAGCATTTAAAAGATCCCGTATCTTATCCCTCACAATCTGTTTTTCTGATGGCGCCAACCTATACGGGCTTCTTTGGACAACTTTATTAGGGTCAGTCAAATTAATTTCCATAAGTCCAGTAGATACTCGTTGAGTTGGAATGCCGTCTATGAAACGGTCCGAATACTTTTTTAAAATCATTATTAAATCATCTCTATCCCTGCCAGTCAAGTCAGTGTCAATAGTAGCAAAATCAATTTTATTTCTCTTTTCACAAAAGTTAGCTTGTTCAATAGACGTAATTGTTAAATTATGGACATCAATCGAAATTCGCACACCGTTATCTAAAATATCTCTACCAATAATAACTTGTTCAGAAATAAAATCATCCGGCACTATGTGAAACAACAATTTTAACATTAAATCTCCAATTCTAATTTTAGAAGAAACCTGCGACTTATTCTCAACATAGTCCCCCCCTATACCCTTTAAATACACTTTGCATTCACGCTTGGTGCCCAAAAAGCATGGGGAAGCACTTTCTTTTACTAAAGAACATGACGAGCCACTATCAAAAAGGAAAGAGACATTCTCACCGGACGACGTCAGCAGAGTACCTCTCGAAGCTCGGCTCTCGCAGATGTTGACCTGCTGCACAGTCACCCCACTGTTCTTATTTGGGCACGTGGTGGATACGTGCCCCGGCTTTCCGCACGTGTAGCAGGTCACTTCCAGCGTCTTGTCAATCATGCGAGCAGGCCCTCCTATATCCCTTTTCGTTGAGGTTCCAGGATCATCACGGCGGCGTCGTCTGCATTCCGATTGTTTATGCCCAGGTACTCCACACGTATGGCATTTACCAGTAAACTTCGAATCAGACATACGAGGTCTTTTTGGTTCGTATTCCCTATCATTTTCTTCACCTCGTCGTTTAAAAGAGATGCCACCGAGGGCGCGGAACAACTGAGTTCTGGTGGTTATTACATGCGAGTTCAATTCTCGTCTGATGAGTCCATCCTTGTGAGACAAAACAGAGATCACGAATCCGGTTATCACTTCTTCGGACATGTCAACTTTAGGGATCCTCTCAATCAAGCCCCAAAGGCGTACAGCAGCTTCACTGGCGGTATCCTTCCACCCGATTTGAAATCTCCAAATATCATCGAAATAGTCTTGTATCAGTTTGGGTTTAAAAAACTTGGCTATAAGTGTTGCTTTCACGACATCCCAGGTTAAATCATCAATGCGCAGCTGTGTAAGGCAGGAAGCCGCACGCCCTTTTATAGAATTAGTCAAAGCCACTAGTAAATCTACTCCAGATATATTTTTGTTTTTAATTATTAACTCAGTGACGCGGCACCAGCCCTCAATATCGGCGTCACTATCATCTGGGTTAAACTGCATTAATTGTACAGCACTTACATTTGGGGTCGAAGCTGGTTGCGAAGTAGCCAATATTCGGGATAATAAGGCCTCCATCCGGGTTAATAACCGAGTCCCGTCTTCGTCAGGTGGTCGACTTGCATGCCCATTCGATCCCACTTCTGATAAAGGCAATTCCGTACCTTCATCGGAGTTATTCATTTTGCGCGGGTATTATGGACAGATATTTCAGAAATAACAGTCAAATATCACAAATTACAATGTTTTAATCACTAATGCAATCACAAAAATCAATTAGAGTACAAATTAAACGAGATTAAATTGGATTGAAAACGGACGTCGACGATCCGTCCCTTACGTATTGCACGTGGCGCGTTTTCTTTCTAACTGACATTAAAAACTGCCCACCGCCATCTTGGCTTGCCACTGTCAAACGTAAGTGACGTTCCGTCAGAGTGACATCTACTCTCGTCCGTGCAATGACAGCCTCAACTGCCAATGCCATGTATAATTTCACTTATAGAAACTAGATGGCGCTACGTTTGCGCCGTCAAATTTTTTGTCGTTTCTAATATTATTATTAAGGTTATAAGACACTCACAAATCTTTAAGTTACTTTGTACACTAGCTTCCCGCCCGCGGCTTCGCCCCCGTGGACTACACGACTTATGCTATTGTGGGTTATCCATAAGAGATAAACATATACCACCACGGAGTTTTCTGTAGACCTTTTCAAGGTGTACAAATACTTAGTACATTATTTTGATAAATCTCGTAGGGTTAAGCCTGCGTTTGCAATGTAAGCGGAAAAAATGTAATCATTTACGACATCACATTAGAAACCTCAAAAATTACAGTATTTCTCTACTCTATATTGAAGGTTATTATACATTTAAACCTTCCTCTTGAATCACTCTATCTATAAAAAAAATCCGTTGTGTAGTTTTAAAGATCTAAGCATACATAGGGCCAGACAGCGGGAAGCGACTTTGCTTTATACTTTGTAGTGATGTACGTGACACTCACGAATTGTATTTAATTTGTGGGTGTCACAGAGAAAACGAATTTTGAAAATGTCGTAACCAAGTACGAGATTGTCGTGGTTTGAGCAACGAATCGCTAAGTGGTCATGAATACTAGGACCTAGGACCGATAATTGAAAATTAGAGAAAAAAACTTGACACAGCTGAAACAAAGATTTGGTGGAACACAACACATTTATGTTTTCAATGAAAAGCGTTAAATATTTAGTAATTCATTTTTGATAATACCGAAAAAATATTTCAAATTAAATGGATAGAACACATAAAAAATTATCAGAAACGTAATTAGTGTAGTGAAAAGTTCTTTAGCGGCGTTGTGCACTTCAGTTTAAAATTTTTGGGATGGGTAAAAATGTTAAAGTCGCGCCAGGACACGTGATCTGATCGAAAATTCGTAAGACGGAGGGAGAGTAGACCGCGGGCGCGGTGTAAGAGAGGAAGTAATATCCCCCTCTCTTTCTACCGCGCGGCGAAAATGTACCTATGCCTGCTCCTGCATGCGTAGCATGCGCACCTCGACAAAGCTTTCTCGACACTTTTCTCGCGCGAGCGCATTGTCTATCCCGCTCACACTGCACTGATATAAGCGGGAAAAACATCGCGAGATAAGGGTCGACAGCGAGTCGCGGTGCGCATGCTACGCTGGCTGCTGTTTCGTTTCGGTTTTCGGTTTTCATTTCTGCCGGCACTCCCGGAGTGCAACCCGTTGTTTCGGGTTGCACTCCGGTTCCGTACCTCAAAAGGAAAAAACGGAACCCTTATATGATCACTTCGTTGTCCGTCCGTTCGTCCGTCTGTCAAGACCGTTTTTCTCAGAACGCGTGGAGGTATCAAACTGAAATTTATATCTAATACTCAGGTCTACTGTGAAAAAATCAAACTTCTAAGCCAAAGCAATCAAAAGATACAGTCGTTTATGCCGCAAATTACCGCAAATTTTCGAAATTTGCACGGGAATCAAAACCTACAGGGTACTTCCCGTGAACTTAGAATCTTGAAATTTGGTACGAAGTTACGTCATAAAGTACAGATATAGGAAAAATTGCGAAAACCGTAAGTTTTTAGTTACGTCATATAATAAAAAATATATTACGGAACCCTCTGTGCGCGAGTCCGACTCGCACTTGGCCGGTTTTTTTTTTCGTATCGTATTGTCAGGATAACAAGGTATCACATAAAATGTGCGTACTTATTGCGAGTGATAAGTAAATATTACTTGTCTTACTTTCACGCATTATCCTTAAATAAGATTAAGCTTGATTGAGAATGATGTTGCATACGGATTATCACTTTCATTTTGTTCGATTTCACATATAAGTAGAATTAACGATGACAGGTAAAGTAAACCAGTTATCATTGAAATGTGAAAAGTAAATATTTTTTATTCTTATCAACAATAACTTGTTACCCTTATAACAGTTTATTGTAATTATGTGTTATTAAAGAATATGGTCTGATGCATTTTATATGCAATTAAAAAGGTATTCGAAATTAAGCAAAAAATGCTTAACGGATACGATTAGTACTGATAAAATAAAACTTGAAGAAAATAATAAAGTTTATAGTAAAGCTATAGTATAGTAATAGCTGTAATATTTTTTTTTTTTATTTATTTATTTATTTATTTACTGGAAACCAACTGCTTAACCTAATACATTAAAAAACTTAAATATAAACATAAAGCCATTTACAGGTCTTCACAAATAAGATACATAAAAAAAAAAAAAAAAATTAACTAGCCTAGCCTAACTATTAAATATACACGTACACATAAAATAAAAATATGACTCATTTGTGACACATTGAATTTAGCAGCTATCACTGAAAAATAAGCGGCTTACAATACGCCTAATCGACGCCTCGCTACTGTTAAACAGATCAAGATTTACCCGTTCCGAAAGGATATATCTGTTGATATAGCCATTTTAATAACAACTTTTCACGTTTTGCTGTGTCTTTTCAGGCGGAGGATCCTGTGCAATCAATCTCCTTCTCGTCATAATGGTATGTTGGATGGACACAACATAATATTATTAATAATTATTTATTTATGCGATACGTCCTTTCGAGACCGACTTTGACTTTTATTTATTACTAGCGGTCGCTCGCGGTTTGACCCGCGTGGTTCCCGTTCCCGTGGGAATATCGTGATAAAAAGTATCCTATGTTCATAACCAGGCTATCCATAATATGTGCCCCAAATTTCATCCAAATCCGTTCAGTAGTTTCGGAGCCTATTCAATGAAAACAAACGAACAAACAATCAAATCTTTCCTCTTTATAATATTAGTTTAGACTAGCGTTAATCAGACAACGGTAAATAGTAAGACATAGGCTGAAGGCACCTTTATTTCAAGCAAATGCTATAGAATCTATAGCAAGTTAATAGGTATGCCTACCAAAGGAGAGCCCCACATAACCCAATCGCCCACCAGCGATAGGGTATGCATCAGGCGCATTTCCCCCTTCGATAAAAAAGAAAGGTACAATACAGGAACTTCCCGGTTGACCAGTAGAGTTTGTTTGGGAAGCTTTTTCTCTCAAAGTACTAAGGTAAAAGAAATTATTCAGTATTCAAATGAAATAAATGGTATTAATGTTCTTTTAGTTGTGATATAAATGTTTTAAATAAAGTTTCCTAAAAAATCTCTGGTCAACCGGGACCTACCGGGAAGGACCAGTTCTCTGACTGTACAGCTTCGGAACATATGGGCTAGTCAGTCGGAAAATAAGCGACACGTAAGAAGGGACTAATAAACAAAATGGTCGGCGCTGGTCCAGAGGTTGCCAACTGCCAAATAAATGTATGAGAAAAGTCAAGAGCTGTGCGTATTATTTAGTTTTTCTGTAGTATTTGATTCAATTATCTATCTTGCTTGCCTTAAAGCCAAGCTTTATGCATTCCACTGCTTGTGCGCTAATTATAAACAAAGTTTTGTTTATAAAAATATATAAATTTAAAAAACTAATAGACATAGAATTGAATTAGAGTCGAATCATTCATAATGTCATGCCTCCGACGGCATTTATTATGTTAAACAAAATATTTTTATATTTGATCTTGTTTCCATCTTTTCAGTTGGCTTGTTTTTGAAGCAGGCGAGTTTTTACCCGGCTGCGCCAGAAGGAGAGTTATGTTTTTCGAGAGTAGTATGTATGTATGTATAATTGTTTAACACCCTGCGGCCTGAACGGCTCGATGGATTTTAGCTTGAGAGGTGTGGTTAGATTTGTATTTACTGTGAGTGACACTGGGTATATCAAAATAAAAAAAACAATCATGGCGGCGGCTGAGAGGTGCTATTGTTTGAAGTTAAAAATAAAATATATATTTCGAATACTTCAATATGGGTATCAAATTAAAGGGCTGATCTTCAAAAAGGTATATCATGACCCATAAACAACTAAAAAGATATAAATTAAAAAAATATAAATTAAAAAAAACTAAAAATCCCGCCTGCTTTAAACAACAAACCAACTGAAAAGATGGAAACAAGATCAATTATAAAAGGCAAATATAAAAACAAGTGTACATACATACATACATACAAACTCTCGAAAAACATAACCCTCCTTCTGGCGCAGTCGGATAAAAACAGCTAGGTCTACCTGTCTATTGTAGCGGATGCTATGTTTTCCCGCTATGAACGTTTAAAAATATTTTGTGATCGCACAATGATCACAAGAGCAACGGATGACCAATTAGGATAGGGCCCTTAGACAGTAACTGGTAGTACAAAATCACTAGCGACACTTTTATTAAGCGCTATACAAATAAAAAGTAAGAAGCGAATGTGAATTGATCTGTGAGTTGACTCGGAACTTTGCTCTGAGCGATTCGCCGAGCGAATGCCCTGGTGAAAGTTATTGTAGGCACTTTCAATTTTCTTATTGGGTGACGCAACACGAATAATAACAAAGCGCACCTTATGCGCTTGTCGTTGCGTAAACAATTCGTGTGGGTGAAATTTCACCATAACACCCGTGCTCTGGTGCGTCGTAAATACGCTTTAATTGTTCCTACCGTTGTAAAACTACGCCGAGCCACGTAACGATCTGTTTAGGATGTTTGAAGCGATTTGATGGAACATACAGTCAGCGAGTCAGCACGCCTGGGGCTCAATTCTGCTAATGGTTAGTCACAATCGTCTGTCAATGGTGTTTCAATAGTAGTGTTTATTTACACTGTTGTAACAAGAACTGTGTAAATCAGCACTACTATTGAAACACCATTGAGAGACGATTGTGATTAAGCACTAGCTGAATTGATCCCCTGGTTTTTCTTAGCTTTTGTTATCCTGCCGTTGGATGAAACTGAACACCTAGTTAGCACGTTTCTACAATGTTTTAAAATTGTTCCGTTCCATAAGTTAGATAATAAAAGATAGCCAGTTCCTCAGTGGTTGAGGATTCCGGCAGAAGCATGTCTTCCAACTTCAGCCTTATCATTACAACATTAGGTATGGCTAAGTGTTATCCTGTTGTTCATTTTGAGAAAAACAGGTTTGGTGTCGATTGAGGAAAGATATATTAGTCTTTTCTGTGATCTTACGACTGTACGTCGACAAGCGTCTGTAAAATGTATATCTCGCCAACTACGTCTCCGTAACTTTTATTTTTAGATTATTTAAAAACTTTTATATGTTTCACTCTCTGTACATACATAATATTTATCTTAAATTTTTATGGTAAACTATACCTAACCTTCTTCATGTCAAAATTAGAGTAGTTCCAGGGAAAACAAACAAATTCTTCAACGTTTACGTTAAATATAGATTATACCTCATCTTTATTTTTGACCTTGCTTTTTAATATGAGTATTTGCATGCAGATGATGAGTGTGGATTAATTTTAGCCAACTAGTTGCAAACATCTGATAAGTTACGACTGCTGGTAACATAATATTTTTGTAGTTGACAAGAATGACAAGCGTGGGCTGGAAATATGGCGAAGGTAAGCCAGCCAAGAAAAATCCACAAAACAGACACTAGTAAACATGCTAATATTAAGCATTTTGTTTACTTAGCAACTGCCTCGTATATTAAACTCATCATCAGCCTGTGGAAGTCCACTGCTGGACAAAGGCCTCTCCTAGCTCACGCCTATTGTGGCGTTCATAGGTAGGCTATTAGCCTACTGCTACCACGCTGGCCAGACGGGTTGGTAGGTAGAGGGTTTGTTTCAAGTTTTCCTTCTCTCGCACTAATAATTTAACTTATTGATGACAATAACGACAAAATTATTATGATCTGCATGGTGGATCGCTGGGATGGGATAGTTAAAAGGGAAACCGATGGGAACCGGTATATAAAGGACCCTTCGCATTGGTACTTTGTAGGTAGGAACCATAATATATTTAAACTTCTTTTTATCGGAAACTCATCGTTGTTGTTTCGTTGTTGTCATAGGGAAGATGATTTACGTATTTAATTAAACTTAGATTTCTTGTAGTTGCATGCATCGTGTATAAATACTTCTTGTTTGATTAATACATAAATAAACGCCCAATGTGCACTATTATTCGCTTAATAATAATATTGCATTGTCCAGTGGCTATTAGGTGTTTATTATATGCTTTTTTCTGTCAGAAAATCATGGCTGTGTATTGTATGTTATAATCAGAGGTCGGAATTAGATAGAGTTATTTATGTACTTACACTGATTTCATGCAGCGAAAGAATAAAGTGGATATGCCTCAAATCCCGAGATTAATTTTAAAGAGCAGAAAAAATCCCGTGATTTATTAAATAAAAGATTTGGACAGTATCAGAAATATAACAGAAAAATGTCTTCCTGCATTAATGACGAGGAGAAGAAAGTGAAAAAATTTGCTTGACTGTATTAATAATTTGTATTGTGAATTAATGTAAATACTAATAAAAATTGTACGTTAATTATCTTTGTTTTATTTGTCTTATCTATCTCTGAGGTTTTTATTATTATTTATTTTTAATATTGTTGGCCAAACGGGATTGCCCATTAGAAATCCCGGGAAGATCCATATTAATATCAACATTTCGATGCAAGTACAAAAATAACTCTTCCTAATTCCGACCTCTGGTTATAATATAAAATATAACTAACGCATGGCGATTTTGACAAATATTTGTAGAAAATCAATTCCTAGAAATCATTATCGTATAGAATCCGCACTGATGACCTCTTTTTTTTCAGCAAGTACCTACTTGTAGGATATTAGGATTAAGTAATTATTACTGCTTGCATCCGGCTTTTCGATTTTAAGTTCTGGCAAGTGGCAACTCTAGTCTTGTCATTACACAACGTCAGTTTTACCTACACAGCAGAGAATGTTGTGATGGTCAGTTTATATTTTATAATATAACTAAAAGTACCTATTAAAATGCAAAGTAGCATCTTCTTGAAGTCGCGTTTTTATGTTGTGATGATAATAATTAGATAGCCGTTGCCTGTGACTTAGTTTCATCAGTCATGTTTCAATGTGGTTTTTTAACACGCCTTCGAAAATAACAGATTATTTAAAAAATATTAAACAACTAAACCTTTTAGAAATAACGACAAAATATACATACAACGCCATCTTTCATGCATGCCATACCGCTAAAGTAATAAAAGGCAGCAAAAAGGATGTAGTTAGTTACGTCAAAATATATATTTGTGAAGAATCAACCACTGCTGCTAAACAACCAAAACCCGAACGACGCGTAAACTCCAACTTTGCCTTCTGCATACGCGCGTCACAATATAAATTTCTCCGTCCGTCCTCTCTTTAAAATGTAATTAAATTACTTTTAATAGAGTTGACCGATTTTGATAAAATATAGCCTATACGGTAAGTTGAGATACGGACTTTAAACATATAAACATTTCTGTGGACTTAGATCAGTGGTTTTGGTGTGATGCTCATTCAAACACACAGACACACGGACGCACGGACAGACATTAATTGTAAAAATGATAGGTTTGGTTCTGCTGCTTATTCTGAGTCCCCCTATCTATATTTTTTGCAAATCCAAGCAATGTACAGACACGCTGAACTTTGATTCTTATTATAAGTATAGATTATGACTTACGAGCCTTTCTTTATTACTTTACCGACATCGATTATAAGAAATGATAGGTCCGACTCACGCTTTGAAGGAAAATTGATTGGCATAATATTGTCAAGAAAAAAATACATTAGCATAATAAAACAGTTACTTTTTATTTTTTTCCAAGAATGTTACTAAATATATCTCGCGATAAGTACCTAGCTGTTTATTTTACTTAATATTACTTATCTCACGTTCCAATATTAAAATATACATTTTTCCTGACATCATGAACGCAGTAGCGGTTGCTTGGAGTGTGTCTGTGAAGTCCTTGTTATGTAAACAAGGAAAATCATGGCCTCGAGTTTAAATAGCCCAACTGAGGTATTCCCGGCGCGTATGAAGAATTACAGGAATCGTAACAGGAAGTTGATTAAAATAAATAAAGCACAAACAAAATTTTCAAATGTCTATTTAAATATTCTTTGGACTCGCATTTGGTACTGAATTGAATTACCTACTGAAGCAAATATATAGGGGGGATAGAAAGATAGGGAGTCTCATCTCCAAGGTCTACTTTTCTTGTGCCAAATTAAATTAGGTCATCGCTTCATATTGTAATTGTGATCGCTTGTTTCAGCAGCGATTAGACTGTGTTAGTCTGTTGTATATTCAGATGGTTTTCTTAAAATCTCTCGTGTAACAATAAAACCTATACATATATATATATAACAAAAGCTAATTTTTTTCTCGTTTGTGGTAAGATAGCTAAATGACATCCAAGCGAAAATAAGGTCCTGCAAATGCAGTCTGTTTATAAACTTTGCAGTTATTATTTCACTGCAGACACTCTGTGTAGGCGTTTCTGCAAACACTGCGACTGTGACATTTGATCTGTCCATTGTCTGTCTGTCTGACGGTTAAAATACGTAGCACATACCTATGGGAACATCTTAGAGCTAGATTTAGAATTAGACAAAACAATCCTGAAATCGAGTCCAGTATAAGCACACATGAATAACTATCAAAGATTGTTTTATAAGTTTGTACCTACGTCGTTGTGGAGATCCTTGGGGTAGGCATGGAGGCCTATACCCAACAGTGGGTGTTATGTGGCTGAGACAACAACGACGATGACCTACGTCAATGCATTCGGTCCAAATATACAATATCCATAAAGTTTAATTTGCTTGAAAGTACTTTGAACTAAAACTAAAAGTAAAAACAAATCGATCAATTTCATATCAATAGTACAGTACGGACATTGAACGAATCTATTACGCCATTGCACATAAATATTGCTTCTGCGACTGGACGTGCAAAATATTTACTTAAATGACGTATGCGCCGTTACTCTTGCTGATACCACATAATAAATAAAAGTACCTGTATACTAGCTAGCTTACTTTTTTACGTTTCTAGTCTAGCGTCTATTTTTACAATTGTGAACCTTTTTTTAAAGCGAAAAGAAGCTTCCGCGATTCAGGTTATCCTATCTGTCCTTTTTTACTCCAATTAAATTATCCACACTATATTATCCCCCTTTCACCCCATTTTGCTCATTTTATCCTTCTTTCCCATTCCCACCAATCTAGGGTCTGTCGCGCCTGTTGTGAATGCATGGCTAGAGGCCAGCCAAGTTATAAGCGCGTCAACTAAACCTGGGTTAACATTAGTATGCGGGGCATGCAGGGATCTGCCCCCGTAGTAGACCACCGAAACACCATATTAACGTGATATAGTATAGTTTATATAGTCCAAAAGAAGCTTCCGCGATTCAGGTTATCCTATCTGTCCTTTTTTTACTCCAATTAAATTATCCACACTATGTTATCCCCCTTTCTCCCCATTTTGCTCATTTTATCCTTCTTTCCCATTCCCACCAATCTAGGGTCTGTCGCGCCTGTTGTGAATGCATGGCTAGAGGCCAGCCAAGTTATAAGCGCGTCAACTAAACCTGGGTTAACATTAGTATGCGGGGCATGCAGGGATCTGCCCCCGTAGTAGACCACCGAAACACCATATTAACGTGATATAGCGTTTTATCGACACTCAACTGGTAAAATCCATTGTCTCATTACTATATTACATCACGTTTTAATGATCATGCTAGGTGCTCTAAAAGAATCGACTTTTTATGTCCCTTTACTCGTGGGGACGCTATGAAGTCCAATAAAGCCTTTACAAAAGATGGCGGCGATGTAATTCACAACCCATAATGTCACGGCCCTGGAGATTGATTCATGGAGATCCACTTTGCTACGTTGAATATAAGACGAGGAAATGGATGGTAAAATGAACTATGTCAGACGGTCTTTGAGGTTTGTGATGAGCGTAGAGAAAGAAAGAAAGATGTGTAGGAAGTGGAAAGAAGAGGCCTCTATCTATAGTTGGATTTTAAATTATTTGAATGCCAATGTCACCTTGTAGAAATAATCCAGCTTTAAACTGTTTTTTTGCAATAATTTGTTCATATCCAGTTTAGTAAGTATTGATTCCATTCACGCACGCAAATTCAATATTATCATCATTACTTATAGCTACATCACCTATAGGGCAGCATTTTACAAAATGACATTCGTACCTGTCAAATTACTTTTTTTTTAATGAAAAACGGGCACTCTCTTAGCCTTCATCATTCCTGACGTTAAGTCTTGATAAGGCCGAAGAGGGAAGCGACCCTTCCCGGAATCCTCATCACTGAGGAACTGGCTATCTATTCTCTAACTGTTGTTATGGCTTCAGGCTTAGATAAGATGGTGGTAGCTAGCCAGACGAACTTACAACAAGTCCTACCACCAACCAAACCGAATACAATATGTACCCGCGCTGGGAATCGAACCCGGGACTAGACCACAAAGGCGGTTAAAACTGAATTAATAATCCATATAGGAGAAAGACGTGACTGTATAATGTATGTTGTTCACATTTGTTTAACGTAGGTACTTGACTACTTGTCGCCGCCCTCTTGCAATATGTTTAAGCAAATTGCAAATCCATAGAATAAGTAAGTACTAACGAATTGATGTTAGCGCAACCGCCTACACAAGAATCAATACTCTCTTGAATGAGAATTATGTTACAGAAACTGAAACTTTTTAATAGTATTAAGTGTTCTTGGATCTGACAGTCCAAGTGTTCTCTACAGGGATACTTTGTCACGCCAAATATACATCTAACCTCTATATAACGTCTATTAAAATTGTTAACCGCCTCTGAGGTCTAGTGGTACAACACCGGTATCAGACCCAGGGGTCCCGGGTTCGATTCCCAGCGGGGGTACATATTATATTCGGTTTGGTTGGTGGTAGAACTCGTTGTAAGTCCGCCTGGCTAGCTACCACCATCTTATCTAAGTCTGACGCCATAACAACAATGTTTTCAGCATTGTTGTGTTCCGGCAGTTAGAGATAAGATAGCCAGTTCCTCAGTGATTGAGGATTCCGTAAGAGTCTCGCTTCCATTCAGCCTTGTCAATACTTAACATGAGGTATGATGAAGGCCAAGAGTCTCCCGTAGTTCATTAAAAAAAATAGTTAAGTAGTTCGCGATACAACTAATTATGATTACAATAGTTGGTGCGACATGGTACTAAACTATTATATAATATGATGTCTGTCATCAGCCTAACTGTGCTAATATTATTTCAAACTAGCTGACTCGCGTGCCTGTGCTCGTGCGTACACTGCGTGACCACGCTCTTCGCTTGGGCGTCAAATATTTTTACTTGTTTGATGATGAAATTATCTCACAATCAAATATAGCCTGTCACTCAGGATTAATGTAGCTTTCTTCTGGTGAAAGAGGTTTCTAAATCGGTTAAGTAGTTCCAGATATTACTTCCTACAAACAAACTCGCAAAGAACTTAAACTCGTCCTATTTAGAATTTAGTGCAGATGAGATTAAACTTTCCCTGCAATATGAAAATGGATTCCTAATTGCGATTTTGAAGCCAGACATAATCAACAAAGGCGAAGACAGTTCCATCAGTGGCTCTATCAAATACACAGATCTCACAAACCGTTACCAGCATTTGAACCTAGGATCTTTGTATTGTGCGTAGGTACGCCAAGCGGTTGTGAATCTCAATTAGGTTTTCCAGATAGCAAGAAAACACCCATTTACATTACAAATTCCGTCGGTTTTCTCGTAATCGTCCTAAATAAAGGTGACAAGGTCCCCCAATCCCCAAAAGGGATGCGTTGTTTACACAATGTGTCGTAATCCCTATGGCGCCGCTCAATCTAAACCTGTGACGTCACGGGCTATATCTCTGGACGAGTGTTGCGTAGCTTATGTTTATATGTATGTTGCGCAATGGCTGAGGAAAACTTTGCGAAGGTCGCATATTGATTGCCTTTAGAGAAATACGACACTTAGATGCAGAAGCGATAGATTCCAATTTCTATTGGATCTGTCTGAAATAGTTGCTGTTAACTTAAGTAAAAATAATGACCGTCCAGAGTAGATTCTGTCTGCTATAACTTTGCTAGGAGGAATGAGCAATATCCCTACTTCAATTTTATAAGTTTTTCTGTCACATCTCTGACTCTTTAACAAACCTACTATCTTTCTAGAAATCTATAATACTAATGTATTATTTTGACCGTTACATTGCAACGATTTATGCACGTCTAAAAACAAGGCATAACTAATTTACGTATCATCCCAATAGCATAGAATAGGAACTGATTGTCTGCTACACCAGCGTCAAACTCCAGTAACTATTCTGAGTTGGAACTAAACTTTTCAGAATTATATCAAGGAAGGAGTTTTTAAAACTTCGACTTGAATGAATGAACATGAAGGAAATCTTCGAAAGAAAATGAAATTGAAATGTTCAAGGTACGTTGTTTGTTCTAGCCGCAGAAGCACCTGTTTAAATTATTGAACAAGATGTTTAACATTTATATGCGATCACGTAACAAAGTATCTTTATTTAAATAAATACTGTTACTTCATTAATTCGCGTAATTTAATATTTCGCCAATTCCCAGGTCATTACTACACATTCAAACTCAAAAGAAGTTTTATTCAACTAGACTTATCAGCTTTAACAGCAGCAGAAGAAACTTATCAGCTTTAACAGCAGCAGCAGAATTCACAAAAACAGCATAACGAAACAAAAATACGTAGTTTTTTTTCAAGGTATTTAATATAAATGTTCTCAGTCTCAGAGCCCAAAATAAAAAAAGTTGCTATAAAATTATTGACAGACTAAACTGATGAAAAACTGACCGTGCAAATTCTCTTCACAGCTCCTAGTGCTCACAATAGCTAATATTTAGTAGTTACAGATGTCTAGTTGGTTGAAAACTTGCCAGCTGTACGGAGAAGTCAGATCGGCCATAATCATAAGACATTCTTGGCCCTTGAGCAGTTCGCCAATTGTTAGTGTGACTTATTTATTTGATACTAGCACTTGGCCTGCGATGCAATCGCCATGACTGCAGATAAGTTTGGATTTATTGTCAAGTTCAGTAGTAAGTGTAACTAAACATTCTCTGGTAGGATTATTCTACATGCATATTCATAAATATGTATTTCTACATGAATACGTGAGATCAGCAAAGAGTTCAGAGATGATAAAGAAAGGGTTTTTGCTTTATATGAAACCTAGCTCCTCAAGAGACTTCAGACACAACGTGACAGTCATTCCAGCACTTACTTGCTTAATGAAATTCTATACATTTTGTCAATGATTTTATACTTTTCATAAAAGTATGTGAAATCTTCCAATATAATCAAATAATTTTCGCCAGAACATCTGAAATCAACAGAGGTTCCGGTTTTTTATGAACATGGTTTATTTACTGGCCATCAATCAGATATTGCTCCTGCCCTATCAATGCTTTTCCATTCCATCGATCAAGTCTTCGTCTGTCGTTGTATTCACTTCATTATTGATTTATTTGAGTTATTGATGCTTCAGGTGTGTTTGACAGCATTTCCTAATGTTTTATTTCATTACTGTCGAGTCTTTGAATGATCTTTATTGAAGGAACTGAATTTTCCATCCTTAATTTTATGAGAAAATTTAAACTGTTTGTTTTTTTTTAATATTTTGATGCCAATCGATCCTGGTTCTTATGAGTATCAAAACAGTCTAAGACACCCACTGAGGTATGAGCACTAGAAACGTCAGAAATCGCGGAAAAGTATTTCCACACATTCGCTAAGAAAATAAGTTCCGTCAACAAAGGTATACCTTGCGTCATGTAAAAAGAACGCTGAACGATAGAGATAGAGGATGCGTTTCACTCGGTTTTAACACGGGTAACACATCCTCTGTCTCTATTTCTCAGCGTTCTTTTTACACGACGCGAGTTATACTCGTCGGTGAAGCGGATTCGACAGCCTGTAGCGCGAGCGCGGGATGTGTGTTTTTGCGTTTTTTGCGACGACTTTTCTAGTACTCATACCTCAGTTGATGCCTTTTTTATTATTTAATTTATTCAATAATAACACAAAGACCTTACAATTTTCTTTTGACATAGTCCCGCAAAACCGACTAGTCGGTTTGTCTGTGGGATCTTCAGTCTCTATTAACTATAAGTAATATTACCTAAAAATAATAGATATAATTAAATATAAAGTGACGCTGTAATGAAATAAAAATGTTACTAAATAATATAGTTGTACTTACTTATTGAGTTTTGATCCTCAAGAGAAACAAGATCGATTGGCATCTGTTCAACATTTCTCAGGAATGTTTTAAGATCGTTTTCATGTAGCTACAACGATTATGGTGCCTGCCCTTACTGCCCCGTCTTAACTTTCCACCCTGTATAACAAGTACAATCGGGGAACTTCGCGGTTGACCAGTAGAATTTTTTGGGAAACGTTTTCCCTGAAAATACTAAGGTAAAATAAATAATTAAGTATTCAAATGAAATACCTATTATTGTTCTATTAGTTGTAATTTAGACGTTTTCTAAGTTTCTTTTACTTTTTTAAATAAAGCTCCCTAAAAATACTACTGGTCAACCGGGAAGTTCCCCTACTGTACCCATATACGATATAAGTACGAATGAAAGGTCATCAGCTATATGGAATATAGATTGTAAAACTTTGTTATAGATACCGCTATTTCTAAATAGATTGCTTGTTTCTCATGTTATTTCAAAACTTAATCGTCGCAGGCTCCAGTTTCATTTTAACAGCATAGCTATTGTTTCAGATTTGCGAAACTGTTTGATTGTTATTTTACCTCTTAATATTTCACAGCATTAGAAATGCCACCGTGTTTAATTTGATAATATCTTTTGTATGACTTGCAGATGAAGCCCAGACTTGCCCAGAGATTCTCAAACTTTTTACTCTCATAGACCACTTTCGAAATTTTGCTGGTTCCGGTACCCTCCGCTACTTTTAAACCATATTCCCAAAACTCGACAAACAATGTGAAAATTTGATCTACACTATGTACGAAAAGAGCGAGACCGGCAAATTTTAATGAAAACCTTAGAAATATCAAACGATAAAATAAATTATAATGAATTTAGTCTTTTGTCGCTGTTTTGATGCTTTAATATTAATCCATCATCAGCATGTGGACGTCCACTGCTGGACATAGGCCTCCCTAGCTCACGCCTATTGTGGTGTTTATAGGACGCTATTAATATTAATAGGGCGTCCAATCTCCAATATTGTCCATAATCGCTTGGCATCTTCGCGGCATACTTTCCACCAATTTTTCAGCATAGCTGCGGTAAGAACTTTCTAGCGGACTTCAGTTCACGATTAAGTAAAGTCTGCGAGTGTTTCTGTATTTTTTGCCCTTAGTTTACGCTTCATCCACGCTCAAAAAATTTCAAATGGATTGGCTTCAGGGGACTGTGAGTGCCAATCTAACCATGTTGTGTTCCGCTTTCCAAGTGGTGCAGAGACGACTTCGGTGTTTAAGCTCATTATCCTCTTGTAGAATCCAAAATCATTTTGGCGTGGAAACATCGCCTTAGCCGACGGCAATAATGCTTTTTTTATAAATTTCCGTCATCTTCTGAGCATCCAAAGTGCTGGTAAACGAATTTCCAAAACCCTTTTTGAGAAACATCGCCAGACATGCACCTTTAATGGGGGTTTCACGGTTCATACCACCAGTCTATTGTCATTTTCAGCTGTAGTCCAAGCTCGATTCGAGTTACTAGCTGCCCAAAATGAAGTTTCATCGGAAAAAATGATCTTGTCACAATCACAGTCTTTGTTTTCGCACGCCCAATGCAGCCTTTTTCAACATGTGTTTCAGAAAGGAGGGAGTTAAAATTATATTTTTTGCAAGAAACTGGACGGAAAGCTTGTGTTTTTTTACAAAGCATTTTAGGCAAAAGATTATTCTATTCAGCCTAATAATTATTTTTACAAACATATTACAAAATTTAAAAATATGCTGATCACGTTCTTGTCGAACACATAACTATGGAAATTTGCATTGCGGCTGAGTTCTAATCAATCACGAATTAACAGTTATCGAAAAAAAGTAAGAATTGATTGCTTGATTTATTAATCTGTTATGAGTGGATGTCAAAAAAGTAAAGATGGCAAATCAAAGGGGATTCCATCCAACTTTTCATTTTTAGACATCTACTCACAGCACGATAAAGCAATCAATTCTCACTTATTTGCTTTAAAAAACTCCCCGTTCGGAGACTTACACAATTTGTGGTTCGGAATAGTAAAAATAAAAAAATAAAAAAAAAATCTTGTGTCGTATTTATTCAAATTTGAATTAATAAAAACGTAACGTAACGTAACTTCTACAATTACAAACACAAAATAGTCATAATTTTAATGGGAGGTACCTATGTAATTAATGGATTGGCAGCAATTTATTAAAGCTTCAGTTTTGTTAGGAATAATCGCAAATTTCCCCGTTATGTGATATTCAATCTGCTCTTTTTTTTGTTAAAAGTTTTGTAACAACGATAAAACTTTTTCGACAAGATATGGCTAAACACTAACAAAAGCTTTCTCGCAATTCCCTATAGTCCAGGATATTTTTCGGGTATTTCTGTCTGCAGTCAAAATCTTTGATACCCTCTTTTAAATTTCACCTTCAGGTCCTCGAGTCTCAGACTCTAAGCTCGAGTAGCTCCTCTTGCAATATCACATTCTCCACTTCCGTTTCGTCACATATATTACGATCCATGCACGAGGCATTTCCATCATCAGACTATCTTCAAATCTGATTTTGAGGTCATCATGCAGGGCAATTAAATGTTCAATGTTTGTCTGAATATCCTCATCAAGGCATTCTACTTATGACAAGTTTAAAAACTGGGAAAATTTGCGCCGACTAATAATTTTGCTTCATAAATATAAATTTTCTAAGAAAAGCTGAAATTACACCCACACCCCTTGTTATTGTAACTTAAGTTGGAATATGCAAGTTTTTACACGTAACAGTCGTCGCTGAGCTTCTTACAATATTATCTGCCTACCTACATTAATAGGTAGAGTCAGAGCAAATATTTTAGTTTTTCACTACTGAAACAAGAACAAAATTTCGTGGACTTGGTGGCTTAAGAATTGGATACCCCGCGTCAAGTCTGGACCACTTTGGGAATCAACGCACTAGATGACTAGACTAAAATAATAAAGCAAGCTTATCGTGATCAAGTTTTATGTGTGGGAAGTTGAAAAATAATAATGATTCAGTTGCTCGGTGCAATGTCAGGGAGATAAAATCTTATAATAAAACTTAACTTATATATTTGTTTAAAGTTTTCAACTTTCAAAATCGGGTTGTGATAAATTTATGTGGTGACAGATTGGCATTGGATCACGGTATTGGCTACATCTTGTCACGTGTTCAATATAAGGATATGATTTTATGTAATAGGAGATTAACATTTTTTATAAGAATTTGCAAAAATGACCATGCAAACCTGTTGATTGATGTTGATTTTGATGTTATTGTTTTGCAGCTACACATCACATCAGGCTGCTGTAAAATTATCTAATTGATTGGTTTTTATCTTGATGTAATAGTAGACTTTAGTTTTGCAATCGATCTAAGAGACTTTTGTATAAGAACACGTGTCTGTCGAATGTATTTAAATTTCTAGTAAAACTATACTGACTTGTCAAATGAAACTTGCTATTAGTATTTCATTTCACACGGAATCATGCACTAAGAGAGTGTGATAACAGCACTGCTTATCAACACTGTATGAAAAGTGTAAACAGACGATAACACGTATCTCAGGAATCGTCATTAAACATTTTTACATACCTATCTAAAAGGTCTCGGTTATCAAGTCATTATCGAGTCATGATAAAGTGGATTTTATTGGCATTGAATTTGGTGCGAATATGGTTTGCATGTGTATGTGGTTCGTGCAAAGTGTGGTATTAGCTGTTGTGGGCACGTTGCGTGTGTCAACAGCAGATAATGAACAATAAGATGGTTCAGTTATCGCTATAAACATAAATGTTATGGCCGCTTGACTTTTACTTAGCGTATCTTGGACGCGTTCTTCGAATTCGTGTTCAAATATCGCATTATACACCATGTAAGATTTGTTTTAAAATACTTAATTAATAATAGTAGATTGTTTACCAAGGGCTGTATGACACCCATAACAGTCGAGCGTTTTGGCGCCCGAACGAAGTGAGGGCGCCGATAGTTCGAGACTGTTATGGGTCCATACACCCGAAGTAAACACTCTACTTTTCATTTTGAATATGAAGAAAGTAAAAACAAACAGGATATTCTAAAAAAAATTTGTAAGGTTTCTACTATTTTAATTATTTTATAATGTAGCAAAATAAGCTGTATAGGCTTCCTGTGCCTTTGCCTACATACCTTTGGTTAATAAAAGTCCAAAGAGATTACAGATATCGATACGACATGACACCCCCTATTCTTTTTTCAAATTTATTACAGCCCTAGGGCCGCCACATATCACTTTCAACCCGCATTTTAGACAAGTTATGAGTTACTTTCAGAATATGAGACATGAAAAAGTCTTGAATGATCACAAACTATTTACTTCAACACAATATACAAACTAAATATTGAATTCCCACAAAACGAACTCAAGTTACGGCTTAGCTAAATTCAACGAAATAATATCAGAACCAACACACGGGACGTAATTACGTTAATATAAACAAAATGTACGGAGCGGTATCAAAAGTTCTATGTAAACACATTCCAGGGGCCCGGCACAGGACGCGGTCATGTACCAGCCGCGAATCAAGAAACAACGACGAGCTTGTTTCTTGATTCGCGGCTGGTACATGACCCTTTCGTTGCCAACAACCATTTTTTATGTCCTTACTGCTGGGTTCTTCCTTATGGCTGGATAAGGAGCAAAGGTGTAATGGATCTACTACGCAATCTCTAAGCGAATTTGAAGGTCTATCAGCTACTGCAGATAATGTTGTAACAAAACGTTTTAACGTGCTTTCTTGACATAATCTCATCTATTTGATAGAATCAGGCGTTACTTGGCGGAAAATCATATCTTAGTAGAAAACAAAGAATATGTAGCATAAATCCGCAAGAAAATCACCGGCACCCGGTGCACCTCGGTGCTGGTATTGCACGGTCTAACAACTCCTGAGGATGCTCCGTGTGTAGGCAAAACACGTGTAGAGTACTCGGTGAAGGTGCAAGGTGTGTTACTGTGTTGCATCTGCATTTATTTGCGGGCGGGCGGGCGGTGCATCTTGCATGTAAGTTTTTCTTGCGGAATTATGCTACATATTCTTTGTATTATACTATAATATCATCTGTTTTGTTGTCACCCATCTCATAACCATCCCCCACCGAAAGTTACTTCTCCGCCGTAATCACATGCCAACGCTTTTTTGTCACTTTGACGCAATTTGTTACTTAGCTGCTTGACTTTTAAAATTTTCTGCCGAAATACGCTAAAATATTCATGTGTATGACAATTTTTGGTCGTAAGTAATACTTGTGTGAAATGTAATTTTCCATAGTAGGTAACGTGGAATTTTAAAAAAGGTTTCCAAAGGTTAATATAATGTTAAAACTCGTACATGATTCATTCATTTGTGTCACGGTAACCCACATACATGACCTATAAGATAATACACTGACTGGTATGATTATGGCTAACAACGGCGAACAAATTGCACCGTTATTTAGTCCTTTGTTGCCTCTGCATCGTAATAAGTCAGTTATGGTTGGACTAGTAAGCCAGAGTCGCAAAACATTGTCATTGTTTATAATTTTGTCCATTTTCTTTTGTGCTAGTCAGTTTTTCTATTCTATGTGTCATGCGTTGTTGGCTGCGTATTGATAACAGTTTTGTATTGTAATGGAATAGGTATGTGGTTAACAGTCTGAGATTAGCACGTAATTGTTTTGGTACAAACATTCAACACTACGGTTTTTTTTGACACCAATTAACCTAGCCCCAAAGCAAAGAATACTAAATGGTACAAGCCCAGAGTAAGCACTGTAAGGTCTGAAAGGCTTGTGTTATGGGATACTAGGGTAACGGATATAAATACATATAATTATACATATAAAAGTATTTATGTGTAGAAATACATATAAACGTCCATGACTCAGGTACAAATGCTCGTATTCATCATACAAACATTTGCCCCTACCGGGGTTCCAACCCGGGACCTCAGAGTGGGCGACACCTTAAAACCGGTGTACGTACCACTCTACCACGGAGGTCGTCAATTAGGAGGCTTTATACTTGCACTACAAAAACTGACACTAATACGAGTGACATAAGGACGGGCTTAAGGCCGAACTGTAATATCTGACCTGCTGCCGTGTGATCTCTATCTAACAATTGCTTTATCTGTTTTACTTTGACATGTTTTGATTCTTAATGGTGATTTAATAAGGTTCTTTTTGTTCAAGTGTTAGGCGTAGAAATGTCTAGGTCATTCGGAGGCTTTCATCATTCATAGGTACACAATACTTATAAAGACCGGTTTAGTTTAGTTACATCATAAAACAATCGCTTAGCCTGGTTCACTGACGATACTGATATTATAAATGCGAAACCTGATCTGTTACCTTTTCAGTACAGTTTTTAACCGCCTCTGTGGTCTAGTGGTACAACCACTGGTGTCAGACCCAGGGGTCCCGGGTTCGATTCCCAGCGGGGGTACATAGCGGGGGTACGTATTCGGTTTGGTTGGTGGTAGGACTTGTTGTAAGCCCGCCTTGCTAGCTACCACCATAATATCTAAGCCTGACGCCATAACAACAATGTTTTCAGCATTGTTGTGTTCCGGCCGTTAAAGATAACATAGCCAGTTCCTCAGTGATTGAGGATTCCGGGAGAGGCTCGCTTCCATCTTCAGCCTTATTTAACTTAACATCAGGTATGATGAATGCTAAGAGTCCCCCGTCGTTCATAAAAAAACCCTTATTACAAGTTTGGCAAATTAGAATTGTTATCGATAACTATCGCTTTGTCTCTTTCATATCCATAGACTGCTTTACCGACATGAGTAGAGTGTCGAAAATGTTGACAGTAAATGTCAACTCGTACTAAGGGTAAAGATGTAAACCACTGAACAACAGACCGAACTTATAAAAATTAATGCTTTATTTATACCGCATAGATGATTACACTTTAGAGTAACTCATAAGCTACCACTATTCTTGGAATTCTAAAGGTATTCTAAAAACGTTGTTCTGTACGTTAAATAATTAATATGTAACTTAGCCTTTCACAAATTTACAACCGTGCTGTCGCTATGGATTAAATGAGACCCATCACGAGTGAATAAACACAGACTAATAAACGCAATTTTTCTTGATCAACATCCAGCTAACGTGCAGAGACTAGAGTACATCCCATTAAACCGTAGACAAAACATTTTTTCTAATAAATATTTAGGTAAATTTAACTAGAGCTCTGACGATAAAATCCTGTAGCTACGTAGATGCCCTTTAACACACGGATAATTGTGTAAGATTATGCCCTCTAAAAGAAAAGTAGTTGGGTTTTTCGAATGTGTGGCTTAAATTACCGTGTATTGTTACAGGGGCCGAGTGCGCGGCTTAGCAGCGTCGCCGCCCATCATGTTGCGACCAGAGTCGCCTCTCGCTGACCACCGCAGCTTGCTGCCGCGGCGGCTGCTCCCGGTCAAAGCCCAAATAGCCCCCGTAGACAAACGAAAGAATAGACGATCCCTAGAACTCAACCCTCCTACCGACCACGCACCCTACGACTACCCTAAACTCCTCATATCCAAAACAACAGACTCTTTAAACACAGAATGCCCTCGCAAACTCATCAACAAACAAGACTCGAGTGACAGCCTCAAAAGGGCTCTCCTAGCTGCCAAAGATGACAAGAAGTCGAAAGACGACAAAAAGGCGCAGATTTCAAAGCAAGACTCCAGCGAGAGTCTGAAGAAAGCTTTGCTGTGCAGGCAGGAGTCGAACGAGAGCGCTAAGAGACGGGACTCGGAACCCAAAAAGCCTCCGAACCAGGATGTGAAAAGAGTAGCTGAGGTTAAAAGGGGGAGTGACAAGAAGAGTTTGTTGGAGACTGATATTGATGAGCCTACTATAAAGAGGATTTACGAGAGGCGGACGGGATGTGCGCGTCCGACTTTACCCCCTGTTGCGGAGAAGGGGTTGGCGTCTCCCAGCTCTCCCAATGGGAGTCCGGGGGCGCCGAGCGTGGCGGCGGTGGCGGAGGGGTTGGTGCGGTGGGGCAGCGGCCTCCTGTCGCCCAGGGAGGAACCCAGACTGAAAGCCGCAAGGAGCTGGTACGGGTATGGAACCCTCCCATCGGATACAGATAAGGTAAGGTTTTATTATTGATGGCTTAGTCTAATATAAGCTTGAGCAAACATTTATGCTATGATGTTAATGAACTATAGGTCTTTGGCAAAATACATGGTAACCATTAACGTACGTGTGTACAAGATTGTAGTATAGTGTTGTAATTTTTTTATAAACATTACCATCTTCTTCATATGTCTCTTGTTTGGCCCAGGGGCAGCAACTTGTGGTGGTATAGTATGGGCACAGAGAACATTTTTAATAATAATGAGACAGATTTTATCATTGATTTGATGACTGCAAATACAAAACCAATAACTACCTACCTATACTAAAAAGTTGTGTACTTTAAAGGCTAGATGATAATGCATACAATATAAAATCCTCTTTAATTACAAAAACAGTAGACTAGTTTTGCATTAAATCATAAATCAAGTAAAGCCGGTTTCCGTCCCTCATCTTGATTTGCTAATCTGCCCTGAGTGAGGTTATCGCCATGCATCTTCAATTAGCGCCCGACCTCGCCTATCTCTCCGTAGCTCCGGATGTAAGATTGTTTATTTCTCTCATAAATATTATGAATAACGGGACAAGATGATCTAATCTATTCCATTTGAAACAGCATTTTTCTACATTGGAGAAACGCTTAGGCTTCATTCATTAGGTATACCTGTCCTGACTCCTATATTCTGTACTGTAACTCTCACTCAGCGCGAGTGGGCAACCGAATTTGGCATAAGATATTAGAACATTGGTTGCTACAGTAAAAATCAATGTAACGATTCTCTATAAAAAAACAGCAATGCACTTTCACCAATATGTTAAACTCGGTTGCCGACTGAAGCAGTGAGAGTTACAGAATAGGTTGGTAATGATAACTCGATAAGGCTGAAGGTGATATCGCATTTCTCCCGACATCCTCAACCACTAAGTCACTAACTATCTTATCACCTTACTGGCCAAAACACAAAATTGCTCAAAATAATAATGTCATCTGCTTTTTAGAAGAATTATTTAATTTGGAAGGAATTAGAATGCCATACACGTAGATTGACGAGATACACGGAAGATTCTCTTGATCTACGTATTTGTTGTCTTCTTTCTTGCCAGGATTTGTGTGCTCCAACTTTTAGGTTATTATTTAACATAAATGAACTTAATTTAAGAATATTATTGTCTAGATTACCTCATGATCACGACACATGTTCCAAGAGTTCTTAAATAGAGATTGCTGAATCTCTACTGTCCTGGAGTCATAATCAGTTTCAATGCAACCTATTAAACCAACTCTATATTCTAAGGCAATAGAGAATTTGGCGGTGTTTTTTTTAAACAATGACATTTTTTATGACCTCTTCCCTACTTTGGCTTTGTTGTATCTAAGAGAATTCACGTGGTAATTCAAAACCAATAAGCAAAAAATCTCTATACCCGACACAAAGACTCGCGGCAGACGGTGCAATAGAACGTGGGAGTTAGACAGCGCACGTCTTGCCCGTCTCTCGCACTTACACTGTTTATGGGTGACGTCACAGATACATAGATGCGCGTTATTTGGATACGTATGTTTATCGATACCAATGGGTTTTAAGTGGGATATTTTGCATTGCACATTGCATTTTATCGACAGTCAACGTGTGCGTGCGCATCTCTATTACAAAAGTGATTTATGGCACCTTCTGCCGCAAGTCTTTGTGTCTATCATAATAAACTATGTTATCCTTCAAGAGCTCCTGACCTTACAAAACTGGCTAGTGATAAGTTGTGCAACTGCACACGTGACGCGGCGCGGGCGCCGGTTGCGTCACGCGCCAGCGGCGTTAGGTACAATGCTCGAGTTGAACTAAACATGTCAAGACCACAGGGGCCCGATTATCGCGCCTTCTACTCGAATTATTAAAGAACAGTAGTAGAGATTTTACTTACATTTTTAATAAAGAAATTATGGATATAAAAATGTCGAATTCTAGATGTCGAAGGCGCGAGAATCGGGCCCTAGATTTGATATCTGGTTGTGAGAGTTTGATGCTGCTATATGGCGTGTCTAGCGGCGTCCCGTTCTTACTACCTGAAAATAACCTAAAATGAATCGCATTACAGTTGATGGTAGGCCCCTGGTTTTAAAGCTTCAATCGATATATATTTCTAGTGATCAATTGATCTAGAGTCAGTTTTCTTTATATCTTGGTACCTAAATAAAGTGTCTCTTTCACAGTCTACGTTTAGACACGAACTTGTCGGTTTTCAGTCAACGAAATTAATTTTAATTCTACAGACCGCTTTAGCTATTTTATAAATGCATTCACGCAAACTTATCGGTCTTCTCATGAGAATAAATAGCACCAGAGAAGCCAACCTTTTAATGCAAAGTGGATCATACTTGACTTGGCATAAAACAAAAGGAAAGAAAGTTTTCTGCGGTAAACTATAACAATAATAGCAGTGACCTATATCAGTTTAATTTACGTGCAGTGTCACAAATTGCTGTAATCCCAGGCCGATTAAGTATGACGTGTGTGGCAGAATCCATATATCATTCACCAGCACGAACATATCCCAGCCTTAACGTCAGTTGCATCTGTTTTACGATTTGCATTGTAAACGATCGTAACTACTCATGTAGACTGTAAACCACATCAATATTTATTTATGGTAAAAGAAAGGAGATGGCTAAAAAACTGCCCTTAACATGTATATTAATGTATCACTAGAGTTTTTAATTATTTCGATTTCAATATCCTTAAACCACTTTCATGAAATAATCAATTAATTTAAATATTACAAGTTGGTTTTGATGTTTTTGTTTGACAAGAAAAAATTCCGTCTTACGAAAATAAACCTTCCTTTAAATTTGTGTATTTGTGTAAAACAAAAAATATAATGGAATTGATGTTTTTAAATTATTAAGAAATTATGATATCTTTGGTTTTGTGTGTTCGTGGCAGATCACCGGATAACACAAAATAAGTAATAAGTTTTGTTGAGCTATACAATCGACAAGAGACGGCTACGTTCAGACGGCATTATTTTTTCCGGAAACCGCTCACGGATTTTTTTTATGAAGAGATCAGTATCAGTAGAAAATACTTGTTCACACTGAGACTAAGTGAGAAAATATCGTGTTCAAGAAATATTTTTCCCGTAAACTTACGTTCGTCGGCGAAACTCTTAGCTTTCATCATATTTGATATTAAGTATTGATAAGGTTGAAGATGGAAGCGAGCCTCTCCGGGAATCTTTAATTTTTCACCGAAGAGCCTGCGCCTGGTTGCGTTAAAAAAAATATTGCCTTGAACGTAGCTTAAATGAACTGAACTCATGCCGGAGGATATTTTTTATGATTTTATTTTCAAGATTTTAACTGTTTCAAATGTTTCTGAAGCTTGTTTCATAGCAAATACTAATATTCCGCTATCCATCATTAATATTACTAGGATCAGTGTAAATACTCCTTTGTTTAAATTTCATTAAATGTCTTCGTGAAGCAGATGATGTGGCCATTGTTACACACAGTGACATGACAACAAACAGCGTCATATAAAAATATTGACATTAGTCTTAAAACTATGTGACTCAATGTTGTTGATTATTATAATTCATCATAAGTATGACAAAATAATATGCCTCTCCAAAGTGTCAAAAGTTAAACTGAAAATTAAATTATTAGGTAAAGTAGCACAGTAATAAGTATTGAAATACTATGTTCGAAACAAGTGCCTGTTCTACTCCGTTATTTCTGAATTGTCTCACTTAATGGATTCTTATTTTCTGTAAACAACAGAATTCAGCTTTCTATAGCGGCAAAAACTTAACTCGGCCATGTTCCGCCATTGTATGACAGCCATTCATCACTTCTCCTCAACCAACTCACTATGAATTCTACAACGAAGACGATGCAAAGCAGACTTCGTTATACAACGACGGTTCTGCTTGACATTTTGAAAGAGTAGTGCTGTGTGTACAGCGATGTTCTGGCGAAATGAATTATTTACAATGTAATAGCTTTACGACAAACGATGCGGATACGGAACACATAAGCGATTCATACAAATTGAAAACAATGCACACGGTTTTTTTTTTCAATTTAGGAAGCCACCAAACCGCATTGTTTGTTGTCATTTGGCCGCCTTTATTTACCGGTGGCGCATGGCAGGTGCGCGCGCGTCGAATTTATCAAAATAAAATTCCTAACCGTTGATAGTTGATAGAAACAATGGTTTTAGTGAGTTTTATATCGATTAGTGAATTTTATCGATATTTTTCAGTGATAATACATAGTGGTTTGTGATGTTTAAGTGAACTTGTTGGTGTAAACTGTGACTAGAGATGCCGAGAGAGGTGAGCGGGAAAATAGTTTTAGGACATTCAACTTGGGTAACTTTTCATTAAGGTTACTTATTTAGATTCTCTTTCATTGCAAGGTCTGAAATAGGTAAACAAGTCATAAAACTTATTTAAAAGGTTTTTTTTTATAAGGCTTTTAATATTTTTCCTTTGTGAACTTTAGAGTCTAGACGCCCGAATTAAAATATTTTTTTAAATTAATTTCATCATGCATGTCCTTGAAAGTGACTCGTCATTAAACCATTTGCTAGTTTATTGCCAACCTTATTGAAACAAATTGTAATAATATTTATTTACAGATAACACAGTTTAAAGAAAGATGCTGGTATCGCAAATAAATAATCACATAAATTAATTTATTTTGTTAACCCAGGGTTGGCACGTATCATATCATTCATAACATTACCATTATTAGAGGCGAATGGTGCGGAACGAAGCCCTAGAAATTTTGATGTCCAGTAAAATTAGGAGCGCGAAACCTTTTCTTAGGAACGCTTTATATCCTACTTATATTATAAATGCGAAAGTTTTTGAGATATGTTTGGATGTTTGTTACTCTTTCACGCAAAAACTACAGATCGATTTACAGATAGCCTGGATTAAAACATAGGCTACTTTTTATCCCGATATTCACACGGGAACGAGAATCACGCGGGTGAAACCGCGGGCGACCGCTAGTATTTTTATGAATCTGTGTTGTCCGCGTTTGTCGATTGAATCTGATTTTTTTTTTTTTCATTTTGTAAGTTAGACTAGTGATTAGACCTTAAGGAACAATAATGAATTTGTTTTTTATTTTGTGTTAGAACAGAAATTCGCTCTTTTTAATAAAGGCGTTAAGGGCGCGTAGTTGGTAATTGACAGCTTGTTAAAAACTTGACGTAGATAGTGTTGACTGTACATTTTAATTTTGGCTCTAAGTTATTGAAATCAAGTTTGCTTGACTAACTGAGCAAACGTTTAACGTTTGTACAAATGATTCCTCCTTTAAAAGTCAGTTAAAAAGGTCGTGTAGCAATTACAGTGTTTGGGAAATTGGTAGATTTGATGTCGTTATGATTTGGACTCACGATATTTTTAGATTTATAAACACCGCATAGGCGCTTACTAATATGAGTAACTAGCACTTTGTCGGACTTTTAAAGTTTAGTTTTGTAAAATATCGTACTCATATTTGAACGTTACTTGACTGAATAAGCCAAAACGCCATAAAGCCTGATTTTTTATTCTATGGAGTAATCTGAGTTCTGGCAGTGTCACTTTGTAAAAATTATTCCACCAAAACATTTTCATGTAAAATGTTATATTGCTCGCACCGTCAAAAAGTTATCAGACCTCATCATTTCAAGTACCTACCTACAGCAAAAATTCTGACTACAGTCTACCTACTCGTACACGCCCTAACTCTACTTAAGTACTAAAAAAAAAGTGATTCGTGATTACACTTTCGGGGTCAATCAACACTCCTGTAATTTGAAATTAAGAAAATATTCTAGAAAACGCAACTTGTCTCATACCTTGTCAGAGCGACATGAGACAAGTTGCTTTTTTCTAGTATATTTTCATATTTAATATTTATCACATAGAATCAGCGTTGTAAAATGAAAAATTAAAAAATGTTATTAACCCCTGTAATTTGACTATCTTAAAAGACTACTATTAAAAAAAATTTTAGGTTCAAAATCTTCTTGAGCAACTGACAGTTTTGTAAAACCTAATGTACTGCTGAATGTACAGTGAAGTAAAATAAATATTTCTTCACGGACTTGTTCAGAGTGACATGTGTCCGTCGGTGTCACAGTGGTGTAGCAACTTGGAAAATGAAAATATGAATTTTAATGTAAAGACAAATTGCCATAACTGCCAATGGTTTCGTGTGACAAAACAATATGTCGGAATATGCTGTGGCGATTTCCCTCATGTATTATCTTCATAAATATTAATATTAGTAACATATTGCATGTCCTTGCTGAAACACCAAGAATGTGGACTATCTTTATAAGTTAGACGTCCAGATTTTATTGTTGGTAGCGATCTTTTATTATAATTTTTGTCTTTTGGGCTGCCTTACTACTTATGATGGACAGTTTTCTGACCCACCTTAAACTATGTAGTACTAGCGGCCGTTAGCGGTTTCTCCCGCGTGGTTCCCGTTCCCGTGGGAATATCGGGATAAAAAGTATTCTGTCCAGGCTATCTACTACCGCTGCCAAATTTCATCCAAATCCGTTCAGTAGTTTTAGACTGAAAGAGTAACAAACAAACAAATTGACATACTTTCGCATTTATATATATTAGTAGGATAATTTTCTTATCGAGTGAGGATTAGTGGCCACCTCTGGTGTCAGAGTTTATCAAGTCGCCTATAAGGCCTCTAGGATAATAAAATCGTAGTTTGCTTATTGAAGTTTATTCTGTACATATCTGCTGAAAAGAAAACATTTGCATTAAATGAACTGAGTTATTATATTGACAAACTTAACCTCATTAAGTAACTCATAATGTTTATTTATAGTACTATCCTCAATTCAATAATGTCCATCTGAAATATTTTCCTTATGAATTTTAGGAATTTTCCTTAAGTATATCTGAATGCCACGTTATCACGTTAAAACAATTTTGGTTATTAACGTGATATTTCAGAAAATTCTCTTTTATTTCTTTGTGATGATGATATTGGGTTTTTTTAGATTTCCCCATTGTACCGATGTAATGTAAGGCCCTCAAGTATAAAAAGGATATTATTTTACCAAATGGTTTCTCTAAATAATTTTCATATTTGGTTACGCTGATTTTTATTATAAGTCAAGCCCTTTTCGGCTATTCCTTTTGATTGTTTTTTTTTAAACAGATTTCATATAATTTCTTTTCGTCGTTCGTTTATGAAGAGTAAGTATGTTTATTGGTTTATAATAAATTTTAAATAGTGAAAATATTGGAAAAAAATTGTGCTACAAGTGAATTCTCAGATGGGACTCTAACCCACGCCCTTTGGAAATCCGGTCCAATGCTCTAAGCACAGAGCTACCGAGACTTAAATTAACTCTGCCACAAGTGAATTCTCAGATGGGACTCTAACCCACGTCCTTTGGAAATCCGGTCCAATGCTCTAACCACTGAGCTACCGAGACTTAAATTAACTCGACCACAAGTGAATTCTCAGATGGGACTCGAACCCACCACGACCTTTGGAAATCCGGTCCAATGCTCTAACCACTGAGCTTCCGAGACTTGCGGACCACCGTCGAAATTTATGTTTATTGGTTGAAATATGCTACATATCTTAAACTATCAGTCGGATAAATATATATAAATAAGAAAATATAACTAGAAAAAAAAAACACTGGTCTCAATTTCGCTCTGACGTAGGATCAGACGGATTTAACTATCCACTCCTTTCTAACATTTCACTTTTGAAAAGGTTATTAAAAATCACGTCTTTGAAGGAAACGCAGACGAAGCCGTAAGCGATCGTCAGTATTTCAATATTTTTATGTTATACCTACATTGCTTGCATTGAACTTAAGAAATTAGTGTTTGTAAACAAACCGCCCATACTTAAACGTATATATAACATAATACAATATGTATAATAATTTTGCGTCAAATTTTATTATCCGTACTGCCAGAGAGTGGAATGCTTTGCCTGAGTCTGTGTTTCCTGATACTTACAATTTGGGGGCCTTCAAGTCGCGTCTGAATAGGTATCTTCTAGGCAAGCGCGTTTCATCCTAGATCGCATCATCGCTTACCATCGAACCCGGGACCTCTGGCGTAGAAGGAAGGCTTAGTATGTTTGTTCTATATTTTTCATGTTATGAAGTACCCCTGCTCCAATCAGGCTGGCATACCACATATTACCATTAAAGTATATTTAGGTATTACACGTTTTATAAAATGTGTGCACGTCATTAATGCCCGATTTACACAGGTCAAGTACAGTGGCGAATGGCGAGCTGGAGACGTATTTTTGAATCATTCGAATCACATTCGCAATGAATCGCAAGATTTGCATGCGAATTCATTTGTTTAACACCGCATACGAATGCGAAATGTAAAGCGAATGTAATTCAAATATATGTCTCCAGAGCGCCTCGACAGTGAAACAAAAGGCAGCGCGCGATTTTATGATGTATCCACTTGTAATCTTGTCGTTATAAGCTACTCTACGTATTCTATATTTTTCATGCTATGTATTTTATAGCCTCCTTTGTGGCTTACGAGACTATTTGTCAAATTTTTATGAGAGTTCTGAAAAATAAAATAATTTGAATGTCATATCATTGTCTTCGAATATTTGATATCATTTTACACATATTGAATTGAATCAAATTAAATCTTTATATTGTCATCGAGCATCAAATTTACTAAACAGGAAAACCTGTACCTGAACCTTAAATAAACTGTACTGTACTGAGGAATACGCATTTTTTCTGCGACATGGCGAGTCAATTTGACAAATAGACTCGTAACCTCGTAAGCCACAAAGGAGGCTATAAAATACATAGCATAAAAATATAGAATACGTAAAGTAGCTTATAATGACAACGTTACACACTTACAAGGCAGCTTGCAAGCAAAGTTGACTCGCCAATGTCCGATCGTTTACACCACAGTACTAACTGACAACTTCGCTATATTTTATTTTTATTTATTTATTAGCACACACAACAGATTACAATAAAAAAAAACAAACAATATTTTAATTAAATTAGGTATAGAACTAGATCATAATCCGAGCTTATGCATGCCTAGGAGCTTCCAAAAAAAATGAAATAAACTTAAACTAGAGATTGCTACTTAAAATAATGAGAAGGAAAAAAAATCGTTGATAGTAAATAGAGTGGACCCGTGTAAATCGGGCATAATAGCTTACTTACCTGTAAGTTTGATTAACCGAAACTTAACGGATTCGTGATACAATTACATGACTGTGAAAAAGTTCAATTTGATCTAAATAATTTGACAAATTATTATGAGGAAAATAAAATTTTAGTAAATATAAATAAATGCCTATGTGTTCGTTTTACTCGTAAGTTAGGTACATCCCCTAAGATATGACTATAACTTTAATGGTGTGAAAATTAATGTTAGTGATAACGTCCGCGATTTAGGAGTGATACTCGACCAGAAAAAAATGCTGTTCTCTAGTCACATTGACAACATAACTACGAGAGCCTTTAACATCTTAGGCTTTGTCCTACACGTGTGTAAATCTTTTAACGATCCACTCACACTGAAAACTGTTTACTTCGCATACGTTCGTAGTTTACTAGAATACGCAAGCCCTATATGGTCGCCTCAGTATGCTGTGTATGTGACTAGACTAGAGAGTATACAAAAGAAATTTGTAAGTTACCTAGATTACCACTTCCGTAACTCTGCCATTTCTTATATTGAATCATGTCGTACTTATAATATCCTTACGCTCGAGGAACGTCGACAAATGTTGGACATGAGCTTTCTTTACGATATTATAAACGGACATCTAGACTGTCCCGAGTTGGTCGAAAATATCGGGTTCTGCACACCCAAGCGTCGCACGCGACACACTCCGCTACTACATGTCCCTAGACGTGCCACTAACTATGCACGCAATAGTATATTGGTCCGCCTACCCCATACCACAGAATACTTAATAGTACAAGTCCCATACTTACAATAAGCAATTCAGTGACCTTGACATATTCTTTCTTTCGAAGACAGCTGTTAAAAAGACTATTAAAAACAATTTCCTACGATATATAAAAATATACTTACAGGATAATATAATATTTAAATAAGTCTTGGAGAGGCCTATGTCCAGCAGTGGACTGCGACAGGCTGATGATGATGATGATGATGATGAAGTCTTTTCCATGCGTTAATGTGTGGGATTGGCTTGGATTGAACGACTTACAATCGATTAATCTAAGCTAATCTAACTAATCGTTAGTATTTAGTTTAAATGTTAGTAGATGATTCAGTGATGTACGGAAGAAAAATGTATAGTATTATAATTTTAAAGTAACCTCTAAATTTTAACAATAACTGAGAATATTTAATGGGTGTTGATTGTATTGTTATGCAACTTTGAAACTGATTTCTTGTAATATTAAAATAAAAAATTACCCTATTTATCTTTTTTTTTAGAAAAAGGTATTTTTAAGGAAAACTTGTAATTGACTTTACTAGAATTACGATATAGACCTCCTTAATTAAACAATTTGTAACGCTGTTGGTTTTCAAATAAAAAATAATAAAAAAATACATAATCTTTTGTTTACACAGATTCTTTCAGCAAGTTGACTGGATAGAAGACTGGCCTTTTTTAGGGTTTCGTAGCCTAAAGGCAAAAAACGAAACCCTTATAGATTCGGCCAATCCGATGTATGTCACAGCCACTTTATTCCAAAACTATGAGGATTACACTGTTGAAACTTGGTAGGTAGCTGTATTCTGTAAACCGCTTTACGGTTTTTACACAAAAATAAAAAATAAATATGAATTAAGGGTGGCTCCCCATACATTGAATTGTTACTGAAAAATTTTTTTTTTCATCACACCTATACCTACGTGTGGAATATCATTAGATAGATCTTTAAAAATTACATTGAGGCTTCTGAAACAGTTTTTTCTCAGTCAACCGTTTGAAAGTTATACACTTCCAAAGTGGAAAAATGTGTGTCCCCCCCCCTCAAAATTTTAAAATAAGAAAGTGAAAAATAAAAAATATATATGATGTAAATCTTTATAAAAACTTTTAACGAAATTTGGTTTGACCGAAATTCATTTACTAGTTTCAGAGCTACAGCACATTTTCCAAAACCGCAAATATACTTTGTCATTCATACAAACACTATTAAAAACAAACTTATTTTTGCAGACGAAAAATTATAATGGCATTTTGGCAATAATAATAATAGAAACACGATACAAAAAAAACACATACAGAGAAAATGTCAAAAAAGAGGAACACACAATAGGCGGCCTTATAGCTACGTAGCAGTCTCTTCCAGGCAACCTTGGGTGAGAGGCGAAACCCTTCATGTGCGAGTTCGACTCGCACTTGGCCGATTTTTAAAATCAATTCTACAATCAATAAAATTAATCAAGGCGAAGGCATCTTCCAATACGTCCTAAAATATTTGAAATTTGTTTAAATAATGATTATTATTTTGTAAATTATAGAATGATTTTAACTGCATTTGTTTTTAATAGCTATAATTTTAGCCAGAAAACGTTGTTTTTCATATTGCATTTTATTTATCGATATGTCGTAAACATAAAGGGTCCGCACTATCGAGCAGTTTGCTAACAGCGAACTTCACACTGAATTAGCCAATACAAGGACAATTTCAATTTCAATCCGATCGCGATTTCAAGCGCGTCAAGAGTACGAGCTAATTATTGTATTGCTATCGGATTGGTTTGAAATCAACATTGAGATTAGATTCAAGAGTAAGCCTACAAGGCCCTTATTCACTATGACCACTTAGCGATTCCTTGCTCAAACCACGCCAATGTCGTACTTGGTTTTGACATTTTCAAAAGTCGTTTTCTCCATGATACTCCCAAATTATAAAGTTATTGTACAAGTACATGAAAGTCACAAGTTGTATTATTATTAAACAAGTAAAATAACTTTAAAATTTGTAAGTGTCATAGAGACACCTAATTTTGAAAATGTCGAAACCAAATACGACATTCGCGTGGTTTGAGCAAGGAATCGGTAAGTGGTCATAGTGAATACGGGCCCAGGTATGATGAAGGCTAAGTATAAGAGCTTTCCCGTCGCTCATAAAAAAAGGTGATACAGCTTAATGACAAATAAAAATTTTGGTGACAAGAAATATAGTCCCCTTTAACAATTATTATAATGAACTTTTGTTGTCTAAGTTAATTAACAATAACAACAGTTTTACCATGTAAACATTGTAAATCTACTAAAGCTAGTTACAAAATATAACCTACGAGTATGTGTACAAATTGTAAAACTTTTTACTGCTTCTTACACGGGCCGTCTGTTAATTTGTTAAGTTGTAACTTCAAGGCCAAATTTTTTCACGTGGTTAAAAAAACCTATTGAGAATGCAAGCTGAAAAAATAATGAATGAATTGGTAAAACTATACGGTTTGAAATAACTACATAGAAGTTTTGTACTATTCTCGTAATCGAAGATTACCTACTCTTGTTTTAACCCGTATCTTTGTATAATTTTTTCAAATAACTTACCTACTCGTACAGTCCATCATCAGCCTGTGGACGTCCACTGCTGGACATAGGCCTCTCCTAGCTCACGCCTATTGTGGCGTTCATAGGAGGCTATTAGCCTAGTGCTACCACGGTTGGTAGAGGGTTTGTTTCAAGTTTTCCTTCTCTCGCACTGGTGCTTAATGCGTCGAGCCTCTTAGTCGACTCTTACGACATCCCATGCATGTAAGGGAGTGGTGACACTTGTATTCTTAGGCCGTCACCACACGGCACGGCTCGTACAATCACTAAAGGCAAATGAGGAGCTGGCGAAGAAAGGCGGACTTACACGATGACTGCTTTTTTACAGGAGAGGTAAATATTTGAAACATGCTATTCTATGACGACCTCCGTGGTAGAGTGGTACGTATTTACTTACACCCCGGTTTCATGGTGTCGCCTACTCTGAGGCCCTGGGTTCGACTCCCGGTAGGGGCAAATGTTTGTATGATGAATACGAGCATTTGTACCTGAGTCATGGATGTTTATATATATTTCTACACATAAATACTTATATATATAGATATATATTTATATCCGTTACCCTAGTATACCATAACACAAGCCTTAAGGCACGCGTACACCAAAACCGTTGTCGGCCGATGAAATCAAACGTATATAAAATAAAGGGAGCGCGTACACTACTACAACCGCCATCGTCCGTAGACGCCCGATGACGGCCGATCTGCCGCCGGGTCCGCACTTGTTGGGATTTCTCGCCCGTCAACCGGGGCGTCTACACAATGCAAGTTGATGGTTTTTTTGGCTTTATATAGAACTAGCGACCCGGCACGGCTTCGCACGGGGTCCTTTGAAAGTGTGATAACTTCTAACTGTTCTAACCGTTCTAACAGTTCGTTGACGTCGACGTATTAAATTGCGGTACGAATTATCTAAAATATAAATTTCTTCAAATTCCTCCATTTTGAAAACGCATCAACACTCTGTTCAGCCCCACAATCAACTAGAGAAGACCGTCAACATCCGACAATCTCGACGCGGTGTAAGCACACGCTCGTCCGAGTAGCTCTGTCCGTCATCGGCCGACAAAATCGGTTTTGGTGTATACGTACCGTTACAGTGCTTACTTTGGGGCTAGGTTAATTGGTGTGAGGGTAAGAAATATTTATTTGTTATTATTATTATTCAACTTTCTACTGGACAAGTCCGTTTCTGTTTGAAAAAGCAATTTGATGTTGTTTTTATATAGAAAAGAGTCAGAATTGTTTGAAAATCTTTTGGAATTGCACAGACTTTCAAATGTATAAAAAAAACTGATTGTCTGGATAAGTCCACATTTGTTCACCAGCTCCTCAAATGTTTCCGCACTTAAAGGTGTTTGAATTGAACCTTTTTGGCCTCGTCACCGGTCCGCCATTTTTTTTTTAATCGCGCCGTCGTTCGTTATCTCGTTCCCTATCCATTTATATAGGTGTTATCCTATATAAATGGATAGGGAACGTAAAATATTATTATCATAATGCCCTAAAGTGTCAGGTTATTGAGAGAATTGGAGTTAAAGATACAAGATGGAGTTCTTCTTTATAAAAAAATACTTTTGTAAACTATCATGGTGTACAATGAAGAATTTAAATTTTATCAAAGGTGGTATTTTGGATTGATTGACATTATTCATTTTAACTCTAATTATCTGACTAACGTGACACTTTAGGCCATTATATATCATAACATTTTTTGTTCCTCTGTGTGTCCCCTGTAGGTGTAGCACGAATAACTTTCGAGTAAGTATCGAGAAAGTAAAGTAAAAAAATGTATGAGATATTGAGCAGCGTTCCTACCAGACGTAAACGGAACTACATTTTCCTATACACTTTTTGACGTTACGTGCACGATATTTACTCGATACTATTTCGATAGTTATTCGTGCTAACCCTGCTGTTCATTTATATGTATTATCGTGCAACGTCATTTGTTTTTTTTTTAAATGGCGTCCCATACTACTGATTTGGACGAGGCTAGTCCAATACAAAAAGGTTTAAATACGCTATTGTAGTTTTTTTATTGGAAAATATTAAACTAATAACTAATGTAACTTCCGCATGGCCTTATGGTGGGGGTTATATCACTTTATTATTACAATTAACACCTTTCAAGGGTAGCAGTAATAGATGTGGAGTTTCACTCGAGTTCTTTTCGTAGTAACACGTGTTGTGACGCTCCATTTTTAACTCAGTCTACCGTACAATTTCTATCAATACTAAAAAATATACTTGATATACCGAGAGACCGGGAGAGGTATTGATACTCCAGTGGATGGTATAGAAGTATATTTATTTACTTAAACTACGCTAGCAGTACAGACGTAATCTCTTTATGATTTTGTAATTTTTGCATTTTTCAATGCTATTTTTATACTTATGGTAAATTTTAAATAGAAAAATATTGGAAAAAATTAACTCGGCCACAAGTGAATTCTCAGACGGGAATCGAACCCGCGACCTTTGGAAATCCGGTCCAATGCTCTAACCGCTGAGCTACCGAGACTTGCGAACCACGGTCGAAATTCTCCAATACTTTTATATTTTTAATACGCTGTAGGCCAGCGTTGTTACATCAATGCTATAGGAATATCCTTGCATTCGAAAGAAACATCTTTTCAGGGGTTATACGATCGATTAAGATGCAACTGCCAATAATTATATATGATTTTGTAATTTTTGAATTTTTCAATGCTATTTTTATACTTATTGTAAATTTTAAATAGAAAAATATTTGAAAAAATTTGATTGGACCTTTGGAAATTGGCATTGGACCGGATTTCCAAAGATCGCGGGTTCGATTCCCGTCTGAGAATTCAATTTTATCCAATATTTTTCTATTTAAAATTTACCAGACGTAATTTCTTTAAGATAAAACTATTTATTATCTACTGAACAATCCCTATCTCAATCAGATAGGTATGTGCATACCGGCACACTTGACATTGGCAAAATGTTATCGTGAGCATGCCATTAATTAAGAAAGAAGAAGAAGAATTAATAGATGTTATCTAATCTTCACTTCACACTAACCTGTTGAGTTTAGATCAATACCTAGTATCGTAAACATAGACAAGGACAATTTTAAGTACCGTCAAGAGCTAATCAGGCTCCATACCACAGGGTTACCGCTGTAAGAACCGAAGTGTGCGCTGATGGCCGCGCTTGACAGACTGATCTAATCGATCACGTTAGTTAAGCAAAGTTCGGCCCGGTCAGGTGTCGGATGGGTGACCGTAAAGTGGCATTATAACTGAGCGCTTCCGTGCTTCGGAGGGCACGTTAAACCGTCGGTCCCGGCTGTTGTCAATTGATTACAGTCGTTAAGCCAAGTCAGAGGCCTTACAGGCGGCTTGATAAACTCTGACACCAGAGGTGGGTACTTATCCTCACTCGATAAGAAGAAGACCGCTGTAAGGGGCCTAAACATGTACTCGTATGTATTGGAGTTGGCGTCCAATGGTAAAAGTTAGATGCCTTATAACATGAGGAAGGTATCCCAATCCACAATCAACCCGCATGCATGTACTGCGATTAGGAGATAGAATTATTTTTTATGATTCTTGTCTATTATCCTATTATTTCTATTTTCACACATTGTTTTTTTTTTCTCAATCTGATGAGCACTCTCTTTTTGGTTTTTTGGTAAATACCATCCTAGAAAGTTCGTATCACCGAGGTAACGGAACTTATTTAGGTAAATATTTCTATCCATAATAATTGATTTATGAACTTTAACAATTATGAGTCATTTCTTAATCCATCATTTTAATATCTTTCATTGAGGAAATTTGGTTTAATAGAATCTGAAAGTACTCGTATGTAGAATCAAGTTTCTCTCCTGCTTCGAAGTAAAATTCTAAACATATGATATAAAAAAAAACCTTCTGAAATGTATGAAGCTTTGCGTTCCAATGTTTATTTTTAATATACCACATTAAATATTAAATACTGCATTTTGAAAAGTAAGCATATAAAACCGTTTAGCATAAACACAGCACAGTCGCATGTTAATTTTCTACGCGTCGCACACAAAGAGATCTCGGGAACATCTCGTTTATCGCTCGGCTGATTCGAGTTGCTGTTTTCTTTACATATAAAATAGTTGGTCGACGATAACACGTACTGAACATTGAAAATATTATAAAATTAACATTTAACCACACCTTAAGTTACTCGGCGCACTCATCATTGAAATAAAACTACTTTTACGGATTTAAGTGCACTGCAACTTAGCACATTACTTTTGGATTTGGTGTTTTTTTTATTTCCGGACGTTTCGGCATCTTTTCAGCTGCCGTGGTCACGGGATGACGGGAAACCAAAAAGCCCTAAAAAGCACCAACTCCAAAAGTAATGTGCTAATGGTGAAATATAGAGTTAGTGCACTTAAACCCGTAAAAGTGGTTTTATTTAATTTATCAGTTCTAAAGGTAGCATTCGGATCTCGTGCAGTCGCCGCCCGGCAGCCGCGACCCGGTAATAGTGGCTCTGCAGCCGCGCACTACTTTGTATGTAATATGCGCCTCATTGTCTTGGCCGTGTAGTACAAGACAGGAAGCAGTGTTCGGCGCATGTCAGGAATGCGGTTTTATACTTTCAGGCTCTAGACATACGGACTGCAATTCAACTGCAATCCCGACTGCCAATTGCAGTTCCGATGCAGTTTGAATGCAGTTGGCACGACTGGAATGACACTGCAAAGCTAACTGCCCGTCCGTAACGAATTGCAGTCCGTATGTCTAGAGCCTTAGCACCTGCAGCCCATTTCTATCACCGTACTTCTCTTATTATCTGATTTATTAGCGCTATAGTGATTAACTGATTGATTAACGTTTCTTGAAATGTTACTTTTAAGTTAGATTTTTTAAAGTTTTTCTTAGCTGTCATGAGCCTAATTGTCTTGGTCAGATAGCACCTATAGGTATGAATGACGCGTTCCGATGCAGGTGGCAGTGCGGCGCCCGCCGGCGCGAGCAAGAACAGTGTTGTCGCGCTGCTCGCTCATGGCGGTAGACAAAATTGAGTCGTTTACAAGTGAAACGTTTAATTATGTTGTCAGACATACTGTAGCTTTGATAGGTACTCAAAACACACATTGACTCCTGCTAGACTACTGCCTGCACGCAAGTGGCAGTCCCGGCCCGCGGCGGCTACTATCCGAAGGCTCGGCAGCGCTGCTCAGAAGCGCCGCTCAGCAGCGCTGCACAGCATCGGCTGCCGATCGGCGACTGCCGAGATCTGAAAGCCACGTTTAGATACACTTGCGTACAGAGTAAATGAAAAAAATCGCATCGAAATGCGTTTCGTTTATTATCAAAGTAGATCCTTAATGTTGTTTAATTTGTTGTTAAATTCTTATTTAGAAAATTAATTTGTTATAAAAAAACGAAAGAAGAGCTACCAGACATAGCTAGATTTAGAAAAGCCACGGAAAAGGACAAAAAGCGAAGATGATATTTATGATGCATATTTAACGTATCCTTAAGAAATACTTGTGCCCCAGTATAGACACATTTAAACTGGATGTAATAATAAAAAACAAAAATATAAGGCCGCTAGAGCCTGCTTTAAACGCAAACACAAGTGCACCGTATTTGTAGGTGCTTAATTTATGTATGCAATCATACAAACTGAATGTCATTGAATGTCACCTGAAGAACATTTATTTATAATTTTGAGTCACACATCCTTTGCTGCAAATTTTTATGCCCTTTGAATGGTACAAAGTTCGTTGGCCAAGAGACGGAAACGGATAATTCTTAACAACGATAATTCTGTCAAGGTACGGCATCAAAAAAAAACAAGAAAACACCTATCATAGCTAGTTAAATTATTTAATTTCATGTTATCTATCAGCCTGAGGGCCATTACTTACCAGTTTTTTAGATAGATATGATATGAAAAATATGTCAAATCATCTGCCAACTAAGCTACTCAAAACCAGGGACTTATTAACCAGAGAATGGCGGTACTTTTATTTATCGGTATGACGTCATACCGGTTGAAACTATTCCTTCATATTTTGATAACATAATTTTTCGGTACTTCAAAATATCGGTACCGTAATTTTTCGGTTGGTCATCAAAGCGGTACCGAAATTTTTCGTTACCCAACCGAAACCCAAACATAACGGTACTGTTATATTTCGGTTAATTTAACCTCTATTATAAAGGTTTTTTTTATATACGCGGGCGAAACCGCGAGCGTCCGATAGTGTTCAATAATGTTCACTGCGGTCGGTTCAGTGCATTTCGGTACCGAAATAAAATGTCGGTTAATTAGCGGTATCATAAGTAAGGGTTGTCATATTTCGGTTGTTTTATACCGAATTTATTTTTTTCGGTATTTCAAATAAGGGTAGAATATTTCGGTACCGCTATATTAACCGTAAAAAAATTTAACAACCGCAATCAATCCCTGCTCAAAACTTACTTTTAGATTGTGAAACAGGCCCTGAATCTGGTACGAAAATTATCGAGTCTATCAGAATTATCAAAATTATCGAGTATATCATTACTCACGTCGTCGTCGGTGAACCATTCGTTAGATTTGAACAAGACAAAGCGATATAGTTTTCGCTTGCGAATGTTTTTAGGGATACTGCTGGTAATGGTGACGACCTCCGTGTTAGAGTGGTAGTTACGTATACCGGTTTCAAGGTGTCGCCTACTCTGAGGTCCTGGGTTCGAATCCCGGTAAGGGCAAATGTTTGTATTATGAATACGAGCATTTTATATAGTCATGGACGTTTATGTATATTTCTATACATAATAAATACTTATATATCTATATAAGTATTATAATTATATTATATTAAATACTTATATTCTATATAAGTATGTATGTGAAAATACTTATATTGATATAATCCGTTACCCTAGTATCCATAACACAAACCTTACAGTGCTTACTTTAGGGCTAGATTAATTGGTGTGAGTGTGTGTAACAAATAAAATATTATAATTTTAGGGGCCTCTGCGCCATCTCAATGCCCCTTTTCGCAAACGACACAAGACTTGTTTTCGTTTGTAAATTCTTCACGTGTGTCGATTGTACATATAAAAAGATGGCATGTGGTCATGCTCAGAGATTCCAATCAGTAACTTCAATAGCGCATCCCGTCCCGTTAGTGCAGGGAAGGTAAACAATTGCAATTTTCTTTGTATTATTTAAATGTAGTGACTAAATGAAATATTTTTTCCTCCAACATACCTGATGTTAAGTTTATCTTCAGCCTTATCACTAAGGCTGAAAGATGGAATGTAATGAAATGGAATGGATGTAAATGCGCCTCTCCCGGAATCCTCGACTACTAAGGAAATATTTTGCCGAAGTGCGTCGCGCGTCGTTAATAAATACTAAATTAATTTGTTTAAGTTGTTTATAAATATACCTTTCAATAAAATGACAGCATCCGACAAGGTTGCCAATGTAGCTGAATTCTGGGCCTCAAAACTTTAGTGTCTGCCATCGACACGCTAAGAAGAAGAATAAATTTTTCAAATGTTCTTTTTGCTATTGTCTTTTTTTTAAATATAATATTGTTTCGTCATATTTTAGGTAATTATTAGAATATTTATAATCTCCACAGATATTGAATTGCCTAAAATATTTGTGACTAGACCTACCCCACGTTTCTATTACATTTTCAATTCTTTTTTTTCCTTTGGCAAACGTTACATAGTTTTGTCATATTTATTTACATTTGGTTTGCCAACATTTGTGTGTTCACAATTATTTTTTTTATGATACAATCTTTAAGCTAAGTGTCACAAATTCTTTCAGACAAACAACCTACACGTATTGAAAGCCGCCACCACCACAAATATCTTATAGTTTTAAAGGTATGATGAAAAAAGAACATTATTTTTTCAAGTAACTTGAACATTATTTCTTCTGATTATCGTATTTTATCTAGTTAATACTACATATTAAACTACATATTTTCTTGTAAGAAAAAAAGGAGAACATTTTTACAAGTTACTTGTTTTGCTGTTGTAAGTTTTTGATAATCGTATTTACTCTAATTAAATTACATCTTTTCTTCGGAACTTTATTAGGTTTGTGACACCTGTACGAGTGCTGTCTGGAACGCATCCTGTCTACTGACTTAGTTTACACTCTACCGATCGACACGGACAAACAAATCACGATTTGATTAGTCAAGGTTGTATATACTCGTACGAAGGGGACTGACCACTTGTTCCATTGCATTATAGACAATCGCTTACTTATTTAAGAGCTTGCCACACGAATATTAAATAAGACCACCAATAAATTTTATACTAGCAAAATTAGGATGTTTTCCAATCGCAAAGACGGGACACGACCCCGAACCTTCGAAAGTCCGGCCCAATGCTCCCAAAATTTGCAGGTTCGATTCCCCGACCCTGTTTAAGTAAGACTTTTTTTTTATGATTGCTACTCATCTTTACTAATATTATAAAGCTGAAGAGTTTGTTTGTTTGAACGCGCTAATCTCAGGGGACTGATTTAGAAAATTCTTAGACCATTAGAAAGTTGCATTTCTCCCGAGTGACATAGGCTATATTTTATCCCGACATTCCCCACGGGAACGGGCACCACGCGGGTAAAACCGCGAGGATCCGCTAGTAGTAGGATATTGGTAAAGAAAGAAATGACAATATTAATATTGAGACGTTTACCCAAGTAAAAACGAAGTTAATTTCAGGGTTCGCTTCATGAATTTTAAATAGCATTACAAACGACGTGTACCCTCTTTTACAAGAATTAAGAAGGATTTTCACTGAATCATGCATTAACGTAATGAAGGTAAACGCAACCTTAAATTAAAAGAGAAAACCCATTAACATGGGTTGGTATTTTAATATTATTTCAAGGTTGTACGGTCAACACCAGATCTGACTTGAGAAAACTTTTAAACTCCATACAACTTTGAACTTTAAAGTGACGATCCTACGGTTTGAAGTCTATAGAAGATATTTGACAGTTTTGTAAGTCGCGACTTGCCGTTGATTGTACCTACTCATAATTTTAACTACCCCGTTAAATGAGTTATGACTTCGCCAGATAATGAAATTCTCTAATGAGTTTCCTTTGAGGGAAATGTTAACAGATAATTCATAACTGGCTATACTTTGGTTTTGGTGATGAGAAGCAACCGCAGAAGGTTGTAAAGTTGTTGCAACAATAGGTCGTTATAGTCTCATATGTTTTAGAGAATTATTTTGGTCAGTACTGGTAGATCTACTTAGTTTTAAGTCTTTTAGGCTTACGTTTGGCCTCATACTGGAACGTTAGATTAAGAAGAGGCCTAAGATGGAGCGAGCTTGCTTAGAAAAAGCATATTCACTCGCGATTAAAATATACCAGGATTCTTGGCACCCGGGAGTACAGACGCAGGCAGGGAATTCCACTCCATGGCTGAAGAGAAACAAACCCGAACCTCGCCGTTCCGAGCTCAAGTTTATTGATTTCTTTATCGACACAATGATAATTAGACATCTGTTATTCTTCTTTTTCGTATCGGGATTTGTGGCCAGCTCTAGTGTCATCTACGGTTTAACGTGCCCTCCGAAGCACGGAAGCGCTCAGTTGTGCCACTTTAAGGTCACCCATCCGACACCTGACCGGCGGGACCTATCTTTGCAACAGCAACGTGACAGCAGAAATTGCGCGATAATTGCTTTACGTCACATATCAACAGTGTGGCATCTACCGAACAAACGATGAACTACAATGTGCATTCATTTAGTTCCTGTTATTGCTACCAAATTGTTTTTAGCGCTAGCGTCACAGCAACACGCGGCGTCTGTAGGAGCGCAAGACAGTGAGACGCCGCTATACGAATCATCAGCGAGCGATTAGCCAGCAATCACATACGTAATACCATTTTTATTTTGACGTTCCGCAGAATCGCGCGATATCTGCGCGATAATTGCTAATATTTAGGTAATAAAATTACAACATTGCTTGACCAAACATTGCTTGACAAACGTGATCGAATACGATCAGTCTCTGTCAAGCGCGGTCATGAACACTTCATCTGTTATTTAAGGACTGGATTTTTCAATCCCCGGATAAAAGTAAGCAGTTAGTTGAATTCGCAACCACCTAAATAAATGAGAAAACCAATAGCCATATATGAAAGACAAGACTGCGTAATTTTCAGTCCGTTGCTTGTTTCAATCAGAGGAATATTATGTAATTGGGCATTGATAACTAGTTTCCAACATATTCTATCACATTTAGCGATGTGCAAATATTCATTTTACAATTAAAAAAATAAATCTAATTGTAACTGAAAATAATAATAGTATGTACCACAAATAATATTATAAGTTTTACGAGCACTAGCCAAAATAATTAAAAAAAATTACAATAAATAAAAAGCAATGTCAAAATGATCAGTTAATCGATTTTGTGATACATTTTTCATTAAAACAGAAAACAAAATAACAAAAATAATAAAACGAAAAATAGTACAGTTAAAAGGAATGTCGAATTTTATCATTAAGGAAGTCAGTTTTATAATACATTATGTCCATAAGTAAATTAATCAATCTTGATTACAATTTAAAATACTATGTCTAAATCTTCATGTTATTTGGTAGCTTATTGAATATGCGAATCGCAATACAATAAACATTATTTGAGTATACCAATAATTATGATAAATTTTAAATAGAAAAATATTGTAAAAAGTCAACTCGGCCACAAGTGAATTCTCAGATGGGACCCGAACCCACGACCTTTGGAAATCCGGTCAAATGCCACTGAGCTATCGAGACTCGGTTTAAAATTTATCATAAGTATGAAAATGGCATTGAAAATGCAACAATTCAAAAATCATAAAATATACCATTAATCTTTGGTCTGGTATACAGAGGATGGCTTATTCTCTCTCTCTCTAGAAGTTATTTTTTATTTATATAATTATATTTTTTTACAAAAAGTGCCATCTCTAAATTTTTTAAGAATCGTGTAAAATCAAAGTATTAAAACAAGCTCCCAGGTCTGATAAGTCTTGAATTTCGTTATATTTGTCTTTTGATGTCCATATTAAATAGTTATTTTAAGATATGCAAAATAAACGACTGATCCCCAGATTATAAAATGATTTTTCAACCAGATTTAAAATTAGTCAGGAGGACTTGAAATGTGAGGGCCAAAATTTGCCCGCGACAACGTGATTAAAATTTATTTTCGGATACGTATCTAAAAATAACAGTTGACTCCAATTATCCATATTGGCGATTTAAAATATTAAAACCGTCCACGTCCTCGCTCGACGGTCGCGGGTTCAATATCCGGTATATGCCTTGAAATGTGAGGGCCACAATTTGCCCGCGACAACGAGAACTTGCTTGATTAAAATTTATTTTCGGATACGTATCTAAAAATAACAGTTGACTCCAATTATCCATATTGGTGATATAAAATTTTAAAACCGTCCACGTCCTCGCTCGACGGTCGCGGGTTCAATATCCGGTTTATGTCTTGTTTTGCGAGACACACCCGTTATGGCAAAAGAATCGCGGACTTTTTACCGAGATTGTATTATGTCAGCGAGTGACTTACCTCATACATTTCTGTAACATAATTCTGTTAAATTTGTTAAAAGACTTATGGTAAATTTTAAATAGAAAAATTTACCATAAGTCATTTAACAAATTTGAAAAATGCAAAAATTACAAAATCATAAATTGTTAAATGACGTTAAAGGGGTTCGAACGTTATTGTATGGAAGCTGACATATCCACCCGCTGCCATTTTGTTTTTTATATAATTTACGCGCACGACAAAACTGGAAACATAACTGAAAATCTACTTAGATTTTCAGTAATGTATAAGTACCTATCCTTTATACTTATAAAGGATAGGTACTCAGTTATTATACATACCTACAATAAAAATGCTTAAATGTGGCGATATGGTTGGTAACTTGGTACCCCAAAAATTTCACGTTACCACATATTTGGAGGCCATAACGAACAATGTCAATTACAAAAAATGCAGTAGGCCTAATTACTACAACTTCAACAGATTTATTATGTATTTAGTAGGTATATTTTAGGTGCTTTTAGGGTTCGTGCCTCAAAAAGAAAAACGGAACCCTTATAGGATCACTTCGTTGTCCTTCCGTCCGTCCGTCTGTCAAGATCGTTTTTCTCAGGAACGCGTGGAGGTATCAAACTGAAATTGATATCTAATACTCAGGTTTACTGTCCCTTGGAGCTGTGTAAAAATCAAACTTCTAAGCCAAAGCAATCAAAAGATACAACCGTTTATGCCGCAAATTTCCGCAAAATTTCGAAACTCGCACGGGAATCAAGACCTACAGGGTACTTTCCGTGAACTTAGAATCTTGAAATTTGGTACGAAGTAACGTCTTATAGTACAGATAAAGGAAAAATCGCGAAAACCGTAAATTTTTAGTTACATCATATAATAAAAAATATTTTTGAAAATTTTAAACGGAACCCTCGGTGCCCGAGTCCGACTCGCACTAGACCGGTTTTTTAGAGTTATTTTTGGTTTCCCGGCGTTTCAGCAACTTTTCAGCTGTCGTGGTCAGCGGGTGCTGGCTACTTATAAGACTAAACTCGAAAAGTTAATTTATTGTTTCGTTCGGATACAGTTAGACATTTTCAAATATTTACTATTGCAACAACTATTGTTTTAATATTTTGATATGTTTGTTATTTAAATTATTTATTATTAACAAAAGGTTAATATTCCACTGGCAGTTCATGTATGTGTGATGTTCATAGATGTGCTTATACGAATGAATTGATTTCATAATTCATCGCATTTAAAACAGATTCTTTGAATGCAACAGTTAAAGTATCCCCTGTCTGTAACCTTTTCACGGCTAGAACAGTGCATCAAGTCATAAACAAAACATTTGCACAGAGATTGATTGGGCCGTGTGAAAAAGGTCTTGTGCTAGCAAGTTTGTATCGATCGAAGAACTTGAATGGGGCAGTCTCTTAGCGCGTTAAACCTGTGATTGATGGGTGACCGAAAATTAATTATCTCTAGTTCCTCCGTGCTTTGCTTCGGAAGGTACTTCAGTCAGACAAAAGACTTCGGGTTACCTTGTACCAAAAAACTTTCAAGAGTATTATCGAATCGCTCCCGTACTAAATCGTAGCTCTGCTGTCGTTTAAATTACAATAACCTAATGCTTTCGAATGCGAGGATATTTCTCTCATTGATGAAACGACGGTGGCCGACACCGTAGAAAGGCGAATATACTAGAAAAATTCGACGTGTCTTCATAGGTCTCTGTAGCATAATTGGTTAGTGCATTGGGCCGGAATCCCAAGGATGCGGGTTCGAATCCCGTGAAATCCCGTCAGGGCGACATGAGACTAGTTGCTTTTTTCTAGTATATTTTCTTGTTTAATATTTATCACATAAAAATTGCATTGTAAAATGCAAAATTTAAACAATTATAATTAGATGGCTGTTTCATCTTATTCGATAGTCAAACATTTGTAAAGATGTTTCTTTCGAATGCGAGGATATTTCTCTCATTGATAATACGACGGTGGCCGACACCGTAGAAAGGCGAATATACTAGAAAAATTCGACGTGTCTTCATAGGTCTCTGTAGCATAATTGGTTAGTGCATTGGGCCGGAATCCCAAGGATGCGGGTTCGAATCCCGTCAGGGCGACATGAGACTAGTTGCTTTTTTCTAGTATATTTTCTTGTTTAATATTTATCACATAAAAATTGCATTGTAAAATGCAAAATTTAAACAATTATAATTAGATGGCTGTTTCATCTTATTCGATAGTCAAACATTTGTAAAGATGTTTCTTTCGAATGCAAGGATATTTCTCTCATTGATAATACGACGGTGGCCGACACCGTAGAAAGGCGAATATACTAGAAAAATTCGACGTGTCTTCATAGGTTTCTGTAGCATAATTGGTTAGTGCATTGGGCCGGAATCCCAAGGATGCGGGTTCGAATCCCGTCAGGGCGACATGAGACTAGTTGCTTTTTTCTAGTATATTTTCTTGTTTAATATTTATCACCAACCTAATGGTTGATACATAGGTAATAGAAATAAAACAACTTTTGCGGAGTATTTAGTGCGATTTATTTACCCGAAATATATATTTGGAACTATATTTTTTCGGTTTATTTGATTTTTTTTGGTTTCCCGACGTTTCGGCACCTATTCAGTTGCCATAAGTTGACTCAACCCGTGCGTGACGTGTATAAATCGCACTAAATGCTCCGCAAAAGTTGTTTTATTTCAATTTATGAGTGCGCGAAGAAACTAAAGATGTGCTTACATAGGTAATAATTCGAGAAATTTCTTAAGTTATAAGTTTACGTGGTTAATGCATTTGTTATGCATTAAAGAAGTGTGAATGACCTTTTATCTTAGATCGTTTGGCACGGTTTATGCATTGCATTTACAGATAAACTAACTCTTTTCAAGCTACGTTTTAAATTTTAATAGTCCCAATTTACTTATTTCGTTCATCATTATTGTTTCTAAACAATTATTAAGTTTGTTCTAGGCTTTCAATATTGTTACGACCTCCGTGGTAGAGTGGTACGTACACCGGTTTCAAGGTGTCGCTTACTCTGAGGTCCCGGGTTCGAATCCCGGTAGGGGAAAAGTTTGTATGATGAATACGAGCATTTGTACCTGAGTCATGGACGGTTATATATATTTCTACACATAAATACTTATATATGTATAATTATATGTATCTATATCCGTTACCCTAGTATCCCATAACACAAGCCTTACAGTGCTTACTTTGGGGCTAGGTTAATTGGTGTGAGTGTAAGATATATTTATTTATTATTTATTATTATTTATTAAATGATAAACATACAATTCTTCTTAATAAAACTTTTAACAACTTAACTCTTTTTAATAATACCAATAAGACTCATCTTGGTTTTTGATCAAAGCACCTTCCTTCATCTAATTCGAGTTCTCATCTCATCTCGTTAAACGCGCCCGTTATCAAAATATAAAACTACCCTCTTATTGTAAAGGGAATAGGGATTTTAATACCCTAGTATTAGATATCAAATTAGAGCGTGGCGAGGTCGTGCTGCCCTTGGCGCGCTATCTGATAACTAATCTTATTTTACCATAATTGAATTTGGTCCTGCGAGCTAAATATATCCACCGAAAGGAATATAAGTACATTTTGCAAATATAATGGATAATTAAATTACGCAGCGCAATCATTCTTGCTAAGACGAGTTAATTTATTTAATTAGTGTATGCGAGAGGCATGGGAAATTAGGAATAATGAGTGTTTTACAAGCTAAATTGAATTATTAATAATAATATCTTTTCCCGGTAGAGTTCATCTTTTCTACTAGATATCAGTGTAACGGATCTTGGCCTGTATTCACTATGACCACTTCCTTATGAGCGATTCCTTGCTCACACGCTAATTGGTTGGTTGCTGCTAATCGCTAATCGGTTGTTGGTTGGTTGCTTGGTTACAACATTTTCAAATTTTATTTTCTCTACGAATCTCACAAATTATATAGTTACTTTACATGTACATTACCTATATCATTTGTGAGTATCATTTACTTGTACAATTAATATAAAAATGTTGAGTGTCATTGAGAAAACGAATTTAGAAAATGTCGAAACCGCGTAGATACACACACATATTACATTTACAATGAAGTTTTAATGAATTGAAGCGTTATAAGGGTGGTCTTGTCGTTTAAAGCGATCTCTTCCAGACAACCCCAGTATGGAGAGATTGACAGAAAAAAAAAGAAAAGTAAGCAGGGTGTATAATAATGGACGGAAACAATTATAAATATTTGTTATAAATAAACATACATTTATACATAAAGTTATTAACTTACGTAAACATTAAATATTATAAATCAACGTTAGCAAACCGATTAATAACAGGTATATTTTATAGGGAAAGGTAATATTTTTTTAAAGTATTGCTATGTGTAAAAGTATCGGTCTAGTCTTTTTTCTCTGGAAGGACACCATTATAAGTAATTATTTCTTTAATCAAAGCTAGACTTATCAACAAGTTTCTCTAGCTCAGCGGTTAGAGCATTGGACCGGATTTCCAAAGGTCGCGGGTTCGATTCCTGTCTGAGAATTCACTTGTGGCCGAGTTAATTTTTTCCAATATTTTTCTATTTAAAATTTACCATAAGTTTCTCTATTCAAAAAACGTTAGACGTTGCTAGATGCATACGTTAGTATATTTTTAGGAATTACTTCCTAACTAATAGTAATAGGAAATATAACTCCAAGATTAATGCTACGAACTTCATGTTTATCAGCAAGCTGCCTTTTATGACATCTCCAGGGATAATCTAGAGCAAATTAAACGTTTCAGGAAAGGTATCCGTGACCTATTTTCGTTAGACCTATACTACCTATACATGGAGGCGACCGTTAATATACGAGTATGCCTTTGCTCTTATTAACAAGGCTTTGTATTAAGGAGAGTGTTTTCATTTGGCTTTCTTTGAAAAAACAAAAAGAATCGAAAGGTCCAAGACATAAACACCTTTTTGAAGTCGGTTAAAATATCTCTTAACTAGCAGCCTCTCAAGGTTTTACCCGCGTGGTTCCCGTTCCCGTAAGAATATCGGGATAAAAAGTATCCTTTGTTCATAACCAGGCTATCTACTATCTGTGTACCAAATTTCATCCAAATCCGTTCAGTAGTTTCGGAGACTATTCAATCCAAACAAACAAACAAACAATGAAATCTTTCCTATAATCTACTTTTGTACTTTTGTAAAGCTATAAAATTCATGTTTTGCATAAGGAGTAAATACTTACCTAGAAGTTATGTCAGTTGGTTAGTTTAACACACAACCAGTTGTATTAATAATTCATCTATGTAATAATTTTTATTGTTCTTTACACCTAGACCTTCGCGTACTGTAACATCAAATTCAGTAAATGTAGCATTGAGTTTGTTTCACTTTACCATGTCGGTAAGGTATATACTTATCTAAATAAATACAGACAATGCGTAGCTTTAAAATGCAGATGATGTTACGTTTAATATTAATAATGCCAGCGCCAAGCGTTTCGCTCATAAAACGCAAGAAAAGTTCTCTACTGTTATATGAAACATATTTTTATTCAAACAGTAATATGTTGATGAGCTGTAAAAATAATGTTGTCCCTCGAATAAAGCTATGCAATTAATTGACATCGGTTGCTTAGCTCCGAAATGTCCTTTGTATTCCAATCTTATTCAAAAATATGTGAAAAATGCGTTCATGTTTAGTTATGTTTCAGTAGTTCAAAAGTCACAGGCCTATATCAAGATAGACGAAAAGAGCGCTACAAACTGTAGTAGAACCTAGCGTGTCGAATTTTTCGTTCCTAAGATGACGTCACGAGCGAGATTTAGTAATAAAGATTTAGCTTTTGGGGCATTCCACGGGAAATGGGAAAATGAGTTATTTTCTTAAATTGATATTATTATAACCAATTTATTCTTAACGCAATGTATATTAGTTAAATTTACATAATCTGTAAAAATTATTTAGAAAAAAACAATTTTAAGTATTTTTTTCACTATGACAAGTTGTTGTTTATAGTGAACGAGTCGTACGATTTTTTTGCACCTTATTGGCAACACTGTTTTCGACCATTTTGATTAACATATTTAACAAAAACAGCGCCGGAGAGTGATACAAACTTCTTAATTTTAATTTGGACTGAAAATTCAGCGCAAAAGGTAAGAATTTTACTCTAAAACCCATAAATACAAAGAGCACGTAGCATGTCCCACCAGTCACACGAAAACATACAAAAGTTGTATTTCTAACCTCAAAATGCGTTGTATTAAAAGGGAGCTTTTGGAAAGTAAGATTTGGCTAATTGTTCAACTGCTTAGCACATTTTTCTGGTGCAATGTATTAAAGTGTGGGATAGAGGTGGTTTTCATTTTTGTCCCACCAGTCACAGTGACTGGTGGGACATTTTTGTAAAACTTGTTATGGACAGTTCTAAACATTTCTAAACCTGTTTCTAGCCTGTTTCCATGCTTTTTTGTGAGTGGGATTGCTTTTTTTGTTTTTAAGATGAATGCTGCCGAGCGAAAAAGGAAGTCTAGGCAAAAGTTAAAAAGTGATGAAAGTAAGTGGAAGACTGCTCTAGAAAACGAAAAAAAAATATGATCGAAAACGACGAGATAAGAGTAAAGCTTTATTCTTATCTATAAAAAACGGAGAGTTCATTCTTGTCAGATTGGAGGTAGAAGTTAAGAAACATAAACACAAATTGTACATAGCGGTCTGCCAAGCAATATATACAGAAGAACAAGCAATCCAAGTCACTTATTTGAAATCATCTGCAGGAGACGGCACCAAATTCGTCATGGACGAATCGGATGAACCGTACCACATTTCTACTAATCAAGTGACGCAAATTCTTGAAGAACCATCAATAAAGATGTGTGGTAATCGAATTTATTACCAGTTTCCACAGGCCATTGATTTTGATACCTGTGAAAACAATGGTTAAATTTTTAATTTAAGAAAATGACTGAAAATTATGACTATTGCGTTGATTTAGTATAAAAAAAATATAATAAATGTTAATTCATTATAATATTGGTTAAATAATTAATTAAAAAAATTGAAATGACATAAAAAAAAATTTTTTTTTGCCCAATTTCGTACTTGTCCCACCAGTCACAACACGATGTCCCACCAGTCACAATTTCAACTTTCTATATTTTTTTGTAGAAACTAAACTTGGTGCTAATTTTTAGTTTCTGTTGTAGTCTATTTAATCATTTCATAGCATAGTAAAAGACATCTGGCTATGTATAGTATTTGGGCTAAAATCTTGATTGACAGTGCAGAAGTCGGAGGTGAGGTATTTTTGACTGTCCCACCAGTCACACTCCTTTAACCACTGAAATATCACCAAAATATTTATATGAGTTATTTTTTTCGGTAAAAGTTTTATAAGTCGGTTCATAATCTTCTGTAAAATATCTATTTGGTCATTATATTAGATCAAAATACAAAGTTACAGGTCTAAACATAAGGGATTCTGGAGTAAACTGTCCCACCAGTCACTATGGAATGCCCCTTTTGCAGTGAAGCACTGCACAATTAACCATTTTTGTTTCTGAGTGACGCGTGCTTTCATGGCAATGGTCTCAAGCGGACTGACTTAGGTCGTAATACTTTGACCGTGGATCAAACTTTTGGCACGCAAGATAGGTACACTTTGACAGACTATCGATCGATCTACGTCGGTGGTTGAATTCACAGACGGCCACTTGTGTACATAACATTTCCTATAAGTTTATTATGTTGGAAATATTGCAGTATTTCAGAAATTCCCAGTAATTTTCTGTAGACTTATATATATCTAGACAATCTTTTCTCACCAATTTTATTTTTACTAATCCAGCTGTGCTAATAAACTAGCAACAAATTAATGAATCCTTAATAACTACTTCCTAGTTTCGAGACTTCTGGAGTGCTGCCAAGCTGGGTCGAATTCGCTACACTTAACTTTTATATAGAACTAGCAGCCGCTCGCGGTTTCACCCGCGCTGTTCCCGTTCCCGTGGGAATATCGGGATAAAAAGTATCCAATGGTCATGACCAGGCTATCTACTATCTGTTTACCAAATTTCATCCAAATCCGTTCAGTAGTTTCGGAGCATATTCAATGCAAGCAAACAATCAAATCTTTCCTCTTTATAATATTAGCATAGATTCACTGTATCAAAACAGTCGTTTTTCAAGACTTAATTGATCCGGCTGTGAAATCTCTCTTAAAAGAGTAGACTTTGACTTGTTATAAACTTTTCTTTTTTATGATTTTGTAATTTTTATACTTAGGTTTAATTTTTAAATAGAAAAATATTGGAAAAAATTAACTCAGCCACAAGTGAATTCTCAGACGGGAATCGAACCCGCGACCTTTGGAAATCCGGTCCAATGCTCTAACCGCTGAGCTACCGAGACTTCTCGGTTAATTTTTTCCAATATTTTTCTATTTAAAAATTTACCCTAACTTTTTTTTCATTTACAGTGCTTTTATACTAAAATATATCAAGTAGTCAGTCTCCGTCTCCATACTTATCGCTCAGACGGGCCCGTTTACCGGGATTGCCAGAGACAATTTTTTTTTATAGGTTGTAAACTGGTATTAATGCAACAATACGTATTTCTTGAATAAACTAGCGGTTGTTTGCTGTCTTTGATACCAGAAAGATCTTTTTATTTATTTGACCTGATTATTCCAGGTTATAAAGTATCTGTAGGTCTTTCATCGAAATCCGTTTTTGCCTGTAACAAACAAACATACAAATATAAACTTTCACAATACATTTTTAATATTATATTATATTATAAAATGGTATAAGTATTATAAAATGGTACGAAACGTTTTAAAGCGGTAAAAGATTTTTCGTTAAACCAACCATCGATAAACAATTTTTCCGGCGTTTCCATTGGCAAAGGATTATTTTGTAAAACAAACCATTGATTAAGAGTGATCTTGGACAACCGTTTCTTCGACAAAGAATTTTTTCGCAGAACAAACCGTCGGCCAAAAGTGATTTCGGCGAAACGTTCTACCGGCGAAGTGTATTTCGATGAACGATTCGGAGCACAATATATACCTAAGTTACTATGTTCATACAAAATATCGCTTTTACTTCGAAAAATGTAGTTGACCTTGGTCATGTGTGCCAATTGCACTTAAATTCAATGAATACACAACAACACATCACATTGATTATTTTATTTACGTTTCAGTTTTGCTCTTATGATCATCATCATTTAATGTTGGGACACCCCACTGCTGGGACATACCTAGACTTTTCTTGGGGTCGCACTAAGTGAAAGTGATTGAGCTTTGACGGCCTGGGGGCTAAATTGTCTAATTTTAAAATCTATCGCAATCCCTTTCAATTCGTCTTTTGAAAGATATTTACATAGGTCAGACACTATTTGACATTTTAAGGGATTGTGATCAGGACGCGTTTTGAAAGGTATTGAATGAACGAAATTGAACTGTCTAAGCAAAGTGACACACGAAAATATCTTTCAAATGTATATAGAGAAATGTCATTTAAAACATCATTCGTTCTGAAAGGGATTGCGACTATACACACACGTTACACAATTCCATAAATCACTATCACAATCACAATACCTTTGAAAGGGATTGTGATAGAATTTGCAATAAGACAATTAGGGGGCTGTTTGGCGCAGGACACGGGTACTAAACCCGCTTTCTGCGCCAAAGGTCCCGGGTTCGATCCCCGGAAAAGACAAATATTTGTGTGCATGAACATGTCTATTTGTCTTGGTCTGGGTGTTTAATATGTATATCATGTATGTATTTACAAAAAAAAAGTTTATAAGTATATTAGTCCGTTATTTAGTATCTATAACACAAGTTCTTGATGATACTTAACGTGTGGGCTAGATAATTGCTGTGTTGCATGCAATTATTTATTTATTTTGCCTTTGACCCACCACGCAGGCCCAATGCGAATTGGGGGGTGTCAACGAAAGTAACACCCCATTTGCACTAAACTTAAGAATCGGCTAAGACTATTCGAATCTTTCTTAATCTTAATAAACAAGATCGGCGCCCTTCACTATCGTAGCGAAGGCATCAGACGACTTCTAAACTCCGTATTTAGAGGTTTGAAATGGCTATGTATCACCTCAGAAAATTTCAGCTTTCTAGCTATAGTAGTTCTCGAGATTGAATTATGCGCACACACGGACAGGGTCAGCACATAAGACTTCTACTATCGTATGCATAGCATAGTTTAGAAGTCTAAAAAAGCTTTGCAGTTACCATATGTCATTCTTAAAATCCATTACGGCTATTCCTAACTACGCTATTACGGGCCCAATATTGAAATTAGTGTTTCCCATATTCCTTTTCGGTGCTGAGACATGGACCTTAAGAGAAAGTGAGAAAAAGAAGATAGACGCTTTAGAAATGTGGTGCTGGAAGAGAATGCTTGGCATTACTTGGACGCAATTCCGAACCAACGTCTCAATCCTCCAAGAGCTCGGCATTAAGCAGCGTCTTTCTTCCGTCGTCCAGTGTTGTATTCTCACTTTCTTTGGACACATCACACGTCGAAATGACACATCTGTGGAGCGACTTGTAGTGTAGGGAAAGGTCGAAGGCACTAGAGCACGCGGCAGGTCACCATTGCGCTGGACCGACCAAGATAAAACTGCGCTCAATGGTCCGCTCCACGAATGCACAAGAAGAGCCACAATACGGGAGGAAAGGCGATGGATTGTCGAGCAAGCTACCACCCCTGAAGTGTCGACCACGACCACTCTGCCAAGAGTGTGACGACGAAGAAGAAGAAAGCTCAAGCTATTCTTAATATTCAAGTTTTACAGTTTAAAATATTAAATTTTTAAGAAAAAAATAGCTCTGTAGTGTCGGCTTAGAATAGCACTACCCCCTCTCATCCCGTGGGTGTCGTATAAGGCGACTAAGGGACTCACCTTCAGGAGACGGGCAGCAGCGTCTCCTACAAACTTGGCCATACTGCGATCGCCAACCCGCCTGCCAAGCGTGGCGATTATGGCAAACCCCCCCCCCCCTTTTGGGGGAGGCCAGCAGTGGGTGTTATGTGGCTGAGACGACGACGACGACGACAGTTTAAAATAGATACGAATAGCCTTAGGCGATTCTTAAGTTTAGTGCGATTGGTTGTAAGTGCAGTAGGATAGGAATGGAACCAACAGCCAATGAGGAGCTCGAGGTAATACATTTTTGGTCACCCATCCCGTAAACGACGATTGCGGAAGTTGCTTAAACGCCACGATCATAGGCCAAACGCGCTACAGCCATCGAGATTCGAGCATCGGCTCCTTGCTATGGTATAGGTATAGTATAAGTAAATACCTCTAAAGTTTCAGAAATTCAAAGGAAACTTCTTCACAGCTGTTATAGTTTTTGATGGCAAAGAAAAAGGTGATATATTTAAACATTCTCAAATAACATGTCCAGAGATCAGTTTTATACAGTACTATAGAAGTAATGTTTATCTTAACAATCTTAACGCATCTTAATATGAGATCGCTAATTTAGAAATATCTTAATCGCAAAGCCGGTCCTGTTTGAATCTAGGCATACTAATACTAGCTCTTTGATCTAGGACAAAGACTTTCTATAATAAAATCTGAATATTAGAATATTAAGCGAGCAACCGCCACGATATTACGGTTAAAGAACTGCAATCTAAACGTAAAAATAGCTTAAATACCTACAGCTAACAGTGTAATTTCTATAAATATCATAGAACTTTCATCAGCCATTTTTAATGTCCCCACTGCTGGGGCACTGGCCTTCCTTATGGATGGATAAGGAGAACGGGCCATGACCCACGACGCGTGCTCAATGCGGATTGGTGGATTTTAACGAATGCAAATGCAGCCGGGACTAACGGCTTAACGTGCCTTCCGAAGCACGAGAGCTCGAGATGGTACAATTTTGGTCACCCATCCCGTGACCGACCATTGCGAAGTCAAACCTCAACAATCGCAGGCCGAGCGCGCGAACCACTGCGCCACGGGCTCCTCAATTTTTTTTTTTAGTTTTGGTTGCTAGCTATTATTATAAACCAAACGGACTCCGATAGAGTTATATTTGTTACAAACGGACCAGCAATGAAACTAATACTCCTGCTATAGTGTAACACATATTTATTGCTCACTGCTACATAAGTATTTTAATTTCATTACCACTTTCATTGGCTTCGAACGACTTCGAACCCGCGTCCTTAACGTGATAAATGAACTTGAACTCAGTCGCAAATAGTTACGTAATGGACTATACCACTCGAAAATAATGAGAGGAATGAAATTATTGCTGAAAATATCATCAATCACATTGAGTGGGACAGAATGAGCCGCGTAGTTTCTTGTATTTATTTATAAAATCGTAGTGGCAGTGACATAGAAATGCAGAGCGTATGACGCCTATTGCATAAGGTTTCACTTCAAATTCGCGCGTTGTTTTTTCCAAGAGATGTTTTGCGTTTTTTATGTGGTTGTACCGTTAAGAACTTGTCTTAAGACTTTCTAATGTTGGAAAAGAAGATTTATAATTATAACTAGCTTCCGCTCGCGGTTTCACCCGCGTGGATCCCTTTCCCGTGGGAATATCGGGATAAAAAAGAGCATATTGTGACGAGGCATACAACCTCGTGATAATCCTGGCAGTCCCTTTTGGCTTTTTTCTTTTGGCATTCTATTTCTAAATTAAAAAATTACGAGCAGATCGTCTTTTGACTTCTGTCAAAGGGAGCTTTGTTAGAAAAAATGGAGAATTGTGAACACTATTTTTAGTTTTGGGAAATAATAAACCCTATATTAAAACAACGGGACTAAAACGCGACATTTATTATGTAGTACAACTATGTACTTACAGCTTGACGTTTCGGCTATGTTGCAATAGCCGTGGTCACAAGCAGACTGACCACTTCAATTATAATGGAACGCGAAAGTTTAAAGTCTAATAATAAACCCTGTCTTGAGTATATTCAAGTATTTTATTACGATTTATAAGTGTTGAAAAAGTGCTCTCCGCGTGCTGACCGTCGCAATATGTTACTCTCCGCTGTCAGCTGTGTAGTGTCGTGTCGGCTTAGAATAGCACTACCCCCTCTCATCCCGTGGGTGTCGTAAAAGGCGATTAAGGGACTCAGCCTTCAGGAGACGGGCAGCAGCGTCTCCTACAAACTTGGCCATACTGCGATCGCTAACCCGCCTGCCATGCGTTGCGATTATGGCAAACCCCCTTCTTTTTGGGGAGGCCTATACCCAGCAGTGGGTGTTATGGCGCTGAGAAGACGATGTTACTTTCCGTCCTTTCAACTAACACTATGCCAAAAATCAAGCCAATTGGTTGATTAGTTAAGGCGTCAAGAAAGGACAAGCAAACACACTTTCGCATTTATATTTTAATATAATAAATATAATATTAGTTAGGATAAGGATGTCAGTTTTATTTTGTTTTTGTTTTATCCATAAATAATTTTCCTCTTTTGTTTGTTGAATATCCGGTTTAAATTATTAAAACTAGTTTGACACCTTTAAGTTAAGATTGCGCCGACCTTTTTACCGAATCAGGACAGTTAGGTTAACGTGATAATTATGAAAATAGTTTATTTACACAGTTAAAAATAACATAGTTATTACCACGGATAATTTATCTACACTGTTTGCGACGCCAAATTTTGAAATAGGGCACAGTTTTTTTATTGAACTCATCTAAAGTTGCACAACATTTTCAACGACTTGTGTTGGCGTTTACATGATTTAGTATATTCTTCCTTATAATTATTATGTAGAAACAAATTTAACTTAATATCTATTAAGTGATCAACAGGTTTTGCGTCTTACATGTTCAATTTAAGGCCTAAAAGATTTAATATAATTTTATTAAAAATGCGCTCCATATTCTCCATACAAATTTACTATGGACGCGATGTGCCGTATTTTACATGTGAAACGTTTTGACGCTGTCATCTCATACAACAATGTCATTAAGGTCGGTGCAGTCTTATAGGGTTGTTGATGGAACGTAGGTTTACAGTTCACACCCACTCAGAACAAATAGGTATGCTATGACAGATGAAAGTTTGCTGTTTCCTGTCTGGGCGATATTTACTAATACCTTTAATTGGTTTTGATACTACATGACAGTTGAATGTTTAATGAAAAAGAAGGAGGTTATCAATTCGTCGCGTGGGTACATATTATTTTTTATGTATATTCACCGATTACTCGAAAACGGCTGAACCGATTTTAATGATTCAAACGTTATAAGAACAGGTTTGGTCCCAAGTTGGTCTCAACTTTTGAAATCTGTTTAGTATTTTTCAGGACATCTTGAAAATGCTGTTCTAACATTACTCGTAGTAGTTCCTAATATGAAACTAGATGGCGCTTTTTACTGCTTCTACTATTTAGATGCCGCGGTGTTAGATACTGAACTTGTTTGATCGCCGTTTCTTTCTATTACCTATTTTGCGTATGTGAGTACGGGACCTTATACTAACGTTAATTATAATTCTGAAATAAAAGACTTAAAAAAAAGGTTTTTTGAAGTAGGTGAGTACTCGTAAGTAGGTAAAAATTAAAAAAAATACTTTCAAAATTTGGTACCTCTTCCAAGTCTTTTCAGAACCGACTGATTGGTCATAACATAAGACCTCAACGTAAGGACGTGTATGCAGTTATTTTAACATTATATATAACTAAGTATAGAAACAACATTAGGATGTTGAAACGTGAAATGTCAAGGTAAAGCTGTAAATTATTGTTAGTGTCTAAGTAAATAATGTAAGAACGATTATTTTGGATTTTTCATATCATTTTAATTTGGAGTCGAAATATTTTGGTAACATTAGAAGCCTTCTTAGAAAAAGTAGACAGTATTTTTGCAAAGGTCACTCAAAACCGAGTATTGCATTTCTCTATCAATATTTACAATCTGTAGCTGTCGTAGGCAAGGCAGCCTACGACAGAGGCGTTGTTATTATTCCGCATGCGTCAATAGAGCCGTTTATGTAAGTTTGAATGTTACTAACCACATATGCCATGAATAATGATGAAAATCTCAAGAACTCATGCAGTCTCACTGCCGCCACTCGATTTAGCACCATTTTATAATTCTTACCGTGTCGACTCAGGCTATTGAAGGTGGAGGAAGGATTGGCTGGTCTGCGTTACCGACTTGCCGTCCGCAGACCATTGCCCAGGGTGCGCCGGACCCTTACTGATCATTCATGATGCGCCACGCGGGGATTCGATCGTAACGTTATATAAAAAAAATCGGCCAAGTGCAAGTCGAACTCGCACATGAAGGGTTTCGTCTCTCACCCAAGGTTGCCTGGAAGAGATTGCTATGTAGCAATAAGACCGCTTATTGTGTGTTTTCTCTGTATGTGTTTGTTTTTGTATCGTGTGCAATAAAGTTTCTATTATTATATAAAATACACCTACCTACCAAAAATACCCAAAATGCCACTATAATTTTTCGCCTGCAAAAATAACTTTGTTTTTCATAGTGTCTGTATGAATGACAAAGTTATATGTTTTGGTAAATGTGCTATAGCTCTGAAATATTTTTCGTTCAAACTAATTTTTGTTGAAAGATTTTATAAAGGTCTACACTACAGCATATATTTTTTTTTGACATTTTTTCACTTTGAAAGTGTATAATCATTCAAACGGTTGGCTTTAAGAAAAAACTGTTTTAGGTACCTAAATGTTATTCTTAAAGACCTATCTATAGATACCCCACACGTATAGGTTTGATGAAAAAATTTTTTTAGTGTCAGTTCCATGTATGGGGAGCCCCCCCTTAATTCATATATTTTCTTATTTTTGTGTAAAAACCGTAAAGCGGTTTACAGAATACATCTACGTACCAAGTTTTAACTGTGTAATCCTCATACTTTTCGAATAAAGTGGCTGTGACATACATCGATTTGACCGAATCTATAAGGGTTTCTTTTTTAGCCTTAAGGCTACGAAACCCTAAAAAGGCGTAACGGTTCTATCTTGTACCGACATTAAATTGTAAAAAAAATAGGTAAGCCTTAATTGCTTCAGTTTCTTCTGAAAATAACGCCGATAGTATACAATTTGGACCCTTAATAGTATGTTATTAAGATATTAATTTTGTAACCGAGATAAGATCACTTTTCGCAACAGATGACACCGTAAAGTCTTATAATAACGACAATTAAGCATAGTTATAATTTCCTTCCTACTGTGAGTCACTTTGTCTATTTTAAATTTTGCGATGATTCAGCTAGGTCAAGTTCAATATATTATAATACAGGTTGTCTGTACTGTAACTAAGAATTTATTTTATATTTAAAAAAAGCTGAAGAGTTGGTATGTTTTGTACGCGGTAATTCTTCGAACTAGGTACCTCTAGCTAGGCGAAACCGAATTACGCAATGGACAAAATACAGTGAGTGAAAACGTCAAGTAAATGAATCTCAGAAGAAAGACAAGTGATTACAGCTTTTATAGATAGTTAGGTACTACCTGGTAAAATGTCCATTCGGATGTGGTCAAAAGTGCATTGTATGGAGGTAATGATAATCTTCTTCAAAGCGCTGGTCACGTTTATAGTAAAAAAAACCAGACTGTTTATTAAAATACTCCTAACAAGAAAACTAGCCGTAAAGACCTCACGTATGATGCAATAGATATTTGTCTCCGGTCTAACTGTTAAACAGCTGGGTGCTTCAGATTTATGCCAAAAGAATTGTTGAACGCAAATTTATTTACGGGACGGAATTTATGTTTGACTCACATACCGTCTTTCATTGTAAACAGAATTCTCAAGAATGTTTCAAAATACCTTAAAAACAATAACAAACAAAGCATCGTACACATGTGTTTATAACATCTGATTTAAGAATAATATTTTCTCCGCCCGTGTTCGAATCGGCAAAAGTGTACACAAACACCTGTCAACTGGGGGGCTATTCTGCTAAATTTTTGTCAAAATCGTCTCTCAGTGGTGTTTCAACAGTAGTGTTTATTTACACTGTTGTAACAAGAACTGTGTAAAACAGCTAGGCGATTGCGTAAAGTCAATCGTATTCATTTGACAGATCACATTGTATCATATCGACACCTGCATGCAAGAACATGGTAACTCAGTTTTTGGCATTTTACAGGAGAGCACAACAAAGATTTAAAAAAATCCTAGCAATTTCGGATAAGTCCTAATGCCAATCGATCTGACCATATAAGTAAACGTGGTAAGACCTAAGCTCTTGTATCATTTTGATGCCATATATATATTTAATTATTAATTGTATATAATTAGTGAGTTACAATAAAATTCTTCCTCATATACTTTGTAAAATTACATTGTAACTTCGAAATACAATCAATATTGTATGAAACTGTTGTGTTCGTTAAATTTGAAATTGTTGAATAAAATAATTGTATGTCTGAGATACAATGTTTTTAAGACGTTTTACAGGCTGTAGATTTTAAATTATAACGAGTTTAAATACGATGATAGGTGTAAAAAAACCGCATTTTTTGCTTAGTATGAATATTATCTTTACTGCCTAAAACTGAGTTACAATGTTCTTGCTTGCAGATGTCGATATTATAATGTCATTCCATACAAATTGCAGCCGATTGAATACGATATGAACTGTCATATGAATACGATTTCCTTACGCAATCGCACCCCAGGAGTGCCATTGAAACACCATTGGAATACGATTGTGACTGAGCTTTAGCAGAATTGTTTGCTTCAATAGCGCTTCGCTTCAGAGAATGTACTGTGCGTCACTTTGTTTTGTATTTTAAGTGGGGTCATTATAATCGCGATAATATTGAGCAGCTCAGTAACGTTCGCGTGCAAAGCCTGCGACTGTGGTGGTTAAGAAACTTTCTCTATTGTAGAGGGGATATTGACCAAACAATTCGCATTGAGTCCGCAATTCCACATTAGAAAGAAAAGAAAGAAAGAAAATTAATTTTATTAAGACTAATACAAGGACAATTAAACATATTATTAACAATTAACAAAAAAACATTGTCTCAAAACGATCCCGGCTCAGCATAATGCAAGGTCTACGACCAGCGCTGATCTTCCGCCGGATTATTGGACCATACTCCTTAACCATTTTTAAGATGATTGTAAGTACAGCTTTTTTAAACTTATCTACTGATTCGGAAATACATTCCATTCCCATTCATTGACTTCATTATTCCCATGATACGAGCAAGGGTGCATACACAAAATGTTGCTCCTTCAACCACTCTTATGCACTATTAGTAACGAAATTATAGTTGCGAGTTATGCGGTCTCATGAATGCATTATTCCACAAAACCAGATGACATCGTGGAATATATACGCATTAAGTCAAAGTACACGCTGAGGGTGCAACGATTGGAGTCACGCCACAATGTGAATTTCAAATCATTTGTGGTTTTTTTAAAGAAAACAGAGTCACCAAATTGCAAGAGCTGCGGTGTAATAGAAGACGTCCACCATTTGCTGGTGGAATGTGTCCAGAACGAGAGCACAATACGACATTTAATTGAAGAAATGCACATAAATGTGAAAAATGTAAACATGTTCCATGAAATTCTTTCTTCCCCCACAAGTGACGATGCCAGAAAACTATTGTTTCGCCTTAAATAGTTTATCTCATAGAATAATTTAGTTAAATAAGTAAATAAGGCTATGATGGGGCTGACATAACCTTAAAATGTTAAAAGCCCCTTAAAAATAAAAGAATAAAAATAAAAAAACATTTGTGGTGAGGGCACCGGCCGAACATCTGGCGACCTTCATGAGTGAAGATTTTTGGCCGAAAGGTGTTTTGTTCCGACGATTCCGTTGGTCGGTTACCGGACACCGAGTGGCGCAACACGTCGTCATCCATACGTGAAATAAAATAAATTTGTAATTTTAATATCATGTATGTATGCTAGTCTATAAGGTATTTATTGTATGGGCCTGAAATAAATGGTTAAATAAAAAATAAATTAAAGACTTCGCTCATTACGAAGTCGAGAAAGTAAAATTTTCTCTATACAATACAATTGTCCCTCCATTTAGCAGAGTTACAAATGTATTTGTGTCACAAAAGAACAATGCAGTTTGAAAGATGCCACACTGCCGATAGTTGGGCATAAAGGACAAAGAAAAATCAGGGTCGTCATTGTCTAATAATAACACACGTATACACTATTATAGGTTGTATTAAATATGACAATTTGAGTAGTTCCATCTGTGGGACGATAAAGGCAGTTGTCGCAGTGTTTTTTGTTGCCGCAACGATGGATGTGCCTTGTTGTCAATCTGAAACCAAATAAATAAAAGAATCAAAGTAGTCATAAACCGACTCCAAAAGGCTTATTTTTTTGCTTCTTAGTTTTTGAGTATGGTTTTTAACGTATTTTTTTATTTTTTACTTTTTAGAGTCTGTAATGGGTTGTTTTGTAAACAACTGTAGGATTTTTCTAGATTAGATAAGGTTGTACATTATAAACAAAGTATCGTGAAAATTACATCGTCCAAGTTAACAAAAATGTTTAAAAACTACTGAGCCAAACTGAATCAAACTTTAATGGGACCAAATGGCAACTATCCCGCGTCGAACAAAAAAATAATCACGTAAATCGGACCAGGGGGCCTACCGCCATCGCTTAACTCAGTATTGTTTCAATCTTACCATGCTATTAAATACTACGAATCTCTTGAAAGTAAGCTTGTTTTTTGACGGAAGTTTTGTGACGTCTTCGCTCAATCATCGCCACCAAAGTGTGAAGTGTGTCAAAATGTGACAACTTCAATAAAAACAAAACGCAAACAAAACGTTGTTATGACATAATGGTTTTTAAGAGATGGCGGTAGGCCTGAAGTATTCTCGGCGTAATCGGTGTACATACAAAAAAGACATACCGACCGAATTGAGAACCTGCTCCTTTCTGGAAGTCGGTTAAAAGGCAACAGATTGTATCAAGAATGTGGATTCATCATCATCATCATCATCATCATCATAACATTTATTTATTTGACACAGGCAGGATTGAAAAATATGCGCTTTTTTCATAAAGTAAATATTACTCCACTCTTTGAGATAAGTGAGGTCGTGTGCATATGTGCTCAAAGCAAACATTAGAGGGAAAAGATTAGCAGCAGATTAGCTAACTAAAAACTGGTAATTACTTTTATACAGATAACATATTGCAATAATTCTAAAGCGCATTTTCCTTTGTCCTCAGATGGGAGCAGGCGCGACGGGGCCGGGAGGCCGCCGGGCCCTCGAGCTCATACTGAGCGGCGGCCTCAAGTCCTTAAGGCCGCCGAAGCCAGTGCGAAGGGCCGCATCAAGGGACTCGGTGCTGTCTCAACCACAGCCTTTATTAGAAGGTAGGTGATGGTTGTGTTTATTGAAAGCCAGGCAAGGAAAGCATTTGATCACCATGTTGCTTAGTGAACAGAACAGAATGAGGTCTAAAGTGATACTTGGTTGGCAAAATAAGGCCTATTCTTCTCTCGCCTTGACGAGAACAAGGTTGGAGGAATCAAGGAACACATGAGCATGAGCAGGCAGCGTATTCCATTTTTTAGTTGTTTGCATAAGGAAGCACTTGGTGAAGTAAAATGATTGAAATTTGTAGCAGTTACAAATATTTTCTCCATGCTCTTTGGCTTATCGATTGTGTTATCTACTACGCTGAAAAGTTATTTTAGAATTCCCTGGACGTATTTGAAATCACACCCAAGCAAACATTGGACACAGTTTTTGCTGATTTTGGAAAGCGAATGGCTTGGTCTTTTACCGACTATCCGACTCCAGTAAATTGACAGAATAAGGAGCGGCTAATAAAGTATTTCGCCAGGTACAGTCGGTGATCTTCCTGGCTGACCAGTAGAGTTTTTTTTGAAAGCGTTATTTAAAAAGTTATAGACTTATAGAAACTGTTTATATCACACATATTATAACATTATAAGGTTTTCCATTTAAATCATAAATTATTTCTTTATCCTTATTACTTTTTGAATAAACGTTTCCCGAAAAAACTACGGGAAGTTCCCCGATTGTACATAGTGTACTAAATTATGTGTATTCAGACATCAATATGGTTGTAATTGCTTTCCAATAGTGTCGGTGGCTATTACTTTCACCCCAATTTGTCCTTCAATAAACTCGATGTAATGTTTTCCTTTGTGTAAAATATTTGATTTATGAAGACGTTACTACATACAATTACATGTATCAGTCATTTGATAGCCAATCAATAAGCTTATTGTGTATATTTTTTGTCGACGATAAGTATATCTTACTTAATGGTAGTTTTTCGGACTGTCCGAATTCTCGCATTCGTGTATTCTATGCTTTAAAAGGTAATTCGCCGGTTGCGTTGAATAACTAAACGTTTATTATCCCAGCTCTTACCCTCGGGACATGTCGAGATCTCCATAATGCGTTATTATTCTGAATGAGGTCATTTCTCGACCCCTATGTTGAGCTCAACCGTGATTCTATTTAAACTTTTTGGTGTCTTGATTTCAAAACTGCTATCTTCTATATTCCTCTATTCATAAAGGAAAGTAGTAAAGAAGGAAAAGAAGAATTCATTACAAATAATTCTACCAATACTTTAGTAGTGTGTTCTTTCTGTGTCTGTGCCTATCAGTTGGGGCTAAAATTGCTGATAATTATGAATTGCCCAGGGCGGCTATTCTCGCGCCTTCGACATATCGAATTCGACATTTTTTGGACCCAAAAATCTGTATTATAAACACACTGAAAACAATCTTCGACATTATAGGATTGTCAAAGATCATTAAAACTAATGGATTTTGACAGTGGTCGAGATTTTACTTACATTTTCATCATAGAAATTAGAAATTATGGTTTGCAAAATGTCGAATTCGACATATTATCTCAGCGTGAGAATTGCCCCCCAGGAGCTTTTGCTTTCCGTCTTTGTTGATGAGTCGTAGTAATATTATTCATATAAGTCTCTATCGGTGTTGTTTTCGTTTCGTAATCGCAAAGTGTCAGTTGAAAGTTGAAACGAATAAAAGAAGTGCAGAGTCATCAAAACCTTTAACTAAAGGTTTTCATCAGTTGTTAAGCCCTTTGTTTCGAAAGAGACTCATTTACTTTCTCTAGAACAGAATTTTCTTTTTTACAAAATGTCACTCAAATATGTTCATTGAATAAAATTAAGTTTTGGTACATTGTTCTCATTACATTACATACGAGGTAGTAATTTAATTATAGACACACGGATGTTTATATGATTAATATATTTATTTAATGCATTACCTTCAGTTTTATTGTTAACAAGAATAATGTCTAAAAAAGTGATATTTGCTTAATGCTTATTTTTTACTCTGTTTCCAAAAAGGTGGTCTTACTTATTTAACTCAAAAATAAATACAATAAGAACACAACCTAATTATGTTAGTATGGTAATGAGAACACAATTAGATCCGCCTTCTGTACTTCTGTTACTTAATTAACAGAATTGGTGGTACTGTAATTAGAATTATTAACTCATCTGTGCTATAACAGGAAAACAATCACTTCATTTATCAATTAAATTGTTTTTCATAACGCTATTACTGCCTGTGCCTACTTCTTATTTAAGGAACATTCGTAGATAATCGTAATTTAGGTATCGTCGTCTCAGCCACATTACACCTACTGCTGGGTAGGTATAGGCCTCCCCCAAAGGGAGGGTTTGCCATAATCGCCACGCTTGGCAGGCGGGTTGGCGATCGCAGTATGGCCAAGTTTTTAGGAGACGCTGCTGCCCGTCTCCTGAAGGCTGAGTCCCTTTAGTCGCCTTTTACGACACCCACGGGATGAGAGGGGGTAGTGCTATTCTAAACCGACACTACACAGCTGAAATTTAAGTATAAACCTTAATAATAACTACTAGAACAGAAGGTGAAGGATCACGAACTCCAGACAAGTTGAGGATTTAGCTGTTACCGCTTTTAACACTTCAATTGTGAACTGAACTATTTGCTCGATTTCCTCGTGCTACAGCTACAGCACGTCATCCTGTCATCGTTCATCTACAAAAGACTTCTCTATTTTCTCAAAAACGATTATGTCTAACGCAAGTTTTTTTTTCCCCAGGTCTGAGGAAATGTTCTACAGTGCTCGCGCTGACTGATCGCGAGAAGGCACCAGAACCCATCAGGGCCCACAACCGGTTGCGGGCGCCCTCCGTCTGCTCCCGGTGCTCGTCACTGCTCTCGCTCGCCGGGGGCGGCTCCAGGTTAGTCATACAGAGTCTGAGGATATGTTCAACAGTGCTTGCGCTTGCTCATCGCAAGAAGGCGCCAGAACCCATCAGGGCCCCAACCAGCTGCACCGCCCTCCGTCTGCTCCCGTTGCTCGTCGCTGCTCTCGCTCGCCGGTGGCGGCTCCAGGTTAATTTTATACTGGTTTATTGGTGTATTGAAGCGCTCATGGCCGTCCTTGACAGACTTATCGTAATCGATCACTTTTGTTAAGCAACGGTCGGTCCGGTCAGGTGTCGGATGGGTATGGGCATTACAACTGAGCGCTTCCGTGCCTGGGAGGGGCGTTAAACCGCCGGTTTCGGCTTTTGTCATCTGATAATGTCAATTTATGTAACAAGAGATAATAATCCGTCGCCGTCGGGGAAAATTACGAATCTTCTTAAAGTAATACCATAATTTTTGTGCCATATCAACTATTGCTGCAAATGACCAGTTCTATCCATACGTACCAATTGTTTTTGTTAGCCGGCACTTTTAGAAAAGGGCCGTAAAAGAATGAACTTCTTTTTACCAACGAGACGGTATAATGCGTTTGGGATGAGAGGTTGTTTGTTTGTTTGTGCAAACCAATGTTAACATTTATCTCCAAAACTACTAGTCCGATTTTGATGCGGTTTGCAGCGATGGGTTCGGGTTTGATTGGTGCATGGTCTGAAATAAGTATTACGGTGACAACTTACCAGGGGGCGCTGCAGTAAACATTTGTTTCAGCAAAACCAAAACTACTAGTCTGATTTTGATGCGGTTTTCAGTAATGCCGGTTTTCTGTAGAACAATATACATAATAAGCTCTCAAAAAGTTTGAAATAAAATAATACTACGGGCGGGCGGGCGGTGCATCTTGCATGTAAGTTTTTTTGCGGATAAAGCTACATATTTTTCGGTCTCTACTAAAATATGGATTCCCGCCAAGGAACGCCTGATTCTATCAAATATTGTGTTATTATATTCACACGGACAGAACACAAGAAAGAGATTCAGAAGTAGCAAGTTTGTAGTCAAACGTTGCCACCCTTGCTCGAGTTGCTCTTGCAACATACACTTTTTAGTGTTGTGTGCCGGCAGGTATAGTTAAGATAGCCAATTCCTCAGTGATTGAGGATTCCGGTTGAGGCCATCTTCAGCCTTATAAATGCTTAACATCAAATATGATAAAGACTAAGAGCTTCTCCGTCGTTCATTAAAGAAAAAAACCTAATTGACAACCTATTCGTGGTGAATAATAAGAGCGACTTCACTAAACACATTTAGCGCTGAACATATTTAAAATGATATTTTCAGTCATTCGTTTGAAGTCAAAAGTGACAGAGTGAAAATATATTTAGCGCTAAACGTATTTAAAGTCAGTTGGTATAAGTCCGCCTAAGGCAATCACAATTACTTCGTTAAGATATAAACTGTACAGAATTACTGACAGATGAATACTAAATTGCCGTCTTTATGTTATTTGGAAAGTTTCCGCAAGATCTGTCAATCATTTTCTAAACGACTTTTCGTAACACGAGTCAACACTAAATATATTAATAAGTATTACTTACTTGGAAACAATACTTTATAAATAAGATATGACAAAATATTGTATTTTGCTGTAGTAATATAGTGTTGCTTTAATTCTTCATCAAATATGAGAAACAGGTGCATCCTTTTCGTTCCAAAGAAACATATCCCATTTGTTTTATTGATGTTGTAGGATAGTTTGATAAATCGAATGTTCGCAAAAATACTAGGGATATTGCAAAAACACGGATCGCATCTTAATCTTATTAGGGTTTTAGCGAAAATTGGTTTATATGTCTATGATATAATACCTCAATGCTTCAGAGTAAAACTAGGAATCAATCAGAATAAGAGATGACCAGCAAGCAAAAATCAAGCCAATCGGAGTTAAGGATATTCAATGTTACTAACGCAATTCGTGTTTTCGCAATATCCCTAGTACCTAAGTTTGCGAATTGTCGTCACCATTTTTTTTAATATTAACTGGGCAGGCATTTGACCACCATCGTGCTTAATAAACAGGATGTGGTCTAAGAAGTTGCATGCCATTGCCTAATTATCCGTGTTTTCGCAATATCCCTAGGATTTTCGCGAAAATTCGTTTCATCAAATTATCCTGCGACATTGATAATGGATTAAAGATAAAGCTAGGAATGGAAATACGATTGATTTAGGTATGCATACTAAATTAAAAATTTTGAGAGAAGTCTATTAAAAATCATCGACTCTACGATATTGCCATTTGCCATCCTTTCTTGCAAGAACACGCACCAAGATACATCATCATTATCTTGGGTCCTGTCCTTTTGTTAAAAATCTATTTTATTGTGCACAGGTACTCCCTGGACGGCGCCGGCGGGTTCATGCCCGCAGCTGCCATCAACTGCAAGCTCTGCCTCGAGGACGCTGCCGCCGATGACGTCACCGTCATCTCAGGCTGCGGATGCAATTTCTGCACGAAGGTAGGCTTATGACTCTTGCAGTATCATTCATTTAATCTAGCTAGAACGCCGATAGAGAGTGGAACTCCTTGTCTGAGTCTGGTGTTTTCTGACACATACAATAAATTGGGGAGTCTTTACTTTAAGTCGCTTTTCTAAGGCAGGGATGGGGAAACTGTTTTCTTTCACGTGCCAATACAGACATATGGCGGCCCAAGGTGTCGAATTTTTGACTATATTGTTTATTGAAATAAAAATATAGACATTGTATTTTCTGTTACACAAATTTATTGTACAATAATATTACAAAATAGGAAAGAAATATGCAAATTAAAATAAAATTGAAGTTGACTGCGAAGTAGAAGGTTAAGGAGCGCTGGTCTTACTTAGTGGGGACATGTGACATGTGGAACCTAGAATCTAGGCAAACGCGTCTCATCCTAGATCGCATCATCGCTTACCATCATGCGAGATAGCTGTCAAGCGTATATCTATTTACTTATAAAAAAAAGAACGCGCTCAGCCTTCCTCCTACCTGATGTTAAGTAATGATAAAGCTGAAATGTAGAAGCGTGTCTCTCTCGGAATCCTCAACTACTGAGGAACTGGTTATTTTAGCTGCTAGAAGTCAAGTGCCAGAACCCAAGCTAAAAACATTTGTTTTTATGGCGGCAGACAAAAAAACGAGCGTCAAACTTGCTCAAACGAGACATAATGAAGACAAGTAGTATTTTCCTTGTTTAAACTTTATCTTTTTAAATACTATGTAAATGAAAAAAAAAATACAATTGGACGAGCATTGTTATTAAAGTATTGTATTTAAATATTTGATTAACTTATAATTTAAAATTGATTAAATTATTATCATTATTTCATTGTTTTATCAAGGGGTATGAAGGACTTGTTCTAAATAATTGTTGCATTAATTATAATTAATATTATTTCACGTACCTAATCAAAATAATTTGTTCTAAATTCATTAAAATTCGTAAAATTTTATTAAATAATACTTAAAAAGCTGCTCAAGGTTTTTTTCAGTAGTTTATGCAATGTTAGAGGAAGGTTGTTTAGTTATTTCAATTTATCGTCTTTGGAATGTCTGTTGAAATAACAAAATAAAAATATGTTTGTTATTAATTTTTTCAGAGCAATTTCAATTACTTACGTAGATTTGTAAATTTTAAGATTTGTTTATTTATGGACAACTGATATAAATCAGATGATGCAATTAAAATCACAGTTTTCTTAAATCTAAATTTGTCTCAATAACAAGTTGTCACGGCGGCATGCAAAAGTAGAAATGATTTAAATTATGTTGATAAAAGTTAATCGCTCAGAATGGTAGCTCAGTGGTTAGAGCATTGGACCGGATTTCCAAAGGTCGTGGGTTCGATTCCCATCTGAGAATTCACTTGTGGCCGAGTTTATTTTTTCCAATATTTTTCTATTTAAAATGTATCATATGTATCTAACAGCATTACAGAGTGGGATTCCGTTTCTCCGATTCTCCTAAACGAAACAATTTAACACATTCCTTTGACATACGTAGATGAAATTCCTCTTTCATAGTTCATACAAGACACCTGTTTCTATGAAGTTTTCTGTTAAACAATATATTTGAAAATCATTAAGTTACTACTGGTCCTTATCTAACCTACTTATCAAAATCGTGAAAATTGACCTTATTCCAATTTTTTTTTATGATCCACGAGGAGACTTAGCCGTCATCATACCTGATGTTAAGTATTGATAAAGCTGAAAGATGGAAGCGAGCCTCTCCCGGAACTGGCTATCTTATCTCGAACTGCCGGAACACAACAATGCTGAAAACATTGTTGTTATGGCGTCAGGCTTAGATAAGATGGTGGTAGCTAGCCAGGCGGGCTTACAACAAGTCCTACCTACCACCAACCAATCCGAATACAATATGTTCGGGGGCTGGGAATCGAACCCGGGACTCCTGGGTATGATACCGGTGGTTGTACCACTAGACCACAGAGACGATTTAAAAAAAAAGTACTTATGCACTCTAATTTTCCAAAACTACTAGGTTGAGAGAAGATAGAGAAAAGAGACGAATTGAAAATACTCCACCGACAAGAACCCAGCTCTTAAATTTAAGAAGAAGAGGTTACTTCGAAATGGATACAAATTTAAAAAATATATACAAAGTAATAGCTAGACAGTTAGATTTTACCTACGTCATTAATTAGTCTTTTTTTCTACTAACAAAACAAATATTGTTTTGAAAGTCAACAGTAAATGCTGAGGAGAAATTAGTATATATACGAAGTTTTAATAAAGCATAAAACTTCAGAAGCCAGAAATATTTTTAAGCTACTTTTAATAAACGTTTTTCGTCAACAAGGAAATTTCCCAATGCAAGATTGTAGGAGATATATGCGAACAGAGACAAAAAGCTCTGTGTAATTAATGCGAGTTTTTTCTACTCACGGTCGGTAGTGAGTGCGTTAGGTTTGGTAGTGCAATCCGTAGCGCAATCCGCTATATAGCGGGCCGCTGAGTGCTTAGTGCGAGTTTTCTCACTTTACTCGCATACGCTGAAGTTAGCGAATAGAGTTTACTTCTCAACCGTATTCCCATTGAATTAAGATGTCAAAATTTTACTCTCACGCGATGGTAACGTTGGACATTTGCAAACTCGCACTAGGCCCTCTGATTTCATACAAAAATTGACGCGTTCACGATCGACCGTGAGTAGCAAAGACTCGCACTAAGCACTCTGAATTAAATTGTCGTCTTATTATTATTTTTTTGCACGCTATAAATGTGGTAGAAGAGAATAAAAGGGTCATGATTGTTCCTTTATTTACCTATTGTGACATCTCTATGTGTACATCATACAATATTTGTGTGCATGAACATGTCTATTTGTCTTGGGCTGGGTGTTTAATATGTGTATTATGTATGTATTTACAAAAAAAGTATATAAGTATGTTTATCCGTTATCTAGTATTCACTTAACCTGGGCTAAATAATAGATTGTATGAAATTTATTTATTATTTATTATTATTATACATAATAACTTGAACTTAAAATACTTTCCCTGACAACTACACTAAGGTGGAAGCAATTCTGTTTTTTTTTTAATTTGCCATTATGTACTACTTACTTAGGTACTGACATGTCTCTGTCCGCCCGTAGCCCTACTAACTCTATTCAAAGTTGTAATGACTTTGCAAAGAAGTCACTTACCTACAGAAAATTCTACTTCTTTTGTTTGACTTGTATGTAACTGTTTCCTTTAACCGGTGTGTTGACTACTGACCTACTGTATTGTTTACTGATTATATTATCGGACTGATATTGTAAGTACAGTAACTACAATAAGACTACGTCAAGTAACTATTGCAATCGCGAAGTGTAACGTCATTATAATGTCCCCACTGCTGGGGCACTGGCCTTCCTTATGGATGGATAAGGAGAATGGGCCATGTGACCCACCACGCGGGCCCAATGCGGATTGGTGGGTTTTAACGACTGCAAATGCAGTCGGGACCAACGGGTTAACGTGCCTTCCCAAGATCGAAAATCCCATGCAAACTCTTAAGAACAACCTTCTTGGCGAAGCTAAAAAATACTGGCTTAAACAACCGGGACTACTGCACGCCAAGTCTCTTATAGAAGGATACTCGCTAAAACGAACTGCAGAACTTTTAGAGCTCAGCAGGACGACCATCTGTGCGATTGTCAGAACCTTAACCGGACACTGCAAATTAAACAGGCACCAATTTCACATGAAATTGAGTGATACTGATATTTGCCGCTATTGTAAACAGGAGAGGGAGACACCAAAGCACCTTCTGTGTGACTGCGGGCCATTTATGCACAAACGCAGTATTCACCTGGGTCGCCACATCATCGACCCAGAGGAACTAAAATCTCTAAAAGCTAGGAAGATTCTTGACTTTCTGGAAGCAACCGGGCCAAAAGAGGTACTATAAATAGGTGGCGAGTTACAATAGATCTCTTAGGTCGCAGTGACTACAGCCCTCAACAGGGTTGCAAAGCCCCTAAATCGTCAAATAATAATAAAGATCGAAATAGTAATATTTTTGGTCACCTATCCTATTGGTGACCGACCATTGAGAAAGTTGCTTTGCTTAACCTCAACGCGCGATCCTCTAAATATAACGACGGCTACTAACTGTTGGTATGCCTACATCCAATGGATATTTAAAACGAAAAACAACGAAAATCAATAAAAGACAAATATAGGATGCTCTGTTTGCTTAGCTTGTACTATACTCGTAGTAATAAAAACAACATTTTATAAATTATGTGACGTCATTATAGTTAATACTTTCTACACACGAAATCAAGCGAAAGTTACGTGTGATAAATGAGTTGTACATTTTTTACGAAGATGCTATTTAACATCTAACACAGGGATTCCCAACCAGTGGGGCGCGCCCCACTTGGGGGGCGTAGAATGATTCAAGGGGGAACGCGGCGACTTCAGCTGTATGTTACTTTTTCATAAATTAGGTATCTGTAATTTTAATTAAAATTCTTTAGTTCTTCATTCTGGCCCTAGTATTTTTGCAAAAGCTTGGGTGGGGCGCATAGGGAAAAAGGTTTGGAACCCCTGATCTAACAACTATTTTATTGAATCGATTATCAAGAAATGATTTACTAATTATCTAAAAGTAATAATCGATAGAGAAAGTTCTTTTTATTTATTGCGACAAAAAGAAACACTGACTTTTGTTAAGAAAACCTTGTTTCCTTTTTATGTGAACCTTTAAGTGCAAAATATATTATTATAAGATAAGGTCTCACACATATTTTCGGCGAATATGTCACACCAAAAGGAATATGGTGTTATCAATCGCAATTGATTGCAGATAGTGCTGTACTTGGAACCGATTGAAGTAACTTTCTTTGAATTGGGCTAAAGCTAGGGCTGCCACGTACGAAATCCTATGTTGCCGACAACATCAAAATTGACTCGTTAATAATAAAACCAATTAAATGTATAATAATTATTGAAAATAAATGCATAATGCTAGTAATGGTAAAAAAATATTCTTATTGAGTAAAATCTCTGTTTCTTTTCATGAAAAAACTCCCGAATGAGTTTTTCAAAAGGTTGGTTAGTTAGAATCTTCACTCGTCATGAAAAACTACTGAGCGTGTTTTAGCAAAATGTAGTACTTGATAATTTACTTGGGTCAACATTTATATTACCTTTGATAATTTCTTACGCAGACGAAGTCGCGGGAGGCCATTTTAAAATTAATCGTCCGGTTTTCAACTGGAAAATGAATTTTAAGTCGCCCTTAACATCGACCGGCTCCACATCGTGGTCCGAACATTCGCCAATGCATAGTACTGGGTGGTTTAGTAAAATAAACTAAAAAAAGACTAGGTTCTTTCAATTGTAATAGAATTTGCCAATGCCGGGACCAACGTGTACCGCCGCCGTGGGCAGCGATGTTATTCGTCAACTGGCGAGTGTGACACTAGTGAGTATATACGCGCGATTTGCACCTTCCGATTTTACCAAAATTTAGTAGTTTATTGAGCCAACTCGCGCGCACTCGCGAGTTTCACAGTCGCCAGTTGACGAATAACTCGGCATAAAACTTAGTCAAATCTGGTGAAGTGACAGCCCTACATAAAGCGAAGAAGTGTGTTGTGTGTGTTGTGTCTTCTTTAAAGAGAACTTATCGCGCGGTCGCGAAGTGAAGTTACTGTTATGGATTACGACATTTCTGTGTTTTTCTTTTACAATAAAAATACGAGTAGGTATATGAAGTTCAATACTTTGAACAAAAGTTATATAAATTAAAAAAAACTAAAAAACCTGTCTGCATCAAAAACAAGCTAACTGAGTAGATGGAAACAAGATCAAGATTTTATTGTAAAATAAAAGTAAAAGAAAAACACAGAAATGTCGTAATCCATATTCCAATTTAGCTTGTTTTTGATCAAAACGGTTTTTTTAGTTTTTTATTTATATTTTTATTTCTATCTTTTTTTGTTATTTATCGGTCATGATATACATTTTTGAAATCCTTAAGATCAACCCTTTAATTTGATACCCATATTGAAGTATTCTAAAAATTTATTTTATTTTTCACTTCAAATAATTGCTCTTCACAGCCGCCGTGTTGGTTTTTTTAACATCACCTACCTTAGAACACTTGGCCTGTCAAGATCAAGACAAATCTAACGAAATTTTAATTATAGAAATCCATTCAGACGTTTGAGAGAAAAGAGGTAAGTAATAAAGAATATTACATACAAACATACAAGATACGCGCAAAAAACATAACCCTTCCTTGCAGTCGGGTAAAAAAAAAACAACAGGTTAAACGAAAATAACGATCAGAATCCACTATATCTTGACCACAACTTCATAAAAAGTTGATGAAAACGGAGACCAACTTGATTTGGCAGGTAAATCCATTAAAACTGACCTGGCATCAATATGAAAGTTGGTAGTAATGAGATATCTTTTTAGAATGGTTGTAATTAACCGATATACGTAGATCTTTAAAGTGTGAGACTTTATGTAATTTGAAATAGGTCAACGGTAAATGGTCTTACGAATTTTCGACTTTAACATTTTTTACCCATCCCAAAAATTTAAAACTCTGATGTGCACAACGCCGCTAAAGAATTTTTCACTTTAAAAATGACATAAGTATTTAAGTGCGTGACGAGCGAAACTTGTCTGTGTTGTTAATACCTAGTGGCATTTAAGGAAAAAAGTTCTTTCATTACAATAAGGAAGACCAAAAGAATATTTTTTGATCATTATCCAGGCATGTATAGTCAAAGGTACGTCAGGTTTAATATTAGCATTTCGAAAACCGTCTCTATTACTAGCGATATAAGATGCTATGAAGATCAAAGTATAACTGGCGTGCTGTTGACTGTACATACTGGTGCATTCAAAAGACCTTGGAAGAAGTGAACTCATCAAAATGTCATTAAAATACTTGCGACCGATACAGACTGTCTTACCACAAGTTTGTTAAAGTATTTATCATACATACATAGTTATGGTATGTAAAGTAATTACGGAAATATCATCTTTACACACAGCCATTGTTGACATGTTAACAATGGCTTGTCACGATAGGATCGTAAATGGGAATGTAATTAATTAATTAATTAGGTAGTAGGATATATCGCACGCTGAGAACGAAGGTGACCTAATCCAAAATTTATGATTTTTGGATAATGAAGAAAAAATAAGTCAGATATTTTATTTATAAATTTTTGTGTCCCAATAAGTCATATTAATATAGCTTGCAGCGTTGCGTAGTGAGAAAAAGACAGTTTTTGAATTTGTAGGTAATAAAGCATTGACTTGTAAGTCTATTTTTGAGTGAAAGTCGATTTCCGTAAATTTTGTATTAAGTCACTTTCGTTCTCAGCATGCGATATAGTGCTGGCAGACTCATAAAATGAGAACGTTATAAAAAACAACAAAGATGTAGTCTAGAGAGACATATTTTTACATATTCTGCTCTGCAATGAGTCTTGTTTATTATAAATTGGGCTTTTAAATATATATGTCTACGGTCTATGCGAATAAATGTAAAATATTTTTTTATTACATCAAAATCGATTATTAATTAAATAAGTATTAGTAAGTATACTAAACTTCACGATGAATGAAACCCTTTGACAAAAGTAAATATTTTATTAGACCTAACATGTAAGGTAATACACTCGTTTGAAGTAATTCTTGTTTAAAGTTATCAGTTTATCTTAATCTTAATCCTAACTAATATTAGAAATGCGAAAGTATGTTTGTTTGTCCTTCCTTCACGCCCTAACTAAGCTACCAATTAACTTGACTTTTAACATAGAGTTAGTTGAAAGGACGTAGAGTAACATAACCTACTTTTTATCCCAATATTCCCACGGGAACGGGAAGCTAGTTATTACATACTATTACACTTTTCAATCATTGCATAGAAAAAACATCTTATGTCTAATATGAATGGCCTGCATGACTGTCTTTACTGCGACGCGGTGGCAGCGGTGGACTGCTAAATTATTCGGAATACTTATTTCCTTCTTGGTCTTCTGTATGAATATTTTAGTCCTATCAACACCATGATTGTATGATATTCCGTTCGATAGAAATAGGCCAACGCCTGCCCATTCTGTAACTCTGACATGTTCAATGGAAGTGTGTGGTATTATGGAAAGTGCGTTGCTATTTGTCTTTTTATAGCTATAAATTAATATTTTCTCAAACATGCTTGGAAATATGAGCATTATTTTGACAACCTTCTTCGAGATAAATCGATATTGGTATACTGGCCACATACCTACATGCGAGCAGCGGCCTGCAAAAGTTGTATGAAAATGCAAACTGTTGTGTTTCCAAATAAATTACATAGTAAACTCATATCTGTCGTGTAAATTGGCAACCAAGGAGGTAATTTATTAAAGGTTTTATATAAACTTCGAACAGGCTTGCAAATAGAAAGCTGTTTTAGAAAAAAAAACAACAAATGAACTTTTTAAAGCGGGAATAAATATTGTTGTTCGTTGTTTGTCTGATTTCGAAAAGTAGATTTAGTTTCTGCGCATTATTTGAGAAAAGTACTATACAAACCTTGGCCACAACTAAGCATTGATGGACTTACGTATGTGTGCTTCGGCCCACATTTACACGTTCGTCCATCAATGCCTCTTTTGCTGGCCGCTGCAGTAATGTACTATTATGTTTAATTAAGTATTTTCTGTTGTCTCTGTTTTTTCATACCGCGCACCAAACGGGCCCTGCCAGAATACCAGCGTTGCCGTGACACATTGAGGCGGGGACCCTATTGACCCAAAAGCCATACTTTATCTTTGTGTTATTTGTAATAGTGTTTTTGTTTATCTTGTTATAATTCTGTATCATTTTCATCTTATTTTTGTGTGTACTTTGTATTATGGTATTTTGTGTTAATAAAATATTTATCTCTCACTCGCTCTCACTCTCTCTTATTTGTTGCTTTAATATTTTAAACTTTCACGGTCATTCATTATCCACGTCATTATCACTATAACTATTAGTACGTTAAACGGGATTTTTTATCATGTTTGTATTTGTTGTCGTATACCCGATATTTCGGTACAGTTGCATGCGCCATGATCACCGAGTAACTGAATTGCAACTGTGGCAAAATATATATATTTACCAGTATGTTACTATCACTCCCTTACATGCCTGGGATGTCGTAAGAGTCGATTAAGAGGCTTGATGCATTGAACACCTTTGCGAGAGAAGGAAAACTTGAAACAAACCCTCTACCAACCCGTCTGGCCAGCGCAGCGTGGCAGCAGTAGGCTAATAAGTTACTATTGTGGCGTTCATAGGAGGTTATTAGTAATAACCTCCTATGAACGCCACAATAGGCGTGCGCTAGGAGAGGCCTAGCTATGTCCAACAGTGGATGTCCACAGGCTGCTGGTGATGATGATGATGATGATGTTACTATCTATGTGACGTCATATAAGTATAGTAGAGTTATAGTTAGTATATTCATATTACTTCCTCATATTCATATTTGTAACTACCGGCCGCAGTTTCACCCGCGTGGTACCCTTTTTTACCCCAGGTTATCTTCTTTATGTGTGCCAAATTTCATCCAAATCGGTTCAGTAATTTTTACGCTGAAGAGTAAAAAACATCCAAAGATCCTTACAAATTTTCTCATTAATATAATATTATACAAAGTATAAACAAATTTATATAAGAATATACATTTGTATTCTTCGTAGCCGGACGCCATTTCTTTGAACAGTGCCTGTGTCACCATGTTGTGGCAATTATTCTATTAGATAATTACAGACTACACATACTTGTTATTATTTTCCTCCATTTGATGTTAATTTATGTCTTGGATTGATTATAAATTATAAAGCATGGTTTATGTTTGTTTTATGTTTTCATTATTTTGTAAGTCTTATAGGTAACTAGCTTCCGCCCGCGACTTCGTCCGCCTGGTCTTTAGAACTTGGTCCAGAGAGATGTAGTAAAAGAAAAAAAGAAATATCTTTCTTTTTTAACTACGCTAATTCCACAATTCACCTTTAAAAAAATACAACTTACGCCACCTATTGCGTTGTAGTGTATTATCCCGTAGAAAATAGGGATTTTTACGCGACAAAAAGTAAGATATGTTCCTCTCAATGCCATAAAGTCTTCCCGTATTTCATCCAAAGGCTATTAAGTACATGTGTCTCGAATTTCATATAAATCCGTTCAGCCGTTCTTACGTGATTGAGTAACAAACCTCCAAACACCTAAACATCCAAACTTTCACATTAATAATATTAGTAAGAAGTAGGATAGGAGGATTTCAAAAATTATGTGGCGCCATCTAATGAATCCCCTATCGATTTTTGTATTTTAGCGTAGGAGTTTGGGATTTTTACGCGACAAAAAAGTATCCAATTTTTTCCTCTCCAGGCTATTCAGTACCTGTGTCCCGAATTTCATCCAAACCCATTCAGCAATTTTTGCGTGATTGAGTAACAAACATCCAAACGTAAAACATCGACACATCTACACTTTTACATTTATAATATTAGTAGGATAGCAGAATTTCTAAAATTATGTGGCGCCGCCTTTTTTCCCCACATTGTTTTTTTTATGTTTTCCCTTAGGAATGAGATATTTTAACGCAACAAAAAGTATCATATGTTCCTCTTCAGGCTATAAAGTATCTGTGTCCTGAAATTCATTCAAATCCGTTTAGCCGTTTTGCGAGATTAAGTAACATTCCCGTGAGACTACCGGGATAAAAAGTAGCCTGTGTTTTAATCCAGGCTATCTTCTATCTGTGTGCTAATTTTTATCGAAATCGATTCAGTAGTTTTTGCGTGAAAAGTAACAAACATTCATCCATGCAAACATCCTCAAAAACTTCCGCATTTATAATATTAGTAGGATAGGATAGGATTAATTCTTTATTGTTCAAATGCAATGAATGACGGACTTTATTGCCGTTACATCCGCGAGGAATTAGGTTATCGCGCGGACTTAGAATGTCGCGTAGTGGTGCCATTTATCATAATAAAAAGTATTCTATGTCTATCGCCACGGTTCGAGTTATGTTCATACTAATTTTCACTAAAATCTATTCAGTGGTTTACTCGAGAAAGGAAACAGCCAGACGGCAATAATCACTTTCACATTATAATATAAGCATGGATAAGTGCGAATGGAGAAGTATTTGATGTCTGGTAGTATTTAAAAAATATTCCAACTCGTAAAAAGTCGCCATGTCTATTTTGCATAATTTTTCTAAACAAAATTTAAAGTCCTTTTTTCAATTATGTCCACCGCGTCGGACTTCAAAATCGATGCCATTTTCGTAATCAACATCCCATAAAACCACAATAACGACACCCATATCGTCAACCTAAATACCAAATCTGAAGATCATAACTTCAAAACTGACAGATTTTCATACAAACTTTCATCCTCTATTTCACCCCCTTAGGGGCAGAATTTCAAAAAAAATCCTTTCTTAGCGGATGCCTACGTCATAACATCTACCTGCATGCCAAATTTCAGCCCGATCCGTCCAGTGGTTTGGGCTGTGCGTTGATAGATCACTATGTCAGTCAATCACCTTTGAGTTGTATATATTGAGATGCATTGCTTCCGCTTGTGGTTTCATCCGCGTGGTTGCCGTTCCCGTGGAAATATCGGTATAAAAAAAAGTTGCCTATGTTACTAAAAATCAAGTCGATTGATTGTTTAGTTAGGTCGTCAGAAAGGCCAAACAAACACACTTTCGCTTTTATATTATTAGTTATGATTTTTAGGAAAAATTAGGAAAATGACATTTTTAAACTTGAATAAATGCTTGGCCACTAGTATCCATCTCTTTTCCCAAAACGATACACTTAAATTTGTAATCAGCTGATAGAATATTCTATTTCCATCCTTTGCATAAAACAAGATTGGATAAAAATTCAATAGACGACACGCTAAGATAAATCATCTAGATTGCGATATTTATCCTGTATCTGTCGTCTACTATTCATAAGCTAATATTCGAGGTATTTTCAACCTTAACCTTTTTGTGTTAAGAGGCAGGTTGGCTTATACGAAGGCGTTTTGGTCGAGTGCCAAGCTGTAGGTGTATAGGGACGAAACGATATGTCCTGAACATTATTTAGATGCATGCAGCCTCTAAACTACGGCTATTCGATAGAGTTTGTCATGAGTAGGCGGTTGATATACGACGCAGCAAAACAGGACTAAAATACGTTAGCTATATATAAAATAATCAATAAAAATACTAATGAACGCCATTAATGACGCTTTACCTATATATTTATGCAGTGATTATCTATTTTACGGTAGTTTTATGTCGTGCGTGCGAAGAGTTTCACTATTTTTCGAAAAAAAAGGAAGCTTTTTGAATCAATGGTCCACGCCACAAAACAAGGAAAAACCTCTTTCCTTGTTCTGTGGTCCACGCAGACAGAAGTCGCGGACATCCGCTAGTACATAATACATACATACCAAACTTTTATAAGTAGAGAGAAACAAATTGCCTTATTCTTAAATTACATTATTTTGGAGTTGTTAATTTTTAACAATCTCCAAATAAAATAAATACTAAATCATATAGCCCTCAGTAGATTACTTTCCACAATTTCCAGTGAGTTACTGTCTAATTGATACCTTATTACACTGACATATGGTCGGAGAATAAAACAACAACTATATCTGTTAACGACGAAAGGAATTCTGGAAGCTAATAATCTGTCTGTTCACGAGAAAACGCATAACAGTCAATTAAACACGAAACAAAACACAATTTAAATAAATACTGTTGTTTTAAAAAAACTTTCTTCTGAGAAGTCAACTCTTTCCGAGAAGAACTTACTAATTGATCTTCGCTTGATAATTAAATAAGTTTTGACTGAATCCTGGGTCTACTTTAATAGAGAAAACCACTTTAATAACTCAATCTGTCTTTCATATAAAATCCTTTAAATCCCGCGAAGGATAGACCTATTTGTTCGTAAATAGCTGGTAATCGTAGCATTAAGAGGTTTACGAAGATAACTTAAAGGAAAAAATCGTTGACTTTTAGTATCTGAGATAATTTTAATTTCTTTGATACACCAAAGTAAGGTAAGGTAGTCCATGGATTTTTCCATGTTTTTTTTTCTATATATCTTTTATTAAATATTTACAAATTAGTAGAAAAACAAGAAACCGTTAAATATAAAAATCTTATACTATAACAAAAATACGCCGTCCAACTCACAGCCGCGTGACATAGTACCGAGAACACTGGCGGTGTTGTCCCGCTGAATGCAAAGACTCAACCGCTGGGCAAGATAGGCACCAGCTCTCAGGTCTCCTGAGGCGTGGACCAGTCTTATGGAAAGATCTTTAATAAACTTTTTGGTGTCAGACGACCAAGGGCCCATTTATTTCTTTGTATTATCAAAATCCTTCAATAGGTACTAATATAAGCATATGCATCTGAAATGTTTAGGCAGATCTGTGGAGGCAAAATTTTTCATGCATATTTTAAGAATCTAGGTGTACAAATACAGGGAAATATGTATATCTGCTCAGGAGGTGAGCAATTTCACATCTCCCTCGACGTATTGTCTTTTTTGTTTCGGCTTTGGCTCCATGCCCGTTTCAGACAGGTTTCTTCAACATGCAAGATGGCGGTACACTATGCATTATTTAGAGCAGGCTCTGTGTGCTCTGCTTTTGTCTATTGTTTTTCCTTTTGCTATAATTCTTTTCCACCGGAGATGTTCTTTGCTACTTTGGTATGGATGCGTTTGATATCCATCAATCATATTCATTGGTTCATATCTAGCTTAGCACCTATTTAGCATTCTGAGGCACTGGTGGATGGATGCGTTCTCTGGATGCGTACTTCCGTACTGTCGATATACTTTTTGCATATCTCGAGCTGCGCATCTTCGTTCATAGCACATCCTACTCGCCCCGCTACATAGCTTAGCATCAATGGAAAAGTTCACATAGTTTTGAAGTGTAGCGTTCACATTTTTCTTTTACTTCGAATGATTTCATTTTTAACAAGGTACCTTAAATCGAAAACCAGGTCGAGATTTTTCAATTTCTAACACCGTACATATTTTTTTGAGATTGTTTAATCAATTATTTAACGAAATGTTTGGAAAAAAAACCCCGATTTGTCGTGATAAAGGAATAATAATGACATTCCTTTGCTTATAAAAATTCTCTTATTAAAAATTAATTTAAAAAAACGAAAAAGTGGATTTCAATGAAATTAAAATAAACTATTAAATGTTTCAAAACGGGTTGAAATATTTCAGTTTTGAGCGACAAATTTTATCCAAATCAACCCGTTCAGCCGTTTTTGCGTGATTGTGTAGCAAAAATCGACTCAAACTAACCATCCAAACACTCACAATTGTAGGATAGAGATAGAATAGAATCGGACTAGTTATGACTATTCGCAATTAAAAAATTTGCAAAGCCAAATGAAACTGCAAAAATATCTCTCTCACTGAATGAATTTTTTCTCTAAATTTACCCATCCGTATTAAACACTCCGAAGAGTAAGTAAGTTTCTACGATCGAATAAATAAAATCCTACTACCAACATAAACTGAAAATATCAAAAGAATAGTGAAGTATATTACCAACTTGAACATGATATCGTCTATACTCATTAAGCTCAAATATTTAATCCCAACTACGACTTAGGCGACAAATAATCCGATTTATAACTTATCTGCGGGTGACACGCTAGCAAAAACTTATTTACTCGAAATAATTGTCAACATTGAATGATAAACATTTTGCCTAAAAATAAGAAATCAAAATAATGATGCTGTGAATGGATTATCGCTTACTTTTTTGAATAAAAAAAGGTCAAGAATCAAGTTATTTAATAAGCAGCGAGTTCAAATAAATCTATTTTAACAAAACTATGTTGCTGTCAAAACTGCTCTATTTTAGTTTGCCTCGAATTTGCAGGCTGCAACAACAAAAACAATATAAAATTATAAACCATAGTAGAAATCAATTGCCGAAAATATCGTTAAAATTACCTATTGCACATATAGGTGCAATAGGTATTTTTACCGCACCGCACTATAACTGGCGTTATTTACATAAAAACATGCATTTTTCAATGATTTCTCATAAATAATTCAGCTTTTTTTATGAAAATTCAGTAACTAGGCATCAAACTTTGCGTGCATATTTAGTATATCAGATAAACTGGCCCATTTAGTTACCTGCGGTCCGACCGCCTAACGGTATAGTTTGTGCTATCGCTATCGCTATCAAACTTCAAACTCTCATAAAACCTGTCAGCGATAGGGTTTTTGACAAATTTCTGCATATTTCTATTCACCTATTGGATTCACTATCGCATTTTTAGTATGAAAGTGATAGCGTCAGCGAGAGCCCTTGGAGGGGGTTTGAAAAATCGATTGCTATAGCGATAGTACAAGCTACACCGTTAGGCGGTCGGGGTGCTGTATGGCTCCATTGAAAATCTGGTTATGAATATGTTAGATGTACATTTTCACTCTCACAACCACTCATAACGCCACAAATTTCACATTTTCCTTATATGTCTTTCCTCCCTTTAAAATCAATTAAAAATATCAAGACTAAAGTAAAACAACAACAAAATCTTGCAAGCGAAAATCATACAAGAAATTACAACGTAAACAAAACAAACAAACTTCATTAGTGTCATGTTGACTTGATAACGTCACAGTGTATTTTTTAAATTTATTTGACAAGGTATGACCGCCAAAAATATACTGTATATATTTTTGGCGGTATATATATATATATATATATATATATATATATATATATATACTGTACTTACGCTCTTTTAGACTGAGTAATTTTTCAAATTAATTTTATGACGACGAAAATTGCAAAAGGAAAAAATACGTACATCCTATTTTTATATGTTATTTCTGAATAACAAATAAAAAGGTAGGACAAATTTTATGAATTGTTGTCAATTAAGCCATTCTTGTCGCAGCATAGCTGCTTATCACATTCTTTCTGGTGGAATAGCAGCTTTACAAATGTATATTTACGCACATATCGAGTTTTGAGTTACTTTATTATATGTACGATTCGTCAGGATGCCATCATGTCTACTTTTATGGCACCATAAAACTGAATCCTCAGTCAAATTTTATAGCTGGCGCGAAATAAAACACACTTCATACGTTTTATTGTAGACTTACTTTGACTTTAATTTATGTACGGAAGCAATACTATCTTCTTATTTTCTTACTTTGGTTTTTCCTTTTTTTATTTCTTAAAATAAAACTCCTATACTGTAAAGATACCATCACGTTTTTTTTACATATATTATTTCAAACACTTTTAATATGTCAAAAATCTCTTGATGATTTATGTCATGCTGGTCTGGGAGCTCAAGAAAAACGTGGAATATCCCAGCTACTAACTTTTCTAAAAAGCCTAAAAAAAAGCTTATCAACGGTCAGGGAATATTCAGAAACTATTTTAGGCGAGGAGCTGGTAACCTGACAATATTATTTCTGAAAAACATAAACCAATACCAAATGTGGCGTCGTTGAGGTGCGCTATGAGAGTGATGTTTATGCCAAATGTGGCGTCGTTGCGGTGCGCTATGAGAGTGATGTTTATGCCAAATTGGCGTCGGCGTCGTTTAGGTGCGGCTATGAGAGTGATATTTATACCAAATGTGGCGTCGTTGAGGTGCGCTATGAGAGTGATGTTTATGCCAAATGTGGTGTCGTTGAGGTATGCTATGAGAGTGTGTTTATGCCAAATGTGGCGTCTTTAAGGTGCGCTATGAGAGTGATGTTTATACCTACATAATTATTCACTCTCAAGCTGCACCTTTGATGCTCTATGAAGCCAACCAACTCAAGAAAAATACCTTTATCGCGAGGTAGTAATAACTGTCTTTCGTTACAAGATGGATGATGGAAGCGAGCCTCTCCCAGAATCCTCAATGACTGAATAACTGGCTATCTTATCGCTTACAGCTTAATTCCTTTAAAGCCAGTCTAACTTTAACCATGTTTGCCTTTATTATTTTCTCTTTAGTTGGCTGTTTGCCAAAAGCAGTTGGGCAAATTTAAGTTAAACGTGCGCCGAGCCTGGCCTGGCTGTTTGGTTGGATACAGTCTGCATTATGAATGCAGCCCCCGGTGGCTCACTCTCAGCTCTGAATTATAAAAGGGAAAGCGTTCTATTGTTTTGACGATATGAAAATGAGTTAGTGATTTAATACGGATGATAACAAAGAGATTTAATAAATCGTTGCAGCTTGCAGTGATTTTAAATGTTTCAACGTCTTCTTTGCATTTATTTTTTTTTATAACACTTTATTACTACAATGGTTCTATATTCTCATTTTCATCTTCTTCTTTCTAACCGTCATCAATCAACCAATGATTTCGTGTAGGTCTCCTTCAAGTATGTAGGTACCTATATCTTACTTTACATACCTATACTTAAAGGAGGCCTGCACAAGTCATTGGTTGATGATTTGATCTTACTTTACATTCTCCTAATATATTATGTACCTAGGATGAGTTTTGTACACTGTTCTTTTAATAATATTTACAGCCACTCTTGGCCTCGTCTGCTTCGATATAGATCTGCACTTTCCCTTATGAATAAGTATCTGTAGGGGTTTGAAAAAATCTTAAAGCTACCTGTACGTGATTTCGATGTTATGTTCAGTCTATAAATTCTTAAATAGACTACGTGTCTCTGAAAGTTCGTGATTTGGGGCAGTGGCACACGGGCTGAGAGCTGGCCTCTTCAATGCCTCGCAGGCTCGCAGCTAAAGGGGACGCGAGGCGTGCTCGCGAATGAATGACATATAACAGAAAATAAAAAACGGCCTAAAAACAACCTTACCTTAAAATAGTCGAGCTCTCATAAATCTTAAGTGTAAAACAGACTCTAAAGCTAATTCTAGATCTATTATTATCATCATCAACCATTTGTATGCCCCTACCTTTTTCGGCAAATACAAAGGCCGTCTTTATGAATGGGTAAGGAATAGATTACAAGCCATCACGCAAGGGGCTAAATAACATACTTATTCAGAAATCTTAAAAAAATGATTTTATACTTATTTGCTTTTGGTAAACTGACTTCGACCCATGTCGATGTATGGGGACAATATATGATGGTACGGAACCCTCGGTGCGCTAGGCGGACTCACTCTTGACCGGTGTTTTTTTTTTGTTTAGAGTGAGGGGAATGCCTTTACGCATACCCCGTCCGTTTATGATGTGCGGACGGCGGTATGTGGGACTCGCCTTTTTGATAGTGAGGGGAATGCATTTACGCATACCAAAACCCTTTTGACCCGGCTGAGAGATGGACGAGCAAGCGTGGTCATCTCTCCAAAAGGTGTGAGTGTGACCCACCCGCTGGACTCACTTCAAAGGAATCAGGTGGGCATACTGCCGCCTCCTTCTACCAATCCGTCTGCGTCGGAGCCGATTCACATCAGACGAGTCCCACTAAACCCCTCACTTTACGCCCTCAGGGGCTACCCTGATCTTGCGGGAACCGGAGCAGACTCACTCGCTCTTCTCCATAATACTTGGGATGAGTACGGAACAACCCCTTTCTGGAATCCTTAAAAGAAAGCACTGCTTTCTTATTGATATATAGGTATTATGGAGTGTTTAGCAGTGAGGCTTATTATTATATTGAAATAGCTGCTATGTTTTTCTTAAACTGCTTACTCAATTAAGTTTTGTTATGGAATATTTGGTATGTCACTCGGCTCAGTTCTTTCAGAAATTTTTCTTATTCCTGAAGTATTGATGTAATACTTATATAATAATGTGTGATACGGTTGTATTATGTACCTATTAACTATGTCATCATCAGACTCCACGAGAATTTCATATAGATAGTAGGTATATTATGTAGTAGATATTTCTTCACAAATGTTTTTACTCATAAACTTAGTGCCAATGTTCTTTAATGAAATCATACAGACAGTATAGATATCTTTTTTTACATTATTATGACAACCAAATCTTATCTTTGTTTACTAAAATGTGTCAAAAAGTCATCACCACGGCTGACATCACCTTTGCTCGTGTCAGACAAACATGCTTAATATTTAAATCCAAATATTTTTAAAATAGATTTTATTTTAAAAGATATGTTGTCTTAAGACAATCGAAAACTTTCATTTAAAAAGTCAATATTTTTGTAACATTCCAAGGTTTAACCAATTAGTGTGCAAAGAATTCTTAAAATTCGAATTTTGTAATACCTAGTTCTAATATTTATCATCAGACCTATACGATCTAATAAAAGCGTAGAATGTGTGGATCGTCGAGGATACAATTATTTAAAAAAAAACGACACAATTACTTAAAATATTATGAAATTCAGCAGACTTTCAATGTTACGATTCGTTATAGTGGCCGAGATTTAAATAACTTACAATTAATTAACTTACTTTACAGTAATTAATTAACTATCAAACGACCTTTATTTCTACTGAAATAAGTAAGCACATCTTAAGTTTATGATAAATTTTAAATAAAAAAATATTGGAAAAAAACAACTCGGCCACAAGTAAATTCTCAGATGCGACTCTCCGGAAGTCTCGGTAGCTCAGTGGTTAGAGCATTAGACCGGATTTCCAAAGGTCGTGGGTACGTGTCCCTTTTGCAAATTCACTTGTGGCCGAGTTGATTTTTTCCGATATTTTTCTATTAAAATTTTATCATAAGCATAAAAATTGCATTGAGAAATGCAAAAATTCAAAAATCATAAACACATCCTAAGTTTCTTCGCGCATTGATAAAACAACTTTTGCGGATTTTAAGTGCACTAACCTATATTTACCCGAAACACGGGTCACGGGTTTGACTCCGGCAACTGAAAAGGTGCCGAAAAGTCGGGAAACCAAAAAAACATAAAAACCTTAAAAATATAGTACCAAATATAGGTTTCGGGTAAATAAAAGTGGTTTTATTTGAAATACCTGAGTAAGTAATTTGGAGAATATTGTTGTCATATAACTGTAATAAGCTTACCTCTGTTGTATGAGATTTTATTTTTCTTTACAGCATTACAAATACCTATTTCAACTACTTTGTCCATGCAAGGCTTGTTAAAAGTGCCAACAAGGTCACCGCGATGAGCCAACTAATTCGATAAGTGAAACTGTTTGTATAATTAACTACATAATAAAGAGTAATGAGCTTACTACATTGTTCGCAGTTGAGTTAATGAATAATTGTATTTGCTTCAACTGGGTATAAGAAACTATAACTCCGACAGGCCTGTTGCCTGTTGCCTCCGAGAGTTGTTCGTATTGATAAGTTCTGCAAATGGTTTTGAGGTTTTGGGTAAACATAAAATAAAAGAAAGAAAAATATTTATTTTGCATCATCAATCACTCAACAGGTAGGTACTGACACTATTAATTTGTTGGAATGACCAAAACTAAATACGTCTCTCTCTCACTACAGGTAGTGTTTATTTAACACAATTTGTTTATATTCTTCATTGAACAATAAACCTTTGTTCCTAGTCCGAGACCGTTCCCTCAGTTAAGTTTAGTTACTTACTTACTTCGTTGCTCTAGCCTTGTGTAACTGCGCTACTCGCACTAATATAAAACACCCCTTCCAAATGATAGTTAATTGAATAAAACTTTCATAAATATAAAACTCCGTCTTTCATTGGCTTCCATAAAACCTAACATAATTTACACAAACATTTTACACCACAGCAAGAAGTTTTTTGTTTTTTATGAACAACTAGGAGACGCTCAGTTCGTTAGCCTTCATCATACCTAATGTTGCGTGATGATGAGGCTGAAGATGGAAGTAGGACAAGACAATAATAATAAACAATAATACAAAAAGAAGAGATATTATGTAAGATTTGTTTTAAAATACTTAATTAATAAAAGTCTTGAATGATCACAAACTATTTACTTCAACACAATATACAAACTAACTAATGTACTCATAACAATAACATATTGAATTGGGCACCGGAGCGTGTACGCTACAAGACGGTTCTCATCCAACTCCCCGTCAATTCCCACAAAACGAACTCAAGTTACGACTTAGCTAAATTCAACGAAATAATATCAGAACCAACACACGGGACGTAATTACGTTAATATAAACAAAATGTACGGAGCGGTATCAAAAGTTCTATGTAAACACATTCCAGGGGCCCGGCACAGGACACGGCTCGTCGTTATTTCTTGATTCGCGGCTGGTACATGACCCTTTCGTTGCCAACAATTAAGAGCATAAATAGGAAAGCAGAAAATATTTTATAAAAAAAAACCGACTGCAAAAAGAAGTTAGAATAAGTTCTGTACCTACACTACTAGTTTGAGTCAAACCGTTTGACCGAAAAAAACGTCAGTTTTTTTTTTAAGATTTCCTAAAAACTACTGAACTCAAAATTTAAAAAATATGGTATCAACTTGGGAACAAACCCGATGTTATAACGGTTGAATCATTTCAATCGGTTCAGGCGTTCTCGAGTAATCGGTGAACGTACTGTTAGCGTTCTCAAAATTCACAAACTATAATTTAGTTTAAAATATTATTGTAAAATGTCAAATTGATAAAATTAATATTTTAGAAACGCCTCAAAACAGTACTTGGATCGTCAATTCATCGGCACTGTGTAGCCGGCCAAGTCCGTGACCTTATCACATAAAAAAAAAGAAGAGAGATGTGAGATGTCACTCACGACAAAGCAGAGAATGGTTGAAAATGGTCATTAATTGTAAGAGACAATGTACCTAATTCAGTTTATGTAATAATATACCAATAATTCAGAGTCAAGATTATCATTTCTGGATCCCTGATAGGAGAGTAGGTAGTTAATAGTACATAAAAAAAATACGCGACGAATTGATAACCTCCTTCTTTTTTGAAGTCGGTTAAAAAGGCGTACAGTCGTGTGATGACTAAACTGTGCTCAGTTCAGTATAGCTTGCTTGCTGCACTGGTATTCTGTGTTATGCGATGAATATTTGTGTTTGTCTTGTATCTGAGGACAATGCGAAGCTAAACGCAAGGCAATACGCTATAGTGCGTGTTTCAAATTCAAAGCTGTAAGTAAACTAACTAAAGGGTATTGTTTTGTTTTTCTGTCTGTGTGGCCTGCGCTTGTCACATAATGTCACGAAGCAAGCAGATTTTGGTTCAAAATCGACATGCATCATTTATTGTTTGTTTATAAAGCGTGCTTTGTATAAACTTGGCGATTTGCAGAAAACCACAGACCTAGGTACGTCGAGATAAACAAAAGAGCGCTTCAAACTGTATGAGAACCTAGCGTGTCGAGTTTTTCGTACCTACGATGACGTCACGAGCGAAATTTAGTGATGTGGAAATATTATTGACGAGCTCTTGCAATCAAGCACTGCACAATTAACCATTTTCGTTTCTGATTCCCGGGTATTTTCATGACAATAGTCTCAAGCGGACTGACTTAGGTCGTAAAACTTTGACCGTGGATCAAACTTTTGGCACGCAAGGTAGGTACACTTTTATCGTCTATCTCGATATAGGGTTGTGCATAAAACTTTTGAAATTGTGGTTACGCATGATGCAAAGTGATGCGTCGTTATATGTGGATCACATCAGATCCCTTATTTATTTGTTGCACTAACGCCCGAATACTGAAACGTTTCTAAACTTTGAGGGCTCCTTAAAGCCCTCAAACAAAATCGTCAACATAAACCTGTCGCTTTAAATGTCAAATGTAGGTAAGCAAAAGACGCCATGATGCTTAAGAGCTTCTTAAAGTTAAGTAGCGTTTGAGTATTCGGTCATAAGTAAGTAAACATGTACACAAATAATTGAAAATAATTGAACACAAATAATTGAAAAAAGTTAGTCGTTAGTATAGGTAGGGTAGGATAAAATAAATGACAAGAAAATAAACGCTACAATATTACGATGTAACCAAGATTTTGTTGTTTTATTGAATAACCCTTAGTTGACATGGTATTTAAATAAAAAATTGTGTTGTCGTTACGTTGCAAAAATGTTTTGGACGTAAATGTCTATTAATAACGCACCAACATTTTTGGATTTATTTTTGAAGTGAAAACTTCTTTAGCGGCGTTGTGCACTCAGAGTTTTAAATTTTTGGGATGGGTAAAAAATGTTAAAGTCGCTTTAGGAATTCGTTAGACGGAGGGAGAGTAGGGAGAGTAGCGCGGCGTAGGAGAGGAAGTAATATCCCCCTCTCTTTCTACCGCGCGGCGAAAATGTATGCCTGCTCCTGCTGTTTCGGTTAAGGCGGTACCCTGACCGAAAGTGGCGCCGCGTTGAATTTTATTTAATATCGTAATTCTAATTCACAATTTTAATAAAACTTTACGTGGAATTTTTAGAGCCCATAGTCTTGTATTTTTAGAAGGTATCGCTACATCTCGTCATAGTCATTCGTAGAAGTAGATAGCAAATGTGTCACAAACGGCCACTTTTAGCAGTTTTGCTATCTATTTCTAGCAGTGACTACGGGGGAATGTAATGATACCGTCTAAAAATACTAGACTATGGGCTCTAAAAATTCCATGTAAAGTTTTATTAAAATTGTGAATTAGAATTACGATATTAAATAAAATTCAACGCGGCGCCACTTTCGGTCAGGGTACCGCCTTAAGCGGTTTTCACTCCTGCCGGCACTCCCGGAGTGCAACCCGTTGTTTTTTTATTGAAAAGCTCTAACCGTGATTAAAATAGTCTTGTCTTGATTATTGTAAGTATCGTTACGTTGCAGCAAACTAAACCCACACATACCTCGGTAAATGTCTATTAATAAACGGTTCGTAATTATTGTGACATTACGGCCCGTTAACGAGCGGCTAGATTGAAACGTCACGTTGCACGCGACGGCGACGACGTTCATGGTTCGATACCGGTGCGTAACCAGACTTGAAATAATTAATACCTACCTGATTTGTATGGTGCCGTGTCTGTTGACTTAGAAATAGCACTAATGTCCTGCTGGTGGGCGTAGGATATGCAGAAGCATTTTCCACATTTACGATCATATTTGAAGGAATCAGGCTGAAAACGAATAATTATGAAATTAAAAAAAAACTTGCTTTTGCAAAAAAGTGCAGCGCTTGTATACGAATATTGCGACTCCGTATGCGAATAGTAATTTGAGTGATCTAAAAATACGACTCCTGAACTGTATTATTAAAATAAATACCAAAAATAAAATCACACCAATTTATCTAGCCTACGTTAAGTTTCATGAAGAACTTGTTTTATGGATACTAGATAACGGATAGACATACTTATATACTTTTTTTTGTAAATACATACATAATATACATATTAAACACCCACACCAAGACAAATAGGTATGTTCATGCACACAATATTTGTCTTGTCCCGGGATCGAACCCGGGACCTCTGGCGGAGAAGGCGGGGTTAGTACCCCTGGGCCAAACAGGTCGTCGAATTAATATACTAACATACTCGTATAATATATATTAATATAATATAATATATTAATATAGTCGTATATATGTCGAAGGCATATTGTTGAATGAGCCTTTTTTACAAAATGCCTAGGCAGATTGTAAACTCATACAAAATCCAATTAGATATTTGTATTGTAATGATTCCCAACTCGGTTTAGAAGAGTTGTTAGGTTATTGTTAGGTTCCCTGGTGCTACAATATAGCGAGCTGGCGGTACAAGCTCGCCTTAATCAGGCTTTTAAAATCATGTTTTACAATCTGCCTAGGCATTTTGTAAAACGGTGAATTCTACAATTTGCCTTCGACATATATAACTGCAATGCTACTCTGCATTCTTGATTAGCATCGATACTATAATCACGTTATCAGTCCGTCGTTGCCCATCCTAATGGCATGTCATTAGCAGTAGTCCACTAGATCGTGTAATTAGCTAACTAACACACTGCACGATCAAAATTCTCACGCTGAGATAGGTATGTCGAATTTTTATTTGACATTTTTAAAACCTTAATTTCTTTATTAAAAATGTTAGTGAAAACTGTACTACTGTGAAAATCTTTTAGTTTCAACCTTTTTCGACAATCCTATAACGTCTAAGAAGATTAACAGATTTCTGGCTTAAAAAATTTCGAATTTCACATATCTCAGCGCGATTTGCCCCATAGAACTCAAGAGGTAACTTCTCTGGTCTAGTGGTACAACCACCGGTATCAGACCTAGGGGTCCCGGGTTCGATTTCCAGAGGGGGTACATATTGTATTCGGTTTGGTTGGTGGATAGGACTTGTTGTAAGTCCGCCTGGCTAGTTACCACCATCTTACCTGAGTCTGACGCCATAACAACAATGTTTTCAGCATTGTTGTGTTCCGGCAGTTAAAGTAAGATAGCTAGTTCCTCTGTGATTGGGGATTCCGGGAGAGGCTCGCTTCCATCTTCAGCCTTATCAACATCAGGTATGATGAAGGCTAACCCCCATATTCTAAGTCGTTCCTCCAAAACTTTTTACACTCCACTCAACCTCGCCGTGGGTAAAAATGGTAGTGTGCGCTAGGCCTAACACGGAGTGGCTATACGTATTCTTTGGCTCCTCCAGGTCCTTACGGAGTTATGACTTAGAATACCGATTTCGAGGAGTATTTCGAAGAGGTTTTCAATGAAGTTTCGTTAAGTCGAGGACTAGTAAGTTTTGGAGGAACGACTTAGAATATGGGTGTAAGAGTCTCCCCGTACTTCATAAAAGTTGTGTGTCACGCGTCATCATCCTTTATCACAGAAGCAGTTATTTGTGCGAATTTGAAATATTTCACGTTTGTCAAGGCAACGTGCCTGTTTTCGAGGCGACATATCTTTAATGAGCGACATGTTTTTTCTGCTATTTTTATTAAGTCACTTCTCACTTGTGAGTAATATTATATAAATACAATTTTATTTAAACTCTTTAAGTATTAATAGACACAAGCAGGCTTTGCGCTGAAGAAACATGTTTTACAAGATCAACTAGAGACACCGTGTAGGCCGGCACTGACGCACTCATTGATTACACGTTCCTTACACATCGTACTGCCTCAAATACATAGGTATACATGGCACGCTTACTTAAATACATACATAGTGGTCCCGCCTTTATCCCGGAGGGGTAGGTAGATTCTTCTCTAGCTTCCCTAACATTCATAATTCTTTCCTTACAAGGTCGTGAATTCTTGGTATTTCTCACCTTGCCTTCATCACTTTTTCAGAGCATCCTGATATTCCTGATCATCGATGTTCCCTAAGGTGAAACTTCCCAATCCCTCCATTCACACTGCCTATGTTATTAACAAATGTAGGTATATGAGTGTTCAAAAAAGTTTTTTATTTCACAATTTTTAAAGTTAGAATAATTCCCGTACAGTCCGCGAGGTCTAGTACATCTATGTGCACTCACACAAATGCAAAGCTCAGCTTAGACCTCGCGGACTGTACTTGCCTGCACTACTAGTTCGAGTCAACCCGAAATAAACGGGTTTATGTCAAACCACAGAAAAAAAACGTTTTTTTATTTTATTTTTATTTGAAAAAAATTTCGAAACTTTAAAAAAATGGGGCCAATTTGGGAAATTATAAGGACCAACTTTGGTTGGTTGTTGTGAGTCCGCCTGGCTAGCTACCACCATCTTATCTAAGTCTGACGCCATATCAACAATGTTTTCAGCATTGTTGTGTTCCGACAGTTAGAAATAATTTTGCCGGTTCCTCAGTGGTTGAGAGGCTCGCTTCCATCTTCAGCCTTATCAATCCTTAACATAAGGTATGATGAAGGCTAAAAGTCTCCCCTTCATGAATAAAAAAATATATTTTTCAACGGTTACGTACTCCTAAAAAATATTTATTAAATTAAACTAATACAAAAGTATGCTGTAAAGTTTCATGCAGGTTTCATGTCATTATTGTGTCAAAGCGCATTGTCGGGATCTACCACAAACTTGTTTTTTATTTATTTGATAGCCCAATTCTTAAGTCTAGGCTATTTCACGACGCGTTACGGCCTTAAATGCACACGGATGAAGTAATTAATTCATTAATGATAATAAAAATTAATAATAACCTGATTAATTAAAAGTCTGGCTGTTCTATTCTCGCCAGTTGTGAAAAGTATGAAAGGAAAAGTGTTCAAGTAAAAGTTGTTGGTAATGCGACCGCGAAACCATTAGTTCAAGTGCCGCGGTTAGTTCTGGTACAGTTTGAAAACGATCACATCAATTAGGGTCAGTTGCGACGTTTGGCTTTAGGTCACCTTGATTTAAGTATACCGTGTCATTACTGCGATATTCTGGAAAACTAAACTGTTTATTTGCGTTACAAAACACAAATCTAACAATAGGTTTTCCGGAACGTTACCTATCTACCAAATTACCAACAAGAACTGTATTGACATGATGAGTAAAAGAAAATTTGCAAAACTTCAAAACTACATTTAAACAAAATAGTTTATGCAACTTTCCATGGTGACGTGCGTGATCCACGTCAACCAGAACCCCCAAAAGGTTAACAAGCCCTTCTTGTTTATCGTAAACTTTCTTGTAGTTACTTCTATTTTAACTTTCTTTAATTGTTATCATAATTTGAAGTACTTCCGTGTAATCTTAAAATGAACTATGTTCCACAACAAGTGATTGAGCTGCCTTTGCATAAATTTAAAATACATGTTAAAAAAACGCTCTTAAGCAAAGGTTATTACAAGGTAGAAGATTATTTGAAAGACAAAAATGCATGGAAGTGATACTAACATAAAACATGACTATTGTAATTGTATAAAAGGAAAATATTCTAATAACTGAGTATAAGAAAATTTTCCTCTTATATTAAATATGTTTCAAGATTGTAGATTTGTGTTTGGCAACGACATGTTCCTTTGTAAATGTTGTTGCTTCTGTTAAAGCTGATAAGTTTCTTGCGGCCGTTCTTCTTATCAGTTAAAAGATGTCCTGAATGGCTGGTAGGAAAAAAAAAATATTGGACGATTCGAAAGCACTTATCTATAAGTCTATTTGAATAAAAATCTTTGACTTTGACTTTGACTTTGAACTCTCAATGACTCCAATGTTACAACTAAGTTCATCTAGTTTACTCTTCATTATTTTGTTTCACTTCTTTATTTACGTTACCTTAAAGAGTAGCTGCCGTTCCGCTCGGTGGTTTAAAAATACAAATTAATTGCGAATTATTTAATTAAGTAGCAAAACAAGTTGTTTGTTTGTCCGCAAAATGTGCGTTTATCGTTCGCTGGTACCAGGAGGCTATGACACAGAGGAGGTGTCTACACCCGTTCCGTGCTCGCACAACCGGTCACGTTCGCCGCCGCCGCAGCAACATTGAAACTTACGTCACGCATTCTTGCCAACTTGTGTAGGACTTGGTATGCACGGTCGGTAAGACACGGTACAACTCCTGCGATGTTATGCGGTCCTAATACAACGAGTGGTTGCAAGGATTCAAAGGACATTTGAATGTTGCAAATTCCTTTACAATACAAATGATTGTTTTATAGCGTTTCACACTTTTTCGGACATAAATTATTTCACAGCATCATGGTATTTATTAATTTATTACCAACTCTTTTTTTTTCTTTTAAAATTATATTTATATGAGTATAAAATCAGAACCAGTTTTAAATAGCTTCCTAACAATATAGTTACTGAAATTGTAAATCTTTGGTAATGTCAAGTTCACTGTCGTGAACGCAAGCAGGTTTGGTTTACTTTAACTTCGTGAATTTCGCGATATAACGTGAAATTATATTTTTTTTTTTCTGAAAGCTTGCCATCTCTTTATTTCTGTCATTGTTTCTATACCTAATTGGAATCTGGTTAAAGTTTTTCTTGCGTAACAACAGAAATCTAATAATACTATTTATAGGGTAAGTACGAACGAATGTGTTAAATTAAGGGTGACACGGATTATTAGCCTTTTTGCATACTCTGAAAATGATTATAGTGTATATATAATACTTATCAGCAGATCTTACTGGGCGATGAAGTTGGTTTTCTTGAGAAAAAGTGTTAACTGCTGTTTGGACTTTCAGTTTTAACGTGGTTTTCCTTTGCCTTTGTCGTTTGAGAGAAACAAAAACAACATTATTGCAGAACTTAACTTAACCGGCTCTGTGGTCTAGTGGTACAACCACCGGTATCAGATCCAGGGGTCCCTAGTTCAATTCCCAGCGGGGGTACATATTGTATTCGGTTTGGTTGGTGGTAGGACTTGTTGTAAGTCCGCCTGGCTAGCTATCACCATCTTATCTAAGTCTGACGCCATAACAACAATGTTTTCAGCATTGTTGTGTTCCGGTAGTTAAAGATAAGATAGCCAGTTCCTCAGTGATTGGGGATTCCGGGAGAGACTCGCTTCCATCTTCAGCCTTATCGCTACTTAACATCAGGTATGATGAAGGAAAAGAGTCTCCCCGTACTTCATAAAAAAAAGAACGTCAGTTGAACTGGCTACGATTGTTTATATTATTATTATCATCATTTTGGCTTGACGAGGAATATCCTCGTAATGTGTCATGTGCCATATTGAAAAACCGAACCCCATGATCGCTGGAATTCCTTTTTTAACCCCCGACGCAGCGCAAAGAGGGGTGTTATAAGTTTGAAGTCTATGTCTGTCTGTCTGTCTGTCTGTACGTATATTCGTAAAGCCTTAACGAATCAAGCTATTTTAATGCGGTTTTTTTTAATTGAAAGCTAAATTAATCGAGATGGTTTTTAGCCACATTTTACGAAAATCCATCTGGCCATTTATGGAGATGGTCAACTGCCTACCGAAACGGTAAAAGATACAAAGGTAGTACTTTGACTAAAATAATGTACACCCTGGGCAAATTGCAATTAGGTGCAACAAAAAAAAAACAAAATGGCTGCAATTTTTTTTTTGTCTTTTTGTACATATACAAATACTCGTAGTGCCTAAACGAATTAAGCTATTTCAATGCGGTTTTTTTTTATTTGTGTGTAATTTAAAAAGGATGAAATAAAAATAAACTTACCAGATATATACTTCACCAGTCAGAGGAAAAAAGTCTGTGTCAACAAAATTTAGTTACAATAGTTACAAGTGAAGCTTTGTGAAGTGTGTCAAACAATCCTTAGGAAAAAATAACCACAAAAAGAGAAGTACTAAGAGGGTATATTATACGTTGGGGGTCCCCCGACCGAGAGAAAATTTTTATTTTTTTGGTTTTTTTGTGGCGGGGGGAATTTTAAATTTTAAAATTTTTTTTTTCCTATGGATTGTTTGACACACTTCACAAAGCTTCACTTGTAACTATTGTAACTACAGACTATTTTCCTCTGACTGGTGAAGTACCTTTTAAATGAGCGGTAATTTGGCGCATTATCCAGCTCTTCTGAGAATACAGGCGCCCATGAATATTCTAGCGCGGGTGCACGCCATACCGAGCAGTGGGTTAACAACCTAGCCCACTAGTTCAATAAATAAGCATAATAATGCTGTCCTTTTTAGAACTCCGTAGGTACAACAAACTTCTTTTTAAAATATATACGATTGGAAAGGCTTATCCCCTTACTGTAAACTTGGTGTAACTGTTAGCTTGGAAATCTTGGAGTAGTTACTTTGCGTTTTGTCTCTGTCATTATAATGACAATATAAACTCGACCACATAAGACAAATCTCTGAATTAAAGTTCCAAGCTAACATTTTGTTTACTGTTTACGGCCTTCACCCTTAATAATAATAATAATGATTTATTTAAACGCAATAAAAAACCCATTAAGATACGTCATACACAAAAATTAAAAATTAAATCCTAGCTGATGAGGCTGAATGTAAAATCACGCGCCTCCCGGGCAGCTCCTATCCTTAACCACTGAGAAACTGACTATGTCATCTCTAACTGTCGGAAAAACAATGATGCAAAAAAAAAATATGTTGACAGACTTAGATAAGATAGTGATTGCGGACTCATAAAAAGTCCTACCCACCCACAATCCCTGAATTTACTTGGTTGGTCGTCTCACAAGACCAGACTTCAAATTCAGGAACGCGTTGAGGTTAAAACTAAAATTCAGTTAATTTTTTATTTAACTTTGGTACAATAATGTACCTAATGTACAAAAGGCGGACTTAATACTGAGCGTATTCTCTCCCAGTCAACCTTTAGTTAGGCAAACGGAAAACAACGAATGCGATACAAATCTATATAAATAAAAATGGATCACCGAAATGTACCTATGTAGTAAGCCTTCGATCATCAATCGCATGATTGAAGATGTTTGTAAGCGCATAACTTCCGATCGAGTGCACCAAATGGGATATTTTTTTTTTGTTTTGTTTTTGTTAGGACAAGGTTTGTATAGATAGAGGTATGAGATTTGGTTCCATCCGCCCACGGTTCCACCCGCGTGATTCCCATTCCCACGGGAACCACGCATGTAAAACCGTGGGCTAGCGTACTAGCCCACGTAACTAATAGCTAGTTATGAAATAAAAATCTCGGCCCAAATGCAATATAAGTTTAGTATCAGTATCGTATATCCGTAATCGTATTTCAAGGTAAAATAAATACAAAAGTATCAAATTCTAGATGGCAAAAAAGCACTGGAGGTTTATTTGTATTTCGTGATACTAACTGGTTAGTACCAGACAAATGTAACCTTGTTCAAACGATTGTATACCTACATTTGTCACTATTTTATTTTTAGCATTTTTTACTTTTAAAAAAATGTGTTTTCGTATTACATTACATTTGCTTATTGCTGGTGCACTACCTGTCGCTCTTTTTATTTTTCCTATGCCTCAAATGTTGTCTGGAAGAGATCGCTCTAGCGATAAGGCCGTTTTTATCCACATTTTATGTTAACTCTTTCTTGTTCTTCTGTATCTTTGTGTGTGCTATCTATCTGCAATACAACTTTTTATTTTACGACTGGTCAATATTATGTTAATTTGTTTCAAAACGATCAACATAAAAACAATTAATTACCTTTTATAGATTCTGATTTTACAAATGATTTATCTTTATATTAATCATGACATGACGCAAACACTGTTATCATTGATAATACATATATCATACATAAATTGATCTATCATGTTTAAGAAAGATAAAAAATATCGTATCGTCACATATTGAAAAATAAATAATCACGTGCATATAGATAAAGTTATTATTGTACTGATAATACTGTTGATAACGCTTTTTTCATAACAGTAAAAGTGTCATGACAATTATTATCAGCTATCTCTTCACCTTGACTTTGATTGTATTTTGTTGTAATAAAAAGAAAAACTAAACAAAAGAGCCTTGTAATCAAGTGTTTTTCTCTTTTCCGAGGAGAAATCCAATAAACGTCTTTACTAGTTTTACTCGGCATTAAGGAGCGACACATCTGTGGAGCGACTTGTAGTGCAGGGAAAGGTCGAAGGCACGAGAGCCCGCGGCAGGCCACCATTGCATTGGACCCACGTATGCACAAGAAGCTGTGTAGTGCCGGCTTAGAATAGCACTACCCCCTCTCATCCCTTGGGTGTCGTAAAAGACGACTAAGGGACTCAGCTTTCAGAAGACGAGCAGCAGCGTCTCCTACAAACTTGGCCATACTGCGATCGCCAACCCGCCTGTCAAGCGTGGCGATTATGGCAAACCCCCCCTTTTGGGGGAGGCCTATACCTAGCAGTGGGTGTTATGTATCTGAGACGACGACGACGATGCACAAAGAGCCAAGGTACGGGAAATCTATTGATATTTTAGGGGTTCTTGGCCCAAAATACAGACCTATAGATTTCTTTATACTCGCAGGCGTCCCTAGAACACTCTACTCCTACACCCTACCCTATAATAATTTAGTCAATGGTATCCAAACCCATAGAGGACAAACATACTCAGTTTGATTTTTATTTACATATCTGACAACAAACGAAAGCAAATGTTTTCCCGAATTTTGTTGAACCATTAAATTCCTCAATCAACAACTGTGGCCAATTTCCATATGTGTTCAATATGTTCGAGAAACCAAAAACAACCTAAACAACTTAATTTATTTTCAGTACATTCTCAAAGTACGCGGACACTTACTAAACGTAAATTAAATTAAGGCCAAAGGCCAAAGGCTCTTTTAAGAGTAATTAACATTTAACAGCTCAAAATTCCGCTCTCCAGACCAAGGCTGAGCTGATTCCATTACAACTGTTTCCGCGTCCTATTTTAAAACTAATTTACTTTTATTATCAACCTTTATTTCTAGTAATAAAACAATTTATTCCACACGAGGACAAGACGTTTTATTTAAAAACATTTTGTTCAACATACGAACATGCAGTCTGAGGAATAACAATATGATGAATGATTCAACTTATTATTAAATTCTATGCCTCCGACCAGTATGTTAAACAAAATGTTTTTATATTTGATCTTGTTTCCAACTTTTCAGTTGACTTGTATTTGCAAGTAGGCGGGATTTTAGTTATGTTTAAATTTATATTATTTATATCTTTTTAGTAATTTAACGGTTATTATATACCTTTTTGAAATCCTTAAGACCAGCTCTTTAATTTGATACCAACATATGTATTTAAAAAAAAAAATTTTTTCGCCAAAAATCCGCCATTTTATTTGTTTTGATATACCCAGTGTCACGCACAGCAAATACGAATCTAACTACACCTCTCAAGCTCCCAAGCGTGCCAAACAATTATACATACATACATACTTACTCCTCAGTGATCGAGGATTCCGGGAGAGGCTCGCTTCCATCTTCAGCCTTATCAATACTTAACATCAGGTATGATGAAGGCTAAGAGTCTCCCCGTCGTACATAAAAAAATTTAAAAAAAACTCTCCTTCTGGCGCAGTCGGGTAAAAAGGCAGAGTAAGCAGAAATAAATGAAAGTCAATTCATAGCTTAAAAGCAAATTAACAGTCAAGTTTGATAGTATAACCTATTTCTTCTGTGGTAGCTATAAGTTATTTATAAAAACATGAGGACAATGGGGACCGACCCTTTTTTTTTTTTTTTTTTTTCTCGCAAATCTGGCACCCTATCCCCCGTCGTCGAGCCTAGTTGGCCCGGCGGGGGCCCGAGACAGATGGGAGGGACCACCACCCTCCGATCCCCCACTCAGCCTCATAAGGCTGAATGGGGGGCCGGAAGAGGGGGGGGGGGCACTACCAGCTAAACCCCTCACTACTTGCCGCTGAAGGTCATGGAGGGCCATTTGTGATATTCTCCCCTGTGACCGGCGGTTCGCCCGATTCCCGGGCCTCTTCGCGACTGAGAGATGGCCGAGCAAGTTTGGCCATCCCTCCAGGTTGGTGAATGGGGACCGACCCCCATTGTGCAATGCTACTAATATTATAAATGTAAAAGTTTTGATGTTTGTTACTCAATCACGCAAAAACGGCTCGATGGATGTTGATGAAATTTGGGATACTGATACTTGAAAGCCTGGAGAGGATCATGGGATACTTTTTTATCCTTATATATTCCCGCGGGAACGGGAACCGCTGGTGAAACCGCGGGCGGCAGCTAGTTAGTAATATAGTTATTCAACTCATACATTATTGTAGGTTTTATTTTCCTGAATTATTTATCAAGGTTTTTATCGCGTCAGGAAAAACGAGATTCTTCAATGTTGCGTCGTAATATCAATTTATCATCCTGAATTAATATTTACATTATGTGTTAGCTGCAACGACTTCGTGTGCTTGGTTCTGCACTTTTCCATCGAAATGAGAGATTTTACACCGAAATCATAGTATCCTTAAGAGAATTGTGTAGTGCCGATACGCGTTCCGAATTCAGTGGCGATTGCCTACTTTTCCTTCTGAAATATTGTTTCGGGCGATAAACCTTTACGAAATAAGGCAATTTTGGTGGCATTCGATTCGGTACACCTTAATCTAAGGCTGTACGGTTTTATCTTTTAGTAATTCGTTTCGTTCAACTTAAAGAAATTGAAACGGTAGATTTTTTGTAAAAAAAATTGGATATTGAGTAGGGATTGCAATGGTCGTTTCCAATCCCGCGGGATTTTTGCTGGATTGACATCAATCCAGTGGAATCCCGGGAATCCCGCATAGGTACGCTATAGACCGTCCTGGACGCTTCATCAGGTCAAGGCTACCTAAAATTTTGATCGTAACCTCGGATTTACTTAATGTAGCTACCAAATTCGATCAGTCAAGTGGAAGTACTTACAGTAAAGTCCATGTCCAGTGAAATTTTGATTTCCTTAAGTACCTCCTATAGACAAATTGAATGGTTTTTTTTCATAATAATGTCATGTGCCTGGCGTTATTATTTAGTTACTATGCACGGATGTAGGTAGACACATACGAGCTATTTATCATGGTCACAATATTTGCAGAACATATTTGCCCGCTATTTGTTGACGTTTAAAATTAGCATTCGTTCGACGAGGACGTCATTCAAAAAGATGTTGCTAATTATGATAAATGCGTACCTATATGTATTTTATTTTTATACGAGCAACCCGTGTGCGCATAATGCGCAAAAAACACATAATAACATTCAAAAAAGTTTTTTTTTTTTGGTTTTTTTTTTTATTTTTTTTATTTGAGTTTTTGCTAAATTTCTCGACTTATCCGACCACTTCAGACAAATACCTTTCTAACGGTGTATTGCACTTGATTGTGCGACTTTTAGTTTAGGAGGAGAAGCGGCTTCACTGCCGTATTATATATATAGATAATTGCTGTTGTCAGAAATAATTCTGTAAGTGGGTATATAATTTACCTTTTCTCAATCATGGTTTGGAGCAGTATTTTGACAACCTTCTCGAGATAAATCGAAATCTGGCTAAATACATGCGAGCAGCGGCCGGCAAAAGTTGTATGAAAATCCATATCTATCGTGGTTTAGCGGCCAAATAAATTACATAGTAAACTCATATCTGCCGTGTAATTTAAAAATGGAACGATCTTTTACTTCGCAATATGGCAACCAAGGTAAGGTTTTTACATTTCGAACTGGCATGCGAATGTTGTATTGAAAAAAAAACAAATGAACACTAACGCGAGAAAAAAGTTCTACCTTATTTTAATTACCGCGCATTATTTGAGAAAAGTAATATACAAGCTTTGGCCACAACAAGGCATTGATGAACTTACGTATGAGTTTACACGTTCGTCCATCGATGCCTCTTTTGTTGGCCGCTGCAGTAATATACTATTTTATCCAACTCGATTAAACTTACAACGTACCTATGTTTCTATTCAATTTCACGTTTTTTATATATACATGCCAATATCAGCGTAGACCCTCTCTCACCCTTTCAATGCCGGTGGATTACCATCAATATTTCGATATTGGCAATATCAGGCTTTTCAAAAGCAACTTCGTTCCGTCTTCAGTATCAATAACTGAGGGATTGATGTTATCTCTTCCAAAAGAGGTTCTATTCTAAAAACAGTACTTTGATGTAGAAAGATAGTTTTTAGATATGGTTGTACGAAGTGTAAGGTGCATAGTCGCATGCCGGGCCTCTATAGTGTCCCGGCAACGTATAGCTAGACTCGGCTCAGATAAGGACGTAAGGACCACCATTCATGACGTGTATCGTTTTTCTACTCTTATTTCGTGCAGTTTGTGTATGCAGATGTAATATCAGCTGTGTAGTGTCGGCTTAGAATAGCACTACCCCCTCTCATCCCGTGGTGTCGTAAAAGACGACTAAGGGACTCAGCCTTCAGGAGACGGGCAGCAGCGTCTCCTGCAAACTTAGCCATACTGCGATCGCCAACCCGCTAGCGTGGCGATTATGGCAAACCCTCTCTTTTGGGGGAGGCCTATACCCAGCAGTGGGTGTTATGTGGCTGAGACGGCGACGACGAATCTTGTCGGGCCCGTGTTATGTTTTGTAATTGCTTTAGTTATTATTCCAAGATTACTATTAGAGCTAGGCAGTCGCAATTGATTAGTAACAAAGAGCGCAAGTTTAACAATTAATCTTAATGTAAAGAAACTAAAAAAGTTTGTCGGTTTGATAACTTGCCGTGTTGTTTGAATATAATAATTAGTGACAGTAAAGTGTGTTTTAATCTACATTTTACCAACTGATTACAAAATTGTATATTTAAAAAAAGTTACATTCTAGTATTATAATTTACGATTTTATAAATAACAAAATTATGGGTTCGGATTTGTTTGGCTCTTTTTTCTGTCTAAATATATTTACTTATCAATGGATTATTGCTTATTTTAGTTAGGGTATAAACTTAATATGATTAAGCGCTTAGGAAAACGCAGTCCTCAATCTAAAAACAACTTTTCAGACGAACTATACCTAGTTTAATGTTTCTCAGTGGTTTAGGATTCCGGGAATGTCGCGTTTCTTTCGCCTCCAGTCTTATCAATCTTATCATTACTAAACATCAGGTACTTATAATTTAATGAGGGCTAAAAATGTGTCACCAGCAGTGCCACCACAAAAAATTATAGATCTTTTATTTGTTTACTTGGTTGTCAGTCTGCCTGTCAAGGTTGTTTTTCCTAGAAGCACAGTAAATATATTTACTAAACCTACCAGTAGCGAGCATATTGAAATTAATTTCAAAGGCTACGATTTCTAGAAACCGTCAAAGTATCAAACTGCTAAGTGAAGTCAATCAATGGATATTACAAACTATGTCGCAGAATATTTTAGCTTAATAAATCAATATAGATTATTTAGGTCTATGAATTTCTGAAATTGAACGAGAAATTGTTAAGTACAAGTATTTTCTTTGTCAATATACAAATCCTATCCTATCCTTCCTACTAATATTATAAATGCGAAAGTTTGTAAAGATTTTGGATATTTGTTACTCTTTCACGCAAAAACTACTGAACCGATTTTGATGAAATTTGGCAAACATATAGATTTTTTTAATTTTTTTAATGAAGAACTGGGAGACTCTTAGCCTTCATCATACCTGATAAGGCTGAAGATGGAAGCGAGCATCTCCCGGAATCCCCAATCACTGAGGAACTGCCTATCTTAGCGTTAACTGCCGGAACACAACACAGCTGAAAGTCAAAGTCAAAGTCAATATCATTTATTCAGTCTAGGCTGTTACAAGCACTTATGAACCTCAAAGAAACTACGCCATCGGTTCACAAACCCTACGGCGGGAGACCTTGTAACGAAAAGAACCGGCAAGAAACTCGTCAAGGGCTGTTTTTTTCTCCCTGTTTTATTTCATACAGAGCTGTCAAATTGAAAAGTGACCTTACCATATCAGTAAGATCAATTTCCATCACAAAAAGAAAATACTAATTATAATATTACATTTTATGGTTATTGTAACCGTAAACAATTTTCAACTGGCAAAGAAAGACTTATCTATCATACATTACAACATTTCTCGCATTAAAAGATTACTGTAGGTACTGCAAGTTGTGACGAACATACCGGTCAGTATCAATTTATTTTAGAAAAAAATATGTAAGCTTTTAGCACAACATTAAGATAAGCAGACTGAGGTAGACCCATTTCCGCTGACGGCACCCGTTCACGAGCATGACGCATGAACCAGCCATCGCTTCGCTCAACCATATTTTAGGGAACGTAACGTCCCGCCTCACACGACACCGCCTAAGAAACGTTTGAGTAAGCATGACGTACTTCAGGTACTTATGTTAAGCTGTATAAATATAAAAAAAATACAATAACAACAGCAAAACAAAAAAGAAAGATAAAAGTGCATTAACGTAAGACACAACTTACAATGTTACTAGAAGACGCATCAGCTGGGTCATAATCACAAAGCATATTTAAAGTAAGTTAACAAAAAATAATACTTTTATATAATTGGAATAATTTTAAAACATTATTTATTTTTATTTATTCTGATCAAACAGTGCCACGTGTCTTAACTTAAAACAACATAAATCCGCCTCACACGACACCACCGCAGAAATGTTTAAAGAGAGCATGACATACTCAAGCTACCTGCGTTCAAAGTTGAATCTAACACTTTACTAAACACTAATTGAATGACACGGCTACAATCTCGAAAAATTAAACGAAATATTATTAAAACATTGTTGTTATGGTGTCAGACTTAGATAAGATGGTGGTAGCTAGCCAGGCTGACTTACAACAAGTCCTACCACAAACCAAATCGAATACAATATGTACCCCCGCTGGGAATCGAACCCGGGACCCCTAGGTCTGATACCGGTGGTTGTACCACTAGACCGCAGAGGCGGTTAAAGATAGTCTGCATTTAAACATAAGCTACTTTTTGTCCCGATATTCCCACGGGAACGCGGACTTGTTTAGGGTCTGTATCACAATTGGTCTTGTGTTATGTACTTGTCTCCTTGCAATATCTAATAATAATAATAATCATCTTCCAAAATATAACCCAGAAACCCGCGTCTTGAAGTGACTAAAGCTACTGTACAAATTGTCAAACGCTATCAGCAATTTTGTGTTCTTTGACTTAATGGATTAGTCGTAGGCCGATCGTTTAACTGGGCCGATCGAGATCTGCCTGGGCACATCACGATACGCCAGTATTTCTTGATTTGCCTGTTTTAAACCCGTCATATCGTTCAAAGCATAATGTTTGACGGTTCGCCCGGCCACGTTTGGGCAGATCCATTCCCATAGTTGACAAAATTATAGGCAAATAAAATGTAATTAGCACAATTAGAAATAAAATCAATATAATTAAAAAAAAATCTAAAACATTGCTAACGTAAATGTGTAATAAAACTCGAAATAAAATCTTAGTAGCATTAAAATATAACTGCTGACCCCGCCATCTTTCTCGCAATCAGCTGATAGAGTAAATCGCCTCCATATTGGAACTACATCACCATGCGCCCAGCCATATCTTGATGTGCCCAGCCTTATCACGATGTGGCCAAGTGACTAGTAAGGAATAATCAAATAGGTTGCTCTTATTGATCTGCCCAACTTTATATTGGGCACATCATGTAATAATTGACCAAATCACGATATGCCGGCACATTGGCAATACAGACTGATACTCACACACACACATGCACACACAGACACACACACACACACACACACACACACACACACAGAGATACATGCTCAAATTTCGTCCAATCACGGTTTATAAATAGTATATCTCGTTTGTTTTGTTAAGTGCTAATGAATACAAAGTGGGAAGGATCTGTCACCTAGAATACAGGTTGACCTAAACTAGGAGGCAGAGTATATTATTGTTTAGATTAGCGTGGAGGTATTGTAAATTATTATTAAGAATTTTTTGTTATGTTTATTAAAAAAAAAAAGGTATGCTAGTATTGGACAATCAACAAATTATTATTATTATTATTATTGTGATATGCCCAGGCAGATCTCGATTGGCCCAATTCTACGATCGGCCTACGACATATTGACCATTGTTTTTTTTTGTCATCACGACTGAGTAGATTGCATTATGAATTGAAAATTAATGTTCCCTTTTCATTGGTCGTTCCAGTCCATTTACGATCTCAGAGAGTAAACATTAGCGGTCAAGCAATTTACAAACAAAAGGTTCGCTATGACGTATATGAAACTATTTTAGTACTGGCCGTTCTAATTGAGATGGGGATTTTAATTAATGTTATTGAAGTTTTGATTATCCTATTCTGGTGTTGAGGGTACAAGGTGTTATTGCAATTACGTCTCTTTCTTGTTAATTACCTTATCTCATTATGAGAGTTTTGTAAGATAGCTTTCAAAATGGTAGTGGTAAATAGGAACTTTTCGTCATTGAAAATTCAGGTCTCTAGCTTTATCCAAAAATATGTTACAGGGAAGTCAAAAGAGCCCTCGGCTTCGCCTCGGCCCACATTTAGGTACACGTTCGTCCATCAATGACTCTTTTGCTGGCCGCTGCAGTAATGTACTAATAATTAGTGAGAGTTTTGTTTTGAATTAGTTTCTGATCGATGTGAACCGATGGCGTACCTTCTTTGACGTTCATAAGTGCTTGTAACAGCCTAGACTGAATTAATGATATGACTTTGACTATATTTGATTGCGATACTTAAAAATTTTATGTGAAGCACGCAGGGGTCAGCTATGAATTAAACTTGTGAAATGTAGTGTAAAGACAGTTAATAAATTCAATAACTTAAAAAATAAATCTTATTAAAATAGCATTGCGATGGAAGTGACGTCACTCGATTACTTTTATTCAATAACTTCATCCGATGCATTTGCCGACATAACATTTAATGACTAAACTTGTTTGCCGCGCGGTTTTTGCTATCTTATAGTGCAATTACGTTAATCACCTTTATTAACACATTTTAACACCATGGAGCAATTATGTTATCTAAACGATGGCGCGATGATTGTCTCTTTATCCTGTGCAGTCTTGGAGTCGTTCTTGCTATCCTTGTTTACTTGCTTACGGTCAGATGAAGCTAACACTTGCATAGCTTACTTGATTCTTTTAGTTATCTTCCTTAAGTTATGTATGATCCCAATGTTATCTGAGAGCAAAGCCTGTTTAGTCTAATGGCAACACCACCAGTATCAGATTCAGAAGTCCCGAGTTCGATTCTCGTATGTACCATTTGTATTCGGTTATTTTTACGAATGACGGGGAGACTTAGCCTTCATCATACCTGATGTTAAGTATTGATAAGGCTGAAGATGGAAGCGAGCCTCTCCCGGAATCCTCAATCACTGAGGAACTGGCTATCTTATCTCTAATTGCCGGAACACAACAATGCTGAAAATCGCCATAAAAACAATACTTTCGGCATTGTTGTTCCGTTATTTAAAATATAAGATAGCCGTTCCTCCCCTGAGTGGTTGAGGAACCGCGATTCCGCCTTCAGCTTTGCCTAATCATTACTTAACATCAGGCATGGTGAATGCTAAGTGCTTCGCTCGCTGTTGAAGATAAAAAAAACAGCTTTGTTCCGCATTGCATGTATGATCCGGTCATTCTATTGGTTTACTTTGTCTTAATAGTTTATTAGTCTATCTTAACAACAAAATCGATTATGACATGTATTATTGGCAAAAAATATTATATTTAACTTTCTATTGGTTCCCAACCAACACATAAGCCAGATAGTAGCGAAAATATACCACAATAAGCAGTGTCAAGCTTTATTACTTTTGTATTACAGCTGACGTTATGGCTTTATTTTGAATATAAGAGTTCTTAAAATAAAATAATGTTGTAAGCTTACTAAATTCTGTATAAAGTTCGCGGTATTTTTTCAAGTTGAATAGTAATCAAAAGTAGAATCTGCTAAACAAGCGATATTCAAATAAAAGTAATTGAAACTGCTATTATCTGCACAGTAGCTGAAGTTTTTGCATTGTCCTGTACAACATATTTAAGCAAAGCAGTTAAACAGCAAAACGCTGAATATTAAACGAAATATTTTCTTTAAGCTGCGTAGTGTACGAAATGGTACTAATTTATTCAGATGCTGAATATTTTAGATTGTTTTCTTCTTTACACAGCTGACTTCTGCATAATTGAAAATAAACTCCTTGTTTTACCTAACTTATAGCGCTATAAGCGTACAATTGTCTTTATGTTAAGCTTAAAACAATATCAGTTACAAATGTAGGTATCTTAAGCAGCAAGTAACTGATTAGTTGAAGATATCGTATGTTTATATCCAGATATTTCACCATTTCAGGGTTCTGTACACGATGATTGTGCATTACCATCAGGATTAGTGATTCAAACAAAAAGACCGGGTCCGACTTTAGGTGCAGATAACGAGAGTTATATGTGTGACAACTTTGCATCTCAAACATAGACTGTACAATTTGATAGTGATTCAAGTTCTACTGATTTGGAAGAAAACTCTTAATTTAATAAAAAATCTGAACTTCGCAATAACCTCAGAGAATGGGCAGTGAGTAAAAATACTTCTCAAGAGGCTGTAAAAGACCTACTAAACGTCATTAATCAACGATTTCCTGGAACTGTACCAGTTGATCCTAGGACTTTATTGCAAACTCCTAGAAATATCGTAACTAAAGAAATTGAAGGCGGACAATACTGGTATAACGGCCTCAAGAAACCACTTACCAATATTAACTAACAAAAAAATATAGGTATTAAATTAATTAATAGTCATCGAATTAAAATCTTTATTTTGTGAAATACGAGAAGATGTATTAACGCGTGGATCTTGTTGTTGTTCGAAATCCGTATCATCCGTATCAGATCTATTCAACATTTGAGATAAATTCTTCCTCAGCTTTTTAATATACAGTTGTAGGTGTTCCAGTCCGGCTGTGGTAGGATTGCAGGGTTCTTGCAAAGTAGCTCGCCTTTTTTTTTGGCCAGTATAACTTTCTTTTGTTCTCCCAAGAAGCGGGCACTGTTGATAATTCAACCCGGCCTTTTTTACGAGTCGAAAGGATTTTGAACATGTTTCTGAAAAAAAAAACTATAACAGTTCAAAAATACTACAATACTTTTGGTTGCGACTACCTACAATGTGCTGTGTGTTTATATGTATATTTTAGTTGGTAATATAAACAATTGTCTAACTAAATATAACGCAATGCGTCATTCATAGTAGTACTGTAAATAACTTTAAATACCTAATAGTGGGTCCTACCTACATTAGTATAGGTCCCATCAACCTAAAAAATTCATGGATTTATTTTCTATAAAAAAGAACCCTAAAAAGCTGAATAAGAGTATACTGCATTATGTAATTTAAGACCTTTCTCTGAGAAATGTATAATTATTGTACTTTAAACCAAATAATTTCTGGATATGTGGTCGTATGTGAATTATTATGCAGAAATAAGCAAAATAATCACTGAAATAGACACTTTTATTCAAATTGGCCGTCCGCCATTAACTAACGTTCGACATAACCTCTTTTTATAAAAATCCTCAACATTTATCTTATGAAACACTTTGTTTAGTGAGTAGGAAACATTAGCAGTATTACAAAATTTGATTCTCATTATTTGCTGGGACTGAAATTTGATAAAAAGTAAAGATAATTTAATTTAAATATTATTTCACATTTGTTGACCTTTTAAATTGTAGCTTTATCTTAAGGCGCTCAAAAAATGTATAATAATCATATTGATAATTCACAGTAAAGTGCCATGCGTTTATATAATTCACCTTAAACTTACTTAAAATGTATGAAACAATTTACTTACCAAATTTTTGAAGACGTGATCAGCGACCATTACAATTAAGTAACACAAAATAATCTCGTCACAATGAAAAATACATTTATACTTTTTTTACTTGCATAATTTCTTGGTAAAACTACTCCTGACATTGGAATTTTGAATATCATTTGAATATCTGAACTCTCAAATTAACAACTGCATAAAAGATGTATAATTTCTGGACTAAAGAAAAATCTGAATGTATGCAGAAGATATTCAGTGTGTTATACATTTATTCAGCTGCTATGTGGCTATTAATCAAATGTTATCCAAATTGAAGCAAGATATTTTGTGCCCGAATTGCTTGAATATCATCTGTATAAGCGCTTACACAGAAGATATACAAATACTTTATCCATCTTAAAGTGAAAAGAATTGCTTTTACGCAAAACTTATTCAGCTAATCTGTGTTGGTTGGGTTTCCTCCGTCCCTTAGAATTGCTTAGGACATGTTCATGCAGCTCATATTTCGAGGTTGGAAGTAGATTCTGTGTCAAGTCGATTAGTGAACTGGCATTTAGCGACCTTTCGCCCGGCGTTCACGTGGAAAATCTGGGCTTAGTCTAGTTTTGCCTAGAACTTATGACGTCACTAGCTTGACGTATTCTAACACCTTTATCGATCGTGCAATTATTTAACAAACTTCCGATTAATAAAGATAGTTTTCAAAACACAGTTGCAAACGCAATTTTTGGGACTATGTCTCAGAGTGATTGTTGTTTCGTTTATCCTTAAAAGTTGTTTTTTTCTGTTTTATTACATTTATTACCTTTATCTATTACTCAAACTTGTGTTTCTGTAATAAGTGGAAACTAAAGATTGTACACAGAGAGGCAAAGGGTCGAAATATGGCGAAGGTAAGGTAAAAATCCACAAATGAGTAAGGTAAAAATCCACAAAATTAAATGATTTTGTTAATTTTGCAACTACCTGACATCCACGTATATTTAACTAATTGGTGATAATAATTAATGACATAATCATTATAATCTGCATGGTGTCTCTGGGGTGGGATTTCTAAAATGGAAGCCGATGGGAATCGGTATGTATGCAGTTATGTAGGTGTTATGGACCCTTCGCCACTGGTATGCTGTCCAGTCCCCTTACTTGAGTAGACGATAAGAAGAACTCGTCGTAGAACTTAAGAGTATTTAACTAACAGAACCAATACAATTATGTCTCCCTTATGTTACAGTATTAATTAACTAACAAAACATTGTCTATTGTTAAAACCACAAATATTAATAGTTTCAATTTGTGATTAACTACGACTCACATTCACAAGCATTATTTTAAACTTATGCGGTCAATTGTTTGGATTCAGATCAGAAACTAATTACAAACAGGACAAAAATATACTAATAACAAATCACGCCAATTTAGGACCAATTAAAGTTAATTATTCGATCAATTGTGTGTTTAATTATTACTGTATTAGGTTTCATTTTAATTAAGTAGTATGAAATGGTATGGTTGTGTTGTGTATATCGATTGAGTATATTCGGCAGTAGCGTCATACAGTTATATAACTTGTAATAAATGTAGTTAGGGCTTCGAGGCACGAACTCGGAACACGCGAAGCAAGGATTTTATCCGTCCTACCATTCTATAAATGTCTAATGTTTGTGAGCGTAGCCTGAATATTAAATATGTCACAACTTCTACTTAGAGCTTAGAACACAAGAAAGAAATAGTGATTGTCGCGTTACGGAAGGTAACAATTAAATTAAGAAATTAAAGGGAGATGAATGGAAATACTAATTGAGATTAACAAGATTCATTAATATAAGAATGGTAATTTTAAATAAAACACTAAAAAGATAAACTATGAATATATTAAACAAGAAACTGTGTGAAAATGTCGCCCTTTCTCATTGATGAAACGACGGTGGCCAACACCGTAGAAAGGCAAATTTAAGTACTAGAAACATTCTACGTGTCCTCATAGGTCTCTGTAGCATAATTGGTTAGTGCATTGGGCCGGATTCCCAAGGATGCGGGTTCGAATCCCGTCAGGGCGACATGAGACAAGTTGCTGTATCCTAGTATATTTTCTTGTTTAATATTTATCACATAAAAATAGCATTGTAAAATGCAAAATTAAAAAGTTATAAAAAGATAAACTATGTTAAAATATACGAAAGGGTACGGAACTGGTAGATCGGTAGCTCAGGGGCGTGCTGAGCGTGCGGCGCACTGGACTGGTAGACTGGCGATGTGCGGCGACACGTCGAAGCGGCTGTAGTGGAAGCGCAGACTGGCAAGGGCAAATGGAAGGAAATGTTTCAATAGTGCTTTTAGGGTGCTGTTGCGGTTGCCGCGCTACTGCAGCGCATCAGGGATGTTTGCAGAAGCGCGAGTAGACTGTTTTTATGCGACTATGCGGAAGCGGTGCGCCTCCCTGGTGCGCAGGGTGCGGGGCAGCACCAACAGCATCCTTAGCATGATTGCAAGCAGACTGGACTGTCGGTACATGACTCATTTCTGCACAACATCTGCTGGGGTGGTGCGGGTATGAGTCGTGTGCATACAGTCGCTGAATGGTAAAATTGAAATTATAATACTTAATTTAATTTAATATAAGATACTAACATAGGTTAAATACAATTGTTGCTAACAAATAATGAGTCAAAGTTACTTGAAATAAATGAATTGAATTGAAGGGCGTCGAGGTCTCGCCTGCTGAGCACGCAAGAAGTAGGTGCGTGGCAGGGAGTTAGTGCAGAGTCGTCCACCAGGGTATGTGGTGGAGACGCGTGAGGGTACGTGGTCGCACAACTGTTTCTCTCTTGCGTTAGAAAGAGTTGCCGACAACTTGCTGACTTTTTTGTCCATGCGTTAACAGACTTGCTGTCTGTTTGCAGACTGTTTCTCTTTTTAACCGACTTCAAAAAAAGGAGGAGGTTCTCAAGTCGACTGTATTTTTTTTAATTTTTTTTTTATGTATTTTCCACCATAACTTCGCCAGTTGTTAACAGATTTTTATAATTCTTTTTTTATCTGAAAGAAAATGGTTTATGTGTGGTCCCATATAATTTTTACGAAGATCTGGTTAGTAGTTTTTCCATAATCCTGAAAAATATCAATCACCTTTTGGCAAGTAGTCGTATACCTAGATGAGATCATTGTTGTGTATGGGCTGATTTTTAGTGTGGGTAACGGCACATAATGTAACAAAAAAATCTGAAATAAAAACATTTTATAAAAAAAAATCAAACCGACTTCAAAAAGTAAAAAATAAAACTTTTGGAGTCGGTGCTAGTTAGCTAAGGCCAAAAAAAATATAGTTAATAGAAGTGCAATGTAGAATGCTTTGGCTGGCACCGACTCCAAAAGTTTTATTTTTTACTTTTTGAAGTCAGTTTGATTTTTTTTTATAAAATGTTTTGATTATAGGGATTTGCTGACTGTTGTAGACACTTGCCATAGACCGAGTTCAAAAAGAACCGTATTTTGTAGTGGATTGTAGGTACCAAGACGAATGAAGAAATGCCAGCGTTTTGAGCGATACATAGAAGCAGTCCATGCGTTTCGCTTTGTCCCTCGCGCGAGTTTTAAGGCGAATGGCGAGGGCGATCAGCAGAATATTAACCTTCGGAGCGAAAATTTCCACATATGGAAGGTCGCTATTCGTCTGTACGCCTCCCCGTTCATACTACTCACCAATGACATAAAATATGATGAATGACTCTAGACCAATGATTTCAATAATATATAAGTCAATGGTCTAGACGCAGCATGTAAGATTTTGAATTTCTTCACATTTTCATCGCAATCCAATGTGTCTTGTTTCTTAAATTTTCAGTTCTAAATTCCTAACATACTCCTTTTATTTACCTCTTTATTGCATTCTGAGTTTTAGAGAATTCAGCTGATCTCGAAATTTTACTTATTGACGTTTTCAGATGCAGATCGACTTTCCCTATTCCACCCCCTTTGACTTCATGGGCTTAAAAGTTACCAATAATGAATATAACGTTACTTATAAACCTACTTATATTTCGTTCAACTTTCGTCCACTTTCATGACCTATTTGTGCCAACTTGCCTGTCTGTTTTTCTTTATATCAATTTATCAAAGCTGGAGTATGTGGAGTGGACATTTGACATACATATATGTCGTAGGATGATTTGATAAATATAATTTTTGCAAAAATCCTAGGGATTTTGCGAAAACACGGATAATTAGACAACATTTCTCAATCTTACTGAAAAAGATATGGTTTTTGCTATAATTCGGGTTGCTTAATTAACATTGGATATTATTAACTCTGATTGGCTTAATTTCTGCTTGCTTGTTAACTCTTATTCTGATTGGTTAACAAAAAGTTTACTACACGATTGACATTTTAAACTTCAAGTCGTCAACAAACCATTTTCTTTTCGCAATCTTACTAAGGTAACCCGTTTTTTCGCAAAAACCCTTTTTAGTAGGACTAAGAAATGTCAACACCATTGTCTGATTATATCCGTGTTTTCGCAATATCCCTTGGAATATCAAAAATATCAATTTATCTAATTATTCTGCGACATTCACCTTTGCCGTGAAAGGTATGATGCTATTTTGTATCATTCCATTTATTTATGATGGAAAATATTTGCCGCTATCAGTAAGTGGATACAATTACTTTTTTTTATCGCACTATTCATGCTTGTGTTTTGCTGGCGGTTTTCGATAATGGTGTAAATGTATTGGTATTATATTGTGGTACGTCATTGTTCGATCCCCAGTTGGTACAAACATAAATTGGTACGAGTACCAATTCGGGTTCGAACTCTAGTTTATATAAACATTATTGTGATATACAGTTGTGTTTTTTGGGTTATATCTATACTAATAAAACAATACCGTGACTGGCAGACAGACAACGCACAGCCCAAAAGGCTGAACCGATTAATCTGTGGTAATTTTAAATAGAAAAATATTGGAAAAAATTAACTCGGCCACAAGTGAATTCTCAGGCGGGATTCGAACCCGCGACCCCCCCGACAAAAAACGATTAATCTGTTTTTTTTTATATTCCCACGGGATAGCACATAAAACGGGATAAAATTCTTCGCGGACGAAGTCGCGTTCGGAAGGCTAACTTATCATTTTTTTTACGGAGACTAAGAAAAAAGTATTGTAGTGTCCGTATGATCGCTATAATACTTTTTTTCTTAGTCTTCGTCAAGTCTTCGTCAGTCTATTTCTTCGTCACTAAACATAATAGTTGTCTTCGTTTTTATCAAATTATAGAGTACTAGCGGCCGTTCGCGGTTTCACCCGCGTAGTTACTGTTCCCGTGGGAATATCGGGATAAAAAGTATCCTATGTTCATAAACAGGCTATCTACTATCTGTGTACCAAATTTCATCCAAATCCTTTAAGTACTTTTTGAGTTTATTCGTTGCAAACAAACAAACAAACTAATCTTTCCTCTTTATAATATTAGTATAGATAAACACCTAAATAAAATTGAGTAGGTATAATACTCTCGGTCACAGAACAAATACCAGCACCCCGAACGCCTAACGGTAGGTATAGCTAGTGCTATCGCTATAGCTATCAAACTTCAAAGTCTCATAAAACCCTCCAACAATAGGGTTTTTGTCTAATTCCTCCATATTTCTATTAATCTATTGGATTCACTATTGCATTTTTAGTATGAAAGAGATATCGTCAGCGAGAGCCCTTGTAGGGGGTTTGAAAGATCGATAGCTATAGCGATACCACAAGCTGTACTGTTAGGCGGTCGGGGTGCAGGTACGGTTGGTAACCCTAATGGCCTGCGCAGACGACGGACATTGAAGGACTGTTTGTCCGCGACCTTATTACTAAGAACATAAAGTTGAATAAATAACGAGGACCATTGCGTACTTTTCGCGGATATACGCGGTCTAAGTTGAATCTTATTTGGTTAACAATAGACGTGTCGCGGACAAAAAGTCCTCCGTTATCCGTCGTCTGCGCTAGCTCTAAAATCAACCTATGCTCTAGGCGTAGCACGAATAACTTTCGAGTAAGTATCGAGAAAGTTAAGTAAAAAAATGTATGTGATATTGAGCAGCGTTCCTACCGGACGTAAACGGCACTACATTTTCCTATACATTTTTTGACATTACGTGCTCGATACTTACTCGATACTATTTCGATAGTTATTCGTGCTAACCCTGCTGGACAATGAATTTAGACCAAGCGTGTATTTGCTCGGAGACTAAGCAAATAAATAGACAGGCAGCCAGGTATAGTTTAAGAGAAAGTGGTCAGCTTTATGGGGTCTACTTTCTAAGTGAGGACTTGATGATTAAGCTGCTATTGCAGTTTGAATGCAAAATATTGTCAACTAGTTAAGATTTACATTAACCCAAGTTCAATTTATGGTTATATATATGGCCTCTGTGGTCTAGTGGTTTAACCACCGGTATCAGACCCAGGGGTCCCGGGTTTGATTCCCGGCGGGGGTATTGCCCCAGTCTGAATTGCCCTATATTAGATAGCCCGCTCCGCGTACCCCAAATGTCGGCCGCGAGAGGCGCTGTGAAGTACTTGTGTGCGTCACAGTCAGCAATTTGAAATTTTGGCGCGAAAAAAGGGACTAAAATAATTTTAGTTAGCACTAAAGAAGGCCCCAAACTTTAGTCTTGGTGAATTGAATTTATTTTTATAACACATGGCATCTATCCTCTACGAAACGGATAGTTGACCCGTTTTTTATACTAACGGATACTAATAATATAAATATGACTCGAAAACATATAAGAAAGTCCGGACTCCAATCACGGAATATAAATTGATGGAATAACGACTTTAATGTGGCGTTTATGCGGTAAGTATTTAATACTCTGAACAGAAAATCAAAGACATGATATTCGTAAATACAACAATCTGAAGGATAGACACTTCATCGAATTATTTTTAATCCTGGGATAATATTCATGATGATTTTATGGCACAGCCAAAATTAAAGTATAAGTTGGTTTTAAAAATGTTAGACTTTCCTTACATTTGTACAAATTGACACGAAGATCAGTAAAAACATAGCTTTTCGTACCGCGGCGTCTATTCTCTATGGAGAGAACATGAGTCACCGATTTATTATTAATTTTTCAAAATTACTTTTATGTAGTGATAAATTCGAATTTTAATGTATTTCTCTGAGAGGCAACTATCCCTCCAATTTGACTGGTGAGACGAGAATCCGTGGTGCGGTAATTATCCCCCAAATATTAGAGGTCTGCGAAAATCATTGTAGCTCATACACTAAGTAATATGTGTTACATGAACTTAAAGATGAAAGATCACACTTGATGAATGCATAAACAGCTAGTTGATTTTGCACATGATCTGTAAGCTGTTAGGCAATTACAAAAAGTGCGGCATCTATCCGTGAGTTACCCTACATAGACTATGTTTCCTCTATGTAATAGAGTCTATAATATACAGTCGTATGTTCCTCCAGTGATGACGTCATGAAATTGCCAGTCCTGAGCTACCTTGTTACTTTAATTGCTTATTCCCCACTTACTTAATTGGGGGGTCTACGCCCTGTATGTGGAACGTATTGCGATGCAATGTTACAGTAGCAACACTCCTGATTCAAAACCAGAAGGTTTGAAAAAGTACTAAGAGTGCCCAAAATATTTGCCCTTTACATTGCCTGCGCGTTGGAGGTGGGTTAAAATCTGTTAGAATCAAATTGCTCGTAATAAATATTGATCAGATTAGTGAAAAAAAAGTGAAAACTTCTTTAGCGGCGTTGTGCACATCAGTGTTAAATTTTTTTGGGATGAGTTAAAAATGTTAAAGTCGGGTCAGGACACGTGACCTGATCGAAAATTCGTAAGACGAATGGAGAGTAGACCGCCGGCGCGGCGTAGGAGAGGAAGTAATATCCCCCTCTCTTTCAACCGCGCGGCGAAAATGTATGCCTGCTCCTGCTGTTTCGTTTAAGCGGTTTTAACTTCTACCGGCACTCCCGGATGCAACCCGTTGTTTTTTTGTTCCTAATCTTTATTATTACATCTAGATCTAAACAGTGCGATTGAAGCTTTCATTCACTAATAATGTTGTATGATACATACCATTATACAAATTCGCCATGAGCACAGAATACTAAATCCATGAGTGGTTCAACCACTTGAAACTTTAGAACGTTTGTTTGTAAGTTATCAATTTATCCCATATGAATAGCAATATAAACTGTTGTATAATAATTTAAACCCCCTTGAAAATCCTGAGTACATCTGCCTACCATGGTTGGTTGCAGTCACATTATGACTTGGCTCTTCGATATTACACTAACAGCTCCTTGATAAAAGTCTTGTATCTTGAAACCAAATCTTATGTCATCCTACCTAGATCCTACCAAGTTGAATTATACCACTACTGCAGCCTTAAAAACTTTACATGTTTGTTACAGTGCATGAAGGCGTACGTAGAATTCGAGGTGTGCAACGGCGCGTACGAGGTGTCCTGCCCCGACGCGCGGTGCAGGGTCGGCGCCGCGCTGCTGCTCGATGAGATCTCGGCGCTCGTGGAGTCCGGCGTCATGGAGAAGCACCTCAAGTTCCGGCTAAACCATGGTGGGTACTCTCTCTCTCTCTCTCTTCTGGTCCCTCTAAAAATCCTGGCCTTTTAAGTTGTCAAACTACCCGTCATTTCAATGTCAATTTGAAAATGACATTAAGTGCTAAACGTCAAACTCAAATCTTTCGAATCAAAAAAGAGTAGTCCCGTTGCAGGTTCGAATGCAAATTGGAATTTCAAAAACTAAAAAGCAAATAATAATCCTTAAAATAAAACAACTTTTACGGATATCAAACGCGCTATATTTCCACGAACTAAGTTGTAATTGTCCGTATTTTTAGGTTTTTTAGGGGTTTTTTGATTTTCCCGACGTTTCGGCACCTTTACAGCTGCCGTGGTCACGGGATGACTGGCTACTTATAAGTCTACCCTCGAAAAGTTAATTTAATTTCGTTCGGATACGGTTAGACATTTACTATGGCACAAATTGGCAAAAATAATTTGTGCCATAGTAAATGTCTAACCGTATACGGACAATTACAACTTAGTTCGTGGAAATATAGCGCGTTTGATATCCGTAAAAGTTGTTTTATTTCAATGAACAGTGCGCGCCAAAACATAAGATGTACGTATAATAATCCTTAATTTTGGAGTCTAGTCGGTGCCAGCCAAGGCAACAAAAATAAAAGTTTAGGACCTTAAAGTAGAATGCCTTCCTTTAAGGTCCTTGTTAAACTTTAACGCAGTTTTTTATTTTTTTTATTTTGAGTGTTTGTAATAGGTTGTTTGGTAAACTACAGAATGTTTTTTCTTGATTAGATTAGGTTTCATAAACATTTACAAAAGTATAGTGCAAAATTCGGTTATAATGACATCGTCCAAGTTAACAAATATGAAACATTAATGCTCATAACATAAATACTCTAGGCCAAACTGAACCAAACTGTTATGGTACCAAATGGCAACTATTCCGCATCAAACAAAAAAAGAATCACGTAAATCGGTTCAGAAATCTCGGCGTAATCGGTGTACATACATTAAAAAACCAACCGCGAACCTCCTCCTTTTTGGAGGTCGGTTAAAAATATGGTTTTTAGCATTCGCATGCGTATCTTGTAATTAGTAATTCGAATGATTCAAAAATATGTCTCCTGGTCCCTAAATATTGAGGACTGGGAATCGTGATTCGTGATCGTGACCCCTGTAACTGGGTCGAGTCTCGGATCGCTGGTGGAATGACCGTCTTCCGTCAGATATGTACTATTAGCTCCAATGGTAACTGTTGTCACTATGATCTCACAAGATCTATTAGTCTGGAGAATTGTAAGAAGTCTTAAATATAAGAGATTAAGAGATGGAGATAGAGCTATAAGACTTTTAATCATCCGAGCTATCGTATGTGCCGAGCCGACCCAAGTGGATACTGCCTTTGTGAATTAGGGGTCCGCTTCGTGTATAAGCATCTCTTACGAGTCTTATTGCCAAGAGAATATTGCCAGAGACAGGACGACGATGCCGTTACCGACTACATAATACGAATAGTGACGGAACGAGGAAGTCACATTCTCCTAATCAGTCGTTTATCGACAATAATAATATTTATGTCCAACTGTCGGTTGAATTTTAAATAACTGCTTGAAGAGAAGTGCTTGAAGCTTGACCTAAAAATATCGAATAACGTTACTAAAATAAAAATAGATCGCATGATCGAAACTTTGAAAGCTAATCTTTGTTAAGCCTGCGACGCTAAAACGAGCATGGCATGCGATGGTTATATCACGTCTGGAGTTCGTCACATCCAATAGGTAATCTCGTTCATTATTAAACATTGATGATGTTTGACAGGCCTGATGGCTCAGTCTAAAGAAGAAAGACTTTCTGTATTCTGTGGTCTAAAGGTACTGATCTTGTCTTTAAAGCCAGGGCCCGTGGGTTTAAGATGGGCGAATTTCCAGAAGTCCCTAAGTCCACTAATGTATTTTTTAATCTGACAACACCATTGAAATCAGCTCTTCAAATTGTCTATCGTTGAGTATTAAATTATTTTGTTTTAAAAATCTTTGTCCAGAAAATAGTTTTTTATTTTATTGTTTTAGCTTCAAACTCCCTAAGTATTTAAATAAGTCCATATTGTCATAGACTTTTACATCAAGGAGTTACGAAGTCCATAATCACTGTACTAAAAAGTTCTTAAGTCCTGGCAATACTGAGAAAAAAGTAAAATGTCATATCGTCAACTGTCTTCGTTTTTTTAGACTGTTGATTTAGACGGTTATTTTTGGATTAAAAAAAGTGAAATTAAGAATAGATAAAAAGGAGAGTAATAAAATGAGAACGAAAGAAATAAAAATAATAAAAATGTCTTGGTTCGATTGTTAGAACCTAAGTACGTTACTTTTAAATAGTTTTTTTCTTAAGGTTAGGTATTTTATAACAATGCTTTTCACAAAATAAACGTTATTTTTTTATTTATAGTAGGAATATTTTGTGGTTCATTTTTATAATATTTCTCTTTTGTGCTTTTTGGGACTTAGGAACTTCTGGAAATTGGTCCTTCTCCTTTCTCAACCAAACCTTGGGGACAAATATTGATGACGTGATATTTATTACTTCTTGAGTGTTCTGTTTACTGATCTCATTTCTTTTCCCCATAAATTGAAGGAAAAGTTTGCTCATAAGTATTTGCTGTTTGGTTTCCCCAACATTGATTCATATTCTGCCATTGATATGTTCTTCAAACGTGAAATCATCCGCAGTTTAAAATTCTCCTTCGTAATCTTTCTAATAGGTCTTATATACCTATCTATACATATAATAAGACTGTAAATAAAGAATCTCTGTATATTGAATAAATTAACCATAAACTGATTGGGGGCGACGTAATAAAAACAGTAACAGAAAACGTTACGTTACGATGATTTTTTTTTGTCTTTTTGTATGCTCGCGCTAATCACCGACGCTACTGAACGGAAACTTTTTGTGGCAAGTAGCTACTTGTCAGCTACTAGTCTATATCTAACCTATCTGGTCAGATATAGACTACAATATATTTTGAATACTGGAAAACCGGATGCAGGAAGCTAATAGACCACCTAAACTAAGAGATATGGAAATGGCGCTTTAGTAAAAGTTATTCAGCGCGATGTGCATTTTCTGTCGACATATAAAATCAGGGGTATGGAACATGTTTTTCCATTACTAGCTTTAGTTGGGAGCACCTCCACGCGGTGAAGGCGGTAACATTTTACCACGTTGGCTGTCGACGGATGCTAAAGCTGATACATTAACTACGCGAAGGAAGTCGCTGGCATCAACTAGTCCAATTTATACGTAGGTAACTTTCTCATACGCATCTACAGTTATTTTTCACCTGAATCCGATACCGACGTAAAAAAAACCTTTCTCCATATATCATGGGCAACATCAAAAGCATTATTTTTTGTCACATGCGTCAGTTGCTTGTTTTATGAACACGTGCATTGAAGGCGCGTACAGGGTGTCACGCGAACGTGACACGTCGCGTGACCCGACAAATGGGTGGAAAACATAGGAAATATCGAACTGTCACGGAGATATGGCAACCCGTGTTTTGGTAAGCGGGTCCAATTAGTGGAATCATGTCGTGAACCATCAACCGTCGTTACTTGGCGGATACCTATCCGTATCTTCGTAGAAAACGAAAACCACGAAAAACACCAATGCAAACGCCGAGTCAGACTCGGTGCTGGTATTGGACGGTCTAACAACTCATGAGGATGCTCCGTGTGTGGGCGAAACACGTGTAGAGTAGTCGGTGAAGGTGCAAGGTGTGTCACTGTTTTGCATTTACATTTATTTGCGGCGGGCGGTGCATCTTGCATTCATGTTTTTTCTTGCGGAATTAAGCTACATATTTTTCGTTTTCTACTTATCATTATGTCTCTCAAGTCAAGGGTGAACCCTTGTCGATTTCGCCAACGTCAGACAATTAAAAAAAAAATAGCATTTTTTCAGTCTAGACTGTGTAACAAGCACTTATGATGAACGTCAAAAAAGCTACGCCATCTGTTCATAAATCCTACGGCGGGAGACCTTGTAACGAGAAGAACCGGCAAGAAACTCGTCAAGGACTGTTTTTTTTTCTCCCTGTTTTATAACATACATTGTAATGCATACGTCTGAAAAACACCATTCTTATAAATGTGGGTAGGTACTTAGGTATAGAAAAAATATCCGTCCTGCAAATTGATCCTATAATAAAAACTTTAAAAGATGATTGCGAGTATAAAGTTACTCTATTTACATTTCCTTTTATGGTCAAGCTGTTGATACATTTATGTTTAAGTTTTGTATTTTCAATGCTATTTTTATAATAATGATACATTTTTCATAGAAAAATATTGGAATAAATCGACTTTTCTTCAAGTTATTCTATCCTAAGTCCTGTTTGAGAGTAATTTCTCTTCTTTTTCTATTTTTTTTGTAGGTACATTGTTATCGCATCGAATAAGTTTCATTTTAATGTGTGAATTGATAAATGATCACTGAATGCAATCGGTCTTTGAAATGAGTTCACGTTATATTTCTAGAATTTTAAATACTTGACTTTTCCTCTTTGTCTGTGTCCACCCGTGACCACGGCAGCTGAAAAGAAGCCGAAACGTTGGGAAAACAAATACTACCCATTCAATATACCACTAAATATCGGGTAATAAACAGTGTGCACTGAAATCCGTAAAAGTCGTTTTATTTTTTTCCTCCTTTTGAAATCGAAAACAATGATTGGTGAATAATAGAATGTATTCACCAATTGACTTCCTAATTCCTATAGGTAAATATTTTTTAATTAATTTTCCTCCAACCGCCATTTCCAATGGTCTCTTTTTTACCTGGTTGTTAATCAACTTTACGACCAAATGTATGGGCTTCATTGTAGGTTTTTCCACGCAGTATAAATCAGTTTTAATATGATGGTTTTTCAAAAATTATATACGTTAATTTTCCTTGGCTTTTCCGATATAATTATGTTGTATTGTAAAAAAGGGCCGTAAACACAGCGTGCTTAAAAAAGTTTCATTTTAATAATAGAAAGTGACCACTGTTTTTTTTTTATTTGCAAGCTAACACGGTTCCAATAGATAAAAATAAAAGGACATGCAAGATCTCTTGTCGCGCTAGGCACTGGCACACAAATACTTAATCATTATTATATCGTGCATGATCCATCATCGTGTTTTATCAAGAAATATTTGTCTACTTTCTCTATACTCTTGAATTGTGTATCCATTAGAAATTTCTAGATCAGACACCATTTGTGTCAACACGATTTATTTATTTGATTGATCGAAGTACTATCATGATAGAGATTACAGGTAGATAGTTCTGCCAGGTCGCGATGAAAAATGTGATATAGTAAAGTAGTCAGTTGAAGAGTAAGATAAATGAAAGAAGAAATTGTATTATAATTACCGCGGAAACCGCGAAGTAACCCTTTTAACCGCCTCTGTGTATAATAAATATTAATGTATTCGGTTTGGTTGGTGGTAGGACTTGTTGTAATTTCGCCTGGCTAGCCACCACCATCTTATTTAAGTCTGATGTCATAATAACAATGTTTTCAGCATTGTTGTGTTCCGGCAGTTAGAGATAAGATAGCTAGTTCCTCGGTGGTTGAGGATTTCGGGAGAGGATCGCTTCCATCTTCAGCCTTATCAATACTTAACACCAGGTATGATGAAGGTCAAGAGCATCAACGTTGTTCATAAAAAAGTTAAAATATTGTAAAAACTATGTCAATCCCAAACACACGAAGTTCGTTTTAACTTTGCCGTTGAGACGAGTACATACATTGTATTCTTTCAAGTTTATTTTTCTTTTCATCCTCTACAAACATGCTTATAATTTTAACCGACTTCCAAAAAAGGAGGAGGTTCTTTCTTTATCTGAAATATTTTCTTTCGCAAAGTTTTGCGTCATTAAATTTTTTCGGTCAACAAACTTTTAACTTCGGTCAATGTTGTTTTTTTATACGTAGGTACTTAAACTGGTATATTTGCGTAACGGGGTTAATAGTTCCAAGGTTCTCTTCCTCAAATATGATCTCGTTTTTCTTTTAGTAATAAAATAAAAGTATTTAAAATAAAATAAAGTTCTAAGCCGGATATTATAAAAGTAAGTAAGTGCTTCATGTAAATGTTCTAATATTTTAACAATTTATTTACTTGTTCATTATGGGTCTTTAATTTTATTGAAATACTAGCGATCGCTCGCGGTTTCACCCGGATGATTCCCGTTCCCGTGGGAATATCGGGATACACTATCTCTGTATCAAATTTCATCCAAATCCATTCGGTACTATTTTGAGTTTATTCGTTGCAAACAAACAAATAATTAAATCTTTCCTATTTATAATATTAGTATAGATAAGGAAATAATGAAAGCATTGTTGAGCTATTACATATTTCCGTCCAATATCTCAATCCACTGAGCCGTCCATACAAAGGGTGAAAAGGTATTGTTCAGTAATGTTGTTATTCCGAAACTAGGCTTCGAGAACGGATCCATGGTATTTAGGACGACGACAATCCTATGGAAATGCCATAGTTTTTTGTAGACAGTAGCTCTTCTCTTGTTGTTGATAGTAAACGATGACGTGGCTTGCCTAGCAGATTTCCTCGATTCACTCGTCAGTTGAAGACCCACATATTGCATATGTAATACAGATTCAGACAAGAAGTTCTGATGAAATAGTACATTACTGCAGCGACCAGCAAAAGAAGCATTGATGGACGGACGTCATACGTAAGTCCATCAATGCCTAGTTGTGGCCAAGGCTTGTATAGTACTTTTCTCAAATAATGCGCGGAAATAAGAACTAACTAATAAATCAGACGAACTAACTAATAATCTTCATTTGTTGTTTTTTTCTATTTGCAAGCCAGTTCGAAATTTAAATAAAACGATTGATTGGTTGTCATTTTTCGGAGTAAAAGATCGTTCCTTTTTAAATTACAAGACAGATCTATATGAGTTTACTATGCAATTTATTTGGCCGCTAAACACTACAGATATGGATTTTCATACAAATTTTGCCGGCCTCTGCTCGCATGTATATGGCCAGTACAGCAATATCGATTTATCTCGAAGAAGGTTATCAAAATACCAAGCATGTTTGAGTAAAGGAACTTTTTTAAACTTGAAAATATTTATAACTAGGGCGGTTACAACCCGATACTCGGGTTCGTCGATCGACGAAAAATTCCAAATTATGCGAAAATGTTTAATTGCAGTTTGTGATCATCACGTTTAACATTTTGTATATTTTATAGTTTTCGGAACAAATAGACTCGAGTACCTTTAATTTGATACCTTACTCGGCCGCGTACTACGCGCCAAAGTCCCTATCGAGTCGTCACAAATTTTGCGAACCTGAATTAAGTATATAGATAAGTTTTTATATGATGCATGTAATTTTATGAGTGAACGTCCTATAATTACAATATTCTTTCAATTGGTTCAATCACTGTTGCTAAACAAAGATATTACAACATTTTGCCTACTGTTTGCCTTACCGTGAACTGTGGGCGATCGACCCCTTTGCCCGACACAAAGACCCCACGGGAAGTGTACCGTGAAATCGGCGATTTCCATTAGCTTTGCAGTTTTATTTCGATACGGCCTCGCGCCGGCCGTTATGTGCCCCCGTATGTTTTCAGATTTCATTGATCTACCGTTCTTGTTCTGAGGCCGATTTGTTACATGTGATTTTTTCTTTTATTGTACAGTCAACAGCACGTATGGCTTTACAATTCCACTCCTAAAACCGCCGCTATTACATGCGATGTTAGGGCGCTCTCAAGGTCGAAAAGCAAAGCCGTCCGTGATGTTGACTGTACAACGAAATTCAATATTGTTGCACTTTGAATAAGGTTCGTTCGCAAAACGAATTTTATTGGTGTGGACTCGTTTGTTTCGTGAATAATTGTGGTGTTAACAGCTTTCTCAATCACTTTATTTTGAGACTATTTTATGCGCAGTTACAGTTGCCATTTCGTGAAAGTATCTGTGTATAACATTTTGTTTATATGTGCAACTAATCAAATCGATTTGTTCTAATAAATGGTAACTACTTACATCGCAATCATTTACAGCAACTTTCGCTAGGATTGGTCAAGTCAAGACAAGACCAACAACCATTTTCGGTCCTCCATTCCAAAGGAGCCGATAAGCAACAACCTTCGCCGACCTCTCATCATCATATCGAATAGAAAAACTGCGGCGTCCTAAACCTTAATTATTAAGTTTAAAAGCCATTCTTTGGCTGCAGGCGTCAGTTGGTGAAGTTCTCTCAGGCCACCAGGGAGACAATGTGGCGCAATGTCTGGTCCGGGTCTCCACATTGACACGCTGGCGAGTCTTTAAGTCCCCATTTGTAAAAATTGTGGTTTGAACGCGCATGTCCAGATCTGGAGACGTATTTTGAATTGTTCGAATTACTATTCGCATACAGAATCGCAAGATTCGCATACGAATGCTAAGAACAGTATTCCTGAAATTCCAATTCGCATTCGAATCTGCAACGAGTGGTTCTGACCACTCTTTTTTTATTCGAGAAATAGAAAATTTGACGTTTAACACATGATGTCATTTTCAAATTGACATTGACAACTTAAAAAAGTTGCCAAACTATCCGTTATGTCAATGTCGTTTCGTTTCAACGATTCAAGTCCGATTCAGTATTGGAAGTTTCACCCGAGTTCTTTTCGTAATAATGTTTTGTGAGACTCCATTTTAACCCAATCTACCGTACAATTTTTATAATAATTATATTTTAATAAAAAGTGGATACTTGCGAAATCCAAAGGGGAACCGCCTATAAATATAAGAAGAGAAGATTGGTTTTTTTAATCTATGGTAATTATAGTTACCGGTTTTTAAATATTCTGTGTTAAATAAAATTTCTCTAAAGAGTTTAAGAAAACGGCAACACCGTATTCGAGTGCTAAAAAAATGTGACGAAATGGAAATCTGTGAATTTCAATTCGCTTAAGAATTTCGAATGATTAACCGTTACGTCTCCTGAACCGATTCAATTTGACCCACGGTGCGCATTGACCATCGTTTCCTGCCGGTTGTTCTAATGGGTCAGAGATCAAAAACTTGTTACGGTGGTCAAAGCGGTCCCAGGAAGAACACCGACCTCTGAAGGTACGTTAAACCGTTGGTTCTGATCACACATTTACAGTCCGTAACATTTCCCGAGGACCTTCGTTGAGCTATCCTCATCATCAGGCATAAGTAAGGTCTGTCTCCTAGCACTGGGAACAATCAAAAAGGCTGATAACCACTCAACGGTTGCGCGCGGCAACACATACTTCGGCAGGTTGATTATTTTAAACGGTTTCGCTTTTTCCGCACTTTTCCGCAACCGGCGCGCTCACTTCTCTTTTAATTATGATTACTTACTCAAAATAATGTTAAAGATTTAAGGAAAACAAATTATTGATTCGTAATAAAATTAACTATTGACAATAAGTTTTTTTTCACCTTTTTCGCAATAAAAACAAGAAGTAAACAAAATCAAGGCAAAGAACCGTTGAGTGGTGCGAATCGTAATCGCATAATGTGCAATACTGTAACCGCCTTAGCATCCTTGCACCTAGCAACTGCATTGCGCAGGAACTTCCATCGGACATGAGGTAATTTCATGTGCAGCAACGTATGTTTGTTACAACACATTTATTTTTACCTTTACACTTCCACCGCGAGCTGTAACCGGTTATTGGCAGGAAGTAATCGGATTGGCGGCAAAATCGCGAATGACATGTGCTTCCGTTTCCTCTTACTGAGACACGAGGTGTCGTATGCAAGCTGACACTTTTATTAGGGTTGTACAATTATTACGGAAAGGTTACGCTGTGTCATGCGTCTTGTCATGGGTCATGGGGGTCATCAGTCATGGGGTCTTGGACGAAATTCGTCCAAGGTTGGGGTCCAATGTTTATAAACAGGTTTTATGTTAAAAATTAAAGTTCACACCCAACAATGCAAGCTGAACATGCCGAGATCCTTAATGATTTTCTTTTACTTACAAATCTTTGACAGGACAATACAAGTGTCCTACTTAGAAAGAAGAAAGAAAGAAAGAAATAAAATAAATTTATTTAGGACTAATTACATGTTAGCGAAAGGCAGTACACACAAAGAACATTAAAAATTTGTCCCAAAACGGTCACGACTCAGTATAATGCGTGGTCTTACGACCCGCGCTGGTCTTCCGTCGTGACCGGTTCGATGACGTTAATTTTCTTGATTATTATTGCGTGCGTATTGGAAATCCTACGACTACGACCCGTGGGCTGTTTATTTAACGAAAACTCGGTGCAGTTTCAGTTTCGTCGCTATTGTTGCTGTCATACAGTATAAAAATGTGACAGTAATGACAGCATAATACTGGTTTCTAGGTGATACAAAAAATCACCTAGAACCTGCTGGTGTTGTGGTAACAGTCCTTTAACTTTATTACCTCTTTCAGAATTTGATGGAATATTCTCTTGGGCAGACAATGAGACAGAATCTCTGAAAATGTTTTCTGTATTGAAATAAAACTCCACTGAACACACTACTGCTATTACTGCACTAAAACAGTCCAATTACTGCACTGTTTTAGTGCATCGTCATCAGTCAGTCGTCGTCATCGTGTGTGTAACTAAGTTACGAACTTATTCTGAAAATTTTCAATATTCCTTCTAATTTAGTATGATCAGACCAACTATTAACCAAATTGTAGTATCCTCCTTCCACATTGGGTGTCCTTACCTGTCTACTATATATATTTATGCGCTCGCTTGCAACAGCATGCGCGGGCTCTTCCGCAGCCAGCGAGCGGGGCAACGGACGGCCCTGACTGCGGCCGACTGTTGCCCATTTATTGGTCCACCTCGTTCTGATTGTCTTGGTCGGGTAAAATATTCATTTGAAATATCAACTTGTGTTAAGAATTCCTCAAATTAAGACTACGAGAAGAACTATTCTCCATATCGCTTAGATGGGACTGGACGGTACGGGATTTTTTCAAGCTCACGACTTCTTGCGGTGATTTCAAACTCGTATGCCAGAGATTAGCACGTCCAAAAAACTAACGTATAGGCCTTTATTGCGTAATTAAGTTAGTACCGGTTTCTATAGAATCTGACGTTATATAATTTTGTTGTGTTGCAGAAGTGGCGATGGACTCGGGCCGGGCGTTCTGCCCACGCGTCGGCTGCGACACGGTGGTGTCTGTTCGCGCAGCCAGCCCCGCACACTGCCCTACCTGCCGGCACGATTTCTGCTCGCAGTGCAACCAGGAGGTGAGCATGGACAGCCTAGGAGACGTTTCTTTACTGCTGTTTTACTGACTGCTCTCACACAGCGCCGGCTACCCCGCGCAATCCCCAACCTGCCGGCACGATTTCAGGAGGTGAGCACGTCAAGGCCAAGGGGGCGTTACAATACCGTTGTCCTACTGACTGCTCTCATACAGCGCCGGCTGCCCCGCGCCCTGCCCATCTGCCGGCACGACTTCTGCTCGCAGTGCAACCAGGAGGTGAGCATGGACAGCCTAGGAGACGTTTCTTTACTGCTGTTTTACTGACTGCTCTCACACAGCGCCGGCTGCTCCGCGCAATCCCCAACCTGCCGGCACGATTTCTGCTTGCAATATGCAACCAGGAGGTGAGCACGTCAATGCCAAGGGGGCGTTACAATACCGCTGTCTTACTGACTGCTCTCATACAGCGCCGGCTGCTCCGCGCCTTGCCCACCTGCCGGCACGACTTCTGCTGGCAGTGCAACCAGGAGCTGAGCACGGACTAAGCCAAAGAGTCGTTACATTACCGCTGTCTTACTGCGGCGACTCTCACAATACATCATGAAGTGCACGGCAGCGAAGGAAAGATTTTAGACTAAAAAAAGTTCATGAAACTTCGTCTTAAAAGCTGCGGTTGTTATGAAAAAGATTTATCTTACGGATGCGGTGCAGGTGATTGCTGATCTAAAAGTAATGATAATAATCAGACATTTCTAGACGTGGCAGAAATCTAAAATAAATAGGGTTGCGAGCTCAAAGCCACTCAATTATACTTAGGGGTAAAATACACAGGATGGAAAAAAAAGGCGGTCGCTGGAGGGAAAGTACCCTAAATATTGATGTACTTAAGCAAATTTTACCCGAAGGAAACATTCTATCATTTTTAAAAATAAGTTTAAATACGTTCAAAGATTTTTGAAAAATTACATACCTGCACCGGAAATCGAACCGGCTTGTTTGAGAAAAAAAAACATCGTTATCACAACTTTTATGTTACTTATTCGATAGTGTTAAGTATAAATGTTTCCTTTGAGTGAAATTCTCTCACATCAATATTTAGGGTACTTTCCCTCTAATGACCGTTTTTTTTTTCCACCCTGTATGTAATTTAAATAATAACCGCCGCGTCGCAGTTTGTAACTTATTTAAACTTAAAAATTCCTTCAGTCAATTTACATATTTAAATTTTCGCTTACTAATTGGAAGACTAGGCGAGAGTGAATAGGCATTTCCTGGGCAAGCATGCAACACCGTAGACCACATTGTTGTTAAGTTGTTAAGCACGATGGTGGTCAAATTCCTGCCCAGTCATTTATAAAAAAGAGACCAAAAAAGACTTAGCTTTTTCTTTAACTTTTATCAAGTTAGCTCATAAGATTGAAGGGTAGCATTTATGTACCGTGGAAAGCTTTCCTTCGGCATTGTACAACCACGTAAACATACAATGTCAAATTCCCTCAATTGATAACAAATACAATGACTCATACTTTAAGGTTCAAAATCTCCCGAAGGAAGGTTTTGATCAATTTGATGAGGTGTTGACTGTACGCTCACTACCCGGATCCGAAAGTTGTTCTACACGTCTACTACACTTTCTGAACCTGTGATCTAAACTGTAATTCTATTTACTTAGGTTTCTCTTATGGCAAATTTAATGAATGGCAAAGTTAAATGCAAACACAACAAAAAATTCAACATAGCCGAAAAAAATTTATGTAATTAGATGGCTGTTTCATCATAGTCCATAGTCAAACAATTGTAAAAAAATATCTTTCGAATGCGAATATTTCTCTCATTAATGAAACGACGGTGGCCAACACCGTAGAAAGGATTCGACGTGTCCTCATAGGTCTCTGTAGCATAATTGGTTAGTGCATTGGGCCGGATTCCCAAGGATGCGGGGTCGAATCCCGTCAGGGCGACATGAGACAAGTTACTTTTTTCTAGTATATTTTCTTGTTTAATATTTATCACATAAAAAAGTTATAATATATAAATAGCCGAAGATATTTTGATGGTCTTTGCCTTTGTACCTGTCAAGAATCAATGACAGTGATAACTCTTTTTAACATAACTAGACTGCCATTTAGAGAGGACAATAACAGCATTTTTCTCGGAATCAGTATTTTTTTTCTAATTTATCTTACGTATACAGTGTCCTAAGTCCTAACCTAAATTGGGACAACTCCTTTAATATTCAGATCGGATTGCACAGTAGTCAATAGGGATCAAAAGTCTATGAAAATAAATGATACAAGCTCTACTGTTGTTGGCAAAGTATTCTGTGAACTATGGACTTGCACTATTGTCGCTATGAAAAGCTCTCCAAGCCTTTGTGGTCCCCTCGCGACAAAGAAAGACCCGACACACTGCTATGGTAGGGAAAAGAACAACAGATGTGTAAGACGGAAAATAAATATGATCTGGAAGCTTTTACCAAATGAAAGATTTACTGTGACAAACAGAATGTTCAGAGATTGCAACTTTTCGTAGTTTTAAAATTACGAAAAGTACGAAGAAATAGGGCAACATTAATAATAAATAAAAAACAAGGAATAGAGCAACAAGGGGTCTTGGACAAAGTAGCTAAATTCGTCATCGTCTCTGAGCCGTTTACCAACTTGCGATAATATAATGACAACTGACCATGTGATTTAGCGTGGCTTATGTCAATCCCATTGATTTTATTATTTCTACTTCCGCATCGTCGTCGTTTTTAAACTGTAACTTTGTCTAAGGCCTCCAGTATTACAGTTTACTGGCGCCCAACCTGGTGCAATAAAGTTTTTTTCTTTTTTAAATTACTAGTTTTTTTAAATAGCAATCCATCCTTTCCCAGCTCTATGGTTCCTAATTCATACGGATATACAAAAACATTTGTCTTGTTATAAAAGTAATTTATTTGCTATGAACCATTCCGGTTTGTAGCAATTAGGTAAAGCTTAAGGCTACGATATATTTTACTTACGTTTGTTTGTTTATCCGAACGGATATTATTGGACATTATAGCAGGATTCTAATATCAATGTAAGATCTCAAAATTTATTTTACGGTCAGAATAGTAGTGGCTATAATTAAAATTAACTCCACGTAAATACATATGCATTGAACTATAAGAATTTATTGAATAAAGAATTGTGCTTCTATCTGGAATTTTCCATGCGGTGGTGGCAAAGATGAGAGAGTACTTCACATCGGAACAGTTGCTCAATCTTTACCAAACGCAAGTTCGATCGTGTATGGAGTACTGTTCTCATCTTTGATATGGTTCCGCCCAATACCAGCTCCAGACGCTTGAGTCCTTTAAGCAGACGGCCAAGTAGCTCATCGGCAAAAATGACCTCTTTCATGATAAACTCGAGCATAGACGAAAGGTTGCAAGTTTATCGGTTTTCTATCGGATACATTTCGGTGAGTGTGCAACTGAATGGCACAACCTAATTCCACCATCTCCTTTTTTCCATCGGAATTCAAACATGCGCCACCGCTTTATGGTTGATATCCCAAAGATTCGCACTAAACGTCAACGTCAAATTTTATCATCTTGCCAGAGAGTAGAATTCTTTGCCTGAGTCTGTGTTTCCTGATACTTACAATTTGAGGGCCTTCAAGTCGCGTGTGAATAGGTATTTTCAAGCGCGTTTCATCCTAGATCGCATCATCGCTTACCATCAGGTGAGATAGCAGTCAAGCGCTAACCTATACATCATTTTAAAAAAAAGTCTTAAATATAGTGCAAATTCAACAACTCGACAATCGGAATTACCTGAGGTTATTTTAACGATTGAAATTCAAATGAAAGTACTTTTAATTAAGTATTTTTGCTTTAGTTAGCCCGGAGACAAGTTTGGCTAAACTTGCCATGAAAACTTTGTCAAGACAAGTTTGGGTTACAATAAACGTAACGCGTTATAGCAATACCTATATGTTAATAAAAATAGGATACCCAAACTAGTTTACGAGTCACAAATTCAGCATAGGTCCCTACTACCCTTTCAGTCGGAACTAGGTCGGCCGACAATGGCGTTCGACGAGTGGCCATTGACGTAGCGCCCGATTCACCGTGATACAGTTTACGGAGACACCATTTAATCCGCTTACGACCTTTTCCGTTTTTTTTCGCGATTCATCCTTCCTTTGACCTAGATGTCGACAAATAACCGTAGTGGGCGTAAATGAAATATTTGAATAGAAAAACTGAATAGATTGTAGGACTATCCAACCTTAATACTTGGCCCACAATTTGAGAAGAATATTATTGAAATAAAACGACTTTTCCGGATATTAATCGCGCTATATTTCACGAACTAAGATCTAATTGTCCGTGTTTTGAGTTATTTTAGGAAGCGAGATTGCAGTGAGAAAACGCGCACGGGAGCGAGACTGATTTTGCAGATAAGGCCAAAAAAACACGAAGCCCCTACCGCGCAAGTGTCGTCTGCATCGACATCGACTTCATTTGACAGATGGATGTGACACATTGCTCTTAGTCTTTGGTAAGTTTTCATTTGCGTCAAAAAGAAAAGCAATGTGTCACATCCATCTGTCAAATGAAGCCGATTTCGATGCCGACGCTACTTGAGCGATACTGCCCCAGTTCGTAGTAAATAACTATTAACTATTTAAATAACTATTAACTATCTAAATTAAAAAGGAATGAAACTATACGGTGTTAAACATTATTGGTGTCCACTAATTAAGTCAATTTTCAATAGTTTACCCCATTTGAGAATAATCTTGAATTAGCATTTTTAATATTAATATCATAGTTTACAAGCTTTTCTTTTTAAAAAAATGTACTATAATAGTTAATTTATATTTTGTTTCGTTGCGTGATGGCTTTACTCGGAAATTCCTTTCAATTCTGCCCCAGTAAGGGACTGTGACATTATCCGACATATAGGTCAGGCTTGCACATCGCATTTTTCCTCACGAGTGCACTTGCAATAGTACAGACATGTCGTTAAAATATAGAGCTGATTTAGAAATTATTTCTAGCAAGGCTAGAAAAATACTCTTAGTCATGTTTGTCTTTTTCATTCAAATTCAAATTCAATATCATTTATTCAGTCTAGGCTGTTACAAGCACTTATGAACGTCAAAGAAGCTACGCCATCGGTTCACAAACCCTACGGCGGAGAAGAACCGACAAGAAACTCGTCAAGGGCTGTTTTTTTCTCCCTGTTTTATTTCATACAGAGTCGTCAAATTGAAAAGTGACCTTAACATATCAGTAAGGTCAATTTCCATCGCAAAAAGAAAATATTAATTTAAATATTACATTTTATGGTTATTGTTAACAATGTTTAACTGGCGAAGAAAGACATGTCTATCAGACATTACAACATTTCTCGCAATTCACTTCGTAGTAGGTAATAGTTGACACTTTGAAATTCCGCCTCTGTGGTCTAGTGGTACAACCACCGGTATCAGACCCAGGGGTCCCGGGTTTGATTCCCAGCGGGTTTGTATTCGGTTTGGTTTGTGGTAGGACTTGTTGTTAGTCAGCCTGGCTAGCTACCACCATTTTATCTAAGTCTGACGCCATAACAATAATGTTTTTAGCATTGTTGTGTTCCGGCAGTTAAAGATAAGATCGCCAGTTCCTAAGTGATTGGGGAATCCGGGAGAGGCTCGCTTCCATCTTCAGCCTTATCAATACTTAACATCTGGTATGATAAAAGTACTTCATAAAAAAACAACAAAAAATATGTTTCTCTTTGTTTGTTTCTGGATCTTTATAAACCTACGAAGATTTGCTGGTTTTCTTAAAAAGTGGAAGTATTAGGCGAAGTATAAGTAAGTACTAATAATACAATATGTTATATAAAAAGTGGTTGTCGAGAAGTGGGTTGATTTAGCGAAAACAGAACCCACACAAATGCTGTACTTAGATGTAATTTTATGGTTTCGCTAACAATTTTCCTCTAGTTTGTAACTACAGATCTTTGTACCTACTTACCTAATAAATTTATAAATAGGTAAACTACCTAAGTTTTTTACAAGCCTTAAGTTCATTGGACTTAGGATTTTTCAATCCTAATCCTAACTAATATTATTAATGCGAAAGTGTGTTTGTTTGTCCTTCCTTCGCGCCCTAAATAAGCAACCACTCGACTTGAGTTAGTTGAAAGGACGAAGAGTAACATAGGCTGCTCTTTATACCGATTTTCCCACGGGAAAGGGAAGAACGCGGGTGAAACCGCGGGTGGAAGCTAGTATTATGCTGGCTTCTCACGGCGCGAGATATCACAAGTCGAGCCGCGCCGAGCTGATTAGTACGAGCGAGCTTGCGTCAACAGGCGAGTACGTGCTACCCGTTCTCACGGGCGTGTGCGTGTCACGGCGCGTGTCGGCGCGGCGCGTGTTAGGTTTTTTCGGAATTCGGAAATCGTTTCATTAGTCCACTCCATAATTAAATAAGCAACAGTACCTACTTACGCTTGCACTAGTCGAAACGAAATGATTGATTGACCGATGCTTCGCTCACTCACTCGCGTCACCCCGCGCCTCCCCGCGCGCGCTCGCGTCACATCGAGTGCGCTCGCGCCGCGTGCCGGCCCGCGCCTTTGAAGTTACCGACTTCGATCGGATCGGACGCGTTTGCTCGCGCTAGCCCGCGTATCCTCGAGCCATTACCTTCACCGGCGCGTGAGCGCGAGTTGGCGCTGCCCGACTTGTGATATCTCGCGCCGTGAGAAGCTAGCTTTAGTATAATGTGCATGCACACAAGCCATCCTGAAAATTACTTCTCTGTTCTCTGTAGTGCATTTCGAATACACTTTAGCAGAGTTCAAATAAAAGTTGTATGAAACACCTTTTTTCGCAATTTCAGGGTTCACTTTTATACAAAAACTTGTTCGTAATGATGAGTTCCACAAAAGATTTTGAGGATTAATGTAAGCATAAACTGAAATCTATAAATTCTTTAGCTACATAAAATAGATTACATGTCTCATTTGTCCCCAGCCGCAATTTTAATGTTCTCAATTTTCCCAACAACGTCGACGACGTACCACCATTCCCTCGAGAAATATGGCCGCTGAAGAACTTGTACAGACTTGTACTCGTTCGTTTCGTTCGTTGGCACATCATTAGTTATTTAGCGCGAGCTAAATCCCAAAGCCCAGGACAATCTTGCGATTGACTGACCCGTGTACAATGAATCTTGCTGAGCGTGATCACTTTCGTTACCCTGACATTAAAAAAAAACAAAAATCGAAAAAAAAATTATTTTGTAATTGGAGTATAGAATTACATAGATTCCAGGAGCCCCCTTTTAGATATAAAAATATCTGTGCCAGGAGGCCCCGCACTTCCATATCGATTTCAGTACTTCTAGTTATGTACAAGACTTACAAACTAATACCTTATTTAAAATGTCATTTTACTTTCCATGTGTGTGTACCTATCTGTTTATTTATTGAACGTTTATAGTCCATTCAACTATGCATCTTGCAAATTATTTGGTTTTCTCTTTATATTAGTTTTAAAAACTTACTTCAAATGCTGTTTTACGATTTTGACATTATTTGTTAAAGACACTAAATCTAATTTTATTAAGACCGTTTATGAATATACCTGAGCAAGGGACACTTTAGTATTAAACTAATGAATAATAATTTCCTCGTAAAATTTCCCTTTTAGAATCTCGTCGATAAAGCTTTATGTCTGTTTAGGTATATGGGTAAAGTAAACGACACATATTTTACACCCATATACAGTTGATAACGCGTCAGACTTGGCAAGTTGGCAGTTGGTTTATGGACTATTTTCTAGATTTTACCGTCCAATTTCTAAGACTACAAAATATATTGACATTGGCAAAATTCGTGAAGCATCGCGAGCAGGCCATTATTTAAGAAAGAAGAGTTGCTTTATGAAACAGTTTTGGTAATAAAGGTCTAATTTCTAAACTTATTAATAAGGGTGCGCTCAAAATCAACACGACTATTTTGATACTTTATTGCTTGTAAATACTTTTTCTCTTTTCTACTTTCATATATTTTTTAATTTGCTTTTAAGACATTCGGCATACTAGTTAACCGTCAAGAAAGATCTACACGGACTTTAGTGCTAAACATTTTGTGATTGACATTAATACCTAAGTAGATAACTCTTCCGATTGATATTTTTTTATGTTGGGCCTGATTTTCCGTATCCAAAAGAACTCAAAAGTTAATCCATCCATGCCTATGGATCATTTGACATAACGAGATCCGACCGCGTCTGTAATGGGGAATAATGGCTTATTATCCGCAATTTCCAGCGATTTATCGCTTATTATGCTTCGCTCGACTTCGGCTAACGGGCCACATTTAGCTTCTACTGTGAATTGTTAACTGAGCGTTGTTGATATTTTTTTTTATTTACTTTGTGTAATTTTTATGTCTCATGCCAGCTATTCATATTTCCTTAGACCGCATATTCTGGAGATTGCCGCTTTGAGGTTCAGCCCAAACACCAATATTTCAGTCACACGGTACGCAGAGGTGACGACAGCCTATAAAAACTGATTGTGGTCGGAAGCACCGAAGGCAAAAGATCGAGCGGTCGCTCACCTACAAAATGGACCGATCAAGTAAAAGACTCGTCAACCTCCAAACTATGCACGGTCGTAAGAGACGCGCTGGACCGTAACCGGTGGAGACAAATCATCCGCTCAAGATGCAACCCTGATGCTGACCACGATCTTCAGATATGTGGGAGCGACCCCAGAGAGAGATAATGATGTCCATACATCACCGCTGCTCTGATTAAAAGTGGGGGGGCTAAAGCAGTTGTTTTTAGAATATCGACGACGAACGATGATGGTCACAATCCTTCTGACTAAAAAGCTACAAAGCAGATTATACTATATATATGCCGCCACGTTAAATATATATTTTTTTTAAATAGGGAGTTGTCAATCTTCATAGTTACCTACCGATTTTCAATATGCAACTGCAGGCTTTTATGCTCCAGCAGTGAAGAAACAAATTTCATGATGAAGCTTACCGAACTACCAATTTTAATCGGATGGATGACTTAATTAATGTATTTTTCGTATCCCCAGTGGCACGGCGGGCAGTCTTGCGAGGCGGCTGCAGCATCGTCGTCAGCGGGCGGCGCGGGCGCCCCTTTGCTGCCCGACTCCGAGCTCATCAAGCTGTGCCCCATGTGCCGGGTGCCCATAGAAAAAGATGAAGGCTGTGCACAGATGATGTGCAAGCGATGCAAGCACGTCTTCTGTTGGTACTGCCTCGCGTCACTCGATGTGAGTATCCTGCCCCTTATACGTTTCTCCATAGAATACATGAAGATCAGTGTCCTAATCAAGCTGTGCCCAATGTGCCGGGTGCCAATAGAGAAAAACGAGGTTTGCGCGCAGATGATGTGCAAGCGACGATGCAAGCATGTCTTCTGTGGGTACTGCAAAGCGGTGCTGCGTAAGTATCCTGGCTTGATCTGAGTACCCATTTATAAGAGTCGTCGGATTAATTTTCCCAACGACCCAATTTAGGATTTGCTGCTGCTTAATTTCCTTGTCGACCTTAAATAATTCCCTCTTTTGACATTAATATCAACTTTATACTTTAATCCAGATAAAATTGGTCTCTACACACAAACAGACGCGGTTTACGTCTCTAAATTGATACTCTTTTTAAACAAAACCCTAGATAGTATGTTATCTGTGTAATGTATTTCATCATCCTTAACAGCCAGAGTTCAAAGCCAGAGCCAAAATTTCATCATTTTTAAATCACAATATAATTATGTGATTAAAATTTGCCAATAACTAGCCATTCAACATCTCAACAAGCCACATTACCATACAATAGAACCGGTATTTACACCTACTGATTAGGTGCGATGTGGGTTGGAGGTAGGGTTTCCAACGACTTCTAGAAGAAGTAGACGACTTACTTATATATTTCTTTTTAATGATATTTATATATATAATAATAATATATTTTGAATTTTTCATCGAAACGGATTAAGACTTAAATCCATACTAATATTTTACAGAGGAAATGTTTGTATGATAAATATTAAACAAGAAAATATACCAGAAAAAAGCAACTTGTCTCGTGTCGCCCTGGCGGGATTCGAACCCGCATCCTTAGGAGTCCGGCCCAATGCTCTAACCAAATGCTACAGAGACCTATGAGGACACGTCGAATTTTTCTAGTACCTATATTCACCGTTCTACGGTGTTGGCCACCGTCGCTTCATCAATGAGAGAAATAGCCTCGCATTCGAAAAAAAACTTCTTTACAGATGTTTGACTATCGATTAAGATGAAACAGCCATCTAATTATAACTTTTTAATTTTGCATTTTACAATGCTATTTTTATGTGATAATGATAAATATTAAACAAGAAAATATACCAATTTTTTTTTGAAAAATTAAGAAATAAAAATGTTATTTTTTCTTGTGAATATACTAGAAAAAAACATTTTATAAAAAAAAATAGTCGGTGCCAGCCAAAGCATTCTACATTGCACTTCTATTAACTATACAGGGTTACAGGGAAAGTCGTACTGAATATTAAAGGACGTTATTATTTAGGTCATTTCTGATGAATTTGATCCTATAATATAGTGTCCGAAACTTAACCGTTATGGAGATATTGATATCTTTAAGTTTTTTTTTAAATATCCCAATTTTTTTGCTTTTTTGCCAATCTTTTTATGATTAAGACTTCTAGGGTTCGTTTTTTTATGTATTTAGTTAGAAGACATGCCAATGAATAAAAATGATCAACAAAAACTCAACCCTCCATTAACAGCTTAAAATAACTGCATGACAACGGTATAAATTAAGTAATTTTTGCTATGTATTGCTAACTTTGAAGCGCTATGGTAAAAAAAAATTGTATGGAACTTATTCTGCAGATGATTTTAAAAACTTCTACGTCTTCTTAGCTATTCAAAAAGGTATAACACTAGCTATTAAATAGGCAAAACATTGAGCAAATAACAGTTCAGTTAGCAAAAGCTACATTTTCAGTTTGATGTAAAAATAGCTTCAATACGTAAATAAAAAAATAAAAACTGTGATATTTTTATAATTCATGTTCAACATCTACTAGTAATGGTTCTGTTCAAGTATGACGAACTGACGTGGGACGACCTCGTATTTTTGATGACGACGACGAAGAAAATAATGAAATTCGACGCCTTTTTCAAGCCGACCCAACCACGTCAACAACTGTTGTTGCTCGACGGCTCGGTATTTCCCAGTGGAAAGCCTGGTTCGTAATGCACAGTTCTGGCCAATACCCTTACCATTACACGCCAGTGCACGTAAATGAAGAAGGGGACCCGCTGAGGCGACTAGACTTCTGCAGATTTATGCTAAATGCCGATATTGATGATCCGGCTTTTTTAAAGAAAATTTTGTGGACAGATGAGTCTAAGTTTGACAAAGACGGTATCACAAATTACCATAACGCCCATTATTGGGCTCCCAAAGCGCAAGGTAATCCCAATAAAAAAAGATTAAAAGGATCGCAAAGGAGATTCAGTCTCAACGTGTGGATGGGCATAATTTCTAATTATTTAATAGGGCCATACTTTTTGCCCGATAATTTGAATGGCGAGATGTACGAGAACTTTTTAAGGGAGGAGTTATACTCTTTAATGCTCGATTTACCTCTGGCAATAAGACAAAATATGTTCTTTCAACACGATGGCTGCCCAGCGCACTACAGAGGAAGTGTTCGAGCATGGTTGGATGAAAATTACCCAAACCGGTGGATTGGAAGAGGTGGACCCATACCGTGGCCGGCAAGAAGTCCCGATTTAACGCCGATGGATTTTTATGTGTGGGGTCATATGAAAACCCTAGTGTACGACGAAATGACACCAATCGCAAATATCGAGGTTTTACGACAAAAAATTATTGATGCGGCTGAGGAAATGAGGCGGAGCCTGCAAACATCTGTTGTAAAAAGTAATTTAAGAAAACTAATGAGAATTTGTATAAGAAATAGTGGCGGCCATGTTGAACATGAATTATAAAAATATTACTGATTTTTTTGTTTTATTTTCGTGATTTAGCTATTTATACCTCAAACCAAAAATGTAGCCTTTGCTAACTGAACTGTTATTTGGTCAATGTTTTGCCTATTTAATAGCTAGTGTTATACCTTTTTGAATAGCTAAGAAGACGTAGAAGTTTTTAAAATCATCTGCAGAATAAGTTCCATACAATTTTTTTTTATCATATCGCTTCAAAGTTAGGAATACTTAGCAAAAATTATTTAATTTATACCGTTGTCGTGCAGTTATTTTAAGCTGTTAATGGAGGGTTGAGTTTTTGTTGATCATTTTTATTCATTGGCATGTCTTCTAACTAAATACATAAAAAAACGAACCCTAGGAGTCTTAATCATAAAAAGATTGGCAAAAAAGCAAAAAAATTGGGATATTTAAAAAAAAACTTAAAGATATCAATATCTCCATAACGGTTAAGTTTCGGACACTATATTATAGGATCAAATTCATCAGAAATGACCTAAATAATAACGTCCTTTAATATTCAGTACGACTTTCCCTGTAACCCTGTATTTTTTTTGGCCTTAGCTAACTAGCACCGACTCCAAAAGTTTTATTTTTTACTTTTTGAAGTCGGTTTGATTTTTTTTTATAAAATGTTTTTATTTCAGATTTTTTTGTTACATTATGTGCCGTTACTTACACTAAAAATCAGCCCATACACAACAATGATGTCATCTAGGTATACGACTACTTGCCAAAAGGTGATTGATATTTTTCAGGATTATGAAAAAACTACTAGCCAGATCTTCGTAAAAATTATATGGGACCACACATAAACCATTTTCCTTCAGATAAAAAAGAATTATAAAAATCTGTTAACAACTGGCGAAGTTATGGTAGAACATACATAATTTTTTTTTTTTTTTAAATACAGTCGACTTGAGAACCTCCTCCTTTTTTTGAAGTCGGTTAAAAATTCGACGTGTCCTCATAGGTTTCTGTAGCATAATTGGTTAGTGCATTGGGCCGGACTCCCAAAGATGCGGGTTCGAATCCCGTCAGGGCGATATGAGACTAGTTGCTTTTTTCTGGTATATTTTCTTGTTTAATAATTATATCAAATAAATAGCATTGTAAAATGCTAAATTAAAAAATATTTGTATGTTTGTAACGAATAAACTAAAAAACTACTGAACGGATTTGGATATAATTTAGCTCACAGATAGTATGTAGCTTGGATTAACACATAAGATATTTTTTATCCCGATATTCTCACGGGAACGGGAACCATGCTGATGAGTGGCATATACAATAAAACATAGTTAAATGTTTCGATAACTCAACGGCTGAACGGACTTGGATAAAATTTGTTAGGTAGATAGATTAAGATCTAGACAAACATTATAGACTACTTTTCATCCCAAAATAACGCGAACAAAGTAGCAGGCAAAGGCTAATGTTTGATAAAAGTAGTTTTTTTCGAAAATGTACACATTTCCAGAACCTGTAGTTTAAAAATGGGTAGGAATTAAAGAATAGTGTGTAAAATTGTATGAGCTTTCATTACAGAGTGGGACCTTTCCCCCCCTCCCCCACTCCGGCGCCCCTCCTCGAAGCGGGGATTTTTAGTATCCTGAACTAAGTAACCTGAACAACTTTCTGAAGAAATCGCTTAGGTTCCAGCTCACGCACTCTACACCCCATTTTGAGATATACGTTGAGTGGATGATGATACTTTTGCGTTTGATGATTTTGCAGTTCTTGTGTTATGAACTGGGCATGGCTAGCATGTGCTAAAAATGAAAAATTTGTGTTTTAGCGTACTATATTAGTATTAAATACGTTATAAACTTCACGTACATGAAATAGAGTACAATATTCTTTTTTTTTTACCATCGGGAAGACTCGCGTTCGTCATACCTGATGTTAAGTATTGATAAGGCTGAAGATGGAAGCGAGTCTCTCTCGGAAACCTCAACCACTGAGGAACTGGCTATGTTATCTCAATTGTTATGGCGTCACACTTATACCGTCTGGGGCCCACAACCGGGGATAATATTAAAAACGGAGGCTCTATAGGTCACTAGTAATTGGATCATTATGGTCCCAACTAATTAAAATCAAATCTTTACTTTTTGATTTTTTCTAACAAACCTAATCGTAAATTCAATGTAATGAAAACAACAGTACTGCTCAACTTTTTCGGAGCTACTCGGAAAGTCTTTTTGACAATTTATGTGTCGGCTGATAGAAAAATAATACTGTCTTACTATCGCACTTCATGAATCATGAAGGTATTGTTTTTTTCTGAGTGTTTTTTTAACACTCAAAGCCATTTTCACATTCAATTACAAATTGTGTAAATAAATCTAATTCAATTGATTTAAACTGAAACCAAAGTAAGTTCCATGACAATATTCTGACTTTCTTTACTAATCAAAATTATTATTTTAAATTTATATTCTTTTAACACCATAATCTTCTTTTTAAAAAGATCGTAATGTAAAAAGCCTTGAACCCATGGAATTAGTAGGTACTACGTACTAGTACTTAATAATTCCATGGCTGAATCTACTTGGTACATAGAGTATACTTGGTATTGGTTGACATGACATCTCATGCATGAAGGATAAAATTGTAAACAGATAACTGTCGTTTCGATATTTAATAATAAATTGCAGATTTTAATTAATTTGAAACAGAGATTTTAATGCTGTGGGAAGTAGCGGGGGCTGTTGTTATTCAAGGAGTTAAAGGTAAATTTTCTAATGGATAGTGATATCATGATGTTTTGCGGTAAGTTTTTTTATTGTCCCCTCTACCACGATAAGTTCGCAACGTTAGCGATAATATCGTTTTGCAATAATACACTGATTATTAATCGTAACTTTAAATGCATGGGTTTTGATTAACTGGAATCTTTTCAGAATAAATACTAATACTCTAGAGAGTCTCTATTTTCAATATTTTCCCCGGTTCTAGGCCCCACACGGTATAATTAGATGATGGTAGCTAGCGAGGCGGACTTACAACGAGTCCTACCACCAACCAAACCTTTTGCAGTCTTGTTGGCAACCCTAGTCGGAGGATGCCTCGCCTTGACACCGCTGCGCACTCAGGCCTTGTGTACGACGCGTTGAGTCGCGTGCTTATTTACTATACTATACCTTTTGTTATTGACGCGGAAAGTAAGAGACAATTATCAATATTAAATTGAACTGTCAAATAAGTATGTTAACTTGGCTCACCGTGAGAATATTAGATTTACAAATTAGGTTGTCGGTTGTCAGTACCGTTTTTTTGTGTAGCTGAAAGAATTGAGTTATTGGTTTATTGGTTACATACATTTGATGACGACGTAGAGAGTGTAGATCATATCAGTGTTTATGTATAGCAATCTGGATCTCCTCCATTCACTCCCTGGATGGCCATTATCAGATCACAGCTCGGTCAATCCTTGCCAGAGAACCAAGGCCCCAAAGTTACCTCGTTTGTATGAAAATCGACTAGTGTCGTTAATTATGTGACCACTACTGTATGTATAAATTATATGTATGTAATTATATCCGTTACCCTAGTATCCCATAACACAAGCCTCACAGTGCTTATTTTGAGGCTAGGTTAATTGGTAATGAGTGTAAGAAATGTCGTATTTTTTTTGTGTAGCTGAAAGAATGGAGTTATTTGTTAATTGGTTACAAACATTTATACCCTTGCGCGAAAAAGCCCTCACAACATTTGTGAAACACCAAAATGAAGTTTGTGAGAGAAATGTATAAACATATCCCCTTGGTCACACCTCAACGAAACGCCACATTTATCATATTTTTTTTTGTAGTTGTTCAGAAACAGTACTCTCGATGGAATCGAGTTCACATCAGTATCGAAGATATGCCAAAACGGTATTATGGAAACCATAGCAAGATAACGGTACTATGGAAACCATAGCAAGATAACGGTACTATGGAAATCACTTGGATACGGGACCAGTCGGGCTAAGAAGGCGATCAGTCACTACAGTACCCTTTATTAAAACTATCGATTTGTCTCTTTCATAGCAAGATAACGGTACTATGGAAACTATAGCAAGATTTAACCATAGCAAGATAACTGTACTATGGAAACCAAAGCAAGATTTAACCATAGCAAGATAACGGTACTATGGAAACCATAGCAAGATAACGGTACTATGGAAATCATAGGAAGATTTAATTATAGCAAAATAACGGTACTATGGAAACCATAGAAAGATTTAACCATAGCAAGATAACGGTACTATGGAAACCATAGCAAGATTTAACCATAGCAAGATAACGGTTCTATGGAAACCATGGCAAGATAACGGTACTATGGAAACCATAGCAATATAACGGTACTATAGAAATCATAGCAAGATTTAACCATAGCAAGATAACAGTACTATGAAAACCCTAGCAAGATAACGGTACTATGGAAACCATAGCAAGATTTAACCATAGCAAGATAACAGTACTATGGAAACCATAGCATGATTTAACTATAGCAAGATAACGGTACTATAGAAACCATAGCAAGATAACGGTACTATAGAAACCATAGAAGTTTTCAAAGTACCAAGATTTTTGATGTTGATTCGATCCTAATATGAACTCGATCCCGTCCAGAGTAAGGGGGCAGGTTGCTAGCTCATCGCCTTTATTTGTTTTCTATTCGATTTGAATATAGGTCCCCGTCAGCTCGTAATGAAGGTTCTACTATCGGTTTTGAGGTTTTTAGGAAAGACAAAAAGTTGTATATACGTATATAACTATAAATCTTTTTGTTTGAGGAAAAATAAGCTGTTATGGTTTCATTGTTTTTACAAATTTCATGTCGTCATCAGCCATTTTTAATGTCCCCACTGTTGGGGCACTCACTTTCCTTATGGATGTCTAAGGAGAATGGGCCATGGCCCATCACGCGGGCTCAATTGCCCAATGCGGATTGATGGGTTTTAACGACTGCAAATGCAGCCAGGATCAACGGCTTAACGTGCCTTCTGAAGCACGGAGGAGCTCGATATAGTAAATATTTGGCCACCCATCCTGTGACCGACCATGGCGATAGCTGCCTAACCTCAACAATTGCAGGCCGAGCGCGCGAACCACTGCGCCCTGATTTCCTCATTGAATAGTCTATTGAATATATAGAATAGTAAAGGTCCATATGAGTGATATAACGGTACATGTCTCGTTTCAGGACGACTTTCTACTCCGGCACTACGACAAAGGGCCATGCAAAAACAAGCTAGGCCACTCCCGCGCATCCGTGCTGTGGCACCGCGCACAGGTAACATACTTAAATAACATACTTTAATAAAACAGTCTTAAATTTTTTCTAATAATATAAGTGTGAACAATTGGATGAATGTTTGTCGCTCAATCACGCTAGAACGGGTGAACGGATCTAGATGAAAGATAGACTTTAGTCTGGAATGGAAAATAGGATACTTACATTTTATTCTGATATTCCCACTTGGATACGGGGCCAGTCGGGCTAAGAAGGCGATCGGTCACTACAGTACCCTTTATTAAAACTATCGATTTGTCTCTTTCATATCCATAGACTGCTTTACCGACATGAGTAGAACATCCGATAGATATCGAAAATGTTGAATTAATTATTATACATTCGTCGGTCTGTTAATTTTTCACGTACTGACTTCTCATCCAATTTTGTTCCCGAGAGTAGGATAAGTTGTCTGTATATCGTTTACCCAAAAAATTAATATATAAACTATAAATCCCGGCTTGCACAAATTCAACAACACGACAATAGTCATTGGTCTTCTAGTTTAATCGAGGATGTTATAGACTTCTCAGCTTATTGTATAAGGAACCTAAGTTTTTCTGCAGGTCTAAAATGACAAGGTGTTTCCTTATAGGTGGTGGGCATCTTCGCGGGGTTCGGTCTGCTGCTACTGGTGGCCAGCCCGCTGCTGCTGCTCGCCGCACCCTGCATCGTCTGCTGCAAGTGCAGGTCGGTAACAATTCATTCACTGAAAACATTGTTGTTATGGCATCAGACTTAGATAAGATGGTGGTAGCTAGCCAGACAAACTTAGAACAAGTCCTACCACCAACCAACCGAATACAGTATGTAACCCCGCTGGGAATCGAACCCGGGACCCCTGAGTCTGATACCGGTGGTTGTACCACTAGAACACAGAGGCGGTAACCATAGCCGTGTTGTCCGGAAACAATACTGACAGTAAGGTAACATTGTGATCCTGGCGACCACGACCATGCCGCGCCGCGACCGGTATCATTTCGATGCACGCGACCGCGACCGGTGCGACCGGCTGTCTTTACGAAGTTTTTATTATAAACGGTTGCGTTCTAGATAGCGCTCAGTATAATTTTAAAGTACAATTTACACCGTAACAAAGAAAAGAGCTGCCAGCTGTTGAAACAGGGAGAAAAAAATTATGACAAACTCATTTTGTTGGTTTTGTTTTCGGAACAAAGAGCAAAACATCGAATCGAATACATACGGGTTATTACACCAAATCTATTAATAATTCGTCATCAGTGGCAGTCAATGACGACATTATGACGTGTTTATTGACTAGGTCGCGCGGCGGCACTGCTCTCGCGACACGACCGCGACCGCCACGCCCACAGGTCGCTTGCATTGTTTAATGCTTCATATAACGTGGTCGCGGTCGCGTGCCGCGGTCGCCAGGATCCGAATGATACCCTAACTGGTTACCAGCCCATCGCCTGCAATAGTTTCTGAATTTGCCCTGTCCGTTGATAGACTTTTACTATTTGCACTGGAAAGCTGAGATGGCACTTTCTATTTTGTTATTTCGCTCCCAGTCCAGCTAAGCAGTTACAAACTAAGATAATATCACATAGGTACCAGTGGTGAAGGGTCCATACATTCCGATTCCCATCGGCTTCCCTTATAGAAATCCAACCCTACCGATCCACCACACAGTTTACAGAGTTTTTGGAGAAATATTAGGTCCGACTTACCTTCGCCATATTTCGACCCCACGCCACTTATAAGTACATTACTCTGGTGGTGGGTAGACCATTTTTGGGTTGCTGCAAGTACGTTAGGCGGTAGGGGTACCGCCTAACGGTTAGGCTATCGCTAGCGCTATAGCCATCAATCTAAACTCTTTTAAAACACTTCAACAATAGGGTTTATGTCCAATTCCTCTATATTTCTATACATCTATTGGATTCGTTATTGCATTTTAAGTATGAAAGTGGTAGCGTTAACGAGAGTCCTTGTAGGGGGTTTAAAAATTGATAGCTATAGCGATAGCAATACAATTAGTCGGTAGGGGTGAGGTCGGTAACAATACCCACATATACAACAACACACAAACGCTAGGTACACAATTTTCTACCATGCGGTCTCACTATGATAGAAATATCGTATTTGGCTCTCACTACTACTGGCAGCATCTATTACTTTAAGGTGGTACGACTTCCACACAAACAAACATTACACAATTATTGGTTCATCATACCTTAATAATTCATAAATACATGCGCAACTAACTCGTTTCAGTTATTTGTTTGCGCGAAATAATAAAAAAAATGTACATTCATACATAAAACACGAATATACTAATATCTTATAATTTCAATAATTCTACGTATGTGTGTGTGACCCATCGCATTTATATAGCTCATGTATGAAAGTACATTTTTTAATAATTTCGCGCAAACAAATAACTGAAACGAGTTAGTTGCACATGTATTTATGAATTATTAATGTATGATGAACCAATTAATGTGCAATGTTTGTTTGTATGGAAGTCGTACCACCTTAATCAACTGCGGTAATAGACCGCCATCTAGTGCACTTACAGGACAATAGTGTTGTTCGTAAGGTACGCTAGATGGCGCTCTACGCCGCCAACTATAAATCGCCCGTTTAGTTGTCAAATAGCTCACTTGATGGTTGGATAGGGGATAGAAGAACAAAATAATGTGCTTCAGAAAGCATATAAAGCCGTTAGTCCTATCTGCATTTGCACTTGATAACACACATCAATACGTATTACAAAAATACAATCTTTATTTTACACTAATTGGTTCGGTGTTTAGACCCATCCTCTTTAGCCATACAAAGGGAAGGCTATGCTCCAGTAATAGTGACATTAGAAATGGGTGATGATGACTCACATTCACAACATCATTTAAGTTTATCCAAACTGTCAGCTTTAGCACTCAACAGCAGTTGACTAGAAAATAATATCTATTTTATAACTATCTTTCACAGGCTCTGCAACCCCAGCACGAAGAACTTAGAAGAAGTAGACGAGATCGAAAGCATCAGCCCCACGCGAGAAGACGACGACCGAACCCGGTACCTCTCCGACTGACGGTACTAGCCGACGGCTCACGGCACGACGATATGGTCTACCGGTCTACTCACGCCGGATGACAATTAATATCTGACGATCAAAGCAAGGGATTTTAGCCTTCTGCGTAGGAGAGGTTAGTCTTTCGGACTACTCAAGGGGAAGTCGATTCTTATCTGATGAAAATGAGGGAAATTTCGTCTTCTGAGTCTTGCTTGGAGGTATTGTAGTCTATTGAAGGTAAAGTGTCTGACGATAAGAATATGAAATTGTCTTCTCCAGTTGATAAGAGGACTTCTCAAGTTACAGGGGAGGTATTTCAGTCTTCTAAAAGTATTAGCTACTAGAAGAAGAAGATGGCTTCGGTTATGAGGAGTTTTTAAGTTTGTGATAGTGGCAGTTCGATTCGCTAGGATGTTAGAAGTATTCAAGTTTTACTTAAATAGACTAGAATGTGCGTCTTCTAGTGTGTGGGACTGGGGTTTTAAGAATTGGAACAAGAAAATAGATATCTAGAGTTTTTAAAAGCGATAGTAATGTATATTGTTCTTCTGTCATTATATGGACTGTTTATTCGATATGCAAGAGACAGTTTAATCTAGAAACTAAAAGGTATTAAGTTCAAGATACTTATGTGATGATAGAGGGTAAGTAGACATGTCAAGAAGATATGAGAAGACAGGTTTGTCTGAGACAAATGCTTGGATACTTAGTGATAGTAGTGTAAATACTGTATTTTTGAGATATCGTGGTTGTAGAAGAACCAGGAGACCATGCGAGGTGGAGGGTCCACCTTGCAAAGAGATAATAAATGTATTATTTGACAGATCGAGACACTTATTTATAACTCAATACCAATAAAAGTTTCAGGGGCTTGAGAAAATACGTCGTTTGTTATTATTATGCATACAAAATCAAGAAGAATTATGAGCATCGACTTACTTTGCCTTGAACAATGAACAGCAAATCAGTTTTTTCAAACTCTATCAAAATTCTCTCATTGGTTTTGAATTTAAAGACGTTAAACTTAAAATTCAAAATCGGTTGAGGTACTTTGAAAGATATTTGTCTGTTGACTGATTTTATTAGAAATGGCAAATGATTACCAATGACAAAATGGTTCTGGCACTGCCTATCTTAAAACAAAGCTAAGGAAATGAAAGCATTTTTTCAACTGATTTTGAACAAAACATAATTTGTCAAAGAGTTCAGTGCAAAACTTTTTCAGATCTCAACTTTAGATGAGCTGTTAGTTATGTCTCTGTTTTAAAAATAATTTGAAACATTATCTACCTAATGAAAATGATTGGTCTAACAAAGAAAAGTCAAATGTATTTCTAAAGTCGTCAATATTTTGTTAAACAGCTCTTTTAAGAAAATCTTACTAAAATTTGTAGCGATTAAATATAATATAAAAATAAATCACTTGTTATTGTAACAGTGTCTCTGTAAATTACACATAAGAATAAACTCGCTTGATGTTATACATGTAAGTGGAAAATAATGTCTTATATGTGATGATTTGCACACAAGGTGTCTGGTTATCTGTTTCCTGTAAAATGCATGGACGAACTTTGAAATTAAAAGCCCTACGTTTTAAGTTTTGTTTCGGGTGTTTTGTTCAACTTACCAAATCAAAATTGCAATAATAAGTACTGCATTTAGAACTTACCGAGGACCTTGTATATAGAAACTTTTAACATCATTATACAGGTGTTTTAATTTTATGTGCCCAAAGTTAAGAGGGAGATTGTGTTATGTCTTTAGAACAAAATTAAAGGCGAAAAAAATATTTTTTTTTATCGTAGCGCCGAGAGCAGTTAATTTTTTTTTTTGTAATTTTTTATCTAAACACGTAACACAAACTCCCCATAAAGTCTAGGCACAAAGAAAAAGAAACATTTTATATAATTGTACGGTCAACAGCAGGTACTTTACAAAACTGTAAAATTTCTCCAATCAACTTTAAGACGTAAGCCATTGACTTTGAATTTGTCTGTAGAAATTTGACATTTTGTATAAACCTTACCTGCCGCTGACTGTACAGAACTGGCGCATTGCGCAGTTGCACTCTCAATGTGACTGCTTTGACCACTGTTTGAGCCTGTGACTTTCGACAGCAGAAAAAGCATAATTACAGCCGCGTCTTCATGGTAAACATCTATACGTATATTATAATAAGGAAAGATTTTTGTTTGTTTGTTTGCATTGAATAGGCTCCGAAACTACTGAACGGATATGGATGAAATTTGGTACACACATAGTAGCCTGGTTATGAACATGCTTTTTATCCCGATATTCCTACGGGAACGGGAACCACGCGAGTGAAACCGCGAGCAGCCGCTAGTTTGTTTATAAACTAAGCAATACTGTATGCTACATAGTGCATAGTGCTACATTGTATCTTGCACTCCATCTTGACATTATTTTATGTCATGGCACAGAATATAATATTAGTACCTTACGGTACAGAAATTTCACTCCCGAGTTTAGGTATGATAAACGCAAGCGTCCGGTCACCGGACTAGTCTCAATAGGCTGCCCTAGCAGATTGAAGCGAGAAGGCAGACAGTTATTGTACTATGAACGCTATACGCAATGCAAAAGGTTGAAATTAGGTTGTTTTCCAGAATAATAGGTAAATATCTCGGGGATTTTGCGCCGCTTGTATGGAAGTGAGACAGGCCTGGTCATGTTTATCATTAAAACAGCAGTTCAAACTTTATAAAACTGACAAGTTTGCCAATCGACTTTAAACCTTAACAGGTTACTCGTTAGATTCATAATCGGTTAAAGAAATTTGAGTATATTGTATAAGGTCACATTTATCAACTTGGAAGCAAAAATTCCTATGGTAAGTCAAAATCGCTCGCCAGAACCGAACAATTTCAATCAGAACCAGACAATATAATGTATTTGATTCATTTAACTTTGATATTGACTGAATCGTCAAGTGGGAGTCACGATGTCGTTCCTTTATGAAAAAACAATTTTAAGTAATTCAATGTTGATCAATCTTTCCTCAACAGTTGTTTACCATGAATATGTAGCTTAATGCGAACGTATAGACATTTTAATTTTGTAGATAATTTAATATATGTACTGACCATATATTGTTGAATGAGACTGATGGATGAAGAAGAGTGGGTGCCAATATTCATGTCACGTTCGAAGCACTTCGATGTAAGAGTGTCCAAACGAAATCAAACTATTTCCAGAATGTTAACAACGAAATGACATGAATTAGAGCGATATATGATTAAATCTGTTTTTACTAATGCTGTAAAAAAGTAATTCGCTTATCAACACTTATTAATTAGGTTGTCTTGCAGTTTGCAACATAGGTGGACTAGAATTTCATATGTATATTTTTCTAAATCAAAAGCGCAAAGCGTTTAACTTAACTTACATTACAATGATTTAAATACGATATTTATCTCAGATTATGTATGAGCGATGCTTCTGAATTTGCGTCGCGCTATAGTTTTATGTACGTGACACTAATTGTCTGATTAAAATAGTATTTGGCGTAAAGTGAGAAAGATAACGTAACTGCAATGCAGAATATCCGATGCATATGATTCGTGAAATGCAATCACATTAAGATCGTCAATAAGTTATATTAAACAGATCGTTAAATATAACCGCACCGCTTCCGTGTCTGTACACAAAGCCTTAACTCGTAATTTATTAGTAGCATGTAAAATATTTATGAATAATGTAAATAAGATCTATAAATTGTACTTAATGTTTTGAGGGTTGGCGGTGTCGGCACTGCCCCGGCCACAGATCGGCGGGGCTATTACCTGTTTGCAACAGCAACGCGACAGCGATAAGTCACGTATCACCTAGCAACCGCACCTAGCACCTAGTACCGAGCAATGGATGAACTACAATGTGCAATGATTTAGTTCCTGTTATTGCTACCGAATTATTTTTGGCGCCAGCGCTGCGTGGCAGCTCGGCGTCTCACTCTCATTCTCGCACTCTAGGTAGGAGTACGAGAGAGTGAGACACCGCTATACGAACCGTCAGTGAGCGGTTAGCTAGCGAACACATACGTAATACCATTTTTATTTTGATGTTCCGCGTCGATAGCGCCATATCTGCGCGATTATTGCAAATTTTTAGATAATAGCCCCGCGGATATATCACGCGACGACAAGACTGGACCCCTCCCCCTCCCGACACCCTCCGTTTCCGTAGCTTGTCGTAGCAAGCTAGTTGAAGCATTTTTAGACTTAAATTGTCAGTAGGTCATTAGAGTAAATAAGAGATCTTCTATTTAATGTTTCTCGATAAGTTGATTGTGAAAATTTTACTTTTTTTGTGGACTAAGTATACCAGACTTTGATGTTACTTGCAGGATATTACAGAATCGTCTAAAGTAAATTTGTAGCGAAACATTAGTGGTAAATGTAATTTATTTAAATATATGTAGACGTCTCTGGATACTTAAATTTATTAAACAAATTTTTGGTACTTAATTACAATTTATTTACTGACTGTATAATACTACTTTATAAGACATTCTGTATGTCGCTGTTGGCATTTAACATTAATATTGTATCAACATACATTGATAAATAATACTGTAAATAGAGGTTTTTTTGTTATAATTTGTATTTCTTGTTTATTTTGTGTTGAAACCTGACGTAATTTCCATTACTCTAATTAAAATAAAGTTTTTCTGATAAATCATTAATTTGTGTTTTATTAACAATAAGATTATATATTATATAACTTGAATATTTTTTTTTAATGCAAGTAAGTAAAATAAAACAAATGAGAACTGTGGACAATCTTTTAAAGTAAAAATAAACTATGCTTATTCAACTGATTTTACCAACAAAACTAATTTTTTCATGCTTATTTTAAACAACATTTTGGGCCTATGCACATAGGTTGCACATAGGGTTAAGGGCTATCAACGTCTAAAATACAGGATTTTGTTTTTTTACGGGAGACAATTAAAACAGTAGTGCTTTAAGAAAATTGTTTATAGCCTTTATTCTTATTGTTGAAATAATAATAATGGCGATTTTAAACCACAAAGTCAAAAACCCTCATTTTGCGCCAGCCAGCCTGACAAAACGTCAGTATTTAGTTTCGCCAGCCAGCTCTTGGCTGAATAAGTAAAAATATGGGAGTTTACTTACCCCGTATTTATTTTCTCAATTATGTGTTTCTGTATTATCAATACCTGAAAAACGGGGCACACTACATTTTTTTACCATGCCATTAAAAAGATGCCCATGTGCATAGGTCAGACGACATATTATTTACATTCTCTAAAATGTATGCTAAAAACTTTTGCTCATTTTCTCATATTCTTTGTCTTCTCATTGCTAGTTCTCATTACACATAACATCATCGTTCACCATTTCCTGGCTAATCCAGCAGTAGAATCAAATAGCAATGTATTATTGAATTCTCCTCTCATATCCAGCATATAGTGCATCCAAGTATTTTTCACTTTGAGGGGCAGTTGCACTCGAGCATTCGCCCGGCTCTCTTTACAACACACATTTTCTATTGGCACTTTCATCATGCGGTTCTTGCCGAATGGTGAGTATGTTACAAAAGACAAATGGGTGCCACCTTTGTGAAGAATAAGGTAGCGGACTGATTTTAATGTGTACATCCAGATCATTGCCAGGGAACCAGTTCCTGTAAAAAAAAGGAGGTTGAATTCACCAAAATCAGGTCGAATAACATTTACAACATCTAGTTACTTTTGTGGAAATTGATCAAAAGGTTTTGAAATCATTTTATAAGGCATTTTTAGACTATGTGAAAAGTCAAGACACGCTAACCACTACAGAGTTATTCTAATAGAAGTAAGTAAGCTACAAAATATTGGCTTAAAATAATCATATAATACCTACCAATAACAATTGAAATAGATCCTAACGCATTACGGTACTTGTTTTCGCCTAGATTTACTCTTCTGAACCAAGGAGTGTCTTCTGTGATCTTCGATTCGTCCACAGGAGCGTCACGTAAAGTTGAAAATGCAAATAAACCTAAATATGTCCAAAACATGTACTGCACCACCGCAAAAGTGTTCATGTACATATAAAACTTTGGATTTTCATATTTGAAAAGAATTACATCTTTTACAACTTTCGTGTTCACATCATGTATTGTTTTTGTAGTGACAGAACTTGAAACAACGTTTCTGACTTTACTAATACACAAATTACTATATGGATATTTAGAAAATGCATTTCTTTTTAAAATTATTGAAGCATAGGAAAGAAAAGACATAGTTTTATGTTTTACTCAATACTATCGTACTAATCACAAATCTAATTTTATAAAACATAACCTCCCTCAATCGTGCTACACAATAAATCAGCTCAGCTGTTCGTTTGGGTGTCACTGTCAATGTCATTTTATAATGGCGTCCTGTAGTTTTTAAAGGTTTAACTTAGTATTCTTTGGCTGTATGAACGCGATGCTTGCAGGTGATGTGAGGCTTCATAAAAAAAAACCATTGTTTATGATGAATTCAATTGACTGAGTTTAAGATAATTATAATCGATATAATAATCTATACAATCAAATAACATAATATCAAATATTTAGTGTGAAAATATATTTGTAAATATAAAAAACTAATGACATAATTTCTGTGGTCACTGGTCAAACAATGATAACTCCAATACCATTATATAAGGCCAGATTGAAATTTAAAAAATAATTACAAATCAGCTATAATAGCCTAGCCTCTATTCAATTATATATGAATATGATCTGTGTTTAGTGATTAAAACGGAACTTATTCACAGTTGATCTATAAATTGGAGTTATTATTATTTGACCACACTGATTTTTGTTTTTTAAAGTTTATAAAATAACTAGTCTCCATCATTATGATAATAATGCGCTTCTAAGTATCACCAACCAGTAGGTGTCATTCCCACAGTCGTTGAGATTGAGAGAGGCGTTGCGGTATCGCAACGCCAACGCCTAGGATTCAACAGTGTTCACACGGGCGTTAAAACATCGCTTACCAAAGAGTACGTCGATGACGTCACGAGGCACGAGTGGCAATCACTCGCCTTCCGTTCAGTATAGTTCGGGACGTGACGTGATTTTTATTATTTACGCAGTATAACCTTGTTGTTTTATGATTTCGTTGTATCTTTTATTTTTAATAGAGGTTTCAATTAAGATAAAGGTAGGTAGGAAATATAGAAACAGGGTTTATCAAAGTCCAGTCAGACAATCTCCCGAAGATAGATTAGTTCATTGTGGTAGAGTTTTTAAGAACAATTTTAGTAATTCCAGTGCATAGATACAACGTCATGAAATGAAAAGATAAGATTTGCTTTGCTTTCACATAAAGTTCATGATCCACTAAACTGGTAGGTACCTACTTACTTGCATTAGGTACTAGGTAGGTTTGACCTTGTTTCTTTTATGCCTAATATGAGAAATGCTTTTATGCATTACTCGCTCCGGTATAAGGATGATTCGAAATGTTAATCATAGTTTTTGAATGGTGACTAAAGCCTTATAACTTCTATTATTCTGACTGGGTAGCTTATCTGACAGATAATGGCCGACTGATAAGTTCTGGATAGGTTATCTGGCGGATAACAACCGACAGTTAAGTTCTGGATTGCTTATCAGGCAGAAAGTAACCGACTTATAAGTTCTATAGTTTATATCCCTTATTATCGTTGTCGTTTATTTTCAGTAAAATAGATTTAAATATAATATTATCAAAATTTTACATCCCACCTCACCGTGTAAAAGCTGCCTAACGTGACATTGGCGGAATTATGTTTAGAACATAAAGCAAACCATTCATTAAGAAAATAGTTTATATGGCAGATAATAGCCGACAGATAAGTTCAGGATTGCTTATCTGGTAGATAATGTACGACTTATTTGTTAGTTGTAATATGAAAAACATATCAAAATAACTGCCGGATAAGCTATCCACAACTTATCTGTTGACTGTTATCAGATAAGCTGTCAATTATTCAAACTTCATTCAAAAGTGTCGAGTTGCTATGTAAAAAAATCGTGAACTTATTCTGAATATCCTGCTCGATCTCATTTGAGACGCTCTTAATGTCTGACTTATAAATAAACATCTTAAGATGCTGCTCACATCTTGAGAGCGCGTATCAACTGAGATGGATCTTGAGAGTGGTTTATCAATATGGGGCTATTTGTACTGGTTGATAAATAGGTCGTGCGTGCCGTGTGGTGACGGCCTATGAATACAAGTGACACCACACCCTTACATGCCTGGGATGTCGTAAGAGTCGACTAAAAGGCTCGACGCATTGAACACCTGTGCGAGAGAAGGAAAACTTGAAACAAACCCTCTACCAACCCGTCTGGCCAGCGTGGTAGCAGTAGGCTAATAGCCTCCTATGAACGCCACAACAGGCGTGAGCTAGGAGAGAGAAACCGCTGGATCTTGCGAAAGCTGATGAAGAGAAGAGAGAGAAGGATCTTTAGGCTCAATCTGAGTTAGTACTTTTAATTTCACCTTCTGAATTAAAGCAAATTAAAAACTGCAAAACAGCTCATGAGATTTGGACTACGCTTGATTCCATATATGCGAGTAAGGGACCGGCTAGAAAAGCTTCACTCTTAAAGCAGTTAATATTGTCCAAAATGGAACATGGCAATATTAGAGAGCATTTAAATAAGTTCATGGACGTGGTAGACAAATTGCAGGATATGGACATTCATATTCATTATGATGTTATACAGCTTACCTGTGAGCGACGTCGAACAATGAAATCATTGTTTGAGCGCCGCGCTAACTTAACGCGGCAAAAAAGTTAGAAAAAGAGTCGCGCTGCAATAAATAAGGATGAAGATTGCGAGAAATTTCTCCCGCGGAAGCGAGTGAGCGAGACAGAAATAGTGTCTCGCTCTCTCGGCCGCTCGTGGATTGTCGGGAACGTTCGAGACGCACACGTCGCGAATATTCCATGCGATTCTCGACTTTCCGCGGGCGGTATAAAAGCGGCACGCAGCGCAGCGTATTGCATTGGTGACTTAAAAAGTGTATTGAGTAAGCGCATCCGGAAGTGTTCAAAGAAGAGTTTGAAAATAAGTGTTCAATAAGAGTTCTGAAGAGTAATAAGAAGTGTTCAAACAAGTGCAGCGAATTAGAAGTGTCAAGCGTGAACTGTTTTTAAGGAATAATAGATTTTAAATTATTTAAAGTGCAGATAATTTAGTGGTCGCGGCTTTAGCCGATTTATAATCAGTATTAAAGTGACTTAGATTAAGTGCATTTATTTAGTAATAAAATATACTGAATAAAATAATAAATAATTGTTTATTTGTACTGATCAACGGTTCTTCAGCGTATCATTGGACGTAGTGGCATTTTCCAGCCAGCATTTACTAAGTGTCAGTTGTGTGACTAAGCGCTCGTCCACGACATTACCATCTGACTACGAAAATTTTCGCGTTGCTATAGAATTCAGAGACACGTTACCTAAACCTGAACAACTTAAGATAAAAATTTTAGAAGAAACCGAAGCCAGACAAATTAATAACAAGAATACTAAAGATATTAAAGATGAACATGAAGAAGAGTCGAATTTCGTAAAAACATGCAAATTTTGCAAGAAGAAAGGACATGTTATCAATGAATGTAGAAAGCTGGAAAGTAAGAAGAAGAAAGAAACGAACGAAGAAGTTCCTATAACTTCCCACGCTCTATGTATGTATTCCAAAAGTAAGAGTCCAGATGATGAAAATAATACATGGATTCTTGATAGCACATTTTAACATAGCGTTGTACATCGCACATGCCTTAACAGAAACTATTTCGAAAATCTCGACAAATCTAACTTCCAACTCCTAAGACTAGCTTTTCATGATGCGACAGCTGAAATCTCTGGTAAAGGCCAAGTCACCATCATGGTAGATGCCAACGTTGGAGGCAAAACAAAAATTCAAGAGATTTTTTGAAAAATACTCTCTATATGCCAACTCTATCCTCGAATTTATTATCCATTGGAAAAGCCACATAATGTGGATGGACTTTCTTATTTACGAATAAAAAGCAAAAAGGCAAAGATGTGCTGTACCACTTAAATCCTGCATCGCGTAAATACAACATCAAAGAAAAATGTAGTTTGGCAGAAGACACGAAAATGCATAAATGGCACAACTGTTTAGGTCATATGAATGAAGACGACATGAAATTGGCAGTGAAGAATGAGACACTTGTCGGTTTTTTCAAGCCAGATGAGAATCTTGGAGACTGTGAAATATGCATTCAACCAAGGATTAAAAGACTGCCTAGTAAACCCAATGACACACCACGCACGACAAAACGACTCGAGATAGTGCACAGTGACGTTTGTGGTCCGATGACTCAAACTCTCGGTGGAGAGAAATATTTCATAACATTTATCGATGACTACTCTAGATACAGCAGAGTCTATTGCATAAAACAAAAAAGTGATGTATTGGACAAATTTAAACTTTACAAGGCAGAAATGGAAAATTTCACAAATAACAACATTATTAGTCTCCAGTCTGACAATGGTTTGGAATACTGCAATAAAAAATTTGTCAATTTTCTGAAAGAGCATGGTATTACAAGACGACTTACAGCACCATATACACCACACCGGAATGGTGTTGCAGAACGCAAAAATCGTACCCTTTTAGAAAAGGGTAGGAGCATGATGATTGAATCCAAAGCACCTCAAAGCCTTTGGGGAGAAGCTATTCAAAGTGCAAACTACCTTTGCAATCGGAGTGTCAGTAAAACTATTTCTGCACATTTTGGTACTGTTACTACACCTTTTGAGAAATGGGTACAAAGAAAGCCTCGCATCTTCCATCTGCGTCAGTTTGGAGTAAAAGCCTTCATACTACTTTAAGATGGCAAAGAACATGATAAATTCAAAACGAAAGCTATACCTGGGATGTTTGCAGGCTATTCAGATACATCCAAAGCTTATAGAATTTGGGTACCTTCAAAACATAAAATAATGATTGCCAAGGATGTTCGATTCACTAACAAACTCTACTACACCGAAACACAAAATTTCATCTCGGAAATTGCAAAATCTTCGAACGATAATGATGAACATTACGCCGAAATTAGCTTCTTTGATGATGATGTTGAAAGTGAGTATGAGTCAGTGCAAGAAAATGATGATGAAGAAATAACTATAGCAGATACAGATGCTAATGACACTATTATTGAAATAAATCCAACTGAAGAAGTTACAAATAATGAAGACACTAACAATGAAGCTCCTCCTGAACAACGTGTACTTCGTGATCTTCTGAGAAAACCACAAAGTTTTGATGAGTTTGTTCTCGCTGCTACAGAAGAGTTTAACAATTATTGAGAACCTTCAACCCATCGCGAAGTTTTAGAAAGCAAAGACAAAGTCAAGTGGTTGGAAGCGATGCTGAGCGAGATAAATTCCCTTAATGAGAACCAAACATGGGATCTTGTTCCATTACCAATGAACAGAAAAGCACTGCCTTGCAAGTGGATATTTAAAGTTAAGACCAATCCAGATGGAAGTGTCGAACGATACAAAGCAAGATTAGTAGTAAAAGGATTCTCACAGAAACCAGGGGTAGACAAGACGTTCAGCCCTGTAGTGCGTCTTACTACCGTCCGTGCCCTATTAGCAGTAGCTGCAAAAGAGAAATTATCCCTCTGTCAATTTGATGTGTCTACAGCATTTCTTAACGGTAACGTCGAAGAAGAAATCTACATGAAACAGCCCGGTGGTTATAGCGATGGAAATAACAGAGTGTGCCACCTAAAAAGGAGCTTATATGGCCTCAAGCAGGCTCAAAGATGTTGGAACACCAGTATACATGAATTTCTTGTGAGCTCCAACTTCAAACAGAGTACTTCTGATCCATGCCTATATATTCGATAAAATGGAAAATCTAAAGTGTTGATTGCGCTTTACGTTGATGACGGGCTAGTTGCATCAACTACAGAGGATGATGGAAAGAAATTCATAAAGGAACTACAAAATCGCTTCAAAATTGTAACAAAACCAGCTTCATATTTTCTTGGTTTGGAAATCGAAAGATCTGATAATGGGAACATAACATTAAGTCAAAAAGCCTATACAAAGAAAGTATTAGAAAAGTATAAGATGTCTGAGTGCAAACCAGTCAAGACACCTCACTGAAGAGACGATTCAAGTAGATAACTCATCAAGTGAAAAGGAAATTTTCCCTTATAGACAAGTTGTAGGTCCTTTAGCCTACCTCATGGTCGCAACTAGGCCAGACAACAATTTCGCCGTCAGCTGCGCTTCGAGAAACCTTGATAGTCCATAAAAGCAGACATTCTAGCAGTAAAAAGAATACTACGCTACCTAAAAGGTATCTATATATATAATACGGCAGTGAAGCCGCTTCTCCTCCTAAACTAAAAGTCGCACAATCAAGTGCAATACACCGTTAGAAAGGTATTTGTCTGAAGTGGTCGGATAAGTCGAGAAATTTAGCAAAAACTCAAATAAAAAAAAATAAAAAAAAAAAACAAAAAAAAAAAACTTTTTTGAATGTTATTATGTGTTTTTTGCGCATTATGCTCACACGGGTTGCTCGTAATGAATAAAAGCCTAGTGTTCAGTAGGTAGCGATGCGGATTTTTCAGCAGCGCACTCAACGTCCGGCATACTTTGTCTGTATTATGGACCAATTGGCTGGCGGAGTAATAAACAAAAAACGATAGCTTTATCATCGACGGAGGCGGAGGTAGTGGCAGCTTCGGAGACAGCCCGGCTAATGATATGGCTACAACAGATGTTGGCGGAAATCACGAAAACTGAAAAGCCACCACTTCTTTACATTGACAATGAGTCAACAATAAAGCTAGCGTATAATCCGCCGTACGAGCAACATAGCCGGACCAAGCACATACAACGGAGGTATCTCTATGTCAGAGAGTGTGTGACAGCTGGCACGCTTGAGGTCAAGCAAGTTACAACTGAGGACCAACTGGCTGATTGTCTCACAAAGGCTTTATATGCGCCCAGGCTGGAAAAGCTAACTAAAGCTCTTGGCCTCAGTTCCTAAAAGAGGAGTGGATGTTAGGAGGACTGTACCATCAGACTTCATAGCGACAGCTTTTAGTTATTATGTGTCATGTCATTGTACTTGATTATATTAAAGTAAATAAATTCTGTTGGAACTTTAATAAGTATTTTAGTTGAAAGGGGGCGTGGGTGGGTCTTCTCTTCTTATTGAACAACAAACACAGTTCTTTCTATTCTTTGGGCCTTTTAGGACACAAAAACTCATGTTTCTAGTGTAGCAAGACTTGTACTTTCGCATTCTGGTACAGTATAATATTTATAAGACGACATTATTATCTATTTACGAGTCATACAAGTCACGCGCTGCATGCAAATATTTATTTATTTTATTTGGAAGGAGGAACGCCGGCGAAGCAAAATACAAGTACCAGAAGGGTGATCAGTCTCCATAATCGGAACCATTTCACGCTGCAAGCAAATATAGTACAACGCACGGTGGCAGTGAACGCAATCGTGCCTGGTGACGTCACCGGCTAATCGTGCATCAAAGAGTGGAGTGAGCATATTAGTGCGCGTTTTTGAGAATGCGGCACTAAAATCCAATTGCAATAATTCTTTCATTGGAATTATTGGTTTTGATGCAACTGTAATGGTACACATTTATATTTAATTAAAAACCTCGCTGATCCTCATTTATTAGTTAATAGTTCAACGTTTATTTTGTACAAATGAACATTCAATTTTTATATAGGCAGTGGCGATCCTCCCTCCCTACTCTATTCGAATAATTTATCAATGACAACTCAAGAAAAGGAAGTCGAGTTGATTGTTTTGTCTATGGTAAAAAATTCGGCGTCTTCGTCATTTCGTCGCGTCGGTAATAATCACATTTTGTTGTAAAATGTTTCATTGCAAAATTCAAGACTACTAGCATAGGTTTTGTGCTAATTGCAAAACCATTGGCGTTTAGCGTTGATCGCACTCGTCTGATAAATACAACGACCAAGATGGCTGATATAAAGGTATGTACTATTTGGCGGCATTTTAACCGCTAACGGTCAAATTGTTTATTTTTATTTATTAGGCGATTCTTTGACCTATTGTTCCGTATTTTTCATAAAAGCATATTTGTTTTCTGTAACTTTCGACATATTCCTAGTTGTTACCTATCGATATTATCAAGGAAGCCTTGAGTTACAAATTATAGAATTCTTGATCTCATTAATCTTTTTCATTATTATTAATTCATGTTTTGGGTGATACGGAATAAAGGAATAGGCCGTTAAATTCAAATATGCTACTGTTATAGTTTTCAAAACTACCCTCCAATCCATGTTTTTTAAATGCATTGAGTTTCCTCAACCAAACCACTTAATAAAACCATAAATTGGCAAACTATCCTAACCAATTCTGTTTCTATAGTATTATACCTCACACATTGTAGTGGTGTGATGGCAAATATTGTCACATGATTCAGAATATACAAATTAGTTATTTTATATTGTTATTTTTCTGACTTACAGGCTATGTTCAATAAAATTAACAGTGTCACACAAAATGGCACGTCAGAGGCTGCGCCTCCTCCTGCCAAAGGTCAAAAAGGCACAATTGAAAAGATATACCAGAAGAAATCGCAACTGGAGCATATCTTGCTCAGACCTGACACATACATAGGGTCCGTTGAACGGGCTACGGAGACTATGTGGGTCTTCGACAAGACAAAAGAATGCATGTTGCAGAAAGAGTTAACTTATGTACCAGGTAATACATATTATAGGACTTCTCTTCTCAAAGTGTAAAACGGGACCCTATTATTAAGACTCTGCTGTCTGTCCATCTGCCACCAGGCTGTATCTCATGAACTAAAAAACAATAAATTAAATATTTAAGGGGGCTCCCATACAACAAATATGATTTTTTGCTCTTTTTTGCTTGATATTGATAACGGCAACAGGTAGACGAAATATTCACAGGATATATTCAATTTAAAAATATGATTAAATTAAAATTAAACAAATATTTAGGGGGGCTCCCATACAACAGACATGTTTTTTTTTATAGATAATGGTACAGAACCATTCCTGCATGAGTCCGACTAGCACTTGGCTGTTTTTTTTTATATTAAAAGAGAATACTCCCTTCATAATTATTAAAATTGAAATTCCCGTGTGGAAACACTTTAACCATTTTTTTTACTTATTGCCTATTAAACAATGTAATATAATAAATAAAAGCAAATTGTTTTTGTTGCAGGTTTATACAAAATATATGACGAAATCTTAGTGAATGCAGCTGACAACAAACAAAGAGACCCGAAAATGGATGTAATAAAAATTGACATTAATCAGGAATCAAACACTATATCAGTGTATAATAATGGATGTGGCATACCAGTGGTAATGCATAAAGAAGAGAAAATGTATGTTCCCACCATGATCTTTGGACATTTACTGACATCATCAAACTATAATGATGAAGAAGAAAAAGTGACAGGAGGAAGAAACGGCTATGGTGCCAAATTATGTAACATTTTCTCAACAAAGTTTACAGTAGAGACTTCTTCCAAGCAGTACAAGAAACATTTTAAACAAACTTGGGGATCTAATATGACAAAAGCTTCAGAGCCTAAGGTAAAGGAATCTGGTAAAGATGATGATTTTACTAAAGTGACTTTCAGCCCAGACTTGGCTAAATTTAAAATGGAACGTTTAGAAGACGACATTGTGGCGCTGATGTCGCGTCGAGCGTACGATGTTGCCGCATCTTCACAAGGTGTGAAAGTATATTTAAATGGCGAAAGGCTAAAAATCAACAAATTCAAGGATTATGTAGATTTATACATAAAAGGAAAAGAAGACGAAAATGGACAACCATTGAAAGTAGTTTACGAGAAAGTGAACGACCGCTGGGAGGTTGCACTCACTTTGTCTGACCGAGGCTTCCAACAAGTTTCATTTGTAAACTCAATTGCCACAACTAAAGGTGGTAAACATGTTGACTCTGTTTCCGACAGTATTGTTAAAAGTGTACTTGAAGTACTCAAGAAGAAAAATAAGGGAGGAGTAAATATTAAGCCTTTCCAAGTAAAGAACCATATGTGGGTATTCATCAATTGCCTCATAGTGAACCCAACCTTTGATTCACAAACTAAAGAAAACATGACACTCCAAGCTAAAAGCTTTGGATCAAAATGTAACCTCTCTGAAAAATTCGTAACGGCAGTCAGCAAATCCGGTTTAGTGGAATCTGTGTTGACTTGGGCCAAGTTTAAGGCGCAGACTGAGCTGGTAAAAGCGTCTGGTAAGAAGCAAAGTAAACTAAAGGGTATACCGAAGTTGGAAGATGCCAACGATGCTGGTACGAAAAACGCCCATCTCTGTACTTTGATTCTCACTGAGGGAGACTCAGCCAAAACATTAGCTGTGTCTGGACTTAGTGTGGTAGGCAGAGACCATTATGGTGTTTTCCCACTGAAGGGTAAGCCTTTGAACGTGCGTGACGCATCACACAAGCAAGTATTAGAGAATGTAGAAATAAACAACTTAATCAAAATTATTGGTCTTCAATACAAAAAGAAATACAACAGCGTTGATGACTTAAAATCGTTGCGTTACGGAAAAGTTATGATCATGGCTGATCAAGATCAGGACGGGTCTCATATCAAGGGGTTGATCATTAACTTTATACATCACAATTGGCCCGAGTTGTTAAAGCTGCCGTTTTTGGAAGAGTTCATCACACCTATTGTTAAAGCTACGAAGAAGGATAAGGAGATCTCATTTTACTCATTACCCGAATTTGAGGAATGGAAGAAGGATACAGAAAATCATCACACTTATAATATCAAATACTACAAGGGTTTGGGTACTTCCACATCCAAAGAGGCAAAAGAATACTTCCAGAATATGGAAAGACATAGGATAAAGTTTAGGTACGGTGGTGCCACCGATGACCATCATATTGAATTAGCATTCTCCAAGAAAGGAGCTGACCAACGGAAAGAATGGTTGACTAACCATATGGATGAAGTAAAACGTAGGAAGGAGATAGGCCTTCCGGAAAGATATTTATACACTAAAGACACAAAAGCTGTGTCTTATTCTGACTTTGTTAATTTAGAGCTGGTTCTCTTTTCAAACGGTGATAATGTCAGGTAAGAAAACTTAAGTTTTTATTATTTATGCATTTATATTATGTTTTACTTGCAATACTTGTTTAATTTTATTTTAAATGATTTAATTTTCATCTAAGTGGATGGAGGCTGGCGTCGTCCAAATCCGTAGTATGAGACGCCATTTTGTAAATTTTTCAAAATAACGTCGCACGATATTACCTATTTAAAATATGGACTGGGTACACTTATTCCTCTTCAAAGTCAAAGTCAATATCATTTATTCAGTCTAGGCTGTTACAAGCACTTATGAACGTCAAAGAAGCTACGCCATCGGTTCACAAACCCTACGGCGGGAGACCTTGTAACGAGAAGAACCGGCAAGAAACTCGTCAAGGGCTGTTTTTTTTTCTCTCTGTTTTATTTCATACAGAGTCGTCAAATTGAAAAGTGACCTTAACATATCAGTAAGGTCAATTTCCATCACGAAAGGAAAATACTAATTAAAATATTACATTTTATGGTTATTGTAAACGTAAACAATTTTTAACTGGCAAAGAAAGACTTGTCTATCATACATTACAACATTTCCCGCACCACAAGACTACTACACTGCAAGTTGTGAGGTACTTCTTCATCCAATACGGGTGGTTTCTGCAACTCGACGACTTTTTGCGTCTGGAGGGTGTCCGGCCGGATCACTCCAGCCATTCCAGTTCAACCAGGAATGCTCCCAGCGCCTTCACGTCTGAGACGGCTTCCCGGGTGAGCCGAGGTACTTCGCCCGGTAAGGGGCTACCCGGTAACTGGGTGCACACAGGAACAAAAAGTTGTGATATAATGCCCTAATAATAATAATATTATTTATTATTATTGTTATTATAATGCCCTAAAGTGTCACTTTAGCCAGATAATTAGTGTTAAAAATGAATAATACAGACCCAAAGAACCTTTGTATCTTTAACTCCAATTATCTCACTAACTTTAGGGCATTATATTTTATCATATTTTTTGTTCATCGTTACGTTTCCTATCCATTTATATAGGTATAACCGTGCGGCTCGATTTTAAATAAATTACGAAATGGCTAACCGGATACGAGGCCAAATAAAAGAATCTGTGTTGACTTGGGCCAAGTTTAAGGCACAGACTGAGCTGGTAAAAGCGTCTGGTAAGAAGCAAAGTAAACTAAAGAAGTTGGAAGATGCCAACGATGCTGGTACGAAAAACGCCCAAATTTTCTCTTTCCCGGTAATTAAGAATTTACCCTTTATTCGTCAACAGATCCATCCCCTCGATGGTAGACGGCCTGAAGCCGGGCCAGCGCAAGGTGATATTCACGTGCATCAAACGTAACGACAAACGCGAGGTCAAAGTGGCGCAACTGGCTGGGTCGGTCGCTGAGCACTCTGCTTACCATCACGGTTAGTATATTTACATATTTATTTCCGCTCGGCGTCTCTCTATTAGTAGATAAATGGATCATACTTTCTTAACAATTGTCCTTTTACGTGATAAAATAAAAAATACAAAATGTCTAAAACAATTTATGATTTTTTATTTTTTATTTATGAATTGAAGATATGATTGATATTTTAAGTCTCGGTAGCTCAGTGGTTGGAGCATTGGACCGGATTTCCAAAGGCTGTGGGTTCGAGTCCCATCTGAGAATTCACTTGTGGCCGAGTTAGAAGTGTATATTATATTCTTTGACGCTGACGTCAAAGTGTGCTTTGATTGCACCTTTAAACGAACAAATTAGTCATCAAAACTACTTTGTGAAAGCATTCTTGATTGAATGTACATCCAAGTACACTTTGTTTTGATAAATATTAAACAAGCAAATGTACTAGAAAAAAGCAACTTGTCTCATGTCGCCTTGACGGGATTCGAACCCGCATCCTTGGGAATCCGGCCCAATGCACTAACCAATTATGCTACAGAGACCTATGAGGACACGTCGATTTTTTCTAGTATATTCACCTTTCTACGATGTTGGCCACAGTCGTTTCATCAATGATAGAAATATCCTTGCATTCGAAATAAACATTTTTACAAATGTTTGACTATGGATTAAGATGTAGCAGCCAGCTAATTATAACTTTTTAATTTTGTATTTTACAATGCTATTTTTATGTGATAAATATTGAACAAGAAAATACTAGAAAAAAGCATCTTTTCTCATGTCGCCCTGACGGGTTTCGAACCTGCATTCTTGGGAATCCGGCCCAATGCTCTAACGAATTATGCTACAGATGCAATTATGCTACTTATATTGTCCATAGGCGAGCAGTCCCTAGCTATGACGATAGTGAATCTAGCCCAAAACTACGTGGGGTCAAACAACATCAACCTGCTAGAGCCGCGCGGTCAGTTCGGTACGCGGCTGTGCGGCGGCAAGGACTCGGCCAGCCCCCGTTACATATTCACCCTTATGTCACCGCTTACAAGGCTCGTTTTCCATCCGCATGATGACCCGTTGCTTGTGGTAAGTATTTTTAATAGACAAAAATTTCGTATATATGTAATTATTAATTTCTTACAATCACACCTATGATTTAGGTCAGTGGCCCACAGATTTGGGAGATCGGGTATGACACAGAATAAGCACTCCCCTAAAAATTTACATTTCGCAGAATGTGCATTTTGAAAAATGAACATTTTGCAAAATGCGCACTTTTCTAGGATTTGGCTATATGTGCTGTGTAACAAAGGAAAGTCACAAAATTAAAATAGATATTTGTTATGCAAGGCTGGAAAGTTGGATTTCGCGGAGAAATAATACCATAGACATAAAGAAAGAAAGTATTTTAAGAAATCAATGTGAAGAATATATTGACCTTTTTATTAGAGTTCAATTTTTCTACATGTATTTCATATGTTCTCTTAGCACGAGTTCGAAGACAACCAGAAGATTGAACCGGTCCACTACGTGCCCATCCTTCCCATGGTGCTGGTCAACGGCGCCGAGGGCATTGGCACCGGCTGGTCCACCAAGATACCCAACTACAACCCCCGGGACATCGTGCAGAACATACGGTAACTATAACATAACATACGGTAACTACCACAGAACATACGGTAATTACCACAGAACATACGGTAACTACCACTATATACGCTACCACAGAACATACGTAACTACCACTATATACGCTACCACAGAACATACGGTAACTACCACAGAACATTCGGTAACTACCACAGAACATACGGTAACTGCCACAGAACATAGGATAAACATCTAAGACATCTAAGATAGAACATACGGTACCTACCATAAACAACAACACACCACATCATAACACACCACATCATAACACTAGAACATGAGATACCTAGACACCAAAAACACAAGGAGATCTTGCCTATAGTCAGGGGGACTCACTCCCCCCTTAGAGTCGTATATATCCTACAGGGCTCTATTTCACGAAACTTATTAGACTAATAATACTAGTCCATGGACTAATATTTACTATTAGTTACTTGTGTGCGTTTCATGAAACTACAGCGGTAAGGTATCAAAATAGTTACCAGTGTGTACCTTTAATTATTAGTTTCATAAAAAAATGAATTGTCAAATACACACTAATAAATTACACGGATAAATCTATTAGTCTAAAACTCTAAATACACTTAAAGATTATTAGCATAAATTATTACAGCAAAATTTTCTTGTCGGGAATTAAGATCGGGATAAAAAAGTATTATGTGTTTTAATTCAGGCTATCTACTATTTTTGTGCCAAATTTCATCCATACCCGTCCAGTAGTTTTTGCGTGAGAGTGACAATCATCTATCCATCCATCCTCACTTTTGCAATAATAATATTAGTCTGACTGAAGTGTGATGATTGATGATGTATGAAGTAAGAGTATGATTTTTACTTGGTTTTCAATGTAAAAACGGGAAGATATTATTGATTTACATCCAAACAATTTTTGGTGCCTTTGTCAACTACTTAAAAAAGAGACTTTATAATTTTAAATGATAAAGTCAGATATTATTCTGTCCAATATTTTTTAAGCCATGGCACGTAAGGAATGAAATGATAAAAAATTCGCTCTCTAGATATTTTTTTTTGACTATATTGTGCTTATGGTATCGGTAACATAGTGTGAGAGAGAGAGAGCGAAACATTTTATTGACCAAAGACAACACTTACTACAAACATAACAAATACGAAAATGAAAAAAAACAAAACACATTACATCAATGGTCAATTAGGTCCTGCCTCAGCTTTGTGTTGCCATGACACTAACGGCCGGTTTCAATAATCTATTTCTAACAACAGATAGGTTTAACTTGGTCGGTTGCTAAGTAGCGTTACTTAGCAACCGCTGTTATTTTGGGCTGATTAACAAAAATATCTAGGCAACAAAGCTGTAGTAAGCCTATCTCTTACTGAGAATAGGTTATTGAAACCGACCGTAAATGTGTCACAGCAACGCTGGTATTCTGACAGAACCTAGTGATGCGTGGTTGACGCGGACACACAAAAATAACGAAGACAATAAAATAAACGTAAGCAATAGTAAAAAAAAACTAATCAAATAATCATTGAAACACAAAACTATGACATTTGACAAGTGTTATGGCAGGGCTGTTAATACATGTTTATAATAATAATAATAATAACATTTATTTCAGAAAACTGGTTCCATTTTTGTTAGTAGGTACATATGAAACTTATACGCTAATGTTAGTATCCTATATCTAAAAACAAAAGACATTAATATTAGGGCCTGGCCCTCCCGTCGTTAGCGAGAGAGTGATAGCCCACCCAGGTTCGCAGCATGGGTGAATCCCACCTTTCAGACAGCGTCGCCAGGAGGATATTGGAGCTGCAACGCACGCGTCTTAATAACGAAGCGCTGCGTAAGCGCATCACTGCATAAAAATCTGGTACCCCCGCCTCCGCGAACATTGCGGACGCACTGCACCAGCGCGGCAACCCCATCATCGCCCTAAACGCGTTGTTGTATTGCACGCGAAGGGCGCTGTATGCCCGCCGCGAATATCCCACCCATAGACTGCAAGTGTACATCGATTGACAGTATGACTTGAATAATGTCACTTTTACATCTACTGCACAACGTGCGAATCTACGAGCAAGCATGTTACACCGCACAGACAGCGCCCTCCGCTCTCTCTCTATATCCATATCATCGCGTAAGTCCTCAGTGACCCAGTGGCCCAGATATTTAAAATGTTTCACCTGTTTTATCAGGGCACCGCCAAGAGTGATTGCAGGAGCTGAATATTGTTTTTTGCCTGCCTTGAAAACGATAAGTTCACTTTTTTTGGCATTATATATGAGCCCATGTGTCACTGCATATTCCTCACATATCTGGATTAGGCGTCTCAACGCACCAATTGAAGGGCTCAGCAGCACCATATCATCGGCGTAACTTATATTGTTCATACATATGCCGTCAATGGAACAACCGATGCCGGCACTACTCAACCCCTCAATCAAGCCGTTAATGTATAGGTTGAAGAGACGCGGCGAGGTCAACCCCCCTTGCCTCACCCCGCACTGCAACCCATACACCTGCGACTGAGTGCCAGCCCATCTAACGCTGTTCAGCTGATTACTGTACCAATACTTCAGCAGCCCAATCACTTCAGAGGGGAACCCCGAAATGGACCCAAGTTTTCTCCACAGAACATCGTAATTGACCAGATCGAATGCCCTGGAGAGATCCAAGAAGCATGCGTAAACTGGCGTATTTCTGGCCGTATAGTAGTGGACAGTCTGCTTGAGACAGAGGATAGCACTCTCCGTAGATAAATCCGACCTAAAGCCGAACTGAGCGTCGTGTAGTTGTAAATGTTTCTCCAGCTGTTTATCAAGCAGGCTATCCAGTACCTTTGCGATAATCGTTGCCAAAGAAATAGGTCTGTAATTTGACAGGTCAGAAACGTCACCTGTTTTATTTTTTATAATAGGAACGACCAATGTACGCATTAGATCTCTAGGTAAGTGGCCGTGTGACAGTGACAGATTAAACAGCAAAGCAAGAACCCTGGGTAGGTGGACTCCAGCGTACCTCAGGTGCTCGACACTGAGACTATCGTGACCAGGTGACTTACCTCTAGACATTTTCTGTAACACCTTAGCTACGTCCCTTGCCGAAAAGTACAGTTTTCCGTCATCGTCACACGTCTCACTGTCGGGCACCCGCGATACTGTTGCAGGTATAGACGGTGGTTCGACCCTGAAGTGACTCTGAAAAGCATTGGCTATATCACGGTGGTTGTGTAAGCCGTTCACGCTTGCAGGTAACCCCGACCCTGGATTCAGCTGTTTAGTAGCTTTCCAGAATTTGCCAAATTGTTTATTATTGTGATGTTCCGCAATAATGTTCATCTTTATTTGTTGCTCTTTATTTTAGTTTATACATAAAAAAATAAGTTTAAAAACTAAAACCCGACTACTGAAAAATCACGCTCTAAAAAGTATGAAACAAGAAAATATTCTTATCTGAAATTGTCGTGGTCGTATGCCACTTACTCTAACAAAACAATACATTCTAGGAACACACATACATACATACATATGTCGGGTCAAATACCGGTCAAAATCATACCCCCCTTTTTGTTTTGCCGTAGTCGGGTAAAAATAAAAAAGTTAAAACATTGTTTTTGGTTGGAAAAAGTGAAGTGAACAAACAAAACAAAGAACAAAAATTTTTTGCACACTTTTTTTTAAAGTAAAATGAATTAAACATAAACAATGAAATCTCATATATTTGGTCTATTGTAGAGTTTCTGATATCTCGACCTTTTTTATTTCACAAGTTTCGAGAATTATCGAGGCTCGATTCTCGAGTTTTCTCGGGTCTCGAGTATTTGAATTGCAACTTTAAGAAACTGTTGAAATTGAATAAAAATCAGGATTGTTATCATCTCATTTGGTACTTTCATTGCACCAAGATCAATATTTAGTAAAATTTGATACCTCTTATTTAGTTAAGGAAAGGAACAAAACTTCAAATCGTCTAACATACTTACCTAATAATGAAAACGTAGTAATTAACTACTGATTTATGATTTGTGACCCCTATTTAGTTAGTATAATTTGAATAGATCTATTTTTAAGAAATACTTGCATCAATGATCCCCAAAAAGCAATAAAAGCGCGTGTACTTTAAAGATAAGTAACAATAAAAATCTGGAGCTACAAGTAAATAAAGAGAACATATTTTAACGTGAATCTTGAACTCTACTGAAGAAGTAAACTCAGCTAAAGACTAATATTTTAGCTTTTTCGATTTTTCAATGCTCAGATAACAAGCTCTGAATTATCAGAGCTTGTCATCTGAACATTATACAGACAAATTGAAAATTAATTGTCATTCATATCTGTTGCAATTTGTTATTTTCATTTCTTTAAGTTGGTTATGAATTTAACTCCCTTTTTACCTTTATTTGATATATTTGACCTTTATCCGTGGATAAAAAAATCGGCCCTTAGTCAAACATATCAAAGCATACACACATTAATAAAAGTCTGCTATCACTCAATGTTTTTCATATAAAAACCATTTTCGTAAAGGGTTTCAAATCAGTTAAACTAAAATGGACTATTCCTAGACTTGACCAGTCTAGAAGTATAGTTGACCTATTAAATGAGTAGGAAACATACTTTTGTCTTAGAAAATAGGCTTTCAAGAATATTAGAGCACTATTTGACTCTTCGATAGTTGGTTTCTTACTTTATGTCGTCTGGCGCGATTTAAATTCGAAGCTGGAGAATTCTCGAGTTCCGGCAATTTTTTTCTCGTTTCGAATGGAGCCAAACTTCTCGAGTTTTCTTGAGTTCGAGAAAGCTCGAGCAGAAACCTTAGTCCGTGTCTTTAACAGCTCAGTGAAAGGAGTAAGCAAGCAATTGCCAAGCTATTGAAGCATGACTGTAATGTACATAGTGCCACACAGCCCATCCAAACTAATATTTTTTATTAGTCTATTATATTAGTTACAAGTCTAATAGAAATATTCGTGAAATAGGATTTATTAGAACTAATATACTAGTAAACTAATTATTTTGTGAAAAAGGCCCCAGCTCGCGGCTAGCGCACGGTCCATGCGAATGGATCTCGTCACATAATGAATACACTTAGTTACTTGACGTTATGTATGTTACACACCGAACGGACGCATTTTGCAATTACTGAAGGAAATTGAAACATCCGTAAAGAAGTTAAGTTCCATATTTGCATGGGCGTACGCAGGACGCCGAAGCGAGCCTTGACGTCCGTGCGCCTCCGGTCGGCTACGTAAATTGCATGCAAATATGGAACTTAACTTCTATATGGATGTTTCAATTTCTTTCAGCAATTGTAAAATGTGCTGCGCTGCGTGCCGACTCCGTCCGTTCGGTGTGAATCGTACATTAAGATCTGAATGAACGCTCTTTATTTATTCACGTCCAGATCACGTCGGTTTGTCAGATGTGGATATCCGACATAAAAGTCCAATAACTTGGAAAACCAGATGGTGCAGCATAGTCAAGCCAGTTTCTTTTTCGAGAAAGTAAGACCATAAAGATGATTGGATCTAAACTTTGTCAATGGATAATCTGACTAGTGATTGCAAATACGGCCGGCCGAAAGTATGGTCAGAAGATTATATTATTATGTCTTCGATAAATAATAGCCGCGAGTGCTACCATTCTGAAAGAAAGCCTTTCTGGTCGTGGAAATTGTAATTACAAATTATGCATTAACTGTCAATTACTCGTTAATATATTTTATTATACCGCTTAGCATTTCTAAATCATTAATTTGAATTGTTTTGTTACTATTATTGAGAACTGAGAGTACCGGTTCTCTGATACGATGGTGTCGGTACCAATAAGTGTGCCTCAGTACCGGGATTCCCGGGAAGTTTCGGAACCGGGAATTCCCGTTACTATCCCCTAATCTTAGCCCTACTGGACAGAGATGTCCTGCTAGCAATTATGACGAATTAAGAGCCTGTGTGTACTTTAAAGTAACATTAGAGAATCTGTAAGTTACTGTGTTTGGTCCGCCGCCATTTCTTCATATCATTCTTTTCTTTTATTATCAGGCGTATGTTAGACGGTGAAGAACCCAAACCGATGCATCCCTGGTACAAGAACTTCCGGGGCAGCGTCGAAGGGTACGGCGACAAATACGTAATTTCCGGCGAAGCGGCCATCTTGCCCAACGACAAGATAGAGATCACTGAACTTCCGGTGGGAGTTTGGACGCAGAATTACAAGGAGAATGTTCTGGAACCTATGTTGGGCACGGATAAAGTAAAGCCAATGATATCTGAATATAGGGTAAGTGAAAGTTACTATTTAGATAATGATATTGTCATAGAAAATATTACATTTTGTCATGGTAATAAGCTACTGGAATGTTGTTAACTGTAATAATAGCATGTTATTCCTTTTTTAACAGTGGTATAATTTTGTCGTATCTTCAATTAGTAGATTATTAACCAAGGGGATAAAGCAGTGTCTTCTGTCGCGGGTGACGATTTAAATCGCGAGCGTAACGAAGGACTCGAGGTTTACTCCCGAGCGTAGCGAGGGTGTTAAAAACTTAAATCACGAGCGAAGCGAGGGATTTAAGACGAGTCCTGAGTGTAGCGAGGGATTTAAGTTCACCCAAGACTAAGACAGCTTTATCACCTAGGAAAATACTCTACTTTTCGTACCATTTTCGAAAAAAGTAACACAATAATATGAGATAAGCATTTATTAAAAATAATGACAATTAAAAGTAAAAGTTAACATTCGAAACATTGGTCCAATTATTGATAGAGAGAGTTACATTTTTGTTTGGTACATTTATTGTTGATAAGTTGATTTGAGTATTTCTCTGTTCTTGCGTCTGAGGAATTTGCGCAAATTCCTAGACTAATATTTTTTTGTCGGAAAAGCAAAGGCATCAGGCTCATACGGTCTCGTCGGTTTTCGTAATTTAATAATCATAACTGCATAATAAATGCGTATTCCTTTTTCAAAAGATGTGTAATGCTTTATATACAAACTCAATGGTGTAAACACAAATGTAGTTCAGTATAAATTTCGGTAAGTATTCCAAATTTAAATCACATTCTCCCCCTAGAGGATGAATGAAAATCAGTACAATTTTCTTTCCCTGTTTTTAACAGATTAAAAATAACTATTGTTATGTTCGCTTTTTGTGGAATAGAATGTCACTTTTTTGAGCAAGTGGTACGAAAAGGTTATTTTCGGGCTTAAGCTCAAAAGAACTTGCGTTTTTAAATTTGTGAATGGAGCATACAAAATTTCTTAAACTGCGGACAATTTTTTTTGTAGAATTGATAAAACAAATCCTCTGAGTCGCTCTTGGCCGCGCGGCATATGTTCAAATTATCTCAATTAAATTTGTACCTTTTTGTGTAATAAATAAAGATATGTTTGCATTATTCTCTTATACGCGTCATGTCTCGTTGTGAACTAAAATAGAATATTTATTATTAGCAACACCTAGCATACATATAAAAGCCCTAAAGAGCACTGTAACAAGCCGTATAAAGCCGTAAAGATCTGGAGCTCTATCTTTTATTCACTCGTCTTCGTCTCGAGGTTTGTACTGATTTTCGTGCGACATTTGAGTTTCCGTATTTTCCGTATTTCGGTAATAGCGACCTTGCACGTATATACATAGCTGCGCTTTTCGCCTAAAATACCGACTCCAAACGCGAGCGCACGAGGGGCAAAGCGTAAAGTGAGCTATGTCTACACATGCAAGGTCGCTATTCCCCTGGGTGGCTATTCTCGCGCCTTCGACATATCGAATTCGACATTTTTTGGATCCAAAAATCTGTATTATAAACTAACTGAAAACAATCTTCGACATTATAGGATTGTCATAGATCATTAAAACTAAAGGATTTTGACAGTGGTCGAGATTTTACTTACATTTTCATCATAGAAATTATGGTTTGAAAAATGTCGAATTCGACATCTCATCGTGAGAATTGCCCCCCTGATCGCCTCTCCGTTCGCCTCGCCTCTCGCAAGTCGAGTGAATCAAAAATAGAGCTGATCCTGATTCTCACGCTGTCCTATAGGAATACAACACCGACACCACAGTCCGCTTCGTGGTGACATTACTACCGGGGAAACTGCCCGAGGTGGAAGCGGAGGGAGTGCACAAGGTGTTCAAGCTGCAGACCACCATCTCGCTCACCTGCATGAACGCCTTCGACCACAACAACTGCCTCAACAGGTAATTTGCTCGCTTATATTTATGAGGACGAGAATTCAGCTAACAAAACGGCACTGGCAGTGACCTTGTAAAGGTCACTGCGTTTTTTTATTTTATTTTCAATTGGTAGTATCGTATTACAAGATTCAATAATTTATAAAGTTATGTCTTTAATCTTACATAATTATAGGTCGCGGCACGTAACTTACGAGACAAATGATGTGCAGTGACTAGTTACTAATGTTTAGTAACTGCGCGTCTGTTGTCTCGCCACGCATAACTCAAGTTATTTGTCGGACGGAACCTGTACAAGCTAGATATTTTTTTCCAATCACTATTTGTAGTGTTACCATCCATCCATCCATCATCAGCCTGTGGACGTCCACTGCTGGACATAGGCCTCTTCTAGCTCACGCCTATTGTAGCGTTCATAGGAGGCTATTAGCCTACTGCAACCACGCTGGCCAGACGGGTTGGTAGAGGGTTTGTTTCAAGTTTTCCTTCTCTCGCACAGGTGTTCAATGCGTCGAGCCTCTTAGTCGACTCTTACGACATCCCAGGCATGTAAGGGAGTGGTGACACTTGTATTCTTAGGCCGTCACCACACGGCACAGTGCGGTTTTTAGTGTTACATGACTTAATAACTGTTACTTAAATTTTGAATCGTCAACCCCCAGATACGACAAAGTCGAAGAGATCCTTCGCACATTCTACGACCTCCGCCTGAAATATTACTCCCGTCGCAAGGACTACTTAGAAGGTCAACTCCAGGCGGAAGCGGATATGCTCTCCAACCGCGCAAGGTTCATCTTGGAGAAATGCGACAAGGGGCTCGTTGTGGAAAACAAGAAGCGGAAGGCCATGGTCGAGGAGTTGATTAAGAGAGGTGAGGAAATTGCTTAGTCAAGAGTCAACATTGATAAAGTGGGTTTTATAATAATAGCTTATGATGTGCCGAAAATTTCCTAAAACGTTTTTTCTAAAAATGATTTTCTCAGAATTTTCTTTTTCTGAATGACCCATCAAATTGTATAATTTGCGATGCTATTTTCTTGCGAATGTAATTCTCATGGTCTCATTTTTATCACGAGACTTAAAAATGATCTAAAATTAATTTGAAATGCAATTCATATATTTTTCTTTTTACCCTATTTTGCAGTATCTTTTTACGGACTCCGCGAACTATCTCTGTAAATGAATAAATAATTGCATACAATCACTATAACTCGTAACTTACCACATAATTCATCTTTATTGCTTATGATGATGATTGTAATGCATTTTAATTTTTTTTAGTTTAACATATTGAGTTTATTAAAATTGTCTTCTCTCCAGGATACGCGCCTGATCCCATCGCGGAGTGGAAAAAACGGGCTAGCAAAATGCAGGGACTCACCGCCTCAGAGAATGATGACCAGGAAGAGTCGGAGGATGAGCCAGAACCGCAGGAGAAGGGGAAACCTGTGGATCCTGGTAAGTGTTCCTGCGGGAATAGTTGTGTTTTATGTCCTAGGTTGGAGATCAAGAAGACGAGAGAAATGCAGGAGGGATTGACGTAGGGCAATCCCGTTTGATCCCGGTGAGTCTTTCGGAATATTGATAAGATTCAAGAGCTTCTCGAGGACAAAGGGCAGGAGATCATAAGTTACCGAGCATTGGTGATTTATTGGAGATAAGATGGTAATGAGAAGGAGAAGCCTGTGAATCTTGGTGAGTGTGAGTCGCTCTACATAATGATAAAATATTGATGGCATTGGTGACTGATTGGGGTCCAAGATTATGACCAGGAAGAGTATGAGAAGCCTGTGGATCCTAATGAGTGTCCTCATTGGTGACAGGTTGGATTATGAAAACATGCAGGAACCCACTGCGGAGCAGGAATCGGAGTAAGACCCCGACCCGCAGAAGAAGGGGAAGCCTGTTTATGCAGGAACTTCTGATGACTTGATGTTACATCATCATAACTACAATAATGTTATTAGTGAATTTGCGCGCGGCACCGTAGTTCTTAAATTTCTTATTCAATCCAATTACAATAAGAATAGAACAACATTTATTCGAAGGAAAGTTTAGTTAACAATCAATTATTTTTGGTTAATTTTGCATTGCAATGGCGTTTTTCAAAGATGAATTTTAGCGTTTACATACATGTGTTATTGCAGATAAGGCGTTCGAACAACTGAAGGAAGTGAAGAAGTTCAACTACCTGCTGGGCATGTCCATGTGGATGCTGACCAAGGAGAAGAAGGACGAGCTGCTCAAGCAACGCGACCAGAAGCTGGCCGAACTTGCAGCACTCAAGTAACTATACTTACGTACATACATACATACACATACATATGGGTACATAGACGATGGGATGCTGTCTAAGGAGAAGTGGCAACTACTAGTAGGGTAGCAACTAGAGTTGCCTGCTATTCTACCACTATTTGTAAAGAGTCATTGCTTGGCAATTAAAAAAGCTTTTATCAAATAATCAAACAAGCAATGAACTCACAAGATCACAGAAATATAAGTGTAGTTCAAACAAGGTTTTGCATGCCCCCTTTCTTTTCCAAAATTAGAACTATTTGATCGATGTTGGCTCAGCATCGAATTATATCTGAAGTAACTGTACCTTTATGTGATAAATATTAAACAAGAAATTATACCAGAAAAAGCAACTAGTCTCATGTCGCCCATCCCGTCAGGGCGACATGAGACTAGTTGCTTTTTTCCGAATAGCATTGTAACTTGCAATTGCTCTGAAATCAAAATAGCATTGTAAAATGCAAAATTAAAAAGTTATAATTACTGTACCTTTTTCGTCAGACTATAAATGTATTTTTTTTTTATAATTTTTTTCCCTAAAGAGAGAAGACTCCCTCGATGTTATGGCGCGATGATTTGGATGCATTCCTGATGAAGCTGGACGAAGTCGAGGAGAAGGAGCGCCAGGAGGAATCCTCCACCAACAAGAAGAGTGCCAAGGCATTCGTAAGTCACCTTTATAACAAATTAGGAAACACACAACAATGAAACAGTTTATCTGTTAATGTGTAATTTTTTTAACAAAAAATATTTATTGTCCATCAAACAAACATGTTAGTTCAAACAATACCTACAATATTTTACTTTTCTTTTTCAATGCTGCTAATAGTTGGAGAGGATGAAGGTAAGCTAGTTACACATACCTATATCAAGATAGACGGTAAAAGTGTACCTACCTTGCGTGCCAAAAGTTTGATCCACGGTCAAAGTTTTACGACATAAGTCAGTCCGCTTGAGACCATTGCCATGAAAACACGCTTTACTCAGAAACGAAAATAGTTAATTGTGCAGTGCTTTCTTGCAAGAGCTCGTCAATAACATTTACACATCACTAACGGTCGTTTCAATAACCTAACCTCAATAAGAGATATGCTTACTAGAGCTTTGTTGCCTGGATATTTTTGTTAATCAGGCCAAAATAACAGCCGTTGCCAAGTAACATAACCAAGATAGGCCTATCTCTTACTAGGGTTAGATTATTGAAACTGGCCGTTAGTCTCGCGCGTGACGTGATCGTAGGTACGAAAAGTTCGACACGCTAGGTTCTCATACAGTTTGAAGCGCTCTTTTCGTCTATCTCGATATAGGTCTGTGGCTAGTCAGGCTAAAATTATAATTGAAAATCAGAAACTATTGCTATTTGGGTAGCATATGAATACTGAAGAACGCAACATTAGGGCCTGCGCAGATTACATTGGAGGACTTTTTGTCCGCCACACGACCTTATTACTAAGAACATAAAGTTGAAATATAACGAAGACTATCGCGTACTTTTCATGGATATACGCGATCGAAATTCAATCTTATTTGGTTAACAATAAAGACGTGTCGCGGACAAAAAGTCCTCCGTGATCCGTCGTCTGCGCTAGCCATTAACGTCATTGAAAGTTAGAACACTTAAATTATAACAATGTTTTCTTACATTTAACCTATTTAGTTTTTACCAAGCACTGGTATTTATCTTCATCAACAAATTAACTCTACTTTCTAGGATTGATGTGAGAACGCTGGCCTACAGCGTATTAAAAATATAAAAGTATTGGAGAATTGGCAGTGGTCCGCAAGTCTCGGTAGCTCAGTGGTTAGAGTATTAAACCGGATTTAGAAAGGTCGTGGGTTCGAGTCCCATCTGAGAATTAACTTGTGGCCGAGTTAGTTTTTAAAAAAACTAACTAAACTATTATCATAAGTTTTTTTTTATGAACGACCGGGAGACTCAGCCTTCATGATACCTGATGTATTGATAAGGTTGAAGATTGAAGCGTGCCACTCCCGGAATCCTCAATCACTGAGGAACTGGCTATCTTATCAGTAACTGCTGAAAAACGTTGTTATGGCGTCAGACTTAGGTAAGATGGTGGTAGCTAGCCAGGCGGACTTACATCGAGTCCTTCCACCAACCATAAGTGTAAAAATATCATTGAAAAATGCAAAAATTCCAAAATCATAGAAAATAAAACTACAATTATTAAGTATAAAAGTATTTTCTATAATTTAATTTAAATCCTTTCAGAACGCCAGTAAGAAGAATCGCAAATCTCTCATGGACATCGCCCCGTCTGTTAACGGGCGGCGCGTGGAGCCCAAGATCTCCGACGACCTCATCAAGCGCATCCAGGCTGCGGAGAAAGCCAAGACCAGGAAGGAGATCAAGAAGGAGTATGACCCGGTAAGTTAGGAATTATGATTTCTGTCTCTTTGTCATCAACATCGTTATAGCGCAAAATCTCGGATGATCTGATCAAGCGTATCCAAGCTGCCGAGAAGGCCAAGACCAGGAAGGAGATCAACAAGGAGTATGACCCGGTAAGTTAGGAATTATGATTTCTGTCTATTTGTCATCAAAATCGTTATAGCCCAAAATCTCGGATGATCTGATCAAGCGTATCCAAGCCGCCGAGAAGGCCAAGACCAGGAAGGAGATCAAGAAGGAGTATGACCCGGTAACTTATGAATTATGATTTCTGTTTGCCATCAACATCGTTATAGCCCAAAATCATGGACGATCTGATCAAGCGTATCCAAGCTGCCGAGAAGACCAAGCCAGGAAGGAGATCAAGTAGGAGTATGACCCGGTAAGTTATGAATTATGATTAGTGTCTGTTTATCATCAACATCGTTATAGCCCAAAATCACGGACGATATGATCAAGCGCAACCAAGCTGCCTAGAAGGCCAAGGATTATGACTCCGGGGCTATTACCTATCTTTGCAACAGCAACGCGACAGCGGAAGTTGCGCGATAATTGCTTCACGTCACGTATCAACAGTGCAGCATCTACCGAACAAACGATGATCTACATTGTGCATTCATTTAGTTCCTGTTACTGCTACCAATTTGTTATTGGCGCTAGCGTCATAGCAACACGCGACGGTTCACTCTCGCACGTAGGTAGGAGCGCGAGAGAGTTAGACGCCGCTATGCGAACCAACAGCGAGCGATTAGCCAGCAATCTCGTACGTAATACCATTTTTATTTTGACGTTCCGCAGCGATCGCGCGATATCTGCGCAATAATTGCAAATTTTTTGGTTATAGCCCCGCCGGTTAGTAATGTCTGTCCCTTTGTCATCAACATCGTTATAGAGCGTTACAACCAAGTCATGATCCATAGTCAAGTCATATCACAATCCTTTTCAATTCGTCATTTGAAAGATATTTACATACTTCAGGCTGTCACTATTTGACATTTGATAGCGAAATTGAACTGTCTATGCAAAGTGACACACGAAAATATCTTTCAAATGTATGGAGATGTGTCAAATAAATTGTCATTTATTTTTAGGCACTCAATATACAAAAGGAAAATAAAGGCAATATAGCAAAACAGCCTGGAAATCAAGTTTTCTTCCTCTTTAGACATCACCGTTCTAGTAACTTATCTGTGTTCATTCTTTTTTATATCCTATGGCTGACTTTTCATTCCTCTGTTATCATATCACTCACTTGTATTTCGTCGTCGTCGTCTCAGCCGCATGACACCCACTGCTGGGTATAGGCCTCCCCCAACCCATTTGTATTTATAGCTAACTAATGAACTAAAATATATGGCCACTACAAGTCTACTTTACATGTTTTTTTTTTCCAGGAGGATCCAACGGGCGTTAGTCCGGCCAGCGGGGAAAAGAAGCCTCGTGCTCGCGTGAAGAAAGAAAAGGCGGAGAAACCGGAGAAAGCGGAGAAACCCGATAAAGATGGCCTTAAGCAGTCCAAGCTTAACTTCAAGAAGGAACCTAAGAAGGTACGTTGTAAATAAGTTTCGGTAATGCAGCATAGGTTTTTTTAGTTAAACAAGTATTTGAGTAATATTAATTGAACTGACATTCTATCTCATGACTGTATAGATGACGACGTCGATGCTTTCTATAAACTACTGCACGAGTGTTGCTCTCTCTTTATTCCGATGAGTAAGCCTTCGAATACACAATACCCTATTTGGTACAGTCGTGCTCTAATTAAAATAATCGATCAAAAAAACAAAACGCACAAAAAATGGAAACGTTTCGGTAATCCCCGCGATTACGATAAGTTCTCTATGTTGAGACATCGAATGAAGATGGTACCGGATGAGTGCTTTACGGATTATACTTGCAGGATTGAGTCAAAATTACACTATTCGTCAAAACATTTCTGGTCATATGTAAAGGCAAAACGGGGAGGTATAAATTACCCTAAGACGTTCTCACATGAAAATACAATGTACACAGACGGTCAGCACATTTGTAACGCATTCAATAAATATTTTGAGAGTGCTTTTACCAGCTCATCGCAATCGTCTGGACCCAGCAGTCGTTCACCCAGCGGAACCCCACCAAGCGATGAGACATCTCTCGTATTGATATTACCCCATCAATTGTAGAAATACATCTTTCTGATCTGGACTGTTCAAAGGGCGCAGGTAGTGATGGTATACCTTCTATTTTCTTTTCTAGGTGTGCTGAGACGTTAGCTTTTCCAATATACTTACTGTTTTCAAAATCTTTGGAAAAGGGCATTTTCCCTACTGCTTGGAAAGAGGCGCATATTATCGCAGTTCATAAAAAAGGTTCAAAATCTTTAATTGCTAACTACCGCCCCATTTCTATATTAAACGTGATGCCTAAAAATTTTGAAAAAATTGTATATACGAATATTTATCCGGTGATCACTAGGGGCATACCGACGTCACAGCACGGTTTCTTAAGGGGCCGCTCCGCTGTATCCAACCAGGCTATCTTCTCTATGTTTTGAATAAAATGGAAAATGGTGGACAGGTTGACGTGATCTACACGGACTTTGAAAAAGCGTTTGATCGTGTCGATCACGACATTCTGATCCAAAAACTCGAATCATTGGGGATTCACGGTGACTTGCTGAGGTGGATTATCTCATATCTCTCCAATCGTTCGCAGGCAGTTGTAATGGGTGGTTTCAAGTCTGACTTCATGACAGTTCCGTCAGGTGTTCCGCAGGGCTCGCACCTTGGCCTTTTATTTTATAATGCTTACATACATGACATTTATACTTGTTTCACTAGCGCTGAACATCTTTTATACGCCGATGACAAAAAAGTCTACATGAAAGTGAATTCTTTCTCTGATTGTATGTTAATCCAGCAAGATCTTAATAACCTGATGTCTTATTACGCAGATAACAACATTACGATCAGTATTAATAAATGTCAATGTATCAGCTTCACGCGTAAAAATCAACTTATAACGTTTAACTACAAATTTAATGACACGTTCTCACCTCACATAGATGTTATATTTAATAGATCTTATCGCAGTTTGGGTTTCGTTATGCGAACTTGTAAACCTTTTACGCATATTGACAGTCTTAAAATTGTGTACTATGCCTATGTTCGTAGTGTGTTGGAATATGCCTTTACTATATGGTCACCGAATTACGCCATACACGTGGACAGGATTGAAAAAATCCAGAAAAAATTTGTAAGTCACCTTAGTTATAGATTTAAAATAGATAAATCCGCTTACGCAGATAATTTCCGTGAACTCGAAATTCTTACACTTCGTGAGAGCCGTCTGGTCCTTGACATGGGTTTGCTGTTTGATGTACTTCGCGGGCGTCTGGACTGCCCTGAGCTCCTTGAACAAGTTGCTTTTAAAGTGCCAACTCGCCGTACCCGTCATACGCAACTTTTTGCCGTCCCATCCCATAATACCAACTATGGTATGAATGCGGTAATGTCTCGTATTGTTAAGGAATACAACTCGCATTTTAGCGAGCTAGACCCATTTATAGGGGGCAAAGCTTTTTTTTTAAACGGGGCGAAAGACATCCTGTTGTCTAAATAACGTTGATCATATTTTATTGTACACTTATTCTCTTCTATTTTGTATATATATATATATATATATATATATATATGTAATATGCAAAATCATATAATTAGGGGTAATTGTGTGGTGGTATAGTATTTTAATTTACTTTTTTTTATTTTTTTTTTATCTTAATTTAATGAATAGAGTATTACATTTGTTTATATTTATATTTGTTACTTAATTATCTAAAGGCTGCTGGTGTCAATTCTTTAATTCTATTACTTAAGGTGGAACGATTAAGTTACAAAATCTGATTTAGTAGTTTTTATTGTTTTTGTAAATTTTTCTTTGTATCTTTTTAACTCAAAATACTTTTTGCGCATTCTATAAATAAATATTGAATTTTCGAAACCAACATTTATCTTTTTGTAGTACATAAATCATCCAAATATCTCGAGAGAGTGTTTCTGTCTCCCAATTTTACTAATCTGAGTGATTAGTAAAATTGGGAGACTAACATGCATACCTTATTTCTGAGTTTCTTGTAGTAGAATATTTCGATCCAGCTGAAAATGATCACGTCTCCCAGCGGTCTACATACTCGACTTAGATATCAAAGAGTCAGGGTTCGAAACTTCTGATGATAGATTTTTTGTTTTTATTTATCCTCGTAAGACCGAGAGCTAAATTAAACCGAGTTCTAAGTAAGATCGAATGTACCTCCTGAAGAACAAATTTTTTATAGACGTTAAAGCCGAGAACTTTAAGCAAGTTCTTTTTTATGTTAGAGATGTAGTATTACGTTCATACTAACATGAGCCCTATATTAATATGTATAGAAGCTATTTATGAAAAAAAAATAACATTTGTTTTTGTTCTTTTAAAAGGCAATCGGCTTTACTGACTATAATGTATAAAAAATATTTATATTGATAAAAGTAGTAAAAAGAAAAGTTCAATGTAAATTTTGCAATTATTCTGTTAGAACTAAAATATATTTTAATAATAGTCATAAATTTAAATCAATTAGTCCACGAAATGAATTTTTATTTGGCATTACATGTTAGTTCTTTTTGAGGCTTTAATTACTATATGCAGGGTTTTGCTGTAGCACCATGCCTACGAACATAAAAGGTTTTTAATAATAACACAAATAATAATAATATATTTATTAAGAAAATAAAAAGTAACTATTAAAATAATGTATTAACAATCAGTATTCTTATCAGCCCAGTAAAATTTAACTAATATTAGAGACTATTTGTGCTCTTAATCAATCAAAATAATTATAAATGGTTACCTTATTTTTAACAATCAAGAAAAATAATATATTGGTACCATACCATATTTAATGAATTTGTTCGTTAAATATAATTATGACCGAATGTTCCTTGTAACGAACAAATATTTTTCGAACAGGAAATTTTCTTACAAAACTATGGGAAATCAGTGTAATTATTTTTTCAGCATATTCACCAGTATTTCAACTTACACTTTTGTGTCTGGTTTCGCAAATGTACCTTATTATCAAACAAAAAACGAATAATTTTACTCACCTCGTCCTCTTGTACGCACCATCTTGCCGGCAAAAATGTCGATTTGACATCTGACGTTATTTTTTTAAATAGGTACAACACCCGGAAACATGACCTGAACGACCGGCGCCACAGACTAGCACCGTACCTATTTCATTACGCGCCAATTTTCAACTCAAATTTGTCGATTATTTTTTTGTTCCTGTGAGTACACGTTCGGCGTTAATTTCAAGTGGCTGTTTTTGGGTCTCGGCTTTACTGAATATAGTAAGTTTGTTCCTGGAAATAAACATTCGGGCTTACGAGGTATATTAACATTACAATATTAATTTTGATGTATAAATTGCAACAAATGCAATTGCAACTTTTTTTAAATTGCACAAGTGACAAGAATGTAATCGATACACTAAATTTTAAGATTTCTTAGTGAGTTTGCCCATTATAATATCTATATATTTTTTAAACTACTTTAAAATTAATAATAAAATAAATCATTAAGATCGTTAAATCATTAAGATGTACATAAAATAAATCATTTCTATTCAGAAAATAAATTTCACTCAAAACTGAAATATTTCAACCCGTTTAGATTTCATAAATTTCGTTTATATTTAATTTTCATTTCACTGAAATTTTCACTGGACCCATCCCTAGTCACAACAAAAAAACAATACAAACAAATGACAAATACGGAACGGTGTTGTCAGTACGTAGATGTGATTGCGGACAATTTAATATTTGAAAAGGGACCACATGACATTTGTCTAAATAAAAAAATTAAATATTTAAATATTAAGTACGTTACATAATACAAGTAAATTTTATTTGCACAAAGCAGATAAAATTTTATTTTCTTCTTTTCCTTTATAAAATCTTATTTTCCATTTTTTTGACAGTGATGGGAGAAAAAAGTTTTACGCATAAAAAACAAAATGTAAAGTCGTGTTTAGCATTTTTTAAAAATCGGGGTCAAGATAAATCCTACAAATCACAACTTTATATCATAATCCCAAAGTAAATTATTACTGACAAAACTCAATTTTTTTGGGACGCAACGGCAACACAGCTGAAAAATCTAGCAAAGAGAAATTTAAACAATTATTAAATCGAGACAAACGTAAGAGCGGCTAGTGCATGTCTGGAAGCTAGTGCATGTTTGTGGAACCCCCACGAAGCTAAAACACGCTTATGCTGGAAAAAGTACAAAAAGCTTTTAGGTATTATTATAAACGCCTCTATGGTTACTATCCCTTTATGTACCCTACAAAGTTCCTGTTGGGTAGTCTGGGAATGAATTTGCTTGAGGTTAGAAGGGCAGTGAAAGAAATTTCAGTTGCGGTCAAAGTACTGCGCGGTCTCGTAGATGTGTCTAGTTCAGGAAAAGTGACTAGGAGATTAAGCGCGCGCTACAGTTGGCCGGGCAAATAAACGGTGTCGTCAATTTGATCGATTTCCGAGGTATTTATCAGGCACGTAGAGCCTAGTAAGTTGTTCAAAGGCCTCATTGAACAACTTACTAGGCTCTACGTGCCTGATAAATACCTCGGAAATCGATCAAATTGACGACACCGTTTATTTGCCCGGCCAACTGTAGCGCGCGCTTAATCTCCTAGTCACTTTTCCTGAACTAGACATTTTTTTTCATCAATGGAATTTGTTAATGACCACATGTTTGGAATACTTTGAAAATATCTGTTAATATTTACATACTTAATAATTATGTAACTAGGTCTCCCGTTTATTATTATCAATAAATAAATAAAGGATGGTGGTACATTAGCAGCTCTGCAGCCTGAATGGCTCTATGGGTATCAAATTAAAGGGCTGATCTTTAAGCTTTCAAAAAGGTATATCATGGCGAATAAATAATTTTAAATATATAAATAAAAAACTATAAAAAACTACAAAACCCGCCTGCTTCAAAAACCAAGCTAATTGAAAGATGGAAATAAGATCAAATATAAACATATTTTGTTCAATAAGTTGAACAAAATATGTTTATACATGCAGACGGAGGCATAGACATGTATTATATTGAACAAAATATTTTTATATTTGATCTTTTTCTATCTTTTTATGATTATTGAATTTTGTATTTTTATATACTTGTTATTCCAAACAGGCGGGTTTTTAGTTTTTTTTTTTTATTTATCTTAGTGTCCTTCGTATTCTCCTTCTTGATTCATAGATATGTTTAGATGTGTTTACATGCATTAACATTTTGTTTGATACTTACAGAAAAAGATGTCGTTCAGCGACAGCAGCGGCGGAGAATCCGGCTCGGACGTGGACATGCCCGCGCCCGCGCCGCGCGAGCCGCGCGCCACCGCCCGGCGCGCCGCTACTAAGGTACGATACAGGTTACAACCCGATACTCGGGTTCGTCGATCGACAAACAATTCCAAATTATGCGAAAATCTTTAATTGCAGTTTGTGATCATCACGTTTAACATTTTGTATATTTTATAGTTTTCGGAACAAATAGACTCGAGTACCTTTAATTTGATACCTTACTCGGCCGCGTACTACGCGCCAAAGTCCCTATCGAGTCGTCACAAATTTTGCGAACCTGAATTAAGTATATAGATACTTTTCACCTCACACGCTCTGAAAAGGAGGTTTTGTCAATCAGTTTGATGGCAGCTGAATGGCTGGTAGGGAAAAAATTGTTGGACTATTCGAAAGTACTTATCTATAAGTCTATTTGAATAAAAATCTTTGACTTTGACTTTGTTTAGGCGTAGAAAATCACTTTTTGCGGCCTAGCGCGGCAAAGTACTTTTTTAAATTAATACCTTAAAAATATGTCATAATGCGTTCCGAATCGCACTATTGACTTTTTTGTTATATTTGATTCTTATTTTAAATAGCTTTAAATTAATTATAATACTCCGTTTTGGTTTTATTATATTATTTTAGTTTATTGAATCATAAAAACAATAACAATAAGATTAAACTATTTGTTATAAGAATTTTATATTTTTCATTAGATTTCGGACTGTGACATAAATCTTTATTTTTAAATTGTCTTTGTCTTGTACCTCATGTCAGTGTCAACATTTACGGAATCGTTTTTATTCTTATTGTAACAACATATTCCTACTTTAAATAACTTTGAATTAACTATAATACTCCCATTTTTATTATTTTAGTTTTTTATATCATAAAAACAACGAGAATAAGGTATATTTAGATTAAACTTTATGTTTAAAGAATTTTTTACCGGAAGTTGACCGCGCAAACAAATATAATGTTCCTCGCTGTTGTGAGATGAAAACTTGTATGTTGCGCTCGGCAGAATAGTTTTTAGCGTCTTGTACCTTTGAAATCCTCGCTTCGCTCAGGATTAAATCTTTGAACCTAGAAACCTAGAACCTAACAACCTAGAATCCTTCACTTGCTCAAATTTCAATAGAGGCAACTCGCCGCTAAATAACCAACTTTCCAGCCTTGCATAACAAATAACTATTCCTCGTCTCGCCCACAACACCCACTGCTGGGTATAGGCCTCCCCCAATGGGGGTTGCTATAATCGCCACGCTCGGCAGGCGGGTTGGCGATCGCAATATGGCCAAGCTTGTAGGAGACGCTGCCGCCCGCCTCCTAAGGCCTGAGTCCCTTAGTCGCCTTTTACGACAATTCAATTTAATTCAATTCAATTCATTTATTCCATTTAACAATAAAATTGTGTAGGAAATACATGGTTGGGTATAAAACTTAAACGTAGGTTACTAATAATTAGTAACAAGGAAAATTAATTAAAATCATAAAAAAATCAACATGTCAAAATTCAATCACATTAAATTCTAATTTCAACCATTATAAATCTATAGCAATAAGAAAAAATATATAATAAAAGTCATAAATTGCAACAGGTAAAATTCTAATTCATGATACCACGACACCCACGGATGAGGGGGTAGTGCTATTCTAAGCCGACACTATACGATACTTTATAATAATAATAGAAATCAAAACACTTTATTGCACTAAGAACAGAGAAAACAAGCAAAACAGACAGTATAAGGCGACATACAAAAGGCGGCCTTATTGCTAGATAACAATTTTACCAATATTATCGAGTTCCATCTGAGAATTCACTTGTGGCCGAGTTGATTTTTCTATTTATATTTTATCATAAGTATAAAATAGCATTGAAAAATGCAAAAATTTAAAAATCATAAAATACTTTATACCTACTACTGAGGTTAAGATGTCAATGTTTTATAATGTATGTTATAATTATAAAACAATGTTGATAATATTATAAATATGTACAAATATTAATATTAATTTCCAGATTATACACGGCTATTTTTAAACAGTATCCAAAATTTTAAGTTTGACTCAGAATCGGTAAGTGAACAACTTGCTATTAGAAATTTGGGTCGAAATACGCTCAATTATTTTGACTTCCCATACTAAATCGATGGCGTGATCTGCCCCCTAATTGTCTTAATTACAAAATCGATCACAATCACATTTAAAGATATTGTAATTGTGATAGTGATATATGGAATTGTGTAACTTATAGTCGCAATCACTTTCGGAACGAATGATGGTTGAAATGACACTTCATTTGACATTTCTCCATACAATTGAAAGATATTTTCGAGTGTCACTTTGCTTAGACAGTTTAATTTCGTTCATTCAATACCTTTCAAAACGCGTCCCGATCACAATCCCTATCATTGTCAAATAGTGACGGTTTGAAGTAAGTAAATATCTTTCAAATGACGAATAGGCTATTTGACAGGTTTTGAAAATCCATTTTATATTATGTAGTGGAGTTTAAGGAATCCAGTAAAAGTTGTTTTTTTAAATTCTGGTACATATTTGATGAAAAATATCAAATTAAAAATTCAATATTTAAATAGCGCGCCAAAACGCTACTTTGACAATATGGCGCTGCAATGGGGTCGGTGTCGTCACTTGCCTGTATTCTGCATATCATCCACATACGTCGTCAAACGAGGTTTACAAGCAGGTGACGTCATTATAAACTCGACGAATCAGGAGCGTTTTGTGTCACGTGACAAAACGTTTAAAAAATGCATTTTTATTTACGGATTTTTAAATAAATTTTTAATTATTTTCAACTTACGTTAATAAAAAACCATTTTTAAACTCATAATTTATACTGATAACAGTAATTGACACTTTATTTTTCGCATTGTCAAATAGCCTATTGAAATGGATTGCGATAGATTTTAAAATTAGACAATTAGCCCCCTGATTTGTATGAAGAGACGAATTTATTTTCGAGCCGGGTTTTAGGGGAAAGTTGTTTACTTACAAAATCTAAGTCGAACTAAAAAAAATATACTATTTAAAAATAACCCTGTATACAGTGGTGATCACATAATTACCGACACTAGTCGATTTTCATACAAAAACGAGGTAACTTTGGAGCCTTGGTGCTCTGCCAAGTATTGACTGAGCTGTCATCTGATGATGCCCATACCTGACTGATCTGATCGTCTTACTTACAAACGCATTCTTTCCCACAGGTGCAGAAGTACAAAGATGGATCAGACGAGTCGGCTTCAGACTCGGAGCCAGAACTGTTGGACAACAAGCTGGACGAGGATGCTCCTCGCACGGTGACGCTCAGCGACGACGATGATGACGACGAGATCATCGGGAAGAAACGAAACGCTAAGCCTGCCGAGATGGACTCCGGTAAGGAAACATAATAAGTCATTTATGATTTTTGAATATTTGCATTTAAAATTCAAAAATCATAAATTATTGGCTGTTGCATCTTAATCGATCGTTAAACACCTGAAAAGATGTTTCTTTCGAATGCAAGGATATTCCTAGCATTGATGTAACAACGCTGGCCTACAGCGTATTAAAAATATAAAAGTATTGGAGAATTTCGACGGTGGTTCGCAAGTCTCGGTAGCTCAGCGGTTAGAGCATTGGACCGGATTTCCAAGGGTCATGGGTTCGATTCCCATCTGAGAATTCATTTGTGGCCGAGTTAATTTTTTCCAATATTTTTCTATTTAAAGTTTATCATAAATAATAAGTCATATTTTAAGGTTCGGTAGCTCAGTGGTTAGAGCAGTGAGCCGGATACCCAAAAGAGTTCTGCCTCAGATTAACTTCTGGCCGAGTTTTTCTAATATTATATTATTAAAAATTTACCATTAGTATAAAAATAGCATTGAAAATGCAAAATCTTAAAAATATTACATTTAAAAAAATCTTGATTACTTACATACAATCAGCTTCCACAATGCTTAAGGCGCTACTCGGAAAAAGTATGGATTTTTTGATATAAAACTATAGCACGGTTACAGTTGTTACAAATCTGGTAATAACATATATATTTCTTCATACGTTTATCTAGATTCGTATAGTTTCAAAAACACGATTTTATGATTTTGCCTCGACACTTATTCTTTTCGAAAAGACCTCTAAAAAATACGAAAACTCAAGATTATTCTTAAATGGGGTTACTTACACTATTGGAAATTGGTTTAATAAGTGGACACCAATAATATAGGATAGTTTAGAAGCATTTTTTTTAAATCGCTGTAGTTTTTTAATACGATTTTTTTTTTTGCCTAATCTGCAAAAACGTTCTCGCTCCCGTGCGCGTCGTTTTCTAATTGCTATCTCGCTTCAGCATATTTTTTTCAAGTATCACCTTAACATAGCTGCTCATACTCTTTAACCAACTTTAAAAAAGAGGTTATCAATTCTTCGTATTTTTTTATGTATTTGCATGATTGACTGCAGAAATGACAAATTATTCAAACATTATTAACTCGGGTCTAATTGGTCATTTATTTCAGTTCTCCGATTGCCAAATGAGCATATCCCTTTAGACGCATAATTTTGTATGAATATAACAAGGCAGACTAATAATGTCTTTGGTTGTTTAAAATATCCTTATAGTTTTAAAACTACTTTGGTTGATTTTAGGACTTGTTGTAAGTCCGCCTGGCTAGCTACCACCATCTAAGCCTGACGCAATAACAATGTTTTCAGCATTGTTGTGTTCCGGCAGTTAGAGATAAGAAAGCCAGTTCCTCAGTGTTGAGGATTCCGGCAGAGGCTCGCTTCCATCTTCAGCCTTATCAATACTTAACATCAGGTATGATGAAGGCTAAGAGTTTACCGGTTGTTTATAAAAAAAATACTTTTTCCAGATTGCCTATTTGATTCCCTCATAGAAGAATCCAAGAAGGAAACGCCCGAGAAGGTGCAAGCCAATCACAACTCTTCACCAACAGCCATATCATCAGAGGACGAAGCGCCAAAGAAACCCGCTCCCAAAAGGAAGCTCAACAATGTTGAGAAACCTAAGAAGAGGCCGGCCAAAGCGATGCTCAGTCTGGACAGCGATGATGATGACAGCATATTTGATAGCAAAAAGGTAAGATAATCTGGAGAGTTTGTGTACGCTTAAATTAACCTATTTATTCATACACTCACTAGAGTGATTGTTTTTATTCAATATAGCGCTCATTGTTGCTAACTGACAACTTTCTACTAAAACTACTATTTTTTTAAATTGTATAATAAATAATATATTTTTAGATAAAATTCTAATTTTGCTGCTTTTTCATTTCATTGCTAAACTACTTCAGTAATTCCATGTTTAATTGTTTTAAAATGTATAATTATGTTTGTAATCACATTTCATGATTGCATGTTTTAAATTAAAAAAAAAAATGAATTAAATCACTGATTTAAAAAAAAAACACTTGATTTAAATCAATCAACCCTGCTGGACGCCGCATCAAGTCCGCTGCAAATTTGACGGTGAACTTGATGATGTATGACCTGCATTAGTTCTCATACAGTTTGAAGCGCTCTTAGTCTATCTCGATATAGGTCTGGGTTTAGTATTTTTCAGGAAATGTTGAAAATAATGTTAGAGTCGTCTACGTAGTAGTTCCTAATATGCCGCTGGGTGGCGCTTATTACTGTTTCTACGCTGTAGGCCAGCATGCTTCATCAATGCGCGGAATAAGTATCTAACACTGCCATAGATGGCGCGGTGTTAGATACTGAACCAGGGGATGTACCGCGCAAATGGCGTAGGTATCGAAATCAGCTTCATTTGACAGATGGATGTAACACATTGCTGCTTCTTTTTGACACAAATGAAAACTTACCAAAGACTAAGAGCAATATGAAACCGATGTCGATGCGAACGACACTTGCGCGGTAAGGGGCAAGTTCGATCGTCGTTTCTGTTACCAGCCCCCAAATTGTCTAATTTCAAAATCTATCACAATCCCTTTCAGAGGTATTGTGATTGTGATATTTTCGTCTGTCATTTGCTTAGACAGTTCAATTTCGTTTATTCCATACCTTTTAAAACGCCTCCCGATCCCGATCGCTTCTCGGCCTTTTGGCTAAGATCAAAGTGTAGTATCTGTTCGCGCTCGCCTCCCGATCACAATCCCTTTCAAATGTCAAATAGTGACGGCCTGAATATCTTTCAAATGACGAATTGAAAGGGATTGCGATAGATTTTAAATTAGACAATTAGCCCCCTGTTTTTGTGTACGAGACTTATTCTAACTTCTAAAATAATAAAATAATATAAAAAAACGAATTAAAAAACTTAAAAAATAAGCCTTTTGGAGTCGGTGCGAGCCAAGAAAGAAAAATAAAAGTAATAGAAGTGCAATGTAGAATGCCTTACCTGGCACCTACTCCAAAAGGCTTATTTTTTCCTTGTTGAAGTCTGTTTTTATATCATATACGAAGTTTTAAATGTTTACTAGTTTTCCAGAAACAGTTATTTGATAGTTGCGTAACGACTTGTCTAGGCCTAGGAATATCTGCTATCTGCAGAGATCTCGGGTTTGATTTCCGCACAAGACATATATTTGTCTGCATGAACATGTCTATTCGTCATTATCTAGGTGTTTTAATAAGTATAACATGTATTAAATAAATAATAACTAAATATTTCCATACAAGCCCACGTTAAGTATCATGAAGAACTTGTGTTATGGATACTAGATAATGGATAAACATACTGAGATACTTTTTTTTGTAAATACATACATAATATACATATTAAACATCCAGACCAAGACAAATAGGCATGTTCATGCACACAAATATTTGTCTTGTCCGGGGATCGAACCCGGACCTCTGGCACAGAAGGTGGGGTTAGTTCCTCTGCGGCAAAAAAGTTTGTTTATCTGTTAATCTAGTCTCTATAATACACATCTTATCCTATTAATATTATAAACGCGAAGAGGAACAAACAAACAAACAAACTAAACGATATACCATTTAGTTTGTTTGTTTGTTTGTTCCTCTTTCACGCAAAAACTACTGAATGGATTTGTATGAAATTTGGTATGTAGGGACTTCAAGTAGTGGACTAACACATAGGCTACTTTTTATCCCGATATTCCCACGGGAACGGGAACCACGCGGGTGAAACCGCGGGCGGTTAGTCCTTAATTAAACTTATCTTCTGCTAGGTAATTGGTGTGATTTGTATGAGGTTTATTTAAAACTAGCGGCCGCTTGCGGTTCCAGCCGCGTGGATCCCGTTCCCGTGGGAATATCTGGATAAAAAGTATCTTATGTTCATAACCAGGCTATCTACTATATGTGTACCAAATTTCATCCAAATCCGTACATTAGTTTTTTAATTTATTCATAGCAAACAAACAAACAAATCTTAATCGATAGTCAAACATTTGTAAAGATGTTTCTTTCGAATGCGTGGATTTTTCTCTCATTGATGAAACGATGGTGGCCAACACCGTAGAAAGGTGAATATACTAGAAAAAATCGACGTGTCCTCATAGGTTTCTGTAGCATAATTGGTTAGTGCATTCCCAATAATGCGGGTTCGAATCCCGTCAGGGCGACATGAGACAAGTTGCTTTTTTTCTAGTATATTTTCTTGTTTAATATTTAGGGCATTGGGCCGGATTCCCAATAATGCGGGTTCGAATCCCGTTAGGGCGACATGAGACAAGTTGCTTTTTTCTAGTATATTTTCTTGTTTAATATTTATCACAATCAAATCTTTCTTCATTATAATATTAGTATAGATTAACTTTATGTTTTCCCGCAGGATAAAAAGAAGGCGAACCCCAAAAAGAAGGCGAAGAAGAAGGCATCCAGCGACTCGGACTCCGACGTAGTGGTGACCGCCGCCGCCGCCAGGCCGAGGGGCCGCGCTGCTCCCCGCGCCAACTACGTGCTGGACGATGATGATGATGATGATAGCGACTTCTAGCGATAGAATGGGTGAGAGACACTTATGAACTTTAAATAGAAATATATTGGAAAAACTCAACTCGGTCACAAGTGAATTCTCAGATGAGACTCGAACCCACGACCTTTAGAAATCTGGTCCAATGCTCTAACCGCTGAGCTACCGAGACTTTCGAGAGGTTTGAGTCCTGTTTAAGAATTTACTTAAAAACGAGTTGATTTTTCAATATTTTTCTGTTTAAAACTTATCATAAGTATAGCATTGAAAAATGCAAAAAATCATAAATCATGAGATAGATTATTTTATCTTCTACAATGAGGATACGCTTAGAGCCGTGTTTGAGAAAACGATCGAGATATCGATTTCTAGCGGTCAGGATTGAGTGAGATATCTTTAATTTTTTTATCGACCATACCATAACAATGTTTTCAGCATTGTTATTTTAAAAATATTTATTAAAATAGTGGGGAGATGCTTAGAGTCGAGTCTACCAACTGTAGATTAGCGCGCGAAATTAATTACCTATTTGTAGATATGGATTGGACTATCTGAAATTGTTACCTAGGATACTGTATGCGTTGCCTAGCAACCGTCGTTATTTTGGTCATATTAACAATAATATCCATGGCAGCTATCTCAGGTAGCTCTCTCCATATATACAGATAGGTTTTTAATTTCGGGAGTAGGAATGCATCAAAAGCCCGCTACGTCATGAACGATGACGATGATGATAGCGACTTCTAGCGGGTGAATGGGTGAGACTTCTTATTACCTACATACGCATAGACAGACTGGAAACGAACCCGAACCCAGACCTTTTGGGTCTGATATCCAATGATGGTGTTGTTACCACTAGACCACAGAGCCGATGAATCTTATTAATGTGTTTGTTTGTTTCAGATCCAGTATTGTACGTTGAAACCGTTATTTGTAAATGGAAAGCACAATGAGGCGAAGTGTTTGCGTTACTGAAAATAGAGCAGTAATTTTGTATTCGTCTGTTTTCTACAGTTCAAATTATTTTTATACATTTTCGATGTGACCGTTGTTACGGCAGCTCATTGACTGACGCCCGTAATATTTGACTATTGAACATTTCACATTTCCAGTGATTTAATGACATTTCCTAATTCAATAATTTTTGAAGTATTCGTAATTTTAATACTCTTCGACATTGGTGTGTCGAAATCTCTTAATTTTAATTAACAATAGATTAGGCACAATTACTCCTAAGTAATATTTATATAAATGACATAATTTCAATACTATTTCTTCCCAAAAAGTATGATCAAAAACTTTATTTGATTTAAATTCTCAATGAATATACCTATTTGTACATAATGAATTATTTCCTTTTTCTATGTTTCTTTTGACTTAGTACTTTTAGCATTAGTTGTTTCTTTAATGTTTCCTATTAATTTATTGAGTAAAAAAATTCAAATTAGGTCATTTTGTTACTTATCACATTTTTTTTGTATTACAGGAGTATATACAATTTGTAGATTGTACTGTCTATTATGTTACTCTACAGTTCATGAATGTTTCCATTCCATATTTATAAAATTTATTTTTATAATGAAATGGTGTTTTGTCAATTAATGTTTCGAAATTTTTCCTTAAATTTTATGATGTGATACGATGATGGCAAACGAGTTTGATACTTGTGGTCACGGATATATTCTGTTTGAATAGCAATTATTGATAGAATAATTTGTTAATTTTAAACAATTTGTAAATAAAAGAATAATTTTAAAACTTGTGTTTTATTTTAATACATTTCTATTACCTTTTGGTCAAGCAAGAGACAGGAAAAGAGACTATACTTATGAATTGATATTTACTTTTAGTCGCAAGCAGGTCAGTGATAAAATAAAATCGTAAAATTACAACTCTTTTTCGAGTGCATTACCCCCGCAAAATGTCGTGTTTTAGAGAGAGGAGGCTATAACAGATAATTAGTGTGTCATGAGGAGAAATTTGTTTACTAATAGCTGTGTGAATTATAGTTTTGATATTTGAAAAAAAAACAGATTTTGCTGGAGTAACGTTTGAAACGTTACTCTGGCAAAAAAGTTGATTCAGCCCGGAACCAAATACATGAATAGATAGCTTTTATTGCGTAGTAAATATTATCAAATAGCAAAATTTGTGTGTGTTATAGTTCTTGAGTAATTTAAGATTTTGCTGCGGTAACGTTTTGAGATTTCCCAGATCTCGAAAACAGTTCAAAGCAAAAGTTTGAAAAAATTACCAATAAGAGACGTTAATTTGTTTAAATATTACTTTTTGATTTGGTTGACGTAAACCAATGTAATTAAATGATTTCGAAAATCAGAAAAAACGTATTTGCAAGTAAATTACTACACCTTTAACCAAATAAATAGCTGCAAAAAATACCCGTGGTAGACACTTATTACGTCAAGAGTTTTAGATACTTTACACGATATGAAGCTAAAAACAAATTTGATAAATTTTGACTGGTCGTACTTTAGCAATCGAATATGCAGTTCCCATAACATTAAGAAACATGGCTTTTCTTCTCGTCTTCTCAGCCACATAACACCCACTGCAGGGTATAGGCCTATTGCCATAATCGCCACGCTTGGCAGGCGGGTTGGCGAACGCAGTATGGCTAAGTTTGTAGGAGCGCTGCTGCCCATCTAAGGGCTGAGTCCCTTAGTCGCCTTTTACGACACCCACGAGATGAGAGGGGGGGGGGGGGGGGGGGGGGGTAGTGCCATTCTAAGCCGACACTACACAGCAAGAAACATGGCTTACATTAAACAAATTAAAGTGATTCACGAACTTTCGTTCCTGTTTCAGCTTTCAGTTATGGCTATCATGAAAGTTTAAACAAGAATAGTAGGTACAGCAATTCTCTGAACCGACCAAATTGTAGAGGTCACAAAAAAGCGACCGCACCATACATAAGCGTTACCACCTTAAATGGACGGGAAAATATGAATGTTTCGTTAGTACAGTTGCGTACAAAAGATTTTGCTGGTGACTTTAACTATTTATAAATCTAGTCTCGCTATAACTCGAGAACTGCTGGGTTGATTTAGCTGATTTTTGTTTTAAAATGTTTGTCCTAGTCCATGAAAGTTTTAAAGGTTTGAACGGTTTAATTTTTGGAGTCATTGCAATATATTTGGCTACTTTTACGGCCGTTTATATAGTGTAACTTATATCATCCCCCGTAAACATAATATAAGGCAAAAAGTATTGCATGCGCTTATTTATGTGGTAAATTAAAAGCTGTCAATGTTAATGTCAGCAGAAAATCTACTTTTTCACTGTTGCACTAAAAAAAATAATAAAAACATTTCTTTATCGTATTCAATTAAAATGTAATTAATAGACACAGATCTTACTTTATATGTACAGAAGTGTAGATTTTTCATTGCTACAGTAAATAAATTATTTTTCAAAAACATTTTGCCGACATAGTATAAGCGATTCGGAAAATTTTGAAGTGTTACAGGATCCTAGCTGTAAAAGACAGGTAATTAATGATTCTAGAGTCCACCACTCCGTTGAAATAAAATCTGATGGCGGAAAGACAGCTAGTTATCTGAAATTCTAATACGACCGCAAATTTATAAGTACAGTTAACTAACCGTGTCTAGACAAAAGTCTAAATAATAATTATGAAACGCCTTGGAATAATATACAGGCAATATGAATCACGTGCTAAACACAAAATATAGTAATATCTTGAGACGTGTAATATCGCATGTATAATTACGTTACTATAGTCAGTAAAATAACACTCAAAATTGAACTAAATCATCTTTATCTACTGCTTTATAAAAATGTGCTACATTATTTTGAGAATAATAATCACACCTGAAATTTCTTTACCAATATTCCGATTTTCACTTGATGTGTTTATAATCTCATCAATAGATAAATATAAGCAAAAAAACTCGTATTAATTATTTTTAAAATGTTACTGAGATTAATAGGTTTAGATCGTTAATTTCGCCACTGCTGCCAGTGTCAGGATGGCCGAGCGGTCTAAGGCGCCAGACTCAAGGCAACTTGCCCGTGAAAAACGGGTTGGGCGTTCTGGTCCTCTCTGAGGGCGTGGGTTCGAATCCCACTTCTGACAAATCTTTTTTATTGTTTTTACTTTTGGCTGATTGTAAATAGGATTATAAAATGTTTTTATATAAATAAAAGCATAATAGAATTAATACTCGTACCCAGAACTACTTATTGGCACTGAACGTGACAGTTGTTTTATATTTGCAATAAAAAAAGGTAAAAAATATCTCACTGTAGCTTGAGTAGCTTGTCTGGAAGAGATTTTATTTTTATTTTATCCACACTGAATACTCTTAGCCTTCATCATACCTGATGTTAAGTATTGATAAGGCTGAAGATGGAAGCGAGCCTCTTCCGGAATCCTCAACCACTGAGGTACTGGCTATCTTATCTCTAACTGCCGGAACACGTCACGACAGTATGGCGTCAGTGTATGAGTCCTTGCTAAACTCACACACCTTGATTGCTAATGATGAGGGTTGCTATGATATCTTCAATGATACGAGACGAAGACAAATAACCTTGATATATTTATTACGTATTTCCACAATTGTACAAGCTATTAAATAAGTGCTGATGCTAATGAGTAACGCGATCGGTGACAGAATGCGAACTGATTTGTTATAAAATAAATTATTTGTTCATTTGGAAAAGTGCTGACTTACAAATAGTGATTGTGCGGTTGAATGACCGTACATGCTGCCGGCCGAGAGAAAATAAGATGAAGATAATGATTTTTGATAAGACAATTGCTAAGATTTTAAAGAACTTAAATATTTCAGTACATAAAACTTAAATATTTCAGTACATAAACTTAAATATTTCAGAACATACATAAGTCTTAAATATTTCATTGCTTAATCTATACAGAGTTTTCCCTAAATACAAGTTTTCTTAAAATAGGGGTTGTTCCTCTGTTGATTTTTCGCGGTGTTGCCGATACTTGTGGTTTGCTGGCCGTCTGCTGCGACTGCGAGTGCGTCGATGATGACTCGATGACGGGCTGGGGGGCGGCAGGCTCGGCGGTTCCTTCCTCCGCTGCTGCGGGGGTCTGGCGGCGGGCTTGCCGGCGGCGGTGGCGGCGCCATAATATTCCGACTCCTACTGCTATTGCGACTATCACTATGGCGTATGTTATCGCGTAGTGATGAATGTCGTGATATGATATGCCTTCTGTTAGAATTTCGGTGTCCTTGAGCTTTTCTATCTTGTGACCCAGATTATTCAATAGTTGCTCCGTTTCTTTATTTGTGTCTTCGATGACTGTTGTTGGTATGGTCACGTTGAAGATATTGTTGATCGGTGGTATCAAAAGTGGCTGTTGTATACCAACTTTTAGTTTTAAAGTACTTGTTAGCTCTTGATGTGTGTAAAAAGTAAAGTTGTCCGTCTTGATAATGCAATCCCCTGATAAATGAATAATGTTTGTGCCGGTCAGCTGGCGCGCGGTAACTTGATCGCCGCATATGTTTCTAAGCTGACAACGATCACAACAAAAATGGAATATTGTGTTTAAATTACTCAAATTAATCCATATGTTCTTGCATGGTTCAATTTTCGTATGGCATTGATTTTTTGAATTTTTTAAGCATAGATCTGTATCTGATTTCATCTTGAAAATCGGTGTTGTCAGATAAATATGTTATTTCATCATGTCTGATGCATGCTTCCAGGTCTTCTTGCTTCACTGGTAATATCTTTTTGAAGATTCATCCCAATATATTCTGAAATGGGCTGTAGGGTGACTATATTCGTTCCCACTTGTTTAGGGACGGATATTAATTTATAGAGTTCGTAATTGTCTTGGCTTACTAAAGGAATCTTGATTTCAAATATAAAATATTGATCTGTCATTCTTGCTCTGACCTTCAAAAGATGATAAATGCTTTGTAAATCTGCTTGTATATTATTGATAGGTAGGGTCAAATCATTTCTCAGTTGCCCAGATATGGTGTTCAACTCATTTTGCAATTGTTGCGGGGTGATAAGATGGACATTGAATTTTCCATTATATACGTTAGTTATAATGTCAAGGAAGGTATCTTGTATACTCTTTAGGCTATACAGCATGTTGTTTGCTGATATAGTTGACATTATAAATCCAGATTTTGCACTTCTTTTTTCAGAGTGTTCAATGTTTTCTCGAGCGAAAGTATATGTTGATTGAACATTTTGTATTGTTTTTGTACATTCAACTCGGTTCTCTTCAAAAGGTTGTATTCGGCTTCCACAATTGATGTTTGATTTCGCCAAAGAAGGGCCAAATGGTTTTCATTTTGCTTGATAAGATTGATATCTCGTGAGTACTGTTCTGCGAATTGTTCATCGAGTACGCCGAATAGGCTGCGAGCGATACTGCCAACTCCGTTGATAAGGCCGCGTCTCCGTCTGGCTTGACCTTGCTTGTTCATCATTAACAGGTTGTTATAAAATTGTAGCTCAGAAAACGCATGATTTATTTGAAGCATGATAATATCACAATGCGTTCTCTCTTTGATTTCTTGACATGTGGCTTCCAAGTGATCTTGATATTGAATATATGCATTGGTCCCTTCCCAATAGGGATACATGTCGTAGTATACGATCATCTTCCATTCGTCCTTTATCAATTGCATGTTGGCTACTTTGTCAAAATATATTCCTTGATTTTGATCTACTTGAACTATATTTTGACTAAAACATGAAGAAAACATCATGATAAAATAAAATATGGTCATTGCAATATTAGTGAATGCAGATAGCTTTGTAGCAGGTCTCCGGTTACGAGCGCGTCGTCGCTGCGAGCGAGCTGCGTCACTCGGTGACGTCACTTGCAATACTTGCTCGGAATTAAGTGTCGCTTGCGTCCTTAGGTTACTAGCGGCCGACACTGTTATTTGCTCGGTTTGTTTTGATAGCGTTGTTTGATTGCTAACTGGTAATATCGATAGCTTAACAACCGGTCGCTTGATTAGACCATTTTTTGTTTTCAACGTCACAACTCTGACGTAACTATCTCTTCCAGGATGTAATGCGACGACTCGCCCCATGGACCACTTTCCAGGCGGGAGGTTGGCATCTTGTATGAGAACTATGTCATCTATCTTGATGTTTTGTTTTGGATGTTGCCATTTTGATCTTGTTGATAATTGTGTAAGATACTCGGCGCGCCATCTCTGCCAAATATCTTTAAATATTTTTTGAGTGACATTCCATCTTGTCCTCTCATCTTTCTCTGTTTCTATGATTGTAAGAACGGGTCCAGATGCTAAGAAATGTGACGGTGTCAAATAATTTAAATCTTCTGGATCTTCTGATATTGCGCACAAAGGACGTGAATTAAGGCAGGCTTCTAACTGTGATAGTAACGTAGCGAACTCTTCATACGTTAACTTTTGCTCCCCTAAGACTCTACGCAAATGATGTTTGAGGCTTTTTACAGCGGATTCCCAGAGCCCTCCCGCACTTGGCCACGACGGAGCCTGGAAATGCCACTCGATCTCCAAATCTGTGATTTCCTTGTAGAATTCTGGATTTATCACTTGTTTGAGGTTTACAAATTCATGCTGTAGTGATTTGTTCGCACCGACAAAATTCGTGCCGTTATCGCTGTAGATATGGCGGGGCGATCCTCGGCGAGCTGCTAGTCGGCGTAAAGCTGCTATGAATGCTGTTGAGCTCAGATCGGAGACAAGTTCGAGGTGAACTGCTTTCGTGACCATGCAAACGAAAACTGCTACGTATCCCTTTGATGTTTTTACTCCTCTTCCCTTATTTGTTTTGACGTCTACGTAGCCAGTGAAGTCGACGCCCGTGTGGTAGAAGGGTCGTGATGGATTTATTCTGGATGCAGGTAAGTCTCCCATGAGCTGATGTTCTTTGCTAGGTTTGTGTTTCTTGCAGGTGACGCAGGTAAGTAACTGTTTTTTGACTGCTCTGTTTCCACCAATTATCCAATACTTGCGCCTGAGATTTGATAAAGTAATACGAGCGCCGCCGTGGAAGGTCAAAGCGTGCGCTTGCTCGATAAGTAGGGTTGTCAATATGCTTTGGTGTGGGATAATAATAGGATGTTTCATTTCTTCACTTATGAAAGCATTTCTTAATCTTCCTCCCACACGAAGGATATTATCCTGGTCTAAGAAAGGATTCAAATTTAATATCTTGCTTTTTGAATCTATTGCTGTTTTTGCTTGTAATTTGCTTATTTCTGCTGTAAATTCTGCTTGCTGGGTATATTTAATGATTTCATGCTTTGCTTTTTCTAATTCTTGTAATGTTAGATAAGTTTTGCTTTCTCTTGCTTGCTTTTTAGTTATAGCTCGTCGCATCCAGGCCAGTACTCGGACAAGTTTTCCTAACGAGCTGTATTTGCAGAGTAATTGCTTAATGACGTCACAATCTTGCTGCGTGACAACATGAGTTTGCTTAATTTTCTTAACTTCTTCTTCCGTTTGGTAAACTTTTTCTTCCTTTTCGTGTTCTGGGTTGTACGAAGGTAGCCATGCCGGACCTTCCCACCACAAAGGATGTGCGATGAGCTGAGATGCTGTGATGCCTCGGCTTGCACAATCTGCTGGGTTATTCGCCGATTTCACATATCGCCAGCAGGCCGGGGTCATGATGTTTGTTATTTTCTGAACTCGGTGAGCGACAAAGGGTTTCCATCTCCCAATATCACCTTGCAGCCAACCCAATACTGCTGTTGAGTCCGTCCAACCGTAAATTGTTGTTTCATATTCTTGTAAACAGGTTAATAGTTTGCTCATTAATCTTGATAAAAGTTCTGCTCCACACAGCTCCAATCTTGGTAGAGTGTGTTTTTTCTTCTCTGATACAATTCTTGCTTTTGCTACTACTAATACAACTTTTTTGATGTTTTTCTTTAATTTTGCAGTATATGACGCAACCGTAGGCTTTCATGGATGCGTCACAGAAACCGTGTAACTCGATACTCGCTGTTTGTGTCGTACCGAGCCAGCGCGGTACAGTGATATTGTTTATGTTATTGATATCGTCTCTTATCTTGTTCCATTCAATAATAATTTCGTTAGGTAACTCGTCATCCCAGCTGATTTTGCTCTGCCACAACTTTTAAAAAAGAAGCTTTAGTTTCGTTGTAATAGGAGTGAGCCATCCCAGTGGGTCAAATATTTTTGAAATATTTGATAATAGAGTTCGTTTAGTTATTCTTGATTTTTCTGTGGACTCTATTTTTGATTCGAATGTAAAATGATCTTGATCTGTTTTCCAACACAAACCCAAAGTTTTTCTTGTTTCTGCTTGTTTAAATTCGAATTGGGTGCTGATATTAGTGTTCTGTTTTTGTAATAACTGCGGCTTATTGGAAGCCCATTTTCTCAGATTAAATCCTCCTGACTTGAGTAAATTAATCAAATCTTGCTGTAGTTGTTTTCCTTCTTGTAACCCATGCGTTCCATGTAGTAAATCGTCCATGAAAAAGGACTCTTCTATAACTTTCGGTGCTTGACTTCCTACGTAGTTATGTTTTTCATCTCTTGCTAATTGTTTCAAGGTCATCATGGCAAGGAATGGTGATGCTTTTTGACCATATGTGACCGTGCAAAGTTGATATTCACGCAAAGGCTCCGTTGTACGATCCCTCCATATTATCTTCTGAAGCTTTTGGTCATCTGGATGGATCCAGATCTGCCGAAACATTTTTTCGATATCGGCTGTAAATGCTACTTCATATTTTCGCCATTTTAATAGAAGTGTTTGAAGGTCTTGCTGTAAGTTTGGACCCCTGTACATGAGGTCATTCAAACTTTTTCCAGTTGATGTTAAACTTTTTGCATTAAAAACAACTCGTAATGCAGTTGTCAATGACCCTTCTCGTATGACGCAATGGTGCGGCAGGTAACAATCGGGTATCGTATTGCTCTTTGATAATATCATGTGTCCGAGCGATAAATATTCGTTTATAAATTGTTTGTATTCTCGTGACACATTTTCATGCTTTTCTAATTTTCTTTCTATTTGTAAGAATTGGGCGATTGCTTTCGATTTGGATGACCCCAATTGTTCTTCAAAATTTTCTATAAGCGGAAGTCGGACTTGATATTTTCCATTTTCCAATCTTTTTGTTGTGTCCTTGTAAAATGATAAGCATTCCAAATCTTCTGAAGAAAGATGCTGTTCGTCTGAGATATCTTCAATTTCCCAAAAACGTTCCATTTGATTGATACTGCTCGTAGATAATACAACATTGCATTGTAATGCGTTTACGGTGCCACATAAAATCCAGCCCAGTCTAGTTTGTTGCGCAACTAATGATGATTGTTTAGTTCTGCAGATTCCTTCCAAAATAATGTTAGAGTAGATTTCTGCTCCCAGAAGTAGGGGAGATGTGCCTAAAGCGGGCACCGAGCCTAAAGAGGGCACTCTCTTTAATAATGACATTTAAAAAAAACCGTGCACTACTATCACTTGACCGTAGTCCCCGCGTCCCGCACACCTCGCGTCATTCGTTCAGTTCACCAGTGACGACGCCATTACGAGCTGCGTTAAAAAATAGTTTTTAGTGGGTTTTCCAAAAATATTTTAAGGTAAGTCTCAGATGTCCTCTTATTTTTGGTGTTTACAATGCAATTATCAATACGTTTTAGTTATTAAGTGGTTATTTGGCTATAATCCGGTTGCACAAAAAACCACGTGTCTTAACATTTTGAGGTTAGAATTTGTTTGCATATTTCGAGTGGCGAAAAAGGCAAAGCGGGCAGGGTAAAGCGGGCACGTGCCCGCTTTGCCCACCCATTTCATTTAAATACAAATTGCTAAAGCTTCTTCTGTTTTTTTTTTGGATGGTAAGGACCTCCTCAACCATGCGTCAAGCAAGAATTAGGAAACTGTTAAAAAGGTATCAACTACATATGGGATCCCAAGAACGACGCTGCAAAGGCATCTGAAATCAGGGTCGTATGAAGTAAAACTTGGAAGATATGTCCTGATCCTGATCCACAGAAAAGCATGAAGAATCTGAGCTTTTGGAGTATGTTTTTCATATGGACAATTTGTTTTACGGATTGTCAAAACAAGAGTTCTTGGAACTTATAATTATGCTGAAATGAATATGCGTCAGAAAACCATGTAATCTTTGTGTCTTTGGCTCCACATACCACACATCGTATGCAGCCCTTAGATTACTGCGTGTATGGGCCACTTAAAATTTATTTAGAGCAGGCTGTGGCCGTTTTCTAAAAAGCACATGCTGGACGAATAATTAATCATATTTCAATTTGAAGACTCTGTATGAAATAAAACAGGGAGAAAAAAAACAGCCCTTGACGAATTTCTTGGCGGTTCTTCTCGTTAGAAGGTATCCCGACGTAGGGTTTGTGAAACGATGGCGTAGCTTCTTTGACGTTCATAAGTGCTTGTAACAGCCTAGGCTGAATAAATGATATTGATTTGACTTTGACTTGACTAATCAAAATGACGTAGCCAAGTTGTTTGCAGATGCTTACGTGAAAGCAGCAACAGCAAACAATGCTATAAACGGATTCAAGACCAATGGTCTGCTTCCAACAAATCGATTTATTTTTGATGAATCTGATTTTTTGCCAGCTTCTGTTACAGAAAATCCATTAAATCCGACCGAACCCGCACAACCCGTTGAAGCATTTTTGCCACTTGACGAAGAAGCTGATAGGACAACTCCTTCGCCGTCAATCAGTCAATAATCCCTGTTACTTCCGTTATGGAAAATATAAATCCGCCCACAGCCAACATTGCTGCTCCTAGCTGTAGTACACACGTAAAGAAGATTAAGAAGTCTGATTAAATATAACCAAAAACGTATTAAGAAATTAGAAAAACTGGTTAGAAAGAAAGAAAGAAAAATTGTTTAATGGTTATTTTGCGTCAAAATGAATAACCGAATATTCTCGCTGCTATAGTTTATTCTTGTTATATTTGTTAGAAGACGTAGAAAAACGAAGTTCCTTTATAATATAAGTTTGTTTACTAGAAAGATATTTACCTAGAATGTTTCATTTAATTTTTCAAATTGTGATAGGTATTATTGATTTAATGATAAAACCTAATCATTTTTTTGTTTCCTTTATTCCACTTTTATTGAAGGCAGAATATGGGTATTACATTTTCTAATAATTGTGATTTATGGATAAAATTTTCCCATGCCCGCTTTACCTCAACCCATGCCCGTTTTGCCCTAAACGAGTGCCCGCTTTAGGCCCCCCCCTCGGGCAAAGCGGGCAATGGTAGAGGTTTCGTAAATTGATTATAAATATTATATTGTTAAATTTTTGATAAATCGGACCATGCTATATTCAAGAGCGATAAATTAATTAATCTTTTGGGAAAAAATAATAAACTTAAATAAGTTATAAGCAATTTTTTTTCCAACTTTCCCTTAAGGTGCCCGCTTTGGGCACACCTCCCCTATGTCTATCGGGCGGCTCAAGTTGAAATCAGGATCTGCTAACTTGATATTTTGAATATATTCCAGGTCAGGTTTTCTAAAAGTATAGTTTGGTAAATTTCTTGTTAAATTTTTCATGATAAGTGCGTCAGTGCTGAATTTGTAAATTTCATCGATAGACGCACAGTTGATGTTGATTTGACCCTTGCAGCTGCTCTCTTTTATCCCAACTCCTGATATAACTTCTTTACATTTTTGTCTAGGTAATGATAGTAACTGTGCTGCTTTTTCTGTTATGAGTGATAATTGCGACTCTTGATCTATAAGAGCGCGCATATGGTAATAGGTACCATCTCCTCCTTGTATCTTGATTATTGCGGTTGCTAGCAATATCTCTGGCAAATCATATGTTTGTGACACATGCGATCCGCTCGTACTCCTTTGCTGTTGCTTCTCAGGATGGCAAGGTTGGGTTTGGGAACCACCTTCCCCTAATTTTTGGTTGCCAAAATTTTTATATGCATCATGCAAAATAGTGTTGTGACTTTCATTGCATTCACGACATCTTTTTGTAGAAATGCAATTCTTGTTATTGTGACTAAATAAACAATTACTGCACAAATTAAGTTTCGTAATTGTTTTCCGTTTGGCAAATGGTGTCAAGTCCAAAAACTGCTTGCAATGATATATTCCATGTTCACCGTCGCAAAGTGGGCATTTAATAAAATTATATTTTTTGCTGCTTGATTGCGTCACTACTTGATTACTTAGAAACGGACGCTTGAAATTATTTGATTTTTGATTATTTGCTCCAAATGATTTGTTAATTGATGGTACTTGATGATGAGAATTGTCTTGTTTACGGCACGCTGACTCCATGCTTGTGAATTTTGATTCCAAAAATTCCAGATAATCTTTTAATACTGGCAGTTCTCTTTTATTCTTGATCGAATCCATGTACTCATTATATGTTTGAGTATCCAATTTTAATGACATCAAGTGGACAATTAATGGGTCCCATGAACTTGTGTCGACGCCTAAGTTTTTAACGGCGTTTATACACTCGTTGGTAGTGTCGTGAATCCTCTTGATATGGCTCATTGACTGCTGTCTTGATGTTGGTAACTCCATCATAATATTAATGTGGGAGTTAAATATAAGTTTTGTATTATTATAGCGGTTGTTAAGTAGCTCCCAACATGTACTGTAGTTCTCAGAGCTGATAGATAGATGCTGGATGAGTCGTTCTGCTTCGCCCTTGACTTTGCTCTTGAGAAATTGCATCTTTTGAGCTTTAGATAAAGAGGGATTGTTGTGAATTCCCTCATAAAATAAATCTTTAAATGATGTCCAACGGTTGTAATCTCCACTGAACTCAGGAATATTCATTTTTGGCGTAAACTTCTCTCTATGAGAAACTGACCACAGCTTGCTATTAATGGCTCGTTTCATCTGCTCGTATGTTTTTTCATGCGTGGAAAATGCTTTTTCGTAAATGGTGTTAGTGCCCTCCAACTCACTGTCAAGCTCCCAGTGCGCAGCATCAATAATTTTCCACCGCGTTTCCAGGTTTCGCAGTAAGTCTTCGAACTCCCACTTTTCATTTACTATTTCCAGGTTGATATTTGATACAGTGCGTGTAAATGCTCTAAAATTGCTTGCCTGCTTCTTTAGTAATTCATCGGTTTTGCTCTCCATACTACGGTTACTATGCTTGATTGGCTGGGATGACGTAGCGTCATCACCTGCCTGGTCACCTTTTTCCTGCTTGTTTTGCTCGACCTCCTCATGCTCTTCACTAAAATATGATTCTGACGAGGTTGATGGTTGCTTTTCCTTGATTTCGCTCTTGCTCTTGAATGATGAAATCATCAGTCTCGTGGACAGAAAATACTGATGAACACCACTATAAAAATCAGTCGAAAAATATTCATGTGTCTTGTTTTCCGACTTTTCAATAATCTGGTCGTTCAGCTCGAACTTCTTCCAAAGCTCGTTTAATCTTGCTATACGTTGCTGAATATACGATCCAGTTTTCCTGCTTTCACTATCCTTGTTGAAGTTGATATTTATTCTCTGAATGTCTTCATAGATTTTGTTTTGCTCGCGGATAAGATCTTCCATGTTGATGTTGTTAGGTTATTTTACTGCTGATAAACTAAATTTGAAATGCTGAATGCTTGCTAGATTGGATAGTACTTGCTTGATAATAAATTTGAAGTTGCTGGTGACCTCTTGATAATAACTTGAAAACTTGCTCCTTGATAATATCTTGATAATTTGTTGATAAATTGATAAATTGCTGGTTGCTTCTTGATGATCACTTGATAACTTGCTGGTTCCACTCAATGCTCGTATATCCTATGCACAGATGTGCGGCGCCTCTCAATCCAACTGGTGAGACCCGCTTGTGGGAGGCCAGTGGACCGATCCGCTCTGTACACGAGACACACAAAACACTGAGTTTCACTCGAAGGACCACAAAGATGTATGAGTCCTTGCTAAACTCACACACCTTGATTGCTAATGATGAGGGTTGCTATGATATCTTCAATGATACGAGACGAAGACAAATAACCTTGATATATTTATTACGTATTTCCACAATTGTACAAGCTATTAAATAAGTGCTGATGCTAATGAGTAACGCGATCGGTGACAGAATGCGAACTGATTTGTTATAAAATAAATTATTTGTTCATTTGGAAAAGTGCTGACTTACAAATAGTGATTGTGCGGTTGAATGACCGTACAGTCAGTCAGACTTAGATAAGATGCTGGTAGCTACCCAAGCAGACACAACAAGTCCTACCACCAACCGAACCGTATAGAATATGTACCCCCCGCTGGGAATAGAACCCGGGACCCCTAGGTCTAGACCAAAGACGCGGTTAAATTTTACAATACTAGTCCACCTTTGCCATGTAAATATTGAAAATTATTATCTTAGTAGAGAATGTATTATCTTACATGCAAGATGCACCGCTCGCCCGCCCAAATTTAAATGCAAATGCAAAACAGTGACACACCTTGCACCTTCCGACTACTCAAACTAACTAAATGTAACTAAGAGGAATGATTGTTTGTTTGTTTGCAACGAATAAAGTCGAAAACTATTGAACAGGTTTGGTACACAGATAGTAGATAGCCTGGTTATGAACATAGGATGCTTTTTATCCCGATATTCCCACGGGAACGGGAACCACGCGGCGAAGGCCGCTAGTCGTGGAATAAACACAGCACTCGACTGTGTAGTGTAACCACATAACTGTCAATGGTGTCACCGATATCTGACTGCTGCTCTTCGAGTGGTCAACAAAAGGTGGGTGGCCGAAAAATGCCTTAATGCAAAATTTGCAGGTACTTTTAGTACAGGTACTTTTCGAATGGTCGAAAAAGATGGGTGACCGAATAGAATAGAATTATTTGCCAAAATATGGTTACAACACCCACCCATATTGAAATATATATTTATATTTAAAAATATATATTTTTTTTCACTTCAAATAAAGAACCTAACAGCCGCTTTGCTGGGTTTTTTAACATAATTTACCTAAGAATACTTGGTCTCTCAGGACAAATCTAACGATATCTTAGAGATAAGTAATAAAGAATATTATATATAAACAAACAATACATACATACAAAATACGCGCGAAAGACATAACCCTTCCTTTGCAGTCAGGTAAAAACAAAAACAGGCTTCAAGAGTAAAAAAAATGCCTTTTGGCGTCGGTGCCACCCAAGGCATCGATGGTGCATTCTTTAAATTCTACATTGCACTTTATACTTAGTGCCTTGGCTGGCAGCGACTCCAAAAGCCATAATTTATACTTTTTGGTTTTTAAAGTCGGTTTTTTTTTTTTGACTATTCGAAAAGTACCTGCATATTTTCTTCTCTCCATTCAAGTAGGTAGGTGTTGGTGTTTTCAAAAAAGTTTTCTTATTAATGATATGATAATGGTAAATTTTAAATAGAAAAATATTGGAAAAAATTAACTCGGCCACAAGTGAATTCTCAGACGGGAATCGAACCCGCGACCTTTGGATATTTTTCTATTTAAAATTTACTATAAGTATAAAAATAGCATTGAAAAATGCAAAAATTACAAAATCATACATTATTGGCAGTTGCATCTTAATCGATCGTTAAACACCTGAAAAGATGTTTCTTTCGAATGCAAGGAATTCCTAGCATTGATGTGACAACACTGGCCTACATCGTATTAAAAATATAAAAGTATTGGAAAATTTCGACGATGGTTTGCAAGTCTCGGTAGCTCAGCGGTTAGAGCATCGGACCGGATTTCCAAAGGTCGCGGGTTCGATTCCCGTCTGAGAATTCACTTGTGGCCGAGTTAATTTTTTCCAATATTTTTCTATTTAAAATTTACTACAAGTATAAAAATAGCATTGAAAAATGCAAAAATTACAAAATCATATATGATAATGGTATAGGATATAGGTATATACTGTGGTATAGGTAGGTTTTTAAATACCTACCTGGCTGGTACCTACCAGCTAGCAAATTCTGACTAATAAAGATGAGAGGCTAGAAGATGAAGAAGAAAGGTAAAAAAAGACGAAATAGTTCTAGTATTAATTTTTATTATAAAATTTTAATCGGCGTACTCCATTTTGGTATGTCAACTGAAATAAAAAATCATATTTTACAACTTTAGCTTTCTAAAGCGAAAAAATCTTATCAATTTGTCGTTATAGAGTCAAAAACAGTTGACATAACACAATTGAGTTATAAATAAATATAAGTACAAGTTCAATAATAACTAATTTGGATTATTATACAGGGTTAAATTGACATCACCGTCACACAATGGGTAGGTACTTATACTTACAAATTAATATTTATTTATTTATAAATCTCTAAACACTCTTCAATAACTGGTAATAAAAATAATATGGCATTCAATATGAAGAGTGTTATATAAACTATTTAATGTATTATTTACACATAATAATAATTCAATATAAATTGTTACTAAGATATAATTAGGTACAAGTACAATAAAGAACAAAATGCTTCGTTCTTATTTAACATTTCATGTATAAGTACATATTATTATGTAGAATTTAAGTAAAAACTTTGAAAAGAGTTTAACTGAGTTAGTTTTTCACATAATTATTATTCATTTTACTCATGAAGACAATATTTTTTATATATCTTTTTTATTTTCTTCCTTGATTAATTACTGATTCGATATTTTCGGATCAGTAAGCGTCAAATACGTCAATATATTGTATATATTAGTATATTGCTATATGAATTATGTACAATTATTTAGGACACATATGATATGTGTCCTAAATTGATTTACTTACAACGTGGTACAAAATTTTGGATATGGAATTTCATTTCATTTACAAAGAAAATATTTAAAGAATGGATGTTTAAATACCTTTCACTTAACTTAATTCACATTCAATGTAACAAAGAAAAGTAACTTTTTTGTAGTTACATTTGTATAAGTAAAGTTATTTTTATAAGTTCACTAACATTTCTCATTGTTTTGGTGTCACGGCATCGAATATCAATAACAAATTGAAAACATGGTAAAAATTTAGGTTCTTATTGATCCATATTAAAGTAGAGTAGCCTTTAGTGTTTTCCCTGACAGAATACTTCCCGTTATTGTATCTTTCAGAGCGTTGTTTGTCAGCACTATAATGTTACTAAAGCCCTATGGTCTGGGACCAATGGTGCGTCCAGTAGAAATCGTCGGTTATACTTGACATTTTAAAAATTTAGTTTTTATAAAAATTATAGAAATGAGAAACACTTGACAGAAAAATTACTTTCCTATCAGAACCTACTCAACTTGCTCTAACTATCGGAGTATCCCTTCGCACTTTCCCTATCAGAATACTTGCCGTTGTTTCCGTATTTGTTGTACTGCGTTGTTTATCGGCACTGTAGTGTATGTCCGAGGGCCCTATGGTCCGGGACCAGTGGTGCGTTCAGTAAAAGTCGTAGGGGTGGTATAGCTGGGATTCTCTTAATACTTGACATGTTAACATTTGATATTTATAAAAACAGATTCTACCACTTGTAAAAAGAAAATACTTGGTATGAACCTATCAGTACCTACTCAATTTGCTTTCCCTATCAGAGTACCCTTTAGCACTTTCCCTATCAGAATATTTCCCGTTGTTCCCGTACTTGTTGTACCTATCGCTGCGTTGTTTATCGGCACTGTAGTGTATGTCCGAGGGCCCTATGGTCCGGGACCAGTGGTGCGTTCAGTAAAAGTCGTAGGGGTGGTATAGCTGGGATTCTCTTAATACTTGACATGTTAACATTTGATATTTATAAAAACAGATTCTACCACTTGTAAAAAGAAAATACTTGGTATGAACCTATCAGTACCTACTCAATTTGCTTTCCCTATCAGAGTACCCTTTAGCACTTTCCCTATCAGAATATTTCCCGTTGTTCCCGTACTTGTTGTACCTATCGCTGCGTTGTTTATCGGCACTGTAGTGTATCTCCGAGGGCCCTATGGTCCGGGACCAGTGGTGCGTCCAGTAGAAGTCGTCGGGGTGTCGCGGGTAGGGGCTCTCGCGGCACAGCACCACGCAGTAGATCAGACTGCCGACTAGCGTGATGAAGCCGAAGATTAGGAACACTATGCCTAGGATCCTGGGGAAGAAAGATTATTTTTGTATTTTATTATGTCACGTCTTTATATAAAAAAATAAAAATAAAACCATGATGCATTTCTTCCATGTACCCAGAACTGAGAGTTAAGATGTAAAAGTAAAAGCCTACCAATAGGGTATTTAAAAAAAAAATGTATATAACTTGGAAATGGGCTGGTAACCAGTTGTTTTCAAACAACATGTGGTCGCATACTAATTTGTGGCACGAACGTGTATGTAACTCTATGGTTCGCGAGCTCTCTCCCTTCTGGGTTTCCAAGCGATCGCAACGCATATAAATTGTTAGAGCTAGCTAGATAATAGGTCTAACCTATGAAATTGTTTATACTTCTATGATAAAAAAATAGAAAGAAAGAAAGAAGAAAGAAACACATTTATTGACACACACACACATACGATACAGACAATTGCTACAGAAAATACGTCAATTGCTTGATTTTACATTAAATTAAGACTATAACGGCCCAGAATCAGTAATAATAAGTTAATTATTTTCGTTTTTCAAACGATAAAAAAATACCTCGAAAGGTACTCATTTTTTTGTTAGCAATAATGACTATTTTTTTTTTATAAATATATAGCATAATATTGCTCAGTCCTCATACAGTGCTTGTACATAATGATTATGGTATTAGCATTTGCGATAGTAACAATAGCAAAAATTGTTAGTAATGAAAACGAACTTTCTTTGAAATTCTTCATACAAATCGGCAATTTCATGGGTAAAGCCCTAATATTATAATCCCTTTCCCTTTCCCTGGCTTTCTTGATTTGCCATTCCCCAAACATGTTAGACAAAGACTATAGTTAGACCAAACCAATGCCAAATGGCTTCGCTTCGAAATGTTGCGGTGACTATAAGAATGATGTTTATAAATAAGTAGGTACTCTTGTACTCTCAAGCTGCACCTTTGATATGGTATGAAGGTATGTATGTACGTTTTGACGACCTCCGTGGTAGAGTGGCACGTACACCGGTTTCAAGGTGTCGCCTTCTCTGAGGTCCTGGGTTCGAATTCGAATTCCGCCAGCGGAAATGGGTCTACTTCAGTCTGCTTGTCTTAACTTTGTGTTTAGAAAATAAATTGCTATTGACCTGTATGTACGTCACAAGTTGCAGTACAGTAATCTTGTAATGCGAGAAATGTTAGAATGTATGGTAAAAGTCCTTCCTTGCGAGTTAAAAATTGTTTACGGTTAGGATAACTATAAAATGTACTTTTATTTTAGTTTTTTTTGTAATGAAAATGTGTTTCACTTTTCAATTTGACGATTCTTTGTGAAATAAAACAGCCCTTGATGAGTTTCTTGCCGGTTCTCCTCGTTACGCGGTCTCCCGCCGTAGGGTTTGTGAACCGATGGCGTAGCTTCTTTGACGTTCATAAGTGCTTGTAACAGCCTAGACTGAATAAATGATATTGAATTCTGAATTTTGAATCGCGGTATGGGCAAATGTTTGTATGATCAATACGAGCATTAGTACCCGAGTTAAGGACGTTTATATATATATTTCTACACCTAAATACTTAGATATGTATTATTATATGTACTTATATCCATTACCCTAGTATCCTATAACACAAGCCATACAGTGCTTACTTTGGCTCTAGGTTAATTGGTGTGAGTGAAAGAAATATTTATTTATTTATTATTATTTATGTACGATTTTTTTTGTTTAATATAAAATATTTCATATATCTTGAGTTCAAGTGTTTTAGTAAAGGAGCGACACCATGACACACATCACCGACCAGTGGCCCATAAACACCACAATATGAAGAGACAATCTTGGCATCCCAAATTACATTTACCGTTGTACAGAGTTTTTCTAAAATGGTTAAGTGTTTTTTAATGCGCTACAAGCTATTGTGTTCGAATGTGACACAGTGGTGACTGTCGTGTGGCAGAGATAGTCAGCATTGTGGTGTCAGCAAGAAAGTTTTGATTGAAATAATGTCATTAGATGTCAAGGATTGAGTTTGAAAGAGAAATTCGTGGAGCAAATTATATTATTGATTTGTTATAACTTTATAATTTTGCATTTTACAATCCTATTTTTATGTGATAAATATTAGACAAGAAAATATACTAGAAAAAAGCAACTTGTCTCATGTCGCCCTGACGGGATGATGACACGACACAATTCATCTTTATGGATAGTCAAACATTTGTATAAAATGTTTCTTTCGAATGCGAGGATATTTCTCTCATTGATGTAACGACGGTGGCCAACACCGAAGAAAGGCGAATATACTAGAAAAAATCGACGTGTCCTCATAGGTCTCTGTAGCATAATTGGTTAAATTGGTTAGTGCATTGGGCCGGATTCCCAAGGACGCGGGTTCGTATCCCGTCAGGGCGACATGAGACTAGTTGCTTTTTTCTAGTATATTTTCTTGTTTAATATTTATCACCATATTTGGTGTTGGTTGGGTCTAAGATTATCCGTTAACTAGCTCCTAGTAGAGCCCTCCCCGAGATATGTACAACCAGACCCATGCTTCTCTGATGCTTACAATACGAACAGCGACTCGAAGATGACGAACTCAAGTGTGACGAGGATCAGCCCCAGGTTTAGAAGCAACATCAGGCAGCACATGCCTATCTGTACTTGAGAACCAGCAGGTGCCGCATTCTATGTTTTTGCTCTTAGTTCAGCACGGGACCCCGCGACATGTCCAACCAAACCCATACTCTGATTCTTACCAGACAAACAGCGACTCGAAGAACTGCAGCATTATGATGAAGCCAGGTATGTCGACGATCAGTCCAAGGAGAAGTTGAGAAGGAGCATCAGGCAGCACATGCCCAGCCCCCCGCCCAGAGATATGTCCAACCAAACCCATGATACTCTAATGCTTATCAAACAAACAGCGGCTCGAAGAACTGCAGCATGATGACGAAGCCCAGCGTGGCGAGGATCAGCCCCAGGTATAGGAGCAGGCAGGAATAGGCAGCACATGCCTATCTGCACTGGAACTAATCCAAACTAAACCCATGTTACTCTAATGCTTACCAAACGGACAGCGGCTCGAAGAACTGCAGCACGGTGACGAAGCCAAGTGTAACGAGGATCAGCCCCAGGTTGAGAAGCAGACAGGAATAGACAGCACATGCCTCATGCATATCTGCACTGGAACCAATACAAACCAAACCCATGCACTCTGATGCTTACCAAACGAACAGCGGCTCGAAGAACTGCAGCACGATGACGAAGCCAAGTGTGACGAGGATCAGCCCCAGGTTTAGAAGGAGCATCAGGCAGCACATGCCCTTCACGTTTGGACAGAAAGGGTTGGGCGCCGCCATCGCATCCACTTTGACGCCAGCCTGGAAGCGTTATTACAAAAATACATGTTAGGATAGGATTTTTACAATACCACTGATTAGTGCTGTAACGATAGCTGAGTTTTGGTCCTCACAATTACAAAAAAAGCCAGAGACAACACGCCAAGAAGAAGCCTATTGCATCATCAAACCTGCACTATTTCCCATATACAAGATTGAACATAAATTATTAAGTCGGAAAATTTCGCAAATATTTTTCGCGTTTATCGTGTGTGTTACATTTCTGACAGCACAAGTTATATTCTTTTAGAGCTGATTTCAGGTGATAGCGTTAACGATGTTTGATAACAATCTTGGTGCAAGCGAGGTGAGCCAAAGAGCCATCGTAGTAGGTACTAAAAACTAAAATTGGTGGACCCTGGATGTTTTACTGCACCCTCTATCTATAAAGTCCAGAAATAGCACCTACGGATTTTTATTTATTCCGCTTTTTACAAACTCTTTAAATTGGGTAAAATTACATTCAAGGCTTCCTGTACATTCAAGGCTTCCTTGTACATTATAAATAAAATAAAATATTTTCTATTTTCCATTTAATTTTTGATGAGTCTTCCAGGTAAGTAGTTTTAAATACACCACTACAAGGAATGACTCGCCACTTCCCAATTATGTATTTTACAATGATTTCTTATGAAAATTTAACACAAACAGTTTATTACTTAATTATAGTCTTTAATATGATACATCAATCATCTAAAGATTAGGTGAACTAGTATGTATATTTGTATGTGTGCGTATGTGTGTGTTTGAGTGCATGCGTGTGTGTGCGCGTGTGTAAGAGGGGTTTGTTGGTATTCGTGAAATAAATAAGAAAATCGCGAATCGCGAAAAAAAACAGCCGTTTCATAGAATTTTTTATTTGAACTCTGCTAAAATGTATGAAACAGCTGTATGTGAATGATTTTTGAATTTTTGCATTTTTCAATGATATTTTTATACTTATGACGAATTTTAAATAGTTATATTTAATAATTCAAGAGCATTGCACCGGATTTCCAAAGGTCTGAGAATCTGAGAATTCACTTGTGGCTGAGTTGATTATTTCCAATATTTTTTATTACGTTTTTAGCGTTGCCATTATACAAAAAAAAAATTCGTATTGATAAGTTCTACAAATGCTTTTGAGGTTTTGGGTAAACATAAAATAACGTGGTATAATTCCTTGAAATCAGTTTTCGCTCAGAAGATCCAAAAAAATTACGAAGATTATGGCATTTTCTGGCTCATGGTTTGCCAGAAAATTGCAAAAAAAATCGACCTAGATGAGCATTTATTTTCCGACTACGTTATTCAAAAACTCTTTATTAGATAGACTTTGATCTTTGAAATAAGCTCACCTTTCTGGAAACTTTGGATCTGTGTGTGGAGGCGACGGAGGGCGCCACCGCGCTTCGGTACGAGTACACGCTGCGCGGCGCCCGCGACTGCCGGCTGGGGACAACAATACATAGATATATGTAAAAAATATAATTAAGGAAGTATACTAGAAAAAACTAAAAAGCAAAAAATTAGCCTTTTGACGTCGTTGCCAGCCAAGGCAAGAAAAATAAGGCAAGAATAGGACCTTAAAGTAGAAGTCAGTTGTTTTTTTAACGCAGTATTTTATTTATTGAGGCGGAGCGTAGCGGAGCCTCTCTTATGTTGACTCTTTTGAAAATCTGTCCGCCCGGTCATAGCGCCCAGACCATTTAACCGATTCTAATGAAACTTGGCACATACTTAGACATCAACCATACCTAGGAGGTCGATGTCCTACCATCACCATAACCTTAGCTTTTGGCGAAAAAGAAGAGCCAAATTCGGTTTTTAGGGTTTTGCTCGAAAAGTATAGACTTTTGTGCATCGCGATACATTACAAATTTGACCAGAATGTAATTCTGCATTTAATGCAACAAACCGCGTCTAAATCCGTCATGTCCTCACAGAGTTATGCCGTCATAAAGTTGTAAAAGCTCGCGGCGCTCCGCCTCTCTTGGGCTCTAAAGCGCCACCGAAGGTGGTGCAGTTTGGAGCCGTTCCTAGTTACTTTTTAGGGTCTGTAATAGGTTGTTTGTAAACTACAGAAGGTTTTTCTAGATTAGATTAGGATTCATGTACATTATAAACTAAAGTATCGTGAAAATGACATCGTCCAAGTTAACAAAAATGCTCATAACATAAATACTACTATGCCAAACTGAACCCAATTGTTATGGGACCAAATGGCAACTATTCCGCATCGAACAAAAAAGAAATAGACCAACTGAATTGAGAACCTCCTTCTTTTTGGGAGTCGGTTAAAAACCATTCATATGATAGAAAACAAAAAAATGCAGGATTTGAATAATATGGAAATTCATTAGAATAGAACAGATTAAAATGGTTGTAACACATGGGGAAGTTCTATGGTTGTGTACTTGTTAATCTAACTTTATGGTACTCTAACTTTTATCATATGGTGTCGGTCGAGCTTTTGGTATTTTCGTCAATAATAAGATAAAGAATCGGTACCAGAATATAATTTCCCAAATGTTACGGAAAGAAAGTGTGTAAGCGTATTTTATTATTCTCGAGTTTGGTTTGAGTCGAGACGTTTTTATTATTTCCTGATGCGTTGTCTGTCCGTAATATAGTGTTTTATTTCAATTATAGTTTTGAACTAGCGCACTTTCACCCACAGATTTTTCATTTAAAATGTAGGTGGGTTAAATCAGAAACGTAACATTATTTCACTCTTCCGCGAGTAAAAAAATATGATGTATTTTGTAGTGTTTTAGTTCGACAAAAGTAGATAATCTAATATTAATTTATGATAAGAAAAATTTGTTTTTTCTTTCTGAGTAGGTAGTTACTTACTTAACTTATGATACGTAGTAAGATTTTACTTTAAGAAATTTTCTTATTTAATGTTTGTATCTAGCTAGCTACTGGTATGATGCCATGATGTAGATTGTAAGTAAGTATTCAAATTGCTTGCTTCTTGATTGATTCCTTTTTTATTTTATACAGACTAAAAGAGGATATCAAAATACAACTAACTTAACCTAAATAATATTATATTGGAAAATCCTGCATAATAAAAAGTCCGGCTCAGAAGGACCATCTCGCACTTGTCTATACCGCACTTACTCTATGGAACAAGTCTTCTGTTTTTTTATAAGTCGTGACCAACGTGACATCTGATTCGGAGCGCGTCGTGCCTTCAACTCCATAAACTAGATCGGCGCGCTGTAATCGACCTTACTGGAACGGTTTAAGGGTGATTATTGTGTAGGTTTGTTCTTTAAATTCTCTAATGATGTGATGATACTGGAACTGCCCCACAAATATGGGTCGCAGGTGCATGTCACGGCGCGACCTTAACGGGTCCGGTGTGGTCCCGACCTCTGTATAGGCAGATCATATAGATCCATATTGGAAGTTTAAGAAAGAAATTGGAATAGTTCATTATAGTCAGCGTAGCTATGTGGTTCTTTAGAAGGATTGCAATTCGAATACTTCGAAATTCGAAAATGACTGAAATATCGAATATTTGGTCCTAATTTTTTCAGAATCAGAATAATTTATTGCGTTTCATGTGGTACATTTAAGATCTTAGAGGTAGTTATTAGTGCATACACATGAGCATTGTAAGGACATAACGATATTAAATCTAATTACTTAAAATCTAGTTAAAAATATTCAAACAAAATTAAATTAAATTAAAAATATTATCTTTAATAAATACACAAACAAAAAAGAAAAACAAAACTTTAAATTTCAAAATTCAAATTCGAAGTATTCGAATATTAATGTCAGTGAAAAAATATATTAAGATTGTTTGTTAAACCACTATTTTAAATTGTATTTTATGTAGATTAACGATATCACTCTGACCGAACACAACTATACCTTCGAGTTTAACTATTTCTTTGAGTTTTTGAATTTTGTGTGCAAACGAAAGTGGTAGCGGAACTAGAGTGAGCAACGGAAAAAAATGTAAATGGAGCGTCTGTCATGTTCAAGTTCGCAACACTTTTGGTGTTTGATGGATGATTTGTTTATTATCGTGATGCACTTCAAGTAGTAAGTATATGTCTTTTTTTACCGTAGACATAAATATCTGGCATTTGAGAGAGGCTGGCATTATAGAAACGATCCTGCCTGGCCGTGGTAATAAAGAACGCCAGCTTCAATCAAAGTCAAAGTCAAAGTCAATATCATTTATTCAGTCTAGGCTGTTACAAGCACTTATGAACGTCAAAGAAGCTACGCCATCGGTTCACAAACCCTACGGCGGGAGACCTTGTAACGAGAAGAACCGGCAAGAAACTCGTCAAGGGCTGTTTTTTTCTCCCTGTTTTATTTCATACAGAGTCGTCAAATTGAAAAGTGACCTTAACATATCAGTAAGGTCAATTTCCATCACAAAAGGAAAATACTAATTAAAATATTACATTTTATGGTTATTGTAAACGTAAACAATTTTAACTGGCAAAGAAAGACTTGTCTATCATACATTACAACATTTCCCGCACCACAAGACTACTACACTGCAAGTTGTGAGGTACATACAGGTCAGTATCAATTTATTTTAGATAAAAATATTTAGGCTTTAAGCAAAGCATTAAGATAAGCAGACTGAGGTAGACCCATTTCCGCTGGCGGCACCCGTTCACGAGCATGACGCATGAACCAGCCATCGCTTCGCTCAACCATATTTTAGGGTAACGACCCGCCTCACACGACACCGCCGAAGAAACGTTTGAGTGAGCATGACGTACTTCAGGTACTTATGTTAAGCTGTATAAATATAAAAAAAATACAATGGCAACAGCAAAAAATAAAGATAAAAGTGCCTTAATGTAAGACACAACACAACCTACAATGTCACTAGAAGACGCATCAGCTGGGTCACAATCTCAATCGTAATTAAAGTTAAAAAAATAAAATAAAAAAAAGCTTTTATATATTTGGAATAATTGAAAGCATTATTTACCTTTGTTTACTCTGATCAAGCAGTGCCACACATCTCAACAATGATTTAAAAACGCCATCGTATCTGTATCACGGCAAAAAGTGAGTTCTATCAACCTGACTCCTACTTTTCGGGGTGTATCTGTACCAGACACACGACACTATTGAGATTCTTGGCTCGTCTTTGAATAACAATTTCGTCAGCTAAAGTTTGATCTGGCTTGGAATCTACGTCTACGTCTGGGACGGTTCAGCGAAATACTCACTTGCTGCACTGGACACAATCCAACGCAGAGCTAAGAGGTTCATTGCCAACAAAAAGTTGGTAAAGAGCAAGTTTCACATCTTGGCTGCTTGGTTGCGTGTTTGAGAATCTTTTACAGACTATGCTTGGAAGAGCTACATCAGAGCTGCTTAAACTCATGATCCCAATCTCCTTTCTCCCACTTTTCCAGCAGACGAACTGCAGGCTACCATACTTTCTTGATTGTTGTTACTAAGTGTCGCACCAAGCGATATACAACATCTCCAGAAACCTTTCGCTGGCAATGAATGAGACACCCGTCAATTTTCAGAGCCAGGGTGAGTGACAGCTTCTGGGTAAGCATGCTCCATCGTAGATCCTGTTTTGCCCTTGTGCTAAATTGGGAACAAAAGCAACGTATTTGAGATAAAAATGTAATTAAAGATGTGATCATAAATGTTTTCTTTACAAAAACACAGCCGTCTGTAGTAAGCACTTGAAAGCATATTATTTATGGATCGTTTGCTTTCCAAACCGGCAGAAAGTAGGTCTTCGGTAGAAAGATGAAAAATACATTATCTCCTTGAAGTGCAAGACGACAATTAACAAAACATCCACCGATCCAAATCGCTCGGTATGAGCGACCCCAACAGGTTTGCGATGTTGCGATCCACACATTCCACACGTTCCACCCGTCGCATTTTCCATTGCTCACTCAGAACAGTTCATACAAAACATGAAACAAGCCTATGCGGTGCCACTATTCCGCTCCTACCCCGTCGTCCACCGAAAATGAGGCTTGAGATTTGTTCCTTTATAATTATGATACGATTGATTTTAGATTTAACGCTATACGTACGGTTTATTAAATTTTATTATGTTCATTTGATTTTTAGAGTTTCGTAGCCTAATGGCAAAAACGAAACCCTTATAAAATCGTCATGTCCGATGTATGTCACAGCCACTTTATTCCAAAACTATGGGTGAGAGACGAAACCCATCATGTGCGATTTCGACTCGCACTTGGCCGATTTTTTAGGAATTATTGTGTGTGGCGTAACTTAAAAAAAATTTTACTGAATACAGAAGTTTAATAAAACTTGTATGATTAGGAATTTACGCTATTTATTCTATTCGGATAATAATTTTAAAATGTTTTTTTTCTAACATTGTACCACTAATTGTAGGCGTACACTGTATGTGTGAATATAAAATTACATAAAGATTAACAAATTTTATTTATTTATTATACGGACAAGAAATCAGATTACAATCAGAAATACATTTATAGGTACATTAAATTGTTATGTGCTAGACACATCATTTATAAAGTGATAATTAACAAGTAAGGTCATCCCGTGACCACGGCAGCTGTAAAGGTGCCGAAACGTCGGGAAAATCAAAAAACCTATAAAAAACCTAAAAATACGGACAATTACAACTTAGTTAATGGAAATATAGCGCGTTTGATATCCGTAAAAGTAGTTTTATTTAAATGAACAGTGCGCGCCAAAACATAAGATGTACGTAAGTAAGATCTACTCTTCGCAACAAAGTGATTTACTTAGACATTTTTTATTTCTAATCTTAATTAAAAACTGAATAATATATAATTTATTTATGAAAAATAAAATCGGTGAGAACTAAATCTGAGCGATTAATTAATTTGATTTCGAACAATACCATCGTTAATCATAATTTGCCATAATCGTACCTATCACTCATCACATCTCTATTTAGTGATCGATTAATCATTGTTAATCAATAATCATATTCTTAATCGATGTTACAGATTCATTTCGATTTCGACACGACATTAACTGATTTAGTTTTTTACGAGTACCTATATGCTTAAACTCAAAGTCAAAGTCAAAATATAGACTTATAGATAAGTGTTTTCGAATCGTCAAAGTTTTTTTCCCTAATAGCCATTCAGGACATCTTTTAACTTACAAGAAGAACGGCCGCAAGAATCTTATCGGCTCTAACAGAACCAACATTTACCAAGAAACATGTTTTTGCGAAACACAAATCTCCAGTCTTGAAATATATATAAGAGGAATATTTTCTCATAATTATGATCGAGACCGTAACTAACTATGGTAGATATAAACAATTACAGAAGAAAAGAACCACCTATAGTAATACTACTCATTTACGATTTTGTAGTTTTTGCATTTTCAATGCAATTTCATACTTATAACTAATAACTAGCGGCCACCCGCGGTTTCGCCCGCGTGGTTCCCGTTCCCGTGGGAATATCGAGATAAAAAAAGCCTATGTGTTAGTCTACTACTTGAAGTCCCTCCAAACCCACCCAATTCCAAACAACAAACAAATAAACAAACTGACATACTTTTACATTTATAATATTAGTAGGATTTGCGACAGGGCTGTCTGAGAATCACTTGTGCCCGAGTCGATTTTTTCCAATATTTTTATGTTTATGTTATTTTATTTTCAAGGGAAATAAACAATATCTTTATCTGATAAATATAAAACAAGAACATATACTAGAAAAAAGCAACTAGTCTCATGTCGCCCTGACGGGATACGAACCCGCATTCTTGGGAGTCCGGCACAATGCACTAACCAATTATGCTACAGCGACCTATGAGGACACGTCGAATTTTTCTAGTATATTCACCGTTCTACGGTGTTGGCCACCGTCGCTTCATCAATGAGAGAAATATCCTCGCATTCGAAAGAAACATCTTTACAGATGTTTGACTATCGATTAAGATGAAACAGCCATCTAATTATAACTTTTTAATCCCGTCAGGGCGACATGAGACTAGTTGCTTATTTCTAGTATATTTTCTTGTTTAATATTTATCACATAAAAATAGCATTGTAAAATGCAAAATTAAAAAGTTATAATATATTTATCAAATACACAACACATATAAAAATAAAGTTTCCACAGATTCTATTAAAAATTTATCACAAATCCACTCATATAATAAAAATTAAAGTTATATTACTCGAATGCAAAAACGGCTGAATTGATTTGCATAAATTTGTTACACAGACAGCTTATTTATTAATTGGATTAAAACATAGGGTAAAGTAACCCAAGTCAACGGTTACACTAGGCAACACTTAAAATTTCCCGGCGAAAGTTCACAGCGTATATTGTAGATAACCAGGCACCTAATACCGGAAAAATAATGTATTTCAATCACATTATAGAAAAGGCGACTTTGTTTTATATTATCACTTTTTTGATGAAATTTAGGAGTGTATCTTTATTTTTTTTTTAGAAACGATTACATTAATATTTTGTAGTGTCAGTATACATTTAGTTCTTTCACGATGCCTCGCTTTTGCGTTAATTCTCCGGATTATATTTTGTTTTATATGCGGGTTAATATACGCCAAAGTGTAAAAAAAAGTATAGGCAACGCCTTTGATTACGAGGTGTTATCGTGCATATTTTGGTTTAGACATTCACACCCAAGAAAAATATTGGTTGCCACATACATTATGTTTTTTTGTTACTGATGATGCCACAAGAATTTGACGAGCTGCCTTTCAAAGTTATTTTTTTTTCGATACACGTATATTTAAAAGTCAAAACAAACTAAATTAGATGAAAATCACAAACTAAAACTTTTTATAAAAAAATACCGACTTAAAAATCAAAAAGTAAAAAAAAAAGCTTATGTTGGAGTCGGTCCAGCCAAGGGAAGAAAAATAAAAGTAATAGAAGTTCAATGTAGAATTCCGAAGTTTTTAATTTCACAATTTTTAAAGTTAGGATACGTCCCGCACTTCGGTTTGACTCAAACTAGTAGTGAACTACCAGTTTGAGTCAAACCGTTTAGGTAAAAAAAATAAATAAAAAAAAATATATACCTATATTAAACCGCTTGACCGATAAACACCATCTAGTGAACTTTATTGCCATCTTGCGGTTTTTACAACAGTATTTTTGAGATTTCTTGAAAAATACTGAACTGATTTCGAAATTTTAGAAAATGGGATCCACTTGGGACCACATCTGATCTAATAACTTTGAATCATTACAATCGGTCCAGCCGTCTTCGAGTAATCGATGTACATACATAAAAATATATAAATATATATAAACGCGACGAATAGATAACCTTCTTTTTTGAAGCCGGTTAAAAAGAGATAGTTATTGAATGACATTTAATTTTATATTTCTCTGCATAATACGTTATGAGAGGTTTTTTTCTGTAAATATATTTTTGATGTTAAATTCTCAGGCGTGAAAATTGTTGTTTCAGGTAACTACATATATATATATATATATATTTATTTAACTATTAATTTATTCTCAGGATTAACTTTGGCCTTGTTACTACTTCTACCTAATATACGTTACATCATATTTATTGTTAGTTTCGCAGGTGGTTATATATTACCTTGTGCAATAACATTTAGATTAACAAAATGATGTTGCCAGTATCATTATACTTCGAGCTTTTGATTTATTAGGTAGGTATGCCAAATGAAATAATTCAAATTGAATTCGTGAGTGGTGCAAATTGATTTTATTATACTTATCTAGTTTTATATTACCTACATTACATATTATGTACTGTTGAGTAAGTATGTAAGATTTAGTAAGAAACACCCAATCTTTCAACTTTAAAATATTAGCAGGATTTTTTTTTTTTAATTTTTAATAGTTGGCTAAAATGATGATAGAAGAGTAAAAATCAATTTCCTCTCTTCAAAACTAAACGAACGCGTAACTATATACTAAGCTTAAAACTAAATCTAACTTGATAAATGACTGCGTTTTTATACTTTTGAAACGTCATATTACTTTTATTTATGTTAAACTTGTCGTTGGTATTTTAATCGGATAAGAAGACAGTTTACAAAAAAAGGTCTTAAACAATTTTACTAAAAATCCTAACGAGACAGTACAGTCATCAAATCAAGTTTTATCAAATCACAAAACTATATCCATTAAAATGATTTTGGAACTTATGTTCATAGGTGTTATGGTCAAAATGAATTGTGGTAAGTATGTCCTTAGGCGCTGGTTGTACCTCGTCATCGTTAATCCGAACAAATATTTACAAATAAGATGTCAAATCAAAGTCAACTAAATAAAGGGACAAAAACTGAATGACCCTTAGGAAGTTGAGGTGAAAGTAGCCTATTAAGGTTTCCGTCGAAACGACAAAAAGTCCGTCTTTCGTTTTGCCTTCGAAAAAAGAGCGTTCGACAGGAAAATTGAGTGCTTTTGAAACGATTAAAAAAAAACCATTGTCGATGGCGTAAGTATGTGCTTTTTGGTAAACATTCATTGAAATCTCTCAAATTAAGTCACTTTACGTTTATATAAGTTCTCATTTTCCAATTGATGTTTCTAATAGGTACATACTATTAGTATCAGGTTAGGATAGATAAAGTTGTTAATTGTTTATGTATGATTTTTATGCTAATTATAGTTCTTCTCTTTCGAATAAAAGGTACTTAATTGAAAATAATTTTTTTAAACTTGTCTGTGATATTTTTTACTAGAAAAACCACTTTTAATAATTTATTTCCACACTTACATCTATTATTACAATATTAACCCTATACAATAGAGTAACTATTAATTTAATCGATAAAATAACACCAATTGATAATAAAAATTTTAACTAAAAAATACATCACAATATGATTTAATTAAAAGATGCTCTTTTCGAAAACAAGATATTTTAATAAATTTTATTAAACTTTTTACCCTACTAGCAAAGGAAGGGTTATGTTTTTCGCGCGTATCTTGTATGTATGTATGTTTATATGTAACTAGCGGCTGCTCGCGGTTTTACTAGCGTGGTTCCCGTTCCCGTGGGAATATCGGGATATAAAGTATCCTATGTTCTTAACTAGGCTATCTACCGTGCTGTACTGTGTATCTGTGTACGAAATTTTATTCAAAACCGTTCAGTAGTTTCGGAGCCTATTCAATGCAAACAAACAAATCTTTCCTCTTTATAATATTAGTATAGATATTATTTTTTACCTCTTATCTCTCAAATGGCTGAACGGATTTTTATAATTAAGATATCGTTAGATTTGTCTTGATAGTCAAAGTGTTCAAGCAAGTGATGTTAAAAAAACAGCATAGCGGCTGTGAGGTGCATTACGTGACGTGAAAAAAAAAATTGAGTACTTCAATATGGAAATCAAATTGATGGGCTGATCTTAAGGTTTTCAAAAAGGTATATCCTTACCGATAAATAACTAAAAAGGTATAAATAAAAAATACGTAAATTTAAAAAACTTAAATACCCGCCTGCATCAAAAGACAAGCCAAAGGAGGCATACAATTTAATAATAAGTCGAATCATTCATATTGTCATACTTCCGACTGCATGTTAATATGTTGAGCAAAGTATTTAATATTTGCCTTTTATATTGATCTTGTTTCCAACTTTTCTTTCAGTTAGCTTGTCTTTTGATGCAGGGTTTTTTAGTTTTTTTTTTATTTTAAATTTAAATTTAATTAAAGTGTAAAATCTCAATCTATTATTAGGTTAGGAAATATCCCAATAGCTATCACACTAAACATACTAGTCGACGTTACGTCGAAGTTACGACTATCAAATAAAAAACCTCAGTAGCTGTTAAAATAACTGAACTAATTGCAGTAATTGGTTACGAGTCACGACTGGTTAAAGGTCGCCTAATTTTAATTGACACAATGATAGGGCGTTATGTGCTCTAAGTAAACCGTACGATTTAAGATGCTATATCGAAAAAGTACGTACTTTTTGATGTTAAACTATAGGACCGTTAGAGATATTGCAAATCAGGTAATAAGATATTTTTCATACGTACATCTTATGTTTTGGCGCGCACTGTTCATTGAAATAAAACAACTTTTACGGATATCAAACGCGCTATATTTCCACGAACTAAGTTGTAATTGTCCGTATTTTTAGGTTTTTTAGGGGCTTTTGATTTTCCCGACGTTTCGGCACCTTTTCAGCTGCCGTGGTCACGGGATGACACACAGGAGGAAAAAGAACTAAATACTTCTTCTTCAACTTCAATTCAACTTCAATTGCCACGTCATTTTGTAAACGGTTATTGAATTTTCTATCAAAGGTTATGGCATTTTATATAATGACAAGGCAATTTACAAATTGCCTGCGGCATTTTTCAAAACAGCGAGCGTTTGTAAACGGGCGACGCCGTTTGTGAAACGCGGAATCTTAAAATTGCCTGCGACATCTATACTAATATTATAAAGAGGAAAGATTTGATTGTTTGTTTGTTTGCATTGAATAGGCTCCGAAACTACTGAACGGATTTCGGCACCTTTACAGCTGCCGTGTCAGTCATCCCGTGACCACGGCAGCTGTAAAGGTGCCGAAACATCGGGTAAATCAAAAAACCCCTAAAAAACTTAAAAATACGGACAATTACAACTTAGTTCGTGGAAATATAGCGCGTTTGATATCCGTAAAAGTTGTTTTATTTCAAGATATTTTTCTTCATGCCTTTATCTAGATTTGTATAGCTGACTTCTTCTTTTCGAAATGACCCCTTAAAAACACGAATTTTCAAGATTATTCTCAAATGGGGTTACATATACTATTGGTTAAATTAGTGGAGACCAATAATATTTAGGATCGTATAGTTTCATTTTCTCTCTAATCGCTATAGTTTTTTCGCGCTCCTTTTGTCATTGTTATCTCACTTCAGTCGAGTAGCCCCTTAAGGCAACGGACGCATTGGTAAAGTTGGCGGTAGGGATCTTGATTTTTCTTAGCAATTACAAAACATAAACGATACATTTATAACCTGGTTCTTCATTTCATTGGCATCATTTTGTCATTTGCAGAATCACTTGGAACTTTTATAACGGAGAAAAAATATAGAAGAAACCTCTTTAAATAAAAACAGAGACTTGCATTTTATGAGTACCTAAACCATATCGATTTAAGCCTCTAAAATGTCTTGGTAGATTAGTCTACATATCTATTACTTCAAAATGCCAGCTAGTTTTTTTTAATAATTTGAAGTTTTTTAATAACTCGACTATTTTCATTAATAAGTCGCTTACTTATGATAACAATAGCGCACGCGTGGCTTTTCTTGCGCTGAGAAGTTATATTTCTTTTCCTCTTTGCATGCACCGGAATGTCAGATAGACACCAATGCGTCGCCTTAATCGTTCGTTACGTTACTGAGCTTATTGTTAAAGTCAAGGTTACTAAAATGTTAACACCCGTATTAAATAGAATTTTACCGTGGGTGTGGTGGTTTATAATTACGAGTTACCTATTATGTTAACTCCGCGTTTGGGAGTCAATAGTATCTTAAGATTTGTAACATTATTTACCGAGCGAACGAAGCGTCTCAGTTTCGTGATTGGCCACAAAAATGCTTTATTCCGTCTTTCAGCCTATCTGTGGGTTCTCGTTCTCGCCCACTGGTCGTAATTTCCAACCGATTTTGACAAAAATGGCACACAGGTTCTTTGTTGTTTTTGTTGATCGCGATTTTTGGTTGGCGGGAAAATAGCGGGGAGATTTTCTGAAGCGTTTAACATTTTTAATATCTTAAATTTTATTTCATCAGTTGGTTCTTTGTTAAATGTCCAGTTAACGACAAATAATGCCCACTCGCTAGGATAAAAAGATAAATGTGCCTCCAAAATACCATCGGCTTTCTGAGAAAAGAAATCGAGCTAGGTACCATAAACATCTAAAAGCCATTAAATAGTTTAATCCTAATAAAGTAACAAAATTTCAATTTCACAGGGCAACAAAAATAGATTCGAAGTGAAGGTTGGTTTTTATGGTTATTATGGCAAAAAGCGGCCGTGGTCACAGGTACAGTCAACAACAGCTACGGCTTTACATATCTGTCAAATTTCTACAGACAAATCTGAACTCAACGGGATACGTCTTAAAGTCCAAAGTGGATTGGAGAAATTTGACAGATTTGTATACCCGTAGCTGTTGACCGTACCATGGTAATTTGGTAATGGGTTTACGATAAGGACGTCCTCACACTAAACGGTTAAGGCTTCTTTCTACACACTGGCCCTTTGACAGTAGTGACTCTGCCTACTACCTTTAGTAAAATCTTCTTCTTATACTTATAAGGCCCGTGTTATCCATTCTAATGTTCCTTCCAGCGCCATGTGTATAACACCTACAGCCTTCACTAATAGCTTAAAAAATCACAAAAAAATGTAGACGCCCAAAATATAATTATTTTTTTAAATTGACCTTATCAAGGTCAAAGGTCAGAAAAACTTGAAAAATCTGACGGATTGCACACGTGCGTAGCACGCGCCTAAGTCTAGTGATATAATATGATATATGACTTAACATTTTTAGTAAGGTTCCCTAGGGATTTCGCTTAATCCCTAACATCTCATATATCATAACCCTGCGACATAATGCATGTGATTACTAGGTATTTTAATAATTGTATTTTTTTTCCTTTGGCGATCTGTACCTCCATATCTTCCATATCTTGGGAACGTGACACTTATTAATTAGGTTACCGTACCATATTGAAGTATCCGCTATCGGAGACTAAAAATAAAAAACAAAATGGTGGCATGTAGATTATGCCAGCTTCCATAGAAAAATTGACGAACTTACTTTCAGCGTACAAAGTTTCAGCGGGTCGGTGTTCTGAGTCCGACGAATAGTCAGGTTTTGAATGGCGGGGAGACTCTTAGCCTTCATCATACATGAAATTAAGTATTAATAAGGCTGAAGATGGAAGCCTCTCCCGGAATCCTCAACCACTGAGGAACTGGCTATCTTATCTTGAACTGCCGGAACATGACAATGCTGAAACATTGTTGTTATGGCGTCAGGCTTAGATAAGATGGTGGTAGCTAGCCAGGCGGGCTTACAACGATTCCTACCATCAACCAAACCGAATACAATATGTACCCCCGCTGGGAATCGAACCCGGGATCCCTTGGTCTGATACCGGTGGTTGTACCACTAGACCACAAAGGCGGTTAAACTTCCCGGTTGACCAGTAGAGTTTAAAAAAATTACAGATATAGAGAAAATGTTTATATCACAAATAATAGAACATTAATAGGTATTTCATCTGGATAATTAAAGAAATAATTAATATTATTTCTTTAACCGTAGTACTTTCCGAGAAAACGTTTCCCAAATAAACTCTACTGATAAATTTTAAATAGATTTTTTTTTGGAAAAAATCAACTCGGCCACAAGTGAATTCTCAGATGGGACTCGAACCCACGACCTTTGGAAATCCTTTGGAGAGCATTGGACCTGATTTCCAAAGGTCGTGGGTTCGAGTAACATCTGAGAATTTGGCCGAGTTGAATTTTTCCAATATTTTTCTATTTAATTTTTTTTATAATATAATAATAGCATTGAAAAATGCGAAAATTAAAAAATCACAATATGTTACAATCGGGAAGTTCCCCGATTGTACCAGCAGCGCTGCTCAGCGATCGTTCTGGCGTGGACCGCCTCTAATGCGATGCTCTCTCTAGTGGCTCATTCTCCGGCGTCCTTGGTCAGCGTGACGGTATGGCTTCTGTGCCCGAATTACCACTCGAAAGTTTTAGGGTGACCATGATTGAGGATAATCGTTAAGATGTTATTTTTTAATTTTTTTTTATTTGGAACAACAAACAATTACATAATAAAGCTTACTAATACAAAATATATCAAAATCTTAACTAATTACGTAACCAACTACATTGTCCGCAAAGTAATTATTAAAATACTTAATTTAACAAAAGCATGACTTCTAGTGACAGAAAGAGTTTCCTCCGTAAAAATAAAATAATAATAGGTTAGGCAAGTATTTGAAAGGTTTCAATATAATACAATACATTCACTTATACTTGCATTAAATTTAGGTTACAGTGATTTAGTTATCATTAGATATATTTATTTAATTAGAAGATATATTTTATTAAACGGTGCATGAGAGGATGCACATAGTAAAATTTAAAATAGTAATTGAATCTGAAATTCAACCAGAGTCAAATTTAATAAAGTTAATATTTTTAAAGTTATATAATCCAATAGGTTTGGTATTAAGCTCTTTTTATATGAAAGTTTAAAGTTAACTGCTACAATAACAGCCAAATTAGAGCTCGCCCTTTAAAAAGACGAAGCAAATTATAATGAGTTCGCCCTTGTATCAAGTATTAAAATAAACAGAAGTGCTTTTTTATGTCACGTGTCTAGTTAAAGAAGCTTAATATAAACGAAACTATAAATAACTTTATTGGTTGAAGTATCCTCACGAACCAAGCTCATCACAGTCACCCCAGCTATGGCTTAATTCCTGGCCATGACAGGCCCTTTGTGGACGCCGCCTGTTGTCCCTAAATTACCACACGTAGTCTTCGGGCACCTCTATTTATGACGTGACGTGACAATCAGGAATCACTATGGGAACGGTTTAATTGGGGACTTTAAAAAGTGTGTGAAAAAAAATCAGTCTCCTGGGGACCTACCGCCATTTTTTAAAGACCATCATGTCGTAAGAACATTTCGTTTTCCTTTTATTTGCCTTTTGTTTCAATAGTGTTTGAATTCGTACCGCGAACTACATAAAGTATTTTCTATGGATACGATATATCTATGGAGATGAAATATTACAAAAAAGAACGTGCCTACCTGCACTTGATGGTACTTAGTAATGACGGACTTGACTAGGCAGCTCCTGAACATTCGCATGAAAAATATCGACATCCAAATACTCATTATAATATTTGAATAATGTAAGTTTCTATAAACAATTATCTCAGATCTGATCAGAACGAATTGAAGTTGTCATATTTAGACACACTTCACGCAAAACCTCCGTAAAAAAATTATTTTGTTTCATGAGGGTCGCGGTACGAAGTGACATATAAAAATAATGCGCGGTAGGGCAGCTGGACTTTTAAAAAGTATCTTAGTGCTAACTTTTTTTATTTGATTTGATGCTATTTAGCACACTTAATACATAGCTTAAATTAAAACATATTAGAATACTATTTACCCCGATATTCCCACGGGAACGGGTACCACACGAGTGAAACCACGGGCGGCCGCCGTATAGCTGAAGAAGTACTTAAAATGCAACCGGAAGTCGGTCAAATTGCAATAAACTTTGGCACGGAGAAATATTGTTCTATAGTCCGGTAAATTTTTCAGATAATTATTTGAAAATGTCATCATTGTAAAATTAAAAATATTTCAAATCAAATACTAAAATCGATTAATAACGACAAAAAAACAATGACTTTTTCGGAAAAAAGTTTTCCTATTAGTATGAATGAACGGAACTTTTGAGTTCGATGGTAAGCGATGATGCGATCTAAGATGAATCCTAAAAGTACCTACCTAATTAAAATTAACTACTCTAAGTACATAATCAAGCGCAACATAAAACTCATTATGGTTGCAAAGTATTAATTAAAACAAGGAAGTGATTCCTGCATCTTCGTAAGTGTATGGGGCGGTATCAAATATTCCCGTATCGAACCTATTCCTTGGTTCCTACTTACTACATGGTAAGGGTGGTAACGTGATATTAAGGTAGGTAGTTAGATATTATGATTAAGTATGGAGTCGGGAGAATAATAAATAAATAAATAAATAACTGTTTATTTCTTCTCCACACAATCTCATCGTTTACAAAAATTACATGAAAATTAAGTCACATAGCACAAGATTGTGGAGAGACTGGTATCTGAACTAAGCCGTGGCCTGTATCTCAGAGAACCAGTACTCTCACCTCTTAACCACTGGCACTTTAATCACATTAACATGTTTGTTTTTAATATCTAAAATTTACGTTATTGAATAGAAATAATAACAAAAATAGGTAAGGAAGTATGTAATGGGTATATACAAGTTACATTATATATATGTACGATGGATGCGTTGTCTGTTTACATGGAAGGATGTTTGTGTATATGTGTGTATGTGTGTGTGTGTGTGTGTGTGTGTGTGTGTGTGTGTGTGTGTGGGTGTATGTATGTGTGTTTGTGTGGTTGTGTATTTGTGTTTAAGTGCAAGTACGCAGAAGGACCTTTTTATTGCTTACTTAAGCGGCTTGTGACTTCTCGTAAACTTTTCGCGGGTCCTCACATTATTAGTTATGGTGTTATAACAATAGGTTGTCTTGACACTTTCGTTCGCTAATAGAAATAAAGAGACGAAATCAGCCCCCTGATAATGTAACTTGTTTCTATCAACGTTTGATTGAAAGTGCAGTCACATTGCTGCTTTAGTAAAAATCAATGTGACAGCTATCTTACTAAAGCAGCAATGTAACTGCACATTCAATCAATTTCAATCAAAATCTGTTAGCAACAGAGTTAGATAATCAACTAGCAGTTCTAAACCACGTGTTGCTTTAAGGTTTTGTGTAACACCATAATATTAATAAATGCTGGTCTGATATTCAAAACCGACTTCATACAGGGTGTTAAAAGACCCATAACGAAAACGCAAACCACGTATTCTCCATAGCGTTACTATATTTTTTTTGTATGGGGCCAAATCTGGAAATCTGATAGTTAAGGAGTTATTGAGGATCAAAATCAATAGTTATTTTTAAAGATTATCGTTACAAAATTTTAAAATCTATCGCAATCCCTTTCCATTCGACATTTGAAAGATATTGACATACTTCAAACCGTCACTGTTTGACATTTGATAGGGATTGTGATTGGGACGCGTTTTGAAAGGTATTGAATGAACGAAATTGAACTGTCTAAGCAAAGTGACACTGGAAAATATCTTTCAAATGTGTGGAAAAATGTCAAATGAAGTGTCATTTACAACATCATTCGTTCCGAAAGTGATTGCGACTATAATTTACAAAATTCCATATATCACTATCACAATCACAATGTATTTGAAAGGGAATGTGGTAGATTTTGAAATTAGACAATTAGAGGTCTGGTCGCCTACTCGTACTTTCTAGACACACGCATACGTGATTCACGCGTTTCATTGCGTGTAAAAATAACACCCATTTTTTTAACCAAAAATAAAAGTCGTTTCCCATCAATTATTTTAACATATTATTTAGTTTGATGTACTTACACTATGCATATATTACGGCTTCGGTATGGGTCTCTTTTAACACCCTGTATGATCACAGACTTTAAAGGATCCGTTCTTTTTATAAGATCCATTGCCGTTTCATAATTAGAGAAACGACATCATAATAGCTTAGGTATTGAATAGAATGACAATATAATATTTTTGGAGTATGACTTAAAAATCATAATTTATTTACGAGGTCCCTAGGGCTGATTCATCACCAGCCTGTGGACGTCCACTGCTGGACATAAGCCTCTCCTAGCTCTTGCCTATTGTGACGTTCATAGGAGGCTATTAGCCTACTGCTACCACGCTGGCCAGACCGGTTGGTAGAGGGTTTGTTTCAAGTTTTCCTTCTCTCGCACAGGTGTTCAATGCGTCGAGCCTCTTAGTCGACTCTTACGACATCCCAGGCATGTAAGGGAGTCGTGACACTTGTATTCTTAGGCCGTCACCACACGGCACAAGGGCTGATTATCTAACGAAAACACGGTTCAGTTTCAGTTTCGTCGCTGTTGTGGCTGTCATAACTACAGGATGAAAATGTGGCAGTAATGACAGCAACGAAACTAGTTGATTTTTTGTTAGATAATGTAGCCTGTCGATTAAACTTTAATCAACGATTTGACCCTACTTTATCAGTAAGGTTAGTAATTTTTATCGTAAAAAGTGGACCTGAAACCTTCTAAATGGTCCAATCTTTCTTCATTCGGTCTAACCGCCTCTGTGGTCTAGTGGTAACAACCACCGGTATCTGACCCAGAAGTCCGGGGTTCGATTCCCAGCGGGGGGGTACATATTGGATTCGGTTTGGTTGGTGGTAGGACTTGTTATAATTCCACCTGGCTAGCATGGTGGTAGACCATCTTATCTAATTCTGACGCCATAAGAACAATGTTTTCAGCTTTGTTGTGTTTCGGCAGTTAGAGATAAGATAGCCAGTTCCACAGTGGTTGAGGATTCCGGGAGAGGTTCGCTTCCATCTACAGCCTTATCAATACTTAACATCAGGTATGATGAAGGCTAAGAGTCTCCCCGTCGTTAATAAAATAACATACCCAAAATTAATTTAAATTCAACTCGAAAGAAGCTCGACGTTTTTCTGCAAATTAAGATAACTTTTTCTATTTAAAATTTATCATAAATAAAGATTAGTCAATATGGATGACTTTTCGTCGTAAATAATATGGCAAACCACACAATAGCAGATAGCCTAGACGTCCCCAATTGTACGTTAACCCTAGACAAAGTGCACTAAAAGCAATAACCAGATTACAGTAGGCAGAGCCAATAAATCCTGAGATGCTGGGCTAGATTCCCGCCTCGCGACATTGTGTTGTCTCGCCGCGGATGTGAAGAGTTATGGCCATAGACTATATGTATAATATAGCCGCGGCGTTTGCACTGACGCAGCCCGCTATTATTAGTTTTAAGGCGAATTGATAGGCCAAATACCAAAATTGATCTCACTTCGCTTCCTAGTCTAAATAAAAATAAATGTCATCAATGAATGTGGCATCAACGTTCATCTCCTATTTAACCCTTCTTATAATTGTGACACGAGGTCTATGTACTTCTCCATACTTAAATTTTTCTCTAAAATCCCCGCGGTAGTTCGATCTTTTTTTTATGAACGACGGGAAGACTCTTAGCCTTCATCATACCTGATGTTAAGTATTGATAAGGCTGAAGACAGAAGCGAGCCTCCCCCGGATTCCTAAATCATTGAGGAACTGGCTATCTTATCTCTAACTGCCGGAACACAACAATGCTAAAAACATTGTTGTTATGGCGTCAGACAGATAAGATGGTGGTAGCTAGCCAGGCGGACTTACAACAAGTCCTACCACCAACCAAATCGAATAAAATATGTACCCCCGCTGGGAATCGAACCCGGGACCCCTGGGTCTGATACGGGTGGTTGTACCACTAGACCAAAGAGGCGGTTAACCTTTGCGCTTTCAAAAAAGTTTTATGATAAATAAATACCGCTGAAATGTTATGAAGTTTTTGGGTCAGTATTTAAAAAAAATATACTCTAACCACTTTATAAATACTTAAGACCAGGGCCCTATTTCATGAAACTTACTAAACTATTATTTTACTAGTGTGCGTTTCACGAAACTACAGAGATAAAACGTATTCAATCGATAAATATCAGTGTATACAGTGTAATAGGTATTACCCAAGTACACTCGGTTTTGTTTCATGAAAAAATGATTTGTCAAATACACAAAAAAATTACACGGATAAATCTATCTAAAATCTACTAGTCTAAAAACACTTGTAGAAAGTATTGGTATAAATTAATAGTTACATTTTGTTATCGGGAAATAATATCGGGATAAAAAAGTATCCAGGCTATCTACTATATTGCGCTTTTAAGCTTATAGCTCATAGCACAATTATCATTATCATACTTAGAACACGTTCACACTTAGCTATAATATAAATTATTGGCTTACTATACGCTATCTAAGTAAATGTATTGCGAGCGATATCGTTGTGCTATAAGGTATATGCTATTATATTATAGCGTAGTCTCAAAAGCGCTTGAGTCTGCCAAATTTCACCCAAACCTGTTGAGTAGTTTTTGCGTGAAAAAGTGACAAACGTCCATCCATACATCCTCACTTTTGCACTAATATAAGTATGACGTAAGATGGAGTATGAAGTAGGAGAATGATTTTTATTTGATTTTCAATGAAAAAGCCATAGATTTAGATATTTTTCGCTCGTTAAATCTATGGACAAAACGAGAAGATATTGTTTTTATTCTAGCTAGTTTTGGTGCCAGTAGGTTAAAATTGAGGATCCTGGATCAGAAGAGCTCCAGGTCCCTCAATTTTACCATTGAAACAAAACATTGAATAGTGATTTAACCATTACTTTTCATGTTGCTTACTTTAAACTACTTTTTACCAATTAATTTAGTTAGTTTTTGAACGTATTGATTGAAGTTAACTGACCTATCGTCTCACTGCGAGGTTACAACAGTTGCTCGGTGTTTTAAATTAAAGCTATGTTCTTTATATGGAAAACAGCACACTTAGCAATACGTGCGTTATACGGATAACAATAGTAGGTACTTAATGATAATGAAGATGTAGCTTACACTTAACCTTTGATGATATAATTTTAAAAGGATGCTAGCTAAAAACTTATAAAATGGGTCTAAAAAATAAAACACGTTACTTATTATGTTAAATTTTATTTATGAAACATACCACTATTTTGTATTACAAACTATTTCTCTCAATAAGCTGCTGAATTTTTGATATTATATCACACGTGCTAGTGTAAATTTCATCAAACAACACCCCCTTCACCACATGTTGTACACACAATTCGGCTTTGCACTTGCATATCGTATCGTCTATACTATCAAATTTTTTCGCATCATAAACTTCAATACGTATGATTTTATATCCTTGCATCGGTGTCTTAATAAAACAAAAGTTAGTCGTTAAGGAATTCTCATCAGATCGTCGCTTACGAGACTCTTGAATGTTTTTATTTTTAGGAAGTTCGCTCAAATCTACAAAGTTGAATAATTCTTCAGTATCCTGCAATAAAATAAAGATATATTTAAGTATAAAAATTAAATACACAAACCACCTCACCACCTTATTTTCAGTTAAGTACCGAACAATACTTTATATTATAAGTGTAAGTAATTGCTACAAACAGTAATAAGTTTTGTAAAATAAATAAATACTTATATTATAAAATCTAATTAAATCACTAAAAACTTACCGACATAATTTATTTGGAATATCAAATCGTGCTGGTCTAGAAGTCTAGAGTGTAAATGGCGAAGTAGAAAAGTGATTGATTTTTTAAATATTACCCCCAATTTATACATATTCAAAATTAATCATAAAGTTCAAAATAGAATAGCAAAACAAGTTATTTATCGTGTTACCATATTAGGGATGACATACAATACAACACTGCATGAATTCTTCGCCATACATCTCTACCTAGGTAGGTACCCACATGATGCACGTGCACTATTGTAAAATAATTATTCTACTCGACTGTTAACGAAAGCAATGTTTTAAAAATACTTAAGTACAGTTAACGGCACGCAGGGATACCACAACAGGGTAATCAAATTCGATCAGTTTTATACTTAAATGTCAATATTTAAATCTTTTTAGGTTCATAATAAATTGCAGATTTTTGTCAGTTTTGTATAACTTAATGTGCTGCTAATAATTTCTTACAATCACACCAATAATATCCCCACGATAGTTTCACTCATGAAGAACTTGAGTTAAGGATACTAGATAACGGATAAACACACTAATATACTTTTTTTGTAAACACATACATAAAATACATATTAAACACCCAGACCAAGACAAATAAATATTTGTCTTGTCCGGGATTGAACCCGAGACCTCTGGCGCAGAAGGCTGGTATAGTACCACTGCGCCAAACAGGTCGTCAGATAGTACGAATCTTAGTGTACCTAGTTAGTTTTTGTCACTTTAAATTATAATTGTTTTTGTATCACCACTCAAATACTTATTTAACAAGAGAAAAACGATTCTAATAGCTTTGTTTTTTATCGATCAACGTACGTAGGTGTATACCTCCCTCTATGACTGATGGGCATAACCGATTGCTAAACTGAGGATCACGGGTTCGATTCCGTAATGGAATAAAATATACATTTTATTAAATTATTAAAATCCTACTTAGTTTGTTACTCATTCACACAAAAACTCGCTTACGCCGCAGTTTGCGAATAGAGTTTAATTCTCAACCTTATTCCTATTGTATAAAAGCTATGTCTGAAAATGTAACTCTCACCGGATAGTAACGTTTGGACATTTGCAAACTCGCATTAGGCCCTCTGATCGGATCTGGATGAAATTTGCAATAGAGAACTGTGTTCCAAATTTCAACCAAACCAGTTCAGCCGTTTTTACATGATTGAGCAACGAACATCCAAACATCTTAACTTTCGCATTTATAATATTAGTAGGAAGTAAGAAGTCGGATATTGAACTCGACAAAGAATCGGACTACAGACAATAATAGAAAAAAAATCTACATTGGCTCGATCGGAATCGAACCCGGGATTTGGAGGTGGCTAAAGTCAGTGGTTTTTTTATGTTTAATGTTTATAACGGAGTCGAACCCCTAAATAAGGTCGCAAATCACTACGTTACATTTAGGGTACTATAAAATTATCATAGCTTGGTAAAAATCAGTCGATCAGGTTTCTACTTTTTACTTATCTATACTTTTTAGATATAAATTTGTTTTCCTGTTTACTTAAAATATCTAATTAATTTGTAAGTCACCGTATAAAGTACCTATGTCGCGAAATATTGCTTGCGAGGCACTGAGAAACTGAGATCCACATCAATCCATTTTAGGATTATTATAAAGTAAGCATTTTTTCTAAGTGTGCGTCCGTGTCGTTACATGAAGAGTATTGTGTGAAACATAATATTTAAGCCCATCCAACCTGGATCACCTCACATCCAGTTCTCCTGAGGGACCAACAACAACTCTACAAGAAATCATCAACCTAATAATAAAACAAAATGTGAGTACCTACCTACCAAGTATATTATTTAACTAAGTACCTATAGTCATTGCAACTAGTGGGTGAATATGACTACTGAACTTACGATTGCGGGTTCGATTCCTGCAAGAGGAAAATGTTTGCATTTGTATGTGCGTCCCATACAGTACGAAGTATTCATAGTTGCCTGGACCTAACCTAACCTGTCATTGTTGTATTAAATGAATAAGTACTTATTATTTTATTAATAAATATAATTATTTAAGTACCTATTCAAAGTCTGTGTACGGTAGTAATAGTTAATTGATAAACAATATAAGTACTTTATCTTCGAAGTTGTTGTGTAATTATTTCAAATCTTTTTTTTATTTTTCGACAGGTCAAATCATCATGTTACCGCTACTGCTGACACTCTGTTTCCATCCGATGAAGATGTTAGTCATTCAGAAACGGAGAAAGAAACTGCGAAGAAAACTGACAAGCCGAAGAAACGGGTAGCAGCGCCTGCCACCACCGCCCCCGCTACCGTCGCCGGTCCATCGAAAAAGAAGCCCAAGATAAGACCTGTTTCTATGCAAAGTGCAAGAGCTACCGCCCAAGAATTGTTCGGTGACATAAGCGACAGCGATGAAGAACCACAACCACCGCCCAAGCCGAAAGGTAAAACCAAAGCACCAGTTTATAACTATTACACACGACGATTGGCGAACGGGCACTCTCGCCAAATCAATGAGAACAAGAAAGGCTCTCATTATATCGAGATTAAGGTATACAAAACCGAAGAAATAGAGCATGTCCTGCCTTTGAATAGATGGCGTCATGCCATCGTTACAATAAAAAATAAAATTAATGAGGATAGTGACAGTTGGCGTGTGCTATCCCAATTAATTGCGGCAACGCGCAAAGATTTTAAAGACTGCCCGCCAACTTTCGTGAGCAATTATTATTAAAGACCTATAACAGTGTATTTGAATTAGTATTATCGTACTTGCATATTATATGTCTTTATGAAGGGCTGCCACCCAAAATAAAAAGCAGTTCTAACGAACATTATTATGAAACTAATTAACATATAACCGTTTAAAGTGTGTAATTAATTTCTTTGTATAGATCTATTTTTATTGTACTTAATCTATAAGAAATAAAATTATATATTATTAAGTGTAAGGTCTTTTTTTTTCAGCCCCATCCGACGAAATGAAATATTGTGAAAAATGTAATACAGAATTAACAAGAAATGAATATCGATATCATACCAAAAGTAATATACACAAATCTAATTGTTTATTAAAGACCGAATATAATAATATTGACATTATTGCTACTGCTTTTAAAAATCGAATCATGACATATCGTTTAAACCCCTCGCAGGAAGACGAGTACCATAAAATAGAGACGTTCCTGCAGGATAACAAACGAGTCATGATAAAACTGATCGATGAATCTGTAGCTAAAAATGTCTGTATAAAAGTTAACTTTGAATTGTTCGCTCATTTTATATTGTATAAAACAAATGAGCAACAGTTGAAATCATTTAATACAAAATATGAAATTATTTACAAAAATACTGACTTGAATATTTTTTTTATGAATATGATTGATAAAATTAATCAAAAAATTACAGAATTTGAACATTGTGAGTCTGGTTGGTCTTTTGTTGCGATAAGCCATCTAGAAATCAATGTTAACAAATATACCCCTATGAGAGGTGGCACTTATTTAGAATTACCTCCAATTGTAAGAAATTCTAAAAGCTGTATAAATATAAAAAATTCTGACAACTGCTGTTTTTTATGGAGTGTTGTTGCGGGTATGTTTCCTGCCAAAAATAATGTATGCAGGCCATCTTCATATCCTCATTACTCTAGAGTTTTAAACATAGAAGGGATGTCATTTCCACCTTCGATCAGTGATATAAAGTTATTTGAGAAAAATAATTCTAAAATAAGTATCAATATATACGGTCTAAATAAACACATCGTAGTAGGCCCTTTGTATAAAACAAACACAAAGAAACAGAATCATTTTAATTTATTATATCTGGAAAGTGATGATAAAGCTCACTACTGCTTAATAAAAGACCTGGCACGATTAGTTCGTAAGCAGGTATCATTACACAAGAATAAAGTATATTTGTGTGATAGCTGTTTACAATTTTTTCCATGTGAAACAAAGCTTCATTCTCATGATTGCTCTAATGTGTTGACTGTGTTACCAGAAAAAAACAGTGTACTTAAATTTAATCACTATGAAAGACAGCAAAGAATTAATTTTATTATTTATGCTGACTTTGAATGTTTATTAATAGATCATAATGAAAATCAAACTAATAATACAACAACAAATAAAATTCATAAGCCTTCATGTTTTGCATATTATGTATGTTGTTCTCATGACGACTCCTTAAATAAATATGTATCTTATAGAGGCGAAGATTGTGTTGAAGTGTTTATCAAAAAATTAATTTTGGAAGTCAAAAGAATCCACGCTATTTTACGTGACAAAAAGGATATGCATCCTTTAACCACTGAACAAGAGAAATGTTTTCAAGACTCGAAAAAATGTTACATTTGTAAACAATTGTTATTCGATGACAAAGTTCGTGATCACGATCATGTTACTGGCAAGTATAGAGGAGCTGTGCATTCCCATTGTAACTTAATGCATAGAACCTGTCCATTCATACCGGTCGTTTTCCATAATCTGTCTGGCTATGATTCACATATTTTTATTGGTGAGTTGGCGAGATATGAAGGTACGATCAAGATTATACCAAAAACTAAAGAAAACTATCTAAGTATAACGAAAATTATTAAATCAGACGATAAAAATCACCCAATTCAAATAAAGTTCATTGATTCTTTCCATTTCCTAAGTACAAGCTTAGACACTTTAAGTAAAAGTTTATGTGAAAAAGATTTTGTACATTTGTTTTCAGAATTTAATGATGAATTTAAATGCTCTTTATTGAGAAAAAAGGGTGTCTATCCATATGAATACATGGATTCGTGGTCAAAGTACGATGAACCACAACTTCCCTCGAAAGAGCATTTTTATAATAACTTGAAAATGAATGATATATCCGATGAAGAGTATAACCATGCGAAAACTATTTGGAAATATTTCAATATTCATTCACTCGGTGAATACACAGACTTATATTTGAAATGTGATGTGTTATTATTGTGTGATATTTTTGAAAAGTTCCGAATGTTATGTTTAATATTTTATAATCTGGATTGTGCGTATTATATTACCGCACCAAGCTTAAGTTGGGATGCAATGTTGCTCTATACAGGTGTCCAACTCGAGTTAATTAGTGATTCAGAAATATATCAAATGCTTGAAAAGGGTGTACGCGGAGGCTTGGCACAATGTTCATATCGACATGCTGTAGCCAATAATAAGTACTTACCGGCATTTGATGACTCGAGACAGTCACAATATTTAATATATCTTGATTGTAACAATCTTTATGGTCATGCTATGACGAAAAAAATGCCTCTTTCAGAGTTCAGGTTAATGTCAATGGATGAAATTAAATGTTTCGATGTAATGAGCATATCGGATGATGCTGATTACGGGTATATTTTAGAAGTTGACTTAGCCTATCCTGATAGTTTACATGATTTGCATAGTGATTTACCTTTCGCTCCGGAAAAACTTATTCCACCAGGAGGAAAAACATCAAAGTTGATTGCTAATCTGTACAACAAATACAACTATGTAATTCACTATGTTCATTTAAAAGAATGCATTAAACATGGACTAATTTTACTTAAAATACATCGCATTTTAAGTTTCCGTCAGGATAACTTTTTACAAAAATATATTGATTTAAACACACGATTACGTCAAGCTTCAACTACTTCATTTCAGAAAGATTTTTTTAAACTATTAAATAATGCAATATTTGGGAAGACTATAGAAAACAAACGTAAACAAGTTGATGTTAAGTTAGTAACAAATTGGAATGAACATTGTAATAAAACGAATAAACATTTGGGCGCTGAAAAATTAATTACACGTCCGAATTTAAAAAGTATAACAGTATTCAACGAAAACTTTATAGCTATACAACTAAACCGTGAAAAAATATGTCTTGATAGACCGATTTATATTGGCTTCACGGTATTAGAATACGCTAAACAGCATTTGTACAATTTTCATTACGATTTTATGAAAAGAAAATATGGTGAAAATATTAAACTTTGTTATACAGATACGGATAGTCTTCTTTATTTAGTGCATACTGAAGATATTTATAGAGACATCAAAGATGATATAAATAACTTTGATACGAGCAACTTTTGCACTGAGAATCCGTATGAAATGTCTAAGGTGAACGCTAAAATACCCGGTTTATTCAAAGATGAACTTGGTGGTGATATAATAGTTGAGTTTATCGGGTTAAGAGCAAAACTTTATGCTTTATCATCGATGAAAACAAAAATAATGAAAGCTAAAGGAATATGTAAATCAGTGACATGTAAATTAAAAATGTCACAGTATGCTAAAACCTTGTATAATAATACTAATTTTACATGTAAAATGAGTATGATTAAATCAATTAAACATACTCTGTATACTCAACAAGTAAATAAACTTGTATTAAACAGATGTGATGATAAAAGGCAAATCCTTTCAAATCAAATAGAGACACTGCCTTGGGGTCACTATAGTTCTGATTTTCAAAATCTGTAAGCCAATGAGTGGGGCTTAGAATAAAATAAAAATTAATTTATTATGATGTAAGTATAATTAAAAAATTGTGTATATTATATAATATGTTGTAAAAATATTTGTTCTATTAAAAAAGTTTTTATGGAATACAGATAGCTTTTAAGTTATATACGAGTATACCAATGTTTAAAATCAAATTAAAATTATTTTGTACCTACCTATCTATCGAATTATAGTACTTAAGTAATTTTCTAATTTTAATATGGATTCATTTAAGTATTAATAATAAATAGTTGATAACGATAAAATGTATAAATGAAATATGTTTTATTGAAAATATATAACAGTATGTAACTAAAATAATTTATTATTTAAAATGTCCCATAACATAATTACCTACGCTGAAATAAAAGCACTGCTTTAGTATTGTATTTATTGCTAAAGTACCTGATGCTGACTAGTACGATTCAATAGGTAATTCATTTAAATATTGTATGTGCAATGTTTGAAAATCATTTTATTGATAGCCTTGAAACAAAACAGTCAAATTAAAATAACCAGATATGAAATTTTTAAAACAAAAACAGAGTTTAAAACTAGAGCGCATCTATCTTACCCCATTAAGTGAATGGAAGCGTCATGGCAATTTATTACCAAATAGTATACGTTGTCTTGTTTGTGGTCCATCAAATTGTGGGAAGACTAACTTAGTTATTAGTTTATTATTACATCAGGATGGTCCACGTTTTAGTAATGTTTATGTGTATTCAAAGTCTTTATACCAACCTAAATACATATATTTAGAAAATGTATTAAATATAGTCCCTACAATTTCCTATAACAAATTCGATCACAACAGTGACATTTTAAGTCCACACGAAGCCTTACCCGATTCAATAATTATATTCGATGATGTTGCCTGTGAAAATCAAAGTAGCATCCGAGATTATTTTGCTATGGGTCGCCACAAGAATATCGATTGTTTTTATATAAATCAAACATATACAAAAATACCCAAACAACTTGTCAGAGACAATTCAAATCTAATAATATTATTTAAACAAGATGATATCAATCTAAGACACGTTTATGATGAGCATGTAGGGTCTGACATGTCATGGCGACAATTCCGTGATATGTGCTCAGTTGTTTGGAATAAACCTTTTAGATATCTTGTTATTAATAAGGATTGTGAACGTAATAAAGGCTGTTACAGAATGGAATTTGACACATTTATAGTTGTAGATTAAAATACATAAGAGATTGCTATATCATTGATGAATCACTTTCATTTGTGATATAGAACTGAGTGCTATAATTTATAAAATGGAAAAACACCTTAAAAAACAAATTGTAAAATCTGCAGCAGCTGTTAAGAGGAAGGTTGAAATGTTAAAGGATGCAAAAAATACAAATAATGTGGTCTTAGAAACAATATTTAAACCCATAATTAAGCCTCTAAACCTGTTAGCAAATAAAAATGATAAAAAGAGTCCAACGGAAAATTTGGAACACAAACCAATAATTAAAAAGACTAAAAATAATGAAAGTGTAACATCGAATTCATCTATTGAAGATTTTGATGAATCTGTTTGTGAAGAAGAAGAAGAAGAAGAAGAAGAAGACGACGATGCTAAAAATGAAAAACCCTATGATAAAACCTTAACTATATCACCTTCTGAAAACCACAATGTTAGTGATGGCTCATTTAAATCCCTCCAATCATCACCAAACGTTTCAAATCCATCATTATCATGGTCAACATCATCTGAAGTAATGACTAACATCCCATTTGGAATAAGAAATGAACGGGGGAAACTTATGCTTGGTAAAACTCGCGTTAACGATGATGGCAGGATTCTGAAAATAGGAAATAAATATTTTGAGAAAACAGTTGGTTTAAAAGAATTGTTGTACAAAAAGAAACCTAATCTAGATTTAATCACAGATGAGGATATGCATAATTATAAATACCTTCTCATTGATACCAACGCACACAAGCGTAGTTATGATCCATCCAAACCAATCAACAGCAACAAGGGATTTAAATATATGAATATAATAAAACCAATGTTTAAATTTTCTAGAACTATTACTACTAGTTCGGAGAATCTTCCGCACGGAAAAGGCATCGAAATTTTAAAAAAGGTTAAAAAGAATACGGACTATATTTATTGGGATGATCCAAATGAGTTAGTAGAACGGTTAAAACTATTATATGCATCACGAGATGCTGGAAACACAGGATTAGATAATGAAATTATCGCAATCATCGAAGAACTATACGAAGCTGGCATCATTAAGAAATATAAGTAACATGCAGCGTTAAAAATGAACAGTTGACTTACAGTAAAGATCAGACAAACACTGCAATGAATATAGATAAATTTGGTAATCACGTTCATAAACGTTTACGATTATCAGAATACATTGATACCTTAGACAATACTTTAGTTAAGTCGGAAACAGGTGACTACGACTTAAAATCATCAAAATTAAAAGGTGTATCATCTCCTGAGAATGACGATGAAGCTGTAAATAAAGCATATGTGGATGAAGCTGTTCAGCAATTGAGACATGAAATGAAAAAAAATAATAGTGAAGTTAAAATTTACCTCAATAACTTGGAAAAACTAACTAGTGAACGTTTAAGTACTTTATTTTATTCAAAATCTGAAATTGATAATTTGATTGAATCATACAAAGTTTAAAAAATGAGCAAAAGAGACGTAGTCGACGAACTCCATAGATCGGCAAGGAGAAATTTTCCTCGCCGATGCACAATCATAAAAGGAATAGATGATTTGTGGCAAGCTGACTTAATGGACTTTCAAAAGTACTCACATTTCAACAAAGGGTATAAATACATTTTAGTAGTTATTGATGCTTTATCAAAGTTTGTATGGGTTAGTCCTTTAAAATCGAAGGAGAAAAAATGTGTTACACATTCAATGCAAAATATATTACTAAGTTCATCTCGAAAGCCTGAAAATTTACAAACTGATTTTGGTAAAGAGTTTTATAACGACACTTTTAAACAACTAATGAATAACTATCATATTAACCATTATTCTACCTACTCGGTAAAGAAGGCGTCCATTGTAGAACGAGTAATCAGAACATTAAAAAGTGACCTTTTTAAATTGTTTAGCCTACACGGTCAATATAAATGGGTAAAAAAAAATTTGGAAGACGTCGTCCATTGCTATAATAATACTAGACACCGAATAACAAAATTTAAGCCCTTCGATGTAAATAAAACAAATGAGATGGAGGCCAGATCAAACATTATCAAATCTCAAAGTAACAAAACTGGCAAAAAATCTAAGTTTCAAGTTGGTGATCACGTTCGTATAAGTAAACATAAAGGGGATTTTTACAAAGGTTATACATCTAATTGGTCGACGGAAATATTTAATGTGATTAAAGTCAATCACACAAACCCGCCAACTTACCACTTAGAAGATAAACATAAACAGAAGATTTTAGGTTCTTTTTACGAATACGAATTACAGAAAACAAAGTTTCCGAACATATTTCTAATTGAGAAAGTTATTAAAAGAAAAGGAAATAAACTTTATGTAAAATGGTTAGGTCTTAGTGCTGACGAGAACAGTTGGATTGACAAAACTGCATTGGTGTTATAATATAAATAAAGCGTCTTTATTAACACATTCAGTTCATTTGCATCGATGAAGGAAGGAAGCGGTATTGTTAACGACCTAATAAATAATATACCGTTTGAGTTACACTTACCCGGATATCAATTCTGCGGTCCTGGAACAAAATTGACAAAACGACTGCAGAGGGGTGATCGAGGTATAAACAAATTGGATGAAGCTTGTATGTACCACGATATTGCTTATAACAATAGTGATTTGAGCGTTCGACATAAGGCGGATTTAGAACTTTTGAATATGGCTAAAAAAAGATTAAAAGCGAAAGATGCTGGACTGGGAGAGAAAGCCGCTTCATGGATAGTAAAAAAATCAATGAAAGCAAAACTTAAAGCTGGTGCAGGAATGGGTTCTTTTATGACAAAAGTGAAAAAAATACAATCTCAAATAAAAAAAATAAAATCTAAGAACAATCATGCAGCTATAAAGTGTGCATATGTTGCTGCGAGAAAACTGTTCGGTGATAAGAAAGGAATACGTATACCACGCTTTATTCCTATTCCAAAAAGCGGTGGGGTGCTACCACTCATTCCGATCTTTGCTGGATTATCAGCTTTGGGTGCATTAGCTGGAGGTGCTGCAGGTATTGCCAAAGCAGTTAATGATTACAAGGCTGCTGAAAAAAATCTTAAAGAATCCCAAAGACATAATAAGATTATGGAAGCTATTGCTCTAGGAAAAGGCGTGTATGTAAAGGCTCATAAAAAAGGAGCTGGGTTGTATACTTCAAAAAACTAATTAAGCGGCTACCCAGAAGAGCACTCACTAATGTAGATATAGTTGAACATGCAAAATACATTCCTTATTTTCGAGGTGTTTTTATGAGAGACACATTACCATCGAAACCTAGGAAAATAGAGTGTGCTATTCTAAATTTGGATAGTTCTGATAATCCTGGAACTCATTGGGTAGCCTACGTTAAACGAAATGATTACTGTGAATATTTTGATAGTTTCGGTAACTTAAAACCACCTTTAGAATTAATAAAATATTTGCAACACATGTCTATAACCTATAATTACATACCGCATCAAACATTTGGCACTATTAATTGTGGTCATCTTTGTTTAACATTTTTAAGAGACTATTGGAAAAAACATTTATATAAAGAAAACATTAGAAATCGAAGTTAGTATAAATATGTCTTTCACCGTATCGATAACTGGAAGAGGAGCATCTTTGACAACAAACTACTCACCAACTTTAGAATTATGTGGAGAGTATGAGTGCGGACTTTTATATTTTTCTACTTTTAACTCTATTCCAAATATAGACGAAAAAAACAATAAGTTTTACTATGGTAAGGACAAAGTTATCAAAATACCGGAAGGATCATATGAGTTTCAAGATATTAGTGATTTTATAAAGAATAATGTCATTAATACTACATTGAAAATGACTTGCAACAATAATACTCTGAAAACTCGTATTTTCTGTTCTGAAGATGTTCACTTCAACAAAAGTGATTCACTCGGAATTTTTTTTGGCTTTGGTATGGAAACAGTAAAAGCTAATATAAGTACTGAGTCACGGTATCCTGTTAGCATTTTATCAACACCCATCATACGCATTGAATGTGATGTGGTTAGTGGATCATTCGTGAATGGAAGAAGAAGTCATATAATTCACGAATTTGTGTTAAGTGTACCACCTGGTTATCGAATAATTGATATACCTAAAAATATAACCTATTTTCCAGTTAACCAAAGTTCAATAAATACTATTAACATAAGGTTATTAGACAGTGAAAATAAGAAAATCAATTTACGTGGTGAAGAAGTACAGCTATATTTACATTTCAGAAAAAAATGTTAAATTTCAATAAAAACCCCTCTCCGTCTTGTATTCAAGTCAGTTCTCAAAGATCAGTTAGTAAACGAACACCGTTTCAGCTAAAAAAGAAACTTACTAAAAGTAATAAGGAATTTCTGAAGCTGGTAGGTTTATTAAAATGAATATTTTAAATATAACTCAGCCAGCATCTTACGATAACAGCGTTGAAAGTTTCGAATATCATTCATACAAACCATACGTGACAAGTTTCAACAAGAATGACGAAATACGCATACCTATTAATCAACAAGATTTGTATTTGCTACCATCACTCAGCACATTGTATATAGAGGGTACAGTAAATGTGTTTAAGAGCACCGCTACTATTAAGGAGAAAGTACCAAGTGTGGATTTTGTAAATAACCCTGCGTTATTCTTGTTTCAAGACATTCGGTATGAACTAAATGGTGTAGAAATAGATAAAATTAAGAATGCAGGCATCACTACTACTATCAAGTCTTTGCTATCATTGAATGAACATGAATCCAAAAGCGCAAAAAATTGGGGATGGTCGATTACTGGTACTACAAATGACAATGGCGGAGTGTTTTCCGTTTCAATACCATTGAATAAAGTATTAGGTTTTGCAGAAGATTATGAAAAAATCATCATTAACTGTAAACATGAGTTAGTGCTATTGAGAAATAATACTAATCTCAATGCCTTAAAATTGAAAGCAGGGGAATCAGTGGAGGATATAACGTTAAGTAAAATCATTTGGCGAGTTCCGCATATTAAAGTATCAGATCGTGAAAGAATTAATTTATTAAAGCAATTAGAAAAGGATCGGGCAATAACACTAGCGTTCCGTAATTGGGATTTGTATGAATATCCATTACTCCCTAAAACACGTAAACATACTTGGTCGATAAAGACATCAACACAAATTGAGAAACCACGATATGTTGTTCTTGGTTTACAAACCAACCGTAAAAATAATGCTGAAAGATCAATGGCAGAGTTTGACCATTGCAATGTACGCGATGTAAGAGTTTTTTTGAATTCATCGTATTACCCCTATGAAGGGCTGAATGTTAGTTTTTCGGAACAAAAGTTTTCATTAATATATGAACAGTACGTAAGATTTCAGCAGTCTTACTATGGGCGTCGAGCAGAACCGTTGATGAGTTTGAAAGAATTCAGAGACGTTGCTCCTTTATTTGTGATTGACTGTTCTCGTCAGCACGAAACACTTAAGGGGTCTATAGATGTGCGAGTTGAAATCGAATCAGATATAGAAATCCCTGATCAGACCACCGCATATTGTCTCATACTAAACGATTGCATATTCGAATACAAACCACTAACCAGCATTGTTAAGAAAATATCATGAATATGGATACTATAATTGTAGACTTGCAAGGATTTAAAGATTTTGAAAATAAGTTTATTGTTAAAGAGCTAGCAATAGCGCATAAGGAGCACACGCAAACTTTTCTCATTAAGCCACCCTATGCTTTTAAAACACTATCAAATGAAGAAAAGAAACAAATACGATGGTTGGAAAAGAATCGTGGGCTCACTTGGAGTGAAGGATACATTGATTATTTTGAATTCAGAAGGGTAGTGGTTCCATATCTGAGAAACAAAAAAATATTATTAAAGGGTTTGGAAAAAGTAAAATGGATTCAAGAGTTATGTCAAAATTGTGATTTAATAGAATTAGGTGAGAAAGGGTGTCCGAACTTCAAAGAATTATATAACGATTACAATAATTATAATGAAAATGAAAACAAAGAAATAAATTGTGTTCACCATAAAAAAATGTGTGCTTTAAAAAATGTGTTATGTCTAAAAATGTGGTGTAATAATAATAATAATAATGCGGTATGAATTTTTAATTATTACTGTTTCGTTAATAATATGTACCTAGTATGTGAAAATCAAATTACCGTATAAAAGGCTACACCAATTTTTTATGTAACATTTGTCTCTCCAAATTGTATTGTGAAGGTCCTTTTTGTACTAACCTATCCACAACATTATCATGAATGTGATAGTAGATGTGCAAGGATTTAAGAACGAGCTCAACCAGTTTATTCCAAAAGAAATAGCAATTCTATGGAAAAGTCGATTATTGGTATTGTTAATAAAACCACCATACCCATTTTATGAACTGACAAAAAAAGAACGATTAGAAGTAGCCAGTATCGAAAAAACTAGAGGAATATATTGGAATGAAGGAGTCGTTCCATATTCTAATTATAAAGACTGTATAAACTACTACTTAAACAAAAAGTGTTGTATTTTGACTAAAGGTTATGAAAAAATGTTGTGGATCAAGGAGATGTTTAAAAACGATAACTTGTTTAATTTAGAAGATATTCATTGTCCTAGTTTTTTAACACTGTATGAAAAATATACTTCATCGAATATCGTGAGTTGTATTCATCATGATAAAATATGTGCTCTAAAAAATGTATTTTTTTTGGATAAATGGTGTAGAGAAAATAATGTTTTAACGTCTTTAAGTATATGAATTAAATAATAATGTTATTATTTTAATAACAATGATTTCTCCTTTTATTCTTACTTACTAGATATAACCCCATGGGTAAACATTTAATATAGGTAGGTACATGGTACGAGTAGTAGCACTTATAAGAATTTTTTATAAGTAGGTACCTATGTAATACTTGTGTAAGAATTTTAAATAAAAAATACATATAAAACATATTACTAATAGTTTTATTTACCTACCACCTTCCTGAAAAAAGACAATCCTTTGCTTCACAAACTTATTTTTCTTTGTTGTTCTATTAATAAATTACAAGTAATTACTTGCATCAATAACAGTAGTGCATTCCTGATTGTCATGTGATACTCGTAGATAACTTATTAACAAATCACGGTTCGGTTCCAAGCAGACACTTCCGTTACGTGTGTGCTGGTCGGTCGACTTCTTAGCTTACTGCGACACACATACGCAAAAATAAGGCAGGTGTCGTTGAAAATGAGTCTACATCTTGCATTATTATGTAAAGATGTTAAGTAATGGTTGAATAGTGTTGTTTCGATGGAAAAAATGAGGGTCCTGGATCTCTTCTGATCCAGGATCCTCAATTTTAACCTACTGGTGCCTTTCCGTCAACTAATTATGTAAAGAGACTATATAATTTTAAATGGAAAAGTCAGATATTGTTTTAAAGTCACGTAAGTAATGAAATGATATAAAATACTCTCATTTGATATTTTATATAATTATATTAGGATGGTTAATAACTCGATAATGTAATGTGACTTGCAATAAATATATTATGATTATGATTATAATAGTGCCACACAGCCCATTCACACTGATATTTTGATTAGTCTATTACTATTCGTTACAAGTAGTAACTAATACACTACTAACTAATACGTAAACTAATTTAACAGTTTCGTGAAACAGGCCCCAGTGGGCCTACCATCATCTATTAGAGAAACCATCATGTCATTAAAACGTTTTGTTTTATTGAAGTTGTCACATTTTGACACACTTCGATTGAGCGGTGACGTCACAAAACTTCCGTCAAAAAACAAGCTTACTTTAAGAGATTCGTAGTACGGAATAGCTTTGTTAGATTGAAACAATACTGCGCTAAGAGATGGCGGTAGGCCCCCAGCACGACTCAAACTCGCATTTGTCCAGCTTTGCCAATCAATGACTTGAAAATGACAAACGTATCGCGAGAATCGCACGCACGAAGCCCCGTTACCGTCAATAAAGGTCCAATCACACGCGACGGCCGGCCCGCATGCATTACGATGACGAACTGCAACTGCATCTGATGACTCACGTTGCTGCTCCGATTGCTCTCGCTGCGGGTAATTTTACGTCAATCTGGACGTTTAATGCACAGGTTTTGCTGGATGGCCGGGCTGAGTAGACGGGCGGCTGGTATTATGGGTTTTAAACGCTATAGTGAGTGATACGACTATTATAGGTATTTAATTCATAGGATTGGAAATGGATTAACTGATTTTATTATTTTAACTTAAAAACAAGATTATTAAAGGCACATTTTTATAAAAATAACAGTCAGTTGGCTAAATAGATTAGTCAGTAGATCAGTTGAATAATATTTCCGCTTAGTTATACACTTTTTTATCTGGGGACTTCCGTAGACAGACACTTATGTCATACATAATACTTTATTGTTTACTCTTTTTTTTAAAGAAGCATTTGAGTTTTCATGTAGGGGTTTTAGCAAAAAAGTATAGAGTAAGTAAGTAAATATTATAAATGCGAAAGTGTGTTTGATTGTCTATTCTTGACGCCCTAACTAAGCAACAAATCGACTTGATTTTTGGCAAAAAGTTAGTTGAAAGGACGTAGAGCAACATGGGCTACCTTTTATCCCGATATTCCCACGGGAACGGGGCATACCCACGCGGGTGAAACAGCAGGCGAAAGCTAGTACATCATAAAAGTAAAATGTAACGGCAATTAGAAAGTGACATCTTGATACCAAATAAGATGTCAACGTCTCGCGTCGCAAGAACCGTGTCGTTTCAAACACGGCGTGCACCCGCCCGTCTGCTCGCCCTTCAAGATGCCCCGCTCTATAATCCAACACGTCTACCTCAGGAATTAGGCATCGAGGGGTTTAGCGGTAACGGTGCCGTAACCTTTGCCGAAGTCGCCAATTCGATGTCTGATTGCGGTAAGCTAATAAGAGGCCGCGCAGGAATGCGATGATTTAGTCTATGCCCTATGATTCATGACCTGCGTCAAGTGCGGTCCGTGTATATGGGTGTTTATAAGGGTTTGTGTGCTTTGGTCGGATACCTAAAATGCATCGAGATAGACTGCATGAAACGGGTTAAATTCGGAATGGATCAACATTCATAATATTTTATTATTTTGTGATAAATTCTATAATATGAAAACTTTTTATAAAAAAATTAAAACCGATTTCAAAAACTAAAAAGCAAAAAATAAGCCTTTGTAGTCGGTGGCAGCCAAGGCATTCTACCGTTATTTCTCCCGTTTTATTTCATAGAGCAGGGTCGTCAAATTAAAAAATATCGCCAAATATTAGAGCTAAATTAGTTACTAAACTATTTCACTACATCAGCCATTACTTTTTTAACACTAAATCACATAAAATGCGTTTGCAATATTACTAATAAGAATTCACATAAACGGCCAGGCAAACGAGTTTTCGTAACATATATGTCTGTTAATACATTTCCTGGTATGATCGTAATGCTACTTTATTACTACGACAGTAAACTCGTAGACTCAACTATTCTGTAATGGTATTCATAAGGTAACTATATTTATATTATATTATCGTAATAATTTATTAATTGTGCCTTCGGGACAGTTGGTTTCGTAATCAACGGTATAATCCTTTGATATTATAGTTCAGAACATGAAATGGAATACTTCTGCCAACTAGCGGTTCGTAACGCTTTTTGTGAATAAAAAAAAATGTTTCATAAGTTTATGCGTGAAAAGGTAAGGACAGATAAATATTAGGTCTTTACCCATGAAATTGCCGATTTGTATGAAGAATTTCAAAGAAAGTTCGTTTTCCATACTTCTTAGTATGGAAAAATGTTAAATTAACTACCACAAATGCTAATGAAACAATATTTTTATGTACAAGCATTGTATAAAGACTAAGCAATCTAATGCTATATTTATATTTAAAAATTATGAGTATCAATTAGTTATATTAAATAAACTGGTAATTTTTGCTAACAAAAATGAGTACCTTTCGAGGTATTTTTAATCGCTTAAGAAACGAAAATAATAATCTTATACTCGTAATTACTGATTCTTAATCGTTATGATCTGAACCTTTAACCACCGACATGCGGTCTTACAGACCGCTGCGCTTTGCCAAACTGCTTGATTGCCCTGTTCCTTCATTTACCCCGACCTGAACTTCTCAGTAACTTCAAATTTAGTTACATCAGCGACATAGAGGGTAAAAATTGTGTCGCAACGTGCAGGTCTTTTGAGTAATTTACGTCCGAAGTTGACGCGCGGTCTGTGAGACCGCACGTCGATGCTTACGTAAGTTTTTTGTCCGTTATTTGAATTTGATATTTTATTTTATATGATCGATTTACAGTAAAAATGCTGCTATTTGGGCCATCACTAATTAGAAAAAAACAAAAATGAGGGTAGTAAGGGAATTTTGAGTCAGTGGCAAATTTTTGCTATGTAAAAATCATCTTCTTGATTGTGACAAGCCAAAACAATGAAAATTTGATTTTACTGCATTAAAACAAAGAAAAATGTGTGCCTTTTAGCCTCCACAACAAAAAAGAAATTCATCTCATCAATACTGTCAAAAGTATAAGTATATGTTATATTTGGAACTAGCCCAAAACTTCTGCCCTGATTCTGTGCAATATTTACTGTTAATTATTAATTTTTATTTTTCTATAAAAAGCATGTGTCCTATATTTTTGTTATATTCACTAATTCCTTAAATAATAGTAAAATACAAATAATAAATCCTATTAGTTTCGACATCAAGTAATATTCTAAGATAAGTACGAATCGCAAAAAGTTAATGACGTTAGTTTATAAGTAGAAAACAATGTAAAGAAATCAAGAAACGTCAAGTAAACAAAGTGTGGGGACAAAAAAAAAAATATATTAAAATTTTAAGCAAACAAGCCAGAAATACTACTAACAATATCAGGTACACAGACATAATATCTGCACAAAAAAAACGAAATTATACAGCTTATGTAGAACTTAGGTAACTATTCCTGCTGTAGTTTACCTCACTTAAATATTCTTATTTTATAAAAAAAAATAACTACAACTACCTATATAATTTTAGAGACTCCGGTGTCCAGAGAAAAATGGAATATCTATTTTGTCTCATAACTCAGGGCGTGAAAGGTCGTCATCGTCATCAGCCATTTTTAATGTCCTCACTGCTGGGGCACTGACCTTCCATATGGATGGATAAGGAGAACGGGCTATGACCCACCACGCGGGCCCAATGCGGATTGGTGGGTTTTAACGACTGCAAACGCAGCCGGGACCAACGGCTTAACGTGCCTTCCGAAGCACGGAGAAGCTCGAGATAGTTAATTTTTGGTCACCCATCCCGTGACCGACCATTGCAAAAGTTACTTACCCTCAACAATCGTAAATACTTTAAATTACCTATTTTATTGTTTTGATATTTTATCTTAACCGAAAAGTTTGGAATAAAATTTAGCTGAATTGAAAATAATTAAGTTGCTTTTAAAAGAACCGATTTTCCACTCACCCACTTTCGTAATCATGTAAATTACCTCTCATGCATAATTTCATCATTACCTCAGTGTCATTACACACTCGATAATGTACGAAAACACTTATGCTTGACATAATCATGTCACACGTCAGAACTTCGACGATAATTTTCACTATAATAATCGTCTTTAAGTTTGGCAAATTGGTTGCTGGAAGCTTGAGGCTTTGGGTCCAAATTTCTGAAATTTTCACATTTCCGACATAAGAACTTGTGAACAGTTAGTTATAATTGCTAATTATCTGTTATTGACCAAAAAAGCAAGTTTATTATGAAAATAATGATAGAAAGTTTTATTTACGAATATTAAAAAAGGTTACTATCGCTGTTAAGTACGTTTGCAAGCCGGAAAAAAATCATTTCGTATCCATGGCACCACCGAAAATGTAAATAATAGTCGTAACGTTAAAACGTAAAAGATAATATAGTAAAAGAAGGATTCTATAAGCGGTAATACATTAACTACATCGCATGGCGTTACGTCACTGGTAATGTAAGGTAGTATTCACACAGTACCGCAATCACGGCGAAGCGCCAAAAAATAGGTTAGTATGCATAGTTACAATCTTATGTCAATGATGTACTTAAAGACAGGAGCCTATTAAAGTAGAGAGAGGAATAAGAGGGGTGGAATAACCTCCCACAGTTGCCGTCCATGTTTAGAGGGCCGCCCTCACAAAGTATTCTTATTGGTTAAGAACGATATCGCTCCCTTAAACGCTCTCCGTGAAGGGTAAGAAAACAAAGATGGCGGGGAAAAACTATTAAATAAACCCAAATGCGCATGTCGACAGTGATTAAGCTTAAGCCGGTATGGATGTATTGTATGGCATTCAACTGGGGTCAGTAACGCGAGTAACTTCAACATAGGTATAATACAACGACTGTAGAACTGTAGAACGTTATCTTGCGAACCATATTCAATGTGCCATGGTTTGTAACAAAAAACGAGATTCACGAAAACCTACAAATGAGTCCAGTAACGGAAGAAATCCGGGATACATCTAGAACAGGGGTGTCCAACATAATCTTGCGGAGGGCCAGGTTTAATATTTTTGTAATCGTACCGGACCAAAAGATAAGCCCAATAGCGAAGGATTAAGTAAGCATTCTTCTAGCTATTGATGTCTTCGCGGGCCGGATGAAGGACTTATGCGGGCCACATTATGGCCCGGGGGCCGTATGTTGGTCGGGGCTGATCTAGAAGATACAAAAAACGACTCGCTCAGCATCTCAAGGAGCTAATAGTCGCACTTACAAGATAATCTTAACCAGCTTAAAAGGCATAATATCTCGCCACTCCCTTAGCAGATGTAGCGCCTTTATAACATGAAGTAGTGCTCTTAATGGAGGGCACACTCAGCGCAATCTTATCAGTCAACACATTCATTCATAGGGCTAATTGATTTGTTGATTAAATAAACCACCAAAAAAATATCGCCAGTGATTGGATAGACATATAAAGGGGTGGTGATCTAAAAGAATCATTATAGAGAAAAGTTACAAAACCAAAAAAATAGCAGCGATCTTAACGTTAAGGAATTAATTAAAAAATATTTAGCGATCTCAAACCCTTACCACAGAGTCCTTACTACGATTTAGAATCAATTTCAATAAAAAAGGTACCACCAATGTACGCTTTGTTTCTGTGAAATTCACCTCATTTGAAAACTGACAAGCTCCCATGTCACGTAGCTGAAAGCTGAATAGCTGAAACCTTTACTTAATTAACGTAATTTATAAGTAAATATTACCTTATTTCGGAAGGCGGGCGGTAGGCACCGCTAGTGACGTACACTTCGGAATCGGCGCGCGGCGAACCGTTCGGCCGCCGACCGTTGCGCGCCTCCGTGCCGTTGCCGGCGCCGTGCCGCGCCTCGCCGGACGGCGATCGCGTCCGCTCATCCATGGTCTGGAAGATATCAAATGAAAATGAAATTTTTAACACCCTTGCTCGTAAAGCTGATGTAATTCCACCGGTTTTAAATATGTAAAGCGGGTCATAAAAAACGCGTGTGTTACCAAAGCAAATAGTTAAGTTATAGTCCATACAAATTCCATAACAGTATTATTTGCCATTTCAAATATGTAACTGATCGCCGCCGCACGACTCCAGCTAGTGAGCAGCGCGCTGTTGCTATTCAAATTACGAACTAATCGCCGCGCGGCGCCAGTCAGTAGACAGTGTGCATTCACAGATTGAGTTTATTTCAAATAAAAAAAAAACAGTTTATTCGGTAATTTAAAAACTTGGCTGCATGCTCTAGCGTCTTTGCCAACATTTTCACGCAGCCACGGCAGAAAATAATCCTCGCGCCATTTTTCTCAAATTTTCTTTTCTTTGTACTTGTATTGTGAATATCTTTTTCTGTTTCCTCGCAAATGTGTTAAAAAGCGTCGTACGATATACGTGCGTATTGGTTATAACATGCTCGGCTCAATACGTACTAAATAATGTACTATAATATGTGCAATTGAGGCTGTTACAAGCACTTATGAACGTTAAAGAAGTCGTACGGGCTGCGGGAGACCTTGTTACGAGAAGAACGGGCAAGAAACTGGTCAAGGTATGATTTTCTCAAATACTAGTGGCTGCTCGCGGTTTCACACGCGTGGTTCCCGTTCCCGTGGGAATATTGGGATAAAAAGTATCCTATGTTCATAACCAGGCTATCTACTATCTGTGTACCTAATTTCATCCAAATCCGTTCAGTAGTTTCGGAGCCTATTCAATGCAAACAAACATACAAACAAACAAACAATCAAATCTTTTCTCTTTATAATATCAGTATAGATAAGTCACTCGCTGTGTAGTGTCGGCTTAGAATAGCACTACCCCCTCTCATCCCGTGGGTGTCGTAAAAGGCGACTAAGGGACTTAGCCTTCACGAAATGGGCAGCAGCGTCTCCTACATAACTTTGCCATGATCGTTGGCTGCCAAGCGTGGCGATTAAGGCAACCCCCCCCCAACTTTTGGGGGAGGCCTATACCCAGCAGTGGATGTTATGTGGCTGAGACGACGACGACAAGATAAATCACCCCCTATAGTATTATTTCGGACTAGCTTCCGCCCGCGGTTTTACCCGCGTGGTTCCAGTTCCCGTGGGAATATCGGGATAAAAAGTACTCTCCGTCCTTTCAACTAACCCTGTGTTAATCAAGTCGATTGGTTGCTAAGTAAGGGCGTGAAGGAACGACAAACAAACATACATTCGCATTTATACTTTACTTACTTTTATTCTATAACCAACGGGGAAATGAACCCCTGTACTGGCAAGCAGACATTATAACTTATAACAATATAAATTCTAGTCTAGTCTCCTTCATTGCCAGCGAAAGTTCTAAACGCTAAAAAAACCTATTACATCGTACCAGATGTTAAGTAATGTTAAGGCTGAAGGTGGAAGCGAGCCTCTCCCGGATTCCTCAAGTTCCTCCTCATCCACTGAGGAACTGACTCTCTAACTTCTAACTGTCGGATCACAACAATGCTGAAAACATTGCTGCTGTGGCGCCACAGTAAGATAGTAGTAACTAGCCACAATCTTCTACTATTAAGTATTCTGTGCCACAAGTCCTTCCACCAATCGAACGAATTATTGTAAGAAACCTTGTACCATGTGGAGAAAAACGGGGTCGTCATTTAGACATGAATTATTCTCTTTCTACTTTGGTTCAATCTGAAGTCTGTTGTTTTGCCATACATTGAATGATCTAGTATTTAGCATTAGCTCAGAAATTACGAGCGCGCGAATGTAGTGGCGTTTTAATCGCGTCCGATTATGTGGCCGTCGGAAATAAATCGACATGTGTGTTTCCATTTGATACCGCAAACATCTGTGGTTGGTCAGGGCTGCCAACACGCAGTTTTCTGGCTCATTAACTTATTATAACACTACGATAGTTATGGTGAATTTTTAATAGAAAAATATTGGAAAAAATTAACTCGGCCACAAGTGAATTCTCAGACGGGAATAGAACCCGCGGCCTTTGGAAATCCGGGCCAATACTCTACGATAGTGTCAAAAGTAATCTAACCGACGAAATAATAAGTTGGCGTTTAAAAAAAAAAGAAAAACATTTAGTAACGACACACATGCACACATTGAATAACAAAAATATCCAAATCAAAACATGACAGACAGAAAGAAAGTCTAATATCAATAAAAAAAATATGAAAAAAGTACCCAGTGTAAAGATAAAGGGCAAAAAACTAATATAGAAATGCACATGAAATGTAATTTTTTTCCCCACATTCCTGCATAAATACTCGCAACTTTATTTAACGCAAATAATAATTACCATTGTAAGTCATATTATATGATGTGATAATAAAGAAGAAAATTAATGTTATTATTAAGAGGAGACAACCCTCAGTGACTTGGCGGATATAGATGGAATGAGAAGATGAACTATTGTTAGAATTTCTTGTTGCATGAAGAAAAAATATTAATACATACATCTAGAATTATATATTTTTCTTACTTTAGTTATTATTATTTTTCTTCTAGACTACGCCGTAGTAGGTGGAGATAGGTTCTAATGACCTTCGAGGATGTGGAGGGGTCAATTTGACCCTGTAAATTTTTTATCGAATGTAGAAAAATATTGGAAAATATCAACTCGGCCACAACACCAGTGAATTCTCAGTTGGGACCCGGATCCGCGACCTTTGGGAATCCGGCACACTGCTGTAACCACTGAGCTACCGAGACTTACCCCGTCCCGTCTGATTGATTTTTCCAAGATGTATTAAAATTAAATACATTTATTAAAATAGCGTTGAAAAATGCAAATATTTAAACAAACGTATTTTTTTTGTATTTTCAGTCTGCTAAAATTGTTTATTTATATTTAGGCCTTTGCTAATATTAATATAATTAACATACTTTGCACTATGAATATGAAGTCTGTTTTTTTATCAAAATCCATAAAATGTACCTTTTATAATTAGATTATAAAAGGTCTTCTCCAATGTTTTGTAAAAAATATAGATTTACTCATCTAAATTGCAAAAGAATTTAACTAGTATAGATTGAAAATAGGCAATCGGCGCTGACATTAAGATCACACACAGCTTTGACTTTCGTTGCGGTTAGATAAAATAATATAATTTAACAATACCAACTACTATATCAAAGGAATGCAAGGCTTTAAAATTAATTATCACTGGTTATTAAGTACCAGCATACTATTGTTGAATAACTCTTTGATGATTTAACGACTTTCCTGCTTTCCGCTGCAAAACGTACAATTTCAAACGCCTGTTAAAATTAAATCTAGTAAACAAAGAGAAACAATTTCATAATTTATGAAGCCTTGAAAGTTTTAGTATATTATTTAGTTTGATATCGAACTAAGTGAATGTTTTAAAAAGAGTAAATTAACTGATATTTAAATTCCCTAGGTACCTACTTATTTGAATATCAAAGTTTTTATTGAACTTATTTAAAACGTTGATACTAACCGTATACTCGGACAATGTCCTCTCGGAGGGTGCCCTGTGACTATCATTTTCATCCCTAGACGAGGCCCGATGCGGTAAATAGCCTCCCGAGGAAGGCGAGTCCACACCAGACCGGTGTGTTGCCACGTAGTGGTTATTCTTCACTTTGTGCGCCATTTTTGCTCTTTCCCGAGTCCTAGGTGACGCTGACACACATTTTCAAATATCGAATCAACTCCGCGCGCTTGACCGTGACATTTTATTTTTTAATTTATTACTTTTTAATTTTACAGTCTTTCGCCGCGCGGCTTGAGTTTAATCAGTCATCGTTCGTTCTAGTTCCGAATGATTGGATCTTGATTCTCGTTCGTATCTGGTGCGGTTATTTCCTTTTTGTAGGTCAGGTGGGTACGTGGATCTGTAACAAAGGAAAGGTTGATTATTTTATTGGATTATTTTGACCTTTTTTGTTCAACCTTCAACTAAAAATTATTTCGTGCCAATCATTTCTGACCTATCCGATTGGATTGCTTATTTTATTAATGTAGGAAAGTTTCTTTTCTTCTATGAGAGGGAGAGTATTTGTTGGTCTCGTGTGTTAACTTTAGAGAGGTGAATTGTTCAGTCGATAATCGATGGATTCTGCGGAGTTGGCTATTAATTAATCAATCGATCGAGGTCATAACCGATCGAATCGCACAAAAACTTGACTGACACATCAGGGTTCGCTCGATAAGAAACAATAATGAGAACTTTAGCTTTTGTAATAACTGGAATAAGTTTCGTGATAAAAATCAATGAAAGTGGTTATTGTTGTAAGGCAGCACAACCAAACTATCAGCACCGTTCGGAACGTGGAATGTTGTAAGTAAGTATTCGTATCTTACATACAAAACTATTACAAACATTTATAAATGCCTTATAGGTAGTAAGAGCGTAGTGTTTTGTATTTTGTGGTTGATGAGGATATGAATTGGAACAAGTAAAACGCCTGAACTACTTAACTAGTGAGTTAGGAGATAAAATTACTTATAAATATCGAAGAATATAAACATACGTTGAAACTTCTACATTAAGAAAGATATCACTATGTATAGAAACTACACTGGTCAGCAATTAAATCGAGCCACTGCATTATTTTCATACAAACTCATTCAAACTCACTCAAACTCACTTTACAGTCTCAGTATATGGCATTCCGCGTAAATGTGTTTTGGCGTTATGCGTATTTGACATTCCGCCTGTTTGGCATTATGCGTGTTTGGTATTTTGCGTACCATTTTACATCTTTGATGTTTTGCGTTTTTGGCATTATACGTCGAAAGGCACAGATACGAGTACTACAAAGTGTAAGTAAAGTGTAATTCATTCAGTAGGTAGGTACAATTAATATGAAACCTCTTGCTAACTATAAAAAAAAATACCATAGAAAACAGATTTATTTCATTACCAACTTTATATAATCAGAATAAAGTTCAAAATTACTCAACAAACATTAGCCGGCCGATGGTCATAATCGATTATAATGAAGCAAGTATCGAGTACTCGATTGTATCGAATGCGGACAGTAATGTTTCGGTTATAATTTGTAGTATTTTATCGATCGTATCAGTCGATTTGTAATAGAAAAAAAAACTATTTAGGCCTACCGTTCGATTATTGTAATGGCTAGTCGTGGTCTTGTAATATTAGGTTGTTGTATTGTTTATTTTTCGTCCTTGGGTTGTGGCTTATGGCATTTTGGATTATGCAAACAGTTTATTTTGGAATAGTTTGAGGTAAGTATATTAGGGCCATTTGCAACATGGTTGTAGACTAAAGTTACAATAATATCGACTAACCACACTTACAAAAAATATACTAATGTTTCTTACACTAATAATTCTTTGAAATTTGCATGATAAGTTACCTTAGCATTGCTTTATGATTATTTTAATCTATTTTTATAGTTGAGCTCGATATATATATATATATATATATATATATATATATATATATTTATCCCGCAAACAAATGGCCGTCCCCTGAAGGCGAAAGTGCATTTAAACTGGCGTCCACCTGCTTTTGGCGTCCGCATACCGGACGCCACTTTTTTAGCCGGTGGCACTTAGGTCTTATTGATCCTAGCTAGGCGTAGTACAAAAATCGACGGAAGCAAAAAAATCGTTTAAATGGCTGCAATAAAATATTGAAAAGTTCCCGAAGAAATCTCAGCGCAGGTGAGGCGCTGCTGCAGCGCGTATATCCAAACTGTATATCTAGAAAATTTTCTAACTACGAATTCGCGTATTTGGCGTCCACGATTACGACGTTGCCAGCTCGCGCATGAAATCTGTGACAACAAATAATATCTACCGCAATCAAAACAATGTATACGTCGTCTTCGGTCACGTACGCGTTGCGTAATATTTGGCGCTCGATTTAAGTTTTGTTTAATTTAATAAAAAAATATAATAAAATGAAATAGGACAATGGGCGGTTTCGTCCCACGTGTTGTAACACTTTTGTACCTATATCATGTGAAAGATCTAAATGAGTGTAGTTTTTTTTGTATGGGCATAATTCTGTATCACGTGCAGAGAAAGAGTTATAGTGGTTTCTGCGGCAGGTTATACAGAAGACCGAGGAGTATAATCTGCCACTTTTATTGGCGTTTGTGGACTACGAGAAAGCCTTTGATTCGATAGTGACTGCTGCAGTCTCTCCAGAGGTGCCCTGTGGAATATATGTATATCGAGGTTTTAGGGTGTTAAAAAGTACGATTAAAAACAATTTTTTATAAAACCTTTTCTTCACTTTAAGCCCTATAACTTTTGACCTGCACGCAATTCTAATAGAAAATTGTATTATTAGTCATAAGAAAGCCTAAATAAACATGTTTATACTAGTCGCAACATGTTACAAATGTTGGGACCCAACTCATATAAAAATGCTCATTGTCCTTTACTAGGAACACTTCTTTAATCTTAAAGTTGGTAGATTGCAGCCACATAGTACCGCCTCGAATAGTAACGTATTTTTCACAGGTTATTGAACGTCCGTATATGGCTATTGGGCTTCCGTATACGGCTATTGGTCGTCCGTATATGGCTATTGAACGTCCGTATACAGCTATTGGGCGTCCGTATAAAGTAAAAAGCTTTACGTCAATTTGTTGACACCAAATAACAAATACCAATAAAGATATTAGGTATCTATCTGAGTTGTTATGATGTTTAAACTACAGCATCTAAAGTCTGGGATGATCTCGTGTTGACACCTTTTGGTATTAATCGTTTTTATGTAATTAATTATAGTAGCTAAATAGCTGAAGTCTAAGCTATTCTAAGATATTGTTGTGATATTGATTGTACTACTAGCTAAAGTCTGAAATGTTTTAGAAACAATATCAAACTTTCAGGTCTAGCACTAAGTGCTATCATTTATAGTCATCTAAAGTCATTTTATAAGTGGTTGTTGTGATGTTGATTAGCTATAGTAGAATTGATCCTTTGTGAAACTAACTTTGTTTAAAATGTATGACGATGTTGGCAAATTGACAAATTTGCCATAAATTTTTAACACAAGTTTGTTTGACACAGAGCAAACAACTCAGTTTTATTAAAAGTTTGAGATGCTTTGGAATTATAATAAGTAGGTATAGCAATTATAAATATATCCTACTTATTATTATAACTGCTAAAGTATGTCAGTTATTTTGTTTTTGTTTTGTTTTTCACTATTTTACCTAAAAATCACTGAACGGATTTAGATGAAATTTGGTAAGCGCTACTTTTTATCCCGATATTTCCACAGGAACAGGAACCACGCGGGTGAAACCGCGGGCGGCCGCTAAATTTAATGACTATGTGAATCAAAGTAATTACAATTACATGTTCTTTGTTTTCTTTTGCTTTCATTACCCTATGTCAATAAAATTTAGATAAATAAATATGTAGAAATAAAGGAAAGAAGTTATTATTATTAAATACTTTATTCATAAATAGATACCAATCCATCACCGCTGACCACTGAGCTACCGAGACTTAACTCTCTAAAAGTCTCTCTCCGAAAGTCTCGGTAGCTCAGTGGTCAGAGCATTGTACCGGATTTCCAAAGGTCGTGGGTTCGAGTCCCATCTGAGAATTCACTTGTGGCCAAGTTGATTTTTTTTTCCAATATTTTTCTATGTAATATATATCATAAGTATAAAAATAGCATTTAAAAATGCAAAAATTTAAAAATCATAAATTAATGGTTCTTGTTATTTTTTATCAACAAACAGACGTAAAGCCTTATACTTTGTACAGACGCCCAATAGCTATATACGAACGTTCAATAGCCATATACGGACGCCCAATAGCTGTATACGGACGCCCAATAGCCATATACCGACGTTCAATAACCTGGCGATCTTGATTGCAGGAATACGGTACTATTCCAGGCGGTACTATGTGGCTGCAAACTACCAACTTTAAGATGTAAGAACTGTTCATAGTAAATTTTTAATTTGATTATAAACTATCATTTTATTATAAATATGAAATTTGGTAGGTACACAATCTTTCTGTAAAGACTGTCATACATTTACCATTCAATCCATTGATCTATGCTCATTCCAACACAACAGACTTTGGATAATTATAAGGTAGGTACTAGTAGTTACATACTGTAACATATGGGGCATCCATACATGTAGGTATAGACCTTACGAATGTTGGAACAAATTAAATCTTGAAACTGTGTACAACAGACAATCGATAGGAAAAGAAAGAGATAATAAACCTAAAGCTGGCAACGTCGCACTCCCAAATACCGTCCATCCTGTGAGGACGTTAAATAATCGATGTCATAGGTAAATTACGATCAATATATCTAGGATGCCTATAATGTATCACCATGGTTTGGGGTTCAAAAATGTTGGTGCATGACTGCAAGACGAATATCGCGAAAAATAAAATTATCGGAAAATGACGTATCCCACGGAGCTGGAAATAAAAAAACTAAGCAATATTCATTAAGAGATGTTAAAAAAAGTAAGCGGAACTGGGGGACGTCGTATTGATGCACTATGTGCATGACGCCAAAAAGATTGTAGGATGTATATATATATATATATATATATATATATTCGACCTGCAATGGCGGCTGTCAATCTACTAGTCTATGGTCGGTTATAGAATGGGTGACTACAAGATTACGAATTACTCGGCCTCCCCTCTGTTTCAGAAGGCACGCTATGTAAGCCGTTGGCCTCTACTGCATTTGTCTACAAATGCAGTAGAGGCCAACGGCTAACGGCAACGGCCAACGGCAACAACCACAAAAATATGATATACAATATTATATGCCCAGGCCTATGGGCCTGTTTGGGCCCACATGTGATGGGATATGATGGCATATCGTTTTGTCCAGCAGTGGGAAGGAACCTAGCAAGCGTGGACTACGGTAAAACTCCTCCATTGTACTCTATATCTAAGCAATCTAAAAGTCTATATCTAGCAGAGAAGCCCAAAATTGTGCGTTATATTTCCATCCCCATTTGACCATTATTATTGAAAACATCTTCAACATAATCTTCAGTTCTTCATCAAAACAATTCCTCATACAGTTATTTTTGGAACCGATTACAAAGCTATCGTTTAGCGAATTCGATCTTATCGATTAATCGGAGCATCGCAATGACAATTTCTACATCGCATCTTCTTGCCCAACCTGATGTGCACGGGATTCGAACACAATACCCTTTATGTAGCGAGCTTGATGGATGATCGAGCTGGTTAAAAATAACATATTAATTTGTTTGTCACGAGTTAAGCTCTGGTTTTTAGCATGACGATGCCGTATAGTGGCCGTAAGACAGCGGTGATGTAGTGTTTAGACTCTAATCACACCGTAACTTCTAGCAAACTATGAGCTTAATGTCGACGACGTTCTAGCACAGATTCTCTTATGGTTCCTTTTGGAAGTTATTGTAAAGACAGTTCTGGAACTTCCAAAGGAACTTGGTAGTAACTATAGGTGACTAAACCTAATTTGATATGCTGTAATAAAATCATGATGTATGATGTATTATGTTCACAAAATAATTAAATACATAATGACAATACTGAAAGTGGTATAAACCCTCAAAAGCTAATTCCTTCAGCAACCATTGTATTGAGGGAGGAACATAAAAAACGTCCACGCGGTCGAAGCCGCGGCTGCTGGTAAGTAACAGACAAAAAAATACTTCCATCCATTTCATTAACTGATAAAGCAATGCCAATATTGTCTTTACTCACATCGTTAGCCAACATTCCATGTTGCTATTGGCCCACATTATAAATGATCGCATTACAACAATCTACGCATTGTCAATGCCATTTAGCAACAGATCGTCCGATAGTGTTGAGCAACGTTGTTAGCACGCTGGGACAAGTGCTAATCAGGTGGGGAGGTGTGATTAAGTATTGTGATTGAGCATTGATTGTGCTGATTAATAGGTGGCTAAGCAGCTGTTCCATTTTTAGATTGAGAATTAATATTTATTCGAAGCGACTATATATTTGACCACTTAATTGACCACTTAATTGTCGGAACGCCCGCGCGGTAAGAAGTAAGTGGGGGCAGGTTCCGACATAATCTCAAGATAAATTCATCGAAAATAAGGGATGTGAATAAAAACTCTGCCAACAATAAGGGATGTGAAAAAAACACACTTCTTGCTCTGCAGGTGTTGCGCGAATGAAGTGGTCGATGTATAGCGAATTATTTATTATTTCTATAAAGAAATTCGCTATAGACGCCAAAACAATCCATGAGTATGTTAAAGAAACCCGGCATTAGCCATGTAATGTTTTCAAATAGGTTTCGTTGCATTACGATGAAATGTTACAGGGCCGGTAGACAAAGTAACATCGTTTTGTAGCGACACGATAATTCGATTCGTTATTGTCTATATTCGCCAATTAACTTGCGGTAAGACCACGTGATTTAGAGCGGCCTATGCCAATCCGCCAATCCCATACATTTAATTATTTTCGAACTTCGTTATCGGTTTTGAATTGTTACTGTGGCTAGGGACCAAGGTCACCAGTGGCGAGGGGTCTTTCTTAAAATTTCATTAACTCTAAGTTAATCGGTGGGGTGGGAATTTAAAAAGGAAAGCCGATGAGAATCGACATGTATTAACCCTACGCCACTGCAGGTCAGTCACCAGTCACCACCCTTATGCTTGGACTTGTGAGCAAGGGGTTTGGTCTAAGCTCCATATAATTAATAATTAGTGCTAATGCTGCTACACAGTTCACATTGAAATTAATCGCAGGCATGATTATAATATAAAAAAAAAAGTGAAATGTAGTAGTAATGTAGTATGTCACCAAATTAGACCTAAGCAATTCTGAAAGGATTCTGATACTGATACGTACCTTTCAAATGGTATTTCATCTTTAGTATCTGCATTATAATTCTGATATTTTTTTTATGAACAACGGGGTGTCTTTGCCTTCATCATACCTGATGTTAAGTACTGATAAGGCTGAAGATGGTAGCGAGCCACTCCCGGAATCCTTAACCACTGAGTAAAACCACTGTGTTAAATATTAACTATTCAATATTTTTTATTCAGTTGTCTGGTAGAGAATCACGATCACCACCTTAAAATTGCACCTTTAAATAAATATTTCAATATTACGCCGCAACTTTGGTGAACCCATTCCACCGTATAATTAATAAAAGGCTTTTATTCACGACCTGCGCGTTCCACCACGACTAATAAGACACGAATGTTACCAATATTTCAGTATTACTATTCAGACAAACTGTTACTAATACTAGCAACTTTATGATATATTTAATACTGACCGACTTGGACTCAATGAGCTTTGAATGCAGTCGAAATGTGCACTGCCTGGTTGATTCTCACGATTTTTACCGACTTCAACAAAAAAGCCCTCCTTTTTTGTTGAAGTCGGTACTCAATTCAACGCGTTTTTTTTTTTTATTTTTTTTGTCTGATGTATGTATACCGATTACTCCGGTGTTGGTGATCCGATTTTAATAGTTGTTTTTTTGTTCGATCGGGTACACTGTCAATTTGGTCCCATATAAGTTTCATTGAGTACCGATGATAATCTTTGGAGATATGGGGCCTAATGTCATGGAAGTCATGAAACAATTATATCATCCAGGTAATTGTTAGATTCTTGTTCGAGCTGAAGTTTCACGCAATAATTATAATCCTTTTTTTATCTGAAAGAAAATGGTTTATGTGTGGTGCCATATAATTTTTACAAAGATCTGGCTAGTAGTTTTTTCATAATCTTGAAAAATATCAATCACCTTTTGGCAAGTAGTCGTTTACCTAGATGACATTGTTGTGTATGGGCTGATTTTTAGTGTAAGTAACGGCACATGCATGATGTAACTAAAAAATCTGAAATAAAAACATTTTATAAAAAAATCAAACCGACTTCAAAAAGTAAAAAATAAAACTTTTGGAGTCGGTGCTAGCTAGCTAAGGCCAAAAAAAATATAGTTAATAGAAGTGCAATGTAGAATGCCCTGGCTGGCACCGACTCCAAAAGTTTTATTTTTTACTTTTTGAAGCCGGTTTGATTTTTTTTTATAAAATGTTTTTATACTATTTGTAATGCGACATTAACACGAAAATTAATGGAGTGGAGCGTTACTAATGTAACAAATGTTATGAACTTAGATAAATAGTTCCATAATAATTAAATAGTTACGCACAACGTACAATCTGATAAAGATGGGCAGAATCTGGATCGAATCGAATACGAACTTCGGCCGAACTTTCGGTTCACAAATGAAGCGAAGTCGAACTTCGACATTTCGTCATTTTTCACGTCGAGACTTTTATTCATGAATTTGTGATGTTTACATAATGGAGAAGTTTTCTGTTAGAAAACATTACAAGGCGCTGTATGGGGTTAAAATATAGATAAAAACTAATAAGGCGGAATTGACACTGACCTCTTGTTTGGCGGTGACGTCACGCCACTTCCTCACATATCGCATCGTCGGCGCACCGCCATACAAATTACCCGTGGGCTGAAATGGCGTCACACGCTGAGCCGTTAAGCGCAAATTTAAGGTCCCGTTACTTTTCTATTTGTAGAGATATTTTCATGATTCTTTCACACTGATGTTTAATTTTACTTATATTTTAAAATTTGAGTAAAGGAAAAAAAATTGAAATTAATTCAACACTGAATCAAAATTATAAAAGCTAGAAATTATAAAATATTGAGAATGCTTAAGTTTCTTGACGCAGTAGTATCAGGAGGGATTATTCGAAGAACATGAAATATATATTTTTTTTTATTCATGACGGGGAGACTCTTAGCCTTCACCATACCTGATGTTAAGTATTGATAAGGCTGAAGATGGAAGCGAGCCTCTCCCGGAATCCTCAACCACTGAGAACTGGCTATCTTATCTCTAACTGCCGGAACACAACAATGCTGAAAAGATTGTTGTTATGAGGTCAGACTTAGATAAGATGGTGGTAGCTAGCCAGGCGGACTTACAACAAGTCCTACCACCAACCAAACCGAATACAATATGTACCCCCGCTGGGAATCGAACCCGGGACCCCTGGGTCTGATACCGGTGGTTGTACCACTAGACCACAGAGGCGGTTAAATTTATGTATTATGTTCCTTCTCATGTTTCTTTATAGATAAAAAAAAGAACAAACAGAAAACTTTAAGATATTAAAACACCTATAGGTCAAAAAACAAACAAAGCACTACAAATATACAATAAGATACTGAACATACCCTTTTTAAAGGTCAAAAAATAACTAACTACAAATAGAAATCATAAAAGATAAGATAGTAAAAAAAAACTAAACTAATTTTAAGATCTTTGTACACGTGTTTGTTATTATACCGAGATGGAAAAATATCGTTCCCACAGCGGATGAAGACGTTACCCATCAACATCCCATCACACCAGTAACCTTTGACAAAAAACTAATAACATCACAAAGGAACAAATCGGTAATTATACAACAATCCGTATGCGTACGCGCAGAGATATCGACTAGAAAACGATAGGACAACACACTTTTGACTACGTTGCGGTACATGCACTTTCATGTTTAATATTTGAGTGATAAACACAGCAGTGTATTTGAAACAGGGATTTGATATCGTAGTAGTTGATAAAGTAGGTTTGTAGGGATTCTTTGGTAACCAATCAGAAAGTCATCAGTATTATTTTAACACTTTTGTTTCAGTTACATTGTGATAAGTTATGGTTAGTATTTATATGTACATATGTATGTTGAATTCGTATTACGGAAAAAAGTATGTTGATGTTCATTATATTCAGGATTTTTCATTAACTTGATGTTAATTTTTATTGGGATAATTTAGATACTCTTCTGGCCGTTTGAATCTGGGCGTAGGACTTCTCCAATGGGATTATAGATGGATTGACTCTCTAGTTCATTATGTAGGTAAATATTTCGTAAAAAATTACAGGAAATGTTAGATACACGAGAACAGAAATCAATTACAATAACAATACAAAGAAAAAATTAAAAGAATCTTAACAAGCGACAGGTCTTATGGTAAATTTTAAATAGAAAAATATTGGAAAAAATTAACTCGGCCACAAAAGAATTCTCAGACGGGAATCGAGCCCGCGACCTTTGGAAATCCGGTCCAATGCTATAAGACCTGTCGTTTGTTAAGACTCTTTTAAATTTTTCTTTGTATTGTTATTGTATTTGATTTCTGTTCTCGTGGTCTATTTTCAAGACAGTGTTCTTCTATCGCCATGCATGCTTCTCGTGTTCTCGATCACAATAAAACGAAAGAAATTATAAATTTGTTTAGACCTCTGACTTGGGTGATCGATTACATCTGAATGTAATTAAAACCCCGCCTTCCGATGATATCTTAATTTAGATTAGAAACTTTGTTACTGGGAGATATTAAATTAATCTCGGTTGAATAGATAGGAGAACATGTTCATTTATTATCTTTAAGCATGTGCGTTGTTTACTGTCCAGTCTCCTTGTTGTTCTTACTTAGGTACCGTAGATACAAAGTAGAAATGATGAGTTAAGACGCTATACGGTAAAATTACGTAGGTACTTTTTGTTATAAAACTATGGGACGGTTAGAGATGTTACAAATCTGGTAATAGATATATTATTTCTTCATTCCTTTATCTAGATATGTAAAGTTTCAGAAACACGATTTTATGATTTTGCCTTGATACTTTTTCTTTTCGAAAAGATCCCTTATAACACGAAAATTCAAGATTATTCTCAAATGAGATTACATAATTTTACATCGGTTTAATAAGCGGACACCAGTAATCGTGTAGTTTTTTTTATCGCTATAGTTATTTACAAAAAAGTGATTTCGTGGTTTTTTCGTGTAATCTGCAAAATCGGTCTCGCTCCCGCGCGCGTCTTTTTCTCATTGCTACCTCCACAGACATAGATTCCTCCCTTCAGTCGTATAGTGCCTTAACTATAGTATAAATTACGAAATGCGATTCTACAATCAGCCTTATCATTACCCAACAACAGTACCAGTGGGCTTACCATGAGTTTTTCTTTTCGTTTACTGTACAGTAAACGGGAGACCTTTTGTATGAGAATCTGTAGTTCTGCTACTGCCCACTAGAGGCGCTGTTCAGATTTGCATACAAAATGTATCCCGTTTACTGTACAGTAAACGGAACGGAAAACTCATGGTAGGCCCACAGGAGTTATCGTTTCCAATACTTTACAGTAAACGGGAGACATTTCGTATGCGAATCTGTACAGCGCCTCCAGTGGGCAGTAGCAGAACTACAGATTTTCGGACAATATGTCTCCCGTTTACTGTATAGTAAACGGATAGAAAAACTGATGATATATTGTGATAGATACAGGTATGATAAAGGCGCTTCCCGTTTACGAAAATAATACTAGCTGGTAAATTTTAAATAGAAAAATATTGGAAAAAATTAACTCGGCCACAAGTGAGAATTTCGATTTCGGAGAATTTCGACGGTGGTTCGCAAGTCTCGGTAGCTCAGCGGTTAGAGCATTGGACCGGATTTCCAAAGGTCGCGGGTTCGATTCCCGCCTGAGAATTCACTTGTGGCCGAGTTAATTTTTTCCAATATTTTACTATTTAAAATTTACATAAGTATAAAAATAGCATTGAGAAATGCAAAAATTACAAAATCATAAATAAAGTTAGCTGTCAGTTTCAGTAAATTTTCGGAACTTATCGAACTTTAGTAAACAAACTCAACGTTTTGAACGCTTACCCGACAAATGGATTGCGTCTACTATCTTAAGGCTTCGCGAAGGTAGTTATTACGTGATCATTAAACAGTATACCATAATGTACACAATGGCTGCGCAGAAGATCTTCGCACGTGAACCACATCGCGAGGCTGATAACAATCGTAACACCTGACTAGGGTTGCCACTACTGAATCCATCTATCTATACTAATATTATAAAGCTGAGTATTTGTTTGTTTGAAATAAAACAAACTTTTACGGATTTCAGTGCAAACTGTTTATTATACTGGTACTTATATTATAAGGGGTTTTTAAAAGGTTTTTTGGTTACCGACGTTTCGAGACCTTTTCAGCTGCCGTGGTCACGAGTGACTGCCACTAAATATTGGGTTATACTTAAACAACAGTGTTTTCTCAAACATGCATGAAAATATTGACATTATTTTCGAAAAAAGAACAAAAAACAACGAAGTATCGAATTTACGGACAAAGAAAATCAAATCCATTGCAGGAGCGTTTTTTAAATTTGGAACATTACATAGAGTATATAATAACCCCAGCACGCCGTTTCATACAACATTGCTGGAGCATTGTAATGTTCCAAATTCAAAAAACGCTCCTGCAATGGATTTGATGTTCTTTTAGTAATTGCCCTAATATGACTAATGTAACATTCAATATTATTTAAAATAAATGTATAATATAAAAAGTATGTTTTATTTCCCTGCATTCTTTTGAGAAAAGCACTATATATGCCTCGGCCGAAATGGCAATTGCCTGTCTCGTATTAATGAAGTCCTCGCCTACGGCTCAGCCTTCAAACTCATACTCGACCTGCAATTGCCTATTTCACGGCCTTTGCAATAATGTACGAGTACTATTATTACCCGACTAAGTTTGTTTTATATCAATGATGAGTACGCGAAGAAACTTAGGATGTGCTTATTTGTTTGAACGCGCTAATCACAGGAACTACTGGGGGCCTACCATCAACTTAATGCGATTCATTTAAGGTAGTAAGAGTGAGACGCCGCTATACGCGCCGTATGACAGCATCCCGCTCTCTCAACCTAAAAATTACCTAAAATGAATCGCATTACAGTTGATGGTAAGCCCCTGGTTCAAATTGAACAAATCTTACGGCTATATTTTGTCCCGATATTTCGACGGGAACGGCAACCACGCAGGTGAAACCGCGGGCAGCCGCTACTATTATATAATAATTACTGTCTCGGTAGCGGTTTGATCACAGACCTATATCGAGATAGACGGTAAAAGTGTATCTACCTTGCGTGTCAAAAGTTTGATCCACAGTCAAAGTTGTACGACCTAAGTCAGTCCCTTTGAGACCATTGCCATGAAAACACGTGTCACTTAGAAACGAAAAAGGTTAATTGTGCAGTGCTTTCTTGCAAGAGCTTATCAATAACATTTACACATCACTAAATCTCGCTCGTGACGTCATCGTAGGTACGAAAAATTTGACACGCTAGGTTCTCATACAGTTTGAAGCGCTCTTTTCGTCTATCTCGTTATAGGTCTGTGGATTTGATCGACACTCCACATTGATTATTACTGGGATAAACATGCGTGTTTTCTGAGTGTTTCATTTTGTATTATACTAAGATCAATTTAATATAATATTGTCTGAAATTTGCTCTATACAAAATCAATACATTCTCACACCGGTATCATGAAATTGTATAAAATGTCTGTGAAAAGGCTTATATTACAGTTTAATAAGGGTAATGGTGCTGGCTCAAAGATGAAGCTAATAGATTGGTATGGGCAATGGGCAATAATTAGGACAAGGACAAGAAGATGATGATTGTGGATTAGTTTATGGAGTATTGAAAAAAACATTTTCATAAAATATAATTCAATTCATAATTAACATTTGCCACCCCTAGCAACCGTAACAGCACGCTAAACGCGGATCAAGCGGCAGTTACTACTCCACTAATTCCACAATTGCGCCCGCGCACAAGATTACATCCAGGAAACGTACCGAGCGATCGACGCGCCGATGTTATGAAACGATGGAAACGCACCGCGATCGACGCGCAGATGTTATGAAGCGATGGAAACGCGTCGCGATCAATGCGCCGATGTTATGACCCTAAAAGTTGTTAAGATTACTGATTGGACGCGTTTTAAGCGCAGACCCAGGCTACACGAAGCGAAGCGAAAAATAGATTATACGAAATCGGAAGGCAGAAAGGTAGTAATCCTTTCTTGTAGCTACGAAGACGAACACGACGGAACATATTATGTGCGATAGCCAAGGCCGTAACTGGACACTGCAAATTAAACAGGCACCAATTTCACATGAGGTTTAGTGACACTGACATTTGCCGTCACTGCGGATTGGAGAGAGAAACACATAAACATCTCATAAGTGACTGCGGCTTCTTCATTCACAAACGCAGTATCCACCTGGGCATATAATTCGGCCAGAGGAACTAAAATCTCTCAGAGCTAGGAAGATTTTAGACTTCCTGAAGGCCGCCAGGCTGAAAGAGATACTATAACTAGGTGGCGAGTAACAATATATCTTTAAGGTCGCAGTGACTGCAGTTCCGATGCAGTTGCATAGGCCCTATATCATACAAATAATAGAACTTTAGAGATACGATTTTTAAGCTTTGAGTTTACCGATTATAGTCAAATCATTAATCGTAAAATTGTTGAAATGTGCAACTTTTTCGCACTAGTTTTGTATCAAAGATAAAATTAATGACCTGCGAAATGCTATTAAATATCCTAATAATTACTTTGGACGCAATAAATTATATGCAATAGTAGCCTTAGATATCAGATAAACATTTTCTACTGTTGGAGCCAACAAAATAATGATCTCCAAAGGTCTAAGCTCACTATTCACATCAGATTTAAGTAAGAACCAAAATGCGAATACACTTGTACTATTTCAGACCACACCCTCATAGTTAGAAGTAATGAGTGGCCAGTCTTACGAAACGTAAGGGCACTGGGATCAAAAGACCATTGAAAATTGGGTAGTCCGTAAGTTCTCAGGGATAAGGTTCAAAATCAAAGTTATTTGTTGTTCAACTGGAATGCGAAAATGTAAGTGAATATTAGGAAACTCTGTTTATAACACTACATATGCAAAACTACTTTGGTATAAACTGGCATTTACTTGACTTTGTACATTCATTTTGTCGTAAAAATAGAAACAATAAGTTAAATTCAAACTTCTTTTATCGGCTTTGGAATGATCTAGCTATCTAGCTAGATAGATTCAGTTTTTTGCGTCATATGATACTACTGGGGAACTTCGCGGTCGACTAGTAGAGTTTATTCAGGGAGCTTTATTTAAAAAAGAAAAATATGTATAGAAATCGTTAATATCACAAATAATAGACCATCAAGAGGTATTTCATTTGAATAATAAATTATTTATTCAACTTTAGTAGTTACTTTCCGACCGGGAAGTTCCCCGACTGTACAGTCGACAATACATCTGCTTACGTAAAAATTCATCATTCATCATTATTAACCCTTTTAACATCACAGGCATCAGAAAATGACTCAGAACTCCAAACTAATCCTAACTCATAAATGCGAAAGTGTGTTAGTTTGTCCTTCATTCACGCCCAAACTAAGCAACCAATCGACTTGATTTTTAGCATAGAGTTAGTTGAAAGGACGAAGAGTAACATAGGCTACATTTTATCCCGATATTCCCACGGGAACGGGAACCACGCGAGTGCAACCGCGAGCGGCCGCTAGTAATAGATATTTCATTGTACGCGGTCGCGGCGATGCTTTATGAATTAATATGATAAGAATAGAATAAGATGCATTTGTACTGAGTCAAATAGGCTTGTGTGTTCCTGATCGGTACGTTTGGCGCAGGCGCAGGCGCAGGCCTAACCTGCTGGCCGTGCCGCGAGCGCGGACCAAACTACTTAAGGAAGCGGCGTTGATTCACCACCTCCTTGCCTTGTCTTTAACTCGGGAAAGGCGAAAAAAAAATCGCGAGCACTGCGCACTTTCAACCTTATAACCAATGATACTGACGTGTTCTTTTGTTCGCTGAGTGAATTCATGCGAGCGGCTATGTTAACCATATGTTATAAATTGAATTATTAAATTGTATTTTTGAAAATTATTTCTTATTTGTTATATTATAATTATTTATAATATTTTGTTGAGGATTCATTAATTTTTTTTGTTGTATAAATTGAATATAGATTAATAATTTATAATGGCAAACACAATCATGTAATTGATATTATTATATTGATTAAATTAATAGTTACTCTATTGTATTGGGTTAATCATGTAATAAGAGATGTAAGTGTGGAAATAAATAAGTAAATATTCCCACTACTGGGGCACTTGTCTTCCTTATAGCTGATGGTTAAGGAGTCATTAGTAACCGCACTGGATTGATCGTTCTTTACGACTGCAAATACAACCGTGACCAACGGCTTAACGATCCATGCGTAGCACGGAGGGCCTCCAGATAAAATTTCTTTTGTCACCCAATCCGTGACAGAATAATGGGAAAGTTGCTTAATCGCCAATATCACTGGCAGCTGGTCGTTGTACAGCTTGAGTTTCACTTGTATACAAAAGGTCATAAAGCTACTTATATGAAACCAAAACGTGAATTCGAATACAAAACACAACAATAAAAATAGGTATCTTCTGGCTATGCGTGTGATCAAAACCCAATTATCTGTAATATGATTATTATAATAATGCTTGATAAGCTTTTGTTAAAATTATTTGGTACACGCATACTGATTATAATTCTCTCACGCAAAAGGAATTATTGATATTTGAGATTGAGAATCTTTTTTTATAGTCGCAACGGTAAATATTCTATTGGTGATCCAGGGCCAAATCGCACTAAAATAAAGAAACTTTCATTTTAAAAAAACTAATACCTCAAACCACTAAAAAGTAAAAAGTACCCACGTCCTAAAATTCGCCCACTAAACATTCCTATAAAAAGCCTAATCAAAGTTCTAATGGGAGTCGTAGATTTGAAAAGCATTCTGCTTTATGATAGCTAATTCTAACTAAGAACCTGATACAATCATATAACTGCAGTTGGCTGAACAAATATACTTACCGTTAATTACACCATTGCATACCCCATAGCTTTAATTTCATACGTAATTATAGAACAAATATCTGTAGAGATCTGTTCGATGATTGATAATTGAATAAACGTACAGTAGGAAATGTAGGGGACCCAAGACTCCACCCTGAGGCACAACGTGCGTAGAGTCGACGGTCCGGGCTGTATATTATTGAGGCAAGATTAATTTCCGTAATTTCATAGTCGGTTTGTTGTTAAGTAGGTGATATTGAGATGAAAATTAGCTTCGAATGCAATAGAAGTTTTATTTTTTTCTTTTCAGTTAAATGAAAAATTGAAATTTGTTAAATGAAAGGTAAGATTAAAATAAAAAGTTATTTATACCAATTTTTTAAAGTAGGTTATTAATAATGAAAGATTGTTTTAAAAATCTTAGGGCGTTCTTTCTTAGCAAATAAATATTATAATTTCAGTAACTTTTACTTAGGACTCTCGCAAAATCTTTTACTTAGGACCAATAGAATCAATTTCTACATATATAGGATGTTTTATATTTTATGGGCCTAAAGTTAACAACAAAACGAGGCAAAAATATTTTTTTTTAATAATATTTTTTTTCATTGTAGCGTAGCGATCAGCTGCTATCGCCGAGCTGAGCTTGCCGCACGCTCAATAGTTATTTTTATTATTGATATAGTTTGTTTTTTATTGCTAACGTAGGTTTGGCACATTTATTGGCTTACCCCGTTATTTTCATATAAACATGCTCACTTTGCGACACTATACACAAAAATGTCAACATATTTCTGCAAAGATCTGTATTTAGATGAAGCGTTTGACTGACTGTCCAATTAGCAATTTTAATGTGTACCGAAACCACTGCATTTATCTATAGAGGCAGATCAATTAATACTTCATAATCTCATTTTAAGTTTCTTCGCGCACTCATCATTAAAACAAAAAAGTTTGACGGATTTATGTGCACTATATAATGCACTATATAGTGCATCTAAATCAGTAAAAGTTGTTTTAATTCAATTAATGCTTCATCAGATTCCATACAATGTGATATGGCCATAAAGTAATGCTTTACTTAAACGAAGCCATGGAAACGGGAAGATATATTGAACTCTACTAAAATCTCCCCGTCTGTCTGAAATGAGACATTTGCGATTTCAGAGTTGCTTCCCCACAAAAACTTATTTGTAATGATAAATTCTACTATCGGTTTTGAGTAAACATAAAATAAGGTTCTATATCTAAATCCTTTAGAAAATACCATCCATCGATAATAAGGCCTAGCAATAAGCAGATTCATCATCATTGTAAGCAACCCTCCGCCCACCGTACCGGTCAATTAGGCCCGCGCTGGCAACACAATACGGCCTGTGTGGCCATACAGGAACCATTAAGTAGTTGACAGACTCGGTCGCTTAATTGGTGTCTGTGTTGGCCGCTATCGACGTATCTGCAGCTTGTTTATCTGTGGTCACCGCCGCTATATGATGCTTCATGGTTTTGGCTAATGGGGGTTAGATTATATTAAAATTATTGTTACTAACCAAGTCCAAAAAAGAAGGAGGCTATCAATTCCTTGCGTATAATTTTGAAACCGGTTCTATAGTTTTCAGAATATCTTAATGAATCTCGTTTTCGTAGCGGTTAGATACTTAGATGACTTCATTGTTCAAGGACCGATTTTTTGTATAAATAATGGTTTATCGATGTATCTGCGTACCTGTTTGTCGGTTGTCACTGCGCCGCGCTCTATAATGCATCAGGTTTTGGGTAATAGGAGGTTAAAAAACACACGAAACCACGATCATCGAACCAGGGTCCTTAGCCAAAGTAACAATTCAAAAACGATAAAGAAGTTCGATAAGAATTGAATGTACTTATGTGATTGGCGGATTGGCATAGGCCGCGCTAAATCACGTGGTCTTACCGCAAGTTAATTGGCGAATATAGACAATAACGAATCAAATTATCGTTTCGATACATAACGATGTTACTTTGTCTACGGGCCCAGTGCTAAATTTAGATACTGTTATCACGTATACTGGTAATAGTGATGTTCCTCGCGTTTATTACAAACTTACTCGATTATTACGTGTCATTCGATAAATATCAGTCGATTACGCTCGCGGCTCCGGTGGCTAGTTTTTGCCCTGTTTTTTAGTTTTTAGTTAGTTGAGCCGTCAGCATGTTGGCCAAATGATACTACTGAGCTCAGTTTTTGTGCCTCGTTCAGTGAGGCAAGTAAGCTTGCATAAAATGTTGTTTACTGGCAAATTGCTCGTTATTTTTTTAACTAGGTTAAGTATACATCTCTTTTATAAGACAGGGAAACCGAAAAACCTCTGTAAAATATCTGTATTACGAGTTATAATTGATGATTCGTTAGTATGTTACAGGATCTTCAAGACTAACATTTCCATCACTATAACAATTGAGGTTTTTTGTTTTCTAGAGTCAAAGTGAAAATAAAGTGCTTGATTTACACGATGATGTTGTATTCGCAACTTAGCTAAACACATTATTTTTTTTCTGTCTTACCTGTAGTTTGAGTGTCCCAAAATTAAACTCAAGTATTTTAATGACGACCTGAGAAAGGTCGCGGGTAGTGGCTGGATGAAAAAGGCGGGAGATTGTGTCTTGTGGCACACCTTAGGCTTACGTCCAGCAGTGGACTGCAACTAGCTGAATGATGATTTAAAATATTGCGAAGCTACAGTATTCGCTACGGAATGAGGCATCGTATTTATATAGATCATCGGTTTGATTAGCGGTTTGTACCGGTCGATTACTACGATACCCAACGCGAATATCGATAGATATGAAGTAAATTTAGAGATTAGCATAATTCAATCATAAAGTTTATAATACTAATATTTTCTTTCAAAGTTTCTAACAAGCATAGTAACTTGGTAATGTGCAAATCCTTAAATGTGTATGAACGGGTAAAGTTGTCGTCATTTTCAACTTTGTACTAAAAATTTCAAATGACGGCCACTTACGAAAATCGTAAATAAAAGAACATATTAAAAGACATATTTTTATAACATAACATATATAGCTAACTATATCAGAACCGAGATTTCAGATCGATTTTAAATTGTATTAGAGTTAAAAAAAGAAACGTATCACAGCTCCGATATTAATTCCTCAAATATATATCTTGACTGTGATGCTTTAAAACAGTACTAAAAAATTTAGTGGCCGCTGAAAAAAATAATGGCGCCACTAGTCCATACAAAGCATGGAGTTATAAAAATATATTCAAACCCCTTTCTGTCGCTTTTGTTTATTTTTAAATATAGGTGTTCATAATTTAACTTCGAATTTGTTTAAGTTCTCGATGCATACAAATAGTTGAGATTTCGAACTAGGAATGTTCTTTTCATTTTTCAGTTGGTATTGAGTTTTCCACAATTCCAAAAATGACAGAAAATTAGCCAATAAACACACGTAAAAAAAGTTTCAAAAGAATTTCAACCTTTTTTGTTTTGCGATAATAATAATACCGCGCACTAAGTGTATATTATAATCTTTGACCGCGCGAAGTTTTGTTCGCTAGAACTTTAAGCGGTATTATCTAATATTTGCTTATGATTTACAGTTATAATCTGCAATATCGGAGGTCATTCACTCCCAAGGGCTGCCACCTGCTCGAAACGGAGCGGATCGCAGATATCTAACGGTGGAATGATAAACGGAGTCTGCTCGGAATTGGGACGGAACCCGGCCGCATGTTCGTAAGTACCCGCCGCGTGGAATCGACTACTGATACCCCCCCTTTTTTGGTATTATTCGATAAGCACCTAAACGCAAGCTAATCTAATTAAAAATCACCTAGCAACTTCCTAGCAACCAGTTTCGTCATAAGTTTCATATTTTCATGCTGTATGACAGCCATGGCAGCGAAGATAACTGGTTGCTAGGTGATTTACACTTATTTCATCAAATATGTACTTAACGAAAAAAGTTATAAGGCCTAAATTGCTCCCAAGAGTGTTTTGAATCAGACGAGACCAAAAATGCCCCTCTTTTTTGGTCTCATTTGATTTAGTCCACGTTACCATTAGTAATTTTTTTACTAACATTTTTAAGGCCTGGAGCTAACGCGGCGGGTATTATCGAATATACAACCCAGCGGCCAGCGGAATTTCAGCGCTTTATGACGCATTGTGTAAGAATAAAGACAATGTGCGAAACGGGAGCGTACAGCGCTAAAAGCGCTTTTGTTATGTAAAATGGTCGTGATTGTATCGATGGGTTTGCTATTTGCGCTTTAGTATGTTTTGCGCTTATAGATTACTGGGTCAATTTGATGGTAAAACAAAATTTAAGTACATATTTAACTGAGTCTATATAGCTTATTGCAGTCCACTGCTGGCCGTAAGCCCAAGGTGCCAAGGTGCGCCACAAGACACGATCTCCCGCCTTTTTCATCCAGCAACCTTTCTCAGGTCGTCGGTCCATCTAGCAGGGGGTCCTACATTACGTTTGCCGAGACGTGGTCTCCATTCAAGAACTCGTCTGCCCCAATCGTCGCAGTTCTACGACTGATGTGCCCAGCCCATTGCCACTTGAGCTTGCTACATTGTCGGACAATATCCGTCACTTTGCCTGATATGAACTATATTGATATGAACTAATTTTTGTATCGACCGTTGGTCAGCGCTGATGGTACATCCTGACCATCAGTGCTGACCGGTTGAGAAAATGCATATGAAGTTATAACAAAGATGCATTTTTACCGACTTCAACAAAAAAGGAGGGAGGTACTCAAATCAACCCGTATTTTTTTTTTGTCCGATGTATGTATACCGATTACTCCGGTGTTAGTGATCCGATTTTAATAGTTGTTTTTTGTTCGATCGGGTACACTGTCAATTTGGTCCCATATAAGTCTCATTGAGATCCGATGATAATCTTCGGAGATATGGGGTCTAATGTCATGGAAGTCATGAAACAATTATATCATCCAGGTAATTGTTAGATTCTTGTTCGAGCTGAAGTTTCACGCAATAACTACTGAGCGGATTTTGATGAAACTTTTTTGTTAAATAGCTATTGGTCCTCGCCAACATACCTATAGGCTATAAACCCTCAATAAGTAACGTCCCTGCACCGGGAAAAGCAGCTTTGTAAAAGGTAATGAGGAGTTGACATAAGGTTATTAGCGTAGGTACGAGACGTGTCCTACCTTTAAAAATTGTGAAATAAAAAATTTTTTATAAAAAAATTAAAACCGACTTCAAAAAACTAAAAAGCAAAAAATAAACCTTTTGGAGTCGGTGCCAGCCAAGGCAAGAAAAATAAAATAGTTAGACCGCAAAGTAGAATGCCTTTATTTTTTGCTTTTTAGTTTTTTGAAGTCGGTTTTAATTTTTTTATAAAAAGTTTTTTTAGTTCATATTTTTCCTTTCGTAACTTGCACAGAAAAAAGTTTATATTCACAAAAAAAAACTACAAAGGAAAATTCTAAGAGACTTGAGCCCAAGCTCATTTTGATCAATTCTTAAACACAACCTTATTCAAAAATATCTATTAGGTAGATAGGTACCTTACTTCTATTCCTAATTACAATATTTCTAGTAAATTTAACCGTCTCTGTGGTCTAGTGGTACAACCACTGGTATCAGACCCAGGGTTCGATTCCCAGCAGGGGTATATATTGTATTCGGTTTGGTTGGTGGTAGGACTTGTTGTAAGTCCGCCTGGCTAGCTACCACCATCTTATCTAAGCCTGACGCCGTAACAACAATGTTTTCAGCATTGTGTTCCGGCAGTTAGAGATAAGATAACCAGTTCCTCAGTGGCTGAGGATTCCGGAAGAGCCTCGCTTCCATCTTCAGCCTTATCAATACTTATAAGAGTCTCACCGTGTCGTCCATAAAAAAAAAAAAAAATGTTTTTGCTCGACTTGGCGGTAATATATACTATAAAGTGGTAATCCTTATCTTTCGTTTTAATTATTCTCATGGTGTGAAAACACCTTTCCATTCGCTACAGAAATAATTATTTCCCGAATGACGCGTCAAGGGAATAGCGGTAGCGGGTGAAATAATTTAGAACTTCCGAAGGTAATCTTAAAAGCTTTCATACTACCATTTAACTAATTTTTTTTTGTATCTGATTTGTAGCAGATGTTTCCTGACTTTATAAAAATGATTTTATTAAACGAGACAATATACTAGAAAAAAAACTTGTCTCATGTTCTTTTTTCTAGTACCTTTTTTGTTTAAAAATTATTACATAAAATTACATTGTAAAATGCATTTTTTTTTAAATTATTATAAAATTACATTTTTGTTGTTATTTTTGTAAACTCACATCACTCACAATTAGTTTTCATTCTGGTAATAATAATTGGAATTTTAAGTCATTTGTGTGAAAATATCCTCTATTCTCAGTAGTTCAATTGATTGTAGGTATATTTAAGTGTGCCCAATGATTTGAAAAGGAAGTAATATTATAATGTATAAGCACAAAGCCAATGAGTGTGGCATTCGTCTTTAAGTAAATATCCACTTTCGACATATTAAAACCGCTGCCGCTTCTGACTTGAACAATGTTTACCAAAAGCTTTGTGTTCAGTTTACTATAAATTATCGTTTAACGAACAGTCATTAATAAAAAACTACTTATGTGAGCAGTCATTAGACCCAATCAGACGCACTGGTCGCACTTTATCACGCTGTGACACCCATTTATAAAGTACAGTTACTGGTTGACCCTTGCCTATGAAAATACAATAATTTATATTGCAATTAGTCCGGAATTTCTAGTGTTTTGGATTTAGATAAAGTGCTTACGAGGCGCAATGGTTAAGCGTGATTGATCACGGAGAGTCGTAAAAAGTGAGGACTATATCAAAACTATCTACTTTGCTTCAGCAAAAAAAACGAGGAAAGTACCTACATAGCGAATGCGGTATTTTATAGGATACACTTTGGTGAGTGTGTCAGAGAACTGCACGACCTTGTTCCTCCAGCCCCTTTCCACCATCGGGGTACTAGACGCAGGTTAGCTTACCACACGTACGTCGTTGCCATTCCAACGGGACGTACCAAGCGCTTTTCTGACACATTTCTTATGCGAACCGCTAAATAATGGAATGCGCTGTGTTCCTCGGTTCCTATAACCGTTGTCTCTTAAAGGCGAGAGTAAATAGGCATTTCCTCGGCAAGCATGCAACACCTTAGACCACATGCTGTTTATTAAGCACGATAGTGGTCAAATGCCTGCCCAGTTATTATAAAAAAAGAATGCAATAAAATGTCACGTCTTGTATTTTAACCGACTTCTCAATACGAACCAACTAAGTATTTCATTTCGTATCTCTACATCTTCAGAAGCTTCAGTATATGGCCACGCTATTGCACCAGCGTGAACACTTGCCGCTGTCATTACAAGTCTGGCCAAGCAATGGTCACATTACTGTGTTTTCAAATGGACTCATTGTATTCATGAGTTCATTTTATGAATGAATCATATTAAGAACTCGAGTATTTAGGTCTTGCAATATCTAAAAAAAATGCAATAGTAATGGAACTGCTAAGTAAATATTGACGTGGTTGGGTCACCCAACTATGATGACTTGTATTGATGATTGTTGTTTCTGAATAGTTTAGTGAACATATTGCTAAATAGTTTATCATTCCTGTTGTCAAAGCATGATCGTATTATTCGAAAAAAATTAATTCATATGTATCTTACATGTGAAAACTACATTGTAAAAAAACATTGTATTTAGTGGCTGTAAGTTTTCCAAGAAATAAAATAAAATAAATACCTTAGCCTTGGTTCAAGTGTTAAATATTAAAGTTCTTCTTAAAAGTGTGTTAGACATTCATAACATCGTCTTACAACAGTTCTGCAATAGACCTGCGCCAAATCTGTTTTATTTAACACTGAGATCGAGGCGTTGCGCAGGCGCAGGCTTTGAATGTTAATTGAAAACTAACGACCAAAGAGTCTTTATTAACGACGTACAACAGATAGACCTTTATGTTACGTAACTTGAAGATATCTGGACTAGAAGTCGTAAATCATTGCTTAGAAAAGTCTGATAGTGACTTTAGTTTCATTGTAAAGTAGCAAAGATATCGAATTAAAGTACTTAAATCGATATCGATTATCGTAAGCTCTCAGTGACCACTTTAAAACGTCATCAGACTTTTTTATGCAATAATATACGAAAATTGGATCTGAATGTAATATTTTAAACTCTTAACTTAGGTTTTTTTTGTAACGTTCTCGTACGTATGAGATTCTGAAAAACGGCAGTGTAGAAAAACAAACACTAGGGCATACTTTGGGATACAATGCAGCTAAGGTTCCACTATCAGCTGTAATAGAAATATCATCAGAGTTACAGAATATCATCATTGCAATAGCCCGTGGGACTTGTATAGCTGCAGCTAAGTATATGTATCCAAAGCAAAATTGCAAGCAGCAAAGGTAACAACAATAAATGTGTTCATTTCAAAAATTCAGCGATCACATTAAAATATTCATCAACTTGATTTTCTCCCTATTGTCAGATAAGTTTTGATCTAAATAATTAAACCAATGTCCGGTATATCGGCAATTGAAATTGCCAGCTCGGCGTGGGAACAGCTCGAGATCTGCATTCCAGTTCATTTGGCCTGTTATCTGGCCGAATGTTTCAGCAATAATATGCAAATGTCCGTTCCGCCTGTCGCGTAGAATGGCGAGTTGACACAGAGTATGTAAACGTGCAGAGTGGTCAATGCATTGTGCCTATCAATAGCTATGTTCAAACTGTGCCCTTTGTCGTCATCTTTTTATTCAACCTTGTTTGGCGCATTCAATTATTGAATACTCAATTAACGCGACGTCAACGTAGTCATTTGAGTTTCTGTCAGCTTATTAAAGTCAGCGCATGGCGCAGTGTGTGACGCATGCCTTGGATAAACAAAAAAGGGCACAGTGTGAACAAAGCTAATCATCGTTGCGAGTTTCATTTGGTTTGTTATTAGGGACTAATATAGAAAGCATCCCAGGCGCGCGACCAGCCCCCTGATTATGTAACTTAGTTCTATCAAGGTTTGATTGAAAATGCAGTGACATTGCTGTTTTAGTAAAAATCAATGTGACAACTATCTTACTAAAGCAGCGATGTAGCTGCACTTTAATCAATTTCGATCAAAATCTATTAGCAGCAGAGTTAGATAATCAACTAGCTGGGCGCTGTGAAGATAAAATATATGGTGCCTAGGGGACTTGATATACAAAGCAGCCAGGGACATGGGACCCGCCTGACGTTTTCTATATCAAGCCAAATTGCCGTTCCGCCTGTCGCATAGAATAGCGACTGCAGCTCAGTGCAGTTGACACAGAGTAGGTAAACGTGTAGAATGATCAATGCATTGTTTATGTGTGTGTTTATCAATCATCGTTGCGAGTTTAATTTGGATTGTTAGGGACAAGATATAGAAAACGCGCCAGGTGGCTGTGAAGATAAAATAAATGGCGCCTAGAGGACTTGATATACAAAGCGGCCAGGGTGCGTGCCTAGGCGTCATACATTTTATATTCACAGCACCCTGTACGCGCGCCTGGGATGTTTTCAATATCAAGGCGGGCCAAATATTTCAGCAATAATATGCAAAAGACCGTGCCACCAGTCGCGTAGAATGGCAATTTGGTGCAGTTGCAACGAAAATGAGTACGATAAAACAGAATATGAAAACGTGCAAAATGGTCGATGCATATAACCGGCTGAGTTTCATTTGCCAAAAAGTATCTAGTCGTCAATGGTCGATCCATTCTGCCTATCATCACTGTAACTTTCATTTGGTTTGCTATCTGATCGAATGTTTCAGCAATAATATAAAAATGGCAGTTCTCTTGGCGCCGTAAAATGGCGACTTGACTCCTGTTGCCCAGACTATGCAGATGTGCAGAAAGGTCGAAGCATCCTGCCTATCATCGCTGAGTTTCATTTGGTTTGTTATCTGCAATGACATTAGATCTATGTCTGTGGTTATCTGTCTGTATAAACATAGCACGCAACGCACCCCATGCGGAAGTCTCTTTATACGAGAAGATTGAATAATCGTAACGTAATTTGAGTTTTACTATGCAGTTGAGATAAGTTTCGATATTTGATAGAACCAGGAGTTACTTGGCGGAAATCCATATCTTAGTAGAAAACGAAAAATATGTAGCATAATTCCGCAAGAAAAACTTACATGCAAGATGCACCGCACTCCTGAGGATGCTCCGTGTGTGGGCGAAACACGTGTAGAGTAGTCGGTGAAGGTGCAAGGTGTGTTACTGTGTTGCATCTGCATTTATTTGCGGGCGGGCGGGCGGTGCATCTTACATGTAAGTTTTTCTTGCGGAATTATGCTACATATTTTTCGTTTTCTACTAAGTTTCGATATGCTTTGGAAATTAACTCTATTCGGCTAAACTATTGACTCGACATTTATTATCCGCACCGCCAAAGAGTGGAACTCATTGCCAGAGTCTGTGTTTTCTGACACTTACAATAGGCTATTTGACAGGTTTTGAAAATCCATTTTATATTATGTAGTGGAGTTTTAGGAACCCAGTAAAAGTTGTTTTTTTTAATTCTGGTACATATTTGATGAAAAATATCAAATTAAAAATTCAATATTTAAATAGCGCGCCAAAACGCTACTTTGACAATATGGCGCTGCAATGGGTTCGGTGACGTCACTTGCCTGTATTCTGCATATAATCCACATACGTAGTCAAACGATGTTTACAAGCAGGTGACGTCATTATAAACTCGACGAATCAGGAGCGTTTTGTGTCACGTGACAAAACGTTTAAAAAATTCATTTTTATTTACGGATTTTTAAATAAATTTATAATTATTTTCAACTTACGTTAATAAAAAACCATTTTTAAACTCTTAATTTATACTGATAACAGTAATTGACACTTTATTTTTCGCATTGTCAAATAGCCTATTTGGGGGTCTTCAAGTCACGAGTGAACTTCTAGGCAAGCGCGTTACATCCTAGATCGCATCTTTGCTTCCCATAAGGCAAGATAGCGGTCAAGGGCATTACCTATCCAACAATAAAAAAATAAAAAAAACTTGTACCAGAGTGAATATACCCTTAGGCTTTCTAGACACGGGCATTATAGTTTATAATTGATACGTTAAAAATATAAGATAATATTATAAGGCTGGAAGAGGTGAGAAAAATAAAAGAGCATACAATTATGATATTACGATTTGTGGTAATAGAGTTATTAAGAAAATATGTTAAAACGCTATAATATCCTAGTAGCCTGCAGCGATTATTCTGATTACTGATAAGATAATCCCTCACTAAATACGTGTATTATAAGGGACCAACACTTTCTAGGTTCCGTACCCAAAGGATAAAAACGGAACTTTATTACTAAGACTCCACTGTTCGTCTGACTGTCATCAGGCTGTATCTCATGAACCGTGATAGCTAGACAGTTGAAATTTTCACAGATGATGTATTTTTGTTGCCGTTGTAACAACAGATACTAAAAACAGAATAAAATAAATAATTAATTAGTATAGATTATAATATTTTTTATTTATTGAGAACTAATTGTTTCGATTGTTTCATTAAGCCTGAACCGGGCACCGGTGTCCAGAGAAAAATAGCATATCTATTGTGTCTCATAATCCGGGGTTTGAAAGGTTAATGAAGTACATAGTATTTTGTTTTTAGTCAAATAATGACCTCTTTTTGCATGAGGTTTAAAACAGCCCTTGATGATTTTACTCTTTCGAGCTGCATAACGATGCTGTGCTATGTATGTATGTACTATAATTGTTTAACACGCTCTGCGGCCTGAATGGCTCGATAGATTTTAGCTTGAGAGGTGTCGTTAGATTTGTATTTACTGTGAGAGTGACACTGATTTATACAAAAAAAAAAAAAATGGCGGATTTTTGGCACCAAATTCAAATGTTTGGCACGCTCTGCAGCCTGAACGGCTCTATGGTTATCAAATTAAGACCTTTAATAACTAAAAAGATATTCAAAATATATAAGTTAAGAAAAACTAAAAACAGCAAACTGAAAAGATGGAAACAATATCAATTATAAAAGGCAAATATAAAAATATTTGTCAACATAATACATGCACTCGGAGGCATAGAATTTAATAAGAGTCGAATCATTCGTAATGTCATGCCAACATCATTCTAATATCCATCGAAAAGTTTACATTTAGTGTTGAATTTTCAAAATCCTTTACTAAGAAATTCAAGTTTAAGTCGTGCGTTGGAAGATCAGTCAATTAGACAATTTTCTAATTACTTAAACAGATTTCATCATTATTATACTCTTCGCTCGTATTTCTAAGACACCTATTGACCAGGATTATCAATCCTAAGGCGTCATTTCGTTGAATTAGCACCATAATCTGAAATGAATTCTCACGTTTCCTATTTAATCAAACGACATAATTATAATCACGTTATCGGGACCCACCGCGTGATCCCACTATACTTTCTAGGGTTGTTTTAGAGGAATATAATCTTTATTGCTTTATGTTAGGGTTTTAATTGTCGTGTTCGATTTGAATAGTAGACTTTATGCCTTCGATCATTTATTAGACGTCGAAGGCTTGAAGACAACGTAAGAATCGAGTAGTCAGGGTGGGCTGGAGTGTGTGGGCTCTGGACCCAGCAATTTGATGGCGTGGTGGGCCATAATTGTTCCGTTCGAATAGTCGTACGAGGAAATGAAGGCATTAATGGCAATTTAAGGCTTTTGGATCTCGAATTACAGGAGTAGGAAACAATTATGTAACGGATCTTTGTAACATTCATGGCCATTGCTGGTGATTGAGCATTCTTCAATTACTTACATAGAATTTGCTGGTGTGATTAGGTGATTAGCGATCTGAAACAAGAATAATAATCATTTAAAGCTTTTGGTGTAAGTCAATGATAATGTACAAATTCGCTATAAGAAAGTTTTTTTTTTAGAAATGTTGGGTACGCTGTCATGTCAAGATATGATAGCGAGCGAGCTCAGTGGTTGAAATTCCGGAAGTAGCGTGATTCTATCTTCAGTCTTATCATTACTAACATCAGGTATCAACGCTAAGCGTTTCCCCGTTGTAGAAAAAAAACAATATAATTGGCTATTTGACAGGTTTTTATCGTCATAATCAGAAGCGTTTTGTGTCACGTGACAAGCGTTTAAAAAATGCATTTTTATTTACGGATTTTTAAATTAATAAATTGTTATTTTCAACTTACGTTAATAAATAACCATTTTTAGGGTTCCGTACCTCAAAAGGAAAAAACGGAACCCTTATAGGATCACTTCGTTGTCCGTCCGTCCGTCCGTCCGTCCGTCTGTCAAGAACGCGTGGAGGTATCAAACTAAAACTTTTATACTTTTGGTAAATTTTAAATAGAAAAATATTGGAAAAAATTATTAACTCGGGCACAAGTGAATTCTCAGACGGGAATCGAGAGCATTGGACCGGATTTCCAAAGGTCGCGGGCTCGATTCCCGTCTGAGAATTCACTTGTGGCCGAGTTAATTTTTTCCAATATTTTTCTTTTTAAAATTTACCATAAGTATAAAAATAGCATTGAAAAATGCAAAAATTACAAAATCATAAAACTTTTATATCATACTCAGGTCTACTGTCCCTTGGAGCTGTGAAAAAATCAAACTTCTAAGCCAAAGCAATCAAAAGATACAGCCGTTTATGCCGCAAATTTTCGAAACTCGCACGGGAATCAAATCCTACAGGGTACTTCCCGTAAACTTAGAATCTTGAAATTTGGTACGAAGTAACATATATAACATATAGTACAGATAAAGGAAAAATTGCGAAAACCGTAAATTTTTAATTACATCATATAATAAAAAATATTTTACGGAACCCTCGGTGCGCGAGTCCGACTCGCACTTGGCCGGTTTTTTAAACTCTTAATACTGCAGTAATTGACACTTTATTTTTCTCATTTTCAAATAGCCTATTTAACCCTCCATCGTACTTCTTAATTACCGCTATACTACCAGTACAGTTACTTCCCAAGCTCCCTCAATAAACATTAGATCGGTAACTATACCCTGCGATTGAAATATATAGCGTACAGTGTCGTTACTCGGTGTAGTAATCTGGGCCAGTTTATCGACTGACTCGAAATATATAGCTTACGACTGCACGTGCTCATATTGCTAAGAAAATTAAACGTTGACGGTAGTAATTCTACGCGATTGGAGTTACTGAGTTATAGTACAGGTCGGTTATCGAAAGCAGGCGCGTTATCAGTACTCACACTAATGCAATAAAAAAAGACAATAGATAAATATAAAAAAGTTTACTCAATAGTGGCTAAAGTAAAACAATAACTGTCTCCTTCATACTCATAAGTTTAACGCGCCAGCTTTAGGTAACAGACCAGGTATATATGATAGTATAAAAGCACATATGGATTTTAGAAATTCATACAATATTTAATCAACAATTTTACTCCTTTAGACATTTAATTTTCGCGACAAAATTTAGCTATGTCCCGTGGTGCTGACTACAAGACTTGTGTAACCAAAAGCTTTTCCAATTATTTATTTTTCGGTGAATTATCAGCTTAACAATATTGTTTATAATAATTTCCATTATCTCTGGAAAGGCATCCACTTCTTCACAGTTATCAGTTTCAATAATATTTGTAAAGTAATTATCAATATTTTTCTGTCAGCATACCTAACTTAATTCGATTTAATTTCGGTAATCGTTCAAGTGCAGTAGAACTCTTAACTACTGCTCTGACTCTGAGCTTTTAACCCTATTAATGTAAAGTATAATCATCCTTTAATAATCAATAATAGTTGGACAAATTAAATTCATTGCTCCCGAGATAAGAAGCTTAAAGTTGTGTTATGGAATTCTTAAAAGTAATGACTGTACTTCTAGTTTCTGTAATAATGATTAAGATTATAACTATTGGAATCTATATAATCCGATATTTATTGCTCTGTAGGGCAAGCACGAAAAACTATCGAAATAGTATCGAGTAAGTATCGAGCACGTAATGTCATAAAATGTATAGGAAAACGTAGTTCCGTTTACGCCCGTAACTCTGCTCAATATGTCATACATTTTTTTCTTTACTATCTCGATACTTACTCGAAAGTTACGCGTGCTAGGCCTAGGCCTAAGAACACCTTTTAATTAATTAATATTTTCGTAACCGTCCCAATTTTTTTCCTTCAATAGTGGGAGAGTGCATTTTCCCACACATTTTTGCGCAGCGGTGGTTTTTCTAAGACCCATAAATTTAGTGTTATAGTACAATGCGCGTACGCAAATGCGACACAGTTCACATCGATCGGCTTCGAACGAGATCGTTCGTTCTTACTTGACTTAACGATGGAATTAATTTGCAACTACTACTAAGGTTTGTTGATCTATGCCTATTAGTTGGGAAGGTTCGTTCTAAGCTCGTTCTAAGCACAGAACAAAAACAGGAAGAACAACCTTTTTCCTTTAATGATTTGTTTTAAGTTTTTGGCATTTTGAATAACTTGTGGCCGATTAGATTTTTTCTAATGTTTTTCTATTAATATCATAACCTTATTCCTTTTTCTATAGTTTTCAGTTTCAACTATATTTTTAACGTTAAACCAAGGACTTTTTTTGTTTTAACCATTACCTTTCAATAATATTGGAATACAACAGTTTCGTTCATCAAACCTGAACCAGACACCAGTGTCCAGAGAACAATAGAATATCTATTGTGTCTCATAATCCTGGGCCTAAAAGTTTAATAAGTTATTGGAAATTAATATAAAAACTTGAACCAAAAACCCACGCATGTACTGTCTCCGTACCGTCGCGGGTAAAAACACAAGCTGTGTACAAGTATATTTACTTTTCTTCAAATCTTTAATAAAACTATAGGAAATAAAACTATTTTTGTTATTAATATATTATTTATATACCAACGAGGCGAGTAAAATATATTATAATGCCTTATTTTTTTTGATAACAAACGAATAAAATAAAATAAGGCTTTGATTTTGTAATTTTTGCATTTTTCAATGCTATTTTTATACTTATGATAAATTATAAATAGAAAAATATTGGAAAAGTCAACTCTAAACGCACTGCCAACTTGTCAAAGTCTCGGTAGTGTGGTTAGAGCAGTAGGCCGGATTCCCAAAGGTCGTGGGTTCGATTCCCATCTGGGAATTCACTTGTGCCCGAGTTGATTTTTCCAATATTTTTCTATATATTGCAGGGATAATCTTTTCGGGATAATACAGGGTGGAAATTTAAAACGGGGCACAAAGGGCAGGTACCTTAACCGATGTAGCTACATGAAAACGTTCCTTTGGAAACCATCCTTAATTTTTTGAGAAAATTTGAACTGCATTCACCAATTTTGTAAAAAAAATGTACAGTCAGCAGAATAATGATGCGTTTTCAATAATATTTTTTGATGGCAATCGGTTCTGTTCCTTATGGGGATCAAAACACTTTATGACACTAACTGAGGTTTGAGCACTAGAAAAGTCAGAAATCGCGTACCTACCATGACACCTACCTACCTACCTACCGTTATAACTTGACGGTCCTGTATAATAAGCCGAGTTGTAATGGTAGGGGACACAGGCCTAAACACATTCCCATCGCATTGCTCTCGTCTACACAGTCATATTTTCTGCAGACAGTGCGGCTCGCTTCGCTATGTGGAAATTGGCAGTGCGTTTCGTTATTTCCTGTGCATCAGTATGCATCTTCGTTTATCACATTCTTTGACTGTTAATACGAGTACAAATGTGTTATTTTTATAGTACCTATTATAAACTCTATTAAATTAAGTTAAATGATATCACTAAGAAATTATTTAATGCAAAATGAAGTGTTAATACTTATTTAACTGTTAAATGCTCCTGTACCATCACTCTTGTTCACAGTATCATCAGTTGCACCGGAATCGCTAGATATGTGACAGCTACCACGCAAACTAGCCCTTTCAGCCGTCTGCCGAAGTTACGACTTGTTCCTAACCTAAATAGCACCACGTTATAGTAAAGTCTAGAGCATAGATTCTCAAACTATTTTGGACAAGAGACCCCTTTTCCAAGTTGAACTGTTACATAGGCACATCTTAAGTTTTTTCGCGCACTCATAACTGAAAAGGTTGTTTTATGTGAACTGATACGTCCCACATTATTTTAAAATCTTATCCCTAGTACTTACTAAAAACTTTGCGGTAAAAATAAAAAATACAAAATGGCCTAAAATGCAGTTAATATCACGTGTAATTAGAATCATTTCTTGTATAGGTCGACCCCTGGGAAACCGATATCGATCCCCAGGGGTTCCTGGGGCCCAAGGATTCCTAAAGTCCCACACCACTTTGGGAATCCCTGGTCTAGAGTCTAGAGTTCTAGACCGATGGGAGAGGTCTTAAATTTACTAACTGTAAATAGAGGAATAGAAGAGTAAATTCTAGTAGAACAGCAATATATAGTGACTAATAAAACAGGTTAAGAAAGGTTTACATGGACGAAAAGGAGGCTTTTCTGTGGTGGGATTGTTATTCACTGAAATGATTCTGATTTTATCAACTCAATTAATTCTGTAGTTAATGACTTAAAGAAAAACCTTTGGAAAAATATATAAAAGTACTAGAGGCCGGGCGCGGTTTCACCCGCGTGGTTCCCGTTCCCGTGGGAATTTTGGGATCAAAGCTATCCTATCTCTTAAGTTGGACCAGACTGCTCACGGTGTGCCAATTTAATTTAAAATTGGTTAAGTAGTTTAGGAGTCCATCGCGGACAAACATCGTGACAGGAGTTTTATATATATTAAGATATTGAAGGTTTTTTTCGGTGTGTCAAAGAGCAGTTTCAATACTTACCTATTATAAAAAGATTTTTCGCTTTTAAGTAAGGTAAAAATTAAGGTTTGGTGTTTCAATGACTATTATAAACTGACATAATGTGAACGTCCGTTTAGAGTAAGGGTTTATTGTGGATTTTGTAGCCTGTCCCAAGATGATAAAATTCTAAATAGAAAAATATTAGAAAAATCAACTTTTCACTCGCACATGACTTTCTCAAGATTATTACCTAATCCGTTACCTAAGCTTTAAATGTAAACCGAATATTATGAGCTGATCAAGAACTTAGCTCTTTAATGAAAGTCATTTTCTTTAATTCAAATAAATTTACAGATAAGTACTTTTTTCATCAGCCTTATTTTATTACATAACTATAGGTTATGAGGCACGAATTAAATACGACAGTGTGTTTGTTTGTCACTTCACGCCCTAAATAAACAAACAATCGACTTGATAATTGGCATAGAGTTGTTCAGGTTACTTTTATCCCAATATTCCCACGGGAACGGGAATCACGGGTGAAACCGCGGGCAGAGTCTATTATTTTATAAACTATCAACTTGAACTAGTTTCGAAACAGGATTTCCTTACACATAATCTCGAGCGCGCATAAATGGCATCAAAACATCTCGACTCGACCAAGCAGCGCAAACGCATACAGCAGGCTGTCCGTCTGTCTGTTTGTCTGTTGTCATGCGGAAACTCGCAGGAATTTCAAAACGACCGCTACCTATGATTAAGTACCCGATATTGCAAACTGAATGTGTACTTATTTAGATTGGTTTAAGTCATAAACTTATTGGGATAAACAACTATCCAACAACTATATCCAGCTTGGACCTCTACGGGCTGATCATAATAATTGTGATAAGTTATGGCGACCGAACGGTCAAATTTACACTTAAAATAAGGTCATTAAAAAGTTATTTTGCGAATGAATGTAAACTTGTTTTTTTATAAAAAATTTAACTGATTCCAACGGGATTCAACCTAAGTTACAAATTACCATTTTTTTATGTTTCTTGGACCATAACGTAAAATAATGATGTTTACCCGACGTGATCGCGCCGGTCACAGGTCCCATAAGCTAGCTAGATGACAGTGACGATATAAAATATGTCAATGTATTCAGTCGAGATATACCTAATAAGCTAGCATTACACCAAGACTCTGTGATACATAACCAACCTTAAGATAAGTGGGATATGAATAATTATTCGGGAAAGGGGAAGATATTAGGAGACGGTTATGATATTAAAACTAGATTGCTGTGTTCGCGTAGGAGGAAGATAATATTTTTTTCAGTTTAAATTTTGAGATATTATGTCAAAAGGCAAAGGATGAAGATTATGTTAAACGTTTTCAAAGTCGATAAGCTAACTTTCAAAGCGACATGGTTAACTCTGATATAAACAGTGCAGTGATAATGAACTAAATAGGTATTTTTTAGCTAAATCTAACACTTCCTACTTATTTGTTACGAAAAGGCCAAATTTTTTGCAACTTTTTTAAAAGTAATATGATATGATCGAACCTACTTATAATTTTGCTCGCCAGTGTGCAAAGTGCGAGTGTAGGTACTATAACAGTTTTATTCATACAAAAAAAGAGGATGTGGCAACCGGCAGTTTATTAAAATGAGCGTAAGCTTTCTATGGTGTATAAAATCGGTTAGCGTTCAACATAAATAAACAAATCCGAAAACTCCGCAAAAACGTCAGGCAGATGCGCGAAATTCTCACGCGGTGAAAATTAAATACGCTAATACAAGTTCCATCTACCAAAGGAAAATAAACTTTATCGAGAAACAAATAGAGTTGAGTTTCCTTCATAAGTTTTATAAGGAATGCGTTCCAAAGCGCGTACGCAAGTCAGTCGTGCAAAAACGCGATGAGATCATCATCACGGTGTCATTTAGACGTGACGTGTGCTGATCTACGGTGTAGATCATGATCCATGGATCCGATAGGTCGATGACGGGTAGCAGATAGTTCTCAAGCTTTAAGGTATGCGACTAGATGTCAACTGCGATTGTTAAATTAATGTAAATGTGAGGGTAGATAAATAAATTATGATAATTATTGTTAAGTCTACCTTTGCCTTGCTTTAAGTGAATAATGCTATGATTAGATTTAAATGGGTTTGATATGGTTTAGTAGCGGTTGTTTCATCTGATAATAAGCGTAAGGACTGGAAGGTAAATCGGACGATAGGCCGAGACATGTATGAGGAATGTAATTCAGAGTTGAGGAAGCAAAAGAGATATAGGAACGTAACAAGTGGAAGGAAGTGATCTTTGCCTATGCCCATCCCTAAAGGGAGATAATATAAATATTATTTTGATTTGTAATAGAAAAGAGAAAAGGAAACCGCACGGCCTGGTACGAACATGAAAAAAAAAAGTGATGATAGGAATATTATATATTACAAAGGTGATAGAACGAAAAGGAAGAGGAAGACCAGAAAAAGGTTGGTAAGACAGTATACGTAATCATATGAAAGAGAAGAGCAGGGAGTGAATGAGGAGATGATGGGTGACAGAGTGGATTAGATGAGAAAGGATGGCCACCTTACTCAATATGTCGAAGTACTTACTAGTATTATAAAATATCCTCGTTGTCTCAGCCACATATAACACCCACTGGGTATAGGCCTTCCCCAAGGATCTACACAACGATCGGTCCTGCGCTGTCTTCATCCCTGCGGCATCCCGCGACCTTCACCAGCTAGTCGGTCCACCTTGTGGGAGGCCTACCCATGGAGCGTCGTCCTGTGCGCGGTCGCCATTCCAGAACCTTTCTGCCCCAACGGCCATCGGTTCTTCTCGCTATGTGTCCCGCCCACTGCCACTTCAGCTGAGCAATCCTTCGAGCGATATCAGTGTTACTTTAGTTCTCCTACGGATCTCCTTATTTCTGATTCCATCACATAGAGAAACGCCGAGCATAGCCTATATATTATAAAATATCCGAATCTACATGAAATCCTGATTAGATATTAAGATCTACCAAATCCTTACGAAAAAAGTAGTTTTATTTCAACATAAGAACCTAAATTTCAATTAATCATTTCCAAAGCAAACTGGCCACAAGTAACGGTGATCTTAGGTTGTTAACCAATCAACGATCACGCACAAAGTTTCAATTGATAACTATTAATTGGAGTGTGGGATTCTCAAATGTAATCGAATAATAGATTGAACAGAGGCTCTATTAAGGGCGCTTAAGTAATATTGTTAAGGAATCATAATATGAATTCCCTGACAATTCGTTTATTTGTTTAAGTCTATAGAATTTGCTTTTAATAAGTTTACTGAAACATGCTTGGAAATATGAGCATTATTTTGACAACCTTCTTCGAGATAAATCGATATTGCTGTACTGGCCACATACATGCGAGCAGCGGCCGGCAAAAGTTGTATGAAAATCCATATCTGTCGTGTTTAGTGGCCAAATAAATTACAAAGTAAATTCATATCTGTCGTGAAATATGAAAATGGAACGAGCTTTTACTCCGAAATATTAACCAACCAAGGAGGTAACTTATTTAAATATCGAAGTGGCTTGCAAATAGAAAGCTGTTTTCGAAAAAAAGAAATAAATGAATACTTTAACGCGGGAAAAAATATTGTTGTTAGTTGTTCGTCTGATTTAGAAAAAAATTCGCGCATTGTTTGAGAAAAGTACTAAGTATACAAGCCTTGGCCACAACTAGGCGTTCGTCCATCAATGCCTCTTTTGCTGGCCGCTGCAGTAATGTACTATAATTTCCTCCAATATAATAACACTAAATTCTGCTACATTTACTCTGTATTATGGAATGGCATTACAAAGAGCAAATTCTTCTACTCTGTTCTATGGAATAAGCTTAGAAAACTCTATAGAAAATAGTTATACAAAACATGAATTGTCAGGGAATTCACATTAAGACTCCTTAACAATGTTGCGTATGGCTTGATTAGACCCACTGGTTCATTGACTTGACACAAACGGAACATCATAAAAAAAACTATCTCTAATTACAAATCAATGACATAACGAGTGGTTTCGTTTAAATTATCTAATGCATATTTTTAGATTGTGGGCGGATAAGTTGTGAAATAAGATGAGCTTAACGATGAAATTATTGCTTTGATTTCGACGATTAACTTTCGTGTTTTTAGTTTATTAGGGTTCCGTATGTAAACAAAGTACAAAACCCATGGATCATTTGATTGTCCACCTAGTGGGTAAGTATGAATTAGTATAATGTTTCAAGCTAGCGACACTTCCCGGTACTGAGGTTCCCGTTCCCGGTTCCCGGTTCCCGGTTCTGTATAAGTGTAAGTCATCAGTAAAATATTAAGAATTTATAATACCTAATTAGATTTTACTTTTGTCTTGGTAATCAATTATATTTGCATGCTATTTGTATGTGGCTGAGTAGGTGAAACTACCAATTTATTTGTTATTTGTATCTTTTATCTGAAATATTGAAATATAGCCTTTACACATTACTTATAATTCTTCGTTTTTGGATTTCTCGATGTTTCAGCACCCTTCTAAAGACCCTGCTTATAAGATAAAAGTTATTTTATTGCAATTAGCACAGGGATGCGCATAGCTAACCAATTTTCTGCTAAGGTTATGAACTACAGGGAGACTCTATTTGTATTGCTATCGCTATCGCTATATCTTTCAAACTTAAAACTCTCGTAAACCCTTTAAAGATTGGGTTTTTGTTCAATTCTTACATATTTGTATTAATCTATTGGATTCAATATTGCATTTTTAGTATGAAAGTGATAGCATCAGCGAGAACTCTTGTAGGGGGTTTGAAAAATCGTTGGCTTTAGCCATAGCTATAGTGATACCGTTAGGCAGTTAAGTATTGATAAGGCTGAAGATGGAAGGGAGCCCCGCCAGGAATCCTCAATCACTGAGGATTTTCCAATACACCATCTTTCTACATTTACGATGCGGTGTTCCGAATAATATTATTGTCATACAAAATATATATAACCGATTATATACGAATACAACAAAAATAATAGCAATTCGGTCAAACGGTTCATTATAAAAATAAAAGGTGAACGGTGTCTTAGATGATTCGAATTTAACTAAATCGGTTATCTATGCTATTTTATAAAATTTATTCCAATGTTTTTACATAACAGTTCAATGAGATCATTTTCGTTTCGTAAGCGGACATCGATATCCGCTCGTTTTACACTAGGTTTAAAATTAACTATGTATAACATTGATTTCTAACGGAGTGTAAACATATTGATGTGCGGTCAACAGTACAGGCTTTATATTAGCTTTGCGAAAACCTTCGCTATTACAAGTGTCATAAAGGTAGGCGCTCTAAAGTTCGTATGACCTACCTAAGCAGACAATGAAGCGCTCATGGCCGCGCTTGACATACTGGTCGTATTCGATCACGTTCGTTAAGCAAAGTTCGGCCCGGTCAGGTGTCGGATGGGTGACCGTAAAGTGGCATTATAACTGAGCGCTTCCGTGCTTCGGAAGGCACGTTAAACGTCGGTCCCGGCTGTTATCATTTGATTACAGTCGTTAAGCCAAGTCAGAGGCCTTATAGGCGGCTTGATAAACTCAGCCACCAGAGGTGGCCACTAATCCTCACTCGATAAGAAGCAGAAGCAGACAAGCTTTGATTAAAGACGTTAACGAAAGTGGTCTTATGATAAGTATTCGGATTTCAAATTTATTAAGTACATAGGTTTACATTACAATTACATGTACAGTCCAAGCAGTAATATGGAACTCTAAGCAACCTCGTCACATTACAATATCGAATGACTTATGTGGACACAGGGAGCTTTGTTTCCATATTTCAAGGTGCTATGGTTGTATGTTGTATAGTGTCTATATTGCTCGTGACTGTACCTAATATAAAGAATGGTAAGATAAAAGTGATAATAGAAATATATTGAAAAAAAAACTATTATCACCCAAGTTATTCTTAGACAGGACTAGTCCTCCTAGTGGAGCATATTCCATCACAAAATCTCAAATTATTTAAGTTTTTTTTTAAATCAACGACGGTGAGACTCTTAGCCTTCATCATACCTGATGTTAAGTATTGATAAGGCTGAAGATGGAAGCGAGCCTCTCCCGGAATCCTCAATCACTGAGGAACTGGCTATCTTACCTCTAACTGCCGGAACACAACAATGCTGAAAACATAGTTGTTATGGCGTCAAGCTTAGATGAGATGGTGGTAGCTAGCCAGACGGACTTAGACCAAGTCCTACCACCAACCATACCGAATACAATATGTACCCTCGCTGGGAATCGAACCCGGGACCCCTGGTTCTGATTGGGTCCCAGATGGTTGTACCACTAGATGTTTTTTTAAAGCTTTTACTTTGTAAAAGCATATCTTGAATTGAAATGTTGTGTCGGTCGTAGGTGTAAGCAAGGCCACAAACCCCCACTCGCGCCCACAGGCTGGGCGCTCAGTAGGTGGCACTGGCAAAATAGAAGGTAGTCAACTTCCTTATAATCTAAACTAATATTATAAAGAGCAAAGATTTGATTGTTTGTTTGTTTGTTTGCATTGAATAGGCTCCGAAACCACTGAACGGATTTGAATGATATTTGGTACACAGATAGTAGATAACCTGGTTATAAACATAGGATACTATTTATCCCGATATTCCCACGGGAACGGGAACCACGCGGGTGAAACCGCGAGCGGCCGCTTGTGTTTAATAAAATAACTGAACTGGCAACTTGCCATAGCTTCAAGTATCGTCAGACTTTTTATTTAGTAGAACAATTTGACAGGTTCTAATGTCACTTTGTAAAAATAATGCAACTTTAAACTGTTCTGCGCAATGATTTGCTCAGATCCAGATCAAGTTTAGTATGTATTGATTCCATCCATATACACAAATACAATATTATCATTATAGCTACTTTTAAGGCAGGACTGTCCTTAACAAAATAACATTGGCACCTGTCACATTACTCTTCTGAATAAAAAATCCGCCTATAAACAGAGAAGCAATTATTTGGTCAAATAGCAGTTAAAAAAACAAAATAATTAATTTCCATTGCCTTGTAGGTACTTGTACCCATAGTAATGCTCTGCTTAGTTGGGCTTTTGTGGCAAAAATGTTGTATGTATTTTGTATGTACCTCAATAGGAGATTTGTCTTTTGATTCAATAGCAATCCTGGTACCTAATAATATACAATACCTAATGTAATGTACAAAATGCGGACTTCATATTAAAGATTAAAGTTCAACAGATAACAAAGAAATTATGAAGTATAAGTCATAACTTATTTAAACAAATTAATTATCAAATTCTAATCTAATTGTCCGTATTTTTGGATTTTTAGGGGTTTTTTGATTTTCCCGACGTTTCGGCACCTTTTCAGCTGCCGTGGTCAATACTTGGTCACGTGGTATAACAATCGTGGTCACTCTCATAGTCACATCTTAACGGCGCCACATTTGCCATTGGTTAGGTCTAACCCCTCGTTTTCACTGGCGAAACATTTACAAGAAAACATGTTGTAAACGTTTAATGCGGCCACTGAGAGAATGCATTACTTGGCAGCTCATATACAGAGAGCCATTTGTCATCCTCTCAGCGGACGCATTATATTTTACAACATTTTCTTGTAAACGTTTTGCCAGTGGAAACGGGGGGTTAGATGTTGTCCGGAACAAACTAAATACAATAATACTGTACTTTATTATATCAATATAGATAAATAGATATACAATATCAATGTCGAATGTAATATAATAACGATTCTCACAGTGTTGTTAATCAATTGCAAGGCTGCAATACGGCAAGGTCACAGGAAACTAACGATCAATTTGTTAGTTTTACGTAACAAGTGAATCATTCAGACATGAATGCCACAGTATTGTATAACGATAGACAAATAAAAAATTTGTAGAGATAAACTTAATATACCAAATACCCTACCAACTTATTCTTTTAGCATTCCGCTTTTTACCAACACGCGTTCAGAATCTTTTACGTAAAAGAACTGGCGCAAGATTTTTTTTTTATGTAGGCTGGCCTCGTCCCAGTCCGCAGTATGAGACGCCATTTTGATTTTATTCCAAAATGGCGTCGCACGATTATACCTATATAAATGAACAGAAAATGTTGTAATATATAATACCTACCATACAGTGTCACGTCAGATAATAAGAGTTAAAAGAGCAAAATTAAAAATTTTGAAATAACCCACGACGGCGACGTTTAAAACGTAATTAAAAATAAAATAATTTTCGTACCACTTGCTCAAAAAAGTGACATTCTATGCCACAAAAAGAACATAACAATAGTCATTTTTAATCTGTTAAAAACAGGGAAAGAAAAATGTACTGAATTTCATTCATCCTCTAGGGGGAGAATGTGATTTAAATTTGGAATACTTACCGAAATTTATACTGAACTACATCTGTGTTTACACCATTGAGTTTGTATATAAAGCATTACACATCTTTTTGAAAAAGGAATACGCATTTATTATGCATAAATTACGAAAACCGACGAGGCCGTATGAGCTTGATGCCTTTGCTTTTCCGACAAAACAAATATTAGTCTAGGAATTTGCCGCGTTTTTGTTTTCTTCAAATACATCTCATATTATTTTTGTGTTAATTTTTTCGCAAATGGTACGAAAAGTAGAGTATATTCCTAGGTGATAAAGCTGTCTTAGTCTTGGGTGAACTTAAATCCCTCGCTGCACTCAGGACTCGTCTTATAGTAGATTGTTTATCAAGGGCTGTATGACACCCATAACAGTCGAGTGTCTTGGCGCCCGAACGAAGTGAGAGCGCCGATAGTTCGAGACTGTTATGGGTCCATACACCCGAAGTAAACACTCTACTTTTCATTTTGAATATGAGGAAAGTAAAAACAAACAGAATATTCTAAAAAAATTTTTGTTAGGTTTCTACGATTTTAATTATTTTATAATGTAGCAAAATAAGCTGTATAGGCTTCTGTGCCTTTGCCTACATACCTTTGGTAAATAAAAGTCCAAAGAGATTACTGATATCGATTTGACATCCCCTATTCTTTTCCCTATACTTGCCTAAAATGCGGGTTGAAAGTGATATGTGGCGGCCCTAGGGCTGTAATAAATTTGAAAAAAGAATAGGGGGTGTCATGTCAAATCGATATCTGTAATCTCTTTGGACTTTTATTTACCAAAGGTATGTAGGCAAAGGCACAGAAGCCTATACAGCTTATTTTGCTACATTATAAAATAATTAAAATCGTAGAAACCTTACAATTTTTTTTTTTTAATATTCTGTTTGTTTTTACTTTCCTCATATTCAAAATGAAAAGTAGAGTGTTTACTTCGGGTGTATGGACCCATAACAGTCTCGAACTATCGGCGCCCTCACTACGTTCGGGCGCCAAAACACTCGACTGTTATGGGTGTCATACAGCCCTTGGTAAACAATCTACTATTAACACCCTCGCTACGCTCGGGAGTAAACCTCGAGTCCTTCGTTACCTCGCGATTTAAATCGTCACCCCCGACAGAAGACACTGCTTTATCCCCTTGGTTAAGAATCTACTATTAAAAACCCCCTATTTAGTTATCCGTCGTGGGCTGCCATTAACGGTCGGTTTCAATAACCTACCCTCAATAAGAGATTAGCTTACTAGAGTTTTTTTTGCCTAGATAATTTGTTAATCAGACCAAAATTAACAGCGGTTGCTAAGTAACATAACCAAGATAGGCCTATCTTTTACTAGGGTTAGATTATTGAAACTGGCCATAAATGAACTTAAGTTTTGCAGTTTTATAGTAACGTGAACAACGTGAATAATTTGATTTATTTATATTTATGTTGAAATTTATAAAAGTGATGGCAGCCCCCGATAGATAATTAAGTCGGTGGTTTTTAAATTATTTTATCCATTTTCAATTACGTTTTAACCGTCGTGGGCTTTTTCAAAATTTGTAATTTAGATTTTTATTTCAAACTTTTTAGAGATAATAATAGTTTTTTTGTTTTTTTATTTAGGAACAAACAGTTTCTTAAAATATAATAAGTACATAAAGTTAGATTAAAAGTAAACCTAGAGTTCCTAAAATTATATACATATTATGTACATTGTACTACATAAAATCCATTACTGAAAACCGCATCAAAATAGGACTAGTATTTTGGAGATAAGTGGTAACATTGGATTGCACAAACAAACAACAAACATACCGACTCCGTGCCGTTCGTGGGTAAAAATGAATAATACCGACCTTAGAATCCCTAGATATCATCTTTGAATCTTTAACTCGAATTATCTCACTAACCTGATACTTTAGGCCAGTAAGTTATGTGACATTATTTGTTCATCATTACGATTCGTTTTAGGGCCTGCGCAGACGACGGACATTGGAGGACTTTTTGTCCGCGACAGGATCTTATGACTAAGAACATAAAGTTGAATATATAACGAAGACTATCGCGTACTTTTTATGGATATACGCGATCTAAGTTCAATCTTATTTGGTTAACAATAAAGACGTGTCGCGGACAAAAAGTCCTCCGTTATCCGTCGTCTGCGCTAGCCATTATCGTGAGACGACGGACTAACCCTGGACGTAGCCAAAAAGTTCAAAATCATTTATAGACGTTTAACCCTTAAATGCATAATGTAACAGAACTTTTATTTTTCATATAGAAACTATATGTTTACTTTGATGATCAAATTATTGTTATAAGTCAATGTCAGAAACGTTCTTTTTTTCTTGAGAGACAGAAGATTTTCTTCGTCTTCGTTTCGTTCGTCTGCCCGCCCAACGTGGGACTTTTTCTAAAAATGTATTATAAATATATTTATGTTTCTTTTTTAATTTTTGCATTTTTCAGTGCTATTTTTATACTTTAATTAAACCGTAATATTATACTTTTGGACCGGATTTCCAAAGGTCGTGGGTTCGAGTCCCATCTGAGAATTCACTTGTGGCCGAGTTGATTTTTTCCAATATTTTTCTATTTAAAATTTATCATATGCTATTGCATATGATAAACATTTTAGAGCCATTTCGCCCTTAGATCATTTTACTCATTTAATTTTTCTATGCACGATCGCATAGCCATTTAGTCTACAAAACCAGCTAGAAGGCTGTCCGAACTCCGTGACCAGAGAGTTAGCGAGCAAAAAGGTCACAGCAACGGCTTGCGGCAGGTGACCTTGACCGTAACCGGTGACAAACAATACTAGTTGATGCTACTGGCAAGATAGTACCGTGATATCGATGAGACCTGGGGCCCAATTCTGCTAATGCTTAATCACAATCGTATTCCAGTGGTGTCTCAATGGTAGTGCTGTTTTACACAGTTCTTGTTACAACATTGTAAATAAACACTACTATTGAAAATCTATTGATAGACGATTATGACAAAAATTAAGCAGAATTGACCCGCTGTTTCCTAAAGCGTGTCACACGATATTTATTTTATTTATGGAGGACCAACAGCGTGTATAACAATATTTCAATTTAAAATCAGCGCCAGGGTCTTTGGGTCCGGCAAAATGCAGAATTGACTTCCTTTTTGGCCGCAGCCGTGAGACATCCACTTCAAACTGTGAAATTGTACAACTTTTGGTTTAAGTCAGTTTTTTAATTTTTCTTTTTTTGCTATAAAATTGTAATTGTCTCATGTATGTATCCAAATAAACTCTTATTCATTCATTCATTCATTTAATACAGTAGGAAACAGATTACAGGTCCTCGCTAATAACTATTCAAAATACTGAAGCCTCTAGTATAATAAGCACATAAGTATGTCGTTTGCTCAACGCAGACTTAGATAAAATGGTGGTAGCTAGCCAGACGTACTTAGAACAAGTCCTACCACCAACCAAACCGAAAACAATATGTACCCCCGCTGGGAATAGAACCCGGTGACCCCGGGTCTGATACCGGTGGTTGTACCACTAGACCACAGAGGCGGTTAAGATTTGTTAGATATCAGACTTTAGCGAGGAGTGCGTTACGGTATTTTGACCCATAGTTTTAAATATATTATACAGATCGTTATAGATTTTAAACTTTCGTGTTCTATTACGGGGATGCCGGTGGTTCTTCAGTTACATTTCCAGTTAAATTTCTTAAAATTCCATTTAACGAAATGATACATATTAATTATCTTGTGATTTTGTGCACGAAAGAAAGAGCAAAGAAGCATTCTAATCTAACTACTCAACTGAAACGAAGTAAGATTTAAGTTATGAAGATATTGATCAACAATTGATCTGTATCCAATTGAGAATTGCAGTTTCTATAGAGGAAAATTCGTTGATAAATACGTTATTGTAAAAAATGAAATCATCAAAAAAACGCATCAATTTCAGCACTTGCTTATTGTGAGATCTATTCAATTTTCTAAGACGATACTTAACAACTAGTTTCTAAAAGAAATATAGTAAACGATTCATCACTTCAAATAATTTTTGACGACCTGTTTGGCGCAGCGGTACTAAACTCACCTTCTGCGCCAGAGGTACCGATCCGAGGGTTCGATCCTCGGATAAAACAAATATTTGTGTGCAAAAAAATGTCTATTTATCTTGTTCTGTATTGTAGTATGTTTATCCGTTATCCATAACACAAATTCCTCATGAAACATAACGTTGGTTAGATAATGGCTGTGATTGTACCTATAAAATTATTTATTTATTATATAAATGCGAAAACCAAATGTGTTACCTTCATACGATTGGGTCTCTCAACCAATTTCGAAGCATTTAGGAACGATTAGAAGATGACAGAGTAAAATGTAGTTATTTGCCAAAATAACTAAAACTAGGTAAACTAAAACTAACTAATTAGTTAGTTTAACCTTTTTTCATATCTTCTCCGAGAATAAAGTTTGTTGGAAACCATAATTTCTAGAATAAAGGTTTAAGACAATTTATTGTCAATGCTGCTGCTAACGATTATTTCCGAGTTTTTCTTTGGTATTGTCCGGCAGGAATAGTTCAATTAAAAGCACATCGATAACTGTAAGAAGTATTTGAGAAAAACTTGTACAAAGCTTTAAGGTAGTAATCAGTAGTAAACAAGTAAATCAAATGATTGGAAATAACTTATATTACAGGTACAAGAGGGGAAAAAGTGGTTTCGTTTTACGCAAAGCCCGAGGAAGTATAGACGTAAATAACACTGGTTAAGCTATCAACCGATCGGCGGAAAGACACGTGCGCGGGCTTGTGTGGTCGGCGGAGTAACATGAGACATGTAGCCGTCGCGGTCGGAGTAAGGAATCGGACATTTTACAGTAATCCTAAAGCTTGGTGTCCACTACAGCATAGTCTAATCGAATTTCTTCGCGCGTGTCTAACTCAGAAGAATCGCAACTCTTGATCAAAGTAGATAGGTCAAAATTCTCCTGAGGATTCCACTTTAGAGGGATCACAGAAGGTGGTGGGTGATCTCCACCGCGTGAAGAGATGGCCTCATTTACTCGACCACTTCTCAGCCGTAACTACGCCCGGGTAGCCCGGCAGGCCGCCAGTCATAGGGTAGAGTGAGTACACATATGACTGGCAGCTCGGAAGGGTCCCCCAGGCCGTATGGCAGCGAGAAAGAGAGTAAACCATAAAGGAAAAAATTCACCTGCGTGCAATAATCACGCGGTCAATTCGATTCGGCGAGTCGCTAATGGACGCGCTTTCCTAGTAAATGTATAGTAGGCGTGGCGCAGCCGTGGCGCAGTGGTTCGCGCGCTCGGCCTGCGATTGTTGAGGTTAAGCAACTTTCATAATGGTCGGTCACGGGATGGGTGACCAAAAATTTACTATCTCGACCTCAGTGCTTCGGAAGGCACGTTAAGCCGTTGTTATCCCGGCTGCGTTTGCAGTCGTTAAAACCCACCAATCCTCATTGTCCCCGCGTGGTGGGTCATGGCCCGTTCTCCTTATCCATCCATAAGGAAGGCCAGTGCCCCAGCAGTGGGGACATTTAAAATGGCTGATGACGTATAGTAGGCGACTTATTGGAATTCGATTACGATTGGGCTTAACACGAGACATGTAGCCGTCGCGGTCGGAATGGGAAATCGGACATTTTACGGTAATCCTAATGGGGCCCTAACGGGAAAACAGTATGGCGGGAATTTGAATTTCAAGTACCAGGTGTTGCGTTTGGTCCAAGTTGTCTTCCTGTGGTATCTGATACGTGTGAGTGTGGGATTTTATCTGGCGTTGGATAACTATGCGTTATCTTACTGTAGTTTAGAAAATTCAATAAGATTACTTAATAAATGTATAGTTATGAGTAATACATACACAACAATATAAAAATGTGTCCCTTATTAAATTTCGACGTAATCATATTATCACTAGTTACAAGAAATAGAAATAGAAACGAGTATTGGCAATTGCCAATTTTCAATCAGTACCCATCGTCTAATATTACTTTTCTGTTCTTTATTTTAATTTACTAGTTTTAGTTATTAACGAAAAGTTATTTGTAGATATTTTTTTAATGCCTTTTCCTTTAAAGTGCCTGTAACATATCGGTTTGCAAGTAGCGCCAGGTAATCAATATCAATGATTGTTTATCAGATATGGTTTGAATATTACGTTCCATAAAAAAAAAACATGTTTGAAACCAAAACTAAGCTTTAACAGTATGTATGTATAGTATGTTCATGTTGTAATAGAGAAATAATCTATACTATAATATCATAAAACGAAAAGATTTGATTGCTTGTTTGTTTGCATTGAATAGGCTCCGAAACTACTGAACGGATTTGGATGAAATTCAGTACACAGATAGTAGATATCCTGGTTATGAATATAGCGTACTTTTTATCCCGAAATTCCCACGGGAACGGGAACCACGCGGGTGAAACCGCGAGCGGCCGCTAGTTACTAATATTCATTCAAATTCATGTTATGTATCCTGCAAAAAAAGTTAATTTATGTATTTCGAGTGTATTAATACTAATATTAATACTGTAATTTACTGTAAAACGTACTTATCGTAATTGTCGCTGTGCACACGCATTGCTTAAACAAATATTTAACCGGAAATCTTGACTATCACTGATGTGTGGAAAACGACAATTTGTTGCTAGCTTCCAAAGTCTTTGCCACTGCTTCAATGCTACGCGTTGCATCTTGTCTTCTTACTACGAAAGAAGTAACGCAGCAACGCTGGCCTACAGTATTAAAAAGGTAGAAAGCAGCTACTAGAACATTTGGATGCGAGCTCACAAGGCTCGGTAGCTGGGAGAGCAGTGGATCAGACATCCAAGGTTGCTAGTTCAAGCCCCAATCATTTAAATAAGCATTGAAAATGCAAATTTTATATTAATAATCATCTTATCTAATCCTACTAATATTATGAATGCGAAAGTATGTCAGTTTGTTACTCCTTAACGCAAAAACTGCTGAACGGATTTGGATGAAATTTGGTATATAGAGACTTCAAAGGGTGGACTTACACATAGGCTACTTTTTATCCCGATATTCCCACGGGAACGGGAACGACGCGGCTGAAACCGCGAACCGAATTTTAGTAATTTCATCATAAATTTAAAACGAATTTCGTCGAGTGTCGATGGCGTCAAAATGTTTGACGCCATCGACGGAGGCACAGATCAGCTAGTATTAAATAAAATAAAAAAACAGCATAATGTCATCCAGTTCACACAGCTAATTGCCACATTACAAATAGTGAGTTCACGACCAACCGTTTGTTACCAAATTACCGTGTACAAGGGTCATCGTGCCATGAATAATGGCTGCCAGGTACGCTACCAAATCTAAGTTTTTTTATAACAATTAGCTAATATGTGTACCTTAAGTGAAAGGGTTAAGGTGCAATATTGTTTGGCGAGCGGCTTCGCTCACTGTGGCATTCACATGATACGTGACAGCGAGTACGTGCTTTGGTAAGATATTTTTAGCGTTCCCTAATTGATAAAAGTTTAGGATGGTCCTCATAAAAAGATTGGGATGGTTGGCATAAAAAATATTATTTATTATTTCATTAAATTTGTTGGGAGCTGAGATACTTAATTGAAACTTCTTGTTGAATCAATTAACACTTGTTTATTTATTATTATCGTTATTTTAATTACAATTTTGTATGAGTTAACATTCACGCACATGTAGGCGGCAAAATAGGTTGCGACGGAATGACAGCTGTCACTCACATTGACAGCTCGTCTTTTTAATGATGGCTCTGGGCCATTTGTGTGTGCCATGGTATTGTTGTGTATATATTCCATCAAAATTAAAACATATTTATGGAATAGGTACCATCGGGGAACTTCCCGGTTGACTAGTAGAGTTTTTTTGGGAAACGTTTTCTCGGAAAGTACCTACTAAAGTTAAATAAATAATTTATTATTCAAATGAAACACCTGTTGATGTTCGATTATTTGTGATATAAACATTTTCTATACATCTGTTACTTTTTAAATAAAGCTCCTTAAAAAATCTACTGGTCAACCGGGAAGTTCCCCGACTGTACCTTCGTTTGGTTGGGTTTGATCTACAAGCCCTAACTACAAATACAAATAAATACAAATACAAATATGTTTATTCGTTATCGTCATTCACAAACTCTACATTGTCAAAATGTGGCTTGGCCGTTTTGCTACGGTCACCGAGTCATGTGCGTAAGGTGAAATTTGAAGTTACGAAGCCGCCAAGCCACATATTTTAAATAAAGTGTAGGTACTTAGAGTTTGTAAAGTTAAAACTTGTAGAGTTAAGGTGTGTAGAGTTAGAAGCTTGGCTACTTCTTGTCTTGGCAAGATTTTATAACATGTTTTTAGTGGGATCTTATTAAAAAAGTATCTGGAACCTTTTGCAACAAGCAGTTCGCGCTTGACCGAGTTTCTTGAATGCGATCCGCGTCTGTCGGTTATTTCATTTCTTACAATTGTATTGCAAATAAAATAACTGTTAACATTTAATTTCCGATGCGCGGCGCGTCAGTTTTATTGTATGGACACTGTATGGGGCATTGCAGATTGTAATTGATAAATCATTGTTTGTACAAAAAGTACAGCTATTATTGGAAAAATAGTAATGTTACAACAGGTTTTAATCTATAAAAAAGCTTTCGTAAGAAGGAAGTTAGCAAAGAATTTATAAATAAATATTAAATCAGACACTATGACGACCTGTTTGGCGCAGAGGTACTAACCCCGCCTTCTGCGCCAGAGGTCCCGGGTTCGATCCCCGGACAAGACAAATATTTGTGTGCATGAACATGTCTATTTGTCTTGGTCTGGGTGTTTAATATGTATATTATGTATGTATTTACAAAAAAAAAAGTATATAAGTATGTTTATCCGTTATCTAGTATCCATAACACAAGTTCTTCATGATACTTAACATGGGCTAGATAATTGGTGTGATTGTATGGAAATATTTATTATTATTTACTATCACATGAACTCGTACATTGATCTGATTCTTTAAGCACTTCAATGGTTTTTTTTTTATTTTTTTTATTCACGACTCTTAGCCTTCGTCATACCTGATGTCAAGTATTGATAAGGCTGAAGAAGGAAGCGAGCCTCTCCCGGAATCCTCAACCACTGAGGAACTGGCTATCTTATCTCTAACTGCCGAAACACAACAATGCTGAAAACATTGTTGTTATGACGTCAGATTTAGATATGATAGTGGTAGCTAGCCAGGCGGACTAACAATATGTCCTACCCACAGACATAGATTTAAATCTATGTCTGTGGTCCTACCACCAACCGAATACAATATGAACCCCCTGCTGGGAATCGAACTCGGGACTCCTGGGTCTGATACCAGTGGTTGTTACCACTAGACCACTAACCACAGCCTGTATAACTCTACAAACAAAAAAAGCCCCCGACACAAAAAAAGACTTCTAAAAAACGGGGGTTTTTTTAAATATTAAAATTTTATTTTTATTTCATCCTTTTTAAATTACACACAAAATAAAAAAAAAACCGCATTGCAATCGCTTAAGTTGTTTAGGCACTAAGAATATTTATGTACAGAAAGAAAAAAAAAATGTTGTTGCCATTTTGTATTTTTTTGCTGTACCTAAATTTGCCCAGGGTGTACATTATTTTAGTCAAAGCGACACCTTTGTATCTTTTACCGTATCGGCAGGCAGTTGACCATCTCCATAAATTGCCGGATGGATTTTCATCAAACGTGGCTAAGAACCGTCTCGATTAATTTAGCTTTCAATTTAAAAAACCGCATTGAAATCGCTTGATTCGTTTTGGCTCTAAGAATATACGTACAGACAGACAGACCGACATAGGCTTCAAACTTATAACACCCCTCTTTGCGCTTCGTCGGGGGTAAAAAAATTGTATCTTTATTTATACCATTTATCCCTTGCGGCGTTGGCCAATCATCAAAGGTGCAGTTTGAGAATAAAAAGTCTAGAAACATCACACTCATAACCACACCTGCACGACGCCACTTTTGTGCTCTTTTTATACTACAATATATTTTTTCTTCTTCTTAGCGTATCGATGGCAGACACTAAAGTTTTGAGACCCAGAATTCAGCCTTGTCGGATGCTGCCGTGAGATCCTCCTGCGTGCAGGTGTCAGGACACGCAGGGCACGATGTAAGGTGGGCCATCGTTTGGAGTGCACCGCAAAGGCATTCCGCGGAACCAGCCGAAAAGCCCCTGACCATGTTTTCTTTGCTCCGGCCGGTCTGAATCCGAAGCCTATTTAAAGACTTCCAGATCGGCCATGGTAGGTCATGGCCAGGGGGGAAATATCTTTGACTTTTGTCATTAGTTGGGTCTAAAGTGTTGCCCGTAAACATTAGTGATAGGCTGCATCGCTTACAAGTTAATCGCCTACAAATAAAAGTATGTCCTGTCCGTTCATTGATAGGTTTTCGCTGTGTGCACTGGAACGTTAACAGCAATTCTATGTTACTCATCATCGTCATTACATTAGCCACATGGCAGTCACTGATGGGTATAGGCCCCCTAAGATTCACTACGACGATCGGTCCTGCGCTGCCCCAATCCAGCGGCTTCACGCGACCGCGCACCAGGGGCCCGATTCTCGCGCCTTTGACATTTTATTATCATTTCTTTATTAAGAATGTAAGTAAAATCTTTACTTCTGTCAAAAACCTTTACTTTCAATTATCTTTGATAATCCTATAACCTCAAAGATTGCTTTCAGTGAGCTTTTGATACAGATTTTTGACTCCAAAATATGCAGAATTCGAGATGCCGAAAGCAGATTTCGAGATGAGAATTGGGCTCCTGATCGTCGGTCCATCGGTCGGTCTATGTTACTATATTTATGTTATTATATCAATGTTACTATAACATTTTTTTAATTATTATATTTTAATAGCTTATTCAGCCGTACATGCAAAAATTAAAAAGGTATAAATTAAATGTTGTTCTTCTTTTCTTATCGCCATTTTAAATGTCTACAAAAACAGCTTTAAGCCATAAATTATGCAACTGTAAAAATTTGCTATGCAAATATTTAACCCGTTGCCAATCGATAAATGCAGTTTTTCGATTCAATCACGTAATACCACGTAATATCGTTTTTGTTCTGATAAAATACTATATAAAATGTAGGTATATTAACTTTCGCTTTCGTCTGGCTACTTGAACTTTCCAAGTTATTGTAACATAGTATCATGTTACAATCGATTTTTTATCGATGTTTCATTCATTCTCTACTGCGACGAGATATCAGGGAAAGTTGGTATATGCTTTTACTTTTATTGGAATTATAAAAAAAATATGAGTATTCTTTTACAGTTTTCAGAACACTAGATCGTTCGCTTTCCGACAAATGAAAACAAGCAAAAAATAGTGTGTATACTATGTTATTGATGAAATAATAAAATGAACACATTATGTTTTATACGGCCCGTTATTTTTTGGATTTCCCGACATTACGCGACATTTTGGTGACGAGTTTTGTCCACTACGGGGGATAATTTTATGTGATGGTGATGATGATGGTAAATGTGTTTTTAACCGACTTCAAAAACAAAGGAGGAGGTTCTCAATTCGACAGAATCTTTTTTTTTAATATTATTTAAAAAAAAAATTGCATACAGTTATTTATATTTCATCATCTACGTTTTAGTATAATATGATAGAGGGCTCGGTGGCTCGGTGATTCGCGTGCTCGGCCTGCGATTGTAGCAGTTAAGCAAGTTTTGTAATAGTCAGTCAGGCGATGGCTGACCAAAAGTCTTGAGCTCCGTGCTTCGGAAGGCACGTTAAGCAGTCGGTCCTGGATTTCTAGTCGTGAAAACCCACCAACCCGCTTTGGAGTAACGAAGTGGATCATGGAAAAATAACCCCATTTTTTACCGACTTCAAAAAAAAGGACGAGGTTCTCAATTCGATGGAATCTTTTTTTTTTTATGTACGTTACTCGATTACTCGAAGACGGCTGGACCGATTTGAGTAATTATTTTTTGTTCGAAAGGGTATACTTTCCATGTGGACCCGTTGTCATCATGTTAGGATCTGATGATGGAATCCTGGAGAAATCCAGGGAACCCTTCAAATATTATAGGCACTCCTATAGCGGTTTCGGTGTTTTCTGTAGTAACTCATGCATATGCTTCCGGAAAGCACCATTTGGTGAAGTGGTAACTGATGACAAAGACCACAAATAGATGGTCATCGCAACTATAAAATACTTATCATTTCACAGAAGCGATATGATTACTTTAATGTGGTTCATAAGGAATTTTTGCTCGACTCAATGCATGTGATGAAGTGGAGCTGATGATGAAGTACCTGCAGAACTCATCCCTTCGTAACGTAACGTCCCTTCACCGGGAAAAGCAGCATTTTGTAAAAGGTGATGAGGAATTGACATAAGGTAATTAGCGTAGGCACGGGACCTCTTCTACCTTATAAAAATTGAGAAATAAAAAATCTTTTTATAAAAAAATTAAAACCGACTTCAAAAAACTAAAAAGCAAAGAAAAATAAAATAGTAGGACCGCAAAGTAGAATGCCTTGGCTGGCACCGACTCCAAAGGTTATTTTTTTGTTTTTTATCGTATTCATAGTCAAAATACGTCAAACCTCCAAAACCTTACCCTTCACCCCTTAAAAGTGATAAGACGCTATATCGAAAAAGTACGTAATTTTTGGTATAAAACTATACTACGTTTAGAGATGTCACAAATCTGGTAATAAGATATATATTTCTTCATACCTTTATCTATATTTGTATAGTTTCAGAAACACGATTTCATGATTTTGCTCGCCATTTTTTCTTTTCGAAATGACCCATTATATATACAGTTTTTCAAGATTATTCTCAAATGGGGTAATAAACTAGTAGAAATTGATTTAATTAGTCTCACGTCTCACTCTCGCGGACATCCTTTTCTCATTACTATCTCGCTTCAGTCGTGTAGCCCCTTAACACATACTAAGTAATTTAATTACTCCGTTTTCTGAGTACGAAGCTATTTCTGTACGGCATCCGCTAGATAACGGCGACAGTTCTTACTTAGCTTAATTACATATAATTACCTGATAATTATACGCTTAATTAAGTTATTTCAACACCCTCGGAACTATTTTTCACATACTCGAAAGTATTCTGCGGTTACTCGCGATTATTCTTCACATAAGGAGGTCTACTCTCTAAGCACGAAACCCGTAGTTTCGGCCTAAGTTACGGACGTTTCCTACTCCGTATCATCTAGGGACAGCTTATTAGTTCAGAGACCCGAACTAAGAATTAATGACAATTAATTAATTAATTGACATTGTCCCTACTTCTAATGTGTATGTGCCGTTTGTCCAAAACTAGTACATCCGAAATCAATAGAGAGTAGGCTTCATCCGTAGTTTCGGGAAACTTACGAACGGGGGCCCGTATCTTAGTTAACGGGCTTAGAGAGTAGGCCTCCTGGTGCTTAGGAAAAGATGATATGAATGACAGTAATCACTGTGATATGTCACAGTACTTACGTGTTTGAGAGAAAAATGTTTAACCGTAAAGAACTGGAGACTTAGAAAAACTTTTATTAAAATGCTTTTTGCTTGGGACATAGAGAAATTCTCGTGTAAATGGATTTTCTATTCTTCGTTATAAGTGATAACCAAATGTAGGTATGATATTTTTTTTAAAGTAGTAGCAATTAAATTACGTCACATTTCGTCTTTAAAACATAATTATAATGGAATGTCCAAAAGTTGAATATTATGGGAAACAGTAACAGTAAGAATATTAAACTAATATTAAAAGAATATTCAACTTTATACTCATCATAAATGCTTTACTTGTATTATCTATACTAATATTATAAAGAGGAAAGATTTGATTGTTTCTTTGTTTGCAACGAATAATCATAAACTACTTAACAGATTTGGATGAAATTTGGTGCACAGATAGTAGGTAGCCTGGTCATGAACATAGGATACTTTTTATCCCGATATTCCCACGGGAACAAGAACCACGCGGGTGTAACCGCGAGTGGCCGCTTGTGGCAAATAAATTGCATATCATAACAGTTATATATACACTGTGACACATATCACTACTCCAGCGATTAAGTATTGCTACTTTATGATACGGTCTCATAAAAAGTATGAAGTGTATAAGCAAAAACTAACTTAACTAACTTATTAAGGCGGATATAAATTGTTATGACATTATCATGATCTCATCTACGTTTACAGATAGTATTTTTATGGGTGATTTGATAATTATGTTATTTATGTCTTGAATGCTGAGCAATCACTATGTGGCCTTGGAGTAACAATGATATCTTGATAAATCTCAAGTTTTTGTAACAAAGACTTTTATTATTATGTTATTTAATACTACAAGCATTGGCCTTATTTTGTAAAGATCGCAACATTTTGGCCGTCTATAAAAGATTACGTAAATAATATATTGTATTAATAATAATAAAATATTTATTTCGGATTTTTAGTCCATAAGTGTTAGTAACATAAAGATCTTATTCTAGTGTTAGTAAAAGGAGCACAATAAAAAAAAATAAAAGTATTAGAACTTACAATTTTGTTAAACTGTTTGTTGCAATATTTACAAATTATAACTGCTGTTATAATGTTGTCGTTTTATACAATTCATAGCCCGGTCAATCTGGACATCCGAAGGAGCAAAAATTCCCAAAAAGCTGAAAGGTGGTAAAATTGTTCTAAACATAATTATAAATGAAGTTTAAAACGTCCTCTTCGATCCGGGCCTTCGAAATAATTACATGATCCACAATTTTGCGCCTAAGCTAATTTTATGATAAAACTAACCGTTTTGCTGAAAATCGCGAAAAACATTTTTTCTCAAACATGCTTGGGAATGTGAGCATTATTTTGAACACCTTCTTCGAGATAAATTGACATTGCTGTACTGGCTACATACAAGCGAGCAGCCGCCGGCAAAACTTGTATGAAAATCCATATCTGTCGTGTTTTGCGGCCAAATAAATTACATAGTAAACTCATCTGTCGTGTAATTTAAAAATGGAACGATCTTTGACTCCAAAATATGGCAACCGAGGAGGTAACTTATCAAAGGTTTTATTTAAATTTCGAACTGGCCTATAAATAGAAAGCTGTTTAAGAAAAAATAAACAACAAATGAAGACTTTAACGCAGTGAAAAATATTGTTGTTCGTTGTTTATTATTTGAGAATAGTACAAGCCATGGCCACAACTAGGCATTGATGCACTTACGTATTTACACGTTCGTCCATCAATGCCTCTTTTGCTAGCCGCTGCAGTAATGTATTATTTTTGACAATAATCCTCGAAATTTTTTTTTCAGGTACTGGAACGATGAGGACTTTTTAAATTTCATTTTTTTATTATGTTTTGAACAATTTGGTCAATTTTCAGCTTTATGGGATTTTTTGTATCTTCACTCTATATTTTGGTCTAATTTGACCGGACTATTCATCAATCATTTTAATCTGTAAAAAGTTATTGTGTGTGTTCGAGTTGTTTTTAAATATCCAATAACAGCAAATCGAGCGCTTATATTAAGAATATGATAAATAATGTTGTCAGATATATTGAAAAATCTAGGTTCCAAAATTAGCATGATAAGTTACTAAAATGTATTGTACCATAAAGTTATTGATTAACAACCACTTAAAATGATAGCAAACGAATTGGCACTTCACTGCACTTAGTAAATTATTTACTTAAAGTTCAAAAGCGTGCCACAAGCATTTCGATATACTTAGTTAAGAATCAATCGTTTTGGAATTAAAAATACATTTTCATATAACCTTTGCAAGATTCAAGGTTTTATATAAAAATACAAATTGTTGATTTTTAATCAGATTAGCGCAGAAAATGCTGCTCAATGTGTCAGTTCTACAAGTTTTAAATAATAAACGTGTTCACATTATGTTATGACCTTTTCACGCCTTATTACAAGAAAAAGAAGATAGCTGTAGTAAATTTAAATAAAACGTAATTTAATCTGTTCTGAGAAATCAACTCTGTTTGAACAACTTGAGTTGAAACAAACACGGTAAGAAAATCTTATTTACATTGAGGTACTATTTTTGTGCTCTGGTTCTTCTTTAAAAGTGTTATAGTAGAAACCGGGATATTATTGTGATTATGATGTGTGTTTGACTTTTTCTAACCTTTTGTTATTTTTTTGTACAGTAAGTAGGCCTAGCACGAAAACTATCGAGTAAGTATCGAGGAAGTAAAGTTAAACAATGTATGACATATTGAGCAGCGTTCCTAGCGGACGTAAACGGAACAACATTTTCCTATCCATTTTTGAAGAGAAAACTTCTTTAGCGGCGTTGGGAATATCGGAGTGTTAAATTTTTGGGACGGGTAAAAAATGTTAAAGTCGCGTCAGGACACGTGACCATGATTGAAAATTCGTAGAACCATTTACCGTTGACCTTTTTCAAATTACATAAAGTCTCTCACTTGAAAGATCTACGTATATTAGTTAATAACAAACATTATATAAAGATCTCTCATTACTACCAACTTTTATATTGATGCCTGGTCAGTTTTAATGGATTTACCTGCCAAATCAAGTTGGTCTCCGTTTTCATCAACTTTTTATGAAGTTGTGGTCAAGATATAGTGGATTTTGATCGTTATTTTCGTTTAAGCGGTTTTCACTTCTGCCGGCACTCCCAGACCAGTGCAACCCGTTGTTTTTTTGTCAATAGGACCTCGATACGTCCTCGATACTATTTCGTGCTAGTCCCACAGGTACCTAGCGTCTCATGAGTTTTCCGCACGTTGCGTCGACATTGCATGGTACAAAAGAAGTGAAGCACTTTCTCTCTCGTATGGTAAGTACTGTCGACGTAACACATCAAGTTTTAAACGCGACCTTTTTGCTCTCACAATAAGAGTGATTTTGTAGCATAATTGTCGGGCTTGACGTGTGGGTTATTGTACATTACAAGCAGTTTTTACGCGATAATGCTGACTATTGTGCTGTGTTATGTGCAACCTAGACGCTGTCATGGTTGTTTAATGTTACGTATTAGCTCGACTAGTTCTCCCTTATTTTTTCAGATTTTTATCAATTCGAAGAAATCGATACTGAGGTAAGAATTCTACATTGTTCTTAAGTATTTACAAAAAACGATAATATTTTATGAAATGGGATGAGCAGCGGGGCTATTACCTATCTTTGCAACAGCAACGCGACAGCAGAAATTGCGCGATGATTGTTTTACGTCACGTATCAACAGTGCGGCATCTACCGAACAAACGATGAACTACAATGCGCATTCAATTAGTTTATGTTATCGTTATATCAACACGCGGCGTCACACTCTCGCACCTAGGAGTGCGAGAGAGTGAGACGGCCGCCATGAACTATCAGCGAGCGATTAGCCAGCAATCACATACGTATACCATTTTTATATTTGGTTATTGTATGTTTCTATGTGTTTGGTGTCAAAAATACTTGACCATGACTAACCTCGAACTCGCGAACAAAATACTCTTAATAAGCAATTGCAGATATTTAGGTATGTCACATTTGTCGATGTTGTTCTCTGAATTTGACTCACGACTTTAAAATAATAATACTTTCAGATCATAATATAGTAAGTATACGTACTTGATTAATCTGATATACCTACCTATCACACCTCTTGGTGTGTTTGTCCACAAACAGTCATACCCATACCCACATAAATGTTAAGCTATTGGTAACGCAGGAGAATTTGATCTAAGTAACACCACAGTCATTCCAACACTTATATATTTCAAAACAAGACAAGTATAAAAGACAATCAGATCTGCAATAAACACTCTTAAGTCCGTGGAACAAGGTCTATAAGTTACCCTGATGAGTTTAACTTAACGATACCTATTTAACTTGTTACCAAATTAACTAACAGGCGACAAATGGCAAACATTTTTTTATAGCGCAACAATCGTGACATACCGACTTATTTAATGACTATTAGTTTAGTTAGTTACGTTAACTAAACATTTGTTAGACACAGAGTAAGCATCTTGTAAGAGGTTAGCAATAATGAAGTTAAGGTGGTACGACTTCCATACAAACAAACATTGCACAATTATTGGTTCATCATACCTTAATAATTCATAAATACATGCGCAACTAACTCGTTTCAGTTATTTGTTCCCGCAAAATAATAAAATGGACTTTCATACATAAACCACGAATAAACTAATATCTTATAATTTCAATAATTCTACGTATGTGTGTGTGACTCATCGCGTTTATATACCTCATGTATGAAAGTATTTTTTTTTAATAATTTCGCGCAAACAAATATCTGAAACGAGTTAGTTGCACATTTATTTATGAATTATTAATGTATGATGAACCAATTAATGTGCAATGTTTGTTTGTATGGAAATCGTACCACCTTAAGTAACGAAAGTGAACGATCGAAAGTGAAGGCGGGGACCCTATTGATCAAAAAAGAAATCAAGAAACAAAGTAGAGGATTCATTCATAGGCTAAAATGTCAAAGAAAATATTTCATTGTAACTAGACAAATGTTTTGTTCTGCTATCAAAAATTATATGATGTAGACCAAATTCTTTTAAAGTGCCTCATGTTATGGAGACAGTATTTTTTAACTTCAATCCCCACACGGCGACTTTTAGCAAACTTCAAACTTCAACAACAAAGTTGCGGACGGCCGCTTTTATCAATAAAAAAGAAAAATCTGTTCCTTATTCAGATAAGATCAGGCAAATACATCATGTGTTTACCTGGTATCTGATTGTCTAACGCGTGGCCAAAGAGTAGACGATCGCAGACAATCGGGCGATAAATCACTGGACAATGGCGCGATTAGATCGCGCGATCGCTATGAATCGGTGCGTGCCGATCTGACCACTTTCACTCGGCAGACTTTGTTTGTTCTGCAGTTACACACAAGAAAAAAAATTAACCTTTTGAACATCAAAAACATGACTGTGATAGATTACTTCTTAAAAAACCATCACTGTAAGCCTAGCACAAAAATTGTATGACATATTAAGCAGCGTTCCTACCGGACGTAAACGGAACTACATTTTCCTATTAGTACATAATTTGATATTAGGTCCTCGATACTATTTCCATAGTTAAATCTTAAGTTTTGGAGCGCACTGTCCATTGCACTGTCAGACCATTAGATCTTAATAAATCCGTAAAAGTTATTTTATTTTGATAAATATTAAACAATAAAATTACTAGAAAAAAGCAACTTGTCTCATGTCGCCCTGACATGACGGGATGAGACAATTTGCTTTTTTCTAATATATTTTTTTGTTTAACGGAATATATCATATAATAATATTTATCACATAAAAATAGCATTGAAAAATGCAAAGTTAAAAAGTTATATATGTTTTATTTTTTTTCGATAGTTTTTCATGCTAGCCCCTACTGATATACAGTGTGATTCAATCGAGTTAACTTTGGAGCCTTGGATGTGACCACCACTGTTATTTTTCTGCTATTGTATTCTCAAAGCGACACATCTATCACATCAGCTGTCAATAATATTGAAAATGGTGCGATCACCGATTTTGTATCCGCCGCTACTATAAAGTTGCTTAGAGAATCGCGCCTCTGGATTTCGAGATAGTATCGATGGATGATTATCAGATGGTGACAGGTGACCAAGAAGAATTATTTAGAAAGAATATGCCAAATAAATAGGGCTACGACATGTTAGAAGGGGATGATGGAAATGAAAGGAAGGCAAATTATAACTGCAGAAAAAAGTGCGTGAAATAAGGATAAGGACACGAACAGTCCACTTCCGAAGAGCTTAACAGTTGTCATTTTGACAAATTGGCCAATCAACTCTCAGTTTCTCACCCCATTCTCAACGATAGATAAGAATAAGTCATGCAAAAAATGTTAAAATAACAAACAATGTTTTTTAAAAGATTTTGTAGCATTTGTATTTAGAAGTTTATCTTATCCAATAAGCCTCTATAACTATTTGCATAAATCATAAATGCCACCACGTTATCAGATCGACTTTCCTAACTGGTACATGTTCTTGCATGTTTTCTCATGACAATTTGCGAGCGCCCACCACTCGTTATCCAGTATTGAAAACAACAAGAGAAGATCGACACTAATATGGGAAAAGAGGCTGTATAAATGTGTAGATGAAGGTTGAAAGTCGTTTGATAAAGAACCTGCCGAGTGAGGGCTATCGCGACAGAACAGTTTATGAGGGAATTTCGTAAATGTTTCATGTACAGATGCGATGTTAAGTGAAATGTGCAAAGCTGAGCATTTATTTTTGTATACGGCCTTATAAGGATAATTTAATCTTCAATAGTTTTCTTCGTCGTCGTCGTCGTCGTCTCAGCCACATAACACCCACTGCTGGGTATAGAATTTATTGATTCATCGAAGATTTTAGTCTGAAATGTAATTACGAAATTGTGTATGAAAACTAATCTTTCGTTCAATGATTTCGATTTACGGTATATGATACATTATTTGAGTTAGTGGTGGATATTACTTTGACTAAAAATGTCTAAGAATTTAAAATTTGTGATTTCGGGACAGTAATAAATAACCAAATTCCTACTCTTTTTACTACTTTTAATAACTAATTTAAATTTAAACTTTAATAAAAAAAAAACTGAGAAATCGCGGGCGGCCGCTGATTGGCAATAATAATTGACATTCAATCTCGAATCTCAACGCTAAAAGTAACCCCCTGATCTTTAAGACAAGCACTGTGCTTTATTGCAATAAAAAAATATAAATTTCCAGTTACATAATTTATCTATACTTATGGTAAATTTTAAATAGAAAAATATTGGAAAAAATTAACTCGGCCATAAGTGAATTCTCAGACGGGAATCGAACCCGCGACCTTTGGAAATCCGGTCCAATGCTCTTGTGGCCGAGTTAATTTTTTCCAATATTTTTCTATTTAAATTTTACCATAAGTATAAAAATAGCATTGAAAAATGCAAAAATTACAAAATCATAAAACACAATTTATCTGTTTTTTTTGTTTTTTTTTAACAAAGCTTTGTATTACTCACATCCCTTTATTTTTTTACATTTTTTAAAAGAGTACCTTGATTTGTTTCACCGACTGTCCGCCGCGCACACTGATATCTCGTACGCAATATAATGTGGAGTACTTTCGATTTCGGCGCGGCGCAGTTTAGAACGACGGCGACGGCTCGCCCGCCCCGTCTCGGATACGATACCGCGTCGCATTACCGGCGCGCGCGCAGTGCGCACATTGCTGGACGACTTTATGCGACACGTTACAAAAACGGAATAAAACGGTACGGACGAGTTTGTTTTTGTTGTCGCGTGGAATTCGGTTATATACTTATCCTTCAACATTTCAAAATTGCACGACAGAAAGTATGCCCATGTCCTTCTCCAAGGTCTAAAAGTAAAGATTTACCTAGAAGCGAGTTTGTTTTTGTCTCTTCAGATTGGTTTTAAAACTTTGTCTTCAGTCATCAGTCAAAATCGACTGAAATTCAATGAATTAAAGTATAAAGACTAAACAATGAAGTACGAAATTCAACTGATGTTATTGATCTATCATCATTATAATTTTTTAATTGTCTGTTTGATTGAAATTAAATGTCAAAATAATTAATAAAGTACTTGTTAGTTCTAACACAACATACGAAATAGAGACAAGTATAATTTATTAAAAAAATATGTAATTAAAAGAGACTAGTATGTAAATTAAACAAAAAAATGTTCTCGAAGAAAAAAAAAAACGCGTGGTCAAGGGTTTTGTTTCAAAGAATTGAGATTACTAATGAACTCTACATATGGTTTACTGTGTTAAGGCCGCCTTCTAGGAGGATTCATCAGTGTTTCATAATCTGCATCCGTTTTAGCGTCGGCGTTTACCTTGCGATCGAAATTTGAGCAATCGTGCAGATAAATAACGAACTTGCCGCTTTTTTAAACATACGTAATTATGTACTTGACCTGTTTGGCGCAGGATTACTTTACCCGACTTCTGCGCCAGAGCTCCCGGGTTTGATCCCCGGAAAAGACAAATATTTGTGTGCATGAACATGTCTATTTGTCTTGGTCTGGGTGTTTAATACGTATATTATGTATGTATTTACAAAAAAGTATATAAGTATATGAGGAGCCCGTGGCGCAGTGGTTCGCGCGCTCGGCCTGCGATTGTTGAGGTTAAGCAACTTTCGCAATGGTCGGCCACGGGATGGGTGACCAAAAATTTACTACCTCGTGCTCCGTCGTGCTTCGGAAGGCACATTAAGCCGTTGGTCCCGGCTGCGTTGGCAGTTGTTAAAACCCACCAATCCGCATTGGGCCCGCATGGTGGGTTATGGCCCGTTCTCCTTATCCATCCATAAGGAACGCCAGTGCCCCAGCAGTGGGGACATTAAAAATGGCTGATAACGATGATGACGATCCGTTATTTAGTATCCATAACACAAGTTCTTCTTGAAACTTAACGTGGGCCAGATAATTGGTGTGATTGTATGAAATTATTATTATTATTATTATATACACTCACGGTATATGTATATCCCTTGTGGGGTTGGCACTTGGCAGAACAGCAAAGGTGCAACTTGAGATTCATCATCAGCCTGTGGACGTCCACTGCTGGACATAGGCCTCACCTAGCTCACGCCTATTGAGGTGTTCATAGAAGGATACTATACTACTACCACTCTGGCCAGAGTTTGTTTCAAGTTTTCCTTCTCTCGCACAGTTGATCAATGCGTCGATCCTCTTAGTCGACTCTTACGACATCCCAGGTATGTAAGGGAGTGGTGACACTTGTATTCTTAGGCCGTCACCACACGGCAACTTGAAATAAAAAAATGAAAATAATTAAAAAAAACATCACTCACAGTCTCATAGCCAACTACTAACTACGCTACATTTGCTATTGGTTGAATCTGAGATGTTATCCGGAAACAATATTTACAGGTTGCTTAGCGTCGTCATCCTAATCCTAATCTGAACTAATATTACAAATGCGAAAGTGTGTTTGTTTGTCCTTGCTTCACACCCTTACTAAGCAACCAATCAACTTGATTTTAGCGTAGAGTTAGTTGAAAGGACAGAAAGTAACATAGGCTACTTTTTATCCCGATATTCCCACGGGAACGGGAACCACGCGGGCGAAAGCAAGGCACCTATAACCGTTTTGCGAATATGCCTCTACATATCTAAATGAATCCCTCAGTTTTGTGAAATCAGTAGCCTTACTGTTAGAACAATAGGCTGCTGTCTCTCTTACAGATGTACAGTCAACAACCCGTCAGGAGTTGCAGTTGAACTACGAAAACCGCCGCTATTACCAACGACATAAGGACGCTCTCAATGACAAATTGGTCTGACCTGGGGCCCAATTCTGCTAATGCTTAGTCACCATTGTATTCCAGTGGTGTTTCAATGGTAGTGCTGTTTTACACAGTTCTTGTTACAAAACTATAACTAAACACTACTATTGAAACACCACTGAGAGACGAATATGACAAAGATTTAGCAGAATTGACCCCCTGCTTCCGTTTGTGTGCACAAAAGTCGTGCAATCAGGATGCATCAGGAATAGTATAATAATGACGTAAGCAAAAGGCATTAATGACGTCATTACCTCTTTCACTGTCCTTCAAAGGTGGCAATTTAGTGGTTATGGTTTATTAAGGTTGAATAAAACTGATGGCGGCATTTATTAAGTTTTTTTTATGAATGACGGGGAGACTTTGTCTTCATCATACCTGATGTTAGGTAATGATAAGTCTGAAGATGGAAGCGAGCCTCTCCCGGAATCCCCAGCCACTTAGGAACTGGCTATCTTATCTCGAACTGCCGGAACACAACAATGCTGAAAACATTGTTGTTATGGCGTCAGGCTTAGATAAGACGGTGGTAGCAAGCCAAGCGGACTTACAACAAGTCCTACCACCAACCAAACCGAATACAATATGTACCCCCGCTGGGAATCGAACCCGGGACCCCTGGGTCTGATACCGGTGGTTGTACCACTAGACCACAGAGACGGTTAGATGTTTCATCGTCATCGGACATTTTAGTCCTTTACCTTATTGGTGTTTGAGGAGTAAACTTTTCGTCCCCTTTGGAAACCCTTGTGATGTTATAACATCTAGTGGTAATCCTGATTGAGGTCATCCTCCTCCTCATTTGAGGATGTTACTCTACTTTAATCCAGCTTATTTAGCAGCCTAGCAAAAAAACTTTAATTGCTGAAATATTCACTCAGTATACCAAATTATTAAATGAATCGTAGATATACATATTTTTCAATCAAATCTACCGCGTAAAAAATCTGGGTATGGATATGGGCTTCATTTGACAGTTGAAGCTCATAAATTTACCATATATGGTCACTTAACTGTCAAATGAAGCCCATGTCCGTCCATATCCATATTTTTTACGCGATAGCCCCCCCCTGCTTATGGAAATTCGTGGGGAATTATGTTTTATGTTCTAGCCAACAGTGGCCAATGTTCTTCTACAAGCTCTATGCCTCAAAATTGGTTTTTGTGACCGGCAGACAGAGTTTTAAAAATAAAACAGCTTTTACGGATATCAAACGCGCTATATTTCACGAACTAAGTTGTAATTGTCCGTATTTTTATAATTTTTAGGGGTTTTAGGGGATGACTGATCATCCCGTGACCACGGCAGCTGAAAAGGTGCCGAATCGTCGGGAAAATCAAAAAGCCCCTAAAAACCTAAAAATACGGACAATGACAACTTAGTTCGTGAAATATAGCGCGTTTGATGTCCGTAAAAGTTGTTTTATTTCAATGAACAGTGCGCGCCAAAACTTAAGATGTATTCACAGAGGTTTTTTCGCATTTAAATTATAGTATGGAAGTATTGATTTTATATGTTACGTACTAGCACAGATAATGCAATAATACTATACTAGTAAGTATTAATAACTTGTAAGGTAGTTGTTATAAAATAGTGTTTACTACTATCATAAACGTCCTCTGTAAGAGTCTTAGTACAATATTACGTTGTGTCTTCATCGGGGTCGCAGGTACTAGCTTTCACAACGTGCATACAACTTTATTAATAGTGTGCAATTTGTTCCCAGGAAAATGTGTCCATTTTCCACAAAGTACTTGTGAAATTGATGACACGTGAGCTTGTGAAATAGCATCATGTTGTTTTTACTTTTTAATTAACTAACATTAACACTAAAGAGTAACAAAATTTATCCTCTTTTCTTTTAAACAAAAGAATAATCATTGAAACGACGTTTCGGACAAATAACTAACACTGACACTTTTTAATTTTATAATATTTTCATTATAAAATTTAAAGCTGCTTAGTGCAGTCAGACAAAAATCACAAAGTATAGTAAAATGTTAGTCATATTGGGCGAGCATAACCAACCAAAAGTTATTTAGATTATTTAGACGTAATCATGTTGTCCTTAGTGCTAGGCGCTAGCATAGCACCAAAGAAACAAAACAACCGACATGACACAGATGTCTCCTTAGTAGTTATGTCTCTTTTTCTCGGAATCAAGTTCTTTACTTTATTCTAATGTGAAATAAGTCTACAAATCTTAAATACAAAAGAGTATACCAAAGACAATATACAAGGCGTCTACGATAAAAACGAGGTCTTTTACCAAATCCGACTCTCAAACTACGTACTGCCACTGAGCCATAAACGATTTAGATTCTGTCAAACTAGGTTATTTCAAAAGCGTTCAACTATCAAACTATGTAAATTTACAAAGACAAATTTGCTTCAAGTCTAATTACTGGCGTATTCGAAAGCCAAAGGATGCTCCTAACCTCGGCACCCCGTGTCGTAACGAGCCTGCAGGTCAACCGTGAGGTCAGCTGATGAAAGTAAGATTGCCGGTTCCCATCCCGCACTGTCACTGCCCGCCCTACTTACGGAGTAGGTACCCTTTGGGTCACAAACCTTGTTATTGTATTGTGTTTTACGTCGATGTTGCATTACTGACTTCAAAAAGGAGGTTTTTAGTAAAAATTAGAAACCGAATCACAAAAAAAAAAAACTTAAGGCAGTCATAAAAACTTATTGCGCATCAAATCGTAGTTTTGATATGTATTTCAGTATTTTTTGTTGTGTAATCACATTTTTGTTCGACACGAGATGTGTGGACCCCGTGTCGTAAAAAAAATACGAGCCCGTACGTAGACGTCAGCTGATGAAAGTTAGATTGCTGGTTCACGTCCCTTGGTGTATTGTATTTTACGTCGTTGTTGCTTTACCGTCTTTAAGAAAGGAAGAGGTATTTAGTTGTATGGACTTGTTGTAAGTCCGCCTGGCTAGCTACCACCATCTTATCTAAGTCTGGCGCCATAACAAAAATGTTTTCAGCATTGTTGTGTTCCGGCAGTTAGAGATAAGATAGCCAGTTCCTCAGTGATTGAGGATTCCGGGAGAGGCTTGCTTCCATCTTTAGCCATATACTACTTAACATCAGGTATGATGAAGGCTAAGAGTCTTCCCATCGTTCATAAAAAAAACCCAACCTAGAGGTACCTTTCGTACTTTCTTGGTGGCATGGGGCTCCGCCCACCGAGCCCCCTTTTCCCGCTTCTGTTGACGTTTGCTAGGTTAAGAGGCTGACTCTGAAGTCAGAACTGACTATTTAACTTATAAGAATCTTTTTTTATTACTTTTACTAAAGGCAGTTGATAATTATCGATAATGACCGAAAAAGTGATAAATTTCATAGTTTTAATCATATTGACCAAATCATGAGTTCAGTATTAATATTAGACCGGTTATTATTAATAATTTTTACACTATTAACATTTACCGTAACATAAATATAACGAACAAACGAACTGTGTTGTGACGTTATCTTTATTTGAAAAAGGGCACATTCTACTAATGCACAACTGCAGTTAGGCCGTTGTTTATTTTATCCTTAAACACAAAAGTTAACTACCAAACCCGTTAGAAGTTAACTTAGAAAAGGTTGATGGCGTGATGTGTAAGAAGCGTCGATGTTATCATCCGATTTATGTACCGGGTCGATAAAGACCTATATTTTGTGCTTATATTGTGTGTGTATATACCTTGTGTGTAAAAAGTTTGATCGACGGTCAAAGTAAGTCAGCCTGTTTGAGATCATCGCCATGAAAACAAGCGTCACTCAGAAACGAAAATAGTTAATTATTGTGTATTTGCGTTTGGGGTTAGAAGTTGTTTGTATGTGTAAGTTGTTGTACCATTTTTCTCGAAACTACCGGGCTGATTTCGACAGAGAGGTTGCAATGGCCGACGGAGTTAAGTCGGGGGATTTTCGTAAATTTATTTGCGTTTTTACATACGGAGTGATTTTTTTCAAAACATTTACGTTTGTTTTTTTTTAACGTAGCTTTTAAAGCAATACCAGCCAGTGTTAGGAGATACTGATATTCAAGATTATAGTCGTTTTGGTAAGTAATAAAAAGATAATACAAGAACAGCTTTCATTTAATGAAGTTTAATTGTGTATTGTTTGTTTTAAATTCAGTTCTTTACTTGTGTTAAAAGGTGTTTAAAAGTTTTGTAGTCTTACAAAATAAATTGATATAAAATTGGTTGCGTTAAATGTGAAAAGCGATAAGATTCCAAACATTCAGTCTAACCCCCATATTATAAGTCGTACCTCCAAAACTTTTTGCAATCTACTCAACCTCGTCGTGGGTAAAAATGGTAGTGTGCGCTAGGCCTAACACGGAGGGGCTACGTACTCTTTGGCTCCTCCAGGTCCTTACGGAGTTATGACTTAGAATACCGATTTCGAGGAGTATTTCGAAGAGGTTTTCAATGAGGTTTCGGTAAGTCGAGGACGAGTAAGTTTTGGAGGAACGACTTAGAATATGGATGTAAATCTTTTACACCACTAAAAAGGAGGCTCTTTTGAAAATTTGTTCTTCTTCGATATAAGTATACTCGTATAGCATACCTTACTTTTAAATATTTATCGTTTACTTACAGCTCTTTTTATAAGTCTGAAGTTAAGTATCATTCAATACGGTACCTGTAAAGAAAACAGAAAATAATTAAAATGTTGAAAATAAAAAATAGTACCCATTATTTGTGTTCATGTTCATGATTATGAAAGTTTGCTTTTCTAAATGACAAATACTAGAAAACATCGACTCGACTCACAAGTCAATTCACAAACAAATATACTTACACTTCAAGTGTCTAGGGATCATGTACTTTTTTTAACTTTAAAAAGATATCCATTGACCATTACCAAATATAGTCTTTCAGACTTATTTTATTTTATTTTTTCTCTTTCTTCATTCAAATAGTGAATTTACAAAAAAGAATCGTTACGATCCTAAAAAGTTAAAATAATAATCCTCTTTAATTGTGGCGATATTATAAAACGTACATTAACGTGTGTACATTAAAATACATACAAAAAATACTAATTTGACACAAAAAGTAATATAGCTCATTTGGTGCAATAATGACGCAATTACATTTTTTGGAAAATCAAGATAAATATGGTAAAATACGCGTAAAGATTGGTTGCATTCGGAGAAACATCAACAGAATTGTATTGCTGATAATTTTTGCTAAATGGCAGTAATGTCGTTGTTGCAATGACACTAAATTGTAGATTTTTTTTAAGAAACACGACGTCGCATTGGTCAATTGCGCGGGGGGCGTGTGAACGGGTTTAAGTGCTACATCGTCGTAACGGGAATTATGACATTATTTTATATCAATCTGGTGGAAGAACGTCACAATTGTTGACAATTATTACAATGTTGCTCCATTTTTTTTTACTTTCTGCTACAACAATGACGTGTTAGTGACGACGGGAATGCTATAAAAACTGGTGATATCAAGGTTATTAATTTTAGGAAACACTGTGATAAATAAATAAATTAATAAAAAATTGCATATACAATCACACCAATTTATCTAGCCCACGTTAATTTTCACGAAGAACTTGTGTTATGGATACTAGATAACGGATAAACATACTTATACATATACTTTTTTTGTAAATACATACTTACATACTATACATATTAAACACCCAGACCAACACAAATAGACATGTTCATGCACGCAAATATTTGTCTTGTCCGGAGATCAAACCCGGGACCTCTGGCGCAGAAAGCGGGTTGAGTACACCTGCGTGAGGTCGTCGTGAAATCTATGGATTAAAAACTAATTTTATTATAAAAACGATTGAAAATATGTAAATAAAGACAAGGGCAAGATCATCAAAACATGGCCAAGATTGCTTTTGCAAGACGTGCTTTTGTTCAACTTACTCATACATAATTTAAGAAAAGTTAATAGGACTGTTTTTAGAAATAGCTGAGAACTACTACCAAATACATAAAGTTGATTCAAACGCATATTAGTTTTATTTTGTTATAAAGTAACTTCCTTTCCATACATGTATGGAAAACATCAGGGTTATTTTTGTAAATTCTGCGGCAACAATGACCCAATTACGAGTATTCAATTGAAAAACAATAATTTCGGAAAAGTATTGGGAATACTAAAAATCTTTTGAAATAATTAAAATTCTATATTTTGTAATTTAAATAAGAAAATATTTTTAAACTGGTTTCCTCTCTCCTGTAAAAACACAATATTTATAAATGCGTCAAAATTGCACCAAATATATGTGTGTATTTTGCCCTTGTATTTTACCTAATGATACAAATAAAATATTAATAAGTATTTGTACCTTACTGCTTACAATAGATGTAAACTGCCATAATATAGAATAATAACATCAATTTACCATACAATATCCATCAATAGAAACGATAACAGCTATCCAAACACCTCATCTACAATCCATTAACATTCAAGATTGTATTCGAAAATAGACCTTGACGCCCACACCACACCGATCGATTTCGATTACACCGCAATATTTGCAGTAACATGAATGACTTTACGTCACCAATATGGCTGCCGAAGGTCTGGCAAAGGTGTCGAGGTTATACGGCCTTAGATGTATGTAGTTTTAGTACTATGTCATTGCAACTTGATACGTTCAGTAGCTGTGTAGTGTCGGCTTAGAATAGCACTAACCCCTCTCATCCCGTGGGTGTCGTAAAAGGCGACCAAGGGACTCAGCCAATGTATATTCTATGGACTCAGCCTTCAGGAGATGGGCAGCAGCGTCTCCTACATACTTGGCCATACTGCGATCACCAACCCGCCTGCTAAGCGTGGCGATTATGGCAAATTCCCCCTTTTTGGGGGAGGCCTATACCCAGCAGTGGGTGTTATATGGCTGAGACGACGATGTTCAGTAGGTTATAAACGTACTTTATGAACGTCGCTAATGATGATCAAATTCTCGGACAGAAAATATTTATTTATTTTATTTACAGAATTACATCTATTTTTACAGGGATGAACCCTAATTCAATAGTGTAGTCAACGTTTATAAATACTATACTTATAACATTCATCTTACTTAATAAATTATCTTTTTTTTATCTAGTTTTCAAAATTTTATAAGATATTCTAGTACTTACTAACAACTTCATCAGTGCTTTTACAAATATAATTCAACTAGAAAATATACCAGAAAAAAGCAACTAGTCTCATGTCGCCCTGACGGGACATGAGACATGAGACTAGTTGCTTGTTTAATATTTATCATCACATAAAAATAGCATTGTAAAATGCAAAATTAAAAAGTTATAAATATAATTCATTTCATTTCAATAATTTTAATTTCATTTTAATTAAACATTTTCTAAAAATTGTATAATTTTATTTGTTAATTTCATTTAGGTTAAACAAAACCATGCAATAAGTTTTTTCCTATTGATATTAATGTAGCATAAAACTTTCAAGGTTACTTTCTCGAACTCGCTCTTTGAACACGTCAATAATTAATTTTTTTGCTGTACTAAGCGTGTGCAAAGTTCTCGTCAATGGTGTCTTCGCGCAGGTCGGTCGCCGCCGGCCGCCTATACACACATTTATTTGGCACGTATAAACCCAGCTGCTCCAATATGTACGGGTTGGAGACAATACCTCTTAGCACCGTGATTACATAATGAGCGAGAGCTAAATCCATCCTTGTTTCCAGTTGATTGTATCCAACCTTGCCCAAAACGAACAAGGTTACTGATGTTTTTAAACAACCTCCTTCTTTATTAAAGTCGGTGATTAAAAGAGTGAAGCTAGCAGTGTTATAAGCTCAATTAAATTGTATGTATGTCTTGAACGATAAATAAATAAAAGCAGTTGCACTGGACGGTCAACAGCAGGTCAGGCAAAAGCCGTAACTAAAATTTTTACTTTAATTTCGTAGAAATTGGGTTATTTGTAGGACAAATTAACAGTTTTGTAATTTGTTCTTTTTGACTGAACATACAGATATCTGTTTGAATAATCGGTGTCCGTCATAATACTAAATGTGTTCCAAAAGTATCTGCGATTGTAATAGTAAAAAACATTCTTATCAAGTGGTTATCACTGTTTCTATATGATAAATTATTGTTATAGTATTTGCTGATTAAATCTTGACCTGAAATCGATGTTATGACGAATAAAAATGCCTAGTATGAATAAAATAAACCTCACTCAATCGTAAAAAATACTATGAGAATAGCATGTTGTAGGATAGTTATATTTTCGGACATTCCATTAATCAACTGGGTCCTGGCGTCCATAGAAAACTAGCAAAAAAGCAGTATGACATAAGGTGTGTTTATGTTTATGACAAAATTTTTGGTATTCCTATAGGATTTAATAGTCACAACTAAATATTGGTCCCGGCTGTTGTCATTTGATTACAGTCGTTAAGCCAAGTCAGAGGCCTTATAGGCGGCTTGATAAACTCTGACACCAGAGGTGGCCACTACTCCTCACTCGATAAGAAGAAGAAGACTAAATATTGCAAATTTTTCTAAAACCTTCCCCATGAATCAATATAATAACAATTTTTCAGTCAATCTAAATTTGACGTAATTAGAGAGGCAGAATTAAATAGACAGAGATAAGCGCGTTCAAAACAATTTTTGTACCTATAAAGACGTGTAATCATTAGTGGAAGATACTGTTTCCGAGAATGAAATTAACTCCTGACTACTTCTAAGGGAAGTCTCAATCTGCAGTACTTCATAGAGTCAGAAAGATATGAAACTGTTAATTGGTTCAGATAACTATGTCATAATTAATTTTCTTGTGGAACATTCCTTTTTTAATTGGTGTTGCTGTACCAGGATATAAAACACTGTGCCATCTTGCTTTTATCTGTTCATTAATTTAAGATTGAAGTCCTTTTTTCCCACAGGAATGTTGACGCAAGTTTTTAATCAACTAGATAAACATGTATAATGATGTAATATTTTTTACTTAGTAAATTAAATGCTACTTTTGGAGAGCAATCAGTTTTTAAAATAACTAAACTGCAATCATTATAATTATAGATCTTGGAATTTATCTAGTTTTTTTTTTCATTAATTTGACTCTGTCCTTAACCTTTTTATACTTTTTTCTTAAATACACACACAATCCAAGTTTTACATAGCAGATTTGTAAGATAATTCCAACACCATCGCTTTGTTTAGAATTCCAAAGGCCTTTAAAAGTTCTATTGAATAATCATTGTTGCTAATTCCACTAATGTTATACTTGTCACGTGTTACACTGTCACTTTAATTGACTCATTAGTTAAAAAACCAATTGTACAATCCCACATAGGGAAAGGCATCTTCCTTGCGTCAGCTTTGAACATGCAAATAAATTGCAAGTGTTCACTGGCCACTTTCTAAGAAAGCCTAATTTCTCTTTTTACTGTAACACTTAATATTCTTCGAGTTAGCGTAAAGATCCTTTCTCTAGTACCTACTCATAAGTCATTTTGGTACGTTTTAGTAGTTTTATAATGTTATTGACCATTGTGTTAAAAATTGTGGCGTTATAAAATATGAATGCTTTTGAAAAGTACAAGTAAGATTTCAATGCAACTTGGTCATTATTTTCGTATGATAGTTTGATATTATTTTCTAATCGCACACTAAAAATAATCATGCTGTCAAGTGCTTGTTGAAAATAATGGAAATTTCATACTTATGATACATTCTAAAAAGAAAAATATTGGAAAAATCAACTCGGTCACAAGTGAATTCTCAGATGGGACTCGAACATCCGGAAACATCTCGGAAATCCGGTCCAATGCTCTAACCACTGAGCTACCGAGACTTAAAAATAGCATTGAAAAGAGCAAAAATTCAAAGTCATAAAATGGAAATTTCAGTTCAGTTTTGTAACAAATCATAAAATAATGCGAATAAAATTATGAATTTTAGCGTGTACTTATTTTACACATTAAACCTGTTATTCTAACAACATAATATTCTCTTCATAATTGTACCTTTCTAACATAAATTTTACACCCCTAACTAACAATAAATAACTAGTCTGAAAACTGAGTAGTTTAAATCAGATTCAGTTTTCCTCAAAAGATTTCATGTAATTATTAGTTTGTTTATGACTATGGCTGCGTCTGCACAACTTCGGAAATGCAATAAATGTCCTTCATCTGATTGGCGGACACGTAAATAATGTCAGTATCTCAGTATTTATATCCGGTTCAGCCTCAGTAAGGCCGGGAACTAGTTATTTGCGCTTATAATAATAATTGCCATACCAAAGCAACTGCATTGAATTTACGAGTTGTAATTCTCCCATTTCAAATCTCGTCCAGTGTTTAGTTATTTTTTGTTTATCACGGCTTTATCCTATCCATTGACGTTTTGTCTTATAGAGATTTATGATAAACTAGCGGATCCTCGCGGTTTTACTCGCGTGGTGCCCGTTCCCGTGGGAATATCGGGATCAAATATAGCCTATGTCACTCTGGAGAAATGTAGCTTTCTAATGGTCTAAGAATTTTCTAAATCGGTCCAGTAATTCCTGAGATTAGCGCGTTCAAACAAACAAACTCTTCAGCTTTATAATATTATTATATTGTATAGATTTTAAATAGAAAAAATGGCACTGAAAAATGCAAATATTAAAAAATCATAAATTATAGTGACTTGTTTGTTATAAAATTTTAATACAGCAAATCTAGGTCGAGGATACAAAAATCTAAATATCGGGACGAGTCCAATTTCAGGCAAAATCGTACCTAACCGTAATTTGGAAACATAAATTGCCTTTGGTTAGTTAATAATCTCATATTGTAACAAAATAAGAATGTTTTGCCCTTTATTATTGCTCTTCTTGTTATTACCCAATACTTAAAAGTTTGTACACAACATATGACTAAGCTTAAAAACAAAGAAGCATCTAGAAAGATCAGCCTCTATTAGGCACACGGCACGCGTATGACATATTTTGCGCTCGGAACCGTCGCTTGCGCACGGTTCATACGTTTTGCGCACGGACACGCAGCGCATAACTATATATAAGCGAATGGCTTGTTATCAACCACAATGTGTAGTTCAGTGACGAACGAGCGAGTGATACCAGTACAACTGATAATATAACTATATTTGTAAACAAAACGTGAGTAATATATTCTATTTGAGTTATTTTAATAATGTCTTTACATTTATTAAAGATTTTTATGAAGAATGTAATTCTATTCTAATTAAATAAATGCAAATCTAATCGTTTTTTTAAGTATAACCAGTAATATTTTCTATTTGATTTATTTTAATAATGTCTTTACATTTATTAACAATAAGACTAAATTCTATACTTGATGTTGAATGTGTCTTACATATTGCCAGAAATAAAGTGGTCATATTTGTTAACAAAAACAAAAAGGAGTCACATTCAAGTATTTTTCCAATCTTCAAGGATAATGATTTTATTATTCCTTTTTCTTGACCATTATCTTCATTATTCAATTTAAAAGCAACTGATTTACATACGTAATACGTATTTTTGAATGATAGAAATTAGAAGTTGAAATTTCTCTATGTGTAATAAATGACGTCAATTTCATATGTAAAGAAAGACCTTAAATTTTTACGTGAAGTTTGACTAGTGCGTTGAATTAGCTGATTAGAGATATTTAGATAATTTCTTATATTTTTCAAAATTCAGTTTTAACTTTGGAAGTGATTAGTTTAAGTATTTATTGCAATACGGTTCAGTGTTGAATTATTTTGACCTTTCTTTTAATAATAAGGACTTATTTTGATATCGTGGTAATTATAGGAAAAGAGTTATATTGTTTTTCTGGTGTAAACATTAAACATTTTATAGATTTTTAGTGGTTAGAACATTGGACAAGATTTCCAAAGGCCGTGGGTTCGAGTCCCATCTGAGAATTCACTTGTGGTCGCGTTGATTTTTTCCAATATTTTTGTATTTAAATTTTATAATAAAACGTATTTTGCTTAATTATAATAAAAACATTACCTTGCCTTTAAAAAAAAGACGTGTGCATGCAAGGCATATAGGTATCTATAATTGGTGTAATACAAATTCAGATTAAGTATTCCATTTATTTTAAAGCAAAATTTCGGAAATCTATATCAAGACTTGATGAAGCATACTAATTTGAAAAAATATTTAACTTTCAGATTAACAATAATGGCGAGTAACAGGTGTTGCGACAAGTCTAGCTGCGGACCGACAACCAGCAAATCATTCTGTGGCGACTCCAAGAGCTACGATAAAACCTGCGACGATTGTCGCTGTGACAAGGACGGTTGCGTCTGCATCCAAACCGGAGGCAAGACCTGCATCTGCGTCTGCTCTGACATCAAAGGAAACATCACCCGTTGCGATGACTGCAAATGCGTCGAAGGAGATTGCACTTGCAAATGCAATAATGCTAAGTGCGTCTGCATAAATACAAAAGGCAACGACTGCGTTTGCCTGTGCCGAGATAAGGAGGGAAATATCAAAACTTGTGACGACTGTCAATGTACCCAGGAAAAGCAATGTGACAAAGAAGGCTGCGTATGCGTACCGACTGAAGGAAAACCTTGCATTTGCGTCTGTTCGGATGTGAAGGGAAAGATTATTCGATGCGATGATTGCAAGTGTGTTGAAGATGGCAATTGTTCCTGCAAGTGCGACAACGCGAAATGCGTTTGCATTCCAACCAAGGGCAAGGGATGTGTTTGCCTGTGCCGTGATGAGAAAGGTGACATCAAAGTTTGCGATGATTGCTCTTGCTGTCCCGTAGGCCGTGAAGACTCTGTCATGAAGTGTGACAAGGATGGCTGTATTTGTGTGGCAACAGGTGGAAAGCCCTGCATCTGTGTCTGCGTTAACTCCAAAGGCAAGATCATCAGATGTGACGACTGCAAGTGTTTTGGAGATGGAGAATGCGCTTGCAAGTGTGATGACGCAAAATGCGTTTGTATTCCAACCAAGGGCAAAAGCTGCGTTTGCTTATGCCAGGATGAGAAGGGTGCCATCAAAGTCTGCGATGATTGCTCTTGCTGCCCTAAAGAGTGTGAAGAATCAACTAAGAAATGTGACAAGGATGGATGCGTATGTATCGCAACTGGCGGAAAACCTTGCATTTGCGTCTGTGCCGATGCAAAGGGAAAGATTATTCGATGTGACGATTGCAAGTGTGTTGACGATGGCAATTGTGCTTGCAAGTGTGATGACGCTAAATGCGTTTGTATTCCAACCAAGGGCAAGAGCTGTGTTTGCCTGTGCCGTGATGAGAAGGGTGACATCAAAGTTTGCGATGATTGCTCTTGCTGCCCTAAAGAGTGTGGAGAATCAAACAAGAAATGTGACAAGGAAGGATGCGTTTGTGTCGCAACTGGCGGAAAACCATGCATTTGTGTCTGCTCTGATGTTAAGGGAAAGATAATCAGATGCGACGATTGTAAGTGTATTGGAGATGGCAACTGTGCTTGCAAGTGTGATGACGCTAAATGCGTTTGCATTCCAACCAAGGACAAGAGCTGTGTTTGCCTGTGCCGTGATGAGAAGGGTGACATCAAAGTTTGCGATGATTGCTCTTGCTGCCCTAAAGAGTGTGGAGAATCAAACAAGAAATGTGACAAGGATGGGTGCGTATGTATCGCAACTGGTGGAAAATCTTGCATTTGCGTCTGTGCCGATGCAAAGGGAAAGATTATTCGATGTGACGATTGCAAGTGTGTTGACGATGGCAATTGTGCTTGCAAGTGTGATGACGCTAAATGCGTTTGTATTCCAACCAAGGACAAGAGCTGTGTTTGCCTGTGCCGCGATGAGAAGGGTGACATCAAAGTTTGCGATGATTGCTCTTGCTGCCCTAAAGAGTGTGGAGAATCAAACAAGAAATGTGACAAGGATGGATGCGTATGTATCGCAACTGGTGGAAAATCTTGCATTTGCGTCTGTGCCGATGTAAAGGGAAAGATTATTCGATGTGATGATTGCAAGTGTGTTGACGATGGCAATTGTGCTTGCAAGTGTGATGACGCTAAATGCGTTTGTATTCCAACCAAGGGCAAGAGCTGTGTTTGCCTGTGCCGTGATGAGAAGGGTGACATCAAAGTTTGCGATGATTGCTCTTGCTGCCCTAAAGAGTGTGGAGAATCAAACAAGAAATGTGACAAGGAAGGATGCGTTTGTGTCGCAACTGGCGGAAAACCATGCATTTGTGTCTGCTCTGATGTTAAGGGAAAGATAATCAGATGCGACGATTGTAAGTGTATTGGAGATGGCAACTGTGCTTGCAAGTGTGATGACGCTAAATGCGTTTGCATTCCAACCAAGGACAAGAGCTGTGTTTGCCTGTGCCGTGATGAAAAGGGTGACATCAAAGTTTGCGATGATTGCTCTTGCTACCCTAAAGAGTGTAGAGAATCAAACAAGAAATGTGACAAGGAAGGATGCGTTTGTGTCGCAACTGGCGGAAAACCATGCATTTGTGTCTGCTCTGATGTTAAGGGAAAGATAATCAGATGCGACGATTGTAAGTGTATTGGAGATGGCAACTGTGCTTGCAAGTGTGATGACGCTAAATGCGTTTGCATTCCAACCAAGGACAAGAGCTGTGTTTGCCTGTGCCGTGATGAGAAGGGTGACATCAAAGTCTGTGATGATTGCACTTGCTGCCCTCGAAATTGTGGAGAATCAAATAAGAAATGTGACAAGGATGGATGCGTTTGTGTCGCAACTGGCGGAAACCCTTGTATTTGCGTCTGCTCTGATGTTAAGGGTAAGATAATCAGATGTGACGATTGCAAGTGTGTTGAAGATGGCAATTGTGCTTGCAAGTGTGATGACGCTAAATGCGTATGTATTCCAACCAAGGGCAAGAGCTGTGTTTGTCTGTGCCGTGACGAGAAGGGTGACATCAAAGTCTGTGATGATTGCTCTTGCTGCCCTCAAGATTGTGGAGAATCAAAAAAGAAATGTGACAAGGATGGATGCGTTTGTATCGCAACTGGCGGAAAACCTTGCATTTGCGTCTGCTCTGACGTTAAGGGTAAGATAATCAGATGTGACGATTGCAAGTGTGTTGAAGATGGCAATTGTGCTTGCAAGTGTGATGACGCTAAATGCTTATGTATTCCAACCAAGGGGAAAGGATGTATTTGCCTTTGCCGTGACAACAGCGGCAACATTAAATCTTGTGACAACTGCGACTGTTCTTAAATAACTATGTATTTAACGGATTTGTTACTAGTAGATTATTACACATGTATTCTACAAGGTACATTACATTTTTGTATAACTTTGGTTTTGGGTTAATTGTTTGAGGGCATTTATCTTCAGAATGATTTTTTATCAATAGTTATTCCTTATAATATAATAAATATTTTTAATACAACTATCAGACTTTCATTGCGTCTAATCTCATATAATAATATTTTCCAAAAATTACGAACTACTAAGAAAAGTTTGAATATCAATAAAAAATTTCATTCAAACTCCAAAGAAGTAGTTGACGTAATCATTTCACATTCGAACTTTAAAATAGCCCTTACGGCGTATATAATAAAACTTTGCCTTGAAATTTTATCTCGTTTAGTAAAGTTGAAGGTCGCACCACAATAATTTGATCTACAGAAGTTAATGTTTGTAATCCTAATCTCCTGATTGGTCAGACAGGTCAAATGAAGCATGATTTTTTTACCTAATGACAGTGACATGGCTATTTGAAATGTCAAAACAAAGACATTTGTATGTGGGTGGTATTTTAACAAAATAAAAGTAAGAAGTAACTTAACATTTTGACGTTTGATCATTATTTGTTTTGTCTTTAAAGTCTATGTTCGTATAGTTAATTAGTGGTTGTCGTAATTTCATGTCAGTTTTGAATGGTGGAAACAACGGCAGTTTAATAAGTGAATCAATCACTTTGTTAGTCTAGAATAAATGCATTCTTTAACCATAATGAAAAAGTCACAGTGTAAAATTGGGCAGTATATCTGTTTTATACGAAAATGTCGAGGAATATTAATTGTGAAAATTGTCTACTAGTAAGTATTTATTAAGCGGATAGTCACAATTTATTACATATAGCTTTGTTAGAAGTAACTTTGATATTAAAGAAAAAACTACGTATAAAATAAGAATATCTAAATTACAATTAAATATATTGATATACCTTAGATATTATTATAGGTCTATTCATTGCAGACGATGGACATTTAAGTTTGCGTTTTATCTTCATTACTATTCAGAGAGTGGGTAAAGTTGAATTTAACCGCTTATAAAAACTGGGATCGCCTTAATCGCAATCCTAACTCCCTAATCCTATCCTAACTAATATAATAAATTCGAAAGTGTGTTTGTTTGTCCTGCCTTCACGCCAACTAAGCAACCAATCTATTTGATGTTTGGCATAAACTTAGTTGAAAGAACGGAGAGTAACATATATATAATATATTTTTATCTCGATATTGCAACGGAAACGAGAACCACGCAGGAGAAACCGCGGGTAGAAGCTATTTCATAAATAAATATGATTGTGGCTGAGGTAACAATATATTTTGAGATACCTTTTCTCCGTACTTAAAAACGCTGTCTTAGATTATTATTTCAACCGCCTCTGTGGTCTAGTGGTACAACCACCGGTATCAGACCCAGGGGTCCCGGGTTCGATTCCCAGCGGGGGTATATTGTATTCGGTTTGGTTGGTGGTAGGACTTGTTGTAAGTCCGTGTGGCTAGCTACCACCATCTTATCTAAGTCTGACGCCATAACAACAATGTTTTCAGCATTGTTGTGTTCCGGCAGTTAGAGATAAGATAGCCAGCTCCTCAGTGATTGAGGATTCCGGGAGAGGCTCGCTTCCATCTTCAGCCTTATCAATACTAACATCAGTTATGATGAAGGCTAAGAGTCTCACCGTCGTACATAAAAAAAAAAAAATTAAATCCATCCATTCCAGACGATGGACATGGTTCAAGTAAGCGCTGTAACTTTATAAAAGCGTAGGTAAGTTGTATTTCACCGTTCATAGTCAAAGTCAAAGATTTTTATTCAAATAGACTTATAGATAAGTGCTTTCGAATAGTCGATTTTTTTCCTTACCAGCCATTCAGGACATCTTTTGACTGATAAGAAGAACGGCTGCAGGAAACTTATCAACTTTAACAGAAACAACAACATTTACAATGGAACATGTTGTTGCCAAACACAAATCTACAATCTTGAAATATATTTAATAAAAAATGGGATCGCCTTTTTCGCAATTTCAAGATCTACTTATACTATAAAGATCATTCGCGAACATAACTGACCACCGTCTGCGCAATGCTACTCAAGTAGCATTCACAAAAAAAAAGTAAAGTAAAGTTCAATCTACGCGTGACGGTAAGCTCTCAGTTCAAGCCACGGTTCAAGTTTAACTATTTCGGTTATCGGAGATCGGCGCCGGCGCACTTGCCAACTGGACCGCGACCGAGTAACTACCGCGCTCATTAACTCTAATCTCATTTTAATAATTTGGTCTTTTGGTCTTTTTCGGCTTTTTTATAAGCTGAAATTAAAATAGTGCTCGTAGAGAAAGTTGATGGTTAAACTTGAACTAAGTTACTGACTTGTAAAGAAATTTACATTATTATTTTTTTTATATATTTACATCCCGTAAGTCTGTGACTCATACCGTAAGATGAACGATGCCATCTATATATAAGCCATAAACATTATAGGATATTGATGACTTAAAAAAAAAGGTTTTTTAAGTTTTGCATTTTTCAATGCTATTTTTATACTTAAGATAAATTTTTGAATAGAAAAATATTGGAAAAATCAACTCGGCCACAAGTGAATTCTCGAGTCCCATCGGAGAATTCACTTGTGACCGAGTTGATTTTTTCCAATACTTGAAAATTTATCTTAGGTTTAAAAAAAACTATATAACTCAACTTCACTACAGAAAGTTGAACAATTGTCCTTACTCAAATATATAGCAATAACAATATTAAATAAATAATTGCATACAATCACACCAACTATTTAGCCCACGTTAAGTTTTTATGAAGTACTTGTGTTATGGATACTAGATTAACGGATAAATATATTACTTAAAAAATATATTTTGTAAATACATACATAATATTCATATTAAACACCCAGACCAAGACAAATAGACATGTTCATGCCACAAAAATTTGTCTTGTCCGGGGATCGACAAACCCGGATCCGGGACCTCTGGTGCAGAAGGCGGGTTTCGTACTCCTGCGCCAAACGCGTCAAAAATATGGATATGGGCTTCATTTGACAGTTGAAGCTCATAAAATTACCTTATATGGTCATTTAACTGTCAAATGAAGCCCATGCCCATATCCATATTTTTTACACGGTAAGGGCCCCAGGTCCTCAAAATAGATGACTTAACACTTAAAACACACAACTCTATATATATGTTCAGTTTAGACAAGCACTTGTAAATGAGAAGCTACGCCTTTGGTTCGCAAGACCCTGCGAGAGGCCTTGTAACGAGAAGAGAAGAACCGGCATGAAACTCGTCAATGACTGTTCTATTCTCCATGTCGTATTTCGTATAGTCTCAGGTACAGTGGGGAACTTCCCGTTTGACCAGTAGAGTTTTGTTTACGGAGCTTTATTTTAAAAAGTAATAGATAAAAGGAAAACGTTTAAATCATAGATAATAGAATATTAACAGGTATTTCATTTGAATAATAAATTGTTTCTTTAACATAAATACTTTCGAGAAAATGTTTCCCATAAAAATCTACAGGTCAACCGGGGAGTTCCCCGTTGTACCAAAATCCTTTAACTGAAAACAAATGATATTTATAGGATATTTTTGTTGAATACTCACAGATCTTTCAACCCCCCTGGTTGATTATCTAACTTAAAATTCAGGTTCGTCGCTCTCATGGCTGTCATATTTTCATACTGGTTTCTAGGTGATTTTTATTTAGATAATCAGCCTGCCGCGCTGATCTGCAATAAGCACCAAGCTGTTGCATCTCTTGTGAGATTGCTAATTTAATCAAACTACTACATCATAGAAATCTTAGAAGTTTTGTGGTATTTTTTTTTATTGTTAGACTGTACAGTAAGCATATTTGTATAAAAAATCGAGTTGAGTTCAGTGTAGATGCAATTTTAATTAAGTACCGTTTCCTATTAATAAAACATAAATTCAATGTTATTAGTCAATAGGATAGCTACTTAACCCTAATAAATATTAAAATGACGCTCTGAACACAGGTGGCCAAGAAATTATGCATACGATAAGATCGCGCGTTACTTCCTCGTCCCGAATTCCTTATTAGGCCCGAGTAGGCCCGAGAAGGCCCGCCAGGTATTATAACAGTAGCTTCTATCTCGTTTAATTACAATACAAACGCATGCGGGAACGCGGCGAGAACGCGGCGGGAACGTAACGTGTCCGAGCCGGAATGTGTGAAAGGATTTAACACATAAGTCGATTCTCACGATGGTAAGAAAGCACTTACTTTATAGTGTTGATTGGAAATGTATACAGTTTGGAAACAAAATTCGAATTTAATTAAAATCAAGATAGTTAATACCTTACGCCCGAATACTCAAACGTTTTTAAATTTTGAGGGCTTCTTAAACATCAATCTGTAGTAATATTAAACAAGAAAATATACTAGAAAAAAACAACTAGTCTCATCAAGTCTCATGTCGCCCTGAAGGGTGACACGAGACGAGTTGCTTTTTTTTAGTGTAATTTCTTGTTTATGACATAAAACAGATTGATTATAACTTTTTTTTTTATTTTGCATTGTACAAAAAAAACAGTTATAATCAATCTGTTGCTTTAAATGCTGAAGGTAAGTAAAAGACGCCAGCCATGATTTTTAAGAGCATCTTAAAATAAAACATCTTTTACGGATCGCTGGCGATGGCGCACAGTTTATTTACACGAGTTAAGATCTAATTTTTCGTGTGTTTTATGGTTATGATAAATTTTAAATAGAAAAATTTTGGAAAAAACCAACTCGGCCACAAGTTTTTTTGCAACATTTTTCTATTTAAAATTTATCATAAGTATAAAAAAAGTATTGAAAAATGCAAAAATTAAAATATCATAAAGTGTTCTATGGTTTTTGGTTTTCCCGTCGTTGCGGCACCTTTTCAACTACCATGGTCACGAGTTGATTGACAGCTTCAAGTTTAACGAAGTTAATCTTAAAGTTAAATATTGTTTGAGTATCTCAAAATACAGCCAAGGCAAGTTATTGTAAACTGAACGTTTCGAGGTGAAAATCAAAAAGTCATTGGTGAAAACGAATATGGCTTTTGAAACATTTTCTATCTAAATTTTTACCTAACTCTAGTTTCTAAGTTAATGTTTTGATGGCATTCTACTTCAAATATTAAATAATAGATGTTAGCAAACTATCTAAATATTTGCCATTTAGTCAAATATTCGCAAATCACCACTAGTTTATGCAGGAATGACATAACGTGGTTAATGACATTTGAACTGTCATCGCTTCTGATATTTTGTATATCTTTTTTGTAGGGTAAGTCACGGATAGGTGCCGCAGTCGGATACATTCCGCGATTAAAGTTTAAAAATGTTAGATTTTCTTGAAATTTGTACAAAATGGCACGAGTAGCAGCAAAAACTTAACGTTTAACTTAACTTAATTTGGCGTCTAACCTCTATGGAGAGAACATGTGTCAACGACTAACTATTATTGAAATAATGTTTGTAATGTCTTTAATTTCATATTAAAATCACTTTTATGTAGTAGTAAATTCAAATTGTAAGGTATTTCCCTGAGAGGCAACTTCAGGCAACTTCCTTCCGCCCAATTTTACTGGTGAGGCGACAATCCGGGATACGGCAAATATCCCCCAAATATTAGAGGTCTGCGAAAATCATTGTAGCTCATACTGAGCGTATGAGCTACAATGATTTTCGCAGACCTACTTTCTACTTCAAATATTAAATAATAGATGTTAGCAAACTATCTAAATATTTGCCATTTAGTCAAATATTCGCAAATCACCACTAGTTTATGCAGGAATGACATAACGTGGTTAATGACATTTGAACTGATCCCCCAAATATTAGAGGTCTGCGAAAATCATTGTAGCTCATACGCTCACTACAATAATCAAATATGTGTAACATGAACTTAAAGATGAAAGAGCACACTTGATGTATGCATAAACAGTTAGTTGATTTTGCACATGATTTGTAAGCTGTGAGGCAATTCCAAAAAGTGCGGCACCTATCCGTGAGTTACCCTATTGGAATGACCAAGATCCAAAGGTCTTTATTTGAAACGCCCACGAATTAGTTTCTTTGTACAAGCAACAGCAAGTCGGGATGTAGGTACTACGTCACTTGCACTACGAACGCTCTATTTTAAGTTTTATTACCATTTGTCAAAGATTTCCAAATATTTAAATAACGAATTGAACAAGTTATAAAAGAAAATAGGAAAAACCGTATTGAGAAAAGCAAACTGCCAAAAATATCAATACTAAACTACAAGTTTTGGTATCTAGATATACGTAACGATAATATTCCTACCCAGTACCTACTCCTACCACGAAAAACTATCGAAGGCGTATTGTCAAAAAAATGTATGAGATATTGAGCAGCGGCAGAGTTCCTACCGGACGTAAACGGAACTATATTTTCCTAAACCTTTTTTGACAGTAGGTGCTTGTTACGAATACGCAAGTTGTTCGTTCCAGAGGTACTGATTCGATTTTGTTGCATAGAAGTTATGCCTAGTTTGTTTATTCAAATATTATTCTAGAATAAAGGGCTAACGTCAATATTTTAATGATAGTAGGAAATTGTTGGCAGCCTCACCAGATACCATATGTTACTCATCGGAAAGTGATATAAAATATGAACGCCTCGTTTCCTTAGTTTAGTAATGGTTGTTTCTATAGTAACTGTTATTTCTATGAATATAGCAGTAAATATATTAAACTGCGAAGTTGTTAAAGGCGAGTTAGCGCTGTTATGTAAATAAGTACTATACGAAAATTTCATTAATTTTATATTGTGTGTTCTAGCAGCAAGCATGTGCAGTCAACAGCACGTCTGAGGTTTTACTTGTACTTAAAAAATAGCCACCATAAAGAGTGAAAGTCGTCAAATTGTCAAAGTCGAAGTCAAACGACTGACTTTACACTTTTGACTTCGACATTGCCAATTTAAATACTAACTTGAGATACGTACGATTATGAGTAAACGTGAACAAAATAGACCTTATGTTGTCATTATGTACTTTAAATAATAATAAATGTCTGACGATAGTAAATAATCTAAGTAAGTAACCGCAGTGAATTAACCCGATCTTTCGAGGCATTTTATTGTAAAAGAAAATATTGTTTACAAAAGAAAATGATGCATTTCAAAATAATGCTCCGCCATATCGGTTTATTTACAATGGCCGATTAGCCTAGAAGCGAAATATCACGACGAACTAGTTTTTGTAATAGCCGCCTGATTCATGTGATTCAGATCGAACGGAAAACGTTCTTGATCGATTGGAGGACGATTATGATCGATGGATAATGTTAGTTGCGTTAACGTCTGGGTTAGATCGTCATAATAACATGAGTCTCGTTTTGTGACGGTTATGTAAATAAAGCAGAAAAACGGTTTCGTTACTGGTTCAGTGGTTGTAGTTAATCGGTGTATTTAATAGTGATTGAAGAGCAAGATGAATCTACTCGTACATAAATAGTCTTAATTCAGTTCAATCACAATATTTACTAATTAATTATTTTTACATGTAGCGTTCCGGCCACAACTTCGTCCATGTAAGTTCAGTTATATCTCGCTAGTAATTCCTTTACGAGCTTCAAATATTTCGCGACAAAAATTATCTTCCTCTATGTCTTAACATAGAAAAATACATACCATATATAGGAGAGCCTTCTCAAAGGCTCTGCATAATCTAATCCAGCTCTACATAATTCATCCAGTGGTTTAAAAAGTGACAGTCACACTTTCGACTGTCTGAGAGTTTCTTTGTAACAGAGTTTCGCATTAGTAATACATACCGTGTGGTCGTTAGAAACTAAATAGCGAGATTGACGTTTGCACTTAAAACAAAAAAACTATTTATTTATTTATTTCGTTAGGAAAACTTACAGCTCTAAAATAAATACAATATAGTTAAATATTATTAGGTGACTAATGAGCCATTTACAGGTTTTCACTTATAGGTAACTAGACATGGTGGAGTATATTGACAAACAACAGAATATCTAATAATTGATTACTTAGGAGCAAAGTGCGATCAGCTAACGACTACAATACAAAATACAAACACAAATTAAAAATCGAAAACTGAGGTGGTAATCAAGCGACTATTGACCCGACTGCAAGGAAAAGGTTATGTTTTTCGCGCATATCTTGCATGTTTATGTAATACTAGCGGCCGGCCGCGGTTTCACCCGCGTAGTTCCTGTTCCCGTGAAAATATCGGGATAAAATGTAGCCTATGTTTTAATCCAGGCTATCTTATATCTATGTGCCAAATTTCATACAAATCGGTTCAGTAATTTTTGCATGAAAGAGTAACAAATAAAGAATCAAACTGACATACTTTCGCAATTATTATATTAGTAGGATATTACCTCATTTCTTTCAAACGGCTGCATGGATTTCTATAATTGAGATATCGTTAGATCCGTCTTGACAGCCCGTGTTTTAAGGAAAGTGATGTTAAAAAAAACAACATACCTAGCTATTGTGAGATGCTATTATTATTAAAGTGGTTTCTTTTTTTTAATTACTTCAATATAGGTATCAAATTAAAGGGCTTATCATAAAGATTTCAAAAAGGTATGCCATGCATGACTGATAAATAAATAAAAAAATATAAATAAAAATATGTAAATTGAAAAAACAAAAAAAACCCCTCCTGCATCAAAGGACAAGTCAATATTATGTATATTTAATATTATGTTGCACAAAAGTTTTACAATTGATTTTGTTGGCATCTTTTCAGTTTACGTCTATTGATGGAGGAGGGTTTTTAGTTTTTTAAATTTTTGATCTACAATCATGTCTAATACTACAGTCTAAAATTCGAAATGAATCACATTGATAGTGGCCTGCCTCACACTAGGAGAATTAAATTATAAGCGGAAAGCGATTTTCGTGAGTTAAGTTTTAGGACATTTGGGACCTACTTTATGGACTTCGGTATAGTAGGGTCCCGTCCATTTTTACTTCATCAAGATCGCTCTCCATTTATAACTCAATTTGCCCCATCATTTCTTCTCATTCTTCCCTTGTTCGAGAGTACCAGAAGTACCAGCAGTGGGTGCAGTTTATAGTAAAAGCTGAAACTAGTGTCCATCGTGTCGCGCCCATCACCGCGTGTAATAAGCACTGGGATCGCCCGTTACTCAGAATCTAGGAGAATTAAGTTATAAGCGGGAAGCGATTTTGAGGTGAGTTTTACATTTGGGACCTACTTTATGAACTTCGAGTTTATGTATAGAAGGTCCCGCCCGTAGCGATCTTGATGAGATAAGACTCATCAAGATCGCTATCCATTCAATTAATATATTAACATTGGCAGGACAATATATCTGTGAGAACATCGAATATGCAAGGAAACATTTAGATTCTTATGTTCAAAATAGCGATGTGCATCAGTTTAATATAAGAAATATGAACAAGCTTGCCGTTCCATAATTTAGACTTGAAATAGTAGAGGCTCGCTTTTGGTAAAAGGCATAGCATCCTTTAATAAAGTTCCAAAAGATGTGATTTAACTACCGTAGCTTAAATTAAAATAAACACGTTAAAAAGACGCTCATGAGCAAAGGTACAAGATTATCTAAATGACTGTAATGCATGGAACTGGTAATTAACATAATGTCTACTATGTTACTCATCAGTCAAATCAAATAATACTTAAATAGATTTGTATTTAGTAATGCTATATTGTTTGTAAGTACCATTACTTACATTTGATACAGCTGGTACGTTTTTTGCGGCCGCTTGTCAGCTAAAAGAGTCTGAAACGGGTGGTAGGGCAATACTGACGATCAAAAAAACGTGTAATATGCTCAATTGAACAAAGAATATTTTCAGTTTCATTTATAACTCAATTCGCCCAAACATTTCTTCTCATTCTTCCCATTTCTCATCCTTTGTTCGAGAGTACCAAAGGTACCAACAGTAGGTGCACATTACAGTAATAGCTGAAATTGGGCCCATCATGTCGCACCCATCACCGCGACTAATAAGCGCTGGAATCGCTCGTTATTCACACTTCGTTAATTAAGTAATAAGCAGGGAGCAATTTGGATAAGGTAAAATCGGGAGTTAATTTAATAAGTATATGACTTATAGGTCCAAGTCTTACCTTAGGAAAATCGCCTCCCGCTTATAAATCAATTCGCTCCATATTTTTTATCATAATTCCCATTTCTCATTCTTCTTTTCTTATGAGGTGTCAGAATTTTGATTATTTCTGGCTGGCACTAACGCACTAGTGCTTAGTAAAACACATTGAAAGTGGCATGCCTTTCTGCCTAGTTCGAGAGTACCAGAACTACCAGCAGTAGGTAGGTGCCAGCAAAAACCGCACATTACGGGAGCTATTTATTTGCACAATTAAGTAACAAACATCCAAACTTGCACATTAGAAACTTGTAATATTAGTGGCCTAAAGTTGAATTCAAATTTAATTTCATTTACAGCCTTTCTTTAATCGACTCGTGAACTAAATCGGTCACTTTAGCGGTCAAACTACTAACTGTGTCTTTCAACATTGCGGTAGCTCTTTAATAGCGTATTGTTCTTTTGGTGTGAAGACAAACTTGAGTGTTTATTCAAACCTTGCAATGGCAACCATTAGATCCGATTTGGTGCTTGACAGTTCTTAAAGCCTATTCTGCTTCCTTTGTTCACGTTTCGTTGTCTAAGTCATAATCTGAAAGCGATTTGTATGTGTGATGATCTTCAAAGTAAACAATTAAGCAGCATTCAAAGTAAGCAGACGTGAAGCAGATTTATAGTGCGTCAAAGAATACCTTCATCCTTGTCCCATTCATGTCTTTATCTTCCAGTGTTTTCCATCTAAAATACAGCCCACTGCAAGAGCCTAACACCCAGCAGTGGGTGTCATGTGGCTAAAACGTCGATGCTATGTTGGGTACTCCTGTTTTACTTCTCAAAAAGGTTATGTTATGATCCAGACAATATGGTTTTGATTTGAAATTATGGATCTAACGCGTTCAGTCCTCCTTGGAAAATAGGGGTACCATCATATCGCCGAAGGTAATATTTCCTGTAACGTACTGCCGTATGTTTTCAGATCACGGCTAGTTATAAAATTAAGTAATAAAGCTCATAGCAATTTGTGAAGTCAAGGAAAGTGCTGAATTAGAACTAGCGTCAATGGTGTCACACCCCGTCATTTCGTGTTACGACTGTCAAGATTTTCCGTTATCTTCTCGTTATTATAGCAAGTCATAAGCTTATAGCGATTTACAAATTTTTATGACAGGCTTAATTTAAACAGTTCTTTAACATACATTGATTTCTATTAAATACAAAGTTATAAAATACATTTCTAAGGCATTTCTTTACCACGCATTCTATGGCATTCCAAATATTCTTAACAAATGTATGACATCAGTCTTAAGATTCCAATAATTACAAAATAAAAATAGACCCGTAGCTCATTAGTTGGAGCAGTGGACCGGATACCCAAAGTTCGCGGGTTCAAGTGTCGTCTGAGAATAACTTGTGAGTCAAATGGATTTTCTCTAATATCTTTCTATAAAAAAAATATCATAAGTATAAAGATAGTATTTAAAAAACAAAAACACAAAAATCATAAATTAAAAATACTGTCTTTGTTATGAATGACACAAAAATAAAAAATAACAGATATTCATAACTTCAGTAATGACGTCAATAATCTAGTCCAAAACGAATAGTTGTTTACATAGAAAACGAACTAAGTCATTGTCTACGTTTAATAGTGTTGTGGCGTTTATTTCAACACAAGAAAATGTTTTTCATAGGTAGTAGTAATTGAGATGTGATATGATTCAGACTTGGCGTGTGGACGTGCTATAAAAATTTATTGCCTCAACATTGTGATTTACGACGATATAAAAGACGTTTTAGCTGCGACGATAACTGCAAAATGAAACACAGGAATTCAAAACACTAATTAAGTTTACGTAAATAGGAATAAACGATAAAACCTGTTTGTTGCCGTATATATAGTTTATCTACTTTCAAAGGATAGTGGTTTGACTGTTTTTTTAAATGTTTTCTACAATTGTAAGGACTTAAGTCCAATTGTAGCTTCAGTCTCATGCAGTTCGAATTCGAGGCTGGATTAAAACTCTGAATGCTGTGCTAACACTTTTGAAAATGTAGTGTTACAGTTAAAAACTTTGTTACAAGAATTTATATGGGTATATAAATTCTAAACGCATATAAATGTCGGCAAACAACAGACATTCATTAAAGCTAATATTAAGATTCATTGCGTCGTAAAGCAAATCTAGACCAGGTTACCCGCCACAGCTTGTATTCTAGACCACAAACAAACATATCTCGTTAGGATCAGTTGACTTACGGTAACCGTCATACTGTAAGTTAAACAAATCGTCGTGACACGGGCTGATCATCGATAGCCGTTATTTGATGATCAATAATATATATTGCGAACGGTACAGTTTATATGGGGACAATTTTCCTAAGAAAATATGGCACAGTGTGTCATTGTAGCTGCGTGTTTGCACACAGTATAGTAAGGCTGCGGTGGGTGCCCAAGCAGAGAGAAAACTTAATACAAAATGTAGATAATTAATGGCATTGACACTTTCAGAAGTATTCAGTCGTTTATTTTCAAAATAAATAGGCGTTGTTATCAAATACTATAGAAACTCTAGGGAGGTAACTTTGAAAGAATTCTGGCAACGAAGTGACACTAGCGAACGTAGAGGCATGAGGTGGACAACTTTGCTATTATAATGAATGCTTTTATTTCTTTCATTTTGATAGCGAAGTTGTACACTTCATGCCCCTATGGCAAAATTATAACCTGGAGCTCAAAGCCACCGCAACATTAACTGTATCATGCGATTTTCGACTCTAAACAAAGCGGCGCCGCTTGAGATTTAATCATTCAAAATGTAGGCATGAAATGTCGTTAGCTTAATGGCGTTAGCTTGCCTTCTGGTAACGTTTTTATTTTGTGGTGTTTGTAAGTAGGCGGTTATTCCCGTTTCAGTAAATAGCCATTTATTGTTATTTCTGTTTGTTCGAACTGTAAATAGTAAGCGTTATCATCGGTCGCCGAGAAACTGTTTTGTTTATAGTAACAATGTTGTAAGCAAAGCAGCACACGAGGTTACAACTGTACCTATGTCAAATTATATCAATCGAATTTGAACTTAACAAGTTAAAGATTAAATGTTAAATTAACGGCTTCGTCTTGCTTCCCTAATGGGTAACGGAAAAAAAAGAGAAAACAAATTAACATTGAAAGTTAAAAAGATAATATATATATATATATATATATATATATATATATATATATATATATATATATATATATATATATATTTATTACTTTTTTTAAATAAAGCTCCCTAAAAAACTCTACTGGCCAACCGGGGAGTTCCCCGACTGTACATACATACTATGATTTTGAGGTGGTATGGGATCAGGCATTTTAATGGAACTTCGTTTTCCAATGTTCATGGCTAAGAGTTTTCCAGTTGAAACCATATTCACTCTGTATCACATATCACATGTATCTCTATATCACATGTAATTTTTCTGACATGTAAACTTTAATTTTTATATTTGACATTTTTGTAATGATGACATTTGACATTCAAATAATTTGGTAATTTCCCTATTAATAATCAATTGTATTTTTTATGTATGTACCTACGCTTTTTTAATGGCAGAAAATGTTTGCACTTTATTAATTGTACCATCTTATATAATACCATTTTCTAAGGAATAAATGATTCTGATTCTGAGTCACCTAGTGTTTAAAAGATTGGAAAGTTTTGTAGTAAGCACAGATTACAATATAATACTACACTGACTAGTAGTAATACCTAAGTATTGGACAACATCAAAAAGTAAGTTCATCTGATTTAGTATCACTACCACAGTTAGATTACAAAGAGACACCGAACTAACCATCCAATCTAAGACATACATATTTTACCAGCCCTACGTATGAATAAAAATCGTTATATTTAGAACGTTAAATTGGTGGTTTCTGTGTAAATGTACGTAAACATTCCATTGATCGTATTTTTGGGTACCACACCACGGTATTTGCTCGGTTCTTCGCCATAGCCAAACCAATATTGACCATCTACAACCTCTAGGTACGTGCCGAAATCGGAATGTCAATGTTATGTGTAAACAAAACACATGAATGTTTTTTTTTAGTTCCGTTATGGTTTCTGAATGTGGTCCAGATGCTTGAAGGTGACACGTCATCCTTTGAGAATCAACTTTGCTTGCTTTTGTAGTTTTATTTAGTAGTAAGCTATCTGTGAATTATGTTATCTGCGAACACAAGGTCAATTATGCGAACATTTTATCACAAGCGTATCTCTTGTCATCGTCATCTCAGCCACATGACACTCACTATTGGGTACAGGCCTCCCCCAAGGAGCTTCACGACGATCGCTCCTGCGCTGCCCGCATCCAGCGGCTTCCCGAGACCTTCACCTGCCAGCGTAGCATGCGCACCGCGATTCGCTGTCGACGCTTATCTCGCGATGTCTGTCCCGTTCATATCAGTGCGATGTGAGCGGGACAGACAATACACTCGTGCGAGAAAAGTGTCGAGAAAGCTTTGTCGAGGTGCTCATGCTACGCATGCAGATCGTCGGTCCATCTTGTCGGGGGCCTACTCACGGAGCTTCGTCCGGTGCGCGGTCGCGATTCGTGAACCCTTTCCGCCCCAACGGCCATCGGTTCTTCTCGCTATGTGTCCCGCCCACTGCCACTTCAGCTGAGCAATCCTTCGAGCGAAGTCGGTTACTTTAGTTCTCCTACCTATCGTATCTCTATCGTATTTCAATTGTATTTACACAAATACAAATACAAATATATTTATTGTTTCATGAGTAGATGTATACATGGTGGTATAGTAAATAATTAGTAACACCATGAACCCCGTTAGGGCACTACAATTTTTATACTTAAGTATTTAAGATGGTGCAAACATTCTGAACAACTTTTACATAAAATAGGTACTTATTTATGAGTTATGTTTACAACTCGCGCATTATAGTTTGTAGTTTGCACTGTAGTATAAATACCTGTGTAAGACTACTACTATTGAAACATTATTTGATACACACGAAATACACTTTTTGATATTACGTGCTTTATACTAACTCCATACTATTTTGATAGTTTTTCGTGCTTACCCTACAGTATTGTGAAGATACTTAACATATAGAGTTATTTTCGTATTTATAGGAAATTAAGACATGTAATGTATGTGTTGTTTTTTAAATTACCATGAGATAAATGTTCTACGAAACATAATAGACTTAAAAAAATCGTTAATTTTGTACACAGCTCTTTTGAACTTGACGTTTTCTCTTTTTAATTGTGCACGCGCATACTTTAATGCCTTTTTTATGTTTCTGTTTATAAATTATACATAAAACTTGTTATTGTTTGGGATAATGAAAACATATTTGCGTTGTTCACGCTCTCTTATTTTTAAAAATATTTTTTTCTTTTGTTTCAGTCTGTTTTTGTTGTTGTCTATTTCTGATATTTAATCTTATGTTTTCATTTCGAAGACAAAAATATGTAGATATAGTAGTATGTGTAGGTACACTATTAATGCATAATTTTTGTAAGACTCTTTTTGTGTTTTTACTGTCATATTTTTTGTGTTTTTACTGTCATATGCTGCTATTTTTATTGTTTTTTTTTTACTGTTGCGTCTCTGAATAAAAAAAACTTTTTAGTTAGTGAATAGCTTTCTTCTAAAAGGCTTCTTAATGACATAGTGTCATTAAGAAGCCTTTCCCTTGTAAATAATACCTAATTACCTACTACTTTTTAATAAAGAAAGACTTTTAGATCAAATAATAAAAATATAATAACGGAATTGTGTGTGAATATATCATTTAGTTTTTAAGTTGAATTTATTTTATTACTTACTAGCTTTTCACCCGCGTGGTTCCCGTTCCCGTGGGAATTTTGGGATCATTTATAGCCTATGTTACTACTTGGGGTCTTTACCAAATATTCTCAATATAATTATTAAATTCTCTATACCAAATTTCGTCAAAATCGGTCCAGTAGTTTTTAAGTTTATTCGTTACATACACAAATACAAATCTTTCCTCTTTATAATATTATATATATAATATATATAGTATAGATATTTTTTGACATTTTAAATTTTATACTTCACGTTACTCCACGTTATACTTTTTATTGAGCTCTGCACTATATTGTTTTCTTTATCTTGAGCTAGACGTACTTTTCAATGATTTTGCCGACTGTACTATTGAAATGTTAATTTGTAACTCAGAAATGGTAAATGTGCTGCACTACCCTAAATTTGTCACCTATTGTTTACCACATTTATGCAAATAAAGAATTAATTGATTTGATTGATAGAAAATTGGTTTCAATAACAATTCTGCTATTGACATTTGCGTCAATAAAGCTAATCAGTCGAAAATACGCAAAAATAATAACATTTTAGAAGTAAAACCAGTTCTGGTTGGATCAATAGTGTCCTCTAGACGCGAAAACCGGTTGAAGTTTTTTGATACTGCGCGGGAGTGGAATATTCGACCTTCAGCTTAGTATTTTAATGTAAGAACCCGCTCGTTCCATGGAAAAACAAAACTAAGTTGTGATAAATATTAAACAAGAAAATATACTAGAAAAAAGCAACTAGTCTCATGTCGCCCTGACGGGATTCGAACCCGCATCCTTGGGAGTCCGGCCCAATGCACTAACCAAATGCTACAGAGACCTATGAGGACACGTCGAATCTTTCTAGTATATTCACCGTTCTACGGTGTTGGCCACCGTCGCTTCATCAATGAGAGAAATATCCTCGCATTCGAAAGAAACATCTTTACAGATGTTTGACTATCGATTAAGATGAAGCAGCCATCTAATTATAACTTTTTAATTTTCTTGTTTAATATTTATCACATAAAAATAGCATTGTAAAATGCAAAATTAAAAAGTTATAACAAAACTAAGTTGTGTATGGGATGGATTTCGAATAAAAAAATATCTTAAAATTAAGAAACTATGCAGTCGTATATATTTTTTTCTCCGTTAGAAAAAAAAGGTGGATAAATATATTTAATGAAATGCCTACGTTTAGAGTGACAGTAACTTACACCCATATTCTAAGTCGTTCCTCCAAAACTTACTCGTCCTCGACTTAGCGAAACCTCATTGAAAACCTCTTCGAAATACTCCTCGAAATCGCTATTCTAAGTCATAACTCCGTAAGGATCTGGAGGAGCCAAAGAGTACGTAGCCACTCCGTGTTTGGCCAAGCGCACACTACCATTTTTACCCACGACGAGGTTGAGTGGAGTGTAAAAAGTTTTGGAGGAACGACTTAGAATATGGGGGTAAGTATTTTGTGGGTTCAAGTTATCTTATTATCATTGCTTACTTGTTATATCAACATTGTCAACTGGATAGTTGAAATAATAAGTTTAACGTGTTTGACTTTATCGCTTTTATTATTTTCTAATGTAGAAAAGTAGATCATCGTATGATGATGGGAAAAACCAGGAGTGCGATTGCGTGCGTGCATTTGACAGTTCATATCGTATTCAATCGGCTGCAATTTGTATGGAATGACATTTCAACTCACCCTTCATAATACCGATGTTAAGTATGGATAAGGTTGAAGATGCTCAATCGCTGAGGAACTGGCTATCTCTAACAGCCGGAACAGAACAATGCTGAAAACATTGTTGTTATGGCATCAGACTTAGATAAGATGGTAGTAGCTAGCCAGGTGGACTAACAATAATTCCTACCACAAACCAAACAGAATACAATATGTACCCCCACTGGGAATCGAACCCGGGACCCCTGGTCTGATACCGGTGGTTGTTACCACTAGACCACAGAGGCGGAATATGAGCTGTCAAAGATTGACTTTACGCAATCGCCTAGCTGATGTTAGTGTCAAAAGTTTCTGAAAGGTAATGAAACTAGAAACTGCTTTCCACACAAAATTAACTAAAAAAAAACTTACTGTCACCCATTCCAAAAGCAACCCCCTCCAACGGTTGCTTAACATGTGTTATCGCGTACAACAATATGGTTTACAAATAACAGACATGTCCACGCTTTATTGTGAAGTAAAATTTAAATTGGTTATAGAATCTTCAACAATAACAAGAGCATGAATGCAGCTCCTACGTATGACCTTGTATTTGTTGGTTACAAATAGGTTATATTTTACGCTTGTAGCAGTGTTAATGAGTTTAATAGCCTGCTGTAGAAATAACATTTTTTTTTACTTTTATTTTATTTTAATAGTCAGCGGACTTAATTACCGTTGGGTACATTTGAATAAATAAAAGAAACAATGCAATGTACCTGAGACTCGTTTTTGTTTCATTGTGTTAATATTTATTTCTTAGTGAGATCCAAATATTTTTTTCAAATATTTTATTCATGTATTTTCCAATTTATTCATCAGTTAGATATAAATAAGTATTATTAAGTATGTACCTAATATTAAAAAATAACATGGTCATAATAACTATCATCCATCATCATCCATCATCAGCCTGTGGACGTCCACTGTAGGACACAGGCCTCTCCTAGCTCACGCCTGTTGTGGCGTTCATAGGAGGCTATAGCCTACTGCTACCACGCTGGCCAGACAGGTTGGTAGAGGGTTTGTTTCAAGTTTTCCTTCTCTCGCACAGGTGTTCAATGCGTCGAGCCTCTTAGTTGACTCTTACGACATCCCAGGCATGTAAGGGAGTGGTGACACTTGTATTCTTAGGCCGTCACCACACGGCGTATTTTAAACTGACATGGTGATAATAACTATTACTATTATGAAAAACGGGGTTTTTACCACGTTTGTATTTGTTGTCGAGTCCCCGATATTTACTTACAACAACCAATATTTTTTATTATTAATTAATTTGATAACCTGCACATCGCCGTCTAGCCCCAAACTAAACGTAGCTTAAGGCGGTACCCCCACCGAAAGTGGCGCCGCGTTGAATTTTATTTAATATCGTAATTCTAATTCACAATTTTAATAAAACTAAACGTGGAATTTTTAGAGCCCATAATCTAGTATTTTTAGACGGTATCATTACATTCCCTCGTAGTCACTGCTAGAAGTAGATAGCAAAACTGCTAAAAGTGGCCGTTTTTGACACATTTGCTATCTACTTCTACGAATGACTATGACGAGATGTAGCGATACCTTCTAAAAATACAAGACAATGGGCTCTAAAAATTCCACGTTTAGTTTTATTAAAATTGTGAATTAGAATTACGATATTAAATAAAATTCAACTCGGCGCCACTTTCGGTGGGGGTACCGCCTTAATAGCTACTAGGCATGATTTAATACTTCTGTATTAATTGCGTAAATACAAATTATAATAGACAAGAAACACTCCGACCAACATAAATATTTATACTTATTTATCTTTAAAATACTAAATTTAGTCCCCGTCGTTCATAAAAAATACTAAAATTTAACCCGATATTCCTAGAGGAAAACCTGTGAGTGCTTAGGGGCACAGCTCTAAGAAGACAGGAAGACGCTGTCTTTTAAAGTCATTCTGTCGACTGGATAGTCTTGTCTTGAAGCTTGAAATGATGTTTATTATGGAGTTAATCGGTCGGAAAATGGGGCTGGTTTGGTCTATGTTTGCTAACCGACAGACAAGCATGTTTGTTAACACTTCCCTCCTCTTTTCGGAGGGAGGGAGTGGTCTTAGCAAATTAGCAACTTTGATTATCATTCATTACAATTAACGTCAAACGACCTTGGATAAACAAAGGAACTGATTGCCATTTTTTTACTCCTTCAAAGGCTTAACATTCATCAGCTAGCTGTCGTTACGTCTCTCTAATCATAACGTATGTGCTGATTTGGTGCTAATAATATTCAAATTACTGGCACCTTGGGTGCCTGAGGCGATTGTGTGCAACTGTTGTGGAATAATGACAGGCTTTATCTGTAATTTATCATGTCATAATTGAGGTTTGTTGTGACAGGAAGGAAGCTATTGCACTTGAATTGCAGCCCTCTGGAGCAAGTGGCCTGGAGACGTATTTTTGAATCATTCGAATTTCTCATGCGAATTCAATTCGCATTGAAATTCACCGGCGTGCACGTTGCCGCATTTTTGAATCATCGAATACGATGTTGCCGTTATCTTAAACTCCCTTGACATTATTTAATTTTACGTAGAATTTAAAAAACCGGAAACTCCATAGATTGTCAAAAACCGATACTGATCGGATTCGAATTAAGTGAAACAAAACGTTTTTAAGTTGTCAAATTATCCGTCATGTCAATGTCAATTTGAAAATAACATTAAGTGCTAAACGTCAAACTTCCTATCGCTCGAATGAAAAAAGAGTGGTCGTGATCACTCGTTGCAGATTCAAATGCGAGTTCGAATTTCTAAAATAAATATTTTCTAGCATTCGCATGCGAATCTTGCGAATAGTGATTCGAATGATTCAAAAATACGTCTCCTAGGCCTTGAGAAAGGTGAGGATCGCTGCCTAAAAAATGTAACTAGGCTCCATACCGTTCAGATGGGAAATGGAGGCTATGTAATTATAAAAAAATATAGATGGAGAATAAGGTATTTTTTTCCAGTATAACATAAAAATCAGCATTATAAGAGCAAAAATTTAAAAATGGCTGGCACCTACTCCAAAAGGATTAATTTTACTTTTTGAAGTCGGGTTTTATTTTTTAAAACAGAATTTTCTTTTTCGTATAATGTCGCATTTTTTTTTGCTGGACATCTGAATTCAGTGAAAAACTGGCCTATTAAATATTTTGAAGGTTCATAAGTCTTTTTAAAATTAACTTCTGCAAAAAAGAGACACTAACGGAACAGTAATTCACAGTAAAACCGTTTTTGAATTTTCATGAATAAATAAAAAGAGGAGAAAACAGGGGAGTACAAAACGATGATATCGGCTCCCTGGATGGCCATTATCAGATTACAGCGCGGTGAAACCTTGGCAGAGAACCGAGGCTCCTAAGTTACCTCGATTGACGACCTGTTTGGCGCAGGGGTACTAACCCCACCTTCGGCGCTAGAGGTCCCGGGTTCGATCCCCGGACAATACAAATATTTGTGTGCATGAACATGTCTATTTGTCTTGGTCTGGGTGTTTAATATGTATATTATGTATGTATTTACAAAAAAAAAGTATATAAGTATGTTTATCCGTTATCTAGTATCCATAACACAAGTTCTTGATGATACTTAACGTGGGCTAGATAATTGGTGTGATTTGTATGGAAATATTTATTTTATGTATTTATTTATTGTATGGAAATCGACTAGTGTAGCTAATTATGTGACCACCACTGTATATGCACAATTTTTGGAGTGATTTCTTTTACAATCTATAAAATGTATTAAAAAATTTAAATAACTACACCTATACTTCTCACGCCCACGCACAACCAACAGTGCGTTACTCCTGCGCCGACCTTGGCATACTTGCGGCCATTCATTGATTGTGAATATTAATTATTGTGAACGTTACTTACAATATAGAAAAGGCACCAGAAGGATCAATCCCGCCATACACGAAAAACTTTTGCTACTGTATCGAGGGCCAATCGCAATAAAAAATAACAGTTGGATGGCGTTGAACTACAACTTATATGAGGTTATTATTACTTTAAAGTTGGATTATTCATTCAAAAACACTTGATTCCGCTAAAAGCTAAGTAATCACTAATAAAAAAAGGAGCGATGCTTGAACTTTTGCATTTAACAAATGTTCATCGTATGTTTTGGCGCGCACTGTTCATTGAAATAAGACAACGTTTACGGATATCAAACGCGCTATATTTTCACGAACTAAGTTGTAATTGTCCGTATTTTTAGTTTTTTTAGGGGTTTTTTGATTTTCCCGACGTTTTGGCATCTTTTGTAATCCAACTTTAAAGAAAGTAAAAAGTCATTAGGATTGTAATTCAATTCCAATCCAACTGCGTGTATAATATATTATATGAGTATGTAATATTATGCCTGTGAGAAATGTCACTTTAGGTCAGAGTTGTCTCTCTGTTCGGGTGCTCTACTCCACCTCACGTGCTTTTGTGAACGTTAGTCATCTGAACACACTGTGACGGAACGCTTTTTGTTTCGTTTAGCACTCGTTTGTACAGTTAACAGCAAGTCAGAGTTTACGATTGCTCTACGAAAACCATCGCTATTACGAGTGACATAAGGGCGCTCTCAAGGTCGAACTGTGTACGTGCTGTAGTGTGTACACCTAACACGTGTATTGTGTTAGGTTGTAGTAAACAGATGCTTAGAAAACGGAAAATGTAGGCTATTTGGCTACATTGTCACAAATTACTTAACTATTACCTAATACGTATACACTGTTGTATTGTACTGTACTTAAAAATAGCATTGGTTGCATGTAGATACTTTTGTACATTTGAAGCGGTCGGAGGAAAATAGGTTTTTAACATAAAAACCTGTTTTCCTACGCACTACTACACCGTACTTACACACAAATGAAAATTATGTATCGCTAAGATAAAAAGTTTAACTTATGTTGAAATTATATTAATTTAAAAATGTTTTGATTACTTTAGTTAAGAGTTAAAATAAAAAACATATGACGTAAAAAAAATAAGGGCAAAAACTCAATTTTTCAAAAGTCCAAAACAAAGTAATAAAAAATATCAGTCAGGATAAATTGTAGCTGGAGTTTGGAAATTTAAAAAAAAATATGAGGGTAAGTGCTATTTGACACATTCCTATCGCCAAAATGTTTAAACAAACAATGATTGCCAACACTCATTTGCATATTAAACTGCCACTATGTTGTTTTGAAACAATGCATACCGTGCATTATGCGCATGCTGTTCGCGTCCACATATTCCTGTTGTGATGCATGCCACTGCGTCAACAAGCAATTGGTGCGATGCCAATGTTTCCAATGTACCACGAACACGAAAAACAAACCATACATGCAAATTCTTCACAGCCTGCCTCCGAGGCGGAATTTCGATTAATGTATTTGTTATTTATACTCTGAACACATTCCTGATTCTGAATACTATTGAGTTTCTAAAAAATCCAAGAGCCGAGTTTCCCCAACGTAACTTGAGGTAGGTACTGGGTTTACCAACTGTCGTATACATTTAAAACATCGTTCTGTTTCTTTAACTTTGAAACAAACGCGGATGCAGCTGGGAACAACCGACTTTACTGAAATCCGAAGAACGGAAGAGCAAGAAATGACAAGTTTTTGACCACTTATCTCATGATCGAACTGTTATGATTTGTATTGTAACTCGTTTAGTAAAAGTTAAATCTGTACAGCACTCACTTGCAGAATTTCCAGCAATGGTGTGGACCATCCAATAACTTAAAAGGAATCCAATAAGTCAAATGTACCTGGAACAAACAGAAAATATATTAATATGTATATATATATATATAAACTTGGCATTATATAAATAAATAAATAATAAATAAATATTCGCGTACAATCACACCAATTATCTAGTCCCACGTTAAGTTTCATGAAGAACTTGTGTTATGGATACTAGATAACGGATAAACATACTTATTTACTTTTTTTTTTGTAAATACATACTTAATATACATACTAAACACCCAGACCAAGACAAATAGACATGTTCATGCACACAAATATTTGTCTTGTCCGGGGATCGAACCCGGGACCTCTGGCGCAGAAGGCGGGGTTAGTACCCCTGCGCCAAACAGGTCGTCGAGTATTAGATATCAAGTATTAGATTCCAAAATTGTTTATTATAACACAATATGCACTAATCAATTGCACTAACTAATTAGTTACTAACAAAAAAATCACATATTGATCATGACAGTAGTTATATTAGACGGATGACAATGGAAACGCGTAAAGGGATCTTTATTGAATCCGGGACCGTGGGTTTGACACCCAGCCGATCTGGTTCGTCCACTAGTTGATGTGTTTATACATCCACGAGAATTTCACTGCGTTTTGTCTACCAATTTTGTGATGATATGGGCGTAGGACTTGGTTGTCTTTACTTAGCGGTGTAGGCAGCATGTGGGCTAAAGATGTCTTACTGAAGAATTTGTAAGCGTTAAAGCAAATAGAGATCGGTGGGCAGTGCTTAGGTCGCCGATTGTGGCGCTTAAGGGGCTTTACGACTGAAGCGAGATAGCAATGAGAAAAGGACGCGCGCAGGAACGAGACCGATTTTGCAGGTTAGGCGAAAAAACGAAATCACTTCGCGGTAAATAATTATAGCGATTAAAAAAAAAAATTAACTACACGATGCTAAATATGATTGGTGTCCACTGATTAAACCGATTTCTAACAGTATATGTAACCCCGTTTCGGAATAATCTTGAGTTATCGTATTTTTAGAGGTCTTTTCGAAAAGATAAAGTGTCGAGGTAAAAACACAAAATCGTGTTTCTGAAACTTTACAAATCTCGATAAAGGTATAAAGAAATATATATATATAATCTTATTACAGATTTGTGACATCTCTAACTGTCCTATAGTTTTATATCAAGAAGTCCATACTTTTTTCGAGTATTGCTTTAAGCAATTTTCATAATATTCGGTTACAGGATGGGTGATTATTTTTAATCTTTTTTTTTTTGATGAACTACGGTGAGACTCTTAGCCTTCATCATACCTGATGTTAAGTATTGATAAGGCTGAAGATGGAAGCGAGCCTCTCCCGGAATCCTCAGTTACTGAGGAACTGGCTATCTTATCTCAAACTGCCGGAACACAATAATGCTGAAAACATTGTTGTTAAGGCGTCAGGCTTAGATAAGATGGTGGTAGCTAGCCAGGTGGACTTACAACAAGTCCTACCACCAACCAAACCGAATACAATTTGTACCCCGCTGGGAATCGAACCCGGGACCCCTGGGTCTGATACCGGTGGTTGTACCACTAGACCACAGAGGCGGTTAAAAAGCGGTTAATCTCGATCACCTCAGTACTTCGCGAGGCACATTAAAACGTAAGAATTAGATTGTGCAGTAATAATATAAGTATATCATTATCACACATACCTACTCGTCAATAAATTCGCATTTGGCTTATAGCTTAATAATTACTTATAGCTAAATTAATTACTTCTTTTTGGATACTTAATAAAGAAAAGGAAAAATTGCTGTAGGTATAGTACTCACTTTTGACATATTAATTAAGAAAGACGAAATATTATAAATTAGGTCTTTGGAAAATTCTACTAATATTATAAATGAGAAAGTATGTCAGTTAGTTTGTTTGTTACTTTTTCACATAAAAACTACTGAACAGATTTGGATGAAATTTGGCAGACAGATGTAGATAGCCTGCATTAAAACATAGGGTACTTTTTAAATTTATATTCCGATATTCCCATGGAAACAGGATGCACGCGGGTGAAACCGAAGGCGGCCGCTAGTAATCCACATTCACAAACTAATTTACTTAAACCAATATTGTCATGTGATCATAAGACAAGTTATATTTGCCAGTACCTACGCTGTTCAAACTAAGGCCTTAAGGCCTCGGAATGATGTCAGCGATCGGCCTTCCGATGTCGCACCATATAGGGCCAAGTCTGTCTGTATGACGACATACGACATTGTATGAAGGCTTTGTCATTATCCTTTAATATGTCACGTTTATGATGGATGTATTTTTTTATTAACAAAGGAGTGAATATGACTTTTGAAAATGGTGTTTATCGTTTTTGTTTTGAAATTAAAACTTGGAATGAACATCGTTCTTAAACACTTCAATTGAAAATGTAGTAAGAATAAGTTCAATGAACGTAGTATTTATGATAAGTTTTAAATAGAAATATTTTGGAAAAATCAACTTGGCGACAAGTAAATTCTCGAATCCACGACCTTTGGGAATCCGGTCCACTGCGCTTACCACTGAGCTACCGAGACTTAAGTCTCGTTATCATAAGTATAAAAATAGCATTGAAAATAAAAATAAAAAAAAAATCTAGTATATTTTCTTGTTTAATATTTATCAATTTATAAAATTTTTGTCACTTTTCAATAGTTATTTTAGTAGTGTTATGTGTGATTTTATTACTTACCTAGTGTTTAATAGCGTGTTACGTGTAAGAAATTGTATTTAGCGCAGTTTTCCGTTCAGTAGGAAATATAATAATAAAAAATCTATACTTAGAATATTATATAAAAATCCTAACCAATATTATAAATGCGAAAGTGTGTTTGTTTGTCCTTCCTCTACGCCCTAACTAAGCAATCAATCGATTTTATTTTTGGCATGGAGTTAGTTGAAAATACGGAGAGTAATATAGGCTTTTTATGCCGATAATCCTACGAGAACCACGCGACTGAAAACGCTGGCTGAAGCCAGTTAAACATAAAAAGAAAATGCTTTTCTTTCTTCTTGAATCATTTGGCCCAAAAAAAAAACTAAGTATATGTAAATTATACACTAGCAAGTCATAACTGTAATATTTTTTTTTAACTTAAACTAAAAATTAATGTCTCATACCATGGCTCGTGAAGTGCTACTTTAATTTACGAGATCACTCAGTAAGCTATCATTTAACCAAATTATAATTAACCGTACGTACCCATTTAACCGTGGGAAATTATCTTTGTTACTGTCATTCTCAACCTTAATTCTTACGACACAGGTTCTATAGTTAAATGACTCAGTTCAACGTTTATAATGATACTCATTAAGTTATTACGTTGTGATTAATACGGCCTAATTTCGTTTGTCAAAATAAAATATTGTGTTATTTAGTTGATGAAAGATTTTTGCTCGAACTTTATCACGAGTTTTTTGAAGCATAAATTATTTAAATTAAAATAATAATTATGAGAACTGTCAGAAACACATCAAGTAGATTTTACAAATCTATTCATCGAATTTCTTCAATTGGTTTTTTTATAAGTAATAGTTTTTGTTAGGAAAACTTACAACTAGGATAACTGAAAATAAACATCTTAAAACATGTTTTGACAGAGCTAGCAGTTTGAACTTACTATATTACCAATAATAATTCACATACCTCACTATTGAATTTTAAGTTAAAATATCGCAGGGTTTACCGATCAATTGTTCAATTGTTACCTTCACTGGGGCTGAATTTAGGTTCAAAATGCCTTTTTTTATTTTCTACAACGTAGAAGCGCTTAGCTTTTACAATACCTGTGTCGAGAAAGTAAAGTAAAAAAAATATATGACATATTGAGCAGCGTTTCTACCGGACGTAAACGGAACTACATTTTCCTAAACATTTTTTTACATTACGTGCTCGATACTTACTCGATACTATTACGATAGTTTTTCGTGCTTACCCTACAGACGTAAAGTAATAATTTAGTATCGCGCTTAAGGTAATTAACAAATTATAGAGCTTAAAATACTTTATCGCTCACCCATCTAAAGATAAGCCTTTGCCAAACTTATTTTCTGCAAACTATTCATAGCAACGCGAAACTCAATTGCTAATGGGTAAAAGTATGTTCACACGAGATAATCATGTATTATAATCAAAATAACGTTTTAAAAATGTGAACTAAAAGATTATCAGGGAAAATTATCTAACAGTACAATTATCGTAATTAAACGCCTGCTGTTAGTAGTACAGTTAGATGCAAGTTAAGACGAGCAACTACTGACTGTACTTGCCATTAAGCGGGTTAATGAGTTAGTTAAATGTTAAACGGACAAATTTAACTAGATCATTTTTTGATTACATTTAGAAATGGCATCTTAGTCGTGACTTTCTTTGAATTTTGTGGAACAACACAGACGTATATCGAGATAGACGAAAAGAGCGCTTCAAACTGTATGAGAACCTAGCGTGTCGAATTTTTCGTACCTTCGACAACCTACGATGACTTTACGAGTTAGATTTAGTGATGTGAAAATGTTATTGACGAGCTCTTCCAAGAAAGCACTGCACAATAAACATTTTCGTTTCTGAGTGACGCGTATTTTCATGGCATTGGTCTCAAGCGGACTGACTTAGGTCGAAAAACTTTGACAGTAGATCAAACTTGTGACACGCAACGTAGGTACACTTTTACCGTCTATCACAGTGATAATAAGGTTTTCTGACAATCAGTATAAATATTTCTTCCATGCTGGACTGGGAGTAAAAGAAAAGCAAAGATTTGCTTTTTTTTTAGCTGCGATCTTTTCAGTACAGTTAGAAAAAGGCTTTTAATGGACAGATCTTTTTTTATGAATGGGTTCACTCTTGATCCTAGTCTAGCCCCGAGACTAAAGAAAGACTATTGTAGATCCTAAGGTAGAGTAAGTTAACCCAGAAGGTGCCTATTCACCCTCGCTTTGAAAACGGGCGAAGGAATTTTTACCAACGGATCTCATGATTCTGATCCAACGTGTGGTCCGATGAAACTCCAAAATAATTTCAAGCCCATCAACCACCTTTTTTTTTTTTTTTTTTTTTATGAACTACGGGGACACTCTTAGCCTTCATCATACCTGATGTTAAGTATTGATAAGGCTGAAGATGGAAGTAAGCCTCTCCCGGAAACCTCAATCACTGAGAAACTGGCTATCTTATAACTGCCGGAACACAACAATGCTGAAAACATTGTTGTTATGGCGGCAGACTTAGATAAGATGGTGGTAGCTAGCCAGGCGGACTTCCTACAAGTCCTACCACCAACCAAAACCACATGATCGGATGGGACATGTTTTGGTCGTTTTTAATACACACCCATTAGAAAATAATATATCCATAAATAGGTTCAAACTGTACCTTATTAATATTTTTCAAGTTTAACGAGATAAAGTATTTTTTTATAAAATTAGTTTTTTGTCCTATCCGACCACATACAAATTGCAAGGGGGGTGGATAGGCTTTAATTATTTTTGGAGTTTTATCGGACCACACCTGGGGTCAGAATCATGGGGTCCGTTGGTAAAAATTCCTCCGCACGTTTTCAACGCGAGGGTGAATAGGCACCTTCTGAGTTAGCTCGCTCCATCGTAGATCCTGTTGTATTATTTCTTATTATTTCATAAATCATGGTACTATTATTTCTCAGATGAACTTAGAATAGCCATCATAAACTAAATAATACAAGATGGGCGATTCACATTTGTGTAAACTGGTCCGTGAAGGAAAACGAGGTAATTAAGTACCTACAATTGATATATTAAAGACATATATAGTTGTGTCTACTTACGAGATGGATGGCAAGGTTGTGTTTATTATTTCATTGTTACCTCTACTCTGGTATACAATGCAGATTATAGTGTAGTCTGTTTGTATCAAAATATGCTTACACTAGCGACCGCTCGCCGTTTCACCCGCTTTGTTCTCGTTCCCGTGGGAATATTGGGATAAAAGTAACAAATGTTTTAATTCAGGCTATACTGGACCTATGTGCGAAATTTCATCGAAATCGGTTCAGTAGTTTTTGCGTGAAGGAGTAACAAACATCCAAAAATCGTCACAAACTCGCATTTATAATATTAGTAAGAAAGTACGAATAGTAGGAAGTCGCGGGCGGAAAGCTACGTAGTTTTTAATAAAATTGACAAGGAATCGATAAGCAACATTTAATGTATTGTCCATTTAGTTTCATCTAAAGAACCAGGTTGTCTGTGGGTGCCGACGAGGAAGACAAAAGTCAGCTGACGACCTTACATCTGGATCTTAATGTCAACTGGCTTCTGGGCCTTGGGCATAATCAACACAGATAATTATCAAACAGGCTGTTGTGATATTTTTGTAAAATAAATGCAAGCTAGTGATGTTTAGGGCTGTTTGGAATGAGTCTTTCGCCATATCTTATAAAAATCTTATGGACGAGCGGAAAATCAGACAAAGATTTTAATTTTTCCCATTCAGTACTTAGTAATTCACAATATTGCTCTATAAAGAATTTAAAAAAAAATTAGTCTAAGTTATAAAGTCATTTTTTAAATGTTAAAACTAGTAGCCTTTCTCTTAAAAATGTTTGACCTCCTCCTTTCCAAAATGGCTACTCATGAAATATCAAAAAAAAATCTCGATTCCCGCCCTGGCCGAGTGTCTCCATACTCGCATTTGGAATGCAATGAGGTTTTATATCTCTTAAAAGTAACATCCAAAACCGTTTTAAAAAGAAAATTCCCCAAAAAGGTTCACCAAGTGTTCAAGATGGCTACTCGTAAAATGTCAAAAGAAATATACAATTCCCGTCGTGGCCGAGTGTCCCCGTACTCTCATTTGGAATGCAAAGAGGTTTTATAACCGATTTGACGATCTGTTTGGCGCAGGGGTACTAAACCCACCTTCTGCGCCAGAGGTCCCGGGTTCGATCCCCGGACAACACAAATATTTGTGTGCATGAACATGTCTCATGATCATGTCTATTTGTCTTGGTCTGGGTGTTTAATATGTATATTACGAATGTATATAAAAAGTATAGGTAAGTATGTTTATCTATCTACCGTTATCTAGTATCCATAACACAAGTTCTTTATGAAACGTGGGCTAGATAATTAGTATGATTGTATACAATTATTTATTTATTTATTTATAACCCCTAAAATATAAATAAAATAAACTCAAAGCTGTTTTAAAAAACAAAAAGCCCCAAAAAGATTGACCTCCTCGTTATCAAGATGGCTACTCGTGAAATGTCAAAAGAAAAACTCGACTCCCGCCCTGGCCGAGTGTCCCTGTAATTTCATTTGGAATGCAAACCTGTCGACCTGTTTGGCGCAGGGGTACTAACGCCGCCTTCTGCGCCGGAGGTCCCGGGTTCGATCCCCGGACAAGACAAATATTTGTGTGCATGAACATGTCTATTTGTCTTGGTCTGGGTGTTTAATATGTATATTAAGTATGTCTTTCCAAAAAAAAAAGTATATAAGTATGTTTATCCGTTATCTAGTATCCATAACACAAGTTCTTAATGAAACATAACGTGGGCTAGATAATTGGTGTGATTGTATGCAAATATTTATTTATTTATTTATTTAAAAGAAGTCTTATAGCTCTTAATTTTAATAAGTCGAAACACCCCAGAAAGGTTGACCTCCTTGTTTTCAAGATGGCTACTCGTGAAATATCAAAAGAAAAACTCGATTCCAGCCATGACCGACTGTCCCCGTACTCTCATTAGGAATGCAAAGAGGTTTTATAATCGGCCATGTATGGTCACGTGTGAGCTCATCACTTGCTCTTGCGCAATACTTTCACTCTTACGTCTGGCTGTAAACGGTTTGTCAGTAGAACAACTTTGGTGAGATTATAGAAATTACACGAAACTTTTGGCAAATATTATGAGATCCATTTTTAACAACTGACGGATTAACGCTAACGCCGAATGATATTGAGTCGTTTCTTGAAGTTTAAAAGGGCATAGGTAACAAACTTAATATAAATGTATTTTATTTTAGGTAGGTATTATTTAAATTGTCAGCTGTTGAAATTGGATATTCTCTAATTAAGCTAGAAATAGTACCAGCTTGTCATTATCTTGAGACACAAAAAACCTTAAGTCTTTGCGATTGAATCAAAGTAGTCTGTTAAAGGGTGCCCTTCGACACGCCTAAAATCATTAGTATTAATTTCATCTCGCCGTAATTCTTTGGCCTAAAATTCTTAAGTACAATTATTGTTTAGCATAATAGATTAATTCGCATGGTTATAATTTGGCCTAACGTTAAAATCCCTAATAATCAAAACCACTAATATTCAGTGTCCTAAAATTTATTAGTTAACCTAAATTTTGACATAATAACTTATTACGCATACGTATTGTTACACCTATTATAGTTTTGAATGCTAGTCAGTGACAGAAACGAATCGCCTAAAAACCGACTCCACGCAGTCTTGTATGCCCTTCCCCTAGAGAGTAATTTATGCCCGCGCAGGCGCGGAGGGGCGAGGCTTCCCGCGAGCTGAGGAGTAGGTGGTTTTAAAGCTCAAGCCGAAGCTGCGGTGGTGAGCTAAAACCATCTGCGACGATAAGCTCGCGTGGAACCGCCGGAGCCTCGCAGCGCCGGAGCCGTGACAGAAGACTTGCCTGCTGCATGTTTGCTTGCTCGTTTGCATGCATACTTCCTTGCTTGCGTGCTTGCTTGCTTGCATTGCATGATTGCATTCCTTGTATGTTCGCTTGCATGCACGCTTTCATGCTTGCTTGCATGCTTGCTTGAATGCTTGCTTGCATGCTTGCTTGCATGCTTGCTTGCATGCTCGCTTGCATGGCTGCTTGTATGCCCGATTGCATGGCTGCTTGGATGCCTGCTTGAATGCCTGCTTGCGTGCCTGCTTGCATGCTCGTCACACGAATGAATTATTTCATAAATTTGACTTACGGAAATGGTTAGGCATAACGGTGTTGGGCGAATTTAGTACTTGGAAACAGTAGGGTTAATGAATGGTTATGCCTAATTATGAGCTTGGGAAGCGAAAATAGGGCGAAAAAAATAGATAAATGAAAATAGGCTAAACTAATTTAGCTCCTTTGACAATTGTGTGAAAAAAATGTAGGCCAATAATGTGTGTGCCAAAGGCTATTAAGGCAAAAAATAATTAGGGGTTCCAATATATACCCTGTTAAAATTACCTTTCTAACTATTTATTTACATTTATACTGCAAACTATTCAGTATAAATTTAAGCTACCCTCATCTTTCTTGAGCTTTGTAAATGCTTACAAAAACATAATTAAATCCTCAAAGTTTGGTCGGGAAACCAGATCAATTTCTAGATAATGATCTGTATAATCTATACTTATTAATATTATAAAGCTGAAGAGTTTGCTTGTTTGAACGCGCTAATCTCAGGAACTACTGGGCCGATTTAGAAAATTCTTAGACCATTAGAAAGCTACATTTCTCCCGAGTGACAAAGACTATATTTTATCCCGTTATTCCCACGGGAACGGGCACCACGCGAGTAAAACTGCGAGGATCCGCTAGTATACCATAAAATTAAGTTAAGTATCAATTATTTAGATAAACACGAATCCCAATTAGCATTAAGATGTCAAATAAAGAATTAGGTGTTGATTAGAAACTTGCGTCTGGTTTTTTTTATTCTTGTTTGATTACATGTTTTTAATTCTAGTCTGCTAGTCGTAAGTTTAGTTTGTTTTTTTCTTGCTTGTTTAATATATTGTATTTTATACTTAAGGAAGTAGAAGGTAGGCAACCAAATTAAGGGACATTTTAATTAAATATAAATACCTATGTATGCAGCGTTTTTCAGTTTCTCATATATTTTGATTTTACACCTCGCTACAGAATTACTAAAGAAGGATGGAGTAGGATATTTTTGAAGTGAAAACTTCTTTAGCGGCGTTGAGCACTTTTTCTGTAATGGGTATAAAATCTTAAACTCGCGTCAGGACACGTGACCTGATCGAAAAAGCGTAGGACGGATGGAGAATGTTGAGGTGACAGGTTGACTATGGTCTCGGTTGCTTAGCGACAGACTGTTGATAATGTCTTTTACTTGTCTCTTGTTTTATTGTCAATATATATTTTTCGATTCTCTATAATAACTAATGTTTTCTTATATCTTATTACCTAACTTAACGTTCACTTTAATATGGTTTGTCATGTTTGTGTACGATAGCGCAATAAATGAATATTGTATTCTACCACATAAATGATAGTACTTTTATACTGATAAAGCAGTTGGTGCAAAATTATTCCCTAACCATTCCAAAATGTCAAACATGCTCAACGTTAATAATCAAGTTTTCACTTCTGCCGGCACTCCCGGAGTGCAACCCGTCTTTTTTTTTTTAATAGATTGCTTTATGTAACCTATTTGTAATATATATTTATTAGCAGGGCTGATGAAAACTTATGTTTTAAATATCTACGTCATAAGCTATTGCTTGCCCACCTTCGAATCACGATACAATTTAAAAAGAATTTCTCTAAAAAAGATATGAGGCTCGAGATAAGGACAAAGGCATCTTTTGCGCCGACTTATATTCAACTAGCGGCCGCTCGCGGTTTCACCCGCGTGGTTCCCGTTCCCGTGGGAATTTTGGGATCATTTATAGCCTATGTTACTACTTGGGGTCTAAGGATTATCTATACCAAATTTCGTCAAAATCGGTCCAGTAGTTTTTGAGTTTATTCGTTACATACAAAAAAACAAATCTTTCCTCTTTATAATATTAGTATAGATTATTATCCATCGACTCCCATCTGAGAATTCACTTGTGGCCGAGTTGTTTTTTTCCAATATTTTACTATTTAAAATATCATAATTATCCATCGATAAGGAAGTATGTCCATTCATCCTTCCATAAGCCATATAATCCATCCATCCTTATATAAGCCTCTACCAATGACAAGTTTGTGTTTCAACCCTGCTAATTAATATATTATCAATATTTTATAAAAACAATCAATTTAACATAGAAAAAATATCCTACTGTCTCCTTTTTTAATAATTCCGTATCGAGGTGTGAAACCTACCGGTTTTCAGTGACACCGGTCAGTGGCGAAACCGATGATATCTCAACAAGTCCGGAAAGTCCACTAGTGGGATCGTAACGTAACGTAATACAGTGGGAAGGATTATGTCAATTAACCCGCTTGAAAAGTAAAAGTGATATTTAAATATGAAAGGTCTGTTACGCCTTTTCTATGTCGGACTTTTGTCTAGTTATTGTGTAATAAGCTATAGTGAGATAATAATAACATTTTGGGACATATCTTATATTTATTTGCATGTATAAGTTGCATAAAAGGTTAATTATAGTTATTTGTTATGCAAGGCTGGAAAGTTGGTTATTAGCGGCGAGTTACCTCTATTCTAAGCAAGTGAAGGATTCAAAGATTGAATCCTGAGCGAAGCGAGGATTTCAAAGGTACAAGACGCTAAAAACTTTTCTGCCGAGCGCAACACACAATTTTTCACCTCACAACAGCGAAGACATTTTATGGTTTTCCGAGGGCAACTTTCGGTAAAAAATTCTTTAAACATAAAGTTTAATCTAAATATACCTTATTCTCGTTGTTTTAATGATATAAAAAACTAAAATAATAAAAAAGGGAGTATTATAGTTAATTCAAAGTTATTTAAGATAGGAATATATTGTTACTTATTAATAAGAATAAAAACGATTTCGTAAATGTTGACACTGACATAAGGTACAAGACAAAGACAATTTAAAAATAAAGATTTATGTCACAGTCCGAAATCCAATTATAGGTTGTGAAATCTCACCCAGCCTAATATAAAATTCTTATAACAAATAGTTTAATCTTATTGTTTTTATGATTAAATGAACTAAAATAATATCATTAAACCAAAACGGAGTATTATAATTAATTTATAGCTATTTAAAATAAGAATCAAATATAACAAAAAGTCAATAGTGCGATTCATAACGCATTAAGACATATTTTTAGGTATTAAATTAAAAAAGTAATTTGCCGCGCTAGGCCGCAAAAAGCGATTTTCTACGCCTAAACTTATTGACAGAACCTCCTTTTCAGAGCGTGTGAGGCGAAAATATAATTAACAATAAATCTTGATTATATCCCATACTGGGGCCGCCGTACCGCGCAAGTGGCGTCGGCATAGGAATCGACTTCATTTGACAGATAGATCTGACACATTGCTGTTTCTTTTTGAACTTACCAAAGACTAAGAGCAATATGTCACATGCATTTGTCAAACGAAGTCTATGTCGATGCCGACACACTTGTGCGGTACGGCCCCTGGTCAGGGAGCGAAAAAAATAATGCCAACTAAACCATGGCAGATTAGAAAAAGCCTAGCAATTGACAAGGCGTATTCGAAAGTTATTGTAAAATATTTATAGACCCTAATAAATGCCAAATTTAGCATCTTTGAGGTGAACGAAGAGACTGATGTTTATGTACATTTTTATTAAAAAATAAAAACTTATACTCCCTCTCTCTCTCTCTCACACACACACACACACACACATACACACAGACGCATGCTCGCACGTACACGCGCACACACTTTTGTTAATAGCGTTAGTTTTAAGTCTTAAATTACTCTTGTACCTCTAAAATGCAAATCCAAAAGTATTTATTCTTTTAACTCAATTGTAATGTACGATGTGGAAGAGCGAGGTCTCTTGGCACAAGTATAATACTTAAAAGGAGATCTCAGTTTAATATGTTTTGTAAAAAATTGATGTTACTAAATAAATATTTTTATTTTTTATTTATTTATTTTTACTCTTAAGCTGCACAGTACCATTAGCTAAAAGTAGACTAGCGAATAAATTTTAAACAAGAAAATATACTAGAAAAAAGCAACTAGTCTCATGTCGCCAACACCGTAGAACGGTGAATATACTAGAAAAATTCTACGTGTCCTCATAGGTCTCTGTAGCATAATTGGTTAGTGCATTGGGCCGGACTCCCAAGGAAATCCCGTCAGGGCGACATGAGACTAGTTGCTTTTTTCTAGTATATTTTCATGTTTAAAATTTATCACATAAAAATAGCATTGGAAAATGCAAAATTAAAAAGTTATAAATAGACTAGCGAATTTTGCGAAAAATCAATAACAATAATGAAATCAATTCTCAATAAAAAGAATAGCAAGTAAGTAACAGAAAGACGACCAGCCCGTGGCGCAGTGGTTCCCGCGCTCGGCCTGCGATTGTTTCGCAATGGTCGGTCACGGGATGGGTGACCAAAAAGTGTGTTTACTATCTCGAGCTCCTCCGTGCTTCGGAAGGCACGTTAAGCCGTTGGTCCCGAAAACCCACCAATCCGCATTGGGCCCGCGTGGTGGGTCATGGCCCGTTCTCCTTATCCATCCATAAGGAAGGCCAGTGCCCCAGCAGTGGGGACATTAAAAATGGCTAATGACGAATAGAAAGACTAGAACGTTGACAGTAACTTGTTTGGCATAATCGGTCTAACTTTCTATTATACTTACTTGGCATTGTATAATGTCGTAGAATGACATATAGCTAATAGCTTTCAGTCTGCTTACCATTAATACTCTTAGCTTACATTTTTTTTCTATATCCTAAAAGGAAAACGATAAAAAGGAACCAGTTGAGTTAATTGTTACCAAAAATAATTTATGCGTCCATTATCATTCGAAGTTACCATTTAAACACAATTTAACCCAGAAATATGTAAAAAAACGATATTGGTAATGAATAAATTATGATGCAATAAATAATCTTAAAAGCTTCCGGTTCAATGATAGAATTGAATGTGATTTTATTGGTGTATTAATAAATATCACTTGGTAGGGATTAACATTTGTAGTAATCTGTGCCTTGTATTTTTTTTTGAAGTTTTCTTACGTAAGAACATACTTTGCCGCCTTTAAGTCGCCGCTGGCAATGCAAAAACAAAACATATAAAAAAGACAAAAGACAGTGTTTTTTTTTCAAAAGTTAAATATTGATTTGAAAACCGAATAGCCTTAGTTTTAGCTTTATTGAGGCTTGCCCTAAGAAAGAATCATAAAATGTCACCTACAACATTTTTCCGGTACTCACATCTTCTCCGTCAGGAAAAATTCCTGATGCTCATAGTCCGAGCCAAGATAAAAAATAAATAACATAAACGAAACAGCAAAGAGTTACAATTAAACATTATTCCAAAGCGGTTCCAGAGATAGGTAGGTACTACAAATCGCACACCGGTTACCGTTGGGCGTTGACGGCCCGTCACGGGTCGCCGGGCTCGAGGAAGTGCCCATCTGGGATTGCACCTGGCTGGCGATAAACGGTGTCTGTCGTTTGGAACAGGGTTAGATAAACTATGGAGCCGGCCGCGGAATGAGCGCTTTCATTTGTTTTCGAACAGAACAGAAGCGTTTGATTTAAATGTCTTGACATTTGAGTGACGTAAAAACGGAAGATTTAAAACTATTTGGTAAGACGAGAAGTTGCCAAATGCGATATTGTTTTAAAGATTTGAAAACTCGAGGTTTGAAATTCAAATCTTTTTTGATTAGAACTTGTAATCAAAAAAGATATGAAGAGAAATCTGACGGTATTGATAATATGAAAAATGAGGAAAACATTGAGTGACGTAAGAATGGTAGATTTGAAATGATTTGGTAATATGAGTAGTTCCCGACTGTGATTTTGTTTTAAATATTTGAAAACTCGGGGTTTAAAAAAGATATCTGAAGATCGCCATAACTAAAAAAAAAGAAATCTATTAATAAAATGGAAAATGAGGAAAACATTTGAGTGACGTAATAACACAGAATACTTAATAGTACGAAAGATTTAAAACTATTTGGAAATACGAGTAGTTGCCGAATGCGATATTGATCAAAGACATGAAAAGTCGAGGTTTGAAAAAAGTATTTGACGATACTAATTAAAAAAAGAAATGAGGAAAATCATGAAAATTTTACATTTTGAAGCTGTTGATCCAAACAGTTTTGATAAAATAGACACAAAAAGAACTACTTCAACTGATAGTCAGTAAGCAAACAATTCTCTCAGTATTCGAGCTCGACAACTCAAAATATGTACGTTTCTTAATTAGCATCAAAGTACTGCAAGTAATACAGTTGCGGCAATAATGGCAACAAATAAACCATGTTATTACCTATAGCTGAACTGACAAACGTTCGAACTGTTCGACATTGTAGTATTCGGGATATAAATAAAACAGCAGGATATTTAGTAATTCCGCATCAGTTGGTGACAAGGCCTCTCTTCTTTTTCTTCTTTTATTAGTGGCGTGCTCGCGTTAAATACGCGAATTTTGCCAATGTCAAGTAAATATATTTTGTAATATATATAAATTGTACGGTAGATTGAGTTAAAAACAACACGTGTTATTACGAAAAGAACTCGGGTGAAACTCCGACAAGGCCTCTCGTCGCATTGCCGCCATTAAGTGTGTCAACTTGACAGCTGCCATCCCACAGACTAGCACGGGTGTCATTTATTAAGGCAGAATGCTACACCAAATACTGGACATTGGCGAAATCCAAAAGGGCACCGCCACTGAACAAAAAGAAGAAAAAGACTTATATGAGTAATGGTTAACTCTATACCAAGTGATAAATGTTTATAGAGAAATGCACTGACGCGCCTTGCAGTTACAACTTTTCTTGGGTTATTATTGCGCTCATTTTGAATGATTTTTACTAAGTATTTTTTATTATTAGGGACATGTTTGTAGTTGTTTTCCCTACACATAGAACCGATTCAACCGCCTCTGAGGTCAAGTTAAACCGCCTCTGTGGTCTAGCGGTAACACTACCCGTATCAGGCCCAGAGGTCCGGGAATCGATTCCCAGAGGGAGTACATATATTATTATATTCAGATTAAACTATACATATTCTTGACTAGCTGACCCTCCATGGCTGAGTTTCAAAGATTTTTACTTGTGATGAAAATATTATCTCACAATCAAATATACCCTTTGTCACTCAGTATAGGAGTAATGTAATTAGCTTTCCACTGGTGAAAGCATATTCAAAATTGGTTTTGTAGTTCCAGAGATTAGTTCCTACAAACAAAATTACAACCTTTTCATAATATTAGTGTAGATACCACTATAATAAAAAAAAATATCTGACGTTTTTTTTTTAAATTATGTATAAGTTAGCGCTTGACCGCTATCTCGCCTGATGGTAAGCGATGATGCGATCTAGGATGAAACGCACTTGCCTAGAAGATACCTATTCGCACATTTCTTGTCAATACCAGGTTTATGGATGTCAACGTTATGTGCGAATACATACTGTTGACAAAGAACGTGAGAATGACATGTGTCACCGTGCTGCGGTCTACCAGGGAAATGGAATGTGCGATTGCATTTTGTCATAAACTAGATACAGTACACTAACACTACGAAGCGAATGAAAGAACCATCTTATTTTCTTGGTTGAGAAATAATTTTTAAAATTCCAATCATCAAATATTTGTCATAAGACGAAAAACTCAAAAGTGAAGAAAAATATTGAAAAAAATCTACTCTGCCACAAGTGAACCCACAACCTTTGGAAATCCGGTCCAATGGCACTGAGCTACCGAGACTTGCGAACCACCGTCGAAATTCTCCAATACTTTTATATTTTTAATACGTTGTAAGCCAGCGATTCACTTGTGGTCGAATTGTTTTATTTTTTCCAATATTTTTCTATTTAAAATTTATATGGTATATATAAGTATAATAATCGCATTGAAAAATGCAAAATTTAAAAAATCATAAATAAAACAAATTTTGCCGGGTTTTTCAATTAATTTAGGTATAATGAAATGGATTTAGCAGTAAATATGGCACGGAAGGGAAAACATGCAATAGATTCATCTGCAAAATCGATGTTAATCAACTTTATTACTAACTAGCGGCCACTCGCGGTTTCACCCGCGTGGTTCCCGTTCCCGTGGGATATCGGGATAAAAAGTAGCCTATATTCATAACCAGGCTATCTACTATCTGTGTACCAAGTTACATCGAAATCCGATCAGTAGTTTCGGAGCCTATTCAATGCAAACAAACAAACAATCAAATCTTTCCTCTTTATTATTATTAGTATAAGCATTGGATCGGATTTCCAAAGGTCGTGGGTTCGATTCCCATCTGAGAATTCACTTGTGGCCGAGTTAATTTTTCCCAATATTTTTCTATTTAAAATTTATCATAATATAGATTGATTTAGTATTGCTTAACACTGTACTGACCACAGACATAGATCTGTACTGACCTTTTTAGCGAATTTTTTTTAGGACACTTTCGGTTAACATGATATTAATAAAATAGTTTATTTACACAGTTAAAGCTTACATAGTTATTACCACGGATAATGTGCCTACCAGTGGCAAGGGGTCTAAATATGTCAAAGGTAAGCGGGACCAAAAATTTATCAAAAATTTCTTTTAACTGTATGTTTCGTGTGGCGGGATTTTTAAAAGGGAAGCCGATAGGAATCGTGTTGTATGGACCCTTCGCTGCACTTCACTTCACTTCTCTTCTACACTGTTTGCGAGACCAAATGTTGAAATAGGGCACAGTTTTTTTGATGAACTGATCTAAAGTTGCACAAAATCTCCAAAAACGTGTGTTGGCGTTTACATGATTTCGATATTATTCCTTAGAAATATTATGTAAAAACTAATTTTTACTTATTATCTAGTAAGTAATATACAAGTTTTGCGTGTTACATTTTCAATTTAAGGTCTAAAAGATTTATTATAATTTTATTAAAAATGCACTTCAAATTCTCCTTACAAATTTACTATAGACGTTATGTGCCGTATTTTACATGTGAAACGTTTTGACGTTGTCATCTCATACAATAATGTCATTAGGGTCGGTAGAGTCTTAAACATAATAATATAATGACTTATTTTGACATTGACGATGACAAAATAAATATCTCAGTAGTTAAGTATAATAAGTAATAATAAATAAATAAATATATCTTACACTCACACCAATTAACCTAGCCCCAAAGTAAGCACTGTAAGGCTTGTGTTATGGGATACTAGGGTAACGGATATATTTTTTATTTTTATAATATGTTTTTTTTATGATTTTTGATTTTTTGCATTTTTTTATGTTAATTTTATACTTATGATAAATTTTAAATAGAAAAATATTGGAAAAAATACTGAGCTAGCGAGACTTTCGGTTTTCAGAGAAGTCTCGGTTGCTCAGTGGTTAGAGCATTGGACCGGATTTCCAAAGGTCGTGGGTTCGAGTCCCATCTGAGAATTCACTTGTGGTCGAGTTGTTTATTCCCAATGTTTTTCTATTTATCATTTATTATAAGTATAAAAATAGCACTAAAAAATGCAAAACAAAAAAAAACATAAAATGGGTAAGTATTTATGATATTTTTTAATGGCGACCTAGATAAATACTTTCTTAATCCAAATACCATAACAAGGACAGTCATTGCGTTTATATGGGAGACTGATGAGCCTCGGGCCTATTAACACATACCATTTGTACGTTTGAAGTTTTTGGTATCAATTGCTTATTCATTATAGTATGTGCATACCTAGTAAATGTTTATTATAACAAAATCTGTGTGAAAAAGTTAGTAGGTATCAATCTTTAAAAGTTTTTTTCTCGACCGAGTACTGAGAAGCAATCAAAACATGTTTATAATCCCATCAAATGTTTTAACAGAATCATAAGGTTCATAACCCAAATATATTCAAATTAGCCACCGGTTTAGTTCCAACATCAAACATCTGAGTGTAGAATCTACCATGTCGTAAATATACCTACGCAACAGCACTAACGTCTAAAATTTAACAGCCATTTTCAAACAATTTACAACATCACATAAAATCCGAACGACCGTTTTGTTACACATCAGATCGTGCCTCTGTTGAAAGTATTTATCTATTAAGTCTCGCGAGTTTTGATACCAAAACCTGTCTTGATCCTTGCGGTATTGCAAAATCAACAAAAACCCTCTCAGTACTACGTAGACCATCAAAAATAATGATGACTCACTTCTAAGTCATGAATCTAAGATAGCTTTTCAATTGTTTCGCGAATTAGATAAGATTGCTCACCTTCGCATATAATCTGTGCAATATTTTGACAGGTCGAGAACATCAACAAAGAAACAAAAGCATGCACTTGTTCAACCTCGAACTCACTGATTCGGTTTTTCGTTAAACCGAAATTCGAACGTCACTCAAAACTGTCACTGTATCCACTTCGAAATTAAAATTTCGTATTTCGGGGACCGTAGTTCGGCGCACTGTTTCGTTGTTGCGTCGCAACGTGCGCCCGCGTCGGTTCGCGCGAAGCACTGACTTGAGACGCGGCCATTTTCTATGCGTGGGGGGAAGGCATCCAAATAGGAAATGAGACGGAAAAGAAGGCTGTATAAGATGATATGACTGACAGAAAAAGCGGGAAAAAGGTTTGGTTTTTTTGTCTTGGCGAAAATAGATTAGTGAAATTAAAAAAAAAATTAATAGTAAGGAAAGGATACCATAAGAATACTAAGAATTATGTGACCTTGAACGGTTTGAAATCTTACGCAAATCGCAAAAGTTGTTGATGGTTTGCTCGCTATCTGAACGACAATATAATACCATTGTTATTGTTTTATGCAGATTTGCAATTATACGTAGTTAAAAACTTAGTTGAAAGTTGCATTGTGTCCAGTATTTCGTAACCTAGAGTCCATTCAATCAGAAGATCTAAGTTCGTCCATTAAATTTGTTATCGTTGTAATAAAATTAAGAAATCGCATACCTCTATAACTACTTTAAATGGTCACTTGTTAGCTATTTACTATTATATATAATCCTCCGAACTGCATGTTATTATGTTGAACAAAATATTCTTAGATTTGCTCTTGTGTCCATCTTTTCAGTTGACTTATCTTTTGAAGAAGGCGGGTTTTTGAGTTTTTTAAATTGATATATTTTTATTTATATCTTTTTTTTTATGTATGGGCACAATTCGAGAAGTTCCGTAAAATCTTCGCGTCCAACTTACCTCAGTATTTCAAGACGAAAGTCTACGACCAATGTGTGTAGCCAGTGATGACTTACGGCAGTGTACCGTGGCCGCTAACTATGGGTCTGGTAAGGAGGCTCAAGGTAACTCAGCGTGCAATGGAGAGAGCTATGCTCAGCGTTTCCCTGCGTGATAGAATCAAAAATGAGGAGATCCGCGGGAGAACTAAAGTTACTGACATCGCTCGTAGGATTGCTCAGCTGAAGTGGCAGTGGGCGGGACACATAGCGAGAAGAACCGATGTTCGTTGGGGCGGAAAGGTTCTGGAATGGTGACCGCGTACCAGACGACGCTCCGTGGGTAGGCCCCTCACAAGGTGGACCGACGATCTGGTGAAGGCGGGAAGCCGCTAGATGCGGGCAGCGCAGGACCGATCGTCTTGGAGATCCTTGGCGGGGCCTATACCCAGCAGTTAGTGGCATGTGGCTGAGACATGTTATTTATCGGTCTTGATTCCTTTAGAAATCCTTAAGACCAGTTCTTTAATTTGATACTCATATTGAAGTAATCTAAAAAAAAGTTTTTTCCACTTCAAATAATAGCATTTCACAGCCGCTATGGCTGTTTCTTTTTAACATCACTTACCTATAGGGAACACTTGGGCTGTCAAAATTAGTCAGCCGTACGGCCGTTTTAGAGATAAGAAGAATAAATAATATTACATATGAACAAACAAACATGCATACATACAAGATACGCGCCAAAAACATAACCCTTCTTCGCAGTCAGGTAAAAATATAATCTGGCTAAACCAGAATGTTTCCTTTATATCCGAATAAGGAAATTTCGACTACTAGCAAAGCGAAACGAGCCAGTCCTTTGTTACAATTTGTTGAGTTATTCCCATCCGATCCCCTGCAACCGATCCCCTGGTGTATCTGTTTTATTTTTTACTATTTTAGAATAAATATTAATATTTTATTCCCATCTGATACCCTTGTACTTTAGCTTAGCTTACCTTGCTTAGAAATACAAGACGGGATCCGTTGGGAGTTGAACATTATAAGGGGATCGGTTGGGGTTTAAAATTCTCGGTGGATCATTTACAGGGGATCAGATGGTAAAAACTCGCTTTGTTCAATGTGACCTAACTTTTATCCTTGAATTCGCCCAATCAGATGTGTCTATCACTGCTTTAATTATCCTAAAAAAATACTTTTTAATTAGGTAATTAAACTGGGTAAAGAGAAACGTAAAATGATTTGCGCCATATGCCACGCTATACTCAAGCCATCTTACTGAAAAATGTTTGTAAACCAACATTTGAGCATTTTTGTAATAACTCAGTTAAGAAAGCAGGCATATATATTATCAAACTTGGACAACTTAATTTATGAAGTGCACCTTCACTTTTGAGGTTAATAATGGGCGGTTTGTTGTTTACAAACATTCTTTCTGTTAAATGGCTGAATTCTCTGTGTCGCGGAAAAACATACGCACTCAAGATACGATAGCCAGTTCTTCAGTGGTTGAGGATTCTGCGAGAAGCGTAAATATCGAAATGTACCTATGAGCCAAAGCGATAATTTTCTATATCGAATTTAACCAACCGGGTCCATAACAATGGTCTTACATTATTTTATAACATCTACATGTACATTATGGTTTTGCAATAAACTATTGAGTATTGAGTATTGAGTATTGAGTATGTATTGAGTATTAACCGCCTCTGTGGCCTAGTAATAAGTAAATAAGGTTTTATGCTGAAAATTGATCCAATCAGAATAAAATCAACGTCAAGAATCTTAACAATCTTAACATTAATTCGAATTCCATCGCAACGCAACTCGATTCCGTCAATAAGCCTCCTGGATGTAGAAGAAAGATAATGGATATATTTCGTCACAAAAAAACTGGTAGTTAGTGAAATATGTAACATAAATACCAAGCTGTACAGCTCCCTCATCATCGTCGCAGAGTTGTCTTTAGTCTGAGTTCTACAGATTGTACTTCGAAGACTGTGCTATTGAGCTACATAAGCTCATCCCGCCAGCTCCGTTCTCCCACCGGGAGTCCAGACGTACTGCGGGCTATCATCCCTACCTGGTTGATATTCCCCGTCTGCGTACGTTCGCTTAAAGCGCTTCTCCTCGTCTTTTATTATGTGCACAGCCAGGGAGTGGAATTCCCTGCCTGTGGCTATGTTCCAGGGAGCCAATAACCCTAGTATATTGAAGACTCAAGTGAATAGGCTTTTTCCAGAGAAGGTCGCTCTATCTTCGGCCTCTTCGTAAATTTAACTATTCAGAATGAGGCCTTTTTAATGTAAAAATAAATTGTTAGTCAAAGGCCATACAGACGAAACCGCGGACGGCACTCACTTAAAAAGAAATAGTGGCACTTGTTAGCTATCTGTAGCATTGTTCCAAGTTTGAAAAAAGTGTCGGATGAATAAATAAATAAATTTCATACAAACACTCCAATTATCTGGCCCACGTTAAGTTTCATGAAGAACTTATATTATGGATACTAGATAACGAATAAACATACTTATATACTTTTTTTGTAAATACATACATCATATATATATTGAACACTCAGACCAGGACAAATAGACATGTTCATTCACACAAATATTTGTCTTGTCCGGGGATCGAACCCGAAACCTCTGAGGCGGGTTTAGTACCCCTGCGCCTTACTTCGTCAAGCAGGATAGAAGCAACACTGTATAATAGTCATTCATATCCTTACAAGGATATCCATCCTCCTATATTGGTTTTTGTTGTTGTAAGTCCGCCTGGCTAGCTACCACCATCTTATCTAGGTCTGACGACATAATAACAATGTTTTCAGCAGTGTTGTGTTCTGGCAGTTATATAGACTAATAAAATAGCCAGTTTCTCAATTATTGAGAGTTTCGGGAGAGGTTCGCTTCCACCTTCATCCTTGTCAATACTTAACATCGGGTGTGATGAAGGCTTAGAGGCTTAATCAAATTTATCAATATGGAATTAAGATACGCAAAGTATCTTAATTTTGTAGAAGAATACTTACAGGCGAAGCCGCGGGCGGTATCTAGTGTCTTCAAAAATATAATATTACTTACCTATACTCAGTAAGTTCCTTGTAGCCCCTCAATAAGTTTTAAAGTATAAGATTTTAAACTTTCGCGTTCTATTATAATTATATATTAAAACAACGGGACTAAAACGCGACATTTGTTATGTAGTACAACTATGTACTTACAGCTTGACGTTTCGGCTATGTTGCAATAGCCGTGGTCACAAGCAGACCCAGGTCTGCTGTTTTAAAAACAACAACAGTTTGTGACAAGATGACGGCTGTGATGACGACGGCTTCAAAAAGGTGGAGAAGAGGAAGAAGCCTACTCGTCGCAACCTTTGTGGCACCGCCTCGACCGGATGCAACCAGCTGCTGCGGCCGGCGGTCCCGACGACACTTTTGTACGTGTCCCGCATGCATTATTCCACAAAATGTGAAGGGCTTGTGGAGTACATCAGAACGAAGACCAATTTCATCCTGAGGGTCGAGCGGTTGGAGTCCCGCCACAGTATGTGAACTATAACTCATTTGTGGTGAGGGTACCGACTGAACATCTGTCGACCTTCATGAAGGAAGATTTTTGGCCGAAGGATGTCATGTTCCGGCGGTTTCGGGGTCGGCTATCGGACACCGCAACGCGCAACGCAACACGTCGCCGCCGTCTTTACGTGTAAAATAATAAAATAATTAAGTTTTTTTATTTTTGTTATTTTATATTTTATGTATGTCTAGTTTTAAGGTACATATATCTATGGGCCATTGTAGCCTGATTACAAAAAAAAAAAAAATTAAGTGTTTAATAGGAGCAACATTGTAGAATAGTCGTTCGTATCCTTACAAGGAAAGTAGCCTTAATAAAAACAACTTAGTGGCAACTTGCCCACGCGCACGGCAACCGTCACCAAGATGACGTCATAGAGATTATGATCGACTTTAAAGAAGATAGATGTATAAGCATTGAAAATTGAAACGGGTATTAAACGCGGTAGAACATGATAGGCATTTCACCTAGGTACAAGTGTATATAGATATAAGCAGTTTTGTTCACTACAACACCCAGATACATTCATTATAATTTAATGAATTTATGTGTGTGTTGTCATTAATAAAAAAGAAAATAACAGTAAAAATGATTTGAAACTCAGGATACGACCACACAATTAACAAATTGAATGCACGTGTGTGCAGCAGCAAATGTGGTCCTGGCTCGGTGTGCGACTTTTGCCGGTCAGGAAAAACATCGATTTCCAGCCGTTATCCTCAGATGTAACGCGTACTGTGAAGTTGCTTCAATTACCTACTTTTTTGCCCGACTGCATTGAAGGGTTAAGGGAAGTTTTCCGCGCGTACCTTGTATGTATGTATGTATGTTGGTTTGTTTATATGTAATATTCTTTATTACCACTTATCTTTCAAACGGCTAAACGGATTTCTATAATTAGGATATCGTTCTTAGGTAAGAGATGTTAAAAAACCAACATAGCGACAGTGAGGTGCTACTATTCGAAGTAAAGAAAAAAGATTTTTGGAATACTTCAATATGGGTATCAAATTAAAGAGCTAGTCTTAAAGATTTCAAAAAGGTATATCATGACTGGTAAATAACTAAAAGGATATAAAAAAAAATTAAAAAAAATTATAACCCGCCTGCATCAAAAGACAAGTTCTACAAAAAAGATGGAAACAAGACAGTCGGAGGCATAGAATTTAATAATAAGTTGAATCATTCATAATATCATGCTTCCGACACTGCATGTTATTATGTTAAAAAAAAAGTTCAATGTTAGCCTTTTATATTTCATCGAGTTTCCATTTTTCATTGGACTTGTGTTTTGATGCAGGCGGTTTTTTAGTTTTTTCAAGAAAGATAATTGTGATAATGATATATCTCTAAGGGTACTTAGAGATGAGAGAAGTGGATTTTTTTATATATTTGGCAGTACAGCAGGGCTAGCATGGGCTGGGGATAAAACGTTTGTCCACCGGTTATTTCCACTGACAAGGGATAAAATTATTTTATCCACCTGCCAAAGCACGGCAACAGTTTGACATAACAAAGGGAGAAATTTGTCCTCATCTTTAGATGGGGGTTTAAGTATATCTCTTTGAAAAAATATAATTAGTTGTAATATAAAAATGTCTCGTGCTTACTGGAGCTTAGTGTTGTCGTCGGAAAGGGAAAAACAGTAGTAAGTAAACACAAAAATAAATAAGTACTTACTTTTTAGCACTCATTATAATATTATGTATATGTATAAGATTTTGGTAATAAATTATTATTTGGTTTGAGGTTATATACTCAGAGACATTGACAAAAAAACTAAATAAATATCCAGCCAGATGTAATAAAACGAAAAAAGTACTTTGGTTTACGACGATATTCTCGACTAATAAAAGCTTTCTTATAATGGCAATAATTTCGGGGACAAGCGTTTCCCCTGTATTCTCCACCGTGAATAGTTTATCCACCCATGTCGCCATGCTCGGAGGGAGGACAAAAATGACAGAGGGGAATAGTATTTTGTCCTCTCCCCGTGGATAAAATGTCTCCGGCCATGCTAGCCCTGCAGCTGTCTCTGCTTGTCGTATTGAATGTATGAAACCTCCGCAGGGTCCGACCCTCTCCGCATTAGTGGACAGGCAGCTTTATTTTTACACGACTGGTAAAAAGGGAGTGTATTTTACTTTTTGAAGGCGGTTTTTGTTTTCCATTTCAATTTATTAGTTTAATTTTTTTTTAGTTAAGACTAACGATAAGATAATTCTAGAAAGCTTTTCTATCATAAAAAAAAACACTAAAATCGGTCCTTATATAAAGAAGTTTTGGTCGATCATCTGTTCGTTCATATGGTAAACGTAAACGACAGTATTTTCAAGATTACCTGAAAGTTTTCAAAAAATGGGACAAACTTGGCAAACATTTGATTGTTGTCTTATTCAGTGCATGTGAATAAGTTATTTTATTTTTAGACAGCTGGCCATGTGGAAATTTTGGAAAATAAAATGGAAAGCTAATAGACGTATACGACATTGGGTTTAGAGATTTTATTTTTGTATACTAGTTTTTTCGGAAACTGTGTTCCGACCTTCGAAGCACTTGGCTTGGCCGTTTTCTTTAGTGAAGTAGGTAAGTATGGATGTAAATGCTGTTTACAAAGTCTACTAACGCGAGATCAAACCCCGAAATTGAATTCAATTAACTACGGAATCGTTATAATTACAAATAATATAATACATAAACGAAAATTACTTTTCGTTTTTCCGAATGATAATGGTTGTCGGACTGCTAGCGCCATCTATATTCGGTTCTAAGTAATCCCGCTAACCTGTGCGCTGTCGAAAAGCACTTCATGCCCCTCAACTGTTTTAGTTTCTAAGCGTTTCACCAGGTAGCGCTGCTACTATTTTTACACATTTTCTTACAACTTTGTTTTTAATCACTTTTTAAAAACGAATTAGGTAATTATTATCGGTGTTTATGGTCGAACAATTATCTTTACAGAATGTAAACTAGAAATACAAGGATGTCTGTAACAAAGTGCAAAAAAAATATAGCTAGCTACACTAAAACAACATACTTACTTAAGTAATAATTTATCCTAGAAATATCAAACAATAAATTAATATGGTAGAAAAGATACAACTCTTAAAAGTTATCACATCAATTAGAAAAACTCTGAAAACTGAAAAGCGTACTTGCAACCTTTGGTAGTTGCTTTTTTTGCGGAAAAATTGTCTTCTTTGTCATCGATAGATGGCATACCAAACGGAGAAGAGGCATTACCAGAGGAAGAGAAGTTTTTACAGGTTCAGTCAAATTGTGTTTTTCAAAGGAAAGATTTAGGTTCTAGATTTCATATACGTATTTTGGGGTGCTGAATCCGAATCTGAGGTTTGCTATCAAAATTTCGTAACGGAACATTGAGTAAATCGCAAAAAAATGAAACATTTCGTTATTATCACGGATTTTCGTTTAAAATTCGGAATCTATTAACTTATAGTAAATAGCCCTTTACATAAATTAAAGTATACTATAATAAAATTTTATACAAATATATATATTTTTTTAGAAGAACCGTTCGGTCTCTTGTGCCACTTGAAAATTGGTATATTTCAGCGGTCTCTGCAAAAGCCATTTTTTACCAAATTCAGAATGAAAAAAAGTTAAGACTCTGACAAAATAAAACCTAAAATATTGTTACTTATCATTGGCGAGGGATCAAAATATAGCGAAGGTAAGCCAGACCAAGAAAAAAAATACAAACCAGAACAAACATGGAAAATAAATCATTTTGTTCACTTTGCAACTGCCTGGCATCCATGTATGTACAATTTAACTAATAGTGACAATAATTGTTGACATAATTGAAATAAATCAACTTTTACGGAAGGTCATCCCGTGACCACGGCAGCTGTAAAGGTGCCGAAACGTCGGAAAAATCAAAAAACCCCTAAAAAACCAAAAAATACGGACAATTACAACTTAGTTCGTGAAAATATAGCGCGCTTAATATCCGTAAAAATTGTTTTATTTCAATGAACAGGTGCGCGCCAAAACATAAGATGTACGTATTGACATAATTGTTAAGATACAATACAATAACTCTTTATTATAACACCGTGTACATATTACATTTACAATAAAAGTTTTAATAAATTGAAGCGTTATAAGGGCGGTCATATCGCTTAAAGCTCTCTTCCAGAAAACCTACAGTATGGAGAGATTGACAGAAAAAAAAGCAAGCAGGATGTTTAATAATGGACGGAAACAATTATAAATATTTGTTATAAATAAACATACATAAAGCTAAATATTTACATAAACAATAAATATTATATATTAATGTCTGCAAACCGATGAACAATAGGAATATTTTATAGGAAAAGGTAATATTTCTTCACTTCATTTTTTAAGACTTTCAGAGACTGAGCCCGTCTAAGATCTGCATGGTGGATCCGTGGAGTGGGATATCTAAAAGGTAAGCCGATGGGAATCGGCATGTATGGACCCTCCGCCACTGTTACTAGTGATCATATATTATTATAGAAAAGACAAATAAGAGTATTATAATAATAGGCAAAAATTGTATCAGCCGGTGCTGGCTGAGGTTCTTCGGTGGCGATGGGTCCCGGCACATGTTCTGGTTGTTCCATTGTCTGCGTCAGGGGTCGTTCTTCTAGAAAATAAAAGAGCAAGAGATTTTGCATTTTACAATGCTATTTTTATGTGATAAATATTAAACAAGAAAATATTCAAAAAAAAAAAAAACAACTGATCTCATCTCGGGATAACACCGTCAGGGTGACATGAGACAGGTTGGTTTTTTCTAGTATATTTTCTTTTTTAATATTTAAGAAACTATAGTTTTTGTCGTAATAATTGGGTCAATAGCTTTTGTCCAAAGCAGACAACAGGCACCTACTTAATTATTATTTAATCTATGACCATGCGATGTATTCTTTTCGCGCCAAAATAGCAAATTATCTATCTATTGTATTGATGATGACAATGTCATCTCTAAGGGTCAGATCTAACAGAGATGAATTAAAAACGCTTTGAGCAAGCACCTGGTTACCTGACCACGTTAAAAAAATCCTTAGAGGTTATCCTCATTATGTAATGTCGATAGTTAAAAGGGTTGTGACCATAATGGACTTAAATGATGAAACCAACCACTTTTTCCAACAAAATAAAAATAAAAAGGGACTTTATTTCAAAGTAATAAGAGCTATTATTCGAACTTTCAACGGTTTCGTTATTTTTATTAGGGTCAGTCAGGAAGTACAACAATAGATTTATTGAAGTTTTTTTTCGCAACGGAATCTAACGGACACCTGGCTTCTCATTTGAATATGCGTAATTATTATTTTGCTGACCGTTTTTGCGCCTTTTGTTACTCGGATTTGAGGGCTCAGTTAAAGTTTGTGTGTTAGAAACTGTTATAACAGTTAAATTAGTTTTACATTTACTATTTTTAAAGTTTTTCGATTACAATGCAATTATGTAAAGTAATTTTTATATGAAAAAAATAGACCATTCTTACAGGTTTCCCAAACGGGAGTCGAATCCGTTACCTTTGAATTGGAAAAGTTAAAACTCTTAATTATATTCTTTTAATTAAAATTTTTAAACTAACACCAAAAACTTACGTATTCTTGTTTTTTTTTACGTAATTTTAACAAAGAGTCAGTAGTTTTACGTATCAGAGGTCTGTGAAAACTGTTTAGCTAATTATCTATAAGTCGTCGTCTCACCTACATAACACCCACTGCCGGGTAAAGGCCATAATAGGCCATGGGTATAATCGCCACGCTTGGCAGGCGGGTTGGCGATCGCAGTATGGCCAAGTTTGTAGGAGACGCTACTGCCCGTCTCCTGAAGGCTGAGTCCCTTAGTCGCCTTTTACGACACCCACGGGATGAGAGGGGGTAGTGCTATTTTAAGCCGACACTACACAATTACGCTACACTAAACAACAATACGCTGACTGATGAAGTGATGATGATGACAGTCAACGCACAGCCAGCCCAACCCAAACGGCTGAACCGAGTAAGCTAAAAGTTTGCATACAAGATCCTTGAACGATGTAAGAGAGTACAAGGATTTTTTTGATTTTCTCACTTGGTTAGGAATAAAATTATATAGCATAGCATTGTAATTGTAACTTAATTCCTCGCGGACGAAGACGCGGGTGAAGAAGAGGAAGGCTAGTGCTACGAGGGCTGTTTGATAAGTTTCCGAAACGACACAGAAAATCTTTAATAATCCATTTAAAATAAATTTATTTCTCAACCTAGTATCCTTCATTTAGTCCAGCACTTCTCCAATGCCGTTACACCAGTTTGATAAAATGTTTTCCCCAACCGCTCAACATACTCATCTGCGGCAACAATGACTTCATCATTTGTTGAAAATCTCTGGCCACCTTACCCTTTCTTCAAGTTTGGGAATAAGTGGAAGTCGCATGGGGCGATCTAGGGAATAGGGTGGATGCAGTAGCAATTCGAACCGCAATTCATTCAGGAGTTTGGCGACTGCAACCATAGACGAGTGTAGAGGCGCGTTCTTTCCATTGTTAAGAAAATTGACGACGCAGAAAGTTCAAGGTCCTGTTATACAAATTCCATAAGTTCGATCAAATCCAAATTTGGCGTTTTATTTTCGAAAAGATGTCAGAATATAATGTATTTTTTTTTAAGTTCGCCGTTTCGGCTACTTATTATCCGCCGCCGACTATTTGTTCTTCCAGCTTATATTTTATTACGTTGCAGATAAGTTCATTTAGTTATTTTGGTTCTAGTTAATAAAATTAGCTGATGAAAAATTAAGACATTTTTTTTATTTTATTTCACGAGGCCAGTTCAAGTTCTTCAAAAATGGCCAAATTTCCAGGAATAATCTATACTGTTACAGTTTACGTGCTAATGTTTAATAATTAGTATTACTTTTCATAGACATTGTAGTTTTTTCTGTAATAAAATATATCATCGGACCGTATAAGGCGATGTCAAGTGGCATTTGGCGGATATATGCAATTAGAAGACGTTATTAAAATTCATTGACACCAAAAGTAAAAAATATTTAATTAACATACCAACTTGTAGTTTAAAACTGTATTGGACGGAAAATGAAAAAAATGTAATAACACTTGCTTGTATTATGTAAGTAATTACGTTTGTGTATAATGTTATATCCTTTCGTCATGCGAAGCTTATATTTATATACCAAACTAGAAAGTGCTTGAAAGCACTGTACTAAGTAAAGAAATAAAATCTGCTTTTGAATTTCTTGCCGGTCCTTCTCATCACATGCTCAAAACGGATTTACCAACGTGTTCACAGTTGAACTGATGTTTTTTTTTTTTAAGAATCACGAGATTTTTTAAGCTATTGCATAGCTTTAATCGCGGGCTTTGAGCGCGGCGACCGAATCAAGAAATTCCGTAACGTAAATAAAACCTAACACCCCCCACTCCGCCTACCATGTAGCTCGGCCGGGCGTTTTCATCTACTCTTTGGTTTGAAGTGACATTTGACATTTTCGAAATCGTGATTTTTTTGGGGTTGTAATACTGCATAAATTAAAAATAAATAAATTATTATAATTGCATAAGTTCATAAAAAAAGCTATGCAATAGCTTTACCGCGGCAGTCCCCGAGTGCCACACGTATTTTTTTTGTTAATAGAATGTCTGCGGAAGACAAATTCTTGACCATTTTATTTCAAAAAATTAGGTAACTTATAATTAACAAAAAAATGGAAACCGACTTCACAAAGAAAAAATAAAAATTTTGGAGTCGGTGCCAGCCAAGGCATTATAACTAGCATTATTTTACCTATACTTTTATTGTTCTTGTCTTGGCTGCCACCGACTTCAAGTTTTATTTTTACCTTTAGAAGTCGGTTTTTATCTTTTTTATAAAAATATGTTTCTTATTTCAGTTTTTTTAATTACATTATTTTCCGTATTTACTTACACTACAAATCGGTCCATACACAATGATGTCGTCTATTTGCCACTTGCCAATACGTAATTGTAATTTTTAGGATTTTGTTAACTCTACTAGCTAGGTCTATATGATAAAAGAATTATTATAATCGGTTGACATTTAATAAATAATAAATATATAATTAATTACATACAAACACACCCATTACCTAGCCCACGTTAAGTTTCATGAAGAACTTGTGTTATGAATACTAGATAACGGATAAACATATATATATATAAATACTTTTTTTTTTGTAAGTACATAAATAATATACATATTAAACACCCAGATCAAGACAAATAGACATGTTCATGCACACTAATATTTGTCTTATCCTGCGATCGAATCCGGGACCTCTGGCGCAGAAGGTGGGCTTAGTACCCCTGCGCCAACTGGTCGACATTGACGATGTTATGGTAAAACATACATAAATAACGTAAAAAAAAACGGACTTCAACAAGTAAAAAAATATAACTTTTGGAGTCGGTGCCAGCCAAGGCATTCTACATTGCACTTCTATTAACTATATTTTAATTTTTCTTTCCTTGGCTGGCACCGACTCCAAAAGTTCTATTTTTTACTTTTTAAAGACTGTTTTGATTTTTATTATATAAAAAAAAATATTTCACTAGTTTTTAGTTACTAAAAATCAGCCCATACACAACAATGATGTCATCTAGGTAACGACTATTTGCCAAAATGTAAATGATATTTTTTCAGGATCATGAAAAAGCTACTAACCCGATCATAGTAAAAAAATTTTTGCAACCATACTTGAACAATGTTCTTTCCGATAAAAAAAAGAATTATTAAAATCACTTGACAACTGACGACGCTATATTAAAACATACATCATCATCATCATTCAGCCTATTGCAGTCTGCTGCTGGACATAAGCCTTCCCCAAGGTGCGCCACAAGACACAATCTCCCGCCTTTTTCATCCAGCCGCTTCCCGCAACCTTTCTCAGGTCGTCGGTCCATCTAGCAGAGGGGCGTCCTACACTACATGTACCGAGACGTGGTCGATGGACGAAGAACGGAATTCATCATACGACTTCATTCCAGCTTACAATTGATATTTAGGGTGCCTCGTAGTAGTCGGTGATCGCTACCGGTGTGGAACCTATTGATCACTGAGACATCCCTAAATATAAAAAAATATATAAAAAATATACATTCGACTTGAGAACCTCTTCTTTTAAAGTCGGTTAAAAAGTTATGGTAAATTTTAAATAGAAAAATATTGGAAAAAATTAACTCGGCCACAAGTGAATTCTCAGACGGGAATCGAACCCGCGACCTTTGGAAATCCGATCCAATGCTCTGAGCTACCGAGACATGCGAACCACCGTCGGTTAGAGCATTGGACCGGATTTCCAAAGGTCGTGGGTTCGATTATTGTGGCCGAGTAAATTTTTTCCAATATTTTTGTATTTAAAATTTACCATAAGTATAAAAATAGCATTGAAAAATGCAAAAATTACAAAATCATAAATCGGTTAAAAAGGTTGGCACACGCACAGAACGAAGAGTATGGTAACATTATCAACCTTAGCAAAATCGATTAAACGTCGTAACAAGCTTCTTTGAGTCAATAGCGCATAGAAGAACACGCTACAATTACAATATATTGCTAAAGACAGATGCACGTCAGTACTACCGTATCGGTTTAAAGAATGGTAGCAAAAAACTACCACGAGCTACCGGTGCTACCCGTTAAAAGCTGCTAGTTTTTCACTCGATTTAATCGTAAAATATTGTGGAGCATACCTTAAAAAGTACTACTCCAATTAGTAGGACCAGTTCATTCTGTGAGCTTCTAAGTTGGAGTGAAAAATGCTCTACATCATTATACTAATTTGTCTTATTAACTATCGACTTATTAAAAACAAAAATAAGCTTCTTTTAGATGCTAATCATTTAGCTAATGGAAAAACTTTCTTTCAAATTATGAATTGAGTTTGAACGAAATAGTCAAAACTATTATAAATTTAAATGCGAAGTTATGTCAGTTTGTTTGTTTGTTTGTTAATCTTTCACACAAAAACTACTGGGCCGATTTGTATTAAATTTAGCACACAGATAGAAGATAGCCGGGATCGAAACATAGGTATGTGAAACCGCGAACGGGCGCTAGTAATATCTATATTTACTTATAAAACTAAGAAGAAAAATTTGTTAACTTAAGCTATGTCACATCTTATATACCTATCTTTATTTTTTTTTATTGAAATATTTTATTTTGTCTACACAAATCTTAAAAAGTTGTCTTGACGGTCCATTTGCAACATTTCTACTGAATATGGTAAAATTAACCTCTCAAGTGTGTCTGATCGCACTTCGACAGACTCGCAATAGCCGTCAAGTGTGTAGTGTAGCATTGCGACGGAATCGGATTTTTTTGAAAATTTTATGCATACACCCTTTTTTACACTTTACTATGTAATATTTATACATAAAACTTACTTAAATAGGTGGCAAATTTTATTGTCTTTCTAAATGCGCGAAGCGATGGCTGGTTCATGCGTCATGCTCGTGAACGGGTGCTGCCAGCGGGATGGGTCTGCTCATGTTTAGAACTTTAGAACTTTATTTTCATGCTAAGGATATACAAAGTTTCACATAAAGGTAACTTATGAGTAGTAGGTATAATATTTAGATAAAGGGGTATGACTATAATGGGTAGGTTACAGTTTTGGTGAACAAGGGTGATTTTTAGATTGTTCGAAGCTGACCCTAATAGGTTATTAGAAATAACCTGTGCTTAGGGATTCAGCTCCGAACCCCAAAATTTATAATAGTGCAGGTAGGTTTAACATTACAGCGAGTAGACTAATGTTTAATATGGCTACTACATAATCATAAGTGATAATACAATTCCACACAATTTTGAAAACTTACTATAACTAACTTGAGTGCGTGTGTGTGTGTGCTTGTGTGTGTGCTTGTGTGAGAAAGTGTGCTTGTGTGACAGTGCGTGAGTATGGGAGAGCGTACGTGAGATGATTAATTTGAGGTTATTTAAAATTATGATAATACTACTAATAAACTTTCGGTTTCATCATATGGCTAATATTTTTTTACATAATTGATATGGGTATTGGTAATGGTTGGTAAATTTATTGATTTTATTATATAGGTAGGGTCCAAGGAAAAATTAAAATCTTTTGGTAAAGGTAAAATTAGGTTTAGGAACGGAACAAACATGGTGTTTCCTTCTCTTATTGGTGACAAAGTAAGGTGTGCGACAATGTGTATAGAGGAGAGTATGCATTATAAATAACTGCCGGACAGTTAAGACCTTCCATGACGTGTAAAGTTCGACGGTGGGGAACGTAAGAGGTCTGAATGTACCTACTTTTAATACTGCTCTTTGAGCCCTTTCCAATTGCAACATGTACGTTTTTGAAGAGCCTCCCCATGCTGCAATGCAATAACTAATGATGGATTGGCATAAGGCGAAGTATGTCGTCCTTATAATGGCATTGTTGGCAACGTAGCGTAATTTCCTGAATAAATAAATTAGTTTTCTGACCCGGGAGGACAGGGATTCAATATGCCAATTAAAGTTTAGGTTATGGTCAATGACGACACCGAGATATTTTGTATGAGATACGCTAGTAATTTCTGGGCAGGTACAATGATCGAGATTCCGATGTGAACATGAATGAGCGATAAGTGTTGGTGTCGGCAAAGGTTGGGTGTCATCTCTGATCGAAAACGTTATAAAGTTAGTTTTAGAAGCATTAAGAGTTAACGTATTCAACGCCAACCATGAATTGACTACATTAAACCCATTTTGGGCGAAATCTATAGCTTTGTACCAGCTGTCCGCTGTAAAGGTAACTACTGTATCGTCTGCGAAGGAGATGACTTTGCCGTTGGGGATGTGCATGTTACAAAGATCATTTATAAAAACAAGGAATAATGTTGGCCCTAAAATACTGCCCTGTGGGATACCGAAGGTTACAGGAAGGTAGTCACTGTAAATATCGCCGATCTTAACTCTTTGATACCGTCCCGTCAGGTAACTATGAAACAGCTTATGTTGGACTCCTCGAACACCAAGTGTCATCAGTTTGTCTAAAAGGGTGGTTATAGGAATGGTATCGAAGGTCTTTTTAAGGTCTAGGAAGATGGAGAGTACTTTTTTTCTGTTGTTAAGACCAGAAGCGATATGGTTAGTGAGTTCCAGAACAGCATCGGATTTTGACATTTTACGTCTAAATCCAAATTGATTTTTGGAAATGATGTTGTTGGTCTCCAAATATTGGGTAAATCGCGTGTTGATAATGCGTTCTAGAACTTTAGAGAGGGATGTGAGAACAGCAATGGGTCTATAGTTACACGGAGAGCTCCTATCTCCACTCTTATGGATAGGGTGAATGTTCGCTTTTATTAAAGCATCCGGAAAAATCCCAGATTTAAAACAAGAGTTAAATATATGTGTCAATGGGGCCGATAGAATTGGAGCGTACCGTTTCAAAATGGTGGAGGATATATTGTCCCAGCCGACTAAACATGTTTGCTTGTGTTCAAATGTGTAGAGATATATGTAGTTTTGATTTTATGTTATTTATGATGTTTTGATTTGAGATGCGTGGCACTGCTTGATCAGAGTAAATAAAGGTAAATAATGTTTTCAATTATTCCAAATATAAAAAAGCTTTTTTTTATTTATTTTTTTAACTTTAATTACGCTTTGAGATTGTGACCCAGCTGATGCGTCTTCTAGTGACATTGTAGGTTGTGTTGGGTCTTACATTAAGGCACTTTTATCTTTCTTTTTATGCTGTTTCCATTGTATTTTTTATATTTATACAGCTTAACATAAGTACCTGAAGTACGTCATGCTCACTCAAACGTTTCTTCGGCGGTGTCGTGTGAGGCGGGTCGTTACGTTCCCTAAAATATGGTTGAGCGAAGCCGCCGCCAGCGGAAATGGGTCTACCTCAGTCTGCTTATCTTAATGCTGTGCTTAAAGCCTAAATATTTTTATCTAAAATAAATTGATACTAACCTGTATGTAACTCACAACTTGCAGTATAGTAATCTTGTAATGCGAGAAATGTTGTAATGTATGATAGACAAGTCTTTCTTTGCCAGTTAAAAATTGTTTACGGTTACAATAACCATAAAATGTAATATTTTAATTAGTATTTTCCTTTTGTGATGGAAATTGACCTTACTGTTATGTTAAGGTCACTTTTCAATTTGACGACTCTGTATGAAATAAAACAGTTAGAAAAAAACAGCCCTTGACGAGTTTCTTGCCGGTTCTTCTCGTTACAAGGTCTCCCGCCGTAGGGTTTGTGAACCGATGGCGTAGCTTCTTTGACGTTCATAAGTGCTTGTAACAGCCTAGACTGAATAAATGATATTGACTAGGACTTGACTTTGACTTTGAAATCAGTCATTCGATTTTCTTCATCTATTGTGGATCTCGAGAAAAATGGGAAAAAAGTGGTGATAGGTACGACGGAAAAATAATCCCTGTAACGTGATACACACTCGACGGCTGTGGCTGTTTGATAAGAACACACTCGATTTTTTAATAAAAAAATATGTCCAACATTTCGAAACATTGTAGAGTATCTTTCTCTACCAAACATTACATCATACATAAATAACATAACATCCCGTTTAGTATCGAAAACGATTAAATGACAACGAGATCCTCTGAAACTGCAGTTTCAGGTGATTTATTTAAAAAGGCTCATAAAGGTTTTTAAGTAAAAAAAAAAACATATTTTATTAAACACTAGCGGCTGCCCGCGGCTTCACATGAGTGGTTTCCATTCCCGTGGGAATATCGGGATAAAAAGTCCAATGTCATCCCATGTTTTAATCTAGGCTATCTACTATCTACGTGCCAAATTTTAACTAAATCCGTTCAGTAGTATTTGCGTGAAAGAAGAGCAAACATCGAAAAAACTAATCATCCAAATATCCTCACAAACTTTCGCATTAATTATAATTAAATTAAATGAAAATAATAGGATTTGCCTGTCATTCATATCGGACTTCATGTTCTTAAGTAATGTTTTTATAACTTAACAGGCACGAGGCACCAAGAAGAAACAAACAGATTACTTACCAAAATGAAATGTATATTTTTGCTTTTAATGTAAAGCAATTAGAAATAAAGAAAAACATATGTTTATCGACTTTAAATAAACATTTAAACTATGCCTACTTTCATATTTCATATTAACTCGAATAGATTACTTTTTTGGGGCTTACCTACAGCATAGTTACTACGTAAATGTGATACCAGATACCAATAATAAATTATAACAGTCCATATGTCTGCTGTAAGGAGGCGTTAAGCGCAATATTTCCACTTACAAGAAAGCTTATATCCTATATAAGCTTTCTTCAAGAGATAGCTCCAACCTCTGACAGCTCAATTTCACTCTTACCTGCTCGCGGTGTACCCCGTTAAGTTGAGCAACCCTGTAGAAGATTGGGTTTCAACGTGGGAAACAGGGTCAACGAACAGAGAGAGATAGGAGGGGTATTAGGTCGAAATATTGGCCTTACGATCTAGTGAATTTCAGAGAAGGAAATGTCACTTATGGTAGGTAGCAAAAGAGCGTTCATACTTTATGGAAGACAACGGTAGCGCCCACAATCTCAGTTCGGAGGATTATCATAAGAATAACCAAGAATACGTTAATGACAGTTGTGGAAGCTTATGCCCCAACTAGTACCGAAATAGATGCTGCAGTTGATAGCCTCATTGAAGTCATTGAACAAGCTTTCCAAACCAGAAAAACGACATACTCTTTTCTAGTGGGAGACTTTAATGCGAAAATTGGGAAATAAGATGAACTATCTGAAACCTTTATGGGATGGTATGGATATAGGGAAAGAAACGCCAGAGGTACAATGCTCGTAAACTATATCCAATGTCACAAGTTATATCACATAAGCTCGTTTTACCAAAAAGACCGGAAAGAAAATGGCCTGGTTATCATCTGGAGGCAAATACAAGAATGAAATAGATAATATTTCCAGCAGTCATAAATATATCATTAAAGATGTTACTGTTTTGAACAAGTTTAACACCGGAAGCGACCATCGACTAAACTCGAACGTTACACCTCTATAAAGAAAACTAAGACGTTAAAAATAGACCAAAATCGCTTAATGATAAATGGCGACATCTACAGAACTCTGCTTAAACAACCAATCCAAAACAAGCCTCTGGAAGATTAAGACGCCGTTGAGCTAAATACGTATCGAAATCAGAAAATGTTGCAATCTGCATCAAAAGTTGCGAAAAGAATTCATAATCGTCAAAGTACACTGTCCGAAGACGCTAAAAAGCTATTGCAATAAAGACGTCTAATGTCCTACTCAAGCAATGGTGATGAATAGATCCATAGCGAAGAAAGTAATTGAAGACCACAAAGAAAGAACTGTTCAAGCCATTATAGAGAAATACAAGGGACCACAAGTATTCAGAAGGTCAAGCCCGGGAACTGAATAATCACGAAACTGAAGAACAATGAAGGAATCTTGGTCACGATGAGAGCTCAAATGCAGAAAGTGGTACAAGACTATTCGGCCCTTTATACACAAAGAATGGGGAAGTAAGCAACAACTGGTGTTCCCGGATACAGACTGTGGACTCGGAAGATATACCTGATATCACAAAAGAGGAAATAGTCCGGGCTCTCTAAAAATGAAAAATCAGGTGACCAGGTTGCTATCCTCCCCGAGATGTTGAAGAAGGGTGACGACACGCTACTGGAAGCCGTAGCCATATTTTTTAAACAACTCCAGTTGTCTCCACTCATTGCAAATACCAGGAGAACTGGGATAGCGCTGTAGTCATCATACTGTTTAAGAAAGGATGTGAGTCTGATCTAAACAATTACAGACCTATTAGTTTACTATCACAGACGTACAAACTTTTATCGAAAATTATCACAACCCGACTAGCTACTAGATTCGATTTTTACCAACCAATCAGGAAGGTTTTCGAAAAGGTTACAGTACTGTAGAATACATCGTAATAGAAAAGGCTACCGAATACCTAATGTCGCTGTGGCTGGCGTTTATAGATTACAAGAAGGCCTTCGACAGTGTGGAAACCTGGGCCGTCTTAAAATCATTAAAAAATGCACGAATAGACTTCACAGGTACAGTGCATTGATAAGTAGAATCTACCAAAATGCCAAAATAAAAGTGTTCCACAACTTACGACTGTCTCCATCGATATAAAAATAAGAGTAAGGCAGGGAGATAATCTATCGCCTAAACTTTTTATAGTTCTGGAGGATTTGTTTAAGGAACTACACTGGCAGGAAAGAGGGATTTGATTTTATGGGTACATTTGTCAAACCTGAGATACGCAGATGACATAGTTCTGTTTACACACACCCGGATGGAACTACATGCGATAATCGAAGAATTGGAAGCAGCACCCCTGAAAGTTGGACTCGAGATGAACCTGGACAAAACATTGATTATGTCTACTGACACTGACAACACAACACCTAGCGAGGTACGTAGTGGAAATAGGTGTGTGTATGGGTTCAAAAATATGTGTACCTAGGCCAAGAAGTGAAACCAGTGTAACCAATGTACGTAGAGAGACAAAAGAATACGACTTGGTTGGGCAGCATTCTCAAAATTGGACTTTGTCTTCCAAATGAAACTTACAGCCCACCAGAAAGCTTAGATATTCGACCAATGCGTTCTCTCCGTTCTTTCATACGGAGCTGAATCTTTTTGATGACATCAAAAAGATGGCGGGCAGCAACTGGACTCTAACTGCCAAAAACAGAGAAAGATTGAAGTACGAAGAAGATTGAAGAACCTATTTGAAGGAGGCCTACACCAAATCATTGGTTGATGACGGCTAAAGAAGAAGAAGATTATTACTTTTTAAATTCGAAATTAGGTGCATGATGAAACAACCGAAAATCAAAAAGTTCTTAACCAAAAATAATCTTCAAAACGCGGAAACGCACAACTTTTCAACGTGATACCAAATACTCGGATCAATACATACAACTTAAAATCGCAACGAAACTTGCAATTTGTTAAAAAAAATAACAAGTAGAATGTAAAATGTTTTTCGTTATTTACTTTTAAAGGGACTTAATGTAGATCGACGGGGATCGTTGAGTTAATTGAAGTGATCAGGTTAACGAGGTAGTTCGATCCGACTCATGTCATTGTAAGTAGGCTTCTTTTGTACGTAATTATTAAGTGGTCTTGTAGTGATGCGAATAAGAAGATGTCGATATTTGGTGTAGCTCCAAAGAGTTTTTTGATTGCGTATCTAAGGTATCAGCCAAATTATTAAGTTTGTAAATAAACCACCCACGTGTTACCTCAAAAGTATTTTTTTGCTACACGTTTTTTTTCATTGATAAAAAATAAATACATTATCAGCACATAGAAACCACTTAGGTTAAATGCATGTGCTTTGTTCGCTGTTACATTTAACAATTTTATTCTTTTCTTAATATTTAGATTTATTAAATATTCACACTATAGAACACACGAGAGAAGAAGAAATTGTTGGTATTTTTATAGGATTGTAGAAACAATTAGTGCATAATTTGGGATCAGGAACTTCATTGCTATTGATTATCTGATTTTTTTTCAAACAATTTCGTATAATTTCCAAAAAAATGTATAGTAAGTGTAAAGTTCTCACGTACATTTCTTGCAATTACGCTATTCAAAATTTCTTGATTTTTAACAAAACATCAACAAATCAGTGGAACTTTTAACTCGAACATCACTAAACTTCCAAAACTCTTCCAGCATAAAAACATCGTTATTAACTTTTTCGGATAAGTTTATTACGGCTCTGGGAAAATAATAATTGAGAAAAGAGGTTGTCAAATAACCGGTATTTAAAAAAAATGCAAGGTGTGACCTCCCTTTGTTGGTGGATATCGTAAATTAACAAGTTGAAAATTGGCTAAACATTACTTACATTGTTCGCAATAATTGTTTTTTTTACGTACGAGTACTTTTGTTGGAGATCGTTGTTTACTTGTTTAATGCTATTTACGGGTTACAAAGTACCGTCATAATTGACTAAAAGTATTTCTCACTTTATAATAATATTAAGGTAATTAGTGAAGATTTTAATTTTATTTCTGCTTTAGTTTTCTCATTTCAATTAAACATAATAATTTTCGATTAAACTATTTTCATTAACATAACTGGAAGCTATACTCGGATAAAATTATTTATAAATAAATAAATAATTGCATAGGTACAAACACACCAATTATCTAGCCCACGTTAAGTTTCATTAAGAACTTGTGTTATGGATAGTAGATAACGGATAAACATATTTATATCCTTTTTTTTGTAAATTTATACATAATATACATATTAAACACCCAGACCAAGACAAATAGACATGTTCATGCACAAAAAGTATTTGTCTTGTCCGGGGATCGAACCCCGGACCTCTGGCGCAGAAGGCGGGAATCTATCCAGGCAGGCAGGTTCAATATACCTATCGAAGTTTTCAAGTGTCTTCCTTGAGTAACAAAAGGGCGCCTCTCGATATTGTGCCTTTGAAGGCTCCTTTATCAGGCCCTTAATCACGTTTGATGTATGTACAGTAGTCAGCAAAACTAACTTCAGAGTCTCGCTAGGAAAGTCAGAGATAAGAGTTAACGAGTTAATGATTTATTTCTCCATTTTTAGTGATTTTAAATTTGAATTAAACCATGCGTTGCTCAGAAAAAACATAGTTTATTTTATACTCTATATACACTTTTACAAAATCACAAATGAACATTATTATTTCAGGGTAGCCTACCGGAAAAAAACACAGAAACGACATTTAAAATTTATTCCTTTACACAATCCACAATAATTACAATTATTTTGATAACCACTATTAATCGCTTCAGTGAAATGTCACCATCTTGGAGAAAAAAACACACCACTCTCTGCTTCTCCGCCAGCTAGCGCCATCTTTGAATAAACCAAGGAAACAAAAGTAATCGAATAGGCACGCCAAAAACAAAACTAAAGGATCACAAGTAATCCTTTACATACGTACGAGTCTCTTTATCTTTAACGGTATGACTACTAGTACGAACAACTTTCGATAAGTATCGAGAAATTCTTATTGACTCATGTCAAGAAACGTGTCTGGTAGGAACAATGCTCAATACCTCAGACATTTGTTGACGATATATTTTCGAGCCGCCTTTAAATACTTTATGTCGCAAGATTTATATATCGCAGTATCGTCATAAGATAACTGCTTATCCATTTTATACTGTATGACATAATTTTCAAAAGATTATAATATGAAAGATAATTAATTTCATACTTCTTACGACAATATACCTGCAAAGTAATTTTTCTGCTACAAGAGAGGAGCTTGCAACTCTTCCGTCCCTCCATATATTTCCTGTACATGATACTTCGCTCTGCTCGCTCCGCTCGCTCGTGGAGGGCCTTTCCGCGCACTTAGCTCCATTATACACGGGCGGTGGGACTGCCAAAAAGAAACAAGCTCCAGGCCGCCGCGCCGTCTGAGGACTGTGACCCGTGTTCTTGATACTAGGTAAGGCAAATGCTTGATTTTAGTTTCATATTTAGAAAAATAACTTACTTATTTATATAAATAATAAATGTCTTTTTGACCGCTCAGGCCCCAAGTTATGAGGTACTATAGATATCCCATTGTTCTCTAGACACCGGTGTCCTGCTAGCAAATAATGAATTAATGCTATTAAGCGAAAAAATATTTAGCGAAATTAACTTTTTCTTTAAACAATAAACAGAACTAAAACACGCTCTATGACAAGATTTTTTTATGAATAAGGAGAATTCTAGTATATTTTCTAGTCTAGAATTCATCATTCATCATATAAAATACGGCTTAAAATTCTTCTTCTTAATATAGTGCTTCTCCAACTAGTAAAAGTTAGCAGTCATCTCTCCATATGTCTTTTCAGAAAATAGTAATTATATTCAATTAATGTAAATGTTCTGGCCTAAAACAAAAAAAAATACGGTGATTTGTTTCTAAAAAAACGCCTCAGAAAAATACATTGTAAATAAAAAAGTCCAAAACTACCAACAAAGGTTAGTCCTTATATACCATCCCGTTAATAAGGAGAGAGTAGGTGCCGGGATCTTTCGGGAGGCCGGCGGTTGCACTCAAATTTCTTTTTCGTTGAACTTTCGACATAAGCACGGCTATGTTTATTTACCTAGGTTTGATCGAACATTTGCATTTCTTATTAAATATTAATCGTATTTCTTTGTGAGGGGACACGGAAATGACGGAGGGCTAAGAAATGACGCTACTGCTTTTTAATAATTCATCAGCAGCCTGTGGACATCCACTGTTGGACATACGCCTCTCCAAGCTCACGCCTATTATGGCGTTCGTAGGAGGTTATAGCCTACTGCTACCACGCTGGCCAGACGGGTTGGTAGAGGGTTTGATTCAAGTTTTCCTTCTCTCGCACAGGTGTTGCGTCGAGCCTCTTAGTCGACTCTTACGACATCCCAGGAGTGGTGACACTTGTATTCTTAGGCCGTCACTACACGGCGTTTATTATAGTATAGTATTTTTAATAATCATGATATTGAAAATATCACAAACTGATACTTATACTTATATTTTTTGAATGAGAATGAATAAGGGCCGGTATTTCAATATCGACTTATCTTGAATTGGTCCAGGGGCCCAAATCTGCTAATGCTTAGTCACAATGGTATTCCAGTGGTGTTTCAATGGTAGTGCTGTTTTACACAGTTCTTTTTACAACAGTGTAAATAAACACTACTATTGAAACACCACTGAGAGACGATTATGAGAAAAATTTAGCAGAATTGACCCCCTGGGTTGAAGACATGTTCGACTTATGTGTATTTCAATATTGAATTGAAGTTACTTAAAATCTATCTTAACTAGCCAACATCTAAGCGGAAGAATTCAGTGACAAGTGCCGATCTGGGTTTAGTTAATTTTGATTGGCAAAAAAAAAATTTTAGTTTTATATTAAGGCACTTATTATTTATTTTTAATTTAATTACCCTGCTACAAATTATTTAAACTGAATATATGGCACAATATTTCATATTTCATGTAGAGAGACATTGTGCTTGTCTCTATAAAATTAACCTACTGGCACTTTGATGGTGTCAAAGATAACCTGTTTAATCACTGATATTGTAGCAGGCGGATTACTGGCGTTGTTGTATATTTCAGGTGCAACACATGGTACAAAAGCCAAAGCTACACATTAATTATTTATAAAGTATGTTCTCTATTTATTTCATAAATTGCACCCACTCCCCCCCCCCCCCCCTCCTCTATTCTCCAAATTCACCTATTCTTCCTTACTCAGTTGCCTGGAAGAAATTGCTACTTAGCAATAAGGCCACCTTTTGTATATCACCTTACACTGTCTGTTTCGTTTGTTTTCTCTGTGTCTTTTGTACAGTAAAATTATTATTATTAAATTACTAGGGCGGTTACAAGCCGATACTCGGGTTCGTCGATCGACGAAACATTCCAAATTATGCGAAAATCTTCAATTGCAGTTTGTGATCATCACGTTTAACATTTTGTATATTTTATAGTTTTCGGAACAAATAGACTCTTAATAGTACCTTTAATTTGATAACAAATAGTACCTTTAATTTGATACCTTACTCGGCCGCGTACTACGCGCCAAAGTCCCTATCGAGTCGTCACAAATTTTGCGAACCTGAATTAAGTATATAGATATCCACGGAGTCGTAGAATATTTGGTTCATCATCTAAACTAGAAATGACAAATGAATGATTCGTAATGTACTAAATGTAAAAATTTCAAAGTGAGAAAATATTCTAAAATAAGATTTTTTTTCGCGCCATTTCTCATTGTGGAGCCTCCACAACGATTTTTATTGGTCGCCGCGCGCACACGCTCAGCCAATGAGCGCTTGATGTCACCAAATGAAATCAAAATTCATAGACAATTATCACATTCTCTTTGTTATATTGCAATTTCGATTAATCCTAGATCAGGGCGAGGAATATCCGGATTGAAATACGTTGTTGTCTTTCATAAGTGATACTTAGCTCAAATGACGGACCTAACTTAAGTCATAGGATAAGGTGACTTTGAAATACCGGACCTAAGTCTAATATTGTGTTTCAGTGTAGGTAAGACTTTAATACAAAACTTAAAATGTTCATCTTCCATTCGTTAAAAGGTATCCCTCTGGCGCCCCATAGGGTTTTGTGATCCGCTAGCGTAGCTTCTTCGATATGCACAAGTGCTTATAACAACCTGGATTAAATAAATAAATAAATAAATAAATAAATAAATAAATAAATATTTCCATACAATCACACCAATTATCTAGCCCACGTTAAGTATCATGAAGAACTTGTGTTATGGATACTAGATAACGGATAAACATACTTATATACTTTTTTTTTTGTAAATACATACATAATATACATATTAAACATCCAGACCAAGACAAATAGACATGTTCATGCACACAAATATTTGTCTTGTCCGGGGATCGAACCCGGGACCTCTGGCGCAGAAGGCGGGGTTAGTACCTCTGCGCCAAACAGGTCGTGAAATAATAATCAATTTGAAAGTGAAAGTGAAATAATATTCAATTTGTGAAATATTCCTTGACAAATATATATGGTTATATTTTCTCTTCATTTTGAATTTGATTTACAAAAAAGGAATTTCTTAACCTGTAAATAAACATTGAACTCTCTTTGTTTTTCACCCAAACTTTAGCTTAGAAGTTAAATGAAGCCAACAATCTCAGGCCACTGAATTTGGCGAATTTCACAAAAGGTCGGGTCTTTTGGTCCCTTAGTTGAAGTGTTTTGGAAGTTTCCTTTAAGATTGGTCAAAAGGACCCAGAAAAAGTTGGCTGAGCAGCCGTCTTTGGAGCCCGTTTGCCTGTAAATAATGAGGTTTTATGCGTTGGAGTGTGGTGGAAGGGTTGAAGAACAGGTGGCTAGAGAAAAGGTTGTATTCCCTTTGAGGTTTTGTTTTTATAAATAGATATATAAAAAATAAAAAAAGATGTTCTAAATATTACCGGCGATTGTCTGTGACTTTACGTGGACTACGTTCCGATCCGAATAGTACATTGCAAAAGTATAAAAGTACTTTTATTTTTCTTGCCTTGTCTAGCACCGATTCCAAAATTTATATTTTTTATTTTTTGGACTGGGTTTTTTTATGATAAGGTTCTCATTTCATAATTTGTAAAGTGAGAATTAATCTCGGAGGTACCTACTTACAATAAAATTTTGTCCATTAACAATGAAGTCATCAATGTAACCATTGCAATGTAAAGTAAAGCCAGCAAGTATTTTCTAAATTTCCTGAAAAGTATCACTTACATCGTCAGCCTGGACATAGGCCTCTCCTAGCTCACGCCTATTGTGGTGTTCACAGGGGGCTATTAGCCTACTGCTACCACGCTGGCCAGACGGGTTGGTAGAGGGTTTGTTCAAGTTTTCTTTCTCTCGCACAGGTTTTCAATGCGCCGCGCCTCTTAGTCGACTCTTACGACATCCCAGGCATGTAAGGGAGTGGTGACACTTGTATTCTTAGGCCGTCACGTGTGGTGACGGCCTAAGAATACAAGTGTCACCACTGCATTACTATTACTTACCCAAACCGATTTCATAATTTCACCAACTTCGGACCGAAAAAATTGCACCAACTTAGGAACAAACCTGATGTAATAATGCTTGAAACACTTCAATTCAAACGGTTCAGCCGTCTTCGAGTAACCGTTGAACATACACACAAACAAACATACTACATACATTCGAATATCCTCCTCTTTTATTAAGCCTGTTAAAAATAACAACCGAAACAAAATCTGTTTTATGCCTTTTTTATTTATTTATTTCCACACTTACATCTATTATTACAGGATTAACCCAATACAATAGAGTAACTATTCATTTAATCAATATAATAATATCAATTACATTATTTTGTTTGCCATTATAAATTATTAATCTATATTCAATTTATACAAAAAAAACAATATTTAATTCAATAATTAATTCAAATAATAATAATATAATATCATTAGGAATTTGTATCAATACCAACCAGCTTTTTTATTCGGTCGCCTACTTACGTCTATGCCTACATGATCAACACACGGTCAAAGGAGCCTTAAACCAAGTCGATGCCTAACTGCATGAGCGGCCTTAATTGATTCGATCAAAACTAGTACCACGGAAAATACAGTTTTCCCTCGCGTGGACGCCACGGAAGGGAAACTTTGTTATCGAAAGAGTTTGATAAAAATCATTTCTGTGTACTAGTTTGAAAAAGAAAAGGAAATGGCTTTTATTCGTTTATATTAAAGTTGCAAAGTGAGACTTTATGAATCTAGAATAGAATATGCAAAAAATCTAGGTACTTAATCAAGTTTTTTAATTGTAATTATTTGCAATTTGATGATGTTTGTGTCTAGCTTTTATTAGCGTATTACGAGTATTTTAATATTAACACCTCTTATAGGATTGTAGCTTTTTATTACGTATGCGTTAAAATACTTTGACCTTTTCAATAAACGCTAAACTCAGCACTTACTGCCCGGTCACATTATCTCGAGACCTGGCGTCGATGACGTCACGTCGCGTCGGCGCTCTGATATGGTGCGCAAAACAAGCATCCTCTAGTAGGATATTATTATAAACAATAAGATTTCCAAAAAACAAATATTGTGTTAATTAATTTAATGTAGGTAATATTATTAAGGAATGAAAGGAGAACGGGGCAGGAGGTTCGCATTCCAGCGAGGTCTCGAGATAATGTGACCGGGTAGTACCTGTCTTGTCTTTATTTACTAACATATCCGATTCACGTTTTATTACTTTTTGTTAAAATAAAACTTACTTACTTACTTACTTCGCTGGCTCAGCGACCCGAAGTGGACCTTGGCCTCCGACATCAAAATGCGCCATACGTTCCTGTTTTGTACAACTTTAAACCGACAACTGTTCATCATGAATGCGACAGACAGCCCCCTATGTAGGGGATGCCTGGACGCAGAGGAAACAGCCGCCCACGTGATCCTGGAGTGCGTGGGTTTGGCCGCACAACGGGCAGAAATCCTCAAAGACGTGAGGTCGCTCCTAGAAGCCTGTGAACGCCCCAGGAGGCTTCTGCGCTTCTGGAAGGAGCTGGGATGGCTTGAATAGCCATACCGATGCTATGTTCACGCATAACGGACCAAATGGGAGTCTAAATGCGGAGAAAAGAGCCCATCACCAATACCAATACCAATCCTGTTTTGTACCAAGCCTGACCAGTCGGGTATTTCCAGTTCCTTTAGGCCTTTGGCAACTTCGTCTTTCCAGCGGTATCTTGGGCGACCAACCGAACGTCGTCCGGCTGGTAGTCCAAGATACGCTCTTTTGGCAGCTCGTTCCTCTCCTATTCTCTCCACGTGCCCTAGCCAGCGAAGTCGGGCAGATTTTATTTCCCCGATGATATTCGGCTCTGACACCAGTTGTGTTATTTCTTGGTTGTAAAATAAAACCAGTTACCAAAATTTATTAATTTATTTGGCGATATAACTGTGTTGTGTATTTGTGATAAAATACTTTTAGAGTGATCTTAAAAAAATAATCAAACTCGTACACTAAATACCGATGTGAAAGGATCTCAGTTCACTATTAAAATACCGGAAGTGCGCGTCTGCCTCACTGCCGGAGCCGGATATTGCTTTTGGGCCGCCAATTGTGAGCTTGTGACGTCATCAGCTGAGGTTATGACGTCAAGTAACTTCATTAGATATTTTACATTGATAAAAGGAAATTGATAGATAGATGACGAATAAAAAAAACGTTTTTACCACCCGTTATAATTGGCTATCGTTTTATTGCCAATTATAATTTCAATTCTAAATAATTGTACTACTCTTGTTAGTATATCGGTCCTATCTATTGAAATAAAAAACCATTGTCTGAGAAAAAAATAAAAAAAATTACTAAGGGCCGGTTTCAGCACAGACCTACTGATTACTTCTGGATAGTTTATCTAGCAGATTTGACATATTGTTCATATTACAACTGTTAAATGATTTGTCAAATAAGCTATCCAGGACTTATCAGTAGGTGGTGGACCCGGCCATAAATGTTATTAATTACATTGATAAGTAAAGAAGTTAAAAGCTCAAAACCATGTGGGTTTAAAAAAACAATTATTTACCTACATCAAAAAATATTATTTTGCACATTGTAGGTAATTTTTGGCATGTTGCAATATTCCGCATGAAGATTCAATGAAGATTCCGGCAGGTTATAAAATCCAGGGCCGGTAAACATTTCACAAAAAAATATAAAGAAGCAAACTTTTCCGACATTGGCGGAATGCCAAAGAAAAGAAAAAACAAAAATCCGAACTCCAAAAAGTTCGCATAGGTTACCTACCTTCACAAAGATACGATCCGTTCAAAACATCGTATCACCCTACAAAAATAACCTACCACAAGTCGATCAACCCTAGGTTATTTACTTCCATCGTTAGGATAAATCGATGTTCTTGAACGGGGGTGAGAGTGCGCAGGCGCGATAAAAATGGCCACCGAAAAAACCCGGGAAATAAAAGAAAGAAACGGTAGGGGTCACCCCGAAAGGAAGGAAGGCGCGCGGTCGTGTGGGGGAGTGAGACTAGCGGTGGATCGGGGGTTTGTCTTAGGTTTAACATATTTTTTTTATATTAATCCTAATTTTGAAAAATTTAAAGTAGATGTTGATTTCTTACATATTCAGAATTTGAAAAACGCTAACTACTGATATGACTAACTAAACTCTATATACATTAATACCCCACTGGGAGTGGAACCCGGGTTCAGCTTCAAAAACTAATTGAAAGAACCTATATTTAATAAATTTTAAATAATACTAGAAAAAGTCAAGTATATTTTCTTATTTAAAAAGCACATAAAAATAGCATAAAAAAATCAAAATTAAAAATTCTACTATAATTAATTAACGGTATTTAAATTTAACGCCAAAAACCTGTATTCTGACTGCTCTACTCGTTTATGATTTTAAGATCCAAATGAGCCAAATGATGCGGATCACTGATTCGGATCTTTGCACTGATCTAGACACTAAGAACCGATCTTATCGAAGATACGTTTTTGCCAGGGCTCTGGCTTGCAGTTTGCTCCTATACCAGACCGGGAGCCGTAGGGGTGTGTCTTCCCTCCCCGTCGCCGCCCCACGAGGGGTACTATACTACTCGCGGCTTCGGTCGTGCGCGTTTGCTGCCAGGGCGAGTAGCGAGCGAGTAGTCAGAACGAGGCTGAACGGACTGGAGTAGCGTTCCGTTCCGTTTAATGTTGGTAGGTACCCGACCCGTAATTATTCATAAAAGTTATAATGTTTAATAAATCTTAATATAATGTTTATGACAAATTATTTTGTCCTGTATTGACATTGAAAAAATTAATTTTAATAGATTAAGCAGTTGCCTTTTTATCTTAAATTATTGAAAGTTTTTGCATCAAGTTTGGTTTTAGCTTCCACCCGCGATTTACCCGCGTGGCTCTCGTTCCCGTGGGAATATCAGAATAAAAAGTAGTCTAAGTTACTCTCCGATATCTCCTCTCTCTTCAATTAACTCAATGCCAAAAACCAAATCCATGGGTTTCTTAGTTAGGGCGTCAAGAAATGACAAACAAACACACTTTCGCATTTATAATATTAGTTTGGATTAGAATTTGTTTTGGGTGAAGTTTTGGATTAGATTAATAATAATAATAAAATAAACTTTATTGCACATTATACAAAAACAGACATATACAGAGAGAATGACGAAAAAGAACAACACACAATAGGCGGCCTTATTGCTACATAGCAATCTCTTCCAGGCAACCTTGGGTGTGAGATAGTGATATTTACAGTTATGTACTAATAAAATAAATACCAAATGAGATTACCTATTATGCATGCACGAAATACCATACTTATATTATTTTCATTAATGGTCCGTATCAAATTTTAATTTTCCTTATTAATGTAAGAACAAAATTGAATAACAGGCAATATAAAAATACTCCAACAAAACCATTAAAAAGGTTATCCTAATTTGTTAGTTTTTAGCAGTTTTTAAATATTTAACCTATGTATTTCGAATTGTTAAAAATTGAGGAAAATAGATGGAGTGCCATGATGATTTGAAATAATACTTAATAATGATAATTTTATTCATATGAGAAAGTCTTAATGGTTAGTTACATTGAAGATTAAAGGTATACTTAGCTTAAATATTTAATACCATGGTAACAAAAACGTTTTTCGTGCAAGAATATCAACCGCCTCTGTGGTCTAGTGTTAACAACCTCTGGTATCAGACCCAAAAGTCCCGGGTTCGATTTGTAGTGAGGGTACATATTGTATTTGGTATGGTTGGTGGTAGGACATGTTGAAAATCCGACTAGCAAGCTACCACCATCTTATCTTAGCCTGCGCCGTAACAACAATGGTTTCAGTATTGTTGTCTCCCGGCAGTTAGAGATAAGATAGTCAGTTCCTCCTCAGTGTTCGAGGATTCCGGGAGAGGCTCACTTCCATCTCCAGCCTTATCTCAATCCTTAACATCAGGTTAGTATGATGAAGTCGAACAAGCTACCGGTTGTAAAAAAAACATTTAAGCATAATACGATAGAAGTCCCCTGAGAGCGGCGCTGCAGTCGCGTTCAACATTCGAAAATAAGCTCTATTACCATAAATATAAGCAAACCACATTTAAGTTAAGTACCATAAGTTTAAATTTGTCATGAGTTAACTTTTTTTTTTTTGCGCTTTTCAATGCTATTTTTATACTTATGATTACGTATCTATTTTTTCATAATAACTTAGTGTTAACTTTTTCTAATTCAGAAAACTTTTATTTTGGACTAAAACGCTGTATCACAGATCTATATCGAGATAGACGGTAAAAGTGTACCTACCTTGCGTGCCAAAAGTTTGATCCCCGGTCAAAGTATTACGACCTAAGTGAGTCCACTTGAGACCATTGCCATGAAAACACGCGTCACTAAGAAACGAATATGGTTATTGTGCAGTGCTTTCACGCAAGAGCTCGTCAAAACATTTACACATCACCAAATCTCGCTCGTGACATCATCTTAGGTACGAAAACTTAGACACGCTAGGTTCTCATACAGTGTGAAACGCTCTTTTCGTCTATCTCGATATAGGTTTGTGAGCTGTATCTCCTAAGTCCTAATTAAAGAAAAGTTTTAATTAAATATTTAAAAAAATATCTAATTAAAAGTAGTTAGCAAATGCGATATAAAAAGTCCATAAACAAGCGTGGAGCTGTCGAAACTACAGCTGTCTGAACAGCCAATAGAACAGCCGCGAAGTTCGCGCTAACAAAGCGGCCCAATTAGCGCTCACATCCAAGTTACAGCGCATTGCAATAGACAAGGGCGAAACGGCTTAAAACTATGGGCCCGTACATTTCTATCTGGCGTTACATCCATAAAAGGTGTGAAAAGACTAGCGCGAAACGTCTGTGTATTGAGGGTCCGTACTTTTTGGCGTTATTTTGGAGACCATTAATTGTGGCAAAAAATTGGGTTAGAATTATTATACAATAATACTAACCAAGACACAATAATAATAAACAGCAATATCAATTATTGAAATAAGCACCATTATCTACCAACAACTTACGGCTTAGCTCTGAGGGCCTTACAACATTTTATTTAGTGATACACCAATAGAACAGCCCCGTGTAAGCGCTAACAACGCGGCCCAATGAACGCTCACACGGCACACCCAACTTACAGCGCGCTATAGCGGAGTAGCGCGAAATGTTCGCGTTCTAAGGTATCGAGACCATTTTTAGTGATTTAAAATTGTGTATCTAATGCCCAACCGGACACTATAATTGATTGAAATCTATCTACCCAGACCCAATAGAGCGCTTACAAAGCGGCCCAATTAGCGCTCACATCCAACTTACGTCTGGGGTGCAGGACTTTGAAAAAATTCGAGCAAAAATCACTCTCTTATTTTGCAAAAATGACGAAAGACGGTGCTTTCAGAAGCGTGGGGCTCCACGAAGAAAGTACGAAAGATATCTCTAGGTTAGGTTAGAAATGTGTCACAAAAACATGCGAGCCAAGCGAGCGAAGCGAGCGTACCGCGGCAGCGGTCGGCGAAGCGCCAGAGACGACATTATTTTTAAAACTGTTTTAAAAGTAACTTTTTGACTTCCCGACCACAGTACTGGACTTATTTTACAACAAAGAGAAAGAGTGAATTGTTTTTAAACTGAACCTAACAAATTGTGAAATACCTACATTCCTATTTTGCCGGTTGCCATTTCGAGTGCCAGCGCCGGCAGTGGTTATTTTAAATCTCGGCTGCCAGCGTATCACCGCTGCGCAGGTTCCCAATGGCGATATTTTGGGAGCCAGCGCCGGCAGCGGAGGCACTCCCTAATTTAAAACAACAAGATTTTAAGAAAAAAAAGTGACCATGTTTCCATTTATGGAACCCTAAAATGGGGCGATTGCGGGGGATGCATAAAACACCGTGGGGGTGCAAGAATGCAAAAATAGGGGTGCTAAGAGGCGCGGAAGCCATCTTGGTACAACGTCGATTTTTGCGCGCCCGACATGTGCCATTGTTTTTGACGTATGACGCATCCATGTTCCAGTTCCCGAATTGGCGCGAAACAAATGAATAGCGTTTGATATTCAAATGTCACGACATTCTTTGTATTCATAATATAAAGTTGAAAGTTTATTTAAACCTCTTTAGTTTTAGGTAAAGCTACTCGTACCTATCATGTTTTCTTTTCATTCAAACTCGATTCTGAATCCAAAGATAATTTAAAAATATAGAAACTCTATAAATAGCGTTTATGTTTTTCTTTATTAGAACTATAGGTAATATTGTTATTAATGTGGAACGAAAAATTACTTGTCTTTGCTTAAATGTACATTTAATTATTTTTTTATTAACTTTTGTATTACAAAGTTCAGTTACAATTGTAAGTTCATATTCCTAAGCAAACGCATGAAAGTTTTTTATTATACCAAAACACAACTAAGTAGGTAAGTATATTAATCGAAATTTTAATGTAAATCATTTAGCTATATAATATTATAAATATCTATTTTCCATATTTTTTGCTGACGTTTTCTAGCTGTTTTGTACTCACTAAGTTAAATTTAGCATTCATAGTTGCGTAATGAAGTTATGAATTTCGAGTAGTACTTCGAGTGATCGGTCAAAGGGTTCAATGACGGCTAGAATTTATTATTAGGATTGCTAAAATTAGTTCCTTAATTCAAAGCCTTTGGGAAAAGCTTTCGACACTACATATAAACTTAAAAATTGTAATAGTATAAAGGGTGGTTCAAGCCTGGTAGATATATTTTATTTATAGATAGTTAGCCAAGCGGCCACAAACAACCAATCTGCCTTAATATGTCATATAGCGGCCGCTCGCGGTTTCACCCGCGTGGTTCCCGTTCCCGTGGGAATATCATGTATAAAAAGTATTCTATGTTCATAACCAGGCTATCTACTATCTGTGTACCAAATTTCATCCAAATATGTTCAGTAGTTTCGGAGCCTATTCAATGCAAACAAACAATCAAACAATCAAATCTTTCCTTTTTAGGTTAAAAATCATTAAGAAAAGGCCAAAATACATGTGGAAATATAAAAAAAATAACAATTCTCGAAAAAGTTCGAGATATTTTATTTTTTTATCTTGCAATCTGGTGAGAACGTATTTTTTTTCTTGCAGTTCCTAATAGGCCGTTTGGTCAACTATCTGTAAAAAAAATATCCACCACGCTTGGACCACCTTGTATGAATGAAGAATAACGGTTTTCTATTTTTTGATCTAACTTTACTCTTGTGTTTAGTAAGACCCAAATATATTTTTCAAATGTAAATAATTCATTTCGTACCTATATTATAAGACGTATTTGTTAATTTTTAACTCTAACTATTTTAACACGATTTACTTTACTATGTTTCTTTATAATCATTACATCATTAAATAATAGTATATTAACAGGTGGCCTGTAATAAATATAACGATGTGGCGATAATATTAATATGAAATAAATCAACACTATTTTTTAACATAAAGCAAACCAACTTTTAAACTTATGCAGGAAGTTAAATGTAGGAATTCAACCTGTAAACTACCTTTGACACTGGCTGAACGCAAACCAGTGTTATGCCATAACTTTTTTTTTATTGTAAAGCGTTCCGTTTCGCTAAGACTAATTTACGATATTCATTCGCGTGGTTACAGCGTAAACGCACATACAATGAGAAGGCGTGGCCAAATCGTTTGTAATTGGAACAATTTCACAGTAACACCGCATTGGCGGTTAGTTCAAGACGTAGGCGTTACATTTTTTCTTCAACGGTGAAGCTATACTTTTTAAAGCGTTTTTCAACCACATATGTCGTATTTTTTTTAATATTAACGGCATTGGGTTTCTTTTTATAAGGAATACTGTATAATGCATAGTTTTTTTTTAAGGTTATATATGAATACGTAGATTAGAATACGTCATGAGGTAATTTGTGGTTTCGCTTGAGAAGCCAATAAAAAAAAACTGCGTTAAAAAAAACCGACTTCAAAAACTAAAAAGCAAAAAATAAGCCTTTTGGAGTCGGTGGCAGCCAAGACATTCTACTTTAAGCTCCTATTCTTTTATTTTTCTTGCCTTGTCTGGCACCGACTCCAAAAGGCTTATTTTTTGCTTTTTAGTTTTTGAAGTCGGTTTTTTTTAACGCAGTTTTTTTTTTTTACTTTTTAGTGTCTGTAATAGGCTGTTTTGTAAACTACAGCAGGGTTTTACTAGATTAGATAAGGTTTCATGTACATTATAAACACAATTATCGTAAATACTACATCGTCCAAGTCAACAATGAAATGAAATATATAAAAATGCTCATAACATAAAAAGTACTGGGTCAAACGAAACCAAATTTTTATGGGACCAATTGGCAACTATTCTGCATCGAACAAAAAAAGAATCATGGAAATCGGTTCAGAAATCTCGGCGTAATCGGTGTACATACATAAAAAAAAATAAAAAAAAATAATATACCAACCGAATTGAGAACCTCCTCCTTTTTTGAAGTCGGTTTAAAATATATTTACTTGACATTGGCAAAATTCGTGAATTTCATCGCGAGCAGGCCATTCATTAAGAAAGAATTTGTGGTTTCGTGGATGGATAGTAATATGTAGCGCTATAGCATAAAAGTTGAAAATTTATGTAGTTATGTAGAAATATCGTAAGTAAACTTCATTAAATACTATTGATTATGATTATGAACATTTTAAAATTGAAATTTGTAACTTTATATAAAAGTACAAATGAAATATGTTACAATATAGTTCTATAATCATCACTCTTATAAATAACTAAAATCACATAAATCATCGTCAATTGAACTTCACAGATGAAGTACCTAATTCAAAAAAAGCGTGGGGTGCCAATCAGGCATGACCCTCCGTCATAAATAAACACATAAAGATGTATTGGACCTCCATTGTACGGACCCCACAGAAAGTGACAAAAAAATGTGGGGTACACCACCCTCGACACTTTTTTCCTGACGGTCTATCACCCCATACTTTTGGCGGCGTTTGTGCTATTGGTACATAATAGATATCGATTTTTGGGGAGTGACGATGCTTTGTTATAATGCTTATATAATATACCGATTTTAATAGGGTAGCAACACCGAAGTGCTTTTGATTGAAATAGAAAAAAGTATTGCTCAAGTTACACAGCTTAAAATATAGCCTGTTACTCTGAACAAACAAAATAAAAATGAGTTTTAGAAACAAGAAGTGGTCAAAAATAAACTCCCGAGCATAATATTTGTCACTAAGGAAACATTTACGAAAACAATTCTTTTTTGTAATTTACAGCCTAAAAAGTTCAAAAAGTCACATAACATTTAAAAAGTTTTAGGGTGTAAGAAAGACTCTTTTCATTCTAATAAACTTCTTATTTAATTCAATCGTTTTAGTCGTTTATGGAAGCTACTTCTTCTCGTCAGTAGGTATGATATTACAAATCAAAGAAGAGGTATGCAATCACTATGTTACATACGAAACGGAGATTGTTTATTTGAAATTAGTTAATTTGTATATTTTGTAAGAGGAAACACAAAGGACAGAGAATTAAAAAATTCCTATACAAAGTAAACAAAATCATCGTTTCGTAGTCTCCTGTTTTCTCCTCCAAAATTGGAGCTATTGAATAAATTTGTTCATAAATAAATTCAGAAAGACTGTGGCTGCGTCCCTATGTATTCCTTTTTTCCAGTTTTTTTAAAACGAGGTATGAACTTCCAAAATAGATTTTTGAAAGTTCATACCTCTTTTTTTATAATGTTTACTTTGTATAGGAATTTTTCAATTCTCTCGCCCTCTTAAGATTGACAACACAAGATTTCGTTTTTTTCCAAGATTACGTTAAATATTTTAAGGTTTAATTAAAATACAGTCATTACTTTTGCGTAAGAAGCTAATAGAAAAATAAACTATTGTTTTGATTTCTATTTCCGGCACATAATTATATACATATACATTTAATATATATATACATTTGTACATTTAACCGCCTCTGTGGTCTAGTGGTACAACCACCGGTATCAGACCCAGGGGTCCCGATTTCGGGTTCGATTCCCAGCGGGGGTACATATTGTATTCGTTTGGTTGGTGGTAGTACTTGTTGTAAGTCCGCCTGGCTAGCTACCGCCATCTTATCTAAGTCTGACGCCATAACTACAATGTTTTCAGCATTGTGTTCCGGCAGTTAGGGATAAGATAGCCAGTTCCTGAGTGATTGAGGATTCCGGGAGAGATTTGCTTCCATCTTCAACCAAATCATACTTAACATCAGGTATGATGAAGGCTAAGAGTTTTCTCCCAGTCGTTTATAAAACAAAAAAAACATAATTATAATGCTAAAAGTATGACAAAATACTAAATAAATCGTTTTGCTTCGTAACTTAAGATTAATATATTAAATCAAACGATTAATATGTAGCTTGATTCAATCATACAACTTTTTATCTTTCTACTTTTCACGTCATCGAAAATCGAGGCATAAATTAAAGAATTTAAACCATATCTCAATGTCGAAACGATTTCAATTTCGACCTTCTATCATAGTTTTCAAAGTCTAAATTGAATAAAATATTTGTTGATTACTTATGTTTGTGAACTTGGTCTTGTGAGAACATTTTCTTTTCTTTGGATGCTTTTGACAGGATGGTTATTACAGACCTCAGCCCTCTTTTATGACATGCCATTTTTGTTAAATTGAGGAGAACGGTTTTATCGTTTCTGGAGTTTTTACTTTTTGCAATTTTATTTTTTGTGTTATTTAGATGTTGTAGATCTCAATAGTGCAGTGGTTAGCGGTTAGCTTTCGCCAGCGGTTATCTATTTTCTCTATGATCAGTTATGGTATGGTGACCACAAACGGAGATAATCGCTTAGATAAAGGACAAGTAAAATCTTGTCTATTTGTTCAACGAAATTGAAAAAAAAAAACATCTGTAGAGTCTAAAGAAATATTGTAGTGTAGAATACCAGCGACCTTTGGAAATCCGGTCCAATGCTCTAACCGCTGAGCTACCGAGACTTGCGAACCACCGTCGAAATTCTCCAATACTTTTATATTTTTAATACGCTGTATCTTAATCGATCGTTAAACACCTGAAAAGATGTTTCTTTCGAATGCAAGGATATTTCCTAGCATTGATGTAACAACGCTGGCCTACAGCGTATTAAAAATATAAAAGTATTGGAGAATTTCGACGGTGGTTCGCAAGTCTCGGTAGCTCAGCGGTTAGAGCATTGGACCGGATTTCCAAAGGTCGCTGGTTCGATTCCAGCCTGAGAATTCACTTGTGGCCGAGTTAATTTTTTCCAATATTTTTCTATTTAAAATTTACCATAAATACTTGACAATGTAAACGAAACAAGAGATCACCCAGTACAATAATAAAATCAGCTCGATTCCCATATTTTTAATCTGCAAAGCAATGTCAGTGCCAGTGGCGAAGGGTTGAAATATGGCAAGTGGAATGCCGAAATATTTCTTAAAAAAATCTCGAAATTGTATGGTGGATCGATGGGGTGGGATTTCTAAAAGGGAAGCCGATAGGAATCGGTTTGTATGGTTCCTTCGCTACTGGTAAGTACTATATCGGGGGCGTGCTCTTTATCTCTTAATAGGGCAAAGGGCAATTGATTACCACCACAGCTTTTTGACCATAGAGCAAGAGTTGGTTTGTGTACACTTTCTTAAATTTAGTACCTAGATATAAAAAAATGATTACCACCGATATTTCGCGTACTTGTGATTATATATTTTTAGATTTTCATAAATAATGTTAAAAAGGATCCTAATAAACCTATAATAATGTATAAATAATTAACTCCGCCCTATTAAGGGTTATTGAATTAAAACGATGTTAAACCCGATACTGTTTTTATATTCAGTAATTAAATTAGTATTTCACAATATTATCAATTATTATGAGACATATACGATCTCCACAGTACTTATCCATCTGAGCTATATAATCTCCATACTATAAAATTCGTGTTGCAACAAGTATTAAAATGTGAAGAAATAATTACCTTAGAATTGCAAGCCACTGGCTTAGTCGTAGGTTCATACTGGCAAGTATATCAGACTCGCACAGTATGAGCCAGACCGCAGGGTACCATGTGAAGAAAATGCGAATGCAGAAGGTCAGATAAAACGTTAAGACGTATTTTGAATTTGAAATACATAAAAACATACGTTAATTATAACAATAACTAATTATGCGTTGCACAAAGGTATGGATATTTTTTAATTACACGACTGGCCAAACATTGTGTAAAGGTTTTATGTAAGTTTTTTTGTCATCATTGTGTAATCCATACCTGCATATATTTATATAATCATAATCTTTATTTGCAATTAAACATGGTATATAACAGATGTCACGGATAATAATAAGCCTTAAAACATGTTTAGCCAAAATTAATTAGCATGCAAAATATACAATTTATTAAATAGTTCACTTAAAATATCATAACAATAATTAATATTAATATGTAATTGAATTAGTTTAAAAAGTATTAATAGAATATAATACCATAGAAAGTATGCAAGTCTAGCCAAGTCCCCAATAATATTTTAAATGGAATAATATTTAGATTCCTAAATTCCTTGGGTATTTTATTAAAGTACCTAAAGATGGTCATACAACTTTTGTTATACTGCATCGCTATTATTATTTAAGGGTGCATCGCTAAACCGATACAGTTTATACGAGTACCTGCCAATTATAGCAAGGATTAAAATAGATTGTAAGTTTAAAAACTTAGTTACTTTTGTTTAAATTAAAAAATCTAACGAGACCATACCATTAAAATGGCGAAAAACAAAAAATGATCATAGTGAAATTCCCACATTCGTAAATAGGTCCTACTGCAGTTATTCCGCAAAGAGCGGTACAAACCAGTTTGTGTTTTTTTTTGCTTTCCGCATCGCGTCTAGTTTATTCCACTCGTTGGAACCCTTTGAAAGGACCAGTCTTCGGGTTTCATTCAGAAAGCAACGGATTTCGATTAGCTTAATTTCTCGTGAGACTTTAAAAATATGAATACTTTTTTGTTTTTGAGCTTTCAAGTTTAGTGCCACAAATGGGGCAAAGGATTTAAGAACGCCCAGCCATGATTAAGCTATGTTCAATGTAATTATACACTTAATAATGTTTAATTAAGAACAATATCTGTTCTTTGATCCGCGCTAAAAACAAATCAGTTTAATACCCGGATCTACATTTCATTGTCGATGACAAATAAAGTGATTGATTATCTGCAGGTAAAAAATATCATTGACTTTTTTGACTTCTAAAGCTGATGTTATCCTACTTGAAAGAGACTCGTGCCAATATTGGTTATTTTCAATGCAAACGGTTTAATGCCTCTATACTATTGATTGCCGTACAAAGGCGCAGGTAAAAAATGTCCCTCTAAGACGCATAATAAATACTCCTTTGTCATTTTTTCACAGAGAAACAATTTCGCGCTCTTTTTTGACACTTATTTTTTTTCTTATTTGCGACTGACACTTATCCCACATGTGAACTGAATTTTAATGATGCAACCTTTTTTTAAATTAACGGGGTGATTTTTTTCTGTGTTTGCCACTTAACTCGCTTACGGTAGATGTATTTTAAATAGTTTATTGCGATACTTTTTTTGGTGTTCAAATGTTTTTCTATGTGTTTTTGTGGAACTTTAGAAAAACGTGTGAAGCGTGATTGTTTGTGATTAATTTTGCATTGTAAATATGTGAGAGAGTTTTAGAAGTCATGACGAATTATTTTATTCGAGATATTAAAGAAGTTTGAAACTTTTGAAAAATTAAACATATTCAGAGAATGCTCTAGAATATTGAATAATAAAAACAGTCTCTAAAAGGTGTCAGTTTTCTAAATTTTTCAAAACATGAGGCCTACTCTCTAAGCCCGTCAACTAAGATACGGCCCCCGTCCGAAAGTTTCCGAAACTACGGATGGAGCCTACTCTCTATTGATTTGATGACTAGTTTTGGACAAACGGCACATACACATTGGGAGTAGGGACAATGTCAAAACTTATTCTCATTCATTCTTATTTCGGGTCTCCGAAATAATAAGCTGTCCGTAGGTGATACGGAGTAGGAAACGTTCGTAACTTAGGCCGAAACTACGGGTTTTGTGTTTAGAGAGTAGACCTCCAGATTGTGTGTGTATTGCTAAACTGACATTGACCACAGAAAGAAGCGTCGAAAAGTCAGGAAATCGACTAACATCCGATTGTAAAACTAAAAGTGTTAATAAAAAGCACCATTTGATCTGCATAAAGAGGTTTAATTCAATAAACAAAAAGAAAAAGCGGAAATGTGAAATGTGCTTAGTGCTAAGTATTCAACAAACAAAACACTGCATCTCCATCTTATTTGCTTCTCATGAAAATCGGAATCAGTCCAATAATTACAAATTACCCCCCAAAAGGGGGGAAGTTGGGAGAATTCCTTACATATTTACCCCTCGCCCTCGAATCGCATAATCCGCAGAAACGTGTTCGTTAATTAATTTTCTAGGGTGCAAAAAATTGAATTAAGGGGTGGAAAATTTTTGACGAAACTTAAATAAAAATGCAGATAGGTAGAAGTTCGCTAACAAGGGGTGTTCTTTGAAGTTTAGGGGGGGGGGGGGGAGGGGGTGTAAGATATCTGTGGAATTGAAATCGGCGAGGTGGTGCTTCTAGCCCGGTAGGTAGGTGAGATAAGTTTTTTTATTGGTTGGTGATGTTATGTAGTATTAACGGCCGTACGCGGTTTCGCTCGCGCGGTCCCCGTTCCTGTGGGAATATTGGGATAAAAAGTATCGTATGTTTTACCCGACTTAATTTTTCGTCGGGGGCTGGCATCAAATGAACTTTAGTTTTGCAGTTTTATAGTAACGTGAATAATTGGATTTAGTTATATATTAATGCTGAAATTTATAATAGTGATGATGATGACAGCCCCCGACGGATAATTAAGTCGGGTAAAACACAGGATAGTTTTTATTACAAGATTCTAACGGGAACGGGGTTTTTAAATTATTTTATCTTTTTTCAATTACATTTTAACCGACGTGGGTTTTTTTTTTATTTTAACTAACTTAGTAATAACTCTTGTTATATCTACTGCGTTAGTGTAGACGTTAGAATGAGTTTAATAGTGAGATAAATATAATATTACTTGTAGTGAAATAATTGATCTTGCCTTGTGAAAAGTTTTCACATTATTCGACAAGTTGGATTATGAAAGGGAAAAAACAGTAAAACCAAATCTTCCTTGTCAAAGAAGTTTAAAAACCGTCACACGTATAAAATAGGAATGTTATGTAAAATGTATACCTACCTTTTGTATATTTTGAAAATGAAAAACAGCCCTGTTTGATTTTCATAATTGCAGCTACCGAATTTTAAAAAGAAATGCTCTTTTTAGGGGCTCCCACTGATTGTTTAGCCAAACAATTTTCGACTTAAAATTGGTAGAGTCAGCAAAACAGTATTGCTAATAATTATATCAAATATCAAAATGACTTCTAGTGGATATTCGGAAAAGTCCTTTTGAGCAATTGACATTTGAGTATTTTACCACGGCTATCCTAGGTCAGTAGGTCCAATCGACATAATGTAGTGAGGCTATCTATATCTGTGCCAAACTTTCTTATTTTATTACTTATAACGTAGGTATATTATGAAGATAAAAAAGATGGGACGGGATAAAATTGCATTCTGATAAAGTTTTCTTTATGTATTATTGAGATAACTTGTGGTCTAGTATTATTGGGATCTTAGGCCACAAGAGTATACAAATGTATTATAATAAATTGTCTACACTAATTTTATATATATTAAGTTTGTAATAGTATTTTTCTTGCCACTGGGTTGTTATGTTTACCAACCCTTTTTGTTTACCAACTATTAGACTTTGTTTTTGAATGCCGAATACACCTGTAATTAATGTTATACATGTATTGTTGTTGTGAATGTTTCTCATATGTCATGTTACTGTAAGTATATTGTTGGAGTAACTTATATATATATAGAAATATATATATATTTTATTCAAGACGGTGAGACTCTTAGCCTTCATCATACCTGATGTTAAGTATTGATAAGGCTAAAGATGGAAGCAAACCTCTTCCGGAATCCTCAGCCATTGAGGAACTGGCTATCTTATCTCTAACTGCCGGAACACAACAATGCTGAAAACATTGTTGTTATGGCGTCAGAATAAATAAATAACGTGGCTGGAAAATTATTCTTTACATTTCTTTAACCGATGAAATAGTGACCCACATTGTCATAGTCGTGCCAGCTAAATAAGTCTTTAATTGATGGATTATAATCGTTCTATGTATTTATTTAGTCTACAATAATTAACAGTAATTATACAATAATAAGAAGAAGAATAATTAACAGTATTTTTTAATAAGTTTCAGAAGTAAAATAAATTGTTTTCCTGACTGTACTTTCATAGCGAAAACAAATCGGGGAGGTGTTTCGTCGTTCCTTATTTTATATTTCCTTTGGGCTTCAATAATGAATCCAAATAATATAATACCTAAGTATTTTATATCCACTTCGACAGACGAATATTAACGTCGAGAAGTCTAAAGTTACTTGACGGTACCGGATTAAAAAAAAATTTTATTTGTAGTAACATAATTATACGATAATAATAATAAGTCCTAATAAACCTAAATTGTATATTAATCGGCTAAGTCCTAGAAGCAGCTGTTGGTAGTTGAAAGATATAAATTTACGTAAAATAATAATCATAGATACTTTTTCCATACTAAAATTATAAAGGAAGTACTTAAGGCTTTCTGTCTTTATTTCTTTCTGTTATCTTTTTACACCTAAACCACTGCAATTTTAGACCAAAGACACATATTACTTATTAAAATTACTACATAGGTAACCTAGAAAACGGTCATAGGCTTCTTTTCTTTGCTAAAATTTAATGTAAAAGCAGCGTGGTACCTAAGAATGGTGATACTTTTTTATGATTTTTGATTTTTTGCATTTTTCAATGCTATTTTATGCTATATACTTATGATAAATTTTAGTCTCGCAGAGACTTAAGTCTCGGTAGCTCAGCGGTTTTTTTTTATGTATGACGGGGAGACTCTTACCCTTCATCATACCTGATGTTAAATATTGATAAGGCTGAAGATGGAAGCGAGCCTCTCCCGGAATCCTCAATCATTGAGGAACTGGCTATCTTATCTCTAACTGCCGGAACACAACAATGCTGAAAACATTGTTGTTATGGCGTCAGACTTAGATAAGAAGGTGGTAGCTAGCCAGGCGGACTTACAACAAGTCCTACCACCAACAAATACTATATGTACCCCCGCTGGGAATTGAACCCGGGACCCCTGGGTCCGATACCGGCGGTTGTACCACTAGACCACAGAGGAGGCAGAGGCGGTTAGAGCATTGGACCGGATTTCCAAAGGTCGTGGGTTCCATTCCCATCTGAGAATTCACTTGTGGCCGAGATAATTTTTTCCAATATTTTTCTATTTAAAATTTATCATAAATATCACCAATTCGTGATACTCTCAAATTTCCAAAAACATACTAAGTCACAGCGAGACGGTAATTAGCAAATAAATTACATTTGTGTAATTTATTTGCAGATTAAAAATTAAGACGTTTGACATCTCATTCAAGATGGCCGAAGTTACACCATTTCCCTAAAATCTAACTCTCAACCTCAAACGTCCAAAGGCATTAAAAACAATTCCTCGCGATAATTCCTTCGTGGCCAAATCTCCTGTCTTTCACAGATACTTGACAAAGATTTTATAGGCAGGGGCTTGAGACGAGCTCTCCAGACTTGCGATCGTTGATAAATGGAATAGATCACTTTTTTATCGGCCTTTTTTGTTAGTACCTTTTTCCCGCCATTCGTGTCTTTTGGGCGGGAAAAATTTAAGAGAGATAAGTGGCTGCAAAGAGGATTTAGGTAAAAGTTGAAATGTAATGCCTTTATTGGGTACTAGCTGGTGCCCGCGACTTCGTACGCGTGGACTTTTATGTAGTACTTACATTTTTAATTTTACGTTAAAGATCGACCATTAAATCGTGGTACTTACAACAAAAAATAATTATTAAATGCCGTATGCGAAAGGAAATTAATTTTAATAAATACTAAGTAATATAGCTGTAAGGTGTGTACTTATCTTACGGCCAGTTTCAATAACCTATCTACAGTAAGAGATAGGCTTACTAGAGCTTTGTTGCCTAGATATTTTTGTTAATCTAACCAAAATAAACCAAAATAACAGCGGTTGCTAAGTAACGTAACCAAGATAGGCCTATCTCTTGTTAGGGATAGATTATTGAAACCGGCCGTTAGAGTATTTCTTTATAATCTTCATTGGTGGTTTTTCTGTTTTGAGCCAATATGAATAGACCCGCATTTCTTATGATCCGCGAAAAAGCAATATAGAGCTGGCCGTGGAAAAACAATCAGACCTTAGGTCGACACCAGCGGCTTTCAGCGTCTGTCACTGCTACTTATTTACAGTCATTGCAAAGCAAGTGGTCACCCAGGATACTGTGCGTGTGCGCATGAACTCAAAAAATGTAGGGGATGAGCGTTATACGCGGTATAAACACAGTTTCGCCGACACCACCGCCTTTGTGGGCTAGTGGTAACAACCACCGGTATCAGATCCTGGGTTCGATTTCCAGCGGGGGCACATATTGTACTTATTCGGTTTGGTTGGTGGTAGGACTAGTTGTAAGTCCGCCTGGCTAGCTACCACAATCTCATCTAAGTCTGACGCTATAATAGCAACGTTTTCAGCATTGTTGTGTTCCGCAAGTTTGAGATAAGATAGCCAGATCCTCACTAGTTGGGGATTCTGGGAGAGGCGCGCTTCCATTTTCAGTCTTATCAATACTTAACATCAGGTATGATGAAGGCTAAGAGCCTCCCCGTTGTAAAAAAACACACTCAGTCAGGATCTCAGCTTCGATAATATTTCTTTGCAAAGCACTTACTCTAAATCGGGTCCCGGTGCATAATTTTGGCGAAGTATGATTTCGCAACAGCATTATCGGAACACCGACTTAAAGTTTGATCTTGTGAGCAGGGAGACCACCCGCTGTCAGTGAATTTAAAAATTCAATTGGGTAATTTGTGACGTCGTCCTGATCAACAACTTTTTTAAAGCAAGTGAAAACCATACGCTCCAACAATTTCCGCATTTATTTTATCATGTTTTAGCATTTGATTGGTCATTTTGGGTGTAAATGTAAATGTAAAAACCAAGAATTTTCCTGACTTGATATACACTGGAGGTCCCCAAATATTGAGAGTATAAGTTCCTCTTCTGAGGCAAGGAATTTTTCCAGTATTTGGGAAAGACTCACCTGAGCATGATCTTCAGGGAGGAGTCCTTCTCCAATTTTTGATAATATTCTGGAAAATAATTGGGCATGTGAATGACCGCCAAGCTGCGCTGTCATATTGGTTGTCAATTCCAGCTTATATATCTGAGGCCTTAGAATATTTTAACGAGGCGTTAATCTCATTGGATCTAGTCCGCCGACTCATAACAGGAAGGTCTGTCTAAAATCTCCCGAGAAAAGAAATGTGAAGTTAACCATGGTTCTGTTATCTCAAAGTCTTCAAAGAGGAATATTTAGTATTTTTTTCACAATACTAAAGTGTCCAAAAACCATAAAACATAATTGCGAACAAATTCGTAAGCTGCGGCGGCTGTCACTGACACAGGCCTCCTCGAGAGTTTTGTCCCAGTGTTGATCATGGTCAAGAAGATAAGTGCTCTACAGCTCGCTTGAAATGTAGGAAGCTCTACAGCATCAACTGTCTTTAAAATACTAATATAAATCTGTCCTCGAATAATATGGAGCAGCAGGTGCAAAAAGTAGCATTCTGTTTTTTTTATTGGTAATTTTTTTTCGTGTAATAATGAAAACGTGTAATATATCCTTGATTTTTATATTCAACAGAAAATGCCTAAAATGAAGAAGAATGCCGGATTTACTATGGGAGCTGGGCTATGACTGCGCTCTGATAAAATTACCGAAATACTAATATGAATTGGTTTGAAATTATGTGGGTGAAATATCATTAAATTATTAGGCAGGAGAAAAGAGGTATCTGAATCTAAAGTAACATTTTTGTAAGAAATTATTTTTGTTCCACGCCACATTCCTTTTAGTCTTTTTTTTTTCTGATGAAACCATTTATTATTACCTTTTTTTTAGATATAGATGGTTAAGACGCAGCATAACCCAAAATCCGGCATTTTTCTTTGCTAAGGTTAGAAATGATGCCTCCATTTACAATTTCCTACATTGGGTTATAATATCCTTGATTTTAATTTCAACAAAAAATACCCATCACGTTAAACAACTTTTGCTAAGGAGTCATTTCCATTTCTGTAATAGTTTAGCTCTCTTAGCTTCCTGCATCAGGTTTTCCAGATTTCAAAATAAATTATAGCCTATGTTACGGCCAGACCTAGTGGCTACATGTTACAAAAAGTTTTATTCAAATCCGTTCAGTAGTTTCCAAGATTATCGTGAAAGACAAACAGACACACAGTCAAACAGACAGACAAAAATAAAAAAATGATCTAAACGTATTCTATTACTGTTTTTTACGTCGTCTCCAATTAGTTTTTAGATTATTTATTCAATTAACAAAAATTCAAAGACATTTAGTTTTTTAGCCTGAATTAACTAAAAAACTATATGTCTGCCAAACTTCATCCAAATAAATTCATCAGTTTTGTGTGACTGAGTAATTCGTAAGATAAGATGATCGCATTCCCTACTATCTTATATAATAAAACGGTAAATTTAAAATTCTTGTAACATAGGATACAATTATCACAATATTCCCACGAAAACAGGAAACCTTGGGAGTCCTATGTGGTGGATGAATTCATAGAGGTTCGACCGTTCAAGTTTTGGACTTCCGATCATGTCGTCGTAGAGTTAATTACCACAGCAACAGAAATATTTGATTATCCTAATCCTAACTAATAATAAAAATGCGAAAGTGTGTTTGTTTAACTTTTATGCTCGTGAGCGGGTGCCGCCAGCGGAAATGGGTCTACTTCAGTCTGCTTGTCTTAACGTTGTGCTTAGAGCTTAAATATTTTCATCTAAAATAAATTACTGTTGACCTGTATGTACGTCACAACTTGCAGTACAGTAACCTTGTAATGCGAAATGTTATAATGTAGTCCTTGCGAGTTGAAAATTGTTTACGGTTAGGATAACCATAAAATGTACTTTTATTTTAGTATTTTTTTGTGATGAAAATTGATCTTACCCATATGTTTAAGGTCACTTTTCAATTTGACGACTCTGTATGAAATAAAACAGGGAGACACAAATAGCCCTTTACGAATTTCTTGCTGGTTCTTCTCGTTACAAGGTCTCCCGCCGTAGAGTTTGTGAACCGGTGGCGTAGCTTCTTTGACGTTCTTAGGTGCTTATAACAGCCTAGACTAAATAAATGATATTGAATTTTGTTTTTCATTCACGCCGTAACTAAGCAACCAATCGACTTGATTTTTGGCATAAAGTTAGTTCAAAGGATCAAGAGTAACATAATCTTTTTTTATCCTGATATTCCTACGGGAACGGGAACCACGCCGGTGAAACCGTGGGTGGAAGCTAGTGATGAATAAGTATGAGTTTTTTGTGTTGGTAAGTAATCAGTGTTTACAATAACTATGGAGGTATATTTACAAAAAGTACGCGCGAAAAAAAAACCTATTCTTACCTATTCTAAACTAGTTCAAATAGTCCCGACTGAGAAATTTGAAGAATAGTTATTTCCCGTAAAAAAAATTTTTTGAATCACTCCAAAAGCCACATCGACCGTCACATAAGCGGTAGGTAGACATAAATAAACTAGTTAAGGGTTCCGCCCCTTCGTTTGGGCCCCCGTACTTTTGGACCCTATCGGAAAGACAGATCAATACTTATCCTATCAGCCACACGTCCATTATGGCTCAAACGAGTACATTTCTACTCAACTAGACCAGACCTACCATCATCTTAAGAACGTTTTGTTTTTACTGAAGTAGTCATATTTTGACACACTAATAATAAACTCATTATCTGTCGTGTTATTTAGAAATGTAACGATTTTTTACTCCGAAACATGGCTACCTTATCTAAGGTTTTATTTCAATTTCGAACTGGCTTGCAAATATAAAGCTGTCTATTGAAAAAAAAGAAACAAATTTTAAATAGAAAAGTATTGGAAATATTCAACTCGGCAACAAGTGAATTCTCAGATGGGACTCGAACCCACGACCTTTGGAAATCCGGTCCAATGCTCTAACCTGAGCTACCGAGACTTGCGGACCACCGTCGAAATTCTCCAATACTTTTATATTTTAAATTCGCTGTAGGCCAGCGTTGTCTCATCAATGCTAGGAATATCCTTGCATTCGAAACATCTTTTCAGGTGTTTAACGATCGATTAAGATGCAACAGCCAATAAATATGATTTTTCTGAATTTTTAAATTTTTTAATGCTATTTTTGTATTTATGATAAATTTTAAATAGAAAAATATTGAAAAAAATCAAATCAAAAATCATAAAAAAAATAAACAATATAACGCTGGAATGTACTATTTAAATAAAAGGTTCTGCTTAAATACTTCTTAGTTTTAATTTCCGCGCATTATTTGAGAAAAGTACAATTCAAGCCTTGGCCACAACTAAGACATTGATGGACTTTACACGTTCGTCCATCAATGCTTCTTTTGCTGGCCGCTGCAGTAATGTACTATATCAGTCAAGTTTTATCGCATAAATTTTATCCTTTCGTGACGAAACAGTAACTAAAAAACTTCCAAATTATACTTTGGCGGCGATGATTATGCGAAGATTTCACAAAACAAGTAAAGTATTGATAAGACTGAAGATTCAAGCGAGCCTCTCCCGGAATCCTCAATCACTGAGGAACTGGCTATCTTATATATAACTGCCGGAACACAATAATGCTGAAAACATTGTTGATAAGGCGGCAGACTTAGATAAGATGGTGGTAGCTAGCCAGGCGGACTCAGAACAAGTCCTACCCAAACGAATGCAATATGTTCTCCGCTGGGAATCGAATCCAGGACCCCTGGGTCTGCTACCAGTGGTTGTACCACTAGATCACAGAGGTGGATATAGGATAGGATTTAGTGTCTCCACTGGAAACGTAACAGCTGGCACATTCTAAGATTTTCCTTCACTCATAGCATTGAAGATATCTGTCTACCAATATTGAAATGGATTTCATCGACGTTTCTAAGAATATGATAATTATTTATGTAAATTAGAAGTGAACCAATCTCTTTTCTAATACAAAATAATCAAGATTCCCTTTAGGCGTTAATAAAAAAACCCTTATGTACCTACCACCCCCTACTGATTTAAAACGGTTTTAAAATTCAAATTGGTGCACCGGTGCGTTGCTAAAATGCGATGGAAAATTTGCTTCTCCCTTAAATTATATATTAGAAATATATTGAAAAAGACCCTGCGCATATGAGATTTCAAAGGGAAGAGATTCGTTAAAGAAAATTCGTGGAGATCTGTGGGGACTCAGATTGGACTGTCACAGAGAAAATGCATAAGATCTAAGGCATTTTTCAATACAAAAATCTACAAATCTTCTATTTAGATGAGACAGATTTTTTGTAAAGAAAAAAGATTTTCAGAATATTTTATTTTACCTATATAAAACTCTTTGCCTTCATCATATCTGATGTTAAGTATTGAAAAGGATGAAGATAGAAGCAAGCCTCTCCCGGAATCCTCAATCACTGACGAACTGGCTATCTTATCTCAAACTGCCGGAACGCAACAATGCTGAAAACATTGTTGTTATGGCGTCAGACAGATAAGATGGATAAGATTTTGCGGGCGGAAAACTAGTAGGTACTAAACCATTTTCTACATTTCGATCGTTTCACTTTTCTATTTAACAGTATCTAGTTACCATCTCGATAAGGCCAAGTTTTTTTTTCCAAATCACTCGCCTCCCCCACGGCTTGTTATTGTGGATTATTAGGTTTGTTAATTCTACTACATCTCTATGTAAAATATAAATGAGGTGCAAGCGACTTTCGACTTTAAAGCATCATGTTAGATAATTATAGGTTTTTTATGTAGTAGCGTATTGATTTATTTAAAACATAGGTTGTGCAAGAGCGGTGTTGTCTTTTATTTTACTAACGGATCATCTTATATTTGTTTTAGTGAAATAGTTATTTAAGACTTTCGACTTTAAAGACATCATGTTAGATAAATTAAAGGTTTTTAATGTAGTCGCGTGTTGATTTATTTAAATATAGGTAGTTCAAGAGCGATGTTGCCTTTTATTTTATTAACGGATAATCTTGTATTTTTTTTTAGTGAAATAATTATTGCATGATAATTAATCCTAATCCTAAATAATATTATAAATGTGAAAGTGTGTTTGTTTGTCCTTCGTTTACGCCCAAACTAAGCATCCAATCGACTTAATTTTTAGCATGAAAGGACGGATAGTAATATAGACAACTTTTATCCCGATATTTCCACGGGAACGGGAACCACGCGTGTGAAACCGCGGCGGAAGCTTGTGACCATATAAAGTTACTTCACAACTACCATTATGAAATAATGTTAATACAAGCTTCGATTAAATAATATATGTATACTAATATTTACTACTGGGAAAATAGAACATTAAATTTTCTATTACTTTGAATAGACAACAAAATACTTAGAGAGTATTGAGCCAAGGGCATAGTCAATGGTTAGTTCATAATTGTAATAGCTAGTTCGTAAATCGTTTGCTCTGAGCGTTTTTGGTATTAGAATTTAATGTAAAAAGTCGGACAACCCAGACGAGAACGACAGAATTGCCCAAAATACATTACTATTCCTACCGCATTTTTACGACTGGCAATCCCAGGCACTTTCCCTCCGAAACAAGCGCGACCAATGTAACAAAAACAAAACGGTTGGCGCCAAAAAAAAACAAAAGCCAATTGCACAATGTGCGTCCATCAAAATAGGGTCAGCGTTCCCAGGATTGCAACCGGAAAAAAAACTAATTTTAATTCTTACTCATCTGCATATTGCACCTTTCCTAAGACAATAAAATTGATCCCTTGGGTTCTGCATCTGTTCAGGACCCTAACATGACATTGTTTAAAGTTACAAAGGTAAAAATATGACACAATACGCACGTTGACACAATTATGTGACCCCAGCGAAATTGCTAAAACAAAAAATGAGTAAGATTGTTATAGGAACAGGTTTTGATTATCATCAGAAAGGGTAAAGTGAGATGTAAACCGGTGAAGTGTTTTTGTTAATAAGATCAGGGTTGACACAAATTGTATAAATTTCAAAAATAGAAAGTAAGTAGAAAGAAATGGTAAATTCGTATTAAGGTTTTTAAATTGCAGGTTCCGTACTTACAGTGCTATGATTTATTAAAAAGCTACATGTAAAGTATGCCAAAATTTGTAAAGTATTTGGTCCATGCTTCGAAATAATTAATGTGAAATCAGCTACAATAAAAAATAGCATTTTATAAAGAAAGAAAATTAGACAACAGCCGTTTTAAAGACTCGTGTCTTTAAAAAACCGTTTTTTTTAAGTAGTTTTTTTCATTCTTATAAACACATAGTTGACTGGAAGAAATTGCTCTTTAGTGATAAGGCCGCCATTTGTACCACTCTTGTGTTGTTGATTTTAATTAATGTACCTATGTTTAATGTATTTTTGGGTGTACAATAAAGAATATTTCATTCATTTCATTCATTCATTTACTATTTAAATAAAATACTTATTAAATCAATCAAATGAAACATGTCCGTTGTTGTACATCTCAATTTTTTTTATTGATTCATACAATCCATGAAGGTATTATATACCTTCAGTTATATTATCTAGTTGTAAAACAAATAAAATAAATAAAAATAAAATAAAAACTATTTGAGTGCCAGCCCTACCCTTTAAAATATATTTTAATTATTCCTCTTCCCTTACCGTTAAGACTTTGTGTTATTATAATGTATTCAAAAATCTTCTTAGGAACATTCCCTAAGGACCGATGCATGCAAATCAGTAGAAATTAAATTTATAGACAATGACTTTTCAAACATGTCACAGCGCATTTCACATGGAACAAGTTATAGAAATCTTTAAAAAAAGAGGGATAATAATGCCATTTATATGCGTACATTGTTTATGTTTCCCTTTATTTTTTTATAAAAAGGGTTTATGAAAAATATTGTGTATATTAATGAAAAATAAAAAAATACTTCGTGTTTTGTAACAGTACCTGCAACATTTTTAAAGGTTTTATTTGTATTTTTTTAAGTTAGTTTGGTAAAGTTTATAATACTACTAGGCTACATGTAGTCCACTCACTAACTCACGTTAGAGTTAGTAGTGTGCCATCTTCCTAGGCGCATAAATGTAAGCGTGTGCATTTTTATAGTAGAACGGGACCTGGGGGCTAATTGTCTAATTTAAAATCTATCGCAATCCCTTTCAATTCGTAATTTGAAAGATATTCAGGCCGTCACTATTTGACATTTGAAAGAGATTGTGATCGGGACGCTTTTAAAAGGTATGGAATAAACGAAATTGAACTATCTAAGCAATATGACAGACGAAAATATCACAATCACAATACCTCTGAAAGGGATTGTGATAGATTTTAAATAAGACAATTAGAGGGCAGGTTTGGGACAGATCAAAAAATTCAAAAGCTAGACTACGACAAAAACACTGTTGCATAAGAACAACTATTTAATATATATCATAATAAAATGATTCACTTAACAAGTTAAAAGAGGTTCGATTCCCGTCTGAGAATTCACTTGTGGCCGAGTTAATTTTTTCCAATATTTTTCTATTTAAAATTTACCATTAGTATAAAAATAGCATTGAAAAATGCAAAAATTACAAAATCATAAAAAAAAAGTTAAAAGAGTTGAGCGAAAAAAAAATTATAAATCTGAATAGGTAATAGTAATAGGTAATATGTAATTTTTATTATTTTTTCTAGAAGTTCATCTTCAGTTCATAAATCAAAAAACTTAAGCAATTGTTGACTTTTGATAATGTATTTAGTAAGTCATAAAGTGAAGTCGTCACATTATAACTTCTTTACTTTAATTAAATAAGTGTGTAATGTAAAATACCTATATCATAACGGGCTACATATGTACCCCGCGGACATTACAGGAGAATTTTAGGCGCGTGTACTCTAGTGTTAAGGGTCGGCCTCTTATAAAAAAAAAAAGCTTTATGTGATAATTTTTAATCAAGTAAATATACTAGAAAAAAGCAACTTGTCTCATGTCTCTTTTTTTCTAGTATTGTGTGTTTATTATTGTATCATGTGCAATAAAGTTTCTATTATTATATTAAATACACCTACCCAAAATGCCACTATGGAAGTGTACATCTTTCAAACGGTTGACTTTGAAAAAAAAAAAACTATTTTAGGAACCTCAATGTAATTTTTAATGTCCTATCTAAAGATACCCCACACGTATAGGTTTGATGAAAAAAAAGATTTACAGTATCAGTTCCATGTATGGGGAGCCCCCCCTTAATATATATATTTTGTATAAAAACCGTAAAGCAGTTTACAGAATACATTTAGTTACCAAGTTTCATCTGTGTAATCCTCATAGTTTTGGAATAAAGTGGCTGTGACATACATCGGACATGACGAATCTATAAGGGTTTCGTTTTTGCCATTAGGCTACGAAACCCTAAAACAGAAACCAACTTAGAATCAAACCTGATGTTATAACGTTTGAATTATTTCAATCGGCTCAGCCATTTTTGAGTAATCGGTACAATACATAAAAATAATAAAATATACGCGACGACTTGATAACTCTTCATTTCATTTTTAATATTAGAAATTGGTTGCGTTTTGAATATTTAATAAAAATACCTTTAGAAGCAAATATGTGTCAAGTTACCTGGTCTTTGATCATGGTAATTGTTAATAATAATAGGTAAATAATTAATAATTTTTAATTATTAACATTTACCGTTTATACAGATTTGTAAAGAACCAGAAACACGATTTTATGATCTTGTCTCGACATTTTTCTTTTTGAAATGACTCCTTAAAAATACGAATATTTAAGATTATTCTCCAATGAGGTTAATTATAATAATGGAAATAATATTAATAGTTAGTTATTTCCTTCAAATTTATTTCGTGATTTTTTCGCATAAATCTACAAAATCGGTCTTGCGTCATGTCATGTCATATAGCGCCTTAACTGATGGAATAACGGCTAGCCACTTTACCCAGCAAAGAGTTCGTAACTACAAATTTATTCAGTTCATTACAAAACTGGTATTATTAGAATAAAACGACGCAATTATGACGGAGGTAACATTTTAAAATGATTGAAAATGTACAATTATATTCGAGTTCCTATCATCATTAAAAGGTAACTTTTATCATAGTACACAACCATGTGTATGACAGTTACAAATATTGGTGTCTGTATAAAACAATTTCGGTGCAATAACCACGCAATTGCTAGAACTTATTTGCACCTTAAGATGTCCGTTTCAAGATTGAATATCGCGGGAGTAGTTTCAAGTATAAGTTTGCGGAATGCAAAAGTATTTAAGTCGGGAATTGATTGTTTCAATGCAATTACGTCGCGAAATTGCCAGGTTGTTTGCGTAAATCGAGTGGAATTGACGCGAGATCGCCCGGTGGTTAGTGGTGAAGTGGCCCAACTGTTTATAAGGCCATTTGTCACAGTTGCTCAGGCTTAATCGCCTTGTTTTAATGTTGTGTCAGAACAACTGCTCTGTGGAAGTCTAATGCGAACGGTTTCACTTTAAGATCTTTACCGTTGACTAGCGGCTCACGTTTGACCCGCGTGGTCCCGTTCCCGTGGGAATATCGGGATAAAAAGTCCTATGTAAAAGTCCTATCCTAAGATCCTATGTTAGTAACCAGGCTATCTACTATCTGTTTACCAAATTTCATCTAAATCCGTTCAGTAGTTCCGGAGCCTATTCAATGCAAATAAACAAAAAAAAAACAAATCTTTCCTCTATATAATATTAGTATTGATGAGTAAAACGGAAAACAACATGCTTCATTTGGAGGGAAGCTTTAAGACGCTATACGAAAAATTTACTTTTTGATGATGATGTAATAATATACCTACATTGCTTCATAACTTTATCTAGATTTGTAATGTACCAGAAACACGATTTTATGATTATAACTTTTTAATTTTGCATTATACATATTTTTATGTGATAAATATTAAACAAGAAAATATACTAGAAAAAAGCAACTAGTCTCATGTCGCCCTGACGGGATTCGAACCCGTATCCTTGGGAGTCCGGCCCAATGCACTAACCAATTATGCTACAGAGACCTATGAGGACACGTCGAATTTTTCTGGTATATTCACCTTTCTACGGTGTTGGCCACCGTCGCTTCATCAATGAGAGAAATATCCTCGCATTCGAAAGAAACATCTTTACAGATGTTTGACTATCGATTAAGATGAAACAGACACACTTTTTCTTGTTTAATATTTATCACGATTTTATGATTTTGCCTCGACTCTTCTTCTTTTCGAGATGACCCATTAAAATACGCACATTCAAGATTTTGGTTTAATTAGTAGACACCAATAATATTCAGCATCGTGTAGAAGCATTTCTCTATAATCGCTATAGTTATTTACTATGAAGTGATTTCGTGGTTTTTCACCTTATCTGCAAAATCGGTCTCGCTCCCGCCGTCATCTCTCTCTATCTTGTTTCAATCGTATAGCCCCTTAAACGAAAATGTTCGTTTCGGTTCGTCGGCCTTTTAATTAATGACTATTTAATGACGTCACAAGACAAAACGCTGTTGTCATACCTACATAGTTTAAAGGAATTGGATAGCTAATATAATGTATAAATAATTATGACAAATCATTGACGATGGTTCTGGAACTTATGCCAGAATAGTGTTATTTATTTTTTATCAGAAAAATTTAAAAATAATGTTACCTTTACACAAAGACTAGTACTTTTGAATGGTCAAAATTTTGATGATTTAAAAGTGCTGGTCTATTTTGAAATCGGTTAAAAAGAAACATTGACGTTAACTTCTGAAACGTCTTAAAATTAGCTGAATAATAATTTCATTCCCTTCCTCCATTCTACAAAGAAATTAATGAATTGAATTCGTGTGTCATTCTAAAGGGGTTTTTAATTATTATTATTATTATTATCATTTATTTCAGAAAACAAGTTCCATAGTTCACATACATTTTCTATACTAATTAATAGACATGTCAAAATAGAAATAAAATAATAAGTAATCAAGACGCAACCAATTTCTAATATCCTAATCCTAACTAATATACGCATAAATGCGAAAGTGTGTTTGTATGTCCTTTCTTCACACCCTTACTAAGCAACGAATAGACTTGGTTTTAGACATAGAGTTAGATAAAAGGACGAAGAGTAACATAGGCTACTTTTTATCCCGATATTCCCACGGGAACGGGTACCACGCGGGCGGAAGCTAGTCAAAAATAAAATTAATGAAGCGATCAATATTAAATCAACAAAACAATTGACCTATTAAGACTCGCTATTCGATAATTGCTTTACGTTAACTAATCAATAACTAATTACTTTAAGACAACTGTCAGACGTGCTACAACGGCACTCATTCATTTTGTTATTGGAAGTCCATCAAGTTTTTATTGACGTCGGCTAAATCAAATGTTTGTGAGTTGTGTCAAAAGCACGCGCCTCACGTCACCTATCACGTTTCGAAAATTTATCTTTTTATAGGTACTTCAGATCACAATAGCGACCAAATTGCTGGCTAATTTTAGTTGTCAATTGTCAATGAATTCCTTATCGGTGAAAGGTTAAAAACGTTATATGTCGATGTTTGACTTTGCCGCTGTTGAAGTGTGCTGCCGTTAAAGTACTATAATTTGTTAGTCTGTGGTTTAAGTGTTGATGTTTTAGTTTGAAGGATTTGTTTATAAAAAAATATACTTGTAATTATTGTATTTTAATTAAATGATTGTAGTCATTTCATACAGCAATAGTTCTTGATTCGTAATGAACTGTCTACCGTTTGCATCTAAGTTAAAGTGATGTGCAAAAAAAAACATTTCGAGATTTTTTATTCTAACGAACCATCTTCCCTGTATTTACATTAAGTATATTTAAATAATAAGCAGAAATACTTGACAAACATTTGAGTTTTATTTCCATCTGCAATTTCTGAAAAGTGTTGATTACAAAGTTTGTGCAACAAAGTAATGGTTCTTCATAAATCAAATGTAATCAACTTATATACGTATAATAAAAAACAACAATTCTAGTCAATCGAATCGTTAAAGTCGTTTCTGTAACTAGTAATCTTTTATTAATTGTGGGTGTGTTCAATCCGAATGACCAGAATAGTTTAAAATAAAACCGGAGAAGTGTGAGGTCAGACTCGCCCACCGAGAGTTCCGCACAAATTTGTAGGTACTACCTACCTAGCAGTGCCGAAGAGTCTTTTAGAAATCCTATCCCACTGATCCGCCATACATTTGAGAGAATTTTTGGAGAAATTTTGGGTCCGGCTTCCTACCTTCCTACCTACCTTCTCCACTGTTACCTAGGTACATAATGTTATAAATTGTTCAGGAATTGAGTCTCGTTTTCATGATTTAATTACAAATATATAGTTTTTAGATTTTTTCCTGTATTCGTAGTAAAAATATTACTTGCCAAATTTCATAGTTATAGGTCAACGGGAAGTACCTTATGAATTATGATACCCTTGAAGGTGTCGAAATCTTGTTTATGCGACATTAACGGTCACTTCAACTTGATACTTTCACGCGTTCCCGAGATAAACGAGGACAGACGGACGGACGGACAGACGGACATCAAAGTGATCCTATAAGGGTTCCTTTTTTTCTTTAGAGGTTCGGAACCCTATAAGTAGCAGCGTAGTTAGCAAATTAATAATTAATCGCATACATACGCAGATACCCGTCGTACGGAGAAATCGGTAGATATTACGACTAGGTAGGTGTATGGCACAAGGCAAAGGCGGAAGCGGCTTAGGGCTTCAGTAATAGCAATACGTTATAACAACTACTAAACAGTACGAGTATCTGTACTATGTTTTAGATGGTATAACAAAAACGCAGCTATAATATTACAACATCAAGTATTAATCTGCATTGCTCGATAATTAAAGTTTTTTTAAATTATAATTGCATACAATCACACCAATTTTCTAGCCCACGTTAAGTTTCATGAAGAACTTGTGTTATGGATACTAGATAACGGATAAACATACTAGTTACTTTTTTTGTAAAAACATACATAATATACATATTAAACACCCAGACCAAGACAAATAGACATGTTCATGCACACAAATATTTGTCTTGTCCGGGGATCGAACTCTGGCGCAGTAGGTGGGTTTAGTATCCTTGCGCCAAACAGGTCGTCAAAGTTGTATAAATGTTTTAAAATAAATTTTCTGTTGCAAATTAAACCCGATTTTTATGTCGGTGTCACCCACAGCCCCCTCTTATACAAGGACTGGAAGAAGTGCAGCCATTTTTTTTTTACTTGAATTGTTATCGCAATTCCCAACCTTCTTTAACAAGTATGATTATTACAGTAAACCTCCTGGATTTTGTGAAACGATCAATTTGTTCATTGCCTAAACAATTTCATTTCTTTTACACATAACGGAGAAACGAGTACATTTTTTTTATGAATGACGCGGAGGCTTTTAGCCTTAATCATACCTGATGTTAAGTATTGATAAGGCTGAAGATGGAAGCGAGCCTCTCCCGGAATCCTCATCACTGAGGAACTGGCTATCTTTTCTCAAACTGCCGGAACACAACAATGCTGAAAACATTGTTATTATGGCTTCAGGCTTAGATAAGATGGTGGTAGCTAGCCAGGGGGACTAACAACAAGTCTTACCACCAACTAAACCGAATACAATATGTACCCCTGCTCGGAATCGAACCCGGGACCTCTGGGTCTGATACCGGTGGTTGTACCACTAGACTACAGAGGCGGTTACATCCAACGGGGAAACGCCTTCATACTTATTTATATTTCCATCTTGTGTTTTTCTTTATTATCATAAATAAATATATTTTTTTTACAATCGCAACGCGTCAGCTTATCCTTTAAACTCTTCCTCGTACTCGTACAGTCACAGTCACGTAGCTTACCCATCATTTTGTTGCACCCGTTTCTTACAGGGATTTATTAACCATAATTTCTCGAAACAATCAATTAAGTTGCGGATTTAAAAGGCACAATTAGAAATTATTATGCTCTTTTATTTGTTAAGAGTTAACTGTGACAGCTACTTGAACGCTCGCTCACCTTTGTTAAAATGTGAAATGTTTATACTTATTTGTGCGACTGTTAAAAATTGTAGTTGGTAATATTTTTATTTTTATTTAAATTTTGTAGTCGCAATGCTGTTTTCCTAAGATACTCATAAAATGTTTAACTTTGGTCCAGTCTAAACAACTTGATGAAAAAAATCCTTAGATTTATTATGATGCGAGTTAAGTCACAGATTGAGAAATCTATATGACTATGATAAATTTTAAATAGAAAAATATTGGAAAAAAAACAACTCGTCCACAAGTGAATTCTCAGATGGGACACTAACCCACGACTTTTGGAAATCCGGTCCAATGCTCTAACCACTGAGCTACCGAGACTTGCGAACCACCGTCGAAATTCTCCAATATTTTTATATTTTTAATACGCTGTAGGCCAGCGTTACATCATTACTAGGAATGTCCTTACATTCGAAAGAAACATATTTTCAGGTGTTTAACGATCGATTAATATGCAACAGCCAATAATTTATGATTTTTAAATTTTTAAACAAATGTCCCATCTGAGAATTCACTTGTGGCCGAATTGTTTTTTTCCAATATTTTTTTATTTAAAATTTATCATAAGTATAAAAATAGCATTGCAAATGTAAAAAATGAAAAATCATAAATCTATATGACTACTTTTATAGAAACGCTGAGGAGTTTAATATTGAACCCACTCTGGAACTGCCAGTCGGTTTCTTTTTCAATTGACACAATATGACTTATATAACATAGGTACTCACTTGTCTTAACACAACAAACTTATCATCCTACAAGAAGGTCATTACAATGTTATAAATTATTTATACTAATAAGAACCAATAACAGAACTCGTCAGAACTACATTTTACGAAAGAAACCATGACATCACGAAACTACTTATAGCTATGAGTAGTTTCTTTTTTACAGATAGCTTTTTTGAACTTTGTATTTGTTTCCGGATTTAATCGTGTTTTTACTTTAGTTTTGTGCTATTTGCACCTTTTCAGGAACCGTTGTCTTCGCAAAGTAACTTAATATAAGATGTTTATCTGAATTTCTTTATTTTTCGCTACTAGTACAAATGGCTCAGAAGTTCTTATAAAAAACAAAATACCGTTATAAATATGGTATTCACAATTACGATATTCATGCATCATAATTTAAATCAACCCGTCAATACTCATTACCGTCATATTAACGACATTACGGTGTTATAAGCCAATAATTCTAGATTATAATATTTAAAGTCTAAGCATAAAAAGTGAGGCCAATAATTCTAGATTATATTCAAGGCACAAAAAGTTCTTTTATCTAGGAAATAAACTAGTCAGTTACAGTGTCACTTTAATGGAGGGTAATGATAATAAGATGGATGTAAACACCTTGTCCAATAAATAAATTAGAAAGAGCAAAGGGTGAATTGCCCAGATCATAGAAAGTGCCTTTAAAATGGGGGTTATTTAATCGATCAGCGAAAAAAACTCTAACCAATGATTAATTGTCTAGCAAAAATATTTCAGATAAAAGTACCTTAAATATGTAGTCAGCAACTACTACTTCCGCAAAAGAGTTTCTGACCAAATCAAATAGATACGTGACTGATCAAAATATTATTCCTCTTTAAAATTGCATTAAAAAAAAACAAGTTAAGTCACTGCTATATAATAAAAAGAGTTCAGGATATAGGTAAGTTCAATAGCAAAATGTTACAAAGACATTTTGTTAATCATAGTTAGAAAAGCGACAGTTTGGTTTGATGTAATATGGCATAGAGACAGACTATAGTTTAATATACCGCAATCACATGAGTAACCACGTCGAAGCCCAGCCGTTATAACCCCTAATAACTTAATATTGTAATATTGTTTTATTTACGAAAAAAGACGCATCCTTCAAGGGTGCAAAAACATCAAAAAAACCTAGAGCTGATTACATTGAGTTATTTCTAATAAAAATCAGTTAACAATATGTCTTTTCTATGACCTGCAGTGGTCTTAAAAATACTATTGTTTCAGAAAATACTTTTTCACATAACCCAGTTGGACACAAAAAGTTAATTCAGTTAAAGATAACTATAAAAAAAAGTTTAACTACGAAGTTTTATTTTTAACATTAATATTTTGTCAAAATAAACATAGGTGTCTATCCGAACAAGATAGTACAATTATAACATAAATAAATAAATGTTATGTAAAAGTGCAATATTTAACATCGAGAAAACCCTAGAGCTGATTACATTTTTTTGAAATAAAAGTCTGTAAGCAATATATGTATATTTTTACGGCCTGCCGTTGTTTTAAACTATAGTTCTAGACAATAATTATTCACGTAACCCATCTGAACCCTAAAGCTATCAGTTAATTCAGTTAACGATAGCCATAACTATAACTAACTGGAATTGCCTAGGATAGCACCTGCCTATTGGTCTTCAAACACATTGCGAGTATAGTGTACTGTTGACCACCTGTTGCGGATGACAATTCCTTCGGCATGTTCTGAATGAAATTGTATAAAAAGAACTGTTGACGATAGTACTAGACAATGTGTGTTTCAGACTTTCCTAAGTATTATATATTCATAAACGATTAAGCAATGCTTCTATGACTTAAAAGAATTTTTTGATTATAAAGACTGTACCAAGTAGATAGATTGTAATTATTGAAATTTATTTATTATATTATTATCATTTATTAATTTAAAATATTAAAATTGTTTAAATGTTTTTTTTTATTCCTGGAATAGACAAATATTATAATTCTCTGTTTTATTATTGTAATTTCAAAACTATAAATGTAATTTAATTTAAATATCATTAAGTATTGTAATAGTTTAAAGCCCTCTAGTCTAGTGGTATTGCTATGCCCTTGCAGGGCGTCACATGTTTACTAAAATATTACTGTATCATCTCGTTATGTAATGTGACTTGCAATAAATATATTATGAATTATAAGTACTATGTACATACAATAACTATATACATACACTCGTATTATAGATTTTAATTATGAAAATAAAACAAAAACTTTTTTGTTTATACAGGGTGTTAAAAGACTCATAACGAAAACGAAAACCATGTATTCTCCCCACCGTAACTATTATTTTCTTGTATGGCGCCAAACCTGGGAAACTCATATTTAAGGAGTTATTGAGGATTAAAGTCATAATTTTTTTCTACAAATTATCGTTTAAAGTAACAAAACCGCAATACATATTAAAACCAGTCAATGATACTAATTTTTTTGTACTAAAAATAAAAGTCGTTTCCCAGCAATTATTTTCACGCAATCTTATTTAGTTTAATGAGTACACTACGCATATATCACGGCTTCGGTATGGGTCTTTTAACACCCTGTATATTAAATATGAACTGCTTTTGACATGAAAGTTTATGTAATATTTGCCTTGCCATACAGCATGCACTGGCGAGTAAATATTTTGCAATTACTGACTTTTCTTAATTTTTATAAAAATGTTTTGGTATTCGTTTTAAAAAGCTGTTTATCTGTTTGGGAATAATTACTAGGAAATAAAAGTATTATTACTTTTTAATTTTGCATTTTTCAATGCTATTTTTATGTGAAAAATATTAAACAAGAAAATATACAAGAAAAAGCAACTTGTCTCATGTCCTCATCCCGTCAGGGCGACATGAGACAAGTTGCTTTTTTCTAGTATATTTTCTTGTTTAATATTTATCAAATAAAAGTATGTTTGCAACGGTATTGAAAAAATCCTTTTGAAGCCATCGATGCTGTATTCTTGATTACACTTCTATAACTACTGTTGTATTTCTTGTCCTGGCTTCACTTACTCCAAAAGGCTTATTTTTTGAAGTTAGTTTTTCCGTACTGACACTAAAAATGTCCCATAAACGAAGAAGTAATCAAGCAGATCACAGAGAAATCACCTGTTTCACCGTTACGAAAAAACGACAGTATTTTCAATATTTCCTGAAAACAAAAGTAATTTTGGGCCATTCTACAAAACCCTATCACCGTAAAAAAAAGTTTATGTATAACAGTAAATAAAATCTAATAATAGAATCTATTTCGTTCGTTGACCCGGTCGCGGGCGAGCTACCACCCCCCACGAATTGGCTACAATAAAGTAGCTGAATGAGCTATTGTGCTGCATTATATCTAGCAGCCGCTACCGGGTCAGATGTGCTATTAACTATGTAACATATACAGCCATAGAGCTAAAATGTTGTAGAATAGATTTCTTTCTTTCGTAAGGAAAAAAGTTGTTCTCTAGTTCGATGCCAATTGATTATATATTTTATATTGTATTTTATTTGTTAGAAACTATTTATTTTATTTAGATTGAATAATATTTTATTTTAGTTTAGAAAACTCATAGCGACAAAAAAATATTTGAATAAGAATATAAAAGGCATTAACTGTGCATATTTATTTGTTTTTAACCGACTTCAAAAAAGGAGGAGGTTCTTAATTCGGTTCGTATAATTTTTTTTATTTTTTTTTATGTATGTACACCGATTACGCCGAGATTTCTGAACCGATTACCATGATTCTTTTTTTGTTCGATGCAGAATAGTTGCCAACTGGTCCCATAAAAATTTGGTTTCGTTTGACCCAGTACTTTTTATGTTATGAGCATTTTTATGTATTTCATTTCATTGTTGACTTGGACGATGTAGTATTTACGATAATTTAGTTTATAATGACCATGAAACCTTATCTAATCTAGAAAAAACCCGGCTGTAGTTTACAAAACAGCCTATTACAGACACTAAAAAGTAAAAAAAAAACTGCGTTAAAAAAAACCGACTTCAAAAACTAAAAAGCAAAAAATAAGCCTTTTGGAGTCGGTGCCAGCTAAGGCAAGAAAAATAAAAGAATAGGAGCTTAAAGTAGAATGTCTGGGCTGCCACCGACTCCAAAAGGCTTATTTTTTGCTTTTTAGTTTTTGAAGTCGGTTTTATAAATCATTAAAGAGCTAAAAATATCAATACAAATTGGAAGACATCATATCATTACTATTACTTATAGTTTATTACTTTTTTAATGATAACGACGTAAGTCCCCACTTTGTTTTAATAATCAACAGTTTTATGAAGACACAGAAAAAAATGTACAAGAGAGAAATATTTCTAAGGATAGGGACGCTATTAAATTGCCGTAAAAAGCAAGTAGCTTATTTAGCTCTTGCAAATGCACTTATGTAATTTCTATTGTCATTTATGTTATTCATCGTACCACGTTGTTACGTCTATGACACGAACAGTTCTAAGTTTAGACACACCGTTAGAAACTAAGCCTTGTTTTTATGTGAACAGGCCTTTTTACTACTCGCTTGTTTCCACAACACGACGAACTTTCCACAATAGGACGAAAATAGACTTATGTGATTAAGTTATTAATAAAAATCGAAACTTGTAGTTTGTTTTCTTTTACCTCTGTAATTAGTGAGAGCAGATTTAATTTTATTAACTGCTTTATTATTTCTATATTATTTTACCGACTATTTGGACAAAAAAGATACTAATTATATGTGAGAGCTCATGTTTATTCGGTCTACCGTTTATGTGTCATTTTAAGAATATGTTAAATAGTGATGTTTATCTATTTATAATACCATAGAACTATTTTTTTAAAGAAAGATTTATGTAGAATTTTGACATTCCTATCAATGAAAAAGAAGAAGTCTGACTCTAAAATGCAATATAGTTTACATTCATAAATGAAATTTGATGGTGGCCTTATAGGCGATTTGATAAACTCTGACACCAGAGGTGGCCACTTATTCTCATAAGTTAAAAACGAGAAGAGATAGCAGTGTCTCTCATACATTACTTTGAACACTACGGGCCGTACCGCAGCGCGCGCACTCGCGGATCGGATCCTCAGCTATGTCCACACTGTACCCTTTTTTGTTCATTAAAGGCATGCGTCTCACATCGCAGTCAACAGCACACTCAAAACATGTCCTTGATGCATGCACTATGACAATAAATTGTCAGAAATTCAAACGACTACCTTGACGTCGGGTTTGTTGATGTATGTATACAACAGTAAAGAAGTTTCCAATATTTTTTTTTATAATGTAAAATAGCGCTAAACTTGCAATGAAGCCCAGTGATTTTATTTTTCAATTATCTTTAAAAATGAAGTAATGATACTTTTCCCGTCCTTACGCGCGGTCGGTCAATGACGTCATGACTCTCTGTCGCCCGCGAGTAGTCGTCGCCACCGGCGAAAGTTATGACGTCACAGAGCGAATTATTTCGGGCTTCAGTAAAAGTTGATTTATTTTGTAATTTTTTAAGATATTTAACTAATTCTTTCACCATATTTTATGATTATTATATTGCCTTACAATTTTTGTAAGATTTTTATGTTATCGTGAAAATGGTATCTTCCTGATTGAAAATGAAAGTGCCCTTTCGTCTCCTTTTTCTCACTTCAATACTTCATCTACTGCTGTGTGACAATGGAAACGTGCAGTGTACCTCATACAACGCCAGTTGCGGCAATTTTGCAGTTGTTGCGTTCATTTAACGTAACGCATCGCATTGCTGTCATTTATTTGTACAGTCAACAGTATGTAAGGTCTTACACTTGCACTACGAGATCCTTAGAGCTAGCGCAGACGACGGATAACGGAGGACTTTTTGTCCGCGACACGTCTTTATTGTTAACCAAATAAGATTCAACTTAGACCGCGTATATCCATGGAAAGTACGCGATAGTCCTCGTTATTTATTCAACTTTATGTTCTTAGTAATAAGGTCGTGTCGCGGACAAAAGGTCCTTCAATGTCCGTCGTCTGCGCAGGCCATTATAGTGTGTAGAATTAGAATCGTTTAAGCAATAAATAGTAATAGTTGTACTTACCTACTTTTCATCTCTATGTCTTCTCCATTTTCTTTTTAACCGACTTCTAAAAAGGAGGAGGTTATCAATTTATCGCGTATATGTTTTTTATATATTTTCACCGTTTACACGAAGACGGCTGAACCGATTGTATGATCCAAACGTTATTACATACAGGTTTGTTTCCAAGCTCCCCCTAATTGACTAATTTCAAAAGCTATCACAATCCCTTTCAAAGGTATTGTGATTGTGATAGTAATTTATGAAATTGTGTAACTTCTAGTCGCAATCCCTTTCGGAACGAATGATGATTTAAATGACACTTCATTTGACACTTCTCCATATATTTGAAAGATATTTTCGTCTGCCCCTTTGCTTAGTTCAATTTCGTTCATTCAATACTTTTCAAAACGCGTCCCGATCACAATCCCTTTCAAATGTCAAATAGTGGCGTATGTGAATATCTTTCAAATGACGAATTGAAAGGGATTGCGATAGATTTTAAAATTAGACAGTCCCAATTTTTTGAAATTTAGAAATCGGGTCATTATTTTTCACGAAATCTTGAAAAAACTTGTCGGTATCCTTACTTAGATGACATAATACTAACATACTGTTTTTTGTGTAGGTAAGTGCGGGACTTTAAAAAAAACAAATTTTTATCAATAATGCTAGGCATCAATGATGCATTACTATATATTGCACTTTTAAAAGTACTTTTATTTTTCTTGCATTGGCTGGCATCGACTCCAAAAGGTTTATTTTTTACTTTTTGAACTCGGTTTTTATTCCTTTATAAAAAGTTATTTTTATTATTTAGTATTTTTATATTAAAAAAATAATTGAATCTGACTTTTGTAAGGTAACTTTTCGTTATATGGGTAATTATAACAAGAACTATGCAGTTATATAACTGAAAAAGAAAAAAAAGTGTCTTGAAAATATTACACAAACTCACATCAAAATCAGAATAAGTACCTTTTTATGATGATTTTATGATTTTGTATTTTTAATGCTATTTTTATACTTGTGGTAAATTTTAAATAGAAAAATATTGGAAAAAAATAACTCGGCTTATATTAGATATAACTTATATCACTTTGAAAAAAAAATATCTTTTTGATGTGAACTATTTTAACTCCTTACGGTTTCAGCGACAATGTTGCCAGTATTCACAAAAACTATAATAATTCCGTTATGCCTATTCCCCATCACCTTTGTGTTATAAAACGCAGTAATTCATTTACGCGCATTTTACGCAAATTACTATTTGTGAGATAGTATGTGCAAATGGCTTGCCTTTTTTTTTAATCATACCTTTTTCATGAATTTAATTGCAATTTATCGCTGATATTATGGTGTAATTAGTTTTTTACTATGACCATAGATTATATACCATACATACCTGTTAGTTACAATGTATTAAATGTGGTGCCTATTTATAAACACTTAAAAAAGTGGCAATCTATGTAGCTAAGTAAATAAATGATATTTAAATATAATTCTCTTTACAAATCTCTTTATAAGAAAACTATGTCCGAGCTTCTTGAAGCAGTGTTTCTGCTTGAAACACATACATTGAAATGCAACATAGATTGAAATTGTTAAATGTATAAAAAAAATATTTTTGTAATTTTATTATTATTGTTTTGGTTCGCAAAGTTTAAAATAATTGTGCATGCGTTGTACGCTATTATTGCATTAAAGTCTTGTCTCGTATATTTTGCATAGATTATAAGCTTTGTAATGACTTTAATCTGTACCTACAACAATTAAATAAATGGACGCAAGAACCTTGTAAAGACTACTTTTAAAAACGACAATGAAATTATCTGATAAACTAATCTGTTTAATAATCTGTTTATTTAATTTAAAAGAAAAGCTATTTTGGTATTAAGTTAATTAAAGATTTATGTCAAAACAAAAATCTTCTGTGTGATTTTTACTTATTGAAATAAGCAATAACCACTAAAACCACGTAAGCCTAAAAAAGTGTAACTGTAATATGGCTTCCCATTCAAATGTACTTTCAATTTATGAGAAAATTTTAATGAACCCCTACTTTTAAATTCGTTAAAACATTCCGAACTATTCATACGAGCGAAAAAAAGCTACGACATAATTTTCAACGCATCAAAAGTCCCGGACGTCTGATTAAAATCAGAACGACACTATTCACTGAGTTTTAATTTTTTTTCGCGCCTAAAAAAATGGCGTCTCTTTGTCTCGACTCCGCGATTCGTTTCATTGCGCTCAACTCTTTGAAATGTCGGTTCTAAATCAAAAGTAGTCAAATTTCTAGTGCCATTGTTTCACAGCAGTGACACAAAATGAGGGTCTATGGTTTTTTGCAACATTCGAATTTGAATTAAGAACTCTATTGTGACGACTTTTTTTTCTAATTAGACCGAGGAGTCATTTTTCATGCATCGTTCGCTATCTGATTTACTTGCCAGTGGCAATATGCGTATAAGTATTTTTTGTTTTCTTTTTTTTTGATAATGTATCGTTGCGTGTTCGAAATTTGGCCTGAGGCAGTAATTTATGCGAGTCCAAAGTAATGTTGCCAGTTGCACATACATATCTCGATAATTGTTATAATTGTGTAGCCTGAAAAAATTTGCAATTTTTTAATTTTGTGCACCGTTTGTTTACTTGTTCGGTGTCATTGTTTTATCGAGTTAAACGCAGGCGGTACTTTAATTAGGCGAAGAAAGGAGTAATTTCATGTTACAGATGAAAGAAAAAGATAATTATTTTCTGTATTGAGGATTGCGGAGATCGTCGCAGTTTTGACAAAACTGCTTTGATATGTATTTTTTATTTTCTAATTAATTATTTAAAATTCTTTACTTTTATGAATAAATGCAAATATGGGTGCATATCCATCACGCTGTAAATAACGAATATATAAATTTTAATGGAAAGCCATGAAATTAAAAAAAACTTAATCTCTCGCTAATTATTGAACTTACGGTGAGACTGTTTGAGCCGTGTGGTGACGGCCTAAGACTACAAGTGTACCACTCCCTTACATGCCTGGGATGTCGTAGGAGTCGACTAAGAGGCTCGACGCATTGAACACCTGTGCGAGAGAAGGAAAACTTGAAACAAACCCTCTACCAACCCGTCTGGCCAGCGTGGTAGCAGTAGGCTAATAGCCTGCTATGAACGCTACAATAGGCATGAGCTAGGACAGGCCTATGACCAGCAGTGGACGTCCACAGGCTGATGATGGATGGATGGAGACTGTTACTGTGAGTTTTTTATGAACAGGAGGTACTCACCTTCCTCGTCTATGAAAGATACTTTTGATTCTTTTCCGTTTGTGATTTTTTAATAAACAGTATTTTAATGTCTAACTAAGTACTTCCAACTACTTAAACCTATTGTTTTTGTAAAAACTAAAAATTATAGTAATAACTAAACAATTACTTAATAGGTACTAAACATTATTTTTCACCTCACACGCTCGGAAAAGGATGTTTTGTCATTCAGTTTCTGCGTAGAAAATAGTTTTTTACGGCCTAGCGCGGTAAAGTACTTTTTTTAATTTAATACCTAAAAATATGTCATAATGCGTTCCAAATCGCACTATTGACTTTTTTGTTACATTTCATTATTATTTTAAATAGCTTTGAGTTAATTATAATACTCCGTTTTAATTTTGGTTTAATTATATTATTTTATGATTTTGTAATTTTTGCATTTTTCAATGCTATTTTTATACTTATGGTAAATTTTAAATAGAAAAATATTGGAAAAAATTAACTCGGCCACAAGTGAATTCTCAGACGGGAATCGAACCCGCGACCTTTGGAAATCCGGTCCAATGCTCTTGTCCAAACTTGTGGCCGAGTTAATTTTTTCCAATATTTTTCTATTTAAAATTTACTATATTATTTTAGTTCATTGAATCATAAAAACAATAACAATAAGATTAAACTATTTGTTATAAGAATTTTATATTAGGCTGGGTGAGAGTTCACAACCTATGATTGGATTTTGGAACGTGACATAAACCTTTTTTTTTATTGTCTTTGTCTTGTACCTCTCTATATCAATGTCAACATTTACCTAATCGTTTTTATTATTATTTATAAGTAACAATATATTCCTACTTTAAATATCTTTCAATTAACTATAGTACTCCCTTTTTATTATTTTAGTTTTTTATATATTTAAAACAACGAGAATAAGGTATATTTAGATTAAACTTTGTGTTTAAAGAATTTTTTACCGGAAGTTGACCGCGGAAACAACCACAAAATGTTCCTCGCTGTTGTGAGGTGAAAAACTGTGTGTGGCGCTCGGCAGAAAAGTTTTAGCGTCTCTTACCTTTGAAATCCTCGCTTCGCTCAGGATTCAATCCTATGATTTTTCACTTGCTCAGCTTTTACTAGAGGTAACTCGCCGCTATTATTCAACTTTCCAGACTTGCATAACAAATAACAAATATTATTATTGCAGAGACGTTCAGACGGTCTGGAAATAATGTAGAAACATTCAGTTCTTGTATTTATAGGAAGACAATAAAAAATATAACATCTTTTTATTTAGACAATTATAAAAACAACATTATACCACTTTTTTCTATAACGAAAGTACCAAATAATTCAAACTGAAATCAGGTAACCTCATACTAAAATAAATAATGTTATAACCTAAATTTAAATATGAACACGAATCATAGCGTCGTCTGTTTACAATTTTAAATACTGTTCAAAACTTCGTTCAGACTGAGTGACTTAAGTTTTTTTTTTAAATTAGGTTCGTCTTCATCGTGTAAAACCTGGTAAAGAACATATTTTTTTATTTAAGTGTTTTTAAATTGATCAAGTGTCTAAAGCTTTCATAAGACTTCTTTTTTAATCTCAGAGTGGCTATTGTGTTAGTTGAATACAGCCCGCATTTCTGTCAATAAGCCAGGGCTAATTATTATGTATAGCAAAATAATACGAAGGTAATTATTAGTGCTATTTAGCACTGTTGGAAAAATTAAATTCCTTATTGGTGTATTAAAATAAAAAGTACATCGTAACTAATATAAAAAAATGCGAAAGTAAGTTTGTTTGTCCTTCCTTCACGCTCTAACTAGCAACCAACCGACTTAATTTTTGGCATAAAGTTAGTTGAAACGACGACGCAGAGAGAGTAACATAATCTCCTTTTTTTCCGATATTCCAACGAGCACAGGAGCATGCGGGTGAATCCGCGGGCGGAAGCTTGTTTTAGAGCCTTTCAAAGAAATAAATAAATACAGTTTAAATAGAAATTCCTTAGTACCTTACTTACCTACTTATTTTAAATAACAAGGGCCTTACTATCATCCCTTCGCGATTCTTTTTAGGTTATTTTTAGGTTGTGAGAGTGGCATGCTGCCAAACGGCGCGTACAGCGGCGTCTCACTCTTACTATAGTAACCTTGAATCGCATTACAGTTGCTGGTAGGCCCCCAGCACTCATCAATAAAATAATCATTCATACTCTGTGAAAGAAAAAAATACTTAACTAATAACTCCAAATTGATAAGCATTGCGATACTTTCCTTTCACGTGAGTTAAAAAAAAAACAAAAAAACATGGCGCCAAAATTTCAAAAAGAATTTCAAATATGGGCGCCACGCAATAGCACACACACACACACAACTATAAATTCCATCCCTTGTACTTTTACACACCGATTGGGTCGGTAAAGCAGTTGGCTGGAGTGTCGGGCTACTTGCCACTAGATGGCGTTGAAAAATAAATAAAGTTTTTTTAATGTGCTCAGTTTTATGAACTAGTTACATATCTATTAAATATCGGCATATTATTATTACATTTAAAACCTTTTTATAGTGTTCTCAATAACTAAGATCATTAAATTTTTTTTGGTCAAATGAAATAGTTGTTTAGAATATCGACAATAGATGGCGCTATGAGTATCCTAGCAAAGTTGGTTTCTCGACACACGTTCTTCCTCCATCCAACCAAATCCTTTCCTACGTGACTGCGAAGTAAACTGTCTGATTTTCCAACTAAATTGCCTCCTCACATCTCACTCCGAACGCTTCTACGCATTTATATTCATTATTCAACTTACGAAGATGTATGTACTTTGGTAAACTAATAAGAAATAAATCGATCCGGCGGCGAGTTGAATTTTATTCTTATTAGTTCACAGTAAATTGGAAATTACTGGAATTCCTGTTAGAAACTTGTGTGCCCAATGAAGAGACGAAATAAAGTTAATTTGATATAAAATTCTGGTTACTTACATTTTGTATGATCGACCAATCTCACATTTAGTAATCTACAAAAAGAGACGAATAGTGTGAAAATGTTTATTCTGTAAAAAAAACATTAATGTTGTTACTAATGGCCATCCGCGGTTTCATGTTCAAGTTGGAATTTCGGGATAAAATATATTGTAGGTTTTAATCGAGGCTAAATACTTTATGTGTGAGTTTTCGCGTGATTGAGTAAAAACATATCTTAACATTGAAACTTTATATATTTTTATATAATAACTAGAGGCCGTTCGCGGTTTCAAACGCGTGGTTCCCGTTCCCGTGGGAATTTTGGGATCAAAGCTATCCTATCTCTTAAGTTGGACCAGACTGCTCACGGTGTGCCAATTTAATTTCAAATCGGTTAAGTAGTTTAGGAGTCCATCGCGGACAAACATCGTGACAGGAGATTTATATATATTAAGATTATAGCGTTAGCATTGATAGCATTTAATTTGCTATTGAGGTAAAGTGTTTTAAAAAAGATTACCTAGCTTAGATAAAAACAAATAAATTTTTCGCTTATTAAACAGGCGAATTAATGAAACGAAAAAATATCGTTTTCGCCAAATTCTAATACACAAACTAGGCTAAATTACAATATTCATAAGGTTAAACATTTGAATAAAAAAAAAAAGCATAAATCTGTCTCTTTCCTAACGCTCTCGCAATTTTTTGCTGCATTTTGCATCTCTCTCATACATTAACCCCTGACTCCTCCCACTTCTAACAATGCAGTTTACTTCTGGGTGGGGAGAGTTTTTTTGTCGTCACTTCAGTTAAATTTCCTGCGCAAGAGCACTTTATCGTTCATTTATAGTATTTAATCATTTAAGACATTGGAATGCAAAATTGGTTTGAAGACTTGGTTAATAAATTTGTGTGTAATGTACATTAAAATATCCTAAATAAAAGTAAAATGTTAAAATTAAGTTTTTAAGACGATATTTCTCTATAATAATTTTGTAAGTGCAGTGTGTTATATAAAAGTGGTTATTATCAGTTATTGCAATTATTCGTGAAATTATTTTATCTTAATCGTATAAATTACATATATTTTTCCGCAATATACAATGTTATTCTATGTTTAAGTAATCAAAACAATTTGTCCTATAATTCATAATAATATTTACGAACTTTTTTTGTATGACAGTAACCCTGAAATCGCGAAAAAATACTATTTTCCATACAAAATATTATTCGAACTAAACTTAAATGTATGAAACAGCTGGTATGAGTTCTAAAAATGGGTTTGAGTAATCATAAAATAACGATGTATAAAAAAACGACATAATATAAAATTAATAAAATTATAGGCAACTTCTCAGAGTGGCGCTGCGTGGTGGCCATAGCTAACACGGGTGGTAATTCGATGGCATATATACAGACCGGCTATTTTGTGCACACCCATCCATTGTGCGGACTCGCTACCGTGGAGAGATCTTAATCGATGGCCGGTAACGTCAGCAAACAAATACTTACCTTAAATTTTAATAGAAAAATATTCGAAAATATTGAACCGGCTCACAAGAAAAAGAATAGGTTGTGACACTATTCGATTTTTTCTAATATTTTTCAATTAAAATTTATCATATAACATAGTATTCAAAATGCGAAAACTTAAAAAATAAAATACCTTTACAAACAATTAAGAAATGCAACTGCAATACTTAGGGTAAATTTTAAATAGAAAACTGCAATGCAATGTTATTTTTTTTTTTAAGTGTGATAATTAATTGCAACAGCAATGTAATTTTTTTTTAAGTGTGATCTGTAGTAAGCCCTTTGTAGAAGCTGTAGTGATAGTGCTTAAATCTAACAACAATTATGTTGATGATTTTAGTTTTTTTTTGCATTTTTCAATGCTATTTTTATACTCGTGATAAATTTTAAATATAAAAATATTGGTAAAAGTCAACTCTCGGTACAAAGTACAAGGTCGGTAGCTCAGTGGTTAGAGCATTGGTCCGGATTTCCAAAGGTCGTGGGTTCGAGTCCCATCTGAGAATTCACTTGTGACTGAGTTGATTTTTTCAAATATTTTTCAATTTAAAATTTATCATAAATAATTATGTTTTTTAATCTATGAATAATGCAATTTCGCATGCATGCTTGTAAAAATAATAACGTTAACATACATTTTTAACTTTTGTTACTTGTGCATTATACTTTTACGCTATTTAATACAATATTCAGGTCAACGAGAATATCAAGGTAATGTACACGTTATAATATTACCTGTATTACCTGTGTATGGTTGTATACGTTATAATATTACCTCTTTTTTACTCTATCAATATTAACAAAATTAGAACTTAATTTTGCATTTTATAATGCTATTTAATGTAATAAATATATAAAAGAAAAGTAGGTATACCTATTAGAAAAAAACCATGATCTTATGACTCGTCTGAGCGACCTGAGACCAGTGGTTTTTTTTCTTATTTATTACTTATTCCTTATTTATTACAATTAACAACATGTTTATAGAATAGATGAAGATAAATTTAAACAATATTGAACTTCGTTATTTAACCTTTTTGCTGTTCATTGAAATAAAACAACTATTACGGATATCAAACGCGCTATATTTCACGAACTTAGTTGTAATTATGGTAAATTTTAAATACAAAAATATTGGCAATAATTAACTCGGCCACAAGTGAGAGCATTGGACCGGATTTCCAAAGGTCGTGGGTTAGATTCCCGTCTGAGAATTCACTTTTGGCCGAATTAATTTTTTTTCCAATATTTTTCTATTTAAAATTTAGCATAAGTATAAAAATAGCATTGAATAATGCAAAAATTACAAAATCATAAATTAGTTGTAATTGTCCGTATTTTTTGGTTTTTTAGGGGTTTTTTTTATTTTCCCGACGTTTCAGCACCTTTTCAGCTGCCGTGGACAATTACAACTTAGTTTGTGAAATATAGCGCGTTTGATATCCGTAAAAGTTGTTTTATTTCAGTGAACAGTGCGCGCCAAACTTAAGTTGTACTTTTTGCTGTCGTTACACAGTGAGTCTGCAAAACAAAGAGTAAATTGATCGCCTAATCGCAACTTTTACGTTGCTGGGAAACCGCGGGATGGAGCGATTTGAGTTCCAAATTAAAATTTAAAATTATTCTATATAAAAATTATTAGTATGGTTTCTTGTAAAGGCAAGCGCGTTTAATCTTTAATTACCATTGTTTGAGTTAGTGAAGTTTGGGCCAGAAAAGTTTCGCCTCTTTGTGCGACCTATCAACGATATAGCACTGCGGTCTAATGCTGATAAAACACACTCATAGTTTTTATTCATCATCAGCCTGTGGACGTCCACTGCTGGACATAAGCCTCTCCTAGCTCACGCCTATTGTGGTGTTCATAGGAGGCTATTAGCCACTGCTGCCACGCTGGCCAGACGGGTTAGTAGAGGGTTTGTTTCAAGTTTTCCTTCTCTCGCACAGGTTTCCAATGCGTCAAGCCTCGTAGTCGACTTACGACATCCCAGACATGTAAGGGAGTGGTGGCACTTGTATTCTTAGGTCGTCACCACACGGCAGTCGGTAACAACTTTCTCCTAGATACATGGGTCGAAACGAGCAATTTTTGGACTTCGCATACTGAATCGATCGCGTGATCAGTCCGATTTGCATGAAGAATATTTTTTTTTGTCATATTTTGACCCACGTTTCTAGGAGAAAGTTATATACTTATAAATTCTGAGCCGAACTAAAAAATTTGGATAGTGTTTTAAAAATTACGCTGTATTCACGTTTATATAGTGTTCGAACATTTCAAATTTTCAGAAACTTTTAGTTGATGATCATTTTAAACGATTTCTCATCATACATTGTTATAAAACCGTCCGACTCACAAGTTTCGTACGTTTTACCTTTAAAAAATTAAAATAATAATTTAATTAAGTAAATCTAAAAGCAAGAAAACAGTTGACTTAAAAATAGCTTCATTGTTTCAATTCTGTATGTCGTTTAATTAACAGTATATAAAGCGTAATTAAGCTCGTTCGAAGTTATTTTGGTAATGAAGAGAAATTCTTCGAGTTGTCACTGTAGAATAACGATAGGCTTCGTATGCGCGTGGTGCAAGTTACGAGCGATTTTTTGTACCTGAAGATTCAAAGGAAGCTATAATCTCACCTTAATTATAAAGCGCTTTTGAATCGTTAAATGTTCTTACTACCACAGAAAAATAATGAAAATGAAAATGCAATATTTTGAAAGAAAGAAAGAAAGAAAATTATTTTTGTTTAGATTACGTATTAAAATATTGTATGCGCCCCTTTCTCACATGTTCCACATAATACCAGCGCTATGGTGTTAAATATGATATGACATTATGCTGAATGGATGCCTTTGCGGCGGCATATTATAAAAATGTATATACCCTTTTTTGAAGTGTATGTGGACGCTCCGATTAAATATTTATTCTTTCTTTCTTTCTATCTAAGTTATGCTAAGAAAAGACAAATGACAAAAAAAGATTTGATGAGTTAATAATTATATAAATGATCTGATTCGTTAAAAAAAGTTTTTGGCCTGGTGTTGCTGTTCCCGCTCATCTCTCTTAGACTATACCCCAAAACCTTAAGCCTGTAGTACTTAAACAATCGCCTGTGGCATCCCAGACACCTGATTCAGCGATAAGCTATTAAAAATTATTAACCAGAAAAAATAACACACAATTTATTTAAAAAATGCCACTTTTGTCCTAAGAATTTGAAATAAACTAACCGGTTTATCTTAAGGTTTCAATCTCTTAACGAACGAAAAACTTAAAATAGCATATATAATTGGTATAAATAATCAAGTAGGTACGTTTAGTTAAAATACGTTTTATAAACAAAGGAAACAGGTATCTTTTACTAACAAAATAACAATTTTTTAAATATTAAACAAGAAAATATACTAGAAAAAAGCAACTGCTTCATGTCGCCCTGACGGGATTCGAAGCCGCATCCTTGGGAATCCGGCCCAATGCACTTACCAATTATGCTACAGAGACCTATGAGGACACGTCGAATTTTTCTAGTATATTCACCTTTCTACGGTGTTGGCCACCGTCATTCGAATCCCGTCAGGGCGACACTAGTTGCTTTTTTCTAGTATATTTTCTTGTTCAATATTTATCACACAAAATTAGTATTGTAAAATGCAAAGTAAAAAATTTATAACAATTTTTTATTATTTAATTGTTCTATTTCATCTTTCCTATTCAAGACGCATATATAGCACCTAAGAGCCACTTGCTCCACACATATAACCCACTTTGGAGAGTGTGCGAGAGAACTGCATGACCTTGTTCCTCCAGCCCCTTTCCACCATCGGGGTACCAGACGCAGGTAAGCTTATCACCCGTACGTCGTTGACATTCCAGCGATCCGTACCAAGCGCTTTGCTGACACATTTCTTATGCGACCCGCTAAAGAATGGAATGCACGCCTGATCATGTGTTCCCCGATTCCTACAACTTTGGCATCTTCACTGCGAGAGTGAATAGGCATTTCCTGGGCAAGTATGCAACACCTTAGACCAAATCCTGTTTGTTAAGCACGATGGTGGTCAAATGGCTGCCCAGTTAATACAAAATAAAAGTTAGTGCTACGTTTGTGTGCACTAACTCAAGGTAAAATATTCTAGAGATAGGTTATTAATTTCGGGCGTTATACTGTTATGACGTCATTACAACACAAAACTCAAAATTATATGATTTTGTCATGTGGGGCAATCCCACGACGATAGTCAAACGCTTGACGCTGAAGTCTTCGTCAATTTATATTATTATATACCTTTATAGTCTTTATTACAGAACCTCGCATTTTAGAATGCTATTTTTGTGTGATACATTTTAAACAAGAAAATATACTAGAAAAGATCAACTTATCGCTCAGACGGGACTCGAAACCCGCACCCTTGCCACCCAATGCACTGATCAATTATGCTACCGAGACTTAGGAGGACACGTTGAAATTTTCTTGTATATTCACTTTTCTACGCTGTTGGCCAGCGTTATTCTAATGAGATACATTAATGAAAAAAATATCCTCGCATTCAAAAGAAACATTTTTACAAATGTTGGACTATTCATTAAGATGAAACATGCATTTAATTAAATGTATCAAACATAAAGAGACTTATCTCATACTATTAATAGGAAGCATAACATACAAGGAAATAGTTAAGTTAGGTATAGTTGGCAAGTATATCAACGTCAACCTTGCAATTTGTGAAGCTTAATATAATTCAGGAAGAGCTTAGAGAAAGTTTTATGAAATCATAACGTTAATTAAAAGCAGACCTCATCGTAGTCTCCTCATGGCAAATATTAATAGACCTGTATACGCCTATCGGACTCCAATACAGAGGTTATAAGCAAAACAGAGACAAAAGTAATTAGCCTTTCCCATTTCGTCATCAGTCATTTTTAATGTCCCCCACTGCTGAGGCATTGTTCTCCTTACGGATGGATAAGGATAACTGGCCATGACCCACCACGCGGGCCCAATGCGGATTGGTGAGTTTTAACGACTGCAAATGCAGCCGGGACCAACGGTTAACTTGCCTTCCGAAGCACGGACGAGCTCGAGATAATAAATTTATAGTCACCCATCCCGTGAGCGACTATTGCGAAAGTTGCTTAACTTCAACAATCGCAGTCCGAGCGCGCGAACCACTGCGCCACGGGCTCCTCAGCCTTTCCCATGCCACAGTCTAAACACAATCTATGCACTCGGCTGATATGGCGCGGCCGGCGATAAAACAAACAAACACACTGGTAAAACAGGTGCGAGCACGTGGAGGCGCGCGTCTATCAGCAAGTATCTGGGCCCGTACACAAAGTAACATTGTTATGTAGCGAAACGATAATTCGATTCGTCTATATTCGCCAATTAACTTGCGGTGAGACCACGTGATTTAGCGCGGTTTAAGCCAATCCACCAATCCCATACATTTAATTATTTTCGAACTTCGTTATCGTTTTTGAATTGTTACTTTAGGTAGGAGTCCAGTGTCGAGTGCGTCATTTCGCCCGTCTGTAGCCAGAGCAAGGCTGTTTAGAGTGTGCCCATGCTGGCATAGCATGAACACAGATATGTCACGCAATATGATATGACATATGATATCTTGCCTACCATGCTCAGATGTGAGCGTGTCAGTGACACGTCATCGAGCTACGAGTGTCGATAAAAGCAGCTCATGTTAGGGATGGACTGGACTGAAAGCAAAAGAAAAACAGAATGTGCCAGCTGCTAGATTTCCAGTGAATAGAATAGAATAGAACAGAACAGAACAGAACAGACCAGAACAGAACAGAAAAGAATAGAACAGAACAGAATAGATTAGAACAGAATAGAATAGAAAAAACTTTATTTGATACACACAAAACAGAACATTTTCTTGTTAGCAGTTATCATATGCCTTGGCACTGACCAAGACGCTAGTCTTCCGCGAATGCAGTGCAGATAGTAACAGCCCAGTGTAACTAAGGAACTAACAGTGGCACAACGCACTTGAATCCTCGCGGCCATGCCACTTTTGACAAGACTTTCATAGTATTTGACAGGACATAAAGTCGTTGTCCCGAGTGAGTGTATGGCAGCTCGGTCTCGCTAGCACCCCTTCTCGCCGCGAACCCCGCACGATTGCTCTGGCAAAACGTATCCGTCGGAAAACTGTATGCATAGATAGACTGTGGTAACAGCCAACAAAATACTGTAGGGGACAGGCTACCAACCTGTCACGTTTCCTTAGGACCCAACCAATGTAAAATATGGCGTCGTTGTTAAGGTATGGATATGAGAGTGACGTTTATACACTTTTCTTTTGGAAGGCTCACTCATCTCAATCCAAGTAAGAAACTAACTCAGAGAGCTAGCCACTGTAACGTCCAAGAGCGTTAATAACATATCCTGTCAAACGTCCAGGTCAAGTGGCCGTGTCCTTGTTGAAAAAAAAACGCTTACAACTGAACAACAACAAAAGCTGTATCAAACCGAAAAATACCCACGGAATGCTCAAAAAACGCAGAATTTAAATAATTTAAAAGTTTAATTACGAACATCAAGTGTAAATTCGGAAAATTAAAGGTTAAAGTTGAAGTATTTAAGAAAAAAAATCGATTTCGTGTTTTTATTTCGACTTTTACCAAAAAAATATTGTAATATTGACCAATAATTATTTTAATAAAAAAAGCAAATATTTTCCCCTTTAAATGATATATCACAGGTTTGACCGGTATCAGATCAAGAGCCTCCGTTTCGATTTTACCTACGATTTCTGCATATTGTATTTGGTTTGGTTGGTGATAGGACTTGCTCTAAGCCCGCATGGCTTGGTGCCACCATCTTACCTAAATCTTACGCCATAGCACAAACGCACTGAAGCCTAAGAAATCTTAATTACACTGATCTCTGCCCGCTTTTATTTCTCTGATTAGCGCCTAACGAGCGAGCGTAGCGATCCGAGCGATAGTGTAAGTTAGCATTGCATCCCCACCAGTTTATAGCTAAGTCCGCTCTTGTAATTGGTTGCAAGATGGACGCGTTCTGTACACCCGCTGGGGAAACTGGAATTTTGATACTCTAGATTTTGGACATATTTTGGTAATAAAACCAAATCAACTGTATGAAAAACAATAGAAAATCATTTCTTTTTAACTTCCTGATATTTAAGTACCTTAGCAGGGGCAGTGATCTTGGTAAGACGTATCCTACAGCTTTTGTGTAGTTCACAAATATGAAGAGAAAAAAGTTGTTAGCTCTTGAAATCGTACGATTTTATTCTATTTTAGTGGTACTTAGATTTCCAAAATAAAAGTTACCGTCAAAGTAGAATGTATAAGCATGACTACATAGGAACAGGAACGAAAACAGATATTGGCGGAACAAAAAACAACAAGATGAAATGATGATGATGATGATTATCTGTGCATCTTGCGAACCCCACACGAGGGATCCATCCTCGAGTGGGGACTAGTCCCAAGACCACCGACTTAGTCATCATGATCGGCCACCAGCCAAACTATTTATTATTTAACTCTCCTTAGGCCAGTATTCCCTGCAGGTGTACAGCATGTAGGTGTTTTACCCAATTACGCGTGACCTCAACTAAGATCTGTATGTGCCGTACTGCGGTCGTTTTATAGGAATTATCTGATTGTTGCCATAATTGGCCGTCCTCTGTGATAATATCGCGGCGTATAAAAACATAAACAGTATTATTTTACAGAGACCTACGAGAACACGTTGAAATTCTCTAGTATATTCACCTTTTTCTACGGTGTTGGCCACCGTCGTTTCATTAATGAGAGAAATATCCTCGCATTCGAAAGAAACATCTTTACAGCTGTTTTGACTATCGATTAAGATGAAACTGCCATCTACTTACAACTTTTTAATTTTGCATTTTACAATGCTATTTTTATGTGATAATTTTTAATCAAGTGTTCTCGTAAGTCTCTGTAGCATAATTGGTCAGTGCATTGGGCCGGATTCCCAAGGATGCGGGTTCGAGTCCCGTCAGGGCGACATAAGACAAGTTGCTTTTTTCTAGTTTATTTACTTGATTAAAAATTATCACATAAAAATAGCATTGTGAAATGCAAAATTAAAAAGTTGTAAGTATTATTTTACTTGGGAGAGATAATAATTACTTAGTAACTTATTCTTCTGCGGAAACAATTAATGTGTGCGCATAAATTCAAAACGACTGCAACAAAAAAGATTTTATTTTTGTTTTTAGAAACTATTAAGTTAAACATTTAAATATATTATTTATCTTATACTTTATCAAAAAACGCCGTCCAACTCACAGCCCCGTGGCAAAGTATCAAGAACCCTGGCGCTGTTGCCCCGCTGAATACAGAGACTCAGAGTCTGGGCAAGATAGGTACCAGTTCTCAGGTCTCCTGAGGCGTGGGCCAGTCTTGTGGATCTTTAATAAACTTTTTGGTGTCAGACGACCAAGGGCAGATTGTCTCTACTGCAAGCGCCGCAAATCCGTGGCTTACTGAGAGCTACAAATTATATATATATTTTAACCGACTTAATTCAGTAAATTGATTCAGTTTGGTCAAGTAGTTTTTATTTTATGAATAAATAATCAGAATCAAATATGAGCATATTTGTCAACCTGGACGATGTAATTTTCACGATACTTTGTTTATAATGTACATGTCGCAGGCAAATTGTATGATTCCGCGTTTTACAAACGGCGTCGTTCGTTTACAAACGCTCGCTGTTTTGCAAAATGTTGTCATTACATAAAATGCCATAACCTTTGATAGAAAATTCAATAACCGTTTACAAAATGACGTGGCAAATTGAAGTATTTAGTTCTTGTTCCTCCTACGCGCGGCGCTGTTAATCAAAACAATAAAAATGGCGTCTAGTAGTGGTTTTGTGACACAGAAAAATATTGAAAGCAGTGCAAATTCTACGTGTTCAAATGACATTTTACAAAAAAAGGATTGTTTTAAAGACTTGTGTTATAGTTAATTAAGAAAATTTTCCGATTCACAAGTAGGAGCAGCTGCTTTTTCGTGCAAGTATAGTAAAAACACTTCTTTCAGATCACCATATCGTGCTCATTTTGGTAGCGAGCTAAAATCTGATTGCTAAAATAAAGTCTGATTTGTCCAAACTATGTTTAATGATTGTCACCCTACTAAAACAATCAATTGAAATTTTAATAATTGATCGAATCGTCAATTTGCCTGCGGCATTTTTCAAAACAGCGAGCGTTTGTAAACGGGCGACGCCGTTTGTAAAACGCGGAATCATACAATTTGCCTGCGACATACATAAGACAAACAAACACCATTTAGCAGACACTAAAAGTTTAAAAAAAAATCTGCGTTAAAAAACCAAATTCAAAAACTTAAAATCAAAAAATAAGCCTTTTGGAGTCGGTGCCAGCCAAGGCAAGAAAAATGAAAGTGGAATATTTCAAAGTGCCTTGGCTGGCTTTTTGTTTTATTATTAAAAAAAAACTTTTTAAAAATGTTTAAGGGGTGAAGTCGCGGCCAAAGGCTAGCTTTAATTTCAATAGTGGTACCGTATTTATCGTATATTCAAGACAATATGACCAAAACACCGTTTTCCACATTGACCTAACCGGTAATCTTACTTATGACCTGCACCTTCCACTAAACCATTCAAGTCTCATAAATAACCTCAGCAAAACATTTGCACCTAAGGTTCCGTCTCATTATACACAATATTATCTGATTAATAACGTCATTAGGCGTTATCAAAGCACCGTTGTCTAAGGGTCAGGGATCGAGTCCCGGCTGAGGTGAAATTCCGCAAAATCTTGATAGTCGATGAAGTTAGAAAGTATAATTATCTTAATTCACATCTCTGTGGCTTTTAGTTGTATGAGATATGTGAGCCTTGTGTTGTGGGTATTTCTGAGATAAGTATTATTTGTGTAGAGACATTGTTATGGAAGTAAAGAAGAAATCTTTACTAATAATAAGTTGTGTTTGTGTGGAGATTCAAATTTGTAAATAAATGGTACAGAATTCAAAAATTCTGTCAACAATAAAAACTATAAGTATGGAAAGATATTTGGAAGAAAGTCGAAAAAAAAATTGATTAAAAAAATTAACTACCTACCTACCTAACAAAGTTATCTTGAATCTATATTTTTCAAAACACTATAAAATTATAAAACTTTACGGATTCACGTAAGTATAATAAGTATTAATCATTTTCCTATACAGTTTTTGACGTCACCTGCGTTAGTATTTCCGAAAAATATATTAATAATATTATGCAGTTTAAAATTAAGGGTCAACAAACAATTTCATTTCCCGTTTCGTGTGCCCACCGTTCCCTTGTTTTTAGTAAACGCAAGTTTGCGTTTCTAAATACATAGACAGCAATTCATTTGTCTAAAGTTATCCATCTATGATCGAAGTTCATTGACCCGACATACGAGACAGATAAACCCGCAGCGAAGACGTGACAAAATTGCTTTAAAATTTGAATTAGGAATACCATCTGAATACAGAATCGCTCCACCCTCCGACGTCAAATAACAGGACGCAACTAAACGCAACATGACATCAAAATCATAAGAAGTCATTACCCATTCAGGCGGACGGCCGCGCGGTCCCTAATTTCGTTGCAAAGACCGAAACACATATACCACGTTTACTGAAGTATTTTCAAAACCATGCAAGCGAATATCAACTTTAAGACTTTCGATAAGAGCTGTTTTTCACTACTTCGGGTGGCATGACAATCGCTCACATATCGATGTTGCAACCCAATCAAAATCCAACGTTAGTAACGTAAGATTATGGTTGAATTTAGCGTGTGGTGGGTACAGTCAACAAAAACACACGAGGAAAAAGCGGGCATCTTTTTGCATTCCCTCGCTCCCCTAAGCCGGCGTGTGGGGGTGAAGAAAAATCCGACGGGGCCGGGAGGCAGTAGTTTTTCGTTCGGATCACGCGTCCACGACACGGCTTGTATTGATTTTCCGCATGGGGCCTTTCACATGGGGCCAGGTAGCTCGCTTGCGTGCGTGTTGATGGTTGACGTTTGCGTTCCTTCGAATGATACATTTGAAAATGGAACGCTTGGAATAGATTGAGTTGTTTTATTTTGTGATGACAACTGTCTTTTGTTTTGAGAATAATAATTATTGATTTAGTTAAAGGCCTTTGCATTCGCTATTTTTCTTCATTGTAGAAATAGAAATAGAAATAGAAACCATTTATTAACAACACACACAACGAACACAGAAATACAATCAGACAAGTAGGTACATAAATTAAGACAGAAAAAAAAAACAAGAATCATAATACAACAAAACAAAATGTGTGCTGCTAATAGGCCCTGTCTCAGCAAAATTAACTTCTGGGTCATTCGTTGATGGTCAGAATAACCCAGAAGCACTGATGTTCTGACGGGGCCATTGGGCCCCGTCACTCATTGGAGTGAGTAGCTACACAATAGACATAACAAAAACACAATTATAAAACAGTAATGATAAAATAAACAACAATAAAGAAATAAAGACAATGACATGCAACAATTATTTAAATAAAAACTAAAACGGGACATTAAAATAAAAAATAAAAAAGGTTGTTAGGCACTAAAAATTACGACTCCTTTGCCGAAATACATAAAATTGTCGTTATTCGTTTTGTTTTTTAAATTTAAAGCTTGATATAGTAACAACGCAATGAATCAAACAGCTCTATGTTTTTATGATACATTTTAAATAGAAAATATTGGAAAAAATTAACTCAGCCACAAGTGATTTCTCAGATGGGACTGGAACCTACGACCTTTGGAAATCCGGTCCAATGCTCTAACCACTGAGCTACCGAGACTTACGGATCACCGTCTAAATTCTCCAATACTTTTATATTTTTATACGCTGTAGGCCAGCTGTACTTTGTGGCCGATTAAATTTTTCCAATAAGTTTATATTTAAAATTTATCATAAGTATAAAAAAAGCTTTGAAAAATGCAAATATTTATGTTTTTTTTATAGTTTTACATTATTTTGTAAAATTATTATTAAAAATTTATTAGAGGTAATAAAGTTTACAACTAATAATTGTATTACTAGGGCGGTTACAACCCGATACTCGGGTTCGTCGATCGACGAAAAATTCCAAATTATGCGAAAATCTTTAATTGCAGTTTGAGATCATGACGTTTAACATTTTGTATATTTTATAGTTTTCGGAACAAATAGACTCGAGTACCTTTAATTTGATACCTTACTCGGCCGCGTACTACGCGCCAAAGTCCCTATCGAGTCGTCACAAATTTTGCGAACCTGAATTAAGTATATAGATTGTACATGTCTTAGTATAGAGATAACCTATTTGTACTATCAATTATCCTAATTAAATGAAATTATTATGATTTGGGTTAAAATTTTATACAGCGAGTTGATAATAATAGTTGTAGACGTTTGAAATGGTAATAATTTTATTCTTACTTGTACTGAACCAAACACTACAGTTACTACACCCTTGATTTTTGATAAACAATCGCTCGCTTATTTCAGAATAATATTCACCCCGTTGATTTAATAACGGTAAAAAAAAACTGGTTCAGATTCTCACGTCGTTGCGAATATTATGCAAATGTGGAAAGGTGTCGGAAGATTATCATCTTATTGTGATTCGGCGATTAGTCACGAGCACTCCTGTTTGTTCGCGATTCGTCGCAGACCGGTGTAGCCGCACCTTTATAATGGGACCCGATGTTTGTTTGTTTCTGCTGTCATTTGCATTTTTGGTGAGAGATTTGCGAATAGACGAAAGTTATTAGGCCTTATTTAATAAGTTGCATAGTTTTTAAAAATTGAGGAGACAGTAGGCTTAGCGGACGTTATCGGTACTAAATTTACCTATTACTTACATTTTTTGACGTAACGATTCGAATACCTTCTATTATTACAAGAAGATATTATTATGATTTTTGTAATTTTTGCATTTTTCAATGCAATTTTTGTACTTATGGAAAAATTTAAATAGAAAAATATTGGAAAAAATTAACTCGGCCACAAGTGATCCCCGTCTCCTCGATTCGCTTCCCGTCTGAGAATTCACTTGTTTAGTTAATTTTTTCCAATATTTTTCTATTTAAAATTTACCATAAGTATAAAGATATTATTAGATAGGTACTAGCGGCCGCCCGCGGTTTCATTCCCGTGGGAATATAAAAAAAATCTTTTTTAGTGCTTGCCTACATCGTCAAAGTATCGTGTCTATGCAAAATATCAGCTTAATCGGATCAGTCGTTTGGGCTTGCGTTGTCTGACAGTCAGTCACGGTATTGTTTTATTAGTACCTATAGATTATTATGCCTTTCAATTCCGTAACACCTTTGATATTTTTATTTCTTCTGTTATTTCGAAAGCATTGTATTATTCAATGTCTCCAGTTTACCATGTTTCCAAATTCAAAAGTTATCAGACGACCAATTTGGCAATGAAAATTATGCAAGCGACTCTTAACCCTATTTTCTAATTGTTAAAACGCATTATTTCAACAACTGAAGGACGAAGCCACACCGAGCAAAAGCAAACTTTCTTTTTTGTTTTTCGACCCACCGATTTGGTTCCAAATTTAAATATTTCATACCACGTGACAATAGACAAAGAAAGGGTACTTGTAACTGTAAAAAATTAAATATAAAAATTATGACGGTTCACCTTTTGTCTGGATAATGTATGCAAATTCTGTGCGGATGTGACGCCGTGCGGATGTGGAGAGACTGTTTTTTTTTCTCTCTGGTTTTGTGTTCTTCTGTAACATTACAACGGTTATTATTGTTATCGCTCCTGTATTGTTTATTTGCGGCCAGTGGGATTTGTGACGAACGAAGTTAATTGAATTTTGAAATTGGAACTCGTAAGTTGTGTGTTGGATTTTTGTTTCGTATTCGAATATTATGGGAACCACACTCATGTGTCCAAACGGTAGATCATTGCGAAAAATAATAAAAAAAAACAATATTTTAAGTTCCTGGTAACTTGATTGCTTATAGCTATAAAGTATATGAAATAATATACGACCTCCGTGGTAGAGTGGTACGTACATTGGTTTCAAGGTGTCGCCTACCCTGGGGTCCTGGGTTCCAATCTCGGTAGGGGCAAATGTTTGTATGATGAATACGAGCATTTGTACCTGAGTCACGCATGTTTATATATATTTGTACACATAAATACTTATAAGTATTTATGTATAATGTATTATATATAATGTACAATGATATGTATTTATATCCATTACCCTAGTATTCCATAGCACAAGACATACAGTGCTTACTTTGGGGCTAGGTTAATTGGTGTGAGTGTAATAAAAAATAATTATTTAACCGCCTCTGTGGTCTAGTGGTACAACCACCGGTATCAGACCAAGGGATTCCGGGTTCGATTCCCAGCGGGGGTAAATATTGTATTCGGTTTGGTTGGTGGTAGGACTTGTTGTAAGCCCGCCTGGCTAGCTACCACCATCTTATCTAAGCCTGACGCCATGACAACAATGTTTTCAGTAATTCTGGCAGTTCGAGATAAGATAGCCAGTTCCTCAGTGGTTGAGGATTCCGGGAGGGGCTCGCTTCCATCTTCAGCCTTATCAATACTTAACATCATGTATGATGAAGGCTAAGAGTCTACCCGTTATTCATAAAAATATGTATATATATTTATTATAAGAACAAGCTTGGCGTTCCAAAATTTAGACTCGTAAAAAGTAGAAGCTCGTTTTTGGGGAAATTCTTTAATAAAGTTCCGCGAGAAAAGGTTATTATAAGGTTTATATATAAAGGATTATCTAACTACGCTTGAGCAATTAAATCATTTGGTTGAGATAGAGTTTAAATAAAAATATAATGAAAATAATGGAATAGAAGTGAATGCTTCTACAAGAGCATGAATGGAAGCTCCAGTTAAATTCTTGTACAATTCAGTCTCATACAATATGTCTACACGATAAACTCGCGGGCGATATCCAATCTAACATTAGGCCTTATAAGCACTTTTCCATCGTCAAAATTCGTCTCAAGTTGAAATCCACTCAAACCGCAGCAGATAATCTTTCCTTCTATCAAATACTATATGCACTATAGCAGGGGTCGGAAAGTAGTGGGAAAATTTTTACCGAGGTCCCGAAAAAAGTAACTATACTTACATAAATTTAGGTATTATTTGGCGGTCCGCGGTTCAACCTTTCACGGTCCGCGGTCCGCCTGTTGCTGACCGTTGCTCTATAGTATTTGCTTCTACTTACTAGGCTATTATCGAGGAGCCCGTGGCGCAGTGATTCGTGCGCTCGCCCTGCGATTGTTGAGGTTAAGCAACTTTCGCAATGGTCGGTCACGGGATGGGTGACCAATTTACTATCTCAAGCTCCTCCGTACTTCGGAAGGCACGTTAAGCTGGTCCCGGCTGGATTTGCAGTCATTCAAACCCACCAATCCGCATTGGGCCCGCGTTGTGGGTCATGGCCCGTTCTCCTTATCCATGAAGCCCAGTGCCCCAGCAGTGGGGACATTAAAAATGGCTGATGACGACTAGGCTATTAGCACAAAACCTATATATCCTACTCCAGCTAAAAACTGATAACTAACCACTGCTCAAGCCACAAAAAATACCAAAACTATTTTATATAAAAACTTTTCTAAAACCAAAAGCGATCTTTTACTGCAAGCAAACAGGCACCAAATTAAAAATAAAACATTACAAGTACTTTTTAAAAACAAAAAGCGATCGTTTACTGCAACTCCAGTTACCAGTATCAAAGTGGGAGTGAGCGGAGCGTGTATTTGCAACGGCATAATTGCTCCTATTATTCCAGGATAAGTACCTTTTAATAGTACAACAAGAATCACACGGTGACTTTGAGATCGCCTTTATAGTCTTGGTATTAAGAACGATTTTTGTAATAGGTTAAGTTCTGGTTGATTGTACATAGAAACGAGAACTCGATTCTCGACTCGAGTGAGACAAAACGAGACGATATTTCAACTTTACTTACAAACGATTAACCGTGCTACGAACGATTTATTTTATCCTAAGTCTTTTCCTCTGTGAATGAAGATGCCCACCATCTTGTAATTTCGCTTTGGCGGTAAACACAGTGCTTTTAAAAATGTATTTTCATTCTGGAGGTAAGAGAAAAGTCCTTTGGAAAGTACAAAACCTTTAGTAAATTTTGAGATACATACACACGTTTACTTTCAGATGTAGATTCAGAATTAAATATTTATTGCAAGTCACAGGTATAACAAGGTGTTACAAAATATAAATATGTACAAGTAACGGTCTGCAAGGGCACATCAACCATGAGGGACAGCTATTGCCGTTTTACCTATGTATAAAATTTCATTACATTAATTTTATATTATTTTAAAATAATACTTAATTTAGCATTACAATTGATAACAATAATAAATACGAACTATATAATATAATATTACTTGGTGGTTACAACTTACGAAATATTAATATTTCAGAGGTTTTTTCCTCAGCATTTTTTCATTTAAAACAGGGAAAAATGAATTAAAAAAAGTTAAAGCTGAAGATAAAGTGATGATGAAATCTAAAGGGAAATCGCGCTTTTGTCGGAATCGTCAACCACTGGCTATAATCTTTAACTGATAGTAAACAACTATAGAGAAAACATTGTTACAATATAGAGAAATATTTCAAAACGATCTCCCCCCTAATTGTCTAATTTCAAAATCTATCACAATCCCTTTCGAAGGTATTGTGATTGTGATAGTGATTTATGGAATTGTGTAACTTATAGTCGCAATCCTTTTCGGATCGATTGATGTTTTAAATGACACTTCATTTGACACTTCTCCATACATTTGAAAGATATTTTCGTGTGTCACTTTGCTTAGACAGTTCAATTTCGTTCATTCAATAGGTACCTTTCAAAACGCGTCCCGATCACAATCCCAATCAAATGCCAATAGTGACGGTCTGAAGTATGTGAATATCTTTCAAATGACGAAATGAAAGGGATTGCGATAGATTTTAAAACTAGACAATTAGACCCCCTGGTATGATAGGATCTTTCAATTCGTACTTTATAGTTTCTGTTAAATTATAAGTTGTAAAATGAAACTAAAATCTTAAGTCTCGGTAGCTCAGTAGTTAGAGCACTGGAGCGGATTTCCAAAGATCGTGGGTTCGAGTCCCATCTGAGAATTCACTTGTGGCCGAGTTGATTTTTTCCAATATTTGACAATTTAAAATTTATCATAAGTTATATAAAACAGCGTTCAATGCAAACTATCAAAAATCATAAACTAAAATCTAATTCAAGTTGGAATTCTGATGACTATTGTCCTTCACGTCAAACCCATATCCGTAACATTTTCAATACAAGCATTCTGAGCCTAATTTATTATTTTTATATTAACATCTTCAGTATGAATAGACAAGCAAAAACGAAACGCAGGAAATAATTAATTACAAAATTCACAACGTTATCAAATCGAATTCATAATTCAAATGAAAAACACAAAGGATTAATTTATTCAAACCCAATTTTATTATCTGTGAATGCATGAAACATCGATTGTTTATTTTTATTTACTCTGCGCCGATAGTTAGACGATCAATGAGTGTTGCCATTGTCATTTTAATATTATTGCCTGTGCAATTAATCTTGCGTTTTGTTACAAGTTCAATAGAGTTACGTTTCTAAATTTAAGACTTCCTGTGTTGTAAGCAATATTTATATTGCTGTTTAGAAGTTCTGAAGTTTGAAGAGTTTTTCTGAAAGATATCGTCATCAGCCATTTTTAATGTCCCTACTGCTGGGGCACTGGCCTTCCTTATGGATGGATAAGGACAACGGGCCATGACCCACCACGCGGGCCCAATGCGGATTGGTGGGTTTTAACGACTGTAATTGCAGCCGGGACCAACGGCTTAACGTGCCTTCCGAAGCACGGAGGAGCTCGAGATAGTAAATTTTTGGTCACCCATCCCGTGACCGACCATTGCGAGAGTTGCTTAACCTCAACAATCGCAGTCCGAGCGCGCGAACCACTGCGCCACGGGCTCCTCAAAAGATATAACATTAGAATTTTAATTTAAGGGGTAATTCCTGGACTGAAGTGGGATAGTGATGAGAAAAGGATGCGCCCGAGAGCGATACCAATTTTGCAGATCTTCACTTCGTAGTAAATAACTATAGAGAAATAGAAAAAATTAACTATATGATCCTTAATATTATTGGTGTCCACAAATTAAACCAATTTCCAAATGTATATGTAACCCCATTTGAGAAAAATCTTGAAAGTTCGTATTTCTAAAGGGTCATTTCGAAAAGAAAAAGTGTTGAGGCAAATTCATTGATGTGATCGTGTTTCTGAAACTTGATAAAGTTATAAAGAAATATATATATATATATACCAGATATGTAACATCTCTAACTGTCCTATAGTTTTATACCAACAAAAAGTACGTACTTTTTCGATATAGCGTAATTCTTCTTCTAAAGTGATAAAATTATTTTTTAGTAATATTCTTTTTTTTATGATTTTGTAATTTTTGCATTTTTCAATGCTATTTTTATACTTATGGTAAATTTTAAATAGAAAAATATTGGAAAAAATTAACTCGGTGACAAGTGAATCCCGTCTGAGAATTCACTTGTGACCGAGTTAATTTTTTCCAATATTTTTCTATTTAAAATTTACCATAAGTAGGAATATTCTATTACTCGCGTCTCACTATAGTTGTGGAGATCTCTGGGGAAGGCTTATACCCAGCAGTGAGTGTCGTGATGAAATGATGATGATGATTTTACACCAAGCTAAAACGTTCGTTAATTTAGTATATCAATATCATACTGCTCTAAACTTGTTTCGATAATAGAGATAAAAGTAACAATTCGTTAATAGATATAACAGCTATATCATTCAACAAAATAATTTCAAATAAATCGTACCATGAGAATACACAGCACATCTATCACCTGATCACAATGACCAGAATACATTAGCAGTCGATACAGCCCGTAATATGACGGCGGCACGCAAAATATTTGATCACATTACGCATACAAAACACCACTGCACGCATCAACAGCCAAAATCAATATACCCAATGTGAAACATCTCTTTGTACCGCAGCGTGAAAAGTTAAAATATTCCATAGACAAGAAACGTCTCGATAAACACAAAAGTGACATAGACATGCAAAATAGATCGCATGCATTCAAAGACGTTCGATATTCAAATGAGACGCTATTTCTCTAGACGCGGAAGAGCAATTTTGACACTTGGAAGAATAACCCTTTTACTTTTTTATTCAAATTAAGCGCGTCGCCGTCTTATAAACGGCCAGTGCTGTAGCGTAGATAATACTTTTTTTATTCCTAAAACATTTAATGAATTCATGGATTTAGGATTCGTGAGAAAGATTTTGGGATGTCGAGGTATCGTGAGAATACTATCTTAGCGTAATCGATGGGGTCGTATGTTATGAGAAGCTGTGTCAACATTGCGTCTAATATGCTAATGATTTTATTGATAGTTTATGACTGAATCGATGTTGCGTATGCAAGAAATAACCAAATGATCTTTGGTGTCGTATACAGACGATTTATGACGAAAATATTTAGCTTCAATATTTATAGCTGTTATATCATCCCACGTTCATGAGATTCACCAGTCGTTGATATTCATATATAAAGCTGTCTCAATATTGTTGACATTTTATTGCCTTTTCTTACAGTATTTTATTTTTACTTAACTGACAAGACTTCCTTTCCGGGAGTACCATTTTTTATTACAACTGATCGTGTAAAGATAAAACTTGTTTATTAGACATTAGTTTCTAACAGCCATAAATAACGTGTGGATATGAAAAAAAAAATTGAATAAAATGTATAAGTCATTAGGGTGAGAATGAAACATGGCAATTTATTATCGATTAAAGATAATGTTCGTCGTTAAATGAAGTCATAATTCTTGATAGTATACGATATTTATATTCATTTGTAAATCAACTGCTTCATCGGAATAGAGCGTGGGCTCTCACCTACACAAGACAGCTTATGAGGCATAGTCAACCTCTTTTATTTTGAATTTAATTAACCCGTTCGAAGTCTTCATTTATAGAAAAAAAAGGTTTTATTCAAGATTTGAATTCAAATTTCGAACGTCTTGAACCCTTCCGCGTTCTCCATTCAAATTTAAATGTCCCCTTGGCTCTGTGCAGGTGCACACTTTCAAAGAATTTCCGTTCGTACCAGTGTCTTTGGCTGTAATTTTGTACTTAAATGTCGTTAAAATAACTGATAAGTATAATAATTTGGTCGTAAAAAGCATACGTTTGTATCGAAATTTTAATGAGCACATTAATTTCATAATGAAAAATAGTGAAAATTTATGGTGACACTTTAATTACAATTCTGTCATAACGCAGTTCACATGATGACTTAAAAAATATTACAAGAAGAAAAAGTTTTTACTTACCTATACAAATTACATGTTGATCGTTTAAAAAGTCTTTATGAAAAAGTTCATTGTCTTTGGAGACAGAAAGAAATTTGAATGATGTTCTTTAATCAAATTACTAACAACCGTCCCTGTTTACTAACCCCAAGGTGTTCCCAGGTTTAAAATAATGACACACCTGGGCCTAAAGGACCGGTCCTGATTTTGTTCACAGTCACATCCGCATCTCATTTGCATGCAAAGGGTTAATTCTTCGCGATTATTTGAGCTCACGCATATTTTTAATTATTCAAGGGTTAGGCACCATAATTTATGCGTTTTAAAATGCAGATAGGTACGTTGCGAATGTTTTTTTCGTAACAGATTCAGTCTGTTATTGAATTCCGTGGAGTGTGCAACTTGAGTGTAATTAAAAATAAACATTTGGGTGTTGAGGTTTCATTTGGGTGACCTATTTACGTTATGAAAGTGATATCTATACGGCGATTAGGAAATGCTAGAAGTGTTAAAATGAAAACAAAGTCATCAAAAGGTACTTATTTATTTTAAGTTTAAAACAGATTAGTCATCGTTATTGCAAATGGCACTGGCATTCGTTGCTAGTATTCTAAAATCAAATTACACATTTTTTTTTGTATTTTTATTCACGACGGGGAATCTTTTAGCATTATAGATAAGAGTGCAAAACAAGGCAAAACATAATAGAACGTTTTCCATTTTCAATATTGTTACGAACCGCAACTCTGCTAATCTAATTTTCAAAATTCGAACCCGCAGCGTTCCAAAATCAAGACTAGTGATGTACCAACGGCCATGCATCACGGATAATGATTGGATTCGCCCCGCCTACGTCATCAATCACTGGGAACGAGTGACGCGGAGTGGGTGGCGGAATCGACCAATTATCTGAGACCTGTGACTTCTCACCTCTTCGCTCCGTTCCCGCCAAAATCTTCTCAAATCAGAGAGGGGTGGAAGCCCACCTTAAACTGGAAAATACGAACCCAGGGAGGGACGTTATTTCGCGAAGCCATTGTGTCTTGTTAGAGCCATGGTAATGTCTTGGATGGTTGGATGTAAGTAAATTATGTTTTTTTTCGGCGTGTGTCAGAGGGTGACTTTGTATCTGCGCGGAAAATAAAAGCACGGCTTTGTGTCTTCTAATAACCACAGCGTGACAAGCCGGTCTAAATGTAACCTTTTAAAAATAAGGTACATTTTATAGAAGATACTTTATTGCGTAGGCAGATCAGTGAATAGGTACCTACATAATATGACAAAGGTATTTTTATTCAATCTTCATCTACAATACGCATTTGACGATTATTACGTTAATAAAAAAAAACTTAACTATTCTTGATGTTTGCTTTTAAGTTTTTACTTTAATATAATATAATCATCATATATAGTACATTATTGCAAAGGCCGTGAAATAGGCAATTGTAGGTCGAGTATGAGTTTGACTAATACGAGACAGGCGATTGCCATTTCCGCCGAGGTATATATAGTGCTTTTTTCAAAAGAATGCAGGGAAATAAAACATACTTTTTATATTATACATTTAATTTAATCAATATTTAAAGTTTAAATTTGGTTTCCTAATGAAAAAAGTAAACTCACCTAACTGTAATGTGTGTGGAAAAGTAGAAGATGTACTACATTTGTTGGCGGAATGTGTCAAGAATCGGGTTGAGAGAAACAGGCTAGCTGCAGATTAAAAAATTAATAATGCAGATGTTGGCAAATTTCAGAGCTTTCTATCAAAACCCTCATCTAAGGAAGCTTTGTTGATTTATAAATTTGTGGCTGCAAGCTTAAATGTCCAATTGTTATTTAATTATGACAACAGTCACGATGGGACTGACGTGTAAATAAATTTACAAAAGTCCCTAAAACAAATAAAGAAAAAAAAAATTTAAAGTTACATTTATTGGGGCAATTACTAAAAGAAAATGTTATTGATTTCCTGGTACATTTATGTTTGTTTGTTGAACTTCTGATGAGGTTTGCAGGTGGGCATTGGATGTAGTGGTAGATGACTGAAAATCTAATCCATTGCAGGAGCGTTTTTTTTTAATTTGGAACATTACAACGCTCCAGCAATGTTGTATGAAACGGCGTGCGGGGGTTTATAAGAGTATTTAATTGAGTAGTTTTAAAATTCTGTTTTAACTTAGAAGAACAGGAAAAAGCAACTGGTCTCATGTCGCCCTGACGGGACGGGAGTTGCTTTTTTCTAGTATATTTTTCTTATTTCATATTTATCACATAAAAATAGCACTGTAAAATAAAATTTAAAAAGTTGTAGAAGAACAGAGTTCGTATGAAAGTACCCATTTGTCTAGTAAATTATTTCGAACTTAAATGGTCTTCGCGAACTACGTGACAACGTAAACTATACAAAACAAAATCATTTGCATTACACTCGACAACTTCTTGTAATAGCTCTGATTTGTTTTCTACTGCTATGTTACAATTAAGACAATACTTTATCAAATAATGAAAAATGCATCATTATTGAAAATGCACAATCCTCTTTCATCATCCATAATTATTGTTCTCAAAAACGTAATAGGCCTCAACTATTCCGAGCCTGCTTTACCCTGAAGTGGGGAGAAAAATCTCCTGTGGGGGTAATCCCTGGGGTAGGGGGGTATTCGCGAAATTGAGACGATGTAAGAAGATTACGGCTAATGTATTACGTGCCGACCTACCTAGCGACAAGTTCTTTTTTAATATCCGAAAAGTTCGTATATCATTTGCGCGTCACTAGTTTTTTGTGGTCGATTACAATTTTGAATAATGTCAGTGTAGTCGATTCACAACTCATTGCTGCAAAGTTAGATTCTGTTTGAAATATACTAAGTTCTTAGGTACTCTTAAGAGCAAAAATAAATGTTTAAATTAACATAACAAAATAAATGTTTGGTTTTTATTTTCAGCCTCAATGTTCAAATAGGCTATTACCTAACATGCTAACAAGTTTGATGTGTAATATAAAACTCTATCTTTATATCCTTTTGCTCACTTAGGCTATCTTTATTAATTTATTAAATATCCATCTTTGTTTATGCAAGTGACTAGTTATTCTCTCTATTTTCCGGAAAAATAATTGAGAAATGAAAAGGTAGAAAAGAAATAAATCTGTCGGTACTTTAGAGTTATTTTAACGTCCCATTTTCTGTGATATTCACAGCAAGTGCTAGTATTTTTCAGTGGGGCTAGTACGAAAATTTTGCGAAAAGTACCTACGCCTAGTATCAGGATTGCTCAACAAATTAATGGGCTATTGAGCAGCGTCTTTATCGGACATAAATGGAATTAAATTTCCCAGAACTTACCTACATTTTTGACGTCTCGATTCGAATGCTTTTGTAAGTTTTCCGTGGTAGCACCATTGTCATTAACAATTTAGTTTCTATTTTTCCTTTTAAATTAGTGCGAAATCTCTATTTAACCGACTTCAAAAAAGGAGGAGGTTCTCAATTCGGTTGATATTTTTATTCTCAAATAGTTTAGGTACAATAATATACGATAAGCTAGTAATTAATAAATATAAATAATGATAGTAGTGGTATTTGCTAACTGACAAACACACAGAATTGCGTGTGTTATAAGTAACTAGTGATCCCGAATAAGTCACAAAGAAGCTGAAAAGTCGTGAAAATAAATATAAAGACAAAATCGTAAACAAAACGCGTGAAACCATTTTTTTATGTATCGAAGCAACTCTGACACTTTTAACGTTAGTCGTATGAAACAGCCATAGAATCAAAGCAGCTGTTATACAAATAAAATGGTTTATAACGATGTCGGTATATTCATATACTATTTATTAGTTTAAACACAATACATCCAGATATTGTCAGCACGCACACCAAAGTTTGACCATATAATATCTTCGCGCAACAACTTCTGCGTCAGAACGAAAACTTTTATACACACCGAATGTGAGAATACATACTATATGTATACAATATGTATACTTGGGGAGGCAGGGTGTTTGAGTTCCCACAAATCTTCCGACGCAATATCTTGAGAAAAATAAATTCGTGAGCGACGGTTGAGCTCACCTGGAGTATGTTTATATAAAGAGAGTATGTTTATATACAGAATCGTGTAAAGGCGCCTTCATACTGATAACTGGAGTTATCTTAAAGAAGAAAATATACTAGAAAAAAGCAACTTGTCTCATGTCGCTCTGACGGGATTCGAACCCGCATCCTTGGGAATCCGACCCAATGCACTAACCAATTTTGGCAGAGAGACCTACGAGGACAGGTCGATTTTTTCTAGTACATTCACCTTTCTACGGCGTTGGCCACATAAAAATAACATTTTAAATGCAAAATTAAAAAAGTAATGGAGTTATGTTTAGTAAATCTTTGAGTTTATACGTATTATGTTCGGTTTTTATTTTATCATACCTAATAATTAGCTAGTCAAAACTAAAATCATTTAGAAACTTGACTTTTACTATTATATTTGAGTTTTTCCTCAATTACAAATACACAAGTGTGATAAGGTCGTATTCTAGACATCTTCTAAAGATGGCTAAATCAGGAAATAAATAAACTGTGATTTTAGGTCGACTAACTAACGCTAAATATAATTTTAATGTCAATGCATTTCAACCATTTCTTTGAACAATGTTTCAAACCACAATTTTCTCTTGTATTACCGTTGCCCTTATAGTCTTGCGTCCATCATGGGGACAACAGATAAGGTTCTCTAGCAAATATCCTTGATATTTACGGCTGAAATAGCAGAGATCGCTTATTTTCAATACAATTAGACAGCTAATGTGACATTCAGTCATAATAACAACGTCGATGTTAGCTTACGCCCGAAATTAATAACCTATCTGTAGATATGGATTGGGCTATCTAAGGTTGTTACCTAGGATACAGAGTTCAATGTCTAGCAACCGTCGTTATTTTAGCCATATTAACAAAAATATCCTAGGCAACAATCTCAGATATCCCAATCCATATCTACAGATAGGTTATTAATTTCGGGCGTAAGCAAACATCGTTGATATTGACGGCTAAAATAGCGGAGATCGCCTATTTTCAATACTATTTGACAGTTAATCTGACATTCAGTCATGACAACAGCGTCGATGTTTGCTTAAAGAATAACGACCCAATTGTCATAAAATTTCCTTATAATCGACAGTTGGCTTCCATAACCAGAAACAGTCACCAAAGTCACGATATTTTTCCACCGCTTCTCAAAGCTTTCTGGACGCCCCCTTATTCCTAAGGCTTAGCCTCCATTTCCATACATATGAGATAGACGAGATGGGAGAACACCCTACCCTTTGTAGTTTGCACGTTTTTTCCCTCCGACCAGGCTTTGTCTTGGCTTCGGATTTGCCGCAGATGGGATTTTTTTTCTGGAGACTTTTTTTAAACTTGGCGAAATTGGTGTCTTAGCTCCATGTTTGCTCGTAGCTTTTTTATATATCTTTTTGGGATAACTTTTATTGAGCTAGTAATATAAATATCACCACTTAAAGTTTTGGACGAATTATTCACAATAATCAAAAAGGATTTCGTTTATTGAATGATAACTGCATCATGTAACTATATATTTATTTCGATTATTATTATAAAATACATAGAAAAACAAATAATAGAGATTATATTTTAAAAAATCTACAATGTGAAACGCAAGTAGCTACACTCTCATGACTATTGAAGAAACAATTTAATACATAACTCCCAAATTCGTAGGCGTATTTAGGCTTCAATTATAGCCCTTATCGAATCTAATATTTTTCCGTAAAATCGTTTCCTTTAATAGTCTTCAGAGTATGTTTCAGTTTTTCAAAGTAAAAATAAATAAAAATTTTCTATTTCAATTATTCCACTTTAAACATAAAATACTATTTAACATCGTGCTATCGCAAAACTGTTTACCACCAACGAAAAATATCAACAAAATAACATTAAAAAGAAGCCAATATATCACGGAGCGTCAGCGGCGCATGCGACCGACGTGGAAATATTGCGATGCATCAAAACAGCTAAGGAGCATTGCGGGAAAAACGAACTTGCTCAACTTCTACCGTACGAGGCATAAGCTTGCAGCGTTTTCAGCCTAGATATTAAACGATAGTGACAAAAAACTGGAGTTGTTTTTGGAGTCGTACATTATAAACAAAGTATCGTGATAATTACATCGTACAGATTAGCAGAAATGCTTATAAAATAAAAACTACTGGGCCAAACTAAACCATATTTTTATGACACCAAATGGCAACTATTCCTCATCGAAAAAAAGAATAACGTAAATCGGAATCTCGACGTAATCGGTGTACACACATAAAAAATATAAAGAAACCTAAGAAACCTACCAACCGAATTGAGAACCTCCTCCTTTTTGAAAGTCGGTTAAGATGGGGACCTATAGCTACTATTATATCAACAAAATAACATTACAAAGAACCCATTATATTACGCAGCGGCAGCAGTGCATGCGATCGAGCTACGTGGAAATATTGCGAAACATTAAAACAACTAAGAGCTAGGCTACAACGTTGCGTCGTCGCATCGTAGAAATTTAGGATGTCGTGTTGCTTCATAGCTTCTATAAAAGTTGCTATGTCCATAGATTAGTATTATGAAAACGTGACACAACTGAATCAGTTCAGAAATTGTGCGTTAGACATAGTTTAAATGTCGAACGAAAACTATCGAGGACGCATAGTCAAAAAATGCATGACGTATTGAGCAGCGTTTCTACCGGACGTAAACGGAACTACATTTTCCTATACATTTGACGTTACGTACTTTCTCGATACGTGCTCGTTATGAAGATGCAAGTTGTTCGGGCTAGAGGTACAGGTTATTTAATTAGCTACAAAAAAAAACAATGGTTTCATAAAGTTCTTAAATTGCAATTCGTAAGTTTTTTTCGCATTGTTTCATTATCTAACCCATCGTAGGTACCTACTTGTTTTTTTTTTGTACGTTAGGTACAATTGTTCAACAATAATCTTATCGTGAAATTATCAAAGAATATGTGTACTTAGTAATATTATTACCTTACTAATATTAGTTTTAACTTCACATCTCTCTTCACTTAGACCACACGCAAAGCTCTAAGAAACCAGGGGTGGATTGTGTCTTGAAAAATGGAAAAACGCTACCCCAAGTCCCGAGCGATGAATCGTATATATCGCGATATATTTTCATCTCGTAGGGTAATGTACTGGCAACAACTTGAATAAGTTTTGTTACAAAATTGGATGGAAAACTGTTTATTGAAAAGTTTATGCACATTACATAAGAACAAATTATAAGACTTAAATTTTCGTGGGTATCGTTTATAAAACAACTCTGAAGGATTTAAAGGCGTAGTGGTGAGACTTGACGAACATTTAGAATTGCACGCGACTTTGTTCATGTTGCGTTTGGTTTCTGTAGAAAGGGTTATTGATAAAGATGGCGTCATTTTCAACTTTCTACAAAAATTTGAAAATGGCGGTTACTTACAGAAATAGGCAATTTAAAAATAAGTAATCTAAACTAGGATATCGGAACTGAGTTTTCATATGTTTATTAAATGTTCATAAAATAATTTACATAGTACGTACTTATGTTTTGACGCCCACTGTTCATTGAAATAAAACAACTTTTACGGATATCAAACGCGCTATATTTCACAAACTAAGTTGTAATTGTCCGTATTTTTTGTTTTTTTAGGGGTTTTTGATTTTCCCGACTTAAGTAGCCAGTCATCCCGTGACTACGGCAGCTGAAAAGGTGCCAATCGGGAAAATCAAAAAACCTCTAAAAATACGGACAATTACAACTTAGTTCATGAAATATAGCGCGTTTGATATCCGTAAAAGTTGTTTTATTTAATTTACATAGTATTCATTATTGTAATATATGGTAAAAAAATCATATCTCAGCTCCAATTTTACTTAAGTAAGGCAAAGTTAACCACTCAGATATATATATATATATATATATATATATATATATATATATATATGAACTACGGGGAGATTTTTACCCTTCATCATACCTGATGTTAAGTATTGATAAGGCTGAAGATGGAAGCAAACCTTTCCCGGAATCCTCAGCTACAACTTCACTCTCACACGTTCACTTTTCAATTTGACGACTTTGTATGAAATACAACACGGAGAAAAAAACAGCCCTAAGTTTCTTGTCGGTTGTTTTCGTTATAAGGTCTCCCGTTGTAGGGTTGGTGAACTGACGGCGTAGCGTCTTTGATCTTCATAAGTGCTACAAGCACTTATGAAGGTCAAAGACAGCCTAGACTGAATAAATGATTTTGAATTTGAATTTAATTTGTGAATAAAAAACGTCAGTACTCTATCAGTCAATGTTAACTTCTAAAAGCTTTGGCAGATATACGCATTCGAACTAGCACTTTACTTAAAAATAAAGTAGCTGGTCGAGTAACTAGGCACATAAGTCAGGTGGATTTTCCTAGTTTCGATTCGTATCGAGTCAATATAGATTCTTTTGGTATTGGTGTTTGTTTTACAATTGTAGTTTCTGATTCCTTTTAGACCAGAACTTTAGCTATTTATGATTAAAGCAACGTATGCGGAGTTTTCTAAAGTTTTCCAATAAATTTTTTGATAAACTTTTAATAGCAAAAATCTCGTCATGTAGTAAGTAAGCAAGCAAGCAAAAATCTCGACTCACAAGTTTTCCAGATGGGATTTGAACACGCACCTGTTGGCTATTCGGTCCAGTGCTCGTCCAATTCAGCTTATGAGACAATGTTAAAAAAATCTAAGTAGTCTTCTTTACCTTACTACGCTGTAGGCCAGCGTTGCTTCAACATAAGATAAAGTTACCATAATTTAGATATAAATATAACCTTTTTGAAAAGAGATGCCGTAAAATGTTGCACATACATTAGATCTACAATCCGTTCGTCCGCATTTGAACTGAGTTCTCAAATCGTCACCTTCGTAGGCTAAAGTAAACAAATTACCACCGAATCGCACCGAAATTCATCATAACGCGAATATTAACCCAACATATAGTGTATACACCTGTCTGTGCTTTTAAATCGTACGAGAAACTCAAACATCTATTGAAACCCCGAAACAGGGGGTCCACCCCCTCCCCCCTCGTTATTTCACTTCCCTTCTCCCCTTTCTTTCTACTAAGTTCGCATCGTCATCCGTATTACTTGGGCCTTAACTTATGTGGGGTATATGAGATACCGTATCCACCGAAAATACGACTTTGGACCTCCAAAAATAAAGTCTATGTGAGCTTGCGACGAAAAACCAATTTATATTCGCTATCAACAAGCGATTTTCATCTCTATTTCTTTTGGAATAAATCATTTTTTCCGTTGTGGTTGTGTAGATCAATTTTGTGATAGTAGTTCGTACTGATTCCTTTGCATTACTTTTTCTTTCCTTCTGGATGTATTTTACGGGAGTTTAAGGTCTTACGTGGATAGTCCTTGTCACAACATTTGATAGCTTTATGTTGTGCTCTCTTGTCTAAGTGTTTCAAAGGATCCTATGATAGAAGTGCAGCTTTTAACATGAAACGAATGTTTTAGTCTACGTAAATAGGAACGTACTTTTCTATTGTTAGGGTTGCTTTGACTAAACTTTTTGCACTGAAAAGCAAAAAAAATTGCAACTTATAGAGATCTAGGCTAATGTGAGTAATAGCTAATAGAAATATGATTCTGTTTTACCAAAATCAGAGAAAATATTAGGTCTTTACCTATGAAATTGCCGATTTGTATGAAGATTTTCAAAGAAAGTTCGTTTTCCATACTAACAGTTTTTGTTATAGTTACTACCACAAGTGCTAATGCCACAATTTTTTAATGTACAAGCATTGTTTGAAAACTATGCAATCTAATGCTATATTTTTATTTTTGAAATTATGAATAATTTATAAATTATATTAAATAAAGTAGTCAATTTTGCTAACAAAAAAAGGAGTACCTTTCGAGGTATTTTTTATTGTATAAGAAACGAAAATAATATTCATAAGATTAATTATTCTTGATCGAAGAAAGAAAATGTTCTTAATTTAATATAAAATTAAGCAATAGATTAATTTTATATTTATTATTTTATATTAATTATATATTACCTTTTATCACATAAGTAGTGAGGTTCTCTAGAAGTTTAAGATTTCATAGGTAAAGATCTATTATTAATTAGGTATAAGAAAATTTTTCAATTGTGTTTTTTACATAAAGTATAAATCAGGCTCATACATACAACTTAACTTGTTTTTTGTTGGTGTATATGAGTTATAACTACGTGTTTAAATAAAGTTCTAGAACTACCAAAGAAATAAGAATTAAAATTGAAAGAAAATTCAGTAAAAAAAAAAGATCGATTCTTATAATTTGCTCTTTATTATTATTTATCTGTTTTTACTTATTATTGTTAGTATATACTTACGCATGAATCCTTTGCTTTCCTCAATTTTATTCCAATTTGTTCTACAGTTCTTAACATTCAAATTTATAGGTATTTATTAAATTTTAAGGTCTCGATTGCACTTGTACTTATACTTTATCCGAATCCGAATTTATATTTCTGGCGTATTATGGAATTTGAACTGCCTTGTCTTGATGACAAGTTTTAATTATTTTTGGGGTTTGATCATTCAAAGCCTATGCTTTGAGTGATAAAACTTATCATCGACACTGCTTTAATAGCACCACCCACTCTCGTCCATGGTCAAAAGTATCCTTAGATACATTTTCTAACCAAATAAGGGATTTTCTGTAAAACTCGAACAACACAAAAATAACGGCAGATGCAACAAACAATTACCAGTTGATAATTTGTTTGTTCCACGAGAGCTCCTGTTAATCCGTCTGAACCGACGAGACAACGCTAAAGACGTCATTATGAGGACACCATCTTTTCTTCGCTGCACTGTCTTTTGTCTTTTAATATTCTGACGTTTCTTCAAAAATGTACATTGAAACAAAGGACGTAGGTTTCAAATTCAACTGTTTGGCTTAATCACCCCTGTATCTGAAGTTATTTGTCATGACCATTAATTGCCTGGACGTATTGAGGGCTGAACGTTATTGTATCATTAAGATCAACAAGGTTTTGAAATAGCGGCTTTCATCTGTTTCTTTGAAATTTTTTGACGATTTTTTAATGAGATGTGGTATGCAAGTATTGGTAGAACGATAGAACGTTAGATCTGCTTTATAAAGCTTAAATTTGTCACATATTTTTTTATTATTCATTTTAAACCACCGTCTTTAGTTTATCTTTTCCATCCGACAATAAGTTATTATTCGATCGATTCAATATGACTTTGACTACTCTTAATACCTTCGTTGCTGACTCCGTGAGGAGCCAGACGGTTATTCAAAGCGTTCTTCTTCTTCTTATCGAGTGAGGATAGTGGCCGGCCGCCTCTGGTGTCAGAGTTTATCAAGACGCCTATAAGCCTCTGACTTGGCTTAAAGACTGTAATCAAACGACAACAGCCGGGACCGACGGTTTAACGTGCCCTCCGAAGCACGGAAGCGGTCAGTTATAATGCCACTTTACGGTCACCCATCCGACACCTGACCGGGCCGAACTTTGCTTAACAAACGTGATCGAATACGATCAGTCTGTCAAGCGCGGCTATGAGCTACCGTTACCTCGGATGTATAAAAAAAGAATGGTTTCATTTTGAATTAAATTATATCAGACAATAATCATTACCTAAATTTTAACACCACAAACCATTTAGGAGTCGTTTTAGACCCCATTATCTTCCTTGCAACCGCTAATGAGGCCTGAAGAAATAAATAAAGATGTTTTTAAGCTCCGATCATTTGCGAAGTGATTAGCTAATATAAATTAAGAGGGTGCAACCCTCGTTAAGAGCTTCGATTGGACGGAACCCTATGGCACCGTAGCCTAGTTCCCGTTTAGGGGTCGGCATTCAGAATTAATTAGCCCTTGGGATAGGACCAACGATTCTGGGAAATGGAGCTAAATAGGTGTGAAAATTTTTACCAACAGTAAAATTAAAGAAGGTTTTTTTAAATGTTATGATGATGATTATGATGAAAGCTATTTGCGTTTCTTCGTGGTTAATTATCATCAACAACAACAACATCAGTACAGAAACCAGTACAATATCTATTGGGTCTTATAATTAATTTCCATCACGCTTCCAAAATTGACGATATAAAGTTTTAATGGAGTGGATGTAACTATTTTATTAATTTTGTTTTTAGTTTCTTACACCATATTCTTATTAAAAAAAAAATAGAAAGCGATAAACTACAAAACAATCACATCAAACTTTTAACAAAAAAAAAAAATATGCTTTCGGCAGTTACTCAAACAAAACTACTGAATAGTAGAAAATTCTTACATTGTAAGACCACTATGAAAATTTATAGCTCGGAACGGCGACATCTTCGAATGTTGCCAGTAAAAATAATATCTGTGGGGGTGGGTTATTATTCATCTCTCCAGTCAAATACTGCAAGGGGTCTAATGTGCCACTTGCGTGTACTACCCCAAAGCATTCGCGACCATGTTTTTTCGTATACAACTTTTTGTTTGTATTCCTATCTCTTTCTTTCTTATCATAGTTGTATACTGCTGTCCCGTTCCAGTTATCGCGCGAGGGTGGCAGTGGAAAATATGATACGTTTTTTGGGGGTTAAATTGATTTTGGCGAAGTATGTAGGAGCCATTTTATCGCGGTCTTGCGAACTCCCAGTTTGACATTATTAAGATAGGAAATGTATTAAAATGTTGGCTTAATGTTGCTGATGGAGGCAGTGTCGTGCAAATATTTTTGGTTGTTTAAGCTTAAAATTATAAAGTAGCTCTGTCTTTTTTTTTTTTTATATTATATATGTATGTTTAAATTTTGTAGTTTATTAATTCAGGATTTAGTTAAAAAAGTCAGAAAAAGCACCTGCAACTGCAAGTGTATAGTTCTTGATATCCTTGTTAACAAAAGAATTTTGAAAAATACTTAAAAAATACTTTTTTAAGTGTTCTTCAAATCTAGTGCTACTTAGGTAACTTATAATATATATTTTTTAATAAATTTAATATTATATAAAATATAGTGCAATAAATAACTAATCAAATTAACCTTTGTATCAAATATATTAAAGACATTGGGTTAATACGCGCTATGCACCGTCCATTTCAATGATAATAAAAAATTAAGTTAATAAATTAAATTAAAAAATATTATTTCTTGTGTAGAATAAAATACTAGTGATCACGTTTCCGCGACTTATTTATAGCTTTATGAAGTTAAAAATAAATACAAATGGGCAAAACGCGTAATTATGGAAAGGGTCTTTTAAAATATATATCTCATAAAAATAAAACAAAACCATATTAACTCATTAAATTGCTTAAGAAAACCATAAAAACACATAAAAACTATGATAGTATAATTAAATGAAATTGCGACTTTTTTTTAAAAGTCATAGAGTTTTGACTTTAAGTGACAATAAATATAAAACGGTAGTAAAGTGACCCCTACTTGTAGTTTGAGGGTTTGAGGCAGGTGGAGTCCAAAATAAAACCATTTCTTAAACAACAAAAAAGAAACATTCTCGACTATAATTCGAGTGCCGGTGACTAGTTTTTTATTATATGAAAGGCTTTTGTCAAAATAATGTGATTGGTGCATTTTTTGTTGAAAGATTGGAATATTTAATATTTTTGATACTTCAACTTCTCGTATGTCGGGATTCTAGGCACAATAGAAAATCAATTGTGTCTCGCGTGGATTTAAGTCCCGGCATACAAAGGGTTTATAAAGGAAGTTCAACTAAGCTTAGTTAACGACATTGATATTATTCAGCATTTCGAAATAAATGTATCAATATAATTATAAACTGTCATTATTAATCAATTTTAATAATCTAGTATAATTCAATATTTCTTACTTGAATTTCGCAAACATAAAAAAATAACTTATTGTAATGTTATAAAAAAAACCGGCCGAGTGCGAGTCGGACCGAGGGTTCCGTAAAATATTTTTTATTATATGATGTTACTAAAAATTTACGGTTTTCGCAATTTTTCCTTTATCAGTACTATAAGACGTCACTTCGTACCAAATTTCAAGATTCTAAGTTCACGGGAAGTTACCTGTTGGTTTTGATTCCCGTGCGAGTTTCGAGAATTTGCGGAAATTTGCGGCATAAACGGCTGTATCTTTTGATTGTTTTTTTCACAGCTCCAAGGGACAGTAGTCCTGAGTATTAGATATAAATTTCAGTTTGATACCTCCACGCGTTCCTGAGAAAAACGGTCTTGACAGACGGACGGACGGACGGGCAACGAAGTGATCCTATAAGGGTTCCGTTTTTTTTATTTTGAGGTACGGAACCCTAAAAACAAACCGAAAACAGTATTTCTAAACGTAGTAATGTTAGATTTTAATAGGTTTGATACCACATTAACATAACTTAAAACAAAAGTACCCTCTAATTTTAAAAGTACAGCCATTAAAAATTAGGCGGCCATTACATACCTACGAGTTATTTAACAAAGCAAACATAATGAAATTATTCATACGAGCCTATAAACGTTAGAATGAGTTAGATAATACTTAATTGGTCGGTCGAACTAGCCAAGTATCGATTAAATGCTATCTGTAGATCGCGTTTACAAAGTCACTGGTGCTTTGAAAAAAGTTGGGAAAATTAAGGTGCTCACACACAATTTTGTTACAACAAAGACGATTTTTAAAATAATAATATTATAAAATATTATGATAAAAAAATCGTCTTAAAAAACCTGGAAAATAAACAATTATTAATAAATAATTGTTTATTATGCAGTTCCTTTACACAAATTTTAATACTTAACAAACCTCCACACTAGGCTATGCCTGTCCTAAGGAGGAAATTAATGGTTTACAAACAAGTGAAGCCAAACAGAAACAGTTTTAAACAATTACCGTACATAAAACTATGTACTACTTAACCGTTAGTATGAGTAAACGAAAGGTTACACAGTGTGTGTGTTACATAAAGTTATAACGCTTTCATATTACGATAGTTATATCATTTGGTAAAGATTGTTATCTTTACTAAATGTTGTTATGAAGAAAACTGCTTTTTTACTATAAGAATGTTATTGTGCTTTTAAGGTTATAGGAATAATAGTAACGCTCTTATTAGAAATAAATACTTAAACTTAAGCTAGTTAATTATTAGTTTAAATTTTGTATAAAAGTACACAAGTACACACAAGTAGATAAAATTTTGCCCTTATTATGAAATACTCAATTTGTTACTAAGAGACTGGTCGTCTGACCCATAAGAAACCAGTTCCTTACTTGTGGGTACGTAATATAGTTTATCCAAAAAAATATTACGGTCTGTACCAAAAAAGGATTAAACAAAAAAAAGATGAACAGTCATGATCCTGAAACCATCAACAGGCATATTTCGTTCTTAACACGTTGTTTGTTGAAACAACAACACAAAACTTGTTGAAACCAGCCCGTGTGTAGTGATCACAATCGTTCGCGTGTTGAAACAGTTAACTATCAGATAAGTGGCAACGGTTAAACATCAGCTCGGTTCACAATTAACCATTCAGATTGTCCAGATAACCGTCCGAATGCAAATTAACCGAAAAAAACATGTTCAAAATGGTTAACGCACTTTACATTATTATGGTGTTAGAATCCATAGTTTTTGTGGTCATTTCAAAATGGACCCACGGGCCGTGTCGTAATTTATTTACATAGATAATTTTGTTACGGTTTACTAGTAATTCTTTGTTAGATATTTACGTGTCATTAGAAAGGGGTTTCTTTGGTTACGTGGGAAACAATATTGAAATAAGCAATGTTATTTTATCGTTGCTAAAACATCATAAATATTTTTAGTAATCATAATCACGAATACCTTTTTGTATGGTAGCAATCACGAAGTCACAAAAAATCTGTTGTTTCACGCAATTTAACAAAGTAAATTTTTTTGTTGTATGAAACAGTTTTTCTTGTTTCGGTAAATATTTATCTCTAAAATCTAATCATACAACTAGTACTATGTGGTAGTAGAGTGAGACGTACACCGGTTTCAAGGTGTCTTTGATTTGTATTTGTATTTGTATTTGTATTTGAGGTCCTGGGTTCGAATCCCGGTAGGGGCAAATATTTGTATGATGAATACGAGCATTTGTACCTGAGTCATGGACGTTTATATATATTTCTACACATAAATACGTATATATGTATTTTATATCCGTTACTCTAGTATCCCATAACTCAAGCCTTACAGTGTTTACTCTGGAGTTAGGTTAATTTGGTGTGAATATAAAATAAAAAAATAAGTCTATCAAAGTTCAATGAACTGACTTTTGCCTATATATTTCATTTAAGTACGTAATCACGAAATTACTTCCTCGCCAGAGTCCCGACATCAGCTGTCATCGCAAAATTGAATTACTGTTGATTGACTACGGAAAAAGAAAGATTTTAGCTATACTTGCTCATACTATTATTTTGATATTGCTCAACTAAATGAACGAGTTACATAAATAGATTATGCACTAACCGCCATTCCAAGTATGTAGGATAGATACTTCTAAATAAGAATTAACGCAGCCATGTTTAAAGTTCCAACATATAAATAAATCATTTTATATTCCTACTATGCAGACTGCACAAAAAATATAATAAGTAGGTACTAGCTAGATTTTATCAATTAGAAGACTTAAAAAAATGCCTAATTGGGATTCTCCACTTTTATTAATTAAGACTAAATGTTTTGAGATAAAACTGTATGAAACTTAAAATTATAATAACATAGCTATTAATATGGTAAACCAGAATGAGAACATTGAGATTTTATTATATTCTTCAGCTGAAACAAAATTTCTTTATTTTAGTACAGTTGGGGAAGTTTCCGGTTGACTAGTAGTTTTTTAGGGAGATTCATTAAAAAAATTAATAGATATATAGATAACGTTTAAATCACAAATAATAGAACACCAATAGATATTTAATTGACGCCGTGTGGTGACGGTCTAAGAATACAAGTATCACCACTCCCTTACATGCCTGGGATGTCGTAAGAGTCGACTAAGAGGCTCGACGCATTTAACACCTGTGCGAGAGAAGGAAAACTTGAAACAAACCCTCTACCAACCCGTCTGGCCAGCGTGGTTGCAGTAGGCTTATATCCTCCTATGAACGCCACAATAGTAATTTCAATAATAAATAATTTCTTTTACCTTAAAGCTTTTCGAGAAAACGTTACCCAAATGAAATCTACTGGTCAACCGGGAAGTTCCCCGATTGTATAAACTTAGGTATTGCTTTGATACTTTATCTTGATACTTCGATACTTCATCTTCACCTATCTATCAGGGTTTTAACACTTTCGTGGACACTCAGTCACCACTGTTGAACACTCATTTTTTGTACGGAAATGTTTGCCAACACAAATCATCCTTCTACCTACATCTACATAAATATTATAAAGAGGAAAGATTTGATTGTTTGTTTGTGTGTTTGAATTGAATATACTCCGAAACTACTAGACCGATTTGAAAAAAAAAACACCGTTGGGAAGCTGCACTATCCCCGAGTAACATAGGCTACATTTTATCCCGATATTCCCACGGGAACGGGAACCGTGCGGGTGAAATATACTAATAAAATAATACCGTGACTGACTGACAGACAACGCACAACCCAAACGGCTGAACCGATCTATCTATATACTTAATTCAGGTTCGCAAAATTTGTGACGACTCGATAGGGACTTTGGCGCGTAGTACGCGGCCGAGTAAGGTATCGAATTAAAGGTACTCGAGTCTATTTGTTCCGAAAACTATAAAATATACAAAATGTTAAACGTGATGATCACAAACTGCAATTAAAGATTTTCGCATAATTTGGAATTTTTCGTCGATCGACGAACCCGAGTATCGGGTTGTAACCGCCCTAGTTCAGTTTAAATTTTGCATACTGGATCCTCTAACGATGTTGGCGAGCACTAACAAAGATTTTTTTATTTTCCCACAGGAACGGGACCACGTGGGTGAAACTGCGGGTGGCCTCTAGTTTCCCATAAGCGGGACGGCTGCGATACAAAACGAGTCAAATATCATCGCCGAAAGTTCGACTGCGTCACCTGGAATGGTGCAAAATCGCATGCTATACCATACCTACGTATCCGCGAATGTGTTGAAGGTATTTTTTCACAGCATCATTTCCTTCTTATCCCTTCCTATAACATTTCGCCACCATAGTACATTAATCTCTATACCAAAATTCATCAAACTTGGTTTAATGGTTCAGGCGTAAAAATGTAAAAGACTACTCAAAGAGCTACTTTCGTATTAAATGAAAAGAATGAACCATGTACTATTAGTTTGTTGTACTAACTTTTGTTAGAATTGTTATTCAGGCCATGAAACACACGCGCTCCGCTATTGTTGGGTTAATTTACTTACCTATTTACAAACGGATATGTTGAATGTAAAAATTAAACTACCTACTTGTTATTTAAAACACTAAGATTTGTAACTAATTTGCATTTAATAAAACTTATTTACAAAGGTTATTGTATCTGGCAACATTTATCAAATGCTACTCTTAATTAATTGTTTTTTTTTTGTTACAGATGTAACCTGCTTGCAGCTATTTGATCCGTAGATAAAGAGATCTGTCTTACTAAAATGCGATTTCATTGTTTATGCTAATTTTATAGTTCAATGTAATTTATTAAATTATGTATTATTTTTAGGAAGCAAGTGTTAAAAATAAATGATATATTATTATAAGATCATAAAAATAAATGCATTTTTTGTTGACATTTGTTTCTATCTTAGTTACTTAATCTAACCTCAAGTTATCTATAAATAACGAAACATTTTATATTCTTGCAAAAACTATGAATATCATGTTTATAGTAGGTTTACCTTAAAAAAATATGGGAACCAATCCATGTAAACATTTTTTTCAGACCTGTAATCACCGACTTATTTCCCATATATATAGTATACTATTAGTACCATAGCATATGCCTAATATTATTGTTGCTGTAGGTATTTACTGCCAACCGTTCTGTGTTTTGTTAAGAGCAGTTTGAAGTCTTTTTCTTAACCATTACCGATAAAGTGGATGCTATAAAGCATTAAAACATCGGACACTACAAATCACCAAATGTCGCACTAGGGAGGTAATTTCATCAACGATTAAGCGCTATAATAAATAACGTAACGTTAATTACTGCTATTAACGGTTCGTTATCACGGAGGTTCGATTTCACAGACCCTAGCGTCTCACAGAACAGTAAAGATTGTTATCAACCGGTAAAATAGTTATGGGCTGTAATGCCTAGTCATAAATGTTATTTTGCTATTTAAAAAGCTCGCGGAGAAAGAAAATTAAAAAAAAAATGGCAAAAGGTGTCTTCAGACTTTCAGTGAGTAATAAAGAGAACTAACAATGCTTTTGTTAATTTTTAGCGATGATCGGTTTTAGCCGGATTTTCACTATGGTGTATTATTATACCTTCTTCTTCTTTCTTAATTTTGCCAATGTCAAGTAAATATATTTTGTAATAAATAGAAATTGTACGGTAGATTGAGTTAAAAATGGAGCCTCACAACACGTGTTATTACAAAAAGAACTCAGATGAAACTCCACTCTTACTCTTCTATGTGTTTGGTAAATTGTATTCGGCATTGAAAACTATCGTTATGTACTACCCTCCCTCTCATATCCTTTTTTATGAACGACGGGATCATATCCCCTCATCTTATATCCTTTCTTAGTCTTCATCATGCCTGATGCTAAATTTTGCTAAGGCTAAATATGAAGTTTATCTCTAACTACAGGAACACAACAATGCTGAAAACATTGTTGTTATGGCGACAGACTTAGATAAGATGGTGGTAGCTAACCAGGCGAACTTACAACAAGTCCTACCACCAACGATCCTTCTTCATCTGATTGTTTTTGGGGTTCAACGTTGGGGGTTAGTATCAATTCGGACTGAAGTCACTGATGTGGTCTACCCTTTACTCAGGCGATCTTACCGGAGAAAGGGTAATAGAGATTAGCTGATAAGCTCAATACTATTAGACGCCCTTTTACATTGTACAGTGGTGTAATAACTAACATCCAGAAGGTCTCGGGTTCAACTGCTAGTCTATTAAATGTACAGTGTGTTTGTTTGCCTTAACGCCCTAACTAAGCAACTAGTCAACTTGATTTAGAAACTTGAGAGTTAGAAACTTGAAAAGACGGAAAGTAACATAGCTTACTTTTTATCCCAATTTTTTTTATGAACAACGGGGAGACTTAACCTTCATCATACCTGATGTTAAGTATCTACCAGCCTCTCCCAGAATCCTCATCACTGAGGAACTGGCTATCTTATCTCTGATTGCCGGAACACAATAATGCTAAAAACATTGTTGTTATGGCGCCAGGCTTAGATAAGATGGTGTTAGCTAGCCAGATGGATTACAACAAGTCCTACCACCGACCAAACCGAATACAATATGTACCGCTGAAACCCTGGGTCTGACACCGGTGGTTGTTACCACTGGACCACAGAAGCGGTTAAAGGGTTAATATTTCCAAGAGAACGAGAACCAAGCGGCCGCTAGTAAATGCATAAAATTGTAATAATGTTCTATTTTTCTTTTTATCGAGTGGACCCGAATAAATTACTTGATATTCACATTAAATTATAACAGTTTCACACATGGATCCCAACCCTTATTCTGTCGAAGCTTAATTACGAAAATATGATAATTTTACCTAATTTCATAGTCATTGTTTTAACAATCTGTTAATGGAAAATGGTTAAGCGCATTATTATGTCGGGTAAATTAATGTTAATAAATATTAAAGTGATTAACTGTTTTATCGAGGGTGATGCTAGATGCTATTTTAATAAAGTTTTTTCAAACATAGGTGCACGTACAATTTTGTTTTTTTTAACCCCGCAAAAAAAGGCGTGTTTTAAGTTTGAAGTGTGTGTGTGTGTATCTGTCTGTCTGTCTATCTCTCTGGGGCAACGTAGCTCCTTAATGACTGGACCGATATTGATGCAGTTTTTTATTTGAAAGCTGGAGTCGAGATAGTTCTTAGCTATAGTTTATGAAGATTCGTTCAGCTGTTATAAGATTATCAGCTCATTTCCTACTTTAATTTTCATTTGGGTTACCTAAATGAACTGGTGGCATTCGAACGGCTTAGCAGATCCTTATAAATTAAAGCTAAGAACCATCTTGATTACATCAGCTTTCAAATAAAAATTGGTTCATGCGTTTAGAAGCTATGTTGCCTCAAACAGTCACAGTTTATCAATTTTCACAGTACATGGACATTAACTATACTTCCACTTGACTGATCGAGATGAATTTTGAAAACTGTAAGCAAATCCGGTGCCGTTTAAAATTAAAAAAGGGTAGGCTTGACCTGATGAAGCGATCAGCACGGTCTGCAGAGTACCCAACTCCTCGATGACTTACAGCACAGATATCGTGTTTAGGCTCGTTGAAACGTTCTTGGTGAGGGGATAGCCATACTATTAGTGACTTTGACCTGAGTTCGGGCATAGGACAATTTGATCTTAAAAGTAAAAAAAATAAAAACCCCCTACACAAAAAAATACTCAAAAAGTTGAACGGTACAGATACAGATAGAATGACACCTTTTGTTATCAAAACGTCACACTTAGCATTGTTTCAGACGTCTCAGCATTTCTTTTACAAGACGCTTAAGATATAAAAAGGTTTTTTTAATAAACAACGGGCAATCGCTTAGCCTTTTTTCTTCTTATCGTATGAAGATTAGTGGCCACCTCTGGTGTCAGAGTTTATCAAGCCGCCTATAAGGCCTCTGACTTAACGACTGCTTTCAGATGACAAAAGCCGAGACCGATGGTCTAACGTACCCTCCGAAGCACGTGTCACGAAAGTAACAAACAAACAAACATTTACATACTTTCACATTTATAATTTTAGAGGCCGCCCGCGGTTTCGGTATAAAAAGAAGCTTGTGTTAGTCCACTACTTGTTCCTACATACTAAAGGATTGAGCAACTTTTCCATAGTAATCTGGTCTAACAAAAACATGTATTGTATTGAACCCTGACCGATAACCTACCCATAACCAGTATAAAAGGAACTAACATTGCTATGTGTATCGGTAGAAATGCTAGCTCATCTTATACTGTACTTGTTTCAGGTAGGTTACAATACAAAGATTTTGGTTAACTGCAACTTTTTATCTCCGGGCCAGATTTTCTTGGTCCTATGGAAAAAGTTAGTATTAAAGAGGCTATCGAGCCGAATTGGGCAAAGTCAGATGACAAAGCTGAAAACTGACGACAGTCGCGTTATTTCTACGAAACCTGAAATCCTGAGAGATCTCGAGAGTTTCTATGGGTTCTTTCTATTCAGTTATTTTTACCGTCAATCCCGTCCCGTTACAATATAAATTACGACACCTACCTATTTCCACATTCCCATCTCTCCCATTTAAACATTGGTGTTCTTCGGGGAATAACATTATAATATTATTCATTTTTTATTTTATTACAATCACGAGTCAAAGTCATTAAATGACAAATAAATGACAAATAATTAAATGTTTTTGTGCCATCGCAAGTAAAAATTATACACGTAATCGTTTCCTTATAAGAAGTTTGAATAAATATAATGATTAGAGGTACGGAATTCTCGCAAATAAAAAACATAAATATCGCATTTATTTTTTAATGTTAAGGATTTATCGTAATAACAAAAAAGAATAGGTATATTTTCAGAAGAAACACTATATTAACATAAATTAAATGTTATCATATTTGCAACTTCAACATTCGAGCTGTTCCATATGAGCTGTTATTCGGCCCCTGTTACGTAACGACGGCAATTCCTGAAGAACTGTTTTGCGTCTACACTGTTGGTTGAACTCCCGATGCCGTTAATGCTGCTTTTGCAAATAATGATAACATCTGCGTCACTTTGAGTGGCGCCAAAACCGAATCATATCAAAATCATTTACAATTATTGTTTATTTTGCAGAAAATACTCGAAATTTATTTATTCGCATCTATCGCCGGTGTATCAAAATTTTCGCATCTATTTCGTATCTACAAAAATTACGTAAGCTAGTTAAATAGTTATTAATTACTTTTGTAAAAAAAAAATACTGTATGTTGGCAAAAAAGTTAAGTAAATAAATTTGCCGTGTGGTGACGGCCTAAGAATACAAGTGTAACAACTCCCTTACATGCCTGGGATGTCGTAATAGTCGACTAAGAGGCTCGACGCATTGAAAACCTGTGCGAGAGAAGGAAAACTTGAAACAAACCCTCTACCAACCCGTATGGCCAGTGTGGTAGCAGTAGGGTAATGGCCTTCTATGAACGTCACAATAGGCGTGAGCTAGGAGAGGCCTATGTCCAGCAGTGGACGTCCACAGGCTGATGATGTGATGTGTGATGTGAAATAAAATTTGGGGTGCGATTCGTTAGGTGTGCTTAAAAATAGGTAGGTGCGGAATACCTCCTACCAAGGAGTTGGTTAGGGAGGGTTGTTTTCCTACAAAGTTCACTCTTCACTACCCTAATAAATGCTGCTCAAGTTAACTGCATTAACTCGATAATCGCTTATCTCTCCTTTATCAGTAGCCAGATAAGTTCACGCGTTCACTGCCCATGCATTACCATACTAAGCAACCATTAATATTTATAGAAAACATTGTAATTAAATGCTATACCCATTGTGCTGGTAAAATGTGAAGTTACTCACGATTGTTATCGCTTTATCGGCCATCGTTGTATTTTTTTAAACTATTTTGTGGGTTTTGGGGTTCCGTAAGCCTTGGCTGCGGTAACTTTATAAGAAGAAGCTTCCGCCCGCGGTTTCATACGAGTGGTTGCCGTTCCCGTGGGAATATCGGGATAAAAATAGCCTATGTTACTTTCTGGCAAAGTTTCAACTAACTCTTTGCCAAAAATAAAGTCGATTGGTTGCTTAGTTAGGGCGTAAAAGACAAACAAACACACTTTCGCATTAATAATCTTAGTTAGAATCTTTTTGCTAGACAACTCCTAATTGCTCAATTGTGGAAAACAAAATCCTAATGCTATCCAAATTGCTCAGTTAGGAGAATAGATGTTTTTTTTCTATTATAAAATAAATGTGTGAGTTTGGATGGTTGGATATTTGATTTTTATTACTTAATTACGTGAAAGCGGCTGATTGTATTTGTATGAGTCAGGCAAAATATGGCCTGGATTAAAACTTTTGTTATGATTTTTTTCCAACGATATTAGCAAGAGAAGGTGACTAGTATGTATTAAATAAATAAGAATCAAAAACTTTCATTCTCATTTATACGGTAAGCGAGAAGTACGGAGTATTTATATTTGTATTTGTATTTGTAAGTTTGAAGTGCCATTAATCCGCATTGGGCCGGCGTGGTGGGTCATGGCCCATTCTCCTTATCCTTCCATAAGAAGGGCCAATTCCCCAGCAGTAGGGTCGTTAAAATAGCTGATGACTATTACTGATTATGGAGTAGGAATGGAGGTGTCAAAGTAAGTAAAAAAGATATTCATTAAAAAATATTCATACTGAACCCACGAAGTATTAACGGAATTCGAACAATACCTTCTTTGTTGTGACTCTGTTGAAAGTATTTTCAGATTGCGTGATAAGGAATGAAGTTTTTGAGACGGTTTTTTTTTATTTGTTATTAAAGTCAAGTGTGATAGAAATAAAACGGAAATTACTTTGTAAGACGAAAAAGTACCTAAATAAATTAAAATAACAAAAAAAACTTTCTGCTGCTTAAGTTGTGTTTATCTAGTGTTTACGCTAAACATTGGAATTTAGAAAATAAATTTAAAACAAGCTTATTTTAGGAACAAGTCATTCAAGACATACAATGTCGGACTGTGCAATTACGAATCCTCAACGACTTTTTGTCCAAGGACAAGTGGAAGACAAGCGGTCGCGTGGTCGATTGCCAACACTTTGGACGGACTCCATTAAAGATGCAAGAAAAACCTCCATAATACAATATTCCCGTGACGCAGAAAACCGCAACATATGGAGGCGCATCGCGAGGGCGGCATTATCAGAAAATATCATCACCAGAATCACTCTGTCAAGAGTGAACGAATAAGGAGAAGGATAATGTCGCAATGTTTGCACGCTTGCACGCAGGCTGACTACATCCAATTATATTTAAGACCATGTATATTGATGTTTTCATGCAAATAAATGATTGATTGATTGATTGTCGGATGCTAAGATTCACTTTGGGTCGCTGAATCAGCGAAGTAAATAGCTAGGAAAAAGAAAATACAGCTATTGGGCCCGATGTATTAATGGGAAAATTAATTTGGTCATGGACTAATGACCCATCGCCCTTATCCATTCATAGGACAGCTTGTGATCTAGTAGGGCGGACAAAAAAAAATGCATATAATCACACCAATTATCTAGCCCACGTTAAGTTTCATGAAGAACTTGTGTAATGGATACTAGATAACGGATAAACATAACATACTTTTTTAACCGACTTCAAAAAAGGAGGAGGTTATCAATTCGACGGTTTTTTTTTTTTTTTTTTTTATGTATCCCACCATAACTTTGCCAGTTGTTAACAGATTTTTATAATTCTTTTTTTATCTGAAAGAAGATGGTTTATGTGTGGTCCCATATAATTTTTACGAAGATCTGGCTAGTAGTTTTTTCATAATCTTGAAAAATATCAATCACCTTTTGGCAAGTAGTCGTTTACCTAGATGACATACAGATAAAGGAAAAATTGCGAAAACCGTAAATTTTTAGTTACATCATATTATAATAAAAAATATTTTTGAAAATTTTAAACGGAACCCTCAGTGCGCGAGTCCTATTCGCACTTGGCCGGTTTTTTTATTCAAATTAACCAAGTTGAACTAAGCTAACAAAGCCAAGGTAGCAATGTATGCTTTTCTTAATACCCTAAAATACTTTCCTGTGGTCTATCATCTTGAAAGGTCAGAATAAGTATAAAATAATAAACATGTATTGTAATAGGCAAGTCTTTTCAGCATCAACACGTACTCCATAGAATAGGAAATATTTTCAAATTTAAAGAATAAGTAGTTGATGGAACCATTCCAGCAACGAATTACTTTTAAAATATACATCAGCATAGTTTATGCCACATAATAGTTATTTGTTATGCAAGGCTGGAAAGTTGGTTATTTAACGGCGAGTTACCTCTATTGAAAGCTGAGCAAGTGAAGAATTCTAGGATTCTAGGAAGCGAGGATTTCAAAGGTACAAGACGCTAAAAACTTTTCTGCCGAGCGCAACACACAATTTTTCACGTCACAACAGCGAGCAACTTAATATTGAGTGTCCTGTAGGCATCCATAATGTTAGGAGCAATATTTTGTCATTAATTTTAATGCATATCGGTCTTACCATAAAAATCGTCTGCACATAAAACATAAAAAACCCATATCTTATGGTAATAATGCTGATTAAAAATTCACGAAATACAAACCGCAACACTACACTGTTTTATCAATTATTCGTAAGTCGTAACCACGTGACATAATTGCTGTAATAAATTAAAAACAATATGGCGCGCAAGATGGCTGATGGCCGCGCGATAATCAATGAGACCCAGTAATAAACTGTTTATAATGATCTGAAACACCTGCCTGATTTGTCTCCAACAATATGACAAGTTTATCTTGGCTTTGTAATGGCGCCACGATCGCTTCCAATCAATGAAAATTGAGCTTTATCACAAGTCAATAACAAACTGCCCTAATAAGTTACTTTTTCAACCACCGGCATACTTAAATTTGTCGTTTGTAAGTTTGTAAAAAAGTTTTCAACAAAGAGTTTTTAAAGTCGAAATTATCACTGGCCAGTCACTAATTTTACGTTGATTATGTTTCTTCGTAAGTTCATGCAGGTTGCTTATTGTTGAAACAGGTCAGTCAATATAATTTTTTATTGCTATAATGCTCATTTCATTTAATGAAAATAATTGTAAGATAGGCATTGAAATATTTATAAAATTTTGTACTAAAGTACAGGATACTTGTATATTTTACTTGGCCATAACAAACTTTTTAGGTTTACTGCTATTCACCTTAATACGAGTATGAAATAACTTATGACTATTCGCACCTGCTTATTTTCTCTGAAATAGATTTGTTTTTTTTTAATCAATTTATAAGGTATTGGTAACTTATACGTATCATTGTACGCGAGAGGAAACCTTTTGCCATTCTGTTTGAGAAAAACGCATTATAAACCTACTTTATTTAATCTATTACTCCGGTCTATTAATGGGTATAACATCTTAAGCTTTGACTCACTTAGAATACTAAATAACGAATTTGACACCTTTAACTACCAAATAAAAAGTAAGTTACTTCACCCATAGCGTCTTTCAAGTTACCAACTATGTTTGTATGATTTCTGACCAATAACTAAACGATTTGCTCTTTATGAATACAGAAGAAGTTGACGAGAAAAATCTACAAATCATCGAACCATAATCAGACGAGACACAGAGTAAAAAGACAGATTTCTCATTATATACCGCAACCTCTTTTTAACCTTCCTTGTCGGGAAAGGCGGGAGAAAACTGTCGCAACCTCCTTTTTTAACCTTCGCTGGAAAAGGCGGGAATATTGAATTAATTAGCCCATCAACAGGTGGCTAAGATAACTGAATTGGCGTAGACGCTTCTTAATAATCCCATTTGTACTTTCTTCCGGAGAGTTTTAACGATTTCGGTTAAAGATGGCAGAAAAACGGACATGGTAAATGACGATCTTGTTCGAAACTGTCAAGCTTGGATGATTACAGTACCCACATTTTAATTTGGAAAGAGTTAAAATTAAATATCAAATAAGAGTTGAAATTAAGTATCAAATTAAATTAAGAAGAACATACCTGAATCTTATGTTTTGGCGCGCACTGTTCATTGAAATAAAACAACTTTTACGGATATCAAACGCGCTATATTTCCACGAACTAAGTTGTAATGTATTTTTTGGTTTTTTTTAGGGGTTTTTTGATTTTCCCGACGTTTCGGCACCTTTACAGCTGCCGTGGTCATGGGATGACCATCCCGTGACGACATAGCGCGTTTGATATCCGTAAAAGTGGTTTTATTTCAACATACCTGAATTTTGAATCAGTATGAATCCAAGCTCGTAAGTATGGCAGGCTTAAGACTATCATAATTTTGCTGAGGTATATTGCAGACACGAACACAACATGCATGCATGTTATTTGGTCATAAATACACTGTCCTTTATTAACACTTGACAAAATAATTTAAAGAAACCTTGTTAATTGCTCACACCGTGCCCGAAAGCAATGAGCGGGTTATGATGAAGACTGTATTTACTAACTACCCTCACCGAATTACTACCTATAAGTGTTGTTATTTTTTATTTTTTATTTTCACGCCTTCCGTGGTAGTGTGGTACGTACACCAAGATGTCGCCTACTTTGAGGTGCTGGGTTCGAATCCCGAGGGGCAAATGTTTGTATGATGAATACGAGCATTTGTACCTGAGTGATGGACGTTTATATATATTTCTACACATAAATACTGAGATATGTATTTATATCCGTTACCCTAGTATTCCATAGCACAAGTTTTATTGGGGCTAGGTTAATGGGTGTGAGTGTAAGACATATTAATATTTATTTAATATATATTTAGCTATATTCTATTCGCACTGTTGTTCGTTAAATCTAAACTTCTTTTTTGGTTTGCCTATTTTGTATGAAATAACATTATCAAGTATGAATAATGATAATGATGAATGATGAAAGTTACTGTTTTCATCTTTCTTTTTGCATGATAGGGATTATTCTAAAGATAAGTACATGAGAGATTCGGAAATATATAATAAAAAAATACCTTAAACATAACAAAATTCATAAAGGTCGATTTAGTATTCTTAAAGATATTCATTATTGTAGAAAAGAAAAAAGAAAAAATGAGTTTTTATTTTAAGTCGGTTTAAATTTAATTATTTTTTTAAAGGCATATCTATATTTCTCACTTCATCGCCTGCCGCCTTCAAGCGTTTCGTTTTTTGTCTCAATTTACTTAAAGATTGCATTCAGTATCTGTCTCTGTCCCGTAATTAGTGATTTGTCTGTCCCTGATTACCGCTAATGGTTCGAAAATTGCAGGACGTTTGTCCCAGACGGTCCCATTAATTTGTTTGTCTATGGTTTCGAATTAAATTTGTCTATTCTTTACTTGTAGACTATTCAGGGGGTTATTCATTAACCAAACATACTTGATATCGATGATGAAACATCAGTGATCGTCTCTTTTTCAGTAGGTCGTCATTTTAGCCACATAACACCCACTACTGGGCATAGGCCTCCCCCAAAAAGGGGGGGGGGGGGTTGCCATAATCGCCATGCTTGGCAGGCGGGTTGGCGATCGCAGTATGCCCAAGTTTATAAGAGACGCTGCTGCCCGTCTCCCGAAGGCTGAGCCCCTTAGTCGCCTTTTACAACACCCACGGGATGAGAGGGGGTAGTGCTATTCTAAGCCGACACTACACAACTTTCAGTAGGTACTTTTCCCTAAAATCCTGTAATTTAATATCACAAACATGTAAGTACCTACTGTAAAATTAGCTCACAAGGTGGGCACCCTTTTTTTTTTTTATACTAGGAGAAATGCTTTTACGCATTCCTCGCCCCCAGGTGTAGGGGCGATTTGAAATGTTGGACTCACTTGGAGTACACGGCCTATACAAACATATAGGCCACGCACTCCCTAGGGTACTACCAACTAAAACTCCTAGTACTTGCCCTCCAGGCCGCTATTGGTCACGGGGGGTAGGGTTCGCAATCACCCCTAAGACCAGGCGGCCAGCCTCGCGGCTGGAAGATGGCCGAGCAAGTTTAGCCATCTTCCTAGACGGTGGAAACCGTGCAAGGCCAGCGTTGGCACACCAACCAACGCCAGCGTGGTTTCACTATAGGGGAATGAGTCGATCATACCGACGCCTCCTTCCCCTTAACCGCCTGTGAAGGTGGGCACCCTTAAGCTCATGTGACATCAGTCATTACAACAGTGTTGATGAGAATGGCCAAAAAGTGGACATTGGCAAAGCCAAAAGGGTGCCCTTTTGGATTTCGCCAATGCCACTACATAAAAAGAAGAAGAAGAATAGCCTAGCAGTAGTGTTGTAAAGTTTATCGTTACATAATTAGACTGCTGACATTTTGAAATTATTCAAACGGTATTAGGTACATCATACTTATTCCTAAGTTAATCCCATTTTTTTAAATTTTTAATCGGTTCAGTTTCCGGGAAATCTTGATAATACACTCGTCTACAAATTACACATAATGACGATTTTAGTGTAAGTACGAGGCTCATTCTTACTCTAAAAATTGCGAAAAATACTTAATTTTAATTGAAACCTATAAAAATTTAAAAAAAATATACATTTGGTCGATACCAGTCAAGGCAAGAAAATCAAAAGTATAACTGGATGTGCAATACAAAATGCACCATTGATCCTTGGCTGGCGCTACAATAGGCTTATTTTTACTTTTCGAGGTCGGTTTTGTTTATGAACGACGGGGAGACTCTTAGCCGTCATCATAACTGATGTTAAGTATTGATAAGGCTGAAGATGGAAGCGAGCCTCTCCCGGAATTCTCAATCACTGAGGAACTGGCTATCTTATCTCTAACTGCCGGAACACAACAATGCTGAAATGCTTTTTATTTATAAAAAGTTTATTTCGATTTCATAAATCAACGCAACCATACTCGTGGTTGGTGTTTATGTGTAAACAAGTAACACAATAAATTACAAAAACACTAAATCCCAATAATTAATGGCTGTTAAAATATATATCGCGAAGCTCACGCGACGATATCCGTACGGGGCCTAAAGGACCCCTTACACAATGCAAGTAAAACATAAAAGTGATTTATAGGACACGTTCTTACGTTCAGACCGGCTTCCGGCTATGGCCGCGCATCCGGTGCCTAGTTTCCGGCGTTTTCCTCTGAAGGGGCGGAATTGTATATATTTTTCAGAAAAAAAAAAACGTTTTTGTGTAGTAGGGTTCGTAAAAGAAAGGGCTTCTTTTGTGCTGGTACCTCATAAAGTAATAATTCCGTTCAAAACAAATATTGATCTTAGAACAAAATAATATGATCGGCCGCTTGAGGCGTCCGCATGGACACTGTCATCAAGTTTTTATTAATTATCAAAATGAGTTCTAACATGAAAATCAAAGATTTTACAGGAATCACTTTTTTAAAGGGTTGGTCACTAATGACCAACAAGTAAACACATACTTCCAAGACGGAAATAATGCTACGCATCACAACTTAGATTTCGGTTGATATATTAGTTTTTTATCTTATTCTGTGGACAAACTAAATTAAATTGGGATACTTAATAACTTTTTTTTATGTTTTTCTTAAAACGAAAATGACTTGGCTGGCATTGATTAATTAAAAAAATAGATATACTGAAAAGGAACTCATTTAAGTTTAAAAAATAAAACAAAAGTTAAGATTTTGGACTCGGCTCATTGTATTTCACTTTCTACAAGACTTAAAAAAATCAATGCAAATGACATAGTTATTATAGCCGATGATTTAAAGGTTTTAAGAAATTTGTGGACAAATAACCATAAGAATGCCAATAGTGGTGACTTGGTTATATTCTGACCAGCGCTAATGCATACAGGTCCAACCTTTTTTAGTTGGTGAATAATATTGAAATGACGTTCAAATTGTTTGCGTTACGCATAAGGTGTCTATGATGCCTGCATATATACTTTGTCATAAATATCTCGTGCTCTTGGCCACGAATAACCTATAACGATGCCATATAAATTATGAGTAAAGTATAGTTTCTGAACTAACAAATAAGAAAAAAAACTGTAAAATATAATTTTCACCTCACACGCTCTGAAAAGGAGGCTTTTTGCGGCATAGCGTACATAGTTTTTAATTTAATACCTATAAATATGTCTTAATGCGTTCCGAATCGCACTATTGACTTTTTTTGTTATATTTGGTTCTTATTTTAAATAGCTTTAAATTAATTATAATACTCCGTTTTGGTTTAATTGATATTTTAGTTCATTGAATCATAAAAACAATAACAATAAGATATAACTATTTGTTATAAGAATTTTATATTATGTTGCGCTCGGCAGAAAAGTTTTTAGCGTCTTGTACCTTTGAAATCCTCGCTTCGCTCAGGATTCAATAGAGGTAACTCGTTGCTAAATAACCAACTTTCCAGCCTTGCATAACAAATAACTATTAGTGTCATCTTTCCAAATGTATCCAAGAACTAGCTTAAGGCCGCGGATTCACCCGCGTGGTTCCCGTTCCCGTGGGAATATCAAAATAAAAAGTAGCCTAGGTTACTTTACGTCCTTTCAACTAACTCTATGTCAAAAATCAATTCGATTGGTTGCTTAGTTAGGGCGTAAAGGAAGGACATACAAACACACTTTCGCATTTATCATATTAGTTAGGATCTATATGTATAGCGGCGAATTTGGCTGATCATAATCATTTGAGAGTAGAAACTATGCAAAACTTCGTTTTTGATGTACCAAAATAAGGGTATATTTTGGTGACCCATCTTGTAATGGGTCGTTGCCAAAGTTGCTTACCCGTAGGGTTAGAGAAAGAATACAAAAGCAGAAAGTAAAGAAAGAGTGTACAAAGTGATGGAGAGGTTCTGAACAGTGAGTCAACGTGTATTTTTTTTTTATTTTTTTACCACAGACATAAATCGAGATAGATGAAAAGAGCGCTTCAAACTGTATGAGAACCTAGCGTGTCGAATTTTTAGTACCTACGATGACGTCACGAGCGACTCGAGCGAGATATAGTGATGTGGAAATGTTATTGACGATCTCTTGCAAGAAAGCACTGCACAATTAACCAGTTTCGTTTCTGAGTGATGCGTGTATTCATAGCAATGGCCTCAAGCGAACTGACTTAGGGCGGAAACCTTTGACCGTGGATCAAACTTTTCACACGCAAAGTAGGTACACTTTTACCGTCTATCTCGATAAAGGTCTGTGTTTTTTACTTATTTTATGACCCAACAGGAAACACATAAATAACCTAAATAGGTACTGTCGTGATTTCTGTAACTTTAGCTGCATAAGCAAATTCTAAGGTGTGGGTTAGCGAGAGTTCAGCGTTCGGCCAGTTGTTCTCTGAACAGTGTCGAAGAGAGTATTGTCTTAGAATAGCGAAATAAATTACTTGTTTATTTTTTATCAGAGTATTACTTATCAAAGTACTTAGAATCTACAAACTAGCTTCACATCTAATGTGTATGCCAATAACAGGCGTGTATATCAATCATTTTCCGACTTCATAAACAGACGATACACAATATTTTCTTTATGGGAAAAGAAACGAGAGCATTTTTCATTTTCGTATTACGGTACATTACAGTGGAGGTCGGTGACAAAATTTATGAGCAGCATTTGTTTAATTTATGACATCGGCGAGAGATGGCGCTGTACGCTGGGGTGGTTTCTACCCTATGGTAGCGTCTTGGATTATAGGTGCAGTTGCTTTATTATTTATTTAGTTTTTCATGAGAAAAGATTGTTGTGCTGAATCTGCCTACTGAGCCAAGACTCGTGAGTTCTATTCATTTGATGTTCATTTGCTTTTGTTTTGTGTCTGGGTGTTATCTACATTACTTTCGTTGGTTATCAGAACATAGTGCTTAAGAGCGTTATGTGGCATCTGAAAATTATAGTATACTAATTATACAATAAAGTATCTATATATCGAGAAAATACAATGTGATCGAACACTGACACAAAATGTTAAGTGATACTTTTATTTGAAAAGTTTACGTTAGTATTTGTGTCAGAACCTTGTCTCTGTCCGTAGATGAACCCACGACCCGTATGATTCATTAGACATGAGCACTGCGCTGTTGGGAGTCATATTTGGAATTGCCATCTAGAGAATCCAAAATCTAGAACTATACTTGGTGCTTTCATGGCTGATCTGTTACCTGCTGCTCTACCATAAGTTTTTTTTCCATTTACTGAAAACTTACAATAATTTGTATGAGAATCTCTAATGTGCCTCCATTGGGCAGGGGCAGAACTATAGATTTTAATTTGTTTTCCATTTACTGTACAGTAAAAGGGGAAAAACTCAGGTAGAACTAAGGTAGAACCTTATAAGTACGAGTTGATGTTAACTTTAAACGTAGTCGAGTACTATCGGGTGCACTGCTTAAGTAGGTAAAGCAATTTGTAGTGTGATGAAGACAAAGCGATAGTTTCCGATAGCGAAAATAGCTTGACAAATTTTGCACATTTTTTTTTTATGAACGACGGGAAGACTCTTAGTCTTCATCACACGTGCTGTTAAGTATTGATAAGGCTGAAGGTGGAAGCGAGCCTCTCCCGGAATACACAATCATTGAGGATGCTGACAACATTGTTGTTTTGGCATCAGACTTAGATAAGATGGTGGTAGCTAGCCAGGCAGACTTACAGCAAGTCCTACCACCAACCAAACCGAATACAATATTTACCCTCGCTGGGAATCGAACCTCGCTGTGTCTGATACCGGTGGTTGTACCATTAGACCACAGAGGCGGTTGAAGGCGTTGACGATTACTAGGGGCGGTTTTAGGCTCTAGAATTCGTTACCCATACTTACTGTTTATCTAAAACGCCCAGCCTCGTAACAGATCTAATTTCACAACCGAAAGCGTCCCAAAATGTCTTCTGCTCAAATATCTCGGAGGGCGCGCGGGTGTACTAAATTGGACGCAGAAGACGCATCTAAACTGGAAAACATTTCAATGCCGATATAAGAAGGCAGGGTATTATTAACGGAGATATATCTAAGCATAAACAGACGGTATCACGGTACGCGTTAACCCGGTAGCACACTGGAAGCTATGCTGAGCTGATTATACATATTTAAGGCAATGTAGCACCTACTTTTCAACTTGTCTCTGGTATTATTTCTTATGTCTTTTATAAACACAAAACTGGAACTATTTCTGATAATATACCAATCTCTTAACTGATGTTAAATGTTGACCAAACCAAAGGTCTTAGGCTCCAGTATTCATTATCCATACATACTTTTTAACTAAAAGACCCAGCATCGTAACAAATTCAATTTTACAACCGAAAGCGTCCCAAAATGTTTTCTGCTCAAAAATCTCGGAGGGCGCGCGGTTGTACTGAATTGGACGCAGATGACGCATCCAAACTAGAAAACATTTCAATGCCTATATAAGAAGCCAGGGTATTATTAACGGATATATATCTACGCATAAACAAACGGTATGCTAACCCAGTGGTATACTGGAAGCTAATTTTGTGCTATGTTTTTGCGATTCAAATATGCAGCGCAATGTAACAGCTTCTTTTCAACTTAGCTTTATCATTGATTCTTATATCTTATTTTAATACCTAACGTAGTGAATAATGGATAAATACCAAACAATCACACCAATTATCTAGCCCACGCTAAGCTTCATGAAGAACTTGTGTTATGGATACTAGATAACGGATAAACATACTTAATACAATTTTTGTAAATACATACATAATATACATATTAAACACCCAGACTAAGACAAATAACCATGTTCATGCACACAAATATTTGTCTTGTCCGGGGATCGAACCCGGGACCTCTGGCGTAGAAGGCGGGTTTAGTAGCCCTGCGCCAAACAGGCCGTCAAACTAAAAATAAATTAATTTGACGTCCAATTGTTTTCAATACTTTATTTAGGTACGTCTTATCATTCTACATGTTATCTTTTACCCTAAAGTCTTAAAGACTAATGTCAAATCTTAAAAAAAAAAAAAAAAAATATAATAAAAACAAAAATAAAAACTTGTTTGTCACGACGAAACAACTTCACATCATTTACGCTTGTTGGCCATAACCAATTATTGTTCGACCGAAAAACTGTAGCACGTAAAAGTATTCGCATCGCTTCCAGTGGATGGCCATCATAATATGAATGTTTCCCCATCCTTTGTTCCAGCTAAGAGATACAGTAGCGTTCACACACGAATGCGTCCTTTTTTAATCTCAGTAGATTTTTCTTTGGCAAAGGAATAAAGGCTGTACGGAGGATAGACGCTGTGAGAAGTTTCACTCGAGATTTTGTTAGCGCGGAAATTGTGTTTTGGATGAAAATGTTACAAGCAAATTTTAATAATACCGCAATTTTGTATATTCGAACACTTATGTATGTATGACATTGGAACGTGTGATTGTATTTTGAAGCAGGCATTGTAGTGAAGATGCAAAATTGTTGTAAGGATATATCCAATTAGCTGTTAAAAATAGATAAAAATTATATAATTTTCTATTGGCAAAACATTTATAAGAAAACATGATGTAAAATATAGTGCGGCCGCTGAGAGGATGACCAATGGCTCTCTATAGGAGCTGTCAAATAATGCATTCTCTCAGTGGCCGCATTATATGTTTACTACATGTTTTCTTATAAATGTTTCGCCAGTGGAAACGGTGGGTATCTTACATTGTATCTAGACATTATGGGAGTGCCATATCTTTGGACAAAACCGCTTTAGAAAAAGTACCGCTATACTTACCATTGTATTTTTCGATGAAGTAATTTTATTAGTATTCTGCCTGTGACTTCATCTGCGTGATAGTAGGTTCTTTTTATTAAGTAGAGTAATTTAACAGGTGCCAATGTTAGTTTGTAAAAATAATCCTGCTTTATACTGTTTTTCGTAATGATTTGCTCACATCCAGTTTCAGTTCAGTAAGTATTGATTCCATTTACAAATTCAATATTATCATATAGCTGCATTTTTTCTTCTTCTTTCTTAATTCATGGCGTGCTCGTGTTAAATACGCGAATTTTGCCAATGTCAAGTAAATATATTTTGTAATATATAGGAATTGTACGGTAGATTGAGTTAAAAATGGAGCCTTACAACACGTGTTATTTCGAAAAGAACACGGGTGAAACTCCTAGCTACATTTTAAGGCAGAATTATTTTTACAAAATGACTTTGGCACCTGTCAAATTACTGTACTGAACTAAAAATTTCGTGGTACATAGGTACAATATCACTTCTAGCGCAAAAAAATTTTAGCTTCTGTAGTTGGTATCAGTCTTCTCTAGAAATGTCTGTAATGGTCTATGCCAAATTCCATCAATATTTGGTTGAGTGTTTGTAGCTTGTAAAAGTACCTAACAGCTTCCTGTAAGCCTGGGCGTACTCCCGTATTTTCATAATATTAAAATTGATATAATGATTGTTATTTTAATATTTTTACAGATACTAATAGTAGTTCGCCACTTTGTTAACAATGCCAATATCCAATTGGAATATTAGTTCAAGTTAAATGAAAAAGAAGAAAACGGAAAACTGTGCAGTTTAAAAAAAACTGTGGAATAAGCTTATTCCACTAAGAAATCATTTTATTATGATTCATTAAAAAAGCTGGCAATAGCAAATTAATATTAAACCAAAAACCATAATAAAGTTTAACTTCTAAATGATAACAATACTGGACTTTCATATTTTAAAATACTTTATTTTATGCTGTAAAAATATAAATAAAGCACCATATTATGATAATATCAAATATTTAAATGTAATATCGTCGTTATTAAAAAAATGCCTCTAAAAACTAGTCGAGACTAGGCATTCAGATTTTTTATATCAAACTGAATATATTCTTACCCCAGTAATTTTCAATTAATTACTTAAAATACTTGGAATTGGTCAATAAAAATATACTTTTCTGGTATCCGAACGCATAGGCTACCGTCGGCAAAATGAAAGGGAGCTGCCGACGGCGGCGCTTTGATCTCGCCGCCCGTCGGTGCAGCTTTGATGTACGGTGACAGTTCTACAGTTTTTATAACCCAATTATTTCAAAAAATTACAGCACCCACTATAAATAAACGTTGATGAGTTGACTAGGATAATAATTTGTAAATAATTTAACGCATGACAGAAAAATTACTACAAAAGGTATAATTTCTGAAGTTCTAAAGCCTTAAAAATAAATGATAAATTCTTATTGATGAATATTTTATTATAATGGCTTTAATGTTTACGGAGTTTACCTTAATAATAAATAACCTAAACTTAAAAACTGTATAAACAATAATATTTTCTAATAAGTCTTCAATTATTAGAAAATATAATTGTATATATAGTTTTCACAAAATATTGGAAAAAAGATCGTTTATCAATTCAATTATTCAAAAAAAAAGTATTGAAGGCTATATTTTATCTTCAAATGATTATAAGTTATTTTTGTATGACGGAATAATTATTCGAATGTAAATATTTTTCTGCAAACAAAGCTATTCTAATATTCGTTATGAATTATATTGAGATGGAGAGTTATAAATATAAAATCGACCATTTTACTAATAATTGTGTTATTTTTAATTATCCTTTCCTTTCACTACCTTTAACAATACTTACATGCTTAGCTTATTTATACGACTACGTTTTGTCTATGCTACCTATCCCTGTGAATCCCAGTTCCCCAGTTCCAGGCCAGGAATACACGAGAAGATCCACAGTACGGGAGGAATGGCGATGGATTGTGAAGCAAGCCACCACAACTGAAGTGAGGACCACGATCGCTCTGCCAAGAGCATGATGACCAAGAAAAAGAAGTGTTTCTGTAATTGTCAATTTAAATCCTAGACCACGGTAATTACTACGTTTTGTCTATGCTCCCTATTAGGTGGGAAATTAAGAACTAATGGCGCCCCAAGCGCTGGTACCTACCCAAAATCTTTTGATCAGTCAAACTTGTCAAAATTAGTAATATGTCAAAAATTTACATGACTAACCAATCAACAGATTTAGGGTATAGTCGCTGGTGCCGCCATTAGCTTTTAATGATAATCCCCATTGCTATGTTTGATCTATGCTACCTACATCTGTGAACTGTCCCGTATCCCAGTGCCCCAATTCCTGCATACCAGGTCGCCAGCTGGGGTGAGAGTTCAGGGCTGGTCAAGGTGAGACGCGCCATTAGCAAGCGCACTTAGAACAACTCCGGCGTCTTAAGATCTCTACGAGGCTATGCGCTCTTGGTACTTGTGGAGAATTTAAGATTAAATTTAACCTAAAAAAAAAAAAACTCCAGACAGGACACTAGTCAGTTTATGCTAAACGAGCATTGTAAAAACAAAAAATAAATCATAGGACATTTGATTATTTGATAATATCACAACACAGATAAGCTGATCTTTCGGGAGTAAGAATCGTATAAGGACTTGTGTTAAATATATCTAAACTTAGAAACTACTTTAACTTATTCAATTAACAAAAGAATTACAAACATATGCTGCAGTTATGGATAAACAGTAACTCCTTGCGTAGTAGGCAGAATCACAATAAAATGCACGGGGGGCAAATACTAATATTTTTAGAAAAGATTGTATTTAATTAGAGTCACCAAGTTTAACCTGCCACACTATTAGATACATGAATATTCATTCAGCATAATATACATACATAATGAATGATTAGTTGGTTTAAAACGATTGAGCAATGAATTGCATTTGAATGTGTTTTCGGGATATACAGTTACTTCATTCTGCTCAGAAATTAAAATACTCGAATCTGTGTATCTTTATCTCTTTATTAACTTCCAATATGAATGTCATAATGCGTGTGTGATAATAATCAATAGTCTAAGCAGTTAAATGGAATAAAATATTAATAAAGAGTGTTAAAGGCAGCTTTAAATTAAAAAAAAAATACTGTTACAATCCTCTCAGCTCTAAAAACCAGCAAAACGAAACTGCATATAGAAAACTTTGTTCAATTAACCGCAAATCGGTTGAATATCTGCAAGTATCAAGAACACCAGTCGCCGTGTACCAAGTTGGCTAAGTAATAAGATAATGAAGAGCGCCCGGGGTCGGGGTACGAATTAAAACGAGCCAACCGTGTGCGTTTACCCGGCAGGACCGTTGTGGGATCATTTTGATATATACAATATTAATTATAATTGTTAGATGCTTTTTGGATAATTTGAGCATGGAATTTAAATATGTAGTGTCCCTTTTAATTTCATTTTTTACTTTCATACTTAGGGCGACTTTCACCAACCTCACTTTACTTCACATTTAGAGCTAAACCTATTTATAATGACATTGTCAGTCGTTCATTTGAAGTTAAAAGTGACAGAACTAAAATATGTTTAGCGCTAAACATATTTAATATCAAATGGTGAAAGTTCTCCTTAACATATAGAGATAACTAACCTAAGTACATATAAGAGATAAATGAATGATAGTATAATGTTCAGTTTACTCACTATATCTTGAGTGTCATCTATCCAAACATCCTTTTATATATGAAACAGCGATAATAGGATAACAAAATAGAACCTTATATGTCACAGATTAATTAATGGAAGTAATCTGAATAAGTATCTAGTTGACTGAAAAACGATTTTTAATGGTGTCGTCAATAGCTGCCAAATTGTTAAGAGTGGCCCTGCTGGAGTGGCGCACACCTTTCCCTTGTTTATTTAATGAGAGAATCGGAGAGACGTCCTCGTTATGACGTCACTACTTCTTCAACACTTCGCCAGGGTGGGATGGAAGATCACACTGCAGAATCTTGTTCGAGTTGGAGAAGGACAGATGCAACAACTGGAAATGAATGAATAGATTTCCTTAAGAACCTCGAATCGAAATAAAAGATATGCCAATGGCTCTGAAGTTCATTGACATAGAAGTTTGTGAAAGTTCAAGGTACTTTCTCGATATTGAGCTGTGATGCAGCCAGTGACATCACAGTTCATATAACTTCGATTTATAGTAAGTATATAACTTTGTGAAAGATTAAATTAAGAAAAATATCAAAGTAACGAGTTACTCTTAAACTACTTCCGTGGTAGAGTGGTATGTTCATATACCGGTTTTCGGGGTGTCGCCTACTCTGAGGTTCTGGGTTCAAGTCCCGGTGGAGGCGAAAGTTTCTTTGACAAATTAATATCATATACACTCGGGTGCAAGGAAATCGCACAGTGGCGTTATTTCATACAAACATGCTCACTTCACGGCGTAATAAATAAAAAGGTAAATTTTAAATAGAAAAATATTGGAAAAATACCCGCGACCTTTGGTAATCCGTGTCCAATGCTCTTGAGAGCATTGGACCGGATTTTTCGCGGGTTCGATTCCCGTCTGAGAATTCACTTGTAGCCGAGTTCATTTTTTCCAATATTTTTCTATTTAAAATTTACCATAAGTATAAAAATAGCATTGAAAAATGCAAAAATCATAAAATAAAAAGGTATTTGTATTTCTATGAAGATTTGTGTGTCGTCAAATATTCATCGCAATTAACATTTAAAACAACTGAAAAAACTTCTTGATTTCCTAAACTTTCAGTAACCCAAATTTTTAATTTCGTTTTCATATAAAGTTGTAAAAAACCGGATTGAGTGAATTTGTTTTTCTTACTTTGCTCATAACTGAAGGTTTTCTTAATTTTCGGGACTTTTATTCGTAATTAGAGTATTCGACTCCTACTTCGACGTTTACATTTTCACATAACTGATAAAACTTTTAAATAAAGAGACTGTAAAATGAGCATGTTTTTTTGCACCTGAGTGTATTTCTAAAAAATATACTTATCTTAAATCAGACAACATCACATACATAGATCAGACTTGTAGGTAAGTTACAAAACGCTATAAGGAAAAAGTACTTTCTTTTTGCTAGAAAATATACTAGAAAAAAGCAACCTGTCTCATGTTAGTGCATTTGCCAATGGGGCCGGATTCCCAAGGATGCGGTTTCGAATCTCGTCAAGGTAACATGATATGAGTTGCTTTTTTCTAGTATATTTCTTGTTAAATATGTATATAGTAATAAGAGAGAGTGTAATAAGAGGCAAAAATGCTGAGATAGGGTTTTATTGACCCTACACAATTCTTCCTATTAGTTATATTTTGTTGTGTTTATTATATTTATACTTTTTTTTATCCTTTCTATTTTTATTGTCTCTATCGTATGTGTGTGTGTGTGTGTGTGTCAATAAATGTGTTTCTTTCTTTCTTTCTATATTTTCTTGTTTAATATTTAACACATAAAATAAGCATTGTAAAATGTAAAATTAAAAAGTTATAATATGTACTTTTTGTTTTAATACTAAAGCGCGGTTAGAAATGTTACAGTAATAAGATATATATTTTTTCATACCTTTATCTAGATTTGTAATGTACCCAAAACAAGATTTTATGATTTAGCCTCGACTCTTTTTCGAAACTAACCCCCAAAAAACACGAAAATTCAAGATTATTCTCAAATGGGGTTACATATACTATTGGAAATTAGTTTAATTAATGGACATCAATAATATTCAGCATCGTGTCGTTTCATTTCTCTTTAATCGCTATAGTTATTTACTACGAAGTGATTTAGAAGCACGGCGGAGCTCGAGATAGTAAATTTTGGTCACCCATCCCGTGACCGACCATTGCGAAAGTTGCTTAACCTCAACAATCGCAGGCCGAGCGCGCGAACCACTGCGCCACGGGATCCTTACGCTGCGTGTCCACTATGAATTCAGTTGAACTGTATGCTTACTCTAGTCGTCGAAACCAATCATAATATTTAACGTACAAAACTAAATTTTTTGAATTAGATATATTAAGCATTAGGTACATTTTATTTTCTTTTAAATTTATGTTGATTTCGTTACCAACGTAAACCCATTTCACGATTTCTTTTTTAACATTCGTGGAGGGCTGTGCCGTATTCGTAGTCTGGACCGAATCAAAAAGTCTTATAAGAAGTTTTGGATACATTTTATCTGATTTTAATGGAATATGATTGAATCGTTCTTAGCAAACATAGCCAATCAAATTGAAATCCAAAAAACGTTGTTTTGATGACATTTGATGATTTCAGAGGATTCGAGTTTTCGGAAACCTTAACAAACAAGTAATTGATAAACAGGTGACTAAACTTAAAACGATTCAGATGAAGATGAGTTTTTAGACGGAAGCAGCATCGCAATTACGTCAACAGCATAGATTATGTTTTTTATTACATTAATGTTACTTTTATAGTAATTTGCGTTGAAATCTGTGACGAGACTGCACTCATTGACAATTGACAATCAAGACAAAAGACACGAAAAAACACGGAAATAGCAAATTGAATCGAACCCCATATAGGGTCTTCTCAATGTTTCACAATGCGAGTTCGTATGACATAATACCTGCTTTAAGTACACACTTGAAATATCATTGATCGACATTTAATTATTTTTAAGAGTTTTTACTAACATCAAACATTTTTTCAATAGTTTCTTATAAAGAACAACTATTTTCTTATTAGGATTTAGAACAAAATATAGTTATAATAGTTACCTAAATGTAAAATGATACAATGAAAATTAGAGTTGACACAACACCAACATCAACCTTATTTTCTTTTTGCTTTTGCTACAACTATAGATATTGCTCCAGCGTTTTTCATTAGGCAACGATCACATTAGGCGGCGGACAGACGGCCGGATTATTGGATCCGACGGACGAAAGACTTCGATCCCGTTGCCTTTTTTACTTTTTTTTTAGCTTTTTTTTCGTCTCTCCCGCCGGCCTGGGTCTGGAAAACCTTTCCCTCTTATTTATTGCTTATACGGCAACCGAATTGGATATTTGTGAGAGCTTGAGTTGTTTGCCGATGAGAAAATATTAGGTTCCAATTTTTAGTCTTATTGGTGCGTGTGTAGGAATAAATTTGATTCAAGAAAAACAAATCAGACAGAATATGAAAATTTTATGTAAGCACCTGCCTCTATAATATGATATTTGATCAATAAATGAAGCGTTGTCATGTTATGAAACCTGATGAAGAAATCATAGTTTTTAAGATTTGAATCATCAACCCAGGACCTTACAATGGATTATTAACAAAAGAAAACACATCCTGTAATGTTAGCAAAACATAAAATTGTGAGAATTTCGTAGAAATGTTTCAAAAAACATTTGTAATCAGTCTTGCATCAATAAAATTGTCATTAATTTAAAATTAAATGTAGGTTAGTATTTGATTAAAATAAATCACAGAAAATTTCTTCTTTGAAACTGTCACACATTCGTTTCCCGTTAAAAACACTTTTATGTCATTCGTAATCAACAGTATCTCATAATCAATTGTCTTTTATTTAAAATTAAATGTAATTTAAATTAAATAAGGAAGCTTCAAGTCTTCTTTGAAACTGTCATACATATTATTTGGTTCAGAGACACTTTTATTCCTTCACTCGTATTCTACAGTATCTCATAATGCATTAACGCCGAAAATTAATAACCTATCTGTAGATATGGATTGGGCTCTCTGAGATAGTTGCCTAGGATACTTTTGTTAATATGACCAAAATAACGACGGTTGCTAGGCAACGAAGCCAGTATCCTAGGCAACTATCTCAGATAGCTCTATCCACATCTACAGATAGGTTATTAATTTTGCCTGTAAATGTATTAAAATATTTCTTACACTCACACCAATTAAACTAGCCCCAAAGTCAGCACTGTAGGGCTTGTGTTATGGGATACTAGGGTAACGTATATAGAAATATATTTATACGTCCATGACTCAGGTACAAATGCTTGTATTCATCATACAAACATTTGCCCCTACCGGGGTTCGAACCTGGGACCTCAGAGTAAGCGACAGCTTGAAACCGGTGTACGTACCACTCTACCACGGAGGTCGTCTACTCAACTATATAATCAACTATCCTTAATCCCACTAATGCTAAAGTTAATCCAAAAGTATGTCAGTTTGTTTGTTAGTTTGTTACTCTTTCACGCAAAAACTACTGAACAGATTTAAATGAAATTTAGAACACAGATGGTTGATAGTCTGGATTAAAATTTAGGATACTTTTTATCCCAATATTCCCACGGGAACGGTAACCACGCGGGTGAAACCGGGGGCGGCAGCTTGTTTGAAATAAAATGTAATTAAAATAAAATATAATGGAAGGCTTCAAGTCTTAGTATTATTCCTTTTCCAGTACAGACGCTTTAATTCCGTCACCATGGCAAGACATAAGATGATGCTCATTAGTGCTAGAGACGGGAAAAGCAGACATGAATAAAAAGCCCAGTGGCTAATTAAAAGATTTTTCGCGTATTAGTTTTTAGGAATTTCGAAAAGTTGTGCCACCGTGCGTAATTAATGAAGTTGCAATAAGTTGTGCAGCTGCATGGAAAATACTTGTTATTACTTTTTTTATTTTTCTCTTGTAAGTGTATTTTAACGCTTATTGTGACTTACAAGAAAACTCTTATAAGTTTTGCATTAATCTAATTGACGTTGATTCCAAATTCCAAAAAAAATCTCAAGATATGATAATTTTGTTATAGAAAAATAATAGAAAAAAATTACTTGGCCAGTTATTCTCATACAGGACTCGAACCTGTGAACTTTAGGAATCCAGCCCATTGATCTAACCACTGAGTAGAAAATATTTTTCTATAAAAAAAATATCTTAAGTATAAAAATAGCATTGAAAATGCAAATCATAGATAGGTACTCGTTAACTAATCATACCTAAATATTGAAGTAGTATTGTTTCTTGTCCTATCAGCAAGATCAACGACCACATCGAAAGGATGCCTTAATAATACTAAATAAACTCAATAATGAAAGTTGCCGCTGAAGCGCGACTAATGAAATTGACATCGCGGCACACTCCGTACCTAATTTAAAACTCCAAAAACACATTACACGCGGCGGGAATTTCCCAAAAACTTATCAGCAGAAGCCACAGTACAATCCATCATCATTATGCCAAAACTCCGCTGCCAAAATTCAATAAAAAAAAACTTTCTTTCGCCCCATCTAGCGGCGGCGTCGGGAACCTCGTCGCATCCCCCCGCGGGGGTCGCCACCCCGCGCCGTATCCCTTTTTTCTTCCCTCCACACCCTTATCCGTACCTGGCGTTTCTTTATCCGTAGTTGGAACTTTTACTTTACATCTATCCCTCTCACTCCTAAAGCTTATCGCACCTAAAAAGCCGTTGCGCTTCCTCTGTCCCTGTCGGACGCAAAGAAAAAAATCTGTTTATAAAAATGAGAGTGTAGAGACAGACTTCTATTGGACGTATTGTGGGGTAATGTTTCATATGGAGGGGTGTTTTTTATACACGCGTTCGGGTTGAAAAAAAACGCTGCACCCCAGTAAAAGCCGAATTTCTTTTAGGTACCTACAGATATATTTCGTTTTCCAATTTCGATAACAATGCTCATTTTGTTCGGTTTTTCTTTGTGCCGGTTTTTCTACGTAATAATTGTGTGGGTTTCACATTAATTCGGCTTGCTTTTATAATTTAGAGACACGGGGAGCATTGGCTATGATGTTCACATGGTCGGATGCTTCACAAAGATTTCACAGAGTGAAATTCTTTCTGAAGATTTTGGGTTTTTAATTGAGGTCGTTTGGGCAATGATGCAATGCGTCTAAGGCTATTTTTCTTCGAGAAAACTGGGTTTATTAACGAGTAAATACTGTAAGAGTTCAGTAACATTTTGACTTATCTTTTTATTTATTAAAAAAAACTATATTCATATTTATTTTCGTAATTAATATAGTAGAGATATTTTTTTTCTATAAGACCATTTCCAGTAAATATTTCACCAACAGATTAATACTATGGTGGAAATAAGTTTACATTAACTTTATCGTATTATAACTAGAATATTTGGGGATAAAAAATAACTGTGCTTAGGAAATCTTACATTCAAAGATATATTTCAAAATAATTATAAAAAACTGAAATTAGACTTGTCGTTAATTAGACAATATAATCAAAGAAGAAAAATCAGTACATAAAACATTTATAAAAAGAAAAAATGTTTCTTACGTATTTTGTCCAGAATATAGAGGTCCACGACAATAGTTTTTGGAATGTTTCTATGTGAATCTGTCTAAATGTCACATAAAATCACTGAACATCCTTACTATTCTGAAAATGGTTAATCACTTCAAAAGGCACCTCGCAAATCATCTCACCTGTCATTGTTTTGGTGTAAAAAGGATGAAAGATCAACCAATCGACTTGATTTTTGGCATAGTGTTAGTTGAAAGGACAGAGAGTAACATAGGCTATTTTTATCCTGATATTCCCACGGGAACGGGAACCACGCGGGTGAATCCGCGGGCGAAAGCTAGTACTTGAAATCTAACTAAAATCTTGTTCGACCTCATTTGAAAATATAGAAGCATTCCATCTATCCGTTTCTCACTCATTCCACATTATCTTGCATCCTTTTTATACCAAAACAATTACAGGTGAGATGATTATCGAGGTGACTTTCGAAGCGATTTACCAATTTCAGAATAAGAAGGTAGGTTTAAACGAAACATTAATGAGAGGATATCTAGCCATTACCTTCAAACTTTTAGAAACTTTATCTCTAAAACTTTCAACCGTCTAAAGAAAAACAACTGATTACGAATCCTTAGATCGAACGACAAACGAAGTCACAGGATGCCCCTAGTTGTCAATAAACAGCTCCATGGATTATTATCACATGTTCAGATTATCGTTTTAGTTATCTCTAAATTGATATCATATAAAAATTGATATCACAGGACTGGTCCTGTAACTTTCTTACGTACTGTTACGGAAAGCATTGTGTTGTAGAAGTTAGAAATACCTAAGGAACCTATACAAAAGCCCAAATCAAACAAAATAAATAAAAAGCGGATAAGTGCGAGTCGGATTCGACCACCAAGGGTTCCGCACAAATTTGGAGGTACCTACATAATATTATAAATAGTTCAGGAACTTTTCTCGAAATTCAGTTTCCAAAACTTAAGACTAAAATTTTCATAATTTAATTACAAATGTCTGGTTTTCAGTTTGTTTTCTGTACTTGTAATAAAAGTCTATATTTCTTGTCAAATTTCATAGTTCTAGGTCAACGTACCCTATGAAAGTATCCTATGAATTTTGAATACCTTGAGTGTCGAAATATACGATTTTGCGGCATAAATGGCCTTATAATTTGTTTTACGATAATTTTGAAGTTTATTTTTTATGGTTTTAATTTCAACTTGATACCTCTACGTGTTCCCAAGATAAACGAAGTTGGGAGGATGGAGGGACAGACGGACAACAAAGTGATCCTATAAATAAGGGTTCCGGCTTTTTCTTTTCAGGTTCGGAACCCTAAAAACTACTAAAATTCTAAAATTTGTTGGTGAACCCTGAGTTCAGCAACTGATAAACCGACCGATTAAGGCGCTATACGACTAAAGTGAGGTAGTAATGATAAATATCGCGTGCGAGAGTGAGACTGATTTTGCAAATTAGGCGAAAAAACCACGAAATCACTTCGTAGTAAATAACTATAGCTATCAAAAAGAAATTAAACTACACGATGTTTAATATTATTGGTGTCCACTAATTAAACGAAGTTGACCCATTTGAAAAAAATCTGGTTTTTCCTAATTTTGAAGGATCTTTTCGAAAAGAAAAAGCGTCGAGGCAAAATCGTAAAATCGTGTTTCTGAAACTTTACGAATCTAGATAAAGGTATGAAAAAATATTATATCTTATTACCAGGTTTGTAACATGTCTGACAAAGGTCGCGGTAAACCGCTGGATACGGGCAGCGCAGGATCAATCGTCGTGGTGATCCTTGTGGGAGGCCTATACCCAGCAGTGGGTGTCATGTAGCTAAGACGATGTTTCATAAAAAAATATAGGTTACCATCATAGAAATTTGCGTTGAAATCTGTGACGCAGACTGCTCACATTGACAATTGACAAATAGGACAAAAAGCACAAAAAGCACGAAAATGAAAGATATAACAAATTGAATCGGACCCCATATAGGGTCTTCCCAATGGGAGCTCGTATCACATTATCTGCTTCAAGTAGGTACACACTTATAATATTGACGATCTGTTTGGCGCAGGGGTACTAACCCCGCCTTCTGCGTGAGAGGTCCTGGGTTCGATCCCCGGACAAGACTTTCTTTCTTCTTATTTCTTCTAATATGTATATTATGTATGTATTAAAATAAAGTATATACAACGTGTTCTCGTAGGTCTCTGTAGCATAATTGGTCAGTGCATTGGGCCAGATTTCCAAGGATGCGGGTTCGAGTCCCGTCAGGGCGACATGAGACGAGTTTCTTTTTTCTAGTATATTTACTTGATTAAAAATTATCACATAAAAATAGCATTGTAAAATGCAAAATTAAAAAAGTTGTAAGTAGATGGCAGTTTCATCTTAATCGATAGTCAAACATCTGTAAAGATGTTTCTTTCGAATGCGAGGATATATTTCTCTCATTGATGAAACGACGGTGGCCAACACCGTAGAAAATGGTGAATATACTAGAGAATTTCAACGTGTTCTCGTAGGTCTCTGTAGCATAATTGGTCAGTGCATTGGGCCGGATTTCCAAGGATGCAGGTTCGAGTCCCGTCAGGGCGACATGAGACGAGTTTCTTTTTTCTAGTATATTTACTTGATTAAAAATTATCACATAAAAATAGCATTGTAAAATGCAAAATTAAAAAAGTTATAAGTAGATGGCAGTTTCATCTTAATCGATAGTCAAACATCTGTAAAGATGTTTCTTTCGAATGCGAGGATATATTTCTTTCATTGATGAAACGACGGTGGCCAACACCGTAGAAAATGGTGAATATACTAGAGAATTTCAACGTGTTCTCGTAGGTCTCTGTAGCATAATTGGTCAGTGCATTGGGCCGGATTTCCAAGGATGCGGGTTCGAGTCCCGTCAGGGCGACATGAGACGAGTTTCTTTTTTCTAGTATATTTACTTGATTAAAAATTATCACATAAAAAGTATATAAGTATGTTTATCCGTTATCTAGTATCCATAACACAAGTTCTTCATGATACTTAACGTGGGCTAGATAATTGGTGTGATTGTAATATGGAAATATTTATTATTATTATTATTAATATCATTGGACTGTGCCTTCGTCTTGTGTTCTAAATGTAGGACTTTACTCAGACTTCCAACATTTTTTATGATGCTTTAGTTTTTTTTAAATAATACTATAAAAAAGACACGTGTCATCTTCAAAACTGTTTTTTTCGCCTTCAAACTTCGTTTCAAGCCGTTATTTCGAGGACAAGTCATTAAATAGTCGTTTGGTAGCGTTCGGTTAGTAATAAAATGTTACGACAGCTTTCTTATGGATACTTTTAACAAATTGGAAGGCATTATATGGCGTTGTCAAGGAACTAATTAACTTTTTTTTATGAACAACGGGGAGACCCTTAACCTTCATCGTACCTGATGTTAAGTGTTCATAAGGCTGAAAGCAAGCCTGTCCCGGAATCCTCAATCACTGAGGATCTGGCTATCTTATCTCTGATTGCCGGAACACAATGCTAAAAACATTAGACTTATGATAAGATGGTGGTAGCTAGCCAGGCGAAACCATCGAACCCGGGACTTCTTGGTCTGATACCGGTGGTTGTTAGCAGCACTAGACCAGAGAGGTGTATGTTTCATAACTGTAAAGCCGTTTTTAACTAATTAAACTTAAAATTTAATTTAACGAATCTCAATTATTTCATTTATAATTTTATAATTTGTATTTAACTAAAGAGACATGCAGGTCTAATAATAAATGGGCATAAATATATGGGAGTCAGGTCCAATATACCAAAAGTGTTACAACCTTGATTACAAATGAAAGCATTTGAAGTGTTAAATACATCATACTATTAGAATTAAGCAGAAGTCGAGAGCGAACATGACTTTAAGTATACTATATTACATTCATTTTCATACAAGTGTTCAAGTATTTTTTATCACAGTTTTATCTAAGTGTAAGGTAAGTTACGATTTTTTCGAGTTATATTACATTATTTTTAGGGTTCCGTGTTTCCAGTATAGCGAATGGGTATATCTTTGTATATATAAAAAAAAAACAAATATTATTGTACAACTTTATTAATTAATAACAGTTTTGTGTTATTAGTGTCATCGGTTATCGGGGTAGGAAAGAGGGAGAAATGTGTGCATAGCGGCGGGACGACAAAGGCGGCGTACGCGCAGGTTTACAAAAAATATATAAAAATAACATTTGTATACGGTTTTTAATAGTAAGAATTTATGCTTTCTTAGGTTTGAAAATGCCGAACGTGCCGTGTGGTGACGGCCTAAGAATACAAGTGTTACCACTCCCTTACATGCCTGGGATGTCGTAAGAGTCGACTAAGAGGCTCGACGCATTGAACACCTGTGCGAGAGAAGGAAAACTTGAAACAAACCCTCTACCAACCCGTCTGGCCAGAAAGGTAGCATTAGGCTAATAGCCTCCTATGAACGCCACAATAGGCGTGAGCTAGGAGAGGCCTATGTCCAGCAGTGGACGTCCACAGGCTGATGATGATGATGATGAGGTTTGGAAATGTATCAAAGCTCCATAACCGCGTTAGATATTGACTTTGCCGTCATAATGTTAAATAAAGTGTATCCCAAAACCGTTAATTTTCGCTTCCAACAAAAAACGCCCGTAGTCCTTTGAACTACATGTAGATCATAGCCAAAACGTTTCCATAGATGCGTAGGTAGTAAAAATAATTTATGATTTTAAGTGTTTGCATTTTCAATTTTATACATTTTTTTTTATAGAAAAATATTAGAAAAATCAACTCGGCTCGGACTGGGCTCGAAGTTATTCTCAATACATATATTTTTTCATTTTCATTTCATTTTATTATCCATGAACCTGTTGCCTACATTTTTTTTTCTACAGGACAGGGAATTTCCTATAAATCTTAAATTTAAATGATGTCAAATAATGACCAGGTGGAAGGTGGAATCGCTCTTCTTCTGGAATTCTCAACCACTAGGGAACGGTTTTTTTAACAGCTACAACTCAACTAACCATAGTGGTTTCATATGACTAACCAAACCGAATTCAATATTTACTGGGAATCGAACTCGGGCCACTCGGGCCGGCACAATGATACCAGTGGCATAATGGCGTCACCACTGACCTCATTGGCCACTTAGTAAGGAGTTTTTTTTTTCTAATAAAATCCTAAGTATGAATCTTCATATTCCTAAAGCAACAAAATAGGTTAAGAAGGTTCAAATTGTTTTATTTGTAAAATTGTAGATTCCGTTAACCATGTGTTTCGAAGTGGTGAAGTTCACTCCACCAGACACAAACACCAATTTAATAAATATTTTTCAATGTAGGTATGTATTATATGCAAAGCATAAAAAAATACTATGTTTAGTTTCATATTTTAAATTTAATCATATTTGGAAAAAAATCTTTTGAAACCAATGAACCGATTTAGGAAAAACATGCAGTGAAATAGACTAGTTAAAACGCTCTACGGAAAAGTTAAGTAAGTAAGTACGTACTTTTCATTATAAAAATATAGGACGGTTATAGATGTTACAAATCTGGTATTATGATATATATTTCTTCATACCTTCATCTTCTTTCTGTTTAAATTATTTTTTTTATAAATTATTTTTTTCCTATAATTGTATAATGTAATCTAATAATCATAGATAATCACAGTATATGTTAATTTATTTTTCCAGTAATTCTATAATCTTATGTTATTTGATTAATGTAAATTCTACTGCATTTATAGGAAATTTATTGTAAATGTTTATTGTAGTTATGTTTTTTTAATATTTTCGCATCGCATGAATTTCTGTGTACACGTATTTGGATGTCAGTTTTGTTCGAAACTTGCACATGCTCTCATTGCATGTTGTTATTGACTGTTATCTGGTTGTGTATACCATAAATAAATAAATAAATACCTTTATCTAGATTTTTAAAGTTACACAAATACGATTTAATGATTTTGTGTCAACACTTTTTCTTTTCGAGAAGAACCCTAAAAATACGAAAATTCTGGATTATTCTCTTTAATCCCTATTTATTTACTACGAACTGATTTCACGGTTTTGTCGCCTAATCTGCAAAATCTTTATTTTTGTAGTCGAGCTGTTTTTTTTTATATAAACAAATTAGGTAGATAATCGTAGGTACTAATTATAAAAAAAAAAAACATATTGACAATAATGTTTTTTTCTTTTCATTTTAATAGTATTCTAAACTTTTTATTTTTATGATAAATTTTAAATAGAAAAAAAATCATAAGTATAAAAGTAGAATTGGAAAATGCAAAAAATCAAAAATAGTAAATTATTGGCTGTTGCATCTTAATCGATCGTTAAACATCTGGAAAGATGTTTCTCTCGAACGCAAGGATATTCCTAGCATTGATGTGACAAGGCTGACCTACAGCAGCGTATTAAAAATATAAAATTACTGGAGATTTTCGACAGTTTCGGTAGCTCAGTAGTTAGAGCATTAGACCGGATTTCCAAAGGTCGTGGGTTCGAATCCCATCTGAGGATTCACTTGTGGCCGTGTTGTTTTTATTCCAATATTTTTCTATTTAAAACTTATTATAAGTATAAAAGCAGTATTGAAAAATGCAAAAATTCAAAAATCATAAATTATTTATTATTATTCAATGAAGTGTCGATTACGTTCAACGTGGCTGACTTTTTTTATTAATTTTAATGAATAAAATATGCTACATATTTTAATGACTAGCGGATCCGGTTTCCGTGGGAATATCGGGATAAAATATATGTCACTCGGGAGAAATGTAGCTTTCAAATGGTCTAAGAATTTTCTAAATCGGTCCAGTAGTTCCTGAGATTAGCGCGTTCAAACAAACAAACTCTTCAGCATTATAATATTAGTATAGATTTATATTTATTAGTGACTTACCCAAAATATCAATCAACATAAAGACTTGTTTAAACATTAAATTAAGATAAAATGATATTGACTGTCTTCAATACAAAAAAGAATATACAATTATTTTGTCAATGTCGCAAACACTTAAAACCATAATTTCACATTAACCCTTCAATTTAAAAATAATTACATAGAAACGTATTCACAACTCCCATGTCAAAATATTACACAATCACACATTGTATGTGGACAATACGGCATTGCCCCGATAAATCGATTAGATTCGATAATCTTTGTGAATCGATTGGGGTGCGATGAATCGATCGCACGAGTCAAGTGGTTCCAATTCAATCATTATATTTCGATTAGCGACTACTTAAATAGGGTCACGGATTTCGAGAAATTATTTTTGATGATTGTATATAACTTTTCAAACGAAACATTACGAAAACAATTTTTTTATGGTTTTTGAATTTTTGCATTTTTCAATGCTATTTTTATACTTATGATAAATTTTAAATAGAGCTACCGAGACTTACGTCTAAGTCTCGGTAACGGGCTAACACCCATATTCTAAGTCGTTCCTCGAAAACTTACTCGTCCTCGACTTAACGAAACCTCACTGAAAACCTCTTCGAAATACTCCACGAAATCGGTATTCTAAGTCGTAACTCTGTAATTATTACACTCAAGTGAGGAATAATTTGTGTGGAGGAGATTTTTTGCAACTATGAATACCAAATGTGTCGAATGAGTTTGAGTGGAGTGTAAAAAATTTTGGAGGAACGACTTAGAATATGGGGGTTACTCTGGGTAGTTCAGTGGTTATAGCATTGGACCGGATTTCCAAAGGTCGTAGGTTCTCAGTCCCATCTGAGAATTCACTTATGGCCGAGTTGCTTTTTTTTCCAATATATTTCTATTAAATTTTATCATATATTACGAAAACTACTTTTTTTAAGCCTAAAAAGTTTTGATGGAGCACATAACATGTAAAAAAAACAGTTTCAGTAGTTTTTTCTAGTTTAAAAATATCGTCAAGTTAAGGGTTAATTATTTTTGCACATCAGCTTAGTTAAAACAATCGTTTTATTTTACAAAAAACAACAGCCATGTGAACCAACTTTAATTGTCTTGCTTCGAAACACTAATTTTGATAAGTATAGATTTTACAATCTAGATAGTTTAAACTGATTTTCCGAAAAAGGAATTGATAATTTAATTACATTTTGCATTCCTTTGTAAAAATAAAAATCTGAATTTAATTTATTCCTTTAAAAAGTCAATGTTACACAGTTGACAGTCAAATACTATATAAAGTTATCTTATTTTTTTTTTAAATATTGAAATTTTTAATAAATTAGTTTGAGACAAACAGAAATATTAGAATAAGTTCCAAAAATTAAATGAACATGCATTACTATATTTTACATAATTAAATTGACTATAAATTAAAGTTGTCAAACATCGTTCATTAGGTAATGTAATTTCTTTCACTTGAAAGCATTTTTTAAATATAGCTATTTAAGCGCTAGAATTTACTACTTTTTCAAGTTATAAACTTCTACCCTACAATCCTACATAATTAGATAAGCAACAACTTGTAAATTAAAATAACGTGGGAACTAAATCAAGAGAGGATCTTCACACGAAACCTAATAAGCCAAGGAATAGCAAAACATTAAAATTTGCATATCGCTCGGGACCAGCTATAATGCAAAACAACAAATTTCGACTTGGTAACTTTTCTTTATCATGGGCTAGTTTTATTAAAAAGGGAACTTCTTAAATTTCACTTCCTTATAAATATTTATTCACTAAACAGTATGCAAAACAGCGTAATTATAGGGCAAGTGAAGAAATGGGTTGGTTGATTTGCATACGCGGTGAGCGCTGAACGGGTTAACTCTAGCCTTTATTACCGAGGCAGAAAGTCGGAAATTTAATAGCTTTTTTCTTTAAAATAATTAATTCTTTTAAGTTTGCAAATTTCACACCTTTTGCTCCGTCCAGGACAGGTTTTTGAGGTGTTTGTAACAAAATTAAATGCTGTCGTTGTGACACATTTTGTATACGTACGCGCATAATAATCTTGCGCAATTTACGCATGTCATTCGTTAGACAATTAATGGCAGATGTCTTTTAATGAAATTTATTTGCTGCAGTGTGGGAAATGGGGTTGATTTTTCCAATTTATTGTTAATTTATAGTCAATTTACTTTACAATGTCTTGGGTGAGTGCAGATGGTGTACGGTGTTTTTGTTTGATCATTCGTCGTTAAAAACCGTTATTCATAATGATAAGAACTATAGAAGAAATAATTGAAATATTAGGTACTGTGGAGATCGTATATGTTTACGCACTACAAACAGGCCGGTACACCGCCGTTGCTGGCTGGTTATGTTTATGATATAAAAATTAAAAAAAGAGAGGCCCGTCGTTTATAGATATGGGCGGTCACCTTGTCAGATAAAATATTTTAAATATTGTGAAATATTAATGATCTATTGAATAAAACGATAATAACAATCAAAGCGAGTGCTTATTTACATCTCGAGTTACGTCCGCGCTACAGTACCTAGGCTACATTTAATTATCTTTTTATTAATATAACCAAAATAAAATATTTGCTAAATTCTAAATGTTAATTTTTATAGAAAAATATCAGAAATGTCAACATGTGATTAACACAAGATTTTGTTTTTTGCCACCTGTTTTTGGCTGGTTCCATTTTTCACTAACGTCCCGTAGTGAAAGAGACGCGGTTTATAGACCACCATATTTGCCACGTCAATAAAATGACATGACTCAAGAATGACGTTTCACATCAACGTCAACCACGTCAGCCAATAAACAAAAAAAAAGTTTTTTCTTCTTGTAGTTTTACTGATGGCATTAAGGATTTGCATTTAAGGCATTTAAGACCTGCAGCCGAATAACCCGTGTCGCTTCTGATGATAAATATATATTACTAGAGGCCGGGCGCGGTTTCCCCGTGTGGTTCCCGTTCCCGTGAGAATTTTGGGATCATTTATAGCCTATGTTACTACTTGGGGTTTAAGGATTCTCTATACCAAATTTCGTCAAAATCAGTCAATCCAGTACTTTTTGAGTTTATTCGTTACATACAAAAATACAAATCTTTCCTCTTTATAATATTAAGTATAGATTATACTGAATTAATATTAAAGGGGGGGGGGGGGGGGGGGGGGGGGATTTTACTTTTAGTTTTTTTTTATTTACCTAAATTATCATTTTCTTGTGTTGTGTTTTAATTTTGTATAAATATTTTGATGGTGTGAGTGTAATTGCTTGTGTTAATTGTGAAATTGTGATACATCGTGGACTTGATGTCACTACTGTGTTCAGCATAATATCAGTGCAGCAGGCTATGCTTGGCAATTATTCACCATGCCCACTTAGCAATTCCTTGCGTACATTTTCAATATACGTTTTCTCTATGACACTTACAAATTATAAAGATATTTTACTTGTATCCATCCTGTACTTGTATTCAGCCTGAGGACGTCCACTGCTGGACATAAGCCTCTCCTAGCTCACGCCTATTGTGGCGTTCATAGGAGGCTATTAGGCTATTAGGTGTTCAATTCGTCGAGCCTCTTAGTCGACTCTTACGACATCCCAGTCGCACAGTCCCAGCATGTAAGTGAGTGGTGACACGTGTATTCTTAGCCGTCACCACACGGCATCTCGTATAATAACTACATAATTTGTGAGTGTCATGAAGAAACCGAATTTTGAAAATGACGTAAACAATAAGTGATTATAGTGAATAAGGGCCCTTGTTGCATATACTGAGTTTCTAGTTGATTATCTAACTCCGTTGCTAACAGATTTTGATTGAAATTGATTAAAAGTGCAGTTACATTGCTGCTTTAGTAAGATAGATGTTACATTGATTTTTACTAAAGCCGCAATGTGACTGAACTTTCAATCAAACGTTGATAGAAACAAGTTACATATCAGGGGGCAAAGCACAGTTTTGACATTACACGACAATGTCTGTAGGTGCTTATGTGTTTTGTTTGTTCATTGTATGTCTTTAAAGTGTTTTTTTTTTAAGTTTGTACCGTTCATATAAATAGTTAATTTAATGTTGTGTTATATCTAATAAATGTTTTCTTCTTCTTCTTTAGAAAAAATTGTCCTACAATAAGTTTTTGACAACAACTTTTGAGACAAGTCAATGTTTTTGTAATATTTTAAAATTTATCAAGATAATTTATGATTTTGTAATTTTTGCATTTTTCAATGCTATTTTTATACCTATGGTAAATTTTAAATAGAAAAATATTGGAAAAAATTAACTCGGCCACAAGTGAATTCTCAGGCTGGAATCGAACCAGCGACCTTTGGAAATTTAGCATTGGACCGGATTTTTTTTGATTTTAATTTTTTTTTTGACCGAATCGAATTTTTTCCAATATTTTTCTATTTAAAATTTACCATAAGTTTATCAAGATAACATTGAAAACGCAAAATCCTGAAACTGCAATAATGGTTTATTGCAGATTTAGGATCATAGTCTATCGCGTTGCTTTCCCATAACAAAAAATCTATTTCAATCATATCCTTTTCAAATATGTGGTCATATTAGTAGCATTAAGTAAAATGCAAAATTTTAAAGTTATACAATGTGGTTATGTATAAATATAAAAAAAAAACTTTTTGAGATTTAAGGCAATTTGAAATTTGAGACAAATATATACAGTATGTACAAACCAGTCTATTGTTGAACATGCAACTTTCAAACTAGTTTTGTTTAAAATATGGGCACGCAAAAAAAGCTTTTGACTCAACAGTCAAAACGTACTAAAAATATTTAAATCACATAACTAAACATTTTCTGTCGCACAAAAAATATAAATTGCGCAAAAACTATGCCAGCTGCGTTCCAATTAAAAAAAATAAAACTAATGATTTAGTATTATTCATAGCCGTTTTTAGACGGAAAAAAAAAATTAAAAGGGCAACTTGCAATGATATGCATGTCCTATTTTTTGAATGTCGACATAGAAAAAAACAAAAGAGTCTATGAATGATGTTTTTTTTTCTAAATTTGAATATGGAATGTCGCTCTCAGGGATATCGGTTACTTGTTCATTTGAATCACAACACGGGATGTGATCTATGAAGTTTGTCATACAAGATTGTACTTAAAGACTTAGAAGTTAAGGGCTTTTATATTATATTCTATTGTTGTCTTACACTATCTATTCTTTAACCCTTTCTGAGATTGTTCAAGATAATAGAAAATGTATGCAAATCATGGCTAATGGGTATTTAGTTGAGGTGATAGAAGATAGTGAATTTCCGGCTTTTGAGTTTTATTATTGTTTAAATGCGGATGTAAACGAAACAATTAATATATTACTTCCTGGCGAAGGTACTATTTTATTAAAATAATTGTATTTAAAGCAGTTTATAAACCTAGTACGCTGAGTGCCAAAAGTTTATTTGATATTAACTAGTTTTAAAAAAATAGACTCAACAAAAAATTTAATTTAAAGTAGCAAGATTTAAGAAATAAATAAAACAATGAATTATAAGCAAACGCTTTAACTAAATACATATCATAATTTATATCACAATAAAATTTGTTTGTAAATCAACAACTAAATATTAATCAAACGTCATGATCAGTGGGCTAGTGGGCAGTATTCGAGAACCTAATGTCAAAAAATGTATAGGAAAATTTAGTTTCGATTACGTCCTGTAGGAACGCTGCTCAATCCTACTTCCTACTAATATTATAAATCGAAAAGTTTGTTACTCAATCACGCAAAAACGGCAAAACAGATTTTGATGAAATTTGGGATAAAGACACTTAAAATCCTGGATGTCATTTCGGGATTCAAACCCGCATCATTGGGATCTCCTATCCTAGGGATATCTCACTAATATTATAAATGTGAAAGTTTGGATGTTTGTTACTCAATCACTCACTCACGCAAAAACGGCTGAATGGATTTTGATGAAATTTGAGGAACAGATACTTGATAGCCCGGAGGGAACATGAAATACTTTTTAACTCGATATTCTTACGTTAACGGGAACCACACGTATGAAACCACGGGCGGCAGATAGTAATTTATAAGAGAACATTTCTGCTACCTACACTGACACTCTGCTCTATGGAATGATATAAGATATAACAAAACTCCATAGAAATACAAATCAATGAATTTTCAGGGAATTCACATTGTGATTCCTTAAGAGTATTGCTTAAGTATCTATTTTAGACCCTCTGACCAACTCAAAATGGAAGCAGCGGCAGCATTATCTGAAGTCTTTAGCCCTGTTTTCACAAACACGGGTGTTAGATATTTAGGTTTATCTGCTCTAGTTTTCTAGTCTTAAGGTGGTACGACTTCTATACAAACAAACATTACACAATTATTGGTTCATCATACCTTAATAATTCATAAACACATGCGCAACTAACTCGTTTCAGTCATTTGTTTGCGCGAAATTATAAATCCATCTTCAGCCTTATCAATACTTAACATCAGGTATAATGAAGGTTAAGAGTCTCCCCGTCGTTCATAAAAAAGTAGGTAATTCTTAAATATAGACGAAATTGTAAATCATCTCTCTGTACTGTCGTTAAAATTAAAGTTTTCTTTAATTAAACGAAAAGTGGGCACTTTAAGCTTTTTTGGGAATATAATTAATTGCTGAGTAAACTACAAAACTTATTCTGAGTGCACTACTTCTGCGGGAGTTAGACCAACGACCATTTTTATCGGCAGAAAAACTTGAACTCCTAAACCTACCTGCTTAGTTAATTTTTTTTTTAACCTTTCAGACCTCAGATTATGAGACACGATAGATATTCCACTGTTCTCTAGACCCCGGTGTCCGGTTCGGGTTTGATGATGAAAGCATTACCACAAATCAGTGTTTATCTTCTGTCTAAGTTAGGCAGTGTTTAAATGTGATGCTGTCACATTTTTGGTTGGGGGTAGGACTTGTTGTAAGTCCGCCTGGCTAGTTACCACCATCTTATCTAAGTCTGACGCCATAAAAACAATGTTGTCAGCATTGTTGTGTTCCGGCAGTTAGAGATAAGATAGCCAGTTCCTCATCAGTGGCTGAGGATTCCGGGAGAGGCTCGCTTCCATCTTCAGCCTTATCAATACTTAACATCAGGTATGATGAACGCTAAGAGTGTCCCCTTCGTTCATAAAAAAAAATTAAACTGACAGGCACCACAGTTAAACACTGTCTAAATTAAACAGTAATTTAAAATATTTTGCGGTAAGTCCGCTAAAATCTAACTTTTAAATATCTACCCAGCCAAACAAAGGTCTAGTCATCTTTACGTGTTTTTGTTTTTTAATAAATTATAAGTATTCATGAGTTAATACATTTCATCAGAACCAACATAAAGAATTATATATACGTCAAAACAATAACCACATTCATTTCGTTATGGTTACCGTACACTTAACCCTCCGCCAGCCACCGGATAAAATTTGCATACGTTTTTTTTCTTATACGCAACACAGTTTTTTCTTTCGATTGTTTGAGAGTAGCTGCGATTATTTTTGGCCGACACAATGAGGAATTATAACTGTAACCGTGTTGAGATGCTAATAAGTTTTTTGTACTTCGTGTGATTAGTTAGGAAATACGTTAAATTGTACTGTGCGGCAGATGGTTGTGGATTATTGAATTATTTGTGTTATTGTAACATTGACTTCTGAGTAGGAACATTTATTAAGTAAATCTTAACATCAGGTATTATAAAGGCTAATTCATTTTACGAATTCGTGTAAAGAAGGTATATCGTAATTTGCTTTTAAAAATGTATGGAATTTGACAGCTTTTACAAGCGAATTACATACGTTATAGTTTACACGAATTCGTTAAATGAATTTTGGTGCAACCAGCTGTAACTATTTCCCCGTTGTTTATTTATGATTTTTACATGACACTATAATTTTCCTCGGCTGATAAATAAATTAAAGTAGCCACCAAATCCGGACTAAGGAAGTTCTGTAAATTCTAAAAAAGGACTTTTTAACGATCTACATTGCTGTGAAACTTTTGTCTTTATAGTTTTTATAATAACGTATATACTATTGAAATAAAATAACTTTTACGGATATCCACCACCACCACCACGTGACCACGGCAGCTGAAAAGGTGACGACGTTTCGGCGTGGATGACACGGGATGGATCACGTGGTCAGTCATTCCGTGACCACGGCAGCTGAAAAGGTGCCGAAACGTCGGGAAAATCAAAAAGCCCCTAAAACCTAAAAATACGGACAATTACAACTTGAAACTAGTTCGTGAAATATAGTGCGTTTGATGTCCGTAAAAGTTGTTTTATTTCAGTGAACAGTGCGCGCCAAAACTTAAAATGTACGTATAACTTATATACTAATAATATGTATTTCATACAAAAAAATCAACTCCGATTATAGTGACTAATTAATTAAATACAAAGTCATACAGTAATTTGAATTAAGTTGAGGCAGGCATGCCCAAATAAGTACTCCAGTGGGAACTTGCCATTTCCTGATTCCTCAAGATCTTCGCACAAAAACTCATTCTTTTATAAAAGAACAAGTTTTCATTGACATTCACTCATTCAGATCTTAGCTCGGAGACTGAGGGAATTTAAATACACGGCACTGGTTCTAAAAGTTTTGAATCAGAGGATTATTTTACGTTTAAAGGAGATAAAAAGATTTTTTTAGTTTTTTTTTATTTCTTTACTTATTAAAAATTAAAAAGATCAAGATTTTTCTGGACTTTGTTTTCGATTTAACAAATTTTCTTTAATACTTTTAGAGAAAGAAAACATACAGTCTCAGTTAAGTACACGTCAATTTTTGTTGGATTTTATGGAAATGACTCAACAACTCATAACTTTAAGTTTAGATAAGTATGGTGTAGTATAAATATTCCATATATTGTAGATAAAATACAACAAAAGAAAATCATCCTGGTCCATATGTTATTGACGTCTCATTACACAATTTTAAATCTCTTGGCAAAAGGTTGAGAAACCCCGCCATTACCCTTTATTTAACCGTCCGAATATTTATAAGGAGACGTCCGTAATTTGTCCCAGGCGAAGGTAATGCTCACAAAAAAAGTGGAATTAATTATGTCGGGAACCGGTAAAAAACGGCAAAATAGTTCGTCGACGACAGTTGAGGGTTTGGTCCAACACATTAAGTGACTACGTGTGATTTGTGAACGACGTGTCTGTGTTCTAATTTTGAAATAATTTTGTTTTTTCAAATGCGAACTGTTTGTCTCAAACTTTTTTATATTTCTTTTTTTTTCCATTTCGTCTGCAGCGATGCAAAGGCTAATCCGGTAAACACTTCCCTATGAAAAGAGCGTGTGCTTTTTATTCTTAATTCAAATAAAGACAGGCTTGTTATTCTGTTTGAGTAAGGAAGCCCGTCAAACAGTGTACACATGGGTAGGTATATAGGCCCGCATATAAAATTGAACGCATTTTTAGTAAGCACGCTTGCGAGGGAGAGGACGACGGAGGGTTCCCGTAATGGCTGCCGAATGTCGCGAGAATCCATTTTGTCCCTCCCCCCACTAAGTCGCGTTAGCGGGAAGCATATGCGAAATTCTTAGAACTTGCGTTTTTATTGGCATACATACTTTGAGTGTCAGTTTCTTAGAAAAAATAAAGTTTCTGTTTTATAATTGCTTGATTGCCTTTTTTGAAGTGTCAAAGCGAATTTGTATTTTGATCCTTTACAGCTATAAAGAGTATGTGCCTGAGTGTATTTTTTACTTAAGATTTTTTTGTTTCCTTTCATATATATGACATTTAGTGATAATTAAGATAAGAACGAAAAATATAAGATAGTTAATTGTAGTACTAATTTAATTAAAACCTATGTAGTCATTTGCTTTTACTCATTAACCTGTAATTGGTGTGTCAAATTATCAACTTATTTAAAGTGAAGTCACTTTTTATTATCATTACTTATCAGTAGTTTTATACTCTTTTGAATAAAATTTGAATTTATTTAATTTAATTAGATTTTTTATATTCTTGATTTTCATATTCTATTATATTCTACTGATTTGTATTAATTGATGTAATTTACTAACACTAGTCATAACATATTGTTACTCACATTTTTAATGGGCTTTGCCCGATATAAATGATTTAAATTGAATTGCTAAATACAGTATATTTATGACATATTTTTTTTGGATTTACAATGCTGTAGTTTCGATAGTTTGCGATCGAGAAGCGATGTTTCACCCATGAGATAAATAGCTTTTATTCAGAAGTCATACTACAAACCAAATATAGGCCAGAACTAATTAACTTATTTATATTATACGCTAATCGATTAAAAGTTTAATTGTCATTTATAAATAATCAACAAGTTTATTGAAATTAGCTTCAGACTACAAATAATTTAAAGCTGACAGACGATTTTCCATAGACACACGAGTTTTAGCGCATTTTTTTTTAATTCGCCACTTGATAGCAGGACACCGGTGTCTAAAAAATAATAGGGAACAATATATTATCTATTGTGTCTCATAACTCGGGGCCTGAATAATCAAATATTGTTGATGTCATAAATTGTTTAGTATTTTCGTACTAAATTACTCTGTGGTTTGATACTTTAGTTTTGATATTAGTCAGTTATCTCTCTTTTCATAAAAATGTAACACGTACGCCACGATCTTTTGTATATACTAGAATAATTTAAAATACAATGTGATACATGAGTTTATAACAGTAAATAAGTGCAGTGTCAACTCAGTGGTTTCACTAACAATGGACATAAATTTTATACTTACTAAAAATTATACAACAACAAAACCATTAATCTAGTATAAAATTAATCTCATAAAAATAGCGTTAAAAGAAGCAAAATTAAAAAAAAAATCTTAACGTTTTTTATCTGTCATCGGGCGTATACTGCGAAATCTCCCGAAGTATTAGATGCGTGCTAACTGCTGAGGGCAAAAATTATTCAAGTTGCGTGTCAGTGTAAACCGTTCCTTTAACCTTTTAGTATGTGCTTCTTTCCTTATTCGGTGCTCAACAGAATGATTAAAAAAATGATAGATCTCTATAGTCATTAAATAAAAACTTCATAGCTCTTTATAATCTTGAATAACGAGTTAAAAGTGAAATATACAGGTATTTTTTACGATAATGTAATAACATATTGTAATAATTTAATTGTTGATATTAAAATATAGACTCGAGTTGAGACTATAGTAATGCTATAGTGTCGATATATATAGGTAAATATTATGTAATGGCTGTGAACGTCAAGAATTTAATTGGAAATAACACACACATACACACATTAAAATCATTATTTTATCATTTCGAATAGCCATGCTACTCGTATGTTTCATTTAACTATGCAGTTATAAAATAACTTAGGTAGTTTATTTTTAAATTTGTACGCAGGCACTGATTGTTGTAACTAAATTCGCGTTTCGTTTACTTTCGTAAAACACGCATTCAGTTATTATTTTCTTTAGTTACAATACCTAATGTACTCAAATAAGCTAGATGGCCAAACTCCTTTTTATAAATTGCCTTGTTACAAAATACCACCCACATTATGCGATTAGCAAAGAAAATAGCATCATTCTTAAAGACGAATTTCTCAGAATTATAAGTTATTTATATCCGCTATTACTCGAGATTTTACTTTTTATATGAAACTTACTTTGACTAGCCATTTACCAAATACACAAATGATTAGTTGACAAAAACGCAATGTCTCATTGAGACGAAACGATACGAAACGTTTCCATAACGTTTCAAAATTCTCAGAAATACGTATTAATTTACAACGAAGTAAGATATCGTCAAAAACACTGTACAGTCATTTGCAATAATATAGAAACACTAGGTAACCTTGTCACATTACAATAATGGATGACATTTGTGGACAAAGAGAGCTTTGTTTTGGTGTGTGTCAATGCGATTGTATGGTGTATACATATTATTGCTCGTGACTGTACGTATAGTATTTAAGTAGCATTAAACATCGCTAAAGTATTGTTTTTTTTTTTCAGTTTATTTGGGTCAAACAAACAGTAACACAATACAAATTTTAAAACAAAAAATCGTTAACAACTACTTACTAATTGTGGTACCAACATCGTTAACCACAGATCAATTTAAAAAGGTTGAGATGAACATGCACGAATAGGTATACTGAAATATTCTTGTTTTAACAGCATCGTCTTTTATGACAAAACTAAATCATAATTACTTAAATTGATTACTTGTTGATTTACCAAAGAGAGAAAGAAGTATGTGCTTCGAAGAAGAGCTTGAATTATTTCATCGGGAAAAGAAGCAAAAATAATTAAAATTTTAAATTGATTGGTTGTGAAAGTTTTTTTCTAGTGATGCCATTTCTGATAATGTTCTTCTATCTGTTATCCAAGGTAAAAATAGGAGGTATTGGTAGCTTTTACCCCCATATTCTAAGTCGTTCCTCCAAAACTTTTTACACTCCACTCAACCTCGTCGTGGGTAAAAATGGTAGTGTGCGCTAGGCCTAACACGGAGTGGCTACGTACTCTTTGGCTCCTCTAGGTCCTTACGGAGTTATGACTTAGAATACCGATTTCGAGGAGTATTTCGAAGAGGTTTTCAATGAGGTTTCGTTAAGTCGAGGACGAGTAAGTTTTGGAGGAACGACTTAGAATATGGGTGTTAGTGGCCAAAAAATTACAGTGCTAATGTGTACATAACATACAAGTATAGGTACGCAGCTGGAGTTTGTATCCTACTTCCTATTAATCCCACTAGACCCACTAGTCCTGTTTCCTACTAGTATTACTATAAACGTAAAAGTATGTCAGTTTGTTTGTTTGTAACCCTTTCACGCAAACACTACTGAAGGGATTTGAATTAAATACGGTATGTTGTTACTTCAAATAGTGGACTAGCTACTTTTTATCCCAATATTCCCACGGCAACGGAAACTACGCGGGCGAAACCGCGTACGGCCGCTAGTCTTAATATATTTTGAAGAAAATAATTGTCGCTCTGAAAATAATGTGACGAAATTCTGCCTCTGTGTTTCGTGGCAAAATGGCGACGCGTGTCAGAAAATTCACTTCTAATATCTTTCTTGTGCCAAGTTCTGTGTGCAAGAGACCTGGTTAGGAGAATAACCAGCATGTAAGTCATCAAGGGCTATTTAATTCTTATTTTGATGAGAAGAAATTATAAAATGAACTAGTTCAATGTTTATATACAAAACTCACAATATTCTTCATTATTTTAACCATTTAGCTAAACCATAAAAGGCAAGAAAGTCTAACATAAAATGGTAATTTTTGACAAAAAATAATACTTTACCGACTGTAACCAAGAAACGAAATGCTGAGTGGTGAATCCCACCTCTCCTGAGGGAATATAATCTGGCCAGGAACCACAGCGAAATTAATCACAATACTTAGGGGGATGAAAATTAATCATTCGACTAATTTGAGTAAATTCTCCTATGCCAAAATGTACAATTGGGGAAATAATACTGATTGTGCTTTTGCATATTTTGACGCTATGTTAACGCTTCAGTTTAATGGCTTGTCTCTTGATGAAGGCAGGTTTTTAATTTTTATATTTACATATTTTTTATTTATATCTTTTTAGTTATTTATCGGTCATGATATACCTTTTTGAAATCCTTAGAATCAGCCCTTGAATTTGATATCCATATTAAAGTATACTAAACATATTTTTTTTTTACTTCAAATAATAACACCTCACAGCCGCTGAGTTGGTTTTTTTTAACATCACTTGCCTAAGAAAACTTGGCCTTTCAAGACAAATCTAACGATATCTTCATTTTAAAAATCCGTTGAGCCGTTTGAGAATTAAGAGGTAATAAAGAAAATTACGTATAAACATCTAAACATACAAGATACGCGCGAAAAACATAACCCTTTCTTTGCAGTCGGGTAAAAATACATTCAATACACAAAGAATCTTTAAAAAAACTTTTTATATTTAAAGCAAAAAATAAACCTTTTGGAGTCGGTGCTTTTTAGTGTTTTGAAGTCGGTTTAAATTTTTTTTATAAAAAGTTTTCATTTCACAGTTTTTAAAGGAAGATAATATCATGTCATCCAAGTAACAAATATGAAATGAAATATATAAAAATGCTCAAAACATAAAAAGTACTGGGTCAAACTAAACCAATTTTTTATTTGACCAATTGGCAACTATTACTGCATCGAACAAAAAAAGAATCACGGAAATCAGTTCAAAAATCTCGGCGTAATCGGTGTACATACATAAAATAAAAAAAAAACCGAATTGAGAACCTCCTCCTTTTTTGGAGTCGGTTAAAAAAAAGATTCGACTAATTATCAAAATTACATGAAAAGAAATGTAAATAATACACACAACAAAAGTGTCTAGAGATCAAGTTAGTTGTAAAGTATCGCCGCTATTGATGATTAATTGATTATTATTTACCTTTTTTTGAATCGGTAATGATTCTTTTTTGTAAATTCACTACTTCACTACTAGGAATGAATTAAAGTAAGAGAAACCATACGTACATCTTATGTTTTGGCGCGCACTGTTCATTGAAATAAAACAACTTTTACGGATATCAAACGCGCTATATTTCACTAACTAAGTTGTAATTGTCCGTATTTTTAGGTTAGTCATCCCGTGACCAAGGCAGCTGAAAAGGTGCCGAAACGTCGGGAAAATAAAAAAAAACCCTAAAAAACCTAAAAATACGGACAATTACAACTTAGTTCGTGAAATATAGCGCGTTTGGTATCCGTAAAAGTTGTTTTATTTCTAAGAGAAACCAGTCTGAAAGACTATATTTGATAGATATTCATTGGATATTCTTTATAGTAAAAAAATACTTAGACAATACCCCTAGACATTTTTGATGTATTTTATATTGTCTATTATCTTTGAGGCAGTAGCATGATGACAGATAGTTGGGTAAATAATTTTCTTTTTTATTTATTTATTTAATGTCTGGAAGACCAATACCGAGTAGACAGAGTTGATTTTTGACATAAAAACAGTAAGGCAATAATAGATCTTCACGTATATTTTAAAACTAACTTCTTTTATAAATACTTACAAAGCTCTACAACTTTTTGTAAAATAACGCAACAAAAGACAAAATAATAAATCCCTTTTTCTTAACCCGAGAACAGCTGTTTAAGTTTAAACTAATGAAAAAAAACTTTCTCACTTTCTGTCTAACTAATAACCCGTCACACAAATAGTCAACAAAAAAGTCAAAGACAATTAAGGGCAAAATAATGACACACATTCAGAAACCAAGAAAAAATAACTGATGTCTTAAAGCAACGTTTCCGAGACGTGAAATTAATACACTCATTAGGGAACCGAACTGTCAAATTATAAATGCCTTGAGGGTTGAAGTATAGACAGGCTGGTCGATTAGACCCAATTAAGAGAAAACGTAATTTTGCGTGTTATTGTATGCTGATAAAGTTTTTGTTGTAATAAAATTTCGGCCGTTCAGCCCCTGTTGTGGCTGTGACATCTTATTAAAATTTAGCCTAGGGCCAATCCGTACCTCCTTCAGATTACACTGGCGGACAATTATTTAGGTCAAATACGGATATTATACTTTAGTTTTTAAATAAAATTGAGATAAGTAAATGTTTTATTTTATTATAAATTAATGGCTGTTTCATCGTTATCGATTGTCAAACATTTTTAAAAATACCTATTTCTTTCTAATGCAAGGTTATTCCTCGCATTGATGAAACAACGCTGGCCTACAGAGCGTAAAAAAAGTGAAAAGTATGAAAATAAAGTCGCACACAAGCAATATTAAATTGAGTAACCGCACTTTATTATAATAATAGCACAAAACTTGAATAAACTATCAATTGACTCGATCGACGTTCAATAATAGGAATAAAGGGACAGTTTTAAGTCAAGTCTAATTTAAGACCATGTTAGGTAGTAGCAACTGCTAGTATTGTTATGTTCTATCATCCCAAAATATAAAAAAAAAATACTAATAATTGAATAAATATAAACAAGAAAATATACTAGAAAAAAGCAACTTGACTCATGTCCCCCGTCGTCTCGTGTCTCCTGTCTCTCTATCTCGTCAGGGCGAAAAAAAAGGAAAAGGAAGAAGAAAAACAGTAAAAAGGTAATTAAAAAATTATAATAATAAAAGAAAACAACTACTCGCTGCAAATACACATTATTTTGGCACCCAGTGTAAAACGTCACCTTTAGACCAATTTCGGAATTCCCTTTTTATTCATTTTATTTCGTTTCAATAAAGCGCAATGTTGATGAGTAGTCAAATGGAAATATTTTTGTTGTCTGGACTACATAATGAGGCGAAATGACTCTTTTGTTTTGCGGCATAAAGGCTATTATTGTTTGCGTCCTGTTATCCTGAGATTGTATTAAATATTTTTCTAATAACGTAGGGCTCGGAATTGGACGTTATTTGATATAAATTTTATATGAGTACGGCACATCCCCTCCACGCTTGTACTTATTATCCTCGATTTTTCTACGTCTGATTGCTGTGAATTTTTTTGATGAAAAATGTAATAAGATCTTGTAATATGGACACGCAACGGTATTTTGCTTTTTGTTCATTGTACAGTAGACATACATTGGAAGTCCCGAATTATTAAAAAAAATAGCAAGTGTGTATTTTTATATAGTTACGAGTATAAATCCAAAGGGAACTTACGGGAAACTAAAATAAGTCACCTTTTCTAAATGTTTGTCGTCGAGATTTTTTCTTACATTATGTAAGGAATAAAATTGAAAAGATAAAAATCTTAAATGTGAGGCTGTGAGGCTCTATAAAGACTAAACTGCAGGTTTCTGTAGGTGTGTCACCAATAGAAATATAAATCAGGCTTATTTTCGTCGCTTATCTTTTTACAATAAGGTATTAATATTCTGATCAGTTGTAATATTATACATAGACTTGGTACAAAACTGCTATAGTTCTTAAATTTTACTATTCTTCGAAAAAGACTTACAATTTCACACAAACAGACAAAGCAATTTCTCCAAATTAACGGCACAAATCGACAATCAAATAATCTCTATCGATACAACAGTAGCTGCAAATGTAACTATATCCATTGAACTTTATACAATGGTAATATGAGCTGGTTTCGCTTAGCAATTGAGTTCTTTTATTTCGTCTCCTGTGGCTACGAATTGACGCGGAAGCAGTAATTTGTGCTCCCGATGGCTAATGCTCGGTTATTAACAATTAACTCTGTCTCTGGCGTTTGAATTATATAGAAATGATAATCCTACTAATATGATAAATGCGTATAGTTAAGTGTAGTTTGTTTTGTTAGTATGTCAGTTTGTTTGTTTGTTTATTTGAAATAAAACAACCTTTACGGATTTTTAGCGCACGAAACGAGTTATGGTCTAATTTTCCGTGCTCTTTAAGGTAACTTACCAATTGCCGTGGTCACGGGACTTACAGTGCGCTTTAAAATCTGTAAAAGTTATTTTATTTTAATTAAGGGCGCGTGCCAAAACTTAAGATTGACGTATGTTTGTTTATTTGTTACTCTTTTTTTTCACGCTAAAACTACTGAACGATTTTGGATGAAATTTAGCACAGAGATAGTAGATAGTCTGGATTAAAACAGAATACTTTTTATCTATATCTTGTTACATTTTCTTTAAACGATCCAAAGTTCCGGGGTTCGATTCCCAGTAGGGGCACATATTGTAATTAGTTTGGCTGATAGTAGATCATTTTCTTGCTAGCTAGATCACTAACAAGTGTTGGATCCTGCTACCAACTTATCTTTTTGTCATAACAACAATGTTTTCAGGGTTGTTTCGTTTCGGCATTTATGAGATAATAGCCTATTGTCCTCATTGATCGACGATTCCGAAGGACTGAAGGTGTCTCTCCCATACGTGATTCCATCTTCAGTCTGTCACCTCGTGACCACGGCACCTCAAAAGGTGCCGAAACGTCGAAAAAACCAAAAAACCATAACAAACACGAATAATTCGATCTTTACTCGTGAAATATAGTAAGTATATCGCTTAAAATCTGCAAAAGTTGTTTTATTTCAATGAACAGTGCGCGCCAAAACTTACGATGTAATAAAATATGTTTTACCTACCAACACAGAATGAGGGGAAAATTTAAGAGTTTTATTTGTAAAACATCTCTATATGAATCCTTGTCGTAATTGTATGTATTTGATTGGCTTCAATTTAGAAATAGGTACAACACTGGAATATTTCAGAAAATCTAAAAATGTATTCGTTGTTTTTTTACTTGATTAAGCAATAAAGTTATGAAGTTTTGTTTTTTTTTTAATATGAAATGTTTACGTAGTGTTGATTTGGATTGTTAATAGAGTATTTTGTTATTTTTGATTCATTTACTTTTATTAGAAGTTTAAAATAATATTGTTACCCTTATTTACTAGTTTATCACAGTTGATTAGTACAATTATTAGTTTATTAATTTCTTTGGAAAGTTATATAACTTGTTCAAGTTCGGTTGCTTAGCAACACTTGTTGACTAAATAACTAGCATTATGTTTTTGGGTATACATTTTGTTGATTTTTTGGTTCAATTTGTATAGGCAGTTCACCAAATATTTTTATTTAGACGATTATTAATGAAAAATTGTTACGATAAAATTATTGTACTTTGTAAATTAAAAATTTGTACAAGTTTCATAAAGAATAACTTAAATATATATAGACGTTTTAATTATGCTTATGAAAATATCTGGAACTATCGATGAATTGTTTTTTCATAATGTTCATGATATTAAATGTTTGTTTCCATGATATATTTTAATAATAAGGTCACAGTTTTTAATTTGGAAATGAAATTAAAAGCGATGAAAGTATATAGTCCTTGAATTCGAAGGCAGTAGCTATTTATTCGAATACGTACTTCTATTTACCTATTTACCCACCAAACCACGCGACCACATCCATGAAAAATTGATGAAAAACGCATTTCACTCCACTTATGCTAAGTACAAGATAACCCCCCCGGCGTCCCCCGGTTTTTTCCCCCTAATCCTGTTATTAATGGTATTTTACCCCCCAAATATATGCTGCTCTGAGGGACAGACTGGAGATAAGCTTCAAAGTCTTTATTGGAAGAATGATTTAAGAAAGTTTAAGATAAAACTATGTTTAGGGATTTATCGAATTTACAATTTTATAAGCACATATAATAATGGATGTCAATATGGGTTTTTTTCTTACATTTATAGAGATCCTCACTACTTCTAAAATGAAAAGGTACATAAATTGCATGGTTTTATATGAAATTATTGCATGGTTAAGAATCAGTAATCATAATTTTATTATTTTCGTTTATTATACGATTATTAATTTAACTTTCTAGCGGTCTAAGTTTCTTGCGGCCGTTCTTCTTATCAGTTAAAAAATGTCTTGAATGGCTAGTAGGAAAATAAAATGTTGGACTATTCGAAAGTACTTATCTATAAGTCTATTTGAATAAAAATCTTTGACTTTGACTTTTTTTTGGATCGGTAATGATTTTTTATTGTAAATTTCACTTTTTTGATACAGAAGGAATCAAAATAAGAAGCTTGTCCAAAAGACGACATTTGGTAAATATTCATTGGATACTTTTTAACCGACTGCAAAAAAAGGAGGAGGTTCTCAATTCGACGGAATCTTTTTTTTTTTTTTATAGTTAAAAAGTACTTGACCCCTACACAATTTTGACGTGTATACTTATGTTTAATGTTAACTCGAAGTAATGTGGGTATAACATCCATACATAAATAAATATAAGTCTCATACACAATAATAAATCTTTGATTATTTCTTCTCTATTCTAAGAGCGCACACGTTTATTTTTCATCCTCTTTTTGTATTCTGAAGTCATACAAAATGCGAGTACATAAGGGTGAAATTCTTTTAGGAATACATAAAAACACTTCAAACTTGAGGTGAACGCATGATTGAACCAAAAAAAATGTGGGGGTGCGACTCACCCCTCAAAAAAATTGGTACTTATTACCAAAACATAGAGTTTAAATTACATTAGAAAAAACTGAATTGGCGAATGCGAATCGTATCAATATCGTCCTTACATTTGAGATCTCAATTAGTATGACCAATTAAGAATGACCTCTCAGTCTTTGACTGAATGTATGATTGGTCAGAGATTTTATTATCTATAACGGTTTGATGAAGGTCTTTAGAAACATGACTTATGTGTTATTTTCATTAAAAAAGCACTGATTTATGAGAGTGTGTTAGTTTGCCCTTCCTTCACGCTAAAACTTTGATGACCTGTTTGGCGCAGGGGTCCTAACCCCCGCCTTCTGTGTCAGAGGTCCCGGGTTCGATTCCCGGACAAGACAAATATTTGAGTGCATGAACATGTCTATGGTCTGGGTGTGTAATATGTATATTAAGTATGTATTTACAAAAAAAAAGTATATAAGTATGTTTATCCGTTATCTAGTATCCATAACACAAGTTCTTCATAAAACTTAACGTGGGCTAGATAATTGGTGTGATTGTATGGAAATATTTATTTATTATTTTATAACAACCGATCGACTTGATTTTTGGCATAGGGTTAGTAGAAAGGACGAAGAGTAACTTAGGCTATCTTTCCCGCTTTTTATCTCTATATTCCCACAGGAACAGGAACCACACGGGTGAAACTGCAGGCGGAAGCTATTATAAACGTAAAGTTGTGTTATTTGAAATTTATTCGTAACTCGTGGATGAATTAAACAATAAATCGAAAGAGTCTTTCAGTCAGAGATTGTCAAAAATATTCAGTCTATCCTAAAAATGCTCAAATATTAAGAGGTATTGTTCAATGGGAAATAAATAAACAAATTGTATGTACTTATTTTTTTTTGTGTATTATTTTATAATTAGCTTACTGTTCCCGTGGGAATATCCAGATAAAAAGTAGCCATTGTTACTCTCGGACCTTTCAATTGACTCTAGATAAAAAATTGGTTGCTTAGTTAGGGCGTCAAGGAAGGACAATCAAACACACTTTCGCATTTATAATATTATATAGTTAGGATTAGGATTTAAAAAGTTTTTTATTCATTCTTCATTTCACTCCCATTAAGAATCATTTTCGTGGCCAAAGTTCTTTAATTATAAAATCATCTACGTAAAAAATATTTCATCATCATCATCATCAGCCTGTGGACGTCAACTGCTGGACATAGGCCTCTCCTAGCTCACGCCTGTTGTGGCGTTCATAGGAGGACATTAGCCTACTGCTACCACGCTGGCCAGACGGGTTGGTAGAGGGTTTGTTTCAAGTTTTCCTTCTCTCGCACAGGTGTTCAATGCGTCGAGCCTCTTAGTCGACTCTTACGACATCCCAGGCATGTAAGGGATTTGGTGACAGTTGTATTCTTAGGCCGTCAAAAATTACTTCAAAAAAGTATTATTACATAGATAAAAATCCACCCTGTCCAGTAAGACATAGTTATTATGTGCACATAATAACTATTCCTTATTAGAGCTTGTTCCGCCATCAATAACGCTGACGCCAATATTGATTGATTTTTCAACAGCATCACGACTGTTATTTAGTTATTGTTTAAAATTTAGTTTAATGTTTTATTGTTTAGTTTAATATTGTTGCGCACCTGGCCCTTCTGGGCTACGTTTAATTTAAGATCAAATTCTTTTGAATCCTACATGTGGTAGCTTGTCAATAGCTTTTAGTTTTATATGTTTGTTGATATCTGTATGTTTATAAGCTGTTAGCTATCCATAAACGATAAATAAATAAATAATGATTAGTAGGGATTTTGCTTGTTTCGGTAAGTAAATTTATATAACTTAAAGTTTGTAAAAAGGATTTATTATTTGCTTTATCAAAATTTCTTTCATTTGTTTACCAGAAATTAAATCCGACTTTAAAAAGTAAAAAATAAAACTTTTGAAGTCGGTGCCAGCCAAGGAAATAAAAATAAAAATATACTTATTCAAAAGTGAGATGTAGAATGCCTTGGCTGGCATCGACGAAAACAGTTTTATTTTTAACATTTTTTTTTAAATAAGTATTTTATTTTACTAGTTTTTAGTTACATCATGTCCCCCTTAAACTAAAAATCAGCCCATGCACAACAATGATGTCATCCAGGTAACGATTACTTGGCAAAACGTTATTAATATTTTTCAGGATTATGAAAAAACTAATAGCCAGATCTTCGTAAAAAAATTATGGGACCACATTTAAACTATATTCTTTCAGACAAAAAAGGATTTATTAAAATCGGTTGACAACTGACGACGTTATATTAAAACGTACTTAAAAAGTATACAATCGACTTGAGCACCTCCTCCTCTCTCTCTTCCTTTTTTGAAGTCGGACAAAAAACAATAATTAATTTCCCTTTGAAACTTATGAAATGACCCAGGAACAGGCATCTCCCGGCTCCGTCGCCAGAATAAGGTATAATGAAATAGACACGAGTGGAAATAATTACAGGCTGTCATGGATCCGTAATTACAGCGTAATTTTGTGTAATCATTGCGTTCGTGACGATGTCAGGCGCCTACCATTGTTTGATGTTAGATAAAAGACGTTAGATATTATTGCATTTCTAATTTATGATAAAAGTGGGAAGGGATCGTATTGAGCTGATCAACAAAGTTACCTAGTTTAATAATAAATAAATAATTGCATACAATCACACCAATTATCTGGCCCACGTTAAGTTTCATGAGGAACTTGTGTTATGGATACTTGATAACGGATAAACATACTTATATACATTTTTTTGTAAATACATATTAAACACCCAGACCAAGACAAATAGACATGTTCATGCACACAAATATTTGTTTTGTCCGGGGATCGAACCCGGGACCTCTGGCGCAGAAGTCAAGGTAGGTCAGGTAGTTTAGCTTTATAAAATCCTATCCTATTGTTAGACTTATAGCTGTGCCTCAGACATATCACATCTTAAAGAAGTTTGGATAACTAAAACAAAAAAAAAAATTATACAACGTAGGAATCCTAACCGTTCAATGTGAATGCGATATTTTGTGAGGTTGTTTGGATGTTTGTTACTCTTTCACGCAAAAACTACTGAACAGATTTGGATAAAATTTGCTATACAGGTAGAAGATAGCCTGGACTAAAACATAGGCTATATTTTATCCCGATATTCCCATGGGAACGGGAACCACGCGCAGGCGGCCGCTAGTACTAACGCCACACTAACTTACTAGTTACTACCTTTTTATTTCAACCCTTCATTCAAAAAAACAATTTGCAGAACCTTATTATTTTTGTTTGTCTAAAACGTAACTAGAATTATAGCTAAGAGTAATAGATAAAAATATGTTCTAACATTTTAATGAAATAATCATTTGTTAGAGTTGAAAATTGTATTTTTGTCTGTCTATTATTAATTTATTACTATGTCATAGGTTCTGCTGTCAGTTTATCCTGTCAGAAAGAATAAAGTTCTTTCTGACAGGACTAAACAAACTTTAAAAAATAGATTTACTCGTTACTAGCGGGCTCTCGCGGTGGTTTCCGGTCCCGTGGGAATATCGCAATAAGTCTCGCATAATCTCTAGGCTATCTACGATCTCGGTGCGAAATTTCATCTCAATCCGTTTAGTAGTTTTAACAATGAAAGAGTAACAATCAAACAAATTAACTTATTTTCGCATTTGTAATATTAGTAGAAAAGATTTCCTTTTTAAATCCCTTCGAAAATAAGATGGTGGTTATAAGGAGTCAGTTTTGTTAAGATTTTATTAAAACAAAACCCTTTTTACCAACTTATTTTAGATAGAAATAAAACAACTTTTGCGGAGTATTTAGTGCGATTTTTTTTTATGAACGACAGGGAGACTCTTAGCCTTCATCATACCTGATGTTAAGTATTGATAAGGCTGAAGATGGAAGCGAGCCTCTCCCGTAATCCTCAGCCACTGAGGAACTGGCTATCTTATCTCTACCTGCCGGAACACAACAAAGCTGAAAACATTGTTGTTATGGCGTCAGACTTAGATAAGATAGTGGTAGCTAGCCAGGCGGTTAGTCCGCCTGGCTAGCTACCACTATCTTATCTAAGTCTGACTAGACAGGGATTAGACAGGGAGACTCTTAGCCTTCATCATATCTGATGTTAAGTATTGATAAGGCTGAAGATGGAAGCGAGCCTCTCCCGGAATCCTCAGCCACTGAGGAACTGGCTATCTTATCTCTACCTGCCGGAACACAACAAAGCTGAAAACATTGTTGTTATGGCGTCAGACTTAGATAAGATAGTGGTAGCTAGCCAGGCGGACTAACAACAAGTCCTACCTACCCGAAATATATATTTGGTACTATAGTTTTGCGGTTCATTTGCGGTTTTTTGGTTTCCTGACGTTTCGGCACCTTTTCAGTTGCAGTATTTATTTAAATTATGAGTGCGCGAAGAAACTTATGATTTGCTTATTTTAAATACTTGAAAGCTAACCTGTGACCAATGGTAAGGGGTGCCGTACCGTACTTTGTTTGAAACAACCTTTAGAAGTTTTCGTCGTAGCGACAGCCTTGCTAATGGACAGAATTAGGACGACAATACTAAAGAACTAAAGTTCAGGAATTACTTCATTAAAACTTGTGATTAACTGTGTTTTTTTGTCAGTTAATAACTAGCGACCAAGCGTGACTTCATCTACTTGGACTAACACATAGTTGTAATTTATGATAAATTTTAAATAGGAAAACATAAAAAAAAAACTATTGGGCCACAAGCGAGTTGATATTTTTAAATTTTATTTTTGTAAAAATAATAAAAAACATAAAACATAGTTCTAAGATGAATTTTCAGCCAGATTATATCAGTCTTTGGAGAAATAAATAAATATAAATAAATATTTCCATACAATTACACCAATTATCTAGCCCACGTTAAGTATCATGAAGAACTTGTGTTATGGATACTCGATAACGGATAAACATACTTATGTATACTTTTTTTTGTAAATACATACATAATATACATATTAAACACCCAGACCAAGACAAATAGACATGTTCATGCACACAAATATTTGTCTTGTCCGGGGATCGAACCCGGGACCTCTGGCGCAGAAGGTGGGGTTAGTACCCCTGCACCAAACAGGTCGTCGTGAAATCAACCATCGGCCTAACCATTACTTACCATCAAGTATGATGAATATGTGTTTGAGTATTGCATGTAACTACGAGAGGTTTTTTCCAATTAATTGTAAAATAAAATGTTTTTAATAATTCGATGACTCAGTTAAAATGACATAGGTATCAAAATTTATTTTTTGTATTTGATAGCTGAAAATAATATTATATTTTCTTCATCATCTTCATTTCCTGAAAATAACAAGCAGAAATGATAAAAAAAAATTGTACGAGTCGACAATTTTAAGTTTAAACTAACTGTGCTTTATAGTTACTCATAAACTGCACAAAACATAATACCATTCGGTACCATCAGATCTCTGAGAACTCTCTGAGATTGTAATGAAAATGACATGATAAGAGACATTTTTCTTAATAAAAGCTAAGTAAATAAATATGTTCACATTATTAACAATCACTACGGCCAAGTGGTTAAAATCAGTGTGTTACTTTTACAATGTAAAAAATAATACTAACAGAAAATTGTAAAAAAAAAAAATCTTTAAAAACATAATGCTATGAAACATTTTGTAATAAAATAATTTAAAACACTGTTTATGCTACTACTACTACTGCTATGCTACTCATGAGACAATACAGACAAATAATATTAAATGCTTTCCTATCATCTATCATTCTATATCTTAGTTCATACATTACACAAATTAAGCACCAGTCTCTATTAAACAAACTATTGTTTAACATGACACATTCACTAGAGGCAAGTTGTTGACATTTTAATAAACACCTGACGTATCTGTCAACGTCCTGAAAATTTTGGACGAATGTAAGGTACCAACTTAAAAATATTGTATAAATATAATTTAGTAATTATTTAGTTACAATTAAGGTATAATTTTGTTTCATTGTTGCTTCCACTGGTTAGCTTAATGTTTTTTTAATTTTTATTTTTATATATTATATTCGCCGTTTGTATAAGCCGTGTGGTGACGGACTAAGAATACAAGTGTCACCACTCCCTTACATGCCTGGGATGTCGTAGGAGTCGACTAAGAGGCTCGACGCATTGAACACCTGTGCGAGAGAAGGAAAACTTGAAACAAACCCTCTACCAACCCGTCTGGCCAGCGTGGTAGCAGTAGGCTAATAGCCTCCTATGAACGCCACAATAGGCGTGAGCTAGGAGAGGCCTATGTCCAGCAGTGGACGTCCACAGGCTGATGATGGATATTCTATTCAATCTTGTTGTATTTCTATTTACTTATATTTGTGTTTCGTCTACTGTTATTTTGGGCCTTATTAATTAAGATGTAGCCATTGGTATAGGGTTAACTTAAATGCTGTTTTTATTATTCATGTGTTAATATTAAGTTTGATGGTATTCCTGTTTGTCTTTAAATAAATAAAAAAAACGTGTGTACAGTCAACAGCACCTACGAAAACCGCCGCTATTACAAGCGACGTAAGGGCGCTCTCATGGTCAAAGTGCAAAACCGTATAGATACGGTTATAACAGCAGATCTGCTGTTGATTGTACCTACAATTAAATAGTTCTAAAATTGTTGATACTGGTTCGTGATGGAAATAATAGTACATTACTGCAGCGGCCAGCAAAAGAGGCGTTGATGCACGAACGTGTAGATGTGGGCTGAGGTGAAGCCGACGCACACATACGTAAGTCCATCAATGCCTAGTTGTGGCCAAGGCTTGTATAGTACTTTTCTCAAATAATGCGCGGAAATTAAAACTACTTTTTCCAATCAGTCGAACGACGAACAACAATAATGTTTTCCCGCGTTAAAGTGATAATTTGTTGTTTTTTTTTTTCTAAAACAGCTTTCTACTTGCGAGCCAGTTCGAAATTTAAATAAAAGTTTTGCTAAGTTACCTCCTTGGTTGCCATATTTCGGAGTAAAAGATCGCTCCATTTTTAAATTACACGACAGATATGAGTTTACTATGTAATTTATTTGACCGCTAAACACGACAGATACGGATTTCCATACAACTTTTGCCGGCCGCTGCTCGCATGTGGCCAGTACAGCAATATAGATTTATCTCGAAGAAGGTTGTCAAAATAATGCTCATAATTGCAAGCATGTTTGAGAAAACGTTATTCTATTACCTATGTTTCACGATTTCCTAATTATTTATTGCGATGCGGACTAATAAGTTAGGTGCTAAAACCTACCTTGTTAGTTCGCAAAGGCTTAAATCACAGCAAATAAAAAATACATATATTAGAAGAAACAAAACACGCTAGCACAAATAATAAAAATCAGTCGCAGACTTTAAAATAGGTACACCGGTGCAGGGCGAATGGCACGGTAACAGACCTAAATCAATCAATCCCTCTTTGGATTAGGGGACGGGGGGGTAATGTGGCTCCTTATTACGATAACCTGCCTGTCTGTGCCTATTTGAATACATTATGGAGACCTTACACGAGCTTACAATCGTTCTATTTAAATTATTTTATTCCTAACCACATTCGAGATAGAAACCTACTAAAATTTCTTTAAAATTAAGATTTTTATTTTATTTATAAATTTTTTATTTTAATGCTATTTTTATGTGATATTTTTTTTTTAATCATATAAATATACTAGAAAAAAGCAACTTGTCTCATGTCGCCCTGACGGGACTCGAACCCGCATCCTTGGGAATGCGGCCCAATGCACTGACCAATTATGCTACAGAGACCTACGAGAACACGTTGAAATTCTCTAGTATATTCACCTTTTTCTACGGTGTTGGCCACCGTCGTTTCATCAATGAGAGAAATATCCTCGCATTCGAAAGAAACATCTTTACAGATGTTTGACTATCGATTAAGATGAAACTGCCATCATGCGGGTTCGAGTCCCGTCAGGGCGACATGAGACAAGTTGCTTTTTTTATTTTATATTTGACCTCTTCAAATTGAGAAACGAGTATTGGAAAAAATTAGAGATCGAAAATTCTTGTAAATAAAAATAATAAACAGACAGTAATTGGATTAAGTTCTATTTAAGAAGTTTGTTTTATTCGGCCGTTTATAATTTCTGAAAGCATGAACTTATTTAAATAGAATTATTTGAACAACCAGGTTTAACTTATTTACATATACAGAGTGGAAAAAAAGACAGTCATTGGAGGGAATGTACCGTAAATATTGATGTGAGCAAATTTTACTACTTTACTCTTTTACATTCCTTCATTTTCAAAAATAAATTTAACTGCATTCAAAGTTTTTTGAAAATTCATTTACCTGCACTGGGAATCGAACCGGCGGAATGAGAAAAATAACGTCGTATACTTTTATGGTACCAATTAATAGTGTTAATCATAAAGATCAATTAGTATGAGTAGAATAGTATATATCTTAAATTAAAAGCAACATTTGAAAACCTATTTAATAACTTATTCATCGATTGAATTCGCGTCTTGTCGCCTTTAGTATGAAATTATGGTGAATATTAATCAAAAAAGCCAATAACCTAATAATTAAAATCAGTGAATTGCTGCATATGGTTTATATTTCGAGTTACTAAGTAAGTTAAAGTGAACTTCATTTTTACTTTAGTTAGTGTGGGTAAAAGGTAGGTAGAATAATTTATTGAACTACGTAATCTTTTATCTTTCCTGGCTTTGTCTTTAATTTAAGACATTAAGTTACTGCTGAAGGGTAAATTGATCTCTATACTGAACACTATCGAATAGTTGGTATCATAAAAGTACAAGATGTTTTTTTTTTTCAAACAAGCCGGTTCGATTTCCGGAGCAGGTATGTCATTTTACAAAAATCTTTGAAAACAGTTTAACTATTTTTTTTAAATGAAAGAATGTTTCCTTTGGGTAAAATTTGTTTACATCAATATTAAGGGTACTTTCCCTCCAATGACCGTCTTTTCTTCCACTCTGTATATTTAAATGAAAACTTTGGTATACCTACTTACCATTATTTTAATAATAATAATAAAAAATACAATCACACCAATTATCTAGCCCACGTTAAGTTTCATGAAAAACCTGTGTTATGGATACTAGATAACGGATAAATATACATATATCAATTTTTACAAAATTTTTTTTTTTGTAAATACATACATAATATACATATTAATCACCCAGACCAAGACAAATATATATGTTCATGCACACAGATATTTGTGTCTTGTCCGGGAATCGAACCCGGGACTGCTGGCGTAGAAGGCAGGCTTAGTACCCCTGCGCCAAACAGTTCGTCTATTATCGTTGTAATGTTAAAATTATGAAATTCAAAATTCACATTGACATGTTTACATGTTTGGACGTTAATTAATCATGCAAAAACAACTTAGGTAACTGATTTGGATGGAATTTGCCACACAGTTTCCTATCCTATATTATCTATTCTCGCCAGAGAACAACGCGGATAAAATCACGGGTGGTTACTGGTTAAGTAAGTAAGTACATGTTGGTTTAGTTAGCTTGACGAAATCGAATAAAGTTTTTTAAAAGTATGGGTTTTTGTTATGGACAGCTGTAAAAAAGGTCTAAACCGTATTAAGTTATGACGAATGATAAATATATCAAAATGTATTATAGCGTGTTTTGTTTCGTTGAGGAGAAAACTCCTTGTAAACTCTTCATGGTTAAGGCGGTACCCTGACCGAAAGTGGCGCCGCGTTGAATTTTATTTAATATCGTAATTCTAATACACAATTTTAATAAAACTTTACGTGGAATTTTTCGAGCCTATTGTCTTGTACTTTTAGAAGGTATCGCTACATCTCGTCATAGTCATTCGTAGAAGTAGATAGCAAATGTGGCAAAAACGGCCACTTTTAGCAGTTTTGCTATCCACTTCTAGCAGTGACTACGAGGGAATGTAATGATACCGTCTAAAAATACTAGACTATGGGCTCTAAAAATTCCACGTAAAGTTTTATTAAAATTGTGAATTAGAATTACGATATTAAATAAAACTCAACGCGGCGCCACTTTCGGTGGGGGTACCGCCTTAAATAAGGACTGTACAGTACTATCTACAGTGAAACAAACTAGAAAGTTGACATGTTTCATAATATTGATTATGTTTGGTGTTATTGATGTATTAAGATACCCTCCATAATGAAATAAATTAACATCAAATCCTTTCAGCCCCGGATTAAGAGACACAATAGATATTCTATTGTTCTCTGGACACTGTTTTGATGAAGTGCCAAAATAAATAGATAGGGTAAACATTTTATAATAATTATGGTATGTTTTAAGTTAAGAATTTCAAGAACTCAACTCAAACAAAAAATATTCATACAATATCATGACATGTATATCGATCTCAACTTGAAATTCTCACCTTGGAAACACCAATAGATATACAATGCGTAAGTTGAACTTTGTTGTAAGTAACTTACCAAACAAAAAGTTAGTTCATCAAGTAAATCCAATTCAACAGTTCAAAACTAAGATCAAACTATTATTCGTGTCCACGCGTCCCGAAGCATTTTATTTCTATGTGACTGCATTACCGACACCTACGTGTCATTATTTTCCCCCTTGGCAATAGATGGCGCTAGTAGTAGCATTCTGATTAGAATTTTTTATTGTAATAATCTCATAAGATTAGTAGTATTAAAACTTCTAACTAACAGACTTTGTTAAAGTTTGTGTGACAAAACTACTGTACCTATTTAAAACAATTCATCAAAACATCAGTTTTTTACATTACACTTTCTGTAGAGAGTTTTTTGTTGTACCTACGACGATAATAATAAGATGTAACTTTGAATTTAAATTAATATTACTACCAAATGTACGTATAAAATTATTAAGATACTAGCGGTCGCCCGCGGTTTCACCCGCTTGATTCCCGATCCCGAGGGAAAATCGGGATAAAAATTATACTATGTTGGAATCCAGTCTATGTAGGTACTATCTGTGTCAGAATAGTTTTTGCGTGTAAAAGTAACAAGCACAAAAGTAACAATGTGAAACACTCCCTCACAATTAGTAAGATAATTAATTAACTTTTGTATTTGTTACACTGTTCAAAATAAGCTGTTGTTATCAAACCCCTTACCATGAACTGCCATGGAGTACTAAAGACTTTAATCAACCCTCTCATAGATGGCGCTTTAGAGGAAGAGGAAAATTTTATATTTTTATAAATTCCCCTAGATGTCGCTAGGTGTATTTTATATTATTATTAGACCATACTAGAACAATATCCCATATCGTGTAACAGTTTTTATACCGATAATTATCTAGTAAGTTAATAATCCTATAAGAATTGAAAATGTGTAATAGGTACAGAAGGGCAACTTCCCGGTCGTCCAGTAGAGTTTTTTGGGAAATGTTTATTGGAACAGTAGTGATAGAAATAATTTATTATTTAAATAAAATAACAATCAATATTCTATTATTTGTGGTATAAACGATTTCTATAATTCAATAACTTTTTAAAATATCGTTACTTAAAAACCCCTAATGGTAAACCGGGAAGTTAGTTATCAATAATTTAGTCTAGTATAGTAATTAAGTTAAGGGACGCCTTATGCTCCCAACTGTTCTTTTAACAAGTTTGCTTTCCGTGGCAACCTTTAATAAAGACAGCACCAATTACTGGCTGTAACTCCTAGCATTTAAAGTGTATAATCTTGATAAATATTAAACAAGAAAATATTCTATAAAAAAGCAACTATGTAGCCTCATGTCGCCCTGACGATATTCGAACCCGCATCCTTGGGAATCCGGCCCAATGCACTAACCAATTACGCTACAGAGACCTATGAGGACACGACAAATTTTTCTAGTATAATATTCACCGTTCTACGGTGTTGGCCACCGTCGTGTATGATCTTGTTGGTGGTCCAAATAAATAAATAAAAAATAATATGTGTGTTTAGTTATTAATGATCGTACATTACACCAATTTATATAATATTCATAGTATCATCTATTGACTGCATTCTTCTGTAGTAGAACAAAGTATGTAGATAAAAATTCTGATACTAACAATATTGCAAAAGAAAAACTTGTCAATGCGATTTCTTGATGCAATATTCAAGAACAATGCAGCTGCTATTTTTAATCTACTTAGATTAATCTGTTAGAATTTTATACCAATAAGAATTCTTTTACTAACATTATTTAATGTATGAGAAAATTAGTTTTTAGCCGTTAGCGCGGCTGAACTAACAACCGAAAATAGCGGCTAAAACTTGTGGACTATATCCTCTTTAACAGTAATGTTTTTAATATGTAATAGATCCTCAAAGGATGTGTTGCGGAGCAAATACTTTTTTGTAGTTTTAAACCTTTTTTCAATGTGAAAGGTTTTATTTCTGTTCATGACAGAATTTCTGTCGTTCTGTTTTTCGTCTTTGTTGGTATGTTTGAATATCTTATTTTTTCCTGTTTTTATTATATTTTATCAAGACACGCTTTACTCTACACTTTATAATTACAATCCACGTTATTTCCTCTCCCCTTCTTAACAGGATGGATTATGCCTTAGCTGATATTCAAAATAACTGATGATTTTGTTGAATCTATATTACTAATAGTAGACAAAGAAAGTAGTACTAGTAGCACCCAGTAATTCGGAACTTGGGCAAGATTATATTGCATAAAGTACCTTTACCGAGACTCAAACTCCGTATCTCCAACTCGGCATGCAGCAACTCGATGATGACCGCCTAACGATATAGCTTGTGCTGACGCCATAATCAACGATTTTTCAATTCCCCTACAAGGGATCTCGCTGACGCTATCACTTTCATACTAAAAATGCAATCCAATAGATGAATAGAAATATCTAGGAATTGAACAAAAACACAATCTTTGAAGGTTTTTACGAGAGTTTTAAGTTTGAAAGCTATAACGTTAGCCATAGCAATACTGTTAGGCGGTAGGGGTGCCGGTCTATTCTTAGTACTTTTTAATCTAAATCTGTGGAAAATGTTTTATGACAGCTTTCACTATATCTGCAATTTTTTAATGAACCTTAATAACAGCTACTACCGTTCATACTTACTGTTAAAGATTTTTCATCCGCGTTGCTATCATCTATATTTGCAACAGCAACGAGACATATCAACAGTGTGGCATCTACCGGACATACGATGAATTACAATGTGCATTCATTTAGTACCTATTCTAGCTACCGAATTGTTTTTGGCGCTAGCATCACAGCAACACGCGACGTCAACGCGAGAGAGTGAGACGCCGCTATACGAAAGATCAGCGAGCGATTAGCCAGCAACGTAATACGTAACCGCTTTTGTGGTCTAGTGGTAATAACCACCGGTAACAGGCCCAGGGGTCCTAAGTTCGATTTCCAGCGGGGGTACATATTGTATTGGGTTTGGTTGATGTTAGGACTTGTTGTAAGTGCGTCTGGCTAGCTACCACCATCTTATCTAAGCCTGACCCCATAACAACATTGTATGCAGCATTGATGTGTTCCGGCAATTAGAGATAAGATAGCCAGTTCCTCAATGACGAGGATTCCGGGAGAGGCTAGCTTCCATCTTCAGCCTTATCAATACTTAACATCAGGTATGATGATTCATAAAAAAAATATTATAATACCATTTTTATTTTAGGGGCTGTATTAAGTACCTATTTGTTGATATCTTAGTATACTGAATTGCACTCAAATAATTAATTTGAAGAGCACTCAATATTGATGCCATTTATTGCTACATTTATCATAGTTAGGTATCCCAGTTTTACTTCATTTAGGGCCGGTTTCACCACTTACTGATAAGATTTAACAGTTGTTATATGAAGAAAAATATGTCAAACAAGCTATCCAGAACTTAAATAGGTGGTGAAACCAGCCCTTGGTATCACAATTGCTTTCAGTTTGATAGTGTTCTGTTTATTGCATTTTTAGCCAATACTTTCACATATTTTTTCCATAGTAATGCAATTCACAAATTGTCTGTCATATTATTATTGAAAGCGATACTTAACTAACAGCTTCCTGCGATAATTATTAAACAAGAAAATATACTAGAAAAAAACAACTTGTCTCATGTCGCCCTGACGGGATTCGAACCCGCATCCTTGGGAATCCGGCCCTAACCAATTATCCTACAGAGACCTATGAGGACACTTATGATAAATTTTAAATAGAAAAAAATTTGAAAAAATTAGGACACGTCGAATTTTTTCCAGTATGTTCACCTTTCTACGGTGTTGGCCACCTTCGTTTCATCAATGAGAGAATTAATATCCTCGCATTCGAAAGAAACATTTTTCCAAATGTTTGACTATCGATAAAGATGGAACAGCCATCTAATTATAAGTTTTTAATTTAGCATTTTACAATGCTATTTCTATCTGATAAATATTAAACAAGAAAATAGACTAGATTTTTTTTTATTTATCACATAAAAACAGCATTGTAAAATAAAATTAAAAAGTTATAAAGCTTCCTGCGAGTTCATCCTCGTAGATTTTAGTTCCAATCCCTTTACTCTTTTCAATAAGCTCCTATGCCTCGTTCTAGACGTAGGTTGAAATAGAAGATAAGAGTTTATCTTATCTTCTATTTCAACCTACGTCTAGAACGAGGCATGTTTCAATATTTTTGGATGAAATACGAATATTCGGACGATATTCCACTTCGGTATTCTTTTGTATTAGAATAAGGTCCAAAATTTTTAGGTAATCGAACGACGAATATCGTTCGAATATCGCGATTCGTTTTCGTAGTAAGTCTCCTAATTGTTGTCTATCTATATGGAAATGTTCTTGTTTATAAAAGCTAAAAGCTATATTTTTTTTAATGAAGAAATTACAAGAAAAATATTTACGAACATTAACCATTACCATCCACAAATTACTTCCTTTGTTTAAAAAGCATTTGATTTGAATTCAGCCACACTTAAAAGAAACATCAGGACTTTTTAAAAATAATTTATTTTGTAAAGTTAAAATAAAACAAATTTCAAATATTTTCATTTTATCTCATTAATTAACAACACAATAAATTAGATTGCACATTTAAAGATTGTTTCTTATATTATTTGTCACTAAATGGAACCATTTAGAACAACAAAACAATCCATTTCTTCTATATCTACTCGTGTGACTTGTTTATTCTATAAATCATACACAATACAATAAACAAAAAGTCAAAGTCAAAGATTTTTATTCAAATAGACTTATAGATAAGTGCTTTTGAATCGTCCAATTTTTTTTTTTTTTTAAAAACAATACAACAGATAAAGTAAAAATATAAAACTTTAAAAAGGTTTTTAGGAAATTAAATTATAAGAAAGACGTTATCAGAAATGAATAATGGAAAACTTAAAAAAAATGGATAGTCATTACATTTAATGTTAATTAACATTTTTTTATGTGAAATCTTACTGGTGACTATAAGACGGTTAGAGATGTTACAAATCTGGTAATAAGATATATATTTCTTCATACCTTTATCTAGATTTATAAAGTTTCAGAAATACGGTTTTATAAAATTTCTCCTCGACACTTTTTCTTTTCGAATATTCAAGATGATTCTCATATGGGGTTTTGGAAATTGGTTTAATTAGTAGACATCAATAATATGTAGGTAGGTAGTTTCATTTCTCTTTTATCGCTATAGTAATTTCATCATCATCAGCCCATTAGCGTCCACTGCTGGACATAGGCCTCTCCAAGTGCATCCGCGGCTACTCTCACCCAGCTCTTGCCAGCCACCCTGCGAAGATCATCGCTCTACCTAGTCCGAGGGCGTCCTACACTGCGTTTGCCGATACGTGGTCTCAACTCAAATACTCTAGGTATAGTTATTTACTACGAATTGATTTCGTGGCTTTTTCGCCTAATCTGTTCCTCCACCTACCGCGCAAGTGACTTCATTTGACAGATGGATGTTACATATTGCTCTTTGTCCTTGGTAAGTTTTCTTTTGTGTCAAAAAGAAGCAGCAATGTGTCACTTCCATCTGTCAAATGAAGCTACTAGCTTCCAGACGGCGACACCACTTGCGCGGTACGGCCCCTGGTCTCGCTCCCGCTCGTGACGTTTTCTTATTGCTATCTCTATTCAGTCGTATAGCGCCTTAAGCCTGTTATTGTGGCTGTTCATGCTCATGGGATAGGTGACCAAAAACTATCTTGTGCTTATTTATGCTTCGGAAGGCACGTTAGCGGATTTCGCCATTAGGCGAGGCGCAGAGCAATCTGTCAGAGAGAGTCGTGTTTATTAAAATCGAATAAATGCTTTTGAATAACACCGCATTTGCACGCAATTCTTGCTATTCCGTATGCGAAAAGTAAGTAAGTAAGTAAGTAATATTTATTTGCATAAAATTCGGTACAATACAGTTCTTAAAATTCAAGTACGTACATGCGTGTTTTACCGACATATCGATAAGCAAACTTGTAATCTCGTCATGCTCTAAAATACTATGTAATGTTCTCCATACATTAAATTAAATCAAATTATATAAAAAAAAACACTACCTACTACAGTTCAATATTTAAATATCAATAACCAAGTACATACAAGAAACAACACAAATCTCATCTCTCAGCATGTCAATACACACAACAGTATTATGTCCATTATTGATGTATCGGATGTCAGAAATTACATGTCAAAATTTAAAATGTAATTAGATTGTATCAAAAATCCAACTCTTGTTTCTCCGTCGCCGCGCGCGTGATCCACCGCTCTGCGGTGGGTGAATCGCCTTAAGCAGTTGGTCCTGGCTTCATTTGCAGTCATTAACACCAAATACACTTTGGGCCCTCGTGGTGAATCATTGCCCATTCTTATACAAGAAGCCTGAGTCCAGCAATGGGGATTTTAAGTTTAATGAAAATGAAAATGAAGAGTAAGTCCAAAATCCCTGAAACAAATGTGTAATTATGCACAGAGATCAATTATCTAATTGACATAGTTGTATGCAGTATAACATTTAGTTATGCATCCTATTCCTAGCCATCAAAATTGTTTACATTTTACCAACTATAAATAATAGTAACCGTAATCTCATACATCTCTTCTAATAAATTGCTTACACCTTTCAAATAATACCATAGTATCAGTTTAGCTATTAATATGAAAAATTATACTTAAATTGATCGACTACAAGTCGATACTATCGCCTCGGGAGGCAGCGTTTAACACTTAAAACGAGTCTTAAGTAATGTCGTTAACCCTCCTCCGCCTAAAGTCAGACGTAATAACAACGCGTAATAAAACAGATAACAGGGAATTCAAAAGCTGACACGATAGCATTAAAGGGTTAGATAGCCTACGGACTTAGAAAAAAATAATTGTTAAAACATCTTATTTTACAATACTCAACCAATTGAAAATGTACTGTATTTTTCAGAGTTTAAGGTGCAAAATTGTTTGTTTCGATGCTAACCCGTTGATAGTCAGTGGTATATTTTATTTACTTCCGTTGGCAACAGTAACAGGCTGAATAATTGTCTATAATGATATATTATTGTTATCTAAGAACAGGCTTGTCTAGAAAGACCTTCTTTGATAGTTATCTGACATTTACTTTACGCATATAATTATCTTTTGTTACAACAGTTTTACATTAATTCAAGCTGTTATTAATGTTATTAAATAAAACGCAAGTCAAATATTATGATTCTTACAGTAAATACATGTTATTCCTTTATTAAAAGTTTCCGTAGTGGATATGTTTCATCGTATTAAATAACTAGAATTTTATTTTCGTATATTGGTAAAATCGGCTTGATATCTTTAATTTATGTTTAGTATTTCAAATTCAAATTTATTATTGGATAATTATGTACCCTGGCAATTGGAATTGATTCAAACTACTACTCATAATAAAATAAATTGATATTTTTCTAATAATCTTATAAGAATATTATAAACGTGTAAAGGACATCATCCATTTTGGTACAAATTTGAAAAGTGTCGGCCAAAGAAAAAAAACCTGGATGTTGTTTTCTGCTAGATGTAGTGTCCCTGAATATTTATTATTATGGCACCAAAGACGTAGTATGACTGTTCTAGGTTTTACTAGGGTTTGAAAAGTAAGATTTTTCATGCATTTTTCTTAAGTCAAACTTAAACGAACGGTTTTTTTAACTGCTTTGGATTTGGTACCATAATAAATGTTAAGGGGCACTACAATATTTATCAAAATCAAACCAAGTTTTTTCTTGGCCGGCACTTTAAAATTTGGACCAGAAATGTATGAAGCCTGAATGTCCTTTATATTTTTTTCTAAGATTTTCCAACCTAAATTATCTATTTCTAAATCAAACCTTGTCTCCATACTCTAGTAAATTTTTACTTATACCAAAGTTCATCAAAATTTGTTAAAGCATAACAAAATAAGATGACAGACAGACAAAATTTTTATATCAACCTACGAAAAAAGCTCCAAAGCTTTTTCGTTTATTGTAACCGATGTGATTTTTTAGCTGAAACTTACAGCGATTGGCGGTAAGGAACTGTCGGCAATAAAATGTGTTATGAATTGTACATAGTTTCCACATTTCATTATCTTGATAGTAGCCTAAGCACTAGCCATAAAAAATTTAATGCATTACATCCTAGCAATCACGCGACTACATAAAACTCTATCCAGTAAAACCAGGAAACGGAAGTAACGACAGATGTGCGTGATTTTTTCTTTTGTCAAGAAAAAAACAACGTATGCAAATGTCAACTTCATTTGCATAATATAAACGTGTTCGCTTTCAATCATAGAGCAAAAAGCTAACCCTTTACTTTTTTTCGTGGCGGATGGAGTCTATGCGTAATAATTAGAATAATACCTTGTGTTATTTGTCATTTTTTGTCCCACAGATGTGCGTCAGGAAGTGGGTAAAACCGGCTTAAGATCGAAAGTGGAGGGTTAAATTTTTTACTAGTTTAAAAAGCTTTAAACGGCCAGAGGTTGAATTATGTGTTGAATATGACTGGTTTATGAAGATATTGGAAAGCTAATGTTCATTCCAATAAATAAGTTTTGGTCTACTAATTATTGATATTATGGATCTTAACTCCATCTTTTGCTTATACGACTAGTAAGTACAGAATAAATCTATGCAATTATTTCACAGAATTATGTATGATCATTTGCTAATCATTTTTGTTTCTGAGAAATTCATAATTAATTAGTTTTGACTACTACTTGTAACATAATACAAGTAGTAGTATATTTTAATTATATGCCTTAACAATATTAAAAATTCAGATTAGATATCAGATTAATCCAAACCATAAATATAAATGCGAAAGTGTGTTTGTTTGTTCTTTCTACACGTCCTAAGTAAGAGTTTGTTGAAAAAACAGAGAGTAACATATTCTCTTTATCCCGATAATCCCACGGGAACAGGAACCACGCAGGTGAAACCGCGGGTGGAAGCTAGTAGAAGAATATTAGATTAAATCTACTCGTTTTTCAGATCCCGCCTGAGATATTTTTTATTATATTTTTCTATTAAAATTTATCATATACGATAGCATTGAAAATGTAAAATCATAAAAGAACTTTTAATCTTATTTTTATGTGTGATCACAGAAATAATCAAATTTGATAACTGTAAATTTTCATTTGACGCGATTACTGGACGTATTATTACTGTCAACAGGTACCATTAAAATCGTCACGACCAAGAAAGGGTTGATAGACTTATTATTATCAAAGATGACGTTTCTATTTTGAATGTTGCACCTTGGGAACGTAATTTGAATATGCATTGTGATTATAAATTATTCAAATTTGTTAACAAAAGGTTTGTAATTCAATAATTTGCGTAACTGCCGAGTTACTGTTCGGTAGTTTGCGTGTGTTATTGAGAAGGTGAGAACTTTAAAAAAACATTAATAAATTTGGGTAGGTGCTGAGATTGTTTTGAATTTTTTGTAGTGAACATGTGAGGGTTATGAAATGTGAAAATAATTATATCATAATAACGAAACCACTAATTGGATTAAGTTTTACTTGTATTTTCGTTGTTGTAAGACTTATTGTGGAATTTTTCACTGTTTATTTGGTAAAATTTCCAACTTAAATACTATTTATCGATAACGTTAAACAATGTCAAGTCAATAAATTAATAAAAAAAAAATTCACACAATTACACCAATTAGCTAGCGGCTAGATCTTGATCTAATTCTTCATTAAACTTACCTTGGTTTAATGAAGAACTTGTGTTATGGATGCTAAATTACAGATAAACATACTTATATACTTTTCTTTGTACAAATATACATGTTCATGCACACAAATATTTGTCTTGTCCGGGGATCCAACATGGGACCCTCTGCGCAGAAGGCATGTGCAAGTACCCCTACACCAGAAAAGTCGTCGAATAGCTGTTACTGTTGTTAGTATGTAATAATGGACGTAGCAAGCAAAAAGGAAACAATCCACAAAATCACCAAAACTGAGTATTTATATTCATATAACAAAAAGGGACCAGTGAAAAATAATTAAGAAGTGGAAATTGTGACAAACTTAAGTCGTGGCTTATCTTATATATAAAATTCTCGTGTCACAGTTTTCGTTCCCATACTCCTCCGAAACGGCTTGACCGATTCTCATGAAATTTTGTAAGCGTATTGAGTAGGTCTGAGAATCGGCTACTATCTATTTTTATCCCGAAATTCCACGGGAGCGAAGCCCCGGGGCACAGCTAGTATAATATAAAAGCTGTTTATGCGTTGCTTTGGTAGAAATTCAAGCCGGAAAGTTGCTTTGCAATCTCGACGATGTTTACAAACGAATAGCGCATTAAGTAAGTAAGTAACACGACACGTATTCACGAAGTATTAAATAAATTATGGAAGTTAATTCGTTAAGAATTTCCCCTCATAAGTATCATTTTTATCTTATCTTATCATTAGGTTCCCATATTATATCTTGGAGGTTATAAAGAACTAAACAAAACACTTAATTTTATAGCGCGACTGAAGTATTTTGAGCATTCTAAATTAATACGTATTAAATAAGTATTAAATATAAGATTATGATCACAATAAACAGATCTCAGTCCATTATTCTTATTGCACTTTATAAGAGTGTGAGAATTATAAAAAGGGCATTGTTGTTATAGGTTGGTGAAGACTAGGTGGTGAACTTTATGATGAATAAATAATTGAGGGGTATGAAAGCAAATCCGCATCAATAACACAATACGAAAGTACAGTAAATCCCGATTTACTTATTTGATAAGAAACAGTAACATTTTTGTAATTCTGATATAATTATAAATTAAAGCATAATAATTGAATTAAGAAACATTTATTGAAAGAAAGTATTTTCACATATATGAAATAACATAGGACTGCTTGCATTTGCTTCTAACTTTGGACGGAAGCTTTTTTGCATTTCACTGGCTTGGACTGAGGCATGTTTGCATAACACAACCAACATGTCAGTTCAATCCAACACTGAAGTGATTTTTCTGTTTCTTTTCGCTTTTTCTTGCACTCGCAGTTCGCTCGCACGTTACCTGGCTCTTCCTTGAAGAGCAGGTCTAATATTTTCCTATAAATCGCAAAATATCGGGTCATCACCAGAGTCAACTTAATATGGGAACCTAATGATTCGCCATCTTAGAAGTTTTGAAATGGCGTCTCCTGATTGGTTGATTGAGACTGAAGCGGATTTGCTCCTAACAGAAATTAGATCGAAGCGTCTTTGCATTTCAACCGTATTATTAAGGCGATACTCGAAAAAAAAATGTTGAAGCGAGATAGCAATGAGAAAACGACGCGTACGGGAGCGAGACCGATTTTGCAGATTAGGCAAAAAAAAAAACAAAATCTATAATCTATAATCGTATTAAGAAACTACAGCGATTTAAAAAAAATGCTTCTATACGATCCTAAATATTATTGGTGTCCACTTATTAAACCAATTTCCAATAGTTTATGTAACCCCATTTAAGAATAATCTTGAATTCTCGTATTTTTTAGAGGTCTTTTCGAAAAGAAAAAGTGTCGAGGCAAAATCATAAAATCGTGTTTTTGAAACTATACGAATCTAGATAAAGATATTAAGAAATATATAATTGTTATTACCAGATTTGTAACAACTGAAACCGTGCTATAGTTTTATATCAAAAAGTCCATACTTTTTCTGAGTAGTGCCTAAGACAAGTTTTCTACTGGAATTAGGTGTTTTTGCTTATAAGAGCAATATGTACAGTATGGTTTCGTGGCCAAATTTGGGTAAAGACCACATTTGGATCAATGGCCAAATTTGGTTGGATTAGAGGCTTTATTTGGGTAAGGCCCAAATTTAGGTCAATGGCCTCATCTGGATCAGTGGCCACATTTGGGTTAAATCCACATTTGGATCTGTGGCCACATTTGAATCAGTGAAAACACTTGGCTCTGTGGCCACAATCAGATGACCATTTTTTTTTTGTTTTTATTAAAATAAGTTAACTATAAAATTAACTTATTATTAAAATAGTATCTGGATCGTTTTTGAGGAATTTAGTTTTTGAGCAGCATCCCTTTTATTTAGCTATATTTATCAAAGGATTCAGACGCACATTTTTGCCATTTTCATAATAAAATTGTATTATACTTATGTATAACACAACTTAATACCATTATAAAGCGCATAAAAATAACTAATAGGTTCAACTGGAGACACTTCTAAACTTAATTGGCCTCTATCACAAAATCAAGTCTCTGTGGATTGCGTCCTTACTGCATAACTACGTCCGACAGGTAATAATTTACTATATTGCAACGATTTCATCAAATGTATCGTAATGCATTAGTATGATCAATCAACTTTTCATTAATATTTTGATCAATGCTATAAAATATATATTAGTTAATTGTAATTAGTAAAATTCAAATGTACTCTAATTATTTTCGGTCCATAAATCTTCGCCACCATTTCCCAAATTTTATCTGAAACAAAATATAATAGTTCAATTTCTAGCTTTATAAGTTGTAAGTAAGTATATACCTACCTACTAAAACTAGGTAATGCTAAATTAAATGAGATATTTGTATGAAGAGAACTTTCGTTTTAGGGTTAGAGAAAAAAATATAGACATGAGAAACAATCAATATATTATTAATGTTTAGTGTCTGTAGAAAGTTACTAGTACAAAAATGTACAATAATTAAGAGAAACAGTAAGTTATTATTATTCACTTTGGCAAATTAATTACATTAATCTTCTGGCATTCAGGCGGCATATTGCACGTTAACTTACGAGATACAATAGCTAAACTTTAATAAGTTAATACTTAAAATACACCAATTTGATCACCTTGCACTAAAATTTTCCACAATAACTACGCAAAACCTTACAGTGCGACGTAAAAGTAGCAAAATGGCGCAGCGAGCTAGCGGCCATGTTGGACACTGCGCAAACCGATGCGCAGTCGAGCGAAAATTTACAACCCCTTCTGGACACTATTGTTACTCTGAGAATCACCCACGCGATTCTAAATTCAAAATTTATTGGTAGGAAAATACAGCTCTAACTTCAAAGCAGTTAAGTTTACTCTTGTATGAACGCTACTCTCATCTATTCCAAAGAGTTTCTTGTGAAAAAGTTATAAGTCTTTAGGTTCTTTGTTTGAATGTAGATTTTATTTCTACCGTAATAAAGTTGGTATTTAAATAAATATTACTCGGAAAATTTCAAACGTATATCCGGGAAATACATCTTGTGTAGCAAACTTTAAGGTGCATATTCGCGAAACTTTTACGTGGAAAACAGTGCTGTCATGCGTGTGTTGGTGATTTCTATCGATACATGAGGAAACCTTGTTACGAATGTGCATGTGTTAGTATTTGATAAAGAAAGGGTAACGAACGTCACATTCGATGTTGAATTTTTACCTATGAATGTGACATTTGGCGAAATAAGAATACATTTGAGCGAATATGTGTGCGCTCTGTATTGTTCAACGGGAGCGTGTGTAGCGTATTTTAATAATATTCATTTTTCCATGTCACCGGTTTTTGGTATTCCGGGAAACGTAGCGTATTGCTAGCTAATATAACGTTTGAACATGACGAATTCCGTATTAAGTGGTTTCGCTATCATTATTATGTCGGCTTTGTTATTGAAGTCGTTTAGTATAATTAAAGATAGAACACTTCTATAACAGTTGTACACGCCTTACATGGCATGCAGCGCTGACTTCTTTTAACTTGCTACTATATAATTGGCTTCATCTGCTTTCATAATCAGTTCTTATGCATACCCACTGATTTTGTTTACTTTTGTCTTTACACATAGGCGTCAATCTAAGAAGAAAAGATTGATGCTTTTTCTTATTGGCATAGGTAATTTTCAATGTTCTACCCAGTTTTAATACGTAATCGTAATAAAGAAAACAATCATTCAAAGTAATCTACGTACGTAGTTTTCTTATCGTATGAGGATTAGTGGCCACCTCTGGTGACAGAGGTTTATCAAGCCGCCTAAAAGGCCTCTGACTTGGCTTAACAATTGTTATCAGATGACAACAGACGAGACCGACGGTTTAACGTGCCCTCCGAAGCACGGAAGCGCTCAGTTGTAATGCCACTTTACGGTCACCCATCCGACACCTGACCGGACCGAACGTTGCTTAACAAACGTGATCGATTACGATCAGTCTGTCAAACACGGCCACGAGCGCCTCTGTACCTACGTAGTTCTGAACCTACTTAATAACATCAAATAGATTGATACTCCTTTACTCTAAGTACACGGAACTTACGATTCCGTCAAAAGCATCGATAAAAATCACAACTCATTATGCATGATCGACTGCCATAAATAAAAGTCGTTGTGTATCTTCCTTTTTATCTCTTATGACGAACAAATACATTTACGTAAGCGGACTTTAAAAAGCATTCACGAATAGTAAGTAAAACCCCTATCTCTCCTAAGAAGGGCCATAAATAAAAACAAATGGTCTGTTCTCTGGGTGTTGCTTTACGAAAACGTAATTGATGGAGACGTGTCAGAAACAAAACTGTGCGCATTTATAGTGGCCCTGAAATTCTACGCTTCGACGGAAGCTTCCGTATGGGGGTAGTGATGGGATTGTGACAAAAAATATCGATGTTTTGGGAAGGAGCTGATTTCGGTGCGAGGTAAGAGTAAGTGTTAGAAACAAAACTGTGTTTATAGTGGCCCTGGAATTCTACGCTTCATCGGAAGCTTCTGTATGGGGCTAGAGTTGGGCTTTGTCATTAAAAGTATCGATATTTTCTTAAGAGCTGATTTGGACACCAGGTTAAATAGCCATTGGCAAAACTGTGCGCATTTATAGTGGCTCTGAAATTCTACACTTTGACGGAAGTTTCCGTATGGGGCTAGTGATGGGCCGTAGAAAAAAGTATCGATATTTTGGTGCGGAGTTGGTTTCGGTGCGAGGTTAAAAGTCAGGGTCAGAAACATAACTGTGCGCATTAATAGTGGCCCTGAAATTCTATGCTTCGACGAAAGCTTACATATGGGGCTAGCGATGGGCTCTGTGGGTAAAAGTATCGATATTTTTAGAAGGGGCTAATCCAAGTACGAGGTTAAAAAAATATTTTAAAGTTTTAGTTAAAATAATTTTGTTACAAATTTAGATTTTATTTTAATAATAATTAATATTGTTTTTATATTTAAGAGTGCTACATGTTATTTACGGGGGATGGAGAGTTCTTAAGAAATGACTTCAGAAGAATTCTAAATTAACAAATAAATATGATTAAAAATATCAAGTGAAATAAAAAATAGAGCATCAAATAACTTTTAAACTTAACAATATAACAATAATGTTAAATGGGATTTTACCACGTTAACTAATGTTTTTCGCAAAAATTAAGCCGTCAAAAGAATAATTAAAAATACTAAAAATTATTTTTATTACAAATGTCAAACATAAACATAATTCAAACATTTGATAATGAGCCAACTACAACAGATACCTACTAGATATTATCTATTCTGATTAAATATGTAAATAATTGACTGACAGCAAAAACAGCATTATCATATTAAAGCCATTTGCAGAATTCCATCCATCCAGTTCTGTAAAAACAGAGTTAAGACATGAAGCATGGAACTTGGACACGGTACGTTCCGTTGTTATAGTCAATTTGATTGATTCTGAAGCTAAATACTTATTAAAAAGTCATTATCTAAACAACGGTAACGTACCACTTAGTTTATCAATAACTACTAATTCGAGGTTTGTTTAAGCTGTTTATAATTTTATTGTTCACGATATCTGAGAATTAGAATGGTACCGTAAACATTTGTTATAAAAAATGCATTATGATACATGCAAATGCAGGTACATGTAATACGAATTATTGGCACTTTTTTTTAAAGTATTGAAGTAAAAAACCTCGACAGAACCCAGACCAGACCTAGAAAACACATACCTACCATAAAAGTACAGGGTGTATTTTTTTTTCACTTAAGCAGGTTCTATTACAGGCAGGTACAGTTAAGTGTCAATAATAATCTTTGAAAGCAGTTTAACTTATTTTTTAAAATAATGGAATGTTTCCTTTCAATATAATGAGCTAACCAAAAGATTTAAGGTAGTTCCCCTCCAAGGCCCATAGATGCTTTATAAGGTTTGTTTAAGCCTCTTCTTTCATAACGTAATGTATAATTCAGACTGATAAGTATATCAATTGAAGCGTAATAATCCACTACACACTATCTCTTCGCATGTCAATGCCACAAGATCGTCGCTCACGCGCAGACGTCGCGGCGTCAATTATAATGAGTCATTGTATACAAATACAACTCAAGGGTGCGCAGGAGTTTCTATATATCTCACCGACTCATTACCATTAAAAAGAGGAACGGTGCAAATTAATGAATTTATGAAGTGAATACTTTGTGATGTCTTGTTCGCCTTTTTATCATATCTATTTACGCTGACCGGATGCATGTTTTACGGGCATGCAAATTAATATGCAATACTTTTTGCTCGTGTTTATAAGCCGCAATAACGTAACTGGCATGAATATTCACTGATCTGTAATGGACGAGATGCTTTTTATAGCCTTTCATTATTTTGCTAAACGGCTTCGTCGTTTGTGCCGCGATCGCGACTCCGCAGTTACACATACTGTGAATGAAAAGAAATACAGACATATTCTAGACTCTTTTACGTATTCTCTTATTTGTCGTGTTAATTCGATTAAGTATCAATGATAAATTCGACTAACAGTTTGCTATACAACGTTATTTTATGTTTACCCAAAATCTCAAAACCGTTTGTAGAACTCATCATTACGAAGAACTTTCTGTATGAAAGCAACCCTGAAATCACTAAAAAATATCAGCTGTTAGCTGTAGCATATATATTAGCAGAGTTCAAATAAATTTTTTTTTCGCGATTTCAAGGTTCCATACAAAAACTTATGACGACTTCAACAAATGGTTTTGAGGTTTTGGGTAAATATAAAATAACGTTGTATATTTTAAAACTTTTATCTTTTTACAATTACATGATTTTATTTTTCTTGATGCCTACATTAGTATACTTTAACAGTATAAAAATATTCTGAAATACAGGTTAGGTAACGTTTCCGGATAAGTAGGCCTAGCATTAGCGACTTTTATCGACTCGATAACACAATAACGTGTCACTGTGCCGCTCGCATCGTAGCGGGTAAGCAAGACAGCATGATGCGCCACATGACATATCATATCGCGGGTTAAAGCGGTGTTTATGCTAGGGGGGAAACAGGCAACCGCTGTATGGTCTAGTGGTAACAACCACCGGTATTCTGATACCGGGTCTGACCCAGGGGTCCCGGGTTCGATTCCCAGCGGGGGTACATATTGTATTCGGTTTGGTTGGTGGTAGGACTTGTTGTGAGTTCGCCTGGCTAGCTACCACCATCTTATCTAAGTCTGACGCCATAACAACAATGTTTTCAGCATTGTTGTGTTCTGGCAGTTAGAGATAAGATAGCCAGTTCCTCAGTGGTTGAGTGAATAAAAAAAAGCAATAAGGATGCTTCTCAGTAAGTCTTAATTACTTAATGATATCCTGCTTTATAACTCGGTTAATAAAATAAAACTACAAAGAGCAATCAAATGCTTTTCCCTTACAACACATTCAAACTTCAATCGATATTTATATCGACATGTCACACCACTACCCCAAGTACGGATACAAGGCATTTGTTTCAGTCGGCAGTCGATTTCACTCTTTCTGGAGCAGTCGAAATAAGCGGGCGGCCAAATCGAGTAACAAATTACTTGCCTACTACCCGTACCTACTACTGGGGGTTTATTGGCCATGATTAAGTTATTTAGAATGCTGCTTTTGTGTATGTACGATTGCATTAGTTGAGGCAAGCGTTTTGTTAGCTACTGCAAGTTGTTCAATTTTGGAAAAATACATTTTCTTTGACAAAGGCATTGCTAATGGTTTACAAGTACAAAGGTTTCAGACTAATGCACCTTGTTTTCACATTAGGTGTCATAATTATCATTAGCCATTTTTAAAATGCCCTCACGCTTCTGGTGCACCGAACTTTCTATTCGATGAATAAGAGGGACCGATTATAACCTCCACGATTGCGTGATGTAGCCGTGGCCAATGGTTTATCATGACTCCCGAAATATGGAGTATCTCGAGATTAAAATTTGTTGGTGACCCATCCTGTGACCGACCATTGCAAAAGTTGCTTAACGACTACAATCTACTGCAGTATCCACTGCAGCATCGAGGTTTTTTTATGTATACATTTTTTTCACTTTTAAATCAATCTACAATTAATTATTTGTAGCAAACTTTAAATACTTACTGAAGTTATCTTTAAGTATAAAAGTTACATTTTCTCTAACAACAGCATATCTACTATTCAAGTTATTTTGTTAATTACATTATTCCTTAGATATTCCGTAGAACTTTCTTTAAAAACCTGAAGATAACATAAAAATGACGAAGCACACAGCAGCTGGTATCAAATACCTCCTCTATTGTAATAAAAAATAAGTGTTATTAATAAACAACATATAAACGACGTAGCAACAATCGGTTATCACACCACTGATCTTGCTCGTTCAATATAACCGATAAATGTTTAGTAGAACCACAAAATAAAAAGTTATCAGAGGGCAAACTCACGCAATACTCGAAAAACTTAGTAGGGTTACACTGTATGGCTATGTAGGTTTCATTTGAGACATCATGGATTTTTATTGACACAAACATCACCATCAACAGTGGAGGCACGACCAATCCACGCAGGTCCAATGTGTACTGGTGGGTTATGGACAGCAAATAGAACCGGGACCACACTTAGGAAAGATTTTGCTGGAGCTGGCGAATCACTGCGCTACTGAGCTCCTGCAAAACTCTTTCTTAAGTGTTTATAACAAAACATTTATATTCCTCATGTAATGCCAATAAGACCCAATTATCATTGATAAAGAATGAACGGTACTCATTCATTTTGACAGATATACTTGTGGAAGTGACGAGAGCATTTGTAACATGAATGGTGTGCGTTCGAGAAATGATATTCTGTGCTGAGTTTCCTCTCTGCTTTGGCGCCGTCTTACGTATTTTGTGATAGAAGCCATGGTAGGTTGTGACGACAACGACACTTGTTTTATTGATAACCATCGACAATAAGATGATAACCGTTGTAAAATATTAATAATAACACGCTTGAGTTATTTTGTATAAGCAAGCATTCTTTGTTAACTTGTGTTGCCACAAAAATGTTATAGGGAATTTAATTAGTTCAACATTATTTTAAAAGTTGCTTTTTACTACATGAGTTTGACTATTCCTTCAAGTAGTCTTTAGTTTTAAAAAGTGTTTGTTGGTAATATTCAAAGGAACAAGACTGCACTCATTTCTCTCTTAGACAAAATTTACTTTGTTATTAAATGTCACTACATACAGATTAGTTGAAACCCCCTTGATTAATAAACTAAGTTACGGTTACATATTATTCAAATATAAAAAATGAGGTATAACAGTATTTACATAAAATAATGCCAAAAGCGTTATTTTGACTACTATTTTCCAAACCAAAACGAGGTTGCAATTGTTTTTTTTTTTAATTCTTTCTCTGTGGCGTTCGTGTTCTATCGATTCGCAGGACCAAGGAGTATGACGCACTCGAGTATACGTTTCGCGTCTAGCCATCCAATTCGATCCAGATTCCCGCCATTTTGCCGTAATGCGAATAACTCCGCATCAAAGCCTGCCCGATAGGCGCTCCGGTCGTTTTATTTATTCCTTTGGAAACTAAATTTTCCGATAGTGAACAAGATGGCGGCTGGACCCCATGTGCTTGTTACTCACTCTTTTCTCGAATATTCCGTATTCATTTTGACAGTCTCGGTTCTGAATTCGATGGTGGAAGTGCGTTTTTCAAAATAATTGATTTTTGTTACGAAACACTAAACTATTTCGTTATTTTTTAATTAGGTATTATATTCTAGTAACATTTATTACGCATACTACATTAAAACTTTCATTGCTTTGATTTTTTCTTTTTAACCGACTTCTCAAGTCGGTCGGTATGGTTTTTTATGTATTTACACTGATTACGCCGATATTTCGGAACCGATTTTAGTGATTCTTTTTTGTTCGATGCGGAATAGTTGCCATTTGGTCCCATAAACAATTGATTCAGTTTGGTCCAGTAGTTTCAGCATTGCTGTGTTCCGGCAGTAGATAAGGTAGCCAGTTCCTCAGTGATTGAAGATTCCGCGAGAGGCTCGCTTCCATCTTCAGCCTTATCTATCAATACTTAACATCAAGAATGATGAAAAAAACTGAAGTCCTGATCAATGCTAACCAACTATGATCCAACTAACCAATATATAATTCACAGATTTTACAGTTAAACTAACAGCTCGCGAGTGAAATGTATAATCATCACTCTCATAGCCACACTTCAAAGACACCACTTTTGTCAATGGTTGGGTGTTTTCATATTACAAAATTACCCACTCCTTATATCCCATTCAGCCTTTTTCAAATGCAAATTTTCAGCTACGCCCTTATTCCTGGGAACACGCCGACCTCAAGCGCTTGTTAGACTACAATATTATGCAGCCACTGATCGCATGCACGAAATCATTACTGCTTATTGTGACTTGCACAACTACTGAAATAAACCGCACTCTTGTTAACACGGTCGCTACGTAATAAAACAATAACTTTCATCTATTGCCGCAGCGGCGGGCGTGTTTTGGTGGATGACCGTTAACAGTTATAGTTAATGCTTGGTGCGGTGGGGGTCAGTGAAGGCCCGCCGCAATATTTTGACAAATCGAAAACTGAATTTGTCTCTGTCGAACTCATAGAAATAGCGAAAATACACGCTCCGCACCAGAGAGAAAAAACAAGTTTTTATGGTCCTTAAAGAGTTTAAGCACCGTCAAACCGATTATGGGTGATGCGCAGTGATCGTATGAAACACCACTTTTGTCATTGATTAGTATTTTCATATTATAAAATCACCCACTCCCTATACTATCTTTTTCAAACCCAAATTCTCAGCTACGCCCTTATTCCCGGGAACGCGCCGACCTCAAGCGCTTGTTAGACGACAATATTATGCAGCCACCGATCGCATGCACGGAATCATTACTGCTTATTGTGACTTGCCCAACTTCTGAAATAAACCACATTCTTGTTAAACATGCACGGAACTAAATCTTTTCCGTAAAAATAACTTAACAGACTGCTGAAAATGTAATTGAATTTTTTGAATATTTTTCAGTAAATCGATGTGAAAGTAGGACCAAAGATGTATGAGGTTCAAATGTCTACCGCTAACCCGCCGTTTCTACTGGCAAAACATTTACAAGAAAACATAAGTATTGTAAAATATTATGCGGCCGCTTGAGAGAGGAGAGAGAGAGGATGACCAATGACTCAAATAATATATTCGCTCAGTGGCATCGTTATTCTATTACATTATGTGTTCTTGTAAATATTTCGTCTATGGAATCGGGGGTAGAGACCTATCTTACTTAATAAAGAGCTTGTAATGAATACCAGAAAGCAGTAGCTAACTTGTATTATGGATACTAGGTAACGGATAATCATACTTATATACTTTTTTTTTTAAATACATACATAATATATACATACAAATATATACATATTAAACACCCAGACCAAGTTAAATAGACATGTTCATGCACACAAATATTTGTCTTGTCCGGGGATCGAACCCGGGACCTCTGGCGTAGAAGGCGGGTTTAGTACCCCTGCGCCAAACAGGTCGTCAATATTAGGTCTTTACCTATGAAATTGCCGATTTGTACAAAGAATTTCAAAGAAAGTTCGTTTTCCATACTAACAGTTTTTGGTATAATTGTAACTGCAAATGCTAATACCACCTTTTTATAATGTTCAAACATTGTGTGAAATCTAAGCAATCTAATGCTACGTTTTTATTAAAAAAATAATGAGTATCTTATAAATTATCTATACTAATATTATAAAAATGAAGCGTTTGTTTGTTTGAACGCGCTAATCTCAGGAACTACTGGACTGATTTAGAAAATTCTTAGACCATTAGAAAGCTACATTTCTCCCGAGTGACATAGGCTATATTTTATCCCGATATTCCCACGGGAACGGGCACCACGCGGGTAAAACCGCGAGGATCCGCTGGTATTGAATAAAGTGGTAATTTTTGCTAACAAATTGGCCATTTTCTAGGTTGTATCGTATAAGAAACGAAAAAAATATCTTATTATTACTGATTCTTGATCGTTATGATATAAATTTAATAAAAAATTCAGCAATGTACCTTTTAATCATAGAAGAAGTGAGGATCTCCAGAAGTGTAAGAAAAAAATCATCAATTTCATAGGTAAAGACTTATTATTAAGCCGAACCAGCAAAATAGTGCAGCTCCAAGTCCTAAAATACTTATTGCGCATTAATTAGTTATTTTGAAGTGCATTTTAATGTTTTGAAATGCAACCAGATTTTTACATAACTGATAAAGTTACTTCTCTGACCGCCTGACTAACTCTAACAGGGAGAGACGCGATTATGTGTATGTACAAAATATTCTAGTAATTTTGTAAGTAAGAATAAATTATTTCAGTCTATTTTCAGTTCAAAAGTAAACATCAAAGAGCGGCGAAGAGGAATAAAATACGAAACTTGGCTCTACACAACACTGTTTCCCACTTAATTTTGAACTGTATGCGTTCGAAGTTAGAGAATATTTTCGAAGGGTGTTTTTTTAAGGGGGACCCTATCTCATTGTGATGCGGGAGACATGACAAGTGTCAAAAATTTACTAAGCAAACGTACACGAGGCTTTGGTAGGCCTTTCCTATCGATGCGGAATATTAATGTTGTGGGGAATATAGAAAATACGGAATAAGAACAAACCGGTTTTTGAAGTAGTTCTGTGTGAGGATACCTTTTGTTTTTTTGAGTGATGTCAATGTGATGTCAAAAAAAATAAACTTTCATAATTAATATTTGTCACATAAAAGCCATCTTCTAAGTGATAAATATTAATTATGAAAGTTTTTTTTATTACATACAAATAGCATTGTAGAATGCAATATTAAAAAGTTATAAGTTCATCTTTTGCCAAAAAAATAATTAAGTCGATTAAAATTAATTCGAGTCCTGTCTGACAATAACTTGTGGCCGAGTCAATTTTTTCTATTTAAAATTTATCATAGGTATAAAAACAGCATTGCAAAATGCAAAAATTTAATAATCATAAAATAAAAAATTACAAATCCAAAAAAATATTTGATAAAAAAAATATTGGAAAAAACAACTCGGCAAGTGAATTCTCAGATGGGACTCGAACCCACGACCTCAAAATTAAATTAAAATTCAAAAAATCATAAAAATAATAGCTTTGGTGTTAAGTATTTTTAGCTTTCTAGGTCTTTCACCGTGGTTTTGGTTTGTTTCTCCCGGTTACAATAAACCTTTATTACATACGTCACATCTCGAAAACAAACCACTTATGATTTTAAAAACATTTTACTTTATTAAACTATTTTTATTTTTGCATTTTACAATGCTATTTTTATGTGATAATAATACCTACTAGAAAACAACAACTTGTCTCATGTCGCCTTGACGGGATTCGAATCCGCATCTTTGGGAATCCAGCCCAATGCACTGAGCCGGACAGTTTTACAATAATAGATTAATTTCAGCACGCTACCTCAAATTCCCGAGACTAAAAGACTTGACAGTTGACACTTTGACACACAATACTGACTTTGTAATTTTAGGAAACAACCATAACAATACATTTTAGCAAAAGTCTTCAATTCCAATATTCAATTGCTGGAATCAGCTGCAATGTAAGCATTCAGCTCATAACAGAAACTGCAATACAAACAATTCATTAAACCATTTCCAAGAACATCCCTAAACGCTTCCTTAATTTAATCTCGTACTTCCTCAAAACACAAATTACTGTACGGATACAAAATCACCCCCTAACTCACTCAGTTAACCCAGTAACCGACTAATAAAGTATCTGCGCCAATCTAACCTTGACACCGGCCGTAGTTAGTATGCAAAAGCTTTCTTTTAAAATCTGATGTATTAATTTGCAAACTTTATCCACAAACAAATTGACACCTAACCACCCTTGCCACAAGACCTAAAATTAAACAATCCCCTGCTCTGTTTTCAAAAATGGAAATTCCCATAGAAAATTATTTCTTCGTCCCAAACATGAAACTAATCTCAACCCTACCAGCCAGCGTTAAAGAATGAAATTCGAATTTTAAAATTTCGAACGTAAGCCGTTTTAAATGTGAAACGGTTATTTAGCACGTGGTTCTCGTGACGACGTTCGCAATTTGAGTATAAATTAGAACACTTATCTCGTCGCGGTCTCGTGGCTGTCTCGCTCGCGCTACTGAGTTTTCAAATTCTTGCCGTCTCCGTCTAGCCCCATGTCAAGTAAGCGTAGGGGTGTCTACCTCGTCAAAAATTTGCTTTATCGATATTCCCGGGTAAGACTCTGCGAGAAAGGGAGATGTAACGTCCTCATAAATAGAGAAATGATAAATGTGTTCAAGTCACGAGATTGACTCGTTTTTCGTAAGATAAGAATTTCTTATGAAGAGTGTACTATCAGAAATGGAAATTGTAATCTATTTTGAATAAGCCCACGGATGATTCTATGTTGGTTATGAATAATATAAGTGCAATTAAAAACGAAAGAAAGAATTACTTTTATCGACATCGGCGTTTCGTCTAATGCGCTTCGCTCTCATATTTAATTTAGCTTGCGGAAGCAACAGGTTATTAGCGCGGAGCTTTCCCGCCTAACTTTCCGGGCGTTCACTTTTTAAATTCCTCTCTTTCCCTTTCTAATTGGATTGCCTTTCTCCCTTGCCCGTGAATGAATGAAACTTGTTGCTCGCTGAATCATTTCGCATTTATTTTAAGACGTTCGAATTTTAAATGTGTCATTGGTTTAACCATGGCCGCTTACGTTCTAATCAATATCGATTGTTACTCGATTTGACTCTGTCTTTTTGAGTCGGTTTTCATGCTCCATAATCGTTTGGCCGTAAAACTTATTTTAGCGTATAATTTTACACGCGAGCGAACACCTTTTGGGTGTAAAAATTAACGCATCGGATGGCTAATATTTTTCCGCTCATTAGTTCTATTGAACCTCTTCACTCGATTATGAAAGTTATCGTTACGTAACATTTGTTTATTCGACGTTAAACAGCCCGCTATTTAGATACCTACCGCAGACAAAAGATAGGAGTACAAAAGGAAAACGTACAAACAATATTGCTTTCTCAATACAATTTCTCATTTTGTGACAAATTGCGAGACGTATCCACATATCAAAATTCACGGTTTTTTCACGCAGGACGCTTTTCCATTTTCTCTTACGTACAATAATAGGTCTCTACAGTCACACGTGAAACGAAGCCCGCACCATATCTTATTCGAACCTACACGTATACACGTATAGATATTTCTACTCACCACCCAATACATTTTATCTATGTTACCGTTGCCTTACTAGAAATATTGATAAAGCAAAAAGGGTGCAACTCTAAATCCAATTCTTGTCGAAAGTGACTCGTATTGAAATGGGGTGTGATTTGAATTTGGAACGCGGTGACGGCGTCGCTTCGCTCTGAAATTCAACCGACGCGCGATCGAGTCTCACGAGGTATTCTCAAGGGGTGAGCGTAGTTCTTGCGCTTAGATATAAAGAAAGGTAGATACTTATGAAATTCGAAGGAAAAACCACCCTTCCCTATACTTACACAGCGCAGTCGATTCGGTTTTCGCGGAGGAAATTGTAGCGTAGTTTGAGCGGGACATTCGCTCACCGTACGCCGCCTGGAGACGACGATTTTCTCGAATTTCCTTCGGGACACGTCTCCGGTTTCCAAATTTGAATTTGTCATTTGATTTTTTTTTTCTTTTTTGTTTTCTGGCTTTTGTTCCGAATGTAGCGCGAAGTATTGTTGATTTTGTTCTTTTTGTCGTTGTGTTTAATCAAATAAAGTAACTTCGCGTCGCGATAAAAAAACTTGAAAACTTTATCCGGGCCGCGCTGCAGAGGTAAGACATTTTTATCTAAGTATCATAAGTTATCATAGTTTTCTGACTTACTTAAATCCATTTATTTATCGTAGATTCATAAATGTTGGGTGCCGAATCAGAATGAAAGAAATAATAATAATAATAAATAACGTATGGAACCATGGCCATTTCTGAGAGGCCTTATAATAATGTCTCCAATATGATTGAGTAATTCTAGTATTATATTACTGAATACTAGTCTCATAAATTCCTTTCTTATTAAAAATCGGAGAATTTCTTTTTTACGTGATTTATTTAAAATAAAACAAGAGTTAGGTCATGCTTGTCAAAATTAAATGGACGTACTTAGACATATAATAGCTGTTGACATTACAAATTAAAACTTTTAAAGACGAAGCTCTAAAGTTTTAGAAAACCAAACGGGAGTTTATTTTAAAAATGTAAACAACTTAAATACAACCAATTTATATGAAACTTAATTGATACCTACAAATCTACCCTTTATAAACAACTTTATATTGCTTACTCTCTCGTTAAGTTCTTAGCTTTATCAAAATAATCTAATTAAATGTAAAAAAATAGAAGTTGTATCAAATTGATAAATAATAATTAAAAACTAATAAGGTAGGGATTCTTGTTTTCTGTATTAATCGGCTTGTAACAAACGGACATACTTACTTAAGAATTTTGTTACTCGATGAATTTTATCGCGGTACTACCAACTTATTGTTTTCAGAAAATAAAACTTTGAGAATAAATTAATTTATGATTATTTTTTTAATTATTAGACAAAGTCGACTCCGCCTCAAGTTATGCTCGGCAGGGCTCGAATCGCGACCTTTGGGTATCCGGCCCACTGCTCTACAGAGTTGTGATTGAGTCGATTTTTTCCAATATTTTTCTATTAAAAAATTATCATCAGAAATTAATAAAAAGAACCGGACAAGTGCGAGTCGGACTTGCCCACAGAGGGTTCCGCACAAATTTGTAGGTACCTACCTAGCCGTGGCGAAAGTTCCATACATACCGATTTTTTTTTTTTGGAAATCCTATCCCACTGATCCGCCATACAGTTGAGAGAATTTTAGCGACATAAATGCCCTTACCTTTTTTACGTTAATTTTGAAGTTTGATTTTTTTTCAACTCGATACCAAAACGCGTTCCCTAGTTTTTCCCGAAATTCAGTTTCCTAAACTAACGACTACTTTTTAATGATTTATTTACTAATGTAAAGTTTTTAGGTTTTTCCTGTATTCGTAGTAAAAGACGATAGAACTTGCCAAATTTCATAGTTATAGGTCAACGGGAAGTACCCTATGAATTTTGATTTCCTTGAGGGTGTCGAAATCTACGTTTATTGCGACATTAACGGTTCTATCTTTTTTTTTACGATAATTTTCAAGTAAAATTTTTTACCCCTTCAACAGATTATTGACCTGAATATATGATTTTAATTTAAACTCGATACCTCCACGCTTTCTCGAGATAAACGACGATAGACGGACGGACGGACGGACAGACGGACAACAAAGTGATCCTATAAGTTTTTTTCTTTAGAGGTTCAGAACCCTAAAAAACGATAGTATGATTGATGTCACTCTACATACATGTCTACATAACAACAAAAAAAAATAGAACGTTTTGGTTTGCTACTAACTTACAAAAACATTTCACTTTTAAATTTCTTTAATCAATTTGTAAGCAAACGAGCTGTTTTGTTACGTTAAAAACTGAAATAATATTTTTTTTTATTTTTGAAAAAAGGTCTCCAATTTTTTTTAGTAAGTAAGTACTTTTTTAATAAAAAAAAACACTATAATATTTTGATACCGAAATTAATGTTATGATCAAACTTGCACATTGTAAAAATTTAGTTTTCAATCAACATTTTCAATAATTTGATAATGAAATCTTATAAGAATATTTAGTAGTCATTCATACATATTTTGGTTATGAAATAATGGCAAACATTTAACTTTACAGTGCTATTTTTTAACTATCATTTCGTATTGTAAGAACATTAATTATAGATAAAACTTTATCTATGGATAGTGATTTTTCGTCAAAGTATTTTTTATGATGGAAAATGTAAATACATACGATGGATTTTATACCAACGTCGATCACAAACTAATATCGAATCTCCCTACATTATACAATTGATGGGGTGAACGACATATAATTTATATACACACGTATAGTCGGGAATAGTTGAACCACCCTCGTACCTTCCCCCACACGCACACCTACATAGCGCGTATGTAACGTAGGGCTGAGGACAAAATCGATAGGGCTTACTGCTTTGTAAACCTCCGGCTACGCGATTTTTGAGCTGTCAAAAAGTTCTATACGTCACAATAATTGTGTTGGCGCCAAAAATTTACGCGGCTACTCCAGTCCGAGCTTTTCAAAATTAGAACCATCACAAAATAAATGCGGTGACTCGACTGTGACTGTTCCGAACTTCAAACCACTGCTAAATTAAAAACAGAATACCTACCTACTTACTTATTATTTTGTTGCAATTGGGTATGTAATGTAGGGCTGAGGATAAAATCGATTTTTGAGCTGTCAACAAGTTTTTATACCTACGTCACAAAAATTTAATTGGCGCCAAAAAATTAGCGCCACAACTTACGCGGTTACTCGACACCGAGCTTTTCTAATTTCGAACTGCCACAAAGTCAATGCGGTGACTTGAGGGTTACTTTTTCGAATTTCGAACCGTCGCTTATTTAAAAACAGAATACTTACTTATTATTTTGTTTTAAAGCAGTAAACATAATACTTTGTGGAGGATATTAAATTAAACGATTCAATGTACAAAAAAATATTTTTGTAAAAAAATAAAAACTGACTTCAAAAATCAAAAATAAAAAAATTAATCTTTTGGATAAGCACATCTTAAGTTTCTTCGCGCACTCATAATGAAAATAAAACTTTTGCGGAATATTTAGTGTGATTTATTTTCCCGAAACATATAATAAAATAATATAATTTTTTTTGAGGTTTTTTTGGTTTCGCGACGTTTCGGCACCATTTCAGTTGCCGTGGTCACGGGTTGACTTTTATTTATACCTTTTTGAGTCTGTGCCAACCAAGGTAAGAAAAATAAAAGTTCCTTGACTGGCACCGACTCCAAAAGGTTTATTTTATACTTTTTGATTTTTGAAGTCGGTTTTTTTTTATTTCACAATTTTTAAAGTAAGGATAAGTCCCGCACTTCGGTTTGACTCAAACTATAGTGTAGGTAAGTACTAGTTTGAGTCAAACCGTTTGGGTCAAACCGCTTGAGCGAAAAACGACAGTTTTATCAAGATTTCTTTAAAACTACTAAACCGATTTCAAAACAATAAAAAATAGGACCAACTTGTGAACTAACCCGATGTTTGAATTTTTTCAATCGGTTCAGGCGTTCTGGAGTAATCGGTGAACATACATAAAAAACATATATACGCGACAAATTGATAACCTCCTTCTTTTTTGAAGTCGGTTAAATACTGACCTATGAACGAATAACGTGTTATAGGTTGAAAATCAAATTACCGTTGCTCATCAAAAGAGATCGCGTCCAACATGAAGTCCGTTAAATATAAATTACTTATGCGTCTTTTGTCAAAAATATGCTTACCACACCGGTTTGATCGGCGAAGACTCGGTTTACTGTTTATTAGCACCTCGTATAATGATAACTTTGGTATCGTGTAAGCCACTACGTATAACGGAAGTTTTCTGATGAAATCGGCATATATGGTTACAGAGACTGCAAAACGGTAGAGCCTAGGCGAGCGGTTTTGTAATTCCAAACGATTTTTTCGCGCGTTCATCCAATGACAAACATAGAAATGTGTCATTAAACAGGATTTCCTTTCATATCGAATACATCAATGCAGTTAATTATTTAAAACCACTCACAGATGATATTTTTTACATGTCTCAGTTAATTTATAGCATGACCAAACGGGGAGTCGAACGCGTAGCTATTTATTTAACGGTGAAGAGTCGGATCGTAAAATTTTATTTTGTTGTTTGTATTTAAAAGATGGCTAATAAAGAACGGGCTTAAGCAACTATGTTGCTACTCGCTACCGACGATTATCGAACCTTCCCGTTTTTAAACGAGTCTTCGGAATTTGAAATTGGAAAGTTTCAAATTTGGAATTTATGTTCATCACGCTAGTTTCAAAATTGGAATTTTATTTGGAACACGCTAGAACTGTTTAATGGCTGCTGTAGGAAATTATGTTTCGGTGCGCCGAGCTATTAGCAACTAATCGCCCAATCAATTTAGTTAGGTATAATTTAATAGGCGCATTTTGTTGTTCTTTTTTGTTTTCGTTTATTACTAATAAATACTGTTAGAGTTTATTGTTATTTTGATATTATTACTGTTATTGCATAAGTTGGTTGGAATCGATTTTTGATTGGACCAATACAATTCGTGACGGTTCTTTTTTTTAGTTTTAATTGAACATACTGTTTTGATACGGCTTAATTTTATTTTGGTTGAGATGATTTTGTTGAAGAACTTTAAGACAATTATTTTTACTCGACTGCGCCAGAAGGAGGGTTATGTTTTTCGAGAGTATGTAAGTATGTTTGTATGTATAATTGTTTGGCACGCTCTGCGGCCTGAACGGCTGGATGGATTTTAGCTCGAGAGGTGTCGTTAAATTCGTATTTACTGTGAGAGTGATATTGGGTATATCAAAAAGTAAAAAATAAACCTTTTGTTCGAGTCGGTGCCAGCCAAGGAATTCTACATTGAACTTCTATTACTTTTATTTTTCTTACTTTGGCTGGACCGACTCCAACAAAAGGTTTATTTTTTACTTTTTGATTTTTGAAGTCGGTTTTTATTTATTGTACCTAAGTATAAAGTTTTTTATTTCACAATTTTTAAAGTTAAGATAAGTCCCGCATTTCATTTGACATTACATTTTTGACTCAAACTAGTAGTGTAGGAAACTACTAATTTGAGTCAAACCGTTTAGATCAAATCGCTTGACTGAGTTTTTTTATTTCACATTTTTTTAAGTCAAAAGCAGAAGCTGTGCCATTGAGTGAACTTCTTTCAAAATAAACTCGTGGGTTTTATTTTTTATTTCAAATGTTTTTTATTTCACAATTTTAAAAGACAATGGCACAAGCAGCGCCATCTAGTGAACTTTATTGCCATCTTGCGGTGTTTTCAACAGTATTTTTTGAGATTTCCTGAAAAATACTTAACTTATTTCAAAATTTTAGAAAATGGGACCATCTTGGGAACACACCTGATCTAATAACGTTTGAATCATTACAATCGGTCCAGCCGTCTTCAAGTAATCGATGTACATACATAAAAAAAATATATAATAAAACTAACATAGCGGCTGTGAGGTGCTATTATTTGAAGAGAAAAATAAAATATGTTTTAGAATACTTCAATATCGGTATCAAAATTAAATTAGAGGTCTGATCTTTAAGATTTCAAAAAGGTATATCATGCCCAATATAAAAATAAAAAGATAAGAAAATAAAAAATATGTAACAAAATATTTTTATAATTGATCTTGTTTCCATCTTTTCAGTTGGCTGGTTTTTTAAGCATTTTTTATAAAGTATAAGATTTAGGTACCTAATTTTTTAGGCTTCCTAAACTAGGGTACTAATCAAAATTAAATCGTTCAAATAGTATTACTTTTGCAAAGTAAATCAGACTGTATTAAGCCAGTACCAGTACCACTTTATTTTAAATTGTCACGCCTGTTATTACAGTAAATAATATGATCAAGTATAACTTGAAAGTGTTTAAATAAAACAAGTAAGTAAATATTTTATGTTTAACAGATTATTATAAGAAGACAGACGAGCTCACTGATAAGTTTTCATTAGTTTCTTATAAGAATTTTATAAATCTCATAGTAGCTGTTTTATATGGTCTATCTAAGATCGTTTTTCAAAAATACGTCATATTTAACTGGAAAAAACAAATAAGTTAACAAAGTTCAACAGAATCTAGCTGTATGAGAATTGAGCTTCTATAAATAAGCTAGATACAATATTTGATTTGGACAATATCTGTCTAGAGCTTCTATAGACAGCTAATTGTCCAGATCAAATATTGACGCAATATTATTATTTTGTTAATTGTAATGTAACCTAATCAATTAACATTAGTCTTTTGCTTATTATAAAAAAATGATATGGTTTAAAACTGTGACTAGTTTAAACAATTTTTGTCCGGAAACAAGTATTCTTACAGCTAAAATCGAAATCTTGGCAGTCTGAAACTAAGTCTTTGTAATATACAATCAAACTTGCAAAAAAATGTATTTGACTGTATTGTTTTACATTAACCTTCTAAACGATTTATTCGGAAATATTTTAAAAAAAAATTTTTTTTTTTCATTTATTATCGTATTATAAAAATAATTTTACAATAATTGAAAAATAACAGCGTAAGAAATCCACAGAGGTTTATAGCAACGCTGTTAGAAGCTCGCTTTGGCGTTAAATACCATAAAATATACTAAATATGATTAGACAACAATATCAAAGTAACAAGCTAGGCGCGTTCTAAGGTTTCAAACAAAAATTCCTTCACTTTGGACTATATGTTCGACTTGGTTATACTATCAACGAAATCTGCAGGTAGTTGATTAGGTTGTAGCTGCAAGTACTAGATAAGCGGTAGTTCTTTCGCCGTGCACGTTATTAACCCTAATCAAAGGGCAAAGTAGGTAGGGTCAAGGTAGGTAGGTACTTAACCAATGTTTACTCTAGCATTATCGATATCATTACAAAGCGTAAAAACTTCAGTTAGCTTTGAAGTCTAAAACTAGCAACACTTTGATATAGGATTCGGAGATCGGGGGTAATATTATTACGCCCCACCCCCGTTTGTCAATCGATCAAACATGTGCAAACATACTACAGCACCGATTCTAAAACGACACAACTGTAACGCAAAAGACAAAGGAATGTACACCTAATCACTTTGAAATAAGATTCAGTTTCATATCTACAGTTTTGTGAACTGAGTTTATTTCGACTGTTTGCGATATGGACATATTTTTCATGTATATAGAGAGTGGAAATGTATTGACAAATATATCGCATTACATTTTCCATTAGGATATTGTTTATTCCAATTTATGAACACTCTGTGCTCTTTTTCATAACGAAATGTAGTATCGAGTGACAGTTTTGAGTTATTTTTTTACTTTGCGGTGACGAAAAGTATAATGTGGTTTCCTTTTTTATGTTTCTACAAAAAAACTATGATTGTTGTGATAAAATTTAAATTGAAAAACATTGGAAAAAATCAAGTCGGCCACTAGCTCAGTGGTTAGAGCATTGGACCGGACTTCCAATGGTCATGGATTCGAGTCCCATCTGAGAATTCACTTGTGGCCAAGTTGATTTCTTCCAATATTTTTCTTTTTAAAATTTACAATAAGTATAAAAATAGCATTGACAAATGCAAAAATTAAAAAATCATAAACTATGATTGTTTTTGTTTAGCCTTAAACGAAATGTGATGTAATGATGATCACCCTGTCACCTTTCAGGTTGAATAAATAGCATATTAAATCAAAAAGTAACTTAACTTATTTTTACCAAACTCATAAAGACTAATACAAAAGACCCTAAATTAAAAAGATATTTCCGAATTAAAAGTTAAACACATAACATTAAACCTTTTGGAACATAAAAAAAATTGTGTACCTTTTTCACACTTCCGCTTTAACACACATTCGGCGCGTGCGCACCGCGCAACACTAAACAACACCACGTGACCATCTAGAACCAAGATTTCAATTTTCGAACACCAAAACCTAGAACACGTCTGAACACCATTCTGACAAGTTTTTGAATGAACAAAACCCATGACCTCTGTATCAGCACGTGAATAAATTATTACCATTTCGTACCCCTTGCAGTGAAAGGGTTAAAATTTTCTATAGAAGACCTTATGGGTCGTGAATTTGCATATAATTTTTAGTTTATTATTTATATTTGGAGGGGGTCTATTGTAAAGTTAACGTTTTTCGGGGTTGATGAATTGGCCGTATTAATAAAGATTACGAAGGTTAGTCGTGTCTGTGGGGATGTGTCATCAACAGATGACACACATGACACAGATTCACGGGAGACATTGCTTTTGTGCTTTGATGATTGCTGACAAGTTTCATGTTTGGCGATTCGGTTTACCGTTTTACTGATAGACTATGGCAATAGAAGCCCAATAAGTATTTAACTCTTTAAGATATACTTCATACGACGACCAAGCTTGCTGGGTTCGGTTTCCAGTTGGAGTACTTACTGTGTTCGGTTTGGTTGGTGGTAGGAGTTGTTCGAAGTCCGCCTGGCTGGCTAGCTACAACAAACTTATCTAAGTCTGTCACCATATGTTTTGAGTATTGTTGTATTTCGGCAGTTAGTCATAGGATAGCAGATAGCCAGTTCCTCAGTGGTTGAGGATTCTGGGAGAAATGCGATTGGAACTTCAGCCTCATCATTTTGTTTTTTTTTTACACCAATTATCTAGCCCACGTTAAGTTTCATGAAGAACTTGTGTTATGGATACTAGATAACGGATAAACATACTTATATACTTTTTTTTTTTGTAAATACATACTTATTTTACATATTAAACACCCAGACCAAGACAATTAGACATGTTCATGCACACAAATATTTGTCTTGTCGGGGATCGAACCCGGGTACTCTGGCGCAGAAGGCGGGCTTAGTACCCCTGCGCCAAACAGGTCGTCAAATAATTCATAGTCATCATTAATTAATAGGTATATTCAGATACACAATTTTCAGGATGAGAAAAGCTTAGGTATAGAACGACGCCGATGGGTTATTGTAAACTCACCAAAAAAGTTAATTCGTCATCAGAAGAACGGCAAAATTTTTTGTGTAAACTCACCACTGGTAGTATTTTAAAAATAAATTTTCTTTGTAACTTACATAATAGTGGCGAATTTACTTTCAATGCCAATACCTATATTTATTTTTAAACTTTTCAAAAGGTGACGTGAGTTTACTTACAAAAACCCAAAACGACATTTTGGTAAAAGAAACTATGATTTATGATTTTTGAATTTTTGCATTTTTCCATTGCAATTTTTATAATTATGATAAATTTTAAATAGAAAATATTGGATAAAATAATATAAAGATAATGGAAAAAATCAACTCGGCCACAAGCGAATTCTCAGATGGGACTCGAACCCACGACCTTTGGAAATCCGGTCCAATGCTCTAACCACTGAAGTCTCGGTAGCTCAGTGGTTAGAGCATTGGACCGAAACTATGATTTTTTATTACCAGATGTTTGTCATAAAAGTACCTACATACAATTTGTTAATATTTAATTTAAACCCTTTTTCTATCGATTCCTCAAAGAAATACTACATAATATTATTTAGAACACAGGCCTGTAATTTTATGAAAAAAAAATATGTCCGCCCGCATGTGGCATGACTGTCCTTCTTGGATCTAAGTATGCGACGCAGGCGCAGGTGATGCTACTCGTACTTTGGTTTTTATATCTTAGGTCTTATTCCAGAGAAAGCTACCCTTTTTTACAAGGAAAATTACTCTGTACCACTTTTACTGCTTAAATTTTAGTGTTTGAGTTAAACATGAAAATTGTAACAAATAAACTGTACGTACCTATTTTGTATCTATAATGGATTACACGAAAAATTAATGATATATTTATTCATTTCCGAAAAACCTTTTAACTATGGTCCTTGCCGTGAAGACCAAAGAATTTGTGTTTTATTTTCTTGGTATAACGCCAAGGAAATAAAACACCCATTTTTTCATTATAGCGCTAAATTAATGGTAAAAACACATTTAAAAAAATATGACTATGCGATAACTAATTATATTTTAACCCTTCCAATTATCTTCACTATAGCACTATACTGTGCAACAGCCTTTGCCCCATCAAAATTATTAATAATAAAGCAGGCAGATACTATCACGTTTCTTATTATCTATCGTTATTAATATTCGTAGCCACAATGCGCCTGGCGAACCGGAAGTTCGCTCTTTTGTATAAAAAAAAGCTCAAGCCCTTCCGGCGGCCATCTTGAATTGATGCTGTTGCCATTGATTCTGACCCCATGGGAGATCTCACGGTGTCTTCACATCAATGAGATCTTGAGAGTAGATCTGCTTTATGGTAAAGGGATTTATTTTAAGTGATAATCAATGCTAGTGATAAAAAAAAATACTAAAATAGAAAAGAGGTTTAATAATTAAAAATATTTGTTTCAAGTATGTTTTTCTATTCACGAACAATGACATGTATACATTTTACGACCTTATCGCATTGACGCACGCGGAAACAAATCTCTCTCTGAACGCAAATGTCATTCAATATAGTAATGTGACAAGGTTGCTATTTTTATGGTATAGATGTAAAACAGACTATTTGGGGTCCCATTATAGTTACGTATAATATTGTGCCTAATAAATAAACAATAATTAAATTGGTATTTTACTAATTGGCAAACGAAGAATCAACGAATAACCCCATCGAAACGGAAAACAAAAACACTTAAATATTTTAATACTAAATTAGCCTACAAACTTCGGATCAATTTTACTCAATATTTTGCATTGTGTTTTTTGACCGAGTTAGTCGGTTTTGCCTTTAACACGGCGTTATGTCATTGCATGACTGCACAAAAAGAAGTAAAATAAGATAAAGGCAAAATATAAGATGTTAATTTAGTAAGTGCCGATCGAGCAGGGGCTGCTCAGGTCAGCGATATAGAACACAACTTACACAAAAAAAGTTTTTTTTTTTGTTTTATTTAATTTTACAATTTATTTTAACTTTCATGTTTTAAGCATTAGATACCTATTGGATATTAATCATAAGCAAAACCAAACGTAAAACCAAATTTGTTTTAAGTAAGTAACCAAGGAAATGGGTGATTTAGCTATTTGAGTCGGCGGTCGAAATTAGTTTTTTTTTTTAGTAAAAATATACTTTTTTTTGCCATAATCGTGTTCTATATCCTGGACCTGGGCAGCCCTTGCTCGATCAGCACTTACTAAATTAACACCTTATAAATATTTTCACGTTTAGCAGTATAAAGTTTTATTATTTTAAGTATTTCTGCAAATTAATTATTTGACTGACTAGTGGCCACGTGGCCCGTTCCCGTGGGAATATCATAAAATCCTTTCTTAGTGCTCGCCTACATCGTTAAAGGATCATGTATGCAAAATTCCAGCCTAATCGGTTTAGCCGTTTTGGCTGTGCGTTATCTGTCAGTCACGGTATTGTTTTATTAGTATAGATTGATTTTGAGTGGTTTGGTTTTTGTATTTCGCTTCCTTGCGTTTCGGCACTATTACGGAGGACTTGGTCAGATTTTAAAATTTAATTTAGTTATAATAAATAATCATAACACAATTTCAATTATTTTTCAAAAATATAAAATAATTTTAGTAAGCATACCATTTTTTTTTCTACGACTATCAAAATTAACAAAAACCCAAACAATCCCAACAATGCGAAGAATCCGTTCAAATATTTGCGCAAACAAGAAAACACTTCACGCACAATACTGTGCCAATCATCGACGTATCGATCAAACGGCCCGGAGGACTAAAAAAACCACTACAACCGACACAAACATTTCACGGGTTAAAAAAACACAACAAAGGGGATGTCTTTGTATAGAATTTGACTATTCTTTGTTTAAAATGCTGATTTATAGGCAGTTATGGACTATTAAACCCTTTTTATTAATGTATGGATAGATAAATTCGTATTATTCGCCTTTAAAAATGTTAGACATATTTTATGATGGCAACAAAGAGGGTGCGCGTACGCGTCGTCTCACCTTTATTTCTTTGAGTTTTTTATTTTATTTTATTAAATTGAACTTTGTTACGATGACTATCTTTAAAAGGAGTTACGGTTTGAATTTGAATTTGACGAGACTCGTTTCAAACTGTATTTGCATATAACATGAAAAAAAAACGGTTTTTAATTAGAATGCCAATGACCGACAGTATTACTTTTATATGTTATGCTTATATATTTCTACTTAAAACATAATGATTATTTTATAAAACAGAGATAACTTTAAAATTACTTTTTGACATGTTTATTATACTGCTAAAACTAGGTTGGTAGTTTAAAAAAAATGCTGTTCTTCGGGCATGTCTATTCAAATAAATCTTGCATGAAGTGGAATATCCTAAGTGGCGTGGTGGGTCATGGCATGGCCCGTTCTCCTTATCTATCCATATGGAAGTCCAACACCCCAGCACCAGGACATTAAAAATAACTGATGACAAGAAATAGGAACTAAAAAAATTAAGGTGTCTTCATTGTACGCACAATACCTAGCAACTATTGAGTTAATATTTAATGCAGGCGTAGATTTGTAATTTTTTTTATTTGCCAGTAAATTATATTTTGTGAGCTTGTCGATGTCTACTGAAGAATGATTTTAATGCTATGAAAATAGAATTTTCTTTCGTAACGTGACCCTTGGGATAGTTTTTTTTTGCATTTGTATCTTTGAAAGTAAGTAAGTACCATTAATACTTCTAAGTTATCATTATGGCTGTTAATCTATCCGTATAATAGCATTTCATCTTACTAATATTATAGATGAAAAACTATGTCAGTTTGATAAATATTAAACAAGAAAATATACTAGAAAAAAGCAACTAGTCTCATGTCGCCCTGACGGGATTCGAACCCGCATCCTTGGGAGTCCGGCCCAATGCACTGGGCAGTGGGCTGGGAGTGCATTGGGCCGGACTCCCAAGGATGCGGGTTCGAATCCCGTCAGGGCGACATGAGACTAGTTGCTTTTTTCTAGTATATTTTCTTGTTTATTATTTATCACATAAAAATAGCATTGTAAAAAGCAAAATTAAAAAGTTACAACTATGTCAGTTTGTTTATGTGTTACTCATTCACCCAAAAACGACTAAACGGATTTGGGTGAAATTTGGTACAAAGGGACTTCAAGTAGTGGACTTACACATGGGCTACTTTTATCCTTTGCTTACTTTGCATGAACAACAAAAACAAACAAAGATTTAAGATCAACTTACGTACTTAAACGTAATAAATTCAACTCCTCGCCCCACTTCGAAAGTATCCAAAACAACTTTCGCCTTTTCCCGAAGCGAAGAGCAACAAAACTAACGTCCCTGAACTGAGTAAATGGCGTAAGAAAAAAGTAATTTTCATTCATAAAACCATTTTCTTAGAAGCACTAGACGGAGATGGGGCACGGGAACGGTATAGCGCCGTCCCACTCGCGCACACTCATTTTTAATGCACTTTCCCCCGTAGACTTTGTTTTATACCTCTTTTTAAGACTTGCAGGTAGAACGTACCGTGAAGCATTTTGTTTTCTTCTAAAAAGTTTGGATCTCACTTTCATTCAAAACCTTTTTTCTGATTCGTTAAAACTTTCATGTGGTCAGTGATAATCGTATGAACTTATTGTCTTTTAGGAAAATAAAAAGGTCGACGGAATTCTGACAGCTATCGTTTTTGGTCATCTTACATATCACAAAGCTTTTCCGTCATGTATGTTTCATATTTATTATATGAATATCAATAAACAAAGAACAACTATATAATATTTATTTATATTCTGATTTATCATCTTTTATGTAACTAACATAGTTTTAAGATTACTGTTACTAACCCTATGAATATCAATAAACAAAGAACAACTATATAATATTTATTTATATTCTGATTTATCATCTTTTATGTAACTAACATAGTTTTAAGATTACTGTTACTAACCCTATGGACTGTAGTTGTCTGAAATAAATGATATAATAATAATAATAATAATAATATATCAATAAATATGACAAAATAAAACAGTGTTTGTTTTGTTTAATTTTTAAAGGCCAAATAGAAAATAGAGTAAAAGAACATAAATTTCATGTCAAATATTTATATATTTTTTTTATGGTTTGGCTTTCTTTCTATTTTAGCAGTTAGGTACAGAATTTGCAAATGATTTTAAATAATCTATATTTTCAACTGAGATAAGTTTTGACCAACCAAAAACAATAATATTTACAGTTTATTTCTAACAAACAACAAAACTTTTTATTTCTGAATATATCGTAGCAAAGATTTGTAACGGTGCATCGGGGTAATCAGGTGGTCAGGGCAACTTCAATAATTTGATATTTTCCGTCGAATTAAAATCAGACTACTTAAATGTTATTATTTTTATATTGTAGTCAATCTTATTTATTAATTAAAAAAAAATAACTTAAAAAATGTCAACCTTTTTTTTAATTTAAAAAAGAAAGTAACAAACAACAAAACAAAATAGGTATTCGATATTTTTTATTTTTACCATTTTTAAAATTGAACAGCCACATTAATGTGCTAAATTTAAAGTATCACACGTCAAGCGCCGAATACGGCCAATAAAGTCCTATTTAAATAAACCAATCAGTTGTAACGATTTTGAATATCGAACAGTAATCCCTTGAGTGGTACTTTACAGTGTCGTTCAAAGGGATGCCACTGTATTGTGTCTTTTTAATTTATTGTCGCTAGTCTGTTTATGAATGCTCTACATATTTTTTATGGCCGTGTCTATGGTAACGTTTTTAGTGCAATATTGTCACGCACGTTGCCGATATCGTATAAAACTTTATTTTATAGCCCTTGAACTTTAAAATGGTCTTAACGCATTATATTTTGTTATTTGTTTTACAAAAATATTTGACAACATTCAAACAATACTGGAAAGTAAACATAATATTGTATTGGCTTTTTTAAATTTAAGTATGAAATTCGTAGCAAACAAACAAAAGTCTTACAAGTCTGTTTATTTCAAGATAGCGTGAAACATGTTAAATATCAAATAGATTTGCGGATTCTTAGAAATCAAAATCGAGAAAGACATAATGTAACTCAGAAAGACAATGCAAATAAAAGGCGCTGCCATTTACACAAAAAATCATAAAATAAGATAGGTATGTAAAATTATCATTGACCCAGAAGAATCATTACTAATTAGTAATAAGTACGTACCTTGTACGTACCTAAAGCCCTAGATGAGAAAGAAAAAATCAATGAACAGTAATTTCGAAACAAATAGAATTGCTCAATCATGGGTACTAAACCTACACAAAATATCAAGAATTTGATTCTAAACTATTTTAATCCCAATATACTCCGCTTGGTACTAAAACTCATCCGAGATCTCGAGGAAAGATTCCAAATATAAAGTTTCGTACAAAAGAGGTTATAAATAAAATAAGTATGGCACCCCCGACCGTTGGATGCACAACTTATGACGGCAAGTTCTGAAACCACTCCAAAAAGTCGGAAAAGTTTCTCCAACAATATATTTGTCTGATAGCAAAACGTATGTTGGGGGGAGTGGAAGATTCGTGAAAAGAACATCGCATAGATTAGATGGAAATGTATCTATTTTTCGTTAACTGTTCAAGTTATTGTGGTCTTAAAAATAAAGTTTAAATTATTATATGTTTTCCTATTTTAAATTACATACATAATAAAAAATTTAAATGATTATGTAGTATGAAAGTAATTATCTAAGTGAACTTTTCAAAATTATGAAAATAAAGATCTGATAAAATCAGTCTAGATTATACAATAATACCGGTAGCGTTGCATTAAGAACGAGCGCCTGTATTGGGTGCTTGTCGTAGATTCATAAGTACATCCAAAAGTATGACAAGTTATTGAACTCAGCTGTAACCTCATTGAAAAACAAATCACGACCATAGACTATAAAAACGTTCGCTACCGCTTATCGCTCCTTCCCGATAAATGTAAATGTATTAATAGGTAAAGCAGTATCTCATCTTAGCTCCTTCTTTGATATAAGTACTGTAACGCGGAGTGCTACTTCTACAATAAAAACGATATTTTAGTTGATAATGTTCTTTTGTTTCAATAAATAAATAATTAATTCAATTTTACAATTATTTTATCTGACAAGGCGACTGTCCATAACTACGCACGATAGGCCTCTCTTTTTTTGTTTTTTTTTATAAAAGCGAAACCAGCCAGCAACGACGGCCGCGGCCGGCCTGCTTGTAGTGTGGAAACATATAAAAGATTAAAAGATTAAAGATGTCCTGAATTCTGCCTGAATGGCTGGTAGGAAAAAATGGAGGATTCGAAAGCACTTATCAAAGTCAAAGTCAAGTCAATGTCATTTATTCAGTCTAGGCTGTTACAAGCACTTAGGAACTTCAAAGACGCTACGCCATCGGTTCACAAACCCTACGGCGGGAGACTTTGTAGCGAGCAGAACCGGCAAGAAACTCGTCAAGGGCTGTTTTTTCCCCTTGTTTTATTTCTTTCAGTTTCGTCAAATTGAAAAGTGACCTTAACATATCAGTAAGGTCAATTTCCATCACAATAAGAAAATACTAATTATAATATAACATTTTATGGTTATAATAAACGTAAACAATTTTCAACTGACAAAGAAAGACTTATCTATCATACATTTTCTTGCATTACTGTGCTGCGAGTTGTGAGGTACATACAGATCAGTATATTTTTTTTTTAGATGAAAATATTTAAGCTTCATACACAATATTAAGATAAGCAGACTGAAGTAGACCCATTTCCGCTGGCGGCACCCGTTACATCAATAAGTCTATTTGAATAAAAATATGTTGACTCTAACTTTGACTTTTACTATACGATCTCCACAGTACCTAATCTCTTTTTGAACATTGGGTTTGGTTGTGTCATAAAGTCTTGACCCTGATCTAGACGCCGTACCTAAGAGTATAAGTTACATCTGCTAGCCTATGCCCTAATAATGGGTCATCGCACGACCGTGCGGTTATCGTACGATCGCAAACTGATGTCCACTGTCTGTCCTAATGGGGATTAACGACAGGTTCATTATTAAAGCGCTTGAGCCTTTGATAAAGTATAGATTAAACGTACAAAAACTGAACTCGGTTTTTTTTCAAATGCGATAAGAAGTTTCGCATTAAGAAGTGTTCAAATTCCAAGTGACGTCAATGTATACCATTTCATACAGAGAAGGCGACTCTCTGAAGCTGTACGTGTGACGTGTGACGCTGTGTGACGTCACAAAATAAAACGCCGACCCGAAGTAAAAAAATTAAATATATCTAGAAATATACAACATAATGAAAAAAATAAAAACAGCTGTTATTTTTATTTTTCATGTACTACATGATGGCACTAATTTAAAAGTGCTGTTGATTCCTATTGACATCACGCGATGAACAATAATAAATAGTTTAATGAAATCGCATCGCAATTTGCACCTAATGCGACCGCATGCCGACTGCGTCGACCGATTGCGTCTACCGATCGCGCTGTTTAAACGCTCGTAGTTATAATTAAATATGTAGCATTCACATGATGTTTTAAGATAAAATTACAAATCTTTCTTACCAAAAGTCCCAGTAAGTAGTCACCAGACTAGTCGATTTTTAGGTGTATTTTTGTGTTGTTAAGTTTCTGTTACGCTTATACATGTACTGTGGCATACCGCTCTCTCTACACGCCGCAATAAGTCACACGAACAAACGTACCGAAGGACTTGTGAGCATACACATCCCGATTTTGTGGGAAAACTTCGTCTTGAGAAGTGGCCACACGTTGTCGGGTTTATCGCCGAGCTTCTGAGTTCGCATACTTTTTCGTACTTATTAAATATTTTTATTTGGCATCTGACTGGAGTTTGGAAATCAACAATTTGTTGGTATTTTCATAGGTTGACTTTGCAGTTTTGGCTGGAAGATTATAACAAGGTTTTCTTTACAGTCTACGTAACGACCTACATTCAATTTGTTTTTAGTTTCCATATCAAAGTTGTCTTATTTTGTTGTAGTTGTATTTGTCATATTGTCGTAATTTTCGACAGAGCGGCACCTCCTAACACAGGTTTCATACTAAAAAGGGATCTCAACCATTAGTGATATATATATATTTTTCATTTTATTTTGAGTTGTGTCTATCCAACCCTAAGTGATATTTCGAGCCGGATTTGAACCAGTGACCTATGGATAACTTACAATAATTAAATTGGTGAGAACCAATTTTGGTTTTCGTTATTAAATTTGAAAAAAGTATGTATCGAACAAGTCGTGTGATGGGTCTAAAGCGTATGAAATTTATATTATTAAATTGCCATTCTCGCCTAAATCTACTCAAATTATGTTCTATTTTGTCTTTTTTGTAGCGATAACGTTTGAATAGCTTCGTATACTTCTTCGTTGTATTCAAGTCAAGATAAAAGAATGGATGACAATAACGAGAGACTTTCCCTCAGAAACCCTTATCTCGGGCCCATCTGGGAAGGTCGCGGCTTGTCTCTGGGAAACCGGACAAGTTAGAAATAAATAAAATATACGTAGGTATGTGTTATTAGGGATTATATACAGGGTGGAAAAAATAGACAGTCACTGGAGGGAGAGTACCCGAAATATTGATGTAATCAAATTGACTCAAAGGAACATTCCCGCATTATCAAAAATAAGTTAAACTGCATTTAAACATTTTTGAAAAATCACCCACTTGCATAATAAATATTTGGTCACCCATCTTTATCGACCATTATAAACGTTCAGTATAAAAGCCTGTTTTCAGAGGTAAAAATATTTTATGCCCACTTACATTTTCGACTGTCGACTCCACAGCTTTCGTTAATAAACGGCACATCTTATGACACATGTGCCGGCATAAAGCGAGTATTGATCTAGTGCCGGGCGTTCTTTCAACATATTGTTTCAAATATGTCTGTGTAATACCATGAGATAATTAATGATTGGTCACCCATCCTGCTACCGAAAGATGCTTTACCGCTTTAATAGCAAGTCACACGCACTAACTAGATACTGCCATGAGCTCTTTCTTGGAAGTTCCAAAAAAATATTCCGACTTATCGTCGACTCCATTCTTTTTTGGTAGTTTAAAATATTTTATTCGATTTATATTGGACTATTGACTTCACAGATTTTGCCGTCCAAACGGCACGTCTTATGATACATGAGCATAAAGGAACTTGAGATAATAAATTTTAGTCACGTGACCGACTATTTCTAAAGATGTTTAACCAATACGCTAACTACTGCGTAACCGAGCTTCTTTTTTAGAAGCAAAGAATATTTTGTTCCGAATTAAATATTGGACTGTGGACTCCATTCTTTTTGATACCTAGTTTAAAATATTTTATTCTTACTTATATTGGACTGTCGACTCTACATATTTCGTCGTCCAAACGGCACGTCTTATGACACATGTGCGGCATAAAGCGAGTATTGATCTAGTGCCGGGCGTTCTTTCGAGATAGTGTTTCAAATCTGTCTGTGTTCCAAAGTTTGGATATCATCATATTCATCATAACAGAAGTATTACAAGCGTAGCAACAAAAAGAAATAATGTGTATATTGCACTCCAAATCATTGAAATGAAACTTTTCTAACGGATTAAAACGCGCTTTTTGTTAAAACTTATTAGGCTTTTTTATAAGCGAGTTAATTTACGGTTTTACGTTCTTTAGATTTCCCGTCGTGTCGACATGTTTCTAGAGGCCGTGCTCATGCGGGATCTCGTGAAATTACTATATAAAATAATACACAGTATGGTATCAAATGGATAAAAAAAATACTTTAAGATGGCACTTAAAAATAATAGGTCTGTGAAATTGCCGATTTTTTCACACGCTTTTAGAGAACCTCACTACTTGTATGTTTGAAGGTACAGCAGTCAGTTTCAGTGAGTTCAGTTTATTGAATTAAGATCATAACAGACAAGAATCTGTAATAATATTTTTATTATTTTCGTTTCTCAAACAATACAAATACCTCAAAAGGAACACATTTTTTTTGCTAGCGAAAATGATCACATAACGTAATTTAATATATTCGGTACTCAATTTTTTACCCGACTGCAAAGGAAGGGTTAAGTTTTTCGCGCGTATCTTGTATGTTTGTTTGTTTATATATAATATTCTTTATTACCTCTTATATCTCAAACAGCTAAAGGGCTTTTTATAATTAGGATATCCTTAGGTTAAGTGTTCTTAGGTAAGTGATGTTAAAAAAACCAACACAGCGACTGTGAGGTGCTATTATTGTAAGTGAAAGTTCTCCTCAGTGGTTGAGGATTCCGGGAGAGGCTCGCTTCCATCTTCAGCCTTATCTATACTTAACATCAGGTATGATGAAGGCTAAGAGTCTCCCCGTCGTTAATAAAAATAAAAAAAATATATAGAAAACTTCAATATGGGTATATCAAATTCAAGGCCTAATTTTTTAAGGATTTCAAATAGGTATATCATGATAAATAACTAAAAAGATATAAATAAAAAATATGTAAATTTAAAAAAAATATGTAACCCGCCTGCCTCAAATACAAGCCAACTGAAAATATGGAAATAAGATCAAATATAAAAATATTTTGTTCAACATAACATGCATACATTCGGAGGCACAGAATTTAGTAACAAGATGAATCATTCATACTTACTCTGATTTTATTTTTACACAAAAATATAGCGTTAGATTGGACAGTGATCATGATCATACATTACTTGTACTAAAAAATTATAGCATTAGCATTTGCAGAACAACAATAAAATTGTTTGAGATTCTCCATACCAATTACCAATTTCATATGTAAAGGAAGGATGTATTATCTTCTTATATATTATCAAGAATTCTTAAATAGGTAAGTACTAATTTTGATAAGTTTGTTGACCAGTTAATTAGAGTCAATTAATTAGTTTCATAATTTCTGAGAAATTCGGGGACAATGATATAAACTTAAGGTAAGACGATGGTTCATAAAATATAATTATGTTGAATTAATAAAATCTTTTTGTTCTAATTTTTTTATGAACAACGAAGAGAGCCTTCACAATACCTGATGTTAAGTATTTATAAGGCTGAAGATGGAAGCGAGCCTCTCCCGGAATCCCCAATCACTGAGGAACTGGCTATCTTATCTTTAACTGCCGGAACATTCATACTGTAAGAATGTAGAAGATATAAAAGTATAGGATAGTAGAAGATATACATAGTACATATTATTATGTAGTAACAACCAGCTATCTCTCACACGATCTTTGAAAATAACAATTTCAAAAGCCCCTGCGAAATATTACGCGCCAAGAAAATAACGTCAAAGTTGGCCCGGAGCGATCGCGCAAACTATGCGGTGGAACCAATAAACGCCTTGTCATCCCGCTCTGATTGATCATAATTTTATGCGCAAAACTATCAGTCTGTCTCCCTCCCACACGGCGTGTTGCCAGAGAATATATTTTCCGCGCGCGGTGCAGAAATTGTGGCCTTTTCCGTTTTTATTTGAATACAGAATAAAAGTGATAATGACTGTGAGAACGAGGGTAGTTTGCAGTTCCTTATCGTCTGGCTTTTTGGCGGTTTCGTGGACAATGGTTAAGGTCAATGAACTTACGGCTTTCAATAAATATCTCTACTAAAATATAGTCATTATCTTGGTTACGTTACCCAGCATCAGCTGTTCTTATTTTGTACTAATTAACACAAATATCTAGACAGTAAAGATCTAATAAGTAGTAAGCCTATCTCTTACTGAAGATAGGTTGTTGAAACCAAACATGAAAATTGCAACGCTGGGTTATTGAAAAGTTATTAAAGAAGTTACTTAGTTATCCAAACCAACCCTTTGAAGAAACTTGGGCCCTTATCAAAATAACATCGTTATATAGGGAAACGATAATTCGATTCGTTATTGTCAATATTCGCCAATTAACTTGCGGTAGACTTATGCCAATCCGCCAATCCCATCTTTTCGAACTTCGTTATCGTTTTTGAATTGCTTCTTTGGGTAGGGGCCCTGTACTTTTCAATAGAGAATGCTTCCTTTTATTATTATTGGTGTTATTGACTGGCAAGCAGTTCAGGCAACTGATGAATGCTAAATAACTAAATATTTATATCAAAGACGAATTTGCCATAATTCTAAGATTAATCCAGTTAGTTGAATTTCTGAAGGAAGGAAGCTGATCGACTTATTTCATTACGATTCCCGCAAATGGTTCTTGTTTTTAAAATTATCAGTTACCCATTTTATCAGGGCAACAACTTTCAACAAAAAAAAATAACATTACAGCCACACCGAACTACAAATTGTAAAAAAAAATAGAAAAAAAAATGTTTCCTTCCACCCCCAAACGTGGTAAAAATCGTTACAGCATAACATATCGCGTAGGCAGGCGTGCGGTTGACAGCCCAGCTAAAGGATTTATGAACGTTTCCTTTGCCTCGAGAAAAAAAAATACTTGCAAGTTATACGAAATAGAAAATGGTAAAAAGCTTATGATTACTGTAATCTTTGTTTTGGAGCGGCCAGCGACTTCGTTTGCGTGGTTTTGGTTCACACTTTCTTTATCTTACAGGAACGTTATATCGGGGAAAAAAACTTATGTACTTAATCCGAGTTATGGTCTATCTGTCTGTAAACAAATTTTCATGCAAAACCGTTCAGCGTTTATGAGTCACGTGATTGCAGAACAAACTTTCCTATTTACGATAGATATAAGTAGAAAGTAGGATTACTTCTTAACTTCAAACTTTTTGGTGTATAAAGTTTATGTTTAATTAAAAAAAAAAACACGGTTTCGGATTATTAAATATACCCTTTTCAAACCATCGAATGTTCCAGAGATAAAAGGAAGTAGCACAGTCTATATAACTTCTATTCCCTAGAAGTAGTTACCTTTACTTCAAACTCCTTGCTGACAAAAAGTTTATTTTTAATTTAAAAATGAACACGGCTTTGGTTCATCCTTTTTCAAGCCATCACATTGTTCCACGGATAGTACGAAATAGCATTAATTATCTTTTTACTTCAAACTCTTTGCATTAAACAGTTTCTTCTGAATTTAAAAAAAAGACTACCCTTTGGCTAATTCCTTTTTCAAACCATCATCGCAATGTTCCACAGATCCAAACATGTAGACAACGCATGCCGACACAGAGCGGCGTAGTATTTAAATATTAAAACTGCCATTGTTAGTCAAATTAGCAGGCAGATGTGAAATCCCTACCTCCGCCGGTACAGCACGGATCTAATTGGAACGCATTTGCATTATAATGCACTGACGCAGCTAAAGTACGCGGGCTTGTTAAAAATTGGGAGCATACTTCTATAAAAACTTTTTGCATTTATTTTTTATTGAAACCTTATGGAAAGTTGCTATTTGGGAAAAAAATATATATGAAGGATAACATGAGTATTTAAACGACCTTAAAAAAGGAGTTGGTTCTCAGTTCGACGGTTTTTTTCCTATTTTGACTTTATTGCCGCTACTGGAACACAGCTATTATCGCTCAGTTTGGTAGAGGAGCAGCTATGACCCATTTTTTGACGGTGAGACTCTTAGCCTTCATCATGAAGATGGAAGCGAGTCTCTCACGGAATCCTCAATCACTGAGGAACTCGCTATCTTATCTCTAACTGCCGGAACACAACAATGTTGAACACATTTGTTGTTATGGCGACAGACTTATGGTGGTAGCTAGCCAGGCTGACTTACAACAAGTCCACCACCAACCAAACCGAATACAATATGTGTCCCCGCTGGGAATCGAACCCGGGACATCTGGGTTTGATACTGGTAGTTGTTACCACTAGACCACAGATGCAGTTAAACGATTATCTATAGGATGCGCCTTTTAAACCGCGAACAACGCCTTTCAAACCGCTAAAAACTTATCACAGCATGTAAGATCTCGATCTATATAAACCATCATCACAAAACTGGTGATATCAACGTCATTTGGAAAAATGCGGACTCATACGCACATCCCGAATTTTCGAGATAAGCCGAATGTTCGTGATAAACCAAAGGTTATTGAGCTATTCGGAGTAAAGCCATCGTCGTTTTTGATGCTTTAAAGATTACGGAATTGGTGCATCGTCGACTTTGTAACAACATGTATGGCAGTGTTATGGGATGTTTAAGATGTCATACTATTTTAAAGAGGAAGAAATATTCCATGGGATAATAATAACAGCATGACCATGTTTACTCAATCACCTAACATACAAAAAGACAATTAAAACATTATTATAAAGGAAATTATTTTAGGTTGATCTTACAAAAGAGGTGTGTTCGATTTTAAACCTTAATTAAAATACGTAGTAGCTATAACTATTTTTTGAACAACGGTGAAACTCTTAGCCTTCACCATACCTGATGTTAAGTATTGATAAGGCCGAAGATGGAAGCGAGTCTCTCCCGGAATCCTCATCACTGAGGAACTGGCTATCTTATCTGTAACTGCCGGAACACAACAATGCTGAAAACATTGTGGTTATGGCGTCAGGGTTACCTACATAAGAGAGACTTTCTAAATTCGGAATTTGATTATGATTGTAATTATTAAGTTTTCCTGATAAGCGTGTTAAAAGTAGTCAGGAATAACTCGCACTTACTGAATAGGCCCCAACATAAAAAATTTTAATCTTGCACCAATATAAAGCTACAATTCTTGAACGTGATAGAGATGTTAGTTAGTACCATAGCATCATTATAAGCTTTTCAATTCTACTTATGAATATAATTCTTTCACATAAAATATTAAAGCAGCGTTAGTATAATTGCATCGTCCCACGAAAAATATCCGCATATTTCCCGCTGAAAAACCTATACGAAATCAGAAAACCCGAGACATTCCAATAATCCTTTACTCTAGTACTCATACCATGTTGCCGGAGATTAAATTCCACGACAATATAACTACTGTATCTTCATGTGAGCCTTTTTTAATATCGTGTGTTGTGGGAGAGTTTTTTATACTGAATATAAAATATACAATTTCAACGTAGCAGTGACATTGTGTACCATCCATCTTTTCGGGTTTAACGCTCGCTCCTTTTCTTTCTTGTAGCGTTTTCTCGTTCGAGGTTTTAGTTGCCCCCCTCGGGGTAGAGTTGCTTCGAGCAGTCAACTCTTTGCGCATTTTTCATTCGGAATACGGCGGATATGAAGAAATGTATCGCTTACTCAGCCGTGTTATGATTTTTCTTGTTCTATTTTGAGTAGGGCCTTATGAGATTTTGAGCGTGCGTGGATTATGGTGGGGGGTTATTTAAAAACTCAATATTGCGAGGTTCTAGATAAATTTAGTCTATAGGTGCAATTTGAATGTGTCGCGTTTTTGGTGACGCGATTTTGTGTTGAAACTTGGGGTTTTGTAGTCGTTGGTTACCTCTTGCTATTCAGTTGGTGCAACTTACTTTATATATAGTTAAATATTTTTTGTAAAAACAAAATCAAGCTCAATATTACCACCTTGGTTACAATTCTGATACATGTACTGGATTAAAACTTTGACGGATAAAGTTAATCTGAAGAAGAAGAGATTAATTGTATAAGTCAAAACTGAAGATAACCTTGATTCCATGCTTCTGGAGTTTGGTAATAATATTTCCTCTAGGTGAATTTAATCCACCAATTTTCGATTACTTACAGATTTCCAAACCTGTGCCATCACTCTAGCTATGATGTAAGATCATCATCATAATCCGTTATGGTTCCACAAGTTGATCCAAATATCCGCCAGTGCAAATAACTGATTTTGTAACAAATTTGTTAAAGAGGAACATTCAATGATATTCTAAAAAAAGATGGCGTCCAAAGTGGCAAGAATAAAAAAATATCTCTGAAGTAAAATTGGCGATGTTTGTCCATAGTCTCTGCCTATCCCTCCTGTGGGACTTAGGTACTTTCAAAGTGGCAATGTGCGATGCATTTAGCAATATTGGGGGCCAACGAGTGGAGCCGGCTCTACTGATTAACACCAACTACGCGTTACACCAACAAACTAAGCGTAGTCTTAAATAAGATTTTTAGAAAACGTCATAAAATGTATCAATGTTTAGTTACTTGTCCATCCACAAGTTCACTCTGTGAATCTATGCCACTGGCTATATTCAATGTGCATGCACTTAAGATTAAATAAAACCCACTGCTGACATTCCATCGCCTCCTACCCAAAACCAAGCCAAAAGCCTCGCATACCGAAAGGTAGATGTAAAGCAAACTCCTCGACTGCATCGCTAACAATCGACGGTTATTCCAGTCACAATCGAATTATATTTGCTAAAGAGAAGTCTAACCGAAGGCGAGGCTTAAAAACCATCGGGATTCGAAGCACGTGTAACTACGTGCCACCGCCATCTAGCGACCGCAGCCGGTACTAATACTAACGTGGTTTGAGTCTGGGACGTTTTAACTATGTATTATTAGCTTTTTGAGCACGTTTGCTTGCAAGAGCGATCGGAATAACTGATTATTATGAATGGTAATGCGATTTATTATATTTGTGATGTGACGGGAGTGTGGAGTGACATAATAATGGGTGATGGTATCGAGCTTAACGTGGTGTTAGAATAAATTATGCGTACTTAACATGTTATTGAGGTTTGATACTGAATAAATACATAGCTGTTTAGTGTTTAATAGCCGCCATTGTTTCCTACTGAAGAAAACATGGCTAATATGATTTCTCAGTCTCAATTATAATAGAAAATACCTACGATTTTCACCCATCAAGGATCTATGTCTGCTTTGAAAGGAACTCTTAAATGTATGACCTTAGTACAAGTTGACATTTACTGTCAACGTTTTCGACGACTATCGGATGCTCGGCTCATGTCGGAAGAGTCTATGGCTATGGAGGAAATAAAGTGATAGTTTTCGAAAACAATTCTGTTTTTCCTAACTCGTACTAAGTGTACAAGACCCTTAGCCAAAGTAGCAATTCAAAAACGATAACGCAGTTCGAAAATAATTAAATGTATAGGATTGGGAGGAGCCCGTGGCGCAGTGGTTCGCGCGCTCGGCCTGCGATTGTTGAGGTTAAGCAACTTTCGCAATGGCAGGTCACGGGATGGGTGACCAAAATTTTACTATCTCGAGCTCCTCCGTGCTTCGGAAGGCACGTTAAGCCGTTAATCCCGGCTGCATTCCCAGTCGTTAAAACCCACCAATCCGCATTGGGCCCGCGTGGTGGGTCATAGCCCGTTCTCCTTATCCATTCATAAGAAAGGCCAGTGCCCCAGCAGTGGGGACATTAAAAATGGCTGATGACGATCAGGTTGGGCGGATTGGCATTAGACCACAGAGGCGGTTAAAGTGTAAAAAAAAAAGAATTTTACGATTAACTCGAACGTATTACATCGTTATGACCCTTAAATGCGATGGCGTTTAAAGTTATGTTTAGTATTCATGGTTTTTGAATTGAGCTGCGATTGTCGACTGTTCCAAAATTATTATCAGTACCTACATTATTGACTATTTGTTCGCTTTTTCCGTTCCTGCCCCGATGTTTGCCTTCCTCATCGGTAGACATGGAAGTATGGAACCTCTACAGGCAGTAGCGAATTCCCAGGGCCTATAATGTAAGCACGCTTTAACCAAATACAAAGGATGGTTCAGAATAGGTAATGCGGTATATAAAGAAAACATGAAATTTCCATGCGATTCGGATGGCAATCTACATTACTAGCGACCGATATTGGTACATATTTCCAATAAGCCCGGATAAGATTTCGATATATGCCTTATGTATCAGACATTTTGATTATGTAGCTTCTTAAAGAAAGATCGGATTTGCTCCGTTGTCGTTTCGAGTTAGATTTCTTGCCGTATCGTTTCAAGGCTTAAGATTTGTGTTTTCATCAATAATTTGTTAGCAATGTACTTGAGAAAGTATGGGATTCCGATTGCTTAAAAAAAAAAGGGAAGACTATTATTTTGTCTTAAATACAAAGGGGACATAGTCAAGCAAAATGAAATGTCACAGACAGCAAAATCGATTCAGTACACAATTTCTAACTCTTTGGTTTTCTCGTCACTAATCCTCCTAATCATTCAATGTCGTTACTAGTAAAGAGTATAAAAAATGCTCACACTTTTTCCATAAACAAGCGCCCTTTTTCCTTATCTATGTACGACGCACTCTATATAGATAGAACTGATGAAATATGAACTACCAAAATCTCACTACGAACCTCGTACGAGGGCGAACAAGCCGTACCGAGAAAAAAGAATCTCATCCATCAACAGAGAAATAACGATTCCTCCTTGCCTCAGACAAATGATTGACAGTGAATGAAAAAAAAGAATAAAACGACGCAAAAAAAAGAAATGATTCCTTATTCAAATTTTCACGGCGTTCGATTTTTCCCTTTGTCGCGAGCGTTCCGTTTTGTTTCCATTTGTAATTTGTCGGTTTGCTCTTTCCAGAAAAACGGTGCGTTCCTTTCGAGCGTAAAAGTCTTTTGGCAAGTTTTTATTGGTTTATTATAAAGAGCGTGTCGCTGCTGTAGGTACGTTACGTAATTGCTTAGTTGACAATTGAATCTTACATTCAGATTGTTATTGCGTTCAACGATTTCGTTAAATAAATTGTATCGATTTTATATAAATTAGTTTGTAGTCACTGACTAGGTTGCTTGGTGACTCAATATTCAATATAATTATCATTAATATTCGAAAGATATTAAATTTTCAACTTTAGTCATAATGTATGACGCGTGGAGTGGAAGTTTTAAGGTCGATCTCGAACAGAAACACAAACTACTAAAGTTACCTTCCGTTAAAACTTTTTAATTTTTGCATTTTACAATGCTATTTTTATGTGATAAATATTAAACAAGAAAATATACTAGAAAAAAGGAACTAGTCTCATGTCGCCCTGACGGGATTCGAACCCGCATCCTTGGGAGTCCGGCCCAATGCACTAACCAATTATGCTACAGAGACCTATGAGGACACGTCGAATTTTTCTAGTATATTCACCGTTCTACGGTGTTGGCCACCGTCGCTTCATCAATGAGAGAAATATCCTCGCATTCGAAAGAAACATCTTTACAGATGTTTGACTATCGATTAAGAAGTTCTCCTCATAGGTCTCTGTAGCATAATTGGTTAGTGCATTGGGTCGGACTCCCAAGGATGCGGGTTCGAATCCCGTCAGGGCGACATGAGACTAGTTCCTTTTTTCTGTATATTTTCTTGTTTAATATTTATTACCTTCCGTTCTTCAGAGGCGCTGTAGTACCAAAAACTTGCGAAAATTTTGAAAACTTTGAAAATTTTAATCATTGTCACGTCAAAAAATCTACAGTAGAACTAGCACGAAAAACTATCGAAATAGTATCGAGGACTTAATGTGTTTTAAAGAAAGGAAAATGTAGTATGCAGGAACGTTACTCAATATGTCATATATTTTTTACTTTACTTTCTCGATACTTATGTATTGTAGTAACTTTCGAGTAAGTATCGTTATCGTCTACAAAATGTATGACTTATTAAGCAGCGTTACTAACGGACGTCAACGGATTTTTTTAACGAGACGATTCGAAAGCTTTTCCAAAAGTTTTAATTCCAAACGGTGTTAAAACAACAAATCTCCATTTACATATCGATTCCAAATTCAAAATCAGCTGTTCGAATGGAACACGTTCAACGCATTTAAACATCGGTGACCTTGTTGAATCGCTAATTCGAGCCCCGCATCCCCACATAATTTGCGCTTACCGTAAAACTGATTACGTTCTCGCAGACGATTCCTTCTCTCTCACACGCCCTCTCTTTCCCGCCCATTCATGAAACGTTTAATTATACCGCCTTGGGATGGCATTATGCGGTAGTGAAAGTGGGAAAGTTTGATTGGACTTTCCCGAGGAATTTCCATTCGTGAATCGGAAACAAGGGCAGTGAGAGTGCATGTTGTGGATTTCAATGAGGAGATAAAGTGGGCTCGTTTTATGGTAAAACTTAAATAGCGTTTTCACCTCACACGTTCGGAAAAGGAGGTTTTATCATTCAAATTCTGCATCAAAAATCGCATATTACCGGCCTAGCGTAGTAAACTATTTTTTAATTTAGAAAGAAAAATACGTCTTAAAGCGTTCCTAATCGCACTATTGACTCTTTATGTTACATTTTTCTTATTTTAAATAACTTTAAATTCATTATAATACTCCGTTTTATTTTAATATCTTGTTTTAGTTCCTGGAATAATAAAAACAATAAGTTTAACCTATTTGCTATAAGAATTTTATGTTTAGGCGGAGTGAGATTTCACAATCTATGATTAGATTTCGGAACGTGACATAAACCTTTATTTTTAAACCGTCTTTGTCTTGTACCTCATGTCAATGACACCATTTACCGAATCGTTTTTATTGTTATTACATACAAAAACAATTTATTCCTATTTTTAATAACTTTGAATTTACTATAATACTCCGATTTTTATTATTTTAGTTTTTTATATCATTAAAAATAAGAATAACGTATATTTAGATTAAACTTTTTGTTAAAAGGTCTTTTTGATAGGTGGCCGCGAAAGCAACCTAAAAAAAATCTCACTGTTGTGAGGTGAAAAATTGTGTGTTGCGCTCGGCAGAAAAGTTTTTATCGTCTTGTACCTTTGAAACCCTCGCTGCGCTCACGATTCAATCTTTGATCCTAGATTCCTTCATTTGATCAAGTTTCAATTGAGGTAACTCGCCTCTAAATCCAACTTTTCCAGCCTTGCACAACAAATAATTACTGTGAGTTAAGCCGTTATTTTTAATTTTGGGTTTGTTGATCAACGTTTAATTCGTCATTTACTAGCAAGACACCGGTGTTCAGTCCAGAGACAAATGGAATATCTATTGTGTCTCATAACGCACGGCCCAGAGACAGATTCTGGATAGCTAATCTAGTAGATATTTTGACATATTTATTATAGTTATCTGCTAGATAAGCTATCCAGAACTTACTTGTCGGTGGTGAAACCGGCATTAGTTGATGATGCCTAAGCGAAAGAAGACGGTTGACGTTTATATCACGAAATAAACTTAACACACAAATTGGTTAAAAAGACATTGATGTGATATAATTCAAAGTAGTAGCATTTTAGTTGTTTTAAATATTTAAAAGTCAAATTAAAAAAACAAATAAACTCTGAAATAAAATATTAATACACATAAACAAATTTCAAAGGAATCGCAAGTTTGCATGAAGCCATCACCGCCATTACTTATGGGGTACTTCTTTCGTCTCCCGCGTTTTTTAAATATGGAACAAACGCCCGGAGCGAACTCTCAAACACTCATTTATTTTCTCTCTCACTTTCTTATCTTCCGTATCCGGGTTAATTTTAAATGTAGAACACGAGTGTTGGGGCAGGTCGGGGTACATTAGACCCGGGGCGTAATGAGTCGCGGTTGGAGTGGGGTTAGGAATTAAGGAGCGTTAAACAACTGATTTTGGGGATAATTTTGTCACTTGTTGATGTTTTGGGGTGTTAATAAGGAGTCAGGAGGTTGAGTTACGCAAGTGTTCTTTTGTTAATCGATTTACGACTTTTGATGTTCATTTGTGTCAGTCTCAATTTCTAAGCGAAGGTGTTCTTTCCTTCTTTTGTTAAAACAATGCTGTATTCAAATAAATTTTAACTAAAAAAAGTTATAAGTAAGTAATCCTTATTTATATTTCTTCACATTTATGAGATCACGTTTTTTGCGTGTTTGCATGCTCAAACACTTACAAAGTATAGGTTTTGTTCAAATGCGAAATAATTTGATAATTTACATGTCAGCGCGTGGTTACGGCCTCTGCAAGACTGAAATGCCAAATAACCAAAATAAATGCACTTATATAAAGTTTCAAATATATATATAGAATCTAACCTAAAGGATGGTTGTAAAATCATCTCGTTGATAAACGAGACATCCAATATCAATAAACTGCTACAATCTTAAACTGTTATTACAATTCAAGGCAATTACAGATAACAGCCAATACGTACTATAAAATATTGAAAACTAGACAGCAAGACATAATATTTTAGTGTGTTGAAATATATATAAGTCTATACCCAGCAGCGGGTGTTATGTGCCTAAGATGATAATGAAATATAAATGAAAATGTAATATTTCTAAGTCCCAGACTAAAACTAAAGTACGAAACAGGAAAAACAATGTTATGTCACAACTGTTTGCTAATCAGGCTGCTAAGTCGCAACTAGTTACGAATCGCAGTTGAAAAACGGCCGGAGGGGTTTTTGAGTTGCTATTTTTCCGAAACACCCATTTTCCCCCCTAATACGTGCTTATAACTTTAACAAAAATATAGTCACTAAATATTTAAATTTTTGCCTCTAACAACTGAACATCCTCTTTTTCACAGAAAGAAATCTGTTACTATAATCAACCCACGACAAATCGAATAAACGTATCTGCAGCATTCAATAGGTATCTAACGAAACAGCATTCGTATTAGTAAGTATTGTGTCTCCAACAATCGATACCAATCCAACACATGAACCAAACTTCACGCATCACCCGGCAAAAAATGTTATAAGTAATCCAAAAGAAACCCGCGGGGTATTCCGGAAAATTGGAGCCTCCAAAAGATATATTTTGAATTTTTATTATGTACTATTTTCTATTCCGCTCCCAAGGTAACCCTTTGCCGCAAGGGGCTTCGGATGCGGAGACATTCTATAGGTGAGGGTTGGGGGTACCCCAACCCCTTTTGGGGACCCCTTTACCCCCCGTCCCATCTTATTCAGTGAAGGATTTACCAAGTAGCACGTGTATACATTTGTATATAAAAACATTCATTCTTGGCGCATATTTCTGAATAATTCGACACGGTGGCTTCTTAATAAGGTCATCGTTTGTGTAGACACGGCTCTGGAAGGATTATCTGGTGTCAATTTCGGAGATCAGCCTGTTAGGATTATGGGGTTAAATGTTTAATATTGTTCCGATGTACGTTGTTCAATAAAAGATTTAAGGAAATAGTTGAGGTTTTAGAGAATAGAGATCGCATAGTTGAAAGATACATGAATGGTGATTGTTTCCATAGGATGCACATTTTGAAAATGTAGAGAAGGAATCTGTAACTGTTCAAATCGATCAGAAGCCTGATATGAATTAACAAGGTTTATAGTTCCTATAGTATATAGTGTTAAGGTAGAATTCTAAATTTTTTAAAGTTAAGACTCTTAGTTTACTATTTAAGTCATTATTATCATACTTACCACACTCACTTGCAACAAAATTCTTATTAAAGCTTAATACATTTTGAAGATTGTAATATAGAGTACATTACAATTTTGAAGATTGTAATGCACTCTCCTCACTTGTTTGAAGTTGTGATTAGATATTTTTACATTTATTATTTCTGCCAATTGAAAGAAAACCCACCATGTGTTGTTTGAAAATAATATAATTTATGAACTCCTTAAAAATACATTCGAATTACTTGCAAGCCGCCATTACTTATGAGTAAATACATATACATACATCAAATTCGCCAACCCAATCCACGTTTTCTAAGGAAATTGTGGTTTGATCTAACATCCTGCCTCAGGTACGGACTGGAAAGAAATTCCATTTTCACAAACGAAAAATCCATCCAATACAATATATCACATGGTTCTAAGCCTGTTAGGTGAGTGGGAGGGAGATACGCGGGGCCGTAGGAGTGAGGGAGAGGAGGAATCAAATGTCCCTGCGAAATGGGACGTAAGGAGATTGAATAGAGACACACTAATACTCGTGCTTACCTTCGCTTGTGTGCGTGTGTTAAGGCGAATGTTTGTTGCTGGTCTTATAATCTTGGTTTGTTAAATGCAAACAATGTAATGCAAAAGCAATGTAAATAAAATTCATGAAGAGCAAAAGTTCATGCCTCTTTTTAGTATAGACAGCAGCACGTCAGTCTTCACACTCTGACCTTGGGAGTGCCCTAACATCGCATAATAATAGCAGCGATTTTCTTAGTAAATGTATCTGTTGACTGTACGTACATTACGAACGGCCGGCGAAATGTGTGATTTGGCATAGTCAAAGCTTGTCTAAAAAATTCAATATTTATCACATAAAATAGCATTGCAAAATGCAAAATTAAAAATTTATAGAAAATTATGTTTAGCGGTTTGCGGAAACCATCTTTTCACTGCAAGGCTATTTATATATGTATACTGAAAGAAAGGGCATACAAATTAAGTAAGATTGCATCAAAAGTCACAGTTTTTACACCCTTTAAAGGGGGAAGACTCAACTGCTGCTGCCAGCGTACAAAAAGTCACTATTAAATATTGTAAGTCTATTAAAACATCTAATGTGGGTACGTTTTAATAACAATTTAAATTATAACTATGTTAAATATAATCTTTCGTCAATTGCAAAAAGTATACAAAAGTTTTTTTTATTGTCTAAGAAAACGAACCTTGCCCTTAACATAATACTCCCACACGCACACACGCAAAGTCACAGATCAGCCGTAAAGAATCGCGCACACTACCCAAACGAAAGGCTTAGATCACACACACACTGCATGTAAACCTGTGACAATCTTGTCTGTTTCTGTGTGATCTTTGCCAGAGCGCGGCAAAAAAGGGTGAGTATTTATTTTCTTGCGATCTCTTTGTGTAGTTTTGTTTTGAAATGTGAGTATGATTGGTTATTCTGCTATTAGTCAACAGAAGAAGATCGGTGCTTTAACCCTGGAGTGGTCGCGCAGTAAAAAGTTACGTGATTAGTCGCGTGGCGCACAGATGTAAGCCAATGAAAAATGAAAATACAAAAAATCTGAGCTTTATTTTAATTTTATTCGTGTTTAAATCTTATAATCAAAGTATTATTTAATGAATATAATCAACAAAAACATAACACCCTCTGTTTTTATGAATATCAACTAAAAACAAAAAATACTTCTAAATGACACTAAAAATTCTTGGCTTGGTGTGATAGAGATCAGCCATGCGTTAATGAAAGCGGTCCACCGATCTTATGATTTTATTCCAAATCAATAATGTATACAAGTGCTTGGTTATTTTATTCGTATACTACAAGCCGTATGGCTATTTATTATAAGTTAGTCAGATTAGAATTGACTTCAAAAAGACATGAATAAAAATAAGTTATCAAAATACTCACGGAATTGGTCGCGTGGCATACACTCTTCGTCCACGAATTTCGCGAAGCTCCTGTGACATTGCCATACATGACCGGTGGTTTTGCATTATTGGAGCTCATTCTTAAACTATTCAATTTAGAGTATCTCGAAGCGCTCGTAATTTACATTTGTAGTTTTTGAGAATTTGCCAATTTAGTCGGTGTGGATGACATATGTAATCCACTCGACCACTGTAGGGTTAAAACTGTTGTAAAGTTCTTAATTTGAAACTTTTCTATTAATTTTTAACCTACTTCCAAAAAGGAGGAGGTTCTCAATTCGGTTGGTATGTTTTTGTTATGTATGTACAGTCGGGGAAATTCCCGGTTGACCAGTAGAGTTTATTGAGAAACGATATTTCGGAAAGTATTAAGTTTAAAGAAATAATTATTAGATAAAATAAAAAACCTATTAAAGCTCTATTATTTGTGATATAAATGTTTTCTATAAGTCTATTACTTTTTGAGATAACTTTCTTCAAAAAACCTCTACTGACTTACAACCGGGAAGTCCCCGATTGTGTACCGATTACGGTGGTGGTCGCGGTGCCAGCCATGGCAAGAAAAACAAAAGAATAGGAGCTTATAGTAGAATACCTTGTCTGTTTTTTGTTTTTCGAATCTGAGGGCCTCGTTGACCGTGTGCAAAGTTTTTAATTATTTTTGGATAGTTTTTTTTATTGCGCACCAGAAGTGATGCCTCATTCTGCCCTCGAGAAAGTAATAAGAGCGATTCGAAAGACGAAACTGTCATAATCATAATCATAAATTCTTTATTTGTCAGAATATGGTACAAATTGATGTTTCTTACATTAAAGTTTCTTCATTATCTACTGATATTTCAGGGTAAAATTGTTTTGACAATTTTAAAAGTAGAAGCTACTTGATATTGATTATTAATTGCTAATTTAACATGTCACTTATAACATTTAAAGTGGCATCATCCATCATCAGCCTGTGGGCGTCCACTGCTGGACATAAGCCTCTCCTAGCTCACGCCTATTGTGGCGTTCATAGGAGTTTATTAGCCTACTGCTACCACGCTGGTCAGACGGGTTGGTAGAGGGTTTGTTTCATGTTTTCATTTTCTCGCACAACTGTTCAATGCGTCGAGCCTCTTAGTCGACTCTTACGACATCCCAGGCATGTAAGGGAGTGGTGACTCGTGTATTATTAGGCCGTCACCACACGGCAAAGTGGCATAGACTTAAATAATTCAAATTATAAAATGTCAGAATAATAATATCTGTTAAACGAAAATTCAATTTAAACCCCCCGTAACGTCAATAGAAATTAAATTATGTCAATATAAATTAAATAATGTCAATATAAATAAATTAATAATACTGTGCTAACGGACAAAGAGACTAAGTACTCCGTTTCTAATAACTAACAAAACTGTTCATAAAAGTCGTCGTCGTCTCAGCCACATGACACCCACTGCTGGGTATAGGCCTCCCCCATGGATCTCCACAACGATCGATGCGCTGTCCGTATCCAGCGGCTTCCCGCGACCTTTACCAGATCGTCGGTCCACCTTGTCGGGGCCCTACCCACGAAGCGTCATCCTGCGCGTGGTTGCCATTCCAGAACCTTTCCGCCCCAACGGCCATCGGTTCTAAATTATGTTAAAACCTGGCTAAAGAGAGAGCAAGGCTAATGTTCTAAATGTTGTCTATAAGGGTCTTGTTTTTTGCTATTGCAATTTCAAGCTTAGCGACTTTGTCAAAAAGCACGACAGATAAAATGATTTGCATCATTTGTGTTAGAATAAAACTAATATTCGTATGCGATTGTGACTGAAGAGGAGTTAAAATATTTTTTGCTTTGGACAAGACGGTATGCACGATATCTGATCAAGTAAGTATATGAAAGATAATTATTAAGATCATACTTAAGATCATGGACAACTTAATTAAGCATATTTTATTCAGGTCTTTAATCTGATGTCTTTAGTATTGTTATGCGTAATAACAGTTTTGGGAAATCGTTAACTGCTTACTCTAATCTATACTTAGTTTGTTTGAACGCGCTAATCTCAGGAACTACTGAACCGATTTAGAAAATTCTTAGACCATTAGAAAGCTACATTTCTCTCGAGTGACATAGGCTATATTTTATCCCGATATTTTCATGAGAACGGGCACCATGCGGGTATAACCGCGAGGATCCGCTAGTAATAAAATTATCTTAGTTACTATAATACTTTCTCAGAACGTATTCCTCAAAACCAAATAGGTATCAAACAAATTCTTATTCTTATGTTATGGCACATACAGAGCATACTTCCACAATACTAATACGAAAATGCCATGAACTCTATATCCCAACGTTTAGGAATCACGCGAACATTCCACATAAAAACGACATTCAAAATACACGAAACACATAGGCTCACGACATATTGAGGCAGTCGTAAAAAGTATAAGTTTTTATTGTGATAACCCTCAACTAGTCGAGTCGGTCGTAAAGTCGGTTCATGCATGCGAGTTCGGTATAAGCATGTAGTAGGCTTTATGTAAAGACGTCATGCACGGAAGTTCGCGGTTTGAGTTAACATTCGGGTATTTTGTTCGCGAGAGCGTGCTGCGTTTGGTAGGGCAAGTCGACTGTCGACTTGATCGATTACACTTGAACCAAAGGATAGTGTGGCTTGAATATATTCAAAACTTATTACTTAAATGAGATCTATCAATGTTTCATGTCTTCATAATAAAGATTAAAAAAAAGAAGTTAATAACTAAATAATTTTACTTGAAAAAATATATTTTTTTAGGTACCTACTCATGTTACTTGCTAAAAACTAAATATTGTATTGCGAAAGGAGTCCGTTAATTTTTTACATTTGCTGCTTCTAAAGTTTAGATTATTTTGGGTAAAGTGATGAAGTTGTCTTTGGAAAAGGACAGGCTCGTTTTATACTGATAAAATTATATTTAAAGGAGTGAAAAGGGAATTACAATTTAGATGAGATATCATTAATTTCTCAAGTCAGGATTCTGATGGTTTACGCTTTACGCTAACATTTTATTTTAACACTAGCTTCCGCCCGCGGTTTCACCCACGTGGTTCTTGTTCAGGTAGGAATATTGGGATAACAAGAAGCATAAGATACTCACCGTCTTTTCAACTAAATGCCAAAAATCAAGTCGATTGGTTGCTTAGTTAGAGCGTGAAGGAAGGACAAACAAACACACTTTTTTACATTTTTAACAGGTAATATACATGGAACACTAATACTAATATTCAGTCTTGCTACTTTATCTGTGAAAAATTGAGAAAAGTCAGAAGTGTCAAGACGTATAGCGACTCTACATACTTGATACCATACATAAACATTTTAAGTCTCGGTAGCTCAGCGGTTAGAGCATTGGACCGGATTTCCAAAGGTCGCGGGTTCGATTCCCTTCTGAGAATTCACTTGTGGCCGAGTTAATTTTTCCAATATTTTTCTATTTAAAATTTACCATAAGTATAAACATTCCGCTTTCAAAAGCAAACTAATGAAAATTCAATCACCGAAGACTTGTTTTTTTAGCGATTGCGAACCTTTCCCAAACAACGAGGTTTAGCGCTAAAAGGTTAATTAAAGCGCTAATTCAACCTTTTTAAGTATTTTGTTTCTAAAAGGACAAAACCTCTTTACTTTCCTCCTCCAAAAAAAACAGGCAAGCATACTCTCCCGTTGTACCGCTCCAGTGCCGTGTTAAGCGCACATTCATGTCCCGTAAAGATCCATGTGGTATGCAAATCGGGACATAATGCCGGGTGATTGGTACCGTCCGGTTGGATGGCACCACTATGTACGAGTTTACTTTCTTCATGTTTACACGGACTCTGGTTTGCATGGAAAGAGCATTAAAGATGTACGTAAATAAATATTTCTTACACTCACACCAAATTAACCTAGCCCTGTAAGCACTGTAATGTAAGGCTTGTGTTATGGGATACTAGGGTAACGAATGTAAATGCATATAATTATACATATATAAGTTTTTATGTGTAGAAATATATACTCGTTAAAACGCTTATTACTCAGGTACAAATGCTGGTATTCATCATACAAACATTTGCCACTACGGGATTCGAACCCAGGACCTCAGAGTAGGCGACACCTTGAAACCGGTGTACGTACCACTCTACCACGGAGGTCGTCAAATTTAAAGTGTAAAAAAGTAATTAAAGAACCAAGTGTAAGAGTAACAAGGCGTGGTGGTCAAGTGGTCAGGTGAGTCACCCAGTACTACGTTAAATATTTGGGGACTTCCAATGTATACCAAGCCACGTAAAAGATACTCAGTGAGTGTGGTGGCGTTGAAGCTGTGTTTATACTGCGTATAACGCTCATCCCCAACAATTTTCCGTTTCTCAATTTTCCAATTGAGTCGCAGGGACAGGCGCTGAAAACCGCTGGTGTCGACCGAAGGTCTCATTGTTTTTTCCACGGCCAGCTTTATTGTTGCTCTCAGGTGTGTCAGCTACATAAGTGCGTAATATTATCATGGGTACATGTATGGCCATTGGTAACTAATGCGTTATTGTTGTATTTTAAATGTTATGTTAGATGTATCGTAAAATTAAAATGTTAATTACTTTTAACTCAAACCGACGAACGAAGTTGTGGGCACCAGCTAGTAAATAAATAAGCATCTAAATCATTGAGCCACTTTGAAGGACACAGGGTTACCTATTGTCTCATAAACAAATCTTTTAGGGGGTGGAATAAGGGACGAAAGTTTTAGGAAACACGGACGAAATCGCGAGCCTTTGCCGATACTCAATAACCCAGATATCTCCGATCGTCTGGACGGGATATCCGATCAGGTCGGAATTCTACCCTCGTTTGGGGTTTCGGCAAGTTCATTGTTTCTGGAGGACTGTTTAGACGTAGGTACTCATTAAAGGATGGTTGATACTGTCTGCTTGTAATCCTGGCCTTATCTTATTAGGGGGAAGTAAGGATAGACCAGTTTTCCCCTAACCTAGGGAAGAGTTGGTTAAACACAATATGATAATGGTTTCTAAAGCTGCTTTCAATCACTATGTTATTTTGTAAGATACATTTACACACATTAACTCCACAGTATAACCAATACTAAAAACGCATTTTCAAAATCTCATCTTTTGAATATCTATTCTAAGAAACATTTTAGACTGGTTAAAAGTGGTGGAAGAGACGGTCGTCGGAAGAACAGTACCCTTAATACTGATGATAGCAAATTATTATGAAAGGAAACATTCCTTTATTTTCAAAAACAAGTTAAACCTCGTTAAAAGTTTTTTTTATTTTTGACTTTCCTGAACTGGGAATCGAACCGGCCTAAATTTAAAAAATATCACCTCTTCTTTTATGGATACCGATCGATAGTGTTAATCATAAGGATCAATTTAGTTCAAGTAACATACCAGTAGTAACATTGTGTAGTACCAGAAACCTTTTGCTTCAAGTACCTTTGGTTAGGAGTTCAAGTCCCTTTATATTTCTCATTTTATATTTTACTAGCGGATCCTCACGGTTTAACCCGCGTGGTGTCCGTTCCCGTGGAAATATCGGGATAAAATATAGCCTATGTCACTCGGGAGAAATTTAGCTTTCTAATGGTCTAAGATTTTCTAAATCGGTCCAGTAGTTCCTGAGATTACCGCGTTCAAACAAACAAACTCTTCAGCTTTCTAATATTAAGTATAGATAAGTGATCAGTGTATATCTTACGAACATGACGATATAATTAATTAGTAAGTATATAATTTAATTCTATCGCATCACTATTTTAATAAGAAAAAAAGACAAATTTTAACCGTTACAAACTCATGACTCTCTCAAAAAACTCATGACCGAAAACTGCTTTAATTCGATGTTGAATTTGATGTTCTTGCGACTGTATTGTGTTAGTTTCATAATTATGTATTTATTTTTCTTTTTCTCAGATATCATTAGACATTTTATATTACATATGTAGTTCGCAAAATGTCAAAAAGGTTTTCTTAAGAAAGCATCTCCTAATTGAAGAGACATTTTTTGTTTACTTTTTGTTCGAACATATATAAAAATAATACATCTGTGACAAACGTTGAAAGTAATTATTATATGTTATGGACATGGCAAAGTATTAAAAGTCTCAATTACGAGTATATATGTTACAGTCAAAACTCATGACCGGTCAAAACCACTTTTGACTGCCAAAATCAGGCAAGAGTAGCTTTGAGTGATGCTTTTAGTTAAAAACAATTTTGTCTATTTTTCGCAGTCGAAAGTGGTTTTAACAAAGGACGTTGGTCAAAACCAGTTTTATCTCCAAAATTTTGGGTCATAGTGTTTGTGACCAAATTATATCGGTTAAAAGTGGTTTTGACTAAAAATGTTAGTCAAAACTACTTTGTCTGGGAATATATAATGAAAAGCATAAGTATTATGAAATATTTTAATTATCTGATATACATAATGTTTAGTTCTAGTTATAATTTTATAAATTTAAAATGTAACGACATTATTAAATACTTTGGATGTAACTGAATGTTTGAGCACATTGACTGAGGCTATATACATTATGCTGACTGTACAATGTCGATTGAATTTTGTATGCAAAAAAACATATAAAACGTTATACCTTAAAATTGTTTAATAACACTTTTTGATGATTTTCCTGGAAATTTTTACTAACCACCTTAACTTTTTAAGAATTTTGTCCGATAGTCTATATTTTAAATCAGGCAAAACGAGTTTTGACTGTTTTTAGCAGTCAAACCTGTTTTTGACTACGGGAATCGGTCAAAACCACTTTAGACTGCAAAAATCAGTCAAAACCGTTTTTGACTAAGGGTATCGGTCAGCCAAAGGTGGTTTTGAGCGGTTATGAGTTTTGACTGTAACATATACAGCGAAGGAAGTTTAAAGTCTGAGTTGGTACCATAATAGTCGTCTACTTCTAGTAACCTAGTAAAAAAAAACAAAATATGAAAAATGTTGCAATACATAAAGAAAAACAAAATACATTCAAACAAACAAAAAATTATATATTTGCAAATCTACTACTATTAACAAATATTACATTTTGTCACTGGCACACACAATTTGTAACCTAGATTAAAACAACATAGACTGTTTTTTTCCTAGGCAAATGTTATTTACGTTTTTTCGAATGGTTACACGGATGAAATCATTTTACTAGTCTTTCTCCTTGCCTTGTTTGTAACTTCTAAAAAAACACATAGCACTTTGATGATTAAATTAACAAATAATCTTAAAGCCTAAAGATCTAGCTTGTCTGCAAATACAATGTAAGTGTATTGCGATTTACAGAAACTATAATATTTCACGACAATCAATACGCAATCGCAACATTTCTACTGTTTTGCTAGACTCTTGGCAACTATTTACAAACTGATAGAAATGTTTCTTGCACGATAGCATTTGGAGTGCGAGTATTCTTTGAATTTTGTATAGGTAAGGATGTTATAGCTAATTATGGTCAATGTTAATATTTGTAAGTAGATATTATAATTAGGGTTGTAACTACCTTTTTATTTTTTTAATTAAGGCTATAGATATGTCTCTTTGAAAAGGGGAAATTATCAATTTCCGAAGAGTCGAACGGCATTCATAGTTGCTCTGCAGTTTTCTCATTTTCTATCCCAGGGTACTCAACTAGCTACAACGTCGAATAACTTACTTCTCTATATTGTGTTTTTAAAACATAAACGATTGAATCACTTAATAGTTATGAAGGCTTGTAGCAACGTATGTAATGTAACATCAAGTGTTTTTATTTATTCATTAGAAAAAATCTACAGAACAGTCAACAATGTTTTTGCGACGCGCAAGTGTTAATTCTTGAATTTGCCGACTGCCACATTGCCATAGTTCTAATGGCGAAGGCGAATGGTGCCAGAATAAGACCCCCAATAAGTCTCCGATATTCTTGGTGCTTAACAGCATGTTTACGACACGGCTCGGCCGACACGATCACGAATCGTTCCGATGAAATATGAAATGGCATTTTTCCAATTCACTAATGGCTTTCATAGTTTAGGGAATGTGCCGCCATATTTGAACTGTTATTGGACAGTTAGTGTTGTCGTATTTCGTTGTGAAGGACAATTTTATTGATGGTAGCATATACCTATCTACTTGATAAATTTGATTTTGTAAACGCTGGAGTTAGGTATGTGATATGAGGTGTAGTGCAGTATTAAATTGTTATTACTTTCACATGAAATCTGTTTGCCTATATTTTGACTGGCAGGAGAATACTTCGCCTTATGTACATCATGTCTGTTTGAAGTTAAAGAAATAAATAATTTGATAAATATTAAACAAGAAAATATACTGGAAAAAAGCAACTTGGCTCATGTCGCCCTGACGGGATGAGACAAGTTGCTTTTTTCAAGTATATTTTCTTGTTTAATATTTATCACATTAAAATAGCATTTTAGATGCAAAATTAAAAAGTATATTAAATAATCTACTCGTCTCACAAAATGTCCAGATGACATATAAATAGCATTTTAAAAATAGTAAAATTTGTAATTTTAAACCTTAAGATTTTATTTGTGAGATAGGTAATTCATTGACAGTAAAAAAAACAGCTTACAGAAGTACTGCAAGGTTTTTTAGATTGACTAACCATCAGATAAAATATCGATGCACTATTTAATTGATAAAGTTTTGGTTGAAGATCAATGCTTATACTGCAAAATAAAATATAGTAAACAAACAATTCTATAAAACCCACTGTAATTTATCGTTCATCTTTATTTAAATGCCAAACCACTTTAACATTTAACCATTCAACTAACCAACAACACTCTTTAAACCATTTCATACGCACATTTTCTAGTTTTAATTTTGCAAATCAAGCTCGAGGCTTTAGATGCACTAACTAAATAATAGTGCATTTCCACCTGCACTTTACACCCTAAAGGCACTACTTGCACATTAATTGTATCGCAATTTGCATTTGATCGCCTCAATATGTCTATCCAAGTGTCCGGTAAGGGCCTTATGTCCGTCTTAAAAGTGTAGTAACAGGTTGACATTTAAAGTCTTTGTGTTGCATAAACTATAAAGCATTGGTTACACTGGCGACATGATGAGGACAATTTGCGCGAACTATTAAAGACGGTCCAATAAACCGAATCTCGAATCGAGCGTACTATTAAAAAAAGGGCTTTTTACAGATGACAATGCGTGTTATAATCACACATAGATGATTAGTTTTTTTTTATAAGAAGTTTGATTTTCTTCGGCATCTACTATGTCATCCTGTCCTCAGCCCCTGCAAAAATACCTGGACCCGTAGACATAGTAACATCCTTATGTAGCGAAACGATAATTCTATTCGTTATTGTCTATATTCGGAAATTAACTTGCGGTAAGACCACGGTCTTTAGCGCGGCCTATACCAAACCGCCAATCCGCCAATCCCATACATTTAATTCTTTGCGAAATTCGTTATCGTTTTTTAATTGTTACTTTGGCTAGGGGCTCTGGCTTTTTAATTAATAAAAGCATTACAGCTATTGTGAATGCGCATCAATGTTCAAAGAAGTTGAAAACAAAAAGTATTGTTTCAATCATACCAACAGTATTTGTGCCTTAAAATTGTGAAGTGTGTCAAAAGACAACTTCAATTTGTTCGTTGGCAGAAACAATGATTATAGAAGTATGTATATGGAATTGAGATAGTTGTCTTTAGAAATTTACAAATAATATCATAAGTATTTCGATATCAATATTTTTCTTGCGAATGTTCAGGACCTCTATTTTTGATTAACTCGTCTCGAGGATTCTCGCCGCGACGAGTGATTCAAACATAGATGTCCAGGAGCTGCCTAGTTATGTCCACCATTACAAAATAACACCGAGTGTATTAAGCTCGATTTTTTGTAGGTATTTCATATCCATAAATGTATCTCAATGGACAGGAATAACAAAATTTTACTTGGTGGAGGGTTATAGTCCGAATTTGAAGAGTATTGAAAACCAAACGCAAACAAAACGCTCTTAAGACATGATCGATTTTTAAAGATGACAGTTAGGCCACCTGTTTATTAACACCCTTTTTTGACGCCACGTGAAATCAAATAAAATAAAAAATTGCATATAAATAAGGCTACATTGTAAGGATTTTTTATTACATCTCTCCCAGCAATATAGTCTGTCATTCAAGAGCTAATTTGTTCTCCAGTGCACACGACTCTTTAGCAAACAGAAACGACAAATGGATAAACTTCCTATAAACTATAGCATCTGTTTTTAACGAGTTTATTATTCTAGTGTATTAGAATTAGACGTGCCATTAATTTATCGATTGTACAGCGATAAAAGATCGAATGTGCCACTCGAATAATGCAGCTGCTAAGAATTGTACAGTTTCTTTGTTGCAATTTCCGTAATAAATGTTTAGATACTGTTTTATGTGATAAGTTGTAGTGACGTTTACACATTATTAGTTTTCCTGTTGTCGACTAAACTAAAGTTAGAATAAATTTATAAGTAAATGTTTCAGCTACAATCATAATCTTAATCCTAACTATGATATTATAAATGCGTAAGTTTGTTTGTTTGTCCTTCCTTCACGCCCGAACTAAGCAACCAATCGAATTGATTTTTGGCATATAGTTAGTTGAAAGGACGGACAGTAAAAAAGCTACATTTTATCCCGATATTCCCAAGGGAACGGGAACCACGTGGGTGAAACCGCAGACGGAAGCTAGTAATATTTTAAATGTAAAAGTATGTCAGTTTGATTGTTTGTTTGTCCCTCTTTCACGCAAAAACTACTGAACAGATTTGGATGAAATTTGGTACAGATATAGTAGATAGCCTGGATTAAAACATAGAATATATTTTTATCCCGATATTCTTACAGGAACGGGAAGCACGCGGGTAACTGGCGGGCGGCTGCTTTTTAAAAATAAATAAAAAATCAGGATGAAAAGTAGCCTAACACCCATATTCTAAGTCGTTCCTCCAAAACTTACTCGTCCTCGACTTAACGAAACCTCATTGAAAACCTCTTCGAAATACTCCTCGAAATCGGTATTCTAAGTCATAACTCCGTAAGGACCTGGAGGAGCCAAAGAGTACGTAGCCACTCCGTGTTAGGCCTAGCGCACACTACCATTTTTACCCACGACGAGGTTGAGTGGAGTGTAAAAAGTTTTGGAGGAACGACTTAGAATATGGGAGTAAGTGTTAGTCCACTATTTGAAGTCTTTACATACCAAATTTATTCAACCGCCTCTATGGTCTAGTGGTAACAGCCACCGGTGTCAAACCCAGGGGTCCTGAGTTCGATTCCCAGCGAGAGTACATATTGTATTCGGTTTGGTTGGTGGTAGGACTTGTTGTGAGTCCGCCTGGCTAGCTACCACCATCTTATCTAAGTCTGACGCCATATAAAACAATGTTTTAGCGTTATGTTCCGGCAGTTAAAGATAAGATAGCCAGTTCCTCAGTGGTTGAGGATTCCGGGAGAGGCTCGGTTCCATCTTCAGCCTTATGAATCTTAACATCAGGTATGATAAAGGCTAAGAGTCTCCCCGTCGTGAATAAAAATATATTAATAAAAAAAACCAAATCCGTTCAGTAGTTTTTGCGTGAAAGAGGTACAAACAAACAAACGGACATTGTAGGATAGGATAAAAGTAGGATTAAGCAAAAATGATTGTAATTAACGATTTTTATACACAGATATTATAGGTAATGATAATTTCATTGCACTTGCTACGATCTTTTGGTACAATCAACGGCAACAGCTTATTAAAAATTATTTATACAATTCCAAACTCAACGGCTTACGTCTTAAAGTTCAAAGTCGTATTGTATTGACATTCTGTTTACCGTACATGATAAATATGTCCATTGCTACTTGTACTACGATCATATTTCTAGCAATTATAATTTAATATAATTCATAAGTGGATATTTAATTACTGGATAATACAGCCTTTACAGCGTCTATAAAAGGTTTATGATTCTTTAATTATATATGTGAAAGGAATATCTTTTGTCTGTCTGTTAACTTTTCACTTCGATAATAGTACCTCTACTTAATCTTCCCATACATTAAACTTTATAAATAAACATAAATTATGTCTCTTAACGCAAAACGTATCTTAAGAAGGATTTAAATAGGAAATTAATATGTGTATGTATATTTATTTATGATTTCAATTAAGAAATAAACACTATTGGTCGATCTCAGAATTGAGAATTTCAAATTTAGTACAACTCAAACCTCATGCATGGTATTTTATGAACATTTTCTTTGTTAAATTGTTGAAGTTCTCAATTCAGAAATCGATATGTATATTAGTAATGTTAAAATCCGATTTCACGCAAGTATTTGGCCAAGTCAGTGAAAAAGTTTTTTTTTAATGTACGACGGGAAGTCTCTAAGCCTTCATCATACCTGATGTTAAGTATTGATAAGGCTGAAGATGGAAGCGAGCCTCTCCCATAATCCTCAGCCACTGAGGAACTGGCTATCTTATCTCGAATTGCCAGAACACAACAATGCTGAAAACATTGTTGTTATGGCGTCAGGCTTAGATGGTGGTAGCTAGCCAGGCGGACTTACAACAAGTCCTACCACCAACCAAACCGAATACAATATGTACTCTCTGCTGGGAATCGAACCCGGGACCCCTGGGTCTGATACCGGTGGTTGTACCACTAGACCACAGAGGAGGTTATTAGTCCTTTTTTACCTACTGTCCATTACAGTTCTGTTTCTGATTCCTATAAAAACCTTTTTACTTAATAGATAAAAATCACTCTACTCAACTTACTACGATCCTTGCATATTGGCTCTACTATGTAAGTACAGTCCAAAGCACATCACACATTACATGTCAACCCTAACGCGTACGTAATAAACGCTTTTTTTATAAAAGGTTAATAATTCGAAATATTTTTTTTTTTAGTTTTCAAAATGTTTGTTAACCTGTAACAACCAATCAACCTAGATATTTATTACTTTAGAAAATACTTATCCGGTAGCGTACCACAAAAAAAAATGCCAAAAATATGTTAATAAGTAAAAAAAAATCTCGCAACGTTGTGAAAACTGATTTTTTTTCGGAGCTGCAAGAAACCGCTTGGTTTACTATAGAATAAAATATATGAGACTGACTACTAGAGTCACCTAGAGAATGAATAAATATGGTGGCCGCTTGGTCAACTATCTATAAAAAAATTATATCCACCTGACTTGGATCACCCTTTATACCTACTACTAACACTTGCGACGTCACTTTTTACCAAACATGCCGATGGTCAAATGACGGATTGCCATCTAGCTTATAGTGGATTTCGTTTTTCCAGCTGTTACTCGACAATTACGAGCGGGACTCTCAAATAAGCTAAATACCGAAGCATCGTTAGACGCCTAATAGGGTATTACAATAGCCGACACAATCAATAAGGTGCAGCGCAAACGCAGATAATTTTGTGTCTCGAACTTGATTCAAGCTCTTATTTTCTAAAAATTATCTTGACCTTATCACAATTTTATTTCTGGGAGGCGAAAAACATTTGTCGTCCCTACTCTGCTCTGTCTCGTCATTCACTTCCTTCTCCCATCTCGCTTTGTTGCATACACCAGACAATATTTTAATAATAATCATTGTGAAATCAACTAAGTATAGGTAGTCTGATATCTTATTCAGTTGAGTAATTTACCAGGTGTCAATGTCATTTTGTAAAAACAAGGCTGACTCAAAAGTGGCGATAATGTTAATTTTTTTTTTTTTTTATGTGAATTGAATCAATTCTTACTGAACTGGAACTGGATCTGACGAAATCATTACGAAAAGCTGTTTAAAGTTATATTATTATTTCAAATCGACATTGGCACCTGTCTCTACTGAATAAAAAAACCGACTATCCTCCCTGTGCAGACTTCCGCTTTTTCTATCAGCTATTGCATTGAAGTGCAGCTTACAGCGGTAGTATACTGTGCCGCTACAGAAAGACATTGGGTTCATTCACCGTTGTACTCCTGAAACAATAAATACAACTATGTATAAATATTAAATAAGAAAATATACTAGAAAAAAGCAACTAGTCTCATGTCGCCCTGACGGGATGACATGAGACTAGTTGCTTTTTTCTAGTATATTTTCTTGTTTAATATTTATCACATAAAAATAGCATTGTAAACAGCAAAATTAAAAAGTTATAACAACTATGTATTTTTCTACTTAACTTTTCAAGCATAAAATAAAAAATATATATTACTGTAAAATTGTTTGGGGGTTTAATGTGTATATTAAAAAAAATCTATAAGTATGTTTATCCGTTTTCTAGTACCTATCCATAAAACAATTTCTTCATGAAACTTAACGTGGGCTCGATAATTGGTGTGTTTGTATGCAAATATTAATTATTATTATTATTATATACTGTACTGTTGTAGCTTTGCTTGGATATTTCCTCTTGCGTTTTTAGCAACTGTGTTCAATGCAGCAACTATAGCAGCAGTGTTAGCAACAAAAGTTTCTCCGTTTGCGTAGAGCCTTACATAGTGAATTGTAAAACAAAAAACGGCACGACAACGTCGACAATATTGATTGTTCCATAATTGGTACCGCTCGAAGGTTCCTAAAGAAAATTATTGCTGGTATTCTAATTTAATGATATTGTCGGCGTTAGTTTTGTAATGTCTGTTAGCGAAATCTATTATTGAAAATTGCAATACGAACGGAAGTATTAAATACATTTGAATAGACACCTCGTTATCATAAATTGGTTTGCTGGATAATTTTTAGTTGAAAGCGTAATGCTGTTTTGCAATGTGGTATTAGTCTGGTATAAGAGCTAAACGAACGTTTATCGTATTTAACGTTTCGATGCCAAATAGCTTTGTTCATTGATCGTTAATTTATTTTGTAATGAAACGTTTTCGGTTATTTAAAAAGTTTGTAAGTCAGGGTTGCGGTCACTAACATAATTTATTTAATGTAATTTAATTGCATAGTCACAATATCATCATCATAAAAGCTTAATAATGTTGTAGACATAATTAATATTTATAATAACGTCCCGGCTACACGTTCCGTCAGCTACACGATGCGCAAACCGGTTTGTGCAGACATGCTCTTAGGTAAGGCGGAGCGTGAAGCCGGGTCAATCCGTTACGTCTTACCTGTGAAAACCGGTTTGTGCAGGTATGCTCTCAGGTAAAATGGAGCGTGCAGCCGGGACATAAGAATAGTAAAAGTGGTGTTTGACAGCACTTTTATAAATATGTCGTAATGTCTAACAAAATGTATAAGCAGACATTAATCAATCTTAGGTAGGTAATAACTACATGATTTTTTATAAAACTTTATAAACAGTCAATTGATTTTATATGTCTTACAGTAATTTGATGTAATTATAATATAGTTTTTTTTTGTAGAAAAAATACTGGTCTTCAAATTTCTCAGAAAATAAAAGTACTTAACTAATCGATTCAATGACAAGCTATTGAACTCAACAATTTTCTTACAAAACCAATATAGATGATTCGTGATCAAATTATCGTAAAGATATCGTGAAGAGCCAATCTCTTATCGATTCCAGTTATTTATGAGTTAGTAAATTAAAGCAATTAAATTGTTTAACTTATAAGATACGAGTGATATCACACTTAAACGAAAGTTATATCATAAAAAAATGGGAACTTCACTTAAAACGATTCTTGCCAAGTTACTGATATAGAAATGGTCTTAAATAATGAGTTCAGACTAAAAGAAAAGCATAGCCGGAACACATATAACATATATCATAAGCAAACCCTCAATGTCAAACTCTGATGTTCAAACCCTCGATCAGCAAGTAGATCTACAGAACATCAGTCAGATTTTAAACAAGTGTGATTTATTTATCTATTTATTTAAGGACAGTTTACGTTAAAAATGTTCTAGTTAATGTTAAAAAGCTAGCCTAGACGTTACGTTTGTACTTTGTATTGACCTTATTGTTTCGTTACGTGTGCAAAATTTAAACAAAAAACCGACTTCAAAAACTAAAAAGCAAAAAATAAGCCTAATTTTTGTAGTCGGTGCCAGCTAAGGCATTCTGCTTTAAGATCATAATAAAATTATTTTTAGCTTTTTAGTTTTTGAAGTCGGTTTTTAAACGCAGTTTTTTTTTTTCCTTTTTAGTATCTGTAATACGTTGTCTGGTAAACTACAGAAGGTTTTTTCTAGACAGGATTAGGTTTCATGTACATTTACAAAAGTATCGGGAAAAGAGTCAGCTAAGACGACATCATCCAAGTTAACAAATGTGAAACTACTGGGCTATACTGAACCAATTTTTTATGGGACTAAATAGCAACTATTCCGCATCGAACAAAAAAGAATCACAGGAATCGGTTCAGAAATCTCGGCGTAATCAGTGTACATACATAAAAAAAATAAAAGAATATACCAACCGAATTGAGAACCTCCTCCTTTTTGGAAGTCGGTTAAAAATAATAAATAATTAAAAATTTACTTTATCATCAAAACGACAGATAACCGAATATTTTTTTTGTTGACGCCACATGTTTAAGTTAAAATAAGTAAAGCAGTCCGTATTAAAAACTTAATTATAGATTTCGGATCAACAAAACGTCTCTCAACAATATACTGAGTGACAGTGAAATTTTACGAAATTAACACTTTTCGATCACTTCTCTCCCTCTAGCTCAATGTGCATTTTTTTGACATGTTCTGTACCTACAATACAAGTTTTGACATGCGCTTTTTGACGTCGATTAATGCGAAGCAAGCCTTAGTTAATTGTCAGTCGATTCACTTGACTTATTTCAAACTACAAAGAAACCACTTGTCTCCAATTTGTTTAGATGAGACTCGAGCACGCAAGTTTGGGTTTCCGCAGGCTAGTTATTTAAAAGAAAACAACTAGCAACTTGTTTCAGTCATTTCATTACTGTCACATTTTCATACTGTGTGACAGCCACAACACGACAGCTACGAAACTGAAACTGAGTGGTTGGTCCCAGCTGCATTTGCTGTCGTCAAAACCCACCAATCCGCATTAGGCCCGCGTGGTGGGTCATGGCCCACTCTCCCTATCCTCAATGAGGAAGGCCAGTGCCCCAGCAGTGGGGACATTAAAAAAATGCCTAATTACCAATTTCTTTCCCACAATTAGCCTAGTCTTAAATGAAACTTTATCTTAAGCCACCATTTATTACATGGAATCATAAAAACAAGCAAAAATATCGAATCACTTTTGCAAGTTGCAAGAAAAGTAATTCCATATTTTTGCTCATAGGTATATATGTCCAGAAATAATAATATTAGTTGCATCATGATACTTAATCACGTGATTTTTACCAATTTGATAAGACGGATGGATGATTCACGAGCGTTGCCCCGGCTTTTATGAGATAAAAAAAACCTACTTCGATCTGTGTATAAAAAAAAAAAACTCACAATCTCAAAAAATGTAGAACACAAGTTTACTTTCACCGCAACCTGTGTTTAACCCACTCTAAAAAAACTACAACAGCTTTACGCCACCTGAGATACAAAGGGATGCACACACCTTTTTTTGCTCGACAATTGTCAGTTAACCCTTTCGTAGGTCTTGGGGTCGTGGTACACCTGCGTAGAAAGTGAATCCGTTTTTTCGTCTTGTGAATGGAACTGATTTTTTGAGATATTAAATCGATATGATTAAAAGGGCTAGTGGTGAAACGGTTTTGTCTGTTTCTCTACAAAATAACCGACTTGTTAAGTGAACAACTGAATTGTGGAATTATTTTGCTTTAAAGGTGTCCCTAGGTTCCGTAATTATTAATTGTAACAACAACAGCCATTGACTATTACAATACAATTACTGCTCTATAGAAACTAATCGAATCAAAAAGCAACATTGGCTCAAAAACAACCACTAGCGAATTCGAGGTCGTTTTAAAAACTTTCTTCACGCAAACTCCACAAGAAATTTTTCACACGCATATTAAATAGACTACTTTCAATCCCTTAGTCGTAACAATAATGAGAAGTATTTTTTACGACGGCCATTGTGACATCTCAGAGCACCTGAGTTTTACAATGCGTCATTGTAGCGGATACATGATTTATATTTGCATACCGTTTTGTATGAGTTCGTTAGCTTGGGGTCGATTCGACAGTGGATTGTATGGGTAAGGATATGCCACATGTAGGGTTACTGGTTAAGATTCGGTGATTAATTTAGCAAGGATATTGTAAGGGTTACCTTACTGTTATAGCTATGCGACATTCATGAATTTCTTTTTAGGTTTATAAACCAATTTGTCAATTTACTCGTAAATATTCTATTAAATTAAAAACGAATAGCGATAGCCATTACCTTTGATTTATTAAACTGTTTTCGTGGGAAAACTTTATTATTTTACTAGATTGCGCAGCTGATGCTTATAATGAATGACCAAACAAAATTCAAAAAAGACATTCTTCTTTAAGTTTAGAGTGACACAATTTGGTATAACTTTGCATTATGGCTGATATTTTACATCACTTCAATAAAGAGTGACGTAGCTAAATGATTGCTACAAATATTGTAATAAGGATTCAAATACCGGAAAAAATAATCTATATTTATGTTCATTTGGTCACTTTTTGATTTTAGTAAAATCTATCATTTCGTTGATAAATGATAAAACTAAAGTACAACTAAGGAAAAACGCTACAACTCTAAGTCTACGTGAGTGAGGTCGCGGGCTGTCACTTACTTAGCTGTTAAGTAATAAAAAACGGGCTTGTTTTGACTACAAAAAATACTAAAGTGAAATAAACAACTAATAATTTTTGCAACTCCCTGTAGATCTGAACCCGAAAACCCAGGTAAAGTACCCGACAATAGTTCGTTTTTATTATTATTATGCAAAACGAAATCCAATATGCAAATGCTGTAACCTTTGGGATGCAAATTTTTTACAACAATAACGGGACAATTGTACCAGGGCTGTTTGGGGGGGTTGATTTTTCGATCGGATCAATACGGCTATTGATTTTTCGAGTGATTTATTAGCTTAAAGGTTTGTAGAGATTTTATGTAACGGTTGTTTGCAGATGAGCCGGTGGTACATTTGAGATTTAACATTTTATTCAATGTAAAAATGTAATTTTTATTTTAATTACAGCTAAATTTTACCATTATAACGCAATAGTTATTTCCGTTTTAGCTATCTTCAATTCTAGAAAAAAATCTGGAATAGGATCAATAATGTCCAGTGGTTTTGTTTTTGATGTTGCATATTTTAATTTAAAATGTCACTGTAAATTTGTACTTACACAATTTTATTACTATCTGCATCAAAATTCAAATCAACTTAACAGACTTACCCTTTAAGACAGATCAAACAGTGGCACCAACATGATAAAATATACTATGAAAGTGTTCTAGTCTGCGTGACCGGTCTATGGTAACATTATCTACGTGTCAGTTATCTGTGGTAAAACTACAAGCCAAACAAACAATAACTATCTAATTTGTGAAGCTAAAGTGAACGAAACGAACAAAAATTGTATATTTATGATTTTGTAATTTTTGCATTTTTCAATGCTATTTTTATACTTATGGTAAATTTTAAATAGAAAAATATTGGAAAAATTAACTCGGCCACAAGTGAATTCTCAGCAAGTCTCGGTAGCTCAGCGGTTAGAGCATTGGACCGGATTTCCAAAGGTCGGGTTCGATTCCCGTCTGAGAATTCACTTGTGGCCGAGTTAATTTTTTCCAATATTTTTCTATTTGAAATTTACCATAAAAATTGTATACACAAAATGTTAGAATGTTCAAACTCAAGCTGAAACATGTGTTACAGATTAATGTATTAATTAGAAGCAATTAATGTATAACAAGCGACTCGCCGTCACTCAGATAAACCCTGTGAATTTCTTTGTGAGGCTTTAAATTATTTATTTAAATGCCTTGTAATATAAATTAAGTAAATGAATAAAAAAAAAACAATATTACTTTTGTGAAGTAAAAGAAGATCTTTAGTTTTTCACAGATTTTCTTTTAACATTTCGTATTTTTTTTTTTAATCGCTGATAAGCTAAAAACTATTAGTAAAAGTTTTGAAGTTATGATACATATTTTTTTAACTATTACTTAATATAATTTATTCCATATTTTTCAGATATTTTTCCAGTCAGCGAGCAATCGAACAAAGCAACAGATGTTAAATATAATACTGACCAATCCAAAAAAACTCGCCCATTTTTGGACAAAAACAGTAGCGTGACTCACCAAAAATTGCCCTAACAAAAAAAACGTTAATAACACGTCCAATAAAAAGTAATTCCAAGTTTGACCGCCCCTTCCGCATTATATGCCATTTTACCCCAATCTACCCCAAAACTTTTATATGGACAGCCCATGGTCAACCCCTCTTAAAGTCTTTGTGTGTCAATATGCTCCTACTTGCTTAATACTTTCTCGGCAAAGAATATTCGTAAAGTTTGGTTTCTTATAATGAGTTATCGGAAAGTACTTTAGAAATGGGTTGTATGCTCTTGGTAATAATAAATCGTGTTAAATCAATCATTATATTTATCATGAGTATAAAAATAGCGTTGAAAATGCAAAAAACATAAAAATCATAAAATTAGGCCGATAAATTCTGCGATATTATTTTGTGCTGGTGCAGATGGAGTTTTAAAAGTTTTAATTATGCAATGGGAAACTTAACTAAGTATCAACTTGTGTAAATTTGGAAATCCATAATGTGAAAATTTATTAGCTATTTATTACAAGTGTGTTAGCCGAAATTATAAATACATATCTTTATAATCTGAATTCTATTACTCGTAGTTTATTATCATTTTAATCATATTAATTTAAATCTAGTAAATATATAAATTAATTATACCTAAATCATAATTAGATGACGAAAATGTTAAACTATAAATTTATTAATTAGTTATTTTTAACTATGAAATGTATTTTAATTATTTTATGTAATTCCTAACAATGGGTGTAACTTACCTGAATAAATGAAATTCTATTCTATTCTATAATTTCAAATCAGAAACTATATGAATAACACAGTGTTTATTTGTAAAAAAAAATGTGCTTTTACTGCTTTTTTATGAATACGCTTTTCTTTCATTAGAAATATACTTGATTCCTCAACCTATCGCAATGGAAACGAATGCTGAATTTAATTGAACCTTTATGGTTTATACAAATAGCTACTATCGTTTTATAACAATAAAATGATTATGATTCCAAAAAAAAACATAAGGAAACTAGAAAATAAATCTTAAATTCTTGGAAAATCTAGTAAACTAAACTTAACTTCGCCTTACTAACAAAAAGTAACATTACAAACGCAAATACAACAACCACTTAATTTAAATTCCATTAAAACAGTTGATGTAAAATGCGATGATTATTCATTTAAGAATAATTTAGTACATCGTTTACGTACAGTACAAGGCATGTATTAGCATGTCTGATTTGGCCCGACTGGGACGACACGGGACAGGCGGGACCAAAGTATTACAAGTCACTCAGCAAACAATAGTAGAGTACTGTTAGAAAATGTGTCTGTTTGTTTTTAATTAGTTATTGCTGTAAACGACTTTTTTGCAATGAAATAAAAAAGTAATAATCCTAACTAATATTATAGAGTGTGTTTGTTTGTCCTTGTGTTTGTTTGTTTGTCCTAACTAAGCAATCGATCGACTGATTTTGGCATAGAGTTAGTTGAAAGGACGGTTAGTAGCATAGGCTATTTTTATCCCGATATTCTAACGGGAACGGGAACCAAGCGAAACCGCGGGCGGAAGCTAGTAACACATAAAACATATTTAACGAGTATCTTGCAATATACGAACTAAAACATAAATGTAATACCAAAGAATACTAACTATTAATAACTTGGTAATGATGGATTATTCAATAACAAACTATGGTTGAAACTTTATTCTAAACGTAAGATATCCCAAGCTTCTTAAAAGTATAGAATTTATTGAAAAAATGTTTAATGACAAAATATTGAATGAAGCTGAAACTGTATTTTCAAGTAATTGTTCGATATTTTCTTTTATATGTTGACCCCGGTTTGTATTCATAGGCTTAAATTAAAATAATTTCAGAACAAATTGTAAGTTGTAAACGCAAACAAATAATATATATATATTTTTTTTTAATTTTTGCATTTTTTTATTTTACCCTGTTAGAATTAATTTTAAATAGAAAAATATTGGAAAAAATCAACTCGCCCACAAGTGAATTCTCAGATGGGACTCGAACCCACCGATATAAATAATATTCTTTCAATGAAAACTCGTGAAAACTCATCATTCGAAATTACTAAAATATTATTATTTCGCTCGCGGTTTCATCCGCGTGATTCTCGTTCCCGTAGAATTATCGGGATAAAAAGTAGCCCATATTTTAATCCAGGCTATCTTCTATCTGTGCGCCAAACTTCATTAAAATCAGTTTAGTAATTTTTGCGTGAAAGACTAACAAACAAACAACACAGAGAAACAAAAACGCACTTTTACATATATAATATTAAGTAGGATATATAAGGAACAGCTGATTAAAAAAACGGACAAAGCTACAGCCAAACCCTAGTTTAATACGGAAGTACGTCAGAGTGACGTTGTAATCGTGAATTAAATACCGGTTATTAAAAAAGTATTAGCCAGTTATATTTCAAGATGGCCGATTAGGTTACGGAGGAATTTTTTAAGTTTTAACGTACTAATTGATACTTTCCAGTTAATGAGACAACTCGATAATCATCTCTCAAACGGTACTTTTTATTTTAATTAAGACATTAATTTTATATTTTCTCAATCACTAAATGTCATAACTAGTCGTTTTTTAGGGTTCCGATCCTCTAAAGAAAAAAGGTTTGTTTTCCGTCTGACCGTCCGTCTGAGTATCATCGTCTTTTACTACGAATGCAGAAAAATCTGAAAACTAGACATTTGTAATTAAAACATGAATTATTTAGTCTTAAGTTTTGGAAACTGAATGCCAGGAAAACGTCGGAAAAAAACTGCGAGATTCAATTCCTGAAGTATTTATAATATTAGGTATGTACTTAGGTAGGTACCTAAAAATGTATGCGGAACCCTCGGTGGGCTAGTCTGACTCGCACTTGTCCGGTTTTCTTTTAAATTTGATAACTATGATACTCAAATACTACGTGTAAAATATTAATAACAACGATTTAATTCAACTTAACAAACAAAATTTGTGAATACAGGTATTACAACTGTGACGTATGGTCCGAAAAAGTTTTGGACGAATTGACACTTTTTATGTGACGTTTGGTCCGATTTTAAAGTTGAAGCAAATTAGCATAGAAAAACCTACTGCATGTTTCTAAACTATGCAGTTTAAAGCGATATCATTCGCACTTATTTAAGTTTAGTTGAAAATACCAGGGTCGCATAGCTAATCACGAATTGTTATACTAGGAAAGCTGTTGCCTATAATAAAATAAAAATAATATTCTTTAATACAAAATCAGAACTTATCAAAACATCTAAAATAATTCCTGGTTAGCTATGAAACCGAACGCCAAAACGTCACAAAAAAAATCGGTTCGATCGAATCCAACGAAACTTTTTCGGACCAAACGTCACCAACTCCATCTTTATGTTTCAGCACTACTTATCCGTATACATATTTTGTGTATACCCAATAATGTTAAATGTGTGTTATGCCAAATATCTTCTCAGTGGGTAATAAAAAAGGAATCTTTTTCATATAATTTATAAAAACATGTGCAAAATAAGATATTATTTCGTTAGGACAAACATGGGCAGTTTATTCAATAACGTCACAAACGAAATATTAGTCATTAAAAAATAAAAAAAAAAACTTTTACTGGTTTCCGAACGACACCCACAATTTTTTTTTTACAAAAACTAACCACAAACTACGTTTTTAACGAGGCAATTTACTTAATTAAAGCGTAAAAAAAACTTGCTTTGCACCAGAGCGTCACCCCATAATTTCACATGTGAATAAAAAAATCGTGTGTCCCCACGTCACATCCCCACTACTGGGCGGTTTCACCCCACTACTTATAACGCCCATCGATTTTTTTTAGAATCGCACCAGCTCTTGAGTTTCTATGAATATTTCTAATAAGAAATCGATTTTGAGTTTTAGAAAGTTGACATTAAAAGAACCCTTTTTTCTGTAATAAGATTTGGCGGGCAAATTGGTTGAAGTTTTTGTCTGTGATTTTGTTTCATACATTTTGTTTTTTAAAGGTAATAAAACGGTACTCAAATCCGTGATTTTGTTAATTAAAATTTATTTAGATTATGATGTTAATAGCGATACAGTTTACCAAGAAAAAAATATAAATAAAAATTTTTAACGTGAATTTGCAATGGCAAAAGTTAGTTCAGCATTGTGAAGCATTTTGTATGTATATGTCCCAAACATATATGGGGCATACACATTGATTGATTGATTTGAAGTGTTTTGTATGTGTATGTCCCATACTTAAATGGGACATAAAAAACTTCACAATGCTTAACTAACTTTTCTCATTCATTACGTTACGAGGTATTCTTTTGAATTACTTATAGATAATTTATTTGCAAGGAATTGGTCTTGCTTTCACAGTCCCGTGTCACCATTTACTTAATAAAAGTTTGAAATCAGTTATAAATGCGAAACTCTGTTTGTTTGTCCTCCCTTAACGCCCTAACTAAGCAAACAATCGACTTGATTTTTGGCATAGAGTTAGAAACTATTACTAAACGTTAGAAACCGCGGGCGACCGCTAGTACAAAGTACTTATTCAAAACTATCAATGTGTCATTTTGCCAACACAGTTCCTGTGCTACAGTTTTGTTACTTTATTAAAAGTGATAACATTTTCTATTTGGATAATGTTGTAAATGAATTGAGTACTATCAAAATACTGATTATTTGTCTTATTTGATTTGATCCAGCTATTGGATAAAAAAACTAATAAGAAAAGCTTGCTTTTTATAATGTTAGCCAAATTCTTGTTGCAGACGTCGCGCGTCGTCCGACTCAAAAACTACTAGCGCCATCTATTGAGAGTGGGTGAGTACAAGACGAGTTCAAAAACAACCCTTTAATGTAAAAGTTCCCTGCTTTTCCGCAGACGTTGTGGAGGTGGTGGCGCCACTATATGAGTTATTACACGAGGTTCTTTTTTCTGATACTTTTAATCTCCTATTACTTTTTATTCGCTATTGTTGTTGGTGCTAATTTGCAATGAAACGACATTTATCGAGCATTAATTTAACTGTCACGCCAGCTTAAAGACTGTAATTAATGGTGAAATTGATTGATCCTCCTTTTTTTGTTCAGCAAGTGCTGTTTTGTACGCAACATTTTGTTCAAAAAAGTTTGAGTTCTAATAGATAAAAAGAAAATCAATAACTTTAAGTAATGATTTTATGAGCTATGTGGGGCGAGCTTTTCAATTTCATTCTCATTGTCACTATGTTATCCAAGTTTAAGTTGATATAACAACCAGTAATAAAACAATTCAGGTTTCTATATTACCATACTGTTATTGAACCACTTGCCAAGTCTAGCTTGTCAGGTTTCTAGAAAAAGAGACTGAATTCTACTAAACCGAGTCCAGTCAACTGTGGACAATTATCTAGGATCTATTGTTTGCAGTCGATCGCTAGATTTACGCGAAGCGTTTGACAAGATCAACGGTTCACTATCAGCATGCCGAATGATTTCAAGCCGATTTTTTCTGGGCGAAAATTGTGCCAATTTTGAAGCGATTTTATAAAATTATAATGAACATCGTCACTGTCAGTATTTTTAATGTCTCTCTGCTGGGGACAAGCCGGCCTTGACTATTTATGATTTTTGCATTTTCTAATGTTATTTTTATACTTATGATAAATTTTTTATAGAAAAATATTGAAAAAAAATTACTTGGCCACTATGTCACACCACGTGGGCCCAATGCGGATTGTTGGATTGGAAACTGTAAATGAAGCTTTAAATGGCAACAGCTTAAGATGCCTTTCGAAGCACGGAGGTTTTCGACGTTGCATTAGGTTGTACGTGCACCATGGTCTAACAACCCCTTAGGATGTTCCTTGTGGAGACATGCAATTTTTTTCAGGCACGTGTAGGTAGATGAAGCTTCAAGGTGTGTTACTGTTTTACATTTGCATGTTTTTTTGCGGAATTTTTGTCTTTATAAGTATGATCTTATTGAATTCGATTAATTGTAACCGTTAGAAACTTCGACGTAAAACACTTCAGTTCATTAGCAGAAACCCTTAGATAGCTGTTAACACGTTATTGCCGCCCTCGTCATCGAGACACGTGTAAGCCGTAGCGTGCAACAATGACGTGATAGTTTTTTTTTTATTTTTAGCATAATTTGCTCGGACCAGTTTATTTGAATAACACTTTGTCGCGACATGCTGTGATTCTGATGCAATAATTTATTTATTTATTCAATCTTTATTACGTGATTTAATGCCATTAGGCATTCTCAACCAGTCAACCGGGAAGGGTTTCAAAGAGAAAAATCTAGGCAGCAATAACATAAAAAATAGTAAAACAGAAATGAGTAATGCTTCAGATGTGTTAACAGTTAGGTAATGTTATTATTTTATTTGTCTGAGTTTTATTTAATTCATTACTAGAAAAGAGGCACTCATATGTTGAAGACTAGTGGATCCTCGCGGTTTTACCTGCGTGGTGCCCGTTCCCGTGGGAATATCAGGATAAAATATAGCCAATGTCACTCCGGAGAAATGCAACTTTCTGATGATCTAAGAATTTTCTAAATCGGTCCAGTAGTTCCTGAGATTAGCGCGTTCAAACAAACAAACTCTTCAGCTTTGTAATATTAAGTAAAGATTAACGGTCGGTTTCAATAACTTATCTACAGTAAGAGATAGGCTTACTAGAGCTTTGTTGCCTAGATATTTTTGTAATTCAGCCCAAAATAACCCAAAATAACAGCGGTTGCTAAGTAACGTAACTAAGATCAGCCTACCTCTTGTTAGGGATAGATTATTGAAACCGACTGTAAGTAAGTATATTTAAACAATTATTTTATATTTACAAAAAAAGCCACTTCTAATATAATTTCTAATATTTCAGCAGATAACTTCAGCTATCATACTTTTACAAGATTTTTATCGAACGTTCATTTGTCACTTTATAAACGTTGAAACTAATTGATGCAATTTCAATTGATTTAGGGACAATTGATTTAATTATGTTATCCACAAGGTTACGTCCCTTAAAATACAAATTCAAAAACATTTGTTTCGCGTTACGCCTTTCTTTCGCCACTTAGGGCCGGTCGCTCGTATATTATAGTAAAGTTAAAGTTAAAATTTAACTGTTGTCCATTTTGACTTCGGTAAACAAAAATTACGCCGGTTATCTTCGTATTCAGTTGCCCAAAAATATTTTACGCGGCGATGAAATTAGACAAGGGTTGAAAGTGTATTTTAAATAAATAACCTAAAAACGGTAGGTAAGCGATAACTACAAATTACACTGATTTCAAAATTTTAAACCACCCCTACCCTATCCGTTATTTCGTCTGCCGTTAAATCTGTAATTTGACTGCTCGTTAAATTCAAATCATTTATTTCGGGCAAAGCCCATAAAAATGTTAGTAACAATATCTTATGACTAGTGTTAGTAAATTACATCAATTAATTCAAATCAGTAGAATATTATATGAAATCAAATTAAATTAAATAAATCAAATTAAATTAAATTAAATCAAATTAAATCATCCAATTAAATAAAATTACATTCAATCAAATATTACATTAACATTAGAGCATACTATTTGTCAAAGTGTGAGCATGAACCCACCTTTGAAACAGAGGCATGTCCCATCAGCTGTCAACAAATACCCTAAGAATGCTGTTATTGCTACGCAACCGAGACAGCGCGGAGGCGCACCGTTTCCTCACTATCGCATGGAAGCCGTCGACACGAGCTTGTGCAAACATGTTGGAGGCGCTGCATCGCCACGGAAGCCCCAACAGCACCCTTAAGGCATTATTGTATTGGACTTTAAGATCGCCGAATGCTCTCCGCGTGTTGGTAACCCACAGACTGCACGTATAAAAAGATTGGCAGTATGCCTTAAAAAGCGTTATTTTGACTGGCCTGGTACACCGCGCGTTAAAGTAACCGCTGCTTCAACAACGCTTTTAAATTGTCCGCCGGTCAATTTTACTTTAACTATAATTTAACCCTAAAGTTAGCGTAACCGAGCTACGAGCAACCGGACCTTAGTACCTGCCTTGCACGCTACTTTAACTTCACCAACGTCACCTCCCTCAAATAGTTTATCAATACCATCCCGTATCTCTATTGTAAGCCAGATTTCTAAAGGCTGGTTCCACCACCGACATTGACCTTATTCAGCCTATCTGGCAAATAATTTGATACCATACCTGTATAAAAAGAATTGACAATTTTTCTGCGAGTGGTAAAACCGGCCCTTAATGTTGTAAATTGTTCTGAAGAATTATCCTCTTTGGTGACAGCAAAAGAAACATTCCTAACACGGCGACTGGTGAAATCGGCCCTTAATGTTGTAAATTGTTCTGAAGAATTATCCTCTTTGGTAACAGCAAAAAAAACACATTCCTAACTAATGCCTTACCATTGGTTTCTTTAGCGCGTTAGCTTGTGCTTTTTTCGCACCTTGTTACTTTCTAGATCTCGTAGTATAAAAGGCGTCCCACAAGGGTATGTTATAGGCCCACATTTTTATATGCTGTAAATTTTTAAAGTCACTAATTACTGTAATCAACAGGATGGCATTCGCAATCAGACTTGAGATTAACAATAAAGACATTATCTGTTAAGGTATGTAATGTTTTTTTAATGTAGTTTGTGCAAGTTTTTTTTACTACAGATGTAGAAAACTCTATAAAGATTTAGATAAAGATTTCCATTTTTCATTTTGTTTTTTTCTGTGAATAAGTAAATGTCCAAGCAGAGGTGGCCGATACATTGTCAGGTCAGCGGGCCTGCCATCATCTATTAGAAACTATCATGTCATAAGTTGCCACATTTTGACACACTTCACACTTTGGAGGATGATTGAGCGAAGACGTCATAAAACTTCCGTCAAAAACAAGCTTATTTTTAGAGAGTCGTAGTACGAAATAGCATGGTAAGATTGAAACAACACTGCGCTAAGGAATGGCGGTAAGCCCCCTGGACTGTTTTTATTCTTATTTATTACGTATTAACCTTTTGTAATTGAATATTACAATAGTATATGGTTATGTATTAACAGTATAGATTATACTATGTAAAGTCCCTGCCAGTAACTGCATTAGTCAGTGGTGATTTTGCCGAGTAATTTTCCATTATATTTTTAATGACTGTCGATGCTCTACCCACTTGAAGCCTTGTACGGTCAGCATTTAAATTCTTCTTCTTGTAATGTTTTGCTTTTTACTAGGAGTTATTTTTAACAACGACTTATGAATGTTATAATGGGATGAAGTATTTTAATTGAACGGTTGGGTTCATGTTTGAAATAGCTCTATATTTTAAGGATGTAATCTTCGCATGTGGCGTAGCTCAACGTTAATTGCAGTTTTTTTGGACAGATAAGCGATTAGAAACAATTATTAGTAGAGCTAGCGGCCGCCTACGACTTCAGTGGTTTGCTCAATCACGTTCTAGTGATTTTTTTATTTATTTTATCTTAAATCATGGTTGAGCGAACTCTCAACATCGATGCTTACATACGCATTAAAAAATGTTATAAACCCCTTTTATTGAGGCATATTCGGCAAGAAGGTAGTTTCTCCGACCTTTAATTTAAGTACAAATAAAATCGTGTAGGTACTTTTTATCAATTTTGGAGTTCTGAATCCATTGCAAGACGTTGCAGAGAAACAGCAAGAAAAATGAATTTTATTCTAGCTAGATGATAGCTGAAATGATTGGACTGATAGAAAATGATATGTCTGACTAAAGCTCCTTTTTAAGAAGATATGATTTATGAGTCTACGATATGTGTTGATTTGTATCAATATTGATAAAACTTTAATAGTTACTTTTACGACATAAAAGTACGCAAATCAATGATTAAACACAAAAAAAACATCTGTGTCTGAATTCATACAAACAACAGATCAAAAAATGTGACCACAAATTTTGACATTTTTCTTCAACCAACTGACTCGGTTGCTAGGAATGATTGTTGATGCTGTATGCCGTTGTAACGGTAGACTGTGCCGTTTTTGACAGGGTAAAACGGTAACGAGTTAATAAATAAATAAATAAATATTCGCATACAATCACACCAATTATCTAGTCCCACGTTAAGTTTCACGGAGAACTTGTGTTATGGATACTAGATAACGGACAAACATACTTATATACTTTTTTTTTGTAAATACATACTTAATATACATATTAAACACCCAGACCAAGACAAATAGTCATGTTCATGCACACAAATATTTGTCTTGTCCGGGGATCGAACCCGGGACCTCTGGCGCAGAAGGTGGGGTTAGTATATCGTATAATGATAAATCTATGTCTCTATATCTATACTAGCTTATTGGAGTATTGGAACCGAAATCTAATTTTAGCATTAGTTTTTTTTGTTATTATTTTATCTGGGAATATAAATCTTTTAAAATTGTAATTGAAATAATGTAATAATTGTGTAATGAATTTTTATTTTAATTGATATTTGTTTCTAATTTTATGATATTTCGCTGTCTGATTTTTTTATTGATTGTATTATAGTTACTATTATTATTTTTATTATTATTAATTTTTAATTTATATTATAGTTTTTGATGTTAAATGCCTGTCATGCTGTGTACACATACTTGTGGAGTTGCATATCATAACTCTTTATCAGTTTGTATTGGTTTTCATGTATTTGCTGTCACTCTGTTTTGTGTATCTAAATAAATAAATCAATAAATGTACTTGAAAAATAATTATTATTTAAAATTTTCTAAAGTCCATGTATATCGTCTGATAGAACCCAGTATGATTGACAATTAGCAAAGCGTACCTACAAGTATTACTCGGCGAATAGTCGGCCCTTCACCGTGAGTCGTCGGAAGATCTCATTAAAACATAAATGATTTTGTCGAATCATGCGCATGATCGGTGCATTCACTGCATCAGCGATCGCTTTGCCGATTGTGGTTAAATCAAAGTCTTCGTTGCAATGATTTGTATTTTGCGTTGAGTAATAAAGTTTGTAGAATAGGTTTTAAGTAGAAATATATTTAGTAGTATTTCCGTACTAGCGGGCGCCCACGGTTTCACTCGCGTGGTTGCCATTCCCGTGGGCATAACGGGATAAAAAAATAGCCTGTTTTAATCCAGGCTATCTTCGGTATGTCAAATTTCATCTAAATCCGTTCAGTATTTTTTTGGTGATAGTGTAAAACAAAAAAACTGGCATACTTTAATATTTATAATATTACTAGCGGATCCTCGCGGTTTTACCCGCGTGGTGCCCGTTCCCGCGGGAATATCGGGAGAAATATAGCTTTCTAATGGTCTAAGAATTTTCTAATTCGGTCCAGTAATTCCTGAGATTAGCGCGTTCAAACAAAGAAACTCTTCAGCTTTATAATATTAGTATAGATAAGAATATTAGTAAGATTTAATGAAGTGCTTGTCTTAACGATTTTTTTTGTTAATGTTAAATTAAACTGATAGAAAATGACAACATTTGAAATTATGAACGTACCTGATTACCTATACATTCAGATATACAAATTAAACCAAAACATAAATAAACGGAGAATGAATACCAAATCACAATTCCAAATGATCCTTGACGGCAAATATCTTACGATATTATAATTAGACGCAATTTGTGAGGTCAAGAATCGAACCCACTGTCGCGGCCCTTTGAGCTAATGCATCATTTCGTTCTACAATCACTTATGAGAATACACCCACGATTACACCGCCAGATGTGGTCAATTGCGGTTCGCAAATTAATATTAATTTAATTAGTACCACCTTCATTGCAAGAAGAAGTAAAAATATTTATAAAAAAATCTCAAATGAGAAAAGACCAGTCAATTTCTTCTAGAATTTTTTTCTCTTATTATTTGTCAGAAAAAGGTATTCAAATTCAGTAAAATCGTACGCCAGCGCGGTAGCCGATCAGCAGGACATTAAATTCGCTGTGACATCCCCAAGGAGATACGTCTCCTTGGAGGTGGCACAGAGGATACAACAGGAACTGCTGGAGGCCCTACACAAGGATGCGGAGGGAGATGCTGGCATGCGTCAAGGTGAGCCTGTCACCTTCTGTGGTAGGCCTATATACCGCGATGGATGCCTATACCTCGCTGCCGCAAACCTCACCACCTTCGATTTTGTCGCGAAGTGGGCAGAAGAACACCGCGTCCCGGAATTGGGACAACTAGTGGTCCTACGTGCGGAGGACATCCCAAGACGGGTCCAATGCGGTTTTCTTCTGCCCACTATCTGGAACAGGGACGACGGTTTTATTGGCCGACTCCTCACCTACTCCAACCCAGACCTACAGCCCCAGCGCTGGGTTTTAAACGGAGTTGATAGGCAGGTGGCGAAGTCGCGGACTTTCGTGACCGTGTCTGTGCCGGAGGACATCATCCCCGCCATCATGGCGAAAAGGCGCCGGCTTGGGTTTGAGCTCGGGTCGGTGTACCTGCAGTTCCGTACCGCCAAAGGGAAATATGTCCTGTCCCCACCCGCTGACGATGAACGGGACATGTCCCCTGGCATCGACACGACCGCAACGCCACCGACACCTACAGTGGCACCCACATCGGCGCTGATCGTGTCACCCACGCCGGCACCGACGGTGACACCCACCGCTACTTTGGCTGCACCGGCACCAACACCCGCTCCTGCACCCACTCCTGCACCTACACCCGCACCCGCACCCTCACCTACGCCGGGTACGTCAAAGGACGTCAGCATCGCCCCTCCAAGAATGATGGTGGACTTCTCCGATCCCTCTGCGGCCGAAGCCTCACCGGAAAGTCTGCTACTGGAGCTGGGCGATATGGGCCTAGAGGACGACATCTGTGAAGATGGCGCCCTCCTCTAAAGCCCAAATAGTTCAGGCAAACCTCCAGCACAGCATAACTGCAACGGCTCAACTTCGGCGCTGGCTGGAGGTCAATAACACAGCAGTCGCCCTGATCCAGGAGCCGTGGATCAGAGACGGCACCGTGCGGGGATTCTCCAGTTTGGGAGGTAAGCTCGTACAAGCCGCATTGGACGACGTAAGATCCTGTATTTACTTCTCAAAAAACATATGTGCACAACCTCTACTGAACTTCTGTTCCAGAGACCTATGCACCATAACATTAACACTCAAGGATGGTGATATCAACCGGCAACTGGTGATTGCATCAGCTTACATGCCGGATGACAGAAGTGCACCACCGGATGAAGTAGCGGCCCTATCCCGCTACTGCAGAGACAACAACATTGAACTTATCGTCTCAACAGACTCCAACGCCCACCATGCTCTGTGGGGGATGGAAAAATGCAACAGCAGAGGTAACCAATTAGTTGAATACCTTTTAACCACTAACCTGGATATTTTAAACGAAGGAAATAAACCAACCTTCGTAACCAAAAGGTTTAGAACAATTATTGACTTAACACTGGCTACGCCCTCAGCGGCAGCAGCAATCACAAACTGGCACGTCTCAGATGAGGCATCATGTTCAGATCACAGGTGGGTCCGCTATGATTTGCAGATACCGACCCTTACAGTCGTCCCGAGGAGATATCCCAGGAAAACAAATAAACAATTGTACAACAAACTCCTGGTGGGGAAACTAGACCTACAGGAGTGCGATTTGACAACAACCACACAGCTAGAATCACAGGTAGAAAAATTCTCAAATACCATAACACTCTGTTACGAGGAGGCATGCCCCCTCAAAACTCCAGCGTCGGACGACTCCGAAGGAAACCACTGGTGGGGACCTGAGCTCGAACGGCAGAGAGAACTGGTAAGAAAGAGACTTAACAGAGCAATGAATACTTGCAAAGACACAGACTGGGACAAATACAAAGCTGCAAAAGCAGAGTACAAGAAGAAAATAAGATACTGGAGAAGTTCGTCCTGGAGGAAATTCAGCACGGAGATCACCTCCACCAAACAGGCAAATCGAGTCAGAAAGGTGTTAGCAAATCAGGGCCCTGGTATAGTAGGTAACCTGCGCAAACCTGACGGCACTATGTCCCGTTGCCGGGAGGAATCAAACACCATTCTTTTGACGACTCATTTCGCAGATTGTGTCCCGTTACAACGACCGGAGTGGCAGCAAGAACCGAATCAGGCATCTGCAGCCAGCTGGCGTCTGGCCGAACAGGTTATTACACTAGATAAGGTAAGATGCGCAATTAAGAGCTTCTCCCCTTTCAAGTCCGCAGGAACAGATGGCATCTTCCCTGCACTATTACAATGGGGTGGGGAACCTGTTGTCATTGCACTCACAAAACTACTACGAGCGTGCCTAGCACATGGATACATACCTCACAAGTGGAGGGAAGTCAGGGTGGTGTTCATACCTAAACCAGGGAAATCCGACTACACCAACCCGAAGGCTTTCCGACCAATTAGCTTGTCATCCTTTCTATTGAAGACAATGGAAAGGCTCTGTGAATGGTATATAAGGAACGGAGCTCTAATTAGAAACCCGCTACACAAACATCAACATGCATACAGCCCTGGCAAATCCACAGAATCTGCACTCCATCAAATAGTCGGTAAGATAGAGACAGCCTTTCAGAACAAACTCATCTGTCTCGGGGCCTTTCTAGACATAGAGGGAGCCTTCGACAAGACCACCTTTAACAGCATCGAGACCGCACTAAGGAAGCGAGGGGTGGAAGAGCAAATCATCAACTGGGTAGTTAGCATGCTACGCAACAGAACGGTACAGGTGGAGGGAGAAGGATGTCAGAGAGCCCTTGTTGCTAGGGGCTGCCCACAGGGGGGGGTACTTTCCCCTCTACTGTGGAACCTGGTGGTTGACGACCTGATCGCCCAACTAAACTCTAGCTATTTCTACACTGTAGGATATGCTGATGACATCACCATACTCACCTTTGGCAACCAGGCCAGTCTGACCTGCGATGTCATGCAAGCTGCCCTAAAAAAGGTGGAGAACTGGTGCAGAGAACAAGACCTGACAGTTAATCCGTCAAAAACTGAACTGGTTATGTTTACTAACAAACACCAAGTGGGTAATCACCGCTTGCCGAAACTTTACAGCTGTCTCGTGAGGTAAAATACCTTGGGATTATCTTGGACAGCAAACTCACCTGGAACAGCCACATCGAGCACAAGATCAAGTCTGCCAGTGTCATACTCTGGCAGTGTCGCAAGATGGTGGGTAAGCGCTGGGGTTTGTCTCCTAAATTGTTCCTATGGCTATACAACGTAGTTATCAAACCCCTTGTGTGCTACGGCTCGCTGGTCTGGTGGCCAAAAGCTGTCCAAACCAATGGAGCGAAGAAACTTCAAGGGCTTCAACGTCAGGCCTGCTGTGCTCTAACTGGATGCATGAGCACTGCCCCGACAGCAGCACTTGAGGTAATGCTTAACATCAAACCACTACATCTCCACATCCAGCAGGAGGCTGCAAAGACAGCGCTAAGACTCAGACACCTGGGTACACTAAAGTATCAAGGGGTAAGACATCTTAACGGCTTACTGAAGGAATGGCTTGACACCCCTCTGATTGAGGCAGCCAGTGACAAAGTTAAGCCATCCTTCATCTTCGACAAAAAATACAGGGTACATCTGGAGGACGGACTCGACTCCAGACTGCAACACAAGGCTCTCCTGATTTTCACCGACGGCTCCAAGACGTCATCAGGAGTAGGTTCGGGTGTATTTTCAGAGGACCTAAACATACAAATTGCCTATCCACTTAGTCCATACAACACCGTTTTTCAAGCGGAATGTATTGGTATTACACTGGCAGCACAGGCAATTATATCCAGAGAGGTAACAAACTGCGACATTTACATACTCTCTGACAGCAAATCGGTGCTACAGGCTCTGAATAGTTGTCGCAGCACATCGAGCCTAATACAAGAATGTTACAACACCCTAAACAAGGTAGGGGCTTCCAACAATCTCACTGTCCAGTGGATTAAAGGCCACAGCGACACAAGAGGAAATGATATGGCAGATGAGTTAGCGAGGCGGGGTTCAGATTCTACCCCTCTTGGACCAGAACCTTTTGCTCCCATCCCGGCTAGCTGGTATGATGGTAAGATCCGTGAGCACACAGCTAACTTGCATCAAAACTACTGGGACTCACTGGAGACGTGCAGACAAGCTAAATTAGCACTACCGCGCGCGGATGCTCGTCTCTCCAGAGCTCTCCTTAAACTCAGTAGACCGCTGTTACGTTTAATAACAGGGGCCATCACTGGCCACGGCAACTTTAACAAGCACCTTTTTAATTTAGGTGTCACTGACAGCCCACTATGCAGAGGTTGCATGGAGGAAGAAGAGACAGCTGCTCACGTCCTGCTGGACTGTGACGGAGTAGCCCCTTACCGGGCGAAGTACCTCGGCTCACCAGACAGTCTCCGGGAAGCCGTCTCTGACGTGAAGGCACTGGGAGCATTCCTGGTTGAGCTGGGATGGCTGGAGTGATCCGGCCCGACACCCTCCGGACGCAAAATAGGCGCAAAAAGTCGTCGAGTTGCGGAAACCGCCCGTATTGGATGAAGAAGAAGAAGAAGAAGGTATTCAAACTTTTTCGAATACAGTTATAATATATTTTTTTTGACGCAGTAATATTTTAATTAGTTTTAATTGTGTTTCATTCTTTCCGGTCTGACCTCAATTTCATACAAGATCTGAACTTAATTGATTACTTCAAAATAGCTTCGAAGCTATTTTATAGTAAGAATATAGAAATAAAGCTCTTTGAGAGAGAGCATTGGACCGGATTTCCAAAGGTCGTGGGTTCGATTCCCATCTGAGAATTCACTTGCAGCCGAGTTAATTTTTTCCAATATTTTTCCATTTAAAAATTTATCATAAGTATAAAAATAGCATTGAAAAAAGCAATAATTCAAAATTCATAAAAAAAGCTTCAACTATCTATACCAAAGAAGATGAAGTTAGCCATTTACGAAATAGCAATGCAAAACAATTAATCGTAAAAAGTAGTTATAATAAAGAGTTTTTCCATTTTTCTTCTGCTAAAAATACCTTTTAGCATCCTTTATTTTTTATTATTTACCTACTATTTTTATATTACCTACCTACCTACTTATATTAAACGTTATGCTACTAAGTGTCCAATTTTTCTATGAATAAATTAATGTTGGTGAGCCCTGGCTGTCAGTGTTTAGGTCTTAATCAAGGTCACACCAAGGTCTTAAGTCTAATGTAGGTAGTCTGCGTGGGTCGCAATCAAGGGATCCTTTGTACCTACAAAGCATAATTTGTTATTGTAATTTAAATGCATTACACAGATTGGCACTGTGTATTTTTAACCGACTTCAAAAAAAGGAGGAGGTTCTCAATTCGACGGAATCTTTTAATTTAAAAAATACTAATTCCAACCGCGGTTTCACCCGCGTGGTTCCCGTTCCTGTGGGAATAGCGGGATGTATTAGTCCACTACTTGAAGTCCCTTCATACCAAATTTCATCCAAATCCATTCAGTAATCTTCGCGTGAAAGAGCAACAAACTAACAAATAAACAAACTGACATACTTTTTCATTTATAATATTAGTTGGATTTTACGTGGAATCTGATCATACAAATCATCTATTAGAAACCATCATGTCATAAGAACGTTTTGTTTGCGTTTTGTTTTTATTGAAGTTGTCACATTTTGACACACTTCAATCTTTGGAGGCGATGATTAAGCGAAGACGTCACAAAACTTCCGTCAAAAAACAAGCATACTCTAAGAGATTCATAGTATGAAATATTATGGTAAGATTGAAACAATACTGCGGCTAGAAATGGCGGTAGGCCCCCTGAGCTTTATTGGATTTATGATAAATTTTAAATAGACAAATATTGGAAAAAAATTACTACCACATTAACGGCCACAAGTGAATTCTCAGATGGGACTCGATCCCACGACCTTTGGAAATCCGGCTACCGAGACTTGGATTGTTAGTAATAATCATTCATGACAGTAGTATAATGTATAACACGAGCTGCACCTGCGACTCTAAATTTGATCCTTAAATATAGATAAACATCTATCTGACAAACATCACAAACATTGATCTGGGGGGTTAATAGGATGCAATCGCAATATTGCTAGTAAATTCACTGACAATTCATTTTATTGTTTATTTCCTATGGAATTTGCTTTTAGTAAGTTTTCTTGCTTTCAAAAAATTAAAAGCCAATTCTTCTACACTGGCACTGACGCAGTTCTAAACTCCATAGAAGATGAACAATTAAATGAACTGTCAGTGAATTCACTTAGCAATATTGCGTTTGCGTGCTTTTTAACCCCCCCCCCCCCCCCCCAATTTCGTAACTTAATTACTAATGTTACTGATATCAAAACCAACAACAAAGACATTAACATAGGTATAGATTATTATCAACCAGGCACGGAACAAACACAAATATTATTAACAAAAATACTTTTGGAGAACTCACGACCCATGGCTTGTTTCGTTAAACATTATAAGAACCACTGCACCATCGGGTCAATCGTCACACGTAAGGTAAGTGCGCAAGCCTTTGTTTCTATAACTCATAAATGCATTCATGCCACGTATAATGAAGATATGGTTTAAATGACTTGTATACAAATTACGACGACCATAAATGCAAATAAATTGCTGTTAAACAACTTTGGACTCTATATTTAACTTATCGATCATCATCATCTGTCATTTTAAATGTCCATACTAAGAAAGAAAAACCGTTTATTGACCGCCACGAAAACATAAAACATAGGTAAAGTAAAAAAAGAACAATCGAATAACAACACAAACATAAGAACTAGGTACTTATGAATAGACTAGCGGCCGCTCGCGGCCAACTAGGCGCTCGGCAATGCTACAGTATTATACGCACGAAGCATACCACTGCAACGCTGGTATTCTGGAGGAGCCTTATCGATGACGCCAGCGGCTACCTATTATATTTTGAATAACAACTTATTAAAATTTAGGGACAACTAGTCTACATGCACCAACAGGTAGAGATTGATTAAATGTATTACCTAGGCTGTATGGACTTGGGTCACTTTGTCTTCCCGATTACATAAACAAAACTAATTACTAAAAAAGAACAATAATCTAATAATATTCTGTGCTTGAAAGCTATGCCATGGAGTTTTCACCCAAGTTCTTTTCGCAATAACACGTGTTGTGAGACTCCATTTTTAACTATATCTACCGTACAATTTCTACACAATTACAAAATATATTTACTTGACATTGGCAAAATTCGCGAATTTTATCGTGAGCACGCCATTAATTAAGAAAGAAGAAGCTATGCCATGATACACTAGAGAAAACTAAAAAGAGGATAGCAGAAGAATAAAGAAAATGTAACAAAAACAAAACAAAACAACAAACTAACAACTTAAAGAGAAAGGAAGCTGATATAAAGGTCACAATTACTTTAATCTAAAAGTGTCCTCAAGAGTTTGGTGCCGGATCGGAATGCAGCCCCCGGTTTTAACGTGAAAACTCCGAAGTGAGTCTGCTTTTTGCAACATAATCAGGTGGCTTTCAGATGATTGGACTGTATTCAGGTTACGTAGCGGAGGTGGTACATCGTTCCAGCAACTTAAGGCGGCGACTCTAAAAGAACCACGGAATGCCATACGGTGATTTGCAGTCACAAAAATGTTAGTATTGGCTCTGCTCGGAAACCTGCTCAAATCATAAGACCATACCAGCATCTCGTAAAGGTAGCTAGGCCTACCCGTATTTACCACACCAAACAAAAGAGTTGCAAGATGCAGTCTCCTGTGCGCTTCCATTTTCATCATGTTAGCAGAGTCAAGTACCGGAGTCACATGTGATGTGATCGAGGTGGTACATGAAAACAAAAACGCATAACATACTAAAAAAGAAAGAAAAACCATTTATTAGCCTCCACCAAGACACAAAAGTAAATAAGAATACTCGAATAACAACACAAAAACTAGGTACTTATGAATAGACAAGCGGCTTCTCGCTGTTTCACCCGCGTGGTTCTCTTTCCCGTGGGATAAAAAGTATCCTATGTTCATAAACAGGCTATCTCCTATCTGTGTACCAAATTTCATTCAAATCCCTTCAGTAGTTTCGGAGCCTATTCAATGCAAACAAACATACAATCAAATCCTTGCTCTTTATAATATTAGTATAGATGATGGTTCTATCACTCTTACCAACTTTTACACTAAATAGTAGGTACTTACTTATTAACAAGTTATGTTTATACAAGTTAACACATTGTAATTTGTAGTACTCGAAATATTCCTGCATAGTGTAGAAGCAGTTTTCCACTCGATGGCGCAGTGGTAAGAACGTTCAGCCTGCAATTGTAACGGTTAAGCTTATTTTAAGGTGGTCGATAACGTGATGGGTGACCAAAGAATAATAACTCGAGATCATCCTTACTTCAAAATGCATGTCATAAACTCTGTTTTGACTGCTGGTAACATGTATTTCTAAAATTCGCACAACATCGAAAAACAAATAAACTTTACAAGCACTAACGTTAGTCGTGAAAATTAAATTGGATTCAATCCAAAGCTCTTCATAATTTCCGAGATACACATTCAGCGTTTGACAGGCACTTTATCTGGGCCCTGTGTCAATGGTTGCATTCTCATTTTGTATTCATTTGTTACAATGACAGGCTTATTAAGATTCTAACAACCTAGCTTACTTGACATGGACGTCGAATCTCGGACTTTACAGACCGGCTACATTTTGTTGCAATGGGACCCCAACCTAGGCTTTTAGATTAATTTTTACTATCAAGCCGAACAAAGGGAAGTTGACTGACTAAAATAGCTTAAACAAATGTACCTACTTTAAAAAATCTGTCACATTATTAGATTACTCAAAATTCGACATTATAATGTGTAGTATGAAACAAATGGGTTTCACCTACAGTTCTTTTATCTTACTAAGACTTCCGTCAACGCGTCACGCATCTTCGTGAAATAAAATTACTATATCATTGTCATCATGTTATCGCTCCAAAAAAATTAAAACAAATAGTTTAAGTAAGTGAAAACAGCATTCAGCATGATTACAAAAAAGGAGGTTCCATATCTCATTAAAAAAGAGCGGTTGCAGTTTTTATTTCCCCAAGAAGGTTCACATTCTCCAAATATAAGTGATGAACTTTATTTTTCCAATTCAAAAGATGTTCGTACTCCCCAAACATAGGCAAGTTTGGCAGCAGCTCATCGCCGATTTTTGCGACAAAAGTCTCACTGTCTGCTCACACAAATCGCAGTTATGGCATACCAGCTCGCAGCAATCAGCCGGCTTGAATATCCATTGTATCGCAATTTCTGGTACAAGCCATACCGCGCGGGCCGTGTAGTCGCAAAACGACCGTCTGTACGCCCTGAATACTCGATTGAACACTACCGTATGAGATATATATTAGATAGAATCTAAATTAATAATATTGTCCACACGTGTAATGAATTTGTGACGAAGCCAAATGTGTATATTATTATTAATAATTTCAAGTACCTAACAAAGACTCAATAAGTTAGTAACAATACTTACTACCTAAGAATATGAAATGTTTAAAACGCAATGTGCTTGACCTATGTCAAGCACATTGCGTTTTAAACTACAAAATTAACAGTTGTTGTCTATACAATAACTGTTAATTTTGTGGTTTTTTGACTATTCCGTTTTTACTACAGTATTTGTAAAGGCTCCTTTTTTTAGTTTAGAACTAAAATAAAATAATAATATTAAACACCTTAATACCTACTCCACACAATGGCGTTAAATTTTTAACCCCCGACGCAAAAAGAGAGGGGTGTTATAAGTTTAACGTATCTGTTTGTGTATTTGTCTGTGTATCTGTCTGTGAACCGATTTTTGTTTAGTTTTTTTTGTGTCATAGATAATTATATACCGAGTGTTCTTAGCCATGTTTCATGAAGATCATCAGCTCTTTTCTAGTTGATGAGGGGATCTGACTAACTTCCTTTTGTCCGATCGATTTGAAATTTGGTACCGTGTTACTTCAATAATATTGAAAGTATATGGTAAGGTAACCATGACCTGATCGGCCGTTTGAAGATCATTAGCTCTTTAATAGTGGATGAGGGGATCTGACTACATTAAATATGTCCTATCATCGGAGAATTTGATTTTAATGATAAAAATTTAAAAGGTTTAAAATAAAACTTAAATTTTAAATTTTAAAAACCCCTTAACACAAACAAAAATCCTAAAAAGTTAAAAATTATATTTATTTACCCTAATTACTTATTTATTACGTACGTTTATAATTTTTCAGACGTCGGGTCCCGATATGTACTTATCGCTAGGCACTTGCACGATACTGTTGAACTCATAAATGCGGTCCCTCGACGTGTGTGACAAATTATAAACGTAATAAATAAGTGATTAGGGTAAATAAATATTATTTTAACTTTTTAGGAGTATTTTTTATAGCACTGAAAACGAAAATGATGTTTGCGAAGCCTATAAAGGCTTAAACTTTTGAGTAGGTACCGACTAGGACGAAAGAATCTTATTTTCTTCTTTGCATTACTACAAAGAAAATTATATCTATACTTATAATATTTTTATTGCATTAATATAATATTATATTAGTACAAAAATACAAATCTTTCCTCTTTATTATTATATATTATAAAGAGGAAAGATTTGTATTTTGTATGTAACGAATAAACTCAAAAACTACTGGTCCGATTTTGACGAAATTGGTATAGAAAATCCTTAGACCCCAAGTAGTAACATAGGCTATAAATGATCCCAAAATTCCCAAGGTAACGGGAACCACGCGGGTGAAACCGCGCACGGCCGCTAGTATCCAATATTTTCATTTTCAGTCATTCGAAAACTATTCATAACTAACTTGTTTCACCCGCGTGGTGCCCGTTCCCGTGGGAATATCGGGATAAAAACTAGCCCATGTTACTCTCCGACATTTCCTGAAATTCCGGAAACTATATGCCATAAATCAAGTTGATTGGGTGCTTAGTTACGGCGTGAAGGAAGGACAAACAACCACACTTTCGGATTCATAATATTAGTTAGAACAACAATCTCATTTCAAAATCTTAAACTTTCATAAATCAAAAATACCTTCAAACGTGCGCCTGCGCCACTCCCCCGGGAACACAATTGGACTGAATTTCAATCTGATTTCTATCAGCAAAACAAACTGTCAACCGAGTGGGCAGTGTCCACTTTATCTAGACCTTCCCTCCCCCCTTAAATAGAAATCTCCCATAGAAAACATGGAGACTAGAAAGATCCCAGGGGTCAATATTTTCTGGTTACGTTAACAGATTTCGCCGTCAACCTTAATCAAGTTATTTGTGTTGCCAGGACTTTCGACACAAGTCCTTTAGCGGATTCGATTCTCGATTTGGTTAAAACGGAATGCTCTTAATGTTGGAGATAAAGTAGAAATAGGAACGTCGCAGATAGCCTAAAGCAGATTATCCGAGATATTCGATAAATGCCAATCTGTGGATGTCACTTTGGGTTAGGTTAATTGGCTAAAGGTTTAAGGCAATTGACTCGGTATCGTAAAGAGATTTCATTCGATTAAGTACCTGTTATACTATCTTGTAAGTAAGACCAATGTCCCAGCAGTGGGGACAATGGAATGACAAATTATGGTGATGACCTTCTATCCAATTGACCTACTTTCATTTGACACTACACCGTAAAAATCTTTTATTGCGAAAAAAAGTTCGTTATTGTCTTCTTCGAAATCCGATGCAAATACAAATATATGTATTTACTAGCTTCCTAGCTGTGTAGTGTCGGCTTAGAATAGCACTACCCCCCTCATCCCGTGGGTGTCGTAAAAGGCGACTAACCGCCTCTGTGGTCTAGTGGTACAACCACCGGTATAAGACCCAGGGCTCCCGGGTTCGATTCCCAGCGGGGGTACATATTGTATTCGGTTTGGTTGGTGATAGGACTTGTTGTAAGTCCGCCTGGCTAGCTACCACCATCTTATCTAAGTCTGACGCCATAACAAGAATTTTTTCAGCATTGTTGTGTTCCGGCAGTTAAAGATAAGATAGCCAGTTCCTCAGTGATTGGGGATTCCGGGAGAGGCTCCCTTCCATCTTCAGCCTTATCAATACTTAACATCAGGTATGATGAAGGCTAAGAGTCACCCCGTAATTCATAAAAAAAAAAGGGACTCAGCCTTCAGGAGATGGGAAGCAGCTTCTCCTACAAACTTGGCCATACTGCGATCGCCAACCGGCCTGCCAAGCGTGGCGATTATGGCAAACCCTCCCCTTTGGGGGAGGCCTATTACTAGCAGTGAGTGTTATGTGGCTGAGAAGACGAAGACGAAGACGACGAGCTTCCTACCGTGGTGTCCGATACCATGGGAATATCAAGGATAAAAAGCTTTTGTAACTCTCCGTCCTTTCAACTAACTCTATGCCAATAATTACGACCTGTTTGGCGCAGGGGTACTAACCCCACCTTCTGCGCCAGAGGTCCCGGGTTCGATCCCCGGACAAGACAAATATTTGTGTGCATGAACATGTCTATTTGTCTTGGTCTGGATATTTAATATGTATATATTTTTTTTTTATTATTTATTTATTTGTCATCAGGCTACAATGGCCCATAGATATATACCTTAAAACTAGACATACATAATATATAAAATAACAACATTATGTAACTTAATTATTTTACACGTAAAGACGGCGGCGACGTGTTGCGCATTGCATGTATGTATTTACAAAAAAAAAGTATATAAGTATGTTTATCCGTTAACTAGTATCCATAACACAAGTTCTTCATGAAACTTAACGTGGGCTAGATAATTGGTGTGATTGTATGGAAATATTTATTATTATTATTTATTTATTTAATCAAGTCAAGGCTTAGGGCGTAAAGGCAGGACAAAGAAACTAATATTAGTTAGGATTTGCTTTAAATATGGTATACAAAAGATATCTTAAAATTAGTTATTTAGAAGGTTTTCCGAACTACTCTATTCTTTTCCAATTTCTTCTGGCGCAGAAAAGTAAAATTAATAGTATGGACTCTATTTCTTCACTAACGCCCGAAATTAATAACCTATCTGTAGATGGATAGGGCTATCTGAGATAGTTGCCTAGGACATTTTTGTTAATATGACCAAAATAACGACGAATGCTAGGCAACGAAGCCAGTAACCTAGCCAACTATCTCAGATACCCCTATCCATATCTACAAATAGGTTATAAATTTCGGCTGTTAATCAATAAATTAAAGAGCAATTTGATTGACAGTTTTTTAAATGACTGAGATGTACGAGTATTTACCAGTCTCTATAAATATTTTTCATTATTTTGTCGTAATGTCCTAAATCAATTTGTGACACAATCGTTTGTAATTATGCAGAATCTTATTATTAATAGTCCATTTAAAACATAAATAAAGTCACTTATTTTATTCTGAGCTTTGAGAAAGAAACAAAAATTACATGTCAATAAAAGCTACTGCATTTAGCTTCAATTTGCTCTTTTTAAAGACTCAAAGGAATGCTTTAATACCTAGGTATTTTTCCAACGATACATAAAGGCTAATAATACTTAGTCAGGGCTTAAATATTGATAATGTCAGTGCAGCCGACGCGTAGCCCTGATACCTTGATCACGAGTCCAGATTTGTACTATTATGATTTTAAAACCTACAACTTATCCAACAAAACTCAAGGGACTTTCAACCTTATGTCTTCAGACATTAGTACTGGTGTTGTTGGTACCAGTTGCAGGTTTAGATGTTGAACAACGTTGGTCTTTAATGACATTCTTGAGCCGTTGACGAGAATTCCTTCACTTATCAAGGTTGCGGATAAATGCTTAGGATCTATGGAAAATAATGTTGCAATATGCCGACCTAATGCTTAGTGGAATTGGCAATCCATACGTCTAATATGTTAGAAACGAAGCCAAATTTAATTTGTCCGGGATATGTTTAAACAACAAGACGAAACTAAACTACCAAAATAGTTTTTGAAATAGCTTAACACGCAAATACAGATGAAAAAAATTATGGTTTTTGTTGTGTAGTTGTGTTGTTGTTTCACCATTTTGGATACTTTATATACCTACTCTAACACCCATATTCTAAGTCGTTCCTCCAAAACTTACTCGTCCTCGACTTAACGAAGCCTCATTGAAAACCTCTTCGAAATACTCCTCGAAATCGGTATTCTAAGTCATAACTCCGTAAGGACCTGGAGGAGTCAAAGAGTACGAAGCCACTCCGTGTTATGACTAGCGCACACTACCATTTTTATCCACGACGAGGTTGAGTGGAGTGTAAAAAGTTTTGGAAGAACGACTTAGAATATGGGGGTTAGACAGGGATGGCGAACCAATAGCACGCGTGCCATTGATGGCACGTGACACAAAATTTTGGGCACGTCACCGATTACAAAATTTATTATGCACTACGAAAAAATAGTTTGAAGTACCTATTATACGACGGGTGAACGCGAATGAGGTAGGTAGTAAAGAAAGAGTTTTGAGTTGAGAGTATTTATTATTATTATTTTCCCAATAATCACTAAGGTAAAATTATTTGATGGCACGTCTATGACCTCATTAATCATTTCTTTAGAAAAATGGCACGTTGATACATAAAGGTTCGCCATCCCTGCTCTAAGATTATAATTTCCTTGGGAGAATCCAAAAACTCTTGTTTTTGGATTCTCCCAAGTTCTTGATTGACACAGGCGACAGTTTATAAATTTTCAGGGTAATTTATGAATATATATTTTGCACGGACATTTCCTAGACTATAATAGATTATAATAAATAAGTATTGTCAATTAGTAAAATATTTATATACGATCTCGTTTGATTCCCAGTTGTAAGATTTCCTTTGATTCTATAAATCCATTGTTTCATTCCAAGAAAGGTGGTTATTATTCATATTCAGGTGAATCACCACTTGACATCACTATGATTCACCTAGCATGCACTTGGATATTGTTTCCTCAGAAATTGCATTCGATGTTAGGAATTAATAACTATTAAAGTACACAATCACGTTTACCATGGTGTATTTGTATGTTAGAAACCATGTAATATTTGTATCACTTATACAAAAAAACAACTTGGTTTATATGTGATGAGATAGTGTATTAACATGCATCACAGTACAATGAAAATTACAAAGAACAAATATTGGAGCTGATTAGGACGAGTACGATCTGTTTGGCGCAGAGTTACTAACCCCACCTTCTGCGCCAGAGGTCCCGGGTTCGATCCCCGGACAATACAAATATTTGTGTGCATGAACATGTCTATTTGTCTTGGTCTGGATGTTTAATATGCATATTATGTATTTATTTACAAAAAATATATATCCGTTATCTAGTATCCATAACACAAGTTCTTCATGATACTTAACGTGGGCTAGATAATTGGTGTGATTGTATAGAAATATTTATATTTAGTACTTTTTGAAGCCAAATTCTCCAAATTCAGGATGGTAAACCGAAGTCGATATGTTGTGGTCATCGAGTTCTATTAGTAACAGCTTACGAATATAAGGTTTTAAGAATCTTGTGTTTTGCGAATATGGGGTTCGGAGATTATGATGTTTTCAGAAAATGTTATTTTGAGAATATGATATTCAGAGACTGAGGGTTTCTTTGATCTAACACAAGTACTTTCACTAAACCAATTCCGCCTATTCTCTTTATCCATCTACTAGGTAATGAGGACATTAAAATAATGATATCATCACTTGGTTTCATCTTCATAATCACCAAGAAGGTATATCCACCTTACCTGTATCACATTTGGCATTTTCCGGAAATAATACTGATGTTACACAGCCAGCCTACAATAGTTTCAAGTATTACCGTTCATAAGCTTTTACTATTTGCACTGAAAAACTAGCAGCTGACGTATTCTGTGGTTTTCTTTCGCTCCCAGTCCAGCATGGAAGAGTAGCCTTAAGTAACAAAGCTCTGTATCGATAGGACAATATGTCAAGCTACCTACAGTAAAAAGTAAGTTTTTTTAATCTTTATTTAATTTAGGGACTTTTACAGGAGTACGCCAATCTCATCTTACCCTAAGCTATTTGTATGACTTACTGACTTACTAAAACCGTGATTGCACCACATCACAGAGAAGCCTTGCTGCATCCGATGTGGGTTCGGCCAAAATACTTTGTAAAACTCCCACATCAGATGCCCTCAGGTCTAAATCATACATAAGTGCTTGTCTCTCTCTTGGGTTTTTGACACATTCCATCAACCTCCACTTTACCAGACAGTAGTAATAGAATAACTTTAATTAAATGTTCAGTACTGTTGGCTCTGGTGGACACCGGAGTGGAGCTTACTCTCTACGCTCCCGCTGTTTACCGCTCGCACAGCGGTGACCAGGAGGCAACCAGGTTCATTGTCCATCTAAGTCAGGCTGATCTAGCTCTGGTTCGTTATCCCTCGGCCCAGTTGGTCATGGAGGACTTTAATGGTCATCACAAGGAATGGCTGTTCCCATATCGGGAGACCGACCATGCTGGGAGAGAGGCGCGAAGACTAGCTTTTTCGCACGACCTCTCTCAGCTTGTTAACTGCACTACGCGGGTGCCAGGTATAGACACACATACCCCGAACTGCCTAGACCTTCTGCTGAAAACTGATTCAGAGAGACATTCTATATCGGTATCAGCCCCTTTGGGGTCATCCGATCACTGTGTGGTGAAGTCTGTATCCGTCTACTCTCCTACCGATCAGGGCCCTAGTTGTATGAGACGGGTGTGGCGATACAAGTCGGCAGACTTCAGATTTTTTGCATCTTTTTTCATGGCGGCAATGCTGCTTCTCTTCAGAGGATCCATTGTAGTGGATGGTCAATCATCCGACTTAAAAGCAATTGATGCAGGTGTCCCCCGAGGATCTGTCCTGTCTGCGACACTATTTCTTACGACTTTCCTTCAACGACCTGTTGGTGTCTGATACCATTGGGTATGCAGATGATACCACTTTACCCAGCAGATATCACTCAACTGCAAAGGGTACCAGTGACGAAATCCAGTCTTGTCGAGAGTCCCTTGTCAAGCATATGAAACTGGCACTTCAGGCTTTCTCCTATTGGCACAACGCCAATGTTGTCAGTTTTAATGCCACTAAAACACAGACTTGTTTATTCACCGCAAAACGGAGTTCCTTTCAACTGACTCCAACTTTTCAGGGTGTACCCTTACCGATAGCCAAAAATCTGCAACTTCTTGGCCTAAACCTATCTTCCAACCTGAACTTTGGCAAGTTCATCGACTCCATTGCTAAGTGTGCTGCAAAGAAACTGGGCGTCCTCTCTAAGGCTAGGCGATACTTCTTTCTGAATCAGCTGCTTCTTTTATACAAAGCGCTGATTCGGCCGTCTATGGAGTACTGCTATCACCTGTGGGATGGTTTTGCTAAGTATCAGCTAGAGCTTCTGGAATCGAAACCCGTGCCAGGAAACTCATTGGAAACTCAGCATTGGCCACGGCTGAACTTCAGAGCCTCAGTCACCGCTGCAAAGATGCATGTTTATAGGTCTTTTATAGGTTACACTTTGGAGAGTGTGCAAGAGAACTGCACCACCTTGTTCCTCCAGCCCCTTTCCACTATAGTCATAGTCATAGTCATAACATTTATTGCAACATGTTGGTTATTACAGATGGTAACTATCGAGGTACCAGGCGCAGGTTAGCTTATCACCCGTACGTCGTTGACATTCCAACGATCCATACCAAGCGCTTTGAAGACACATTTCTAATGCGAACCGCTAAAGAATGGAATGCGCTGCCTGTTCATGTGTTCCCCGATTCCTACAACCTTGGTCTCTTCAAGGCGAGATTAAATAGGCATTTCCTGGGCAAGCATGTTACACCTTAGACTACATCCTGTTTATTAAGCACGATGGTGGTAAATGCCTGTCCTATATCTAGTAAAAAAAAAAGACCACAGTTAAAAACACTTAAATAAATTTGTTAATCTACCTGAGAGTACCGTGGCCAGTAGCACAGTTTTTACCTCTATAATAATATTATAAATACGAAAGTGTGTTTGTTTGTCCTTTCTCGAGGCCCTAAAGCAACCAATCGACTTTATTTTTGGCATAGTGTTTGATAGGACGGAGAGTAACTAGACTACTTTTTATCCCGATATTCCCTCGGGAACGGGAACCACGCGGGTGAAACTGCGGGCGGAAGCTAGTATTCAATATAGACTTATCTCATCTTTATCTTATCTTTACGGCGCAGTACATACTTCTCCACTCCCTCATTCAGTCCCTGCTCCTTCATATCCGTCTTTTTGTGGTCTTCTTCCTTTCCAAAACATCAACATTCATGTCCATCACCTTTCTATTTTCATCACCTCTCATTCAACCTATCTATACCATATATTAGTGTCGAGGGATTGAAATACGGCTTCTCTACGCCGTATTTCGATTCCTGACCAAGAAAAATCTACAAATCAGTCAATAAAAACAGAAAATAAATATATTTGGTTAATTTTGCAACTGCCTAGCACCCACGTATATTAAGCTAATTAATGGCAAAAATATTATTATCTGCATAGTGGATCGCTGGGTGCGATTTCAAAAGGGAAGCCGATGTTGATCGGTATGTATGTACTCTTCGCCACTGCTCTAATCTCCCTCTTATTTGAAGTCGGTTAAAAATCAAGGAAAGGAAAGCGCGAGTCGCGCGTGCCATTGACAAAATAGGAGGTTTTTTTTTTTAAGAAATAGTATCAGCCAGTCTTTGCTCCTTATCTACATTAGAATTTGGTTTAAGTAGCAGATTTTCCTAGATTTAAACGCAGTAATACAATCCAGAACGGCATGCGACTAAACGGGTGACTATTGAAGTAGGGTCTTCAAAAGAAATAGGATATGAATGTTTAAGTTTAAACGTTATAAGGGATTTATTTAAATAATCATTTTATTGCCACTTTATTAATTACCTTGTTAGTAATATAAAACTACGTTTCTTATAAAAAAATCGGGAAATTATGGAATAATTGCAATGGCAAAACAGTTGCAAATGTGGTAACTTCATAATTTTATCTTCAGTAGAACACTTTGAAACGTCGCATGAACAATAGATTTATACATATGATGAATTTTAAATAGAAAAATATTGGAAAAAATCAACTCGACCACAAGTAAATTCCCACATGGAAATCGAATCACGACCTTTGGGAATTCGGCCCATTGCTCTAACAACTGATCTACCGAGACTTGCGGGCCGAAATTCTCCAATACTTTTATATTTTTAATACGCTGTATGCTGTATTAGATGAATAATATGCTTATGATGAATTCGAAATAGAAAACTATTGGAAAAATCGGTTCGGCCACAAGTGAATTCTCAGATGGGAATCGAACCCACGACGACCAATAGATTTAGTACGGGTAATTTCAGCTTCAAAAGTTTCTTGTGGAATTTCAAGGTGTTCATTAACTATTTTAGGTTACTACTAGCTTCCGCCCCCGGTTTCACCCGCGTGGTTCCTGTTCCCGTGGGAATATAGGGATAAAAAGTAGCTTATGTTATTCTCCGTTCTTTCAACTATAGAGTTAGTTAGTAAAAAATCGAGTTGATTGGTTGCTTAGTTAGGGTGCCAAAAAAGGACAAACAAACATACTTTCACATTTATAATATTAGTTAGGATTAGGATTTATAAAAAGCCGAAAATTCACGTCGTCTAAGCAGTGTAAGCACCTATTTTGCTATCGGGCCATATAGGCCAACGCAATCAAGATCCGAACTCGCCCAATTGAGTTATGATGACTCTTGCGCCGCAATGGAATGCTGCAACGAGCGCCCGCGCAGCCTGCGACGCGGTGCTGAGCGCAGCGATTGCCGAATCCTAATCTTAGTATGCTATGCTCGGGGTTTCTCTGCGTGTTCGAATCAGTAATGAGGAGATCCGTAGGTTAACTAAAGTAACCGACATGACTCGAAGGATTGCATAGCTGAAGTGGCAGTAGGCGGGACACATAGCGAGAAGAACCGATGGCCGTTGGGGCGGAAAGGTTCTGGAATGGCGACCGCGCACCGGATGACGCTCCGTGGGTAGCCCCCGACAAGGTGCTTGGGCCCCCGACATCCTACTCGTAATCCTAATATCCTATTCGACGACCATCGTGGTTGAGTGGTACGTATACCGGTTTCAAGGTGTCGCTTACTTTGATGTCCCGGGTTCGAATCCCGGTAGGGCCAAATATTTGTATGATGAATACGAGCATTTGAATCGGAGTCATGGACGTTTATTTAAATTTCTACACATACCCTAGTATCCCATAACACAAGCGCCTACTTTGGGGCTAGGTTAATTGGTGTAAGTGTAACAAACATTTATATTTATAATTTATTTATTTATCCTTCCTAATATCATAGGTAATATTATATTAAATAATTAAATTTATGTAATATTATAAATGCGAAAGTGTGTTTGTTTGTCCGACTTGATTTTTAGCATAGAGTTAGTTGAAATGACGGAGAGTAACATAGGCTACTTTTTATCCTGATATTTCCATGGAAACGGGAACCACGGAAAACGGAAGAAACCGCGTGTGGAAGCTAGTTTTGGCCTCCAACACAAGAGATCGCTACTTCTCTCTGTCCTGTGCGGATGCACGCCAATCTTCGGTGTCAAGCTTACGCAGGTCAGCCGCAATTTAGTCTCGCTAGCGGTATTTGGGTCAGCCCACGGTAGTCGTCCCTCTGGTCAGCTTTTGTTGAGTATAGCAAGCATATAAATATCATTGCTTTCTTGACTGTCCGATCCTCCCCAACGACGCCCTCCGATAGCTTGGTCGTCGAAAGACGTGACCAAGCCATCGGAGGGCGTTGAGCTTTTATCTCTCCGACGATGTGGGTCTCGGCCACGAGTTTATATTTCGGAGTTTTTCTAGATTCTCTAGCAGCCATCACCTCCTCTTACTGGGCATAAGATCCTTCTGAGAGTTTTCCACAATTACCAAGAGTAGGTATACTTATGATCTATTGGCTATCACTAACCAACCGAACCCACCCAATTTTGGGACAACTGAATCTTTCACTTCACATCTCCGCTCTTGCACCCGCTCCGCTACCCGCCGTAACTGCAGCCCCACCTCACTTCCCATCAACAATAGTTGCCTGTATCGACAGTAAACGGCACATTATCTGATTTATACAAATAACCCGGACGGATCTCTCCCGCTCTCGCGCCCGCTCCACTACCCGCTATCACTACAACCCCGCCTCACTTCCCAACAACAATAGTTGCCTGTATCGACAGTGAACGGCGCATTGTCTGATTTATACAAATTGGAACGTTAGCATTGTGAAATCACACCGAATAGTGTTGGTTAAACGTTAACTAACGTTAATAGGTAATAGATATTACATTACTTATATCATGAATTTATATATCATATTATATTACTACCACTTATTTGTGGTGTTCTGTAGGAGCAACCACAGAACACAACATGAGGTACTGGGAAGCGAAGAATATCTCCATGAGAACTTGAAAGAAATCAAAATCGTACAATTAATAAAGGTGTTCGCGCATCAGTGTTTTGCACATAAGGGCGGCGACGCATGACATCCAACATCCTCTTTCTGGTGTCCAGTGGGCCTAGCACCAAATTTTTTCCTGTAAATATCGATAAAGTAAACTAAAAAAATATATGACATATCGAGAGGCGTTTCTACCGGACGTAAACGGAACAAAATACTACTACATTTTCCTATATATTTTTTGACATTACGTGCTCGATACTTACTCGATACTATTTCGATAGTTTTTCGTGCGTTCTAGCTCTACTGAGTAGTTAACTTTTGGCAGCAAAAGTGGAAATCTCTTTAGTCACCTACGCTAAAGTTTAGTTTTGATTGCAAAGGTAGAGATACTTATCGGTTTTTTTTTCTTAATCGCGATATGAAGACTAGTCGAAGTCTATATTAAATTCAAAGTCCTGCCTGACTGAGTTACTTTATATTAACCCACAGCCCAAACTACTGAACCTTGAAAACTGAAATTTTGCACGTACATACCGTATATACCTAATCTAGACGTCTATAAGATCTAGTAAAATAGATAGGTACTAATAAAGATCGTTTCAATTTTAAATGTAGCGCACACGCGTTGCATTTGGTGGAGGACCGTTGTGCGTAGATATGGAGGGTCTCCTTGTCAGATGAAATAAATTGTAAATTTTTTAATTAATATCATTACTGAATATAAGAACAGTAACGATATAATTGAAGAGCCCGTGGCGCAGTGATTCGCGCGCTCGGACTGCGATTGTTGAGGTCAAGCAACTTTCGCAATGGTCGATCACGGGATGGGTGACCATAAATTTACTATCTCGAGCTCCTCGTCCATTTGCAGTTGTTAAAACCCACCAATCCGCATTGGGCCCGCGTGGTGGGTTCTCCTTAACCATCCAAAAGAAGGCCAGTGTGAGGACATTAAAAATAGCTAATGACGAACGATTTCAATTTTAAAAGTAGCGCACACGCGATACAGCTTATAATCTATATTTTTTTGTATAAAATTTAAACACGATTGAAATACAATTATGACTAAACTTTAGCAGATCACTACGTAGTTAAATCGTAACCTGCGATACTGCGTATAACAATCATGTCGATACAAACCGGTAGCTGTCCCTTATCAATATTAAACAGCCGCCGACAAACAACAAATTACTGAACAAGTTCTCGTTAGCGAGATGAAAGGCGATAACACTATTTGCAAGTTATTCTAGAACTATCTGGTTGATAAGAATCTTTGTGAGGTATTTGCTAAGGACCTTTTACACTGAACAAATCTCTCTTCCACTCATGATAAGAGAGGGAAATTCAAATACATTGTCTAACTAAAATGGTAGAGATTAGTTTTCATTTAGTCATCGCATCGCCCACGACAAATATAAAAAACAGAACAAAAAAATTGTCGCATGTTGAACCAATGACCTGTAACACTTAGCATGATCAATACCACTGCGCTACCAGGGCGTCTGTTAAAGTTTAGTTATAATTGTTTCACAAAGGTGTTTCAATTGTTGTATTTTACACTCTCTTTAAGAATAAAATTTGAGAGCTGTGTTTGATAAAGCCATTTTTCGTACCTTACTTAGTTTTATGGGAGAAAGGGCTCATGTAACAATATTGAAATCAGCAAAAAAAGCTTTCAAAACCTTACAATTGCTTGATTTTTTTTTGTTAATTAAAAATAGTACAACTTTTACGGATAACAAATGCACTATATTTCACGAACTAAGTTGTAATTGTCCGTATTTTTTGGTTTTTTGATTTTCCCGACGTTTCGGCACCTTTTCAGCTGCCATGGTCACGGGATGACTGGCTACTTATAAGTCTCTCCTCGAAAAGTTATAAGACTTATAAGTAGGCAGTCATCCAGTGACCATAAACGCCAACAACGTGCGTCATAACATAAGATGTACGTATATTAAAAATAGTATTTTTTTTTTATTTTTTCCCGGAATATTATACCTTGTGGGGCCTAGAAACGGGGATAATTTAAAAACGGAGGCTAAAGAGCCTCCGATTTTAATATTATCCCCGTTTCTAGTCTAGTCACTAGTGATTGGATCATTATGGTTCCAACTAATTAAAACCAAATCTTTATACTCGTATTTTGATTTTTTTTAACAAACTTAATCGTAAATTCAATGTTAGCGATAATATCATTTTGCAATATTCCACTGATTATGAATCGTAACTTTAAATTCTTATTGTGAGTAATGCGTGGGTTTTGATAAACTGGAACCTTTTCAGATTATATACTAATACTCTAGAAAGTCTCTTTTTTAAATATTTTCCCTGGTTCTAGGTCCCACACGGTAGTAGTAGAGTTACTTTTTAGTAGGTAGAGTTTTTTTTTTCAAAAGTATTTATTTATTATTTTTTAAGTATCAAAAGACAAGTGCTCGATAACGAGGTGATAACAATAGCTATTTATTCTAGAACTATCTGGTAGATAAGATATTTGTAAACTTTGTGTTTGTTGAAGCCATTTTAGGATAAAGTACCTAAGTTTTTCTTTCACTCGTTTTAATAGAGAGAGAGAGTTTTCTCTTAACTTCTTTCTCTCATATCACAAGAGAAAACGGGAAAGAAACTCTCAAAAGTGTGAAATTAACCTTATGTTTCCGGGTGTATTTTTTTGTTTGCTAAAAATATGAACGATAGACGTACGACGACGTTCGACTGACAAAAAAATCTTTGAATTAAGCAAAAAAAGTAGGAAAATTTTAAAAAGAATTATATTTTATGAAATACGTATTCTTGTAATAAGTTAGTTTTAACGGTTTGATCACGTTTTTGTAGCGATATTTAAAAAAAAATTGAAACGTTACTTCTTAGCTCAGTTTTATAATATACATATATATAGTTGTTGACCAATTCAAAATGGAATTATAGTTCCATTTCAACACAATATTACTCCAAAATGGAAACCAGCCCCCTAATTGTCTAATTTAAAATTTATCACAATCCCTTTCAGAGGTATTGTGATTGTGATATTTTCGTCTGTCATATTGCTTAGACAGTTCAATTTCGTTTATTCCATACCTTTTAAAATGCGTCCCGATCACAATCCCTTTCAAATGCCAAATAGTGACTGCCTGAATAACTTTCAAATTACGAATTGAAAGGGATTGCGATAGATTTAAAATTAGACAATTAGCCCCTGATTTTTCTATATTGTAAAATAGATGTTCCCAATGAAAAAAGTAGAGCTAAATAAAAAAAACATGATTTTTTCATATTGTAAAAAATGTGTTAAAAAACTTATATTAACTTATATTTTATTTTAATGCTATTTTTATACTTATGGTAAATTTTAAATAGAAAAATATTGGAAAAAATTAACTCGGTTACAAGTGAATTCTCAGACGGGAATCGAACCCGCGACCTTCGGAAATCCGGTCCAATGCTCTTGTGCTCAAGAGCATTGGACCGGATTTCCGGAGTGATTTTTTTCCAATATTTTTCCATTTAAAATTTACCATAAAAAACTTATAATTTGCACTATAACTATAACGAGGAGCCCGTGACGCAGTGGCGTGCGCGCTCGGCCTGCGATTGTTGAGGTTAAGCAAGTTTAACTTTAACAACAATTATCGCTCACGGGATGGGTGACCAAAAATTTACTGTCTCGAGCTTCTCCGTGCTTCGGAAGGCACGTTAAGCCGTTGGTCCCGGCTGCTTTTGCAGTCGTTAAAACCCACCAATCCGCATTGGGCCCGCGTGGTGGGTCATGGCCCGTTCTCCTTATCCATCCATAAGGAAGGCCAGCGCTCCAACAGTGGGGACCTTAAAAATGGCTGATGACGATAACTTTTAACTACCTTGATAATATTTAATATTCTTAGAGATTTCAAATGAAAGAGCAATAAAAATGCTATAAAATTTTAAACGTATGTGATATATTCTAGCAGTTTCATTAAGATTCATTAAATCTGTTGTGTCGCAATTTTTCTTACGCCAAAGCCGTTAATCTAACTTGTCTCGACGGAGTCTACGCCCCCTGCTGGCAACACCGGCGTAACGGGCAAATAAAATGCTAATTGAATCCAAATCGGTTTTTATTACGTCTACTATGCACCTAACATTCTTAACACAGCTTGGGTTACACATACTAAACAGTATATTTATCATATTCACGAAAAAAAATTATTAAATTTATCTTTTTAACAAATGGCGCATTGTGGTTCGTGTCTAAGCTGGCGTCACTGCCGCGCGGAAAATGTGAGAACTAAATCGACTTCGAAAACAACCCCTTTCTCTCAGTGCTGCCTCGCTCCAGGAGAAAGTTTATCCCTTCGTAAAAGTTCCGCTACTCCCCGCTAGGCACCGCCACTGACGAGCGTCCCGAAGCATTCGGTAGAGCTTCGCATGTGTGCGAGTTAGAACGAGACCGCAAGTAAAATTTAAAAAAGGAGTAAAATAGACAGCAATATGTGTGTATACCGAGGCGTGGTTACGTGCATGCAAGCGATTTTTTATCGCAAAAATGGCCGGAACTTTACACGTTTAGCGTTAGATTGTAAAGTCGCAACTACAATAGAGCCGTCATGCCGCAAACTTTATGTAGTTACCAATAAGGTCGAAAATTGAATTTTGAGATTTCAAAGTTGCTTTTCGACACCGACGCCTAGCGAAATAATTGGCGTCACCGGCGTCGCGGCGTCACTAGAAAGAGAGGGTGAAACGCCTCTCGCATCGTTCAACATGACCGTTAGACGGAGGGGGATGGCGAATCGGCACACGCGTACGTTAGAACGGGACGTAGAGAAAAAATTGACCAAAAAAAAAGCTGTTTTTCACTAAAGGTGCGCGGCGCGATAGAAATTACAGAAACATGGGCGCGGTTTAAAAAATGTCAGGGGCGCTTGCGCCCTCGCCTCGGCCGAGAGCCGTCGGGTAAAGGGGAAAAGAGATGGTAGTGGGCATTATGTGACGATGACGAGTGCAGTGCAGCGGCGCGGCTCGCGGCTCGCCGGCCATCGCGCGGCAAAAACAATAACCGCTAATTATCGCGACTAACAACCCAATGCGCCGAGTACACTGTACACGCGAAGCAGAACGGCGAGTGAATGCGTACCACAATACCAAAATCCAAATTAAAAAGTGTGTGTTCCAAATCCAAAATTTTCTTTTTTCTTAAACTTTCAAAGGAATGTTGAGCGATAAAACATTCTTGTTTGCGTTAAATGTGGTGTCGGCGTTGTTTGTTCGATAGCGCTGCAGACGTGATGACTCCGCTATTTTCCCGCTAAATTTGATAATGGCCGAACGTAGCGCAGTTTGCGGCGTGCTGTGATAGAAATAGAGTGATTCGGAAAATTCATGTTGGTGACGAATTAAAAATTAAACAACAGAAGAGGAGGAAATTTTTTATGACAATGTAAGTTGATTTTCATTGATTCAATATGTACAAATTAAAGGTACACTTAGATTAAAATTTTCAGCGAACGATACCCAAAAAGTTTTAATTATTTCTTTAGTAGTAAAACACAAATAACCTAAAAATTTACCAACTATAAGTTTTCGAGGATATAAACTAAGTACTAATTTAACATCCACAATTCTTGCAAGAGACTTAATTTTTTGAAAACATCACTTAGATTGCCAAAAATTAAACTAAATTTTGATAAAACTTTCAATACTTACGTAACAAATGTTAGCCAAATATTATCTGTAGTTACATAAAACGGTAAGAAAGTATTTTTTTTTATCAATTTTTTTTCAACAATACATAATTCAGTTATCTCAATGTCAGTTTTTGCATATCGCGCGATAACGCGATCCGATAGTCGCCTCAGGTGATAGATAATATTTTATCATATTTAAGCTCTGCCAATGTCAAATACTTTTGCTTACAAGGTTATTTAGGTTATTTAGGTTATTCTAAGAAAAAGAACAAAAACACGTAGGTAAGTGATTTTATTGTTTAAGAAGGATGTACTTTGAAAAAAACCGTCTTAGGTTTTCCTATAAATTACTTAATTTTTATACTTATGAAAAAGTTTCAATAGAAAAGTATTGGAAAAATCAACTCGGCCGCAAGTGAATTCTCAGTAGGACTCGAACCCGGTCGAAAAGGTCGTCTATGGAAATCCGGTCCAAGGCTCTAACCACCGCCACCGCTCTGACCTAACCAGACTTTAGAGACCCGCCTGAGAATTCACTTGTGGCCGAGTTGATTTTTTCCAATACTTTTCTATTTAAAATTTATCATAAGTATAAAAAATAGCATAGAAAAATGCAAAATTTATAAAATCATAATTTACTGATTTTTTAAAACTTTATTGTAAAACCTATAGTGCTATGCAAAGCTAGAAATTCCCTTAGATTTGAAAAGTACTATTAATATTAAAAGTTAGAACAAATTTTTATGCTATTTTCAAAGTGTTTAATCGAAAATTTTGAAGTTACTTTTCCCTAAATATAATTTTATTTATAAAGTTAGTTTAGCTGTAAAATACTTAATACTATGTCGTAGAACAACAAACTGTTATTGAGAAATAACAAGTTTTTATACCTACGCACCCAGTGACACTTGTATAAGGTAAAATTGAAAATATATTTAATTTACCTGTTAGCTTGAGTGCCTATGCATAATATTTATCATGTTTAAAGACAAATCATAATAATGCTGCAAATAACATGGCAACGATTTTTCTTAAAATGACAAAATATTAAGTAATTTCTATAAAAAAAAGCAAGCAAAAAAAGCAACTGGACTCTAACTGCCCAAAACAGAGAAAGGTGGAAGTATTTGAAGGAAGCCTACACCAAATCATTGGTTGACGACGCCTAAAGAAGAAGAAAATAAAAAAAATATATAAGCCTCTACATATTTCTGAAACAGAAATAATAATTGTGAACATACTTTGAAGTGGCTAAATATACCTACAGAAGAGTTTCTAATTCATTTTATTATTTAAATAAATCGTATGCCTCTACATTTTATTGTTTATAATTTAGGTATTAATGATGTCAGAATTCTGCATTTTCAATTATACGATAAAATTGAAATGAAAAATATTAGAAAGAATCGCCTCATAAGTCAGTACCGCCTGAGAATAAGTTGTGATGTGAGTCAAATCGTTTTTATTTTCTAGTATTTTTCTATGAAATGTTATTATTTTGCCATATATCTTTTTTAATTATGCTTATTCATTTATCGAAAACAATGTATTTTTTTACTATTTAAAACAATGTATTTTTGAGGATTTGAGGACAATTTCAATTACTTAAATTGAAATTGTCCTTAAATCGTCAAAAATAAAATTACAATTTTCGATAAAATTGGATGTTAGAACGTTGAAAAAAGTACAAAGCAGACATAAAAGGAAATCAAATGTGTATGTATATGGATAAGGTCTATATATTTTTAAAGAATATCAAAACGACCTTTTCCGGTTTATTTAGTGTCCAAAGATAAGGTTTAGAATAACAGAAAAAATTTGACCGATCATTACTGTCTGTTAGTGAAAAATCCATATTTGAATTAACTAATTACTTTTTATTTGTTTAGATTTCAAGAATTCGAATAAAGTTCGAAAATCCGTAGAGTACCGAAATATTACAACATATTTACTTATTTTGGATTTTTTCGGGACTACGGATTTTCGTTACATAGTATATCATTTCGTAACATATAAAGTACGAAAATACATATTTCCGAAAAATTTTAAAAAAAATGTAAAATGTTGTGATTTTTCGGAACAACGGATTTTCGAAATAAAATATGGGAGTATGACGACATACTATGTCGTCATATTCCCATATTTTCTCAAAATTTAGAAACGTAAAAACTTCTCGATCAAATAAATTGTCAACAAATTGTCTTGGATAACACCTGTGCCCGGCGCTGCCCATAAAGCCATAACAAGTTTTTCTTTAAAACATATACATTCGAGTCAAAGATAAGAACTGGTTGCTGAGAATATCTCAGTATCGATTTCCATAAGAATGCCTATATTATTTTTTCTTTAGATTTAAATTTCGAAACTTCACAATTTCGAGTGGTTCGTGGGCTGTGGGTGTGGGCCATATCGCCAACTGTGTAAACGATCTCCACTCGACCTCTATACTATGTCCGTCCTACCACCACTGGCTGGCCACACGAAAAAGGTCTTTAAACTCCACCAAACGCGAAGCTCGCCAGACCAGAATCGCTCATCAACAAACTGTCTTTTACTACCTTTCAGTTTCGACTCGTTAATACAACACGGTCTCTAATAATCTATAGTGATAGGTAAGTTATATTTGTTAAAATTAATTTGCCATCCGTTGAGTCACTAAGGCACATATTAGTATGAAATTGAGCTTAAGGTAGCTCGTTTCAACGAGGCTTTAAGCTGTCCGTCACTAACTCTCGAGCTCATTCGTCAAAAGTTAATTAAACATTTACATCGATCCAGGTAGACGTGTATAGGCGTCGAGAAACCCAGTTACGTCCAAGGGCCGTGACTATAAATACGGTCTAATTAATAATTTCGATTAGCAATAATGGTGCGACTGGGCACCACATGTGGCCTGAAGTGCCCCATTAGGCTGAAACTAAAGAGTACAAAACAGAGGCTCTTTCATTACAGTTTCAAAGCGCAGCACTTTGTACGCGTACTTACAAAGTCTGACACTACGGCACTATTGCAGCTCGAGAGGACACACATGCGTTACGCGGCCCAACTACCGATGTGGCCCCGTCCCTTTCGCTAGCGGTGTTCGGGTCGCCCCTCTCGCTCTACACGCACGATGCGATGTCGGTCGCGGTCCGCTCGTCATCCGCGGGTTCGTATAGCTAGTGGATAGGAGCTAGATTGGCGCGCGCGTATTCAAAATAGGAACGTTAGAAATGGATGGGAGCCGTGTGCGGGTGTGTGCGTGAGAGAGCGCGCCCCTCCCTCCCCCGCCGCCCCCGCTACGGACCGAGCGAGCGGCGCACGTTTATACAATCCGTTGACTCGGCGTGCGGCCGATGCTCGCGTCGCGCGACGCCCTTCTCGTGACGACGATCGACGCGCGAACACGTATCGTCAATGGTTTTTTTTTTCTCACATCTCAAACTCATGCGGCTCTGGCGCGCTCTCCGCTATGGGACAACCACCCAATAAGAATTTGTACTTGAATTTCGAACTTGTAGTGTCGAATGAACAGTGACTTCGAACTTTTATTTTTAATTTGGAAAAAAATCGAAAATGGAAACTTCTTTGCAAGACTTCCCGTTTGCCAGCAGTAGGCCAAACAACGGAGTAATCAAAAGTTTTTTGATTATTTTCGAATAAGCTTAAAACATTTGAATACTCACAATTCATGCAAAAACGAAAGAAACATGTGACTTCCAAAAATAGTGAGAGACAAGTGCCACAAGTGTTAGAAATTCGAGAAGAACAGAGAGGCGCAATTTATTGTGCCATGGAAAATATTTTTTTTTTAATCGCGATATTTTTTTTGAAGAATCGCGTAATATCAGTATAGGTGAGTATTTTTTCTATAACAAGTAAACTGTGCAACTAAAAAATAGATAAAGATCCGACGGAATTTAACGATAGCGACTCTACTTTTTGCTTTCCATTATTAAAAAAGTTACACTCAACATATTAAATGCTTAATAATCGTCCCACAATTTATACAAAAAACGATGCAAAAAACCGATCACTTTAATCATTGCCGCACGCAGGTTGTTTTTGTAAATAGATTTTTTTTAAACAAAAACTTAACAAAAAATGGATCGTAGTTTTTTCACCAGACAACAGAATGTCATCGCATGAAAAAAACGTGACATAAAAATACGGAGTGAGATGTAAAAACGAACGTGAAATGTTAATAATTGGCTTGATGCGTATAACAGAATTTGGTTGATTTAAAAAACGTAGTTTATTCAAATAAAGTTTTTTTTATAAAAAAATATTTTTGTCAGTAACTTGTGACTCTACTCTATAACAACTGGCTTAGTAACAACCGTAGTTTGTGATAATATGGCAGTCACGCTTTTTATCTTGTTGCCATTTAACATTCAGCCCTTATCAGGTCTGAATAAATAACGAAAGTGTGTAAAAAAGTTAAACGTTTCATAAACATGACTGACTGTTTTGTGTCCCGTGATTTTCGATATTTGAAATTGAAACATTATCGTTTTCAATTCCGGAAAAAATATTAAAAGAGTATGAACGACTGTTTTGAAAGTAAAAAGTTTTTCAGGCTTGTAGGATAGTTCTAACCTTTTTGGTTTTGGAAATTGAAAAAGTATGAATAACCGTTTTGTAAGTACAAAGTTATTTAGTCTGTGGGATTAAAATACGCCTTCTCCTTACATAAGCATATAGTGCCCCCACTATCGGTTTCACCTTTAACTTATCGCTTTGTTTTTCGCCAAAAGGTGAATTTCGAACACCACCTCTTTGCCAAATGTAGATAGTCTTTATGCCATTAATAATAAATGCTAATTTAAGAGTCAAACGTCACAGCAGACGCAACAAGCCGTGTTTTGTTAGTTGTGAGCACCACTATCACGCCTTATCTTCGTTGCTATGGCAGAGATGTACAGACGACCCGAACAATTATGATTTTAAATTTAAAATACCTACTAAATCTATAGATAGAAATACTTAACAATTGCTATACTTTTAAAATAATATATTGCTAAACTTGATTGAATACCTTTAATCTGTACAAGAATATAAGGAATATAATGTATGACATTAATTTTACATTCAGTAAAAAAATTCAGCATTCCTGGAGTTTAAAAATATACTAGAGAGAATATGGCAAAGTTAGACTCCAGTTTTCCACAGATAGATATGTTATGTAAGAAACTATGCTTAAAAATGTTCTCTCTGTTTTATTTATTTTTTGGTGAGAAAATAAAGAATTGATTATTTTAGAAGCTTGCTTATTGCTAAGTTTTTTTATATTTTTCCCTACCACTATTCAGGAAAACTAACGCTGAAAGGCTATAATTAAAAAGGTTAAATACAGGTTAATTCGAGTAGAATCCATAACCTAATCATGTTTTGTGAGTTCACTATTATTATATTATATATTATGTTTCATAAATTACAACTTGGAATGTTCAATGTTCTTAAAAGTTCAACCTAAATTTTTCAAAGTTCATAAAATTGGAAATTATAATTTTCAATCAAGAGACATTGTCGGTTTCTGAATTAAGAATTTCAAGTTGATCCGTCTCGTGATAAAAATATTCACAAAACAACTTGAAATTTTCAATTCAGAATCCGACCAATAAAGTATATTTTACAAATATAGTCAAGAGTCCTTCTTAGTAAGTTCTGCCATTATGTGACTATCTCGGTAGACCAGAATGTAATGTGTAAAATAAAAACCTGCCAAGTGCGAGTTGGACTCGCGCACGTAGGGTTCCGTATATCTCTTTTGTCACAATATGGACTATAAAATATCGATCTGAACTCGACAAACAAAATCTAATAAAATTACAAAAATAATAAGTAATTTATCACTGTATTCTAAATTAAACACAGAATACAATTAATGCTTTCACGAGCCATTACAAACAAAATAAACATATGTTTTCGAATATTCAAATGTTCGAAATTTGAAACGTCGTTGCACTGTTTTTTTTTATTTGACACTGAAGGATTTTTTTATTTGTCAGTACAGCGATATGCAGTCTGACGCCCACACGAACATTTTTTATCTGGTAATTTTGGTTAAGCTACTTTGCATTTGTAAAGGTTATATGGCCAGATCCAAATGTTTATTGCCTAACAAAATATGAGTACTATACGTGGAAAATACAAAGTTGGTACAAATAATACAAACATCTATACTATGAACTTAAATTCTCGATTATAATAATAATATTGAATTTCATACTATACATATTATTATTTTCTTTACTTTATGCTTGTCGTATCATGTCGCGCGTCTGGATCTGGGACGTATGAAAGATATCGTTTGCTTTTGAATTTCGAAAACAACTTATGTGCAGACTAAAAAAAATACTAAAGAGGTAACTAACTTTAACTACCTATTTTTATTTTTAAATACTGAATTGTTATATACAGCTAGAAGGTAAAACTTCAATAAAAAGTTAGAGATGGCAAAGGAAACTTTTTCGTGAGCCTAATTAGACAATTCATCTTTATGCCAGACGAAAGTAATTGGTACTCTCACTGAAAATAGGCAACATTTAAGCGATACCCATGAAAATATAAAGATATAAATCAGTCGGTCGTTCGATGTTATTAATTTCAGTGCGCCGTGGGCGACAGGTACGATCGTTAGTCTCGAAGTGCGGGTTTGATTCCCAGTCGCTAATTATTATTTATGAGTGCCTCTTATCTTTCGCCCCGGGCCCAGGAAGTATTACAAAATATTGGATGCATATTTTGAGCTTTCGAGCCGTTAATTGCTTATACATTGGTTGGTAAAAAAAAGGTGATGAAACGTGATAACTTTTTGTTTTATATTGAACATTAGACCTAAGGCAATTTATTATGCATCAGATGGTTTGTATTAGAAAAAAATAACTTCATCCTAACATCTCACAGACGGGAATCGGATTTTGAAGAAAAGTTTTTTTTTTGTTCAACTATATTTGGTAAAAGGAGCATTGTGAATGCAGATATTTTAATTAATTCTTATTTCTTTTACTTAATACAAATTCTTGATTCGTCAATTACAAAGTACGTACATGAACTGTTTTATGAGTCACTATATAAGAAGACTAATATAAGAGGCACTTATAAATGAATGATTGTTTTCCTCTCCTCGTTGAATAATTATAAAATCAATTATTCAAATTATCTTCCAAAAGCCATCAGATATTTCGGAGCGGACAAGTAAAAAATTGATCATCCATCTTATCTGTCGGCCGATGAAGGTTGCTTAACTTTTGCGATAATTTCGACCCCTCGCTTTAACTGGGAACTTTACGATCCGTTAACAGTTTTATTAAATATTTTCTGAGGTTATTAAAGAGATACCTTTGGATTGATACTATAAGAATATGCAAATTTTTGAGATAAAACATTTATGGGAAAATGATATTGCAATACATAAGCATTTTATTTATTTTTTCATTATCTTATTTTTTATGGAAAAAAACAAAACACAATTGTTGTTTTGATGTTTGTTCTGATATTATCCTGCCCTTGATACCTACATATCAGTCAATATTTATAAAAATACCTTTCATTAGAGATTTACTATCATTTGCTTTGATAATATTATAAAGTTTATTAGATAGACACTAACGTATACTGGTATACATACTCGTATCTCTGATGATACATGTGACAATAAAATCTTTAACATATTGTCAAGTTTTTCATTGTGCATAGTATGTACCAAAAATAATAGTTGGTTGTAACAAGAAGTTGCTATGCATTGTACAGTTATCGATCGCTTAAATATTACCCATGTATTGGCTGCCCACGTATAGTATCATGGTCGAAGGCCTTGAGCAGTATTGACAAGGGCTGAACGAATAAGTTTTTAAGAAGACCAAGATGCCTTTTGACAATAATAGTAAGTATTGTGTAAATTTTGTACCTATTAATTGTTTACATTTTTAGGGTTCCGTAGCCTAATGGCAAAAAACCGAACCCTTATAGATTCGTCATGTCTGTCAGTCCGTCCGTATGTCACAGCCAATTTTTTATATATAATCTGCAATCTTAATTTATTTTGGATTGTTACTATAATTCAATGAATTATAATGTACTTATCCTAACTTGCTGGCGTTTTGGGCAAACTGTAAGCCAATAAGTAGGTTATTACTGTTTTAACAAATAAATAAACAAATTCTAGTTTTGAAATTAAAAAAAAAAAATAAGACATTCTCAGACATATCTTTTTATTTATCACGTTCCTCATATTCAGATAGAAAAAAATGTATAAATAAAACACGCTATTAAAAAACAAATTACATTTACTCGTAGCTCAAGTTGTATTATAATAAAAATAAATTCATTCGTGCAGAAAGGAGATAATCATGCTTTGTGATACTTACAGGCATTCGTTTTATTTTAAGCATACCACTACTCACGCTTTTTAATTTTTGTAAAAAAAAATGCAGTAAACTTTGGAATCTAGAAGAAAAATAAAATTACTTTTCAAAAGGTAATTTCTACTCCAGAAACTCTGCTATGTTTTCCTAGATGGCGCCGCGCCAGTATATGTCGTAGTAGCGCCAGTAGCTATCGGACTTTAAAATTCAAAATTTATATCCATTTTTAGAAGATAAATTTATAAAAAAAAACTCCGCTAGATATTCCTAGATGGCGCCACAGTATATCTGTCAAATGTCACTCGAGTGCAACCGTTATTTCTCGTATAGTCCGACCGGTTGGTCTGAATCATAATAATCATTATTGTCTCAGAAGTTTTTTTTACAGTGCTCTGTAAACGCAACCGCTGACATTTCCGACGCAACAAGTCACAATTATTATTAAAATGGATTCCACTGCCATATTAAACTTGAACTAGTTAGTGGTCTGTTAACGAGCGGCTAACTTTGGGATGTAAGAACTCATAATGGTTTTGTATACTTATTTTTTACATTAACTTGTAATTACAACTCTAAAATTTTCATTTTGAAAACATGTAGTTTGGTTTTTATGTTTATAAATTTAAATAACATAACAAAATAACATATTTTGAGTAGCTGCCCAAGCAACACAGCTGTTACTTAGCAATTAATAGCCCAATTGAAAATATAAAAACTTTAATGCTTTCGTAATCGGTTGCGAATGAGGAATTCCCAGCGTTCCACCTGTTAATTACACAAGCATGGAATCTTCGTTTTGATATATATTGTATGAAAACGCGATCACGTGCTTACTTCCATCAAACTTTGTACGTTCATTAAGTAAGCACATAGTTTGCAACAGTTCATTACATTACTTGAAAAAAACTTACTTTCATAATAACATTAGTACACAATACCCACAACTAGAGTCGGTTAAAACGCGTCTTCAATAGAATATCCTATTTAATTAATCACCAACACAAAGTTGTCTGTACAGCTTCGATTATAGCTAGTCGGCCCATAAATCCCTGATCGTCTAGCAATCACTTTGAACGACGTCAAATGACCACAAAACGTCGGTTGGAGCCTTTCAATAACATCATAATAGTACACCAAGTCTGAATTACTGCCAAGCCGATCGTTATGGGCTACTGAATAGGGTAATTCCGATTTAACCTACGATATTTTCAAGTAGTTCTGTTCTTAGAAACCAATGATCAAGGGCGATGAGTCCGTATCTAAAGTGTCTTTTGACACATTATATTATACTAGGTACATATTATATTCGGTTTGGTTGATGGTAGGACTTGTTGTAAGTCCGCCTGGCTAGCTACCACCATCTTATCTAAGCCCAACGCCATAACAACAATGTTTTCAGCATTGTTGTGTTCCGGCAGTAAGAGATGAGATAGACAGTTCCTCAGTGATGAGAATTCCGGGAGAGGCTCGCTACCATCTTCGGCCTTATCAATACTTAACATCAGGTATGATAAAGGCTAAGACTCTCCCCGTAGTTCATTAAAAAAACTTAAATATTTTTGTTCTTAAAAAAGATTTCGTTAAAAAAGTTTCGAAATTTAGAAATATTTTTGGTTAACCAAAAAGGCTTTTTATTTCCTTTATTCGGCAAAATGAGAATCTAAAAACTAAAAGTTATAATAATGTATTAACCGTAAAGAAAATAATTAATATTGCATTCTGAATAAAAATATCTGTATCTCGTCTGTATGTATTATTACAATTCAAAGAAGATAATTACATTATTACCTATTATTACAAAACTAATGACACGATTGAAGCAAAAATGACATTATTTCAAATTAATGAAGTGGCTCTCAGCATTATTCGTATTATGAAAATTATTGGCATTAAATAAATGAGAGATGAAATTAATACTAAATTCTCTTCCTCCAACCAACAGATGTAGGTAGCTCTATATATAACGCAACTCATAAAATGATTACGCAATAAACTGGTTAACATATGTTTTTAAAACAAATAAAAAAATACCTAATCCCCGATCGAACAAGTATTTTTTCTTCATTTGTTGATAAAATTGAGCCTATCCAACTCCAGTGCCATTAAAAATTTATATTCAGCAATGTCAGTTGTCAAACCTCTATCAAACGTCAAATACAAACCGTCACGTCTCCTACGCTCGTCCGGCAATGATTTTGTAATGAATTATTTATTTTAGACTTCACCTGATGCCTCTTTCCGTTTCACTATGACAGTTACCTATATATTTTTATTTTTATAAAAGTTTTCTACATAAAATATATATTTCAATAAGTCTCTGATTTGATAAATTTGACAATACTTTTAAAATTTCAAATGATGAACTTGAAAAGCACATTTTTCAATTCGAAAAAGTAAATATTTACACATTAGCTGGCAAGCAAACCGAATCCTACTTGAAAAAAGAGTTTGCAATGCATTTTGTGTTCTTTTTTCAAATTTTGAATTATGACATTTTGAAACCATTGTTTCTTTGTTTTGTTTCTGGCAGTGCCTTCTAGTATTTATGCATTTTACAGTTTTAAAGTTTGTATCGACCAGTGCGCGTGGCAACTACATTTGTCCAATAAACTGGGCTGATGAAGTAGCAAAACATGTTTGTTACAATGCCGGCTGAGTCACCCTCTGTCACAGCCGAGAATAGAATGGACGGTTCATATACCGTTTCTAGTTTTAATGTGTTGCAAACGGCGAATAAAAAGCGGTAAGGCTTATAGGGGAATATGACTTTTTTTGTTTTAAAAGAACAATTTCATAAAAAAAAACTCGTCCTCAGCTAATTTTTTGTTATTTCTTCTTGTTTTAATTTGTTGCAAACGTCAAATTAAATTCGGTAAGACTTTGGGAAAATATTTTTCCGTTCTGTTCTGATCTGTTCTGTGACAAAAAATCTAATGTTATCTTATTTTTGTATATAAAAAGAAAAAATAATAAGAAGCAAAATCTTTTATAAAAAGTACAAAGTACAATGTTAGCAAAAATCTTTTATGACGTATTTTCAATACCATATCCATAAGAAACAGTGTTAGCTAATGTAATAACACTTTTAATGGCAGCTGCTAAAACAATTAACAAAGCGAATAATCTACCTACCATTCGTATGGCTCTATCAATTCAACAGACCAGTAAAGCAAATATAATTAAAACGATAATTTACTATTTTGCGATGTGAAAATTTATATCGTTCTATAAGTACATCAGTCATCCCGTGACCACGGCAGCTCAAAAGTTGCCGAAACGTCGGGAAAATGAATAAAACCCCTAAAAACCCAAAAAATACGGACAATTACAACTTAGTTCGTAAAATATAGCGCGTTTGATATCCGTAAAAATTGTTTTTTTTTATATCGATCTTCTTTTTTTATGAACAACGGGAGACTCTTAGCCTTCATCATACCTGATGTTAAGTATTGATAAGGAGGCTGAAGATGAAAGTGATCCTCTTCCGGAATCGTCAATCACTGAAATTAGCTATCTTATCTATAACTGCCGGAGCACAACTTGTTATGACGTCAGACTTAGATATGATGGTGGTAGCTAGCGAGGCGGACGTACAACAAGTTCTACCACCAACCAAACCGAATACAACGTGTACCCCCGCTGGGCATCGAACCCGAAACCTCTGGGTCTGATACCCGTGATTGTTACCACTAGACGACAGAGGCAGATGTGTGAGCAATTCATTTTTTATTTTTAAAAGTAACCTATGTCCATCTTCAGGATGTAAGTATCTAACCATCTCTATGTCAAAATGCACCACAATTGATTCAGTGCCCTTGGGGAGAAAAAGAAAAGAAGTTAGTATTAATATAGATCTTCCTTTGATTTTAAGTGAGTACGAAGAAAGATAAAAAAAAAACCAGAAAGTTCAGTAAAGTTACATTGCAATAAAAGTACATTTGAAAGAACATGTCTGTATAGTGGAACGACAAAATGTAACCACTAACAACAAAATCTAGATTTTTTTCTAGGTACGAGTATCTACGAAATATTGTTGTTGCTCTGTAGGTATAAATATAGGGTTTATAACTTTATATTTTCATGATAAATTTAAAATTTTAATAGTTATAAAACCTACCAATGTTAAGAACTACTAATCATCGAAATAAATTAACAAAAGAAATTCGCAGAAAATATTTTTTGCGCTAAAGAAATCCCCTTTTTTTGTAGACCTATTTTACAAACTAGCCTTTTTCAATAATTGCTACATTTGTTGGACACAATCGGAGCAAAACGTGGTGGTTACTCATTATTTCAATTGAAACCAGTGAAATAGCAAGTTTCGTTTCGGCTTTGAAAATACAGATTTTTCATTCGAAATTACAACTTAGGTCTAACACAAAATTACTATCCTAAAGTCATTGCTTTTAATTTAACTACCTAACTTAATTATTTTATTATAACGTTCTTTATAATTTGTACAATAATAATAACAATAGTTTAAACTTTGCATTGTACTTAACAATTAAAACTGTGCATTATGTAAATGTCATAATTTTTAAAAAGATCGCATGAAGTCATTTTGGTGAACTCAAAAAAAAACACATTCAAAGGTTACATGTCAATAAAAAAAAACTGACAGGTAATTATAAACAAAGACATTCAACTCCGAAGCGCATTGTCGGGAAACGCATAAATTGTTATTTATTACCGACATCATCCGACATTTCGATTCAAGGGCAATCCGTGACACTTACAAATGATTATTAGATATATTCCGACCTTCTTTTGCACTAATACATTGTACTTTTAACACCGCATCAAGCTGATCATTTGCTCTTGAAAAACAGCTCTTATAACAGATGCAATAAAAGCTCAAGTAAACTTAAAAAGGTTGACGTACTGTAAGATAACTTTAAAAAAAGGTTGCCACTGACTGGTTTGTAATTAAAAGTTTTGAAAATGGAAGGGCTCGATCTTTCGCTTACGTCATCGCAATTCAACGATTTACCTTGGCTCTGATTAGTGTGAATAGCATAAAGAACACGTTGGTACTTTACCCACTTAAATCTGTCTGTAAAACAAAAACGCATCAATATTCATGTCTGTAAACAAATTGGATAGTCGTGAGTAATTAAATTCTATTTGTTAACCCACAAGCTCTTATGAACTTTCGCCGCAGCATAAAGGTCTTATGCTCGCTGTCAAAACATGTTTGACATCGTAAAGTAACAAGTAATTCATTACTGTCTCATACACAATACAAAGGAATAGAAATCCAAAGACCACAAAGCGTACAATGGGGCACAATCATATAAAGTGCTGTTTCTTTCATTATTATCGACACAAAGCGGTGAACTATTGTATTTTGGTCTCCGTTCTCGAGTTGCATCTTGAAGTGTTCTTTTTTCAAACAGTTTTATTTTAATTTTTTATTTGTTGGGTTTTTTATTGATGGCCTGGTATAAACAGTTTTGTTTTTAACAAAATAATGTTATATCGAAGGTGAGATTTGAACTAAACTTTTTGCACATTTATGGTTTCTTAATTTAAGCTTTAAGCTCTTAAATATCAGTTTACAACTTCAAAGCCTGTATAACGTTCCTTTCTAAGAAGTGAAGCTTCGAAATTTGATACCTCGAAAGTTACAATGTTGCGCTTGTAAGGGGCAAGTCAATATTTTTAACATTATAACGTCAATACGACTATTTTGTTTTTCACATAACACTTAGATCCTACACTCTTTTTTAACTCTTTTTAACAGTAACGTATGAGTCAAAGAATTTGAGATTTTGGTTCCGATTTTTTATACTTACTGAATTTCATAGATAAACTAAGAAGCTTAGTCAATTGAACAATGATTTATTTACTTAGAAACCAAAACAAACTATCTAAATAATGAATGCCCGACCGATTTAGCTTAAAAGCTTAAAATTAACTCCGAGTGATAAATATCATTATTACGTTTTTTAAAATAGACAGAAAAAAACAAATTAAATACATATATCAATGTCTCAAAAACAAATGTATAAGGCAACTGCTTCATATATTTCTTCCGCTTTTATTTCTTTAATTAAATATAGTATATGTTTCAAGATTTTTGCACTAGCTTTTACCCTATATTGTTTGTATTTATAATTTGCAATTATAAGTTTTTTTTCTGCATCCTATTATTTTTTACAAAATTTCCTAACGCTAGCTTACTCAAACCCTACGAAAATTCAGTACTTACTTACTTTATTATACTATGTTTCCTGTACCTTATTATCACATTAAGCCTAATTAAAAATCCTACAATAACCTTATTGGTCATTGATTTCATAATTATATATATTTTTTTAAATCAACATTAGCAGTTCGTATTCGATGCAAAGGAATGTGATTCGAAGTACAACATTACTATTCAGCCGGCGTTCCCGCGCTTACATAGCTACCACCAACCTTAGAATAACAATTATCTACGATATCGCGGGCTTGCCAAATGCGTGAAGATAACCACGAAGATATCCAAGGAGTTCTGTTTACCTATGCAACTATTGCAACCAGCTACGTCCCTTGTGGTGGTATTAGTATGCTTCTGTTTTTAGACTGCACTTACGATAGTAAAAAAAAAGTATTGCATACAAATACCAATTTCTGGCCCACGTTAAGTTTCATGAAGAACTTGTGTTATGGATACTAGATAATAATACTAGATAAACATACGTATAAACTTTTTTTGTAAATACATACATAACATACATATTAAACACCCAGGCCAAGACAACTAGACATTTTCATGTCCCGGGATCGAACCCGGGACCTCTGGCGCAGAAGGCGGTCTTAGTACCCCTGTGCCAAACAGGTCGACAAATAATTATACTTATAAAAAAAAACAACTAAACTGCAAGTTACTCAGAGGGGACTCGACCTCGCAACCTTTATTATTATATAATAGCATGGTGAATGTAAAAACTAAAATTAGTTACTATAGTTTTATTTTGTAAAAGTAAAAAACTCGATTGTCTGTAACATAGACTAAGTACTAAGATAAAGCTTCCATTTTATTTTTCACCAAAATATCTGCCCTAGATTTTAGTAGTTAAACCTCCAAGCCGTTAAAAATAACAAAATAAAACTAAGCACACCAACTTAACCCTTTAAACGTCGATGCAAATTTCGCGCTTATATAAATAATGTATGGCTGCCACAGATATCTATGGCCGATAAGCTGGTTAGACAAAGACGAATGGCTCAATAAGATTCGTTGACACCTCCGTGTGATAAAATTTTTGATAAATCGCACTTCGTTCGGATTTCTCGCCGACTCTCATGACTAATATGAATTAATTTTCGTTAGTAAACGTCACTTTCGAAACGCGTACTTAACTGGACTGAACGTTTTATCGAAACTATAAATTATACCGAAACATAGAATCTTAGGAGTAAGTATAATTTATAGATGTAAATTAAAGTTTAAAATATAGCTAAGAGGTTTTTCGTTCTGAGAGTTTTTTTAGCTCTTGCGTGACTCTGTCAAATTATTTAGAAATTTTAAATGATTAATATTTTTGTTTTTTGTTTGTTACAGATTATGTACTATGGAATGCATTGGATTACGACGGTGAAACTTCTATGAATTTAAAAGGTAATATTTTATTAATATTATTTACATATTGATATGCCTATGTTTTTGTTTACCCATTTATTTAATTTACTAGATTTCACATTGTTTTGTTTATTGACTTTCCTAAATATGGACATGCACGCATTTCACGAATTAACTAATAATCTAGTAATAATAAAAATATGCAATAACACACTACAATATTCAAAACGATTCATTACGCCAAAAGTATTCCGCTGTTCCGTGAAAATCCAAGTCAATTACCTGAATTAAGAGAAAAAAAACAATGAACTAATTTATATAAATGAATGTAGTCAAATCCGTAGCTATATTTCGCCGGGAGATCATCGGTCGCCGTAGCCCCGCGCGTAGTCACATCGCTGTTGTACCCGCGGTCTCAAGTTCGAATCAAAGACCTATGATGATCGGCCTTATCGAAGCTAACTTATTTCCTTATAAATATGGTAGTCAAATAAGGCCAAGATGAAGTAGCCCCAAACGGTCGCGATTTAGACGTTGTGTCTTCAGAGTATTACCAACGGGTCTAACAGTTTGATAACTAAACTTCTTTGTTTTTTTATGATGAATACGTAATATTAACAAGACTTAACAGACACAGCACCTCTGACTTTAATATTCAGTTCAAAATAACATACAAAAGAATAGTATTTCGTTTTCTGTCGGATTGGCTATTATCATTCAAAAGAAAAATGGATATGTAAATAATAAAAAAAAAAATTGTATGATAAACTTATCTGTTTTTGACGATCAAAAATAAATAAGACTATATGTATACTGAGGCAGCATTAGACTTTGATATTCAGCACAAAATACTTACCGATCAATAAATTGGATACAATATTTTGTCAATATCTTACAAAATATTGTAGGTATTTCAACCTAGAATGAAATAAGAACGCATATTTGATTACCTAGCATTCTGATATAACATTCAAATAATCCATTTATCGATCCGAGAGAAAGTTATGATAATCGACTTTGATCGATGGTGATACGATATGATAACGCATCACGAATAATGTCAATTCGGTTTCTGCTATGTCATATCATAATGTTCAAATAGTATTACTTATCAATATATTGCAAAGAAAGATACGACAATTCTGACTGGAACATACAAAAAAAGTCTTTTAAAAAGATAGCCATAGATAGCTTGTCTTCCAATCAATAAAACACTGTTACAAAAATAATTTTAGAAAATCTTATGTTTGAGTACTTGCTATGCTATTCAAAAGTTCCGCGTAGCTAATTCCACAAGAAAAAATATTTAAAATAATAATATCATTAAAATTATACTTCAATTACCTATAAACTTCACCAAAAACTGCAGTCCGCAGACTGCTAAACTAATTATTACCATTCCCGTGCAAACATCGGGATAAAAAGTATCATATGTTTTAATCCAGGCTACCTTATATCTGTGTGCCAAATTTCATCAAAATCGGTTCAGTAGTTTTTGCGTGAGAGAGTAACAAACAAACTGGCATTTTTTGCATTAATAATAGTAGTAGGATTGAGCAGCCTTCCTACCGGACGTAAACGGAACTACATTTTCCTATACATTTTTTGACATTAGGTCCTCGATACTATTTCAATAGTTTTTCGTGGCTATTCAAGTATTATGAAGTCTGAACGTACGCACGAACCCTCTTGTTGATAAAAAAAAAAGTATTTAAGTCAATATTAACCTGACAATTTTTTTTAGTCCAATCGAACATTTAGAATGACCGAACAAGGTTGTTGCTATTGCCATTAATTTAGCTATATACAGCCTTACCCGTTCAGCGTTAAAGATCAATATCGACTAATAAGTATTTTCTGGTACAAAATATAACATAATTCGATTTAATTTAGCTATTAAACATAATGGCTTTGTTTACGTGATTTGACATTTCCTTAAGAGTAATTCATAGATTTTAGATTAGGTGTTTACTTATTTACTTCAACTGAAAACAAATATTATTAAATTTTATGGCAATGACAAGACTGTTTGCTTTGCAGAAAACTATTACAATACTCTAACGCATCCGCGTTTCCAGAGTTTTCAATAGACAATTTATCATTTTAGACTTTTGCTTACCGCAAGAAGGCTATAACTCATTTCATAGACTAATGTTTCCATTATTAAACCTTCTTCGAACGCCACCCGGTCCGATACCCAACCCTTCACCGCCATACGGTGTCTTTAATACCCGACTTTCACATCCTTCCTGTTTTAAATGTATTCATAACACTGTACAAAAAACTAATGCGTATCATTTGACAGTTTGTAGACAAAAGGTCGATATCTTTTGTGGGGATAAAAGGATTTTTTGTGACCCCGAAAGTGGGTCGGAGATGCAACGGATAGTTTGAGCCGTTTCGATTAGACTTTCGATTTTAGTTTAACTTATTTTTTTTGGTGTAACTAATACTCCGACAGGATATTTTCGTGCGCTTTAACCTTACTTATAGTTCAACAATGTTACATTTCTACCAGTGGCGAAGGGTGGAAATATAGCGAAGGATTTCCGGGCCAAGAAAAATCCACAAATTATCAGACAATAATAAAGAGGGAAAATTTAACAATTTGTTCACTTTGCATCTGCTTGGCATCCACGTATATTTAACTAATTGGGGATAATAATAATTAAAGACAATTATTATGATCTGCATGGTGGATTGCTGGATTTGCTGGGGCAGGATTTCTAAAAGGGTAGCCAATGGGGATCGGTATGTATAGACTCCTCGCCACTGATGTCTACTCATATGGACATTGTCTTAATAAACCACAACTTCTATTTTGTAGAACTTTAAAAGGCATCATAAGAGTTTAAATAATGTTGTAAACTAATTTTTTTCGTTGTTTTAAATTATGTTGATAGTATTAAAAGTTGGTGTAACTTTTATAATATTTGCTATTTTGATATAAACATTTTGGTTGGCCTGTGGCATTGTAATATTTAATTCGTCATTTGCTACCAAGCCAACGTTGTCCAGAAAACATTGAAAAATATCTATTGTGTCTCATAACCCGGGGCCTGAGAGGTAAGAAATTAGAAATTTTACATGAAAACTTATAAAAGTGATGCCTCGTTAACTTAAGCAACTTCAGCCCTTTCAACAAGCGTCTTACAAACCGCTGTCACAATGTGAGCCATTGTCATCCGATCCCTTATCTCTTTACAAATGCTACCGTGCATTAAGCTCACCGGCACGGAATCCAGGCTATTTGAATAACACATCCCATTGTCAATATTATAAATATTATGCTAATGCGATAAAAGAAATTTTTGACTCCGGTCGATACGGCCAGGTGTCGCAAGGAAGGGTTATGAGATTCAAATGTCTTGCACCCCAGTATGAATGCGATCATTTATTAAGATTTGGCCTTTTGTTTACTCGTTGTTCCCATGCGTATGCGCATGCATCGCTTATTATTTATGTGAGAGAATGCCACTGATATATTTTTAATATTCTTATGCAAAAGACTCGAATGTTTAGGCGGTTGGCTGGCCATAAATTAAGGATTATTTTAAATTGTTTTGTAAGCCACCTTGAGACGGTAAATCTAACAAAAAATGGGTTGTAAAAATGATGATTTATTAAAGAAAAAAAGCATTCATGTTTCCTTAAATTTAGCATATTTTTTGTATTGCTCTTAAAATGGAAATAGCTTTAACAGTTTAAATGTTAAACGGATATCATCTCGCCTAATTTGTGAAATGAAATATGCTAAGCGATGTTGTTACTTAATTTAAAACGATCTCTCGGTTAATGACGAAAATTACCACATCCGTAGGACGATAACGCCGCACAAAATGGACGCAACCTAAAATTATGTAATTACCTTCCAAACAGCGCGATGTGGAAATCTCTATAATTTATATACATTTGGACTGTTGCCTTTTGTTTCATAGTGATGTAAGTGTCATTTTTGACCTATTTCGAATTAATTTGTGTAATTCTATCATTTGTGACATCTGCTCAAGGTTTATAATAACATTTGATTACGATGCAGTAATTTTTAGGTTGTTTTGCTTACAAAAAATACTGTCTCAAATGTTAATAAGATTTAGCAAAGTGTTAAGAATCATTGTGTTATTTTTTCTTAACAATAAATTGGTAAAACATATCACATTGAATATCAAACTTATGTTTTTACTAATAAAACATCAGGCTACTTAACCAAAGATTATCATTTTTAATTACAAACTTTCATACATAGAGATTACTTAAAATATTTTGTTTTTGGATTTTTTAATTTTTGTATTTCAATGCTATTTTTATACTTATGATAAATTTTAAATAGAAAAATATCCCATGTGAGAATTTACTTGTGGCCGAGTTGATTTTTTCCAATATTTTTCTATTTAAAATTTATCATAAGTATTAAAATATTATATCAGGATTAAGCTTGATTAAGCAGATTAAGCTTACTGGCGTTTTGGAGTATTCTGTCAGCCTGTAAGTTATTGAATTGAATAAATAAATAAATAAATAAATCAGGCTACAATATTACCCAAATAAAAATATTGACAGTTGGTATCTACTTACGTCAGATGAAGGGTTAAGAGATAAGTTAATACTATTAATCTATGGTTATGTTTTGCCACGTTTTTTTACTTGCAAAGTGCTAGCAAAACTATACTAAAAAATTAAAGTTAACTAAAAAAAACTTGTCAAATTTAGTTATAAAGTAAATATTACTTTAATGTGTACTTATATATGGAGGAAATTCATTTATAAACTACTTACATAAAATTTATGTGCACATGTATTTATACTTATTGTTAAATTATTTATAGGATTACAAATAGAATAATGAACCACAGGAAATTCAAATTTATCAATAAGCATGATAATATTCTATTTATTCTCCACGTGTACGTAATTATTAACTTACATATTCAATACCCGTTCTGAACTAAGTAATATTATTTTATAGCACTTTAAAATAATAGAAGCATACTTTATATCTACTACCAAAGAAGAAGAAACTTTTATTATTCTTTTCATTTAAATAATGTTCATCTGAAATTATTCAGACTATTTTCTTCTAGATAAATACAAAAATTTACACTTCATTTGTATGAAATCCTAACTAATATTATAAATTGCGAAAGTGTGTTTGTTTGTCCTTCCTTCACGCTCTAACTAAGCGACCATGCGGCTTGATTTTTAAGGTGGTACGATTTCTATACAAACAAACATTACACAATTATTGGTTCATCATACCTTAATAATACATAAATATATGCGCAACTAACTCGTTTCAGTTATTTGTTTGCGCAAAATAATAAAAAAATTGTACATTCATACATAAAACACGAGTAAACTAATATCTTTTAATTTCGTGTGTGTGACCCATTGCATTTATATAGCTCATGTATGAAAGTACATTTTTTTAATAAATTCGCGCAAACAAATAACTGAAACGAGTTAGTTCCACATGTATTTATGAATTATTAATGTATGATGAACCAATTAATGTGCAATGTTTGTTTGTATGGAAGTCGTACCACCTTAATAGAGTTACTTTAAAGGACGGACAATAACATAGTATTCATATCGATATTCCCACGGGAATTGGAACCATGCGGGTGAAACCGCAGGCGGAAGCTACTTCTATAAGTAAACTCATTTCGTTGTAACTAAATTTGATCCTATGAGAGCGACATTTTTTTTTTTATGAATGACGGCGAGACTCTTACCCCCATATTCTAAGTCGTTCCTCCAAAACTTTTTACACTCGACTCAACCTCGTCGTGGGTAAAAATGGTAGTGTGCGCTAGGCCTAACACGGAGTGGCTACGTACTCTTTGGCTCCTCCAGGTCCTTACGGAGTTATGACTTAGAATACCGATTTCGAGAAGTATTTCGAAGAGGTTTTCAATGAGGTTTCGTTAAGTCGAGGACGAGTAAGTTTTGGAGGAACGACTTAGAATATGGGTGTTAGCCTTCATCATACCTGATGTTAAGTATTGACAAGGCTGAAGATGGAAGCGAGCCTCTACCGGAATCCTCAATCACTAAGTAACTGGCTATCTTATCACGAACTGCCGGAACACAACAATGCTGAAAACATTGTTGTTATGGCGTCAGGCTTAGATAAGGTGGTAGCTAGCTAGGCGGGCTTACAACAAGTCCAACCACCAACCAAACCGAATACAAAATGTACCCCCGCTGGGAATCGAACCCGGGACTCCTGGGTCTAATACCGGTGGTTGTACCACTAGACCACAGAGGCGGTTATACCATTACTTTTCTATATAAACTCAAACGTTAATTGAATAAAATTAGTTTCTTTACTTTAAAAAAAAACACCGAGTTTGACACGTCACCTTTTAAATACCAATAGTACCGAGATGTAGGCACAAAGCGTATGCTAATATCGAACCCAGATGGCTTGCACAGCTGTGCGACCATTTTAATGCTAAGTACTCCTTCATTGTCCTTTGTAGTACAATCAACAGCAGCTACTGCTTAACATAGCTGTCAAACTTCTCCAATCAACTTTGGACTTTGAAGACATGGAATTTTCACCTGAGTTCTTTTCGTAATAACACTTATTGTGAGGCTCCATTTTTAACTCAATCTACCGTACAATTTTTTTATTTACTACAAAATATATTTACTTGACATTGGCAAAATTCGCGAATTATATCGAGAGCAAGCCATTAATTAAGAAAGAAGAAGAAAAAGACTTTAAGACATATGCCGTTGAGTTGCTGTTCACCGTACAAAAGACAACAGGCCAGGCTTACACTTTGACCTTGAGAAAGCCCTTATGTCACTTATAGATAAGTCTTTCTTTGCCAGTTGAAAATTGTTAACGGTTACAATAACCATAAAATGTAATATTATAATTAGTATTTTCTTATTGTGATGGAAATTGACTTAACTGATATGATAAGGTCACTTTTCAATTTGACGACTCTGTATGAAATAAAACAGAGAGAAAAAAAAACAGGCCTTGACGAGTTTCTTGCCGTTCTTCTCGTTACAAGGTCTCCCGCCGTAGGGTTTGTGAACCGATGGCGTAGCTTCTTTGACGTTAATAAGTGCTTGTAACAGCCTAGACTGAATAAATGTTATCGACTTTGACTTTGACTATAATAGTTTTCGTAATGTAAATACTGGTGTGCTGTTGAGAGTCCATTCGTCGAAGTTGTCGCTAGGCCATAATTTTTTTTTAGGGAGCGTTGATTCAAGTATAGATGTAAGTATAGGGTAAATGTTTTATTTGTGATATAAAGTTTAAGTTTATATTAACAATTAATAGAACATTAATAGGTATTTCATTCGAATAAGTAATGATTGCTTTAACCTTTTTACTTTTCGTAATCCGGTTCCTGAACAAAACTCTTTGTGGTCGACCGAGAACTTCGGTTGTACATTTTTAACCGACTTCCAAAAAGGAGAAGTTTCTTAAGTCGGTTGTACATTTTTATGTATATGCTGTACTACACGACCAAGACAATTAAGCGCATGATAGGAATGCGGTTTTGCACTTTTGGCACCTGCAACCCACTTCTATCACCGTGCTTCTTTTATTATCTGATTTATTAGCGCTATAGTGATTAACTGATAGATTACCGCTTCTTGAAATTTTGGGTTTCAGTTAGATTTTTAAGTTTTTCTCAGCAGTCATGGTCAGATGGTACAACTCGATCTTGAGTGGGTACAGTCACGTGCATAGAAACACTAAATAACTTTGTCACAAATATTGAATGACATTTGTTGATAGAGAGAGCTCTGTTACTGTCAATGTCATAAGGTTGTATTGAATACATATCACTGCTCGTGACTGTACTTGCGTGATAGAGTGCGCTTTTGTAATGCAAATGTTAGTCTTGATGTGCGGTTAACTGTACCAGAATGAGAAAAGCATTAGTTTCCAACTAGTCTCACCTTGTGTGGAAATAGATTGTTGTATTTTTCCTGTCTTTAACCGCTTTGAAACCGGTTCTATATCATATCATACTTGATTGGTAATTTATATAAAGATTCGCTGTTGGGATTAAGTGTGAGTCAAAGTCAAGTCAAATGCTCGTTTTTTTGAGTAATATAACTGGTGACAATCAATCTATTCTGTAATTTTAAACCTTACTGGATTTTATTCATTTATCAATAAGTAAAGTTAACAAAAGATAATATAAATACAAAGCATTTTAATGCATTCTGGAGCAAAAGAACGTATTAAAAAAATATTGACAACTTTGACATTTTCTGCAATTACTATCTTTTCTAGGTATGGTCAAAACTTTTACCAAAAGCAACAAAATCATTAAATATATTTCAAATTTTGAATAATTTAATGCAAAAATATAATGTCCCTTAAATGAAGTCTTAAACTTTGTATTGCTAATTTAAAACAAATTATACTTGTTACTTATATAATTACGTCATGTAATAATATAATAAGGAAAATAGTCAAGTGCCACCACGTGTCACACAGTTCTCGCGAATACACAACAGACATTTGTAAATTGACTTTTATAAATTATTACAAGTGGTATTATTATCAAGCAATTAAACAATGACTAACTTGGTAATCTTGGTATTACTAGGGTTCCGCCTGCGGCTTCATTCGCATGAAATTCTATTTTATCGATTTTTTTTTTCATTTTTTTTGCGACAATACAAGTCTCTCCTTCTGACTGTCTGGAAAATTAATTTAAATTCGTTCAGTTTTTTAAACGTGAAATATTTAAGAGTTACTTTCTCATTTATTAATGATTAGTTTGGATTACAAGTGTTTTATACATTATTCAGACATATTTTTAGGTTTAGGCTGTAACTTTAAAATAACTAATAATACAGCTTCAACCGAAATATGTCTGCGGGTCCCCACCTGGTGAACTGTAGTTTCAGGCTTCTCTAGGGGAACCTATTTCAGGCTCCAGTTCCTCGAAATTATGAGCTTTACTAATGGTTTTTTGGATGTAGTTTAAATCTTACGAGTATGTATCCAAATTGTGAAGGAAGAAATAAATGATTATTTTATCTTATTTTTATACTATCCTGGCGGCCGCTTACGGTTTCGTGGCGGGGCGTGGTTCCCGTTTCCGTGGGAGTATCGGGATAAAATGTAATCTATCTTACTCGGGGATAGTGCAGCTTCCTAACGGTGAAAGAATTTTTCAAATTGGTCTAGTAGTTTCCGAGCCAATTCAAACAAACAAACAAACAAACCTGTTTCCTCTGTATAATATTAGGTAATATAGAAAATTACATAGGTAGCCTCCGTTGTAAGGTTGACAAGGCATCATTGGTGCAGCTTAAAATTGAAAGAACGAACCACTGTCAACGCCAAACCTCAATAATAGTTATCTTTGCCTCGACGCCATATTTGGCTCTAGCGGCCGCTCGCGGTTTCACCTGCGTGGTTCCCGTGGGAATATCGGGATAAAAAATATCCTATGTTCATTACAAGGCTATCTTTTATCTGTGTTCCAAATTTCAACCAAATCCGATCAGTAGTTTCGGATATAATTCAATGCAAACAAACAAACAAATCTTTCCTCTTTTATAATATTGCTACCCTCTCGCCTATATTAATTTTGAAAAATACCCATATGTCCATTGGTAGACTTACTATCTGCACTGAGCTTGTACGTCCTATGTTTTTCCTTCATTCCCAGTCCAGCATTGGAGATTATTTTCAAACAATAAAACAATGACGACTCAAGTACAATTTGTACGCCTTAACACTAAAAATATAAACATCGAAATTGAATACAACTTAATTACAAACCAAACATAAATATTACTAAATAGTCCTTATTGCTGAACCACTAAGGTTTACAATTAGTGTTTGTTACAGGTGACGTAAGTTCGAAACGGAGAACAAACACTGAAGTTCGAAGACTCGTTTTATCGCGTCGTAAAATAATTTTATGATCGGTCGCTGATTATTATTAAAACGAACCATCTCCATTGCGTTTTGGGTGTTAACTGAGGTGTTAACATTGTGTGCAACTTTTTTTTTCTAGTACCTATATACCTATTTCGTTGAAAAACAGAAGAAACAAACTGATGCAAATGGCTTATTTCATTTTTGTTGTTAAATATGTTTACTACTAAATGCAACAAATTTTCTTAACTTTGAAACTTTCAAAACAATAGTTCTTAAACTTTTAAATGATACTTTCATTATCTTCTATAGAAAATGTCTGTTTTATTTTTCAATGAAAATAATTTGAAAATCATTTACTTACGTTTTTATGCTTGAATTGACTTAAGGAAGAAAATGGTATTCAAAATTAGTATGTTGATGTTTTCTCGCATTTTTCAAGTAAAAATCATCATCAAAATGTTTTTAACTTTTTATTTTATTAAGGGATTAGCGAATTTGACTGCCAAGAATAATATTGAAAAAAATAACAAAATAAAGTTGAACAAACACCACTCCAGTGACGTAACAGAGTAAATTGAGTAATTGAGTCATATTATGTCTCAGTACATGTGTTCTCACACATAAATTCCCGGGTTTCAGCGCGTCCCTTAATTCGGTGGCTTCCTCAATAAAACTTTATAGGTTATAATTAACCGTGCAGCAGGACCACACACGAGAACACACTGGAACTCTTTTGTCTCTGGTCCTACACCCGTCTCCTTCACACTTGACAACTGGTTATTTCTATCTCTACCGAATGATTAAATTCTTTGTTCAAAATAGATAACACTTGTTTTGTATTTGAATATTAAATGTGTACCCAATTAAAACTATAAATGTTGAGATATTTTTTTCTTTTTATTTCTTGAAGTGGAATGAACTCTTTTCAGTCATGTAACTTATGTTTGTAAATAGGTTTTAATAGTAACATTCCCGAAAATGTATTTTGGTTTCATAAGTCTAAAAACACACATAGTACCTTTCTACAGTGCCGTGCAAACTAAAATTATAATTTATTCGTACAAAAATCTACTATTACAACTGCAAGGAGGTAACAAAAAATTAACAACTGCATACTCGACATATCAGTATGGCCACCCCCATATTCGTACGAATTCAATTGGTATGACAAACTTTTTAATTAAGGCTCGGATCAGATGTTAATTAGCGATCGGTATCTTTTCTCATTAAGCCACATTTTAAAAAGGTATAAGTTGATTTTTGATCTGTTTATAAACCAGTATTTATAACTGGTTTTTAATAGTAATACCTAGTAGTATAACTAAGTATACTTAATAATTATGAGTAACTAGCGACCGCCTGCGGATTCACCCTCGTTGTATACCCGTTCCCGTGGTAATTTCAAGATAAAAAGTAGCTTAAGTCACTTTCCGTCCTTTCAACTAACTGTAAGGAAAATAATTGGTCTGTTGGTTGCTTGGTAAGGGCGTGAAAGAAGGACATACAAACTTACTTTCGTATTTATAATATTACTTGGGAAAGATTAGGATAAGATACCTGGAATAGATATATTGTATCGTGTTTGTAATGAGTTATTAAATTGCATTAATTTGCAAATAAATTGGCTGCAGCATGAAAATGCATAGTTTTTTTGCGTAAAATGCTGGGCGCTAAAACCACGAGATTCGATTTTTAAAACAGTGACCTAATTTTATCACTCAGATGTCGTTGCCGTGGAGCTTTGTTGGCAACGATTCCAAATAAAATTAACAAATAAACGACAGTGACGGAACAGAATTTAGGTTGCAATCAGATGGACTTCGTGCCCGCAACTGCAACAACTGCATGCAGTTGCAGTCCCGCCTTATTATTATTATTATTTGCATGATATAGGGGCAACGCAGCTCCAGTCGAAACTGTAGTCACTGCGACCTAAAAGATCTATTGTAACTCGCCACCTTGTTATAGTTTCTTTTACAGCCTGGCGGCCTCCATGAAGTCTAAAATAAATAAATAATAAATAAATAAATATTTCCATACAATCACACCAATTATCTAGCCCACGTTAAGTATCATGAAGAACTTGTGTTATGGATACTAGATAACGGATAAACATACTTATATACTTTTTTTTTGTAAATACATACATAATATACATATTAAACATCCAGACCAAGACAAATAGACATGTTCATTCACACAAATATTTGTCTTGACCGGGGATTGAACCCGGGACCTCTGGCGCAGAAGGTGGATTTAGTACCCCTGCGCCAAACAGGTCTTCAAATATTCCTAGTTCTGACAGATTTAAGTTTCTCTGGCCGAATTATATGCCGGCCCAGTTAGATTCTGCGTTTGTGAATTCTTCTTCTTCTTTTTATGTAGTGGCGGTGCGCTTTTGGATTTCGCCAATGTCCAGTTTTTGGCTCAGTGGGTTGTTTCCACAGACTCTGCGCTTCTGCTAGGTGCCGTGGGAGAGTACAGCTATGTACGAGGTACAAGTACACACAGAGATGTTTGACTGTTTCTCTACAATCCGCAGTGACGGCAAACGTCAGTGTCACTAAATTTCATGTGAAATTAGTGCCTGTTTAGTTTGCAGTTAAAGCTCTGGCTATAGCACATATGTTTGCTCTGTTGAGCTCTAGAAGTTTAGCAGTTTGCTTTGCGAGTAGCCTTCGATAACGAATTGGCGTTTACTAATCCTGGTTAATTTAAACCACTATTACACCACCGCTATTGGCGATATTAGAAGGCGCTCAAGGTCAAAGAGTAAAATCCTGACGTTCTGTTACAACTGCATGCAGTTGAATATATCGAGTGCGAGAGTTGTATGTGGCGTTTCGAGGCGGTGCAGTCTGACGGCAGCCTAACCCTCTCGCCGTCGGGGCGCGGGCGTGGTCGCCAATGACGAGAACTAATCGCTCCCCCGCTGATAGATGCGAGCGCGACGCCATATTGGATTTCCTTTTTTAAAAATATATTTTATTTTTTAATTCTTGCGCAAACGCAACTCGATTTTTATGCCAGCGTTAATTAAACTGCCTTGTTCGATTTGACGGATCGCGCTTGGTATCATTTATATTCGCTGCATTTTCAATTTCTATGTTGATTAGTTGCAATTTTTTTGTGTGTTGGTTTTCGTGTTTGTTGCTAGTTTGCTTTGATCAACCAAGTGTTTCTAGTGAGATATTTTTTCCTTTTTTGTGTTAAGATATTATTTAACTTTTCTCATTTTTAAATCGACAAGGTGTGAAAACAAAATAAAATATTTTCTAGTAACTTAAAATAACTTTATGAAGATATTCGTAAATTATTTTCTAGCCCTCAGCAGTAATATAAGTAAATAGTGAGTGCTTACAAAACAGTTTTTGAACCACCAACCATAGTTTCAAAAAAGAAAAGCCAGAGCCGAAAACCGGCCGCATAAAAAAAGCGTTCTTAAAAATAATAAACTTGTTCGCCGGAAACGTGTCGTCGTAAGTTTTGATAACCGTCACTATTTCGATCTTTCTGATCAGAATCTCGCCAAATGAGAGTCGACTCGTTTGGGGCATCTCATTCTCGCTACTTATTCACCGACCATAAAACAGTCACATCGAAGTCTTGTTCAATAAGTAAAGTTTCAAAATCAATTCTGAACCTACAGTTGAACGTGTTAAAGTTCAAAGTTGAGTGTAGAAAGAAAATCAGGCAACTTTCATACAATGTCCAAGAAAAGACACCCAGGATTATTCCCAGTACTTTCAAAAAAGTTAAATGGACTATTGATTATGAATAATTGCCGAAAATAATAAGTATTAAGTCAATTCTCATTACTTTCTGAATATAATTCATTACTTTCTTAATATGAATAGACGATTAAATAACTTCACAGCTGCAGTTGCAGGGTTAAATCCATAGTTTAATGTAAGGTCTATGACCTAGTTATTAGAAATAGTCCTAGACGGGGTTTTTTTTGGTGCTTATCAGAATGCCTATGTCCTTTGACAGTTTTGTAATGTCTGACCTGCTGCTGACCGTACACAGCTTTTCGTGCAAGAGCGCGATATCAGGCTGCGGCATCAGAGTAAAGTTTACGAGACGAGATTTGTTCCTATCCGCATAATGCCAGTTGGCGTTCCTTCTTCATTTAAAACCTTTTGGGGTGTTCGAATGTTAAAAGTTGGACATTTGTGTGATTTTCTTAGTTGTAAGTAAAGCGTTAAAATTTGCTCGTATTTTAAAAATGTTGTTTTGTATTTCGAAAATGTATACAATTTTTAAACTTATTTGTTATAAAAGTTAAATCTTATTGTTATTGTTTTTATGATTCAAGAAACTATAATAATATAAATAAACCGAAACGGAGTATTATATTGAATTCAAAGTTATTTAAAATAACAATAAATGTGAAATAAAAGCCAATAGTGCGATTCGGAACGCATGCCGTATTGTTCTTTCATAATAAAAAAAGTAGTTTACTACGCTAGGTCGGTATTATGCGATTTTCGGCGCAGAAATTTAATGATAAAACCTCCTTTTTCGGGCGTGTGAGGTGAAAAGTAAATATCATCTTGTAGCAGTCAGTAAATTTTAATCATAAAAGTTTTTATTAAAACTGCTATCAGCCAATCTTTAAGCATTTAGCACTGAAATAATTACATATCCTACTGAGACGGCAGAATTCATTTAACAATTTCGATTTGAACATGTTCACTATGTTCAGACATGAAATTTAATAGTAACTATCAAACTCTCTTAATTTTTTTTAATCGAAATAAAGACTAGTAAAAAACCGAAGGTTAAAGGGTAAATTGGTTACGTGGCTGTAGTCATATTATTTTTTGCTTTAATGTTGTTTTTTTACTGTTATTGTATGTGGTGTTTTGAGAAGATTACGGAGGACAGCTTAGAATTCTTTACATTTTTTTATGACTAAATGTCTCAAAACTTGGCTTTTAATGTAAAAAGCCATTATTTTGTTTCTACGAATATTTATTGAAATTCTGCTCTATTTAAATATGATCGGCAAGGGTCACCTAGTATATGACAAACATTTTTATTTCTGATGAAACTATCTCACAATCGATTATAGCCTTTATCATTCATGAGTAACGTAGCTTCTAATGGTGAAAGAATTGTCAAAATTGGTTCAGTAGTTCCTTAGATTACTTTCTACAAAAAAACTCACAAACTTTACTTCAGCTTTTCCCCTCTTTTATAATATTGGTGTAGATAACCTTTAGAACATTTAAAAAACGGTTTCGAATTACTCCAAATTCAAAAATCGAACTTAATCATAGCGCATAAATTAAAAAGGAACCATTCTAATGCCCCTTACCCACGCAGCTCATCGGAACGCGTTTCGATTAACAAAATCTTCTTAGGTTTCAGATGTCGACGTGTCGGAAACGCGAGTGGAGAAAAAAAAGAAATATGGCCGTGCCCAACCTGTTGCACTGCAGGGACATTTGGTGAGCGCTTGAATTTATTCTTCACCCTTTTTTGTTCCACTTTTTAAGTTAAAAAAATGTAAATAATACCATCCTTTGAAAACGTTGAGATACAAGTGGTGTAAGGCTGGGATGCACTGAGCGTAGACAAAAATATAAAACCTGTTTTTGTACAAAGATTTGATTTGGTCTGCAATTCTCATTTTGCTGTGATCAAAACCATAAAATTTATTAATAAACTGTTTCTAACATCTTTTCTCCTATCAGAAATGCATTGATCGCATTTTAGTTCTACCAGTAACAGATTAATTTTTATTTTTAAGATTTTTAAATTTTTGCATTTTTCAATGCTATTTTTGCTATATGATTTAGTTTATGTTCTTTGATTAAATTCGATTTTTTGCTATTGCATCTTAATCGATCGTTAAACACCTGAAAAGATGTTTCTTTCTAATGCAAGGATATTCCTAGCATTGATGTGACAACGCTGGCCTACAGCGTATTAAAAATATAAAGCTATTGGAGAATTTCGACTGTGGTCCACAAGTCTCAGTAGCTCAATGGTTAGAGCATTTGATCGGATTTCCAAAGTTCGTGGGTTCGAGTCCCATCTGAGAATTCACTTGTACAGGTAGCCGAGTTGATTTTTCCCAATATGTTTCTATTTAAAATTTATCATAAGATTAAAATTTCATCAGGAAATTCATCGGCCTTTTAAACAGTCTTTACAATTACCTAACCGTTTGGTTTCCACAAAGAATGCTGTTGTAATAATCTCGGCTAGATTTTTCTACAAAGTTCAGTGTACAACCAGCCTTATCCCTCACATCCCGACTGACAGGACCACTGCGGTTGAGGTTAAGTGCAGGTACAGTTCTTTTATCTCTCAAACACTCGTGAATTTAACGATTTTTAACCTTATTAACTAAACTGTAAGAGCTTTGAAAGAACTTCTTCATGTCATTTTTTTTTTCTTTTTTTTTTTCAAATCCGACTCACCTCGAAAATAGGTTAAAACCTATTTATTTTGATTTTGGAATTGTGTAATTTAAACTTTAATTTGATCGCATGCAGGCTTGGAGAAGGTTTGATGAGACTTTTTTGGAACGGGATTTAAAATTATTACTGGCCATATATTATAGGAGGGGATCATTGTTACTTAAAGTTTTTAATTTCAATATGAGTAGTAATATTCTTAGTTCAAAGCTGTCGCAGTGTACTGCACAAACAAAATGAAAATATTAATATTACATTTTTTAACTATCTTTGATGTTTAATTGCGGATAATTCTTGACTACATGCCAATATTACTGAAGTTTATTAGCATCATGATATGCATTTCGTAAAGTGTTTTATTTTAGATGTTAGTAGTTTATTTTAAGAAACACATGTCAAGAATACATTTTGAAATCAAATTAAGTTTAACCCTTTAATTTTATTACGATTTGTCATTCGAACGTTAATACGAATAAAATTATATACCTTCTGTTATTTGCTAGTCTTTATAGACTCCGTCCTCCAATCAAAAGTGAATCTTCTCCTGTGGCGTTACATGTCTTTTTCTGTTGAAGTGTTGTTTGAACTCAAAGAACTGTTGAGTCTACAATGATATGATGATGATTACAGTAACTTATTCAGACATTCTTGAAGAATGACGCTAAGGGCCGTTCCACAGGTTCCGGTTAAGTCGCAGTTAATTTGGCAGTTAATTTCCTGGCTGTGAGACAAAGTCCTTTTTGTAATGTCCTCTTTAACAATGTTTATTTGGTTGACCGTCTATACTTTTTTTTTTTATGAACGACGGGGAGACTCTTAGCCTTCATCATACCTGATGTTAAGTATTGATAAGGCTGAAGATGGAAGCGAGCCTCTACCGGAATCCTCATCACTGAGGAACTGGCTATCTTATCTCTAACTGTCGGAACAGAACAATGTTGAAAACATTGTTGTTATGGCGTCAGGCTTAGATAAGATGGTGGTAGCTAGCCAGACGGACTTACAACAAGTCCTACAACCAAACATACTTACTGCGGTAAACGTAAAATCTTTCGCCCCATTTGCTACTACCATAAATAAGAGACATAATAGTTAGGATAACAACAACCTATTAGTTACAACTTTGGTAATTAAGTCAGTGCAAAGCCTCATACTTACATATCAAAATAATAAGAAAATATTAAAATTATTAGTATTTTGTATAACCCGAACCCGCAACCAAACGCACTGTATTGACCAAAGTTTCATCACACTATTACTTTTTACAAAAAAATAAAAATATTATACAACATATTTGAATTTTGACAGACCGTGGGACATGCTGGTTTGTATACAAGATGCGTATGCACTCACCACTGGGTGTTGATTGCCCTTCTCAAAATAAATAACGAAGACTGACTCAAAAAAGGTTGTATACGTGAACGGAGTAGTCTATGGTTTCCAGAAACGCATATTAATACACCACTCCGTCAATTAGCGTACGTTTCACATCGGAAACTGGAAAAATCTGTGAGCCAATCTGCCGAGACCGGTCTGTCGAGTTTTTATACAACTCTCAACAAATGTACTAATTCTTCGGACTTGTGCTTAAAGCAACATCAAAAGCCCTTATAAAGTAAATGGCTGAAATAGTAACTATTAAATCTAAGTCTATTTATTCCATTTAGATAGGTACTGATATTTTCTAAGTTATTTAACTATTAGCTTATCTTTAAACCTCTCAAGTCAAGGCCCCATTAAGCAAATACTTAGGTTAGATAAAACACCAATTTGGAAATTCCCGGAATATCTAACGAAGATTACGAACGTTACTATTTAATTAAATTTTAATTTAAATGCCTATAAAATAAAACATTTTCTATCGACATTCGATTTAGTTTTATATTTCGACCGGTTTCGAACCGATTCGGAGCGTTCTTTATTCAAATTATGAAGTTCGTATTTTCGGCCAGCTCGTTCGAAGCAGGTTTTATCGTGAAGTTTAATATCATCACGGGTGAGACACTTTGTCAATATCACGTCTGGAGGCGCTCGTACATTTATTTACATCGACCGATTTGTTACACGTAAAAAATTTATAAAGGACAAGCATAACAAAGAGTTAGGTCGCGCAGGTCGCGGCGGGCGTTGCTCAGGTGCCGTAAAAAATATCGCAAAATCATCGCGAACGTAAAAACATCAGAGCTGAGTCATATTCGTTCCTTCACAGTATGCGCCTAATAAAGGAAATTCGTTCCGTACCCTGACGCATTGCCGTGTAACAAGTATGTCGGTCATTCCTCGACAATGATTGTCTGTCATTTGTCACTCCGCGTCTCGTGTGACTACCACGCGTTCAATGTGACATAGCGGCCATTAACGTCAACTGAAAACTAAATAAATTGACCATAATTTGCACGTTCCTGCAAATAGTTTGCGATTACTTATAAGATTTCATTTACCCGTGTACGATTTCAATTTTAAAAGTACCTAAGGCTTTGTTATGAAGTCATCGCACTTTGTGCATTTTTCGTAACCTCGTATCATTGTCGGATAAGTAAATAAGTTTGCATGCCATTGTAAAGAACGCCAGCAAAAAGCAGTAGTTACACAAAAAGTGTCGGCCGCAGAAATATTTCGGCTAGGATACATCGTCCGCGGCTGACCGTGGCAAGGTCGCACGGGTTTTGAACTTGGAACAAAAAACCATTCCATATTCAAATGTTGCATTATGACTGCGCTGATTGATGGGTTTTCTTTCGAGCGATTGATTCGCTTTTGTTTTTATTGTGTTTCTTTGTTCGTGCTGCATTTTGTTTCAGGGCCCTGAAGTTATTTCCGACGTCACACATCTGTGTGTTACTCGTTCTTTTGTTTTAGGTCGTTGCACTATTACGGTGAGCGTATGAAACTTTTGTTTTGAACGTCGAAATTATACTTTATTTTAACGCCCTCGGTCCGTTATGCGTATCTGCCTAATACGGCCCTAGGAGAGCGTACTCTCATTGTCTTTCGTCCGTCATAGTGAGTCACGCCATTGTTAGTTACACAATAGTCTTTGTGCATTGTGCCCCGGGGACCCTGGTGTTACGTATTTTGTAATAATTAGTCGGCGTCTATTGGAGCCGCTAATGACACGTATTGGAATCCATCATTAATTGTGATACCTATGTCGACTGTGAGTCAGTATTCAAATTAATGTCGATCTTTGACCTCGATTAACGTCAAAGTTCCAAGTAGGTTAAATCGATTTGAACACTTTTTTATTGCTAGTATTTTTTAAAGTTTTATGTAATGTAAGGGTTTGCACCATTCTATAGTATTGATCTGAGTCTAAATAAGTTTTATGTGGCACAAAAAACTCATACGGCACGCGTACGGGGATCGCCCTCAAACATTTCAAAGGGCAAAAAATTGAGGGTCTGCCGATTATAATAGATATGCGAAAACTCAATCGCGCTCGCTCCTGACAATAAAATGCCATGTTCCTAATTTTAATCGGTCAATCGAATTTGCGCTTTATGCCTTCTGTTATATGAGTAACTTTTGTAATGAGATTATTTTGAATTTGGAACCCCTATGGTGGGTTCAACTCGTAGGCGGGAAAGCGGTCGTTCGTTTAGAAATGTCAAAACAAATTAGCAGTATACATGCGCGAATGTGGCCGCGACTAGAACGCTTGAGTAACTAATCCATAATTTAAAAATCGAATGTAAGTACTATCTAGGTATGGTACCTATACCTATTATGGACTTGTTTGTCAATTGTTTTAAACTGTAAGTAATTGAATTGCTTTTAGAATCACTTATTCGAACTTTATGAAGATATAAGGTAGGTACTTTAATACAATTCATCAGTAAAACAGGATAAAAAATGTGAAGGTAAATGATTTCCTTCGTTTTTGGAGTCGATTAATACTACATAGTTTTAATTTCCTGTGCTCTAAATAAATAACGTTGAACTTATGCCTGTATTAAACAGTACCAGCGCCTCGTGTCGATCAATACAAAAGGCTTACATAAGTTTTAACCCAACTTGATCGTTGAACAACTCCTGCCTAACCGCAACATTTGGTGTAATTCCCAAAAGAGCAGTTAAACAAATTGCCTCAAATCATTAAACGAAACAAACACCGCAAATCTTTATGCCCACACCCTAAAAATACTCAATGCGATAACAATCTTCGAAACTTCGAAAAACTGAATGAAACCACAGCCATAAAACCATACCATTATCCGTAAAAACGAGTAAGTACGAAAAAGTAAATTCTAAATTTAAAATAATTACCCTGACCACAGAGTTCGGGAACCAAAAAGTTTGAATTACGAAATTGCTTATAAGTAATTCAAATATCGAATGATGAGTCGAGTGGGTGGCGACGTTTGGTGATGGGGTAAAAATTACCCCCGGGGGTAATCCGTGGGGTCTAACCCTATGTGCTGGTGCGTGTGTGTGTTTATGTGTGTAGGAGGGTATGATAATAGCGTATTTCCGTTGTCGAGTGGTCCCTCCCGTTGGTACTCGATGTGAATTTTTGCGATAGCAACCGTTTTATTGCTTTGAGGAATTCTCAAAATTCTTCCTTTTATTACCACAAAATCAATAGCGGAGGCTATACTTAAATGAATATTCGTTAGTAGGTAGCAAATGGTAGCAGTAGGCTAATAACCTCCTATGACCGCCACAATAGGCGTGAGCTAGAAGAGGCCTATGTCCAGCAGTGGACGTCCACAGGCTGATGATGATGATGTATGTAGCAAATGAATAAAAAAAATAAGTTTTCGCAAGTGTGAGATATTATAAGTATCAAGTTTTGAAATTCAAAGTCATTATTTAAGCTGCCAGCAATAAAACTACTAAAACCGTACCTACTCGCTCATTGGTTTCATCATGTCGCGTTTATGATACAAAAATATCAGTTATAACCCGGGCAAATAAGGAAAGGATTGAAAATTCTGTACCGTCAACAAAAAAAGGTTATTAAGAAATATTTGGTAATTTTATAGCAAGTTAACAAAAATTAATAACACACAACGTGATTATCAAATACATAATTAAATACAAGTAATAACTCAATTTGATTGGAGATATCTTTGTGAATATCATACATGTAGGGAACCTCCAAAAATATGATTTTATTTTTACTAAGCATTTATTTTAGTTATTTGATATTATTATTTTATATCTCTAACAAATATATTTTTATCAAAAAAAGCGTTATTATAATATGGAAAATTAACATAATTCTTCTTACTATTTTTTTTTGCTTAGTGTGCGAACGAGATGTAAATAGACGTGCCGCCATTTTCAATCCCATTCTTTATCCGCCCTGGTTATAGGAACTTACAATTTTATTTGCGGCCATAAACGTAACATATAGCGTACAAATGGCCATTAAAATGCAACCATTAAACGCCGCCCTGAAATAACCCGAAAACGACTGTTTGCGTTTACCGGCCTACAACCGCCGAGTGCATTCTCGAAATGGCGTCATAATTCAAAACAAAATGGCCGGGCCAAAACAAAGCACAGTTTAAACTGCGACTTCACACATAATTACACAAAACGTTTAGCCGTGCCCTTGCCTTAGGGTTCACTCCTAAATCTGCCGTATCGAATAAACCGTCCACTAAAAAAAATCTCTAACGTTTATTAATTTTTTAAAACCGAAGACTATTCCAAAAAAAATATTTCCATTTTGAATGTCCAAAGGAGTTTTACGTTGTATTAGAAATAAAAACTACTTGGAATCTCCTAGCCTTTTTAATCGACCCTATAAAATTTGAATATGGAACGCGCAGGAAATGTCGTCTCCATAAACGCACGCATGCGTGCATAGCGTTTTGGCGCGAAACTACTTTTTACCCGCGCAAATGGACCGTGGCCGGACAATATAAGAAAATTACAACGCCCCCTTACGGAACAATAAACTGTCTCCGAGTTTCATTTGAGAGGCGACAACGATTTTCACAGATGCTATTCATTCCATCTATTCATTGTGCGTTCTTTACGCTACTGTTTAACGATGTATTCAATTACAGACTGGCAGGGAAGTGTTAATTCTTTCTCTTTTGTTCTTATTTTAGCAAGCCATAACGTCTGTTAAGAAAACAAAATGTAGAAAAGAAATAGGTAAGTACTATCATCTGGACGCTCTTTAATAGTAGAAAACAACATTACCCGCAAACAAGAAAAGCTGTGAGAAAGATCGTATCATAAATTGCATCAAGAGATTCTACTACAGATATATTTCCCGTTAGGCAAAAGAAATCTTAACTGCGTATTCTACCTTGCGGCAAGAGAAAGTTTCAACATTTAGTAAATATGACGACAACACTGTCTTCTGAATAAATGATCCGACGTGTCACACGCGTATTTATTGGCAGATACAGCTAAACTGCTTTGAAACACGCGATCTGCTCTCCCGGCCTCCGTATACTCGCGAGTTACAGAGTTACGTGTGCCTCCGCACTTATTGTGCGTTGCGTGCCTCTCCAATAGAGCCGTTCATACATATTTAGTTGGAATTAGGCCCGGGAAATTGGATTAATCGCACCACGTAACTTTCACACTGGCATGACCGTTGAATACAAAACAAATCTTTCTTCACCGTTTCTGAACGCAGCAATCTCAAACCCGCCCGCGTCGTCGTTCTTTTTTTTAAATTAAATTTTCTTATTAGCCTTGGTTGATAGTGTTTTGATTTAAGAATACGTTTCTAGTTATAGAACCTTTTTCGTTAAAGGTGTTAGTGTTTTAAAAATATATTTATTAGTTATGAAACCTCTTTTTACAAGGTGATAGTCTTTTAAGAAAAGTTTATTATACTGATAGGTATAACCTTTTCTGTACAATTTTCGTAGTCGTTCTCGAGTATTTTTGTTAGTAACATTAGAACAATAAACGCCTGGGGTTATTTATCTCATCCCTTTGCCGTATACATCTGTTCAGAGGGTAGCAGTAAGCCAGGATTTAGGAACTAATTTCAAGTGCAAATCCTTATAATGAGCGGGATTTGCGTCTCCCTTATGTAGACGTCTTTATACCTCACCTTTTACTAGGTATTTGCTCTTCTTTGTAACTATTTCTTTGTTTTCTTCAATGATGTTTCACGGTATAACATTTTAAAATTCTTCAGAAAGGGGTTATTTACACTGTTAAGTTTTTTATGAGTAAATTTCGATTGAAATAGATATTACATCGCATCTTAATTTTTACTCAGATAGAAAAAATAGAGTTTTATATGGACTTGGGAAATCAATAATCCTTTTTATACCCTAAGGGTATTGCAGTTACATTAATTAAAACTATTTTCCCTTATAAAGACGTTGAAGTAAAAACTCGGATAATGTTAATCCGCCATTACCGGCAAGATTGTGATACTAAAACAATTATAAGAAACTTCGCATTTTTTCCCGACACACTTATCGATAATTAAAAACATCTGGTTCCACCGGATAATATTCTCAGTAATTAATCCCTAATTAATATCACAAAACACGTTACACCATTTTTAGTTAAAAGTCTATTTATAATAGTAATTTATTCTCAGAAAAGCCGTTTCCTTATTAGATATATTGGTACCACCCGTTGTCTCTTAAATTATAAGGGCGATGTCAGTTGTACTATCAATGGATCATTAAAGTTGATCTTTAGAGGGTGTGAGTCGCCTTAAGGTGTAACTCATTCATTATGGGTTTTTTTACAAGTACACGTTGTGAGTAGAAAATGTTAGAATATGAAAATTTTATTGCTGACATTTTGCAGACTGTAAATGTTACGATATAGTCATGGTAAATTGAATATTAAAATGTTTTGACGTTGCAAAAGACGACGTATTAGCACTTATTATCTTTCGTAATAAAGGTTGCTCCATCCGTATAAAAAAGGATGACTCTTAAAATATTTACTTGATACTGGTCTTGTGTTTGTAAGTCAATCGGCATTCATACTTTTTATACAAAATTTGAGTTGATACTTTTTTGTTATAATCGGTGAAAGGCATTTTATTTTTGTAATCTGCAGAAAAGGTTTTATGTCCAATTCCATAACCAAACCACCAAAAAGTTTGGACTCGCGCATCGTAACGAAACATGACGTCATCTCAGCGTCCCACGGAAGTGACGTCTTAAACAGGTTCCCAGGCATTTTGTGTTATAATAAAAAATCTGGCACCGCATTAAACGTAACCTTTAACTCGAATTTCTTATGCAAATTCAGCCAACGGATTCCCACAGGGTGTTTCAACAATTTGCATCGGCAAAAGGGTTGAAATTTATCTGCTTACGCGAAACCCCGTCTTTACGGCGTGCTATGCAAATTTTGAGGAACTACCGAAATTAATTATTTTGGGAAGGGCAGCTGTTTTATTCAAATGTAAATGATTTGGAATTGGTTACCTTCCGCCGCTGAGAATCGGAAGTGAAATCCATGTGTGACTTTGCATGGGAATTTTAGAACTAGTTATTAACTAACTAGTTCAAAAATACGGACAAAAAATCATACTTTTTTTACAGAAAAATATGTGAAATATTAGCATAGCTTTCTTTTATGACATCGTGTTAAAGCATAAAACAAAAATTTATTACAGAAGAATTACAACAAAAAAACATACCGGCCGAATTGAGAACCTCCTGCTTTTTAGAAGTCGGTTAAAAAGTCCCCAAACTGTTTATTTCAAGGACTAGACAATGATGTTTGCATGTAACTATTCTAGTAATTAGGAATACATGTTTACTTTACAGCTGAATTTATTGAAGAAGAAGACAATAACGCACTAAAAAAATTAAGAACATAATTCTAGAAGCTCTTTACGAAAGAAGAATGAAAAATAATCTTCTAGAAGAATACTGGTGATTGCCACTAGCGAGGTATAGAGTTCCTACGTGTGACTGTCTGTAGGAACTTCATACCGTGCTCTTGGGTTTGCCAATCCACAACAAATGCTCTGAAAGAAGTAAGAAGAATGTAAAAAGAAGAATGCAGAAGAATTTGAAGAATATTTATTGTATAAGTATTTACTTCTTAGTTTGTAATACTGTATCTACAGAATATGCATTGACAGTTTATATTTTAATAATAAGTATAATAATATACTTCGTTTCACAGTCATTTAATGTAGTGTACTTATCTCGTATTCTGACGACCTGTTTGGCGCAGGGGTACATACAATACGGGCCTTCTGCGCCAGAGGTCCCGGGTTCGATCCTCGTAAAGAGATATATCTGTGTGCATGAACATGTCTATTTATCTTTGTCTGAGTGTTAAATATGTATATTGTGTATTTACTCACAAAAAAATATATAAGTATGTTTATCCGTTATCTAGTATCCAAAACACAAGTTTTTCATGAAACTTAACGTGGGCTAGATATTCAGTGTGATTGTCTCAGCCCTTGGACTTGATTGGGACCAAGAGCCAATTAAAGTAAAAAATAATAATTTTATAGCAAACAATAAACAATAACAACAAATAACTATAAATGCTCTTGTTATGTTAGAAAACTCGAAAGTCTAATGTTTCGAATTCCATTTAGAATAATATAATTGCAAGTCTAAAACCTTAATAATAACACAATTTGTTTTAATCATTAATTTCATATTGATGAAAACTTAAGAACAATAATTTTTATCACTTCTTGATGCCGTTTAATAAAATAAAAACTTAAAACTTAAACCTTTAAATGGTCTACGAAAAGTAACAAAACATTAGAGACATCTCACACATGCTGTTAAACTCAGATTTATACTCCCGAATGCCAGTTTACATAAAATTATACTTATTTACGTATCTACTTGTGACATTTAAATAAAATAAACAAATTAGCATGCTGATACATCGTTACTTTAAAAGAAATCGCTTAAATTATGTAAATCACTGCAAATTCTCCAAAAGAGTTTAAAATTTAAATAAAAATTCAAATTTAAATTCTCGTTTTAAATTTTTTGTTGAATTAGGAAATAGAATGTTCTTTCGAACCTACACCTATCAAAAAAGGACTGATTTGCAGACATTTTAGAATAAATTAACATTTTTGTTACCAATTAACACAAAATTAAGTTTTATTAGCGTTTTTGTGTCACGAGTCTACATTTCATGTGCTTAAAATATGTAGTTTGACACTTGATACTCAACTTTTGTACAAATTATTGGGAAATCGTTTAACACAATATCCTTAAATTTTATAATCCCACATAATGTATTATCATATGTAAAAATCTTTTTTTATCCTGTTATGAACTAATTTCAAGTTATTGTTGATCAAAACTATTATTTTAGAATATAGTATTGTCATACTATTAGCGACATCTAGTGCGTAACTTAGGAACTAACTGAACAAGCGTGTGTTGGAAAGCTATTCATTTATTCGCCATTTCAATAAAAAAGAGAGGAAACCATCAGAAACTTTTGTATTAATGTATTACTTAACTACTCATAATCATTACAAAAGAATTAGACAGAAAAGCATTTATATTTAAAAAAATATAACAAACTAGCAGCCGCTCGCGGTTTCACCCGCGTGGTTCCTGTTCCCGTGGGAATATCGGGATAAAAGTATCCTATATTCATAACCAGGCTATCTATTATCTGCATACCAAATTTTATCCAAATCCGTTCAGTAGTTTTGGAGTTTTATCGTTGCAAACAAACAAACAATCAAATCTTTCCTCTTTATAATATTAGTATAGAAGATATAGAAATAATATTAGCAGATAGATTCACTGCAATTGTATTACTTACTCAAGTGTTTACTTTCTTTCTGATTTTTTCATATTATGTAGGTATTTTTTAGGCGATAATGTTCATTCTTATGACAAATTTTAAATAGAAAAATATTGGAAAAAATTAACTCAGCCACAAGTGAATTCTCAGATGGGAATCGAACCCATGCATTGGACCGGATTTCCAAAGGTCATGGGTTCGATTATCATCTGAGAATTCACTTGTGGCTGAGTTAATTTTTTCCAATATTTTTCTATTTAAAATTTATCATAAGTATAAAAATAGCATTGAAAAATGCAAAAATTAAAAAAATCATAGATAGAATAGAGTAGCGCGTTCGGCGATTGCTGTACTGCAGTTCCGTGATTTTCGTTCATGGGATGGTTTCGCGATGGTCGTTCATGGGATGGGCGACCAAAAAGAACTATAATGACATTATCCATGTTTCAGGCCCACCTACAAACTCATTGCATTGGGCCCACGTAGTGAGATACGCTTCTCTTCCTTATTTATCATCACCATTTATGTTTTTAAAGTCTTGCAATTTCAATGCTATCTGAAGAGATCAATTTAAATAGAAAAATATTAGGAAGAAATCGACTCAAATCCCAATCTATTCTCAGAGGGGACCCCAATTTTTTTTCTCTTATATTTTTCTTCTACTTAACGGCTGCCCGCGGTTTCACCCGCAAGCTTCCCGTTCCCGTGGAAATATCGGGATGAAAAGAAAATTAAGTTACTTTCCGTCTATTAACTCCGTCTAATAACTCTATATCAAAAAAAAAAAAAAAATCCATACAATCACACCAATTATCTAGCCCACGTTAAGTATCATGAAGAACTTGTGTTATGGATACTAGATAACGGATAAACATACTTATATACTTTTTTTTTTTGTAAATACATACATAATATACATATTAAACATCCAGACCAAGACAAATAGACATGTTCATGCACACAAATATTTGTCTTGTCCGGGGATCGAACTCGGGACCTCTGGCGCAGAAGGTGGGGTTAGTACCCCTGCGCCAAACAGGTCGTCAAAAATCAAGACAATTGATTGCTTAGTTAGGACGCGAAGAAAGGACAAACAACCACACTTCCGCATTTATAATATTAGTTAGGAAGTTAGGATTAGGAATAATCATCCTCTTTATTTATCTCCTCCTTACGGAGCGTGTGCAATTATAGAGTTACCCAATATTCATAAGACAAGGACAAAAATCAGCCCATGATGAGTTCCTTGCTGGTTCCTCTCGTTACAAGGTCTCCCGCCGTAGGATTTGTGAACCGATGGCGTAGTTTCTTTGACATTCACAAGCGGTTATAACGGTCTTTTCCGAATAAGTTATGTTCAAGTCTCGGTAGTTCAGTGGTTAGAGCATTGGACCGGATTTCCAAAGGTCGTGGGGTCGAGTCCCATCTGAAAATTCACTTGTGGCCGAGTTGAGTTTTTCTAATATTTTTCTATTTAAAATTTATCTCAAGTACAAAAATATCACTGAAAAATGAAAAAAATATAAAATCATAAGTTATGTTGAGTCTGAGTTTTCATACTTAACACTGTTTTCTCATATTTAACAAACTGATTGTGTCTACGAGTATGACTATTTAATAATTACCACCTTTTCCGCCTCTGTGGTCTGGTGGTGTCAAAACCACTAGATCAGGCCCAGGGGTGGGTTCGATTCCTAGCGGTACATATTGTATTCGGTTTGGTTGGTGGTAGGACTTGTGAGTCCGCCTGGCTAGCTACCACCATATTATCTTAGTCTGACGCCATAACAACAATGTTTTCAGCATTGTTGTGTTCCAGCAGTTAGAGCTAAGATAGCCAGTTCCTCAGCGGTTGAGGATTCCAGGAGAGGCTCGCTTCGATCTTCAGCCTTATCAATATTTAACATCAGGTATGATGAAGGCTAAGAGTATCAACGTCGTAAATAAAAAGAAAATAAAGAAAAACCATTAACTGAAAGGAATCAAAATTAACCAAAGTCAATTCTTAAATATTATTATATAATAATAAATAAACAAAATTTCATGCAACCACACCAATTATCAAGCAAAAGGTAATAAGTTTCATAAGAACTTGTGTTATGGATACTAAAATTTTATACTTTTTTTTATAAATACATAAGTACTTAATATACAGGGTGGAAAAAATCTATGGGCCCTGGAGGCGAACTACCTTAAATTCTTTAGTACCTCATTTTACTAAAAGGAAACATTCTTTTATTTTCTAAAAGAAACAAAACTGCATACAAAGATTTTCATTTTTTTTTCAAAAGAGCCTTGAATAAAGTGCTTTATCCGTATCATTAAGTTTATAAGTTGAGTTTTCATGTTTCCTTTTATTTTATTTACTATGTTTGTTAGAGAGAGTTGATCCTTTTGATTAACCCTATCGATTGATGGCATAAAAGTACAGAATGTTATTTTTACAGATTTCGGCTGGATCGATTCCTGGTCGTGGGAAGCTTATTTACAAAAATCTTTGAATGCAGTTTTGCTCGTTTTAAAATATAAAGGAATGTTTCCTTTTAATAAAATGAGTTAACTAAAGGATTTAAGGTAGTTGTCCAGGGCCCATAGATTTTTCCTCCCCGTATAGACATTAAAATCCCAGGCCAAGACAAATAGACATGCTCATGCAAACAAATTTTTGTCTCGTCCGGGGATCGAACCCTACGCCAGACAGGTCGTTAAAATAATTCATTTTGGTCTTAATATTTTAAAAGTATTTATTGAAACGTAGAAATATTTTTTTAGCAATCAATGGTTATTATAATTAATTGAACTCTATGCATATTTTCACAAAGGCAGTACATTATTTTCACAACATTACGTTTTTATATAGAAGAGGGTTACGAGCTGTCAGAAACATACTTTTTTCCAAAACACTCGTCTTTTAAAAGAATGAGTGGAAAAGTGCAAATGTTCGCCATTTTTCTTCACGAACTTTCATATAATATATAAAAATATATATATATATTTCTTTTTAACTGTCCTGGTCACAACCTGTATAGGTAAAGCAATTACCGTGTCTTCGTTCCAGTCGCTTATTCACCGTTTCGTGAGTAAAAGGCAACAATTAACATTTCAATAAATCCATCACAGAGCGAAGTGCAAAATTAAAGAGAAATAAAAATATGGTCATTGCGCAGTTGAGACGTCAAAACGGTTATTATTTTGCCTTCCGTCCTATTTTCTCGTTAATTATTATATTGACAGGTATTATGGGGCGTTTGGCCTTCTCTAGACTTATACTTTAATACTTACTACTTAAGGTCTATCCGACTACATCGAGATAGAAATGAGAATAGGACGCGCACGGGAGCAAGACCGATTTTGCAAATTTGCGGAAAAAACCACGAAATCACTTCGTAGTAAATAACTATAGCGAATTAAAGAGAAATGAAACTACACGATGTTAAAGATTATTCGTGTTCACTAATTAAAACAATTTCCAATAGTAAATGTTATATCATCATCATCATCAGCCTGTGGAGTCCACTGTTGGACATAGACCTCTCCTAGCTCAGCCTATTGTAGCGTTCATAGGAGGCTATTAGCTTACTGCTACCACGCTGGCCAGACGGGTTGGTAGAGGGTTTGTTTCAAGTTTTCCTTCTCTCACACAGGTTTTCATTGCGTCGAGCCTCTTAGTCGACTCTTACGACATCCCAGGCATGTAAGGGAGTGGAGACACTTGTATTCTTAGGCCGTCACCACACGGCACAGAATTGGGGATAGAGGTCGCTAACTATGGGTCTGATACGAAAGTTCAAGGTCACCCTCACCCAGCGTGCAATGGAGAGGGCTATGCTTAGTGTTTCCCTCCGTGATCGAATCAGAAATGAGGAGATCCGTAGGAGAACTAAAGTTACTGACATCGCTCGAAGGATTGCCCAGCTGAAGTGGCAGTGGGCGGGACACATAGCGAGAAGAACCGATGGCCGTTGAGGCGGAAAGGTTCTGGAATGGCGACCGCACACGACGACGCTTCGAGGGTAGGCCCCCGACAAGGTGGACCGACGATCTGGTGAAGGTCGCAGGAAGCCGCCGGATGCGGACTGCGTAGGACCGATCGTTGTGGAGATCCTTGGGGGAAGCCTATACCCAGCAGTGGGTGTTATGTGGCTGAGACGACGACGACGGGTCCAGAGATATTAGTAACCCGTCTCCGTCTCCGTCTTCGTCCCCGTCCCTCGTCCCTTGTCTTCGTCCCCGTTCCAACCCTTACTCTTAAGACGCTATACGAAAAAGTACGTACATTTTGTTATAAAAATAAAGGACGGTCAGAGATGTTACAAATCTGGTAAATAAGATATATTTTCTTCATACCTTTATCTACATTTGTAAAAATTTAGAAACACGAATTTACGATTTCGCCTCGAGCTTTTCATTTCAAAAAGACCCTCTAATGAAAATACGAAATTTCAAGATTATTCTCAAATGGGGTCACAGCACTACATATTGGATAGTGGTTTAATTAGTGGACACCAATAATATATTTGATTTCTCTATAAATGCTAATAGTTATTTACTACGAACTGATTTCGTGTTTTTTCGCCTAATCTGCAAAATCGGTCTCGCTCCCGCTCGCGTCGTTTTATCATTGCTATCTCGCTTTAGTCGCATAGCGCCTTAACGGTGGTTTCCTCCCAAACAAAAATGGTATTTACTTCTAACTTACTAATAATACTACATCTAACCTCTATCTTGTCTTTTGTTTATTTCATTCGTTTCAACGGCACTGATACAGCCTCAGCTATATAGCGTAAGTGCTATACACTTTTTATATTATTTTAAATTAGATATTCTCACTTACCATCAATAATTATCGCGGTATTTAAGTAATAGTAATTAAATAGTGAAGCTGTATTTGAGTCGATTAAGCTAAATATGATCAAAATGGTAATTGAATTTCCGTTATAGTTCCTCATAGTTTTCTTACACTGTCAGTAATACGTCCATTATTTTACATCTAATATTAGAACAATGGAATCTTCCATTTATATTTTTCATCTCTAAGCTAATTATTATCAATTAATAAAAGGTCAAGAGAGACTACGTGGAAAATCACTTTATTGGTGCGTTTTTGTATATATTTTTTGCACTTAAAAATGCTCTAAAAATAACAATTTTACATTTACATGAAGTTGAAGTTTCAATCTATTATAGAATCGACACGCTACCCTGTCAAAGGCGCTTAAGTGACAAAACATATTATGTATTATTTTTAGAATAAATTGCTATTTGAAAAAACTGACGGTTGCTATAAATAATTAAAAGTACAGAGGCTTATTTAATTAATGAAATAAGACGATTCAAGCATAAACCTTCAACATAATATTATTAGTAACATATTTATTCAAATTTGTTCATGCTGTACTTTTTCCTAAAATTTTCTCAAACTTTTAATATAAGTAAAAAAAAAATAAGTAAGCCTATATACATGTGTGAGTTATTAATAAAATAGATATTTCATTGTTTTCTGGTCATCGGTGTCCGGTTCTGGTATGATGAATTAATATGAGTAAAAAAGGATTGGCCGAGCTGTGATTTGATAATGCCATTCAGAGAGAGAATGTTCAGATCAGTTGGGTGTGTATAGCAATCTGGATCTCCTCCATTCACTCCCTGGATGGCCATTATCAGATAACAGTTCGACCAATCCTCGGCAGAGAACTAAGGCTGTAAATTTACTTCGATTGTATAAAAATCGACTAATGTCGTTAATTATGTGACCACCACTATATTTTTTATACTTATATATTATTTAAAAAAAAATTTATGAAAATGTGCGTGAGTAGGATATTTTTGTCTTATTATCTAAATTTTTTTTCTTTAAACTTTAAAATATTTAGCAAAACCCAATAGCGTTTTACGATTGAAATGGAGAGGAAGGATAGATGTCCCTGGTTCCCGCCACTTTGTACTATAAATAAGGAAATTTAATTAGCTGTAACTGGACCTTGGAGTGGTTACAATGGCTCGTTTACCCTATATCAACTTATAAAAAGTACATTATTCGATAACAGTGTAAATCTAATTAGATAAATTTGTGGTAAAAATTTGTATCACAAATTATCCAATCCGACGGAACAAAATATAAATACTTATATTTTAAAACATTCTTATAAGAGATATCAATTTCAATTCCACTCGATAGTAAGTAAGTGGACAGCAAGCTTCACGAAGCGAACTTAAAACAACAAATTAAAACAAAATTTCCATAAGCATGCGATATTGAAGCGACTAGAGTACTATTTGAAGAGATCTTTGTTACGGCAATTTCACATTTATTTGATCCACGTTATCCATGACTAACGTAGTTTTTGAAGACACGCAGCGGATTCCTAAAACACGAAACGAAAACGGGTCGGGGTCAACGTACCACACTCATTAGCTTTTGGTCATGACTACGACCATCACAAAACCAGAATGTGATACGTGAATACCTTGATATAGGATTATCAACCATAAGTGTTGGGTACTTCGGTCATTTGTCCCTTGAGCGACCAGTGTCAAGATTTTTTTTTTCATTTTACAGGTACTCTGTAACTGGTTTTCTACTTTTAGACTGTTGAAATGATAAAATTCCTTTAGTATAGATTAGGAAACCACCTGGCTATATGTTATGACCGTTTATAGCTCTTAAGGCTGTCTAGGGTTACATAGATTCTCCGAAGAGAAAGCTTATTTGTATGTGATGTGGCCCGTGAGAATGGACGATGCGTGGAAGATTCTATTTGCATTGAATCGATTTATAAATGAATATTCTGAGCTCGAAAACAATCGAGATTTGGTCATTTTGGGTCTTTTCTTTGTAATAGGTAGTAAAATCAATTTTCTGGGTGTTCATTTGTCAATATCGATACCTTTATTCAGATTACTTGAAAATCATGTTTTTTTTAAATTTGTTATGTTCCATAATTTCCTATCATCATAATTTTAAATACTAATTAATATCTAGCCTAATGTATGAGCACTAGACAGCGGATAAAGGTACTTTTACATACTTTACTTTAAAATACATACCTACATAATATACATTTTAATCAATCAGTTATATAGTCACGTTCATGCACACAAAATCTGTCTTGTCGGGTAATCGAACCCGGGACCTCAGCGGTAGGAGGCAGGTAAAACTGATGTTCAAGAGGCAATTTTTTTTATGAGCGACGGGGAAACTCTTTGCCTTCATCATACCTGGGGGTCAATTCTGCTAAATTTTTGTCAAAATCGTCTCTCAGTGGTTTTTCAATAGTAGTGTTTATTTACACTGTTGTAACAAGAACTGTGTAAAAAAGGACTACCATTGAAACATCATTGGAATACGATTGTGACTAAGCATTAGCAGAATTGGGCCCCTGATGTTAAGTATTGATAGGGCTGAAGATGGAAGCGAGCCTCTACCGGAATCCTCAATCACTGAGGAACTGGCTATCTAATCTTTAACTGCCGGAACACAAGAATGCTGAAAACATTGTTGTTATGACGTCAGACTTAGATAAAATGGTGGCAGCTAGCCAGGCGAAGTCCTACCACAAACCAAACGGAATACAATATTTAGTACCCCCGCTGGGAATCGAACCCGGGACCCCTGGGTCTGATACCGGTTAAAAATAGTGCAGGTTTTATAAAATTGGTTGGTAGTTAGCCAAGTGAATAGAAAATCAATCAATTTTAGACATCCAAGTGCCTATTCCTATACAACCTAGCCTAATACAAGTTAGGCTGTTGGAGAACCAGATATCCTAATCCTAACTAATATTATAAATGTTTGTTTGTATTTTCTTGACGCCGCCCTAACTAAACATCCACTCGATTTCATTTTTGACATTGAGTTAGTTAAATAGACAGAGATAATATTAGGCTACATTTTTATACCGATATTCCCACGAGAACAGGAACCACGCGGGTAAAACCGCGGCCGGAAACTAGTATTTCCTAAATATTCGCTATGATTCGACAAATTCTAACTAGGTTTCTATTTGTAAGAATTAAACAAAAATAGGACTGACAGACTTTTATTTACTGATATAAACTTCACTGGCATCTCTCAAATTCCGTTGTCTCCTCGACTTCCGTCTTATTCCAGTCATTCTAAACAACCTGCTCTGGAACATCCAAAAATCTTAATCAGACGGCAAAATTACAACGACCATAGTCTGAGAGATAAGATGAAACAATTAATAACGTATATTTCTTATTTATCACAAGCAAGATCAGGGGATACGCTCGATACGGCAATAAATTGTTGTAATGGGATTTCATAATGGTGTAGACGAATTCAAATATGCAAAATTCCGTAAAATCAAAGTGCTGCCTAAATTGAACTCTAAAGTCGCTTAAAAGAGTTTATAAGTGATCAAGCTTATGTCTCAGACTATGCGGCAAGGAGCTGGATATTGACAATAAACAGAAACCATTTTTGCTGACTTCCTGCAACAGGCCGGTATCATCTCGCAGGTGGGTTGGTGGGCACAGTCTGGGATGGCATCGCAAGACACGTACCCCTCAGCCATCATCTTGCCCAAGCACTTCGGTATCAGAATACAAGGCCGCGGATGCTGGCACACCTCCATCACAGGCTTCACTTGAACTCCAACATTATCAGCGTGATTCACCACCAGCTCCCCCATCGTATCCTTACAAATAGGCAACTCAGGACACTTTGGCTGGTGGTCGCATACCCTCGACACATTGTCACTCTGGGTCAACAAACACTCTGGTATCTTAGGACACATAGGCACGTGAATACAAGAGTTGTCCAACTTCATGTCAAAATTCGGCTTGTAACAACACCTAACGACTTCACAGGGCGGATCATGGTTACAAATGCTCTGTGTTGTCTTCTCCACCATCATCTGAACTTCACATTCATGGTACTGCATCTCTGGGGGCTGGTATTGACATGCCCGTTCAACAATTGCGTTATTTCTCATAGTGGAGTCTATATGGTAACTTGTCTCTTGAGTGACGGGCCAGGCGCTTGGACCAAACTGGCCTTTGACTGGTGGCAAATTTAAACACCCATTGATCAAAATACAAGGCGGGTTATGTATACACAGGATTTCGCCGTTGTACTTTCCTTGCAGTGATGCTTTCACTTCATCGTGGGGTTCTTGACACGGCCTCTTTATTTCCTCGTTGCGAGGAGTAGCTGGTGCAGGTGTCACTGCTTGTGGGGTAGTACGCTCAGGAGTCTCAGAAGTATGTATTATACCGGGTGGATGGTTTTTTAGAGGATTGTTATTCGTGCGGCATTTGCATTTACAACGTCCTTTGCTTGGTTTTTTATTAAGCGTACCGTCACTTTGGTTTTCTGGTTTATTTGACGTGTGAGAATTTTTACATGAGCATGGCAGACTTACTTTTGTATACTGGTCTTGTGTAATGTACTCTTTATTTGCTTGTGGAACTCGTAAATTCAGACCCGCCATACTCGGACATTGCTGGGAATTGGTACAGTGACATGACTTTAATACTCCGCTTCTAAAATTGTTTTGATATTTTTTATTTATTCTATCAACCAAATATTCCCAAAAAACTGAAGAATTAGAAGGCATTACATCACAGCCGAAATGGATAAGTTGATTTTGTAAAGTCTTCGCTTGGTTGCTGTCCGCAGCATTGTAAACTTTGACATTATATCTTGAAGGATATTGTTGTTCTTTATTACGTTTTATATACTGTTTCTTCAAATAATACTTCTTCAATTCTTTCTCTACAATCTTTTTCATTTTAGACTTAGCTGTATCGAGACTCAATTCGGAAGAAAGTAAGTCACATCTCTCCGTAGAGTATTTCAACGACTTATCTGTTTTAGGCAACAGGACTGGAGTTTGATCTAGTTCGTCTTCAGTGGAAATAGATTGAATACTTGAATCGTGACCCTTATTAGATCTACGTTTATGTTTATCATGAAAATTTACGGAATATACTTGGCAACAATGATCTTTGGTTAGATTAACAGGGTTTTCTTTACTGTGTCCGAATCGTTTGGTATTCGAACGAAAGAATATACTTGATAGACGAGGTAAAAGTTTGTTTCTCATCATTGCTAATTTAGATTGTGTAGGATGAATACTACCATTGTTGCTAGTAGCTTCATCACAGCATTGTCCTTTTTTCTTGTATGAGTAACAGTTTTTATCAGTTTGCATAATGCAATCTCTACACTTACATTGTTTGGTTTCGGCAGTTTCGTTTTTCCATAAATATTCTACTTTTCTAAGGTCTTGTATGTACTTTGCTTCGTTGCTTCTAGTGCAGTACATCTTTCTTTCTATGCTATCCATTTTTCTTTTTCTTATATTGTGATCAGAATCTCCAAAATCACTGCTGTCGGAATAATATTCTACGTAACCAGGGTTGTAAGTTGTTACCAAGCTGTCATTCATATCACAGATTTCAAACACATAATGTTATCATCCGAAGATTAATCAAAGAAGTTTTACCTGATTCATGTTTATATATTTAGCTTATTAACATTTTTTATTTTTTTTTGCAATTTTTTTCTAGTAGCTCATTATTTCGTCTGTCAGTCAATAGACATTTTAATAGTCGTCAAAAATCAATTTTTCTTCTTTTTAAGATGTCATTCATAGATGATTCGTCTCGATCAACAAAAAGGTTTTAAATTTATACAGCAAATGGTAGAAAAAAAATATTATTATGTATTTATCTGTATTTATGAATACAACATATTTTTTATATATCTAAAGGGTTTTGGTTTAGTTCTCCACACTTCTCCACTATGACAATGATATGTATGTATTCTTGAGATCTTCAATCATGACATGACATAAAAAAGAAAAAACCTACATATTACAACATTTTCGTATAAAAGTAGCTGGAACTGCACGCGTGAATTGGCCGATTTTATAGTTCAACCATCGAGCAAAAAAATAGGATGGTAAACTTTTGCATTTAGAACAATTAGTATAGTGTAGTATAGTGTAGTATAGTATAGTGGTCAAACGAACTGAGCTGAAGGTAAAGACAAAAAAGTATTATTTTTTTGTTAAATGAGATAATTTTACATCGAATAATTTTTTTTTTTTATGAACACAAAGAAAGTGGGGTTAAATGCACCAGAGATGTTTTCCCTATTTATTTTAACACTTGTTTAAAAGCAAAAATAATTGTTAAACAATGTTGTTCAGTTCTTTTTATGGGGAGGCCACACTGTGCGGGCGTCTAGACATGTGCCGAGTCAGACTGACTCGAATAACTAGCAGGTTCTCACGTACTCGAGTATTTAAAATACTGTATTCGGATCCACAATACTCGAATACGGGTTTCGAGTACTTACGGGATTCAAATCCTAAGTCGCGTACTTTAATAGCAACCTTCTAGTTCTAACTACATGCGTAGAATCGAATTTTGAATGCCCACTCCACTTTAAAAGAGCATTGTGAAGTTAGTTACGAGACGAGAAGTGTTAATGAATCGTTGCAGGTTTGAGCGTTTATGTTTCCTACGACTACGGTAAGTTTAATGAGATATATTAAAGATTTAGGTAATCATTTGTTTCTTAAAAGTTGTCATTTTAATCTCTCGAACGTTCGGTTTGTGACTTTGTGATATGATGGGATGGCTCCGAAGAAAAAATCAAAAGTATGGAACCTATACAATACAAAGAATCTGTTATGATTTACATATTACACTTTTTTAGCGTACTTATTTGTCGTCAAAAGCAAACTACGAAATTCGACTCAAAGAGTACTCGAGTCCACTGAAGTATACGAATACTCGTGCTAGTACTAAAATACATGTCCATGTCTTCCGACTCGAGTCCTAATTCGAATATTTTTTTAACGATTACCAAAATATTCTAATAAGTTCTAAAAATATCCGAGTCGGCACATCACTAGCGGCGTCATTGAGGCTGGGTCAAGATTACCCGCGCCTTTTTAGTTTTCCTATAACTTTCAAACTATTTATGCGATGTTGCCGCTTTTCTCAGTAGCTGGAGTTTTTGAGTGCCTCGATACGTTTTGGCGCGGAATCAGTCGAGCATTAGCCGTGTTGGTAGCCATTTTTAAGTTATATTCGCCTAGTGCCGACTAAGTCAGTCAAAGTCAAAGATTTTTATTCAAATAGACTTATAGATAAGTTTATTTGTTTATTGGGCAGTCAACAAAACATGTACTAACAATATGTAATAAATATTAAACAAGAAAATATACTAGAAAAAAGCAACTAGTCTCATGTCGCCCGTCTCGTTTAATATTTATCACATAAAAATAGCATTGTAAAATGCAAAATTAAAAATTTATAATATGTAAGAAATTAAATATAGAATCTTAGTCTAAGTACAGTTTCTAATTATAGACAGCCACGGCATGCAAATACGAACTTCAAAAAATGTTGCGGAAGGTTAAAATCAGGTTGTTACAAGATGATCTAATTTAATTGGGGTTTACGTTACTAATAATAGATTTAACAATTTCTTTATATTTTCTCAGGCTGAGGTGGAATATGTCCAAGTCTTCAGAATTATTTGACCGGGATAAGCTGTTGTATTGCTTCTGGATCCTATTTAAAGATGAGTGACTGCCCAGATTGCTCTTAACACTTTTCTGTACAAAAATAAGTGCTTTCGAATAGTAAAATTTTTTATGACTAGATTTTGATTTCTTCAAGAGATTTCTTCATTGAACATCATTCCCGGTGCGCTTACGCATTGTTGTAGCGAAGCCGCCTGGTGACGTTCTAAAACAAAGGACGGGGTGCGCACGTTATTATTATTAACGTTAAACGCCGAATTAATATGCAGAGGTGATACGTCATGCTGGAAGCGGTCCGTCCGCCGAAGGGGGCTGCAGTGGTGCCGAATGGATTTGATCTTTGAGTTGACAATGGTAGCAAGTGTTGAACCAAAGTAACGAGGGTTCAAGACTGCTTAAAGGAAGTATGGTATTCGACCCGTTTATGGCCATTCTGAGCCCCGATTGTGGCCACTTTCAGCTCATGCTTATTCACGTAAAGTTAAGTTTTAAAGTGGCTACAACTGTGTCAGTGGCCACAACTGTATCAGTGGCCACAACTTGGTAAAAGGCATCAACTGGGTCAGTAGCCATAACTGTGTCAATGGCCGAACCTGGCTGAGTAGCCACAACTGGGTGGGTGGCCACAACTGATTCTACCCTACTTATTAAATTTTGGATCAAAAGCATTATTCACTTTTTTGCATTTTAAGAAAAATAAAATAATTATAGTGGTGAATAAGAATTGAATAGTCACAAGATATCTTCATAGAATATGTTTCTTGCTGCGTACACGCATTGTTTAAGCGCAGCCGCCGGGTGACGTCCTAAAACAAAGGACGGGGTGCGCACTTTATTATTATAAACGTTAAACGCCGAATTAATATGCAGAGGTGATACGTCATGCTGGAAGCGGTCCGTTTGCCGAAAGGGGCTGTAGTGGTGCCGAATGGATTTAAGCCTTAGAGTTGACAATGTTAGCAAATCTTGAACCTAAGTGACAAGGGTTCAAGATTACTTTAAGTATGGTACTCTATCCAGTTGTGGCTACGTTCAGTTCGTGTTTATTTACATTAAGTTAATTTTAAAAGTGGCCACAGGTGTCTGTGGCTATGACTGGGTAAATGGCCACAACTGGGTCAGTGGCTACATACAACTGTATGTGGGAATTACATTAGCCATGTGGCGACTAATATTTTGTTTAGCCACAAGATTTCTTCATAGAATTTGTTTCCCAGTGAGCTAACGCATTGTATGACCGCAGCCGCCAGGTGCCGTTCTAAAACAAAGAACGGAGTGCGCACGTTATTATTAATAACGTTAAACGCCGAATTAATATGCAGAGCTCATGCTGAAAGCATTCCTATTGCCGAAGGAAGGGGCTGTAGTTGTGCCGAAAGGGTTTGAGCTTTGAGTTGACAATGTTAGTAAATCTTGGACTCAAGGATCAAAGGTTCAAGACTGCTTAAAGTAAGTATTGTAGTCAGCCTGCTTGAAGCCACTGTAAGTCTACGTTGTCGACACATTCAGTTCATTGTTTTTTTTTGTTTCAGTCAGGTTTCAAAGTGCCCATAATTGGTTCAGTGGCCACAACTGGGTCATTGACCAGAACCGAAGGTTCCTATTTATGGTTATATGATCCTACTTATTAAAATCTCGAATCAACCAAAATTATTAGATTTTTTTTAAATCCGGCGAAATAGCTATTGGAAGGTTAGTTAGTTATCGAAAAAAACATCAAAATGGTATTAAATATACTTATCAAAAAATAGCGTGAAGTAGTCAAGGATCCAATCGTAACGTAACACAACCGATTGTGTTGATATATAAGGGACTTAATTTTAATTTAATTTTTAAAATAACTAACATACTCTTACCTAAAAACTCATGATTAGCGTAGGTAAACTACCGAGTTGGCAAACAACCCTATCCTAATCTAAAAGTATCAAACTCACCAGTCGCACTACAAAACTACAGCGACGCGTCACACTATAAAATAATAGGAATAGAATGAAAAAAAATAACCCAAGGTAGATGCCAGAGCACGTTTACGTTTTAAAAATAATGAATCGGACAAAAGGGTTAGCATATTAATGTAATAGGGGTTCAACCCCACGTAATCATAGGTGATCTACGCGCGGGTCCGTTTCTAAACTTGTTTTTTTCGTTTTTAAATTAAAAACGAAGTGGCGATTAAGTTTCGGCCAGTATCTCGCTCGAAGGAGCGTTTGATTTGTGCTCAGGTTGAAAATTATACGTGTCGAATGTTCTAGTTTTAAAAAAAGAAGGACAAGCGCGAGTCGTCTTTTTTTAAAGAGTTTTTATATCAGATACAAACTGCATAGATATTTTTATTCTTCTTTTTTAATTAATGGCTTGCTCGCGATATAATTCGCGAATTTTGCCAATGTCAAGTAAATATGTTTTGTGGTATAAAGAAATTGTACGGTAGATTAAATTAAAAATGGAGCATCACAACACGTGCTATTACAAAAAGAACTAGGGTGAAACTCCTTATTTTTCTTTTTGGAAATGCACTACTTAAATGACATTATTTTTTTTGCACTTCAAACCTCAGGCTGTTAATGTGAGGCAACCAAGCCCTAAAAGTACTTTACTACTATATTTAAAAATTGTTTAGAAAACCTAGTTTTAAAAAGTTTAGAAAATTTGTTTATCGCTTTAGGTAACAAAATGATACCAATTTTTTCGTGTTCTTTGTTTTCGACGTATCAAAGTCAAAATCACAAAAGACGTATTACCTATATAGAGTATTATTGAAAAACAACATGAGACAATGAGAATGTTTCCTAAATATTTGATTGTAGGCCAGAAACTTCAAAGTAAAACACATTTTAGATTCAACTTAAAATAACCGTTTCGTAAACAAAACAAGAAAGTATTTTACTGCTTATGAATTCAAAAGTAACTTGTGTCATAAGTAAAAAAACTTATTTTCAAAACAATTTATTTGACATTCAATTTTAAATCTTATTTTGTTAGGTATAAGGATCAATCTATGATTTTGATCATTACTCCACATGTGCATCGTAATAAGAAACTCATTACTAAAAATGGACCAGATTTTATAAAATTTGCCTTTTTGTTTGGACCCCCGCAGAGAGTTGCGTTGTCCTTCAAAACATTTCTCGCAATCCTATTTACAATAAAAATAAAAATTCCGTGCAATTTGAACCTTATAACAAACGGATTAGGGACCATCAATATTTCGTAATGGTAACATAATATTGAGATTTGTAAGTCAGAGTTAAAACAAAATGTATTTAGTCCCAATTATTATAATGTTTTTGATAGTCTTTCCAGTTTTTATCGTCGCGTCAAAATATATCGTGTGCAAAGTTGACTTATTTCATTTGTGAACTAAAGGGACTGTGATTTTTACATCTTTGATAAGGAACTAGAAAAATCCTAACTATCTCAATAGTTCAATCTAAGTCTCAATAGGTAATTTAAATCCTTACTATTTATATTATAAATACGAAAGTGTGTTTGTTTGTCGTTCCTTCACGCAACTAAGAAAACAATCTCTTCGTTTTTGGCACAGAGTTAGTTGAAATTACTTACTTATCCCGATATACCTATACCCGCCGTGTGGTGACGGCCTAAGAAAACAAGTGTCACCACTCCCTTACATGCCTGGGATGTCGTAAGAGTCCACTAAGAGGCTCGACGCATTGAACACCTGTGCGAGAGAATTAAAACTTGAAACAAACCCTCTACCAACCCGTCTGGCCAGCGTGGTAGCAGTAGGCTAATAGCCTCCTATGAACGCTACAATAGGCGTAAGCTAGGAGAGGCCTATGTCCAGCAGTGGACGTCCACAGGCTGATGATGGATGATGGATCCCAATATACCAACGGGAACGGGAACTACGCGGGTAAAACCACGGGCGGCCGCTAGTAATAATATATAAATAGCTCTGTATATTATAACTTTTTAATTTTGCATTTTACTATGCTATTTTTATGTGATAAATATTTAACAAGAAAATATACTAGAAAAAAGCAACTAGTCTCATATCGCCCTGACGGGATTCGAACCCGCATCCTTGGGAGTCCGGCCCAATGCACTAACCAATTATCCTACAGAGACCTATGAGGACACGTCGAATTTTTCTAGTATATTCACCGTTCTACGGTGATCGGCCACCGTCGTTTCATCAATGAGAGCAATATCCTCGCATTCGAAAGAAAAATCTTTACGGATGTTTGAATATCGATTAAGATGAAACAGCCATTTAATTATAACTTTTTGATTTTGCATTTTCCAATGCTATTTTTATGTGATAAATATTTAACAAAAAACAAGAAAAGCTCTGTATATTTTATCATGAGATATTTTTTCCAATTTACGACAATCATGCCTACTGAGCCAGGGGTCGCCGACTCGATCCCCATCTAGAATAAATAATTTTGTGTTATAAAAGTGTTTAAATAAAATTTGTTCCGTGTCTGGGTGTTTATAATAATTTGTAGTGCCTTCGTTGTGTATAATATCCTATCCATAACGCAAAGTTTCAAACTATTTATCTTATAGCCAGGTTAAGTATAAGATGCTGTCTGCTATTTATTTTTATTTATTCAATTAAATGAAAAAAAAAAACTTGAATGACATAATAACTAGGCGTCAAGTTATTAGCCATTTTTAATGTCCCCACTGCTGGGGCACTGGCCTTCCTTATAGATGGATAAGGGTTTTGACAACTGCAAATGCAGCTGGGACCAACGACTTAACGTGCCTTCCGAAGCACGGAAGAGCTCAAGACAGCAAATCTTAGGTCACCCATCCCGTTACCGATCATTTCCGAAGTTGCTTAATCTCAACAATTACAGGCCGAGTGCGCAATCCACTGCACCATCTAGCTCCTCCACTAGGCATACATCGTTCAATACTGGTTAACAACCGAATGTGATTATGGCATTGCATTCTCCTGTTTAGTTGAAGAATAAATAATTGATACAGAATCCTACTACGATAATTAAATCTGAACATATAAATACAGCTTTCTTTTATTAAATATCAAAATTTAACTGTAAACGTAATTCTAATTTATATATATTAAAAACGAAATACAAATTTCGAAAATCAAAATTGGAATTGCGAAACGTCAATCGCGATATTAATTTGATTGGTCGGAATCCCGCGGGACGCGCCGACGATCGCCGAAACGGGGGAAATCGTCGGAAAATAAAAGTTGTTTTTTTTTATCGTCATGTGTGTTCCAACCAGTGTTAAAAGAGCTTGTATTAACGTAAGATTGTTCGATATGAGGGGTCTTTTTACACTGGATTGTTATTTGGTAGGTAACCAATCCGAATTCGCGAATGATTGGAGAAGGGCGAATTCGCTCGCATTCCCGTTTTGGGGTGAGATGGGACGATTCCGTACGGGGTACATGTGGGTGGGACTTCCACTTATGTGTGGCCGATTATCGGACTTACCTATAAGGAAAGAATTGAGAGGGTAAACTCGTTGATATTTTTTCTTCCGAGGAAAAAGGGAACGAAAAAAATTTAAAACTTAAGTACAAAAAAATCAGATTGCATTGAAATTACCCATAATTGGTAGACTAAAATTGAAGGGTTTGATGGCAGAATTGTACTGAAATGATCAGCAAAGAAGTCGCGGGTTCAATCTCCAGTTAAGACAAACATTCATGTGGTAAACATTTTTGCTTTTTTGTGTCTGGGTATTATTTTCGATAGATGTTAATATTTTAATAACTTACTTATTTCTGATATACGTAATTTTTATCTCAAAATCAGATCAATGTACAGTCAGCTTTACATTTGCACTACGAAAACCGCCGCTATTACGAGCGACGTAAGGGCGCTCTCAAGGTCAAAGTGCAAAGTCGTAACTGCTGTTGACTGTACATAGGTGATGCCTTCTCATATTTATTATTACTATCTGACCAAGATAATTAGGCGCATGACAGCTAACAAAAACTTAAAAATCTAACTAAAAACCAACATTTCAAGAAATGGTAATCAATCAGTTAATCACTGTAGCGCTAATAAATCTATACTATAATATTATAAAAGCTGAAGAGTTTGTTTGTTTGAACGCGCTAATCTCAGGAACTACTGGACTGATTTAGAAAGTTCTTAGACCATTAGAAAGCTACATTTCTCCCGAGTGACATAAGCTATATTTTATCCCGATATTCCCACGGGAACGGGCACCACGCGGGTAAAACCGCCGGGATCCGCTTGTCAGAAATAAGAGAAGTGCAGTGATAGAAGTGGGCTGCAGGTGCCAAAATTGCAAAACCGCATTCCTGTCATGTATTACTTTACTGTAAATTAATTTGCCATAAACATTGAAACTATTCGTAATTTAAATATCAATTGCAATAACACATAAAATTACAATTCCTACTTAAAATAAGTACCTATGAAAGCATACATATATTAAATTAATGGTTTTCAACTTTAAATTAGTCGCTATAAACTATAATGACTTTAACAATATTGTGAATAACTTTAACACTCGTCGCAATAACGAGTACAGTTAACTACTTAACCCAGCTTCTAACTCATTTCAGATAACCTTAGTAAGGCATGGGACACACTGAAAACTCAAAAATTACTAATTCAAAAAAGGTTGCAACTTCTGACTGCAAAAAAAATATACTTGAAATGCAGATTAAAAAAAGATAAGTGATAAAAAGATAAATGATACAATCTCTTACGAAAAGATTAAATGACAATATTTAAAATAACACAATCAGCTGTTTGTATTTTATAAGCTAATAGTAAATATCTAGTGTTCCTTATTCAGCTGTAACATCTTGCTGAGCAAGTTCTCTGGAGGAAGGATGTCTATAATGATTGGCTGTGCACTACCTGTGTCCAGCAACACTCGGCAGGCTTCTCGCCCTTCCAGAAACATTCAGTCCTAATAGATAAGACTGAAAACATAAAAAAACAATCAATAGTGTAACATTATTGTTTTCATTAAACTGCTTTACTGTTTTTATTGCTTTGCCTTTGAACTACGTCTTTTTTTTTATTTGCATTGTATTTACAATGCTGTTTTTCTAATAGGTATAAATTTTCTTGTGAGCAGCTGGGATTATGTAAGTTGTCTATTTTGTTTCACAATATTTTCTTCTTTTTTTTCGGTTGTGCGGTAGTTGTATCCCGGGCCTTATCACAGTTGCGTGTGAAAACGCTAGCAAAGAGAAATAATTTTAAGATATTTATTTGAGAACTCGTTATTGATTCACTTCTAATTCACTAAATTGGGTTTATCGTGGGAAACCGGCGACAATTTAACCAATTTAACATTCAACTACTTACACGATTTTGTATAAGCTGTACGAATTATACGAAGATACTTTCTGTGGCTATAAATTATACCCGTTCTAAATCTAAGCCAAATCTCCAAATGTGTTTGTAGATTTTATTTGTTTCGAAATGTTAGTTATTTGAAAAAAAAAATCTAATTGGAAAATCAATAGCGCAACTTATGTAACAATAATAATATTAAATAGACGAAGATACTTTCTGCGACTATAAAATTATACCTGCCCCCTAATTGTCTAATTTCAAAATCTATCACAATCCATTTGAAAGATATTGTGATTGTGATAGTGATTTAAGGAATTGTGTAACTTATAGTCAATCTATCTTTATTTTCTCAGATAGTCAAGCAGCGCTTAACGCCATAAACTCGAATACCATAAATTCGAAACTGGTGAAAGACTGCGTCAATAAATTAAATGAACTAGGTCTAAAGAATAAAGTTATTCTGAAATGGGTACCAGGTCATTCGGGAGTCGTTGGCAATGAAAAAGCTGATGAACTTGCAAGGAAGAGGGCTTAGGTACTACAGATGGGCCCAGACCCTTTCTGTGGCATCTCAAAGAACCAGGCCATGCAGCTTCTTAAGGACAACCTTCTTGACGAAGCTAAAAAATACTGGCTTAACCAACCGGGATTACGAATATAGAAGGATACTCGCTTAAATGAACTGCAGAACTTTTAGAGCTCAGCAGGACGAATATCTGTGCGATAGTCAGAGCCTTAACCGGACACTGCAAATTAAACAGGCAACAATTTCACATGAAGTTGAGTGATACTGATATTTGCAGCTACTGTAAACAGGAGAGGGAGACACCAAAGCGTCTTCTGTGTGACTGCGGACCATTTATGCACAAACGCAGTACTCACCTGGGTCGACACATCATCGACCCAGAGGAACTAAAATCTCTAAAAGCTAGGAAGATTCTTGACTTTCTGGAAGCAACCGGGCTAAAAGAGGTACTATAAATAGGTGGCGAGTTACAATAGATCTCTTAGGTCGCAGTGACTACAGCCCTCAACAGGGTTGCAAAGCCCCTAAATCCTCAAATAATAATAATAACTTATAGTCGCAATCCCTTTCGGAACGATTAATTTTTTTTATGACACTTTATTTGACACTACTCCCTACATTTGAAAGATATTTTCGTCTGTCACTTTGCTTAGACAGTTCAATTTCGTTCATACCTTTCAAAACGCGTCCCGATCACAATCACTATCAAATGTCAAATAGTGCCGGCTTGAAGTATGTGAATATCTTTCAAATGTCGAATTGAAAGGAATTGGGATAGATTTTAAAATTAGACAATTAGCCCCCTAGTCAAAGTTAAAGTAAAATAGACAGTATTTATTTGTTTATTTAAAGAAAATCATACTAATTGCAAAATCGATACCAAAGCTTTCTGAAAGAAAATAATCATTATTATACTTGCTGTAGATTTTTCATTTTACTGACAATAAAAAACTGTAATTTGAAATCAGTATCGCAGAAAATTTCATGGTTAATAAAAGTTATTTTTTTAATCTTAAGCCAGTTAACACAATCTATTCATTTCTAATACCAAAAACTAATACCGATGGTATTTGTTTACGAACAATGGTATGTATACACTAAACAACCTTATCGCAATAACACACAAGGAAACAAAACTCTCTCAGCCTTATTAACAAACGTGGAATAAGTTCTTCTTTTAGTTAATTAATGGCTTGCTCCCGATAAAATTGGCGAATTTTGCCAATGCCAAGTAAATATATTTTGTAGTGTATATAGAAATGTATAATTATATAAAAAATATGAAAAGAACTCTGGTGAAACTCGTGGTATTAGTTACACCAAGGAGTAAATCTGATGCTGTCACTTTTACCACAGAATACTTAATAGTACAAGTACTTTTACTCGTTAAAAGGAAGTTAGAGACAACATCAGATTTACTGCTAGGTGTAACTTACTCCACGTTTATTAATAAGCCTATATGTGTCCACAAATTTTAATGTCATTAAATATTGTAATGTGACAAGGTTGCTAAGTGTTTCTATGTTATTGGACGTGACTGTACATATTTAAGAAATAATAACCAGTCAGAAAGTGATTTAAGAGACGCAAACTACACTCCGATCGTCTTGAGGGTCGCCAAACCTAACTACGAATAAATCAAATTAGCATACGGCATACATTTAAATTATAGATTTGCATCACAAGTAATCAATCAGTATTAAAAAATGTAAGCACACTCACCTCTTTTTTTTCTCACGTTACGCACAGAGTATGCTAATGTGTTACAATTTCGGTCTTCGCTCCCGAACGGTGGCCAAAATTATTCAAATTTAGAACTCGACTTATTTGTGTTTTTTATTGAGTCAACCTTTTTTCTGCCTGCCATAGACAAGTTTCATATTGTATATTTTTTTCTCAAGGTTGCGTGTGAAACTTTTTGCTTACTTAAATGATGTTTAACTTTATTTTCATTTAAAAAACGGATTAAAAGTTACACATGCGGGTCTCTCCTGATAGCATCTAGTTGCAGTGGTCTATTAATTTCTATCGATGAGTAAAGTAGTAGTTTAGATCAAAAAGGACTCTAAACTAATAAAAGAGGGCATGACAACTAGTTTTTGTCGAATAAACGGGGAAATTTTCGAAAAAGCACTATTTCATTTAGTACCCAACTTTTTTACTATACTCATTAGTTGAAGATTTGATTCCTCTTTTAAAGTTTTTTCTTTTTCGTTTATTAAGAGCGTGTAAAGACGCCGCCTTCGCGCAATGTGGTAAATGTCAGAGGTTGACATGACAGCAAATGTCAGTCTTGGCGGGAACGTAATTATTGGGAGCTGAAAGTAGCCAGTAGACCAGTAGGTCAAAACTACATTTTACTTATCTAAAGATAAGACCAAAGGGGCAGCTGTATTATTTCATTTATACTATTATTATAATACTTATTCAATTATCATGGATATTAGATCCTTTTAATATAAGTACTAACTTTTAGCGCGCGATTTCGTAAACGTGGAATTTGATGATATCGAGTCTCCGTAATGGTGCTCTACTTTATTTATTTTTTTATTGTGTCAAACAGTTACTCATGGCCTTTTCCAATGCCTATGGGTATACTATACTGCCAAATTCCATCATTATTGGTTGAGTGGTTTAGACGTAAAAAGATAGGTAACAAACAGACAGATTACTACTGAATTTATAATATTAGCACTTATGGATGTTCATCGGGATGATAAGGTGGGTAAGTATTTAAGAACTAAATTATTTTTTGGAGTAGATTTTAAAATGTTCATTATTTTTATATTTCGGTTGGCCCCTAAAAACAAATAAAATCTATTTAGAGTCTGCATCACAACTATATAACACATGAATTGAAATACAGCAGATGCACTTAAAGTTTTAATATAAAAAAAATATGAAAATGCAAATCAGAACGGCCAAAAAAACAATGACAAAAAAGAGCAGATGCGTCGTGAAACAAAAAAAATGGTTACGTTTCATTTTCTACCAATTTCATTGTAATGACAATAATTTCTGTTGACGAAAAAAGCTGTACCCTTTCCCGCGGTTTTTTCTAAGTTGGATGTTGCCATTTAGAAAAAGCGTGGTGGTAAAAAAGTTTGTATGCAAATGAGGAAGATGAGTTGGAGCACGAAATATGGAATTAAACCTATACGAAGGGAGTGGCAGGGTAATTTTTTGTTTGATTTTTTTGGATAACGTTTATTATTATATACTCAGATTAGTTGTTAATCTATTAGTTTTGTTATTACGGTAACCGCTAAATTACAAGCATTTAATTTTATCAAGATTTTTTTTATTGAAAATAATATGTTAACAAACATTTTAAAATTTCAATGTACTATGACACGATAATAAACAATGCACGTTAATAAATTGTAATCCGTCATAGTTCTGATAAATCAGAAAAGTACTGTGAATACAATTATTCAAAATTAAAATAAAATGAGTTTCAAGACAAAAAATAATTCAATCTAACGTTACCGGATCTGCCAATTAAATGGCGGTTTCTTTCCACAGAATTGGACGTGAATCATACTTTAATTGTACCGGCCATTCCATCTCAATTAATGGACACTCTCGAAGGTGCGGATGTTTCATCTATACTCATGTTTAAAAGAGGAAGAGTTTGTAAGTTTGTTTGTAGGAAATAATCTATGGAACAGCTAGAAACAATCGATGGCCGTTGGAGCAGAAAGGTTCTGGAGTGGTAGGCCTCCTACTAGGTGGATCGACGATCTGGCGAAGGCCGCAGGTAGCCGCTGGATGCTGGCAGCGCAGGAACGATCTTCGTGGAGATCCTTGGGCTCTCCACGATCATCGTTCCAGTAATGATGGGTATCATGTGGCTGAGATGATCAATATCTATAGAACTAATAAACTGATTTTGAAAAGATACAGTTTTTTTTCAGTGTTTCGCGCATAAGGCTGGCGACGCGCTAATCAACAACTTCTACACTCTTGATACAAAAACGCCCGATAATATATTATGCATCTCAAATACTGCAACCAGTTTTTATAGGAATAATACAAAAATTAAGTAGTTCTCATATACTTAATTTACGAATTTGCAGCTATTTAGTAAGCCAAATATTATATTATTTATTTTATCCACAACAGTTGTTAGTGTATTACCTAGTTACCCTCACTAAAACCGCAAACTACTTAAACTAATTCAAACTGCTATTTAATCGTTATTAGCACCAGATATCATTATTTTATCAGCCCCTACCTTGCAGCTAAATTGATACCAGACCAGCCTAATAAATATAAAGGCAGGCATTTCGATTATTCTGGTCGAGATTTTCGAGATAATTGTAAAATTATGTGATAATGAATGTGGTTTCGACATGATTTGGCGTGACTGCCTACGGTTAAGTTAAAGATTGTTACACTTCAGTTAAGAAGACAGATATTGTTACTTTGTAAAGTTTTATATTTATCTTTTTAAAGCAGCAGTAAAGGGTTAAGTCAGTATGGAAAAATTGTTCTGGCCTATACAAGTTGTGGTTTGTGCGCTTGGCCTGCGAAGCAACTTTCGCAATGGTCGGTCACGGGATGGGTGACCAAAGGACCTCCACGCTTCGAAAGGCATGTTAGTCTATCGGTCCCAGCTGTATTTGCTATCGTCAAACCCATCAATCTGCATTGGGCCCGCGTAGTGGGTCATGGCCAATGGGCCATTCTCTTTATCTATCCATAAGGAAGGCCTGTGGCCGACAGAAGGGATATTAAAACAGCTGACAATGATGAAATGGCAAATATTTTCATAAGTATACTTAGTTTAAATTGATGCGAATACTCGTCGGCCATTTGTCGATTATTAATAATTCGCTAAATAATTCCAATGATTGTCTATTTTATTACGTAAAAACACTATAATTTATATGAAACTTCTTTGAAAACCATTAGCGGTGGATTAATTATCATGCAATTTGTTTTATTATAGTTTTAATTGAATATAAACTTATCAGTATGAATTCGTTTCAGTTAATAGTCCAACAATTCATTGAGTTAACTTAATTGTAGGAATAAAACAACTTTTGTGGATTTTTAGTGTACTATATTTAGCCAAAACATATATCTGGTACTAGGTTTTTGGGTTTTTAGGATAAAATATAAAAAGTGCCGAAACGTCGGGAAACCAAAAACCCAAATTAATTAATTATCAATGGTAGGTTATTTAAAAAAATATTTATTAACGAATTTCATGGTGGAGTTTAAATTACGGGTTTTCTTAGTGAAAATTGATTTTTCTTATTAGACCGTTCTTACAAGAATTAGTTATAACATGCCTATTGGAAGCTTCAATACAAAAAAGTGATGAATATTTTATTCATAAGAAAAAACGTAAAAGTCTTCCAATACAATACAGAACCGATTGATACACATTTGAATTCTAAAGATTATGACAAAAAAAAGTCTACGTAATTTAAAAATATTAAAAAAATACGCGACTCTAACCAGTGAACTACTGCATAATAACGGAATCTTAAAAAGTTGTTCAAACAAAAAACCGTAATAAGGGCAGTATCACACGTGTTCAGTCCCGCATGTCTCACAATGCCGAATATTCTATAGCGAGCATTTGCATAAAACTGGGGGAACTTATAAAAAAAAAACTCGGGGCGCCTAAAACAAATACTTTATTGTTCTAAATGCAGAGAAAAGATTAAAACAAAAGACCGTGTGTGTTACGCTTTACTTGAAAATCATGCGGGATTTTTTTGTGTTGAACGGCTTAGTACAATAATACACTATTGTCTATAATTACTGACTGATATTATTTACGAGATTACATTTTTTATATTATAGCTTTAAAAACTTACCTAGTAATTAATAGTTAATTGGTATACCAGGCTGGAAAGTTCGAGTTACCTCTATTGAAAACTGAGCAAGCGAAGGATTCAAAGGTACATACGAGACACTAAAAACATTTCTGCCGAGCGCAACACACAATTTTTCACCTCACATCAGCAAGGAATATTTTTTGGTTATTTCCGCGGTAAACTTCAGGTAAACAATTATTTTATGCTATACATATTCATATTTATATTCATTTAATCTCCACTTTATAATAGTAGTACATAACATATAATAATAGTGGTTACAGTTGTTAATGTTATTATAAATTATTCAAGGTATTGAGATATTATAAAGGTATTAAAACTAAATATTATATCAACTTAGAGGAAAAAACAACAAATGACTATATAAATATTTTTATACAATGCTCAACGAAATTGAACTCTAAAACATTTTATCATATACCTTATTCTTGTTGTTTTAATGATATACAAAACTAAAAAAAATAAAAAGGGAGTATTATTGTTAATTCAAAGTTACTAATTATATGAATAAATTGTTACTTTAAAAATAATAATAAAAATTATTTGATAAATGCTTGACATTGACATAAGGTAAAAGACAAAGACAATTTAAAAATAAAGGTTTCTCTGTGAAATCTCATCCATCATAAATTGAAGATTCTTATAACAAATACTTTAATCTTATTATTGTTGTTTTTATGATTCAATGAAGTAAAATAAAAGCAAAACGGAGTATTATAATCAATTCAAAGTTATTTAAGCATAACATGTCATAACATTAAAGTCAATAGCTATTCAGAACGCATTATGACGTATCTATCATTCTAAATAAAAAAAATACTTTACCACGCTAGGCCGGTAATGTGCGATTTTCGTTGCAGAAATTGAATGAGAAAACCTCCTTTTCCGAGCGTGTGAGGTGAAGATAAAATTTTATTACAATGTATTTTATTACGTAAAATCAGTACTTATTACAAAGTTTTCTTGTCACACACATTATTTAATTATTGTCTCATGTTATTTACGTACCTATTAAATTTAGCTTATAAGTTATATTTGTTACCAGGAAAAGTGAAATATTTAGTGAGTGACATTAAATGGGGACACAACCTATAAATATTGTACCGGCTTCTAAATTGTACCACCTCCGATTTTTCTGCTGAACGAATATATTACTTCGTTTGTATTTGACATTTGACATGACATTTGACATGACATGGTATCATAAAACCACGTCTCCTAAAAAGGCTCTGAAAAAGTCAAGTTCAAAAAAGTGCAGTTAAGTTTTGCAATTAACATAGCTATTTTTATACTGTAAATTATATAATAGAAAGAATGGACTTGTCTCCATATCCCGTCTCAGCGATATGGATAAGATTTTGATTGTTTTTAATAAAAAAAAAAAACAAATAATAAACTAAGTGCGTTTTATTCCGAAAAAGGTATTTTATTTCAACGGCTGGGCGTAACTCAGAGCAAGCGGTCATTCATATCATAATTTTACTGACTCAGGATTCAGGTATTCGTAGAATTTTTCCTTCTGACATCAATTCTACAGCGATACTACTAGAAATATACAATATAAAAGTTAAAGCTATTTCAGATTTATAAGTAGCTGGTCAACCAGTGACCACGACAACTGAAAAGGTGCCGAAACGTCGGAAAACCAAAACACCATAAAAAAACCCTAAAATATAGTACCAAATATATGTTTCGGATAAATAGGTAAAGTGCACAAAAAAAATGTTTTATTTCAGTAGAAGTTAGTTTTTAAATAGGTACTTTAAGGAAATAAATACTTTTTTTAAATGACCTAGAAAAATCACAATAATATTTTTTTTTGTTAAGCATACTAATAAATTTTTACTTAATTAAAACGATTCATTAACTTTAAATACGTAATGTTGCAATACAATATAATATGGCAAGAAAACCCTTTTGAGATCAGTTTTATTTTTTTAACTTATATTAATCTCTTGACCTCAATCTGGCCGAAGGTCGTAGATGAGGCCTAAGATAGAGCGATTTCGCCCAGAAGAAGCCTAGTCACTTGCACCATGAAGAGGTTTGGGTTGTATGTGATCAGGAAAACACACGCCGGCAGGGCATTCCACTTCTTAGCTATTCGCATGATAAAAAAAGAAATTTGCGCTTTGTGCGTATGTTTGGAATGCCAACCAAGTATGGATGGTAGCCTGCAGTACCTACGTCTGGTATCCCGATGGAAATAAGGAGAAGGCTGAATCAGGTTATGCAGCTCAAATGCACACTTCCCAGAGTAAAGTCTGTAGAAAACCGATAGACAAGCGACCTTACGGCGGTGACTGAATCTATGTAGGTTTTAACCAGCTCGTGGTCGCCGATAAGTCGCCTGGCTTTGCGTTCTACCGATGATTTCTACCTTAAATATTGTTAAACACTGCTAAATTAATTTTTCAAGAAACAGAACGCATCCGTACGTTTTGTATCGACGAACGCAACGCTGTGCTGCCGTGAAAAAATTTTGAGCGCTCGCAAGAAATGGCCGCCGGCCGCCGCAGGCGCCCAGTTTGCCCTCGAAGTTATTTTATAAAACTGTGTGTCACCCACCAATCATTTTTAGAATTATAACTTCGTGTTTAATGATAACGTGCTCAATCAAAATGATGGTGGTGCGATCTCGGAGAAAAAAACTGCAGATTGTCGGTAAGTGTTTTCTTTCGCTTTCATGGCTTTCGATTTTCCGGATTAAAAACTTTTATTTTTCTATACTTTAATATTTTTTTTTAGTCAGTGCCCCAGCAGTGGGGACATTAAAAATTGCTGATGAAAAGAAGAAATTACAAAAATATTTAAAATGCAAAAAGAAACTGTTTCCGCCCGGGATCGAACCGGGGACCTTGTGCGTGTGAAGCACACGTGATAACCGCTACACTACGGAAACTTGTTGAGTAGTGGCGAAATTGTGATACAAGTTCGTTTAATTTGTGAGTACAGTAAACAACACGTGAAAAGATGCATTTTAAAATTCTGACTCGTTAAATGATAGCAATATCTTGAATACTGGTTCGATTGTTTCATTCGATTAGGTCACAGACAGCGTCAAGCAATTTTCCTATTTTCCCAAAAGTAGGTACTTACCTAAATGATATTTAGGTTTTCGACGAGCTGTGGTACCTAGAGGTCACGGATTTTCTTCTCAATGTCTTTATCCTGCAAACAACGAATTGTTGGTAATAATTGTTTTTTTATGACAAATTCTGCTTCGTTCTAATAGGTAACTGTTATAACATCGTTAGGTTTTTGTAAGGTACCTTAAGTAATAAATCTCTGCCTTATTGCGAAATTAATCAAATGAGTCCTTTTCAAAAATGTTTCTAAAACTATTTTCAGCCATCTTTGATTACAACAAACCATTGAATTTAAAGTTTACTAAAATTCATTTTATCTTGTGTGTGTAAAATATTTTATTTTATTGCAGATGTCAAAACGTTTTATCACTTGTAAACAGAATCGTAAAGTAGTTTCGTTTCGATTTAACGTTTAATGCATATAGCAAAATAGATATAGGTACAGTATCCGACTTTAAGGAATTCCCATCGAGCTGAGGGAGAATGTCGATTATGTAGAAGTATAAAAAAATGCATACAATCACACCAATAATCTACGGGAACGGGAACTACGCGGGTGAAACCGCAGGCTAGTTCATCCATAAAAAGCCTGTGCCTTAACACTTAAATTTTATACTGTAGCGGCTGTCAAATTAATGATCAATTTCTAAATTTTGCTTATATCTTGTAGATGGTAGAAGTTTTGTTTAGTTGTCTGTTTAACATTACCAATGTATTAGTTAGTGGTGGAAACTCTTTTGGCTAAATGTACTAAAATTATGTTTTATTGTGTCTTAAATAAATAAATACATAAATAAATTGATAATTTCAAGTTACATATACAGGCTGGAAAAAAGGACTGTCGTCGGCGGCGGAGGAAAAATACCCTCAATACTGATGATAGCAAATTATGGTGAAAGGAAACATTTCTTTATTTTCTAAAACAAATAAAACTGCATTCAATGATTTTTTATTTTTTACTTGCCTGAACTGGGAATCGAACCCGCCTTAATAAAAAAAAAATATAACCTGTAATTTTATGGATATCAATCGATAGTGTAAATCATAAGGATCAATTTAGTTTATGTAACAGTAAATAACTTGCTGGTGCTTATAATGAAGATATTACTTATTATTTTTTCCCGGAAGTGTACAGTGTTTGCCTTTAAAATGCCATTAAGGTAGTTGATAAACTAAATAAGCCCAGTTAATTAAATTTACGCTTGATTACTAAGAACTTAAATGATTTTAATAGTTATGTATAACCCATTATCTTGGAGCTGAGCAGTTGAGCAATTTAGATTTAATCTTGGAGATGTAAATAATTTATTTTTATTGACAGTGCATCCAAGGCTCCTAGAATAGTGTAAAAACAAAAAAATAACAGGCAATTCTTTGCTGTGCGCAATATACTTACACCCATATTCTAAGTCGTTCCTCCAAAACTTACTCGTCCTCGACTCAACGAAACCTCAATGAAAACCTCTTCGAAATACTCCTCGAAATCGGTATTCTAAGTCATAATTCCGTAAGGCCAACGAGTACGTAGCCACTCCGTGTTAGGCCTAGCGCACACTACCATTTTTACCCACGACGAGGTTGAGTAGAGTGTAAAAAGTTTTGGAGGAACAATTTAGAATATAGGGGTTAGATGTTTGGTAGCGGTTGGTGCTACATTTAGGAATATCAACCAATTAGTAGTAGCCGGTAGTGCGTCGTCTGGATGTCATATGAATGAAGAGATATGAGAAGGTGCAGCTCTAGGAGCTCTATTTTTGATTCACTCGTCTCGAGGTTTCTACTACTGATTTTCGTGCGACGTGTGAGTTTCCGTATTCCGTAAAAGCGACCTTGCCAGTATATACGTAACTTCGCTTTTCGCCTGTAGTACCGCCTCCCAACGCTAACACGAGGGGCAAAGCAAATAGCGTGCTATGTCCACGTGTGCAAGGTCGCTTATCGCGTGGTCGCCTCCTCGTTGGCCTCGCCACTCGCGCTACGAGTGATTCAAAAATATGATTCCAGAGCCCACTCTCTGAAGTACAGTCTGTAAAAGACTGACAGATAGGCAACTTTGCGGCGGTGAGCTAGGGTGTGAAACTACTAACTACTGGGTACTTCGTCAACAACCGATCTTCTAACAACCTTTCCCTTTTTACAAAAATGTAGGTACTACCTACTTACTTTAATGACCAAATCTATCTATATATTTACTTTTAAATGCAAAAAAAAAAATGTACCTGTGTTAAAGGTTGTAGGATTATAAAATGACATAACTATTAGAAAATTGGAAAGTTTGTAACTTTGTTTTTGTTTGTTTTTCAATCACTTTTAACGGGTTGAACCGATTTGGATAACAATTAATTATAATATTCCGTTTTGTTTTTATTATACTGTTTTAATTCCTTGAATCATAAAAGCAAAAACAATAAGATCAAACAATTTGTACTGGGTGAGATTTCACAACCTATTATTGGATTTCGGAACTTGACACCTTTATTTTTATTTCGTCTTTGTCTTGTACCTCATGTCAATGTCAACATTTAACGAATCGTTTTTATTGTTGTTATATATTTTAAATAACTTTGAATTAACAATAATACTCCCGTTTTTAATTTTTCAGTTTTTTCTAATAATAATAATATATTTTTAAAAATAATAATAATATATTTTATTTCACCAAAGAAAAAATACATTGTTTGGCAAGTAACAATAAGACAACTGTAAACATAACTTAGTTCTTACATGAAAATAAACAATTGATTGAAACAAGCCAATGGTAAACATCTGCACCCGAACTAGGAAACCTGTATCTCAGGTGCAATGCTCTTACACGTGGGAATTTTGGGATCGTTTATAGCCACATAGGCTATAAATGATCTCAAAATTCCCACGTGTACTACTTGGGGTCTAAGGATTCTCTATACCAAATTTCGTCAAAATCGGTCCAGTAGTTTTTGAGTTTATTCGTTACATACAAAAATACAAATCTTTCCTCTTTATAATATTAGTATAGATAAACAACAAGAATATGACCGCGGAAACAACCTAAACATTTTCCTCGCTATTGTGAGGTGAAAAATTGTGTGTTGCGCTCAGCAGAAAAGTCTCGTACCTTTTCGCTTGCTCGGGTTTCAATAGAGGTAACTCGCCGCGAAATCAAACTTTCCAGCCTTGCATAACAAAACTATTTTATTATTTCTTTTTTTATCCCCAACACGTGTTTCTTTAAGTATAGCACTAAAATTTACTTACGACATTATCTACTAAAATTACGTGACAGTTTTAAGACTCGAATTCATTTTAATTACGTTCGCTGCTTTAAGATCATCTTAGTTGTTCGCGAACACAAATAAAGTTTAAAAGCTATAAAATTTATTTTACAATGACTATGTCAAAATAATTCTTTGTCGTTTGTTGCGGAGCGGTTTATGCGTTTGACAGCAGTTAAGTCTTTAGGCTATAAATATAGACTTATAATTATATATTAGGGGCAGATAAAAATAGTCATAACCAAGTTTAGAGAACTTTTGTAATTTTTAAGTTTATTAGCCTTTTGCAATTGATCATCATCATTTCAAACCGTCTTCAATGCTGGGACACTGGCCCTTTCTTCTGTATGGATAAGAAGAATTTTCAATGCTCAATGTAGGTAGGTACTTAATATATTTTTAGTCAGACCGTACTCAAAAACCATGCCATTTTGTTCTATGGGATGAGTTAAGAATAAGAATTGTGAGAAATAGAAAAAAATAAATTTATTTCTGATGTGAGATGAGTTAGGAATAGAAATGGGATGAATATGGAAAAAATAATACGTGGGATGTGACGTCATGGGATGAATATGGAACAACCCAATTATTTCTCTGACATCGTACCTATTATATTTTTTTAAATCAATTTCGTTCGCTTGATTGTCGGTTTTCTACAGACTTTACTTCGGAGAGTGAGCATCTGACCAGCCAAGGAGTGGAATGCCCTGCGAGCGTAGCAGATACAACCCAAACCTCTGTAAGGTGCAAGTGAACAGGCTTCTTCTGGGCGAACTCACTCCATTTTAAACCTCATCTACGCGTTTCGGCCAGATTTAGGTCAAGAGTTCCTTAGTCCATTTAATACAAAAAAATAATTGAAAATTCACATCCCTTTTATTTTGTGACTGTCTTTTATTTAAGGTAGTAATTCATAAAACTTTAATCCGAGGATGGAAACATCCGACTTTTATACCAGTTCCACACTTTTGCCCAACATCGGCGAAAGGGTAGTAATTTTACACTTTTAAATTATTATTATGAACCTCTTTAAAGTATTTTTGTTTTATAACCAGTATATGCTGCATTGGTAGAGTTAAGGGCAACATTGGAGATGGTCTCACTATGACACCCACTGCTGGGTATAAGCTGCCCGCATCCAGCGGCTTCCCGAGAACTTCACCAGATCCTCGGTCCACCTTGTCGGGGGCCTACCCACGTTACGAATGTTACAATATGATATATTATCAACGAAAGCAAACTACGCAATAGTTTGCTTACATTGTTAGATTTTTTAACAGGGCTTTTCCAAGCTGTTTAAGAAGTTTCAAATCTATACTAATATTATAAAGCTGAAGAGTTTGTTTGTTTGAACGCGCTAATCTCAGGAACTACTAGACCGAATTAGAAAATTCTTAGACCATTAGAAAGCTACATTTCTCCCGAGTGACATAGGCTATATTTTATCCCGATATTCCCACGGGAACGAGCACCACGCGGGTAAAACCGAGAAGATTCGCTAGTATTTATTAAAAATATATTACAATGTTACGTTTTCCATACTTGTGACCAATAAAAGCCATAATAATCTCATCTCTAGGCAGTTCATAATACGAGTACCTAAGTTGTATTTACGCACTTCTTATTTTCTTTCTTTCATTCAGGAATAATATATTTCTACTGATGAAAGAATTGTTATTTATATCGGTTCCAGAGATTAAGAATACATCACTACAAAGACTCCTAAATCTAATTACAGAAAACACAAATAAAATGACACTAACAGACCAATTTATCTCCGTTAACTGTTGAAATGGATTCTTAAAACGTTCACGGTTACTGTTATAGTTAAATTTAAACGTCTTCAATCTATTTTATGACATCGTGCATAGTTAGAACTGAAACTGAAAAATACCTATAGCACTCAACGTTAAATAAATAATATTAAGACTTTATGCTTTTTTTATGAACGCATTACGACACTGTTGTAACGTTAAGCATCGACTGTCTTAATTTCTTATTTTACAGTTTCCTACCCCCCAATATTTCTTTTAATTTCCGTCCCTGTCTGGACAAAAACAAGAGAATCCCTATATCTATTTGGCATATTATACCTATGCGTGCTAATTTAGTTAAGACTAAAGAAAGTTTTTAATAATTTAAATATCAAACAATTAAAATAAACTTAATAACCTTTCTAATCTGAGATTAGTAGTATACAAAATAACGATGGTTGTTCAAATTCAAATTCAATATCATTTATTCAGTCTAGGCTGTTACAAGCACTTATGAACGTCAAAGAAGGGCAGTCAAACGGCGGGAGAACTTGTAACGAGAAGAACCGGCAAGAAACTCGTCAAGGGCAATTTTTTTCTCCCTGTTTTATTTCATACAGAGTCGTGAAATTGAAAAGTGAGCTTAACAATTCAAGGTCAATTTCCATCACAAAAGAAAATACTAATTATAATATTACGTTTTATGGTTATCCTAACCGTAAACAATTTTCAACTCGCAAGGAAGGACTTACATTTAACATTTCTCACATTACAAGGTTACTGTACTGCAAGTTGTGACGTACATACAGGTTGATAGCAATTTATTTTAGATGAAAATATTTAAGCTCTAAGCACAACGTTAAGACAAGCAGACTGAAGTAGACCTATTTCCGCTGGCGGCACCCGTTCACGAGCATGACGCATGAACCAGCCATCGCTTCGCTCAACCATATTTTAGGGAACGTAACGACCCGCCTCACACGGCACCGCCGAAGAAACGTTTGAGTGAGCATGACGTACTTCAGGTACTTATGTTAAAGTGTATAAATATAAAAATTGCGATAGCAAATACAAAAAAAAAAGAAAGATAAAAGTGCATTAATATAAAACGCAACTTACAATGTTACTGGAAGACGCATCAGCTGGGTCATAATCATAAAGCGTATTTAAAGTAAATTAAAAATAATAATAATAATGGCTTTCATATACTTAATTACAATAATTGGAGAACATTACTTATTTTTATTTATTCTGATCAAGCAGTGCCACGTTCTCAATTCATAACATCGTAAATAACATAGAATTTATATAATTGAAACAAAAATATAAATATCTCAACACATTTTAACACAATCAGACATGAGCAGACCCATCCCACTGGCAGCACCCGTTCACGAGCATGACGCATGAACCAGCCATCGCTTCGCTTGTTTATTATCGAAACCAAGAATAGGCTATTACTCGTACTACCTATACCTATGTAACTTGGACGCTATGTAATTAAAGAGAATTAGTTATTGAAACTGGCCGTTAGTTTTATTAAACATGCTAAAACTAGATATTAATTCAAGCATCTTTCCTACCATATAATATACCCAACCAAGAAAACCTGTGCACAATCTTTATATAGCTTTATATGTTTATTGGGGTCAACTCGATTTGTCCGTCATCCACCGCCTCGGGCGACCGAGTACATCTTTATTTGGCACCACCACTTGATAACGCTGGAATAAATCTCGTATAAAAAATTTACAGCGGTCGCAACGACCAATAATGCTGGGGTGCATCCAATGCAATTCGTAATAAATATTAAAATGTATTATTAAACTTACAATATTGATGAAATAAGTCACGGTTTTAGGTCAGTGAAAATGTAAGTTTAAGAGAGAGATACTCCAATATATTTTCTGTTATTAATAGGTTTATAAGTATCTTTTGTCCTTATGTAAGTGTTTCTGGACAAAAACAAAATATGAATTTCATAAAATCACACCAATCGAGTCCAATGTATGTTTCATTATCAACTTGTGTTATCAATACCTACTAGATGACGGATAAATGTATTTGTAAATACATAATAAAGTTGCATATAAAAGATCCAAAGCCCAAGACAAATAACTATAAACATGTTTATGCACAGAAATATTTGTATGGTCTAAGAATGGTGAATGACTGCGTCGATAAGCTGAATGAGCTGGGACAGCAGACATAAGTGCGTTAGCAAGAGCCTTAACTGGACACTGCAAACTAAAAAGGCACCAATTTCACATGAAATTAAGTGACAGTGACGTTTGCTGTTACTGCGGATTAGAGAGAGAAACACCCAAACATCCTATGTGACTGCGGACTCCTAATTCACAAACGCAGTATCCTCCTGGTCCGGCATATAATTCGGTCAGAGGAACTAAAATCTCTCGGAGCTAGGATGATTTTAGACTTCCTGGAGGCCGCCAGGCTAAAAGAGATACTTGCGAGTTACAATAGATCTTATAGGTCGCAGTGACTACAGTTCCAACTGGAGCTGCATAGCCCCTATATCCCACAATTAATTAAAAGAATCGAACCAACAGGCAGGTTTACCTACCCTTGCGCCAAAGAGGTCGTCAATTCACTTCATACATCTTTCATTATTCTTGCCACTTCGAACCCCAGCTTTATTTAGCATCATTGTACTGTACGGTCAAAAGCACGTACGTCTTTACATTTGCAGGAAAACCGCCGCTATTACGAGCGACGTAAGGCGCTCTCAAGGTCAAAGTGCAAAGCCGTAGCTGCTGTTACTGTACGTCTAAAAATAGGTCATGCTTGTTGTAAAGTTTGTAAACCAAGCTTGCGTGGTTCGTGACGGTAAAGTGTCGTGATATCGTTTGTACGTTTTCGACGTAACTGTCGACCAAAAGAAAAGGTGGTAGACTACGTCGTGATATGTGTGATTATGAGACATGCATAGAATTATCACGTCCTTTATAAGGTGTGGTAGTTTTAACCGACTTGTTACTATCAATCGTTAACGCCAAAATTGGCATATTTTTGAAGAGAAAATTTCTTTAGCGGCGTTGTGCACATCAGTGTTTTGAATTTTCGGGATGGGTAATAAATGTTAAAGTCGCGCCAGGACACGTGACCTGATCGAAAATTCGTAAGACGGAGGGAGAGTAGACCGCCGCCGGCGCGACGTAGGAGAGGAAGTAATATCCCCCTCTCTTTCTACCGCGCGGCGAAAATGTATGCCTTTTTTTTAATCCCCCTCTCGCCGCCGTACGTCATGGGGGCCGATTTTTGGTACTCTCCCCTGTGACCGGCGTCCTGCCCATCTATCTGAGCCACCTCCCGGTGCTGGTTTCACTACAGTACCCAACCGCCTGCATCGGACATCCTGTTCACGCGCACGTTCTGCTGCCTCCTTTTGCGAGAAGACTGCCGCCTTCCAGGATCTGTCGCTGGCCAACATGGCTCTTGCCGTGCTGGGCAGCGAGAGATCCCTCCCTATCACCGCAACCAGAGCGCGGCGCTGCGAAGCCCAGGCGGGGCACACCTCAAGGGTATGTTGCGCACTGTCCTCCGAAGCGCCGCACTTGTGGCACCGTGGAGTCGCCCTCCCAATTCAAAACAGGTACTTACCATAGCACCCGTGCCCGGTAAGCACCTGTGTCAATCTGATGGTCAGCGACCCAAACTCACGGTTGCACCATTATTTCAGATTGGGACGGATCGCCTCCAACGTCCTCGCGACTGTATCCGTCTGGAGTTTCCTGTACCACTCTGTCATCAGCGACCCTCGGCCCTCCTCCTTGATGCTGCCAACTCTATAGGAGCCGGTCGGTCTCCTCTTTGAGCCGCAGCGCGTCGCTCGTGGTAGGCCTCCTTGAGCACTTGAGAGTCTAGCTCCCAAGGAGGCATGCCCGACAAGATACAAGCTGCCGTATGGGATACCGTCCGGTATCCTCGTATAAATCTGGTGGCTATCGCCCTTTGAGGCCTCCGAAGATTCCGCCTGTTCATCGCGCTGAGACGATCTGCCCAAACTGGTATCCCATACTAAGCCATGCTGCGTAACACCCCTGCGTACAGCCTGCGGCAGCTCGCACCCGGTCCACCAAGGTTGGGGAGGAGACGCCCCAGTGCTCTAGCCGCATTTGTGAGTCTAGACGCCAGTTGTTTGAAGTGCTCTTCAAACTTCCAGCGCCCGTCCAGTACAAGCCCAAGGTACTTAATACTGGGCTTCAAGGGAACCGTTGCCCCATCCACCACTATCGCCGCCCAGCCGGAGGTCTCCTCCGACGACTATGCAGGAGAATAGCCTCAGTCTTTTCAATGGCCACATTGAGGCCCAGCATTCGGATGCGCTCTATAACCAGGGACGCACCAACACCCGCCAATCTACTGGCTTCTTCGAAGGTCTTACCCCGCGTGGTGACCATCGTGTCATCAGCATAACAAAAAACGTTTATCCGGGGCAGTAGTACCCCACGCAGAACCCAGTCATACCCTATGTTCCACAGGAACGGCCCCAACACCGACCGCTGTGGAACACCACAAACCATATCCCGCTCGACTAATCGACTATCGCTGGACGGGTACAAAACCTTTCTGCCCTCCAAGTAACTTTCTAGCACGCGTATAAGGAATGGTGGCAGCCCGTGAAACCGCAGGCCCTCCTTTATCACAGCGAAGGGAAGAGTGTTAAACGCATTGCGGATGCCAATGCCACCGCAACCACCACTTCCCTGCAATCCTTGGCCCTATCTGACAAATGCCTAAGTGCCAAGATGGCGTCGACGGTTGACCGTTTCCTTCGGAATCCGGTCTCCGGACTGGTTCTCCGTTAGATTTGGGCCTACCGCTTCTAAGTGCTGGACGACTCTGTCCGCAATAATGCGTTCAAACATTTTCGGAACTTCGCCCAGTAACACTACAGGACGATAAGCCGATGGAGAATCAGTCGGTCTTATAGTTCTTTCTGTAAAAGGCAGTCATCCTCTTTTCCAGGCTTCGGGGAACTTTCCGGCCTCCAGGCAGTCACTAAATATCACCCGTAGAATTTCCCCCAGGTGCTTTAGCACTGGGGGAAGCACCTGCCTAGGTATCCCATCTGGTCCGGGAGCCATTTTTTTGCCAGATAATCGGTCAATCACCACTTCCATCTCTGCCTCTGTCACCGGTGTGAATCCAGACTCGGCTGCCAGCGGTTCCTGAGGGGGGCAAAGGTGCAAAGGTGCCGTCAATGGAGCCTGGTTGGGAAACATGCCTGCAACCACCCTGTTCAAAAGTTCTGGATCCATCGTTTCCGGCGGGGTCGGTTGATGTTGAAGCTTGCTCCGCACCATCCGGAAGGGATGCCCCCACGGATCTCTGTCCAGACTAGCCAGGAACTCGTCCCATACCCGAGATTTTGCCGCAGCAAAACTGGACTCAAATTCCGCCTTAATCTCCCTATATGCCACCGAAAGCCTGTCCTCCTCTTCTGGTCTTCTTCTGCGGCGCCTTCTGCACCGTTGAAGTGCACGCCTAGCTCGCAAACTGGCGGCTCGAAGGGACTCCAACTCTTCGGACCACCAATATACCTGCGACTTTTTCGGCGGGCCATACGCCCTACACACGGCCGCGTCGCACACCACTGTAAGGGAGCGAGTGAGCTGGCTGACCCGGCTCTTAATATCGAGCGCCTCCACATGTGCTTCAATACACCAGGCCTGGACAATCGCCGCCTCCTCCGCCAGCTCTTTATTAATCTTGGTGGTCGCCCATCGTGGTAAATGGCGAGCCATCCATCCACTCTGGGTGCCAGGACGGGACTGGCAAACGTAAGGTCCACCCTGGATCCCCCGTTATGCCTGACACAGGTAAATGTAGTACCCCGGTTCAAAACCAACAAACCTTCCGAGGTAGCCCAGTCAAGTATCACCCAACCCTTTCTATCAGTGACAGTTTTCACTTCTGCCGGGACTCCGGAAGTGCAACCCGTTGTTTTTTTTATTACATATGAAACCTAATTACGAATCTTTGTGAAAAATCTATAATTACCAGTCCATGTTATAGAAGATTGAATTCTACTGGATCAGCATTTTTATTGACGACTGTATAATTCAACAACATCATGTTTTAAATGTGCTATTTATCATTATTAAGAAAAACCATGACTGTTATTTGTTAAAACGGTAATTAATGTAACTTTATGTTTGTTTTGATAATATTGCAGTAGGTATGGTTTATTGGTACATACTTGGTATTTAGCTTTTTAGCCAAATAAATAATTATTTGTAAGTATTTCAGTATCTGAAAAACTTTTTTGAAGTAAATTATAACTTCAAATCGAGTTCTTTAACTACTTATTTTACGACACACATCTAACAAAAATGTATTTAGTTTATTGCACCTCAACAAAGTATTAAAACAACAGCCTAAGGCTGGTAATACACAACAGATTTTTCTCTCTGATAGTCGGATCCGATAGTCTGATCAGACAATCGGAAGGCGCTCGTGGCATACATTTGTTTGCATACTCAATACACATCCGATCCGATAGTCGGATCTGAAATCTGAGTTGCAAACAATGCTAAGGGTTAACGATTTTATTGTCGGATCCAATTGTCTGAAGGCGCTGTATGCATACTCTGTACAGAGACGAAATAGACGTCCGATTCTCCTTCCGATTTACCAGTTGACTCTCTGGCGCATATTATTTTACTCTCTGGACTGAGTTTAGAAAAATTCTGACACAAAAATCAGACGTGTATCGAGTGCTTCCGATCAGATAGTCTGATCAGACAATCGGACGTCTATTGCTAGCCTAAACACTTATGTTTAGCATCAAATCGCAAAACTTTCATTTTTACGTTAAACATGACAGGTACAGTCACGAGCAATAATATGTGACCACTATACAACCTTTTCACATTGAAACACGGAAACAAAGCTCTCTGTGACCACAAATGACATTATATATTGTAATATGACAAAGTTGTATTATTGCTCGTGACAGTACGTAGTAATTGTGGTTTACGTCAGTTTCTAATTTACCCACACAATAGGTCGGGTATCTGTCTAATTCCGAATAAAACCGGGCGACAATAGAGATGCTAATGTGTAAATAAAATAGTGGTGCGCGCCGATGGCCATGCGCCGTGTAATGCGTATGCGCAAACGAGGATCTAAAGTAGACAAATGAGACAAACATTTCAACTTTAAGTTCTTGCCAGATAAGTGTGCAAACAAGGTACCCTCTTGTACCAATGTAACATATTTACTCAAAAAAGAGCAAGAGAAATCTATGAAGCGTATCGCTTAACACAGATCACTTGAAATTGACCAGGTCACCCTACTGGGAGACGTGACTTAACGTCTGAATCGTTCGCTCAACCATGGCCTTTCTCGTCAATGATATTTGGCTATATTGATAATTTGAGACATTGAGCTTTGTAAAGAAATAAAACAATCATGAACCCCTCTAACTCCAGTAAATGAAAACTCAGTTAGTTCGTCAGCTTCAACAGCAATTGATTCCATCGCTTTCTAGGCAATAAAATAGGCTTGTATTATTAGAGCAATAATTACCTGGCTTACCCAATGGTACTGATAAAAAGAAAGTAAGTAGTTACAGTCCGCTCACCATAACATGTAGGTACTCTGCCTTGGGAATTGGCAGCATTGCCTACGGTGCTTGTCAACAATATATGTACCTTTTAACGCCCAATATGTAAACATGTATGTAATAGGTTATACTTGCATATTTTTAAATAATAAAAGTCATAAAGTTTAAATAATAACATCAAGGCAGGGGACATCTTACGGTAAGTGGACTGTACTTACTACTTTAATTAAGCTGACAATTGTTTTACGTATTATCACAGAATACGTATGTTACTGCAGGTCCTTTCCACTCCATTTTTAAAGCCTAAGTTATCATCCTGTAACATACACTGACACATCTAGTGGACTACCTCTCGGTAGGTGGGGTAGGCGCAGCGACCCGCGATAGAGTCATTTCCTGATTTTGATGCCGCAACGCAATGCCGATGGCGCGTATATTGAAATATTTGAGACTTGATATAATAAAACTACAATTTTTTGTTTATAATTTTGCATTTTACTATATTTTTTTGTTATAACTTTTAAGCAAGAAAATATTAGAACAACTTACTATTGCGGACTATTTAGTGCAAAGTATTTACCCTAAAACGTAAATAAGTGCAGTAAATATATTATAAAAAAGCAACTTGTCTCATGTCGCTCTGACGGGACACGAACCCGCATCCTTGGGAATCCAGCCTAATGCTTTTTTCTAGTAAGTATATTTTCTTGTTTAACAGTTTTTTTATTTTTATTTGATAGACCGGACAAACTTCCCTATTGATAGTAGTCTATTTCAATCGATACAGGCTTTAGGCAAAGATCAAAATCTTAATTTATAAGCGTTGTCATCATCTCGGTCACATGATGCCCAGTGCTGGGTATGGTATGGACCTCCCCAGAAGATCTCCACGACGATCGGTTCTGCGCTGCCCACAGCCAGCTGTTTCCTGCGACCGCGCTCCAGATCGTGGTCCACCTCTTTTCTCACGTAGCCTCAAGCAAAATTCAGTTGCAACTAGGGACACGTATTGTCGATTCTAAGAGCAGCAAGTCCAATTTATTATTTAACTGTTTTCGAGGGGTTCTTCAGTAACTTTTCTAATTTGTGATAACATTTTATTTTGCTTTGGTACATTATTAACACACTATCGATCTCGTTACTGTGGGAATATCAGGATAAAATGTATCCTACATTTACTATATGTGTGCTAAATTTCATCCAAATCCGTTCAGTAGTTTTTGCGTGAAAAAGTAACAAGTAAACAAACTAACTAACTGACATGATACTTTCGCATCTATAATATTGGTAGGATTCACTACCAAAGGCTTAGTATGAAAATCTCGTTAGATGCCACACTATTATTTTTCTATTATATCTCGGATTTGAGTGGGCCGTACCAGTGGTAACGCATACCACCACTCGGTTCCGAGTGTTCGGTAATGAATGTAATAAATAATAATTATTTCTTACACTCACACCAATTAACCTAGCCCCAAAGTAAGCACTGTAAGGCTTGTCTTATGGGATACTAGGGTAACGGATGTAAATACATATAATTATACTTAGATAAGTACGTGCTATTGTAGCATCTGTAAACCTTGCGTATACTGCATAGGAACACACCGAACGAGGATGTAGCGCGGCGCGGTGCCTAATTTCGGCTAATTTCATCCGATACGCCGACAAACTTATTGTTGCAGTCATCACGTGCCACAGACAATGCAATCATAAGGTACATTAACTCTTCCTCTTGTTTATGGCCAGTGAAATAGTAGGACTTGGGTATAGACAACTATGTTTAAAGAGAATTTAAGGTATATTATTTGTTTCACTATGTCCTCAAATCCTCTAATTTAGTGGATCCATCCACATAGCTCAAAGGCGCAGTGGTTCGCGCGCTCGGCGTGCAATGTTGTGGTTAAACAACTTTCGCAACGGTCGATCACGGGAAGGGTGACCAAGAATTGATTATCTGGAGCTCCTCGGTAGGTACTTCAGAAGGCACGTTAAGCCGTTGGTCCCGGGTGCATTTGCAGTGGTTAAAAACCGCCAATGCGCATTGGGCCCGCGTGGTGGGTCATGGCCCATTTACCTGATCTATCCCATAAGGAAGGCCAGTGCCCTAGCAGTGGGGACGTTAAAAGAATGGCTGATGACGATGATCAATAATAAGTGTTTAATAACGCTACATACAAAATAAAGTACAGTTCGCACTCAGCATGTTATGTTTTACTATTTGTGGTACAACTAACTGTAAACTGGAATGCATTGGGCCAGATTCCTAAGGGTGCGGGTTCGAGTCCCGCCTGAGCGACGTGAGACAAGTGGTTTTTTCTAGTATGTTTTTATGCGCTTATTTTGTTATTTAAAATGTACCACATAAAATAGCATTGTGAAATGTACGATATTTTTTTATGTAAATGCTGTTGTTGTTGACTGCATTTTTTTTTAAAATCTTTGTATATTTATTTAAAAAATATACCACCAGACTTTTATGTTATTATAAAAAAGGATCTATTTACCTAAATTAATCCACTAGAATTAAGTTCGTGAATACGAACGAACGAAAATTAAAAAACTATTCTTCACATAATTCGTTAAAAAGGTCACATTATTTTATAAAGTCATTAAAAACTCGTATAAACCGCTTGTGTGACTATAAAGGGCATAAACCGAACATTAAGCGCAATCAGATTTCTAAATTGAGTCGTATTTTTAATTGTTATACATTTTTTTCGTTAATTTTATACGTTCATAGTATACAGTAACAATAGTTATAAATTGCCATGTCATAAAACCTTGAATACTTCACATTCCTTTATAGAAATACAATCATTTTATAAAGAGAATAGGGAAAATCAAAGTTCATTGTGTAGGAATAAACGATGTGTGACAGGTTAACAAAAATACACTTTATTAGTAAGAAGATAAAGTTGAAATTAAAATAAAGTTTTACATTGCATTAGCTATCAAAATTTGGACAAAGTGAATATTTGGTGATAGTTATGTAGAAAGTGCTTTTGTCTATTTATTGGACTATTTATGTTATTTATACCGAGATGGTATCTCTATAGCCCAGTTTGGTATGTAAATTGGACGTTTTTTGTTCGAAATTGGACGAGTGGTGAAAAGCTCTGATTGATAAGACCTGTTTAGTTTGAATAACGTAGGTGAAATAAAGTTGTCAGTTTTTAATTGAGTCGTAAACAAAATAGGTTGTTCTGACTTTTTGTGAGGGCTAATAATTAGTAACGATTTATTCCGGAATACAAAAGCGGTCATGGGCATAAAGTCCATTACCGACAAATATTTGTCAAATAAATTAAAGCTATATGTACTGTACAGTCAGCATCATATACATAGACACATTTCACTACATGTGCTCATATTCGAAAATGATACAACCTTAATGTTCTTAAAAAATGTCAACGCTATATAGCGTTCTATGATGTTGCCATTGATTGGAATACTTAAGTTGTATCGATATTATTGATCACTTTGGATGTTAATAATTGAGCACAATGACGTTGACTACCAATCGGCAAAATAGTAATTCTCAAAATCTTGATAAAGTATTGTTTTGATTAGTACGCATCTAGTCTCACAGATCCATTCTATGTAGTTTGCAATATTCATTTTGTTGCATTTTTGTTTACATTCCTAAGAGTTTTCTGTATTATTTTAAGGCTGTTTATGAGATGATTCTTAACAAACCCAAAATTAGTATAGCTCAGCAAAAAAACTTTTTGATTTCAACATTATTAAAACATCCAACCTTATAATAATGAGTGATTTCATTAAAGATATTCAAAATATCAAATGTCTCTTGATCTTAAATAAAGGCCTTATCTTACACAGAATATCTAAAGCGAGATCATATATTTTGTCTAACGAGTTGCATTATAATAATATACCGAGCTATCGTTGACTATTAATAATAAAAATAAATCGCCCAATGTGTTGCTAAGCGCAAAACGGAAGACGAACCACTAGTTAAAATTATTCCTAACTAATATTAAAAATGCGAAAGTGTGTTTGTTTGTCCTTTCTTGACGCTTTAACTAAGCACCAATTGACTTGATTTCTGGCATAGAGTTAGTTGAAAGGGCGGAGAGTAACTTAGGCTACTTTTTATCCTGATATTCCCACGGGAACGGGAACCACGCGGGTGAAACCGCGGGCGGAAGCTAGCTTAATATAAAAGCAGACGGATATTTTTCAAGTTCACTATACAGGGTAGGGTGGAAAACATCTATGGCGGAGAGGAACTGCCTTAAATCCTTTAGTTAGCTAATTTTACGGAAAGGAAAAATTTCTTTATTTTTTAAAAGAAACAGAACTGCATTTAAAGATCTTTTGAAATTTTTCAGAAGAGCCTTGAATAAAAGCCGTGCCGTTGAGTTTATAAGTTGAGTTTTTATGTGTTTCCTTTAATTTAATTTACTATGTTTGTTAGAGAGAGTTGATCCTTTTGATTGACCCTATCGATTGATGGCATAAAAGAACAGGGTGTTATTTCTTTACAGATTTTAGCTGGTTCGATTCCTGGGTGTGTGAAGCATATTTTTTCATTATTTTTTATGTTTTGTGTTCCGGCAGTTCGAGATAAGATAGCCAGTTCCTCAGTGGCTGAGAATTCCGGGAGAGACTCGATTCCATGTTCAGCATTATCGATACTTAACATCAGGTAAGATGAAGGCTAAGAGTCTCCCCGTCATTCATAAAAAAAGAGACTAGATAAACGGAGGCGAAGTAATTGTCAGATATGACCACCAACCACTCAGATGGTTGATGAACGTAAAGTCACCAAGCAGCGGCATTGCAAGATGGGCCCAGATACTACGGGTGCACAAACCACCTGCGAATACACCAAGCAAAGCAAATATCATCGCCGATAAGAACCGAACTGCAGCAATGATACAGAACTCAACCGTCGACATCCAACGGGATCATTGCAAACACCAGCTTCAGCCAGAAGACCCAGCACCGTTACATTATGTAAAAGGCAAACGTGGTAGACCGCGTAGAGGTTATGATGTCTAACCCGAACGCGTGGGCGCATCATTCAGATTAGAGGGGAAGCTTTTAAAGCTGCCCCATTCTTAGTCCAACCACTTATCTTTTGGAAGGGACGACCGACGGAGAGACGTTAGGCAAATATCACGTTTCCTAACCAACTTTGTTGGCCAAATGCAAGCGCCTTTACATGTGAAACGTAAGCGTGGTAGACCGCGTAGATCTTGAGTCTGCTAATCCGAACGTGAGGGCGCAATATTCGGATTAAAGGGAGAACTTGTAACTCTGCCTTATTTCTACCCTGCAATGCCACCTTATTGTTAACTGTGGACACGGCGATGTCTTTGCTCCTCGCCGTTGTTTGCTCTCTTTGTTGATATACGATTTGGCACTGAATGACAGAGACGACGTAGGTTTATTTCACGCAACATGTTAATGCTATAATAATTTTGTTGTAACATCTTTCTGGTTCAAATATAAAGTAAAATACCACTATAGGAGTTCTACAAAAGCTAATTCAAAGCGCTTTTTATAGTTGAGCAGAATATTTAAATGGAACGTGTTTATCAGCAGAACTTTCTGTAAAACGATGAAAATTTCGTAGTGCAAACTTACACTATGATGTCTCGCTTTCAATATTATCTTTTAAATCTTGATTACTATTAGATAAATTTAAAAATGCTGGACCTTTTTCCGTTCTGTATACTGACCCTAAGACCACATTGTACTTCTATTCATAGTCAAAGTTTCCACACTATAAAATTTTATTACACTATGGTACAAATGCACAAACCGTGTACCATAATTACTCAATAAGCAGTGTCCATTGCATAAATTAACCAAACAACTCCATACAACAGTCAGGTAAAGCCATAGTAGACATAATGTATTGTTTCCAGCCTCCTGATGAAGAGATTGTGATTCCACCGCGTAATTGCTAGCTTGATGTGAACACCATCATGTTTATTATGTATTCTCTTTATTATGTACCTAGTATACGTGATTTGACTGACACGGTGGAGTAGTGAATGGTACGCGTGGACGTGGATACCGTTCTTGGTCAAACATTTGTGCAATTTCAGTATCATTATCTACAACAGTGAAAAACCTTCATCATACGTTAGGTTAAGTATTACAACAAAAAGACTGATGTAGAATCGTGCTTCTCCGGAATCCTCGACCACTTAGGAACTACAACGCTGAAAACAATTTTGTTAAGGTAACAGACTTAAATAAGATGATAGTAGCTAGCCTACTATTTATATCAGTTTTCTGACACGTCATCAGCCAAATTTAGTGTCCCCACTGTTGGGGCACTGGCCTTCCTTATTGACGGATAAATAGAATGGGTCATGTTGTATCATGTTGATAGTCACTCTAAGAAAAGGCCAAGAAAACTTGTTGACGTTGACTGCTTGCTCTACCAATATCACGTAAATAGAATCGTAAAAAGTTAGTTCTTGATATAATTTTACGTTGAGTAAAACTTACATGCTCACAAATACTTAAAGATGTTACAGTTCGACCTTGAAAAAACGCCCTTATGTCAGTTGCTTATGCTTCGTCGTCTCAGCCACATAATACCCACTGCTGGGTAGAGGCTTCCCCCAATAAGGGGGGGTTTACCATAATCGCCACGCTTGGCAGGCGGGTTGGCGATCGCAGTATGGCCAAGTTTGCAGGAGACGCTGCTGCCCGTCTCCTGAAGGCTGAGTCCCTCAGTGGCCTTTTACGACACCCTCGGGATGAGAGGGGGTAGTGCTATTCTAAGCCGACACTACACAGCTTGCTTATGCTTAACCTAATGTAAGTTTAAAACCTGACGTTCTGACGATTGTACAAATCCCCATCAAACAACAACCTATGTTCAAAGACCGAGGTGGCTGAATACCCATTTATTGTTGTTCTCGAAAACCATACTACGTAATAAAAATTAACGATCAGATAAAGGCACAGTGCGACTCGGTCGTTAATTTAATCCTAGTGCGATCGAAGCGTACGCATTTGAGTACAAAGCGACACTTATTCTGCGATGGAATAGGAAAACCACTCGAAACCGAAATCACGTCTTAAAGAACGTAGTGGCATTAATATGGACACAGTTATCACCCACCGAATTCAGATGGTATGAGTTGGTCACTAGTTGGTACCGAAAAAACCCAGCATGGCTACCTACCTACCCTTAATTGACCATTATTTTTTAACTTGAATTGGTTAGCTTTGATCTCACTCTAGCCTGAGGGCCAAGATAGGATGGAGCGAACTAGCCCAGAGGGTGCCTTCACTCTGACTTTTAAAACAGACGGGCTTAATGAACTCAGAAATACAGACGCAGAGAGGGAGTTACACTCGTTTGTTGGGCGCATTATAAAAGTCGCTGAGTATCAAGTGCGGCAGTTAAGATCAGCAACCAAAAAAGGATGGTAGCCCACAGTGCGTCTGGATGGCCGACAGCAGAAGGAATATGAGCTCATGCATCTCCAATGTACGTTACGATTATTAATATGCTACGGTGCGAATTGTATGCGCATGACTCATGATGTCAGCTATCAGAACTCTACTGATTCCAGAATAGTGACCACACTCGACTACCGGGTTGGGACACAGAAACGGTAACAAAATGCCGGATGTGCTATGGGCGGTCCACTGGTCTCATTGTTATTCTGAAGCTCGCCTTATGGGGTGACCACAATTTCAGTGCTATCACATTTTATTTTATGGTTTCCTCTTATTGACTAATAACAATACTGTTTGCATATGTAATATTTTTATTAAGATTAATACCGTAGACACTTTTCTTCATTAGCCTCGTGAATCTGTAACAAAATAAAATAATATTTGAGTATATGTCTATGTAATAATAATATGTCTAACATTCTCCACACGACGAAATATGCTATTATCATTTATTGGAATATAGCTTTTAAACATTTGTCTTAAAAGCTTTGTATCGAAATATTTTAGAAATATGTTGAAAAATCATACACTATAATTAGAGTGATTGGGGTGATTGATGGATCCCTATTTAAATAATAGAAATAATATGTATTCCATAGTGAGTTCTAAAGAAACTTCTAATTAGGCCTTGAGAATTAGCCTAGTCATTATTACCAACATTCTGCTTGTAAACACATTACACATAAGTCAAAATAAAAACTTACCTATCTGATATTTATACATTGACAGGTACATATATTATGACCAGTGAACTAGCAATTCTGATCAAGGCAAAAAGAAATTAATTGAATCAGAAATCGTTAATACCCATTTCTTAATAATAGTCCTACTTTCTCCGAAATCATGGTCACCCTACACCAACGAACAAAACCTATTGTTTTCTATAATGCTATTAACGAAATTATCGTTTACCTCTTTATCACAGATACATTTTACTCTTTCCGGTACTTTTCCGTATTAATTTAATTATGACGTAACTGCGTTTTTTATTGTTTTTTATGCAAATAACATTTGACTACTTTATCTAATTACTATGTTATGCAAATCATTTGGTAGAAACACAGTATCTTTTTGTGAAATTTATAAAGTTGACGTAAAGATTAATGAAGTAACCACTTAATATTAGCCACGTCCAGCAATGGAAGTTTAAAAGAAAAACTGAAGCATTTTTAATATCGTTTTCAGTTTTTTTTCTTACACACATTTTTCACATTCACCCTCATTCACACATTCATGCTGCTAGTCCTCCTAATAGTCTAAATTAAAAATAATTTCCGTTAGTTTAGCAAGTTTTTAATGAGGTTAACGTACATTTATAAACTTTTTTACTTGTGAACAAAGTTTTATAACACAAAAACTTGACTACATAAATATAACATTAATAAAAGGAAAAAATAAAAATGTATTATGCTAAATATTTCCTAAATATATTTGATTGGCTTTTTGTAAAATGTATTTTTAATGCAAACATTTTAAGACACACTATAAATCATTGCAACTTGAAATTAATTAGTAATATTTTAATTAATCTACTTATTTATTGATTTCTTTATCATAACTTTAAAATTTATTAGAAGAAGCGATTATTTTAATAGCCAAAATATAATATTTTATTTTAGTTACTTACTTTCGAACAACATCATAAAACCTCTTTTATAATCATGTTTCTGTATTGCCACGAATAAATCATTCGTTCAATCATAGCTCAGGCTATTAAATTTTGGAATAAAAATCTGTTAAATTTAAACAGAAAATGATAGAATTTTATACTTTATTTGTCTCGTAATCATCATCAGCCGAGGCAAAAGTGTTTCTTATAGATGAATAAAGATAATATTGTGTAAAAATAATTGCTGGGAATCGACTTTTATTTTACGTTAACAAAATTGATGTTATTTCTTACACACAATAAAAAAGTTAATGACTTTAATTCTCAATAACTCCTTAACTATCAGTTTTCCAGGTTGGGCTCCATACAAAAAAAAAATAAAGTTACGATGGGAAGAATATGTGGTTTTGGTTTTATTATGGGTCTATTAACACCCTGTATACCTACATACAAACATACATACCTTCATGCCAAGAAGCCATTGCGGAGTTGGCAAAGCAATACAGGCGCAGCTAGGGAGCAGCTCATATACCTCAACGACGCACTTCTGGTATCGGTTGGGTCTTAGATGATTCCCGGAAACAATAGTAACAAGCTGCCAGCCCATCACCTACTATAATTTTCATTTTTTTTATTTTTTTTATTAGCAATGATCGCGCAGATATAGCGCGATCGCAGCGGAACGTCAAAATAAAAATGGTATTACGTATGTGATTGCTAACTAATCGCTCGCTGATAGTTCGTATAGCGGCGTCTCACTCTTTCGCGCTCCTACCTAAGTGCGAGAGTGAGACGCCGCCTTGTTATGACGATAGCGCTAAAAACAATTTGGTAGCAATAACAGGAACTAAATGAATGCCCATTGTAGTTCATCGTTTGTTCGGTAGAAGCCGCACTGTTGATACGTACGTAAAGCAATTTCTGCTGTCGCGTTGCTGTTGCAAGATAAGTAATAGCCCCGCTGTTGATATTCTTTTACTATCTGCACTGGAGCTAGCAGCTGGCAAATCTATGTCTTTATTTTACAATCGTGACCTTACATTTCAAAAACTACCATGTCCAGAAGTGTTTTTTTTATAACAAATGAAAACTACTTTATAGGTGGAAAGCAAGTGGGTATTCATATTATTTTTTTTTGACGCAACTGACCGCCATCTTAGAATCATATCTTGCGCTGATTGGTCAAAATAGACATGATTGGTTATGTGAATACATGCGTTGTGGACTTTTGACAAGTTTTGAACAAAAATCGTTGGACATAAGTCAAATTGGTTAAATACGATAATTTCAATGAGTATTTAAAGATCTTTTAAAAAATCCTATGAACGGTGAAAAGTGAACTTGGTACGTTATGAACTGTAAGAACTCAATCTATCAATTATCTGAAGTATTATATACCTAATACTGTTGGTTCTGATATCCATTACACAAGTTCTCTACTTAACTTAACTACTTAATGGGTCTACTTCAGTTTGCCTGTCTTAACGTTGTGCTTAGAGCTTAAATATTTTCATCTAAAATAAATTGCTATTGACCTGTGTGTACGTCACAACTTGCAGTACAGTAACCTTGTAATGCGAGAAATGTTATAATGTAAGTCCTTCCTTGCGAGTTGAAAATTGTGTACGGTTAGGATAACCACAAAATGTAATATTATAATTAGTATTTTCTTTTGAGATGGAAAATTAACTTTACTGATATGTTAAGCTCACTTTTCAATTTGACGACTCTGTATGAAATAAAACAGGGAGAAAAAATAGCCCTTGACGAGTTTCTTGCCGGTTCTTCTCGTTACAAGGTCTCCCGCCGTAGGGTTTGTGAACCGATGGCGTAGCTTCTTTGACGTTCATAAGTGCTTGTAACAGCCTAGACTGAATAAATGATATTGAACTTGAACTTAAACTTGAACTAACTCGTAGTCAAATCAACGTTTATGATGATGTCTAAATTATTACAAGTATTCAAAAGTGCCAAAAGGCAAATTTCTTCAACTTCCCAAAATAGTCAACACCTCTGCCATCTTTAGGTTATCGACCTCAATCAAAATTCCTACCACGGGTCAGCCGAAATAATGTGCCACAAGCGTGAGCCTTTGATCAGACAACAATGGTCTATAAATATTGAAAAAACGATAATCTATGGGCTATGTTTTATATTCTAGCATTAAACTTACTTTGTATTCTATCGCACCTTTTGTAGTATGCGTTTGGTACTTTAGTTTTAAAAGTACCTACCCTAAAAAGCGTCGTAACTGCTTTCGTCCAAAATTATTTAATACTATCGTTTTAACGAAATAACTGTTGAAAATAATAATATTTTTAACAATGATTTCATGACTGAAAACTATTAGTTGATTCCGAGTTTCAATATTGCACATGAATCCAGGACTAATCCGTACGAATTTCAAATAATGGTCAGATAATTATCGAAGTTTTCGTAACTGGTTTTCGACTTTAGATAAAATCCAGCAAAAAATACAACTCTACTAATTTCAGTCCTCGGGAACTTTAATCAGACATTCTAAAAAGCACGTTTAATCCCTGAAAGTTGTTTTATATTAATGAACAGTATACGCTAAAATTTTGATATGCTTATGAAGAATGACCTGAAGCACGATAAAAAAGTTTCTTTAACTCTCAATTGTTCCCCAAGATATATACCTAATACTGTTGGTTCTGATATCCATTCTACTTGTCGTCAAATCTACGTTTATGATGATGTCTAAATTATTACAAGTGTTCAAGAGTGCCACACTTGATATTCAGTTGATGTGTTCTAATTTCAACTGTCACAATGTTTGACGAATTAATCAGATATTCAAGGTAGTTAGCTTGACCATAAATTACGTCGTCTAGCTTTACTATAATAATTTTGTCACAGCTATAAAATTATAATTTGCATTGTAAAGTATTGTTTGTCAGTCTTCAAAAATATTTGGCACTAGCGGCCGTTCACTGTTTCACCCGCATTGTTCCCGTTCCCGTGGGAATATGGGAATAAAAAGTATCGTATGTTCATAACCAGGCTATCTACTATCTGTGTACCAAATTTCATCCACATCCGTTTAGCAGTTTCGGAGCCTATTCAATGCAAACAAGCAAACAAACAATCAAATCTTTCCTCTGTATAATATTAGTATAGATTTCAGAGACTATCGGTCCCTGCATTTTCCTAGGCGTATAAAAGATTTTATTGCAATATAAAGTTTACCCAGCCAGGTAAGTTATCGTAGGTACCGTGCGTTCAAATATTTAGTTTTTTCATGAAAAGCGAACAGACAAACACACAGACAAGTAGATGACAATAAGTATAGCTGAGGTGTCACTCCCATTATGTTATAAACAACTGGCAAACAGTTTAGTTGGTGGTAGGACTTGTTGTAAGTCCGCCTGGCTAGCTACCACTATTTTATCTAAGTCTGACGCCATAACAATAATGTTTCAAGCATTGTTGTGTTCAGGCAGTTAGAGATAAGATAGCCAGTTCCTCAGTGCTTCAGGATTTCGGGTGAGTCGCTTGCATCTTCAGCCTTATCAATAACATCAGGTATGATGAAGGCTAAGAGTCTCCCCATTGTTCATGAAAAAAAAAAGAGTTTTAACCAGTGTCAATTAAATTCCATAATGTTACAAATAAAACCTACAAAAGATAATACAGTGATAGTTAATTAACACTGGATGAGGCTCTGTGGGTTGGCGGCCATAAGATGGATTGACGACGACGAAAGTCGCGGAAAGCCGCTGCATGCGGGCAGCCTGCAACCGACCGTCGTAGTCAATCTTATGGGAATCCTACACCAAACAGTGTGTATTATGTGGATGAGACGATGATGAGTCATAACATTTGCAACTCTAGTGAATCAGACAATACTTTTATATTTTTAATACGCTGTATGCCAGCGTTGTCACATCAATGCTAGGAATATCCTTGCATTCGAAAGAAACATCTTTTCAGGTGTTTAACGATCGATTAAGATGCAACTGCCAATAATTTATGATTTTGTAATTTTTGCATTTTTTAATGCTATTTTTATACTTATGGTAAATTTTAAATAGAAAAATATTGGAAAAAATTAACTCGGCCACAAGTGAAATTCCCGTCTGAGAATTCACTTGTGGCCGAGTTAATTTTTTCCAAATTACAAAATCATGAATCAGACAAGTTTCTTCGAGGCTTGCCTTCTGTTAACATTTATCCTGTGGCGACACGAATATGCATAGCAATCAATCCTAATATTTTAAATGCGAAGTGTGTTTGTTTGTGCCCTGCCTTCTCGCCCTAACAAACCAACCAATCGATTTGATTTTTGGCAAAGAGTTAATAGAAAAGATAAATAGTAACACAAGTCACTATTTATCCCGATATTCACATGGGAACGAGAACCACGCTGGAGAAACCGCGGGCGGAAGATAATTATTAAAATAAAGCTTCCAATAAAACTCCTTTTCAATTAACGTTTAATAACCTATTAATTTTATGCACTTAGTTTTAATCGTTAGTTTTATTGGCCAGTAAAATTCCGTTTAACGATTCGTTGACCGGTTTCAATTTGACATAAACAGAGGTAATAAATATTAAAGACCGCTACTTAGGTACTACTTATTTCTAATCGTCAGTTGCAATCAGGTTAATTTTAAAACCTTATTTAGCTAGTGAAAGATGTGGAAGTTGAACTGCAAGTTTAAATCCCTACTTCCATCGGACATCCAGACGCACTGCGGGCTACCACTCTTTCTTGGTTTTTATTTCTAAATTTCGCACCAAGAGTTACTCAACATCTTTTATATTGAGGATAGCAAAGGAGTGGAACTCCCTCGTTGCGTCTGTATTTCCGAGTACTTGTAACCCGTGCCGTGTGGTGACGGCCTAAGAATACAAGTGTCACCACTCCCTTACATGCCTGGGATGTCGTAAGAGTCGACTAAGAGGCTCGACCCATTGAAAACCTGTGCAAGAGAAGGAAAACTTGAAACAAACCCTCTACCAACCCGTCTGGCCAGCGTGGTAGCAGTAGGCTAATAACCTCCTATCAACGCCACAATAGGCGTGCGCTAGGAGAGGCCTATGTCCAGCAGTGGACGTCCACAGGCTGATGATGGATGTAACCCGTTCATCTTTAAAGGTGAATAGGCATGCTTTGAGATAGCTCGCTCCATCGTAGCCCATGGGTTTAATTGGGAGCAAAACCCATTCGAAGTAAAAAAATTAAGGTACAATAATATTTAGAGTAGATGAAATATATATTTTTGTTTGGAGATGGAGAAAAGGGTTACAAACCGGCAGGCTGTCGCTGGTGTAAATACAACTCGGCTTCACTGCTTTTTTTTTTTTTTTATGAAGTACGGGGAGCCTCTTAGCTTTCATCATACCTAATGTTAAGTATTGGATAAGGCTGAAGATGGAAGCGAGCCTCTCCCGGAATCCCCAATCACTGAGGAACTGGCTATCTTATCTTTAACTGCCGGAACACAACAATGCTCAAAACATTGTTGTTATGGCGTCAGACTTAGATAAGATGGTGGTAGCTAGTCAGGCGGACTTACAACAAGTCCTACCACCAACCAAACCGAATACAATATGTACCCCCGCTGGGAATCGAACCCGGGACCCCTGGGTCTGATACCAGTGGTTGTACCACTAGACCACGGAGGCTGTTAGGCTTCATAATATGGAATCTCCATAGTCCACATTGACATTCATACTTTGCTTCTGCCCGCGGTTTACCTACGTGATTCCCGTTCCCAAGGGATCATAATGAATATAAACTAGTCTATGTTACACTCCGTCCTTTCAACTAACTCTATGCCAAAAACCAAGTCGATTGGTTGCTTATTTAGGGCGTGAAGGAAGGACAAACAAACACACTTTCGCATTTATAATATGAGTTAGGATTTTATATTGATAAAATTAGCAGAAAATCTTAATTTCATAGGTACAGTCAGGGAACTTCTCGGCTGACCAGAAGAGTTTTTTCAGAGGGCTTTCTTTTAAAAAGTAAAAGATGTATAGATAACGTTTATATCACAAATAATAGACTATTAAGAGGTATTTCATTTGAATAATAAATAACTTCTTTAACATTAATACTTTCCAAAAAAAATCCCTACTGGTCAAACGGGAAGTGCCTCGATTGCACAATTGACTTCAATACAAATCATGAAGTTACTGCAAGCAATTACGACAGTGAAAAATCTATTTGTCTTTCGAAGCAAATGTAGCAATTTGTACGTGCATGCATAATATATATAAAACTCGTTCGCAATCGGTGAATAGGGCACATTAAAATTAATTCGAGTGAAAGCTCTACCAATAAAAAGGCAAATTTATTAGTAGAGTCAGCTTAAAAACTTTTAATGAATATGTTCGCCACACAACAAAAAAAAAATGGCCTAAGAATACAAGTGTCACCACTCCCTTACATGCCTGGGATGTCGTAAGAGTCGACTAAGAGGCTCGACGCATTAAAAACCTGTGCGAGAGAAAGAAAACTTGTTATAAACCCTCTACCAACCCGTCTGGCCAGCGTGGTAGCAGTAGGATAATATCCTATAAACCCCACAATAGGCGTGAGCTAGGAGAGGCTTATGTCCAGCAGTGGATGTCAGGCTGATGATGACACCAAAAAAAAACCACTGGTTTTTTTCAAAGTTTCATACTTTCAATTGGCCGCATGTATTTTTGTAATAACAATACCGAGTTCAACAAAATTTAAATAAGGTTAACGAGATTGTTATACCTACTGGAGATAAATTAATTTAACCGCCACTGTAGTCTAGTGGTACAACCACAGGTATCAGAACTAGGGGGCCCAGGTTCGATTCCCAGCAGGGGTTCATATTGTATGCGGTTTGGTTGGTGGTAGGACTTGTTGTAAGTCCGCCTGGCAAGCTACCACTATCTTATCTGTGCCTGACGCCATAACAACAATGTTTTCAGCATTGTTGTGTTCCAGCATTTTGAGATAAGAGCCAGTTCTTCAGTGGCTGAGGATTCCGGGAGAGGCTCGCTCCGATTTCAGCCTTATCAATACTTAACGTCAGGTATGATGAAAGCTAAGAGTCTCACCGTCGTTCATAAAAAAAAACCGGTAAATTTGAAATAACTTACAATCTAGGAAAACATGAATAGCCAGCGACAAGTACCTAATTTGTAACCGACTTCAATAGTTTTCAGAACTTTCGTAACTTCTTCTGTTATACATTTTTTGTTTCAACGAAGAAATTTCAATGATGATACCATTTTAACCGACATAAAAAGTGAGATTATCAATTTCTCGCATATTTTTTAGTGTAAGTAAGTACTAGGTTTCTTCTGATTTTTTAAGACGAAGAACTACGTCAAAAATTGAAATAGTTTTCAAGTGGTCATGGCCCTCCCTGCCTTATAGATAAAAAAATGCAATATTGAATTCATCATGGGTACCATCGTGGCTTTTTAAGTAGAATATTCGGCTCCGACGAGGCAAGCTATATACCACCTAGTGTAGTGAGGGGGTCTTTGTGTGGACTTCGTGGCATTTTTTAAAAAGTAAACAACTTGTATAATCGCTTCTCAATTGCACAAACACAAACGCGCAAGACACAAACTTTAAAAGTGATGCAACTTTTACGCGCAATTGGTTGTCAAAAGTTTTAATATTTTTTTTTCTAAAACGTTCCGTTTCCGTGCCTTGAGAGTGGCAAAGAAGTGGAACACTCTGCCTTTCATTTGTTTATTTATAGGGTTATATTATTATATGTTGTATATTAATATCTAATGTATATTATTTATATTTTTTTTATTTTGTGTATGTATATGTAGTTATTTATCATATTTTTTTTTTCTCTCTATTTTTATACGTCAGTCGTAACATCCTGGCAGAATAACAGCGCTTCTGTGTTTTCATTCCTCCAATCTGAGAATGGCACAGAAGCAAAATGCTGAGCCAGGATATTTATTGGCCCCACATCTGCATATTCCTTATGTTATAGTTTGTAAGGTTTGATTTTAAGATATTTTTTATTTTTTATTCTATAGTGTGTGTGTGTGTGCCAATAAATGTTTTTTTCTTTCTTTTTTTCTTTCAATATTTTTTAAGTTTTACACAAAGCAGTTGATTTTCTGTAACCTGTTTACCCACGTTACCAAAAAGGTAGTCATACAAAATTAGGAGTCACACCCACCAATTTCAAGTGACAAACCCGACAAATGCAAGCGTAACGAAGCATTTTGTTGAATGCGACAGTGTTACAACTATAATACTGTAGTTCCACCGCTAGATATATGAGAGTATGGAGCGGCACCATTAAGGAAAACTGTGAATGCACGTAAGTCATCGATTCAGTCAGAAGAGTCAGAAGCTATAAATATAACAAAAAAATACCACTACAATCAAATATTAAATTTAATTTAATTGTCCAAATTAGGTTGGGGAAAAAGTTTTTTCGCATATAGTATGTATGAATTTGTAATAAAATCTCTTTGGCTATATACTATTTGTATCTGGCTGGTTTTGGTATTTTATGATTTTTTTATTTTTGCATTTTTTTCAATGCTATTTTTATAACTTATGATAAATTTTAAATAGAAAAATATTGGAAAATAAAAACAACTCGGCCACAAGTGAATTCTCAGATGGGACTTTTGGAACTTTTGGACCCACGACCTTTGGAAATGTGGCCGAGTTGTTTTTTTTTCAATATTTTTTTATTTAAAATTTATCATAAGTGGTTTTGTTATAATTAAAAGTTTAAATTTTAAAGAAGATAATTCCTAATTCAAATTAGGAAAATGTATAATTTTCATTTGTTTTCCTTACTGTCAAGATCAGTGAATCTAATGAAGAAAATCGATACATTTTAAAATGTTACTACAAAAAAGGTAAAAATGCAACGCAAGCCGCGAAAAAAAATTTTGCGATGTTTATGGACCTAGTGCAGTGTGTGTGAGAGTCGCACAAATTTGGTTTAAGCGTTTTCAATCCGGAAATTTTGATGTCAAAGATTATGGATGGATGCAATTTTTGAAAAAGTGGAGCAAGATCGGCATATCAGTAGTTACGACGTAGCTGAAGAACTGGGAATTGACCACAAAATAGTTTTGGCGCATTTGAGAAAAACTGGGTACACAAAAAAGCTCGATATTTGGGTACCTTACGAGCTCACTGAAAGAAAACTAATGAACCGTGTACTCATTTGTGAGTCTTTATTACGAGACGTAATGAAACCGAACCATTTTTGAAGAAGCTGATTACTGGTGATGAAATGTGGATCACGTACGACAAGAAGGTGCGAAAAAGGTCGTGGTCAAAGGCCGGTCAGGCTTCACAGACTGTGGCGAAACCCGGGTTAACTCGCAACAAGAAGATGCTGTGTGTATGATGGTGGGATTGGAAGGGCATTATTCATTATGAGCTGTTACCACCAGGCAGGACCGTCGATTCTGAACTCTACTGCGAACATCTGATGAGATTAAAGCAAGAAGTTGAGAGAAAGCGGCCAGAATTAATTAACAGAAGGGGTGTGGTTTTTCATCATGATGACGCTAGACCTCACACATCTTTAGCCACTCAGCAAAAATTAAGAGAGTTTGGCTGGAAGGTGTTAATGCGTCCGTCGAATAGTCCTGACCACAGATCTATATCGGATAGACGGTAAAAGTGTACCTTGCCAGCCAAAAGTTTGATCCACGATCGAAGTTTTACGACCTAAGTCAGTCCGCTCGAGATCATTGCCATGAAAACAATCGTCACTCAGAAACGAAAATGGTTAATTGTGCAGTTCTTTCTTGAAAGAGCTCGTGAACAACATTTACACATCACTAAATCTCACTCTTGACGTCATCGTTGGTACGAAAAATTCTACACTGTAGGTCTCATACAGTTTGAAGCGCTCTTTACGTCTATCTCCATATAGGTCTGTGGTCCTGATCTTGCACCTTCAGATTTCCACCTGTTTCGGTCTCTTCAGAATACTTTAGGCAATGTCAGGCTAATATCACGAGATGACTGCCAAAACCACTTGTCGCGGTATTTTGATCAGAATCCCGAAAATTTCTATAGCAATGGGATCATGTCCATACCTACAAGATGGCAAAAGTTATCGAACAAAATGGCACCTACATACTTTAGTTAAATGTAAATAACTATATTAAAAATGATTTGAATTTTCTTAAATAATGCGAAGAAACGTTTTTCCCAACCTATTAATATTGAATCAAAATAGTCAAAGTCATAATGTCAAAGTCAATATCATTTATTCAGTCTAGGCTGTTACAAGCACTTATGAACGTCAAAGAAGCTACGCCATCGGTTCACAAACCCTACGGCGGGAGACCTTGTAATGCGAGTCGTAGTCCATGAAAATTGTTTTTTTCACGGTTTTACCGCGTGGCGGGATAGTATCAATAGATAGAAGGATTTACCGTAATAAAACTTACATGAAGAGAAATATAAGTTAATCCTGCATTCAAAGATTTGCAGAAAACCGACTATCAGAACCGGGAATCAACCCCACCAGGACGTGAGACCAATAGGTTATTGAAAATTACAGTCATATTCAAAAGCTGTATTTTTCTGAGCAGCGTAGCGATAGAAAATGTATAGCATGGCTGCCTGTGTACTCACTACCTTAGTGGCGTAAGAGCGGTCTTATTTATTGTAATTGATCTGTTTACACCAACACGTTTATTCAGAGTTGCCAGTACTGGTTTGATGAATACGGAACAGGTTCATTAACTCCCAGAGACATGTTAATATGTTGGCGTAATAACTTTTATGAATTATTAATCATTAAAATTATTTTAGTACCACATGTGTACTGTTTTGTATACAAGACGAGAATTTGAATATGTAATGCCTATTTGAGACCACTATTAGACTTCAGCACAGTATTTTAGGGTAATCAACATAGTCATTTCATTACCTACGTGATACAAAGTAATATTATTTAGTTGTTAGTTACTATCATTTAGAAGTGTTCCAATTCAAAATCGAGCCATAGCGAGTGTGAATGATTTTTTTATTATTTGCATAACAAATTACAGAAATTCCTAATAAACTAAATATAAATATATTTACGTACATTTATACCTTCGAAAATTGGTAGACTTGTTTAAGCAGCTATAGTTATTGCTGTGAAATGTCAAGAAATCCAAATAGGTAAGCAAAACGCGTAATCCGTAAAACATTTTTATAGCGCGCCAAAACGCTACTTTGACAATATGGCGCTGCAATGGGTTCGGTGACGTCACTTGTCTGTATTCTGCATATCATCCACATAAGTAGTCAAACGAGGTTTACAAGCAGGTGACGTCAATATAAACTCGACGAATCAGGAGCGTTTTGTGTCACGTTTAAAAAATGCATTTTATTTACGGATTTTTGAATAAATTTATAATTATTTTCAAATTACGTTAATAAAAAACCATTTTTAAACTCATAATTTATACTGATAACAGTAATTGACACTTTATTTTTCGCATTGTCAAATAGCCTATTCTGTAATAAAAAGTATAACAATACAAACATAAAAAAGGATTTGATAAGAGTGAAACCATCAAGCACTTCAAACTCGTCCGTCGGCAATTAGCAAAACAAAAGACAGTCGAAAGTAGGCCGTGATCACAGTCGCCCTCGAGGCGTAACGTGTAATTAAATGCACTATCATAATCAATTGCGACTATCGCGTTCTCAATGAGTCACGAGTCACGACTTGCGGGAGATTCTGGACTGTAACACTATTTAGGTGACGTCACACTCGCGTAAGCTTTCTGTTAAAAGATATTGTTGAAACAAATGACTGTCGGTCGATGGCAATTAGCAAAACAAAATACAACCGAAAGTATAACACAGTAACAGTTGCCATCTAATAGTTCCGCGAAATTTAATGCACTATTACAATCAATTTGTGTCTATCGCGTCGTAATTAGTCATGACTTGCAGCAGATTCTGGATTGCGACACTGCTTATATGACGTCACACTCAATAGCAAAGCGCTAGTAAGCTAACATAGATAAATCTATTTTCTTTTATTCTCCTTTTACTATTGTATATTTGATGAGTGTTGCTCATTCTCAAAAGTAGCTGCAGCCCGAAACTTTATCTGCTTTGTTTTCAAACAAAAAAATTATCAAAATCCGTGAATTGTTAACAGTTATTATACAAAACAAAATACAACCGAAAGTAGGCCGTGATCACAGTTGCCCTTATATCGCTTAATTAAATGCACTATCATAAACAATTGCATCTATCGCGTCGTCGCAATGAGTCACGACTTGCAAGAGATTCTGGACTGCGACACATGTTAGATGACGTCAGTAAGTCGACATAGAAAAATTGAGCTACACAGTAGACAGTACAGAGAGGAGCAGTAGTAATTCTTCAACCTACTCTTGGTATCGGTACCACGGTACTCGGGTCGAGGGTTCGATCCCCAAACTTTTGTATATATTTTTGTTTTTTCGTGTCTGGCTAGACATATTTTCAATTTCGTAATTTAAGTGCTTAAATTGGAGAAGGATTTTACAGGTACTTGTAAAATCGAAATTGATTATTTCCCTTTTAAAACAGGATATCTAAAATTTTTGGCGAATCTTTATTAAAGAACTTATTTTTATTTTTATTTACAGTTTCTAAGGAGAGTAAAAACTAAAAAATTGTTTTATCAAATTTGAACCTACTGTCCGAAAATGTTCTATGACATTTCATGATCGGTTGATCGCAACCGACCCCGTGACCGCCCCGGGTCGCAGTTGAAACTTACCCCGCTGACCCGCACCGCTTCGCCTACTCTTTCACGGATTATATTCTAGTCAGTGACGTTTTATAATAGATATGTTACCTTCATAGTAATTTGCGTTGAAATCTGTGACACAGACACCACACATTGACAATTGACAAGTAGGATAAAAGACAGGAAAAAGCACGGAAATGAAAGAGATAGGAAATTGAATCGGACCCCATATACGGTCTCAATGTATCACAATGCGAGCTCGTATGACATAGGTATCTGCTTCAAGTATACACTTAAAATATGATTGATTCTAGTAGTTTTGACAGCAAAAAAGTTTGTATCTATTGATTTGACCAATGTCTAACGAAAGTATGAGCTAAAGTTAGGGTAGCTGAAAATAAACCTTCTGTCCGAAAATGTGCTTTGGCACTTTCATGATCGGTCGGACGCAACCGACCCCGTGACCGCGCCAGGTCGCAACTGAAACTGACCCCGCTGACCTGTTGAGTTGAACCGCCTCGCCTACGCTTTCACGGATTATATTCTAGTAGTTTCTACAACAAAAAAAAAATTGTTTGAATGTGACCAGAGACTTACGAAAGTATGAACTAAAGTTAGGGTTGCCGAAAATAAGTCTTCTGTACAAAACTGTGCTATGGCACTTTCTTGATCGGATGGACGCAACTGACACCGTGACCGTGCCGGGTCGCAGTTGAAACTGATCCCGCTGACCTGTTGAGTCACCCCGTTTTGCCTACGCTTTTACGGATTTATGTTCTAGTAGTTTCGACAACAAAAGTTTGTGTTGGTTTGAGTCAAATTAATTTTACATGCCTTGTAGTTTTATGTGAAGACGTAAAAAGTTTATCCTAGCTACTCATTCTTGTTGTGACGTTTGGATGTTTGTTACTGAATCACGCAAAAACGCCTAAACAATTTGAATTAAATATGGCACACAGATTACAACCTGTAGTCTCAATTTATAATGGATTATGTTCCCTAGGAATTTCCCGTATTTCTACGCGAAAGAAGTCGCGGATCGAAACTAGTACCTGTAGTAAATCTGTAGTTCATTAAATCAAAGAAATAAGTGCCGAGGTCCGATGCAACTATTGGCATAGGTAACTAAATATTTCGCTATTAAAATTAACTAAGCCTGTATTCTTCTACAAAGTCTAATCTATCTCTATACCAAAAATTTTCAAATATTTTTTAGGATTTAAATTCGTTTAGGCATGAAACAGCGGACCTACCTACAGAGTTACTTCGTTCTTCTAATATTAGTATGAATAGATGTTTACAACGATGGTACTTCCAACATATTGCCTTCTACGGCATATTCTAAAGGTGTGCCCACACTATGAGATGCAAATTGATGGTTTATAGAATTAATATTATGTGGGGAACATTCCTTACGATCACTGTCAACGGACACTGATAGTATCTCAGGTGGTAACACGACAATTACCCGTTAAAATGTTAAAAACATAAGTATATTTATAATTATTTCTAATATTTTTCTAGCCACATTTTTCTTAGGAAGTGTGGCTGTTTTAGTTCTTCTTTTGCATTTTGAATATTGTATTCGACAGCACGTTACTTCGTGATACGAGCAAGTTGAGCCAACTGTCTTTAATCACAATCAAATCATGTTTAAAATATCGATTTGTCCCTGAACTTAAAGTAAATGACAAAAATTTTAATTAGTGACAGTTATTTGAATTATCTCCAAGGCATTTCAGTTAAGTTATGTTTTATGTAATTAGCCATATTATTGCACAACCATTAAAAAGCCATGATATTTTCTCATCTTTACGCATTACATTTACCTTAATAGTGCAAAATAATTATAAAAACAATTAAATAATTTTATGTAAAGTCATTCCAAGGCCTATACACACTACTAGCGGCCGTACCCGCGTGGTTCCCGTTCCCGTGGGAATATCAAAAAATACTTTCTGTGTGCTCGCCTACATCGTTAAAGGATCCTGTATGCAAAATTTCAGCTTAATCGGTTCAGCCGTTTGGGCTGTGCGTTGTGCCAACCTCGCAAGGGATAAATTGCACGAGGGTTTATTGTCTTCATGTAGATCGTCTTCTTCTTATCGAGTGAGGATTAGTGGCCACCTCTGGTGTCAGAGCTTTCAAGCCGCCTCTAAGGCTTGGCTTAATGACTGTAATCAAATTACAGCAGCCGGGGCCGACGGTTTACCGAAGCACGGAAGCGCTCAGTTATAATGCCACTTTACGGTCACCCATCCGACACCTGACCAGGCTAAACTTTGCTTAACAAACGTGATCGAATACGATCAGTTTGTGTAGCGCGGCCATGTGCGCTTCTTCTAGATTATGCTTTGAGTTGTAAAAGTATGGAAGCTTTCAACTGCAAAGAAATAGCCAAATAAAGAAAATACTTACAAGATTTTACACTGTTGCGTTCCGTTTCAATTATAAATAACAACGGGACTCAAAAGCGACATTTGATATGCAGTAACACAGACCTATATCTAAATACACGAAAAGAGCGCTTCAAACATGTCGAATTTTTCGTAGCTGGAATGTTATTGACGAGCTCTTGCAAGAAGGCACCGTACTATTAACCATTTTCGTTTCTGAGTGACGCGTCCTTTCAAGGCAATGCAATGGTCTCAAACGGACTGACTGGCGTTGTATAACTTTGACCGTGGATCAAACTTTTTACACGCAATGACTTAACTACACTTTTACCGTCCATCTCAATATAGGTCTGTGTGCAGTACATATATTATATACTTACAGTTTGATATTTCGGCTGTGTTGCTATAGCCGTGGTTACAGGAAGATTGATTGTGACCACGGCTGTGCAACACAGTCGAAACGTAAGCTCCAAGTACATATGTACCTGCATATCAAATGACGAGTTTAAGTCCCGTTATTATAAAAAAAAAAATACATTCAGAATATCGGAAAACACAGAATGAGACTGTGACACTAGGTGAAAACATTACTTTTATGTTTTTTTGCTTAAGAGGAGCTTCCAATACTTCATTTTTTAAACAGTTAGGGCTGTCAACCGTAATAATAAATATAGCAACATAACACTTTAAAAGATAGATACTAGATTTTTTTTTATTGCCGTTATTATTGAGTTGTAAAGAATGAATGCGAGTGTCGTACGCCCGATATTAATAATCTATCTGTAGATATGGATTGACCTATCTGAGTTGTTACCTAGCTTAACGACGGTTCCTTGGTAACGAAAGCAGTATTCAAGGCAACTATCTGAAATAGCTCTATCCATATCTACAGATAGATGAATAATTTCGGGCGTACGACACTCACATTCCTTCATAACAACTCATAACATGAAAAATTTGTCCTTATAATAAAGGTTTTAAATAGTACTTACACTAATCAATGTACGCGTAGATACTTTAAAACTGCCAGATTGCCGATCACAAATTGTTAAACTTGAATGCGAATTGAACTTAATAACTGTAATGAAAGTCCATAAAAAATATTTTAGCGGTGTTATCGTCGATATTAATGCATATTAATACTTGTATTATCTAATAATTATTTTTAAACATGCCTTGACTACAACGAATTTTCATGAATGTGTCCAACATAAGATTGATAAGATTAATTTGAATTTAGAAAATAAGTTTTTGTTCGAAGAAGTTATCGCTATGGAGGGTGATTTTATCGAGACCGTAATGTAACTGAATTCCACGCGGGCAAAGTCGCGGGTCGAACGCTAGTTTTTAATATTATTTTTTTTACAATAAGTTGTAATCCCTACTTAGAGCACTCCTATACAGTGAACCACGTTTCATCACAAACAAACGCCCACGAACCAAAATTTAGGACAGTCTCGCGAGTGTCATATTTCATGGCCTAGTGTTAAGTCATACACGCGCATGCGCACATCATATAATTTATATGCAAACATAAAATATGTTGAGTAAACTCTTTGTTTTTTTAATAAACTACTTTACTTTTAAGTGGAGTGATACGTACATACGATAGTTGTTTCGACTTTACAGTTTGACCTGATAGATTATTCAGTAAGAAAAATCCTTGATATCGACGGCTGAAACAGCAGAGATCGCTCCATTTTCAATAATATTTTACAGCTGATGTGACATTTAGTCTTGACAACGGCGTCAATGTTTGCTTACGCCCGAAATTAATACCCTTTCTGTAGATTATGATTGGGCTATCTGAGATTGTCGCCTAGGATACTGAGTTCGTTGCCTAGCGACCGTCTCGTTATTTTGGTCATATTAACAAAAAAATTTGGGCGTTAGAGGATAACCCCCTGCAGACATCCAAATGCGCTACGGGCTGATTGGTTGATTTTACTAACTGTCGCACCAAGCTCTACTCAACATCTTTTAAAATTAGGCAGCAAAGGAGTGGAAATCCTTAAAACCCCTCCGGTGTCCGGCTGGTATCACCAGGGTTGTATAAGATGTGGTGACGTTGTTGCAGTCTCCACCACCTGCGATTTTTTAGTCGGCCGATAGTTTGATCGTTCTGGGAATAAGCAAAGAGCTTATGGTAAATTTTAAATAGAAAAATATTGGAAAAATTTAACTCGGCCACAAGTGAATTCTCAGACGGGAATTGTGGCCGAGTTAATTTTTTCCAATATTTTTCTATTTAAAATTTACCATAAGTATAAAAATAGCATTGAAAAATGCAAAAATTACAAAATCATAAATTATTGGCAGTTGCATCTTGATCGATCGTTAAAAACCTGAAAAGATGTTTCTTTCGAATGCAAGGATATTCCTAGCATTGATGTAACAACGCTGGCCTACAGCGTATTAAAAATATAAAAGTATTGGAGAATTACGACGGTGGTCCGCAAGTCTCGGTATTAGTGTTAAGTATTATTAAGTAAAAAAAATGCAAAAATTACAAAATCATAAAAAAGCAAATAGCTATTATGGCAGTGCGCTTGACGATTTACAATCAGTCAGTTCCCATTAGTCCTATGGTAGCGACTAAACTACCGGTCTACTAAAAATCAATAGTGTGCGCGAGCTTTTTTTATTAAGACGGTCAAGTGAAGTTAGGTCAAGTCCTAAAATACGAATCAGTAGTAGCGTTCCAGGTTTCCATTCTCATGGGAATATCGGGATCTAATGTAACCCGGGTCAGATCCACATATTTGTATGCAGAGTTTCATCCAAATACATTCAGCCGCTTACGCGTGATTAAGTAAAAAATTCCCAATATTCCCATTTATAATTACAATACTTATTAGGATTGATTGATTAATGCCAGACTATAATTAAGTACAGTCGGGGAACCCAGGTTGATCAGTAAAGTTTTATCATGGAGGTTTATTTAAAAAAGGAAAAGAAATAAAGAAATTGTTTTTATCACAAATAATAGACAATAAAGAAGTATTTCATTTGAATAATATAACTTAGTACTTTCCGAGAAAATCTTTAAAAAAACTACAGATCAACCAGGATGTTCTCCGATTGTATCTACCTATCTTAAAATATTATTTAGATACTTATTAACACTTTTATGAGCAACAGTACAATAAAACGTGGATGCAGTGCCACTATTGAGAAATATGAATTAGCGGGATTTATCGCAGTCGCTCGTAAACCATTGCTCACTGTTGAAATAGTAGAAAATTACCGGCAATGGCAACACTCCCATCTCATCGGATATTAATATGGTATTTGTGATCGTAATCTTACAAGTTACCTAATAATATTGAAGAGCTAAAAAACTTAATTAAATTTAAATTAGTGTTAAGTAAATGTTTTAATGAAAAATGTTCATATTGTGACAATACCTAGTTATGTTTTTGTAATTTTTTATATAATGTTTTTTGTAATTTTTTCGATTAATTTATTTCAGTATGACATAGCAAAATTTATTTTGATATATATTTTTTCAATATTTTTTTATGGTTCCGTATCCAAAGGGTAAAACGGGACCCTATTACTCCGCTGTCCGACCGTCAGTCACCAGGCTGTATCTCATGAATAGTTAGATAGTTGTAATTTTCACAGATGAAGTATTTCTATTGCCGCTATAACAACAAATACAAAAAAAAACAGAATAAAATAAATATTTAAGGGGGCTCCCACAACAAACGTGATTTTTTACCGTTTTTATAGATATACGGAACCCTTCGTGCACGAGTCTGCCTCGCACTTGGCCGGTTTTTTTTACTTAATTATATTTTGGTCAGCTCTAATGATTATAATATGAACATTGCACTTCGATAAAAGTTTTTGCACATCGAACCATTCGGTAGAATATGCGGAAACCATGTAATTAAAATCTGTACCATATTTGAGCATATAAATAATTTATTTATTTATTTATATTCATTTATATTTAAAACTACTGAACTGATTTTGAGGAGATCTGTCGATGTATTTTCGAGTTGCTAATAACCAGCCAATTTTCAAAGACAGATAGAAATGCACCTTCTGGGTGAGCTCGCACCTTCGCAGATCCTGCTTTGCCCTCAGGCTAGATTGGGAGCAACAGCAAATCCATTCAAGACAAAAAAAACCTTAGAGCGCCTATCAAACTTGACGTGCCGTTGAATGTACTTAAATTAAAATTTAGCCGCAACAAAAATGGCGACGTTAACTTTCCAAAGCCGCAACGGGTAAAAGACAACTAACAATTTCCTTGTTATCTCTAACTGGCAACGAAACTAACCACAAGATAAATAAACTTTAAGTTTTTAACTCGCACTAAATTATGCCCGAGCCGGTTGGATATCTTTAATAAACTTTAACACGATGGCAGTAGAATTGAAATTTATGTGTCTGGCCTCCGCTTTATTAGATTTGTACCCTCTTCAGTGACCTACTGTCAGTCATTTATTGCGCAAGACTGCTAACAAGATCTTGAGATGAAAAGAAACTGACAGTTTAGTAAACAAAATGTTTAAATTATGTGGTGACTAGCGACTAGCTATATTCTTGTGTGCGATTTAATAAAATAAATTGATAATTAGTTATTTGTTATGCAAGACTGGAAAGTTGGTTATTAGCGGCGAGTGACCTCTATTGAAACCTGAGTAACTGAAGGATTCTAGGATTGAACCACGAGCGCAGCGAGATGTTCAAAGATTGAATCCTGAGCGAAGCGAGGATTTCAAAGGTACAAGATGCTAAAAACTTTTATGCCGAGCGCAATTTTTCACCTCACAACAGCTAGGAACATTTTATAATTGTTTCCGCGGTCAACTTCCGGTAAAAAAATCATTAAACAATAAGTTTAATCTAAATATACCTTATTTCTTTGTTTTAATGATATAAAAAAATAATAATAAAAAAGGGGAAGTACATATTATAGTTAATTCAAAGTTATCTAAAGTAGGAATATATTGTTACTTATAAATAACAATAAAAACGATTCGGTAAATGTTGACATTGACATGTGATACAAGACAAAGACAATTTAAAAATGAAGGTTTATGTCACGTTCCGAAATCCAATCATAGGTTGTGAAATCTCACCCAGCCTTATATGAAATTCTTATAATTTGTTTAATCTTATTGTTATTGTGCTTAGGATTCAATGAACTAAAATAATATAATAAAACCAAAACGGAGTATTATAATTAATTCAAAGCTATTTAAAATAAGAATAAAATGTAACAAAAAAGTCAATAGTGCGATTCGGAACGCATTATGACATATTTCTTCATTTAAAAAAAGTACTTTACCGCGCTAGGCCGCACAAAGCGATTTTCTACGCAGAAACAATGAAAAAACCTCATTTTGCGAGCGTGTGAGGTGATGTTTTTTTTTTTCTACACAATCTCATTGTTTACAAAACAAGTTTGCAAAAAAAATACATGAAAATTAAGTCAAATAATACAAAATTGTGGAGACACTGGTATCTGAACTAAGCCGTAGCATGTATAACTCAGCTTTTAACTACTGGCACTTTAATCACATAACAATGTTTGTTTTTATTTCTAATATCAAATATTAACGTTATTGAGTAGTATAGGCTTCTTTGGTTAGACTTGGCTGACAGTAAAATCTATCGTTTCTATGGGATATTGTAAAATGTTTTGACTGATGCAAAAAAATTAAATCATTCGTTCTATGACAGTTATTGCTCAAAGTCGCGAGCAACCTTTATTCATAATTTATTTTAATCAGTAATAGTAAATAGTGAAAATCACAATGCATATATTTAATTTTTGTATTCAAACCTAAAGAGGAACAAAAGAATAGGATAAAACTATTATACCTCTATGATCAACTCGTAATGCTTTTGTCGGTGTTACGTCATCTAGTAAAATATCAAGTTGAAACAAATATCAAACACTTAAATACGGTTACCGTTTTAGTGCTTGTTAAACTTCCAAGCAATTTTGACTCTCCTCCTAAACCAAAAGTCAGTTTGGAGCTATATAAAAGTAAAACAAATATCACCAACACTAAACATAAGCGCGTGCCACGCACGTGTAATCACTGGGGTTACTTAAGAAAAAAATTTAAAAATAATTAAAAAAAAAATCCGGCCGTCTACTTTTTTTGTGATTTTTGAAGCTATTAGTGAAGGCTTTTAGAATAGATAACACGGGCCTTATATATAGAAGAAGGTAGCTGTATCACAAAAAGCTTACTAATCATTATTCCTAGACACCAGGAAAATATTAGGGTAATACCTAAATAATAAAATATAAAGAAAAGTTTATATAGCACCGAATTATATAAGTAACAACAATGTTATAACCTTTTAATTTTGCATTTTACAATGCTATTTTTATGTGATAAATATTAAATAAGAAAAATATTAAACAACAATGTTATTAGTTTATAAAGGATTTACACGTCTACCAGATTATAACAACATGAACATGAGCTTACTCATAAAGAGCTTATCGTAAAATTTACGACATTCCAAAATCGTAACTCAACCAGCCAATCGGAGAGCTCCAATTGATAAAACATGTTTACTACTCCGAATCTCCATTTTAATTAGCCTCTCTACGTATCTCTTAGAATAAATTTCTTGCACCTGTTACAATAAATTTGGGAATAAGCATAATGTAGTGTAAAAAATGCAGGTGCGGGCGCGCATCCACTCCGCACCTTGTGTTTTTTTAAAAAACAAAGTCCGTTAAAACGTCGTTTTTTCGGTTCGATTTTTGAATTCGAATTTGGAACCGTGAAGATAGTTGGCAGCTTCAAGATGACGTATCTATTAATACGAATTGACGAGCCTGGCAGTCGTTGCGTGTTTGTTTCATTATACTTTTTTACCGATTCGCGTATGTTCGTTTTATGTTCCGTCTGTCAATAGTTGTCTATACAACAATTAAGGCTTCTGATTTTGTCTGGTTATTGTGTGTTAATTGATTTTTTGCTAAGACTCGATGTCAGCGAACTGTTATCAGTAGTTCGATCTTTTGCAGTTGTCAATGTTGCAGTTGGGAGGTGTCAATTGGAAACTGACGGAGCGAAGATTCTGTCATGAGGATTGACAGAATCTTGCAAGTTGCCTGGTTCTTTCATTGTAGGTATATTGCAGGTGTAATAAATTAGAGAATTATAAATGCTACGCATTAAACTGTATAATACGTAATAAGTTTCAATTTATAGGTCTCCAAATATTTTCTACTTATCCTATTACACCCTACTTATGATTAAGATAATTTCACGACGAAAAATCTAAAATGTTCTTCTTCAAAACCCAATCCATCGACAGATCTCCTCAAAATCAGTTCAGTATTTTTAAATATAAATGAATAGAAAATAAATAAATTATTTATATGCTCGAATATGGTACAGATTTTAATTACATGGTTTCCGCATATTCTACCGAATGGTTCGATGTGCAAAAACTTTTATCGAAGTCCAATAATCATATTATAATCATTAGAGCTGACCAAAATATAATTAAGTAAAAAAAAACCGCCCAAGTGCGAGGCAGACTCGTGCACGAAGGGATCCGTATATCTATAAAAACGGCAAAAATTCACGTTTATTGTGGGAGCCCCCTTAAATATTTATTTTATTCTGTTTTTTTTTTGTATTTGTTGTTATAGCGGCAATAGAAATACTTCATCTGTGAAAATTTCAACTATCTAACTATTCATGAGATACAGCCTGGTGACTGACGGTCGGACAGCGGAGTAATAGGGTCCCGTTTTACCTTTTGGATACGGAACCATAAAAAAATATTGAAAAAATATATATCAAAATAAATTTTACAATGTCATACTGAAATTCAAAATTTCAAAAACATTATAACTAGGTTTTGTCTCAATATGAACATTTTTCATTGACATATTTACTTAACACTAATTTAAATTTATTAAAGTATTTTAGCTCTTCAATATTATTAGGTAACTTGTAAGATTACGATCACAAATACCATATTAATATCCGATGAGATGGGAGTGTTGCCATTGCCGGTAATTTTCTACTATTTCAACAGTGAGCAATGGTTTACGAGCGACTGCGATAAATCCCGCTAATTCACATTTCTCAATAGTGGCACTGCATCCACGTTGTATTGTACTGTTGCTGATAAAAGTGTTAATAAGTACCTAAATAATATTTTTAGATAGGTAGATACAATCGGAGAACATCCTGGTTGATCTGTAGTTTTTTTTTAAAGATTTTCTCGGAAAGTACTAAGGTATATTATTCAAATGAAATACTTCTTTATTGTCTATTATTTGTGATATAAACAATTTCTTTATTTCTTTTACTTTTTTAAATAAACCTCCATGAAAAAACTTTATTGATAACCCTATCGTCCTACGTGGCGGTAGGGTGCATTAGTCGCATTTAACCCTCGCATCAAAAAAAAAAAGATTGCGTGGTGGCTCAAGTTCAAAATCCAATACGCGCGAAAATTTGAGATGTGCTTATGATTTAAATGTTTCTCAAGGTGCGACTGCGCAATAAACAAACATTTGCCTTCACGCCACTACCAAAGAATATATTTTTATTTTATTTTTTTATTCTTTTTTTGAAGTACGGGGAGACTCTTAGCCTTCATCAAACCTGATGTTAAGTATTGATAAGGCTGAAGATGGAAGCGATCCTCACCCGGAATCCCCAATTACTGAGGAACTGGCTATCTTATCTTTAACTGCCAGAACATAACAATGCTGAAAACATTGTTGTTATGGCGTCAGACTTAGATAAGATGGTGGTAGCTAGCCAGGCGGACTTACAACAAGTCCCACCACCAACCAAACCGAATACAATATGTACTCCCGCTGGGAATCGAACCCGGGACCTCTGGGTCTGATACCGGTGGCTGTATCTAATAGTTAGTATTCTTTGCCACTATATAGGTACTCAGCGGGCCACCAGATGACATTACTCATCTCATCCGACCAGCCCCTAAAACACTTGTGAAAAATGTAGCTAGTTTGATAGATGTAGCGCATATGTACAGTAGAATTCTTTTAGGAGCTTAATTTAAAAAAGTAATAGATATATAGAAAACATTTATATCACAAATAATAGGAAATTAACAGGTATTTCATTAGAATTATTAATTATTTCTTTAACCTTAGTAGTTCCGAGAAACGTTTCCGGAAAAAACTATACTGGTCAACTGCAAAGTTCCGCGACTGTACCTATTAAAGGTATCACAGAACAAAATATTATTTATTTACGCGCGAAAATTTCAAATGTGCTATTAGTTTGTTCAACAAAACTAGCTAGTAGTGAGAGAATTTCGCTTTAGACAGACAATCCGCTGACTCGTGTTTGGCTGAAGATAACGCGCATAGGCAATGCGCCATATCTTCAGCCAATCACAAGCGACCAATTTATCTCAGTAATAGCACGTTTCCGTGAACAGACAAATATAGCTCGTTTCCGTGAACAGACTTTAGCTCGTTTCGTGAACAGAGTAGAGATTTGAGTAAATGTTTATCAAGGTGTACGTCTTCGCAATAAACAAAACACTTGCGTGCACGCCACTACTCAGCGGGCCACCAGATGACATTACTCATCCGACCAGCCCCTAAACCACTTGTGAAACGCGAGTTGTCGCGCTCAGCGCTTTATAACCTGGGGGTCAGGAGTCTTCGGATTTATCGCCGGACCGCCGGCCATCGGTCACGGGTCAATAAATTGTTTTCTCATACGAGTGCGAAGCGCAATTTACTATGGAATAGGCGGCAGTGTTTTGTTTATCGCTTAATTTGTAGAAAGCGCCTGGGAGCCTACTATCATCTTTTACAAAAGCAATATGTTATTAGAAAGTCTTCTTTTCAATACTGTTAAAATTCGCAAATTTACTTTGTGAAAAAGTAAATTTTTGTTATTCCTGCCAAGGAACAAATTGAAGATTCAGTCAAAACTTCTAGCAAAAAAGAGGGTCATAGTACGAAATAGCATGGTAAGATTGTAACAATACTTCGCTAAGATATTGGCAGCAGGCCTCCTGGGTTATGATTTTTGTACCCTTTGGTAGAAAGAGGTCAGAATAAAATCAGATAAGGTCAAGTCAAAGTCAAAGTCAATATCATTTATTCAGTCTAGGCTGTTACAAGCACTTATGAACGTCAAAGAAGCTACGCCATCGGTTCACAAACCCTACGGCGGGAGACCTTGTAACGAGAAGAACGAGGCTGTTTTCTTCTCCCTGTTTTATTTCATACAGAGTCGTCAAATTGAAAAGTGACCTTAACATATATAATATATAAATATATATTAAATATATAAATAAAAAAAAAAAAAAAAAAATCAGTAAGGTCAATTTCCATCACAAAAAGAAGGTCAGTGAATAAGATGTCAGGAAATGCAGCATTTACCAATATCAGCCACGGGTAATTTTTTTTTTATCGTATTATATTAATTTAGGTACTATGAGTGACTATACAAAAGGCGGCAGTGTTTTGTAAATCACTTAATTTCTAGAAAGCGCTGCCAAACAAGCAAAGTAACGGTGGCCAACACCGTAGAAAGGTGAATATACTTGAAAAATTCGACGTGTCCTCATAGGTCTCTGTAGCATAATTGGTTAGTGCATTGGGCCGGACTCCCAAGGATGCGGGTTCTAATCCCGTCAGGGCGACATGAGACAAGTTGCTTTTTTCTAGTATATTTTCTTGTTTAATATCTCACAAAAAATTGCACTGTAAAATGCAAAATTAAAAAGTTATAATAAGCAAAGTAATACTATAAAAATAGATTATAAGCATACCTTTACTAATACCGGTCTTAAAAAGGCATTGTTGTAGACTCTTTTACTTATAAATATAATTTAGCATTGTATAAGCGGTAACATACTCAAGAGCATTAGTTTTCATATCATTTCATATGGGCTATTGATTTGCTACCTTATGGTAGAAACGGATCAGAATCTAGGGGTGCGATTGCGTAAGTATTCAATCTGCCGCAATTTGTATGGAATGACATTTAATATGATACAATATGAACTGTCAAATGAATACGATCGACTTTACGCAATCGCCTAGCTGGTCTTATTGGTGTCAATAAATTGTTTTATACAGACATTCGCCCATACCAAAGTTAGAACCCAAGACCTCAGAGAACGCGACACCTTGAAAACCGTTACACGCACTATTCTACCATGGAGAACGGTCGTTATCAAGTGAGAGGTCGTCATTATTATAGATATGGCCAAGTTAAAATGTATATAGGTACCACTAGAAAAAAAAACTAGTTTTTTCTTGTTTTAAATATCATTTTTTTTTCAGTTTATTCTTAAGTGATTCAAGTTTAGATTTAAAAAATCTTCAATTTTAAGCTATTCAAATATACGGAGATTTGGAAGCGGCATATATAACCAGTTAACCCGAAACTAGTTTCATAATGTAATTATACTAGGAACGTGGTGAGGGGCGATAACCTCGGCTAGTTCTGTTAACTTAAAACGTGCTTCGGTTTCAACTTTAGCGTTTAAAAGAGAAATGGAATAAGTTGATTGTTTTATTTAACTAAAATCTTAATATTTAATTTATTTATTAATAAATAATTGATTCTGTAGACGAATCATCTTAAAAGTGTAAAGGCCTGTTTCATCACCGACTGATAAGTTCTGGAGAGTTTACTTGGATGATAATTTGACTTATTTTTCGTATTACAACTATAAAATGATCTGTCATAAAAACTATTCAGAATTTATCTTTTGATGATAAAACCTTGCCCTAAAAGGTCTATATAAAATGTATTAGTTAACATCAACCGGTGGCACAGTCCTAGTCTTCTCTCGGTCGGAGCGAGTCAGCCAGCCCCTGTACCTCTAGCAAGAACAAATTACGTCTTCGAATCTAGCACAATCGAGTACGTACTGTCAGAAAATGTTTAGGAAAATGCAGTTCCGTTTACGTCCGTTAGGAACGCTGCTCAATATATCATATTTTTTTAAGATACGTCCTCGATAGTTTTTCGTACTAGGTGCACTGTCCCTGCAAGACCAGGGTATAGTGCGTACCAGCCTTTGAGGGCATATAGTGATGGCTTTCGCTGCCAGTGCCCCGCAAAATTACTTGAACAGCTATCAGAGGGCAGGGAACTTTCACGACTGTAATTTCTATCCAAAAGAGAGTGTATAAGGCGACCCTCTGACCAAACATACTGTCGTGTCGTAACACATCCGTCAGGTACAACCAACTGATTCATGCATTCTTTAATTTACATTCACTATAATCTGCACGCTACTGAATCAACCGTCGTCGGCGGCCGGTGTAAAAGTATCAATAAGTACCGCGGGACAAACGTTCGTGCCGTGTTTTACGCTACACTCCTTGCAAACCGGTAAACCAAGCATTTCTGTAACCGGGCCCATTACGGACCTTTTTTATCACACTACCTTTGAAAGGGTAAAAAGGTACACTATTCAATGAAGTTCTTACTTTCGATCGGGATTTATCGTTTTTCAAGCGCCAATGCGGACTAGGTGTCGAAGTCCTATTTATGGATGATAACTACATGAATATAATGTAAAGATTTTTGTTTTTGCTATTTTATTTGAGTAAAACACTTATTTCCACAAATGTGTAAATCCTGCTTTTGTTTATAAGTGTTTTAACTTACCTACAGTTAGTCACACTCAGCGCACCAAACAAATCCCTAGACCATTTTGTTTTTTTTTTAAATGGCGGAGTCAAATATGCCAAAAAGTTCAAACTCCTTTAGAATTATTATTCCTGTCATTATATTTTCATCATCAGCTTTTTGGATGTCCCCACAGCTGGGACACAGGACTTTCTTATCCCAATCCTAACTAATATTATCAATCCAAAAGTGTGTTTGTTTGTGCTTTCTTCACGCCCTAAGTAAGCTACCAATCGACTTCATTTTTGGCATCAAGTTAGATGAAAGGATAGTGAGTAATATAGGCCCGATATTCCCACGGGAACGGGAACTACGTGGGGTAAAACCGCGGGCAGAAGCTAGTGGATAGATAATTCTTGAATCAGGAGGACTAATTCCGCGGATTGGTGGTTTTTCATTGTTTGGTTTAAAGGCAATCATTTGTAGAAACCTCAACGTTATCAAAACGAATATCGTTTTCAGATATTACTAGTAGTACCCCCGTTTCCATAGCTCCGCTGGGTAGAAAATATTTGACTCGTCATTCCCGTAAGGTCCCGGTTTGGCGAAGCCTTGATAAAGAAAATCCTGTTTTTGTCCGTAATCACCAATTACGTGTTGAATTAAACGAAATTCATTGAATAATTTCGATGTACTTGAATGGTTTGTTAGCGTGTTATACTGCAAGCTGTTTGGAAACGTTTTAAACACAATACTTGCAGCAAAAAGTGTTTGCTAATTTTAGAGATATCATCACATAACAAATACGTTAATTTCACCAAAAACATGTTCTTGTAAAATGTTATGGCCAAGACGTCACATAGCTTGCACTGTAAAAAAGTTATCAGATCTCAAGTAGAGCCAAGCTTCTAACTCTACACGCGCTAACTCTACAAGCCCTAACTTTACACACTCTACACCCTAGTCAAATAATAATATGTGGCTTGGCTATTTCGCTACCTTTACATAACTTGGGCGTAAGGTGAAAAAAATATTCACTAAGATTTTTTCATTTTTGCAATTTTCATTGCTATTTTTATACTTACGATAAATTTTAAACAGAAAAATATTGGACAAAATCAACTCGGCCACAAGTGAATTCTCAGATAGGACTCAGAAATCCGGTCCAATGCTCAGTGATTATTTTTAACCGACTTCAAAAAAAGGAGGAGGTTTTCAATTCGTCGGAATCTTTTTTTTTTATGTATGTTACTCGATTACTCGAAGTTTTTGACAAAGTTCACGTTAAGCGTGATGGGTATTGTCTATTGTCATATAAAAATCAAGACTAATTTTTTTTCTATCAGTCCGACTTTAGACGGAGCATTTAATCGTTTACCTTTTTTCTATAGAAGATTCTCCGTAGAACTCCCTCAGTATCTACGGCCAAACCGTTCCCCAAAAAGAACCTAATCAACCATGATACCTATCGTCAATATTTCGCTGAAACAAACTTCCGCTCCATAGAAATGACAACTGCAACTACGGTGACAGCGTTATAAATTTTACCATAGAACTAGGGAAATATTTGATACAGCCGTCCGAAGTATTCTCAACAATGAAGGAAATCCGCCTTTTAACCGCCTCTGTGGTCTAGTGGTACAACCACCAGTATCAGACCCAGGAGTCCCGGGTTCGATTCCCAGCGGGGGTATATATTGTATTCGGTTTGGTTGAAAGAAAGAAAGAAAGAAAGAAAAATATTTATTTTGACATCACACAAAGGTACACATTAACACAAACATATTACATAGAAGTATGAGAAAAAAAAAGCACAAATTAAACAAAAAATAACGAATTCAAACAAAATAACAATAAAAAAGAAACGCGTACAGTCGTGTGATGACAAAACTGTGCTCAGCTCAGTATTAGCAGCAAGCATCAGATAGCTTGCTGCACTGGTATTCTGCCGAGCACAGAAGTGACATCAGAGACGAACAGAACAAAGAAAATAATGAATAAAAAATAAAAACGAAAAACATTAAAACACGCAAAATTTAATCTGTGAAAGTTGGTGGTAGGACTTGTTGTAAGTCCGCCTGGCTAGCTACCACCATCTTATCTAAGTCTGACGCCATAACAACTATGTTTTCAGCATTGTTGTGTTCCGGCAGTTAGAGATAATATAGCCAGTTCCTCAGTGATTGAGGATTCCGGGAGAGGCTCGTTTCCATCTTCAGCCTTATCGATACTTAACATCAGGTATGATGAAGGCTAAGAGTCTCTCCGTCGTCATAAAAAAAAAAAAAGCTCTCACATAGCTTCCCGATGGAAAGACGGCACATTCAATGTTCAAAATCCCATTTGATAAGGCAGAACTGAAACACCTAGGTACATGTGCTGTAAATACGAAACTGTGATAAAGCAAAAGTGTTTTAGGATTGCTGTCTAATGAAGTACCTACAATTACAAATAATCAAATAAGCTGTCGAGGCCCTGGATAGAACATACGTGACATTCGCCAGACCCATAAGTATGTCACATTTTTCGGGAGATTTTCAACAATCCTTCCTCTTCTGAGTACCTAAGGGGACAAGAGCCGATGAGATCAACGCGTCATTAAAAGATTCTCATCTACAGCCTCGTCTTCAAAAGCGGAAAATGACAACTTGCGGTCATTTACATGCCCAAATATTCTTCAGCATATTTTAAAACACTGGGGAAAGAGTCCTCCTGTGTGAGAGTGAAATTACTAAAAACGTTAGTGTAGTATTATAATATACGCACGTGGAATCGAGAACGTGAGAATTGTAGCAAATACAATAATTGGGTAGGTTTGTCATTCAAATGACAAAAAAAAATAAGATAAGTACCTATTTTTCGAATTTATTTTATTAAAAGCAATTTACAACATTATCCAAGTACCCTATGGATAATGTTATAAACTGTTATTAATATTATTTGTGCTCTCTGTTTAAACCAGTTTTTAAATGAACTAACAATGTCTTTCAAGGTTTGTCGATAAAACCTTGAGACTTTTGAAAATTAGTCAAAGCAAAATGGAGGAAAGTATCGGACTTAGATATAACGGATAACTGTAATACTATACCTACTTAGTCCTTAGAAAAAGAGGTAACTGGACTGTCCAATGAAAGTCCAATGGTCCAGTCAACTGTAATCCCAACTACGGGCAAAAATGATTATTTTTAATTCGAAAACCAAAACACCCAAAAAAGGTTAAATTTCTTCTTTAACGAACAACAAATGAGTTTCTAAACTTTTTTGAAAAGCGAACAGAGCGTCCAAAATACGCAAACAGTTTTTTGTTTAATTTTTAATTTTATGCCACCAATAAAACCCAACACGGTATAAAATTTGTACAAATATAGAACATACATGCGTTGATTTCAAGGTTATGAAGAAAAAAAACTGCCTGGCAACTGGTTGAAGCTGCGATGACGTAACCTCTTTGTGGGTACACGACCTCTTTTTTGTGATGGCGCCAACTCCATGTGTGCGATAGGCTCGACTCATCAAAGGAATTTCAAATTCTCGTTTTTTTTTAAACACTGATTATAATTCTGACGGTTACTCTATGGCGAAGTTTGAGCACTTTGGCCTTGGCGATTTTGGGACATTAGATAGGCCGGTTTTGGGTTTTAGCAAAGAAAATATGGAGTAACTTATTTCGAGAAAAATACAATACCAACGTTGACTATTCTGTACCCAACTGTTTACTCGCCTTGCGATTAGATTCTGTTTAAAAAAAATGTGTTGTGCGATCAATAAAAATTATGCATAAATAAATTATCCGTGGTGGTGGAAGTAAGTGGAATCCAGAACGCTAACTTAGCATTATGGATTACTTTTACTATTAACACTAACTTATAATAAATTAGGGAAACTGTTCATATGGCCCGTCATGGAGATTCACAGATGACGGAGAGAAATCGGATGACGGAAAGCTACCATACAAATAGTTCTACGGCTACAACTGTCAGGGCTATTATCTATTTTCTATCTTTGCAACGGCAACACGACAGAAGAAATTGCGCGATAATTGCTTTACGTCACGTATCAACAGTGCGGCCTCTACCGAACAAACGATGAACTACAATGTACATTCATTTAGTTCCAGTAATTTCTACCAAATTGTTTTTGGCGCTAGAGTCATAGAGACACGCGGCGTCTCACTCTCGCACCTTGGTAGGAGCGCGAGAGAAGAGACGCCACTATACGAACCATCAGCAAACGGTTAGCCAGCAATCACATACGTAATACCATTTTTACTTTGACGTTCCGCAGCGATCGCGCGATAATTGCACATTTTTAAGTAATAGCTTCGCGGGCTTTCACGGATTCACCGCGCTGACTCCTAAACCTGCCCGCGATACAAAACAATCCTTCGGCGCATCACAGATCGGGTAGATTATGGGCCTGCGGATTGAGCCATGTTTCGGAAGTAACAGGACTTGTACCACATCGCACCTTGTCCTCCCGAAGCTCTCCGCCACAGCCGATACTGATCAGCCCCCTAACTGTCTAATTTAAAATCTATCACAATCCCTTTCAGAGGTATTGTGATTGTGATATTTTCGTCTGTCATATTGCTCAGACAGTTCAATTTCGTTTATTCCATACCTTTTAAAACGCGTCCCGATCACAATCCCTTTCAAATGTCAAATAGTGACGGCCTGAATATCTTTTAAATTACGAATTGAAAGGGATTGCGATAGATTTAAAATTAAACAATTAGCCCTCCTTCGTTTTTTTCTTTCGTCTTTTCTTTTTTCTACCCTCCCTCCGGAAATAAATAATTAATTTTGATATAAAAAACACACACACACAACAGTTATATTTATATACGACCTCCACGGTCGATCTGTGAACATACTATTACAAGAAAGTTACAATCGCATATCTCCAAAAATATGGTTGTCATAATAAGCTAAAATATAGCTTACGGGATTTTTATACATTCTACGCCCTACAGCGTTCACCTACGCCAGAATTAACATAACAATCTAAGAACCGGCCTCTAATGATGATTTAAGTTGTACCGATAGTTTCGGAAACGAGACATTCCATGGTTACGAAACCATTTGGCTATAAATTTAACGGTTACTGTAAGGTTTATTGGTTTTAAAAACGTTTAGAAATTCTTGTGGGTATTCGTAAGTTAAGGTTAGGAGAACGCATTTTATTGTGTGGTTGCTTAGAATTAAGTTTTGATACAGGTTTGCTAAAGTCTGGTTTGTCAAAGCCAAGTCTAGTTTAAACTAAAAGCTGGCACTTTCGTTCGCTGATATAAAAATAAAGACAGTATAGTCCGCGAGGTTTAAGCTAAGCTTTGCATTTGTGTGAGTGCACATAGATAGTTTATAGGTATCGTGTAAAAAAACAAAAAACAAAAAAGCATCAGGTGTTGTTACTAGTACATCTATGTACACTCACACAAATGCAAAGCTCAGCGTAGACCTCGCGGACTGTACCAGCCTTGCTATTCTGCCTCACTTTCCAATTCGCATTCAAATTTTGAATTTTTGCGTGACAAAACTGACATTTCACGTGCAAATTCGAAAGTGAGTTTGCAAAAATACTTATCAGAATGTCTTTAGACCACGTTTTGTTTACTATGCGACCAAAACAATTAGGCGCATGACAGGAGTGCGGTTACGTATTTATTAAACCCGCACCCCGCGTCACTACAGTGATTAACTAGCAGAAATTCGCTTCTTGAAGTTTTAGTTCTCAGTAAGTTATTTTATGTTCCTTATAGCTGTCATGCGCTAATTGTGTTGGACGGGTAGTTTACGTATTGTCTTTTACTGGACGGTACAATAAGGCCGTATTGAAGATAACTTCTTCTGGAAGGAGCTTTCTGGTGCAGTTTGTAAGCGCATTCGGCCTGCAATTAAACAATTTGTGTAATGGCCAGTCATGGGATGGGTGACCGAAAATTTATTCCATGGCAACATGCCTGTTTCAATAATACGCTCTTTTAATTCTTTCAGTAGTAAATGCGTATGTTGCTCCTTTTAATCTCTTGCTTGTGTTTTGTGATTAATAACTACGAACCTACGATACTACGAGTACCTACCTAGGTATAGTCTGTGAAGTATGTACCTAGGTTGTCCCAAAAATTTATAGCCACAGAATAAATACAACCTCTTCTTTCATGAAACTATTTTGAAGTGACGTCTAATTTCAACACAAACCTCCTTTGTGAAAATCACTGTCCACCTATATGTAGTTTTTTTTATTATATATGTTTAAAGACTCTTCTTTTGTTCGCAACAAGGGACGTCTCGCGGAAAGCTTTTCGTTCTATGATTATAAACGAGGGTTAACCTTCAAGAAAACTTAAGAAATTTTACAAGCTGCTTTTAGGGAGTCTGGTCCTGCGTTAGCAACAATTACTTATTGGTTTCGTGAATTTAAACGTGGTTGAGAGAACTATATTATACTTATGCCGTGTGGTGACGGCCTAAGAATACAAGTGTCACCACTCTCTTACATGCCTGGGATGTCGTAAGAGTCGACTAAGAGGCTCAACGCATTGAACACCTGTGCGAGAGAAGGAAAACATGAAACAAACCCTCTACCAACCCGTCTGGCCAGCGTGGTAGCAGTAGGCTAATAACCTCCTATGAACGCCACAATAGGCGTGAGCTAGGAGAGACTTATGTCCAGCAGTGGACGTCCACAGGCTGGTGATGGATGGATGATGCAGATAACTTAAACGGTGACCCCAGACCCTTCCGACCACCAACTGCAGTAACTCATGAAAAAGTCATCAGGGTAGAGTGGCTATTGCGAGAGAATAGACATATTACACATCGAGAGATACCGGCTGAACTAAACTTTGGATCACACGCAGTGTCCACCATCCTGCATGAACACCTTAAAGTTAGAAACCTTGCTTCGCGTTGGATACCTCATTCTCTCACCGATGAGCAAAAATGCCGTCGTGTGATTGGTGCAAATTTATGATAGAAAAGTCCGAAGGAGGATCTTCGCAAAACGTATCCTACATTCTTACAACTGACGAATTATGGATATATAGCTAAGATCCTCTCACGAAGCAGCAATCCACGCAATGTGTGTTTGAATAGGACGATCTGACCACAAAAGTTGTTCGCGGTCGGACCGTTAATAAAAAAAATGATAGCGGTTTTTTTTCGACGCAGTGGACCAGTAGCAGTAATTCCGCTAGAAGACCGATGAACAGTTACTAGTGAATGGTATAGCGAAGTTTGTTTGCCTTAAGCTTTCGGGAGTTGGATACGAGCGCCCAAGGAACGGCGCCCGTGGCATTCATTTTCACCAAGATAACGCGTAACAAATAACGGGTAACAAATAACGGGTAACAAATGTTACCCCATGCTCCGTACTCCGAGCCCAGATTTAGCTCCATGCGATTTTTTATTTAGAAAAAAATAGATTATGTTAAATAAGTAACTATTATTTAACCAAACGATCTTTAAAAAAAGGTAGTTAAAAAATTAGGTAATCGCAAGATCTCACTTTAATTAAAACGGATGGAGGTATCGATGTTATTTGTTTGACTATTCCGAGAATATATCGAGTGGATTCCGATAAAAATACCGCATGTTTGCCAATCCTAACTATTAATATAAATGCGAAAGTGTGTTTGTTTGTCCTTCCTTCACGCCCTAACTAAGCAACCAATCGACTTAATTTTTTTGCATAAAGTTGTTTGAAAGGTCGGGGAGTAACCCGGGGAGTACTTTTTATCCCGATATTCCAGGATAAAAAGTAGACTATGAACGGGAACCACGCGGGTGAAATCGCGGGCGGCCGCTAGTTAAAACATAAATTGTTCGTCAGTTGTGACGGGTCCACGATTATTATCTAGTTTGTTAAAAAAATCTTCCCCCGAGGCACCGGCGCGTAACATTTTTATCAAGGTATATTTTATAAAACGGTAGCGGTTGTTAACTTTGATCGTTTACAAGAGGTACAAAACTCGACGCGCCCTCAGCTTGCGGCGTGATTTAATTAAAACTGATTGATTGAAGTCCCATGTCGAGTGCCTTAATTAGCTACTTCATTTAGGTTATACCAGCCTATTAAAACTAGTCTACTCTCACACGGCCTTTCGGCTGTAATACGGAAATCGGCTAAGCTTCGAATGGTGAAATAAAAAAGTTACGAATAATTTAATTAAAGTTCGATTTTAATGTTTCGCTTCGAGTAGTAATTATGACGAAGAACGTGTTTTTCTTAATTACCGATCTTCGAGAATTTAAATTCAGTGAATGAAATTAACTAGTGACTAGTTTTTATGGATAATAAAAACTTTTTTCAAGTTACAAGTTACGCACTTTAAGCGGCGATAATACTCGTAGTTGATGTTTTTTATGGACAAAAAAATGTTCTGTATAAAACTCTCAAACATGCTACTTATAAGATTCTTCGTTGATTTATATATGTCTGTAAGTTTGTGTTCTGTTTTGCTTGTGTAATAACATTGCTTGTGATCCTGTCGGATGCTTGGGACTTGTAAAGTAAACTTGCAAAGGTATATTACAGTCATGCTTCAACAGTTTGGTAATTGCTTGCTTAGTCCTATCATTGAGCTGTTAAAGACACTAAAGACTAATGATAAGAGATTTCTTTGTTTAAGTAGGTATTTTAATTCCTTTTTTTATGTTATGTGAAAAAACTTTTCTTTCTTTTTGTTTTGTTTGTTAACTTCTGTCAACCAAAGACAATGTTATAACTGTTTTTATTTATAAATATGTATTACCGGCCCTGGCATAGCACTTGTCAAATGTCATAGTTCTTTTTTCTATTCAATGGAATGTGTATGGTTTGTTTTTAATTGTTTGTTTTTGTTAAATTTTTTATTTCAATGACTATTGTTTTTTTGGGGTTTATTTTTATTTTCCCGACGTTTCGGCACCTTTTCAGCTGCCGTGGTCACGGGATGACTGCAGACTGACCACGGCAGCTGAAAAGGTGCCGAAACGTCGGGAAAATAAAAAAACCCCTAAAAACCAAAAAATACGGACAATTGCAACTTAGTTCGTGATTAGTGATTTGTGTTTCTTTTCTTACTTTTATTTTAATATTCTTTTCGTTATTTTTGTGTGTCCGCGTCAACAACGCATCACTAGGTCCTGTCAGAATACCAGCGTTGCATTGACACATTTATTGTCATGGCAACACAAAGCTGAAGCAGGACCTAATTTGACCATTGATGTTTTGTTTTTTTTTATTTTCGTATTTTGTTATGTTTGTAATTGTGTCTTTGGTCTACAACATGTTTCTCTCTCTCTCTCTCTCTCTTGTATCTGTATCCGTTTTTATTTATTTTTATGCCATTGTTTCTAACCAAAATTCTTAATTTATAAATCAACCAATTGCTGTAGTTTTAATTTCAAATCAAATACAAAAATGTAAAGTAAGCTAGATTATTAAAAATGATGTCACACAGCTATTATAAAAAATACATTTTAGCTAGAAAAAGCATTTAGAAAAAGACAAAAAATAGTTTAAAAAAAATGTTAATCACACCTGTCTCCTCAGGAGGGGTTGGTATTTCTACCTGTCTCGTACCAACTCTCACGCACTTACATTTGAAATCTTATAAGAATACTAAAACGTCTTTGTTGTACATACAGTCAACAGCACGACAACACTTCATAGTCATGTGATTGCTTTCTTAATAGAGAATTTAAGTTGATAACGTTTCAGAGTTGATCCATAACGGCCGTGGATGCGATTCTGTAAATTTAAGTAATCATATTAATTTGACATTCCTATTCATTCAATCGTATTATAGATTTCAATATAGATGTTTTGATGAAGAGTTTGGATTAAAACTTTTTAATTTTGCATATTAAAACGCTATTTTATTTGATAAATATTAAACAAGAAAATATACTATGGCCGTGTGGTGACGGCCTAAGAATACAAGTGTCACCACTCCCTTACATGCCTGGGATTTCGTAAGAGTCGACTAAGAGGCTCGACGCATTGAACAACCTGTGCGAGAGAAGGAAACCTTGAAATAAACCCTCTACCAACCCGTCTGGCCAGCGTGGTAGCAGTAGGCTAATAACCTCCTATGAACGCACAATAGGCGTGACCTAGGAGAGGCCTTTTTTTTTTTTTTTTTTTTTTTTTTAATTGAGTGGAATCCAGTCTTTACAGATACCAATCGGTTGTGCTGGGGTCACCTAGGATACCTGAACAGGCACCCTATCCCCTCGCCACCCCCGTTACCCCGGCGATCCTAATAGGATCGGCAGGGTTACGGGGTAGGTCTCACCCACTCCCGATCCTCCAAAACTACCAGCAGGTAGGGGCACTACCAGCTAAACCCCTCACTTATGCCCTCTACTATAAACCTCGGGTCTGTGGGATCGCGGTTACACTCACCACGTGACCCGGGGAAAGATGCCCATTGAGCCCTACCTAGAAGGGGTGACAGAGCATAACTGTCATCCCTACCACTGCTAGAGGGGAACGAGGCGCGGATTTTGACCTAGGAGAGGCCTATGTCCAGCAGTGGACGTCCACAGGCTGATGGTGTAATGTAATGTAAGAAAATATACTAGAAAAAATCAACTTGTCAATGTCACCCTGACGGGATATTCAGATGTTTGTAGCTCAACCACACAAAACTGCTGAACGGATTATGATATACACACAGATAACTTATAGCTTGAATCAAAACTTATGATATATTTTATCCCGATATTTCCACGGGAACGAGAACCCGGTCACTAGCGGTAGGCACTAGTTGTCTATAGTGATTCTAATATAGATTAGAGTCACTATAGACAACCATATGTAAATGCGAGGTAGTTAAATATTCCTACTATATTTGATTAGACGGTATCTATTCTCGACACGTTTGTGTCTGACTGTCGCACAATGCAAATATAATATTACTTGCGCATAGACAAAGGCAATATTCTACCAAAGCCCCGCATATTGAATATATATATTCGAAGAATTTATGGTTTGTGTAGGAATAGGGTATTTTACTTATGATTAATAGCATTGCTAATGCACAAAGCGATGCAAAAATCTTGTCTATGAATAAAAACAATATGACGGCGTTAATCATACCTATCACTATTGCATTGTTTTTTAAAGCAAATGTGTCCAGTACAGTCACGAACAATGATAAGTATACACTATACAACCTTGTCCTTGCGAGTTGAAAATTGTTTACGGTTAGGATAACCATAAAATGTAATAGTTTAATTAGTATTTTCTTTTTGTGATGGAAATTGACCTTACTGATATGTTAAGGTCACTTTTCAATTTGAAGACTCTGTATGAAATAAAACAGGGAGAAAAGATTGTCCTTGACGAGTTTCTTGCCGGTTCTTCTCGTTACAAGGTCTCCCGCCGTAGGGTTTGTGAACCGATGGCATAGCTTCTTTGACGTTCATAATGGCTTGTAACAGCCTAGACTGAATAAATGACATTGAATTGAATTGAATTGAATTTATCGCATTGATGCACATGGAAACGAAGCTCTCTCTTTTTTATGATTTTTTATTTTTTGCATTTTTTTATCCTTTTTTTCTACTTATGAAATTTTAAATAGATAAATATTGGAATTATTCATAAGTCTCGGTAGCTCAGTGGTTAGAGCAGTGGGCCGGATTCCCAAAGGTCGTGGGTATGAGTCCCATCGTAGAATTCACTTGGGGCCGAGTTGATATTTCCAATATTTTTCTATTTAAAATGTAACATAAAAAAGCTCTTTATAACTTTTTAATTTTGCATTTTACAATGCTATTTTTATGTGATAAATATTAAATAAGAAAATATACTAGAAAAAAGCAACTAGTCTCATGTCGCCCTGACGGGATTCGAACCCGCATCCTTGGGAGTCCGGCCCAATGCACTAACCAATTATGCTACAGAGACCTATGAGGACACGTCGAGTTTTTCTAGTATATTCACCGTTCTACGGTGTTGGCCACTGTCGCTTCATCAATGAGAGAAATATCCTCGCATTCGAAAGAAACATCTTTACAGATGTTTGACTATCGATTAAGATGAAACAGCCATCTAATTATAACTTTTTAATTTTGCATTTTACAATGCTATTTTTATGTGATAAATATTAAATAAGAAAATATACTAGAAAAAAGCAACTAGTCTCATGTCGCCCTGACGGGATTCGAACCCGCATCCTTGGGAGTCCGGCAGAATGCACTAACCAATTATGCTACAGAGACCTATGAGGACACGTCGAGTTTTTCTAGTATATTCACCGTTCTACGGTGTTGGCCACCGTCGCTTCATCAATGAGAGAAATATCCTCGCATTCGAAAGAAACATCTTTACAGATGTTTGACTATCGATTAAGATGAAACAGCCATCTAATTATAACTTTTTAATTTTGCATTTTACAATGCTATTTTTATGTGATAAATATTAAATAAGAAAATATACTAGAAAAAAGCAACTAGTCTCATGTCGCCCTGACGGGATTCGAACCCGCATCCTTGGGAGTCCGGCCCAATGCACTAACCAATTATGCTACAGAGACCTATGAGGACACGTCGAATTTTTCTAGTATATTCACCGTTCTACGGTGTTGGCCACCGTCGCTTCATCAATGAGAGAAATATCCCCGCATTCGAAAGAAACAACTTTACAGATGTTTGACTATCGATTAAGATGAAACAGCCATCTAATTATAACTTTTTAATTTTGCATTTTACAATGCTATTTTTATGTGATAAATATTAAATAAGAAAATATACTAGAAAAAAGCAACTAGTCTCATGTCGCCCTGACGGGTTTCGAACCCGCATCCTTGGGAGTCTGGCCCAATGCACTAACCAATTATGCTACAGAGACCTATGAGGACACGTCGAATTTTTCTAGTATATTCACTGTTCTACGGTGTTGGCCACCGTCGCTTCATCAATGAGAGAAATATCCAATACCTAATATAATACAATATAAATAGCATTGTAAAATGCAAAATTAAAAAGTTATAATTAGATGGCTGTTTCATCTTAATCGATAGTCAAACATCTGTAAAGATGTTTCTTTCGAATGCGAGGATATTTCTCTCATTGATGAAGCGACGGTGGCCAACACCGTAGAACGGTGAATATACTAGAAAAATTCGACGTGTCCTCATAGGTCTCTGTAGCATAATTGGTTAGTGCATTGGGCCGGACTCCCAAGGATGCGGGTTCGAATCCCGTCAGGGCGACATGAGACTAGTTGCTTTTTTCTAGTATATTTTCTTATTTAATATTTATCACATAAAAAGCTCTCTCTCCACATGTCATATAACATTGTAATGTGACAAAGTTGCTTAGTGTTTCTATGTCAGTGCACGTGACTGTACGTACCTAGATACTGTAATGTTTTATCTCACGATACAGCAATTGTGAAATTCCTATGCATCTTGACTCCTAAGGGTTCTTATAAGAAGCGTAACTAATAAGAATCTTATTATTAAATTTACGGGTTGTTCCATATTCATCCCATGACGTCACATCCCACGTATTATTTTTTCCATATTCATCCCATTTCTATTCCTAACTCATCCCACATCAGAAATAAATTTATTTTTTTCTATTTCTCACAATTCTTATTCTTAACTCATCCCATAGAACAAAATGGCAAGGTTTTTGAGTATGGTCTGACTAAAAATATATTAAGTACCTACCTACATACATATTGAAATAAATGATATAAAACCTTGTTAGTTCTTAAATAATGATTAAAATAAAACTAACAGCAACAGACATAAATATAGATAAAAAAATAAACATACTCCCTCCTAATACATAATATATTTTTTTATATACATCCTAAAATTAGCAATACAACACTAACACACAAATTCATAATCCAATACGAGTTTTGTAATAGGATTATTGCCAAAATCAACAGTAAAAACATAATAAAATATAAAACTAACACACAGATTCTTAATCAACTATAACTTTTATAATAATGTTTTTGCCAAAATCATCAGTAAAATATAAAATAATATATAACTAACACCTATTCTAAACCTACTATGAGTTTTTATAATAATGTATTTGCCAGAATCAACAGTAAAAAAACATAATAAAATATAAAACAAACGTACAGATACTTAATCAACTATGAGTTTTAAACTAATGTGATGGCCAAAATCAACAGATAAAAACATGACAAAGTATAAAAAACACTATTTTCAGAAAAGATAAAAATTCGTAATTCTTCCATTCTTTGTCGTCCTTCCCGTGAAGCGAATGCTAGATTACGTGTTTTGTCATATTGGTAATCAAATAGTAAAAAGTCTTTATATGCATCTGGAATTTCTACTTCATGCCCTGCCTTGAACGTAGTTTTTTTCACGCCTTGACTTTTATTTCGAGCACTATCACTACTATATAAGTCCACTTTTTATGTTATTAAAGTTTTTAACGTTGTAACAATGTCGATGCCTTGATCTTGTAGTGCTAAAAACGTATCTTGATAGACTGATGGTACACCTTTTACTGATTGTACTTTTATTTTACATTCATTTAAAACTTCTTTTAACTATATTTTTTGCTTCACCTGGCGTACAACTGTGAGTTTTATTATATGAAACGTCCTGATTCCTTAACACTCTGACACTTCCAAAGCATGCCGGTACCTTTGCACATCGCCAAATTGTACTTCCATCTTTATTTTCTCGTTTGACTACTTCGTTGTGATTGCACATATCGTAACTCTCCACCATAGTCTTCCTGCATTTTTAATTCAACGAGGTGCACTTAGTTTCTGCGTTAAAGGTCAAATGATAACTAAAGTGTCGACAAAATTTTGCTTCCTTAAGCAATGTAGACTTCTGTGCGAAAAATACGACAAATGGTGTAGATGAGTTATTGTTTTTTAACAATAATAATGGCCAGGGAAAGAAGTCATAAAATATACTACCTGGGTTTACACCTGACCCAAAAAACTGATCTAAGTAGATAAAAATCCTCGTAGTATTATTTTTTTGTAAGTTTAATTTGTAAGGTTAATCAAATTATAAAAATCCTGATTACCTATGTATTTGCAGACATTTGCTTTAAATCACTTTATTTAGATAATCAGCTGTACGAGTATGTACAATAATTTCCTTCCATGTTAACATTCATATCGTTGTTAAACTTAAGATTATTGAAAATATTTTATGATTTTGTAATTTTTGCATTTTTCAATGCTAATTTTATACTTATGGTAAATTTCAAATAGAAAAATATTGGAAAAAATTAACTCGGCTACAAGTGAATTGTCACATATTGAAAATATTACTTATATAATTAGTTAAGCAATTTTATTAATATCCTTTTAATGCAGACCATACTTTTTAATACATTTTCTTGATATTTACTGTCGTGGGATGAGTTAGGAATAGATTTGGGATGAGATAAGAATTTAATTAAAATATATGAGTGGGATGAGTAAAGAACACAAATCGGGATGAGTTAAGAATTAATATGCTTGTGGGATGAGACGTCATGGGATGAATATGGAACAACCCTAAATTTGTTATGCGTAACTTGGCTAAAATATATACTCATTTGATATTATTTCGTAATTTCAGGTTTGGTTTCATACGATATGTCAAAAATCAAAATATTCTTTATTTAATTAATCATATTGCACGCATTTTTAATTGTCTGTTTTGCACTACCTTTAAGTGGTTCGTAATGAGGTATTCTAAATTGGTTGGTAACATAAAATAACGTTGTATATTAGTCTAAAATTAGACCACTAGACAACCAATACCAGAATAGACCCTAAAAACTGGGTGCCAGACATCCACATAAAAAGTATTGCTAATTTAGGCCAGTTGAGTGACTATGACTAGTGACCATATTAGACCGACCAACATTTCAATAGGTATTAAAAAACATGATTTATATCCATACATAAAGTAGATTTTATTTAAAATAATTAATAATAATTGATAATATTATGTATCAATGTATCATGAATAATTTTAAATAGATCCATACATAAAATAAAAAAATTAACTTGTTATTGCTATATCTATCTTTCGAGACTGTTCTAAAAAGAAACTAAATCATTATTATAGATCAGTTTGTCATTGTCTAAAGTTGTTAAAATAATAATTAACGACGGCTTCACTAAATTAAAGATGCCGAGTCGATTTGTCATATGAAAACGCCACAGTTAATGTAGTATCAGTAATAACTCTCTACAAGTTAGTATTTTGATTTAAATTAAACATTCATTTCCAATTTCAAGTTTAGTCATGTGATTTTGTTTCCCACTAAAATCGGAGTCAAAGTCAATTTATAACAAAATAAGTAGGTGTCAAAATCTGACATCACCTAGCGGAAATCCAGATGTAAGTAATATAAAAAAAAAACTTACAATAAACGAGAAGGTAAGAAGTGCGGAAGTAAAGAAGATAATTTGTATTCACAGCCTAGGACAGGTCATTATTAAAAAAACCATCAACTTCAACCCTTATTTCAACATAAAAATATCTATACTGGCTTTACTTTTACTGTGCTGCACAACTCAATGAATTATCAATTATAAATTACTGAATAATTTCACTGGCACTTACAGAGCGACGATCAATCATCTTAGTTACGAAATAATATATTCTATATAAATTTAATATCCAAATGCAAGATAGCTACAAGTGACAGTTTTAATCTTTTTTTAAGTAAAAGAAGGATAAATTGACTTTACGTTTAATCAAATTTTAATCGTAGCACTCGAGGATTTTTTCTTTTATTTTTGCATAGTGACAGTATATTACTTTACATGATAAGCTCTCGAGGCTCTTTTATCGTGTGCATACGTAAAAAGGGCGAGTTTGTACTGAAAGTGCAACTGTTGATCTGGATTTTCCGTCCTATTACTACTACTAAATTCATTTATTCCGGTTACCAACGCGCACATTATGATAGTAAAACTTATCCTATAGTATCAATCAATTAAATTAAATTACAACAGTCTTTGAAATGGAGGCACCGGTGCATGCAATGACAGCCAATTCCTCATAAAGGGGCCGTCCATGCGGCCCGCAACCACGTTCAGGAGGCTGTTGCTGCTGGCGCGTGTCCGCCGTGCCATTGAAGCTGCCCTTTTTCGCATAATGGCAAAAAATCCATGTACACTCGCTTCGGCGCACATCCCCGATGCGCTACAGAAGCGAGGCAGCCGCCTAAACGCGTTGAACGCAAAGTGTGTTTAACCCACAGGCTGCAAGTGTATAAAGAGGTGCAATAGGCTTAACCTGCGGGCTATCATGTTCGACCTTACCGACATCGCTCTCCTTTCGCGCTTAATATATCCGCCTCGTCTTTTAAATCATCTGTCACAATATGACCGAGATACTTAACACTAGAGCTTATACAGAGGGGGACACCGCCCAAACTAACGGGAGGTACGTCTGCCGGGTATTTAGGCCCAGCTTTGAAACCTTAAGCTAGCTCTTTTTGGGATTGTACTTAAGCCCATAAGCAATGCTTGAAACCCATGAGCTCCCTGAGACCACCAACCGACGCCCTCAGCAACACCATGTCATCCGCATAACTAATGTTATTAAAACAGACATCATTAACATGACATCCTACATAGGTGTTGCTGAGCGCAACGATCAGGTCGCAGGTGGTAGAGCGATGGTGAACTTAAACCCCTCTCTCACCCCACACCTCAACCTATACGGATCTGACAGGGCACCCGCCCACCGTACACAGTTGACCTGGTTTCCATACCAATACCTAAGAACGCTGATCAGCTCAGGAGGCAAGTTGGCTTGTCCTAGTTTGTGCCAGAGGATCTCATAGGAAACCAGGGCAAAAGCCTTGGACAGATCGAGAAAACAGACGCAGACTGACGTACTTCTTTCGGTGTAGTAAATGACAACATGTTTTATGCACAATATTGCGTTTTCCGTGGATAGTTTAGAGCGCAAACCGAATTGGTTATCATGAGGTGTGAAATAATCAATAATGTGTGCATTCAACATACCGTCAAAATCTTTAGCGACGACCGTTGCCAACGAGATAGGCCTATAGTTGTTTAGGTCAGCACTATCGCCAGTTTTGTTTTTAATGAAAAGGACTACAATTGTTCTCATTAGCTCCTTTGGCAAATACGCATGACCCACGCAGAGGCTAAACAACATCGCATGAACACGCGGCAGGTGGGGACCGGCATGTTGAAGAATGCTGAGCCCATCGTGGCCCGGGGATTTGCCTCTAGATACAGATTTTATGTAGCTTCTAACATCTTTGGGTGAATCTTATGCAAACTGGGTCGGCCTTCAACTCAGCATTTTTAATCTCGCTGATAGCTTCATTGACAAGTGGCTCAACGCTAAAAGTCTGCTTAAACAAAGTAGCAATCACCTTTTCACCACTAACAACACCAACGCACACAGGTAGGCCAGGCTTTAAGTTTTGTTTGTTTGTATCCTTCCAGAACGAACGAAAGTCCATTATTACATTGTTTGTTGAGGTTCAATCACTCTATGCTAAAGTAACACCTTTTTTATTGATAGATAAGTTACTGTCTGTTTTTTTGTTATCCTTTTTACAACAATAATTACCTATATAATCAATTTTACAAACCAACCATAGATGTACACACAACAGCCTTTACAAAACAAACTTTACAATTTGATTATGAGACGTCACGTCACGTCATCAGCCATTTTTAATGTCCTTACTGCTGGGGCACTGGCCTTCCTTATAGATGGATAAGGAGAACGGGCCATGACCCACCACGCGGGCCCAATGCGGATTGGTGGGTTTTAACGTCTGCAAATGCAGCCGGGACCAAATGGCTTAACGTGCGTTCCGAAGCACGGAGGAGCTCAAGATAGTAAATTTTTGGTCACCCATCCCATGACCGACCATTGAGAAAGTTGCTTAACCGTTGAGCCACAGGCTCTTCAACGGGATTTTGAGACATGTCGTAGGTATGAGCTGCAGTTTCCGTAGTGCAAGTGCAAGTGCCTGACATGCTGTTGACTAAATTAAAGAAGAAGTTGAAATACTTATACAATATCTAAGTAAGTATATCTATAAATGCCCCAAAAAACCTAGCAAAAGATCATCAGGTAGTTTGCTATCACCCTGACAACGTGGGCGCAAATGTCTCCACATCATTAACAGATTACTGTAAAAATCATGTTTAAAATGCAAACATTAAAGTTTTACTGTCACATATATCCTCATATATGTCTCATTAGTTGCGACGAGTAGTCATTCATGTAATAAACACAATAAAATAACGTTAACAGTAAAAAAACGTGCTTTCTCCCAATTTCGCTGATTAATAAAACATGGTCGATGCTGCTGAGTGTGCGTAGTTGCCTACGCACACTCAGCAGTGCGTAGGCAACTATGCATATAACATAACTTCAAATAAACCATAGATAAAAAAAATATATAATTGTCCACGTTCCGAAACCATGAAAGTTTCGTAGGGTGTTCTGGGAACGCCCTCGAGGATCCCTGGCCCGAAAAATCTAAGATATATTTCTTAACCGACTTCAAAAAAGGGAGGAGGTTAACAATTCGGTTGTATTTTTTTAATGCTTTATACAATATGGCTTTTCAGGATATTTCAGGTTTTATATGTTAAAAGCTCGCGGTAAAGCTCTTCAGCATCAGTAAAACCTTGTACCTAACGAAATCAAATCTATGCTTATATGGAATGCAGAATATAAGACACAGAGAAAGAATTATTGTGGTTGTAATTTAGTCTTGATTGCTTTGCTTCTTCCATACAATTTTAAGTTACGATAACTTACTATGTCGATAAAACGTATGAAAACATTACTCCTCTTGCTTCATTAGACAAACTTAAGACGATACGGAAAAAAAGTACTTTTTGTTATAAAACTTTAGGACGGTTAGAGATGTTACAAATCCGGTAATAAGATATATATTACTTCATACTTTTATCTAGATTTGTAAAGTTACAGCAACAAGATTTTTTTAATTTTGCCTCAACACTTTTTCTTTTCAAAAGAAAAAGTTTTTTCCTTAAAAGTACGAAAATTCTAGATTGTTCTTAAACAGGGGTTTCATTTACTATTGGAAATTGGTTATTGGTTGGTGAATTAGTGGACACCAATAATATTTGACATCGTGTGGTTTAGTTTTTCTTTAATCGCTATAGGTTTTGACTACGAAGTGATTTCGTGGTTTTTACGCCTAGTCTGCAAAATTGGTCTCGCTCCCGCGTCGTTTTCTCGCTACATTCGTATAGGGTTTTAAAATGTTAGAAAATCGTGGGGTGTCATCTACTTAATTCGGACTTAATAAGACTAGTCCACTGTTTGACGGGCTAAAATGACTGTCACTGACTATGCCTACTGAGCTAGAGGCCATGGGTCCATCTGAGACAATCATTCATATGATGAACATTTGTGCATGTTACGTGTCTGTGTATTATCTAGATATGTAAATAAATTCTTTAGTTCTGTATCCGTTCTCAAGGGTAGTCTAGGAATTAAGCTTACTTATCTCGGGAGTCAGGTGTTCAGTCTTGGAGTCACTGTATTCGATAAAAAAAGGGTACTTAGCGTTTAAATTCGTATACTTAGCATCACAAGAACCGCATTTAACAGCTTCTGTGGTCTAGTGGTACAACCACCAGTATCGGACCCAGGGGTCCCGGGTTCGATTCCCAGCGGGTGTACATATTGTATTCGGTTTGGTTGGTGGTAGGACTTGTAGTAAGTTCGTCTGGCTAGCTACCACCATCTTATCTAAGTCTGCCGCCATAACAACAATGTTTTCAGCATTGTTGTTGGTCCGGCAGTTAGAGATAAGATAGCCAGTTCCTCAGTGATTGAGGATTCCGGGAGAGGCTCGCTTCCATCTTCAGCCTTATCAATACTTAACATCAGGTATGATGAAGGCTAAGAGTCTCCCCGTCGTTAATAAAAAGAAAAAAAAAAAAACAAGACCACAAACAACAAGACCTTTGCCACTTTCACGACAATAAAATATTTATTGTGTCTCAATTCGGACCTGACGAGTTGATCTGAGGAGCCCGTGAAGCAGTGGTTCACGCGCTCGGCCTGCAATTGTTAAGGTTAAGCAACTTTTACAATGGTCGGTCACAGGATGGGTGACCAAAATTTTACTATCTCGAGCTCCTCCGTGCTTCGGAATGCACGATAAGGCATTGGTTCCGGCTGCATTCGCAGTCGTTAAACCCCACCAATCCGCATTGGGCCCGCGTGGTGGATCATGGCCTGTTGTCTTTATTCATCCATAAGGAAGGCCAGTGCCCTAGCAATGGGGACATTTAAAATGACTGATGATGATGACGAGTTAATCTGTACAAAGTATTCTAGCTTATGTGGAAGTAGGCGCAATACTTGAGGAAGATTTACCACCATTATTCTACGCCAGCAATTGTGAGTTCCGAAATAGAATTACCGAATTCAATAGAAACCCGATTGTAGGTTAATAATTTATAGCTATATTCAAATGATGAAATTAATATTCCACAATAACATTCATGGGAACAGAATTGACGGCGTCACATCACCCACACGGTTCGTCGACGACAATAATAATTGTCGACATTCAAATATATTCATCGACTATCCATTCCTATTGTTTTCTCATAACAATCATTAGTCGATAAACATATATCGGTATTTTATTGTAGTAGATTTTGAATGATAGGTATGAATTGGGGTTGTTTAATTTATTGCAAATTCTACACACATTATTATTATCACCAATTAAACTGTGGTCTAGTGGTACAACCAGCGGTATCAGACCCAGGGGCCCCGGGTTCGGTTCCCAGCGAGGGTACATATTGTATTTGGTTTGGTTGGTGGTAGGACTTGTTGTAAGTCCGCCTGGCTAGCTACCACCATCTTATCTAAGCCTGACGCCATAACAACAATGTTTTCAGCATTGTTGTGTTCCGGCAGTTCGAGATAAGATAGCCAGTTCCTCAGTGAGGATTACGGGAGAGGCTCTCGCTTAGCTATCTTCAGCTTTATCAATACTTAACATCAGGTATGATGAAGGCTAAGATTCTCCCCATCATTATTAAAAAAAAAATTTAAAAAACCGTAGTGGTAGGCAGAGGACTCTTTTTTCCACTTGCTACGATTTCTATGTTTCTTTTACTTCCTCATTTACCACATCTCAGAAATTCTCGCCGAATTTGGGTAGGCGACCAAGCTTTTCAATAAAATTCTTCTATTATCAAAACAATTAATTCAATCAGTATTCCAGAAATAAAAAAGAGATTCGTCATCAGCCATTCTTAACATCACCCCTGCTGGGGCACTGGAGGAGCTCGAGATTTTAAATTTTTTGGTCACCGATCCCGTGTCCGACCAATGCGAAAGTTGTTTAACAGCTACAATCGCAGGCCGAGCGCCTGAATCACTGCACCACTGAGCTCCTTGAGAAGAGATTCATGTAGTTAATCAGCCCCCTAATTGTCAAATTTCAAAATCTATCACAATCCCTTTCAAAGGTATTGTGATTGTGATAGTGGTTTATGGAATTGAGTTAGTTGTAGTCGCAATCCCTTGCAGAACGAATGACACTTCATTTGACACTTCTCCATATATTTGAAAGATATTTTCGTCAGTCACTTTGCTAATACAGATCAATTTCGATCATTCAATACCTTTCAAAACGCGTCCCGATCACAATCCCTATCAATTTATGTCAAATATTGACGACCTTAAGTATGTAAATATCTTTCAAATGGCGAATTGAAAGGAATTGCGATAGATTTTAAAATTAGACAATTAGCCCCCTGGGCTGAATTAACCTTTTTCCAGAAAGACAGTCCATAAAAAAAATTCGAAATACTTTGAAATGTTGAATTTTTGAGCTGTTTTATTGTCACGGTATGTTTCGATTCAAAAAGTTTTTCTCAGATATGTGTTATACAAATTGTTGTTTTCTCACCGCTACTAAGCTTGAGAACAGTCCTTCGTTTATCAGTCAGTGTCATCGGTTTCTGCCAATAGTGGTTCCGTAGGAGTTCCGTGAGACATAAAAATTAGCCATCGCCTCCGAGCCCGCGGTTTCTGCACAATATACAATACCCTTACAAATAACCATTCGCCTTACCACACATTCTCAGCCGCTCACAGATCAGAATTTAGAATTGGCTTAGGGCGTGTTTATACTGGAGTTAAGTTATTAAAATAATTTAAAAAAAAATACGAACTAAAACACGCTTTTATTATATAAGACTATGTGTTATACGTGCCGTGTTGTGACGGCCTAAGAATAAAAGTGTCACCACTCCTTTACATGTCTGGGATGTCGTAAGAGTCGACTAAGAGGCTCGACGCATTGAACACCTGTGCAAGAGAAGGAAAACTTGAAACAAACGCTCTACCAACAGCAGTAGCAGTAGGCTAATAGCCTCCTATGAACGCCACAATAGGCGTGAGCTAGGAGAGGCCTATGTCCAGCAGTGGACGTCCACAAGCTGATGATGGATGTGTTATACTGCTTTTTCGATGTGAGACGTTTCGATAACCATTTATTACTGACCATGAATGATTGATGTCATCCCGTGACCACACTACCCAGGACCAGGACATATTGAAGAACTTAAGACCTCAATCATTTTGCATTGAGAGTCATTAATGTAATCAGAAAGTTACAAATATCAGGAAGAGTAGCTAGTATTATGTATAATCATGTGCAATGAGAGAAATACTAAGCAACCTTGTCACACTGCAATATTGAATGACGTTTGTGGACTGAGAAAGCTGTGTTTCCGTGAGCGTTAAGGCGGTACCCCCACCGAAAGTGGCGCCGCGTTGAATTTTATTTAATATCGTAATTCTAATACAAAATTTTAATAAAACTAAACGTGGAATTTTTAGAGCCCATAGTCTAGTATTTTTAGACGGTATCATTACATTCCCTCGTAGTCACTGCTAGAAGTAGATAGCAAAACTGCTAAAAGTAGTCGTTTTTGACACATTTGCTATCTACTTCTACGAATGACTATGACGAGATGTAGCGATACCTTCTAAAAATACAAGACAATGGGCTCTAAAAATTCCACGTTTAGTTTTATTAAAATTGTGAATTAGAATTACGATATTAAATAAAATTCAACGCGGCGCCACTTTCGGTGGGGGTACCGCCTTAATGCGAAAAAGGTTGTGAAGTGCATACATATCATTGCTCGTCACTGAACAAAGCAAAGATTAAAAGTGTTTTTAAAGGTGTTTGTCAAATTGTGATGAATTTTGTTGAAGAGATTAGCTCAAGGAAAGGCTATACATATATTATAAAAAGCTAACCTGCCTCAATAAAATCTCAAAAGCGGTTGGTATTTGCTGTAAAATTGTTCTAAATCGTCTTTTACGTTAAAAAGTGAGTGTACCAAATAAATAAATATGAAAATTGTAGACTGGAGTCGGTCACTAATTTATTTGTGCAACTGTATCCATACCCTAAGGCCCTTGTCGTCTAGAATACCTTAGCAGGTGATAGTTTGCCCAGGCTACAATGAAATCTTGATCTGGTCCTTAAATGACATGATAAGTGATGGACAAGTCAATGTGACCTGAGCCATTGTGTTGACTCCAAGGACCGTGGGTATGGGCTCTTAAGGCAATATTCGATATTTATGGTTACATCACAATATACTCCTGGCATTTGAAAGGGAAATATCGCATACCTTCTAGTTTCTGCTCGCGACTCCGTCGGCGAGGATGTTCGAAAATCCCTGGGCAGTATTAGTCCGAAGTAAAATCTATGCTATGTTTTTATATTTTTTCCAGGTTATAGACCGTGTACAAAATCCGTTCACACGTTTTTTGCGTAAATGGAGTTACACGCATTCAAACTTCAAATCGGCACATTCTACTTACTTCTAATAATATACTACAACTAAGTACTATGAGACAGCTACCCATTCATCTTTGACATATCATTCAAACGAAATTCAATTACATATAGCCTCCTTACAATTTAAATTGAATAATTATGTTTTAATGCAACACTCTCCGAGTGACGAAATCTGCTCCCGGTTCGTTATATGACACAAATCACTTTAAGTGGCGGCTGGAGCCCTGCAGAGAGACCACACAATAAAACGGAACAAAGTTTTATTTCTGGCACTCACATTGGCATACCTACAGTTACGTTAACAGGAGGCATTCGAGCAGGGTTCTGTTGCGATAGTCACAATGAATACCTACCGCCTTGCATTCTTTAATAAAGTTTCAAAAGATGTGATTGAACTACTTTTGCATAAATTCAAAAACATGTTAAAAAGACGCTCATGAGCAAAGGGTACACGGTACAAGATTATCTAAATGACTGTAATGCATGGAACTGATAATTAAAATAATGTCTACTATGTTACTCATCAGTCAAATCAATAAGTACTGATTGATTTGTATTTAGTGATAGTATATTGTTTGTAAATACCATTACTTACATTTGATAAAGCTGGTAAGTTATTTTGCGCTCGTTTTTTCTTGTCAGCTAAAAGAGTCTGAAACGGGTGATAGGGCCAAAACTGCCAATTTAAAAATGCGTGTAATATGATCAATTGAATAAAGAATTGTGTATTATTGATATACACTGCGTTTCAGAATATAATTCCTTTGCCCCACTATGCTATTACGCGAGAGAACGATTATTTCAAAATCATTTTGTCTTTCACCACATTTTTAACGTTTGGACATAAAGGAACACAGTATTCAAATCGCATAATATCTTAACCTTAAAACAGATAAAACATGCCATTGCCACTGTAGGACCTATAATACGATCCTCAGGAACGGTGTACGCGGCTCACCACCACACCAAGACAGGCAAACAAATAACTCTCTCTCCCCTGAACTGCACTTCATCCATCACACAAATTATAAAGGAATAGGAAACCGCTAGCATCGAGCATCGACACCGATTCCCGCTGTGGCACCTTCTTGACAGCTACCAGTGTTGCCCTCTTGTGTGGGCGAGACGGCGTATATTATATCCAGATTATTTCTTATTCCACAGATACAAACACTACAGCCACTATTCTTAACTATATAACTAGAAAAGTTTCAATGAACAACCACATCACAACTAGTGTAAATAAAATTTCGTAGTAATTAGCATGAATAATACCTAAGTACCAAGTCAATACACCTTTGACGACCTATTGATAATGGTGATGGAAAATGACCTTACTAATATGTTAAGCTCACTTTTCAATTTGACGACTCTGTATAAAATAAAACAGGGAGAAAAAAATAGCCCTTGACGAGTTTCTTGCCGGTTCTTCTCGTTACAAGGTCTCCCGCCGTAGGGTTTGTGAACCGATGGCGTAGCTTCTTTGACGTTCATAAGTGCTTGTAACAGCCTAGACTGAATAAATGATATTGACTTTGACTTTGACTTGATTAGGCGCAGGGGTTCGTATACCCGCCTTCTGCGCCGGTCCCGGGTTCGATCCCCAAATATTTGTGTACATGAACTTGTCTATTTGTCTTGGTCTAATATGTGAGTTTAATATATATAATAATTATATCCGTTATCCATAACACAAGTTCTTCATGAAACTTACCTTGGGGTAGAATTGGTGTGATTGTATCAGTATTTATTATTATTATTATTAAGCAGTAGCAACCCTAGTGAGTCACGCAAGTTTTTAGAGTATGGCGGAAGCGTACCTTCTGAAAACTTATTATACTGTGTTTTGCGTGACGAAATGTTTCCCCAGTTCATTATGATGTTGCGCCACGTTGTAAACAAAACGATCGACTTGTAAACAACACCCACGCAACCGTTGGTTGTTGTTAGTGATGTGACTATGCTGTTACGAACAACATATTGGACTATTATTGGATTTTTGAAATTAAATATCTTTTAATGATAACGATGCGTTACGTTTCAATCAAATCGGTGCGGAAATAGTAGTTATTATTGTAGTTTTTGGTGCACTTATTTGTATATTTTTCAGTATAAGTATTAGTTGTATCAAAAATAGATTTGTTATGTTTAAGGAATATGATAAAATATGATATTAATAGATGTGAAACACTTTTGCGGATAAAAAAAAAACATAGGCTAAGGTTCGAAATGTTTATAAGAAACCAATGTAAAAAAGTATCTGTGTAAAACATGTTTACAGTCATATAAAAAAAAATGCGTCTATGTATATGCCATCAGATAAATAAGCAATCATTAACTGCCAAACAAAAAGAATTGAGGACTGTAATCAAATAATAAAGATGCTTAAAAATGCTCGATGAAATCAAAACTGAGGATTCCGGGAGGGGCTCGCTTCCATCCTTTCAGCCTTATCAATACTTAACATCAGGTGTGATGAAGGCTAACAAACTTTATAGTCAACAAACAATTGCAAGTACTTAGTTAAGTTAATCAAACTAATCATCTTTCTTAATAACACCGATAAATGTAACATAAATCATGATTAAACAGCCTTATTAGATAGAAGCTTGAATCACTATTATAAAGGACCACACGAAGCATAAGCTTCTGCCATACGTATAACTGTGCGATGCGCAAGATAAGACCCATTCATTAAACTGACTCGTAAATCCCTGATTCAATAAGATCAATAAATCTTATTCTATTTAACACAATATCATTTTATTGGTATAGGTGGAAAACATAGTGTCAAATTTTGAAAGTTAAATATTTAGAAATGTACTACCTACACTCTTCAGTTTACATTGCAATAAATTTTTACTTAGCCCTAGCATGAGAAGTTATAAAGTCTGTGGCCCTAGTAAAGAATTTCGTTTTTCCTAAAGTGCCAACCCCTTTCTAGAGGTCATAAGCACGGAACAAATACTCATAGGTCAACAATTTGTAGGTGTAAGTTTCTTAATATTATAAATAGAGGTATTTCTTGAAGCGCACCTAAATTTAAGGGCACCTAAATCAACCAATAAAAAATATTGTAATTTTATTCCTCGAATCGCACCCAAAAGGAAGAGCCTATAGAAAACCTAATATGTGTTCAGCCCACATTTCGCGGACGACTTGTGAATATTACTAGCCGGTACCAATCTGGCGGAATTGTATAGATTAGTACAAGAAAACGTAAACGCAGTTGTCAAATGGTCGCATGACAACTGTATAGTACTTAATGCAGATAAAACTAATGTTCTTACAATACATTCGCCTTACCTCCAACCTCCCGAATCAAGAGCCACTATATATACTCACTATACAAATTGCATTCACATAATAATAATACTAACTGCCACTTTAATCCAATCAAAGAAGTCGATAATGTCACATACTTAGGATTTAAAGTTGATAAACATTTTTCATGGTCGATGCACGTTGAAGACATTTGTAACAAATTAAGAATACTTTTAAGACTACCACCTTAGCTTCAAATTACTCAAAAGCACACTAAAATGTCTATATATTAATTTAGTGGATTCGATTGTGAGTTATGCGCTTGATTGTTACGGTTTGACTTTTAAAACCAACATAGAAAAACTTCAAATAAAATTTCTGAAATTACTAGTCGACAAAAAAACTAAAAATAAATCTCGTAAAGTCGCAAGTCTCGGTAGCTCAGCGGTTAGAGCATTGGACCGGATTTCCAAAGGTCGCGGGTTCGATTCCCGTCTGAGAATTCAATTGTGGCCGAGTTAATTTTTTCCAATATTTTTCTGTTTAAAATTTACCATAAGTATAAAAATAGCATTGAAAAATGCAAAAATTACAAAATCATAAATTATTGGCAGTTGCATCTTAATCGATCGTTAAACACCTGAAAAGATGTTTCTTTCGAATGCAAGAATATTCCTAGCATTGATGTGACAACGCTGGCCTACAGCGTATTAAAAATATAAAAGTATTGGAGAATCTCGACGGTGGTTCGCAAGTCTCGGTAGCTCAGCGGTTAGAGCATTGGACCGGATTTCCAAAGGTCGCGGGTTCGATTCCCGTCTGAAAATTCACTTGTAGCCGAGTTAATTTTTTCCAATATTTTTCTATTTAAAATTTACCATAAGTATAAAAAAGCATTGAAAAATGCAAAAATTACAAAATCATAAATTATTGGCAGTTGCATCTTAATCGATCGTTAAACACCTGAAAACATGTTTCTTTCGAATGCAAGGATATTCCTAGCATTGATGTGACAACGCTGGCCTACAGCGTATTAAAAATATAAAAGTATTGGAGAATCTCGACGGTGGTTCGCAAGTCTCGCTAGCTCAGCGGTTAGAGCATTGGACCGGATTTCCAAAGGTCGCGGGTTCGATTCCCGTATGAGAATTCACTTGTGGCCGAGTTAATTTTTTCCAATATTTTTCTATTTAAAATTTACCATAAGTATAAAAATAGCATTGAAAAATGCAAAAATTACAAAATCATAAAAATAAATGTAAACAAAACTATATGGAATTATTCAAAATATGTAACATCCTTCCAGCTAGCTGTACAACTTTCCCAGAATTCTATTACTTGCCAAATTTCATAGTTCTAGGTCAACGGAAAGTACCCTATGAATTTTGATTCCCTTGAGAGTAGTCGAAATATAGTTTTTTTGGTGCATTAACGGTCTTATCTTTTTTGACGTTAATTTACAAGTTTAATTTTAATACAGTTTCAATAGACTTTAACCTGAATATATGGTTTTAATTTCAACTCGATACACCACGGGTTCCCGAGATAAACGAAGACAAACGGAAGGACAGACGGATAACAAAGTGATACAAAAGGGTTCTGTTTTGTTTTCCTTTGAGGTTCGGAACCCTTAAATAATTTATTATTTTCGTTCTTAAATACGGTTAAACAATTACTAACATTGTATTAAATTTTAAAGTTAATCTGCTATAAAAAAAGTTTTGATACGTTTAAAAAAATACTATGTTGTATTCAATTTTAAAGTTTGATAGCTATAAAAAAAGATGTGGACATTTTTGTACTCTAAGAATACGTTTACATATTTTTTATATCCAAGCCGTTATCTATTAATTTCAAGCTAATACACTCATATGTACTCGTATTCAAAATTCCAACGTCTAGCGATGATGCAATAAACGCACCATCTGAAATGTCATTTCCTCAAGTAGGTACTCTGCGATCCATCACCGTCGATCTCTGACCCACCATTGAATATAATTCATTTTAATCTCTGGTAACCACTTGTGTTGATGTGGGACGCAGACATCGCAGATGTCGTGATCGCGATTGATATGACTTCGAAGTTATAATTTTAAAGGAAAATATAAGTTTTTTTAATAACTTTTATAATATAGCATGACGCCTTTACCTGCCAGACGTTTAGCGATGCCGTGAGTCCGTGACACTTTTGGTATCATGTCACGGTAGCACGATTTGAAGAAAGGGTTTGCCCTTTGACCCTACTTTTTTTATTATTGTATTCTCTTGTCAGTTTTTTTTTATTTCGTATTTTTTCTAATTGGTAATGATGTGGTTTTTCTCTTAATTAATGTCATCTTACTCTCACTCTTTTCTTTCATACAGCAGATTTTACTAGCTTTAAAACGATTTTTTTTTTGAGTCAGGTAAGTACAAATGCTAAATTATTACTTAAAACGTCTTCTTCAAATAAGTATTATGCGGAGCTCCGTAAAAACATTTTCATGAACAATAAATTTTATGTGTTAAGGATTATTCCCTCAGCACTTACATTATGTCTGTACAAAATAGTTACATAAAGTTAGGAATGCGATTCACTTCAGTTAAGTTGTCGTTCGATCAATTGCATCGATATTTGAAAGTCTAGAAATTCTCAAAATTTACGATCACATACTTAGAATTAATTTCCAAAGCAGCTTAGACAAACTTAAATATTAAATATTCTCGAACTTCCACTATAGGACAATAAAATATTAATAGTAAGCTAGTAGTAATCATATAACATAAAGGTACAGTAGTTAAATGCATATAACATTATCATAAAGCCGTAGCAGTATTGTAGATCACAGTTATTCTAACTGTTGTTCTGAGCTGCAGGCTACTTCTTAGTTGCAGTCAAAATAAAGCCATAAGTATGCCATAATTCTAACCTTTACAAATATTGTTTAAGTTGATATTTCAGAACGCATTGTTGTTAATAAATATGTCAGCATTTCCATAACTGTGAGCACAGTGGACATAAAAGGTAAACCATTAAATGTTCAGTTAAATTTAAAGGTTGTTTTTGCACGTACCGAATAGTTATGGGTGTGGTGCAACTTTAACCGCCTCTGTGGTCTATTGGTAACAACCACCGGTATCAAACCGAGGGGTCCCAGGTTCGATTCCCAGTGGGGGTACATCTTGTATTCGGTTTGGTTGCTGGTAGGACTTGTCCATCCGTCTGGCTAGCTACCACCATCTTATCTAAGCCTGACGCCATAGCAACAATGTTTTCAGCATTGTTATGTTCCGGCAGTTAGAGATAAGATAGCCAGTTCCTCAGTGATAAGGATTCCGGGAGAGGCTCGCTTCCATCTTCGGCCTTATCAATACTTAACATCAATATGATGAAGGCTAAGAGTCTCCCGGTTGTTCATAAAAAAAAACTAAATTTGCTTGTCTTAATAATGTCGTTGATCATTTTGGAAAATTATCTTCATATTCCTAAAAGCTGGTGCTTGTTTGAAATCTCTACGCTGTGGAATAATAAAATTGCAATGATCTTTTTAATGAGGAAGGTTTTTTAAATCTCTAAATTAGGAAGGTTTTTGGCGATTTTACGTTTGCGATGTTTGTTGTTTCATGAAAAAGGCTGTATATCATTTATTTTTAAATAAGGGTGTGATAATTTTTGATGATGATATGAAAATATATACACGTTTATGATATATGAATAGAAAAATATTGGAAAAAATTGACTCAGCCACAAGTGAATTCTCAGATGGGCTTCGAACCCACGACCTTTGGAAATCCGGTCCAATGCTCTAACCACTGAGCTACCGAGACTTGCGGACCACCGTCGAAATTCTCCAATACTTTTATATTTTAATACGCTGTAGGCCAGCGTCGTCACATCAATGCTAGGAATAACCTTGCTTTCGAAAGAAACATCTTTTCAGATGTTTAAGGCGGTACCCCCACCGAAAGTGGCGCCGCGTTGAATTTAATTTAATATCGTAATTCTAATTCACAATTTTAATAAAACTAAACGTGGAATTTTTAGAGCCCATAGTCTAGTATTTTTAGACGGTATCATTACATTCCCTCGTAGTCACTGCTAGAAGTAGATAGCAAAACTGCTAAAAGTGGCCGTTTTTGACACATTTGCTATCTACTTCTACGAATGACTATGATGTAGCGACCTTCTAAAAATACAAGACAATGGGCTCTAAAAATTCCACGTTTAGTTTTATTAAAATTGTGAAATAGAATTACGATATTAAATAAAACTCAACGCGGCGCCACTTTCGGTGGGGGTACCGCCTTAACGATCAATTAAAAAGCCAATCATTTCTGATTTTCAAATTAAATGCAAAAATTTAAAAATCTCAAATTATTGGCTTCTTAAATGCTATTTTTATACTTATGATAGTTTTTTAAATAGAAAATATTGGAAATCAATTAACTCGGCCACATGCTCAATGCTCTTACATTGGACCGGATTTCCAAAGGTCGTGGGTTCGAGTCCCATCTGAGAATTCACTAGTGGCCGAGTATTTTTTTTTACATTTTTTCTTTTAATTTATTTTAAGTAAAAATAGCATTTAAAAATGCAAATATTATAAATCAGATATAGGAAAATATATATACACGTATATGAGTCGCGAACCGTACGTTATTTTCATTTGTATGTAAGAAAATAGAACTACACTCAATCATACCTTAAATCATTGCCAAAAAATCTGCAGAAAATTATCTGAGTCAATGTCATAAGAGTGTATGGTTTTAGAACTAGAAATAAGTCTTTTGGTTAGGTACGTACATTACCTTATAATTATTTTATAAAAGTACTCCAAAATAGTTTTCCTAAAAACTATTTATTAATTCAGTTATGATTGTGTAAAAGCAGGTTGATTCAGGATCACAATGTTAGAAACTAATGGTATCAATAAACAAGTCTTAGAAATTGTCTATCTCTGTTTTATGGCTCAGAAACATAAAAGTGATAATGAAGTAATAAAGTTGTCTGGCTGTTCTTAATTAAAACCATAGTGTTGAGCGTATATTGTATTGTTAGAAAGGGCGGCTGGCTCATACGTCATGCTCGTGAAAGTGCGAAAGATTGTTTATTATGTTCTGTGGTACAATCAACAGCACATCAGACTTTACGCTTGTACTACGAAAACCCACTATTACACGGCTCATCAAGCTGCGGCTGCGGCTGCTTCTCAAGCTCATACTCAATTGTAAAACGAAGCGAGCCTCTCCCGGAATCCTTAATCACCGAGGAACTGGCTATCTTATCTCTAACTACCGGAACACAACAATGCTGTGAACATTGTTTAAATGGCGTCAGACCTAAATAAGATCGCGGTGTCTAGCCAGGCGGACTTACAACAAATCCTACCACCAACCCAACCGAATACAATATGTACCTCCGCTGAATCGAACTCGGGACCTCTGGGTCTGATACCGGTGATTGTTACCACCAGACCACAGAAGCGGTTTGGTTGGAGTTAGGGTAAAGTCTCATGATAGACACAGAACTATTTTTGTTTTTGCGGTACTTATCCCGGAAACTATACTACGCTGCTTCGCTAGCAAATCCTTTATTCCTTACTAGTGACCGCTCTGGATTTCACCCGCGTGGTTCCCGTTTCCGTAGGAATATCGGGATAAAAAGTATCCTATGTTCATAACCAGGCTATAGATCTACTATCTGTGTACGAAATTTCATCAAAATCTGTTCAGTTTTTGAGTTTATTCGTTGCAAACAAACAATCAAATCGGTGAACATACATAAAAAAATATACGCCACGAATTGATAACCTCCTTCTTTTTTTGAAGTCAGTTAAAATTTTTATTTATTTCCGAAAGTTTAAGCTTGGCGATATTTTCTTGCCGCTTTTCCTTTTGGATTGTTATTACGAGTATTCTGTATTCAAACATATTTCATGAGGCGTCATCGTCATAGGACATCATGTTCTATACCTAAATGTCCTAAAAGTATCTAGTACTTTGTCACGAGCAATGATATGTACCTATGCTTACACTTTACAACCTTAACGCGCTTCTTATCGTATGAGGATTAGTGGTCACCTCTAGTGTCAGAGTCTATTAGGCCGCCTTTAAGGCCTCTGACTTGGCTTAACGACTGACAACAGCCTGGACCGACGGCTTAGGGCCGGCGCCCACTGACGGCGTGGCACGGCATGGCACGGCAGGTTGTGCCGTGGCATCCCGCGTGTGGCATGCCATAGTGCGCCTTTTCCCTCCCTTGCCTGCTGGATTAAGGACTGCGTCCCATTAACCGAAATGACCGCTGCACAACCAACCTGCTTTCAACCTTATTTCAACTAGTTTAGCAATCATAATTCCTCGACACAAAGTGACCCGTACATCTCGCGGGATGCAATAGCACGCCGCGGCAACCCGTGGAATGAAACGGCATGGCACGTCATGCCGCAGCATCCAGCGGCGCGTCGCATCATCGTGGTATTTAAATAAAGAAACATGAATTCTTAACTCATTGAAATAAGATTCAAATAACGTGATTACTTAGTGATAAAATCCTTTGCCATGATTGATTTGCCACGTGGCGCCGTGGCGTGCCGGCGTGGGCGCCGGCCCTTAACGTGCCCTCCGAAGCACGGAAGTGCTCAGTTATAATGCCACTTTTATGGTCACCCATCCGACACCTGACCGGGCCGAACGTTGCTTAACGAACGTGATCGAATACGATCAGTCTGTCAAGCGCGGCCATGAGCGCTTACCTATCGCATTGACACACACGGAAAAAAAGCTCTCTCTGTCCACAAATGTTATTCAATATTGTAATGTGATATAAAGTGTTTATATGTCATTTCACGTGTCTGTACACAAGGCTCCATTCTCAATATTCCCAGATTTTACTACTTTCTAAATAGCACAATCACACTTTCTACTACTGCTATACGGATTTGTTTTTAAGCCATCAAAACAAGAAACAGATACAGCCAATCATCTATCGATTCAAAACGACCAAACAATCATAACTGTATCGTCGAAACCAGAAGTGTAAAAAAAAACACATCTCACCACAAATTGCTACGCCCAAGAACTATAATCAGCGTGCTCGTAACGAGATTTCAACTGCAATATTTATCTGGGAATTAAAAAATTACAATCCTATAATTTATTGTAAGTGCGGTGTTGCCGTTTTTACCGACGTGCCACTCAATTCGTGACGTATTTAGGGATGGCAACACTTGACATATTGAAATATTTATTACTTTGTACTTTTAAAATAAATATGTTAGCAATTATACTGATAAGGAAACTGAATTATATGGCGATGTTAATAGCTTATATAAAAAGTTATTACAAAGTCCCATAGGAAATGTAAATAATTTACTGTATCAAACAAAACAGGTCAATTGAGAAAATATTTTTAATGCTATGACTTATCTAATCAGAAAAAACAAATTGATTCAGTACAATAAATTGTCAATTGAGATATATTGAAACTGCGTCTTTTTAATTATGCAATACCACCCACTAAACGCATCAAATTGTAATTTGAAGGCTCCATAGTTCATCTTAGCAGCAGAACGAACTACTCGTAACTCTACCGAATTCCCTACCTCTTTTAGCTTGCGTTTATTAAGTATCACGTTTCTATTGCAGTCCCAACCCTTATGTCATCCGATATAAAATATAATTACCTATTAACAGTTTAGATATTCAACTAATCACGCAGTATTGAGAAGATTATAGATCTGACTCGGGTTTCACAAACAATCAATTCTGATCTACTGATAATAAAAAACCTCATTAATCATTAATGGTTTCATAGCTGTTTATGTGTGAGAACCTAAGGTGAGAACTCGAAGTTAACCATTTTATGTAAATAAATAATAATAAATTGATTGCTAACAACGACGTCTATACTATTAAACAAATAAAACATTATACGAAAATGCCGATACTTCAGGAAATCAAAAGAAAATATAAATTTAAATAAAAAGGAATCAGCTAAGCAGCTCTGTACGCCGTCAGACCATATAATTCAATGTGTTATAAACGATGTCTACGAACTCTTTCTTATACTAATAACAATCACAAAGTATATTAAAATCTCGATTGAACGAAAAGGCTTTTTCTAGGCATACTCCCCTATCATCGGTCTAAATTAAATTTTCAGAACGAGGACAAGAGTAATCCTATTTATTTACTTTAAAAACAATGGTTTTCCGAAAATGTAAGAAGTGTTAAATTATAGCAAGATAATAAATAATTAATTATTTTTTATCTTTAATTAATTGTGCCGTGTGGTGACGGCCTAAGAATACAAGTGTCACCACTCCTTTACATGCCTGGGATGTCGTAAGAGTCGACTAAGAGGCTCGACGCATTGAACACCTGTGCGAGAGAATTAAAACTTGAAACAAACCCTCTACCAACCCGTCTGGCCAGCGTGGTAGCAGTAGGCTAATAGCCTCCTTTGAACGCCACAACAGGCGTGAGCTAGGAGAGGCTTATGCCCAGCAGTGGACGTCCACAGGCTGATGATGGATGGATGGAAAAAATAATTAATCTCTCAATTGGTGGGGACTAGTTTTTATATAGTTAAAAAAGTAATTCACTCAACAGTCAGAATATATATTTTTTTAATATTTAGTAAAAGAAAGGAGATTTATAGGAAATATAGTAAAAAAATAAAAAAAAACCTATCGCATGGGTCACAAATTCCTAAAACTTGAGTTTAATATGTTATAGCCAAAAGACTGAAGCCTGGAGCACTCCATCCGGACGTGTCAATAAACTTGCATAGTCTCGGAAAGTAATTACCTTGTGCTAGGAATGTTTATTTAAGAATCGAATAAAGATTTTTTTTAATCTTTAAAGAAATCACACACTCGCTAGGATATCATGCTAAATTCATTGTGTATTTTACTTTGCACTAGCTTTCTCCCGCGGTTTCGCCCGCGTGGTTCCCTTTCCCGTGGGAATATCGGGATAAAAAGTAGCCTATGTACTCTCTGCCCTTTCAACTAACTCTATGCCAAAAATTAAGTCAATTGGTTGCTTAGTTAGAGCGTCAAGAAAGGAAAATGGGTCTGATAAGGGGGCTCAAGGTAACTCAGCGCGCAATGGAGAGAGCTATGCTCGTCGTTTGCCTGCGTGATCGAATCAGAAATGACGAGATCCACAGGAGAACTAAAGTTACTAACATCGCTCGAAGGATTGCTCAGCTGAAGTAGCAGTGGGCGGGACACATAGCGAGAAGAACCGATGGCCGTTGGGCGGAAAGGTTCTTGAATGGCGACCGCGTAGGTACCGGACGACGCTCCGTGGGTAGGCCCCCCACAAGGTGGACCGACGATCTGGTGAAGGTCGCGAGAAGCCGCTGGATGCCGGCAGCGCAGCACCGATCGTGGGGGGATTCTTGGTGGCTGCGCCGACGACAACGATTAGTAAGGATTCACATCGTGAAATAGAACATTATATTTTATTTTTGTTTGAATACAAAAATAAAATATAAGCTATATACTTAGCTTGGTTTTAAAATGCCATTTTGTCAGCCCTCGCTTGCGTGCTTGCGTATAAGCGCAAGTTTGTTGCAGTTCGCTAAGGATGTCTAATGGACCGCTCTCGGAGCTAATTTCAGAGGCTTTTAGTAAAAAGATGAAACATTTAGACAGGCCTAAAGGCTTCTTGGTGCCTAGGAATTCAATTGAGCTCTGCCGACGCTGCAATGTCCTTGAATCTGGTTATTTCTAACAAAGTTTTAGGTACCCTGAGGACAAATAAATATGCATTGATTTCTAATGAATGGACTTATTTGTGCGATAAAACGAAAGTCTGATGAACTATTTGTTTCGTGTCTGGGTGCTTTATATCCATATTATGAATATGTTACGTTTTCCGTTAAAATTATCTCGATTGAGCCCCAAGTTTTGGAACCACCATATTCTTAGTCTGATGCCATAACAAACAATGTTTTCAGCATTGTTTTGTTCCGGCAGTTAGAGATAAGATAGCTAGTTCCTTAGTGGTTGAGGATTCTGGGAGAGGCTCGCTTCTATCTTCAGTCTTATAAATACTTAACATCAGGCATAAAGGCTAGAGAGTTGGTCATAAAAAAATCTCACTCCAAGGTCACGACAGAGTCTTACGTTATATTATTTAGAAAATTTCGACGTGTTCCTATTAATATAATCCATTAAGTTGTACTTGAGGAGCCCGTGGCGCAGTTGTTCGCACGCTCGGCCTGCGATTGTTGAGGTTAAGCAACTTTCGCAATGGTCGGTCACGGGATGGGTTACCATAAATTTACTATCTCGAGCTCCTCCGTGCTTCGGAAAGCACGTTAAGCCGTTGGTCCCGGCTGCGTTTGCAGTCGTTAAAACCCACCAATCCGCATTGGGCCCGCGTGGTGGGTCATGGCCCGTTCTCCTTATTCATCCATAAGGAAGGTCAGTGCTCCAGCAGTTGGGACATTAATGGCTGATGACGTACTTATGTATTATATGTCGCAAAGTACAAAAACGTTCATCTTCTCCTCAGATAGTTTCATGGTCTAATACATAAAACCGCAAAAGTTATTAAGTTTTCTTCTCTATTGCACTCTTGCTCTAAAAATCACGTATCAGGAAGTTTCATGTCCATTAAATGACATTAAACTGCATTGCATGTACATAGGTAGTGTGAGCAGTATCGTAAAATCTAAGGTTAAAGGTATTTTATGAATAAACAAAATTAATAATCATCGTAAAAATCATTGTAAATATTGTGATGACAGCATGCTAATTTTATGGCCGTTTGTATGGAGAACCTTGAGTATATTTATTCATTTCATAAAAGTTTCATACAGTAAGCAAGTTGTTTAAATACCTAGTAGCTTTCAATTTTTTTTTTTTAATTCTGTCATATTTGTCAAACCGGTAAATAAGGTTAGCATCGGTCTTGCAAATAAAATAATGCAATCAAGTGAGTCTAAGTAGAGTACGTTTTATCGTATATTCCCTTTTTTGTTAGGTTGGTACCACTGTAGATTTCTGTCAAAAGATTAGGTTAATTTAGGTTAAGAATTTTATGCAGACTTTTTAAGTTTTGGATTCTGTTTTAAAATCATGCTCGAAACATTAAAAAGCGGTGAAAGTAAAATGGTTTTGAAATGATGTTTCTAACAAGTTCGCGCCTTCTTGACATACAGGGGTAACCTAACCTAACCTAACCTTTTTTTTTTTTTTTTTTTTGTTTTAAGTGAGGGGAATCCACTCTTTACGGATTCCTGCGTAGGATATGCTGGGGTCACCGAGCATACCCGTCCCCGGTAAAGACCGGGGACAAACCTAACCTAACCTAACCTAACCTAACAAAACAGGGAATATAGGATGAAACGCACTTTAGTTAGGGTTACTCCAGAGTCAATTAGGATACTTGCAATACAGGAAAAAACAAATTAAAACGCCATTCCTTCCAGAAAATACAAGTTGATCAAATCTAAAATCGTTCGTTCGTAGTCGTAATATTTCTTATCTTCTTTATCGCACATCAGTAAACACTAAACATGTAATTTACAAAGCGAATTATCTAAAACCTTCGCTCCTTGTTATTACTAGGAGTAATAAAATAACTTTAACCAACTTATTTCTCCCTAGGTGTCTCAGACGAGTTCCCAGTTACCATTATTTTAGCAAGGAGGTGCAGTTTTTTGATTCGGAACACACAGCTGCCAACCGGTTCTGGTTGCAGAGATATGGAGACAAGTGAAGCTTTATCAAGCCTGTTGATCGAAACCTTTTTAGATCTTGTCACACTGCAAGCGAAGCGAACGAAGCGAAGCGAGTCAAAGCGCGAGCAAATGCTCAAAATTGGATTTTCTAGCTGCAAAAATATGGAGAATAGTGAAACTTTATCAAGCCTGTTGATCGGAAACTTTTTTAGCGCTGGTCACACTATTGGCGAAGCGAATTACAAAGTTTTTTAATAGCAACTCATAGCGTTAGCAAATGCTCAAAATCTGATTTTGAATTGTATTCAAATCAATTCAATGCATTTATTTACAAGAAACATGGTAAAATCAAAATTGTAAACAAAAAATAAAAACCGACTTCAAAAAGCCAGGACAACGATTTTACATTGCACTGTTAGTTTTCTAAACTTGGCTTGCACCGACCGCTTTTTTTAAGTCGGCAAACAAATGGTTGTACTCGTAAATAATGGACAGTTGCGGTAACAGTTTATGAGGCAGTTTTTAAATATAATGCTCAGAATTGAATCGCTCAAGTTTCTGCACATAAGGCGATATCTACGGAACCTTATAGTTCACGGTGTGAATAAAAGTAAGTATAAAAACTTTATAAAAACGCACAGTTCTCAGTGTGATTAGCACTTTATTGCTTTGGTAAAAATACGTTGAAGTAGGTGTTTCATTTAGGAATATTTTATTTAGCTGTTCAATGTTGTCCATTTCCAAAAGCGACTTTCTTGTTACCACCACCCCCAGACACACAGAAAAATGCAGAAACTATTTTCCTACTTTGAGATATCAGTTGGTATCAGTATCAGATTTCAGTCATGCTACTCAAACGAGGTCCTCAAACACCTAGAAAAGAAATGTGATAGATGTTGTTTGTGGGTCAGTATGGGTCAATATGGGTCCCATTTCTTGTTTCTCGTTCCCACCGGCGTGCGGTATCGGCCGGCGACCGGAACCGGCCGTGGGAACGGCCCGTGTCGGCGTGCGCACGCCTGTTGGCACTGTCCACAAGCCGGTTCGAGTCCGGTGCAAGACGCAGGCGATTTGATTGATAAAAAAAAAGAGATATAAACTGGTGTCACTAGGTGACTAAGAAGTAAAAATTTATTTATTTAAATCTTTATTGTACAATAAACACAAAGTTAGGTACAAAAGGCAGACTTAATTAAGGAACTTTTAAGTGTTCATTATCCACGTTTGTGTTTATTGTGTAGATCGATAGTCAAGACTTTAGAGTTTTCCACACCACATGTTAATAAGACGACGATAGTTAAAGGGCCTATCCTATGACTGTAAAACATATTTTGTGATGATGTCACTTGTAGATCAGCATGGATCCGATTTCGTGTTTCTCGTTCCCACCGGGCGTGCGGTATCGGCCAGAGACCGGAACCGCCCGGGCGGGAACGGCTTGTGTCGGATGAGCGCCTGTTGGCACTGTCCACAAGCCGGTTTAAGTCCGGTGCAAGACACAGGCAAGCTGACAATTAATATAGTGTCATATACTTTTACATCGCTTCCCGGAAGAGGATAGAAGATTTCGTCGTTTGAAGCTAATACCGTGCCCCTCTGGGATAGGATAAATGGAACAAGTGACGATAGTTACAGGTCTTCCTATGTCTTATATTTTGTGAACTTTGGTATTGTTCTAAATCAGTATGGATCTGACTTCGCTGATTCGACTTCAAGCCGGTTCGAGTCCGGTGCAAGTCGCAGGCAAATCAAAATTATTAAGAGTTATAAACATACATCATCACAACATCTGAAAACTAAATAATTTTATTGAAAAGCAGCTTTCAGCAGTCGTAAGACTGCATACAAGACTTTGGACACAGATCGGCTGGAGTAAGGTAAGTTTTACAGATGGCACTAATTGGAGCTGATCCAATGTCCTCTAATATAGTGCCATCAGAACCGCATTGGTCCTTAGGTAGCTTTTAAGCGCTCAAACACCGGATTCGATATTTAGTATTTGTTAAAATGTAAATCCAGATGTAAAGCCAAATCTCTTCACATCATGCCGCTAGGTGCGCTGTTCGCTTAGTTGTTCAATTTCTTCCGAAGCTGTACGTATTAACTCCTTAGAATTTCTATGGTACTTCATCTTATGACTTGCACCCGTCAGTCCGTCTGTTTGTCTGCCGCGTTGACGGCTCGCCCGTTGGGCAAGGTCGTCGCCCTCCCTTCCGGCACCGTTTGCAAATATACAACACAAACATCATGAAACTAGTCAGTTTTCAAGTAAACCCACGACGGGAAATAACATGAAGATAATCTTGAAAATAACATAGGTACTTACCTAATAAAGAAAAAAAAAATGTTTATTCTTCTTCTTATCGAGTGAGGATTAGTGGCCACCTCTGGTGTCAGAATTTATCAAGCCGCCTATAAGGCCTCTGACTGGCTTAACGACTGTAATCAAATGACAGCAGCCGGGGCCGACGGTTTAACGTGCCCTCCAAAGCACGGAAGAGCTCAGTTATAATGCCACTTTACGGTCACCCCATCCGACACCTGACCCGGCCGAACTTTGCTTTACAAACGTGATCGAATACGATCAGTCTGTCAAGCGCGGCCATGAGCGCTTCAATTCATTGTTTATTTATATTTATTATTACATCTTTATTTTAAAGATAAAATATTTTGCAGCATATAAGTACGGTCAACAGCAGGAAAGGTTTATAAAACTGTCTTTCTCCAATCGACTTTGACCCTTAAGACGAAAGCCGTTGAGTTCAAAAATTTCTGAAGTACTTATGAGCCGTGTGTTGTTGCTAAATGTACTTTAAACATCTTTAAGAAAATCAGCCTGTTTTCTGGCAATTCATTTAACAACCTGGGGGCCTAGCGCCATCTCTTAGCGCAGTATTGTTTCAATCTTACCATGCTATTTCGTACTACGAATCTCATAAAGTAACCTTGTTTGGCGGCAGCTTTGTGACGTCTCCAAAGTGTGAAGCGTGTCAAAATGTGACACCTCCTTTTTTATGAACGGCGGGGAGACTCTTAGCCGCCATCATACCTGATGTTAAGGGCCCGCTATAGGCCAACGAAAATCAGGGGTGCGATTGCGTAAGGTAATCGTATTCATTTGACAGTTCATATCGTATTCAATCGGCTGCAATTTGTATGGAATGACATTTAATATGATACAATATGAACTGTCAAATGAATACGATTGACTTTACGCAATCGCCTAGCAGATTGCTTTACATGATCCTCTGTAATATCAATATTAATGAAAAACTGAATTTCAAATTAAGATGCAGCAAACTACAGGACTAACACTAGTGACTATGTTACTCAAAAACACGATTGCACAAAATTTTCTCGATAGAAAAAAATTGCGAAGTGGCCTCCAAATCACTATAAACTGCTAGTATTCCCCTGGGTCTGATACCGGTGGTTGTACCACTAGACCACAGAAGCGGTTAAATATTTCTGTCAGATTTTCGTGTTTGACCGTCTGCGGTTATATTTGATGCGTTTAATAAAGTAAAAAACAGTATTAAAGGCTTCAAATCTTCAAATCAAAACTGTCATTTGACGACTGCAATAACAGCTTCTGATTCCGACGCAAGGAAGAACTTGAGATATTGAATGTTCGCTCAGCTAACCCGTGACTGATTATTGCGAAAATACGACTAAAGCGAGATAGCAAATGAGAAAAGGGCGCGTGCGGGACCGAGACAAAACACGAACTCACTTCGTAGTAAATAACTATAGCGATAAAAAAAAAACTACACGTTTCTAACTATTATTGGTGTCCAGTACCTAATTAAACTTTGAATATTAAGAATTATCGTATTTTTAGGGGTCGTTTCGAAAAATAAAAGTATCGAGGCAAAATAATAAAATGGCATTTCTGAAACTTTACAAATCTAGATAAAAGTATGAAGAAATATATATCTAATTATAGGCATACCTACTCACGATCTCTCCGCCCCCGCAAGCTGACGAGACAAAAATGACCCAGTGGCAGGTAAAAAACTAACTAAAAAACTAAATACTAGGCAAAAGTCATTATCTAAAATTACCATTGTTTTTATTAGAGAAAAATCATCTGAAATATACTAAACACCATAAACTATTAAAAGACAAAAAACACGGTCCTACGTAATGAAAATATGCGGTGCTTCTAGTGTTAAAGGATCCTGTATGCAAAATTACAGATTAATCGGTTCAGCTGTTTAGGCTGTGCGTTGCCTGTCAGTCAGTCACGATATTGTTTTATTAGTAAAGATTTCAAAATGTCTAAAGTGTCTAAACTTTTCATTATATCCGAAGAATTGAAAATGTCCATACCATCTTCCGCACAAACGTTAAGCTCGCATTTCACAAGTGAAAAGCGAATATTTGTCGACGCAACACAGTAACCGTTGTCGAAAGCGCATCTTGAATGAGCTATTGAAATAAATGCGTTTACGGCTGCGCCCGCGCCACAGACCTATCGAGATAGACGAAAAGAGCGCTACAAACTGAGAACCTTGCGTGTCGAATTTTTCATACCTACGATGACGTCCGAGCGAGATTTAGTGATGTGGAAATGTTAGGACGAGCTCTTGCAAGAAAGCACTGCACAATTAACCATTTGCGTTTCTGAGTGACGCGTGTTTTCATGGCAATGATCTCAACCGCACCCCGACCGCCTAACGGTATAGCTTGTACTATCGCTATAGCTATCGATTTTTCAGACCCCCTACAAGGGCTCTCGCTGACGCTATCACTTTCATACTAAAAATGCAATAGTGAATCCAATAGGTGAATAGAAATATGCAGGAATTAGTCAAAAACCCTATCGTTGAAGGGTTTTATGAAAGTTTGAAGTTTGATAGCTATAGCGTTAGCACAAGCAATACCGTTAGGCGGTCAGGCCGCCGGACTGACTTAGATCGGATAACTCTAACCGTGGATCAAACTCTTTTTACGCAAGGTAGGTAAACTTTATACCGTCTATCTCGATATAGGTCTGTGGCCCGCGCCGTCCATTTACATTTCATAAGCCTTGCTTGAATAGCATATGCATTTATCTATTTACTACCTACTTCCGTCTTGCGACAAGTAAGAATGTTTAGTTTGTACACTTATTGACTTGGTATTTCTACATTATGCTTTTGATTTAAGGCTCTTGCGATTTCAATGGCTTAGAAAAGTTATTAAAGGCGATTGACAATAGAAATCTGTAGAACGAATGGGAATGGAAGGATTGGGAAAGGTTTTTTATAATTTCAACAGTGGTTCGCAAGTCTCGGAAGCTCAGTGGTTAGAGCATTGGACCGGATTTCCAAAGGTCGTGGGTTCGAGTCCCATCTAAGAATTAACTTGTGGCCGAGTTGTTTTTCCAATATTTTTCTATTTAAAATGTATCATAACTTTTTCTATAAGTTATTAAATAGGCTTTCCTTGGCCTCATTCTGGATGAAAGATTAAAAAAAGGCCTAAGATGTAGCGAGCTTGCCTAGAAAATGCCCATTCACTCCAGTTTTAAATATAACAGGGCTGTAGGCTGCCGGGAATACAGACGCAGGCAGGGAATTCCACTCTCTGGCTGAGCACAGGTCGGCTAACGGCTTAGAGGCGAGTATACCACTATATATCATTGAGAAATATTCTGTAAAATGGTGAGATAGAAAAAAGCGATAGTATTCGAAAACGAATATAATCGGCCGAACTTATAATTATTAAGTTAAAATAAAACTGGAGTTTTACCGTAAAGGACATCAAAAAAAACCTACATAACAATGTTCGTTCCATTCGTTCACGAAAATTGTCTATGGATCCGAACTTTGCGTGCGCGTCCGAAAATGATATAGAGTAGGGTCAGACACGAAACTTTGTTTAAATTTCGTTCGATAACGAAGTTTCGTTTCGGAGAAAGAGAGTGGATCTCCTGGTACTAGGGGTACTGATGTATGTTTTGTAACATTGATTCCGCGCGATGGGAAACCCTGGCATCGAAGTGCCTAGAGTATCCCTCGTTAAAAAAAGTGTTCGATTTTGAGGCGCGTCGGAGACCTACTCTTGATCCGAAGCGCGATGAATTGAAGGCCCGACCACCTGCGGCCATCAATTATAACTATTAGAATGGTGTACTAGCGTGCTGCCAATGCGCACATACCTTCTTTTTAAAAAAGATTGACTATATAAGGGAGCATAAGCGCGGCGCGGCGGCGGAATCTAAATCAGTCACCGTAGCCGGAATCGGCTAGAAACCGACACATACACAAACACACACACACACAAAAAACTAAAAACAAATCATTGTCACATTATGATTCACGACAGTGTGCCACGCACTTGCATGTTTGCCCTAAATAAGTTACACCCGTCCATACAAGAGAAACTATAACTTTCTCAATACACTATAAAACAACCATAAAACAATCTTTTGTGCAATAAATGCATTAATTAAATACCTATGCATTTTAAATTTCCCGCGCGCATTACCGATTACACGGTGTAAAAGCGTACCTGGATATTACCATATCGATTCTGTATTGACATACGATTGGATTAATCGATTTTCGCTAAAACCAAATGAAGGTAATTATCGCTCGCCCACCGACTAGCAAATAAATGAAATCACTCTGAATGCTGCAAGAATCAATCGGAAAGGTATTTATTAATGAGTGAATGAAATTTATTCGGATTGGTTTTTAATTCGGTATCAGTTTGTGTTCATAGTTAATAGCTTTTGAAAAATGTGTTAATTGATGTTGCGCGAAATCTAAACGTATTATTATGACTTGGGAGAGGATTATGCCAGCAGGTGGTGGTGTGTTGGTGGTAGGACTTGTTGTAAGCCCGCCTGGCTAGCTACCACCATTTTATCTAAGCCTGACGCCATAACAACAATGTTTTCAGCATTGTTGTGTTCCGGCAGTTCGAGATAAGATAGCCAGTTCCTCAGTGGTTGAGGATTCCGGAAGATGATTTCGCTTCCATCCTCAGCCTTATCAATACTTAACATCATGTATGATGAATACTAAGAGTCTCCCCGTCATTCTTAAAAAAAAAGGTGTCTCGTGTTGCTGATGTGATATTGTTTTTTTTTCACCAGATAACTTCGTAGTTTCGACTTGACGTATACGATATGGTCTCACTTCACAAACATAGTCGTCTTAAATTGTCACTTCTACCATCTATGATGAAAAAAAAATTATGAAAAAATAAGCCGTATTAAAGTTAACGTCTAAATAAATAGCTCTTTTAAATAATGAATAAATAATTGCATACAAACACACCAATTATCTAGCCCACGTTAAGTTTCATTAAGAACTTGTGTTAGGTATGGATACTAGATAACGGATAAACATACTTCTATACTTTTTTTGTAAATACATACATAATACACACAGATTAAACACCCAGACCAAGACAAATAGACATATTCATGCACAGAAATATTTGTCTTATCCGGGGATCGAACCCGGGACCTCTGGCGCAGATGGCGGGCTTAGTAACCCTGCGCCAAGCAGGTCGTCAAAGTTCTCTCTCTTAAAACTCTTAGTGCTAACAAACTTTTAATTAATTTCTATGTCTACCATAGTTGGTGCTAGATAGACAACTTATAAATTCTAATTGTGCCATAAATAAACAATCAAACATTTAATTTTCTGAGCTAATACTAAATAAGTACCTTATTCAAATTTATAATAATACTTAAACTAATGACGGACGCAATAAAATACGCCCAAATTCGTAGACGTTTTTATGACACATAGCCACAGTCCGAGTAAATATATTAAAGCCAAAACAGTACCTCAGCTATGATTTTGGCTATAGGTAGTAGGCATAGCCTTGGCGTGATTGGTGTATTTTGCACTTATGACATTGCGAACTAGGTATCATTTGCTTTAATTGAATTATGTATAGTGGATATTAATATTTTATCATTCATTTAATAATGTATATTATTATTGACATTGTATAATTTCACTAGTACTTGACACTAATACTAATAGCTATTGAATTTAAGATTAGAACTTGAAATTAATGAGTGGGCACTAGCTGCATAATTTGACATTTGTAATACACCTAACGACTATAATATTTATTTTGACATTTTTAAAAATCATTGTTTGGATTTTCGTAAGCATTTTGACATTGTAATAATTCAGAATGAATATTATAGCATTTGCACGTCGACAAACTCGACAGGTCATGTTGCGCAATAATCAATATTATAAAACCATGTAATTACCATGTCCTTGCTATGAAATATATCATATGAAATATGAATCACTATTGCTTTATATTTCATATGCAAACTTCTCCGAGATATGGTCATTTTACCCGAAACGTAACTCGTCCCATTATTTAGATTTGATTTATGTATGTAGTTATTCTAAACATCAAAAATTCAAAATACTACAACACTAAACGCCAATTACTTTAGAACTGTGACTTACTCTTAATTTTGGACGAAATATAATAGGTGATTTGTACCTAACCTAAGTGGTCTAAATTAGATTATCTGCTTAGGGCGTTTGTATGAACATGAGTTACTGCTTCAGTACAAATATGAACTGTGAAAACGCTATAAGAAAGTTGAGAGTGGTCAATGACCTCATTGACTTAAACTTTGGGTAAAAATGTATACATAGGTTGATTTGAAACGCGATCTATAAATGCGCTTCATAAAATTTGAAAATTTATGGGGTTATTTATTCGTAAAACTTTTTTAGCAAAAGTGAGATTTTATGGACGTGTCACTTTTTTTAATTAAAAGCGTTTCAAGAAGTTTAGTGTTGCTATGACATGATGTCATTTTCCAATGTGTTGAGAATTTTGATAAAAACTACCTTTTGTAAAACTTCATTTGCCATAAATCGTTTGCGGGATTGGCACAGCATCGAAGGCTTGAGAGTGAGATCTAGAAACAGCACGCTCATCTCATTCTTTTAGCAACATATCAAGGAACGCCACATTTGACAAATTGCATAAGCCGCGGGGTCATTACATATCTTTGCAACAGCAATGCGATAGCATAAATTGCGCGATAATTGCTTTACGTCACGTATTACCATAGCAACCGCAATAACAGTGCCTCTACCGAACAATCGATTAACTATAATGTGCCTTCATCGCGGCGGCGTCTCACTCTCGCACTCTAGTTAGGACCGCGAGAAAGTTAGACGCCGCTATACGAACAATCAGCGAGCGATTAGCCATCGATCACATACGTAATACCATTTTCATTTTGACGTTCCACGTCGATCACGCGATCACTGCGCGATAATTGCAAATTTTTAGGTTATAACCCCACCGGTTTGCGCAAGGCAAGACAGACCGGGACAATACGTTATGTCTTACCTGCGCAAACCGGTTTATGCAGGGATGTTCTTAGGTAAGCCGGTGCGTGTAGCTGGTATATAAGATGTTATCCAGAAACAATAGTGCCAGCCGATCGTCTACGATAGATTTCGGTTACCTATATCGCCATTCCATAGGAGAACTACAGTAACCAACATCGCTCGAAGAATTGTTCAGCTAAAGTAGCAGTGGGCGGGACACATAGCGAGAAGAACCGATGGCCGTTGCGACGGAAAGGTTCTGGAATACCGACCACACACCGGACGACGGTCCGTGGTTAGACCCCCGACAAGTGGACTGTCGATCTGGTGAAGGTCGCCGCTGGATGCGGGCAGTGCTTGACCGATCGTCGTGGAGATCCTTGGGGGAATACCCAGCAGTAGGTGTCATGTGAATGAGACGATGACGACGACCATACCCTGTCCAATTTCTTTAAGTTTCTGAGTGAGATAATAAAAATAGTACCTATTGCAAAAAAGCATCTAAAATAAAAATAAACAAGGACAATGATTAAAAAAATTATATGAACAAAGTTACGGCACACATCATTAAAAGCTGCAGCAAAATGTAAAAATTACCTACTTAACTCTAGTTATACTTACTATTATTGGTGTGAAAATTATAACAAAGCCGCCTCAAAGAACGGCGGCGAGAAACACGTGAGTACACTTAACACTATATGTATAAAATCGGTTTATAAAAACTGTGACTCCAATAAATACGCTTTCAATCTAATTGTAAACGTGTTTCGCGTTTTCAGTGCGCGAATTGCGGGCGGCAAATTATTCCAACACTTCGAGGCTGAGTATTTAAAAGACCCACGAAATACTGCAGTCCCGTATGCGGGTAACACGATCATATAAGTGGATGCTCTAGTGCGGTTATAGGACGGTTAGAGATGTTACAAATCTGGTGTTAAGTTTATCTAGATTTATAAAGTTTCAGAAACACCATTTTAGGATTTTGCCTCGACACTTTTGCTATTTGTTAAGACCCTTTTCTCAAATGGGGTTATATATACTATTGGAAATTGGTTCAATTAGTGGAAACCATATTTAGCATCATGTAGTATGAATCTCTCTTTATTTATTTTCAACGAAGGGATTTCGTTTTCTTTCGCCTAATCTTTTTTTTTTTTAAGTACGGGGAGACTTAACCTTCATCATGCTGTTAAGTATTGATAAGGCTGAAGATGGAAGCGAGCCTCCCCCGGAATCCCCAATCACCGAGGAACTGGCTATCTTATCTTTAACTGCCGGAACACAACAATCATGAAAACATTGTTGTTATGGCGTCAGACTTAGATAAGATGGTGGTAGCTAGCCAGGCGGACTTACAACAAGTCCTACCACTAACCAAACCGAGTACAATATGTACCCCCAGCTGGGAATGGAACCCGGGACCCCTGGGTCTGATACCGGTGGTTGTACTACTAGCCGACAGAGGCAATATCTGCAAAATCGGTATCACTCGTCATTTTTTCATTACTATCTTGCTTCAGGCGTTTATAAATATTATTGACTTACCTGATTATCGGAATATGACAGCGACAGCACCATACTCAAACTTCTAACATCAAAAGCTACTAGGGCGGTTACAACCCGATACTCGGGTTCGTCGATCGACGAAAAATTCCAAATTATGCGAAAATCTTTAATTGCAGTTTGTGATCATCTAACATCATCTAACAACATTTAACATTTTGTATATTTTATGGTTTTCGGAACAAATAGACTCGAGTACCTTTAATTTGATACCTTACTCGGCCGCGTACTACGCGCCAAAGTCCCTATCGAGTCGTCACAAATTTTGCGAACCTGAATTAAGTATATAGATTCTATACAATAATCTATAAAACCTTATAAGGCCAAACTGACCATAGCGGTCAAAATGTTTGCATAGGAATATTGTATTAATTTTAATACTGTTATCCATAACACCTTAATTGTAGTCCAAGATGGCGGATGTTGCACTCAGCCAAGGTCATTAAACGAGGAATTCTATTAAATTTAAATATAACGAAGTCGATTCAGGGGACATTTTGTAAAATGGTTTAAAGAACAGGGTGACCATGGGTTTGGGATCTAGTTCAAGGACTAGGTTTATGATTTTTTATTTTTTGTATTTTTCAATGCTATTTTGATACATATTATTTTTCTTTTTATAGAAAAATAGTCTCGGTAGCTCAGTGGTACGCATTGGACCGGATTTTCAGAAGTCGTGGGTTTGAGTCCCATCTGAGAATTCACTATTTCTATTTAAATTTTTCTTCATTTAAAAAAGATATAACAGGCTCAATTTACTCGACGGCACTGGCGGCGGTTCCAGAAAACAGGATCCAGATTTATTATTTAAATCACTTTATCAAATTTCAATCATACAATACAATCCTGGTTATGTTAGTAAATTATTCAAATTTAACATTACACAGATAATCTTTAATTGCGTTTAGTAACAACTTTGTGTAATTTATAAGAAAGTAGTTCTTCATTTATCATTTTTGTAACAAAAATGATATAATATTTTTCTCAATTTCATAATTGAAAGCAAAGCAGAATATTCATCATCATTATTCAGTCTATCCCAGTCCCCTGCTGGACGAAAGCCATGTCTATTAGGAGTAATACCAGTAAAAGAGTATAAAAAAGTTTGCAGTCTTCTATTTTTTTCAATTTCTAGTCTAGTTCCTAACAATCTAGAAAGATGGCCGCCCCAATAAAGAGTGTAACACATAGAGCGGGGTGCAATCAGCATGCTAATGCGGCTCTCACTCGCCGCAAACACCGATTATTGATCGACGCATTATGGAAATGCGCCCGCGCCGCCGGTGTGAATGCGCCTTAAGAACCTCTAAAAATACCCGAGTTAAACATTTTGTGTTTTGTTACGTGTTTTGATAATTTTTTGCTTTCACTGGTATGTTTGTAGGATTATTGCTGATAATTATTACAACACATATTTATTGTTCTGTTCACTATTTTAAAGTTTCAAAAACATTTAGACATATTTTTTTTGTGAAGCTTTTGAAAATGTCTTTCCAATCTTCATAAAAACTAGATTTTTGTTTTCACATAAGTATCAGATGTTGCGAGATATTTTATGATTTTTTAATTTCCAAATATTTGACGAGACATGTGGTCACAAGGTGACTAATTAGATACCAACTTATAAATGTACCTTCTAAAAAATACTTCATCATTTCATTCGGATTCGATTAGAGATTTACTGTCAATGAAAGGTACACGACAGTATTCCCGTCTGAGAACTCACTTGTGGCCGAGTTAATTTTTTCCAATATTATTCTATTTAAAATTTACCATAAGTATTTTTAAAGTTAAATTTTCATTTATCGTCTGAGACACTTAAAAAATCTGAAAGCGAATTTCTCCTTCTATTTTTCCTTGGTAAATAGCTTCCGCCATTAAATTAATACAAACAGTAATTTGTGTAACGTCAAAATAACTGTCACAAGAGAGTTATTAGTCCCCGAACAAATGCTCTTTCTCGAGCCCAGATTGGGTCTTAACTAACAGCGAATCATTAGTTGTTGTCGCCATCATCACTTTCAAAGCGTCAAACAATATTTCATGAAAATAAAATTATTTAGAGACATCTGAATTAGTATTGCTATAAGGCGCAGACCTCATTGATAGCTATAAGCTAAGCTGAATTAAGTTTCATAGTTCACCATGAATGTAAGACCAAACCAACTTATTTTGCTCAGATATTCCGATTATAACTGTGGAGATTGGGGCTTCTCGGTGTTAAAGACAAGAGTTTGCACAGCCTGTAACTTGTAACTTGTTTCTATCAATGTTTGATTGAAAGTGCAGTCACATTGCTGCTTTAGTAAAAATCAATGTGACAACTATCTTACTGAAGCAGCAATGTAATTGCACTTTCAATAAATTTCAATCAAAATCTGTTAGCAACAGAGTTAGATAATCAACTAGCTGGTGTCATTCGATTATGTATTGTGATAATGTGATGAAGATCTACGTAGAGCTCGTGTAGTTTCCGTTACATTGTGACAGTGATTTGAAAGTAATGGCAATGGGGTTTTAATGTAATGGAAAATGAATGCCCAAAAAAGACTGACTGGTTTCACTAAACACTTATGATTTATAGAGGTAAATACCAAACGGAAAGACATAGCACTAGAAGGAGCATTACCATGCCATATACTAGCTTCTATCAACGTTGCTTGAAATTGCATGCGTGTAAAGCCATCCAAGTCCTGCTACCAAATGGCTATATAGATATTTTCAATCGACAATTGAATTTCATGCCCAGTAGCAGAGATTGACAGCTACTCGCCATCCAAGTTACCCATTGTATGCTAATCCATTCTCCGAATAGAGACAACTAGCTTTTTTAGATGCTATTTCTAGGAATTTAAAGGCTGTGTGGGTAGCATACAGTATGCTTTAAAAGTGTAAAGAAAACAATGTAGTTTATGGCTTGGCTTCCAAATGGTATTTGTACGACGACTTTGGCGTTATTGAATTCGTTTAATTTAATTTTAGCTATTAACTTTGTGTAAGGAGCCATAAATGGTAGAAATAACTAAGCGTTTTCACATTTCAGCTTATGATATGGGTCGGTCAATAAGATCAAATTGGTCGATTTGTTCAGCGAGTATATCAACTCAAATCATTTATATCTGGTGATATTAAAGACATGCGTAAGTGCATGTAATTCGTAGTGTCATCGCACAGACAACACACGGCATATTTTTGGAAATTGGCATAATATGCTTGAGAGTTGCTGAAAAAATTCTTCTCAACTCATTAAAGTTATAAGTTATGAGTGTATTACACGTTTGAAGCACTCAGATTAATCTATACAACGGGCTTCAATAGGTAGGTCACCTCATGTGACAGGATTGTCTTGCGATGTAACCTTTTTCATCTTAAATTGAGGAAAGTCATCGTACCTGATGTAAAATAATGATAAGGTTAAAGGTGAGATCGATGAATAATCAAGGTATTTGAATAAGTGATATACTTATAGATCCGCCAGCGGAAATGGGTCTACTTCAGTCTGCTTATCTTAATGTTGGGTTTAAAGCTTAATTTTTTTTTCTGAAATAAATTGATACTGACATGTATGTTCCTCACAACTTACAGTACTCTAATCTTGTAATGCAAGAAATGTTGTAATGTATGATAGATAAGACTTTCTTTGCCAGATGAAAATTGTTTACGGTTACGATAACCATAAGATGTAATATTATAATTAATATTTTCCTTTTGTGATGGAAATTGACCTTACTGATATGTTAAGGTCACTTTTCAATTTGACGACTCTGTATGAAATAAAACAGGGAGAAAAAAACAGCCCTTAACAAGTTTCTTGCCGGTTCTTCTCGTTACAAGGTCTCCCGCCGTAGGGTTTGTGAACCGATGGCGTAGCTTCTTTGACGTTCATAAGTGCTTGTAACAGCCTAGACTGAATAAATGATATTGACTTTGACTTTGACTTTGATGGCAACAGAGGTTTGTCAGTGGCAACCTTGAATACACTAATGGAACTATCCAACATAATCCCATGAGGGATCAGCAACTTATGAAGATGCTCAGCAACGTCTATCTTTTGAAATCTTGGCAACAGTGATTGAGATCATGGTATCTATATGCATCTGTAAGTTTTGTAATGGTACCTAGTGTGTTAGACGTTCTTTTGAGACGTTATTAATGAATCAAAGAATTTTCTTTTAAGACCTATTATTATTTGTTTGATATAGGGGCTATGCAGCTATGCAGCTATGCAGCTATGCAGCTCCGGACTGTAGTCAGTCGTAGTTTAAGATGTAACGAGATCGCCCTTCTTCAAAAACGTGTGTATACATAGATACTAGCATAAGTAAAACCGTTACCCTAAGTAGCCTTTGTGATCGTGTAACAATATTGAGCTTAGCTTACGTATTCGTTTCTATATAAGTCCATGCTAGGTATTGTTGAAATAACAAAAGCTGTTATTTCACCCTGTCCATCGTAGGTGCACATAGTGAAACGTTAAAAGCCTAACTGAACAAGTACCGTAGTAAATTAACATGCAACCGGTAACTAGAAATCAAATCAGCAAAGTTCCTATGAATAGGCCATCTTCGTGAATGATTGAGGACCTAACTAACTGAACTTCAAGCACTTCGTTCTTGCCGGCTGTGTATCACCCATGCTAACGGATGTCCAATTGTCAATTGTGGCCTTTAGTTGGTACTACAACGTTTAATCTTAGCCCTTTTTAACCGACTTCAAAAAAGGAGGAGGTTCTCAATTCGACGGAATCTTTTTTTTAATGTATGTTACTCCATTGCTCGAAGACGGCTGGACCGATTTGAGTAATTTTTTTTGTTAGTCCCATTGTCCTTTCCCATGTGGTCCCATTGTCATCATGGCAGGTTCTGGTAATGGAATCCCGGAGAAATCTAGGGAACTCTTCAAATATCATAGGCACTCCTATAGAGATTTTGGTGTTTTCTAAAGATGGATTCTCAAGTCGCTGATACCCTGCGATTTCGGTATGCAACGACGCGTGCCTGTGTACGAACCTCTACGGATTTGTATTGCGTTAGTTAGTTGCTTCGGTACCGAAATCGCCGGGTTTCGGAGACTTTAGTATTAGAAGGGTATAGTGTACGAAGGGGCTTAGGGTTCATTTTTGGTTGGCTGCAATGATAATAAATATATTGTAGGAAAAGCGCGTGGACGTTTGCGGTCAAGTTATTGATGAGGTTTTCGTATTTTACTGTCGTAGCGTGACAAAGGTGTTTGTTTCCTAAAATAACGGTGCAGTGCAGTATGGCGGACTCGCATTACTATTGTCTTGGTTGTGGGCTAGTGGTTTAGCCCGGTAGTTCCCACGTTTGATGTGCACTTGAAATAGATGCAATGGATTGGAGAGTTGAGGTACTTATCTTATCTTTCATCTATCTTTTGTATTTTCTTCTGTCAATCTAATTTTTTGTTTGTCTGTTCTTTTTTAAAATATTTATAAAATAAACTTTCTATCTATCTATCTTTTTTCAAAATTTCTTGAAATTTTTCTGCGTAATGTTTTGGACTATAGTTCAATATTAATAATGAAAATGAAAATGAACTAACAAAGAACATTTACAATTCTAACAAAAGCAGAAGACAAATTTGTTAAAGATAATGCACGTGTGTGCAGCAGCAAGTAAGGTCCAGGCTCGGTGTGTGGCTTTTGCTGGTCATCAAAGACACCGATTTTCAGCCGTCACCCTCATATGAAACGATAAATAAATAACAAGATAAAATATTGTCTAGGTGAGTGTGTGTTTGCGGGTGTGTGTTAGTGTGTGTGTGTGTGTGTGTGTGTGTGTTCGTGTGTGTGTGTGTGTTGGTGTGTATTATAATGGGGTGAAATTAAATTAAAAAATAATAACGATCATTGCCCAAAAAAAATCAAGTAATAACATTTTATAATAAACAATACAATTTCTCATAAAAAATCAGCTTATGTCAAAAATAGGGAGTAAGCTTATTGATATGGATTCTGACCTCGGCAGCCCCAGCATCGATTAGACAAGACTGCTACCCAGTCGGAATGCCTAACCTCTGTAAAGTAAGTAAGTGTGAATGTAGTTAATGTTTGAAAGTGTACTTGGAAGTTAGGTTCCAAATAGGCGGCGGCAAATCATTCCAGCACCTGTTGGTTTGGAATCGAAGACTGCCCCGAAATGCTATCGTTCTATGACGGTAGTTAGTGAGTGGTCTTTGCATCAATCTGTCTGTATGTCACTAAGGGATGTGAATATGAGCTTCTTGAAAATGTATTCAAGTCTCTAATATCCATCTGGTCTGCCTTGCCAGTACAGTGGTTAAACTTCTGCACGTCAAACATGTGACACAGGAAGTGCATTCGCCTACGCATTTCCGACGACCTGTTTAGCGCAGGGGTACTAGCCCCGCCTTCTGCGCCAGAGGTCCCAGGTTCGATCTCCGGACAAGACAAATATTTCATAAACATGTCTATTTACAAAAAAAAGTATATAAGTATGTTTATCTGATCTAGTATCCATACCACAAGTTCTTCATGAAACTTAACGTGGGCTAGATAATTGGTGTGATTGAATGCAAATATTATTTTTTATTTATTTATTTCCATATTTAAAATCGACCTGGAGTCTAGATAGGGTGAGACATGGGTTTTTGGAGGTACGCTGAAACACAACCTGCAACAAGCGTTTTGAAAATTGCTACTATCGACGACAGTCATATTATTCATAAGAAAATACTTAATTGATTAAAGTAGATGTTTTAAGACAGGAAGTTTAAAATAATACTTGACCTTATTCACTTTTTAATAGGTAATAGTAATAGGTTCCTTATACAATCGATTCTATGTTCTTCTCTTATATAACAAAATCATATTTATGGTAAATTTTAAATAGAAAAATATTGGAAAAAATTAACTCGGCCACAAGTGAATTCTCAGGCTGGAATCGAACCAGCGACCTTTGGAAATCCGGTCCAATGCTCTAACCGCTCGGTAGCTCAGCGGTTAGAGCATTGGACCGGATTTCCGAGTTAATTTTTTCCAATATTTTTCTATTTAAAATTTACCATAAATATAAAAATAGCATTGAAAAATGCAAAAATTACAAAATCATAACAAAATCATTTTAGGTTCAAAATGGTAACAATTAGACAAGAGGCACTTTTGCATAAATAATACAAGTCTGTAAAAAATATATATATTAAGGATAATATTATTGTAGCCAGCACATAAATATCACAATGCAATACAAGGACTGCACCCAATGCATTTAAATTAATTAACACCAAATAGAATATCATGCAGACCTCAATTAAAGCGAAGTAGACACATCACGAAAAACTCCTAAAACGACGTTACTCCACAAATGAGAAAACGAAATAAATTAACTGGAAACACAACAAAACTTGTTTGCAACTAAATTTGGGGACCAACAACTCTTATAGTTGAAGCCATAGAGTCGTAAATTCTAAAGACAGATGCACTTGTAAAGTTGCGAACACACTCGCGTACATTAGAATAATTGCAACAGACAACTCCCAGTAGAGTGTTATTAAAAAAACATTAGCCTGTGTCATATTAATTAGTTTATAAGAAATGTTTGCTATTCCAATTGTTAAGGATTTTGGACATGCTTTTTGTGTACAAATAATTATTTATATACGCATGGTTAATAATTAAGTTGTTTAAGTTAGCTTATGGGCCATTAATGGGTCCGTCTAATGACCAGAAACAGTTAATTAACATTTTTTGTAGCAATTCGTGTTAATTGTTGTATGTGCTTGTTATTTCGTTTGGAACAAGGTTGGCAAAGATTATTTCTGATAGTTTAATAGTTTGATCGACGCTTGGAACTGGTGTGATGGTACAGTGGTTTCTCATCCCGACTGCAACGATAAAGTCGTAGGTTCGGTAAACATACATGAGGTGCATATTTTCGTTTGCCCTATGACTCAGTGTTATATTGTTAGTTCCTCGAGAGTTTATTTTAAATCTTAAGATAGTACCACTTCAACATAACCTATATCAATGGGGCAAGGATAAACAAGGAGAATGGGCCATTCCATGACCCACCACGCGGGCCCGATGCGGATTTATGGGTTTTAACACCTGCAAATGCAGCTGGGAACAGCGGCACATCCTTACGAAGTAATGAGGAGCCCGAGATTATAAAGATCACCCGTCCTGTGCGCGACCGTACCCAATTTGCTTTTATGTGGCACAGTCGCAGACCTTACAGCTCGACTACAAACAAAACTTTTTTTATTCCAAGTACGTACCACGTTAAAAGTAATATAGAAGAACTAATCTTAAAAAAAACCGGCCAAGTGCGAGTTGGACTCGCGCACCGAGGGTTCCGTTTAAAATTTTATTAAATATTTTTTATTTATTAACTAAAAATGTACGGTTTTCGCAATTTTTCCTTTATCTGTATTATAAGACGTTACTTCGTACCAAATTTCAAGATTCTAAGTTAACGGGAAGTACCCTGTAGGTTTTGTTTCTCATGCGAGTTTCGAAAATTTGCGGAAATTTGCGGCATAAACGGCTGTATCTTTTGATTGCTTTGGCTTAGAAGTTTGATTTTTTCACAGCTCCAAGGGACAGTAGACCTGAGTATTAGATATAAATTTCAGTTTGATACCTCCACGCGTTCCTGAGACGAAACGGTCTTGACAGACGGACGGACGGACGAACGGACAACGAAGTGATCCTATAAGGGTTCCGTTTTTTCCTTTTGAGGTACGGAACCCTAAAAATATAAAATGGTCCTGGTTTTATTAATGTTTCATTCCAGTTTACTGCAAATTGCAAAGATAGTTTATTTTTTAGTACGTGTAGGCACTAAATGTTATCGGTATGTTTTTTTTTTGTCGATCTGCGTGAATGACATTTACATGATAAGATGTTGAAATAGAAACGTAAAGTAAATATTTTTATCAAGAAACTAATTATTTTACAAAAAATTACTAAATAATCGACTTGCAATTTTATTTATCTATTTCATATCTTCCAACTTAATTCTTTCTTCTATTGATAAGGCCCAGTTTTGTCTCAATTAAAATACCACGTCGAAGTAGTAATGTTTTTATGAGAATTTCAAATAGGTAATTTCACTTGACGATGTACTAAACGGTGATGCGATTCCTACTTCTCCCCAGCAATTATGAATCTTAATGCTTTGACGGACGGTTTATTTAAGGACCAAATATTTTGATTAGGTATCCAGTTCGTACTTCACGATTGTTTATATTGTACCCAGCTCGTTTGACATAAGGCCAGTTTTCCAGTGGCGAGCTATGACAGATGCTAAGCTAAGTGCCGATATAATATCTGGCAAAGAGCCTGCCGCGTGGTCACGCGACGCTGTCGTCGCGTTTGGGCGTGGCTTTATGATTAATTGCGTTTGATCATATACCATAATGGTGGCGTTTCACTACCAGATATGCAGTTCATAAATATTGTATAAAGTTACTTAAAATATTACAAAACAATAATACTTTATAGGATACACTTTGGAGAGTGTGCGAGAGAACTGCACGACCTTGTTCCTCCAGCCCCTTTCCACCATCGGGGTACCAGACGCAGGTTAGCTTATCACCCGTACGTCGTTGACATTCCAGCGATCCGTACCAAGCGTTTGCTGACACATTTCTAATGCGAACCGCTAAAGAATGGAATGCGCTGCCTGCTCTGGGCAAGCATGTTACACCTTAGACCACATCCTGTATACTAAGCACGATGGTGGTCAAAAGCCTGCCCAGTTAATTGAAAAAAAAAACTGTTCTAACGCTGAAAACTATTTCATTTGAAGTACGGTTCACATCATACGTCACGCAAAATCTATTACGAGCCACATAAGGGCGCTCGCAAGGTCAAACTGTAAAGCCAGAACTACTGTCATTAGTTTACCTACATTTCGTACTGCTAGGATATTAAGAAAACAATATATAGTGGATAATCTGCAATTGTCCGTGGGTGTCGTAAAAGGCGACTAAGGGAGTATAAATACAACATCTGAATTATTCCAATCTTCCAAAAAGGATGGCTATTATGCCAGGACCAACAACAACAGGAATTAATCAGATTCAACATTTTCTTCAAAAAACTAAAAGTGATCATAAACAGTCCTTTTCTTAGTAATGCCAACATTTTACTCAAAAGTCAAACACTTTTTCCCCATACCAAAGGACAATGGAATACATTACTTTTTCTGGCTATCATAGCATAGCTGGCGATGTGCGTCGGGTCCAAATAAGGCCCGGCCGCTATCTTATCTCAATCGCATATGAAAGTTCGCTATAATGAGCGGACAAGACTTATGTCCGTCCGTTTATATTGCCCAATGTGTCGCATAATTTAGCCTGCATTCGTCTATCTTGTAATCTTGAATGCTCACGGTCAAAAAGGGTGTCTTCGTAAGTCCAAACAAAGCGAATTTTTAGTGACACAATATCACGTTTGACATTCAATTTAGACTTACCGTTGATACGAAAAGAAGTTCTTTTTTTTCGTATTAACGGGCTTTGATGTAGGTACCTAAAGAATATACATAATAATAAAAATAAATAAAGGAGGAGCCCGTGGCGCAGTGGTTGCTGCTATTATTGAGGTTAAGCAACTTTCGCAATGGTCGGTCACGGGATGGGTGACCAAAAATTTTCTATCTCGAGCTTCTCCGTGGTTCGGAAGGCACGTTAAGCTATTGGATGCATTGGCAGTCGTTAGAACTCACCAATCCGCATTGGGCCCGCGTGGTGGGTCATGGCTCGTTCTCCTTATCCATCCATAAGGAAGGCCAGTGCCCCAGCAGTTGGGCAAAACATTAAAAATGGCTGATGATGACGAAGGAATAAACGATTTCAGCTAGAACGTTTGTAGCTTAAGATTTTGTGTTCTTTCTTATTCCTTCTTAGTTCTAAAAACTTAATTATTAACTAGCCATAGCTTCTTTTCTTCTAGAGGTCTCTTAGTTAGTTAAGTAGCTTTGTGGTGTATGCTGTCCCCTATACATATTATATTGATCATATTTTGACTATAGTTGGTATGTGGACGTTTTCCTAATAAAACTACTACCCGTGCGCTTCTCTAGGCGACATTTTTTTTACTAGTGATGAAATTATCTCACAATCAATGAAATTCTATGTCACTCAAATTAATTTAGCTTTCTACTGGTTTAATATTTTTTAAAGTTGGTTAGACATTACCTCCTAATATAATGAAAACTTGGTCGCCCACGGTTTCACCAGCGTGGTTCCCGTTTCCATAGGAATATCGGGATGAAGAGTAGTCTATGTTTTAATCCAGGCTATCTTCTATCTTTGTGCCAAATTTCCTCCAAATCGGTTCAGTAGTTTCTTCGTGAAAGAGTAACAAACAACCAAACATCCTCACAAACTTTCGCATATATAATATTAGTAGGAAGGATTAGCAGCATAAAATGATGCAAGGACCTCTAACCACCATCGATGATAAGTGTTATTTTACATTAAAACAACTTGCCTCTGTTATCCAACAATGTTGTTTGTTACATAATGTCACGTTATTACCAAATTAACGCCCAAAGGCCAAACCTGCCAGTTTTCTTTGCAACAAACTTTTATCTACCACTCGATCTTAATAAAAAGGATGCAACCCAAAAAAGGGCAATTTATTTTTGCACACCGATTGAATTTCTTGAGTTTGCGAAAGTCCGAGATAATTATAAAGATAACAAGTTCAAAGTATGCTTTAATTTACCTTAAAGTATCTTTGTGTTCCGTGTAAATGGTCACAAGTCACAATGCAACATTGTTCTTAAAACTTTAGCATAAAGTCTATATTCTTTTGGCGTTTTTTTTTTTTACTCAATGATACACCCTTTGCCTGATGTACTGACGGACACACTGTCTTGTCAGTCAACTCCTTATCGACGACGTTACAAAGTTATTTACCAGACGAAATTAAAGTCTACCAATTCGCTTAAGTCAAACATCGTTATACTGTCTTCCTTTTAAAATTCAAAGCAAAAAAGCATCAGTTAACATAATTGTGTAGAATAAAAAACATTTCAAAAGGAAAATGAAAAAAAGTGATAAGAACTTTTTACCCCAACTACAAGTGACTATATAAATTGTAGAGCAATTAAAATTTGTACAATTATTAGTAATTACAATGTCTGTCACATCATCCATCCATCGTCAGCCTGTGGACGTCCACTGTTGGACATAGGCCTCTCCTAGCTCACGCCTATTGTGGCGTTCATAGGAGGCTATTAGACTACTGCTACCACGCTGGCCAGACAGTTGGCCAGAAGGTTTGTTTCAAGTTTTCCTTCCCTCGCACAGGTTTTCAATGCGTCGAGCCCCTTAGTAGACTCTTACGACTTCCCAGACATGTAAGGGAGTGGTGACACGTCTGTCACATGTCAAGCTTAAATACATAAAAAACTCGAAAAAAACTTTAAAATTGTAATATTTTCTGCGTGTAGATACAATGCTACTTTTATATGCTAAAATACTAGAAATAAACTAAAATATACATATATAAATATACTAAATAAACAGCTCTCACAAGATGCCCAAACGGGATTCGAACCCACAACCTTTGGATTCCCGGTCCAATGCTCTTTCCCATATTTTTCCCATATTTTGCCTAATAATCATCTCCACATTTCCTTCATTACCATACGTCAATTTAAAACTTTACGGTAATTATGTGAATGGATTTAACGTACAGAATAAACAGAACCTCATATTAGATATACTCCGTCAAATACGCCTGTTTCATTTAACTTTTTAATTAAACTAATTAGTATACTACTCCAAACAAACTTTTATTTAACCAGTAATTCTCGATCGTGATAACTTTAACAAGACAATCCTATTCTGTTTTCGATGTTAGGGTAATTATTTTTCTATTTACGTTTTTGTTTGAAGATAGTGAGATGAATATTTGATTAGTCGAAATGCTACCTGACAATTAACTTAAAATTTTAAGTTAGTAAAATTTATATTTTGTATGCTTTAGCATGATGCTTAACCCTGGTACTTAAACCAATGTTTAGTTTAAGTACCAGTGTTACAAAAATAAAATATTTAACTAATCCGTTTTGTGCTGTGTTTGGAACGTCTCATGTCTTCAATCAATTTGGGTTTTCATCAACGGCTCATCTGCATCATCATTGAAACCAAACTAAAACGAAACTCTTTTTTTATGAATAACGGGAAGACTCTTAGCCTTCATCATACCTGCTGTTAAGTATTGATAAGGCTGAAGATGGAAGGGAGCCTCTCCCGGAATCCTCAATCGTTGAGGAGCTGGCTATCTTATCTTTAACTGCCGGAACACAACAATGCTGAAAACATTGTTGTAATGGCGTTAGACTTAGATAAGATGATGGAAGCTAGCCAGGCGGACTTACAACAAGTCCTACCACCAACCAAACCGAATACAATATGTACCTACCCCCGCTGAGAATCGAACCCGGGACCCCTGGGTCTGATACTGATGGTTGTACCACCACAGAGGCGGTTAATTTCTAACAGAATCATAATGATTAACTGGGGACACAGTAGTGCCCCTGCCAATGCAAGCCAAACGAAGCGCAAGGGAAGCTTAACTACAAGAACTAATATCTATCAGAAAAGTAATGAACAGTGAAATTCACCTTACGACCATGGCCCATGTGACGGTAGCTAAATGGCCAAGCCACATATTTTGACTAAAGTGTTTATGAAGTTAGGACTTGTAGAGTTAGAAGCTATGATAATTGATAACTTTTTGACAGTGAGCACCATATGGTTTTGGCAAAACGTTACATGAACATGTTTTTGGTGGGGCGAGCATTTTTTTAAACTGTTGTGTGTGTGTGTGTGTGTGTGTGTATTTTTTCTCAAAGCAACAACCTTAGTAGCAGCGGATGTAAAATCGTTGAGTGAAATTTCTGTTATAAAATGGAAATATTGAATACAACAAGAAACTTTCTAAACGTCAAACTCTCTCGGTGCTTAGTTTTTTTATCGTCTACCCAATCAAAACAATTTGAGGTCTTGCTTAATCAGTAATAACTTATACAGTTAAGCAAGAAATATTGAGTCAAGGGTCTTACTAAAGAAACAATAAACTACGTACCAGTGACCCTAATTGCGACGGGATCTGAACCCATGACATTCGCGCCTCGGGTGACCGTCTAATAAATCGATTAACTTATCGATATAATCGCGAAGCCGCCGGCCCAGTACTATTGATTATCGATATTTATTATACAAAGGCTGTATTTAATTATGAGGTAATTCAACTGAGTATTGCAATTAAGGAGGTATTGATATTTTCAATGATTATAAGTTTGTTAGGAGAAGAATTCTGATTTGTAAATATTTTTTACATGATTTTGAAATTCTGTAAATTATGTACGGAATCATTTAAACAATAATTTAAGTTTTAATTAAAATTATTTGTTATTCTAATCCTAATCCTAACTAATATTTTAAATGCGAAAGTGTGTTTGTTTGTCCTTCCTTCACGCTCTTACTAAGCAACCAATCGACTTGATTTTTGGCATAGAGTTAGTTGAAAAGACGGAGAGTAACATACACTAATATTCTAAGTCGTTCCTCCAAAACTTACTCGTCCTCGACTTAACGAAACCTCATTGAAAACCTCTTCGAAATACTCGTCGAAATCGGTATTCTAAGTCATAACTCCGTAAGGACCTGAAGGAGCCAAAGAGTACGTAGCCACTCCGTGTTAGGCCTAGCGCACACTACCATTTTTACCCACGACGAGGTTGAGTGGAGTGTAAAAAGTTTTGGAGGAACGACTTAGAATATGGGGGATAGTTCCGATAGTTCCACGGGAATTGCACGGTGAAACCGCGGGCAGAAACTATTATTAAATAAAAGAAAAAAATATGTTTTCAATCAATATGAGTTTTCATCGCCAGCCCATAGTCTGCATCATAAATGAAAGTTAACGGAAACTAAACTTTTGTTTTTATCAGAAGCATAATGATTATAAAGTTTCTCAGAAACAATTGCACTGATAATGGTTTTTAACGCTAATTGCTATTGTCTATTGCTTAAAATACCGGGATCCATTATTTGCCAATCAATACATCGGGTGACTGCCGGCGATGTTGAGGCGATCACCATTACAGTGCAGATCATTGGTGATTGTACCTCTGAGGACGGTAATGAATGGATGCTGAAATACTCCTGCGATGACAGGAGGCAGGAAGATGTAGATGCGGTAATAATGCCTTTTTTAAAGTATACCTTTTTTATGATCAACTTTTGAAGATGTTAAAATTAATGATATGGGTAATATGATAAAAGATATAGGGTTGGGGAAAAAAACGGCTCCACCTTCAGCTTTATCATTATTTACCATCAGGCATGATTAAGGCTATTTCTATCTGATAGAAAAAAAAACAGAATTTCAGAAATAAATAAATAAAATAGATAATAAATAAATAAATATTTCCATACAATCACACCAATTATATAGCCCACGTTAAGTATCATGAAGAACTTGTGTTATGGATACTAGATAACGGATAAACATCATACTTATATACTTTTTTTTTGTAAATACATACATAATATACATATTAAACACCCAGACCAAGACAAATAGACATGTTCTTGCACACAAATATTTGTCTTGTCCGGGGATCGAACCCGGGACTTCTGGCGCAGAAGGTGGGGTTAGTACCCCTGCGCCAAACAGGTCGTCAGAAACCAACAGCTTTATTCACTTGCTATGTCAGAACCAACAATGGACAAAGAACAAGCAACGCGGCGATGAAAATCACGCAAGGAACCTCGACTCTTTCGCTCTACTCTCAGTAAACTCTTAAGAAAATATGTTTATTGTCTTTGTTTCGTACTCCTTGTGCAATAATGCGCGATCGTTCATGTCTTATGTGACAGCTGCACTTAAGACTATTAATAATGCAATAATCGATTTATCGTGCGGCCCGGACGGAAGGTGGTCCTCGTGAGAACCAGTATTCAAGACAGATATCTGTATCTGAAAATGATTGTTTGTCTTGCTTAGAAAGCAGAAAATACTGGGTCTGGGCTTCACCAGACCGCTTAGGTAAAGCTATCACAATAAAACAATGTTGACAAACTATTAACAAAAAAATAGTGTCATAAAATAGTTATGTGAATGAAAAAAATCAGACAACCTAAATATACACTTGTGTTACGGACATTCGAGCCAATGCTGATATCTTCTTCTATACAAAAAAAACCGCATCAAAATCGGTTCAGTCGTTTAGGAGCTATGTTGCCCCAGACAGACATATACACACACACGTCAAACTTATAAAACCCATCTTTTTTCGTCGGGGGTTAAAAAACAATACCGTGGCTGACTGACAGAGAACGCACAGCCCAAACGGCTGAACTGATTAAGCTGAAATTTCACATACATGATCTTATAACAATGTAGATGAGCACTAAGAAAGGATTTTTATATATTCCCATGGGAACGGGAACCACGCGGGTAAAACCACGAGCGGCTGCTAGTTATATTATACACATATTATTGTATTAAATCGTACAGTTGCGGAAACGAAGCTCAAGTCCTGTGCATTCTAAATAGCAAGATTATTAACCGCCTCTGTGGTCTAGTGGTACAACTACCGGTATCAGACCCAGGGGTCCCGGGTTTGATTCCCAAAAGGAAGTACAAATATTATTGTATTCGGTTTTCTTGGTGGTAAGTCTTGTTGTAAGTCCGCCTGGCTAGCTACCACCATCTTATTTAAGCCTGACGCCATAACAACAATGTTTTCAGCATTGTTGTGTTCCGGCAGTTTGAGATAATCTTATTACTGGCTATCTAACCATTTTCTCAGTGGCTGAGGATTCCGGGAGAGGCTCGCTTCTATCTTTAGCCTTATCAATACTTAACATCAGGTATGATGAAGGCAGGATCAGGTAGGATAAGAGTCTCACTATCGTTCATAAAAAAAAAAGATTATAGGTAATATGTATATGCTAACTAATCCATTCTAAATCGTATACTTACCATCTACCTAAACAAAGATCGACCTTTATGGTAAAAGCCTTTGTTGACAGAACAATCTCCAATTACCTACTAAAATAGTAGATAATTTATACAAGTAAATATCGGGATCGACAGGTCGTTATACCAAAAACTGCAGGTTTCAATATTTTTTGCGCAAACCTCGTAAATTGTGGCATTAAGTGGATAATTTAGTTAATAGCTTGCCCTATGCCACGGTAACAACTGATGTACAATAGACTTCAAGTTGAGGAATAAGCTATACATCACTTGTTATTTGACAGCTAAATTGCTGAAACAGTCAGTACTTAGGATACTTGTACGTACACGCGCACGCGCATATACACGTCAGTGGCGAAGGGTCCATACAAACCCATCGCCTTCCTTTTAGAAATCCCATCCCGTCGATCCACCATACAATTAATAAGAATTTTTGGATACATTTTTGGTCCGGCTTAGCTTCGCCATATTTCGACTCTCGTCACTGATACACATTCGCAGGACCGATCTATCGTCGTGCGGATCTTATCTCCATCATTAACCATTTTAATGTTTCCGCCGCTGGAGCACTGGCCTTACCATGCAAAACCATTCTTTTATTTTGATCGATTTGCCCTCTCGCTGTCGTAGGTCATGGATCAACTGCCGCCTCACAGGATCTCTCGGTGTCCAGCATGGCGCGTCCTACACCGGGCAGCGAGAGATCTTCCCCTATCGCAGCTGCTAGAGTACTACGCTGCGTACCCAGGCAGGGCACACCACAAGGGTCTGCTCCGCGCTGTCCTCCAGAGCGGCGTACTCGTGGCACCAAAGCACCTATGCCTGGTAAGCATCTGCGTCAGTCTGAAGGTCAGCGACCCAAACCCACGCCTACACCACTCCCTGATAATGGAACGGATCGCCTCCACCGGCTCCACCGTCCTCCTCCCTGCTGGATCCGTCCTGAGACTTCTCTCCCACTCCCTCATAAGAGATGTGTTAGCTCTCCTTCTTATCACTAACAGCTCTTGTAGAGCCAGTCGATTTTCCCTCTGCACCGCAGTGCGATATCCACTATAGGCCTCTTTAAGCACCTGGGAGTCAAGCTGCCAGGGAGGCATTCCCGAAAGCACACACGCCGCTGTGTGCGAGACCAACCTATAACCTCTAATGACCTTTACAGCAATGGCCCTCTGGGGACCACGCGGACCCAGTGCGGATAGGTAGGCGGTAGGTTTTAACAACTTGCAAATACAGCCACGTATTCGAAACATAAATTAATAAATAAATATAATAAATAAAAGTTTATTTCATCTTAAGGCAAGGTTATACAACAGTTTGTGACCGAAGTCATCTTTTAAGCAATCTTTGCCTGTACCAGATGACTCCGCTCTTCCATTACATATTTATACTTTAACTGTGCTACATTTATAGGTATTTTTAACAATACTAGATTAATTTAAAATTTAAACTAAACATTTACTTTCTACTATAGTTATATAGCTTTATGAAAAGAAGTGTGTGTGCAAGTGTGTGTTTGTGGGTGTGTGTGTGTGTGTGTGTTTATGAATTTTGTGTGTTATTTTATTGTAAAAGCAATTCTTTCTCCTCATAGTTAATAGATTCTAACCATGTATTTAAAACCTGTTTACATTAATTATATATTTTATTATCAATGTTAAGTTTTTTGTTGACTATATTGTAAGTCCGAGATGAACGACTACTATATTGTGATGCTGCAAACATACCAATCCGCATTGCGCTCTATAGAATACAATAAAAATAGTAATACCATTTATTATTTGTACGGGTACGTAATAATAATTAGCTAGGTGTTTTAAAACGAGAAATAGAGCCAAACATTCTAATATAGACATTCTTTAATTGGCAAATTTTAAGTACACATTACACATCACAGTTGGCACATTACTAAAGTCACGTTTGGCAAATGTTTGGATTAGGATTCGACATAGTACTACCAATCTTTATGACACTTGGCTGACCAAATATTGACAGATTACCATCCTGCAGAGCTGATCTATAAAACTAGCTTCGAACATTCGAGAGCCACAACTATGACAATCCTTGAGGAGTATAGTTGGTGCTGAGGATATGAGAATGATGTTTATACATTTCACAGTCATACAATACAATCTGCTACTTTGATGTTCTAACAACTCTACAAGGGATAAGTAATGACGTGAGGTATGTGTCAGACCACCTTCACACAAACTGTGACTAAGGTCCCGTTTCAATAATGTATCCCTAACTTACTTAACAACCGCTGTTATTTTGAGTTATTGTAGGCTTATTAACAAAAATATCTAGGCAACAAAGCTCTTAGTAAGCCTATATCTTACTTAGGATATGTTATTTAAACCGACCGTAAATAACCATCTACCAAAAGAAGCCTAAACTGACCACCGTCGAAATTCTCCAATATTTTTAATACGCTGTAGGCCTTTACATAAATGCTAGGAATATCCTTGCATTCGAAAGAAACATCTTTTCAGGTGTTTAACGATCGATTAAGATGCAACTGCCAATAATTTATGATTTTGAAATTTTTGCATTTTTCAATGCTATTTTTATACTTATGGTAAATTTGAAATAGAAAAATATTGGAAAAAATTAACTCGGCCACAAGTGAATTCTCAGACGGGAATCGAACCCGCGACCTTTGGAAATCCGGTCCAATGCTCTAACCGCTGAGCTACCGAGACTTGCGAACCACCGTCGAAATTCTCCAATACTTTTATATTTTTAATACGCTGTAGGCCAACGTTGTTACATCAATGCTAGGAATATCCTTGCATTCGAAAGAAACATCTTTTCAGGTGTTTAATTATTTTCGGGAATCGATTCCCGTCTGAGAATTCACTTGTGGCCGAGTTAATTTTTGCCAATATTTTTCCATTTAAAATTTACCATAAGCCTAAACTATTAGAAATCCTAATCCTATCCTAATCTTAACTAATATTTGAAATGCGATTGTTTTGATATTGTCCTTCCTTTACGCTCTAACTAAACAACTAATCGGCTTGATTTATGGCATAGAGTTAGTTGAAAGGACGAAGAGTAACATAGGCTACTTTATATCCCGATATTCCCACGGGAAAACCACGCTGGTGAAACCGTGGGCGGAAGCTAGTATATTATAATAACATTTAAACCCCTTTAATAATCATAGTAAACGCTTAATCTTATCAACGAAGTGTATTCAAAAATATATTTTTCTCAAACATGCATGGAAATTTTGTCATTATTTTCGAAAAAAGAACACGCGAAGTATCGTATTTACGGACAAAGAAAATCAAATCCATTGCAGGAGCGTTTTTTGAAATTTATTTATTTCCCTGCATTTTTTTGAGAAAAGCACTATATATGCCTCGGCGGAAATGGCAATTGCCTGTCTCGTATTAGTAAAGTCATGCTCAAACTCATACTCGACCTGCAATTGCCTATTTCACGACCTTTGCAATAATGTACTATTATTACACTCACACCAATTAACCTAGCCCCAAAGTATGCACTGTAAGGCTTGTATTATGGGATACTAGGGTAACGGATATAAATACATATAATTATACATATATAAGTATTTATGTGTAGAAATACATATAAACGTCCATGACTCAGGTACAAATGCTCGGTATTCATCATACAAACATTTGCCTCTACCGGGATTCGAACCCGGGACCTCAGAGTAGGCGACATCTTGAAACCGGTGTACGTACCACTCTACCACGGAGGTCGTCGATTTATTATTTAGTTATTATTATTATCGTGTCGACCATTTTTTGGCCTTAGATTTTGTGAGACCAGGGGGCCTACCATCAACTGTATCGCTATTCATTTTAGGTAGTAAGAGTGAGACGCCGCTATACGCGCCGTATGACAGTAAACCGCCGTATAAAAATAACCTAAAAAAATATTTCTTTTTTTAAGTTTTTTTTTGTTTCGGGAGGTTTTTATTTTTATTTCATCATTTTTAAATTACATACAAAATTAAAAAAGAAACCGCATTGCAATCGCTTAATTCGTTTAGGCACTACGAATATTTATGTACAGAAAGTATAAAAAAAATTTGTCGCCATTTTGTTTATTTTTGCTGTACCTAAATTTGCCCAGGTGTACATTATTTTAGTCAAAGCGTCACCTTTGTATCTTTTACCGTTTCGGCAGGCAGTTGACCATCTCCATAAATGGCCGGATGGATTTTCATCAAACGTGGCTAAGAACCATCTCGATTAATTTAGCTTTCAATTAAAAAAAAACCGCATTGAAATCGCTTGATTAGTTTAGGCTCTACGAATATACGTACAGACAGACAGACAGATATAGGCTTCAAACTTATAACACCCCTCTTTGCGCTGCGTCGGGGGTTAATGAATCGCATTACAGTTGATGGTAAGGCCCCTGTATTGCGCGATACTTACCGCATTATGGCCTGCGCAGATGACGGACATTGAAGGACTTTTTATCCGCGACACGACCTTATTACTAAGAGCATAAAGTTGATTAAATATCGAGGACTATCGCGTACTTTTCATGGATATACGCGGTCTAAGTTGAATCTTATTTGGTTAACAATAAAGACGTGTCGCGGACAAAAAGTCCTCCGTTATCCGTCGTCTGCGCTAGCTCTTATCGGGAGCGCTATATAGGTCTCCGCGTGTGCAGGTTGATGAACACGCAGGGCAAGTCAAGAGGTGTGCCATACTCTGTAGGGAGGTACCACACATGTGTATTGAAATTTCAGTTTATTTATGATTGTAAAGGCATCAAATTAGAACGGCTGCACTTATTACATTGCTAATTTCTTTTTGGGTTTGTGATTATCAAAACTGAAATGATGGTTTGTGTGAAGAAAATGTTTAAAAATCATACGGAAATACGAAAATTTTAAGTAATGAGCTCTATAAATACAAAGTGTTTAGTGCGAGTTTTTCTACTCACGATCGATCTTGGACGCGTCGATTTTTGTATGAAACCAGTGGCACGCCATCTAGCGGATGAAGCCACGGATTACACCAACGCCATACAAAAACCTAACGTTCTCACTATCAACATTAAGTAGAAGTGAAAAAAACACTAAGCACACACCTATAAATAGGAGCCTATAAAGTGAGTAATGTGATCTTCAAAAAAACTGTCAACATTGACAGATGGACAGTTGTTACTTATTTCAATTCCCATTAATTCCGTATGGTCGTCGTTACTGTGAGAAGATTTGGTCTCATTTTGTAGAGATAGTAGATAGATAGATAGATAAAATATTTATTCAGAATCCACTACAACACATAACAACCAAAATACATTTTTGAGGCATTAATTAGGTACAAAAGAGAGAACAAACAAAACTTAAAACGAAGACATTCAGCTTAAATGTAATATACCGGAGTGTGCAGCAGCGGCCGTCTGAAAAGGAACTCAGCTCAGTGTTGATGGTTCCAAGGAACCAGACACTGATTTTCGGCTTCGTCCCTGTCATCGTTTGGTCGTAAGCAAAGTAATAACACAATGCAAAAAAGTGTATTTAAATACATACACATATAACATACACACATAATTCTAAAACCAAGAAATGCATATAAAAAACATACAATATGTGCATTAATAAAAAAAAATATAATATAATTTCAGCAAGTAATACATAAAGCACAGTGAACAACAAATAGGCAGTAGCAACAAAATTATGATCAAAATATGACTCAATGACAATAACATTAATATTAGTTTTGGGAACTCCCACCTTAATACTAGAACTAACTAGACATATGAAGCTCTTAAAGTTAGTAATTGACTAATTCTAGTAGGTAGTAGTAGATAGAGTTGTTCGTACAGAGTAGCCTAGCCGTGGTGGACAGCTACTAACTTCAAAATAGCTACTCTATAGTTTAAGTCACAATTCACCCATGACATGAATAATTTCATCACCGTTCATTAATACTCTCAATACACGTATTTGAATTAAATGGTCCTAATTGCTTCCTTTCTTATAAACATACTACTTATAGAAGCTGAATAAAAACAGACTAGGTACGTTATTTAAAAAAAAATATACATAATTTGACGGATAACAACACGTATTCTTAGCGCTTTCAACAAACGTCGTTTTTGAATACTCATGTGATGATATTCGAAATACTGGCTTATCGCTTTAAATATAGAGTCTATAATACATGTTACTTTCGCGGCATGTATCAATACATGAAACATTGTTGCAAATTGCTTTGATGCGCGTTTTATGTGAGTACATTAATGATAATATGTCCAGAATGTCAAGTTGAAATACTGATAAAAGGTCGAGTAAGGGCTTTTGTAAAAGGTACTTTTTTATAAATGTCTGTTTTAAGAACAACAATGTGAGGAACGTTGTTTTTTTTATCGCGATGCATTAACTTACACAACCGAGTTGTAGCAGTACATGTAATAATTGTATGCAAAATTGGTTTACATTAAATGTTTTTTGCTGCTGTATACAATTTTTAATGAGATAAAAGGTACTATGAGTCTGCTAAGAAAGCTCAAGGTGCAATGGAGAGGGCTATGCTCGGCGTTTCCCTCCGTGATCGTATCAGAAATGAGGAGATCCGTAGGAGAACTAAAATAACTGACATCGCTCGAAGGATTGCTCAGCTGAAGTGGCAGTGGGCGCGACACATAGCGAGAAGAACCGATGGCCGTTGGCGCGGAAAGGTTCTGGAATGGCGACCGCGCACAGGACGACGTTCCGTGGGAAGGCCCCCGACAAGGTGGACCGACGATCTGGTGAAGGTCGCGGGAAGCCGCTGGATACGGACAGCGCAGGACCGATCGTTGTGGTGATCCTTGGGGGAGGCCTATACCCAGCAGTGGGTGTTATGTGGCTGAGACGACAAAAAGGTAACATCATGACCGTGACCGTAACTGCTATGACCGCTTCAGATGGTGCTGTAGGTTGCCAATTAATATTTGAGAAACGTTAAGAGCTGTGCAATGATATCCACTTTTCAACATTTTGACACTTTTATTCTTAGTAAGTTCGATTCTTAGTGACAGAGCTCTGGCTGTTTTCTTTCCTTTCAAAGTATAAAAAAAGCTTATTGTCACTTAGTGCGATGAGATTTGTTAATCGACAGGAGGGCAATTCTGGCGCCTTCGACATCTCGAATTCGACATTTTTGGAGCCATAAATCCATATTTAAAACTCACAGAAAACAAGCTTCAACATTATAGGATTGTCAAAGATCATTGAAACTAAAGTATTATGACCGTAGTAAAGATTTTACTTACATTTTTAATAAAGAAATTATGGTTTTGAAAAATGTCGAATTCGACATATCTCAGCGCGAGAATTGCCCCCCTGTTATCTTTCACATTAGACAGTATAATTACGGTACTGTACTTAATACATTTACCTGGACGTCGTTAGCAGGCAATTTGAAGACCAAAACAAAACCGAAGTACGAGTGCAGGGCATACCAGGACATCTAATTACGGTCCATGGAGAGATGTGACGCTTTTAGCGAACTCGATATATAATGGAAGAGAAAATGTCGAATGTGAAAATACCTCTTCTTTTATATATTTTGTTCATTTACAATACGACTTTATAATATTTTTCACTAAAAGAAAACATACGGAACCGTCTGAGCAAAATGGAGAGTAGTATTGATGATTTTAGGTCTTCTTCTTTTTAGACTCTTGACTTGTAACTCATGACATTTTTTAACCGCCTCTGTGGTCTAGTGGTACAATCACCGGTACTCATACCTGGGTCTCAACCCAGGGGCCCCGGGTTCGATTCCCAGTGGGGGTATTGTATTTGGTTTGGTTGGTGGTAGGAGGCTAGCTAACACCATCTTATCTAAGTCTGACGCCCTAACAAGTCTAACAACAATGTTTTAAGATAAGATTAGATAGCCAGTTCCTCAGTGATTGAGGATTCCGGGAGAGGCTCTCTTCCATCTTCAGCCTAAGTTATGATATGATATGAGGTATGATAAGGTAGAAGAGACTCGCCGTCGTTCATAAAAAAAAACTTCTTGTTTCTTATAGTAAAGTCTTGGCGTGACGTCACAGAAAGGTTTGAGTAGTAAACTGTGTACGGTTTCCTTTATGTGATTGTCTAGTAATGAAAATATTTCAGCTTTTTATAAAATATAACAATTTCAAATAATTTCATAAAATTTCAAATGCACAGAAGCCACTATTACAGGCTTACAATCTTTAATGAGTATTTTCAACTCTATTTTCTTTCAAGTTTTCTTTTTCAATATCAAAATTCGTCTATTGATTCGTGTTTACATAAGTCATTTGGTCACCTCGCAAGTTTACAACGTCGTTAGAGCAAGTCTAAGAACAAATTGAGGCGGGTATTTGTGAGATCATTAGGCAGATTTTACGATTGGTACCGCTAAAGTTATCGCGACAGTGTCATCTGCAAACATTGAACATTAATAATGTGGCAACATTAAACTTAGGTTTAAACAATAAGACAAATAAAAAACTGGAACTCTAATAGTTATTTGTTATGCAATGCTGGAAAGTTGGTTATTTAACGGCGAGTTACCTCTATTGAATCCTGAGCGAAGCGAGGATTTCAAAGGTACAAGACGCTAAAAACTTTTCTGCCGAGCGCAACACACAATTATTCACCTCACAACAGCGAGGAACATTTTATGGTTGTTTCCGCGGTCAACGTCCGGTAAAAAATTCTTTAAACATAAAGTTTAATCTAAATATACCTTATTCTCGTTGTTTTAATGATTTAAAAAACTAAAATAATTAAAAAGTGAGTAATAATTCAAAGTTATTTAAAGTAGGAATATATTGTTACTTAAAAATAACAATTAAAACGAATCCGTATAAATGTTGACACTGACATGAGGTACAAGACAAAGTCAATTTAAAAATATAGATTTATGTCACCCAGCCTATTTTTTTAATAACAAATAGTTTAATCTTATTGTTATTGTTTTTATGATTCAATGAACTAAAATAATATAATCAAACCAAAACGGAGTATTATAATGAATTTAAAGCTATTTAAAATAAGAATAAACTGTAACAATAAAGTAAATAGTGCGATTCGGAACGCATTATGACATATTTTTAGGTAATCAATTAAAAAAGTACTTTGCCGCGCTAGGCCGCAAAAAGCGATTTTCTACGCCTAAACTGATGACAAAGCCTCCTTTTCAGAGCGTGTGAGGTGAAAAGGAAATTGATTAATTTATTAGTTGAAAAATAATTGAAAACTAATATCTCAAGGATACTGTTTTTATAAATTCGTGTTGTTACATCGTTCTTTTACCACTTTTCTAAAGGACATGTCCCAATATGAGCCACGCCTATGTACACCACCCCCAAAGATCGAGATTTATTTCCTGATTCAGAGAGAAATACATAGCATACATGCATAGTTATGTGGTACTTTACTTTACTGTGGCGTACTTACTTTACAAAAAACAATTTACAAATTAAAGTACCTAATTTGTAAAATGTGTTTTAGGTTTCACCACCCTGGATTGTTTATATGACAGATCATTTTGACGGTTGTCATACAAAAAATATGTCAAATTAAAGCTATCCAGAACTTATCAATCGGTGATGAAACCAGCTTTATACCATACTTCCTTTTTATAAGTGACGGGAATGCATTTACGCGTACCAAATAGGTTATGCTCTATGGAAGGCCGGGAGGAGGTACTACCAGCTAAACCCCCCACTACTTGCTCTCTCACCGCCGCGTAGGGTCCTGGGTCAATCGCCTCTTTGACCCGGCAGTCGGCCCGTTTTTGGGGCCCTCTCGCGGCTGAGAGATGGCCGAGCAAGTGTGGCCATCCCTTATACCCTACTTCCTAGATACAATCAATCAATGAACAATGTGAAACGAAGAAATAAAAGTAATTTGGTCGTGATCTTGAATTTAAGGATTTTTTTCACAAAGTGATTTCAAAACTGTGTAAAATATTCTTCAGGTTATATGAAACGGAGAAATAGAAGTTATTTGGCCGCCATCTTGACTACTATTAAGGTTATCTTCACAAATTGATTCCACAACTCAGTAAAATAATGATTTCGTAAATAATTTAACTTTTTTAGTCAATAACATTTATATTGATTTAGTAAATAATCTTTAAGTGATAAATATTAAACAAGAAAATATACTAGAAAAAAGCAACTAGTCTCATGTCGCCCTGACGGGCGACTAGTTGCTTTTTTCTAGTATAATATTTATCACATAAAAATAGCATTGTAAAATGCAAAATTAATAAGTTATAAATAATCTTTGTTGTTGCAACTGACATCCCTACATGCTGTTAATTCGTAGATTAGAACAATTGCAGGAAGCTGGTGTTGATAAGCCGCGCCAATTGTAATAGATTAAACCCGCTATTTTTGCTGCTAACTAATTAATGACACTATTTCTGGACCAATTGAGCGGTGCAAATGTAGGACAAGTTGATTGGAGGATGATTGTTGTACTTTTTAACACAACACTATATAGAAACATACATACAGCTCACGCCTAAGTCCCAAAGGAGGTGTAGGCAGAGACTAAGGACCGCCAGTTTCCTCTATCTTTGATCTATATTTGGTTGGTGGTAGGACTTGTTGTAAGTCCGTCTGGCTAGCTACCACCATCCTATGTAAGCCTGACGCCATAACAACAGTGTTTTCAGCAATTGTTGTGTACCGGCAGTTAGAGATAAGATACCCAGTTCCTCAGTGATGAGGATCCCAGGAGAGGCTCGCTTCCATCTTCGGCCTTATCAGTACTTAACATCAGGTATGATGTAGGCTAAGAGTCTCCCCGTTGTTCATAAAAAAACCTGCCTGTCTGACACAACTCCTAGCCCAACGAAAAAAAATCCTGAGTAAAAAATTCTATAAAAGATTCATGTGTCTTGACAGCATTTTTTTAACTTGATACAATAACGATGCTGGTTTGGATAAAAAGACTGAAAACTTTTGAAGGACGATAATATCGATATTATCCGAACACTATTGTTGTTTCTAATTGATGTTTTAAAAAAAAAAAAAACAAAATACAGATAGTAAAATTTTTAGTTCAGCTATCTACAACTTTCAAGGCTAGTAGTTAGTAGGTATTTCTCAGTAATTAATACATTACACTTTCTTGAGAGAGTCGTGACAGACAAACAGATGAACAACTAACTCATGCTTCAATTAAGAGTATCCTACTCCTTTTGAGATAAGGATTATTGTCCAAAAAACACCAATGTACAAATAACAGGTCATGTAGACTATTTATCAGACGCTTAATCATTTAGGTTCTTTACAAAGTCGTTCAACAAAAAAATACTATAACCTTTAATACGTGAAGCGAGTAAAAACCAAAACGTATACTTTCCAAATAGAAATTAATTTTATTTTGTTCAACACCTTTCAATTGCGTCCATTACAAGTAACAAGTTATAAGCATTCGCAGCTGATTCATAATCGATATGTGTAAAAACGGACAATCGATTCTGTAATCGATTAAATATGTGTGACGAGTCACAACATGGCGTGACCTTACAGCTAATTTAATAAATGATCTCATATTTCCTTTTTAAAGTGGCAACGACTACTGTTTTCTGGTGAAAGCATTCCAATTCCATTTGATCGTACGGTACGGGTTTTCAGTTTTTTTCGTAATATATCTAATTTGTAGGTTTGTAGGAACGCTATGACGCCATAGTTAGCGTGGTCGATATGTGATTGTGGCAGTAAATTAATTTTCGCAACGGTCAGTCGCGGGATGGGTAACCGATAGTTTATTAATCCACGCTCGTCCGTTCTTTGGAAGGCAAATTCGTTTGGTTCCTGCTGCATTGTAGCCGTTAACACAATCTTGACCTTGATGTGCTGCCGAAAGTAGCATAATGATGATACGGTGTGTACACTCGATTTTACCAAGCAGACAAATCCTCTCTTTCGGATTCGGATGGAATCCTACTAATACTATAAATTTGAAAGAATGTCAGTTTGTTTGTTGCTCTTTCACGCAAAAACTACTGAACAGATTTGGATTAGGGACTTCAAGTAGCGGACTAACACCAAAGAATACTATTACTAACGTACATAGACTACTTTTCATCCCGATATTCCTACGGGAACGGGAGCTACGCGGGCGTAACCGCGGGCGGCCTCTAGTATGTTAAACAGGCTTCACTACTACGTGTGGGTTGGCGCATTGGCCAGGCGGTCTAATGTGAATTCGTCGTCTCAGCCACATAACACCCACTGCTGGGTATAGGCCTCCACCAAAGGGGGGGGTTGCCATAACGACACGCTTGGCAGGAGGGTTGGCGAACGCAGTATGGCCAAGTTTGTAGGAGACGCTGCTGCCCGTCTCCTGAAGGCTGAGTCCCTTAGTCGCCTTTTACGACACCCACGGAATTTGAGGGGGTAGTGCTATTCTAAGCCGACACTACGCAGCTAATGTGGATTAGTGGTCTTTAAATCGTATCCCGCTAACATATCATATCCCCACAATCAAAATCAGTACTACTAGTCTACAACTACCTAAAAACTGCTCTAACCACCAAAAAATGCTAATTACTTACTACTACAGAATACTAATACTACAGAAATAAATATACTAAAATGCACAGCATCTCATCATAGTTTTTTTGTTGCTACAATCATTATATTCCTATTTATATTGAAACCAGTATCGTCGACACTCAGAAGTAACTCTGCACAAAGTACCATCAAATTGTAAAGCACGTTTAAAAGCTGCTAAAGGTTCAAGTCCCTTCTAACAAGTAACCTAAATGGATTTACCGGGGTCAAGAGACCATAGTCATTACGTCCATTAGCCCTGAAGCCAGGTCACTTTATTATACGGGTGCCAATTGGGCCCGTATCATTAAAAAATCTTTAAGATAGTTAACGGCATCTTGTGTCTTACTCTAGGAGTATTGTCCAGTAAAGTTTTAATGGTCGTTCGGATGCCAGATTAGATCTGGTTAATGGGAATACTGTGTTTGGATGTGGTGATGCAGGGAGTTGGTGGGTTAGGTTTTTTAATTGACTTTAATTTTAGCAAGAATAAACAGTTAGATTTAGCCCCCACTAAAATATATTTTGACATCTTCGGATGGGGTAAATCAAGATTTAATAAAATCGAAAATAAGTATCTTTTCCAGCAAGTGTTATTTGTCTGAATATGTTTAATTATACAACGTATTTTATGTTTACCCAAAACCTCAAAACCATTTGTAGAACTCAGTCAGCTGTTTCATATAAAATTGTATTTGAATACTGCTGAAATTTATGAAACAGTTGTTTTTTTTTTTATAAAATAAAGTTGTATAACTAAACATTCGCGTACCATCGTGCTGCATGATACTGGATTATTCGGCACTGTTGGTGCTTTGCGTAAATACTTTACAACAATCATTTACCACCTGTGCAAAGGCCCATTTTCTACTTGCACCTTTATTCAGTTGTGATAGAGTTCATTTTATCCTATTAATATGGGAATCAAAGGCACTGCCTCTTGGCTCAGTGGTAACAAACGTCCGTTTGGTTTACTGCAATTTGTCGGGGTCGTCAACATTGCAATGGATTAGTTCAATTCAATTCACAGAATCTCGGGAATGACGCCCAGTGGATTTGGAGTCAAATGCCTTTTTTACCTGACTGCAAAGAAAGGGTTATGTTTTGAGGATATCTCGAGTTTGTTAAATCTAGATTTAGCCCTACAAAAATGTCCAAAATTTAAATCTAGATTTAATATTTTGACACTTTCGTATGGCTTAAATCTAGATTTAATTAAATAGAGTTTAACAAATTTTGCTGCACACATCACACATCACATCATCAGCCTGTGGACGTCCACTGCTGGACATAGGCCTCTCCTAGCTCACGCCTATTGTGGCGTTCATAGGAGGTTATTGGCCTACTGCTACCACGCTGGCCAGACGGGTTGGTAGAGGGTTTATTTCAAGTTTTCCTACTCTCACACAGGTGTTTAATGCGTCGAGCCTCTTAGTCGACTCTTACGACATCCCAGGGATGTAAGGGAGTGGTGACACTTGTATTCTAGGCCGTCACCACACGGCCATTTTTGCTGCAAGTGGACCTAAATGTAATAGGTACTAAAAACCTATGAACAAGGTATATTCGAAAACTGTTGTAAGGTTGGTCTGACAACCTGGGCCCTATTTCATAAAGCTTGACAAGTCGACAATTTGTCAACTATGCTCGAACACACTTTTTTTGTCATTGGTATATGCAATTTTGACCTTTGTCATCATTGCAGAAGGTACATTTCCTATAAAAAGCAATCATAAATTATAAAGTTCTCTTTTTCAAAATCCTATTCCGAACTCTTTCGATCATGTGAAAATTTAGAAAAGATAAATAACTGTCATTCCTCATCCTGGCACAGTCCAATAATGCCTATCAAAAATGTGCGACAATTTGACAAATACGTCAGATTTTCCGATTAAAAATATGTCAGACCAAATGTTCTATGAAATTCTAAATTGTGGAATTGTCGCGAAAATTTTACAATTATGTCAGCTTTTCATATAGCACCAATGTTTTATGAAACGTACAATTGTCAAATTGTCAGCTGTCACCTGTCGCTGACAATAATTGTAATCTAAATGAAACGGGGACTGGTACTATTATTTCTAGAAAACATCTGAGACCCAACTCTTGCCAAATGTGCTGTTTTTTAAGTGTATCTATAAGAGTAATTTATCGACATTTTTTCTCTTAAGCTTACACCTTGGGTGCTCTGCCAGCACCTCGTATACTACTAAAACATTATATTAATCAAGAATTCAAGACTTAGTATTTTTGATGATGTAAAGATATCATCATACTGGAGCAAAATTTAGTGAGGAATATGGGCTTCTGCCCATATTCCTCACTAAATCTCCTTTTCCAAAAATTTACTCGCTTAAATTTTGCTCTGCAACCATCAGTGTCCGTGCATCCTAACAATTAATACCGCTTCGAGAATAATTACGAGGAGTAATGACATGAGCCGCCCGGCGCCGGCGCCTGCGCAAGCTGCTAATCAAATTTATAACCGGCGCCTGGTTTAAACAAAGGGTGATCAACTGATGCGACAATATGGAGATCAATTGGTGTACTTCGTTAAGCTTCGATGAACATGACGTTTCATCGCTCATTTGTTTTATTGGTGTTGTCGCGTTTATGGCTGACAGGTCGATAAAGTTGTCAGAGTTTGTTACTAATGAGAGACCTAAGGGGTCATCTGGTGGAAATATTATATTGATATCCACAACTATTTCTTGTGGAGTAAGGAGAGATCTATTTCTGCCGCAGTGAGTGGTTTCACCTTAGGCCTTATCATAACTTAACATCAGATTGATTAACGTTTCCCAATTGGTCATAAAGAGAGGAAAGTTTTTTTTTAATACATTGCTTTCTTTATGATGTGAAACAAAACGCTTTTTTATGAACGACGGGGAGACTCTTAGCCTTCATCATACCTGATGTTAAGTATTGATAAGGCTGAAGATGGAAGCGAGGCTCTCCCGGAATCCTCAGCCACTGAGGAACTGGCTATCTTATCTCTAACTGCAGGAACACAACAATGCTGAAAACATTGTTGTTACGGCGTCAGACTTAGATAAAATGGTGGTAGCTAGCCAGGCGGACTTACAACAAGTCCTACCACCAACCACCACGTTTGTTTGAGTCTTGCAATATGAACAACAAATCGATGGCCCATATTTAGACTCATAGTTCGATAGAAGAATTAAAATAAATAATGACTCGAACCCACGACCTTTGGAAATCCGGTCCAAAGTTCTTAACATAAGTACAAAAATAGCATTAAAAATGCAAAAAATAAATAATCATTAATATTTTATCAACATTTAATAATTTGCACCATACAGGTTATCATAAAATGACAAATAATCATCTTTCAGTTACCTAAAGTTCTTTTTTGTCTGTTCGAATATAATAAAGTAGATGTTCAGCCAACTGTACCACAAATGAGTGAACAAATTTAAACTGTCACAGAGGCTAATTGCGCGTTGGCAATTCGAGATCACAAACACATGTAAATGGGATAAACACATTTAAATTGATTTATGACTAACTAACTGTTGCCTGTAACTTTATCTCTGTAGGTTGATACATTGGAAAAAAAATGTGAACTAAAATCCAACCTATATCGTCATCAGCCATTTTAAATGTCCCCGCTGCTGGGGCACTGGCCTTCCTTATGGATGGATAAGGAGAACGGGGGCCATGACCCGCTTGCCAATGCGATTGGTGGGTTTTAACGACTGCAAACTGACCAACGGCTTAACGTGCCTTCCGAAGCACGGAGGAGCTCGAGATAGTAAAATTTTGGTCACCCATCCCGTGACCGACCATTGCGAAAGTTGCTTTACCTCAACAATCGCAGGCCGAGCGTGCGAACCACTGCGCCACGGGCTCCTCACCAACCTATATATTTTATCGTAATGTGGTGACTAAATTGTGTAATTTAATTACTTGAATGACTAGTTATGTCCGTGCGGAAGTGTTAGTAACCCGCCTGAGATATTATGTTCCTTACGTTCCTTCGTTTCTAATGTGTATTTGGAACAAACTGGCGCGAACAACTGTATCTTGTAACCGTCACGGTGGTTTTGTTACAAAAGTTTCTTCCAAAGTTTGTTCCAAAAGTTTGTTCCAAAAGTTTGTTCCAAAAGTTTGTTCCAAAAGTTTGTTCCAAAAGTTTGTTCCAAAAGTTTGTTCCAAAAGTTTGTTCCAAAAGTTTGTTCCAAAAGTTTGTTCCAAAAGTTTGTTCCAAAAGTTTGTTTCAAAAGTGTGTTCCAAAAGTTTGTTCCAAAAGTTTGTTCCAAAAGTCTGTTCCAAACGACGTTTTTACGACCTCCGTGGTAGAGTGGTACGTAAACCGGTTTCAAGGTGTCGCCTACTCTGAGATTCCGGGTTCGAAACGCGGCAAGGGCAAATGTTTGTATGATGAATACCAGCATTTGTACCTGAGTCATTGACGTTTATATATATATTTCTACACATAAATACTTATACATGTATAATTATATCCGTTACCTTAGTATTCCTTAACACAAGCCTTACAGTGCTTACTTTGGGGCTAGGTTAATTGGCGTGAGTGTGGAAATATTTTCATTTTACATTTTCATTTTTTAAAACACACGAGACACGAAAGTAACAGAAGAAACATACCTCAGGCGGATGACTAGCCGCGCGGCCTAGTAAAATTATTAAAAGTTATAACTTTTTAATTTTGCATTTTACAATGCTATTTTTATGTGATAAATATTCAACAAGAAAATATACTAGAAAAAAGATGGCTGTTTCATCTTAATCGATAGTCAAACATCTGTAAAGATGTTTCTTTCGAATGCGAGGATATTTCTCTCATTGATGAAACGACGGTGGCCAACACCGTAGAACGGTGAATATACTAGAAAAAATCGACGTGTCCTCATAGGTCTCTGTAGCATAATTGGTTAGTGCATTGGGCCGGATTACCAAGGATGTGGGTTCGAATCCCGTCAGGGCGACATGAGACTAGTTGCTTTTTTCTAGTATATTTTCTTGTTTAATATTTATCATTATTAAAAGTTGTTAGAACGGGCTGTAACGTGGATAGAGCCACGTTATTATTATAAATACTTAAGTAATTAACTATCTGTTTTCAAAGCTCAGATTTATAATTTGATTATGAACAAATCTAATTTATAATTTGATGGTATAGATAGAGGTAGAGAAGAGCTTAGAAAAGAACATAGGCTAATAAGTTTTGAAGTGATCTCCCAGAAGCGCAGCATAACCGCGGGTCTCGAGTAGAAAATAGTATTTACACGCGCAGATATAATAACACTCTTTCACACGCACGCACAGAGATGAATACACACATTCACACGTACAGACACATGCACATACATTCTCATTTAAAGCCAAAACCACACACACAATCGCACATCTGCACTATTGTTTATACATTTTTATGTATATGACATCCAGGTGTCAATAAACTAAAAGCGGTCTAGTTGAAAACCAGCGTCAGTGTAATACTGACACAATGCTGAACTAGGTCCCTTTTAGTGCAGCCGTGGGACAATTTATTCAATATTGTAACTTAAAATTAAGTTTTTTTTTTTGTTAAGTATGCTTTTTATTGTATTATGATAATATCACTTCTATGTCCTTCGCCTGTACTAAATAAATGTTGTAAATGTTGTGAGTATTTTATAATTGTGGCAAGCCTCATTTCAGAGAAAACTGAACCTGTCAAAAGCTCACAATAAGCAAAGGAAACATTTAAAAAGTTATCTCGCACTTAAAAACAACTGCTATCGAGTTTTAAATGGAAACAATTATGAAATATCGAGAAAGTTTTATAATTATCAAATCGATTAACACATATCAGTACCTGATGACATTTCGAATTGAAATCAATCCGTTATTAATGATTCGAATAATTGGTTGCGATATTTAATTTAAAAAAATGCTTTAGCATTCGGCATGTGACGGCCACTCGTTATCACATAAATGAATATTTAATATTAACGGTTGCATTAAACATTTATGCCATCAATTAACTTTGTTATTTTTTAATTACGTTTACATCACTTATTTGAAATACGTCTGTCAATTATCTGAAGAACTAAACGTCGTTAATCGTCCATACTAAAAGTATCGTTTTCCATTCCGTTACTGAACCTTCAAAATGTTTAAGAAAGTGGCAAATAGTAAGAACATTTAACAGTTTTTTTTTTATAACTCTGTAGTGTATACAATTGTTATAAAAACTTGTAACTTGTAAGTAAAGTTTGTAAGTTTCTGCGTTTGATTGTAGGGAGTTATCACTGGAACTACTAAACCGATTTAGAAAATTCTTTCACGAATAGAAACATTGTGTAATAATATTTTTTTATTTTTTTATGTGAGGCACGGGTCAGCTAGTTTAATAAAAGCCAAATAAAAAAACCTTTCCTTACACGTGTTTGTATAGTACCTATCATAATTTTAACGATTTCCTCTAAGTCATTGTTTTGCGTTTATAGCTTTCCAACCTTTTTTCCTCATACTAAAACATTTCAATGTATTTATTTCTGAGTTGGCCTTCTCTTGGTAGAGAGCAACTTATCCAATTAAGAATTCTTGGAATTGCGAGTGTTTAGGATATCCAAATGATTGACTGTCGGAAAATGTATAACAGTTTAGAACTTGATTCACTGTGAAATTAATAACGTGCTATTTTTGTGTACCTTTAATGGTAAAGCTTGTGTATCGCTCATGTTTATAAATTGTTTACACAGAATCTATTGAATACGTTATCGATACGTATTAAAAGGTAGCAAATATTCTTACTTTCGAATGCAAGGATATTCCTAGCATCGACGTGACAACGCTGGCCTACAGCGTATTAAAAATATAAAATATATTGGAGTATTTCGATGGTGGTCCGCAAGTCTCGGCAGTTCAGTGGTTAGATCATTGGACCGGATTTCCAAGTCGAGTCTCATCTGAGAATTCACTTGTGGCCGAATTGATTTTTTCCAATATTTTTCTAATTTGATATAGCCACTACACATCTAGGTCGTCGGTCGACGTCACATTTGCCACTGGCTGGATCTAAGGTGTTATCCAGAAACAAATGAGAGTTTAGTTATCATCTCTTAGCGCAGTATTGTTTCAATCTTATCATGCTATTTAGTACAACGAATCTCTTAACCCATATACTTATGCATAGTCGTTTTTGTTCTGTAAAACAGGTACTGGAAAACAAACTAAATTGTGAATCTAAACGCTTATTTTTGACACGCAGCGTTTTCTTTCGATGGATCAAAAGTATAATCTATCAAAACAATGAATAACTTAGATCGGCGGTTAATTTTGACATTACTGGTGACATTTGAAGTCATGACTTGATTTTGGGTGCCAATAAAATCCGGTTCTGTGGCTTTTTTATCATTACAATATTCGTTAACTTATTTTTATTGTAAAAATTTGATTGTTTATCTATCTCATAACATGAAATATATGTTTATTGCAAAAATATACATGTGTAAAGAGTTGTGCGTCGCTAACGACCCCTTGGGCAGAAGTGTATTCATGCAATTATTGGTTTCTAGTTCTAGAAGACTCCCTAAAACTTACAATATCATAGGGAAAATGGAATATTTGGACTCAGATGATGAGGTGCAAGGTGTTGAATTCTTTTTGGCCCTTCTGACGGTGATTCCAGAGATGAAAAAGACATTGTTTTGGTCAGAGACTCACTTTTTCTGCCATAATTTATCCCATTGATCTGACACACCTGCAAGTCTAGCTTTGAGGCATCCATTTGCTAAGGAATCCAACCATTCAACAAAAATGTGATTGTTTCTAATAGATGATCTTAGGCTTATTCGAGAACTGTTGATGGGCTAGTAGTAGATAGCAGTTATGTATAAGTAATAATAATAATAATAAATATATTTCATACAATCACACCAATTATCTAGCCCAATGTAAGTTTCATAAAGAACTTGTGTAATGGACACTAGATAACGAATAAACATACATAAATCCTTTTTTGTTAATACATACATAATATACGCCCAGACCAAGACAAATAGACTTATTCATGCACACAAATATTTGTCTTTTCCGGGGATCGAACCCGGGACCTCTTGCTTAGAAGGAGTGTATACGTACCCCTACACCAGTTAGGTCGTCAGGTATATAGATAGTTTCTGCCGTGTTCTTTGTTTTTTTCGCGCTTCCAATCCAGCATGGGTGAAATATTTCAAGATTTTAGGTTCAAAAATACCTAAAACAACTTTCCTCAACTAGGCAGTAGTTTTTCTCCGAACCTTCTATTGGAAGTTCTTCTCAGAAAGATCACTATAATAAGACCTACAGAGAACTCGAGAGCACGATACAAAACGCGTGCCACACCCCTAATGACTGAGAAATTACCAAGCGAATCCTTTAGAACCACAGCCACAGTATAAAGATCTAGACATAATAGCATTTTATCTTTCTACAAAAGATCCGTTCGCAAGTAATACCCGACGCGACTCATCTCAGCGAGAGCTCGGCAGGCTAGATTCAAGAGTAGCGTTGAAAATGACATCTTTCAATAAAATACAGAATCTTTCCTTGCGGATCTTCGGTTGAATCTTTTGCAAGTTTAGCTTTTTTACATGTATTTTACGGTGTATATTTTTCGCATTAATACAAAGTTACAATAAGATGTTACATTTTGAGGGTATATTTATATAGAGTATGTGTAACGGTACTTAAATATTGTATCATTAATTCGTTCGTGTTACGGGTAATGGGCTGGCTGGATATTATACGTTCTAATTGCGAAATGAAATTTTCGGTGTTGTTATGAGATTTCCAAAGAGTTTCGAAGTGGACGGTGTGTGCTTTCGTCATCAGCCATTTTTAATGTTCCCATTGCTGGGGCACTGGCACTCCTTATGGATGGATTAGGAGAATGAGCTATCACCCACCATGCGGGTCCAATCGGTGGGTATAACGCCTGCAAATCGCAGCCGGGATCAACGCCTTGACGTGCCTTCCGAAGCACGGCGGAGCTCGAGATAGTAAATTTTTGGTCACCCATCCCTTGACCTACCATTGCGAGAGTTACTTAACTTCAACAACCACAGGCCGAGCGCGAAAATTACATATTATTATGCAGGAAAAATACAAAGTTTCGAAACAAACGAAAAGTATCATTCGCAATTTTCAACGCTACTCAAGAGTAAGTCTCGAATGCGCCGCTGTGATGAACGCACGCTGTGAAAGTTTAGTACGCTGTAAGCGAGTGGTAATGGCTAATGTAGGTATGTTAGAGGCAGCCCTTTCGCGTATACGCTGTGAAAGTTAAGTACGCCGCCGTAAGCGTGTGGTAATGGCTAATGTATGTTGGCGGGCAGCCCTATCGCGTATTGCGTACCGCGCCGCTGCAATAATAATAGCAAATTTTTATCAAGAAAAAGGCTAAGACAACTTACTGTTTGTACTTATATTTATACTGTGACAATAACACAGCATACGAATCCAAGCAAAAGTAAAACCTAGTGGGTAGTTAAACTGCAATTTGTTGTAAGTAATCGATGTTTAATGTAGACCTTCTTGGATATTCGCAAATTGGTATTTTTTGCTCAGCTCAATGATTATTTCTATGTAATGATTTTAGCGCTTGTTCTCGTATAGCGGACTCGTGTGAGCCAGCGATGACTATTCCTTCCTTTGTTTCTACTATTTTTGTTGACGGTATACGTACGTCCATATTGAAAGAAATTAATAGCTGGCGGCTTCGTTCGCAGTTCGTAACAAAAAATATGGATTTTGAAAAGTTATGTTATACCTATTCGTATTTTAATATTTTAACTATGTCATAAAGTCATAATGATGAGGCCGCCCCGTCAATAGAACTTTACATTTTGCATGTTTACTTCGTATAATGTAATTTTCTCTGGCAGTCCAATAAATAAATAGGGTTTCTTTCAATTCAATTAATATTCTTCTTCAACTAAGCTTTTTTTATTATTTTAGGCAAATAAGGTCTATACAATAATGACCTTAAAGCCATTGGTCACATGGCACATCATACCTAGATAATTAAAGACGACCATTTTCAACATTACAATTATTTACTTGTGCTCAACTTTAATTTGTACAACCACTGTGGTTGTACAAATTAAAGTTCAATAGCTGCACTTCTATATTTGAAGGTTTCACGGTGTTAATGCCAATTGCATTACGAAAACCTTCCTTATTGCGTTCGCGATAAAGGCTTTAAGAAATTTGACGTAAAAACACATATTTTTTGTAAGTTTCAAATGTGGTCAATATTTAAACTCTGCAACAAAAACAAATCTTTTTGAAAACATAAATGTGCAATTTATGAGCGCACCTCTCGTAGTATCCCAAAAATGTTTAGACCGTGAAAATTCTAAATTAACATCCGTGCGTATAATTAAAATAATTGGACCCTTTGACATTATACCCGCAATGTAAGATATTATTACGATTTATGAGTGTAAGGATGCCTCAAATATTGTGCATGTGACATTTTGAAAATGTACTACTTACTGTTTATTTAAAAGAGTTTTTAATTTCAAAATGTTGTTTAACGTTTTTCATAATAATGTCACTTATTTTGATCCTTTTGAATCACAATGTAATATTTCTAAAATTCAAACAACAAAATCGTGTCCAACCTTTCAGAAATTTTTTATGCTACTCAAAATGTATTAAGTACTTAAAAGAACTACATAGGCATGATAAATTTTATATAGAAAAATATTGGAAAAATTAACTCGGCCACAAGTGAATTCTCAGATGGGAATCGAACCTACGACCTTAGGAAATCCGGTCCAATGCTCTACCGCTGAGCTACCGAGACTTGCGAACCACCGTCGAAATATCATAAGTATAAAAAAAGCATTGAAAAATGCAAAAATTCAGAAATCACATAGGTACTCAAAAAATGTAGTCACAGGGTTAAGTCCCTATATTTTGTTAGATATTAATATGAACTACCTATTGAAATTAATGCTCGGTCTGGCCATGCACCTTTATTTTGGACCAACTTTGAATGAAGATGGCCTGGGCGCCTACTGTCATCTTTTATAAACCATCATGTCATAATAACGTTTTGTTTGCGTTTTGATTTCAATATGTGATCAATATTAAACAAGAAAATATAACAGAAAAAGCAACTCGTCTCATGTCGCCCTGAGACTCGGACCCGCATTCTTGGGAATCCGGCCCAATGCACTAACGAATTATGCTACAGAGACCTATGAGGACACGTCGAATCTTTCTAGCATATTCACCTTTCTACGGTGTTGGCCACCGTCGTTTTATCAATGAGAGAAATATCCTCCCATTCAAAAGAAAAAAAATTCCAAATGTTCGACTATCGACTAAATTGAAACAGCCATATAATTATGATTTTTTAAAGTTGCATCTTACAATGCTATATTTATGTGATAAATATTAAGCAAGAAAATGATGATTTCAATACTCTTCAAATTCGTACCATGACAAAGTAAAATGTTGTTATTCCTGTCCATTCAGATATTTTTAAGGATAAGAAATACATACCAAACAACGTACTTCTTCTCTCGATGATACTTTGTAATGGCGGACCTAACTAGGCAGCTACTGAACATTTACAAGAAAATACTTTCTAATAATAATAAAAAATGGTGCCGTGTGGTGACGGCCTAAGAATACAAGTGTCACCACTCCCTTACATGCCTGGGATGTCGTAAGAGTCGACTAAGAGGCTCGACGCATTGAACACCTGTGCGAGAGAAGGAAAACTTGAAACAAACCCTCTACCAACCCGTCTGGCCAGCGTGGTAGCAGTAGGCTAATAGCCTCCTATGAACGCCACAATAGGCGTGAGCTAGGAGAGGCCTATGTCCAGCAGTGGATGTCCACAGGCTGATGATGTAATAATAAAAAATATTTCTTACACTCACACCAATTTTATTAACCTAGCCCCCAAGTAAGCACTGAAAGGCTTGTGTTATTATGGGATACTAGGGTAACGGATATAAATACATTATATAAATATAATGTATAAATATTTATAAATACATTATATTAAAATACATTATAAATATACAACCATGTAACGTTATTTTATGTTTAACCAAAACCTCCAAACTATTTGTAGAACTCGTCATAACAAACAACTTTGTGTATGGAAGCAACCCTGTAATACCGAAAAAAAATCAGCTGTTTCATAGAAAATTTTGTTTGAACTCTGCTAAAAAATATTTGTGTGCATGACCATGTCTTGTCTTGGTCTGGGTGTTTAGTATGTATTTACAAAAAAGTATATAAGTATGTTTATCCGTTATGTAGTAAACATAACACAAGTTCTTTATGAAACTTAGTGTGGGCTAGACTGCGAACCAGGGGCTAGATAATTGGTGTGTTTGTATGCAATTATTTATTTCTTTATTGTTATTATTTTCCCAACAATCACAAAGGTAAAATGATTTGATGGCACGTCTATGACCTCATTATTAATTTCTTTAGAAAAATGGCATTTTGATACATAAAGGTTCGCCATCCCTGCAGTAGGCTAATAACCTCCTTTGACCGCCACAAGAGGCGTGAGCTAGGAGAGGCTTATGTCCAGCAGTGGACGTCCACAGGCTGATGATGATGAAGGCACAAAACTTCTGTCGGAAAATAATCTTATTTTGAGAGGGTCGTGGTACAAAATACCATTGGTATTATTGAAACAATACTGCGCTAATAGATGACGGTAAGCCACCTGATGAAGCTGCGTTGTGGCGACTTAGAATAACACTACCCCCTCTCATCCCGTGGGTGTCGTAAAAGGCGACTAAGGGACTCAGCCTCAGGAGACGGGCAGCAGCGTCTCCTACATACTTGGCCATACTGCGATCGCCAACCCGCCTGCCAAGCGTGGCGATTATGAGGGAGGCCTATGCCCAGCAGTGGGTGTTATGTGGCTGAGAAGCCACCTGATTTCCTTTTCTTAAGACATTAGCGAGCTTTCTATCTAAATAAGCCTTTTTTTGTTGTATGAATTTTTTGGAAAGTGGTATAAAAGCTTAGAATATTAAATTTTGGTCAAAATCGCCAAAAAAATTTCCATATTGTGTATCATGTACCATCATACAATGACGCTTTAGCACATTACATTACTGCAGCGGTCAGCAAAAGAGGCATTGATGGACGAACGTGTAAACGATACGATACGATACGTAAGTCCACCAATGCCTAGTTGTGGCCAAGGCTTGTATAGTACTTTTCTCAAACAATGGGCGGAAATTGAAACTACTTTTAAAAATTAGACGAAAAACGAAAAAAAACTTTTTACCGCTCTTAAGTGTTCATGTGTCAAGTGTGTTGTTTTTTTTTCTAATACAGCTTTCTATTTCGAGCCAGTTCGAAATTTAAATAAAACCTTTGCTAAGTTACCTCCTTGGTTGCCATATTTCGGAGTAAAAGATGGTTCTATTTTTAAAATACACGACAGATATGAGTTTACTATGTAGTTTATTTTCCGCTAAACACGACAGATATGGATTTGCATACAACTTTTGTTGTATGCAAATCTCCGCTGCTCGCATGTATGTGGCCAGTACATAAATATCGATTTATCTCGAAGAAGGTTGTCAAAATAATGCTCATATTTCCAAGCGTGTTTGAGAAAAAACATTTTAACCTTTCAAAATTGTTCAATTAACCACGTGTGCGACATGCACCTCTGTCCTTACAAATTGTACTGCAAATTATTCTGGAAACTTCCAAAGTCCGTTTTTGCGGCATTCAGCAGTACACGGACACTTTAAGTTGACAAATTTCCCAAATCTCAGCCGACCCTTTTAGGGTAGGAATGTGGAAACAATTAACCTACCAAGTTATTCTCCGGTTAATGTTTTTTGATGACGTTAAAAAGTCAAAAGTAGAACTTACTACGTTAATTTTGGGTTCTTTATCTATACTATATATAATATTATAAAGCTGAAGAGTTTGTTTGTTTGAACGCGCTAATCTCAGGAACTACTGGACCGAATTAGAAAATTCTTAGACCAATAGAAAGCTACATTTCTCCCGAGTGACATAGGCTATATTTTATCCATACTATACATATATAATATTATAAAGTTGAAGAGTTTGTTTGTTTGAACGCGCTAATCTCAGGAACTACTAGACCGATTTAGAAAATTTTTAGACCATTAGAAAGCTACATTTCTCCCGAGTGACATAGGCTATATTTTATCCCGATATTCCCACTGGAACGGGCACCACGCCGGTAAAACCGCGAGGATCCGCTAGTTTGTTTATAAGTTTATAATTAAAATAAAAGTTTTGAGAAACGACATGACTTGCCGTGACTAATTCCCTCAAAAAAAAATTACCAACCAGTTGAAGACAAGTTCTGTGAAAATCCCTTCATAGCTATCGCAGTATTTTAGAATATATGTGGCATACTGAAAACTAATAACGCTCTTTTCAAACATGAGTTATGCTACATCTAATAAAACAATGCTTCTGGTCTGCCTTCTGTGCCCTTTGTGACCGCATTTTTAAAAAGAAGTATCACAGTGACCAGTTGAACTTTAAGCAGACGCCGTCGCCATATACCTACTGCAAGGAGGATACGAGTAGCTAGCGAGTGCGACAGTTCATTCGATACTTATGGCTGCTGCTGCTGCATACACTTTCGTAGGGGTTAAATCCCTTTGTTGCCCCTGTTACTACCAATCCTACTACCAGTAGTAAGGACGGTAAATTGGTTACTGCTCTTACTACTGAAGTTGTAAGTAGGAACAAGCAATATTTTACATTGAAGTATTTGATGCAATGATATTTTATTCCTCGTTTTACTACTAATTATATCTAAAATACCCCCTGGTACCTTCTACTTAATATCTTAATTTTAGTTTAAATAAGTGGGACAATGGGGAAAAATACCCGAGGACCCATCAGAGGACAAACTAGTGGGACCACGGGTAAAACGCGTAGTTCCACTCCACAAGAAATGTCCTACTTGACAAAAAAAACTAAAAATAAACATTATTAAATGAAAATATAAAACAACTTTTACGGATATCAAACGCGCTATATTTCCACGAACTAAGTTGTAATTGTCCGTAATTTTTAGGTTTTTTAGGGGTTTTTTGATTTTCCCGACGTTTCGGCACCTTTACAGCTGCCGTGGTCACCGGATGACTTCCCGGGTCAGTCATCCCGTCACAATTACAACTTAGTTCGTGGAAATATAGCGCGTTTGATATCCGTAAAAGTTGTTTTATTTCAATGAACAGTGCGCGCCAAAACATAAAATGAAAATATATTTTCTTCCCCGAAGTAGATTCGCTGCAGAAGAAATGTCCTACTTATTTAAATTAAATTAAAATATTAGGCGTTTATTCTTGGCAGAAAGTACCGGGGTCGCATAGCTAGCCTGGAGTTATTTTAACTTAGTAGAAAGAAGGGTAACCAACCGTTACTACTGGTAGTAAGATTGGTAGTAACACGGGCAACAAATGGTTAAGCACACTCAGCTCTCAGCAGCGCTCAGACACTTTGAGATCCACGTAACGAAATAGGTTATGCTATGCACAAAGCATAAAAAACATTGTATGCAGCACCTCCGTTAGTGATGATAATCAGGAATTAATTGCTAATTGGAAGTGGACGTAAAAATACGATTAACATTAGTACCACTTTAGGTACCTTTAGAAATAGTGTAGTTAAAGCTTTTTATAGCTATACTCGAGCGATAACCACATACACATTCAGGTGCGAAAGGTTTTACTTGGAGCGTAAAAATTGACATTAAAAATTATAAGGCGGCCGATTAAAAATGAAAGAGTAAAGCTGAGTTGCACTGGTGTGGTAAAAGATCTACACTTTTTGAGTCATATTTTTTGTTCATAGGAACCTGCTTTGTATTATCTATAAACCGTGCTCTGAGGACAATCAGCCATTACAGTATTACGTATTAAACAGCTCTTTGTTATTTACCTCAAAATTCTGAAATCCCCAGAAAACATAAAAACTGTTTGTATAATCTGTAACATAAGTGCATTAAGCTAGGTCCCAGAATCTGATCAATGTATGCGATGTCAAAACTCAAAATGATTTATTAATTTTCGGCTATCACAAGCTCTTGCGAATCTTTTTTTTTTCTTTTTTACATGTAGCTGGGCAGGCGGTTGACCACCATCGTGCGTTTGTAAACGTGTGTGCTTGACCAGGAAATGCATATTCACTCTCGCCTTGAAGAGACCAAGGTTGTAGGAATTGGGGAACACATGAGCAGGCAGGGCATTCCATTCTTTAGCGGTACGCATTAGAAATGTGTCAGGCAAGCGCTTGGTACCGATCGCTGGAATGTCAACGACGTACGGGTGATAAGCTAACCTGCGTCTGGTACCCCGATGGTGGATAGGGCCTGGAGAACAAGGTCGTACAGTTCTCTCGCACACTCTCCAAAGTGTATCCTATAAAAGACCGATAAACATGCAACTTTGCGGCGGTGGCTGAGGCTCTGAAGTTCCGCCGTGGTCAATGCAGAGTTTCCAACGAGTTTCCTGGCACGGCTTTCAATCGATTCCAGATGCTCTAGCTGATACTTAGCAGAACTATCCCACAGGTGACAGCAGTACCCCATGCACGGCCGAATCTGCGCTTTGTGTAAAAGAAGCAGCTGATTCGGAGAGAAGTACCGCCTAGCCTTAGAGAGGATGCCCAGTTTCTTTGCAGCACACAGCAATGGAGTCGATGTCTTTGCCAAAGTTCAGGTTAGGAGACATGTTTAAGCCAAGAAGTTGCAGATTTTCGGTGTATGTCAAAGAAGCTACGCCATTGGATCACAAAGTCCTTCAGCGGGGCATCTAGAATCTAAAAAAACTGGTAAGAAGCTCGTCAAGGGTTGGATAAAACACCTTTTTGATATTTTTCGACGTTTCGACACCTTTTCAGGAACTGTGGTCACGGGATGAAAAGTTCACTTACGAAAAATCATTTTATCATTCCGTTCGCTTGAATGCGATTAGACGCTTACAGTTCAATCAGTACGCTTCGCACTAAAATTTAAGATATGCTATGGACTCACATATATAGGACACAAATATCGGAGTATTTTAGGTGTTTCTTGTGTATTAACATTTTCGCGGACAGTGAACGAGACACAATATAATTTTTATTGTTATCACTGCTATAGGCGTTGAATGTCCGCGAAAGGGTTAAACGTATTCATTAAATAAAAAAATAATATAATTATTAGACCTAATAAGTCTAGTACCCATAGTACAACCTCTGCTTAGTTTGGAGCGAGGCTAAACGGTTGTGCAAAAATATCCTAAAATGTTTAGATTATTTTATTTATAGGCTCATTTTTATTCTTAAATCGCACGACAGCACTTTCAACACCATAACCCAATTCGACCGCATCTTTACCGATCGTCGGACGCGGTCACGTTGTCACCGCAAAACCGACTTACTGATCCGTACTATCCTATTAACATTGAATCGAGACTGCTGACTCGATAATTGTGCCTGTTAAACTCCTCAGGCGTTGACAGGATAAAGAGCAAAATGGCGGACACATCGCACTTTTAACACTCATATAGAATTACGGCGGTTTCACAAAGCACATATCGGGTGTAAAAGGCTAAAACTACACCCTTTAGTGCGTTTTGATAATAAATTTTATCGGACAGGTATCGTGAATTTAATGGAATTTTTACTATTTGAGCGCATTCCGAGTTAACGTTTTAACGGTAATGTTTTACTGTGCTTACGACGTGTTTGCGTTAAGTAATAAAGAGATACTCACATATTGATAAAATTGATGGTGCATAAATTTTAGTCTCAAATTAAAATTATCGGTGTTCAATTATAGCACCTAACGGTCATATTAGGTATCACGATAATAAATTTTATGATAGTATAGCTACAGAAATTTTATCTGACAGGTATCGTGAATTCAATGGAACTTTTACTATTTGAGCGCATTCCGAGTTGAAGAAATATGAACGCAGCTTTTAATCGATAGTATAAAGTAAGTTTACATGAACGCATCTGTCCTGTCATTGTCAATATTGCATTGCACTTCCTGTTGTAAACCATACCTTAACAGAAATACAGCTTCCGTGTGTTCCTCTTATAATCCAAGTCTTTCATTTTAATCTTTCCTAATTTACAAGTAATTAATAATAGTTTTCATCAGGTTATGGGCCCAGACGCCCGATTAGTTAATATTTCAGTCGCAAAAGTAAAAATAGTAAATCGGAAAGTGAAAGTACATATTGCCGGTCGTGGTCGCATTTTATTTCACGTTTTATTTTTCAGCTATCTTTTCAGATATTATAAAATGGCATCTAATAGCATGGTACAAATTAAAAAATTTCCAGGCCGAGAAAATTATGCCACATGGAGCTTCGCTGTTCGTACTTACCTCGAACACGAGGACCTTTGGAAATGCGTTGACGGTGCCGTTGGAGAATTCGCTTCTCCTTCGTTGGAGAGTTCGCTTCCTCTTCTCGAGAGAGGACGCTTCTCCTAGCAGGGCTACCGGAATCCTATAAGCCTATGATAATGGCAATGGAAAGCTCAGGTGTGAAAATTAGTACCGATCTTGTTAAAACAAAAATCTTGCAGGATGTCAAAAATACAAGTGACTCCGCAGCTTTCTACTCAAATCATAAAGAAAATGTGAAATATAATAATAATAACGTTTTAACTGTAATGTTTTGCTGTGCTTACGACGTGTTTCCGTTAAGTAATAAAGAGATACTCACATATTGATAAAAATGATGGTGCATAAATTTTTGTCTCAAATTGTAAATTATCGGTGTTCAATTATAGCACCTAACGGTCTTAGGTATCACTGGATATCATGTCAACTTATCCAGGCGAAACTCCTTCGAAAGGAGGTTTCCATAATTACTAGGGTTAGGAGGGGATTGGCGATGACAGGAAGCTCTTATTTTTAAAACAGTAAGTGAAGTTTTAAGAAACAGCTACCATTTAGAGCTCTTTCCGAGGTTCACCACTCTACTGGGCCCGTAGACAAAGTAACATCGGTAAGTAGCGAAACGATAACTCGATTCGTTACTGTCTATATTCGCCAATTAACTCGCGGTAAGACCACGTGATTTAGCGCGGCTTATGCCAATCCGCCAATCCCATACGTTTAATTCTTTTCGAACTTCGTTTACTTCTTCTTCGCTAGGGTTAGGTTGGTAGGGCTGCGATTTCAAGCATCTTTTGCAATGGTCGGTCACGGAATGGATGATCAAAAATGCGCGCTATACGACTGAAGCGAAATAGCAATATGAAAGACCCGCGCGGGAAGACTGATTTTGCAGATTAGGCGAAAAAACCCCGAAATTACTTCGTAGTAAAAAACTATAGCGATTAAAGAGAAATGAAACTACACGATGCTAATTATATTGGTTTCCACTAATTGAACCAATTTCTAATGGTATTATGTAACACCATTTGAGAATAATCTTGAATTTTCGTATTTTTAGGTGTCTTTTCGAAAAGAAAAAGTGTCGAGGCAAAATTATAAAATCGTGTTTCTGAAACTTTAGAAATCTAGATAAAGGTATGAAGAAATATATATGTATATATCAAATCAAATCAATATCATTTATTCAGTCTAGGCTGTTACAAGCACTTATGAACGTCAAAGAAGCTACGCCATCGGTTCACAAACCCTACGGCGGGAGACCTTGTAACGAGAAGAACCGGCAAGAAACTCGTCAAGGGCTATTTTTTTCTCCCTGTTTTATTTCATACAGAGTATCTTATTACTAGATTTGTAACGTCTCTAACCGTCCTATAGGTTTATAACCAAAAGTACGTACTTTTTCCATATTGCTTCTTATCTGGAGCGCGTGTGCTTCAGAAGGCACGTTAAGCTGTTGGTCCCGTCTGTATTTGCAGTCGTAATAACGTACCAATACACAGTGGGCACGCGTGGTGGGTCATAGCCCATTCTACGTATACAACCATAAGGAAGGCCAGTGTCCCAGCAGTGATGACATTAAAAATGGCTGATGATGATGAACCTCGTTTTCGCTTCCTTCAATCGAGCTTGTAGGACCTATCTTCCTGCCAGGAGGAGGCGCAGTAGCTGTGGGGGTTGGGCGGCGGGACGAGGAATCCCGTCGTCCAGCTAGGACCCCCGTGGTGGATGGGCGCGCCATGTGTTCCCGCGCGCCCAACCAGTAGTGGTAGTCTGGGTCATTCCACCGACCCAGAGAGGAAGGCCCAAGAGGGCAGGCGCGGGGCGGAGACCCGGTAGACTGCTACCCTTGCCCCGGTAGTCTCCGTCCGTACGCGAGGAAGGAACACCCAGGGGGTTTTAGTGGGTTCGAGTCCCACCTCTGTCTCCCCGGACGGGGGGGGTATGCGCGGGCATTTCACCATGGAAAAAAAAGGACCTATCTTCCTGGAGATCTTTGGGCGAGACCTTCACTCAGCGGGCCTACCATCATCTATTAGATGACTGATTATTTGACGACCTGTTGGGTGCAGGGGTACTAACCTCACCTTCTGCGTCAGAGATCCCGGGTTCGATCCCCGGACAAGACAAATATATGTGTGCATAAACATGTCTATTTGTCTTGGTCTGGGTGTTTTATAAGTATATTATTTTTACAAAAAAAGTATATAAGTATGTTTATCCGTTATCTAGTATCCATAACACAAGTTCTTCATGAAACTTAACGTGGGCTAGACTGCGAACATTGAAACTTGTCATGGGCTGTTTTTTTCTCCCTGTTTTATTTCATACAGAGTCGTCAAATTGAAAAGTGACTTTAACATGTCCGTAAGGTCAATTTCCATCACAAAAAGAAAATACTAATTATAATATATTATTACATTTATGGTTATTGTAACCGTAAATATATTTCAACTGGCAAAGAAACACTTATCTATCATATACATTACAACATTTCTCGCATTACAAGATTACTGTACAGCAAGTTGTGAGGAACATACAGGTCAGTATCAATTTATTTTAGAAAAAATTATTTAAGCTTTAACCTTGTCAAAAAAACGTTTTGTTTGCGTTTTGTTTTTATTGAAGTTGTCACATTTTGACACCCTTCACACTTTGGAGGCAGTGATTGAGCGATGACGTCACGAAACTTCCGTCAAAAAACAAGCTTACTCTAAGAGTACAAAATAGCATTGTAAGATTGAAACCATACTGCGCTAAGAGAGTGTCGCGCGGGTAAAATGATGATGATGATGGTGACTTATTTCTATCATTCTCTTCGTAAATATTATTCTATTGAATCAAATAAAAATGTAATTGTATTGTAATTTAAGTAATTAATTTTCTATCATATGAAGCATATCTACTCGTACATCTTTAATATCTCAGATTTTAATTAAAGTGACCATAAATATAGGTACATTGTTAAATATACAATCCACAAACAGTAATTAAGAATCGTTAACTAATATTCAAACTCTGGTCCAAAATATTAATTTAGAGATTTTATCAATAGCATTGTAGCACGAATCTCTGTGAAGGCTTAAATTAAATAGTATTGGTCCAAGATTGTAAACTAACACCACCGATATTAAATTAGTTTTTAAGCATTTAGAAAATGTAACTTAAAAATTATGAGGTCGATGTGTCGAGCTATTGACCCTATAATTACGAGTATTATTTTATCATCGCCTCACATGTAAATCAATCATTAAAATATCAACCTTATAAAACAAAAAGTTATTTGTTATGCAAGGCTGGAAAGTTGGTTATTTAACGGCGAGTTACCTCTATTGAAATCTGAGCAAGTGAAGGATTCTAGGATTGAACCACGAGCGTAGCGAGTGGTTCAAAGACTGAATCCTGAGCGAAGCGAAGATTTCAAAGTTACAAGACGCTAACAACTTTTCTGCCGAGCGCAACACACAATTTTTCACCTCAAAACAGCGAGGAACATTTATGGTTGTTTCCGCGGTCAACTTCCGGTAAAAAATCTTTAAACATAAAGTTTAATCTAAATATACCTTATATTCGTTGTTTTAATGATATAAAAAAACTAAAATAATAAAAAGGGAGTATTATAGTTCATTCAAAGTTATTTAAAGTAGGAATATATTGCTACTTATTAATAAGAATAAAAACGATTAAAATAAATAAATGTAAAAGTTGACACTGACATGAGGTACAAGACAAAGACAATTTAAAAATAAAGATTTTTGTCACAGTCCGAAATCCAATTATAGATTGTGAAATCTCACCCAGCCTAATATAAAATTCTTATAACAAATAGTTTAATCTTATTGTTATTGTTTTTATGATTCAATGAACTAAAATAATATAATAAAACCAAAACGGAGTATTATAATAAATTTAAAGCTATTTAAAATAAGAATCAAATATAACAAAAAAGTCAATAGTGCGATTCGGAACGCATAATGACATATTTTTAGGTATTAAATTAAAAAAGTACTTTGCCGCGCTAGGCCGCAAAAAGCGATTTTCTACGCCTAAACTGATTGAGAAAACCTCCTTTTCAGAGCGTTTGAGGTGAAAAATAATCAAAAAGGAGACGAGATTTTCAGTACACACGTTATCTCATTGCATTTGACTACATTCTTTTATGTTGTCCAGTAAGTTTTCAGTGGATAAGCAGCCCGATTTTCGGACCCTGAGGTATCATTATCAATTGTGAAACTATTGTTTAATTTGTGTTGCTCAACTCTCTCAATTCTCTCAACTCCTCGTCCTATTTTATACTAATTTACAGCATCACATCAAAACATTTCCTATTTCACCCCCTTAATGATTAGTTTTGGGTCAAAAGGTATCTAGCCTATTTCTTCCCCCTGTTTTCATCAATTTCTCTTACCAGGACAAATGTAGCTTATTCTATCCTTTTAGTCCTAGCTAGCTCTAAAACATCGAAGAGCTAACTCTAACTCTAAAGGCCTGCGCAGACGAGGGACTTTTGTCCGCCGACATAACCTAAAAGTGGCTGCGAATTCAACGAAAACTAAGGTTATTCTGCCCATGAAGCTATCTAGCTATTCCTGATTCCTCGCGAGACCTTCACGAATTTAATGACCGTCGGAAGTTACTACATTTAGGTTATGTCGGCGGACAAAAGTCCCTCGTCTGCGCAGGCCTAAACAGAGACAGTATTATCCGCATTTATATAGTGATCTGTGGGCCAATTGACGTGGGAGAAGCTGATGTACGTGCTTATAGCGGCTTATTCTCATTTTCAGATTTTACTCAATTTATCGTATAAGGCCGTGTCTCATCGGTCGGTCGATATCGGCTAATTATTGGGTGAATAAGCTCTAAATATCGAGCGGTTTAATTAAATCGGACGTGATATTGATTAGCGTGAGCCGCCGGTACCGTGGATAATGCACGATCGGGCAGTATATGTGAAGGTAACAGATAAAAATACTAGTCTTTATTTTAAGAGATATTGTTGTTAATCTATTGCTTATATTTTACCTATGAATTTCACCAGTGATTTGACATTTACAAGTTCTTGTTAGAGCCTAGACAGAATAAATGACATTGAATTATTTTAAAACTTAGATTTTATGATTAATGGATTCACTATTAAAAACAGATGCTTTGGACCCAAGTCAAAGGTTCGTTAGTAAAAAGGCTAAGAATTTTGATATACCTAAGAACTTTTTTTTAACGAGTGGAAAATGCGTTACGCATACTTATGCCGCTTAGGAGAGAAAACAAAAGGATATGTGGGACTATCCCGCCGATGAAAATCGCTCGCCGTGTCCTTCTTCCCATAGTATCTCGGCCACGGCCATCGCTGTGGCAGAACTAAACCTTGGGTACTTTATTTACTTTGATTCCCAGAACTTTCAAATCTTTCAGAAGTATAACAAAACACAACCAACTTAATTATTTAGTATTCTGTGACACAACACATATTGATAGTAATACTGGTCTCCTTATATATACTAACAATCCGAACTATGACAAATTGGCTTCTGTCTGATAACCACCAAAGTTTAATTCATCAAACCCGAACCAGACACCGGTGTCCAGAGAACAATGGAATATTTGTTGTGTCTGTAATTCGGGGCCTGAAAGGTTAAAACTACAGAAGGCAGCATGATGACTATTTATTTCCTTACTATCGATTCATCTCTTTATTCTCTATTGTCTGCGTCCAATATCACCCGATACACGATGCTCCGAGTCTCACCTTTCGTTTTTCAATCACGCCGCCTCCGATGCGTTGCTCCCGCGCCAGGGGGTCTACACCCAAACCAAAACGCTAATTGCAAGAAGGTTCGTTTGGTTTTCTCGACATGTCGACATGAAATTAAGGTCTTATTTGAGTAAATCTGACGTCTACTATCGAAAAACTCATATGACGAAAATCGCCCGGTTGTGTTGTAGTATGAGGTATAAGCAACCGATCGGGAAAGCTCGTTTACCTAATTTACACCATGGCATCATCAGCATCACAGTCACATGACTCACATTGCTGGGTATTGGCCTTGGACGAATCAACCACTGGACGCGTAACGAGGACCGCGTTCGCCTTTACCCCTCTGTCACTTACCCTGCCTTTTAGACACAGTAAGCAATATGGCGTTGTCAGTATGACGCGAGATCTCGAAGTGTAACATTATCTCAAAAATGGGTAAATACGCTGATTTAATTTGTAAAAATCATACCGGACAATCAAAAAATTTTTCTTTTCACGCGTAAGTATAATAATCAATCTATTAGAGTATCCATTTTTCGTAAAATAAATAAAATTTGGTATGTAAACAAAATGTAATACGTCATTTCAAAAAGTAATCATTGTACATGTAAATTCTTCAAAGATATTGCATAAGTAATTTGGTTGGGTTATATGTATCACTCATTCAATCAATTGTCATTTTTATGTCGTATAGGGCTTGAACATATCGATAAACATATCGATGTATGTAAATGAACGAACGAATCCAATTTTAATGTAAGAACTATTCAAATTAATTTCAGATTTACAGTTGAACCCCTAACAAGAAGAAATTGGGTGGAACCGGTACGCAGGGAGATAACATGGACGAGGACTCAGGTCTTAGATAACATCTAAGGTCTGATGATGGAGCCAGAAGATAACTATAGGAACTCTGTAATTATACGACGCAACCCTACGAACTTTGAGCTCGTTATATTTTAAATATAGCTTCAAACTTAAAAAAAGGTGCTTTTTTCACCCGCATGGTTCCCGTTCCCGTGGTAATATCAAAACATCCTTCCTTAGTGCTCGCCAATATCGTTAAAGGAACCTGTATGCAAAATTTCAGTTTAATTGGTTTAGCCGTTTGGGCTGTGCGTTGCCTATCAATCAGTCACGGTATTGTTTTTTAGTATTAGACTTATGTTGTACATTATCATAGTGTGTTGTACATTAACATTTAAAATTTATCATAAGTATAAAAATAGCATTGACAACGCAAAAATTCAAAAATCATAAATTATTAGCTGTTGCATCATAATTGATCGTTAAACATTTGTTTTTTTTCTCTTTCGAATGCAAGGAAGGATATTCTTACAGCATATTAAAAGTATAAAAGTATCGGAGAATTTTGACAGTGGTCGGTCTCTGGAAGGTGGTGGAAGTCTCGGTAGCTCATTGGTAAGAGCAGTGGGCCGGATTCCCAAAGGTCGTGGATTCAAGTCCCATCTGAAAATTCACTTGTGGCCGAGTTCATTTGTTCCAATATTCTTCTTGTTAAAATTTATCATAACCGGTGGTTACATTTATTATTTGTTTCTAACATAGACCTTGTTAGGTCACAGCAAGAATAAAATTAATTATATTTATATTATATAATGTATGTACGTAAGCTATATTATACTATTTTTTCATCTTTAATTATTTTAATTTAAATATCGTTTTATTATATTCAAGTAAAATAATCTTAAAACTACAATAAACTATTGGTTGAAATATACTTGCAATTGTATTTCAGCTAGTATTTGCTAAAAAGAAACTGCCTTGGATTTTTCTTAAATATAGGTAATTTATATGCAATGTTTTGTTGATAACTTCTGGGAGTTTGTTGTTTAAAACTGTCATAGCGTATGCTGGACCATACGCTATCCAAATGCTAGTCTACTATTTCTAATTTGGGTTAAGGTTGTGCTAATTTTATACGGTGGCGTAAGTATTGAGATCTTTAATAAAGTGAAAACAAGTTTATATTTTTTCTTACAAATATGCATATTAAGAAATGAAAGAGAAAATAAAATGTTTTAGTCTCAACGATCTTTGACAATCCTATAATGTCGATGATTATTTTTAGTAAGTTTTAGTATACTTAGATTTTTTGCTCCAAAGAAAATGTCGAATACGAGATGTCACAGCTCGAGAAGCACACAGGGGGCTAATTGTCTAATTTTAAATCTATCACAATCCCTTTAAATTTTTCATTTAAAAGGTACATATTATACGAGCATCGCGCCACAACTATTTGACCTTTGAAAAGGATTGCAATCGATTATAAAATTAAACACTTATGGAGGGGTTGCTATTGTGTATGTCCTATACAAAGGTTCTGTAATGAACTAATTACCCATATTTTGTTTTATATAAAAAAGCTCGAGTGATTGAAGAAGAAATTAATGTAAATAATGAATTATATTATTATATAAACCAAATATTAATGATTTTTACTCACATAAAGAGTGTTAGTAAGTAATTTGTCAGTCTGCCTGGCTAGGACTACCATCTTATCTAAGTCCGTTCCGGCAGTTAGAGGTAAGATAGCCAGTTCCTCAGTGATTGAGGATTCCGGGAGAGGCGCGCTTCCATTTAGTATCAGGTTGCATGTATCTACCCATTTTTCACGAAAAAAACCCAAACACACGCTTTGGAAACAATATTTTATAGTTTTTATGAATTTGAGGGATTTTTTCATGAAGTTTTCATATTATTAGGTGCTTTTTATTTTTCCACGAAATAAACAATTAACTTACTAATTTCTTTAAAACACATGATTTATTAAACTCAATAGGTTCATTCATTCACTCCTTACTTATCGTGCTTTTTATTTTTCCACGAAATAAACAATTAACTTACTAATTTCTTTAAAACACACATGGTTTATTAAACTCAATAGGTTCATTCATTCACGCCTTACTTATCGATAAAAAAATTATCGATTACTTCAAGCACTACTGTCATTATTTGACATTAGTAATCGCCCCTCACCCCCGCAAGAATTGGTTGATCGTAATTTCATACATTCTTTTCGGGTTTCGTGTCCAGTGGTTAATTCGTCCTAGGTATTGGCCTACCCCAAGGACCTACATAATATTATAAATAGTTCAGAAATCGAGTCTCGCAGATTTTTTTCCGTATGTTTCCCGAAATTCAGAATTCAAAACCGAAGACTTTTTTATGATTAATTCAAAAAAAACCTGTACTAGTAGTAAAAGAGGATATTATTTGCCAAATATCTTAGTTCTAGGTCAACGAGAAGTACCTTAGAAATTTTATATTTTCACCGCTTGGAGAGATTGTTGACCTAAATATACGGTTTTAATTTCAACTCGATACGCGTTCCCGAGTTTTTCCCGAAATGCAGTTTCCAAAACTCAAGACATTTTTTTTTTATTTAATCAATATAAGAAAATAATGAATTGCATAACCGATCCCAATGATACGACTATCAAGTATGGCCATTTATGATTTGAATCGTTTCCCATATAAGGTAGACTGTACTGTGCTTGGCCTGTAAGCGATCTAGACTGGTTTGAATATTACACTAACTTACTTTAATAATATACACACTTAAACAATGTTTTCTAATGTACATTCGGCCACCCACACAGCAAGCTTTACAGTATTACTACAATAACCGTTAATACATTGGCGTGCAAAAATAACTATGTCAGAAACGAATAACTTTTTGTGATAAATATTAAACAAGAAAGTATACTAGAAAAAAAATTATGTTTCGTGAATATTAGCATAATTCATCCGTTTTCAACCCAACATCGAATTTAATCAATTATGTAACCTATTTTACATGTTACTTTATTTAGGCCATACATATCGTACAAAAATGAACGCTGAATTGAAATAATTTCAGTAAACCCGCATTTTTGGTACGTAGTTTGGGTCCACTTCGATAAGTATTTATCTAATTGCTGCATTCTAAGTAAAATGTGAGCTGGGTTATTGCTGAGATACCGCTAATTTCTTTCACATTTTTAGTTTTGTGCAAAAAACGACATCGGAATGCCGTGACAAGAAAAGTAACTAAGTATAACTATTCTAAAGTTAAAAAAAATCCTGATAATAGCCCTTATCCAATTTTCTAGGTCTAATAGCTCCCACGATAAATAAGCTTTTTAGAATTATAGTTTTAATAAATATTTTAAAAAATTTCCCTTTTTTCTCAAAATGCAGTTTATTAATTGCAATTTCGAATGAACATGTTACTGGCCTAATTTGTATTTTTTTTGGTAACGCTTGTATTTAAACGTTTTGTATGTAAAAAAGTTTATTTGCTCGATACTTTGCTGCATGTGCACCATGGTGCACCATAACCTTCGCCCCTAAATACCGTCCACACGCAATGTCTTACCTAAAAGCATGCCTGCACAACTGGTTTGCGCAAGAGACGGAGCGTGTGACCGAAAAAACTGTATCCCGTGCAGTTTGCCGTACTCAGATCTGAGTAATCATTGAAATGATACAGATTTGGACTGCGCAATCTTGGCCTGCACGGTTTTACCTGCACGTGTGGCCGCGTTGTGCGTTGCGTTCAGTCCGCGCTTCAGTCCGCGCCTCGTTCGTCAAAATTGTTTCCGATGACATACGTAGTAAATGTATGAAGATGAGCAATGTAAGAGGTTATTCGAAGGAGGTTTTATGTTTCTGTATTTTTTTTTTATGAATGACGGGGAAACTCTTAGCCTTCATCATACATGATGTTAAGTAATGATAAGGCTGAAGATGGAAGCGAGCCTCTCCCGGAATCCTCAACCACTGAGGAACTGGCTATCTTATCTCGAACAGCCAGAACACAACAATGCTGAATGTTATGGCGTCAGGCTTAGATAAGATGGTGGTAGCTAGCCAGGCGGGCTTACAACAAGTCCTACCACCAACCAAACCGAATACAATATGTACCCCCACTGGGAATCGAACCTGGGATAAACCTGATACCGATGGTTGTACGACTAGACCACAGAGGCGGTTAAATATTTTCATAGAGCTCCAGTCCCAGACTGCGAAGTCATAAAGGAACTAGTGGCCGGTACATTAGAGAGGCGTAGATTCAAATCATGTTAAAGGAATCACGTAATGCATTGTTATTTTTTATTTTTCTTGTCCCTATAACCAGTCAACCCTTCCGAAAACAACAACAAAACGAAATAAAGGCGAAAGGTAACCAAAGCTCGCGCCCTCGGGCTGTGGTTCTGCGCCGTAACAGGAGACCCGTCTTTCCTTCTCGAGTTTCACAGTCCAACTGTTTGGTTGCCTTGCAGTCGCCATATTTGTTTGTTTTGCCGCGCATTTCGCCCGGAAAGTAGTACCAAATTCCAAAATTGAAATCCCTGAACTAAAAAGTTTAAGCTTAGTCGTGCTACAAAGTGATTCGTTTCAGCACGATCTTCGTATTTCTTTGAATCTTATAGTAGGAAATTCCTAAATAGGTGTAAAAAATAGTACATATTCTAAGCTATTTAATGCCGTGTTAGAAAGCATTCTTTCCAGCACGACCAGTGTATCATTTAGATCTAGTAAGTGAAAAAAATCTAAACAGGGATAAATACTAAGCAAGTTTTTACCGCCTAAAGATATGCGAAAATCATCAATGATCGTGGCAGGACACATAAAATGCCAGTAAAGTAGAAAATCAAACCAAATACCGGGGGGCTAATTGTCTAATTTTAAAATCTATCACAATCCCTTTCAATCCGTCATTTGAAAGATATTCACATACTTCAGACCGTCACTATTTGACATTTGATAGGAGTTGTGACGGGACGCGTTTTGAAAGGTATTGAATGAACGAAATTGAACTAGGTATCTAAGCAAAGTGACAGACGAAAATATCTTTCAAATGTATGGAGAAGTGTCAAATGAAGTGTCATTTGAAACATTATTCGTTCCGAAAGGGATTGCAACTATGAGTTACACAATTCCATAAATCTCTATCACAATCACATTACTTTTCAAAGGTAATTCTTTCCAAATTAGACGAATAAGTGGCTGGACATAGATGTTGTGGACACGTCATGTCATTTGTGTATGTACTAGATATAAACTTTAAGTATGTTACTTTCTAAGATAATGTCATATCAAATACACTGTTTGTGTTCTTAATAAATACATGAATAAACATTTAAAAACTACATAGTCTACATAACCGTCTTATTACTTCAAAAACTTTAAAATTCGGTTAGCCACCCCGGTCTACAAAACTTTTACTTTAAATTAAAATATTTTTATATAAATTTATTTCGAACTTGTTTGAAAGTCCTTAAACCACTCGTCTCGTCACATAATTACCTACCTTAATTAAAATACTTCCTATGTATAATTGCACCTTTTATTTAAATAATGACTCTTAAACCTGATAAGCTGTCATTTATAAAACTACTTCATAAATATTTAAAAAGCTGCATTTGCAATTATACTCAAACTTCACCGATACATATCGGTCAGAGATATTATCTTCAATGCATACTGACGAGTGTCGATAAACGCGTCGATAATTCAAAGTCGTGCCTTGAGGCAGTTGTCGATAAATTGTCAACCCACGATACTGTTGTGACATCACTAATTTTAATTTTCAAAGTAATTGAATGTACGTACCTACATCTTATGTTTTGGCACGCACAGTTCATTGAAATAAAACAACTTTTTTATTTCATAATAATTGAATGTGTTCATTTTTATTTTTTGTGAAGTGATAGTTAATAGCGAAAAGTCATTGTATTGTGATATCTATGTCGCAGCCAACTGGTTAAATCAGCCGTTCAATTGGAGAGCTAGCCCGTTAATTAAACGCCGGCATTCAATTGAATGCCTAGGCCGATCGTTGATTGAACCACTATCACTTAACGTTCAACTAGTTAGCTCTTTAAAAATGGCTGACGTAAAATCAGACAGGTGATTTAAATTTAGTTTGATTCATTGCCACTGTGGCGCTGGTGTCACCTAAAACAAATATGGCCTCAGATAGCTCGCATCAGCTGGCAATTTTATGTGCTTTTTTCGTATCAACTGAACTCGATAATAAATATAACAAATATGTGTAATAAAAATATCCCAGATATAACACCGCCGGCTACAAATTTTCACGAATAGTTTCAATCTAAAATGAGATCTCATCTAATGGGACTTGGCTAGTTGTAACTTTGCCATTTCATTGAATGCCGGCGTTTAATTAATGGGCTAGCCATCCAATTGAACGGCTGATTTAACCAGTTGGCGACATATATTCTATCTTCTATACTAATACTTGGACGAATAATATGATAAAGTGGACAGATTTTATAAATTCATTCACCGTTGGGACGCTGCACTATTCCCGAGTATCAGGCTACATTTTATCTTGATATTCCCACGGGAACGGGAACCACGCGGTTTTTAATAAATCTTGTGATATCAGGCAGTGTCACAGAAAAATAAATATTAGAAATAGTTATTAAAAAAAACCGACCGCTAAGGTTCTACTTTGAACTATTCCACTTTTATTTTTCTTGCCTTGGCTTGCACCGACTCCAGAAGGCTTATTTATTGCTTTTTAGTTTTTGAAGTCGGTTTTATAACGCAGTTTTTTTTACCTTTTTAGTGTCTGTAATATGTTGTTTTGTAAACTTCAGTAGGATTCATTTAGATAAGACTAGGTTTAATGTACATTATAAACAAAGTATCGTGAAAACTACATTTCCTAACTGATTCTGATTTTGATTCAAAAAATAAAAACCACTGGATCAAACTGAATCAAATTTATATGGGACCAAATAGCAACTATTCCGTATCGAATAAAAAAAATCACGAAAAGCGGTCCCGAAATCTCGGCGTAATCTGTGTACATACATAAAAAATAAATAAAGTACCGGCTGAATTGAGATCCTCCTCCTTTTTGAAAGTCGGCTAAAAAAACAGACACGAACTCCTCATACTTATTTTGCTCTAGACAAGCTAAATTTAAGCTAAATCATACGTTATTGGCCTAAAACCTAAAATGTAATATTATTACAAAAACAAAGATTTTAGAACAAATTTATTTATAATTAAATCAATGTGAGAATAAAATTGAATTTGAAGAGAACAATATGAAGAATATGAAAATATCGAGTACGACAAAAGTAGTAAAATAAACCAGTTAGCTGACAATACTTTTAAAAATGATATTGTATTTAACTCCTTTAAAATGTAGTTAAAAAAACAAAGCGTCGCCGGTTAAAACATCAGAGTATAATGGCACCCACTGTTGACTGACAAACATTCTAGCTATTTATTCAGTCAAATATTATTCTAAGATCTTTCTCTTTAGACTGTTTGGCAAATAGGTGCGATGAATATTAATTAATACACTTTACGTGATGTGGGTTGGTGCCATCAAACACTTTAGTTAATACACACGACGCATTACTTGTGCCTAGTGTAGTAAGCACATTCAAAGTCAAAGTCAAATATTTTTACTCAAATAAGTGCTTTCGAATAAGCAGTAAATAAAATACTTAAGTCATTTCGGTGAATGTGCAGCTGAATTGCACAGCCTAATTGCAGCATCTCCCGGACAACCACAAATTTCCGGACATTCAAATATGCGCCACCGCTTTATAATTGATACCACTTTTTTTTACTGTGGTCTGTGGTCTAATGGTAACAACCACCGGTGTCGCACGCAGGGGTCCCGGGTTCGATTCCCAGCGGGGGTACATATTGTATTCTTTGGTTGGTGGTAGGACTTGTTGTAAGTCCGCCTAGCTAGCTACCACCATCTTATCTAAGTCTGACGCCATAACAACAATGTTTTCAGCATTGTTGTGTTCCGGCAGTTAGAGATAAGATAGCCAGTCCCTCAGTGGCTGAGGGTTCCGGGAGAGGCTCGCTTCCATCTTCAGCCTTATCAATATTTAACATCAGGTATGATGAAGGCTAAGAGTATCAACGTCGTGAATAAAAAAAACCCTATCACAAAAATTCGCACTAAACGTTTTGCGTCAAATTTTATCATCCGTACTGCTAGATAATGGAACTCTTTGTCTAAGTCTGTTTTCTTATACTTAGAATTTGGGGGCCTTCAACCAAGCCTTCAAGACTCGAGTGAATAGGTATCTTCCAGGCAAACGCGTTTCGTCCTAGATCGCGTCATCGCTTACCATCACGCGAGATAGCGGCAAGCGCAGACCTCTAACATTATATAAATAAATATATATAAAAAATATATATCTATATTTGTTTAAATAAAAAATAGTCACAAGACACTATCAGCTTTAACAGAAGCATCAAGATTGATTAAGGAACATGTAGCTTTGCCAAACTACAAAATAAACAATAAAACAGGAAAAAAATCTCATTAAAACTGTTGACCATTGACAGATAAATCCGTTGAAAATGTATATAAGTATTTTATTTGAACCAGAGGTTAAAGCTGCTTATCGTTAAACTGTGGAACTGACACTAAAATAACTTAGTCTAATCGTTTTACGCTAGATTAACCTATAATTGAAATAACCCTATTCCAGCCAATTACGTAATGGCCAAGTTACTTGTCAACAAGATTCGCGGTTAAGCCGAGTGCAGACTAGACGTGCGGCCGCTCGTATCGCACGCATTCATTAAAGACGGATTAGGGCGTCAGTAACCTATTGATATAGAATAGAGGGTAAGCAAATGTGTATAAATAGATACAGTTATTAAGAAATTTGAATGTCCTGACCTGCCCCGACTTGGCTTAAATTAAAAAAAATTAAAAGTAATGCAAAATCATAATTTACATTGCCTTAACCGTGCTTCTAAAATGACCAAAATATTATACTTAAGATATCGAACTTTTAAGAAAACAAAACTTTAGAACGACGCTTTGATTTAAAAAAATATCATTGTACAGTGAACAATACCTGAGGCTGAGGCACTATAAAAACTGTTAGAATTTCGAACGACGATTGTAAGAAAATACTTTTAAGGTAAAGTACGATAAACATTAAGAGTCTCGCTTGGCTGTCGTGTGTAGGTACATTATAGTAAAAGTTCACATTAAAATTACGTACTCTATTTATTTAATCTTCCAACTAAAACGGTGAACCCACGGCACTGTCCATATCGGCAAGTGCACACTCAATAACGGGGGATTACACCGTCAGTGTGCGATGCCCCTTAAGTGGCATTAAATACCGCTCGTTCGACTCCAAATATCGACAGGACTGCACTTTTTGGGATTACCACTGATCGATTGAAGTGTATTTGGTTAATGGAACTTGATCTTACTTTAGTTTGTAGATCTTGTATAGTCTGTTAATACCTTAAAATCTGCAATAATCTATTTAGTCTTTTAAAAATCAACTGATCGTAGTAAGTATACCTGTCAATATAGCAATAAATCAGTAACCGATATCACCGACGTTAAAGAAGGTATCGAGTACTTACGTTTTTCTTTTTATTATTAACGACATTGAATCGCATAGCTTTCATTCATCATACCTGATGTTACGTAAGGTTGAGGCTGAAATTGGAAGCCCGTTTTTACCGAAATCCTCAACCAATGAGGATTTCATTAATAAGTATAATTTGATTGGCCAAGTTGCACTCGGGTATGAAATAATAGAAGAGAAATCAAGAACGATCAAACACTTTATGATTTTAAAATTTTCCAATTTTCAATGCTATTTTTATACTTATGATAAATTATAAATAGAAAAATATTGGAAAAAAACAACTGGGCCACAAGTCTCGGTGGTTCAGTGGTTAGAGCAGTGGGCCGGATTCCCAAAGGACGTGGGTTCGTTTCACATTTGAGAATTCACTTGTGGCTGAGTTTATTTTTTCCTATTTTTTTCTATTAATATTTATCATAAGATCTTGTTATAAAAACTACATTTTAATATGTATACTTAAGTAAATTTTAAATTGCACACTTACCTACTTATTAAAAAACTTTGAAGTATTTTTTTTCGATTGTTCTCTCTTAGAATAAAATAAAAGGAACTCCAAAAATATATTACAAACTAATGACTCAAGAATCTACATCACCACATGAGGAGTAACCGATCAAAGTTCATTAACTCCGACAATGTAACTTTTGAGATAAAAAAAAAGCATAACGAACTGGATTTAATATTGTTTGAAACTATGTCTACGTTTGGTTCCTTTTTTTAAATAAAAGGTAAAACAGTTTGATGCGTCATAATTTGACATGAGTTACAAGGTTTGAAATAGATAAAAAAAGTTCTGTACTATTTTATTTCGGTGGGTGGTGGTTATACCTACACTTTGACTGTTACTCCTCTTTTAGCAACAAAGTAGGTAATTGACGACAAACTGTATTATGACATAATGCGTCAATTTCCTTACACGTCTTCTCATGCAACCGACCGTGAAATACCAGCTAGGCCTGTAAACCATTAATTACCCACACCCATAAGAGGCCCACTGGACCTTCCACTACCAGACCAAGGGAACTATTCTTGAATCGCTCGTCGCGTGTCAAGTGCTCGCTTCGTTCTAGTTAACATTCGATATCGGTACTGCTCTGCTTTGGTTCGCTGGAGGTCAAAGTCTAAAGTCAAAGTCAAGGATATTTATTCAAATAGACTTATAGATAAGTGCTTTAGAATAGTATTTTTCCTATCCCTACCAGCCACTCAGGACATCTTTTAACTGGTAAGAAGAACGGCCGCAAGAAACTTGGAACTGGAGGAGAATAGAATAAAGAAAATGTTGCGTGATTTTAGCAGGAGATAACTCAGAAAAAAATTTCAAGCAATCAGCGTCATATTAGCGCCAACGCCTTGGAAATTGCATAGTTAAGGAATTATAGAATAACAAAAACAAGTAAGTATTGCGAAAGATTATTGAGATTAAAAAAATGGGATGAAGAAGTGAGAATGAAGAATAAAAATTGCAGAAGGCGACTTTGTGAGTCAAGTCAATCGTGTAAGCGGGGCCTATAGTTGGATGTATTCTCCTTATTTCTTAATTAATGGCGTGCTCGCGTTAAATACGCGAATTTTGCCAATGTCGAGTAAATATATTTTGTAACATAGAAATTGTACGGTAGATTGATTTAAAAATGGAGCCTCACAACACGTGTTATTACGAAAAGAACTCGGGTGAAACTCCGTTGGATTTATTATTCAGTATAGTAATTTGACAGGTGCCAATGTCATTATGTAAAAATAATACTGCCTTTCTAGCTATAATGTTCATATTGAGTTTGTGTCCGTAAATGGAATCAACACTTACTGAACTGGAACTGGATTTGAAGTAATCATTACGAAAAACAGTTTAAAGTAGGATTATTATTACAAAGTGACATTGGCGCCTGTCCAATTACTCTACTGAAATAAAACACCTGACTATAGATGTCGATGATGTTGATCGATGGTCACCAATTATGCATTTTTAGTAAACATAATATAAAAAAAAAACACATGTGTTATTACTACGTACCTGTTTTACACGAAGCATCCCATATACGAATTCCAAACGAGTGTTCCCAAAATAGGACCCCAGACCTATGCGAATACCGCGACTAACACAAAGGAATACCAACCCTAAAACCACCTCATTTAAATAGAAAGTAATTTACTCATCTAACGGATGACAAGCCACACATGGATGATCGTCGTGGGAAAAGACGACTGTGACACGTTTACCGAGCACTTCCTCAGACGATAATGTGTCCTAATGCTAATGTATAAAGCTTAGATTGCATAATTACTGTGACGCAACGAGAAAGCGATGTTTGCGAACACACCTCGCAATTTGGAGTCGACCGCAAATCGGCCGAAGTATCTTCCGAAGTTCGAAAATTACTAAGAATTGTATAAGGATGCGTAACGTGCATTTAAATATACGTTTCAGTGTAATAACCAGAACTGTTTGTATTCCGAACTTGGTATTAAATACCTGGCTATTCAATACTCAGAAGTTCGTTTTAATTGTCACTTTACGAACTTAACAACGGACATTTGAGAAAGAATTCATTATTAACTTGAACGAAGCAATCTATTTAAATAGATATTTTTGCCATGGCTAAAAAAACGTAAAGTGGTATACATGTGTCTTTTAACTAAGTACTGGCTAACTGCTATGCACACATTGATAAAGTTTTATTAAGTCATAAAGATGTTATAATTCGCTTTAGGGAGTTTTTTTTGGATTTTTATTTATGTGTTATGACATGTGACATGTGTTTTCAAGGTAAAATTGAACAAGGTGTTAAAAATACAGCATTTTTTTAAAATAGTATACCTATATTCAAACATTAAAAAAAAAACGCCCTTATGATAAATTTTAAATAGAAAATTATTGGAGAAAATCAACACGGCCACAAGTGAATTCTCAGATGGGAATCGAACCCACGTCTTTTTTGGAATCCGGCCCACTGCTCTAACCACTGAGCTACCGAGACTTGGCCGAGTTGATTTTTTTCCAATATTTTTCTAAATAAAATTTATCATAAGTTTAAAAAAATAGCATTGAAAAATGCACAAAATCAATAATCATATAAAAACGCTCTTTCGCATATAGGAAGTAATAAGCATTTAGTATGTCAAAGTAATATTTATTTTCCTAATAAACGCTTGAAAATTATTTTCTGTAACTAGTATTTTTGATCGTTTCTCAAAGAACTGAATGTTCTACTATAATATAATTAAATATCTTATTAAAAAGACTGCAATACTACTTTACTAAAGTAATGTCAATTATGAGAAATCACATAGGTAAAACCTTGAAATGGCTAAAAAGATATCTCTATTACAACATGAAACAGACGTAAAACTAATTTACTCTATGACTTCTATGTAATACTATGCTGTAAGTACCTTGAATAACATTTTTCTTTGAGCGTAGTACACACTGTAGAAACATTATCAAAACTCACCAAAAAGTAACTTCTTATGAATTCTGTACTTAACTTCTTATGTACTGCTTCCAAGAGCTAGGATTCTAAGAGATAGGGTAAGTTACAATTAAAAAAATATTTAAAAGAATTTAGATATAATATGGTAAGTTACTAAATAATTGAGTATTTCAAGTTGAGAACTTCTCAGACAGACCTCATGCATGATAATGTATGAACATTTTGCATTGAGTTCAGTTTGAGACGTATTCAACTTGAAATTCCCAATTTGGAAACCGATAATTAGGCTTATACAGTACCTATCAGACAAAATCACATACATCGATATGGTTTCGAAACAAGAACTTACGAATATGTCCAGTATTGCAACCATTTCAATTTCAACCAATGCGACATAACCCAACGGACAGAATAAGATGCTTCTCATTCTGTCCGTTGGGTAGCAGGCAGCAGCAGGTACTTAGTAGGCAGGTCGATAGTGCATATCGAATCAATATTGCGACAATTTGCAGCCCTTGTAGCGTCCGACTTCGGACATAGGCCTCCTTACTGCTTTTCCACACTTCGGTCTCGGCGGTCTGCTGCCACACGCATCCAGTTGAGGCCAGCTTGCTGCCAGATATCATCCTCATCTCTTCGGCGGTCGTCCTCTGCCGCGGGTGTTAGAGAGGGGTCGCCATTCGAGAAGTCTCCTCGCCCATCGGTTGTAGTTCATTCTAGCAATGTATCCTGCCCATCTCCACTTCCTGCGTTCTATTTCTTCGACCACGTCAACCACTTTGTTTTCTGCCGGATCCACTCATCTCTTTTATAGTGCTTGGGGCTGATACATGAGTTTTTCGGCAAACTTTTCCATTAGTAGAGACCACCACTTTCGCCATACCATAGGTGAAAACAGGCAAGACCGACTGATTGAAGACTGGTTTTGAGATGAAGTTCCAAGTCTATAATAAACACTGATATACCAGAAAAACTGTCAGCACTCGTACTAACGTATTACCCACTTCATACCCAACTACACACACCGGCACAATAAGGGGAACACAAAAAAAGGTCGATATTTTTGGGATTGGACAAGTGAGTGGGGTGGTGTTTTATTTACCGATGATAATTATAATTCTAATTATCATCATATAATTTCTCAGATGAAATACGGCCCCTCTCACTTCTAGCCCTAATTGCGTGCCCAACTGGGTCCATAACAATGGTCTTACATTATTTTATAACATCTACATGTACATTATGGTTTTGCAATAAACTATTGAGTATTGAGTATTGTGAGCCGCTTCTGTGTAAATTTTGTGGATGGGAGGGAAAGGATGTGGAGGTATCGAGGTGAACGCTACAACCAGACTAACTTCACGGTTTCATATGGTGGAGGGTCAGTAATGGTATGGGGTGACATATGTTTAGAAGCCCGCACAGAGTTAGTGCTCATTGAAAATAAAATTTAATTTTTATGCATGATAATGCACGCCCTCACACTGCAAGACTAGTGACTAGCTACCTCCAGGAGGTTGGTATCAATCAAATGGACTGGCCAGCACGATCATCGGACATGAACCCAATAGAACACGCTTGGGACATTCTGGGAAGAAGAGTTGGACAGCCCCAGGAATGTCGAAGAACTGAAACTGGCTTTGGTGGAAGAGTGGGACAATTTACCCCAAGAAATAATCGACAGCCTTATTCAGAGCATGGAAAATCGCATACAAGCTCTGCTCAGAGCCCGCGGAGGCAACACTCGTTATTAATTTAATCATTATTGTGTAATTTAAAAGAAAAAAATAATTTAAAAACTCACAGTAAAATTGTTTTATTTTGCAAATTTTCGCATTTCAAGTGTATTTTCTAAAAACTTGCTAATGCCTAGCTTCTTTTGGTTTAATTTGAGATATTTTAAGACTATGTTTTTGTTGTATAGCTGCAAAAATTTAAAGAAACTATATTAATTGAAAAAATCTACCTTTTTTTGTGTTCCCCTAATTGTGCCGGTATGTGTAGTTCAACTAATACTCCACCTATGTATGTGTACACCCCGCCTTACACGCCGTTCCAAGAAGAGACCTCTCACGCCTTCCTAGAAACAATCAAAGTTGGTTACCGTTCTGAGAGTCAATTCCGCTAATGTAAAGTCACAATCGTATCTTAATTGTATTACAATTGTAGTATTTTTAGAATCAAGAGCTAGAGCACCACATTTTTTTTCAAACAACGGTAAGCCACAGCCTCCTTAATACCTGATGAAAGGTATTGATAAGACTGAAAATGGAAGCCAGCCACTCCCGGAATCCTCAATCACTGAGGAACTGGTTATCTTATCTCTCACTGCCGGAACACAACAATGCTGACAACATTGTTGTTAAGGCGTCAGACTTAAATAAGATGGAGGTAGCTAGTCAGGCGAACTTACAACAAGACTTAGCTACCACCGACCGCGACCAAACCAAATACAATTTGTACCCCCACTGCCCACTAGACCAAAGAGGCGGTTAAACACGATTGAAATACGATTATGTCTGAACATGATCAGAATTGGGCTGCAGTTCGTCGTCCAATTACCTTCGTTCAAAACCCAGTGGCATTAGTGTGGCAGTTAAGAAACAAATTGTGAAGCCCTTAAAAATTATTGTCGACTATTTATGTCAAGAGCCGGACAAAGTTACCATGGCATTCCAAACATCTACAAGTTTGATGGCGGGAGTTATAAATGGAGCGTGTAAAAAACAGATGCTGATTTTTTTAGCTGCTCGATCTGCGATTGCAGAGGTCAATCAACTTTTGAAACGGTCGGTTGCGGGATGGGTAACCATAAAAATATTATCTCGAGCTCCTCTGTATTTCGGAAGGCACGTTAAGCCGTTTTCTCGGTTGCAAGCAGTCGGTAATATTCACCAATGGCTTGCGTAGTGGGTCATGGCCCAAGAAAGGCCTGTGCCCCAAAAATAATTAGTATAATAAAATGGCTGATGAAAATACTTTACATTTATATACTAATCTATACTATATAATATTATAAAGAGGAAAGATTTGTATTTTTGTATGTAACGAATAAACTCAAAAGTACTGGACCGATTTTGCCGAAATTTGGTATAGAGAATCCTTAGACCCCAAGTAGTAACATAGGTTATAAATGATCCCAAAATTCTCACGGGAACGGGAACCACGCGGGTGAAACCGCGCCCGAACTAGTAATATTATAAAGAGGAAAGATTTGATTGTTTGTTTGTTTTGAATAGGCTCCGAAACTACTCAACGGATTTGGATGAAATTGGGTACACAGATAGTAGATAGCTATGAACATAAGATAGGATAGGATAGTAGATGGTTATGAACATAGGATACTTTTTATTCCAACAATGGGAACGAGAACCACGCAGGTGAAACCGCGAGCGGCCGTTGGTGTAATACAAGTACCACTAAATATCGGGTAATAAACAGTGTGCACTGAAATCCGTAAAAGTTGTTTTATTTCACAGAATGTTACATTTGCTTACCTTATGTTGTGATAGGTAGTATTTAAAAAACATGGCAGCAAGAAATCATTTGCAGCTACCAGCCGCTCAATAGCATAAAAATTACTTAAAGCTCATCACAGTTAGCATATAAACTGATGCTCTAGCTAGCCTCTTTGTCATGCATATACCTTTAGTTACCGTTTTATAATGTTTAAAATTTAAACTTAACCTTTCATGATAAATAATAAAAAAATACAAAAAAAAACGGGTTGCTCTCCGGGAGTGCCAGCAGAAGTAAAAACCGCTTCAAACGTTGAATAAAAAGTTGATGAAAACGAAGACCAACTTGATTTGGCAGGTAAATCCATTAAAACTGACCTGGCATTAATATGAAAGTTGGTAGTAATGAGAGATCTTTATATAATGGTTGTTTTAACTAATATACGTAGATCTTTCAATTGTAAGACTTTATGTAATTTGAAATAGGTCAACGGTAAATGGTCTTACGAATTTTCGATCAGGGTCACGTGTTCTGACGCGACTTTAACATTTTTTACCCATCCCAAAAATTTTAAGCTCTGATGTGCACAACGCCGCTAAAGAAGTTTTCACTTCAAAAATGGACTCGACTCACAACTTGTAGGCGGTATTTGAATCCGCTACCATTGGATGTCCGATCCATTTCTCTCCCAATTAAGATATTGAAAAGTGCTTTTTCAGTAGATTTTTTAAAAACTAACGATATTAAACTGTATGATAAGAGGGAAATGAAGCAGCGTGATTTTACGCAATAACCGCTACAAAATAGCCATGAGCCTAAATGTCATTAAGTTCAACAGAACTTATCAGAATCAACGAGCCCGTATTAATTACAACTCACAAACACACTGAACCAACAATTAGAGTCGGAAATGTCTCAATTCCACAGATGTAGCTTGATAAGTTCTCTACAATTACCGCTTATTCGATTGGTTCTCATTAATTGAAGTATTTAACCATTCAGTGGAAATTACACGTCAAGGTTTAAAAAAAATTAACGAAAATTAATTATACCACAGTCTTATTTTATAGATCAGTTGCATGTTATGGATCATGCGAATTTGTACCAAAAACGATCAACAGCAGATGTGTTTTTAAAATAGTTTTTTACTACAATAGTTATTGGAAGCGTTAATTAAGTTTGCCAGCTTGAAAAATTAGTTATTTAAATGTCAGTCTTGAATTCCACTCGACACCATTCGATTGGTATCATTATCGTGGCTATTCATAAAGATGTAGGTATCTTTCATACTAAGCTTAAATTATGATCAGTACATAAGCTTTTATTATCTGTACGCTATTACACTTTTAATTTGAAACTCAACATTTTCTATAAAACATTTTAATGATAAGGTTTTCTCATTATTCTTGGATTCCCGGACACTGTCTCGGCCCTCGTCATAGGTTCATCTGAAAAAAAAGAAAAACAATTTAAGTTCACTGTATTATATCATTGAACCAATATGACGAAAGTAACAACTTGCGTTCTTTAAAGCATGTCGCAGACCATAGGGATTTATCCTTCGTAATATATTTTATGCTAAAGGATACATAAATAATAGTATCCAAATCGAGCATTTAGGCTTCCGCATATTTTTTCTTATAAAAATATGATGGACCCAACACAGTGATGGGTTTCTGTTTAATTTTATAACATTGTATAGTCATTGTAGCTACCACATACTTACAACATTATTGGAATCATCGTACAAGAACATTAGAAATCGATTTCCTTTTACCGTTAAACAATCTTTAATCCAAGTATTTAATACTTTAATAAAATGGTAAAAATAATCATTACAGTCATTTCATCGGGACAGACATTAAACTTAATATTTTCTCTACAAAAACCACTTTTAATACGAAAGCCATAAGGACAAAGAGTAAACAAAGTCGAAGAGTACAACATGCAAAGCTTTATGCTCTTTGGACTGTACAGCGAGCATTTTGAACAGCCGGGCCATTATGAGTCGAAAGAATGAAACGGAATCGATTTCTCGATTGTGTTTGTGTTCTGTGGTGTTTGAGCAACACTCTCGGCACAATAGAGCGACACCCGCTGCGAGAGCGGGTTCGACTCCCGAACCATTCACCGCTTACACAGCAATAGAGTGTATGTGTCTATAGCTACAATAAACAAATGAGTTTAGATTTGTTTGTATGCAAAAAATGTTAAACGCAATCATGTAATGATTTTTCTAATCGAGCACAAAGGGTTTAAACATACAATACCTACGTCTTACGAACACCATTCCAGTCCGACACTTTTCCAGTCATTCCATGACCAAGGCCTCTTGAAAAGTGTCGAAACGAACGGGAAAGCCAAAGAATATTTCGATAATCATTGTCGTAGTAACGTAATAATAGCTTGAAGTCAAAACATAAAACCAAATGAGCCAAAAGCTCGTTTTTTTTTATTATTTTAATTTTAAATGTGTGTGATAAATGGTAAGTTCGAAAAAAAGCTTCATCTTTTCACAGCGTATTTTGTTCGTTTTCCAGAAAAGAGAACAGACATTTCGAGAAAATCAAAGAGAGATAAGGAGCTCGTCATTTATACAGAGTAGAAAGACCCTATTTTTCGCTTCGCGTTAATGGGTTGAGCTAGAGTGCTCAAAGCATCGACCCTAAACATAATCTGTGTAGTAGGTTCGTGAGTCTGAGCTATTGTTGTTTACTGTTCTCCTATAAAATAAAAAGTCATACACTCTCATAATATCTCTTTCACAGTCTATGATAGATAAGGCACTGGTTTCTTTTCTGGTTTAGGTAATTTAAAAATAGAACAGAATCGTATGAAATCACAACTTGTAAAATATTTAATGAAAAATTTCAAAACCATAAAATGAAATAACTTGTTCAAAATCCAAAGTAAATCGAACATTGTGAACTAGGCCCAATCTAATAATAATCTAGAAACACAACGTTTGTCGACTGGCAAAGTACAAAATGGTCTCTATAACGAAGGTTACGAAAAACATAAAACCTACTTAGAAATGCTAATGCGTAGAAACATTCTAAGTAGATCACAAAATTCTGAATGCATACTTAAAACAGAAAGCAACTTAAGCGCTAATACTGTGTCCATACCTTGTTACTTGACAGGTACAAACGTCACTTCCTTATCTAGACAATTGTTGAACAAACGACGACAAATAGCTTTTACTGCTTAATGCTAAGTACACAAGGAAACTGCATTAGTTGCGAGTACATGGTGCAATTTGTATACAAAACTATTTATTCACGCCACCTCCTTCGTAGTAAAATACTCATCCAATAATTGCTAAGACTTATTCATTCTTGGAAATTACCATAGATTCCACATAGTTAAGTAAATGAAATTAAAGCTTTAATGGTAGCAATCAAGTAGCAATCCAGAAATATCTAATTTTAAATATAAAACGATACGAAAACCAGCAGACAAAAGGTAACATAAGAATAGCATCGGCCCTAATACGCTACCCTGGCGCACGCCAGCCAGCAATAAAAAGATAAAGAAAGCCCTCAAAACGCCCTTTGGTCCGACGCCTCGGAGTGATCTGAGGCGCACTTTCCCCCAGGTACGGTTGGCAACGAAAACAGATAAACACTTTTGTAATATTTTACTTTCCTTTTAAATAATAATAAGTAAATTTAACATCATACACATCGATTTAAGCTAAAGCACTTGCGTTATGGTAGTGCCAACCAAATATTATATAGGTACTTACCTAAAAAGATATAAGTCTGTACATATAATAACACCCGCCATGACACATAACAGATACATTTTAATAACAAAAATATTTGTCCTCTGCATCATCGAGACGGTCACAATTTGTAATCTAAAATTAATATTTAGAATGTACAGATGATGACGTCAAACTGTTTTTAATTTTCATAACATTTATTTCTGACAAATCGAAGGAATGTTAGCTTTATTTAAGTAGTATAATGCAGGTATATATAAAGGAAGGGTTCACACCACCTGCCTAAACAGCAACAACGCACAAGCCCCCAACATTTTTCCATTCAGCATACCCATTTTCTTTTTCGCTGTATTAATTTTTCTTTTTAACTTATTTCCCTCTACCGTGCATTCTACAGCCGACCATCATACAAAGACTTTTAGAATTACACGTACGTCGCACGTTCCTGCACTTACCGTGGATTCGGGAGTAGGGAAGAGAGGTCTCAGTAAATTGGTTGGCATGAAAATAGACAAAAACAAAGAAGGTTGTATTGCTTGCTTACTCGCCGTTGGTAACCGAACTGGGTACCCTCTCATTTTCGCCTGGTTAAAAATGCAGGCGGCTCTAAAGACTGCAAGTCTGACGATTTTAATGTTTGTCCATTCAAAATTCGGGAAACTTACCCATTTTATTATTCAGTGCGTGAATTTCTGGGTGATTTACTTTGGCAAGACATGTGTGGAACGAAAAAAGATACCTACTTTATTACATAAAAGTATTGGGTAAAGGCTAGCGCACTTACCCAATACTTACAATTTCGACGGTGGTTCACAAGTCTCGGTAGCTCAGCGGTTAGAGCATTGGACCGGATTTCCAAAGATCGCGGGTTCGATTCCCGTCTGAGAATTCACTTGTGGCCGAGTTAATTTTTTCCAATATTTTTCTATTTAAAATTTACCATAACTATTTTGTTATTAATCATGTTTACATGAATATGTATATTGAATCAGCAACTAAACTGTTAAGTGGAAGCGGAAGCGCTCATGGCCGCGCTTGACAGACTGATCGTATTCGATCACGTTTGTTAAGCAAAGTTCGGCCCGGTCAGGTGTCGGATGGGGTGACCGTAAAGTGGCATTATAGCTGAGCGCTTCCATGCTTCGGAGGGCACGTTAAACCGTCGGTCCCGGCTGCTGTCATTTGATTACAGTCGTTAAGCCAAGTCAGAGGCCTTATAGGCGGCTTGATAAACTCTGACACCAGAGGTGGTCACTAATCCTCACACGATAAGAAGAACTGTTAAGTACACAATTAGACAAAAGAGTTTAGTCGATGGAAAAGTTGTATATATGCGCTAGCCCAAAGTCTTTCTGAGTTAATATACTTAATTAAAAAAAAAACAGTAGATATAAATATCACCGTCAACAATCCATGGGTAAACAAAAGGATACTTTCTGTGTTTCATCACATATAATTTTTCAGCACCTATCTCCCTCTGTCATCAAATCTATTTGACGTAACTCAAGCAAATTACTTTTCCTCAAATCTGTTACAATTTCCTTTTCAAATCTCCATAGTAATCCTTTCATCTCCATAATATGTACCGGGAACCCAACATATCTCAAGCTGTGACAGACAGCCGGGATTACCAAATGCACGGGAAGAAAAAACGTCAAGTATGGGCACAGGCAATGGTATAGACAGTACCTCACGTTGTGATTTTTTAAGTACATATTTTCTTTAAGTACTTACCTACTAATAATTTGAATCCTTATTTATGACACCGAATTATATAATTGAGACGAGTTTTGTTGTTAGGGATATTGGAATGAAATTCGGAATTTTGATTTTCGTAATTGTAAAAGTTCGGCATTTTATTAGTTACTAACGGATCCTCGCGGTTTTACCCGCATGGTGCCCGTTCCCGTGGGAATATCGGAATAAAATATAGCCTATGTCACTCGGGAGAAATGTAGCTTTCTAATGCTCTAAGAATTTTATAAATCGGTCCAGTAGTTCCTGAGATTAGCGCGTTCAAACAAACAAACTCTTCAGCTTTATAATATTAGTATAGATCATATATAGTATAGATGTGTAAACGGATTTGTAAATGATGTATTGGGATTGTGATACTAGAAATTCTAAAATATTCGGATTTCGGAATTACATAATTGGTGATTACGAATTTCGGAATTAAGTTATTTACATTTATGTAGGGTACCCACTCCTAAAGCGGACTACATTCAACCTTACTATTCAATGTAGTTAATAAATAAAATTATCTATGGTACCGTTGACCGATCAATAGTATGCACATCTTGCATACTTCGCAAAGAGTTACTGTTTCCCATTTTTCCTCCCCAGTCTGAACAAAAGGCTGGGGGGTTGTAACCCTGTCGCACCCCACCTATGGGGTGGGACCTTACTGCGCCAACGAATTTAGAAAACAAAATGGACAGGTATTTTTGCCGGACTAAAGTTGGTCCTTCGAGTGTACCCAAAAAATATTAACTTTTATAAGAATGACTGTGCTAATTCATAGAGCGGAGTTACTTTAATTGTTGTAATTATGTTCTAAAATAAGCAATCTTAGAAGATACCTAACTATCTATTTTTAATGAATAATATATTAATCTGTTGTATTCCTCATCACAGATTACTAACCTAACTAACTTCTGAATAAAAACATACTACCTAAATAATCAAAACTTTAAAATCAAATGTCAAATTTCTTTTAAAATAATTCATAAAATGAAAATTTATGTCAAAAAGGCAAGCACTGTGACATTTCCACTAAATGCTACATTTAGCAAAGCCCAACCAATTTTTCGGCCGCCCCACTTTATTTTTTTTTATTGGTATGATCATCCATAAAACAAATATAAGCAAGCATATCCAAACTCGTTTGTATGAGCTACCAGGATTTTTCGTTTTCTCTAGCGTACTGTTAAACTAATGTGAAGTGCTTTTAGCGCAATTAAAATAATTCCTAAAACCCTAATAATGTGAATAATTTTTGAAGCCCTGCGATATTTACTAGCCATAACCCAAACTATTTTCTCCGCGAAAATATTTGTTTCATTCATGAAACAAGCTAAAGCAAGCATATCCAACCAAACTCATTTGTCGCGAGCCATTTAGGATTTCGTCCTCATTCATTATTAAAGTTGTTGATTTTTTTTTTTCACTTTTCGATGCTATTTTTAATAATAATAAAAATCTTTATTGCACACGATAAATACAAAACGAGTACAAAGAAAAAATAAATATACAGAAGAACATACAATAGGCGGCCTTATTGCTACATAGCAATCTCTTCCAGGCAACCTTGGGTGAAAGAAAACATATAAATAACGATGCACTAAGAAGGAAAAGAAAATGTATATATTAAGAAATAGAGGGATACTGAAAGAGAGAAAATAAATGATAATTTATAAGTTAGGAGAAAGAGAAAGGAAATGTATTTTATACTTAAATAGAAGTTTTCTACTTAAAGTTTTAAATAGAAAAACATTGAAAAAATAAATCTTCTTTCGAATGCAAGGATACTCCTTTCATTGATGTGACAACGCTGACCTACAGCGTATTAAAAATATCAAGGCTCGGTAGCTCAGTGGTTAGAACATTGAACCGGATTTCCGGAGTTCGAGTCCCATCTGAGAATTCACTTGTGGCAGAGATTTTCCAATATTTTTCTATTTAAAATTTATAATAAGTATAAAATTGTTGAGTTAAATTAAAGTTGTTGTTCTAATTTTGAATGGTTCTAGCGCTATAATAAATCATAAAACCATACTTATGTGTAGAATTAGGAATTTCAAACACTACTATAGCTATAATTTTAGCTATTATCCAACCAATTTTCCGCCCATATCCCTACGAATATAATGTCTCATCCATGAAACAAGTTAAAGCAAGCATATCCAAACTAGTTCGTCGTGAGCTACCTTAGGTTTTTTCGTTCTCATTATCATTTGAAGAGGCAGGGCGATGAGTGCGCAGGCAGGCGCGGCCGTGACGCGGCATCAGATGAGGAAGCTGCCGCACCTAGGGAAAACGACACTAGATCAGGAAAATGTAGAAGGAAATATTTGGATAATACTTGTGTGAACAAGGGATTAAACGTAGAAAAATCAATACTAGTAGGAAATAAATAAATAAATAATTGCATACAAACACACCATTATCTAGCCCACGTTAAGTTTCATCAAGTACTTGTGTTATGGATACTAGATAACGGATTAACATACTTATATACTTTTTTTTTGTAAATACATACATAATATACATATTAACACCCAGACCAAGACAAATAGACATGTGATAAATATTTAACAAGAAAATATTTATCATATAAAAATGGCTTTGTAAAATGCAAAATTAAAAAGTTATAAACAAATAGACATGTTCATGCACACAAATATTTGTCTTGTCCGGGGATCGAACCCGGGACCTCTGGCGCAGAAGGCGGGCTTAGTACCCCTGCGCCAAACAGGTCGCCAAAAAATGACAGTGGATCAGAAAAATGTTGGAGGTTAAATTTTGATTACGTTGTTTTAACCCAGTTTTAAGGATATTCCTTTTTCGTACAATTCCTGTGGTTTTTTGAATAGAATAATAAATACATCTATGCCACAGGAAATAAAAATGTAGTCCCGCGACACTTCTTCATCAGAAACTAAACCATATTGATTACAAAAAAAATATTTTTGTGATGATCCGTATATCAAACTCTAGTAACAAGTGGGTGAATAAAAACAATGTTTTTATTTAAAAGAATATATATATTAAAAATACTGTTATCTCTTAGTGAAGTACTTACGTATGTGAAAACATTATATTTTTTATCGAACACTACAGATGGCGACATGGCGAGTGACTTGGTAGTTTCAGAAAAAGTGATGTGGTAAGAAAATCTAATAAAATATACAAGCATTAAAATGTCTATATTTAATAAGCTTCACATTATACAAAAGGATCAATGCTCGGCGTTTTTACCGACTTCAACAAAAAAGGAGGGAGGTACTCAATTCAACGCGTATTTTTTTTTTTTTTTTTGTCTGATGTATGTATACCGATTACTCCGGTGTTGGTGATCCGATTTTAATAGTTGTTTTTTTGTTCGATCGGGTACACTGTCAATTTGGTCCCATATATTTTTTACGAAGATCTGGCTAGTAGTTTCTTCATAATCTTGAAAAATATCAATCACCTTTTGGCAAGTAGTCGTTTACCTAGATGACATTGTTGTGTATGGGCTGATTTTTAGTGTAAGCACAGGTGTAAGTAACGGCACATGATGTAACTAAAAAATCTGAAATAAAAACATTTTATAAAAAAATCAAACCGACTTCAAAAAGTAAAAAATAAAACTTTTGGAGTCGGTGCTAGCTAGCTAAGGCCAAAAAAATATATAGTTAATAGAAGTGCAATGTAGAATGCCCTGGCAGGCACCGACTCAAAAAGTTTTATTTTTTACTTTTTGAAGTCGGTTTGATTTTTTTATAAAATGTTTTTATTGATTTCATCTTTTTGGTTAGTTAGGCGTTATTCTTTTAAGATAAGCTTAAACAATAACACAGTAAGAAAAAGGACTAGTTATAAATATTACTTCGTGCGTACCCATTAAGCAGACACCCCTTTCTATAAATGCACCGTAAACCTTTTCCCACACTCAGAAAAATCGTACACAATACCAAACGTCCAATTCGCCTCCTCATGTCTGAAACCATGTCATTATAAATTCACGTCGTATTCAAAATCGCGAGCCTTCTATCGTGCTCGAGCGCCCTCGACGAGAGATCCTCCCGGGTTCTCACGGCGTCCTCTCGGCGCACTCTCGCCGCCCTCGCGTGGCACTCACGCGCACTCGCCGGCCCCTCGAGGTGACGCCCGACATCTGATCCGTAGATAGTGCATGCTCCCAATTTTAAGAAATACTTGAGTTTACGACGCCTTATGTATAGCGTGGTTCGATGGTTTACGGTATGAAAGTTAAGAAATATGGTCTGGAAAAGCACGGACTAGCCTTAACTCGCTATTACTCGATTTATGGAACAAATAGTCAATTTCCGTTACTATTATCTTAGTTATAATGTTATTGCCGTTACGCGGTTACCATATCATACTATTTAAAGTGCTACATCAGCGATTGAGTTATGATGTTATTTTCTGTTTTTTATTTTCCCTTCCAACGACGACGATTTCGAAGTAAGGAAACGTAATATCTTCCGAAACAGTGACTGTCTCTCTGACTGAAGTCTCGGTAGCTCAGTGGTTAGAGCATTAGACCGGATTTCCAATGGTCGTGGGTTCGAGTCCCATCTGAGAATTCACTTGTGGCCGAGTTAATTTTTTTCAATTTTTTTCTACCTAAAATTTATCATAAACAGTGACTGTATCACATACCTGTCGCTTTAAGCATTTGCTATGTATTAAGTGATTACTAGGTAATCTCTATTTTGTTTTCCACCTGTCTAGAAACTTTTTGATAATAATATGGACATGTTGGTATCAAAAAGTCAACTTAATTAAAAGATACGACCAAAAAGTGTAGTTACATTTTGCGTGTATAAATCAAACACTATAATTTTCTTTACCTATGCCAGAAATAAGACAGAACAGAACCCTCGCTAAGCTAATAAGACATACGCTTATCCCATTTCGTAAACAATACGTAGGTCCCGGTTATGGCATTCACGAGTGGAACACCTACTCAGGACTAAGTATCACTTGGCATCACGACGTGACCTGGTTGCAGTATACTCATACTGCACTTAAGGTAACAGTATACACCACCTACTCAGTGACATGAGTAGTAAGACTCGTGTTAAGATTTTTCCGATAGGCGTCAGTCATATCACAATATTTAGAGTGTTCTAGGCTATTTTTATTAGAGCTTAAGGCGCATGGAGTCGTGAAACGATAATTTTTGAGGCCCTAAAACTCATAAATTAGCCTACTGATGAATCTAGAATTAATATATTATTAAATATTGACATATAAACTTCAATCTGAGCATTAAAAAAAACATAGTCTTTAAAATACTATTTAAAAAAAACATTGAAATGAAGCTGTTTTCAACTTGAAATACGCTACTGCTTCTAAACTACAAGTGATATTTTCACGTTTCTTTCAGGAAAAGATTGCTAACTTGTTTGACTTAAAACTGAGCATTTTTCGTTCTAAAATAATACATAGTTTTGACGAAAAGTGTTTTGGTGCGGGTAGCGGGGCGGGGAAATTAGGCCACGCTTCTATGCCCAAGGTCGTCGGCGATACCACGGGCCTTAAACCTAAATGTTCTTAACTAATAAATAGAAATTGTGAAAGTGTATTTGTTTGTCCTTCTTTCACGCTCTAACTAAGCAACCAATCGACTTGATTATTGGTATAGTGTTAGTTGAAAGGACGAAGAGTAACATAGGCTACCTTTTATCCCGATATTCCCACGGGAACGGGAACCACCGCGAGCGGAAGATAGTACTACTATAAATTGAAATAACCTCGTAAGTTTGAGCGATTTGGAAAGTTTTCTAGGTATTATGGAATTAATGTTATAGGAACCAATTTTATGATAAATTTTTAATAGAAAATCAACCAATTTTACGTATTGCCACCTTATCGAATATGTTTGCATGAAGTTAACAATTTCATCGACTCACAGTCGATATCTATCATCTATTAGAAGACCAGCCGGCCTAGCATGAGCGGCTTTTATCGACTATTGACGCATGATAAAGATCCTATATCTTGCTTACACCTTAGTGGGGTAAGCAAGACAGCATGACGTATCATATCATATCGCGTGATATAATGATGGTCATGCTAGGCAGGCAGGGGGCTAATTGTCTAATTTTAAATCTATGGCAATCCCTTTCAATTCGTAATTTGAAAGCTATTCAGGCCGTCACTATTTGAATTTTGAAAGGGATTGTGATCGGGACGCGTTTTAAAAGGTATGGAATAAACGAAATTGAACTGTCTAAGCAATATGACAGACGAAAATATCACAATCACAATACCCCTGAAAGGGATTGTGATAGATTTTAAATTAGACAATTAGGGGGCAGGACCCCTACCGCGCAAGTGCCGTTGGCATCGACATCGACTTTATTTGACAGATGGATGTACATTGCTGCTTCTTTTTGACACAAGTGAAAACTTACCAAAGACTAAGAGCAATATGTCACATCCATCTGTCAAATGAAGTCGATGTTGATGCCGATGCCACTTGCGCGGTACGGCCCCTGTTTGGCGCAGGGGTACTAAACCCGCCTTCTGCGCCAGAGGTCCCTCGTTCGATTCCCGGACAAGACAAATATTTGTGTGCATGAACATGTCTATTTGCCTTGGTCTGGGTCTTTAATATGTATATTATGTATGTATTTACAAAAAAAAGTATATAAGTAAAGTTTATCCGTTATCTAGTATCCATAACACAAGTTCTTCATGAAACTTAACATGGGCTGGATAATTGGTGTGATTGTATGTAATTATTTATTATTTATTTATCTATATAGACGACTTCCGTGGTAGAGTGGTACGTACACCAGTTTCAAGGTGTCGCTTACTCTGAGGTCCCGGGTTCGAATCCCGGTAGGAGCAAATGTTTGTATAAGGAATACGAGCATTTGTATCTGAGTCATGGACGTTTATATATATTTCTACACATAAATACTTATATATGTATAATTATATGTATTTATATCCGTTACCCTAGTATCCCATAATACAAGCATTACAGTGCTGTACTTTGGGGCTAGTTTAATTGGTGTGAGTGTAAGAAATATTTATTTATATGCCGAAGACTGTACCTACATTCATTTGTAACGAAATAGTGACGTAAAACACTCACACCCCCATATTCTAAGTCGTTCCTCCAAAAAATTTTCACTCCACTCAAACTCATTCGACAAATTTGGTATTCATAGTTGCAAAAAATCTCCTCCACACAAATTATTCCTCACTTGAGTGTAATAATTACATAGTTACGACTTAGAATACCGATTTCGTGGAGTATTTCGAAGAGGTTTTCAGTGAGGTTTCGTTAAGTCGAGGACGAGTAAGTTTTGGAGGAACGACTTAGAATATGGGTGACAGTTCTCGTCCTAAAATACGAATTATCATTAATAAATTAACAATATTCTACACATTATTATACCGTTAGGTTGTACTATGCTAATAGATGTGGCAATCGACTATCGATAAATTTATAGCTCGATCGAACATAAAAATAAAATTGGACAGTTAAACCACGGCGCACCTTAGAAAATGTATTCCGAAGCCCACACTGGAATTGATAATTCCCGATAAACACTCACAATTCTAATCCGTGGACATAAAGTTGATAATTGTCGTGGTGGTTAGATTGCATTGGAATTATGTAAGTGGCCTACTGGGTACGAGTGATGTGCCTTCTTTTGTAATAACAATAAACAAAAGAAAAACTGTTTTTTATTTATACTAATTTACTTTAGACCAGGGCCTACCGCCATGTATAGAGGCCATCATGTCGTAAGAACGTTTTGTTTTCCTTTTGTTTCAATAGTGTTTAAATTCGTACCGCGAACTTCATAAAGTATTTTGTTTTTATTCCTGCCCAAAAACACAACCATTGAGATTATCTATGGCGATGAAATATTACAAAAAGAACGTGCCTACCTGCACTTGATGGTACTTTGTAATGACGGACTTGACTAGGCACTCCTGAACATTCGCAAAAAAAATATCGACATCCAAATATTTATGACATATTTGAATAATGTAATTTTGTTTTATGAGGTTCGCGGTACGAAGTAACATATACAAATAATGCGCTGATAATGTTTGACAGAAAACATTATCAGCGCATTATTACATTTAGCGGCGGTAGGCTAGCAGTAACACTACACTACTTTATAATAATAATGAAATAATATCGATAGAAAAATGCGTAACTATTAAAATAATAAGCAGATGCAAACACCTGAGTTTCCCTGAACTGATAATTATACATCAATATGTGATATAACTGCTTTAACTGCTTTTTCTCAAACATGCATGGAAATGTTGTCATTATTTTCGAAAAAAGAACACGCGAAGTATTGAATTTACGGACAAAGAAAATCAAATCCATTGCAGGAGCGTTTTTTGAATTTGGAACATTACAAAGAGTATTTAACAACTCCAGCACGCCGTTTCATACAACATTGCCGGAGCGCTGTCATGTTCCAAATACAAAAAGACGCTCCTGCAATGAATTTGATTTTCTTTTAGTAATTATTAAATGTATAATATTAAAAGTATGTTTCATTTCCCTGCTTTCTTTTGAGAAAAGCACTATATATGCCTCGGCGGAAATGGCAATTGCCTGTCTCGTATTTGTGAAGTCCTCGCCTACGGCTCGGCCTTCAAACTATTTCACGGCCTTTGCAATAATGTACTATTAATGCATTCTTAATTACGATCCGCTCATGAATCATAAAACTTATTTTTTATTTAACGTAACATTTTTTTTTAATTTAACTTTTGGTAGTTAATTATAATATTACATAATTATTAATTGATACGCTTAATAAGGTCCACTGCAATAACTGTGATTTCTTAGTCTTAATGAGGTCCAGGGCAAATTTACTAAAAATGCTATATTTTGTTATTGAAATTGTTTCTACTAATAAAGAACAATAGAAAACTATAATGCGTTTTACTAAAACACCTAAATCACATGATATATTCAGCATATGAATTTCTGTAATCTAATTACGGACCACAACTATATATATTTTTTTTAATTTGGGAAGGACAAACATAATATTAACTACATTACAACGAAAAAAAATAAATATTTTGTAGTTTTCAAAATATCGACACAAAAGAAGTGGTCCTTATTGACAACACATGTTTTTAATAAGGTCCAATGACGACCTTTTTTAAAACACATTTTGCCATTAAACTACTTTTGATACATGAATTTTGTTTAATAAAAATAAATAAAAAAATAAAAAATAAAAGCCGTCTTTTATATTATAAGACTTATTTAATCAGATTTATAGTGGTCCTTATTAGGCGGACTTACCTTATTAACAAATCGATGCACTAATTACACGCTAACTGGAAATCCCAGTGGCTAACAGGGCCTATTTCACGATTGACAGATAATTTCTGAATAACTTATCTGGCATATGATTTGGCATATTTTTCATACTAGCGGCCGCGTCGTTCTAGTTCCCGTGGGAATATCAGGATAAAAAGTATTCTATGATATAATCTAGGCTATCTTCTATCTATGTGCTAAATTTCATCCAAATCTGTTCAGTAGTTTTAGCGTAAAAGAGTAACTAACAAACAAATAAACAAACAAACAAACTGACATACTTTCACATTTATAATATTAATAGGATTACAACTGTAAAATTATCTGCCGCATCAGCTATCCAGAACTTACCTGTCGCTCTCGAAACAGGGTCACAGTCTTTTAACATTACCAACTGTAATAACCAACATGTTGCAATAAATGTTATGACTATGACTATGACTAGGTAAAACTATTGTTTCATGAGTAGATGTATACATGGTGGTATAGTAAATAATTAGTAACATCATGAACCCCGTTAGGGCACTACAATTTTTATGCTTAAGTATTATTACTATCGATACTTATCATACTTATCATCGGCCATCCCTAGCTAGTTGGTTCTCACGCTGGCCGTGATTTATCGAAAGTAGTGGCGGGCTGTGGGCGGCTACACATCTCGTTACCGGCCCGTGATCTATCGGAATAAGGCTCCTGGAACACGTGACCTTTGTGGAAACTACCCATTAGCATCAGGGGTTAGGTTAGGTTAGGTTATTAATATCTGCGCTATCTTGATATTAGTCCCAACCGCTCACTTAACTTATGAGCGGTGTAGTTTATAGAGTTAATAATCTTTGATCATAAAGTTTATATTGTAGTTAGTTCAAGAAGTCAATTTTAAATTAGAAGAAATATTTGTTTCAAACAAGGCAAAGGCTAAAAATTTAAAGCGTTCCCCATTCTAGTATTTTCCACTACTAGTATTTTCATGGCAATCGCAATTCCTAATGAACATAAAACAAACATACAATCGCGTTTTTATCGTGTTCGAGATAGGCAGGGATCATTTTTCACTAGCTACGATCCTTACATAAATCTGAAGCTTCCTGTACACAGTCTAATTTATACTGTGCCTGTACTTTCATTCCCTCACCTCATAATGAATTTAATAATTAACTAATCATAGTTATTATCGACAAATTGAGCCGTGCCTACATCTTACGACGTCAAACATTTTTACTTGAATGACATATGACATAGCCTATGTCTCAGGAATAATGTAACTTACTACTAGGAAAGAATTTTCAAAATCAGTTCAATATTCCAGAGACTCCTTCCTACAAACTTGGCCTGCTTACAATAAATTGAAGATTTAAGCCAACGTCGTTTAATAATAATTTAAATGAGGAACCAATTGGCTACCGACTGGCTTGTTGGAAAGCGAGCTGTAACCTAAGATGAGGAGCATGAGTATTCTAAAAAATGTTTATTTACTTTATTTTTTAACCGACTTCAAAATAAAGGAGGAGGTTCTCAAGTCGACGTTTTTTTTATGTATGTTTTACCATAACTTCGCCAGTTGTTAACAGATTTTTAAAATACTTTTTTTATCTGAAAGAAAGAACATCTCCTGGCTGGGCCTAATATCATTGGAGAAACGAAGGCACACAGACTCCGATGGCTTGGTCACGTCGAAAGAATGGGATTGGAGAGGAGCGCCAAAAGAGCCTATCTCGGTCAAGCAACTGGCCGACGCCCGGTCGGACGCCCTCGCTATCGATGGAGAGACGTGGTGGAGGCCGATCTACGTGAGCTCGATGCTGGGGACTGGCGCGAAACAGCAAAAGATCGAGATAGATGGCGAGCTCTAATATCGGAGGCCAAGACACACTTTGGGTCGCTGAGCCACCGGAGTAAGTAAGTAAGTAAGTATCTGAAAGAAAATGGTTTATGAGTGGTCCCATATAATTTTTACGAAGATCTGGCTAGTAGTTTTTTCATAATCCTGAAAAATATCAATCACGTTTTGGCAAGTAGTCGTTTACCTAGATGACATCATTGTTGTGTGTGTTGTGTGTTATCAATTTTTTGTGTAAGTAACGGCACATGATGTAACTAAAAAATCTGAAATAAAAAAAATTTATAAAAATCAAACCGACTTCAAAAAGTAAAAAATAAAACTTTTGGAATCGGTGCTAGCTCGCTAAGGCCAAAAAAATATATAGTTAATAGAAGTGCAATGCAGAATGCCTTGGCTGGCACCGACTCCAAAAATTTATTTTTTACTTTTCAAATCGGTTTGTTTTTTTTATAAAATGTTTTTTTTAAGAGATTCAGATTGTAAAATACTAAAAAGTTACTTTAAAATAAGCTCATTTTAACGTTGTTTCCTATTCTGCAGTTAGTTTGACATTTTCTTGTAAAAACTAAAAGGCGTATCTTCCTACACTATCCGTTGGCTTTGTTTGTTCGTTTACACAAAGTACATTAAAACTGTTGATTTTGTCAATCAGCACACTTATCGCTTCCTATTATCTTTCTTTATTGGTATAGTACAACAAGCGGTGGAAACAAATAAAGATAAACATAGTAGATAATCAAGCTTTGGCCACCATGATTGTATGCAGAAACCATTAAAATGTCATTGAAACTATAGAACCTTAAAACGCTATACGGAAAAAGCACGTAGCTTTTTACCGACTTCAACAAAAAAGGAGGGAAGTACTCAATTCAACCCGTATTTTTTTTTTTTTGGCCGATGTATGTATACCGATTACTCTGGTGTTGGTGATCCGATTTTAATAGTTGTTTTTTTGTTCGATCGGGTACACTGTGATTTTGGTCCCATATAAGTCTCATTGAGATCCGATGATAATCTTCGGAGATATGGGGCCTAATGTCATGGTAGTCATGAAACAATTATATCATCCAGGTAATTGTTAGATTCTTGTTCGAGCTGAAGTTTCACGCAATAACTACTGAGCGGATTTTGATGAAACTTTTTTGTTAAATAGCTATTGGTCCTCGCCAACATACCTATAGGCTATAAACCCTCAATAAGTAACGTCCCTGCACCGGGAAAAGCAGCTTTGTAAAAGGTAATGAGGAGTTGACATAAGGTTATTAGCGTAGGTGTACCTGTACCTGTTCTACCTTTAAAAATTGTGAAATAAAAAACTTTTTATAAAAAAATTAAAACCGACTTCAAAAAACTAAAAAGCAGGTGCCAGCCAAGGCATTCTACTTTGCGGTCCAACTATTTTATTTTTCTTGCCTTGGCTGGCACCGACTCCAAAAGGTATATTTTTTGCTTTTTAGTTTTTTGAAGTCAGTTTTAATTTTTTTATAAAAAGATTTTATGTTATAAAGTTATATAGTTACAAATCTGGCAGTATAATATAATTTCTTCATACTTTATCTACAATATCGTGCAAGTACAAGTCATTAAGTCTATGGTACAAAAGAAAAAATTAAAAAAAATAAGCGTAACTTCCGGAAAGAATGATTTAAGTCGATCAAGTCGAAAATTCTTAAAATTTTTAACAATAAAATCATAGCTCGAAAACAACAAAAAATCGCGGGACATACATGGTGTTTTTTCGGGTACTCATTAGATGACAGGAGTTAAAAAAAAATAGTATCACCGTTTGGGCTACCCTGTATAGGTACAATCGGGGAACTCCCCAGTAAAGCCTTTTTGGGAAACGTTTTCTCGGAAATTATTAAGGTTAACATTGGCAATGAATGAAATTGTTTTTCATAAGTTATACTTTAAAAATTTATATGAATTTCCTAGGCCAAGCTCAAATTACACAACGTTTCAAAGTGACGTATAAAATATTCAATACAAAGCAAAGTCGATCGTTAATTTGTTTACGATAAACTACTAGATTTACGAGCGGGTTCGGCGATAAACCATGAGTTTTTCCCATAGAGCCTGGCCCGTGCACGGAATAACAAATGAGATAAAAGACAAGTATAAAATAATCTTACTTTAGAAGGGTCTGTACATTTTCGTTTGTTATTACTCGAACATGGGATTCATTTCTTTTTTACCGACTTCAACAAAAAAGGAGGGAGGTACTCAATTCAACGCGTATTTTTTTTTTTTGTCTGATGTATGTATACCGATTACTCCGGTGTTGGTGATCCGATTTTAATAGTTGTTTTTTTGTTCGATCGGGTACACTGTCAATTTGGTCCCATATAATTTTTACGAAGATCTGGCTAGTAGTTTTTTCATAATCTTGAAAAATATCAATCACCTTTTGGCAAGTAGTCGTTTACCTAGATGACATTGTTGTGTATGGGCTGATTTTTAGTGTAAGTAACGGCACATGATGTAACTAAAAAATCTGAAATAAAAACATTTTATAAAAAAAAATCGAACCGACTTCAAAAAGTAAAAAATAAAAGTTTTGGAGTCGGTGCTAGCTAGCTAAGGCCAAAAAAAAATATAGTTAATAGAAGTGCAATGTAGAATGCCCTGGCTGGCACCGACTCCAAAAGTTTTATTTTTTACTTTTTGAAGTCGGTTTGAATTTTTTTTATAAAATGTTTTTTTTTAGGTCTAAAATCTGTGCGGCGGTAGAAATCTGGTCAAGCAAGACGTAACTACAACTCTTTCATTATTATTTGACGACCGCCGTGGTAAAGTGGTACGTACACTGGTTTGAAGGTGTTGCCAATGAGGTCCTGGTTTCGAATCCCGGTAGGGGTCAATGTTTGTATGATGAATACGAGCATTTGTACCTGAGTCTTGGCCGTTTATATATATATATATATTTCTACACATAAATACTTATATATGTAGAATTTATGTTACGCGAGATCGGGATTGCATTCCCTAGGTAAATACATTCAAATCTTATAAACTTACATAAACAGCGCTTAGTTTGGGGCTAATTTGATTGGTGTGAGTGTAATGTATAGTGTAGTGTAATATTTAATGTTTTGATTTAAAACTTGAATATCAGATAATATCAGCTAAACACTATATAATAGGTAATATTACACACGATCCTTAGCTCACCAACCACTTAGTAGTAAAATTCTATAGTGAATGCACTAATTATATTATACATCGCACTATAAATTTGATCTTTTAAATGATCACAATACTTAAGTTATGATTGACAGTAACATGACCTAACTTGAACCTCACCAACCATTTATTCGTTCAATCTTATTCAATCAAAGAAATGCTAGAATCTCAGTGTCACGACCACTGAACATAATTATATTGTCATAAGGTCATATCTAATTCATAATTATTTATGGTTGTACCTGAGCCTTAAAATATGTAAGTTTTGACGTGTTTTATAGATAAATTTATCTACAAATTTAAAAAAAACGCCCTTTATCGATAGAATTCGCTAAGCTTTTCAATAAAATTTAACTAAATTTTTGTATAACCGCAACTGCTGGCACAAAATTTGTTTTTAATTTAAATATTACTTAATCTTAATTTCGTAAATTCGCTCCTTTTGTTGAGACAGCTTTTTTTAAACGGTGGTGTGGTGTTGTGGTATTAGTGGGTGTTAACGATTACAAGAAGAGATCCGAGTTGAGGATTCCGGGAGAGGCTCGCTTCCAGCTTCACTCCTATCAATATTTAATATCAGGTACGATAAAGGCTAAGAGTCTCACCGTTGTTCATTAAAAAAAAATATGGAGAAGTATCGCAAAAGCCGCTAAAAACCTTCCAGAGAAACGATGAGCACGACCATTCATACAGGAGTTACAAATCCGACGAACTGCTGAAAGTGCTTTCCGAAGCACGAAGGAACTTGAGTTATGAAATTTTTGGTACTACTCGTACATCACGTGACCGACCAATGGGAAACTTGGTCAACCGCTACAGTCTTCGTCGTCGTCGTCGTCTCAGCCACATGACACCCACTGCTGAGTATAGGCCTCCCCTAAGGATAGTTCACATTAATCGACACAAATAAAAACCAATTGTCGAAATAATGGTAAGTGCGCACATTACTTAGGTAAGAATGACTGCACCAAAGGAAGGTATGAAAAGCTTTTTTAAACATGCGGCCTTAATCGCAGTCAGAAAGTTATTTTGTAACAATACCTAACTGTAAAAACCTATATATGTACTTCCAAATGTTATATAATGGCCACTGAACCCTAAAAGTAATAAAACACAAGTGTAGTTGCGAAACGCCGATAGGTGTGAACGTTCTAAAACGCATTTGGGATAGGCAAGTTAGTGGCGCGCCCACGACATGGCCGATAATCTCTATAAATCCAACACTGGGCCATCTTGACGCTCGTTCGAAACGGGCGAGTTACTTGCTAGTTTTGGGAGTTAACTTGTCAGCTATTGAATACGGGAAGTTACTTGCTAACTTGTTAGGTAAATTATAATCTTTATAAATCCAGTATCCGTCCATGTTTGTGAATTCAAATCTGCCCTAGACTATCATGATGCTCGTTTGAAACGGGCGAGTTTCTTGCTAGTTTTGGGAGTAGTAAACTAACTTGCCCGTTAAAAGATACCTAGAAATAAAGACCATACCATACATAGCAAGATACTGACTTTAACACTGACCCGTCTTGACGCTAGTTACTTGCAGGTACTGCCTGCGATAGGATTCTTGAAACGTAAATGCTCAGTAGCTAAAAATAAAGGTTGGTCGACAAAAATTTACCATTTATTTTTTGTTTAAATATGAAAATGGTAAGTACAGTCGGGAAACTTCCCGGTTGACCAGTAGAGTTTTTTCGGGAAACGTTTTCTCGGAAAATACTAAGGTTAAATAAATAATATATTACTTAAATGAAATACTTCTGAATGTTCTATTATTTGTGATATAAACTCTACTGGTCAACCTAGAAGTTCTTCGACTGTACGTAAGTACATAATTTTAACTGTTGAATGAAAAATGTTTATTGTGTTGGACCCTTCATTTCAATAAATAATTTCAATTTAAATTAAGTACTGAAAGTACAACAACAAAGATTTTCCCAGTATATTTTTCAAACAGTTAAATTATAATAACAAGAGTACTCCCAATTTTCCCCAAATACAAACAATGTACAAAAGGTAAGCACTAGCACTAAATGCAGCTCCGACACAGTGCGTGGACCCAAATAGTGTCAAACAGTAAAACTGAGCGACAAAAACGTTGCAACACTTTGTTGCTTAAATAATTACTTTACACGCAACTTTTCCCAAGTAAAAGCAAAGTATCAAGCTAAGCACTCACACTAAACGCAGCTCGAACTCGGTGCGTGGACCCAAACAGTGTCAAGCAGTAAAACTCAACAAAATCGTTGCACAACACTTTAAATTATTACCTTACTTTACTTGCAACTTTTCCCTAATACAAGCAATCCAACAAGCTAATCATTCGCATTAAACACAGCTCCGACTCAACGCGTGGGCCCAAACAGTGTCAAGCAGTAAAACCCAGCGACAAAATCGTTGCACAACAGTTTGTTGCTTCGCTCCATTGTCGCTTTGTAAATTGATTGATAACGCTCACTATTAAACACGTGAAAACACAACACAATGTTTTGGTAATAGTTTCGGAGGCGGATTTCATGGAAATTTGGAAGTGCAACCGTGCGATGTAGTTTTCAAAATACTGTCATTGTTTTTACACTTTTTATTATGGTATTTATTTCTACTTTTATACTAAAGCTGCACTTCTACCTCCTTGTATTGCTATCGCTATAGCTATAAAAGTTTAAACTCTCGTAACACCCTTCAACTATAGGCGATTTTGTCTAATATGTCCTACATATTTCTATTCATCTACTAGTGGATTCACTACCTCTTGCATGTATATTTTGAAAGTGATAGCATTAGCGAGAGCCCTCGTAGGGTGTTTGAAAATTCGATACCGATAGCGATATGGCTGCTGGTAAGTTTCAGCTGGAACGGAGCCAGAATTTCCGCAATAATATAGATAGAAGGACAGTTAATCTACCTATTCGACAGGATAGGCAACCTAAGCAAAGCCATAACAGTAAAGTAATTCTATAAAAGATATAGGATTATAGTCTTCGAGTGTAGTACATTTATTCTTTTGATCATAGGTAAATTAGGGGCCGGTATTTCAATATCAAAAAGATATTTTAGTTTTACATTTAGGTATTTATTTTTTTATTTTTTAGGTTATGTAAATTCATAATTTTTTTAATTACCTTGCTACAAATTATTTAAACAGTGAATATATGGCACAACAATTCATGTGGAGAGACATTGTGCCTGCCTCTATAAAATAGACCTACTGACACATTGATGGTGTTAAAGATAACTTTATTTTGGCGCTATTTTTCATTGTGGAGCCTCCACAACGATTCTTATAGGTAACATCTATAGGTCATCATTCTTATAGGTCTCATTGGGTGCGCGTGTGCGCGCTTAACTTAAGTCATAAGATAAGGTGCCATTGCAATACCAGCCCTAAGAATCATTCAGTGTTTTACAATTGAACTCTCCATTCAGCCAGCGCACACAGACAACGTCACTAGCGGCAGGTAGTCTAAGAAAAATACTGTTTTTACAGTGCGGCAACAAGTGACTTATTTATGAGAGTATTGAACACCAATAAGAATCTCCGATAGCGAGCCCGACATATAATATAATAGGTATCGATAAGCGTCACCCACACGCGACACATGAGGAAAATGCAAAAAATCCGCGAATTCCAGCAAGGGTGTATCCACACACGAGATCTAAAAATCCGCGAATTCCAGCAAGGGTGTATCCACACACGAGATCTAAAAATCCGCGAATGACAGCAAGGGTGTATGCACACACGCGATCGCGTGTGGGCGGGGCTACGGGTCTAAGGGGTTGTGAGACGAAGGAAAAGTTATGATACCATCAAACGTCAGAAAGGTAGAAAGAGGAATTAGGATCCTCCTACTTGAGAATATAAGATGTGATAATACAACATTACGGACAACTGTTCGACCCAAGCCATGCCAAATGTGTCGTCGCTAAGCTGTGGCCATGAGAGTAATGTGTATGTCGCAGCCAACTGCTTAAATCAGCTGTTCAATTGGAGGGTAGCCCGTTGATTAAACGCCGGCATTCAATGAAATGGTTAAAGGAAAACTAGACAAGTCGTTGAATGAAACGTTTAACGACTTGGCTGATCATCATATTCAGCCATCTCATTAAATGAGATGTCATTATAGACTCAAACTATTCGTGAAAACTTGTAGCCGGCGGAATAATATCAGGCATATTTTTATCACACATTTTTATTTTTTATTAATGACATAGCCTTTATTATATTATATCAATAGGTATTGATATTAATAAAACACTGTAATTTTTGTTAACAAAGGATACAAGATAACAAAGCACATAAAATTGCCAGCTGATGCGAGCTATCTGACGCCATATTTGTTTTGAGATGCCAGCGCCGAAGTGGAAAAAAAAAACAACTAAATTTGAATCACGTGGCTAAATTAACGTCAGCCATCTTCAAAGGGCTAACTTACATTAAGCCAAATAGTTGAAAGTTAAGTGATGCTAGTTCAATGAACGATCGGCCTAGGCATTCAACTGAATGCCGGCGTTTAATTAACGGTCTAGCCTTCGAATCAAGTAGCTGATTTAACCAGATGGCTGCGACATATAGGTTGGAAAAAATCTATGGACCCTGGAGGGTAACTACCTTAAATCCTTTAGTTGTCTCATTTTACTAAAACAAACTTCCTTTATTTTTTATAAAGAAACACACCTGCATTGATATATTTTAAAAAATACGCTTCCCACACCCAGGAATCTAACCAGCTAAAATCTGTAAAAAATAACATTCTGTACTTTTATACAATCAATCGATAGGGTCAATAAAAAGGATCAACTCTCTCAAACAAACACTAAATTAAATTAAAGGAAACGGATGAAAACTCAACTTATAAACTCAATGGGACGGATAAAGCACTTTTATTCAAGGCTCTTTTGAAAAATATACAATAATCTTTGAATGTATAGTACGTGCGTGGATATAGACCTTGTCAAATAAAATAAATTGTATTTTTTTTATTATTTATTGAATGTATGTATGTACCTAGCTGTGTAGTGTCGGCTTATAATAGCACTACCCCCTCTCATCCCGTGGGTGTCGTAAAAGGCGATGGGACTCAGCCTTCAGGAGACGGGCAGCAGCGTCTACTAAAATTTTGGCCGTACTGCGATCGCCAATGGCAATGTGCGGTCCAAACGATGGCCCACCTATCCACCATCATGCCTTGCGTGTATTGACACCTGCACGCAGGAGGATCTCACGACAGCATCCGACAAGGCTATCAAAGTGGCTGAATTCTGGGCCTCAACACTTTAGTGTCTGCCATCGACACGCTAAGAAGATGAATGTAACTGATAAAACTTAAATTAATTTGCCATTATGGTGCTTTGTATTCTGAAATTTTCACAATACTAAAGCTTTGGAATGAACTCCGCAATGAAACCAGCCTTGAGTAAAATATCAAAGGGTCAATTCTGCAAATTTTTGTCATAATCGTCTTCAGTGGTGTTTCAATAGTAGTGTTGTAACAAGAACTGTGTAAAACAGCACTACCATTGAAACACCACTGGAATACGATTGTGACTAAGCATGAGCAGAATTGGGCCCCTTTTCTTTCGAATTAACGCATATGCGGAACGGAATTTCACCATTTCGCGTGCACGCCCATCCTTTTGTGGTTGGCGCAAACGATGCATTGAATATTTCCGAAACTGTTATCTTTCGACCATTCAATTATTCGCCGACAACAGGTAATCCAACCTGCTTATTAGCCATACTGAATATGAAATATTAGCGTAATAATTATTTACGATGTTTGCTGTGTTGATAAGAATGAGGTTGCTGTCTTTAATGGGGAATGGGGCATGATTCTCAGGTCACTCAAATTAATTTCGTATTCGAATTCATATCCGAATTGCACATAGTTACTTGTATATGCAGTAGAGTCTACTGCATATAACTATGTGCAATTCGGTCTACTGAGTAGACTAAAAATTTAATATCTAATCAAGCCAAGTCAACTCAAATCTTTGATACTTCGTAAGAAGTGAAGAATGGCCCCGTTTCTTAGATTTTACTCATAGATATCACAAACTCAACATTATCGTTTTATATTTGTGTAAGTCTACTACACAAACATATGTAAATCGAACTTTAATTCGAATACGAAATTATTTCGATTAACCTGAGAATCGAGCCCCTCAACTTTCTTATGCCAAAGTTTAAAAAATTATTGAAGAATTCACTTGTGGCCGAGTTGTTTTTTTTCCAAACATTTTTCTATTTAAAATTTATCATAAGTATAAAAATAGCATTGAAAAATGCAAAAATTAAAAAATCATAAATAATTGTTTTGTTACTTTTGGATATGAAACCTATTTTTAACCCACTTCAAAAATAGGAGGAGGTTCTCAAGTCGACGGTATTTTTTTTAAATATTTTTTTTATGTATGTTTTACCATAACTTCGCCAGTTGTAAACAGATTTTTATAATTATTTTTTTATCTGAAAGAAAATGGTTTTTTTGTGGTCCCATATAATTTTTACGAAGATCTGGCTAGTAGTTTTCTCATAATCCTGAAAAATATCAATCACGTTTTGGCAAGTAGTCGTTTACCTATATGACATCATTGTTGTGTATAGGCTGATTTTTAGTGTAAGTGACGGCACATGATGTAACTAAAAAATCTGAAATAAAAACATTTTATAAACAAAATTCAAACCGACTTCAAAAAGTAAAAAATAAAACTTTTGGGCTAGCTAGCTAAGGCCAAAAAAATATATAGTTAATAGAATGCCTTGGCTGGCACCGACTCCAAAAGTTTATTTTTTACTTTTTGAAGTCGGTTTGAATTTTTTTTATAAAATGTATTTATTGATCGTCAATATCACTAGACGTGTTTAGTGTCCCCCACAGGATAGAAAACACACGGTCTTCCTTATGCGCGGATTAGAACAGGGTCAAACCTGTATATTTTTAAAACACGTTAGACTTAATGTACCTATTTTCAGTAAATTTTATGTCTGACCCCAGCATAATGACGATAAGATCACCTGTAGGGCAAGCACGAACAACTATGGAAATAGTATCGAGTAAGTATCGAGCATGTAATGTCAAAAAATTTATAGGAAAATGTAGTTCCGTTTACGTCCGGTAGGATCGCTGCTCAATATGTCATACATTTTTTTACTTTACTTCCTCGATACTTACTCGAAAGTTATTCATGCTACGCCTCCTGTATAATATTATTTGACATATTCGAAGCATGCAAAACATAAAGTTGCTATATTTATTGAAATAAAACAACTTTTACGGATATCAAACGCGCTATATTTCCACGAACTAAGTTGTAATTGTCCGTATTTTTAGGTTTTTTGATTTTCCCGACGTTTCGGCACCTTTACAGCTGCCGTGGTCACGGGATGACACGGCCGATACATAAGATGTACGTATTGCTATGTTTATCATGTAATTATGTAATCAAAATTTTTAAACAGGTAATTATGTTTTCCGTTGTCATCCTAAAGATAAATATGTAATATTTCAATTAAGCTTACGTTAAGGAAATTAAAATTTGATGTATACGATAATTTTTCGGTAAAACTAAACGCATAGCGACTACAAATTTTGAAACAGATGAACGAACTAATCATGCTTTCAGAAAGTCGCTAATTTTTTTAAATACTTATACCAAATAATTTTAACTGGTTTTTGGCCCAGCAAGCCAAATCAAAGACCCACTGACACATTAACATAAAGCCAATAAAATGTTTCTTTTAAGATAACAAAAAAAAAAATCTACTTATACCATCCTTCGACCAATCCGTTCGAACTTCGATCTGACATCGAATCTCATTATTTACAATACTCTCAGTGATTTACACCAACAGTGACGTGATTAAGAGGCATAATAACAGTTTAAACTTAATGATCTTTAATAAGCACCGAATCATATTAACAACGATACATAAAACATACTTACACGACTCTTAAATACGATTCATCTGAAGCATGAACGATTCGTGTGCGAGGTATTTACTAATTGAGAAAAGTGTGATGAATGGACGATGCTTTTTAAAACAGCTTTTTATTTTATGTGATTTACCAACTCTGTAGACCAGAGGGTAAACTACAAAAGACAGATCCGAGCGAATATCGACATAATGATCAATGACAAAAGAACGTTCATCCGAATATCGTGTTTGGTTTTCAGAGTAGGCCCTAGTGGCTAGGATCTGTCAGTTGTGAAGATTTGGATTGTATTACTAGTAAGATGAGCCCGTGGAGCCCGTGGCGCAGTGGTTCGCGCGCTCGGCCTGCGATTGTTGAGGTTAAGCAACTTTCGCAGTGGTCAGCCACGGGATGGGTGACCAAAAATGTACTATCTCGAGCTCCTCCGTGCTTCGGAAGGCACGTTGAGCCGTTGGTCCCGGCTGCGTTTGCAGTCGTTAAAACCCACAAATCCGCATTGGGCCCGCGTGGTGGGTCATGGCCCGTTCTCCTTATCCATCCATAAGGAAGGCCAGTGCCCCAGCAGTGGGGACATTAAAAATGGCTGATGACGACTATTAGTAAGATTCCTCCGATAGCTGGCCTTTCTAATTTGGAGGAATTTGTGTAAGCACATTTTAAGTTTTTTCACACCATCAGCCTGTGGACGTCCACTGCTGGACATAAGCCTCTCCTAGTTCACGCCTATTGTGGCGTTCATAGGAGGCTATTAGCCTACTGCTACGACGCTGGCCAGACGGGTTGGTAGAGGGTTTGTTTCAAGTTTTCCTTCTCTCGCACAGGCGTTCAACGCGTCGAGCCTCTTAGTCGACTCTTACGACATCCCAGGCATGTAAGGGAATGGTGACACTTGTATTCTTAGGCCGTCACCACACGGCCTAAGTTTCTTCGCGCACTCATAATTAAAATAAAACAACTTTTGCGAATTTCAAGTGCACTATATTTACCCGAAACATATATTTGGTACAAATTTTTTGGGTTTTTTGGTTTCCAGACATTTCGGCACTTTTTCAGTTGCCGTATATCATATTTCTGTTAACTTAACATTTTCCTAAGATAACAGCTAATGTTTGCCTCATTTTTTTTCCCTTTAACGAAATATAGTTTAGTACAGAAACTATACTTACTTCTGAATACTTTAGAAGACTTTTTCATTGAACATCCCAATTTTTAAGAGTGCCTATATCTACAGGATATTTTACATCACACTATGAACCGTAGTCCAAGCAGACAAAATCGCGAGCAGACACAAGTAAATAAATAGAAACCTATTGAAAAACCACGCAGCCAAAATTATTTTAAACTATTACCTATCGTCGTAAGGTAAAAGATCTATTCCATTCCCAGGTAACAATACAAATTGCGCTCTATTCCAACGTAAATAAGGGTGGATTTAGAAACTTACGTTTTTCCACCCTGTTCCCCTTTCCACATATGAAGTAAAGACGTGTGGAAAAGCAAAGGGCTTTAACATTGTAGGCGGCGACTTTGAGGAAAAATCCCGTTTTTTGCACAATGCTCTCATTCTATTGGAGACATGTCTTGAGACGGAACGAAATACGTACATACATACATGAAATGCTTGTTGGTATACCTACTGTTGTTGTAGTTTTTAAGATCTTTACTAAAGATATTCTAAAAGTCTTTAGAAAGTTGGTGTTAGAAACATTTTGACAATTCAAAAGTGCTCAATTAGTGTATATGCTATTTTATTATTATTTATGATTTATTATAACAAAATATTACCTGAAATCAAAGACAATTGTAAACATTTATAAGATAATAACGACCTAAGTCAGTCCGCTTGGGACTATTGCCATGAAAACACGCGTCACTCAGAAACAAAAATGGCTGATTGTGCAGTGTTTACTTGCAAGAGCTCGTCAATAACATTTCCACATCACTAAATCTCGCTCGTGACGTCATCGTTGGTACGAAAAATTCGACACGTTAAGTTCTCATACAGTTCTCTTTTCGTCTATCTCGATATAGCTCCGTGCAGATCATTGAAAATCTACCTTCTCATGCAATTACTATTGATATAAATGCAATATTTGATCAACATGTTTGAAGAATTTCTATTAAATCTACACGAGTTTTACATTATCTGTAAGAAAATGTTATTTCATCACAAAGTCGTCAAAGATCTTCCTCTTTTTCGCCAGTAATGCGCTACAATCTACATCAACGGCTTATGGACTGACCTCACTAAGGTCAAAGATGATCCATTATCAAATCGTTGAGGTTTATAAAGTAACAGACGCATAAATATACTTTTAAATTGTGATAGATATAGGAGGTATAAGTATAATCATATCATTATAAAAATATTCTACGGTTCATCCACTAAATTAAAAACCTCTTAGCGATATCGAAGTGATTTCATTTTCAATACTCCTCATATTTTCATGGCACGGATGTCATATCACGGTAGCGCGTAATCTGTCACCGGTGCCACAGGAATGTGCACCTAAATGTGTTACCATTAGAGTATATTTTTGCGTGGCGATTGTAACAATCCCTCCTTTGCGATTCCATACGATTTCACCCAGTAATGATTTGCCTCGTAATGAGAGCGACGCGCCAGTAATATTCAGAGAGGAAAAACAAAGAGCATTTTACACTGGATGAGTACCTTTCAGAATCTTTCAGAAATAGTTTTTTTGTTGGTTTGGTGTGCAAAAAGAGAGTTCACAGCTATTTTGTATATGTGATCGTCTTTTTGCAAGAACCGATTGTTTGTAAATAAACGAGTGTATTTATAAGCAGCCGAACTATTGTAAACGGGCCGTACAATTTGCAATAATATAGATAACTTTTCGTTTATTTATAAATAATCATTTATAAACACACGATTTCAGCAGCTTTTGATTGTGAACTAATGCGCCAGTCGCGATACGGTGTACAATTACTCGAAGATTACCCTATACGTGTTATTGTACGCGGTCATATATCTTATTGGCCCACGGATTGGTAGCACGGGTTATAAAGTTGTATTCATCAACAAATTCAGAGTTATTTAGCACTAGTCACTTATTTCTTCGCCCGCAAGCTCCGTTTCACTCATTTTCAATGATATTTCATTTTGCGTGTTGAACAAACCGATAAAAACTGGTAGGTATTTAGCACTAAAAACACACGTATTTTAACCAATCAGCGTGAAGCATCCTTTTTGTCACACGTACTATATAACATAACACATACATACATATAAAGGTACTTATTATTTATAAATAATCGAAAAATCATCCGTTTTATTGCAAATACAATTGTTCATTTACAATATTTCGACGGTTTATCTACTAACCTTCGATTATTTACAAACAATCGGTTCTTGCAAAAAGACGCTGACATATAGAGAGTTTACAGTTACATTCACATTTTTGAAGTCGACTATTTTCTCTCCGTTTATTAATTCATACTAGAAGAAAAGCTTGATAGTATTTTATGTCGTGGGCTGTTACAATTTTCTTTGCTTGTACTTTCAATTCTCTTTGCTTGTAAATAAAAAAATCATGATGTGTCTAAGAGACGTATTTTTAATCATTCGAAAGTTTCATGCGAATTTAATACGAATTCGAATTAAAATTCACTGACTTCTAATACTGATATTATTTCATTTTACGCAGAATATTAAAAAATCGGAAACTAACTTTCCATTGATTTTCGAAAACCGATACTGAGTCGGACTTGAATCACGTGAAACGAAACGTTTTTAAGTTGTCAAAGTTTTAGAATTGGCGATTCTTAGAAATTTCGAACAACTAACTAAAGCTTCAATTAAATGTCAAAAAAATAATTTATCTTTCTAAGTTATCTCCTTCTAACTCTATTAATTTGGTATAATGCTTCTATAACTCTTTATTCCTTCCGAAAAAAATAATTTCCTTGACTCTCGAACATTCCTGTACCGCGGCCATTACCACGTCATTGTCGTGAAATCTTTTTTCATGAACATGATTTTTCAATAAGTGAAAATCCCTAGGGTTAAGCCCGGTGAACATCTATGGCGGGTTATCTTAAATTTCAAAGCAATACTGACGGATTGCCTTGAGTGCAACGTCGGAGCGATGAGCTGAAGCGTTACCATGGTGAAACAAGACACAAAAGTTTTTCTGAAAATGGATCGGAAACTACCAAATGAAATCTTTAGGGTCTCTGCAGGTTATTTTAAAGGGGTTATGAAGTAAAATTCTTTATTTAATTTTTTGGAATTTTCTTCCTTTAAAAGGTGTACGTTCGACTAGAAAGACAATCATCCTCATAGCTCTTTTAAACTCAGCTAGCAACCCAGTAAGCGACCATAGAATACGGTACAGCATCAGTCCCTAATGACTGCTGAATATCCGAATAAATTTACAAAGTAATTAATAAAATAAAAACGACAAGACGGAATCAATTGATATTTGGCATAAATACTAAATGATAATGACACTTGAAAATAAAAATAAAAAGTGCCAGAAAAAAATGTGTATCCATTTATAAGAACTTTTTGATTCACCCTCGTATGTTGAAACAGATATCCAAATATTAATTGGTTATCGATTACACAATCTAATTTCTCAATAGTTTCTCGACTTCTTTGACACTTTTGGGTATAGGCAGCAAAAATCTTAAAATCGCTCTGTCATACAAACTTAAGAAATTCTATAACAAACTGGCTGCATTTAATAACCCATTGTTATGGGATAAGTAATAGTTAAAAATATCTCAAATTGTATTACTTAATTAAAATAACAAGAGATCTCATCCAGTGCTTTATCTCCTTGAAGGAAAACATCCGTCCTTCCGGAGTTTATTATTGCTGTTATTACTTCCATACGTCAAACAGACTTCTTCGTCTCACTTTTATAATGTACAAGTATTTGCGTATATTTTACTTTATATTAAAATAACAAAACAAAAAATATGTAGAAGAAAACTCCCAAAACTGCTGTCGCGAAGTTTCAAGGGGACTTAGTCAACTGGAAGTGAACCAACTTTAATGGGAAACATGCGAACATTTAGCATCATCCCATCCATGGTTCGGACTTGACAAAAGTATCTTTAAAATCCCTGTAACTTTAAATTTACTTACCAAACCCTCATTGTGTCGGTTATCATCAAAAAAGTTATTGCAAAATACAAATGGTTTTAAAAATGTCAGTCAAGATGTTTAAGAAAATTACTGATTTGGACCCTATCAGTTATAAAACTGACAAAGTTTTCTATGATTTTTCTTGGTAAATCATCTCAGTTTCCTTAAAAAGAAACAGAAATCACTGCCTCATTCTTCAAGATATTCCTCGAAGCGTACCCATTAAGCGCTCATCACATCGTAAAAAATCTAAGCTTGCATTATCTCGAGAATGGAGCTTTTTATCAGTTTTGAGTTACGAATCACACAATGACACAAATGTGTTCTTTAGCTGACATCTTCTAGTGCCATAAAACCAGGGCCCTAATTATGTAACTCATCATTTGTTACGATCGCTTTCAATATGACAGTGTAGACATCCATCACGGGCTCGTAAAGGCACTCGTCACTGTGATTTCTGTTTCCACAGCATTCAGCGTACAGTGAATATTAAATTGCAGGCTTACCACGAAAACTTTCGAGAGCGTTCCTACCGGACTAAAACAGAACTAAATTTCCTCATACTTAATTAGGGATACTATTATGAATTTCAGCCCCACTGAAAGCCTCTGCGACACATTTTGGAGTTACGCAATTAGGAGCAAGATCCCTCATCTCATTACTGCACGACAGTCGCACCGCTCAAAATGGTTGAAGCACCAGCACAAAGCAGGTTACATTTTTCATAAAATACTTGCCCAAATGCCTCCCGCGCGGGCCTCGGGCCATGACGTAACGAGTACCAGTGTATGAAGACTCTTAACACGAAAGCTACTCGACATAACCCCCCCGCCCTCCCGCTCCAACGCTCCGGGAAGAAGCGAGACGCCACCAATACCACTCCGTCATATTTTTCCCTTTACCACCCTAGCCATCTCGAGCGTTCTTTTACATAAAAGAGGTTCTCGAGAAAATAATAACGCGACTGTTCAAAGGGCACCCAACTTTCGCTATACGCTGCTTTGATTCGCGTCTTCGCAAAGAATTTCCTACCACAAAGGGAATTTCGATATTAAGCAAGGATTTAATATTCGAGTTAATACATCTCAACCTGTCGATAATTGTTTGGTTGTAAAAGATTTCACGGCCGATATGGTGGTTTTTCGAAGGCTTTTGAACGCAAATTGGCCCGGTTCGGCAAATTGCCGGGCTACATGCGAGCCTATTTGTACGTATTTAACCACTCCAATAATGGACCACTCGATCGCTCCAAGAATGAGTTATATTATTTTCCGTGCCAGCGAATGCGGCGATAATTCCCAAAGCCCTATCGGATACGATCGCGTTTACAGTCCATTCGAATACTCGTTTCGAATATACGAACGTTCATAAAAATAAATATCCAATAAACATTTCTTTGTTATAGAGTAAAGTTAAACGCTGCCGTAAAACTCCTACATATCCCTCATAACTCGAGTACGCGAAAACATTTCCACGCGAATTTTTCTTTAGACGAGAGATTTTATGAGGACAAATGACAAAAATACTCAACGTTTCATTGTGAAACTTGGAAACGGCGCTGCGAGCATTTTTGTGCACCCTTAGCGATCCTCTATACATGTGTACAGAAGGGCGAAGTTATTTGCCTTCGTTTCTCTTCCGTCCATTTGCCCCTACACCCCCTCCCCGCGTTTCCGGTTTCCATATTCCGCCTACCACCCGTCGCGTCCACATGCGAAACTACAATTGAAAAACTACCCTAACTCGATTACATAGAGACAGAGTTCGTTTGTGCATGCGGTCACTATTTTTCTTTTGGCGTCTGTAGTAACGTGACATTTTTCGCGGAGGAAAGAATCCGAACTTTGTATCAACGGGACACATTTGAATTTAGGAGAGTTCGCGGGAGGCGCGTTGGCGCTTTCGGAAGTATGTTCGCGCCCACGCCAGGGCATCCACCGTACGAAAAACATATTTTTCAGATAACGACAATGAGAAAGGAAAATATTCAGATGAAAATTCTCCGATACGAAAGCGCCGGGTGCGCCCGCATGGAAGATATTAAGGGGAGGCGTGTGCTACTTAACGATATTTTTCGACATGCTTTACTATTATTGCCGAGTCACGACTGCGATATCGGATACCCGTTTGCCGTATATCAAAATTTAAACCGAATATTCAAATACTAAATGTTGTAATCGATACACTGCAGCAGATAGGAGACGACGAGTTTTCACAGAACAAAACAGATCTGACGAATTACGAAAACAACAAATTGAAATATAACTCTCGAAAATACTAACCAAATTTCCCGGTGCGATTTGAGTAACACGATATTAGCATCCCTCGAGTGGAAAGGGACGAAGTTATGAGTTTAACTGTTAATTAGAAAAGGACGGGAGACGGAGGGGACGATCTTGTCTAAAGGACATTGGCCTCCGGGGCACGCGACCGTTGATACGAACTCCTTTTTAATTCTTTTTATTAATTATAGCGCGACCTCTCGGTCTTGGTCTGTTGACAGCGGCACTAAATACATTACTTATGGTAATTAACTTTGTAGACATGAACCTTTCAAGTCCATTGCTTTTAATACTCAAAAGATTTTACTGGTTTTAATTATAAGAAATCGTATTTACTGTTTACTTATTATACATAATTTTATGGTTAAGTTTATTCTGTAAATAATAAAATATGCATATTCATTACTACCGCTACCACTATCTACTAATAAAATTCTGCTTTTTATACTTGTTATTGAACAGCTGCGTAATGAAAAAGGTATCTTAAAGCACAAAGTTACTTGTATGCTTTCCCATAAACTCTTCTATGCAGATATGTTAACAATGTTAATGTTATTACATAAATAACTTTCTAATCAACTTTAAAGTGTATTAAACTTAACGAAATATTCTTATTTACTTACAAGTGAATCAAATTTGAATATAAATTTCTACAAAATAAACAATGTACAGTCAACACCACGTAAACTTCGAAAACCACCGCAATCACTACTCTCATAATCCCTTAAGGTACGACTTTATTTTAGCCACAACCAATGCCACTTCCGCTACGAGTGTCCACTACAAGTAACACCAAAGAGTAACAAACAAACTGACATACTATCACATTTAAAATATTAGTAGAATAGAAAGATTTTTATGATACGTACCTACCGGTGGTGAAGGGTTCATACACGTCGATTCCTATCGACAGAATTCCCACCCCATATATCCACCATAACAGTTAAGATAATTTTTTGGAGAAATTTACCTAATTTACTTCTTTGGTGCATCAATACAAGTGATTCTTGAACCCCAACACAAGACAAGTTTATCGTATCATATAAGATAGCATTGCAAAATGTTAAAAATCAAATAATACCAACTAGTATCAAGTAGGTACCTATGCAAATTTTAAAAGTCTTAAAATACCAACAGCATGTTTAAATATCGCATTCCAAGTATCAAGAACCACAACAGCAGCTCAAATCTTAAACGGGCGCGCTTCCTCAGTCTCATTAAAGAGCTTTTTCTCGACTGCCATTCTCCACTTAATGGGAACGTCGGTTTCTTTAATGTAAACTTGGCAATGAATGACCCCACTGGGGTACGGAATTAGGTCAGTGTTCGACTTAATTTTTTTCTTTTCAAGGTCAGCTTTGATCAATAGAGGGGCTGTTTCTAAATTTACGCCTGGCAGTAATTATATCTGCAATCGATTTGGGATAGGTCGGTTGGTCGATACAGGACGATGTAAATTGGGGTTCTGTCTCTTTGGGCGTTGTTTTGTTATGAGACGATTTTCGCATGTCATTTTTGTAACTTGATTTGAATGGTGATATTGTGCTATTACATTGATAGCGATAAAGTTTTGAAATGCAAAATTTATCAAAAAAGGAATCAATAAAGTAAACATAAAAAATGGTATCGCCTTCTTCTTCTTCTCTTTCTTATCGTATGAGATTAGTGGCCATCTCTGGTGTCAAAGTTTATCTAGCCGTCATTAAGGTATTTTTACTCCACAGAGCACGAGACAAAATTCAAAGTAGTAAATTTAACAGTCACTCGTCGCTAGTTATGCGCTAATGATAGAAGCAGCCCATACATTTTCCTTTGTACGATTTTAATTTTCTTTTTTTTTTTGTGAAAGCATGTCTGCTTTCGAGGCGATTATTTTTTCAGTACCATTTAATAAATAAATAATTGCATAAAAAATACCAATTATCTGGCCCACCCACGTTAAGTTTCATGAAGAAGTTGTGTTAGAGATACTAAATAACAAATAAACATACTTATAAACTAATTTTGTAAATACATACATAATATACATATTAAACCGTGTCGTGTGATGACGGCCTAAGAAAACAAGTCACTCCCTTACATGCCTGGGATGTCGTAAGAGTCGACTAAGAGGCTCGACGCATTGAACACCTGTGCGAGAGAAGGAAAACTTGAAACAAACCCTCTACCAACCCGTCTGACCATCGTGGTAGCAGTAGGCTAATAGCCTCCTATGAACGCCACAATAGGCTGAACTAGGAGAGGTCTATGTCCAGCAGTGGACGTCCACAAGCTGATGATGTGATGTGATACATATTAAACACCCAGACCAAGAGAAATAGACATGTTCACTAATATTTGTCTTGTCCGGGGATCAAACCCGAGACCTCTGGTGCAAAAGGTGGGTTTAGTACTCCTGCGCCAAACAGGTCATAAACTACATCGTGACTAATGGGTTCCTTCTAACCTCTTTCTCGGATTTTCTGCTGACACTTGACTAGCATCCGTATTTCACCTTTTCCCCTCGGTGTACAGACAGCAAAAAACCTGTACGATGAAAGGCAAAGCCTACTTACAATATTTGTTTGGAGGCGGAATGCGGTAGCTGAGAAGTGCGCAAATATAACTATTGTGCCGTCGGTCAACACACTCGCGTGAAGCATGTCCGTTTGCTGCCTCTAAACGGGTACGGTTGGCAAAAAATATTTAAATATTATTTGGTTCTTTTTGCAATAAAATCGTACCTACCTACTGATAGGAAAGTCAAAGGGATTTGCAAGATGGTAATGAAGTAAAACTGTCTATTGGTAGGCACTAAACAATTAATAATAATAATAATAAAAATCTTTATTGACATAAAATAAACAGAACATAGCCAGACATGACACTTAAGTACCTAAACTAGGTCGAACCTGTTCTTATAGGCACTTATGCTCTTTGTTATAAACAATTTTTTGTGTGCGCTATGTGTTTGTGTGTGTGTGTGTTTATGTATGTGTGTGTATGTATGCATGTATGTGTGTGTGTGTGTGTGTGTATGAGTGGGTGTCTATATACTATAAAAGTTACTTTCTATGAACAATTAATTAGATACCAATGTTTTTTGTATTAAATACTAGATGCTAGATTTTTATACCGCGATACCCGTTGGCAAAGGAGCATATGGAGATATAAAGTATCCTATCCTGTTCCACAGATCTTTCTGTATGAAACATTTCATCAGAATCTATTCAGTAGTATATTGCGAAGAGATGTGCCCATAGAATTCAGAATACACTCAGTAATTATGCAGGTTTCAGTTTGTTATGCACTGTATGTCTATCACTACTTGTGTAATAAAGTACAAGCATGGGCCTAAAAATATCACCTTTTTGTGCGAAACACAGAAGTAATCCAAGAATTTATTTCCCATTTACTAAATATGCGTACAACATTCTTGAAATCTCTTTTTTTTCGTGATAGCAACTGTCGTAATAGATTGGTGATTGTCATATTGAAAGCAATAGCGCAATAAGTTTCGCACTGAACGCACTGAATCACAAACTGTTACTAATAATGTCGATCTCCTTTTTCTTAAATTAAAAGCTGCGCTCTTGTCGGTGGACTAATTACCATTCTTTCCTTTTCTGCCAATGACTTCACTGTCGAACATTAATTAAATATATTGTTTTCCATCTTTTTTTCTATCGATACATTAAATATCTCTTACCGCAAACAGTTTACGATACGCAAATTATAATAACTCATAAGGTCCCGGTGGAAATTGAATGTGTGTTTGTTTGTATGATTCATACAACTCGATGACACATCGGTGCCACACTGCTAATAATAAAAATCATTATTGATTTCTCTGACTTCAACAGTATAGAAATGTAGTTTACATTATAATAACTGTGTTGAAGATTTATGATTTGTTGGGCTAAGTAATGTACTCGTAGATGAACAAACTATGCTATGAATCATTATGTAATACTATGACACCACAAATGACATATGAAAACCGAGCTTTTGAAGGTGAGTTGAGTACTTATAACTAGTTGTTACCTATTTATATGTAACTTTATACCTAAGTATGGTCTGTAAGCAAATGGTTGATGGTGTAAGAGAAAAAAAAAGAGAGAAAAATGTAAGTTCCGTGGAATTCGGTTTTTGAGATGTTACCCAAAAATATGAATTCTCGACGCTATTTCGTATTAGTGTCGACCTCAGGCAGACCAAGAATAGTATTTTCTATATCCGGGTGTCGCTAAAGGCATAGTGTTGGCGGCAAGTAATAAAACACACGCAGGCTGATTAGCTAACTTTGATTGAAATTATTATCGATGCAATATCTATCGATGAAATGCGATTACCTAAACGGTTTTTTTGTAATTGCTATTCACTTTCTATTCATAAAATAACAAACTATACTCCTGTGAGCAAGTAATCACTAGATACGTTTGTTATTATACTCTAACATGAAGTTGCTACGAAATACGGATTAAACGATTTATTTAAAAAGTCAGTGTTGAGGTGCATCGTTATGCACCGCAAAACTGACATGTACGTTCATAATTTATCAGCATTATACCACAGATTTTTGATTGATATTAGTCATGTCATCCACATTTTACTCTTTATTATTACACTGTCTAAAAAATAAAAATAAATTAATCACAGAACCAATTAGTTAAAATTACATTATTGTAAACAAGTATTTTCGTGTAATCTTTCTTTAAATATTATAATAATGAATTTTCAACAATGCTAAGTCAAGGTATTAAAATAAAATTGTAAGTAGTGAATGGAATTGAAAGCGTATTATTTGTATGATTGTTGATATATCTTATCCGAAATTCAAAGCCCGCCTTTGGGTACTATGATTTTTATTCGTCATCATCGTCAAAAGCCATTTTAATTCTGGACACTGGCCCCCATAATCTATCTGATTTTGAGAATGGGCCTTGAGCATGACTCACCACGCGGACCCAATGCGGATTGTTGGGATTTACGGGACTGCAATACAATTGGGACAACGGTTTAAAACGTGCCTTCCGGAGCACTCTAGTAAATCTTTGGTAACCCATCCTGTGATCGACCAATATGAAAGTTGCTTAACCGCTATAATTGCTGGCCGATGGCGTGAACCACTATGCCACCGAGCTCCTCCGATTTTATTAAAATTAAATTATAGTTTAGAAGGCTAAATGGACAAATGGCTAAAATATCTTTTTATGAGTATCATTTTATTAGCACGGGTTTAAAACAAATTCAGTGTTTTGTATACTGCTTATTATATAAGTAAGATCTTTGTAAGTATCATAATGCAAGCAAAAACAAATATTTAAAATGATAAAAACTTGTTTTCGATTATAAGAAACAAGGTCTGAATAGTTTCCATTGGTATGGAAATTATTGCAAATCCAACAAGCTTACATGATCGGTGTTCCAAACGAACAATTTCTATCGATAAATCAAAATTGCAATGGGCTGCAATTGAAATTTTTACTTCGTACATACATAATAACAAAACTGACTTGAATGATACAATTACATTGATTTCAATGGAGAATTTCCATACAAAAATGTATTCTCTAACTCTGTTTATTGAAACAGAGTTAGATAACCAGCCTACAGAACCAGTTCCCATAACTCTTAAACAGTTCATTAATCAGTGGAATGGTAAATAAGCTATTCATATCTTGAGCGATTGCATTAAATATCGCTAAGCAACCTGAAATAAATGGGCAGAGTGCTTCTCAAAACAGCCAAAGAAATTATGACAATGCGCACAATGCCACATCTCCATCGCCGGAATGACTTGTAATGTCAACACAGTCACCAAACACGGCTAGCCGACAATGCGACCACAAAATAAAAAGTTATTAGAAGACTTGCTTGTGGTTGCAACTCCGTAGTTGTACCAATACTGCCGAAATATCGAGCTATAAGTACTTATGTATACTACATAATAAATTTCACGTCGGAATAGAATTCGAAAGTTTAAAATCTTGTAGGTGGGTCATTTTCACGACAAGGTATTCTTCATATAATTTTCGTCATGATTTTTATTTTTCATAAAAAAAAATGTGTGAAGTCACTTCATAAATCCAAAACTTAATTGTTAATTTATGTGCCAAATGTACAACTATAAAAAGCATAACGTATTTTTTAAGTTTTATTATCGGTAAAAGGAATTTAATGAAGACAAAAAGTCGTGACAGAAATAATAAAAAACACTTTGTCGTGAGAATGACCGAGGTAAGCTCATGTCACACTCGAAAAACTTGCCTGAATCGCTAGGGTTACTAGGTATTGTACCAAATACATAGAAAAGAAACTCTAGTAAGTACAGCTTGCAACACAAGCGAAACTAGGGGCAAGAGGTCAACGATTTCGCTGCTATAATGAAAGCTATGATTGGCCTATATCTCTATAATGGAAGTAAAATCAATAAAGAATCAATAAAGAAAGTAAAATCAATTGTGCATAGAAGAATGCAGCTTACAATGCAATGGTCTTTTGAGAATAGTACATTATTACAAAGGCCGTGAAATAGGCAATTGCAGGTCGAGTATGAGTTTGAAGGCCGTACTCGACCTCATACTCGACCTGCAATTGCCTATTTCACGGCCTTTGCAATAATGTACTTAGTTAATTTATGTACGGCGTCCGCAGTTGATAAATTAGGTCTAAAACTGTTTAACAAAAAATTCCTGTTTGTCATAATGTCAATGTCTTTTTTGTCAATAGCGACTGAATTAAAGTGCCGAGAACGCCTGTAAACTTGCCTCATGTCCCCGCTACACGGTCCGTCTTACCTAAAGCATGCATGCCCTGCAACAACTGGTTTGCGCAAGCAAGATGGAGTGTGTAGCCGGGACAATCCGCTACGTCTTATCGCGTAATCGCGTGTAGCCGGGACGTAACGTCAATGTATACATGCTAGAAATTATATTTTGTACTGAGTTTTCTCTCTGCTTGGGCACACGCCGCCTTACATACTTTGTGACACGAGCTCATAATGGAATAGGTACGGTCAACACAGCAGGTCAGGCTTCAGAAAACTGTCAAATTTCTCCAAACGACTTTGAACTGTAAAGTATCTGTCGTTGAACTCAAAACTGATTCAAAATATTTGACGGTATTGTAAAACCTGACTTGCTGTTGACTGTACATTGCACCGTTCTACCAATATTGGAGTTCATTTTTGGAGTTAATCTGTGTGCTTAGAGACATCTAAGCGCCTTTTTAACGGTTTACGAAGCGTTGGCGAAATTTTAAAAAAGGATTTAGATTTTCGAAATTTTGTGGTTGTACTAATTTGCTTTGCAATCAGTCTAATTCGGGCAATTTAGTTGCACGAAATCAGTATCAGCCGGTATAACTGATAAAATTATATTTTAGCGGATTTGTCATTTAATCCATCTTAAGTATGGAGAGAAAGATAAAAAATAAATTATTTACTTGTCTACGCCCCGTGTGTGAATTACTTTAAGGAATAATAAAACTATTAATACATAAATAAATAAATTAAGGGTTTTATAAAAACTATTGACTGTTACCCAAAGATAAATGTTTCATTTAAGACCCAATCAACAGTCGTTTGCTAAAACATGCTATCCCGTTAATGAAACTAAAAGAAACACAATTTTAATTAGTACCTCAATAAAGATTAATATGTTTGATGGCGACGTCATTCCATCCATCGTCATGTCATACGTTTTTATGATTCGAGATAGTCAATGAGATGCAATCAACGCAAACTCGTGGCCAAGTAACTGCCAATTAAGAGGTTTTTAATGTTCAGTTTATTTGGATTAAAAACCCTTTTTTATGCATTTATCAATGCTATTTTTATACTTATGAAAAATTTTTAATAGAAAATATGGGAAAAAATCAGCTCGGCCACAAGTGAATTCTCATAAGGCCTTAAGTCTCGGTAGCTCAGTAGTCATGGCATTGGACCGAATTTCCAAAGGTCGTGCGGTTCGACTCCCGTTTGAGAATTCACTTGTAGCCGAGTTGATTTTTCCCTGTTGGCTTGATTCGATGAAAATGATTCGGTTTTGTAAAGTGTAAATTTAAGATGTTGAAAATTTGCAAATGTCTTTCACAGGATAGGCGTTTTCGAACGATGATAGCGACGTCTACACCTACTCGTACTTCAAGAGGTCATTAAGGTTTTTATTTTATTTACAAACATAATATTTTTTACTCAGATTTAATGCTACCACGATATATCTCAAATTATTTTTAGCAAATGATCAAATTCATCAATAAATTCTAAAACAAAATCTAAGATTATGCATACGATTGTTGCGTTCTTTCAATGCGTTACATACTCCTTCTAACTTTTTTCTTGTTCTCTGGTTTATAATCAGTATCAAGTTTTATACAAGAAATAGCATTATCCTATTATGGTGCACAAGGATTTATCTTACCTACCTAGGGCGACATTTTGACAGCAGCACGGCAGCTAGCACGCTTTTGCCATTTCGCCTTACCTGACAAGGACAGACATTTTGCTTCAATCAACGCAAATGTACGAGTAAAACCAATTGGATTTATATTTGATATTGAAATAGATTTGCAAGTAATATCTAGAAAATCATGAAATAACAAATTCATTGACTGGATGAATTCTTGATTTATGTTTAATATATTATACTTTTTGCCTGTTTCATGACAAACATTATTACCAAATCATAAGTTTTCTTTATTAATTTTTGATCAATACAAATATATTTTCATCATATTGCTAACATACGTTGAATAACACCATCCCTAACATCTCTCTCTCTCAAATAACTTTCAAGCGCTAAAAGTTGGTAATTTCACGAAATTTCCAAATTAAAACGGCGCATATTTCCACCGTGTATCTCACACTGTAACTCGGGGGAACAAATATCGAGAGTCCACGTTGTGGAATCAATTTAAGAGAGCGGGCGTCAAAGAAAGAATTTCTCATAAGTTTGCTGGGGTAACGCGCGTCTTAGTAGCTCGTCTGAGTTTACGCGAACAAATTGAATATCAAATGTTATTCTTAGTTTATAATATAGCCATATTACATTGAAAGTTACGTTTTTATAAACGTTACGGTTGTTGAAGTTAACGAGCGTGAATTATTAGCCCTCAAATAAGGAGGTGAATTATACCTAATTCTAAATTGTGAAGAACTCATAAGAAAATATAAAGAATGGATTTTAATCGTACACTATCCCAAGACCTTATGGAATGTATCTATACTAAAGGTCAAGCTAGAAACTTTAGGTCATAATACGCGTAGTAGATTAAATTTCATAGTATAAAGTTTATTGTAATTAGACTTGAATTTAAAAAAAAGCAAGGCAAGGAATGAACCATCGCCTCTCCATTTCTACTTAAAACTAAATGAAATCAAATTCTTTACATTATTAACGAGCTTCGTATGTTACTATAAAATTCCTCCCTTGTGTCAAAAGTACATTTCTTCGTACGAAATAATGTATTAATTGCATTCTAATCAGAGAATTCGATTCGCCGTTCGTTAGCACGAGAGGCGAAACAAAAGAACGATGCAGCAAAAGGCTCAAGAATTTCTCAAAGAAAGAATTTCCAATATGTGAGACCCCGCCCCTGTACGGTGGCGTGTGTGCTGGCGAATGGGGCATCGGAAAAATGGGGGTAAATGGGCCCACCCGGGAAAGAGTTGGGAGGGGCGGGATAAGACGAGTCTGTGGAAAGCTTGATTTTTCTCTGATGCAACTCGCCATTGGCGGGAAAGAAAATATTGTGTTTGCGCGAGTAATTTATTTTGCTCGGCGGAGCCGACGCTGTTCTGTTTTTGCTAAAAAATATATTGAATGTTCCGACTAACTATGTTATAGCGTTAACGCTACGATATCTAAATTAAATATACTGATATCATATATACGTATATGTTGTCCTAAAACAGAAAAGTTGAAGTCGCATTTAATAAAAAGTTTTTACCTAATCCAGAATTTCACAACGTTTTTTGATGACAACATAAACTGAAAGTTTAAAAGCCACCACTCAAAAAGCAACAACTTAACAGATTACATAGATTTCGCGTACTTTCACGGAATTCCAAACTGAGTGTAAAGAAGAAAAAAATATACACTTACAAAAGTTCCATGACTTTGTATGAATGGAGGTTTCAGACTATCGCAATATTGCTAAAGTTTTAGTTGCGCAAAACTTTTTTATTAACGCTGGCTAGCACCGTCTTTTGTTCTTCGCCGGCACTCCTTTCAAACTCTTTATGCCCGCGAAACATGTAAATTCAACGTTTTATTAAGAGATTTACGTAAACACTTTATGTGAGCCTTCGTTTTATGACCACCATTGTAGAGTCTTGTAAAATAATCTATTCACTTATCCGTCACTGTTTTGACTGTTTTCTACTGAACGCTTATTTTTAGTTCCATTCCGAGTTCGTGTTATATCGTTATGAGGGTTTACAAGGCTGAGAAAATTTTTGAGACAATGTACAAAATCTCAACATCAGATAAGGTTAAGACTTAACTCGTAAATACCTATGAACATTGTGAAAGTTTTCTGAGCTTGCAGTAAGCTTTGAACTTTGTTGGATGTCGATCTTAAATATGCGAGATTGCATGACACCAGCTGCAGTTAAAATGAAGAGTGTGGGTGTTTCTTATATTTTCAATATGGTTATCTATCAAGTATATACTTAATTGTGACTATTACAGTAGTATAGTGACAATAGCAAAAGTCAGTTTCCCCGAGTTTTGGTCTTATTCAAGTCCTGATACCTGAATTCGAAATCGTCGTTGTACAAAAACCTGCTCTGCTTCTTTCTTACCTTATTCGGGTAACACGACTTTGTAGTTATAAATATACGAGTACAAATTATTACTTTGAGGAGAAAACCACAGAAATATTTCCGCCTGTTGACGCCATACTGATTGAGTTCAGCTTAATCAGTATGCGTACAGCGCTAGGTGACGGAAATTAGAACTAATTTAAATGCCTCATTGTAGTTTAATCGTTATACGTTTGATTGAATGACAGTCGGATTGATCAGAACATTACTGTAACCGAACGTTAATGAAACGATTGATTAAGTTCACCTCACGATCATCTAATTTATTAGATTAGTTTTCGAAGACGAACGTACAGGTGTTAATAGCTACTTCCCATTTATTATTTCCATGCAATAAGAGGTCATTTTCCGCAATATCTAACGGGGTGGCAGATTCAAAGGAAGCCACAGATAGTTCCAATCCACTTAGAGCAATCTAAATAAACATAAACAACACGAATCCGATGCCAACAAAATAAATTTGTATTCATGGGTAGAGCCGAAGCGGCTATTTTTTTCCTTCACCTACCGTTTTCATCTCTTTCGCGCGATCCTCTATCTTCGGCCCACTTGTACTTAATGCTCAATCTATATACATATTATGTACATGCATTTCATTTACTTTGAATTCTGTCTCGCTCTGGCACATCTGCTGTCTCGTTCTTTGGATTTCCAAGCGCCAAATCCTACTTATAGCGTCTCTTGGCTTAGCTGAAATGGATTTTTTCTGATATATGACAACCGTATTGTTTTGATACTTTGTTTATTTTAGACGATATTTTTTGTCTTTGCAAACAAAAGGGAATAAATACATAGTGTAAGTACTGACATTGGTCTACAATATACATAATCAAGTTTTAGTTTGAAAAATAAACTGAATTTTTTGTGGTCGATTGCATCATCGTCGCCATTTTTAATTCAAATTTCAATTGAATTCAAATTCAGCCAGGATTACAAAATAAACGAACTTTCTACATAAGAAACCTAAAATTTAGTTTCATATCCTGCACATAGATTACAATAATAAGGCGTTTTAAGAAGAAATCCTTAACAAATTACATCGTTAATTTTCTAAGCTTTGATATTCCACCCCATTCCAATTATTTCCGATGGACATCATACGTCCCGCCGAAAATAAACAAACGTGGTGGTATTCTCAGAAAGTAATCCGAACCACATGTTATGTAACTCTACACCGAAAGGTCGCTTACACGTGTAGGCAAAGTGCCAAAGTTGGTTGTACTGTGTACAACAAATTATTTCCATTAGTGGCTTCAATTACTAAAACAATAAACTTCATCTCGATTGGAAGAATGCTTCAACAAAACCTACTATACTGGTGTACGAAACGAGATTTTAAACAAAGATTATCTAAATTTTAGAAACCTTAGATATCTTTGCACCATATGTTTTTAGTAGTAACTGTAAATTGACAGTTTTGACAATCAAATGCCCTACCGCGTAAGTGCCGTCGACATTGCTGTCAACTTCACTTTGACAGCCGACGGCGTTTTCATACAGCGCAACTTCAACGTTATCGTCTTATCAATAAGATTCCTTTTCAATAGCCAGTTAATACTCGACTCTGTTTGTGACCGGGACAGCGCTCGCGTGTGAACAGTTGCGCCCATATACGAAGTCGACGACACTTACGCGACCACTGTTCAAGATATTTGGTGCAACTCAGTCCTAAGTACTGTGGAGATCGTGTATGTCTCCGCACTACAAGCAGGCCGGTACACCGCCGTTGCTGGCTGGTGTTGGTTATAATTAAGGAAGGAGAGGCCCGTCGTGCGTCGATATGGACGGTCGCCTTGTCAGATAAAGTAAAATGTAAAATTGTGAAATAATATAATGACTGATTATAAGAACAGTGTCGATATAAAGATCGTTTCAATTATAAAAGCTGCGCTCACGCGTTAGAAAGAAAGAAGAAAGAAACATTTATTGACCATGCACACAAGATAGAAGATAATTATTATACATACTCTATTCTCTTATCCTGTCCATCCTAAGGTTACCTGGAAGAAATTTAGTGATAAGGCCGCCAATTGTATGTTTCTCTTTGTTTGTTTTTTTATCATTCTATGTTTTGAGTGTACAATAAAGTATAAATAAATAAATAAAACGTTATGAGAGGACACAAACAGGAGGAAAATAAGTACAATAAAACAAACAAAACGAATAATTAAAAGTTACAAATAAACAAAATTACATCAAAATCAAAAATGCACAGGCCAAGAAAGACCCCGTCTCAGCGTGATGCTGCTGTATCAGTTCAGGTGGGCAAAGTGACCCAGCAGCGCTATTTTTCTGACGGGGCTGGATAATTTTGATACTGACGAACAAAGTAAGACAGACAGGAAATGATAAATAAGTAAATAGTAAATGTGTATGAGGTAAAATAAATAACAACATAATTTATGTACTTGTAAGTAAACCATTGAGTAATAATATTAAATACATAAATAAAGGTTAACGTATTAAAATAATAATAAAAAACGTGGCAGTGTGTGATCATGCTTTATTTTTTTATTTATTTATTTATTTATTTATTTATTTATTTATTTATTTATTTATTTATTTATTTATTTATTTATTTATTTATTTATTTATTCATACATTTCTTAAAAGCTAACAGACATTCGTCCAAAACACTTCTAAGATATGTCATGTGAGTACAGCATGAAAATTATTGAATCAATACAGGATTTACAAATGCATTTAGATATTAGGTAACTAATAATAATAATGTTAAACAAAATTTCAAAATTACTAAGGTCTAGCAGTAACACAGTCATTTAAGTTATTAATGTCGAACTTTATTATATATTATAAAAGTAAAAAAGTAAAATTATAAAATGTCAATAAAATTAAAGGCAATAAAAATAATGCTAATAAAATCAATGTCAAATCTGTAGAACAAAACTAAAGGTCTCAATTAACGCACAAGTAAAAATTACGAATGTCATACACTATGGAATAATAAACAAAAATGTCAATAAAATCTAAGTTCAAACAATGTCAACAGAAAGAAGAAAATGCTTTGCCTAAATTAAGGAGAAACGACAGTTACTATACTAAGGGCTCTATACTGACACATCTATACTGAAACTCTATACTGACACATGCCGAAGATGTCTATCTGCGAATCTGCGATACTCTCGCGATGTCGCCGCGATGTGAAACAAATGTACCTAAGCAAAATATGAGCACCTAACATGGGCCTTGCCATTAACTATTTGTAGGCTGCCTTTAAGTTGTGAGAGTGGGATGCTGCCATTCGACGCATATAGCCGCGTCTCACTTACTACCCGAAATTAACCCAAAATGAATCGTATGATAGTTACTGGTAGGCTCCCAACCTAGATAATGAATCGTTTAAACGATATTGAATTTGAGTATATTATCTTTTTCTTCTAAATCTCCTGTTTTCATAAAAATATCTTTCTATATTCAAATTATTTAGATTTGAATTCGGTTGGTTTATTTTGAAATACCTAAGGGTCAATCACCAAGTTTTACACAAAAAGTGAGAAATATCAGTACATACTGTTAGTTGTAAACTATTAAATAAATACTATGTGGCATGAGTATAATATTTCTGGATTTTCTACTAACTTAAACATAAAGTTTATAGCGGGTATGGTTCCGTGTTACTACCCCATAAACTTGAATGGGGTTATTCTCTAAGCAAAACATCCTTGACGTTGACGGCGGAAACATCGGCGGTCACCCCATTTTCAATACTTTTTGACAGCTAATGTGACATTCAGTCATGACAACAGCGTCGATATTTGCTTAAATAATAACCCCTCTGAAGTCTACTATCAGCTGCCGTCGCAATATTGAAATAATGTTGTTTAAAGGATGGAGCTATACACTCCATATAGTGTCATCTCGCTCACAGTATTAATTCAACATTGCTCAATAGCTCGAAGTTATAGTAAGCCCATGGTTTTCCCTATAACATCTATATTAAGTAAGCTTTTAAAAGAACAGCTGCTTCAAAATAAAAAAATACAATCTCTACTTAATAAAATAGAGATTTTAAATCTGCAGTAAAACCTGTCGGGTGCCAAACCTTATAGTAATACGATAGTTTTATAGTTATGATCATGGAACTACAACTAAACTTAATTTACAATACTGAGGCTTTTTTCTTGTCGATGTGCAGTCAACAGCAGCTAACGCCTTACGAAACTGTTGAATTTCACCAATCGATTTGAACTTTAAGACGTGGGTAAGCCATGGAGTTTGGAATTGTCTAAAAAAATATTGACATTATGTATAAAATTTAGTCGCCGTTGACTATACATAAAATAAAGGGCTTTAATAACCGTCTTTGTGGTCAAGTGGTATCCACTTCAGATCGGACTACATCCGCCTGGCTAGCTACCACCATCTTATTTAAGTCTAACAACAATGTTTTAGCATGGTTGTGTTCCGGCAGTTACAGTTAAGATAATCAGTTCCTCAGTGATTTAGGATTCCGGGAGAGGCTCGCTTCTTCAGCTTTACCAATACATAACATCAGGTATGACGAAAGCTAAGAGTCTCTCCGTTATTCATAAAAATATATAAAAAGGGTGTTACACATACATCCAGAACCAAAGGCGGAATATACGTGAGCAGGACATCGAGAGAATAAATATTGGTCACCCATTCCAAGACAGACAAATATTTATTGTTTAATAAATGAAAAGGACTACATTTAATTCCGAAAATGACTTAAATATTTTGAAAAAGTGGGAAAAAAAGAGGGATAAATAAATAAATAATTGCATATCGCACCAATTATCTAGCCCACGTTAAGTATAATGACGAACTTGTGTTATGGATTCTAGATAACGGATAAACATACTTATATACTTTTTTTTGTAAATACATACGCAATATACATATTAAACGTCCAGACCATGACAAATAGACATGTTCATGCACACAAATATTTGCTTGTCCGGGGATCGAACCGACCTTTGGCGCAGAAGGTGGGTTTAGTACCCCTGCACCAAGCAGGTTGTCAGAAAAAAAGATATGGAAAGAATGGCTACCTAAATAATTAAATTAATAATAATAATAATAAATAAATACATTATTTCTTTCATAAGATTTGCAGTACATGTACAAATACAAATATTTTACAGATAAAGACCAATTAAAAATTAAACTTCCTGAACTAGGTTAGGTTCCTGAACTAATTAGCTCCTTTTAACAAAATCGTTCAACATGATGCTTATCAACAACTAAACGATCTGAAACTGTAATATATAAATACAAAAAGTACCTTACAACCTTTTTAAGACATAATAAACAAAAAGCAGTATTTCAAATGAACTTGCTAAACGAAAGCCGACACAAGACGCATCCCTGCCAATATTTTGTAAGTTTTTACATACTTAGTCCTTTTTATATTATCTCTGTGGGTCATTATATAAAAATATTACCATTTTTAGTAGCGGGGAGGTTGTAAATCTTCGTGTTTTTGTTAGTGCTGTCCAAAACGTCCGTCTTTAGTACGGTGGTCCGTATTATATCGCCTACAATGTTTAAGGGACGCAGACCCGTTTAAGGCATGATACATTGCCTGATTGATCAATACGGTTTTTGTATAAAAGAATATTTTATTCAATGTATAAATTTTCGCTTGTGTTCATTTGTGTTTGTGTCTTCTGTCACTTTTTTCATTAAGAAACTCGTTTTTTCTCATCACACATTTTGAGACATATATAATTCTATTTAGTTTGAGTTGATCCCGGGTATGACAGTCATTAACACCACGCATGCTAGATAATTGAAGAAATCTGTTGAAATTATCTTTTTTCCATTTTTGTTCATTTTCAAACTAGACAGGCAATGTCTCTCTGAAATCATAATTTGAAATAACGTAATCCCGAGTTGCAAACAATATACTTAATACTTATCCTAAATATGAAATAGAATAATATTCGAAAAATACAATATAATTTTACGTTTATAGCATTACACTTTCTGAATTCAGATTATGAACTCAACCTTCGTACTAAGTACTAAAAGAGGTTGGTTCTGATATTTTTATTTTTAATTATTCCTTTGCATTCTTAAATGACTTTAATTAGGAGTACCTATTCCTTTCCGTATACATACCTCCAATACGACTGTGGTATTTGAAGCTATTTGCAATTTGCATATGAAAATTGATGATTGGCTAAGACCCGTCGGTATAATGACTGTACAATGTAATGTGATTGTATGAACGAGTGGATTGGCAAGTGATTGTTTCAAACCACAGAGTTCCTTGTTTTATAATTTCAAGTTACGCTAATAACTTGGAGGGTCGATCACGTTCATTACGAAACGTGTGACGATCCCGTACGAATCGACGACAATTTTGTAGTAACTTTCAGTGGATTTTGTGTGGAACTGTTGCAAAGTATCTGGCTATATTTAATTATATTAAATTGATTTCTCTATATATTTGAAAGTTTGAAATTTAATGGAGGTATTGGTTTCTAGTTAATAAATAAGAAAAATATATATTTGTCGTGAGGCAACCGTAAAGAATAAGAGTAAAATATATGTTAAAATTTTTCCATATCAGTACAATTGTATTTTTAATTTTTCATATTTTCAAGAATATATTTTAGATAAATATCAAGAATATTCAGTCGGAGTATAAGAAGAAGCTCGGTAGAACGTATTCTGAAAGATATTTCTTTATATTCAGCGACACAACCACTCCTGGGAAATGAACGGTTGCTAGTCGTGCATTAGTGATGCAACCTGGCTTTGCTTGTGGCTTCTCGGTATTGAATTAGCTGGTTGTAAGAAAAAATTCATAACTGCTGTACTTTATAAATAATCAAAGGCTTGGTTTTGGATGTTATATCATGTTTAATAACGAATGTTAATATGAAATCTATACTAAGAAAACAATACCGTGACTAACTTACAGACAACACACATCCCAAACAGCTAAACTGATTATGCTGAAATTTTGCATACTTACAGGATTCTTTAAAGGTTTAGACGAGCATTAAGAAAGAATTTTTTGATATTCCCACAGGAACAGGAACCACGTGAGGAAAACCTTGGGCAGCCGCTAGTATTGTATAAAGTCTCGGTAGCTCAAATAGAAAAGCATTTGAGAAAGCATGCTGGAGACAAAATGCAAATAACATCCTACAGAGCATTGGACCGGATTTCCAAAGGTCGCGGGTTCGATTCCCGTCTGAGAATTCACTTGTGGCCGAGTTAACTTTTTTTCCAATAATTAATTTTTTCCAATATTTTTCTATTTAAAATTTACCATAAGTATAAAAATAGCATTGAAAAATGCAAAAAATACAAAATCATAAAACATCCTACTATTTTTATAACTGCGATAATATGTCAGTTTTCCTCTTATATTAAATATGTTTCAAGATTGTAGATTTGTGTTTGGCAACGACATGTTCCTTTGTAAATGTTGTTGCTTCTGTTAAAACTGATAAGTTTCTTGCGGCCGATCCTCTTATCAGTTAAAAGATGTCCTGAATGGCTGGTAGGAAAAAAAAATTTGACGATTCGAAAGCACTTATCTATAAGTCTATTTGAATAAAAATCTTTGACTTCGACTTCGACTTTGACTTTGTTTGTTTGTTTGTTTATTTGTTTATTCCTCTTGCACGCAAAAACTACTGAACGGATTTTGATGAAATATGGTATGTCGATACTTTAAGTAGTGGACTAACACATACGCTACTTTTTTACCCGAAATTCCCACAGGAACGAGAACCAGGCGGGTGAAACTGCGGGCGGCGAGTTTCAAATAAAAGGAATTCGTCTCAACAGCCAAAGGCCGAGTGTTTGATACCGGTCTGAAAAAGTTGGAGATTACTTATTTTTGTAGTAAAATTAGTCTCATAAACTTTTTTGGATGATAATATTGACCAGGGGCTGTACATACCATGACCTCTTATGGCCTGCGCAGACGATGGACATTGAAGGACTTTTTGTCCGCGACACGACCTTATTACTAAGAACATAAAGTTGAATAAATAACGAGGACCATCGCGTACTTTTCATAGATATACGCGATCTAAGTTGAATCTTATTTGGTTAACAATAAAGATGTGTCGCGGACAAAAAGTCCTCCGTTATCCGTCGTCTGCGCTAGCTCTTATAGCGTTTGTTTGCGGGATATTTTATGATCCCCTCGCTTATAGCAGCGTCTCACTCATACAACCTGACAATAAACTGCAAAGAATCATTGTACGTGGAATAAGCTCATGGTAGGCCCCCAGATACACGGACAAAAACGTTCACTAGTTTTAAACAAACATATTATAATATAATGCATCCTAATCCTAACTTCCTAACTAATATTTGACGACCTGTTTGGCGCAGGGGTACTGAAGTAAAAAAGCTGGATTTAGAACAATAGGTAACTTGTTTTATTTAACAAAGTGAATTTACAGTCATAGAGATTGCGAACAACAACAAGATGGCGTCTACGTCTAGCACAGACTAATAAGAAAGTTGCTATCATAAAAATATTGCCATGTCAATCACAGATCATGTTTAGTAACAACAGGTACTAACCCCACCTTCTGCGCCAGAGGTCCCGGGTTCGATCCCCGGACAAGACAAATATTTGGGAGCATTAACAGTCTATTTGTCTTGGTCTGGATGTTTAATATGTATATCATGTATGTATTTACAAAAAAAAAGTATATAAGTATGTTTATCCGTTATCTAGTATCCATAACACAAGTTCTTCATGATACTTAACGTGGGCTAGATAATTGGTGTGATTGTATGGAAATATTTATTATTTATTAATATTTTAAATACGAAAGTTTGTTTGTTTGTCCTTCCTTCACGCCCTAACTAAGCAACAAATCGACTTGATTTTTAGCATAGAGTCATTTAAAAGGACGGAGAGTAAAAAGGCTAATTTTTTTCACGATATTCCCACGGTAACCAGGCGGGTGAAACCGCGGGTGGAAGCTAGTATCGATCATTTATGTGACGCACATTCAACGTAGCAACACCCTAATAGCTAGCGCAGACGACGGACATTGAAGGACTTTTTGTCCGCGACAAGACCTTATTACTAAGAACATAAAGTTGAATAAATAACGAGGACTATCGCGTACTTCTCGCGGATATACGCGGTCTAAGTTGAATCTTATTTGTTTAACAATAAAGACGTCGAAAGACGTAGAAGACGAAATAAAGACTTAGCTATAAGAGCTAGCGCAGACCAAGGATAACGGAGGACTTTTTGTCCGCGACACGTCTTTATTGTTAACCAAATAAGATTGAACTTAGATCGCGTATATCCATGAAAAGTACGCGATAGTCCTCGTTATATATTCAACTTTATGTTCTTAAGTATAAGGTCGTGTCGCGGACAAAAATACCTCCAATGTCCGTCGTCTGCGCAGGCCCTAAACACAGACCCAGACCCACCTGGAATCCTAATGTATTCTTGTTTAACATTTTATTTTGTCATTCATTCTCCATTCGTCTTAACGATTAGCATTCGCAAACGAGACAAATTTTAATCGAAGGATGTGCATGCATTTCGCATAATGACACTGCTCTTTCGCGGTAGCCATTGTATGTAGATTTGATACTTCTCAAACTACACACCCCAACCAATAATAACTAGTCACTTACTTCGAAACACTTAGGATAGTACTTTTTTTAAGTACATAAAAGATTAATTAGGTCATTACATTACATGAAAAAGGGTTTAATGTGCAATATAAAACAATTTTGAATATAAAACAACTTTTCCGATATTTAACGACCTATACTTCACGAACTAACATCTAATAGTACGTATTTTTAGTATTTTTAAAAGTTTCTTGAATTTCCCAGCGTTTCGGCACCTCTTCAGCTGCCGTGGTCACGGGATGACTGCCCATCCCGTGCGTGCCAAAACTTAAGATGTAATTTTGAATATACTTGAAAGACAAGGTAAATGAATCAAATATAGCCACAGACAGTAAAATAAATTTGACAAATATGAAAATCTGACAGAAAATTTCAGTCTCTGGGGCGCTTTATGATGAAACAGTCTTTAAAAATATTTAAAAAGTTATATTCACTTGCCTTCAGCTTGAATTGATGTGATTGTTATTTTAACCGCCATTGTAGTCTAGTGGTAACAACCAACGGCATCACACCAGAAGATCCCGGGTTCGATTCCCAGCGGGGGTACACATTGTATTTGGTTTGGTTGGTGGCAGGACTTGTTGTAAGTCCGCCTGGCTAGCTTTTATCTAAGTCTGACGGCATAATAACAATCTTTTCAGCATTTTTGTGGCAGTTAGAGATAAGATAGCCAGATCCTCAGTGGTTAAAGACTCCGAGAGAGGCTCGCTTCCATTTTCAGCCTTATCAACACTTAACATCAGGTATGATGAAGGCTAAGAGTCTCTCCGTTGTTCATAAAAAAATGTATTTTCGATTGATCGAAAGATTAATTTACTTTAGTTACTTACTTTTAGTACTTTACAAAATTAATACTCTTTAAAGGTTGTATAATGTCACTTCAAGTGAAGGCTAGTTAGCAGCTTACACATAAATTACCCAACCCAACTATTTTTAAAAGAAAAAGAATGTAATTCTAAAACGAAGTAAGTTAATGATTTACAGTTTTACATCACACAAAATAAAAAGAAAAATCTAACATCATTATGTAAAACTAAAACTCTGATAGCAAAACTTTATTTTTTCACTCATGCAACAATCACATTCAAGGACGCCTGCACAGTATAACAAAGTATTCTTTGGTATAACTTAGAAGTAAAACATCCACGTAATATATTGAAGCAAAGAAAAAACCGTAACTATTTAAGTACTTCAAGTATTTGCAGAAAGTAAAAAGAGCGAAGTTTTCCTAGTCGGTTGTTCTACGGCTAAATTGTTTGAGTAATTCCTTGGGACTTCACGACTTGAACCAGCTCGGACTTTTAATATTGACTCGCCGTTTTTTCTAGGAGTTTATTTTGTAGAAAAAGAACACAATAATTTCAATTGGCAAATAATTTTTTTAAAAGGATCGTTTCTATTATTATTATGTCATTGATTATTATTATTAATATAGAGATTAATCGCATCATAAGTTTAACAAAAAGCACCAAATTATTTTCTAAAATAGTTCATATATTTTACTATAAGAAAATTTCAGTAAAGCCGTATGGAAAAATTAGTAAAAGATTTTAAAACTCCGCGGACGAAATTGCGCGCGAAAAGCTAGTTTTCTATAATGATAATGATTCTCATAATTAACAACTTTTTTCATGGAATGAAAGTAACCCTGCAATCGCAAAAGAAGCATCTGGGCCTGTATTCACTATGAATGACCACTTGGCGATTCCTTGCTCAAACCACGCCAATCTCGTCCTTGGTTATGACATCTTCGAAATTCGTTTTCTCTATGAAACTCACAATGAAGGGTCCACTGCAATAATGATGAATGTCCTTTGTCTTTTGTTTTAAGATAATTGGGTTTTAAATTTATAAACAGTGTAAAAAACTCAGACCTGAAGATAATAAAATGTTGTTTATTAAAGTTAAAGTATATGTATCATATATTATTTCTTTGGAAAATATTCATTCTAAGGGTATTATAAACTAACTAAAAATAATATTATCTTAAGTAAGTCTTTAAAAATCAGGACTATAATGAGCACTGTCCACACTGCGTTGACAGTCAATAATGATAGGTGTTCAAATTATTGTTTTAATTAACTTCCAATTCTTTAATATTTGCAGCATGAGGAAGTTCATCGAAATAACGTCTCGTTTCAGGCCTACAGAACTTTTTCAGGAACTGCAGGTCGTTATATTTTGCTGTTGATATAGGCAGCTTCTCTTTATAAGCCAAACCAGGTAATTTGAATTCGCCCTGATTAACTGCCTTCATAGACCGAAAAGAAACTGGTGTGTTGACAACACTTGATTCCCATGGACTGTTATTAAAATTTCTGTGAAACATGAGCCGTGGATGTTCTTTCTGGACTCTAAATTCTGATTTGACAGCAAGGTGGCGGTCAGTGTGACATTTATCGTTATTGCCGTGAACACCTGTGACGTTGAGCGTTCTAGCCGTGTAGCCAAAATATTAAAAACATTTTATCTCGGGACTGCAAGCGATATTGCTAAGTTTGTAAACAAGATTTATTAACTACATAGTCAAGTGACCGAATGGCATTACTAGTTAAGAATTAAATGTTTTTGGACATTCATCATTATTGCAGTGGACCCTTCAAATGATATAGTAAATGTACAAGTACAATAACCATATCATTTGTGAGTATTATTTACTTTTTTTATTATTTTTTTTATGATTTTGTAATTTTTGCATTTTTCAATGCTATTTTTATACTTATGGTAAATTTTTTAATAGAAAAATATTGAAAAAAATTAATTCGACCACAAGTGAATTCTCAGACGGGAATATAAACCCGCGACCTTTGGAAATCCGGTCCAATGCTCTATAATAGTCGATTCCCGTCTAAGAATTCACTTGTGGCCGAGTAAATTATTTCCAATATTATTCTATTAAAAAATTTACCATAAGTATTATTTACTTGTACAGTAAATATAACATTTGTAAGTGTCATAGAGAAAACGAATTTTGAAAATGTCGAAACCAAGTACAAGATTGGCGTGGTTTGAGCAAGAAATCGCTAAATGGTCATAGTGAATAAAGGCCCTGTAGATAATAAAATAATGTCAGAAATTGTATAGGAAAAAAAATTTTATAAAAAAAATTCAAACCGACTTCAAAAAGTAAAAAATAAAACTTTTGGAGTCGGTGCCAGCCAGGGCATTCTACATTGCACTTCTATTAACTATATTTTTTTTTGGCCTTAGCTAGCTAGCACCGACTCCAAATGTTTTATTTTTTACTTTTTGAAGTCGGTTTGAATTTTTTTTATAATTTTTTTTTATTTCAGATTTTTTAGTTACATCATGTGCCGTTAATTACACTAAAAATCAGCCCATACACAACAATGTCATCTAGGTAAACGACTACTTGCCAAAAGGTGATTGATATTTTTCAAGATTATGAAAAAACTACTAGCCAGATCTTCGTAAAAATTATATGGGACCACACATAAACCATTTTCTTTCAGATAAAAAAAGAATTATAAAAATCTGTTTACAACTGGCGCAGTTATGGTAAAACATACATAAAAATTCGTCGAATTGAGAACCTCCTCCTTTTATGAAGTCGGTTAAAAATGTAGTTCCGTTTACGTCCGGCAGAAACGCTGCTCAATATCGCATATTTTTTTTTACTTTACTTCCACGATACTTACTTAGAAGTTATTCGTGCTGGGTCAAAACACATGTCGTAATAACGTAGGTAAGGTAAGCTACACAGTACTGCTCATTATAGTCGTAGAACACATCTAATAATTTGGATGACATTTCTGATAGATTTATATGTTGTGTATTATGATTGCTGTACAAACGAATTTTAAACATATGAAGTACACACAGTAGTCGATTCCCGTCTGAGAATTCACTTGTGGCCAAGTTAATTTTTTCTAATATTTTTCTATTTAAAATTTACCATAAGTATAAAAATAGCATTGAAAAATGCAAAAAATACAAAATAATAAATTATTGGCAGTTGCATCTTAATCGATCGTAAAACACCTGAAAAGATGTTTCTTTCGAATGCAAGGATATTCCTAGCATTGATGTAACAACGCTGGCCTACAGCGTATTAAAAATATAAAAGTATTGGAGAATTTCGACGGTGGTTCGCAGGTCTCGGTAGCTCATCGGTTAGAGCATCGGACCGGATTTCCAAAGGTCGCAGGTTCGATTCCGGTCTGAGAATTCACTTGTGGCCGAGTTAATTTTTTCCAATATTTTTCTACTTAAAATTTACCATAAATATGAAATACACATATCAAAAAACGTCTGCGGTCACTCAATGATTTTCTTGCAAAATACCTGTTTTCGGAGAGGGATTACTATAGTAAATCTTGACTTTATCTTGATATTAAAGGATATTTTTTGAATCTGGTACCATTCAAAAGCTACAATGTTCAACATTTCGAAGGTGTTTTTTATTTTTTGTGAAACGATTGTTTTTACTTTTTGCGCAGTCTTGAACAAAAAAGTTGCAGATTTCGATCATTACCTATTGTATGAAATTATGATGTAAGATGTTTAAAACCGCGATTGGTTAAAACAAAAAATCATACAAAATAAATGAAATAACTACACAGTCGAAATGTTCTAGCTTTTAAAAGGTCCTAATTTGAAAATATATCAGTCAAGATTTACTATAATAGTCCCTCTACGAAAACAGGTACTTATTTTGTATGTAAATCAATAAGTGATTACAAACTTCTTTTAATGTGTGTAGATACCACTTTCTAATAAGAACTTTACTGAATTATTACTTACGTAGTCAGCAAATCTCCCGCAAAAAGTTTAAAACCAATAGTTTGAAGTGTCGAGAGGTAATCAGATCTATGCCATCTCGAAGATATTATTTCTTTTTTCTCTTACTGGCGGCGCCGCCGTGCCTTCCGATTTACTTATGTAGTCTTAGGTTAGAACTGCAACTTGGAATAGTAATTTAAGTCTCTTTGGTTCAATAACGGCAGAATAACAGCGCCTCTGTGTCTCATCCTGCCCAACTTGGATGGCACGCAGGCTAATTGCTGAGACAGGGTTTGTTGACTACACGCATTTTTATACTGAAATTAATATATACTCGTACCTGCTCTTTTTGATTTTCTGTTTTTTTGTTTGTTTTTGTCTTGTTATTGTTTTATTGTTATAGTTATGTATGATAGTAAGATTTTAATTTTATATTTTATTTTCCTTGTTCTTTATGTTTTTTTTATCCGTGTGCTGTGTATAAAATATTTTTCTTTCTTTCTTTTTTCTTTCAATAATAATATTTGTTACTGTTTGAAAGAATCAGGCTTAATCGGGCGGAAATCCATCCATTTTCACAATCTAACATCGTATTTCACCCCCCTCATCTCCTATTTTTTTCCAACGGCAAGTCTATATTTTTAGTACTTCTACTTGCATAATAGTGAAACTACTATTATGATTACTACTACTATTAGTAGGTATAGCCTACTTCTTTTTCCAAGGTTTGTGAATATCGTACTTAAGTCTCATCTCTTGGCACCCGTCGTCCTCTATAAAAGTATTTCTGTCGAGTTTTTCCTACGACTAATTTGTTCTTATTCTTCATTTTCTCAAAATGATTTAACAATATATGGTGTGTAAATGTCACAAACATAATATTATATTACTAGTTTGCAATCTACAAAAAATTAAAAGTGTAGAAATTTCAGCCGCCAAAGAATATTGATTTCAGTAGAGCTTCCACAGCAGAAAAATATGCTTACATCACATAGCCTTTGTCCCCGGCACCGAAGATGTAAATGGTACGCTAGTATGGAGAGAGATACTTGCGGAAATGCAATTTGTATTTTTTCTACCTAACCTTTTAGTTTGATGAAGCTTTTGTTAAAGAGTTCTTCAAAATATTTTAAAAATCCACCGTGTTATGAAAATATAAGAATATTATTATTATTTAATTCTATTAAGAGATAATTAAATCATAGAATTTTATATATATTAGGGTTCCGTAGTTAAAATATATTTATTAATCACGCCAAAAAAGTGATAGAATAAAATCACGATGAGAATGTCCACGAATCTCCCCAATATGACCGTGCCCTATGTTATAAACCAGGGTTTTTTTAGGGTTTCGTAGCCTAAAGGCAAAAAACGAAACCCTTATAGATTCGGCCAAATCGATGTATGTCACAGCCATTTTTTTATTTTTATCAAACCTATACTTGAGGCGTATCTATAGATAGGTCTTTAAAAATTACATTGAAGTTCGTATTACAGTTTTTTCTCAAAATCAACCGTTTGAAAGATATACACTTCCAAAGTGGAAAAATGTCACAGCCACTTTATTCCAAAACTATGAAGATTACACAGTTGAAGCTTGGTCGGTAGATGTATTCTGTTACCCGTTTTACGCTTTTCACACAAAAATAAAAAATATATGAATTAAGGGGGGGCTCCCCATACATGGAATTGTTACTGAAAAAATTTTTTTCATCAAACCTATACGTGTGGGGTATCTTTAGATAGGTCCTTAAAAATTACGTTGAGGTTCCTAAAACAGTTTTTTCTCAAAGCCAACCGTTTGATGTGTAGCACTCTAGTACGGAGCTGACGGACACATTTCTAATAGGTATTAAGAAGTAGGATCACAGACCTATATGTACGATAACTATTAAGTATTCTGTGCCTATATCGAGATAGACGAAAATAGCGCTTCAAACTGTATGAGAACCTAGCGTGTCGAATTCTTTGTACCCGATGACTTCACGAGCGAGATTTATGATGTGGAAATGTTAATGACTAGCTCTTGCAAGGAAGCACTGCGCAATTAACCATTTTCGTATCTAAGTGTCGCGTGTTTTCATGGCAATGATTTTAAAACTTTGACCGTGGATCAAACTTTTGACACGCAAGGCACTTTTACCGTCTATATAGGTCTGTGAGTAGGATATAGGTAGCCTATGTTATTTACATGACTTAGGATATCTTTCTACCGGAATTTATGAACTGCTGTAATGTCGGTTCTTGTATAAGGCAGTATGTCTGCAGACTTCGGTCATTTTAAAATTTCCTTTCATTAAGATATATATATATATATATATATATATATATATATATATATATAGATATAAATATATAGTAGGTGAGGTGGATGGGTAGGTACGATGGGTGAGAGCTAGTAGAAAAAAAAATGTAAAGGAAAAGAGATGCTTAATTCGGTGAAAGACTGTATTTAAATGTTTTATTGTGGTGGCCGAAACGGCTCTTCGAACCTTGTTAACTTTACAGGTTTTCATTGTTCAGAGGTAGCATCAGCCTTGGCTTTTAATTTTGGCCATAGTACACAAGGAATATTATCTTCACTGATTTACGTTTTTAATTCAGTGCGAACGCACGTAACGCCCCATCTGTCAGATCGACAGTGACAGGTATGACACTGACAGGAGATTGTCAGATGGTCTGCGATTGATATATGACAGAAGGTCCTTGCTTTTTAAGGTTACTTTAATTATAGAATTTTATTGATACACAATAAAATTATAAACTATATCATAATATATATAAAAATTAATGAACGAATAGCTGAAGCCGCAGGTTAGTGTCAGTGCACTTCACATCAGAATTTCATAATCAGTGTCCCTACTTGATCTTACCATTATACTTGCCTAATCCACCTAAATTATCAAGTTAAGCCTTGTAATTGATACAAAGGGACCCCCTAAGGGTGTTACCTTCTCTTTTTATTAGTAAACTTTCATAAATAAGTCACTTCAAGTATGCTTTCATGAGTGCACACCATGTGGCATGGAAGCCCTCATGTAAACATAATTTGGGCTAATCTCTGTAGCCAGAGCTTCCCTGTAATATAAACAGAAAGGCATCATACTGTGAAACATAATTTATTCACAAATTAAACATTTACTTACAAATAAGAAATATTAAAAATAAGTCACAGCATCATAATCGGTATGCAAGTGGCCACTTTAGAGGTTAAGTCTGGGGTATCAACCTTCCCCTTGCTCTGATGCTTTTTAGATGAAATAGGGCCCTTCAGGCTTCGTTGTAAAGACATTACAGTTGGGCCCCTTTGTGAGAATTCACCGGTTACAATAATATCTGAAATCACCTCCGTTCATAATCCACTCTCGCAGGTGACGAGACGCATACGGCGCCCCTCCGAAACACCACTCCGCCCGCGAAGCAGAAAATTCCGTACGCTCGGCGTTAGAGGACAGATCAGGGAAGCCCGGGAGTCACCTCCGGCTGTTTTACTATCCTGCTAGTATCAAGCAGTGAAAATATAATCAGAGGATCACACATAGAGCGGTGACCCCATTCCTCTATTAAATTAACCCAAAAAAAAAAACTAACATTTAGTTTATCTAAATATATAAATATATCCATATCAACAACCACCATTCATTCACATCAGCAAGCTTAGGAGTTCACCCATAGTGTAGCATCATCATCAATTTCTCATCACATTCAATTAAGTTCCATTTCTGATATCCTTGGGCAGGCATTCATGAACCTTCAATTTTATTTAAGATATCACTAAAACAGTAACTTTAAATTAATTGTTTTAACAGTGTACCTATTTTTTATGTTTTTTATGTGTGGATTACAGGACACCTTTTTAGTTTTGGTTTGTATAGAGTCAGGATAATAATAAAGATCAATTTACTTGTCACTGGATAATGTTTTGTCTCATTTCCCCGTTGTTGTCCTAGCCGAAAAAGGTAAGTCTATTAAGTAAGTTCCTATTATTATTGAAAATTGGAAAACCACATTACATTTGGCGCCTGAACAGGTTATAGAATGTCCTGATACAGCAAAGCATTTTGTGTTGGTCAATTAGCTCAACAGAAACCCAGGGATATCAGGAATGTTTTATTGACTTTTCAAATTAATTGCATATAAAATTGGAAAAATCTTGTTTAATTTACAGTTAGAAACTAATGTCCACATCTTAAGTTAAATATTTTGTTAGTAAAACATAATTTCATTATAATTAAGACCTATCAAAGTTGCCTTATTGTTTTTGTGAGCCTGAATGATATCAGCTTAATTGAATGCACATTTTTTCTTTTGTTTTTGCATATAGCATCACTTCAGTTGCATTTTTGGGGCTTATTTACATGACTATACTGGGAAATTGCTACAGATAGTAAAGATAATACTTTTGGACAAGAAACTATAATTTTTAAACAATGTTTTGGCTTAGTTTCACACAAAATTAGTTACACTTGCATTGCACACATAAAAGTCTATTGCTACTACTGTATTATAGCCCTGAATCTCTCAAATAACATTATAAAAGCCTTGTACTTGCTAAAAATTCTCCTTAGAAACATCAATTTGACTGCTGTTAAAGTGCTAGTGACTTGCAACATAAATTTCTCATTGAATTGGGACACTCAAGTGATTGAGCCTTGAATATCCCAAAATTAATCAATAAAGCTTTATCATTGTGCTAGAACTTGAAATTGCAAACACTGCCAACTCTAGTTTCACTGCAAAAGCAATAACAAGTGGAACATACTTACAACATTATATATTTTTTTTAATTATTTGAGAAATTCAGTCTCTCAAAATTTATCAAAAAAAGCTTATCATCTTGCTAAACTCTCCACATTCTAAGCTTCACTTGTACTGCAAAATAATACTTTCATACAGCATAACATAGTTTTGAAAATAGGCACTTGTTTGTTTTATGAGCATCAATTTCATGCTGAAAAAAAAAGAATACTCTCACACACACCACTTTCACTGATCTCTGAAAAAGATAAAATACTATTTAGAGATTGGTTATTGCATAATACTGAAACAAAAGTTACATTGGAATTAGCCTGAAAACCTTTGTTTCCAGACTGGTTTTATGTGCTTTTGATTATATTTATTATACACTTGGGTTTTGGGTTAAATTATTAAGGTACTTGTTCTTGATTTAATTTACTACCTACTTTACATAAAGGTTTTAAAAGTTATTGCTACATAAGATTGTTTATAATCTTAGCAAGTTACCTATTTAAACTAATCTATCTTCCCCTCTGCTTTATAACAAGATGGAGGAGGAAAGACCAATCAATTTTCTATTACTGAGGAAGGATGAGTTAGAATATGAAGCTAGGATCCGGGGTGCGGAACCGGCTAGTAAAGTTATTGATCTCCGTGCCCAAGTGAGAAAGCTAAGCAAGGAGCTGCCGTCAGATGAGATAGCTGAAGTAGATCTTGATATAGTTTCTGAATTTCATGCAGTTAAAGATAAATTGGCATATTTAAATGATTTAATTGTGGGTGCCGGGAAGCCTACATGCACACTCAAGTTGCTCAACAGGGTGGAGGCAGTAGCACACCATCTGTACCATAGGCTCAGCCGCTTAATCCCTACTGAAGAATCTCCTGTCACTACTGAGAACTTAGATAGTTTGCGTGAGAACTTAGACCAAATATTGCACAAGCTTGATAACTTCATGTACAACTTCAAGAGTGGGTTGTCACAGAGGCGACACTCTAATTCTATTCCACCACCAATACCAGCAGAGGACATGGCCATAGGTACAGACAGTGTCACACCTCCAACAGTCAGCCCTGCCAAAGAGATTACATATTATAATAACGGTTCTGGTTCAGCTATCCATAAACTTGGCATCACTTATAATGGAACAACTTGTGTGAAGGCTTTCTTGCAAAGATTAGATGAGCTATGTCGGTCGCGCGGTATCACCGATAGTAGACTATTCAATTCTGCCGCTGAACTTTTTACTGATGAAGCACTGAGTTGGTATCGTGGTATACTCAATGAGGTGAACGATTGGGCACAATTAAAAGACTTATTACTTGTAGAGTATCTGCCGAGTGATTATGATCAGAAATTAATGCAGGAGCTCTTGTCCCGCACCCAGGGTCCTGATGAGAGCATAGTTAATTATTTAAGTATTATGAAAAATTACTTTATTCGCCTATCTACACCGTTATCTGATAAGGTAATGTTAGATATTGTTATGTTAAACATTCAACCGTACTATTCTACGCAGCTTGCACTGGAAAAAACAGACACTTGGGCCGAATTGAAACGCAAATGCAAGCTTGTTGAGGTGGCTAATGATCGCGCACGCAGGTTTACAAATCCTCCAGTAGTTAGTTCTTCTTCTGTGGCTCCTGACCTAGGTTACAAGCCCAAGAGTAGCCGCCCTGCTCCCAAGGTAGCTGCGGTTGAAGCCCCTGAGATCCCCAGTAGTTTTTGCGTGCGTTGCCGGGTGAAGGGGCACAGTTTGAAAAGTTGTACTGCTCCTTTTGTGGTGATATGCTATCGATGCGGTGAAAAGGATGTCACGGCCCGGACTTGTCCTGAATGCCGTCCTGCCGGGAATACTCCCGCTAGGGCCGCAACGATCCCAAAAAACGTAAGCTCGTGAGTCGGTGGTTTAAAACTTCGTCGGAGGAGTGGGCCGAGTGGCTTAATTTTGTAAGAAAATTTCATAAAAATAACTTGTTAGCGAAGATGGCTGCTGAAAAAGTTGTGAATAAAGATGGCTCCATATCAATGCCTGCGTTGTCACATGCTTTTTCAACAGGTAATGCTTCCGGTTCCGGTTCCCCGACTCACGTATGCCAAATATTTAGGGATACCCGTCCTTATCTAAAAATAAGTATTTACGACGTAATATTTAGAGGTCTGCTGGATTCAGGCTCGGAAATTTCTATTATTGGTGGAAATGCTTTTAAAAAGTATTTTTGTGATTTTTGCACTATGCATAAATCAACCGATTTAAATATAATAAGTACTGCTAACGGTTCTGCCTCACCTGTCACCGGATACGTATTTCTACCGGTAACAGTAGACGGGCGAACCGCTATTATAAAATTTTACGTAGTTCCTGGAGTCTCCACTGAGTTATTGTTGGGTATAAATTTTTGGAAAGAATTTGAAATAGCACCCGATGTTCTGTCATTATTGAAGAGTAGTGAATTCTTACCGTCTAATCAGTATGTTAGCGCTGTAGCGACAACACGTAAATTTTTATGCGATTTTGACTCGCTTTCTGTTGTGGAGCGCAGGCAGGCTGAAGAAATTATCCGCGAGTTTGAGGAAATATCGAACGTTAAGAAAGGGCTAGGTAGGACACATTTAGTTACTCATAAGATCGATACCGGGGATCATCCGCCTATTAAACAACGTTATTACCCTATGTCTCCGGATAGGTTGGCCGAATTAAATAAACACCTAGATCAAATGCTGAAAGACGATGTGGTCGAGCCGAGCAACAGTGCGTGGAACAATCCGGTTACCTTAGTCCAGAAGGCAGATGGAACAACGCGCTTTTGCTTGGACAGCCGTAAGCTGAATGCAGTCTCTAAACATGATGCTTACCCGTTGAAACACCACTCCGCCCGCGAGAGTGGATTATGAACGGAGGTGATTTCAGATATTATTGTAACCGGTGAATTCTCACAAAGGGGCCCAACTGTAATGTCTTTACAACGAAGCCTGAAGGGCCCTATTTCATCTAAAAAGCATCAGAGCAAGGGGAAGGTTGATACCCCAGACTTAACCTCTAAAGTGGCCACTTGCATACCGATTATGATGCTGTGACTTATTTTTAATATTTCTTATTTGTAAGTAAATGTTTAATTTGTGAATAAATTATGTTTCACAGTATGATGCCTTTCTGTTTATATTACAGGGAAGCTCTGGCTACAGAGATTAGCCCAAATTATGTTTACATGAGGGCTTCCATGCCACATGGTGTGCACTCATGAAAGCATACTTGAAGTGACTTATTTATGAAAGTTTACTAATAAAAAGAGAAGGTAACACCCTTAGGGGGTCCCTTTGTATCAATTACAAGGCTTAACTTGATAATTTAGGTGGATTAGGCAAGTATAATGGTAAGATCAAGTAGGGACACTGATTATGAAATTCTGATGTGAAGTGCACTGACACTAACCTGCGGCTTCAGCTATTCGTTCATTAATTTTTATATATATTATGATATAGTTTATAATTTTATTGTGTATCAATAAAATTCTATAATTAAAGTAACCTTAAAAAGCAAGGACCTTCTGTCATATATCAATCGCAGACCATCTGACAATCTCCTGTCAGTGTCATACCTGTCACTGTCGATCTGACAGATGGGGCGTTACGTGCGTTCGCACTGAATTAAAAACGTAAATCAGTGAAGATAATATTCCTTGTGTACTATGGCCAAAATTAAAAGCCAAGGCTGATGCTACCTCTGAACAATGAAAACCTGTAAAGTTAACAAGGTTCGAAGAGCCGTTTCGGCCACCACAATAAAACATTTAAATACAGTCTTTCACCGAATTAAGCATCTCTTTTCCTTTACATTTTTTTTTCTACTAGCTCTCACCCATCGTACCTACCCATCCACCTCACCTACTATATATTTATATCTATATATATATATATATATATATATATATATATATATATATATATATATATATATATATATATATATCTTAATGAAAGGAAATTTTAAAATGACCGAAGTCTGCAGACATACTGCCTTATACAAGAACCGACATTACACTGCATAAGTAAGTATTCAGCTCTTCCAGTATAACATTACAAGCAGACAATCAGATTTGCTTTTGCGTTTATAATATAAGAATGGATTACTTTATTTCAGAAAAACATCTACAGAATCCCTTTTCACTTTTCCTTACCCTTATTCGAGATATTGTCGGTGCGAGACAAAAGAGCGTGAGAGAAAGGGACAGAGCACATAATCCACTTATAGCTCTCGGTCGGGTTGCTCTCATACATTTTTACTGGAGAAAATTCGGGAATACCCTTAATGCATATTAAGCCGGGTCCGGTTATTTGCAATGAGGTACCTATCGGGCGAAGTATTGAAATGAAATTTTCCGCTATGTGGATTTTAGGGATAACGAAGGTTCCGTACACGGGGTAGGGAAGAATGTGACCCGGATTACTGTATCAAGTGCTTTTTTAATATTGACCCGGGTATGCTTGGGTTATTGATATTACAATGGCTGCGGTGATATTAGGCCGAAAGTATGGCGTAAACTTTGGACTTTCTGGTTAAGTATCTATATGAGGTAATAAGGTTTTGTTAGTGGTTTGAGGCTTTGAAAATTTACTTTTAAAAATACTACACAATGTTATTTTTAGTGTGTATTTTTATGCACCCTTTAAATTTTGGCGCGTACAGTTTATTAAATGAAATAATGAAGTTTATGCTATAAAACGAGTTTTTTTTACCCGTACGCAAATTTAAATTACCTAATAGGGTAAGATCTAATAATACAAGAATGAGGCTAGAAGCAGCATGCGCATTTAAATTATAACTAGCCGCCACCCGCGGTTTCAGTCGCGTGGTTCCCGTTCCTGTGGGAATATCGGGTTAAAAATATCTTTTAGTCCGGGCTTTCTTCTATCTGTGTACCAAATTTCATCCGAATCGGTTCAATATTATATTCCATTATTCATTGGCTTAATATCAGTTAAGTTTTACGTATTTCGAAAAATACTGTGGTACATTTCACGTAGGAATGAGTGATTTTTACACGACAAATTTACCAGGGTAATCAGCTATTACAGCAGAAAAGACTTTCTGTATGTAATGTATAATATATTAATATATAAAAGAAGAAACTGACTGACTGACATACCAACGCACAGCCCAAGCCATGTCCAACATAATTATGTGGAGGGCCAGGTTTAGTATTTTTGTAACCGTACCGGGCCAAAAGAAAAGCCCAATAGCGAAGGATTAAGTAAGCATTCTTCTAGCTATTGATGTCTTCGCAGGCCGGATGAAGGACTTATTCGGGCCACATTATGGCCCGGGGGCCGTATGTTCGACGAGCCTGGTCTAGAGAATCCAAATTTACCACATAGGTTCCTTGTGAGGTTTAGGGGAGCATTAAGAAAGGATTCTTCGAAATTCTACCTCTAAGGGGTGAAATAGGGGACGAAAGTTTGTATGAAAGTCCGTCAGTTTTGAAGTCATGATCTTCAAATTTTATATTTAGGTTGACGATTGAAAATAAATATTTACCTATCTCGGCGATTTTTAAAATTTCACTTACAAAAGTGTGAAAAGGGGGATGAAGTTGTGTAAAAAAGTCCTTTATTTACAAAGTAAAAGCCACGAATTTTTATAAGCCTTATGGTTGGAAATTAAATACAAATAAACAAACCTTAATTTTGTTATTTATAGAAATCAACCCCGGAAAAATTATATAAATCAATCAATCAAACGGGCAATAGGGGGTAAATAATGTTAAAATTGATATAGGTGTCGTTATTGAGGTTTTATGGGATGTTGACTACAATGGATGGATTGGATGTAGACATAATTCAACACTTAATAGTTTGAAAAAGGACTTTAAATTTTGTTTAGAAAAAATATGCAAAATAGACATAGCGACTTTTTACGCCCTGGAATATTTTTTACAATACTTTGTGACATCAAATACTTCTCCATTCACACTTACCTATCCATGATAATATCATAAATGTGAAAGTGATTGTTGTCTGTCTAGCTGTTCCCTTTCGAGTAAACCACTGAATAGATTTTAGTGAAATTTGGTATGAACAAAACTTGACCCTGGAGATGCACATAGAATACTTTTATTATGATAAATGGCACCACCACGCGACATTCTAAGTCCGCGCGATAACCTAATTCCTCGCGGATGTAACGGCATTAAAGTCCGTCATTCGTTGCATTTGAACAATAAATAATGAATCCTGTTCTATCCGATCCTATCCTACTAATTTGCAGAAGTTTGTGAGTATGTTTGGACTTTTGATAGGGACTTAAATATTGGATAGGGACTTAAATAGATGGCGCCACATATTTTTTTAAATCCTCCTATCCTACTTCCTACTTATATATATATTATTAATGTGAAAGTTTGGATGTTTGTTACTCAATCACGCAAGAACGGCTGAACGGATTTAGATGGAATTCGAGACACATATACTTAATAGCCTGGAGGAGGACATTGGATACTTTTTGTCGCGTTAAATCCCTCATTTCTACGGGAAAGTAAGTACAAAAATCAACGCGGGCTAAAATATATTGGGCCACATAATCTTAGAAAATTTATTATCCTACTTCCTACTTATGTCATAAAAATGTGAAAAGTTAGATGTTTCGGTGTTTGTCATTCAATCACTCAAAAATGGCTGAACGGGTTTGGATGAAATTCGGGACACAGATACTTTACAGCGTTGAGAGGAACATAGCTTATTTTTTGTCGCATACAAATCCCTATTTTCTACGGGAAATAAATTACATAGCAATAGGTGGCGTAAGTAGTCTTTTTAGAGTTTCGTAGCCTAAAGGCAAAAAACGAAACCCTTATAGATTCGACCAAACCGATGTATGTCACACCCTTTTTATTCCAAAACTATGAGGATTACACAGTTGAAACTGAAACTTGGTAGGTAGATGTATTCTGTAAACCGCTTTACTGTTTTTACACAAAAATAAAAAAATATATGAATTAAGGGGGCTCCCCATACATGGAACTGAAACTGAAATTTTTTTTTTCATCCAACCCTACGTGTGGGGTAACTATAGATAGGTCTTTCAAAATTGCATTGAGGTTTCTAAAACGATTTTTTCTCAAAGTCAACCGTTTGAAAGTTATACACTTCCAAAGAGGAAAAATGTGTAACTTTTAAAATAAAATAAGTGAAAAATCAAAAAAAAAATATGATGTAGATCTTTATAAAAACTTTTAACGATAATTAGTTTGAACGAAATTTATTTAGTAGTTTCAGAGCTATAGCACATTTTCCAAAACCGCAAATATAACTTTGTCATTCATACAAACACTATGAAAAACAAACTTATTTTTGCAGACGAAAATTATAATGGCATTTTGGCAATAATAATAATAGAAACTTTATTTGCACACGATACAAAAACAAACACATACAGAGAAAAAGTCAAAAAGAGGAACACACAATAGGCGGCCTTATAGCTACGTAGCAGTCTCTTCCAGGCAACCTTGGGTGAGAGACGAAACCCTTCATGTGCGAGTTCGACTCGCACTTGGCCGATTTTTTTTTAAAGATGAATTATGGAATTAGGTTAGGAAAAAGAAAGATATTTCTTTCTTTCTTTTACAAAATCTTTCTGGACCAAGTTCTAAAGACCAGTGGGACGAGGTCGCAGGCGGAAGCTAGTTATCTTATATTTGCTCTACAAATAGATAGATACACTTATTCATTTGTCAGTACGTAAGTAAGCCGCCGATTTTATGTTTATCTTTTTTGTCATTTTCTCTGTATGTGTTTGTTTTTGTATCGTGTTCAATGAAGTTTCTATTATTATTTTTATTAATTAAGTACAAACGCTGAAGTTCCCGGTAGTCCAGTTACCGCACAAAATCCTTTGAACGGCTATCTGGGGGCCTACCGCCATCTCTTAGCGCAGTATTGTTTCAATCTTACCATGCTATTTCGTACTACGAATCTCTTAAAGTAAGCTTGTCTTTTGACGGAAGTTTTGCGACGTCACCATCAATTCATTAATCATCACCTTCTGAAACCATGTGAAATGTTTAAAATGTGTCAACTTCAATAAAAACAGAACGTTTTTATGACATGATAGTTTTTAGATGATGGCCCGCAGAATTGAGCGCATGCGAATATCGCAAGGTGGCCGACCGGCAAATCCCGCGACTTACAATCGTCATATCATCAGTCATATAAAAAATACTTACTCATATACACAATTAAATCACGAAAACACTGCTTTTTCTAATGATGTTATGTCAATAACCAAACTTTGCAAAGTTTTCGAACCAGAATTCACAAGGAAACCGTCCCTTATTTCTTCAACCTTCTTTTATTGTTTTAAGTTTCACATACAACTTTACACGTCAAGTAATTTAAGAATGTCCACTTTTCTCATCTCTTTCCACATAACAAATATAGTAACAACACTTTGTTGCTACTTACAACACTTGAGAGGTGACATGTTACGCACAGGGCATTGGAGCAATCCTTTTTTAGACGTCCACGCGTCTGTTGCCACTTAGCATAAGCTAAGATTTTCACCTTCGTTCCTTATAGTTACAAAACATAATGATATCACATCAAATCAGTCACTTTTGACACTTGGCATAAGTAACTTTGTTACCATAAAAACATGTCAATCAAAATGACTTTGTTGCAGCACTTTAGAAGTCACTTCAGTATGTTGATTTCGGATGCAATCCATTTCCACTTCCACCATTATAGCCACTCGACAACATGTAACATAACCACGAGATCACCTAACATCACTTTGACGGTCAAAATTATGTTAAGAAACTAATTAACACTGATTAATTACACACCGTAAGATTTAAATTTCGTAAGATAGCAGTCTTTCCTCGACGACACCCCGGCTTGCACTGGTGGGCTAAATGAGAAAGATTTCTCCTATTTCTTCCCATTCGAGAGAGAATATAAAACTCTTTTTCGCCTTTTTTTACTTCCAACTTCGTCTTAATATGCCACCCGCTCGGACCTTGGACCATAGGCTTAGCAACGGATAGAAGTGGCATGACCAATAAACATATAGCTATGTAAACGTTACACAGAAAATATGCAAGTCAACTTAACTAACACACGTCAATACAGACAAAGTAACACTCAGTCCCTTCCAACTGACCCCGACTTTCCAGGGTGTATCCGTGCTGATAACCGAAAATTTGCAACTTCTTGGCCTGAACCTGTCTTCCAACCTGAACTTTGGCTAGTACATCGACTCCATTGCAAAGTGTGCTACAAAGAAACTGGGCGTCCTCTCTAAAGCTAGGCGATACTTCTCTCCGAATCAACTGCTTTTATACAAAGGCAGATTCGGCCGTCTATGGAGTACTGTTGTCACCTGTGGGATGGTTCTGCTAAGTATCAGCTAGAGCTTCCGGAATCGATTGAAAACCGTGCCAAGAAACTCACAGGAAACTCAGCATTGGCCACGGCGGAAGTTCCGAGCCTCAGCCACAGCGGAAGTTCCGAGCCTCAGTCACCGCCGCATAGTTGCATGTTTATCGGTGTTTTATAGGATACACTTTGGTGAGTGTGCGAGGGAACTGCACGACCTTGTTCCTCCAGCCCCTTTCCACCATCACGGTACCAGACGTAGGTTAGCTTATCACCCGTACGTCGTTGACATTTCAACGGTCCGTACCAAGCGCTTCGCTGACACATTTATACGAACCGCTAAAGAATGGAATGCGCTGCCTGCTCATGTGTTCCCCGATTCCTACAACCTTGGCCTCTTCAAGACTGAATAAGCAGAGAGCGGGAGAGTGAATAGGCATTTCCACATCCTGTTTATTAAGCACGGTGTTGCCCAAATGCCTGCCTAGTAATTATTTAATAAAAAAACAAAAGAAACTACATTTGCAATATTGGTTTGTAATACCGTAGTTTTACCCTCTACTACTCTGCTTGATGCAGACATAAATTAATATTCAGGCAATCTAATTTCTTAATATATTCTATCTATTTATACTAATAAAACATTACCATGACTGACTGACAGACAACGCACAGTCGTAACGGCTGAACCGATTAACAAAAGAAAGCGATTAATTTTGCATTCAGGATCCTTTAACGATGAAGGCGGGCATTAAGAAAGGATTTTTTTTATATTCACGGGAACGGAAACCACGCAGGTTTAACCGCGAGAGGCAGCAAGTTCACTAAAAGGAGGAACACAATAAGTGACAGGATGACAATTAATTAGTCTGGGAGCAGGGTAAGTGCTCTCAGACTAATTTAATTGTTATCAGATCACACCCCTCAGTAATAGATAAGAGCAATCCCGCGATACTTATAAAAAAGCGATACATATAAAACATTCATTTACTCAAATATTTGACTTATGTGGAAATCGAACCTGCAACCATTAAGCAGAAGGCAAGTCCCACCATTGTGCAGCAGTTGTGGTCAGCTCTACTAGACCCCCAAGTCTACCCGCAGGGGGTGGTTGTGTTAATCGCGAGGCGGCCCCGGTCTTCGTTAATCAAGAAAGCAGGTCTCACCACTATGCCTCACCGGTCTCTTTAGTGTACTAATCGAGTGGTTATTTCTACTAGACTTTTAAGTCTGTGCGCAGGGGGAGGTTGTGTTAATCGCGGGGCCGCCCCGGTCTTCGTTAGTCTAGAATTAATTCGTTGATAAGACGCCGCGCCCCCCGGCGCCGTCTCCAGATCACAGGGGTGCCGACGCAACCAAAGATAAATAAAACAAAGTAAATTTTTCCTTGTATTAGACCAAACATTGAGGCGCACAGGGAAAGACCAATGAGGAGCCCGTGGCGCACTGGTTCGCGCCCTCGGCCTGCGATTGTTGAGGTTATTCAACTTTCGTAATGGTTGGTTACGGGATGGGTGACCGAAAATTTACTATCTCGAGCTCCTCCGTGCTTCGGAAGGCACTTTAAGCCGTTGGTCCCATTTGCCATCCCTGCATTTGCAGTCGTTAAAATCCACCAATCCGCATTGGGCCCGCGAATCATGGCCCGATATCCTTATCCATCCATAAGGGAGGCTAGTGCCCCAGCAGTGACAACGCTTAGCCTTCGTCATTCCTATTGTTTAGTTATCCTCAACCACTGAGGAACTGGTCAGCTTATCCCTAACTGCCGGAGCACAACAATGTTGACAATATCGTTCTTATGGCGTCAGACTTATATAAGATGGTGGTAGCTAGCCAGACGGGTTTAAAACAAGTCCTACCCAACACCCAAACAATACAATATGAATCCCCAATTGAGAATCGAACCCAGGACCTCTGGATCTGGTACCGGTGGTTGTTACCACTTAACCACGGAGGCTGCTAAAAGCCAATTCGATATTTTGTTTTTCTAATACTTACGATCTGGGATTCCTAAAAATTGTCACAACCCTGAAATCCTCGAGCAAATTAAAAAGACGACCACAGAATCGCCCCGGAGGGTGGGAAATTACACCCCAAGCCTACACTGACCCTCTTTAATGAACATTGCACCTGTTGCTGTCTCCCTCGCACCTTGCACCCGCCTTCAGATGACAGTTCTCACTATCTCGCTCTTCAGAGATTTACCATGATACCAATTGTTGTTTTCTTTAATTTTCTTGGTTGCAAGTTTCCAAGTTCTGATTTTCAATGCAACTGAGGAAATATTGTCGGCCGTCTGGTTGTATGGTGCATCACGGGATACCACAAGCCACGTGCTACGCCAAGATTCGAGTCCTGGTAGAGGCAAGAGGAAGATCAAGGTATGGATGGAGCTATTTGTAAAAGTTAATTTTTAGATAATTAATTTTATTCCCATACATATTTACGAGCTAAACGTAGATATCACCAGGCGCTACTCGGAAAAAGTATGGAGATGTAAGTTGTTACAAATCTGGTAATAACATATATGTTTCTTCATACCTTTATCTAGATTCGTATAGTTTCAAAAACACGATTTTATGATTTTGCCTTGACACTTTTTCGTTTCGAAAAGACCTCTAAAATAAACGAAAATAATATTATTCTTACTTACACTATTGGAAATTGGTTTAATAAGTGGACACCAATAATATTTAGGATCGTATAGAAGCATTTTTTTTTATTCGCTGTAGTTTCATAAGCATATTTTTTAATGCATATTATTAAAAATTATAGTATCGCCTTAAGTCACAGAATACTAAATTGTACAAGGCTAAGTACGTTTTAAGATAACTGAATAGGTTATTATACTAAAATTATTAAGATAAATACTGCGTAAACTTGCTTAAATTTTTTTTTAAAATGCTTACTTTTTTACGCGAAAGCGGCAGAATGGATTTGGATAAAAGTTTGCATACTTGACGACCTGTTTGGCGCAGGGATACTAACCCGCCTTCTATTCCAGAGGTCCCGGGTTCGATCCCCGGACATGACAAATATTTCTGTGCATGAACATATCTATTTGTCTTGGTCTGGGTGTTTAATATGTAGGTATGTTATGTATTTATTTACAAAAAAAAGTATATAAGTATTATCCGTTATCTAGTATCCATAACACAAGTTCTTCATGAAACTTAAAGTGGGCTCGATGGACGGATGGTGTGATTGTATGAAATTAATTATTATTATTATACTTGCATACATATGAACCGGTGGTTAATGAGATTAATGTTGATTCACTTTAATAAAAGAAACAACCATTTAAATTCAGATAAAAGGTTGGTGTTTTACAGTAGAACGTCGATCAACCAAACGACCGCTTAACTTCATAGGCATAATTTAAGTATAATATTGATTATTCAAGATGTTTTGTGACATGTTTTTCCATACTTTAGATATTACTACTTATTATCAGTGTAATAAATAAAACAGATTCGTATTAGAAATGTGTTTTTATTAAGCTATTGCATAGCTTTTATCGCGGGCTTTGAGCGCGGCGACCGAATCAAGAAATTCCGTAACGAAAAAAACCTAACACCCCCCACTCCGTGTCATAGATTTTGTTTGCTTTGTTACGATTGTGAATAACAAAATTGTCAATGATGAAAAAAAACTGTATAAAAATATAATTTCTTTTTAAAATCTGGTGCGGTAGGTACTTACCAGATTTTAAATAAAATAATAAAATGCTATGCAATAGCTTTATCGCGGCAGTCCCCGAGTGCCACACGTATTTTTCATATATTCGCCATTAGTATGCCGTTCGATTATCCGAATAAACCGGTTTTCCGAACACCCATGTCCCCCAATTAGTTCGGATAATCTACTGGCGCTACGGCGCTCTACTGTATTTAATAATGATGATAATAAATTTAAATCCTTATATTCCTAATTAGTCATAGGGCTCTGAGCAGAGATTTTAATTTATAGCGATCGTTATAAAGTGACCCTTCAACAATATAATCAATACATTGTATAGAGATATAAGCATTCCACCCGCGACTTTGTCCGCTATATCACGATCTATAAGACGGTCGATAGGATCTTCAAATATTGCAACAAAATGTAGCCTATATCCTTCGCCTAGGTCTAACCTATCTCTATGGCAAAATTTAAGAAAAATTGGTTTGGATTGCGTATAAGATTATTTTTAACATATCACTATCACCAGCAGAGTTTATGGGGGTACTAAACTAGACGATGAATAATAATACTTTCCTATATACTTTTCTTGTTAATATTTTTAGTGATTTTTTTAAACAGTAGGTATCCAATTTTTTTAGTTTGACTTAGAATCTGGAAGTGAACAACTTTCTGCTAGAATCTCGGCTTGAAATAAGTATGACATTTTTTTGACAATGAAATATGACGATTTAGTATGGAAAGTCAAAAAAATTGTGTCGTATTTCGACCCATGTTTCTAGGAACAAGTTGTTTACTTACCGATTCTAAGACGAACTTAAAAAAATTGTAAACTGTTTAAAAATAGCCGTATACAAGAAACATTTGATCGCATTTTTACCGACTTCAACAAAAAAGGAGGGAGGTACTCAATTCAACCCGTTTTTTTTTCCGATGTATGTGTACCGATTACTCCGGTGTTGGTGATCCGATTTTAATAGTTGTTTTTTTGTTCGATCGGGTACACTGTCAATTTGGTCCCATATAAGTCTCATTGAGATCCGATGATAATCTTCGGAGATATGGGGCCTAATGTCATGGAAGTCATGAAACAATTTTAACATCCAGGTAATTGTTAGATTCTTGTTCGAGCTGAAGTTTCACGCAATAACTACTGAGCGGATTTTGATGAAACTTTTTTGTTAAATAGCTATTGGTCCTCGCCAACATACCTATAGGCTATAAACCCTCAATAAGTAACGTTCTTGCACCGGGAAAAGCAGCTTTGTAAAAGGTAATGAGGAGTTGACATAAGGTTATTAGCGTAGGTACGAGACCTGTACTACCTTTAAAAATTGTGAATTAAAAAAACTTTTTATTTCACAAAAACCGGCTGGCACCGACTCCAAAAGGTTTATTTTTTGCTTTTTAGTTTTTTGAAGTCGGTTTTTTTTTATAAAAAGTTTTTTATTAATACTAGTAAGTAGTAGATAGTAGAAGGTAATCACTGTATATGTAAATTTATTTTTACCGTAATTGTATAATCTTCTGTTATATGATTAATGCAAATTCTACTGTAGGTACTTATAGGTAATTTATTGTCAATGTTTATTGTAGTTAAGATATTTTTTATGTTTTCGCATCGCATGAATTTCAGTGTGTACACGTATTTCGATGTCAGTTTTGTTCGAAACTTGCATTGCTCTCATTTCATGTTGTTACTGACTGTCATCTGTTGTGTATACCATAAATAAATAAGTAGAAAAGTATGAATACTGCAACAATGTTTCCTCAACAGTAACTTTTGTAATAACTTGTTTCCAAGTACGAGAGCAACAGCTTGTAACAATACTTTGACCACATAATTCGCAAACATAAAAAGCGGAACCCAATGAATTAGCAACATTATGGTACAGGTCCTCTTGATTGCTCTTATTACCAATTTTGCACCTTGCTCCTGCAAAAAAAGGGTGAAGGTGAATCAGGGTTGGCACTAATATTTTTTTTTGGTTATCTTGAATATTATCGGCTGAAACAAATATGCTTCGGGCTACTGCCAGCGGGATGGGTCTGCTCATGTCTGCTTGTGTTAAAATGTGTTGAGATATATATTTTTGTTTTGATTTTATGTTATTTATGTTGCTTTCCAGTTAAGACGCGTGGCACTGCTTGATCAGAATAAATAAAAATAAATAATGTTTTCAAATTATTCCAATTATATAAAAGTATTCTTTTTTGTTAACTTAATTTAAATATGCTTTGTGATTATGACCCAGCTGATGCGTCTTCTACTAACATTGTAAGTTGTGTCTTACGTTAATGCACTTTTGCTGTTGTTATTGTTTTTTTTTTAATATTTTTACAGCTTAACATAAGTACCTGAAGTACGTCATGCTCACTCAAACGTTTCTTCGGCGGTGTCGTGTGAGGCGGGTCGTTACGTTCCCGAAAATATGGTTGAGCGAAGCGATGGCTGGTTCATGCGTCATGCTCGTGAACGGGTGCCGCCAGCGGAAATGGGTCTACTTCAGTCTGCTTATCTTAATGTTTTACTTATAGCTTAAATATTTTTTTCTAAAATAAATTGATACTGACCTGTATGTTCCTCACAACTTGCAGTGCAGTAATCTTGTAATGCGAGAAATGTTGTAATGTATGATAGATAAGTCTTTCTTTGCCAGTTGAAAATTGTTTACGGTTAACCATAAAATGTAATATTATAATTAGTATTTTCTTTTTGTGATGGACATTGACCTTACTGATATGTTAAAGTCACTTTTAAATTTTATGACTGTGTATGAAATAAAACAGTGAGAAAAAAGCAGCCCTTGACGAGTTTCTTGCCGGTGCTTCTCGTTACAAGGTCTCCCGCGGTAGGGTTTGTGAACCAATCGCGTAGCTTCTTTGACGTTCATAAGTGCTTGTAATAGCCTAGACTGAATAAATGATATTGACTTTGACTTGACTTTGACTTTGACTTTGATTGACCCTGACGACCTGCGGGCTTACAATCAGCTATTAGAAACCATCAAGTCTTATGGTTCGGCTACACGCTCCGTCCTTCTTACCTGAAACCATGTTCGCACAAACCGGCGGGGCTATTACCTATCTTTGCAACAGCAACGCGACAGCAGAAATAGCGCGATAATTGCTTTACGTCAGGTTTAAATAGTGCGGCCTCTACCGAGCAAACGATGAACTACATTCATTTAGTTCCTGTTTTAGCTACAAAATTGTTTTTGGCGCTATTGTTATAGCAACACGCGGCGTCTCACTCTCGCATCTAGGTAGGAGCGCGAGAGAGTGACGATACGAACCATCAGCGAGTGATTAGCCAGCAATCACATACGTAATACCACTTTTATTTTGACGTTCCGTAGCGATCGCGTGATAATTGCTAATTTTTAGGTTATAACCCCACGATTTGCGGCGCGTGTAGCCGGGACAATTCGCTACGTGTTACCTGCGCAATCCAGTGCAGGCATGCTCTCAGGTAAGACTGTGTATGTAGCTGGGACATTAGGAATGTTTTGTTTGCGTTTTGTTTTTATTTTAACACGCTTCACACTTCGGAGGTAATGATTGAGCGATGACGTCACGAAACTTCCGTCAAAGAACAAGATTACTTTAAGAAGTTCGTAGTACGAAATAGCATGGTAAGATTGCTGCTCTAAGAGATGGCGGTAGAAGCTCTGATTGCGCAGAGGAAGGATACCTGCGAGAAAGCAGGTCCTTCTAAGGGTCTAGTGGGAGTTTGCAACTGTTCAATCGTTACTATCGCGTATTCGCGTTGGCGTCGAGCTTAATTCTCAACTTTCATAAAAAAAATAAGGAACATTTTTTTAGTGACAGTGATGCTCTTAGTCTTCATCATACCTGATGTTAAGTATTGATAAGGCTGAAGTTGGTAGTTCAGGAAGTTCTAACACTCATTGTAATTAAATTGTAACTATTAATATTTAACTCACGCGATAGTAATGCAAATTGGACATTTGCAAACTCACACTAGGCCCTCTGTTCAGAGATCGCGGGTTCGATTACCGAACAAGACATTTTAAGTGTATGAACACGTTTGTTGTTCCTGGTCTGGGTATTTTCTTGACTACACCACACAGTAGTCAAACTCTTAGGTAGGTTTTTTTGAAATAATATAGAGGTCAGCGCTTTATCTTTGCCTTATGGGCTGGGAAGACTATACCTATGAGTATGGACCGCGATCAAACAAAAAAAAATCTTGGTATAAGTAAATATATTTATAAACGAAGTGACAACCCTAATTTTGATTAGCACCTCAATGGGTTTTATGTTTTCGTGCCGCGTTTAAGGGACAGCTGTTGTTGCCACAATTATATCTCGATTTGGAAGTATGGGCGAAGTGTTATCATCAACAATGCTAATTTGGGAACCACTGTATCCTCCGAAATTGCATTATTTTAGAGAAACACGTTAAAATTATTACGCAATTATGTTAACGCCATATTATTAAAGTTTTTGTTAAAATTTTGTAACATAGTTTTTTTTATTTTTCTTTACTAAAACGCAAGGAGGATCATCTGTAAATAATTACGTATTTCAAATTTTCATACTTGTTATTATTGTAATAAAAACTATTAACATACATCGCTGGCTCATCAAGTGCACATTCATAGTTATGTATTGATTGTGTTGAAGCCAAAAAACCATTCTTTCTATCTATCAGTGACTTGTATTGCCATAGTAATTCGCAATACAAGTCACTGATAAGAATGACGCAAATCAAAAGGAAATTGTGGATTGCTTCAGTGTTTTGCGCAAAAGGCTGGGTGACAGCCAACTTCCTACCTCTTTCTTGTTTTCTCTGACATTGACACAATATTGTCATTCAATAGCATCTTTAATTAAATTCGCTTCCGATAGTTAATAATACAGAAATCCCTTCTAATTCAACACGTGACCAATAAATTATCGCCTAATTATGCATTCGCTAATTATAATTGGTTATTAGCTCAGTCGCTCAGCTGCTTAAAGAGCGCACGTATACGTAGAAGTCGTAAATTATTGAACAGCTCATAGCTTAGGTACAGTCACGAACAATGATATGTATACGCTTTACAACCTGCCCCCTGAATGTCTAATTTCAAAATCTATCACAATCCCTTTTTAAAGTGATTGTGATAGTGATATATGGAATTGTGTAGCTTATAGTCGCAATCCCTTTCGGAACGAATGATGTTTTAAATGACACTTCATTTGACACTTCTCCATACATTAGAAAGATATTTTCGAGTGTCACTTTGCTTAGACAGTTCAATTTCGTACATTCAATACCTGTCAAAACGCGTCCCATTCACAATCCCTATCAAATGTCAAATAGTGACGGTTTGAAGTATGTAAATATCTTTCAAATGACGGTTTGAAAGGGATTGCGATACATTTAAAAATTAGTCAATTAGCCCCCTGATCGCATTGACGCACACGGAAACAAAGCTCTCTCTGTCCACAAATGTCATTCAACATTGTCATGTGACAAGGTTGCTTAGTGTTTATACGTCATTGCACGTGACTGTACTTCATTAAATACAGCCAAGTCATGAACACAATCGGAATATAAAGATGCTACATTTGTTTTTGATTTATTGTTTAATACGGACCTGTCTGGCGTAGAGGTACGTAGCCTGCCTTCTACAGAAAGGGTCTCGGGTTCCATCCCCGGACAAGACAAATATTTGTGTGCAAGAACATATCTATTTGCCTTGGTCTGGGTGTTTCATATGACTGTTACTATGTAGTAGGGTATTCTGGGAGAACCGGAAAAGTAGCGATACTGATAGAATGAGAAAAAGGGATTTTAAAGTTTTGGATTATCATACCAGTAGGTCAACGAAGAAGCATTATTCAGAAAATTTCACTATTTGTACTCAGATACATTATCTAATATTCTTTTGATGAGTACATTAATATGCAACGATTGTCATAAAAAGTTTTAAAAGTTGGAGGTATTGCGGTTATTATTTTATCTGAAATACGTAAGAAAGCTGTAAATCTCACACACATCACTCTTTACCTGTTATATTAGGAACAGTTCTCTATCACGTAATAAGTTGATGTTAAAATAAATTGAAATAATATTCTTATTAAGGCGGTAATTTTCTTTTATCTCAGTGTTATCTGTTTCTACCCGTACACTGTTTGGCAATTACTGTTATGTAAATTGTTTTATTCCGTTGTCACTGAATTAAATTTCTTATTTTGTTTCTTATGAGCCCATATCACTACATTTTCAACCTTAATGAATTATCCATATTTAGTCTTTTAGACTGGCTTCTTATTTTCATTCTATCTTTATTTGAATATTAAAATTTGCTAAAATGAATCATTAACGATCCAAAAAAGGTTAAATAATAATCCTCTATAGCGCCAATATTCTAAAACTTACTTGATTTCAATCACTTTTGATGTATATGTCAGGTTAGGAAGATAATGCAATTCCTCAAACTAAATGTCGAGATCACGATAAAGGTTCTTTCTTTTCTTAATTTTTGTATTTCTGTACTCATATTTACAATTATCTGTACTTACTACAAAAGTTTACAGGAAAAAACGTACTTTTGTACTTTTGTTTTTGTGGCGATGTAAATGGACCGCAAGATAACAGTTTTGAATAATTTTATTGAAAATAATAAGCCTTTTAAAAATGTGTGTTACTCACGATTATGTATCATAATGTCAAGTGATAAGGTTGTGTTTTATAAAAAGTTGTGAGTATGCTTATTGTTATTTTTTACTTCAAAAGGTTGTAAAAATATAGTAAAGGTGTGTAGATGCTAAAAGCCTATTGTGGTTTTGTACAAGATTATCGGAAATGCTTGCTTGAAATACGTAGGTGGTATAGGATATAACCATATCATATAAGTACCTAGTATATATGTATAACATCGTGACACAGAACGATCACAATGTCAATGTTTATCACATAAACATGAGTCCCGGGTAGAGATCGAATCCAAGACTCTGCCACAGAAAGCAGTTTGTAACGACATGTGAATAACCCTTTAGGGGGAAATCAAATGCATTCGCAGATACAGATCCAACCGTTTGGCTTAGTTAGTTAAATAACACATGTTTCTTTAACCCTATTTCTATTTTGGTTGGTGGTAGGACTTCTTGTGTCACCTGGCTAGCTACCACCATCTTATCTAAGTCTGACGCCATAACAACAATGTTTTCAGCATTGTTGTGTTCCGGCAGTTAGAGATAAGAGCAGTTAAAGATAGCTAGTTCCTCAGTGGTTGAGGATTCCGGGAGAGACTCGCTTCCATCTTCAGCCTTATCAATACTTAACATCAGATATGTTGAAGGCTAAGAGACTTTCCCGTCCTGAATAAACAGAAAAAAAAAACGAGAATCTGTCGTTTTTACAATGAGATATCCGCTATTGATTCCCAAATTGACATATTCAACCCAATATTAGGGTTTATGTACAAAAATAGTATCTAAATTCTATCCCTTTTCTTCCAAATTTCCTAAATACTTAATAGTTAGTACTTTTAATTTTGTTTTTCTTTGACTAAAATTTATTTTTTATTTCTTTATTTATTTATTAACCTTATAACTAAGAATGTTATACAAGGCAAGTAATTTACATAGCTCTTCAATTATTGAAAAAATAATATATTAATAATATAACTTATTATAGTATATATGAAAATCTGAAAATTAAAAATTTCTAAGCCACACAATCTGTTGTCATTATTAGTTTTTATACTTCAAAACATGTCATGGACTTATAGTATATGTCATAAAAATGCCCTTAGGTTGTCATAATACTTACACCCATATTCTAAGTCGTTCCAACTTTTTACACTTCACTCAACCTAATTCGAGAAATTTGGTATTCATAGTTGCAAAAAATCTCCTCCACTGAAATTTTTCCTCACTTGAGTGTAATAATTAGAACTCTTTGCTAGAGTCGAGGAAACAACTGTCAAACTTTGCGACAGACAGTGCCTTTGAGGAACCTCGAGAATATTTATGCCATTTTTTCTATTTATCAACTTTTAAGTGACCATAACAATATAAAATTTAAGGTGAAATCTATACCCATCTCCTTCATTCGAAATGTTTTCATAATTTACAAACCCAAAACTTAATTATCCGTCCGGGGCTACCATTAAATGAACTAGTTTTGCAGTTTTATAGTGACGTGAATATCTGGAGATATTTTATTGTAATACTTATTTATATTTGTTGAACTTTAAAATAGTGATGGCAGCCTCCGACAGATAATTAAGTTGGGGGTTTTTAATTTTTTAACCTTTTTAATTTACGTTTTAACCGTAGTGGGTTTTTCAAAATTTAAAATTTAGCTTTTTCAAGCTTTTTAGTGAGCATAGGTTTTTTTTTACTCTGTACTAATAAACGCCATTACTAAAACCCACATCAAATTCAGACTAGTCGTTTTGGTTTTGCACAACCTAATGTTTACTGCAGCGCCCCGTGGTGAGTTGTCACCATAACACCTATCTAAAAACATAGCACTAATCAAACCCGAACCCATCACTGCAAACCGCATCAAAATCTGACAAGTAGTCTTGGAGATAAATGGCAACATTGGTTTGCACAAACAAACAAACACACATCCTCTCACCCCAAACGCATAAAACCATCTCCGTACCGTCTCGTCGTGGGTAAAAATGGTAGTGTGCACTAGGCTTAACACGGTGTGGCTACGTACTCTTTGGCGCCTCCAGGTCCTTACGTCGAGACAGAGTTACGACTTAGAATACCAATTTCGAGGAGTATTTCGAAGAGGTTTTCAATGAGGTTTCGTTAAGTCGAGGACGATTAAGTTTTGGAGGAACGATTTAGAATATGAGTGTTAGAAATAACAATGATTTGATTTTTATTTTTATATTTACTGATTAAAATAATTACAATGTCATCACAATTCAGAGTATTTGTTTTGTGTTCGAAGTTTTCTAATACTGCTTCATAACTTGCTCCGGTTTTGCAATAGTTTATAACTTTTTCGTGGTTTTCTATATTTTCTGTTAGTTTTGTTAGTTTTTACCTTTTTTCCATGACTACCAGCATCGTATATAGCAGTGTCATTTCCATGTAACCTTTCCATTTCAAATAACTATTTATTTTAATAAATTTTTGCGATTCCTGTTTTAACTTTTTATCTGCTCTCAGCAGGTGTTTTATTCTATTTTCTAAGATTTTTATATTTTTTTTTAAGTTTCCCAATTTTATGTAAATACCCGTTTTTAGTAGTTATAATTCTGAAATTTTTACTTGTTGTCTTAACATTTGTACATTTGTATTTTATCAGTTTTTCTATATCCCTGTCAGTATTACTCTTTTTTTCTTCTTTCTTCTTCCAATGCACTAATTCGTTGCTTAATTTCATTCTCTAACTCCGCTAACGATTTGATCTGAGTCTTGTCACAATAATTTTTTCTTCTTTCTTCTTCCAGCGCACTCGTTAGTTGCCTTATTTCCATATTTAAATCAGCTATTATTTCTACTCGAGTTTTGCAAGTCAGTTTTCAAGTTCTCATTTTCGGAAACTAAGTTTTCTATTTCATTATTCGCAGAAAGTAAATCGTTTTCTACTTTATCTGCTTTTTGTTGTAATTCTAAATGCGAACTGCTGTGGTTAAGATAAATTTGAGACTGATATTCTCTCGTTGAATCGAGTATGAATGAGTCCGTTATATCTCCGAGTGACGTAGCTCGTTGTCGTTGAGGAAGGTGGAAAGTAATATTACATGTGTCCATACTTTCAATTTTTAGAGAAATTTCGGGGTAATTTTTATTAGCTGGCCACACTTTTAGAATTGTCAAAATGAAAACCAGTGCTGGCAATTGATTTTGGCAGTTGTCAAAACCAAATTTGACGTTGTCATTTGAATTTACATGCATATTATTAGTGAAAGTGCGGGTATATGAGTAATTTCTCAAGTTGTTTGCAACTTGTGGGTAATAAATTGCAACTTATCTTTGTGGTTTAAGACGTTGAAAACGATATCACTGATTCACTATGAAGCGATTAACAGATCACGGTCACTAAGATGCTCGTTTGTAGCGGAAAGTCAATGTACACTTTGGCAGTGTTGCCAGATCTTTAAATAAGTTTATTGCTAGTATAAAAGAATCTGTAAGTCTTAACTGTAAAACCTATAGTGATGTGTCACCATAAGTAGGATCGCAGTCTAGTACTGAGCTCTACAAATAAGTTTATGTTGTTATATTGATTGTGGTCTGTTTTGTTGGCCAAATAAACAAGTAAGCTGATAGATTTGCGCAATTAAGCATCTTTTAGCCAATGCCAGTCTCCTTATTTTTGAAATGAAAACTTCTTTAGCGGCGTTGTGCACATCATTTTTAATTTTTTGAGATGGGTAAAAAATTTTAAAGTCGCATTAGGACACGTGACCTGATCGAAAATTCGTAAAACGGAGGGAGAGTAGACCGCCGCCGGCCCGGCGCGGCGCGTAGGAGAGGAAGTAATATCCCCACTCTTTCTACCGCGCGGCGAAAATGTATGCCTGCTCCTGATATTTCGTTTAAGCGGTTTTCACTTCTGCCGGCAATTCCGGAGTGCAACCCGTTGTTTTTTTATTATGAACGACAGCATCATATCATACCTTTTTTATACTAGGAGAAATACTCTACGCATCCCTCGCACCCAGGTGCAGGGGCGATTCGAAATATTGGACTCACTTCAAGTACGCAGCCTGTATCAGCACCCAATTCCACGCCCCTCCTGTGCCCCAACCCAGTGTATGGCTCGGAAGGGGTATCTATACACCTAGGTCCCCACCTTCCCATCCTAGTGATGAGAAAGAGGGGGGGCGGGGACACCCGCATCCCACCCCCCATCTTGTCCTTAGGCTTGATGGGGGGTGGGGAGGCGGGCGGGTACTATCTACTAAAATTCATAGTACTTGCCAGGCCGCCATTGGTCAGGGGGGGTAGGGTTCACAATCACCCTTAAGACCAGGCGGCCGTGGCCTGGTTACCCGGGCCCCCTCGCGGCTGGAAGATGGCCAAGCAAGTTAGGCTATCCTCCCAGATGGTGGAAACCGTGCATACCGTCGCCTCCTTCCCCTTAACCGCCTGCGGCGTATACCTACGGGCCGAATGAACGTCCTGCTCGCGAGCCCATTCCGCTGTCTCCTTGTGGAGGATTACATCCTCGCAGAAAGAGACTGCCGCCTGCCACGATCTAACACTACCTAGCCTCTTACTGACGATGCTGGGTAGGGAGAGATCCCCTCCAGCCTCCATCATACCTGATGTTAAGTATTAATAAAGCTGAAGATGAGAGCAAGTCTCTCCCGGAAACCTCTATCACTGAAGAACTTAATTATAACTATAAAACTATATTAGCGGTTACTCAATTTATTAGTTTTTTTTGTAAAAGCTTAGTAGTAAAGTGAAAAATAGACGGTATTATTATTAAAAAACGAATTTCCTATGCAAAAGTATATTTTTATATAAGAACCCACATACAGTGCAGAAAAAAACCTATTATTAAGTTAAACCTAGTATTACGTTAAGCCATAACATTAGTGCTATGTAAAACTTTTATTAATTGAATTGTCCGCGCAAGTATCAGTAATTTCAAAACATAAATAATTATATGTGCCCTCTGATATATTGCATAGATATCGCAACCTATGTTTAATTTATATGCGCTAACATTATCTGTGAACACTATAATAAGAAACGATTAATTCGTTTAAGAACTAAATAATTTAAGTGCAGCTGGTTTTAAGTTGTTGTAAAATGTAACAACATGTAAAGGAAGATTTTGGTTCAATAATAATAATTGAGCTCCTGAGGAGATATTATATCATCTATACATATAATAAAACTGTAATATCAATATTTCTGTACATTGAATATATTTACCAAAAACTAATTGGAGACGATATAAAAACAGTAAGAGAATACGTTGAGACCATTTTTAAATTTTTTGTGTGTCTGTTTGTCTGTACACGCTAATCTCGGAAACTACTAAACGGATTTGAATATAAGCTTCTGTAACTTTGTAGCTACTAGGTCTGGCCAACATATAGGCTACAATTTATTTTCAAATCTGGAAAACCTGATGCAGGACGCACATACTCCAGCTAAACTCTAAGAGATATGGAAATGGCACCTTAGCAAAAGTTGATTAGCGTGATGGGCATTTTCTGTTGACATATAATAATCAGGAGAATGAGACATATTTTTCCATTACATGATACATGGTGAAGGCGGTAACAGTATACCACGATCGATGTCGACGGTCGCAAAAGTTAACATTCAGTCCAGGCAAACGAAGTCGCTGGCATCAACTAGTTTAGTAATAAAAAGCCTTCTGGATAACGTTGGCTCAAGATCTTTGTCAAACATTGCTTTCCGATGCCCACTGGTACCACCTAAGTTTCAAAATGTACTGTCAACAGCATATCAAGCTTTACATTCGACCTTATGGCGATCTCTTATGTCACTCATACAGTTGGAAAGCGATAGTCTGTCACTGTCCAGCCATCGGCCAACTCTGAGGTGCCACAGACCAATTACGACTAATTGATTTTCTTTTAATTTTCTTTTAATGTTTTAGCTCTTGGAGAAGATATCGTCACTCTCCAGCCATCGGCTAACTCTGGGAGCCATGGGCGCTCGCGGCGTCATGGCGCGATTGTCGTGTCGGATACCCGCGACTGCTAATAAAACAATGAATGCAGCCATGCAGCCTAAAAGTGATCTAACTTTTTTGCTTTAACTTGGCATTACTTTCCAATACAAACTTCCAACCTAAATTTCAAGAAGTAAATAGTTGGAACTCGCTATAGTCTGTCTGCTTGCGGTGTCATGGCGGTGTCCGATACCCACGAACGCTAATCAAACAACGAATGCAACAAAATGTCAGCATTAACGACCGACAAATTCTTGTAGACTGATTGATTTGCTTTTTATAGTAATGTTTTGGCTTCTGAAGAAGATATCATCGTTTACAAAAAGCCTGCTATAAAACTGACAAAGTTTCTATCAATCTTTTTATTGTTGCGAAGTTTCTATTGTAGCAGGTAGTTGGAACTCGCGTCAGTCTGTCACTGTTCAGCCATCGGCCGACTCTGGGTGTCAAGGCGCGATTATCGTGTCCGATAACCCCTAATAAAACAATGAATGCAACAATATCAGCATTAACGACTGGTAAATACTTGTAGACTGATTGATTTGCTTTTAATAGTAATGTTTTGGCTTCTGAAGAAGATATCATCATTTAGAAAAAGCCTTCTATAAAACTCCGAGTCCTATCCATCTTTCTTTTCCGTTGCTAAGTTTCTATTGTAGTAGGTAGTTCGAACTCGCGATAGTCTGTCACTGTCCAGCCATCGGCCGACTCTGGGAGCCACGGGCCCGAGCGCTCGCGGTGTCATGGCGCGATTATCGTGTCCGATACCCGCGACCGCTAATAAAACAATGAGTGCAACAATGTCGGCATTAACGACCGACGGATTCTCAAGACCTCCCTGGAGCGGACACGACGGACGCTGATACGGACTTAGGGACAGACACAACGATAAAAAATATTTACTCAAGTAATAAACATCACATAAAAATATGATTGTAAAATGCAAAATTCAGGAAAATATAAGCAATTTTTTTTTGATAATGACATCAGCTAACTATCATAGTTACGATTGTTAATATATCCATAAGTTGTGTTACTTACCTATCTATATTTTTAATTATTGTTACGAGTTTGGAGAAAATAAATAAATAATTTGTCACTATCCCATTCCATCTTTATGAATCCCATTTCTTATTAAGACTACTACAGTGTTACCACAAAACAGTGTTTAGCGCATGTCAAAGCTAGGCAGTGTTTAAATGTGATGCTGTCACTTTTTTGACAATATTTTTCGAATGAGCCAGCAGCACATTACACTTTCTAAATTAAACAGTGTTTTAAAATCTTTTGTGGTAAGGCACATATTTACCTGCAACTTTATAAGGGGTGGAAAGGGGGATGTAGTTAGTACCTATTTACGAAATTTTTTGTACTGTAAATTGATTTAAAGAGTATATAAAAAAAAATCCTGAACCCTGAGTACGTCCACTCGTATGCGGCCGCGTTGGATCTTTATCAACACAATAAAACTAAAAAGGGTTCAAAAAATAATTTGCCCAAGTATCACAATAATTTATAGCTTCATCCCACCCGATTACCGCGCCTGCCTGCGCCGGCGCACACATCGCAAATATTAATTTTTAAATTAAATCAGTAATAATATCACGTACTTTATCGATTCCTACGAAAGTGTATTTTTAAGTTAATTTATGGCAAAATAATTGACTTGAAATCCTCCGTATGTTGGCAAGTGGCCACCGTTTTTAAAACAATACCGGTTTTAGTACACCTGTAATTTTATGATAAAGACGAGAGATTCATCACTAGATGCAATTTCATGTTTATGTAAAACAAACAAATTGATTCTGGAGAATGATGAATTTGTTTTACAAAAATAATTGATGGATTTTGAAATTGTTTTCTTGAAAAGAAATCGTTTTTTTGTGACACTCATTTGTTCGTATGAACTTAAATATGTATGTATTACTTAATATTATAATTGATCTAGGACAGAGTCTTAGTACATACTGTACACTTAAGTTTTTTTTTTTTTTTAAATATCATTGAAAAAACACAAATTTGAAAGAAGACATTTAAAGGAGATCAGATTTTTGGGCTGTTTATTTATAAAGTTGCCGGCCAACAAAAAGAAATGGTACGTATGGTTAGTAGAACTGGTCATTTGGAACAATAGTTGATATGACACAAATATTGTAGGATTACTCTAAGTCAAGGTATACCTACAACATCTAGGACTCGTAATTTTCATTGAATTTCATTCATTCAATGCTTCATTTCTAAAAATGCTTAAAATGAAAAATATTTATACATATTGCTAAAACTAATGATCCGAAGTCTTTTTTCCGAATTTTTATACCTACAGCTATTATTGGTAAGCAAAAAAAAATTTTGAGGTACGTAATTTTTATATTTATATTGTTAGACGTATTATTAAATATATATTTAATTATTTGTAGGATATAGGGGCTATGGAGCTCCAGTTGGAACTGTAGTCACTGCGACTATCGTATCTATAGTATAGTAGTATCTATAGTAGTATCTATCTAGTATATAGTGGTATCACTCTTAGCCTGGCGGCCTCCAGGAAGTATAAAATCTTCCTAGCTTTGAGAGATGTTAGTTCCTGTGGCCGAATTATATGCCAGCCCAGGTGGATACTGCGTTTGTGAATTAGGGGGCCGTAGTCACATAGGAGATGTTTGGGTGTTTCTTTCTCTAATCCGCAGTAACGGCAAACGTCAGTGTCACTTATTTTTCATGTGAAATTGGTGCCTTTTTAGTTTGCAGTATCCAGTTAAGGCTCTTGCTATCGCACTTATGTTTGTGCTGTTTAGCTCTAGAAGTTCTGCAGTTTGCTTATGCGAATAGCCTTCGATAAGGGATTTGGCGTGTACTAATCCTGATCACCAAATAGGTTGCCCTTGAGAAGTTGCAATGGGGTAAATTTATATGTACCCCATTGCATAATAAAAATGCTTCAGATAAATTTTTTTTAGACTTTCAAAAATATATAAATGTATGAAAATTACGAATCTTTGAACTTGTACCTTGACTGAGTAATCCTTCAACTTTTGTGACATATCAACTATTGCTCTAAAGGACTAGTTCTAACCAGAGGTACTATTATTTTTATTTTTGTTTGCAGGCACTTTTAGGAAACGGCCCAATAAGAATGATCTCCTTTCTTTTTCTAACTCAAAACCAAATGATACATTGTCAACGCATTATTGAATAAAGCAATATCAATTACACTTTATGGAAAAGCCAAAACTAATCAAATTATAACAATAACACAAAGTAAACAAAATGTCCAACACAATGAATAATACATTCCCATACCCATAACCCCTTCGCCGCCCAAACACATAAATCTCGGTGCCCATCAAAATTATTTACTTCTCGCACTTATTCAGGCACTATATCACTTGCATTGTGTAAGCCAGTATCACTGCAAACGAGATCGTACCGCGCCATAAATCTTTTTTGCTGACGCTCGAGGCGCGGTAACCGATTAGTAGGTGCGCCTGTTATCCGAGAAACAATTTCCAATGCGTTATATAAATTATGACTTCATCGAAGATCGTCGGGTCACGACGGGGCCGGAGCGACCAGGGTTGCTATTTTTTAGTGAATTTGCGCTATTCGTGCGATGCTGCATGGGGAGGGTTGGCTCACGACTCGCGCGGTGTAATGGAAGTAGCTTTTGGTGTTGGTTCATTTTCGTGAGCATTTTCGTAATTTTATTGTGATATATTCATACTTTGGGGTCGTTGTTAAAACCTTTAATATAATATTTGTATACTAGCGGCCGCCCGCGGTTTCACCCGCGTGGTTCCCGTTCCCGTGGGAGTATCAGGATAAAAAATAACCTCCATACTCTGCTATTAACCACAGACGTCGATTGAATGTAATATGTGATGTGACTGAGGGCATAAGCTGTAAAAGCTTTACGCCTTTTCACTTTATAGAACTTTAACGCTTAACACTAGAAAGACGGGAAAATACGAAGGGTACTTAAGACCCTTTCTTTATAAATTAAATATATTACTTAATTTAAACCTTATTATAAAAATAATCGAATGAAAATCTGAGAGGATCATTCAAACGAGAATGATATTTCTAATGACCTCGTTTTATAAGCTTTTTAATTTTTGTAAGTAATTTAAGTACATTTTTGACAGTCACAGTCTGTGGGTATGGTAGAATAGCGAAACTAAGACCCTAGTGAAATTGCTCATTCATCGAACGTTGTCATTCCAAAATGGGTCAAAAGACCCCAGCTGTCTTTCTAGTGTTAAATACTTCGGTTGGATGCCATTTTGCGTTGTTTTTTACGATTTGATTTTACTTCTTTAGTTACAGATACTTAAAATGGGTAGTGAATTCGTAATACGTTAGTAAAACGGGATCTATAGTTTTACTTCCCCTCTCCCCTTCGGATCTCTGTGGTGTACAGTCGTGTAAATTTACTAGATCCTTGTTAATATTTAATTCAACAATATTAAGAAATATTTACAAATTAATTCAAGCGAAATAATAGGAGAACAGACTACGGAAGGAAGTGTTTAACTCGACGCGCAAATTCTGGTGAGTGTGAGCAACACGCACGTCATCTACGCACACACGCACACCACACACCTAGCCTGCACTGCGCGAGCGCGATTGACGGAGACCGGTTATCCGGTTCCTACTGTTTATAAGCGCCTAGTACTTCGCCTTCGATCGCCCAAGATGCCGCTGCGTCGGACACCGCCGCCCACCTCTCCGCTGCCCGAGCGCCCCGAACGGTCCCCACCGCTGCCGCGATACGACTCAGAACCAAATCTAAGTGGGGAGCGCGCATCTGGCGCGCCGCTAAATGTCACTTTACGCAAACGTAAAAGGGAAGACGAGTCCCTGAGCAAAAATGACATCCTTGAATTATTTTCGAATTTAAAAATAGAACAGGACAAGAAATTCGATACATTACTGGACACAATGCGCGATATTAAAAAACAGAATACTGATATTCACGATGCCATGAATTTTTTATCCGAGAAATACGATCAGCTGATCAAAAAAGTTTCCTCGCTCGAAGTTGAAAGAAAATCTGACCATCAATACATGCAATCTTTAGAAGCCAGAATTGAATATTTAGAAAGGAAAGCGCGCAACTGTTGCATTGAGATTAGAAACGTACCTAAGAAGTCCATGGAAACAAAAAATGATTTATCCGAAATAGCAGAGAATTTGGGAACTACCTTAAACATACCCCTGCGGTCAGGAGACATAAAAGATATTTACCGCGTTAATAATATAAAAAAGTCAGATGTCAAACCTATTGTTTTGGAATTAAGTAGCCAGTCTATAAAAGAAGAAATTATTGGTTCCGTCAAAAAGTACAATAAAGAGCATAAAGAAAATAAATTGAATACGGTACATTTAAAAATCGCTGGCCCCGCGAAACCCATTTACGTAGCAGAGAGCCTAACACCATCCACCAGGCGACTGTTTTACTTAGCTCGAGAATACCGCAAAGAAAACAATTATGCTCACTGCTGGACCTCCAGAGGAATTGTATATTTGAAAAAGAATGAAGGTGACATGCAGCCGATGCGTATAAATAGTGAGGCCGACTTGAAAAATCCTGCATGACTCGGTTTTTATTTTTACTTTTTAGTTAAATTTTACTTTTTTTTGGCTTTTATTATATTCTTTAAAGTTTTTTGTCCTATATACCGTAACAATAAATTATTATACTTACTTTATTTAGCTTTCAAGAAATTGTATTTCTTTATTTTTTGTATAATAAGTTTTTCTAGAGTTTTACTTATAATTAAAAACTTAATGGGTAATAATAACACGAATTTAATATACTGTACAAAATTGTTACATTCATACCTTCGAACATCTAAATCTCCTTACACAAAACACTCAAATAGCACTATACACGCACACTACCTTTTCAAACTGAAGATCTATCGTTGCCTAAAACTTATGAACTTATTTAATTTTATAAAACACGACTACATTCTTAATAACATGGCTAAACATTTATCTAAAACAGGAGAAGCAGAGAAGTCGTGGACCTACATTATTTGTTTATTGCCAGTTCAAAGCAGTTTCTTATATCTTATAATGCAATTAATTGATTTACATAAAGGAAAATCACCAGCATTGCCACCGGTCCATTCTTTTATATATTTTATCTTTTATATTTTTGTAACCCAGGGTAAGAAACTTTTAGTCTCAATGTATAAAAATGGCTTGCAACGCTAATAATATAATAGAAAATATAGATAGTATAGCAGTTAGTGATTCATTCACCTGTGATACTCTTCAAGCGTCTAAGTTGGTTATGGATTTCTCATCGTTAAAAGTCATAACACAAAATGTACGTAGCATAAGTGCCAATTTTCAAAGTTTTGACCTATTTTTAAGTAGACTAAATATTGATTTAGATTTCATTATTTTAACAGAATGTTGGTTACAGAATGAACCTCTTATTCCTAGTATTCATGGTTTTAGCTGTTTTACTTCTTCCCATCCCGCCAATCAAAATGATGGCGTGATCGTCTACTGTAACACATCACTTACGGGCATTTCAGTTACCGAACCTAATGTTGCTGAAGCTAGCTGTTTACAAATTCAGATAAATACAGATACGGTTATTCTCGCCATATATCGACCTTGTGCTTTCAAAAATCCAACAACTTTCATTCAATCACTGCACGCCGTCATTGTCACTCTTCGCAATTACAGAAACATATTGGTTATAGGTGACATTAACATCAACATATTGGACATAGACGATCAAGGATTGGACACTCACAGTGAAAACTACTTAAACAGCATGGCTTTTAACGGTCTTTTACCTGCTCATACATTACCAACACGCGGTCCGGCCTGTCTCGATCATGCGTTTCTAAGAACAGTACATCGAGCTAAGACTATAGTGGTAAATTCCTTGGTGACGGATCACGATGCTGTACTGGTATCAATTGGTACAAAATTAGATAAACCTCCACCGCAGATAATAAATAAAATCAATTATAAGCTACTTACTATTACAATGGAAAAAATTGATTTCACATCAGTGCATAACTCTTCAGATCCAAATGTGGCTACTGATTTACTTATAAAGATACTACAATCAGCCATAGCTGCAAATACCGTGAGTTTCGTACCCTCCCGACGTAAAAAAACTTTAAAGCCTTGGATAACGCAAGGACTGTTAAGATCAATTAGAAACCGTGACCAAATGCACAAGCGCCTTAAGTTAAATCCTAATAACGAAATTCTTAAAACAACATTTAAACGCTATCGTAACTTTTGCAACTCTCTCATAAAAAAGGTTAAATCAAATTATGACAGGGAGTTATTGCGATCGGCTGGTAATAACAATAAAAAGCTCTGGACTGCTATCAGAGATGTTACAAATATGAGTAAAAATCGTAGCAACGCACATGACTTACTTAGATGTAAACCTACTGCAGAGCAATCACTGAATCACGTCAACAGTTTCTTTGCTAATGTAGGTAAATCTCTTGCTGAACAGATCTTGAAGGAGACGCCCGACGTAGAGCCCCATCCGAAATCACCCGCACTCAACCATACCTCTTCCATCAGGTCATCATTTACCTCATTTGCCCTTCTTAAAACCAATATGGATGAAGTCCACAGTATCATCGACTCCCTAAAGAGTGAATGTGCAGTAGGTTGGGACAACATTTCATCTGCGTTCGTGAAGCGTTATAAAAACATTCTTGTCCCAGTAATCACTCATATCTGCAACCTTTCTTTAGAGGCTGGTATTTTCCCCTCCGCTTTTAAAAAAGCACTTCTTCATCCAATCCATAAGTCTGGACCTAAAAATTGCCCAAACAACTATCGCCCCATATCGATACTTCCAACTTTTTCAAAAATTCTGGAGCGCATCCTAAATAATCGTCTTATAAACTATTTAGAAAGTTCGTCACTATTATCACCAGGACAATATGGTTTTAGGGCTAAAAGATCTGCCGCAGACGCTGTTCACGAACTCACTGACCATATAGTCAAAACCCTTGATAATGGAGATAAGTGTTTGTCAGTTTTCCTTGATCTTGCCAAGGCGTTTGACACCGTCTCGATCCCAATCCTAATAGATAAACTTCAACGCCTTGGCGTGAGAGGAGAGCAACTGACTTTATTTCATAGTTATCTGACTGATCGCTCTCAGCGATTAGTGATCAATGGAGTCGAGAGCTCAGACGTTCCTGTAGAGTGTGGTGTCCCGCAGGGCAGTATTTTGGGTCCTACCTTATTCTTAGTTTATATAAATGAGCTGTCATCCCTTGTCATTCCTAATTGCAAAATAATTTCTTATGCAGATGACACTGCATTGATCTTTAATGCAAACTCTTTTCCGGAGGTCTATCGACGTGCTCAGTCTGGTCTTGACACAGTGCTCAGTTGGCTCAGAGCAAACCAGCTCTCAATTAACGTCGACAAAACGCAATATATGCCCATGTCCAAAATAAGGATTCCCTCTGTGGCCCTTCGGGACCTGCATCTTGTGGCACACACTCACGCTTATGACACAGTAGGTTGCTCTTGTCCTCACTTAAATTTAGCTTCCTCAGTAAAATATCTTGGTGTCATTGTCGATACTAGACTCACCTTTCAGCCTCACATTAACTCAACTGCTTGTAGGCTTCGTAAGCTCATGCATATCTTTAGAAAATTACGGCAAGTAGCTGATCCTTTTCTTATAAAAAATACCTACAGGGCGCTTTGTGAGTCCGTTTTAAGTTACTGCATCGGTTCTTGGGGTGGTGCTTCCAAGAGTGTCTTAATAACTCTCGAAAGAGCTCAAAGGGCGGTCTTAAAAGTTTGTACCTTCAAACCCATAATGTTTCCGACTTATGATCTGTACCAGTATTGCGAGGTCCTAACGGTGCGACAATTATTTATTATCCAAAGTATACTGAAACAGCATAGTTACATAGATACATCAATTAAATCCCGCAGTAGGCACCTTGTAGTTCCAACCTCACATTGCAAATCTTCATTTGCGCATCGCTTCTTTTATTTTCTTGGGCCACATTTATATAAGAAACTTCACAAAAAATGTAACATAATTCATTTAACTAGGTTCAAATGTAAAAAGGTTCTTTTCTGCTTTTTAAATACATTAAATTATGATGAAACAGAAGATCTTCTGCGCACTTGCACTTAAACACAAATACACAAACACACACATACACATACGCACACACACACACACTCACATACTCACACACACTCACTCACACACACAGACACACATACACACAGACATCCTTCCATGTAAACAGACAATGATTCCATCGTACATATATATATAACCTAACTTGTATATACCCACTACATACTTACTTACCTATTTTGTTAATATTTCTACTCAATAACGTAAATTTTTGATATTAAAAACATGTTAATGTAATTAAAGTCCCAGTGGTTAAGAGGGGAGAGTACTGGTTCTCTGAGATACAGGCCACGGCTTAGTTCAGATACCAGTCTCTCCACAATCTTATGTATGTGTCTTAATTTTCATGTAATTTTTGTAAACCTATTTTGTAAACGATGAGATTGTGTAGAGAAGAAATAAACAGTTATTTATTTATTTATATTTATTTATTACTTATGAGACTGATTGCAGGCTTTTTATATATTGATATCCCCTGTACTGGCAAGCAGAAATATTATATACTTACTATCTGTGCCCCGGGGCTTCGCTCCCGTGGAATTTCGGGATAAAAAATAGATAGTAGCCGATTCTCAGACCTACTCAATACGCTCACAAAATTTCATGAGAATCGGTCAAGCCGTTTCGGAGGAGTATGGGAACGAAAACTGTGACACGAGAATTTTATATATTAGATGATAAATTTTAAATAGAAAAATATTGAAAATGTCAACTCGGCCACAAGTGAATTCTCAGATGGGACACGAACCCACGACCTTTGGAAATCCGGTCCAGTGCTCTAAGTAACCACTGAGCTACTGAGACTTGCGGACCACCGTCAAAATTGCATCTGAGAATTCACTTGTGGCCGAGTTGATTTATTCCAATATTTTTCTATTTAAAATTTATCAAGTATAAAAATAGCATTGAAAAATGCAAAAATCATAAAAAGACATAATTTAACTTATAACAATAAAAATTCTATTGTGTTTCGTTCATTGCCAGCGAAAGGTTGGATAATTTGATACCCGACAATATACATACAACTTACAAAAACTTAAGTTTTGGCAAAAGAAAGATTCAAACAAATTTGAAAGAAAGTACGAACTTGACTTCGATCAGTCAGAATTTGAATTCTCAACATTTCGTTTTTAAATTTAAGTTATTAATGGATTTAAATACGAACATATATAACACGCCATAAACTTAACGAGAATTGTTAATTGAATGTAATATCATTTAAATAAGAAGTCAGTATTCAATTATACTTACATTGTAAGATGTTGTGATGAAATAACAACGCCAAAGTAACATTAATTAAACATCCCAAAATATTTTTAAGTCATCGACATAAATCATCATTACCGATATAAATTCCATTACCCTTCATTTACTCACAAAAGCAAACATAACAAAAAAACTTGACAAATCCACATTTTCCGTTATTTATAGAGGCAATTTGTAAACTTGAAGAGATTCTTGACAGTGAAGGACTATGATTGGTTTTAATAAGGCAAAAAGTTGCGCGGCATCCTCTTCGGTCTACTAAAACGTTGCTAATGGGCTAGCATTCTAGGCGTCATTGAAGGCACTTGGGCTATTCCGAAAATGTAAGTCCATACCACAGTACATGTAATAGATGGTGAAGCAGTACCCCAACTAGACAAAAACTCCCGAAGTCAAATTTTGTTAACAATTTAACATACTCGTAATATAGTCATTATCGTTTGTCAATCGTGTTTCAGTTGTACGTAGTAGTACTTTTTAACACTATATAAACAAGAACTAGGTAACAGAGCAATACGATTGAAATACGATTATGCCTAAATTAAAAACTTGAAGAGATTCTCGGTTTAATAATAAAGGCAAGCTTCAGCGCTCGGTCAGCGCGACGTCGGGGCCCCACGACGGCCTCGCGGCTGAGGGGACCTCGCAAAAATGTTATACAGTCAGTTACAGTCAGTATTACAACGTACTCACTTACTTGTACGCACTATATATATCTTACGAAAAAAAATTTGAAAACAAACAGTTTCTTTATTATTCCACAAATACGTTATATTTCAGACTTCTAATCTGGGGACTAATTGTCTAATTTTAAAATCTATTGCAATCCCTTTCAATTCGTCATTTGAGATATTAACATACTTCAGGCCGTCACTATTTGACATTTGATAGGGATTGTGATCGAGACGCGTTTTGAAAGGTATTGAATGAACGAAATTGATCTGTCTAAGCAAAGTGACAGACGAAAATATCTTTCAAATGTATGGAGAAGTGTCAAATGAAGTGTCATTTAAAACATCATTAATTCCGAAATGGATTGCGACTATAAGTTACACAATTCTATAAATCACTATCTCAATCACGATATTTTTGAAAGGGATTGTGATAGATTTTGAAATTAGACAATTAGTGGGCAGTCTTGAACAATATAGGTTAGCTATTAATGAAGTGCACACTGCACATATTTCTAAAACATGTGTAATAAAAGAGTACTTTTGAGGATAAGTATGGGCAGTCTGTTTACAAACATTATTTCCGTAAGTTGGTTGTGAAACGTGGTAGGTATACGGTAGTGAAACGTCGTCGCTAACTGACGGATAAGATCTGATAAGAAGGCTCAAGGTCACCCAGCATGCAATGGAGAGGGCTATACTCGACGTTTCCTTACGTGAACGAATCAGAAATAAGGAGTTGGTTAACCGACATCGCTGGAAAAATTGGTCAGCTTAAGTGGCAGTGGGTGGGACACAGCTAGAACAACCGATGGCCGTTGGGGCGGAAACACAGAACAGAAAAAACAGTTCTGGAATGTCGACCGCGCATACAACGACGACGAATTTGACTAGCAATAAAACTCGTTTAGTTACGTTAGGTTATTTTTCGGCTCATGTGGCGCGAGAAGCGCGGCGTCCTCATCAGTCTACTAAAAGTTAGCTAATAGGCTTGCATTCTAGGCATCGTCGAAGGCACTTGGGCTATTTCGAAAATGTAAGTCCATACCACAGTACATGTTATAGACAACTACGCACAAACACCTGATAGCGACCAGTATCTTAACACGTTCACTGACAGTAAACGGTTATAGACGTTATAACAATAGATAGAACATCTTTCGTGTTTTGTTCACTTTTAGCGAAAGTGTTATTTATGTATGTTACACACCGAACGGACGGAGTAGCGCGCAACGCAGCCCATTTTAAATTTGCCAAAGGAAATTGAAACGTCCGTTAAGAAGTTAAGTTCCCTATTTGAATGCGTTTACGCTGACACCACACACCACACAACCTAAATCACAATCACACACACTCACACAATCACTACATCATTCACAATGTTCTCTATAACCTTAACTCTATAAATACTTAGCTATTATCTAGTCTATAAAGTAACCATAATAAATTGTTAATTATACTCTTTTCAACTTTTCTCATACTTTCATATTTGTCTATACGCTAGCAAACCCTTGTATGTATCAACTTCCACCTAGTTGAGTAATAGTTTTGTCCTTTCTGCGGGAAGAGGCTGGTGATCTGTGGTACAGGTTTCTAAGAAACCTATTTCAGGCGCCAGTCATTCACAAATTTAGGTTATGCTATGACACTTGTGTATGAATTGATATATGTAATGAATTTGTGAAGTGACAAATAAATAAATTATTGGTTATTGATTGATTGATTGATTTCCGTAGCCTTGAAGCCGACCGGCGGCGGCGGCGCGCGGATGGCGCGGGTCGACTGCTATGAATGATCTCGAAGCACAAAGCATCGATGCACGCTAATTCGATACTACAAGATCGCGATGCACGTCCCCGCGAAAGACGATGTCACACCTCATGCACGTTACTGCGAAAAGTCATTATTATGATAATATTGGATTATGACAAGTTTCCCTTTTTGGAACCATCTCACCTAGTTCCCAAATTCCCTTGAAAACAGAAAGAGACATAAAGTAAACAAGGAAATGGGTGATTTAGCTATTTGAGTCGGTGGACGAAATCAGAAAATTGAATATAATAAAAATATAATAAAAATTGCCAAAATTGTGTTCTATATCATTGACACCTCACGTTCGCAAGGGAATAATAGTTTTTAATTTCTATGCGACATGAGGTCTCATAATAAGACTTTTTGACATTTCAGAGACAGTTTTAGTAGGTAAACACATCTGTATATTTGTTTCTTTCATACACGTAGTATTTTATAAGATACGAGCTCCGCGCGAGAGAGAGAAAGCATTATAATCTTTACCGCGCTGTGTAGGAGTACTTTTGTGAGTCTTTAAAACCTCATAACGCATTGAACGTATTAACACCTTATTTATCAGTATAATATGTAGGTACATATTTGTATTCTATAGAGTTCTCAAGGGAATTAGGAATCTGGGTTCCAAAAAGGGAGACTGGTCATAATTCCATATTAGCAATAATGTCTTTTCGCGGTAACGTACGTTTCGAGGTGTTGTGTCGATGTTTTATTTGTCGAGATTCCGTATAATACTCTCCGCCTATTGGTGCGGACGCAGGTAACGTTTGCCTAGGGATGATCGATGTTTAGAGGAAAAACATTTGAGCAAAAAACTTGTCAGATTTAACGGCTGCAACGACATTTACAATATATTATTAGCTAGTTTTAATAAATTATCCCTAGTAAGATAGGCCTTTCTTGTTTACGTTACTTAGCAACCGCTGATATTTTGGACTGTTCAACCAAAATATCTAGTAAACTTATCTCATACTGAGGATAAGTTTTTGAAAACGACCGTATATCATTCAAGGAGATTGACAGTTACCGTTCGTGTGTTCTACTTGCGTGACTTATCAATACACACCATAAAGTAAAACCATGTACTCACATTATTGTGAGTGCTAACCCTGCCAACCTAAAGCTGTTATGATCTAAATATTGAACAAAACTAATTTGAGATACTGCTTTGGCCTATACTCATATTTACTGTGTCCACACTTCACTAAGAACCTACCGATTTTATGGTTTGTAATTGCACTATAAAATCGAACGATGTGTCGCTGAAAAGGGCTGGACGTAGGTGAAGTTTGCATGTTTTTAGTGTTCTGTATCTTTTAAGAAGTAACGGTCCCCATAAACGATTTAACCGCCTCTGTGGTCTAGTGATACAACCACCGGTATCAGACCCAGGGGTCCCGGGTTCGATTACCCGCGGGGGTACCTACATATTGTATTCGGTATGGTTGGTGGTAGGGTTTATTGTAAGTCCGCCTGGCTAGCTACCACCATCTTATCTAAGTCTGACGCCATAACAATAATGTTTTCAGCATTGCTGTGTTCCGGCAGTTACAAATAAGATAGCCAGTTCCTCAGTAATTGGGGATTCCGGGAGAGGCTCGCTTCCATCTTCATCCTGATCAATACTTAAGATCAGGTATGTTGAAGGCTATTATTATTATTATTTAAGGATCTAGGGGCTTTGCAGCCCTGTTGAGGGCTGTAGTCACTGCGACCTAAGAGATCTATTGTAACTCGCCACCTATTTATAGTACCTCTTTTAGCCCGGTTGCTTCAAGAAAGTCAAGAATCTTCCTAGCTTTTAGAGATTTTAGTTCCACTGGGTCGATAATGTGTCGACCCAGGTGAATACTGCGTTTGTGCATAAATGGCCCGCAGTCACACAGAAGGTGCTTTGGTGTCTCCCTCTCCTGTTTACAGTAGCGGCAAATATCAGTATCACTCAACTTCATGTGAAATTGGTGCCTGTTTAATTTGCAGTGTCCGGTTAAGGCTCTGACAATCGCACAGATGTTCGTCCTGCTGAGCTCTAAAAGTTCTGCAGTTCGCTTTAGCGAGTATCCTTCTATAAGGGACTTGGCGTGCAGTAATCCCGGTTGGTTAAGCCAGTATTTTTTTGCTTCGTCAAGAAGGTTGTCCTTAAGCAGTTGCATGGCCTGGTTCTTTGAGATGCCACAGAAAGGTTCTGGGCCCATCTGTAGTCCCTGAGCCCCCTTCCTTGCAAGTTCATCAGCTTTTTCATTGCCAACGACTCCCGAATGACCTGGTACCCATTTCAGAATAACTTTGAATGTTGTTAAATGTTGAAGGCTAAGGGTCTCCCCGTACTTCATAAAAAAAAACTCTAAGTAAATGATCTTTGACACTGTTTGACTGCCATCGGTTAGTCTATTCGATCCACCTTATAAAGAAGGCAATAACGATGGTTATGATTTCTGTTTATATACTATTTTCTAATGTCAAATTGTAACAAAAAACAAAAACAAAAAAAAAACAAAATAAACTTTATTGCACACGATACAAAAACAGACATATACAGAGAATGACGAAAAAGAACAACACACAATAGGCGGCCTTATTGCTAAATAGCAATCTCTTTCAGGCAACCTTGGGTGAGAGAGAGATATAAAAAGTAATGATTTCTGACTTGCTCAGCAAAGGATTGCAGAGTCTGAGCCTTTGTAATTATTATTTCTTAAAAACAATATCACAGAATATGGCATTTAGAGCTTTGTTACTAGCCTAATAGGCGTCTATAGTATTTGGTAATAGTTATTATTGATTGAGTATCACAGATATTTAAAAATATATATTAAACCCATTTATGTATGTGTTTTATACTAAGCTACGTACTATTGATAAAAGAGACATTTTCAAGATACTCCAGAAGCTGAATCGAACCGCGCTCGGTGAGTCCCCTTCCCTCTCCATAATATCTAAGGTCCACATCATTTTTTTTCTGAACCACAAATCGCAAACCGCCCCGCTATCAGCTATACATGCCACTTAAATTCCCGCCAACCCATGCACAAATATCTCAAAATAATAATCTCACTCACATACCTTCGGATAACTACGGCCTCATGCCTCAATTAAAACTTAATTACTCATTTATCGTTTATTATTAACCATAAAGGAACTTAAGGAAGCTACAAAGCACGTAAGTAGATCTAATTCTACCGCCCGAAGACACTTCATTAGTTATTTTAACCATTTCCTGCGTACGATCTCTAAACGTTCAAATCACAGGCCATTTAACAAGAAACTCATTAGGAATCGTATTACTATCAGTTATATTAGAATCAGTATCAAAAACGGCCGTAAATTTAAGTAATTTATTTCCATTAAAATTGTTTGGTTGAACGGTATTATCTTGAAATATTATGTTTCGTTGGAAACTGAAACAAAATTTAATACCTCAAATAACCTGACGTTAATTGAAATCATTTATCCCATTACAAATTGATGATTGTCTTATATTATTGGTTGTGTTATATATAATAAAAACTTATGCAATACTCGTAAAAGCTAACATACTTAACAGTTTAGCAATTCTACTGCAAATTCACCAACAACAATCACCCTCAAACCATCGTTAATTTAGAATCATATTTTCGAAATTTAATTATTCAATTCATTATGATCGAGTATGAATGTCTCAAACATATACATGTTAGTAGTAAGTGTACACTTATCGACAAAAGCACAAACCAATTAACCACAACGAGAGAATCGCAACGCATACCACACCGCCGCGCCATCCACTCCACAGCCGCGTCTTAAAAGGAATCTGAAACATAACCCCTTATTCGTCCGGAATCCGTTTGTTACCCAAATCACCGTTTTTAATACCGCACTGATGAAGTAATTATATCATTGGCGGTATCGTAAAATTTAACGTCCCATTCCAGTAGCTGAACAAACTGGGCCGGAAGCTTGCGCCTACGCACCGTGGGATCGTCGGGAGACTTTTCAACTTGACAGTACGTTGAAAGATTTATAGACTATCGTGAAAAAAACATAATGGTCCGTAATTATTCCGCTAATCGTTCGTAATGCGGGAACCGCTAGACTATTGCCCTTTCTGTTGGTGTTTGTAAGATAAACTTTTATATGTGTTGCAACGACTGTCTTTTAAATTATGTGTTTAGCACTTTGCGACCTATATGGTGATACACAGTGCAAAAATACAGTTCGTAGTTTTATGTGTATTTTATTTGTTTGAATATGTATCGTTTCTTGGCCTAAGGGCTTTCTTTGTAAATCATAGATTTTTAAAAAATGTATTCAATTATGTTTAACCGTTAAACTGCCTAGGACATTAATTTCCGTCATTGCAACTAGCAACTAAACTTTATATTTGTCACGCATTCGTTAGTTAGTTTTATTAACCGTATAACAATATCATGGGATATGCTAAAAATTGTAAACCATTAAACTAATGTCATGATGTGATATTAAAAGCATAATAAAAACACAATTGCCCTCTTATTTTGTAACTGATACAAATTCACACCTGCACAAGCTTTGATTGCGGTAGGAAATTCAAGCGATTAAATATTTAGCGTGTTATAAAAAACCGTTTATTCTGATGAATTCCGATAAGAGCTAACAAATTGTAAGCTCTTACCCTTTGAAGCTAAAATACGACATATCCGTAAAATTAGTTATATGTCAGTGTTTCGAGTAATTAAAATTCTCCGCAGCGTTTAATGCACCGCTATTAAATTTGGCGAAGACTAAAATGAAACTGATTACATACACTAATTGGTATAAAATATGCCACCGCACGAAATAAATGGATGCCCGGGTATTTTAAAAGGCGTTTAACACTTGATTTGTTGAATGTACCGGGTGCAGACGAAATTATCCAGGAGACTATAAAGAAAAACCATAATGAAATGGTTTTGTATTGTTTTTGCTTTTCGTGATTGCTAATTCGTGAAAGTATGATGATGATGGGTGGCAATGTTTATGGGGCCCAGAAACTTGTCTTGACTAAATACCGGTATCTCAAGAAAACTCAAATAAATATTTGTTGTGTGTACAAGGTATAAAGCGACTATCCTTCAACGCAATAGAGTTGTTGCTGATATTTCCGTTTGTTTGTCTGTATGTCAGTTCAACGTTACTAAAAGCAGTCCAAGAGCAAACAGACGAAATCGGAGACGATCTGTAGTAAAAAATAATTTACTAACCCTTAGCTTGCGAGCGTGTTAACGTTTTTATCTTGTGAGCAATGCAACCAACGGTATTTGACACAAGTTGCAACTTTTTATTCGAATTTCGAACGGTCCAGCGGAACCACAGAACAGTTCTGTGAGCGGAACCCATTTCTTTAGTAATCAATTTGGAGTTTCTCCACCGAGCGTAAACTCGGCCAATCAGAGTCTAAGCACAACACGTCGTGAGGCGCGACAATCGCACCGACACGATATTATCGGCGACACGACGCGACTATCACGCTTAAACCACCCCTACTAGAGATACACGTCTTATACCGAGAAACGTAACCTTTTGATCGAACTGGTGATAAGTTGCGACCGATATCGTGTTTTTGAGCATATTGCTCACGTTTGAGCGTGGTCTCGGTGTCGTTACCGTGAGTTTACGGTGAATTAAATTTGTTAAAATGCCTGTACAATGAATGTCAATATTGTCTTAATACGATCTTGCATTTAAAATAATTTAAAAATGTAACATAAAATATTACATTAAAACCCGCAATCTGGATGTCCGTAAGTAATAAGATACCACGCACGTAAAAAATAACTATTTTATCGTCCTACTTATTACAATTAATCTTGTATTAACTATCAAACACTTTCACATTGTCACTGGACTGTCTACGATAAAATTCTTTGACATTAATAGGTGTCAACACCACTAGTAGTGGCCTCAGTGACCGCATGGGACATTAAAGGGTTAACGAGTCTATATCAGGCGCTCTCTGCAGCGCAACGGATATTTACAGTGGTACTAGCGCTGAAGAACATGCACTAAGATTGGCATTAATGAACCATACGCTTAAACTGACACGAACATTTAAAAGAGTCAAGTGGCTTAACCCTGTGAACTATACGCGGCACTATTATATGTCGTGTCAATGTCTAGAAAGGCAGCTGTCTCCTAATACCTTTGCGTTGTGTGACTAACATGATGAGGATCTTGCTGATAAAAAACTAATACTCCACAAAAAATACAGGTTTTTGTGTAGTAAAAAAAAAGTATTATTATTTAGTATTAACTTGACATATATTTTTGAAATCGGTTGCTTTTGTATTACGAACATCATGATATAACATAATCGTATACGTACTAATGTGATCACATAACTCGTAAATGCCGTGGTCGTCAGGGGCGTGCATTCCATATAGGCAATTAGGCAGTGCCTACCTCATTCAAAACCTAAATAAATATATAATAAGTGTTGAAGTTATTTTATTTTAGTTTAAACTTCTACTCAACACTAACCCACTAAGATTTTCCTCGTCGTAGGCAGTCTCGAAATTGCCTACTCGAAACAAGCAGCGTTTCATACAAGAATACAACTTATTTAGAAAAAGTATTGCTCAAGTATAAACCACCCACGGCAAGAAGGGCGCTATTTGTACGTGTAACGTTCTAGCTTAAACTTCCGGAATATATCAGTATAAAGTAAGCATGCTTACCTAACGAATGAATTTGGTCGCGAATTATTTTGTTGAGGAGTTATTTTAAAACTATCATATTTCCTAAGATATTCATTAAAATTAAATGATGTAAAGGACAATTTTGGTCAAAATTAAATACTTGTGATGGTTAACGTATATTTAGATAAGGATTTATATCATGTTTATGAAAACAGCTTCTCAAATAATACATTAGTTTAGAACAAATTTTATTATCTTAAAAATGGTTATAGTGAGTTAACCATAATACATAGACATATGCTGTCGCGGACTTTTTTTTTGAACTTTTGATGGGGAACAATTTCGTCATACACGATTTTTACGTAACTTTAACCGTTTACACACCGTCCGCAACGGAAGCTCCCAAAAATAATATTTTTACCCCGTTTCTGCAACGTTTTACATTAATGCTCTGCTCTTATTAATCGTAGCGTGATATTAAATATCTTATTATCTTCCGAGATAAATGGACTATCCAGCACAAAAAAAAAATTAAATTCGAACTAGTAGTTCCGGAGATTAGCGTGCTCAAACAATCAAACTCGTCAGCATTTTAATATTCCTACTAAATATTACGAACCTTATTATCATTTATGACTAGCGGCTGTTCTCGGTTTCACTCGCCGCGTGGTTGCCGTTACCATGGGAATATCAGGATAATTATAAATATGTGCATACAATGTCTTTTTCTGATATATAAGCTACATTGCTGTAAAGTTTCATCCTAATCAGTTCAGTAGTTTTTGAGTGAAAGAGTAACAAACATTCATCCACCCAAATATCCTCACAAACTTTCAAACTTATAATAGTCGGTAGCAGGATAGGATAATTGCAAAGTTACTAGTTAGATCTGCAGTGCCTACTAAGCTGGAAAACCAATGCACGCCCCTGGTGGTCGTTAATCTTGAAGTAATAACTTTAGTGCAAGCGGTCCTAAAACTCCTAAGTAACTCAATCTAATAACCATACAACACGTGTCCTACACCAACACATTTCAATAAAACGACAAACGGTTCTGTAACTAGTTGTACCGGAATACCATAGACAATACAGAGGCGACATTATGCACTCCTACGCCATGTTGCGACACGGCCACTGTTGCCACATCCTCCCACAACAGAAATGACACTATTGTGGAAACAACTGGTAGTCCGTGACGGTTGCAGGGTTAAGTGTAATGTTTACTTTCAAACTTATGTTTCATTAAAGTGCTTTCGAAGAAGCCCCAATTTTATTTTCGTTTTACTTAAGTCCGATTTCAACAATATTACTTAACTTGAGGGGTTTCTTAAACATCATCCTGTCATTTTATGTGACAAAAAAGATAAAGAACATGTTGTTTAAGGGTGGTGAACTGGAGACTTACACCCATATTCTAAGTCGTTCCTCCAAAACTTACTCGTCCTCGACTTAACGAAACCTCATTGAAAACCTCTTCAAAATACTCCTCGAAATCGGTATTCTAAGTCATAACTCCGTAAGGTACTGGAGGAGCCAAAGAGTACGTAGCCGTACTCCGTGTTAGGTCTAGCGCACACTACCATTTTTACCCACGACGAGGTTGAGTGGAGTGTAAAAAGTTTTGGAGGAACGACTTAGAATATGGGGGTTAGGTACCTGTAACATTTCTTCGTAACGGTAACGTTCGAGGCGAGCGCGTTTTACTCGCAGCGAGTGTATTTTTTCTGACTTGGTAGTCAGCTCGGCTCGCTGTACTAACTAAATAATGCGTCGTAACGTAATTTAACAGTCAGTCACCACCTAAAGGCGCCCAGAAATGATTCTGAAATCGGGCACTATTGTTTCAAATGTTATTTAGAGTAGATTGCACAAATTGGTACGTTTACCTACACTCCAGATGGTTTCGTTTTGTTTTACACTGAATAGGGTTAGTCTTGGCCTCATTTAAAATCGTTACATTAAGAAAAGGCCGAAGATAAAGTCAAAGTCAAAGATTTTTATTCAAATAGACTCATAGATAAGCGCTTTCGAAATGTCCAATATTTTTTTCCTACCAGCCATTCAGGACATCTTTTAACTGATAAGAAGAACGGCCGCAAGAAACATTAGCTTTAACTGAAGCAACAACATTTACAAAGGAACATGTCGTTGCCAAACACAAATCTACAATCTTGAAACATATTTAATATAATTGGAAAATTTTCTTATACTCAGTTATTACAATATTTTCCTTTTATACAATTACTATAGTCATGTTTTATGTTAGTATCACTTCCGTGCATTTTGGTCTTTCAAATAATCATCTACCTTGTAATAACTTTTGCTTAAGAGCGTTTTTTTAACATAATATTTTAAATTTATGCAAAGGCAGCTCAATCACTTGTTGTGGAACTTTATTAAAAAGGCTATGCCTTTCCCCAAAAACGAGCGACTGCATTTTTCAATCCGAAATCTTGATAAAGATAAAGATAATTTAATTATTCAAAACATGTGTAACAAAGATGTTCATTTATAATAAGAGATTCAAACATGTTTTACCATAAACGGTGTACAAATTAAAATAAAGACAGTAATCAAAACATAATCCAATCTTACACATTATAAATTAATTAAAAGTAAATATTTTTAATGTCAAGTTTAAAATAATAATAATATGATAATGATATGTCAAACAAGTAATGTCAAGTGTAAAAAGAAAGATAATGATATGTCAAACAAGTAATGTCGAGTGTAAAAAGAAAGATAATGATATGTCAAACAAGTAAAATAAAATGTCATTATAAAAATATCAATTTGTCATAACATTAATTCAATTATGAATATCAACAAAGCATTCAAATAATTAAAGCAGATGAACTTGGAACGGCAAGCTTATTCTTGTTTCTAATATTAAAATTATGAACATCGCTATGCTTAATAAATAAATCGTGATGTTTCCTTACATATACTATATTATCATAAATGTATTGTCCCGATAGAACGAGCTTGCCTAGAAAAAGCCTATTCGCTCGAGCTTTAAGTTGAGCAAAAGTAATTCCTGACGTGCCGTTGACTGTACCTCACTTCATAATCGCAATTTTGCATGTTTCGTTGATCATAATAAATCACCGTGGTCGAGTGGCGGTGATTAGCATCGGCGGTTATGGTTCGCCGTCAAACGACGAATTTATTGCGCCCGCGCAGATGTCGGCCGATGTAGGCGACAAGTGTCGGCGAAAGGTGTCGGCGGAGATCTAGGTGTTCAGGCACCGTGATAAATGAAATTTGTGTAACGGTTTGGAAAGCTGTTTACTTCGTTTATTACTTTGGATTTACACATCCCATGGACTGGTGATTCCGAATAGCCTGTGATAAAAGTGCGCGTGAACTGAAGGTTAGAATAAATTAAAAGTGTCGTATTACCACATTCTGGGTCAGCTTCACACTATGCCTACTCATCTTTTTTAAGAATGTTATATTGGTATGCATGTTCTTTTAATGTTTGTTACCTCAATAAATGCCTGCCTTGTCAGTTCGGACAATGTGCCAAAACTTTTCTGTCCCAAACGTCACTAACCCTTACATGGCGAGTGGTCGAAATATCGCGAAGGTTTGGAGAAATAATTTTTCTAAAAACCTCCTAACTGTATGGAAGACTAGCGGCCGCCTGCAGTTTCACCCGTGTAGTTCCTGTTCCAATAGAAATGTCTGGATAAAAAGTACAATATGTTTTATTCAAGGCTATCTATCTGTGTCCAAATTTCATCCAAATCCGTTCAGTAGTTTTTGCGTGTGTTTCAAACAAACAAACGAAATACTTTCGCATTTATAATATTAGTAGGACTGGTGGGGTAGGATTTTCGATGTATTGACAGAGCCATTGTTACCTATGCATTTTTAAACAAGTAGACGATAAAATATAATTTTATTTAACATAAAAACTTGTTCATCTTACAAGTTTTTGTTTACTTTCACCTGCCCGGTGTCTGTAATGAAATTGTGCAAGTTTTTCACCCACTTCCCGGTTTTCGATTGAGCTGAAATTGTGTATGCATACGTATAACGCGTAACAATGCAATATCATGATAACATGGAGCTGATTTGATGCTAGAGCTAGAAGATGGCCGTAGGAACTCCGCAATGAAATGTCACAACCCCATATTCTTTGTAAGACCCGCATCATAAATATTACAAAATTGAAAACAAAAAAAAAGAAAAAACTTTTTAAAAATAAGCTATTAAAAGCGTGTTACATTTTGATGACAGGAGAAATAAAGAACAATATGTAAAACGCTTTTAAATGCTTGTTTTTATAAAATTTATTTTCTTTACATTTTTTTCATATTTACGCTAAAAACAAACAGTACACAGCAGCGTCTTACGGGTTACAAAAAGCAAAAAATACGCGCTTTGAAATGCTCATAACGTGTCTGATTCTTTAGATTACAAATGTAGTCAGGCATCACACAGTCATGTTTCTAAGCATGCGTCGTACCAATATGTATTAGTTAGCCACAGGTATGTCCACTCCTTCTAATCAGCATTCATCATCCGCGTCACCTGTCAGCCACTTCGACACTTTATATTAATGAGCACCGGATAGTGATTCTATGCGTCACCCACCGCTCTCTTCCTCATTTCAAACACTTGGGTTTTATTTAATATCTAGCTCCATTCATAGGTTTTATTTTAATACCTAGCTTTATTGTTTAGACGAAGTAGTGTATCTACACCAATGTGCATTAACAAACTCATAATATTCTTACCAAATGGTTGTCATGGCACCGCATTGAAGTTAGCACAGATAAACTAAAACTAGACTAGAGAATTTATCTTTTGTTGTGTTGCAGTGTTTAATTTTTGTTTGTTTGTTATTTTGTTGTCACCAAATAGGCTCCTCCAGAATACCAGCGTCTCAGTGGCATGCTACGTATGTCACTGTGACATTGCTGAGGATGGGGCCTAGTTGGCCGTGCAATTTTTTTTTTTTTTTACTGTTATTCTTGTTTATTTATGTTATCATTATTTTGTGTGTGTGCCAATAAATAGTTTTTCTTTCTTTCTTTCAAATGTATGTGTTTTAAGCTTCTCCATGTTTCAAGTATGTACCGCAGAACTAATTTGATACTGTTGATAGTAACAATCTTACTTCACGGAGGTACAATCGGGGCACTTCCCGGTTGATCAGTAGAGTTTTTTTGAAGAAAGTTATTTCAATAAGTAATAGACCTATAGAAAACGTTTATATCACAAATAATTGAGATTTAATAGGTATTTCATTTGATAAATAAATTATTTATCTTACCTTAATACTTTCCGAAATATAGTTTCTCAAAAAGTCTAGTGATTAACCGGGAAGTACCCCGAGTGTACGGTACTCATATAATAATAAAAAGTTGTACAAAAACCTCAAATCGTATCCACATGACGATATTTGTATATTTTATCTTTTACTTTTTTGCACTTCTTTATCATTTTATCATTACTCATTCCAATAATTGTAACTATTTCTTCAGAAAAAACTACTTTTATGTGGAAATGCCTATTCACATAATTAATTAAAGAGATTTTTTTCTTTAATTAGTTAAAAAAAAACATTTAACCCACTAAGTCTACAAGGTATTATAACACCGCCCATTTTCTGGCTTTGCCAGATAACTTTGATTTTTTCATTATTTTTTCTTATGTATTTGAGCCCTAAAGGCCGTAAGTGATAAATAGTTTCAGGGTAAATTGGGTTAATTTACGCCTTTGAGTGATAGGTTAACTTGACATAACTTAGATGAATGATTAACAAAGGTGTGTATAGAACAAAAGACAGCTTTGAATATCAAACACGATGGACAATATACAATAATGGTCCTTCGAGCCGGACTCATGAAAATATCAACTAAATTGTTTAGTAATGTTCCGAGATTGAAAATAACAACTAAACTATTAAGTCTGCATCAGGTAATGTTAAATTGTTAACCTTATTATCAATACTAATAAATCAGTGGTCACACGTGCTATCAAAAACAATGACCCCCTTATCTCTCGTCATAATGAAGCGTACCGAGACTCGAACCCGTTTATGGCTATTACAAGCTGCAGATAACTGCCCCGATAGCACGCTATAAATCCAATGGTGTACCGACCACAGAAAAAGCGTATAATTAATTTATAATGAGATGAATGCTTGAAAGCGGTTTTTTATCGGTGTATCTTGTATTTCTGACAAAACGGTTATGCAAAGTTTTAGGTAAGATTTTTAATAATGATGAAGTCCGTTTTCTTAGTAATTTTTCTTAAATGCTATTTAACAATGTCGTTGCTACGTACATACGACGAAACAGAACTTGATATATTTCTATAATGATATACTTTCATATTTTTTCTTTAGCAGTTTAATAGTCATTTGAACCCTACGGTTTCCTAATAAAATAGGTCTTGACAAGCAAACAGACGAACGAAATGATGTAATCATATAAAAGATCCTTTTTTTCTATTGAATAATGGAATCATAAAAAGAGTAAAAATAGGGCCTTAAAAAGCTACAGCTGCTTCTTTGTTAATTGAAAATCAACCCTTTATTTAGACCACATAATAACAACATAAAAAATATATCTTATTAAACAGTAATTAAAGTAATTACACAGACATGTTCCAAGTTTGCACGAGCCAAGTAAACGGTCATTTATTCGAGTCGAAACAGCAAATTACATTAAATGCATCAAAATACACCGACAGTACTCGGCAAACGAAACACTAGCTATTTGCGGCGCAGATATTAAAAACGTGGGCGTGGTTTAATTAGAAATTTAACCTGCTAATAAATTACAGATGACTCGCCACCCAAGGTGTGGCAACACTCAGCTGATTTCCCAAGAGAAATGAGGAGCGCGCGGTGTTGCCAGCGAAGTAATTTTTGGATATTTTCGGAAAGCAACCCTCTATTTATTGTGCCGTTGTCAGAAAAGGATTGTAATCCATTAGTGTCGGCCCTCTGTCATTTTTATTTTGGATATCATCCGAAACTAATTTCATACATGATTCTATTTCATTTTCACCTCTTTGAAGTAAGACGGTTTCTTTTTAATGATTGTAATTAAATATTTAAAATTATTTTCCGAAACGCTTCTTGCGTTAAATTTATGTGATGAGTTCCAATGGGAAAGATTTTAATAAATCCAAATGTCGTTTGAAGCGTTCTTTTAATGCCTTTGCTAGCGGTTATCGTTTATTTTAAATTTAGATAGTTCTTGGTTGTTATTTTACAAAGATATAACTAAACTAATATTGTGTGTGTGCAACTTTAAGTATAAAACATATTTTAAATTTTCACTGCAATGTTATCAATGGCTTAAAAATAACTTTATAAGAAGACGAAAGAAATCTCAATACAGATTTATATATTTTCTTTACTTAGTCACGAACATAAATAGATCAAAGCGATTTGACAGATTAGAAGAATCTGTGACAAAGGGCAGGATTGGATCTCCAAAACTGAAAATAGATATAAAGGCACTACGTTAATAATACACCTTCGTGAAAAATACCATCTTTAAAAATAGATTAGTTATTATAATCTTTGAAATATAAAGCTGTTTAATATAATGGATGTTTTTGAAATATGGAAGAAATTGTGTTTAGTCTTCATGTCTGAACTACCGAACTAATTTTGTCTGAATTTGGGTCGTAATGAAATAATCAAATGTAGTAAATAAAAGTATAATATAAATATCATCGTGACTAACCCAATGAAAACAGGTTAGCTTTGATTGAACTTTGACATTAAATATTTTTCGATCTCTGAAATTTTGTACTTACCTGTACTGTATTTTGAGAAAAGAATACTACTAATGTAATAAGCAACATTATCGTCCACACAATTTTAAAAAAATTAAAATTTTCGCGATTTCAGGGTTTCTTCCCTGAAAAATTGTTCGTAATGATGATTATGAGTATACTTAAACCCCCTGGTTAGGGGTTCAAGAATATTTGTGACTATTTGCAGGGGGGGTCCAAGTTGAAGGACTTGAGGAATTGGGGCCTCAGCTTTCAGTTTTCAGCTAAAAAAATATCGTCGTATATCAAATGAATAAAAGCTTTCAACAAATTAATATATTAGCTGCTGTCACGTATAATTTCTAGGTAGGTAATTATTTAAAACGACTTCAGTACGTGCTCGCGTCAGTATGATTTATGCATCGCTTTACATGTGGCCGTGTGCACAGCCAACGGAAAATCAAGCCGAACAATTGCTATACAAAAACCATTTTAACTACGAACACGATAAGGATTAGTTTAAGGTAATTTTTAACTGAATATGCGGTTTACTGTACGTTGATTTATCGTCCGCTGTGAGCGACTCGTATTAACAATACCAACGCATTTTTTAAGCCACGCCTGTTGAACTGGCACATAAAGAAATTAAAGTTCAATTAAAGTAGGTAAATCATTAATTAAGTTGGTGAAACGCTCGCAATAAATTAAAAAAATATCCTAATTAAGAAGACTTTACATTAGATGTTAGATTTCTAGACGCCCTCCGAGGTAGTGTTACGTACACCGCGGATGTCCCAAAAACCAACACAATAGGGGACAAAATAGCTTTTTTGCGGTAGAGTAAAAAAATATATTTTGCTCAGCCGTACAAAATTACGTAATATTGCACGAAAGTAACTATTTTATGTCATAGAGCAGATTATTGCCGATGTTTATGTATGTATAGAATTCAATATTATGTATTTGGGCATGTTTCATGCGACTTACTAAATTTCAAATGGCTATTTCGACCGAATTTCGACCTATTATAATACAACCTCTCATATTAAAACACAGCTCAGATCTCCGCCAATTATAAACATTTCTCGTGTGCATTGCTGTGGAAAGCGTGGTTTTAATCCCCATATGAAAAACCCCGCAACTATGAAATACCAACAAAAAACACAGGAAGTCCATGTGACTTACTGTGTTTCAAATTGTTTTGGGAATGGTGTGTCAGTCCGTGCCCTTAATGTGTTTTGTCTTTCTGTGATTTCGAAACTAAGACCTCTCTTTTTGAAAAAGGATCTTTGCATGTCAATATCTTGACTTTGAGTACCATATCCCTTACTGTGTTAATCTTTGGGACTGCCGACCGGTTTCAAGGTGTCGCCTACTCCGAGGTCCTAGGTTCGAATCCCGGTACGGGCAAATGTCATGGACGTTTATAAATATTTCTACACATCAATATTTTTTATTATATTCTGTTTCTGTTTCTTGCGCAAAACGGTAGCGATGACGTCAGTCAACTTTTTTTTTTACTTTGAATGGGTTTACAAGACAGGATCTACTATGGAGCGAGTTAGCCGAGAAAGTGCCTATTCACCCTTTTTTTGAAGGTGGTCGGGTTATAAGTACTCTGAAATACAGACGCGGGGATGCACTCATTTGCTGTGCGCATATAAAAGGTGTTGAGTAGCGTTTGGTGCGACATTTAGGAATATCAATCAAGAAATAATTTTGGATGTCCGTTGTAAGAAGGGGGATGGCGGTATGAGCTCATGCAACTCCTGAGCACACTCTCCGAAGTATAGTCTGTAAAAGACCGACAGACAGGCAACTTTGCGGCGGTGAGCTAGGGTGTGAATCTTGGTCCTCATCAGTTCAACTACTCCTCCTAACGCCTTCTTATGTCATTAATGACAATATTCTATCTATTTTACTTATAATTATTTACGAAAAAGGAATTTACAAATTTTCATGGAAAAATAACCTATTCTTCTTCTTCTAGGTCAGGCCCCAGTCGATTGGTTCCTGCGCGACCGCTGCTCTCGTGATGCGTCGTCATGTATTCCGATGTTTGGCAGAGTAAGATGTTACAGTTTTTTATCTGGTCTGTCCACCGTGTTGGAGAGCGACTGCGAGATCTTCTGCCCTCGACTTCCCCTGCACCACCAGTCGCTCCATTGAGTTTTTATTACGGGTGACGTGCCCGAAGAACTTGAGGATTCGTATTTGCACAGTTGACGATAATTTATCTTTGATGTTAATACTTTGAGAAATTTTTTTGGAATTTGGATCGAAAGGTTGGTGCGGTGCGCGGTCCACGTGGTTCTGAGCATGCGTCTCCAACACCACATTTCCAGCGCATCAATCTTGCGGCGGTCCTATATCCCCAGCGTCCATATCTCAGCTCCGTATAGAAAGATCGGAAAGACCAGGCATCTCATTAGTCGAACCTTTGTGTTTTTTGTTATTCTGCGGTCCTTCCAAATCTTCGTGAGTTTTTCGACTGCGGATCTGGTCACCGCGCAACGTCTTCGTATTTCATCTTCGCATCCACCAGCGTTACTAATAGTGGAGCCTAGGTATATGTAGCTCTTAACCACCTTGCATCCAGCTATGTTTTGGACGACCGGTTGGTTGTTTTCGGAACGATCTACAATCATCATTTTGGTTTTGTCGCGATTTATTGAAAGTCCAAATTTTAACGCTGTAGTCTCGAGTCGTCGAAGAAGTACTTCAATTTCGTCCTTGGTTGACGCTAGGAGAGTGGTATCATCGGCGTATCTCAGATTTGATATTTTCTGACCTCCGACTGATATTCACTTAAGCCTAAAAAACATATAAATACGTGAAAAGACGAGCCATACGCATTTTGTAGTTTCATCCTCTATTCATAAAAAATCTACAAACAACCTCATAAGAACTGCTTAACCATTCGTTTGACGTCGGGTTACACAGAGTTCATTTTAACCCACAATGTCTTCATTTAAGAGTTCTCAGATGTAAAGCTCAGATACACTGTTGGAATTAGGTTCTAGTACTAAAAAACCGACTTCAAAAATCAAATAGTAGAAAATAAACCTTTTGAATTCGGTGCCAGCCAAGTTAAAAAAAAAAAGTAGATGTGTACCGTAGAATTCCTTGGCTGGCACCGACTCTACCTATATAATTTGAGCACTTGGAGTCATCCAAAAGGTTTATTTTCTTCTTTTTTATTTTTGAATTAAGTAAGATTTATTTTTTATTAGAAAGTTTTTTATTTCACAATGCTTAAAAAGTTAGAATATCCGCAATGCGGTTTGACTCAAACTGGTAGTGTAGGCAACTACTAGTTTGAGTCATAGATAAGATTCGATCAATTCGATCGGTTCAGGCGTTCTCGAGTAATCGGTGAACATACATTTAAAAAAAAATTATACACAACGAATTGATAACCTCCTTCTTTTCTTGAAGTCGGTTAAAAAAGAAAAGTCACGAATAAGTATTACTTATGTTAAAATACGACTTGAAGAAACTTATTTCGCGAAATTCGTGACCTTGTCGGTTGTCCAAGTGCTCTGTCTTTGTCAAAATTCATAACAAATTGTTCAGTCGTTTAGAAAAGTTGCAAAGAGATAAAGAACAGACAGCTACTTTCCCATTTATTATACTCACTAGCTGCCGCTCGCGGTTTCACCCGCGTCGTTCCGGTTCCCGTGGGAATATTGGGATAAAAAGTATCCCATGTTACCAGGCTATCTACTATCTGAGTACCAAATTTCATCCAAATCCGTTAAGTAGTTTCGGTGCCTATTCAATACAAACAAACAATCAAATCTTTCCTCTTTATAATATTAGTATAGATATTAATTGGCACAAAGCATGGATGTTATTTAACCTATCAACAAAAAATCTAACCTAACCTAGCCAATAATTGATTGATCAGGAAAAAACCTATATGTTCAGCAAGTACTAGAGGTAAGCCAAAAAGATTTGAAGACCTAAAAGATATATTTTGATGATTAAAATATTTATTACTATTATTACATGGACTTCAAGACTTATTAATTGCAAAAACAATACAAACGGATATAATACGTTTTTTATTACCTCCATATAGTCACAGATAACATAATACTACACAAGATATTACGCTCTTTTGACTCCATATTAATGCAGCTTTTCACGAGATTAACATAGATTATACTTAATGCTGCATTTATAAACAACATTCTTGTATTACAAACACGGCCAGATAGAGCGATATATCAAAGAAAATATCATATAACTCGCACATAAAATACAGTTGATCCATTATCAGTTGACTTGAGAATCTTTTAGCTGCAGGGCTGGATCGGATTGAGATTAATTTTAATACTAGAAAAAAAAACAATTACTTACCTATGATTTTTGTTTTATTGCATTCTTGAAAAATGAAATAAAAACAAAAATCATAAATTATTGGCTGTTGAATCTGAATCAATCGTTAAACACCTGAAAAGATGTTTCTTTCGAATGCAAGGATATTCCTAGCATTGATGTGACAAGGCTGGCCTACAGCGTATTAAAAATATAAAAGTATTGGAGAATTTCGACGGTGGTGCTCAAGTCTCGGTAGCTCAGTAGTTAGAACATTGGACCGGATTTCCAAAGGTCGAGTCCCATCTGAGAATTGGTCTGTTATGAATTCACTAGTGGCCAAATATTTCTTTTTTTTTTTTTAATATTTTTCTATTTAAATTTTATCATAAGTACTTACCAACTCCAAAGTTGCTCAAAAGCGATCCAAAGTGTATGGGCCACTAGTTGAAATCTCTGCAGAGAATACCTTCTTTCTTTCTAGATTTAGTAAGGGTTTTCTGACGGCTGTTTAAAAATAAACAAAACGTACAAAACGTAAAAATAGATGGCGTTGGCAAGTAACGAAGTATATGGAAACCACATAGCAACCACACATGGAGTTAGTACAATCTATTGTTTTTAGCTTCATTATTTGCTAGCGCCATCTGGTACAGTTTTGTCACTATGATTTTTTCTTAATTTCGAGCTGTCGGAAAATTCCCTATTGGCATTCTGAATGCAATTTTAATCACAAACTATTACAATATTATTCACTCTGAAACCACTAAATTGATTTTAGTGAATATTGGCAAAGAGATACGTTTAGACCTTGCAAAATTAGTATATTTCCGTGAAAGTGTCCAAAAGTTTTCTAAAGATCTCGATAAAAGTAGCCGAATACTAGTCTTCTACAAATTGATAGAATGTTGTACAATACTCTTCCCTCGCCCACATTCATTAATAAGGTTAATTTTTTAAAGTAAATTACTTAACCGTTTGGTATGTGTGATTGAAATAAATGGGTCTCTTTCGTTCACATTAGTTTTAGAGACGATTGTATCATAAGTGATGATATTAATTCGTACTAATATCAGTCTCGGAAAATGGTATATCCCATATCCAAAAAAAACAGCATTTTAAATCTACCGACAATTACTTTCACAGACCAATACACCCATATAATTTATGAAAACTCACTGAAACCTGTGATTTATCGACTGGTTTTACGACAAAATGATTTAAATAACTAATGCTGAGTGCACACTAGCCGCTGTCTACTTCCTCCACAGGTATTCTGATAAAAACGACACATTTGTCTCTCCGGTTCCGCCGGACCGTCAGTGTAACCAAGCCTTTTGGCGGCGCGTCGAAAGGCCGCGGCGTCTTTGATGTCAGATAGCGGCCCCTCTGAACTCGCAGACTAGCGACGCATAGTAGTCTATTTACCGTATGTTAATGCAGTATGCCAAAACATAAAACATAGTCACCACCATAAGACTAACGGTTTAGTGTCGTTGACAGAGTTTTTGGAATTATCATGTTCAAACATTAAAGAACGCGCAGAATAGATAAATATCGGACGTCGAACCTGGATGTTTATTAAACACAACTTACTTTACTTGCACTTCGTGTTTTTTTTTTAAATTGTGTCTAAAATACATACATACTACTAGGAACAGGCTTAAGGTGCTATACGACTGAAGAGAGATATTAATAAGAAAAGGTCGATTTTGCAGATTAGGCGAAAAACCTCGTGGCTGACTTCGTAGTACATACTTAACTATAGCGATTAAAGAGAAATTAAACAACACGCTGCTAAATATTATTGCTGTCCACTAATTAAACCAATTTCCAATAGTATATGTAATCCTTTTTTGAGAATAACTTGAATTTTTATATTTTTACAGGGTCATTTCGAAAAGAAAGTGTCGAGGAAAAATCATAAAATCGTGTTTCTGGCACATTACAAATCTACATAAAGGTATGAAGAAATGATGAAGAGATCTTATTACCAGATTTGTAACATCTCGAACCAAGCTATAGTTTTATATCAAAAGTACATACTTTTTCGGTATAGCATCTTAACCATGATTTAGCAATCGCAGCGTGCGTGACTGTGACTGATAGATACGAGTAACCTACTCATCCATCGCATTCGCAATACAAAATTAACGTCGTCGAACGTATTTCTAGGTACTCAGAACTCGGAATGCTATATTGGAAGATGGTAGTAATTATTCTTAAAATATCTTGAATCCTCTTGAATCAAACTACGTGCATGATACTTATTTTGATGACTTATTTTGTTTTTTTTTTTAATTGGTCATCTTTCTGTGCGCTATCGTACCATTAACCGAGGTCTTCCTTGAGATTTTTGTATCGGTAATATTACTCACGTCTTCATAACTCTGAATTTACAAAAGTTTCTCCACTCTTTTGCTATAATTTGTGCCACCACACCACCATATCATTTAATGATTATCGCAATTAACAAACATAAATTCAACAATTCTGATTATAAGTAGATAAACAGCACACCAAATAATCAACAATTACCGAAGTAAGGAAAGAAATGCAACAGACGATGCTTAACATCCCCCAATTACTTATCCAATAAAATGGATCGCAGACTGCAATAAACACGCCAGAAAGGCTTAAAATCGATTGGAAATCCGAAGATAAAACTCCGATGAATCTTATCTATACAATTCGCCTTTAGGTTGTCCTACAATAAATACTAGTAGCCTCAATTTGTCAGCCATAAAAATCGTTAAAGTGCAATTTGTCAAAGTCAGATGGCGTGCGTATCGATGCATCGGAGCGGTGCGATCGAGATCGATATCTCGGGGCTTTGTATCGATGATGGCGATTATCGATTGTGTAGCCGATTCGTTACGATTGCATGCACCCTGAATGGAATAGTAAATCGGGAACGCTATAGCGAATGCAGAGACGTTAGTATTGTTTATTCGGATGCAGAATATCAATATCTCTGTTAAGTCGTTGCGTACTGAGACATCTTTATAAGTAATATCAGGATTGTGTGTGTCGTTATATCAATGTGCGTGAAACCATGGAATGTACGATTGTGTTGCTTTGTTTTTAACATTGCATTGTTCCTCTTCCGATATCAATAACTTCTGTCTTCTGTGCAAATGATTGGCACAAAACTCCTCGTTCCTCGAAACAAATTTTATTGCTAGTACAAAAGTGGATTTTGAATACAATTTCCTGCTTCACGGGCATGATTCTACATAAATATCAATAGTTGTAAATTATAAAGAATTAATAGCTGTCTCTTATTTTCATAGGAAAAAGCTGTCCCAACTCCACGCAAGAAACTTGATTGACAATTGCGGATTTTAACAATAATTATTATAACTGTTAAGAACGTTACTGGAGAGCCGCCTACCTTGGGCAAATTATATTTCTAGAAATGCTATCAGAACAAACATAATTGTTGACGGTAGCACAATTTATGATTTTGTAATTTTTGCATTTTTCAATGCTATTTTTGACAAGACTAGACAAGTCCGTCCCGTCTGAGAGTTCACTTGTGGTCGAGTTGATTTTTTCCAATATTTTTCTATTTAAAATTTACCATAAGTATACAATTAGTCGTTTTTAAGTCCGTCACTGACGTTCATAAATTTTTTGACAAATAATTAATAGTTTCGAAGAGTTAAACAGGTTTATAGTGAAAATTTGTCTCGTTTCTTTTGTATGGCGATAAATAGGTTCGTTCTTAAGCGGTATCGTAGCAGATCAAAAGGATAGTAATATCGTTTATAAGTTAGGCGAAACGAACAACCAGGTTGTGTTCTAGATTAAATTATCTCAGACGGACTTCATCAAAGGGTTCTTCATATGTTGAGACACTGGGAAGTTTGTTATTAGCACTGAAATATAAAGTGACGGCAACGAATGTTCACGAGTCGTCGGAGACGGATTGACTTTGAATTGATAACTGCAACATTGCGGCTTGCTGCTTTATTGATATTGTTATTTATTGGCTGTAAACTTGAAGCAAATATTTCCCTTGTGGTTGGGGTTACTAACTATATCGAAATTTATCAAACTCGAGAGCTTCTTGCATTTTGATAGCGAAATTAAATCAGCCTTATCAAAGTGTTTTTTGACACGGATCCGAACATTTAGATAAAGAATTGCATACAAACACACTATCTAGACCACGTTAATTTCATGAAGAACTTGTTTTATGGATACTGGATAACGGATAAACATACTTAGGTATATACTTTTTTGTAAATACATACTTAATACACATATTAAACATGAAATCAGCAGCCCGCCATCTACCGGATTTTGCCACGGACTACACCAACGCCATACAAATACCAAACTCGCTCATTATCGACCGTGAGTAGAAAAAATAGAGGTCAAGCGCTTCCCTGTTGTAGATAAACAAAATGGTTTATTAATCTAACTGTACATACGAAGAAACATTTGTAGAAATAAATAAATATTTTTTTCCCGTAGGCTTACGCCCGTAATTAATAACCTATCTGTAGATATGGATAGAGCTATCTGAGATAGTTTCCTAGGATATGTTTGATAATATGATTTAAATAACGAAGATTGCTAGGCAACGAACCCGTATCCTAGGCAACAATCTCAGATAGCCCAATCCATATCTAGAGATAGGTTATTAATTTCGGGGGTAATAAAATATTGTACTCGTTGTTTTAAGTCTAGGGGAACTACGGCATTTTTACTGTCGCAAAGTGTCGAAGCTGTAATTAAAAATAAACGTAGCGAACGAAACAGATATAGGTTTATTTATCTTATACTAACTTCCGCCCGCGATTTCACCCGCGAGGATCCCATTCCCGTGGGAATATCGGGATAAAAAGCCTATATTACTCTCCGTCGTTTCAACTAACTCCATGCCAAAAATCAAGTCGATTGGTAGCATAGTTAGGGCGTAAAGTAAGAAGAAACACACTTTCGTATTTTTAATATTAATAATTAACTAATTAATAATAAATTAATTGAAATTAATTAATAGTTATGATAGGATTAAGACTAATAATAGTACGTACAGAAAACGCACTCCACGATTTCCCACTCCTTATTTATTTGTATTTTTTTATCACACCAATTATCTAGCCCACGTTAAGTTTCATGAAGAACTTGTGTTATGGATACTAGATAACGGATATACATACTTAAATACTTTTTTTTTTTAAATACATACACAATATACATATTAAACACCCAGACCAAGACAAACAGACATGTTCATACACACAAATATTTGTCTTGTCCGGGGATTGAACCCGGGACCTCTGGCGCAGAAGGCGGGTTAGTACCCCTGCGCCAAACAGGTCGTCGAAAATTCAACGCTTGCTGTCCCGTGTCACACGATGAATTGCACTTTATAAGCAGGTGATGGTCAAGATGTTTTTTTTTATGTCTAAACATGAATTTTGTATGAGAATGAGCAATGTCAATATATACTTGACGACGATTCCATCAGAAGCCCGAGCTCGTTATCAGAACATCTCAAAGCCACTATCGTCGTAGAAGCTATAAATCTCTCAATTTAGATGTCGACCTCAAGTCAAGATAAACTTCATTTAAATCGCAAATGTCAAGTAAGTATCACATACACGTCATGTGGAGAATATAATATCATGATACGTCAAAAACATGCTGCTGACAGTCCTAGAAGTTTGCCAGACAAAGAAGCATTACTTAAATATAAAATAAATAGATTTTCATGATTTCAAAAGGAAAAATGCACCCATCTGAACTTTTGACACAAAACTGTTTCGTACCAGTAAATTCAGAGCCATCTGTGAACAACTTCGTTATATAAACTACTCTGTGTAAAAAGTACCGGGAATCCTTCAATAACAAAACGCGCGGCAAACATATCGCTCTATTTTTTTTTAATAAGTTGATAGCACTGTACTGAGTTACCGCACGAATTTTGAGCGCTATCTGTCACTCCGTCTAATTACAGCGACTGTTTGTATTAACTGTTTTAAGTTTTTTTACTATGGAAACATTTGTTGAACAATGAGTTTGCCTTAAGTTTTGCCTATCAAACGGAATTTCATGTGTCGAAGCACTGAAAATGTTGCAGAAGACTTACGGTGATTCATGTATCTGAAAAACACGGGCTTATGAATAGTATAAAGTATTCAAAGAAGGCCGACAAGTGGTAGCTGATTTGCGTCGTGCTGCGACTGATGAAAATATCAATCTAATCAAGAAGCTGGTACTTGAAAATCGTCGTATGAGTCTAAGACAGTTAGCTCTAGAGGTGAAAGTATCTTTTAAATCCGTTCATAATATTCTAAATGACATTTTGAGCATGAAACGCGTCGCCGCACGATTAGTTCCAAGCTCAATTTTGTCCAAAAAGAGCACCGAAAGCAGGTGGCTGAAGACATGATTGACCGAGTTTCTATAGACTCCACTTTCATGAAAGGCATAATAACTGGCGACTAGACATGTTACGAGTACGATATGCAAACAAGTCTTTAGTCTTCAGAATGGCGATTCCAAAACGAGCCGAAACCCAAAAAACCGCGTCAAAGCCGCTCGAAAATTAAAGTTATGCTGATCATTTTCTTCGATTACCTCGGTGTAGTACACAACGAATTTCTTCCAGAGGGACAAACGGTGACTAAGGAATATTATTTAGGCGTCATGAGGCGTTTGCGAGAGAATATCCGCCGAAAACAGTCAGCTTTGTGGGACGACAATTCATGGATTTTGCACCATGATAATGCACCATCGCACAAAGCCGTCATTGTGCAAGAGTTTTTAACCAAAAACTCGACGAATGTCATCGACCAAGCGCCGTACTCCCCTGATATGGCTCCGTTTGCTTTTTCCTGTTTCCGAGGCTAAAATTACCACATCGAGGAAGGCGTTTTGAGTCGATTGAAGCTATAAAAGAAAATTCGCTGAAGGAGTTGAAGACCATACCTCAATCGACGTACAAAAAATGTATGGATGATTGGGTCAAGCGCTGGCGTAGCTGTATTGCAAGCGAAGGTGCTTACTTTGAAGGCGACAAAATAAATTTTGAGGAATAAATTTACTGTTATAATATCAGAAACTGTATTATACATAATTACGAGTAATTATAATTATGAAAACTGTTGTTTTGTATTTAAGATTTTATACATTGCACACCGTTTTATTACCATTTCGTTTTGATTACGCCGGTTATTAAATAGTTGATGATCTAGTGTCCGATGAATCAAGATGGCCACGAGAAGATATCCCGGATGCACGCATAATGCAAATTATAAAAATACGCTGCGGAATTCACTAGATCTGGGATATGAAACCGGGACGGATCAAGGGCCAGTAACACTCCTATATAAAGGAGGAGCTCGATGGCCGCAGTAGTTAGTGCACTTGACCTGCGATTGTGACGTTTAAGCAATTTTCCGAATTGTCGGTCGGTCACTCTCAGTTCAAGCTCTTCCGTACGGGGAGTGGAGGCAAAGACACAACCTTGAGATGGAAGAGCTGGTGGCAGAACCAAACATCATCGGAGAAATAAAAGCTGCCCGACTTTGCTGGCTTGGTCATGTTGAAAGGATGGGTCAGGATCGTGCTGCAAAAAGAGCATATCTTGAGCAACCAAGTGGACGGCGCGCGGTGTCCCCCCCGAGGTTTCGCTAGAAAGACGAAGTCGCCAAAGATCTGAAAGAGCTCGACGTGCCCTACTGGTCCAACCTTGCACAAAATAGGAAAGAATGGCGCTTCGGGTCGCTGAGCCAGCGAATTAAGAAGTAAGTAAGGTCTTTCGTGCTTCGGAAGGCACTTTAAGCCGTTGGGCTCGGTTTTGGATAGGTCTTGACCTCTTCTCCATAAATAAACAGTAAATATTTGATGTGACTTACATCTTTTGGCACTCCACAACAACTCAACTTATCTTAACTACAACGAACTCTTCTGTATAACGTAACACGCTACAGGTACAGATCATGTAGGCAACTAAGCTGAAAAGTTGTTTTATGACTTTACTATTGTATGAAATATGTGTTGTTTATATGTGACTACTTTAAATGACAGAAATTTCGATTTTTGTATACCTAGCTACCGGTTGCGAAAGATCAATACATGCCAATTTCCATCGGCCCGTAAATCCCACCCCACCAATCCACCAATTTTTGGTCCGGCTTACCTTCGTCTTATTTTGACCTCGCCACTGGAACCTACCTACCATACAAATAACATCATAAAATTTATATCTTGATTGACAAATCGGCTATTCACGGGGATCCTTGACGGAGGCCCCAGCTCCTTACTCGCCCTGAAGCCATCTCTGTCGACGCGTCAACTCTGGACATGGCGTCCCCAGGATTCCGTATTTACAAACATATCTTTACAACAACTCTACTTACGTCTTTAGATTCTTCCCACACACAGTCTTAAGGTTCAAAATCGCTCAACAGAGCTGTAAAAGTATGATTGTGGCGGGTATCAGACATCAGTATGATGCGTCTAGTAAGGCTGCGGCATCTGATAAGGCAAGCGAAGACATGCAAAATGTGCCACGGCTCTACTAGATAACGCCTATGTAAATGTTAATACTTTTTAAGGAAAACCGGGTTCGTCGATAGCCTCTCGGTTAACGGTGGCTGACTAGCACCAACCCGTGGATTCGTCTGTATACTTTGTTACAGAGTAAAACAGTTTCAATATTTTTCTTTAGTTGTTTGAACTTTTAAAATCTTATTTAAGCTTTGCCTGCATGCAGACACGTATTAAGAATGTCGCTTCATGATTGAAAAACTACAAATTAAAAAAATGTCTAGTTCAAAACTAAATAAAACTATTGCACTCACAAATGCAAGAAAACTAATAACAAACTTCGTGTTATAATTTTTTTGCCTAAGCATATACTTAGGCACCCACACAAATCCGTAAGCCAATTGCAAGAAATATATATTTATTTTAAAACAGCACAGTTACACACATTTTACAACAAACTGTAAACTGAAATAGACGTTATTAATGATACCAAACATAACGAATAAAATCTTATTATAAATCGTATAACATTTCTATGTATGAATATGAAAAACTTGTCTAATCAATTATTCATGATGATAATAAAATTATACATCACCATTTTACTACGGCTAAAGTAATGAGTATCTTCGAAACCTGTAGCGGTTATCATCAAAACGAGTGAAGAGCTAATGGATAAACGGTACTTATTGGAATCCAGAAACAATCAAGGAAATCTTAACTACGGTTCTAGTTTTACATTCACGGTGCTTTTTCTAGAGAATATAGTTAAGTACTGAAAGAAGCAACAAAAAATTTTGTTTGAGGTTTTCGTAATTTAAGCTTAAGTCAGGGATAGTACCGGTGACCATAACGATTCAGTTCCGATTATCAGGAACTAGAAAATATTATATATTCTTCGAAGGTACGGAAATCTGCAACTCTGTTAGCATAAGAAATATGTCAGTACATTGGCTGTAACAGCAGAAATTAATGTAACAATTTATTCTTTCATCATAATATGCCAAACTCGGTTGCCCATCAAAGCTTTCAGAGTATCAGGGTGTCTTTATGGTTCATTTCAATGCTAGCTAAAAAACGCTATAAAAATATTGACGTCATAAGGTGAGGTGACTCTGACCAAATCTTACTTTATTTTAACCATTTTATCTATCATATTTGACGTTTATATCCAAAATAGTTTTATTTCAATGATAACGCACAGAAGTGATAAAACTAATTGCTTTTCTTTATAACAAATTGCACCTAAAGTCTATTTATGTTCAGCTTACGGTGACTGTACAATACCACCACTTAAGATGGCAGCTTTGAATTGAGGAATATCGCCATTTGGCTCGGTCCCAACTAATCCAGGCGCTGAATGCATAATTTATTATTAACAATGTGGGCGACGACGCATCCGAGGCCTTCCTTGTTTAAAATCATGTTAATTTATGATTCAACATGTGTCAGCCGTCAGCCCTCAGACGGTCGCGATCGTTGCAAAATTATTGCGCGCGATAATTCTAACCTTAACTTTATTGCGCGGGAAAACCTAAAAGTTGACTATCGTACTAACATATTATTTCAGGTATGAGACACCTGAATTTACTCTTTGTTAAACCATGATGATGATAGTTTACTTACTCTTGACCTCAATCTGGCCGAGGACCGTAGATGAGGTCTAAGATGGAGCGAGTTCGCCCAGAAGAAGCCAGTTCACTTGTACCTTGAAGAGGTATGGGTTGTATGGGCTCGGGAAACAGACGACGGCAGGCCATTTTACTCCTTGGCTGTTCGCATGATAAAAAAGGATTTAAATCGCTATGTGCGTAGGTTTGGAATGGCAACCAAGTCTGAATGGTAGCCTGCAGTACGACTGGTATCCCGATGGAAAAAAGGAGAAGGCGGGATGACGTTATGCAGCTCAGATGCAAACTCCCCAAAATAAAGTCTGTAGAAAACCGACAGAGCGACCTTATGGCGGTGACTCAAACTGTGTAGGTTCATGGTCACCGATAAGTCGCCTGGCTCTGCGTTCTACCGAGTCGAGATTAGCGAGCTGGTATTTAGCTGAGCCATCCCAGAGGTGGCTACAATACTCCATGCACGATGTGATAGTTTATGTAACCGACATTCTTATACTACAACGTCGTAAAAGAAATTAGATACTGAATCACGTCATCACATTGACGAAGTGCAGGTGCAGTCACTCACAAGCGCACGTTCAGCCCGTAACTTCCTCCGGAAAATCTATGTAATCTCGTGTCTAATCTCAACGTCCACAAAAGCGTAACCGTGGGCGCAATGTGTGCATAAATATTCAAATTGGTTGTTGTTCTTGTTCATGCCTACGCGCCGACGAGCGTCTTGCTCAACAGCGTTCGACATCTCCGATCGCCGCTCAGATGGCACGAGATCGCACGAAACTCAAATTAATAGCGGACAAATGGCCCGCGCTCTCCCATCACGATCGGACCCCGATTATTTATACCGGCCCGAGCATTATCAGAGCCGCTGCCCTAAATGTATAAACCTTAAAAGGCTAAGAAATGCTGGAAGTAAATCGCCATATTGTTAAGGCAAATTGGTATTTTACAACACCGAGTATCGTGTGGCGTTTCCTTGTATAGCGCTGGGCCATATTCTCTCTGAGATCGTTACGACCTTTCCTAATCTGAGTCTTAAGTCGTTTGCGATAAGAGGCGCGACTGTAAACTCTCGACGCAATAGACTTTGTATCGGAGCGGAAGGGCTGCGGCTAAAATTAAATGTCATGCGCGATGACAGTCGTTGTGGTGACATCTAGCGGTCAGGCCCTAATCGAGCGCGGACGGCCATTACCTGAATTGAAAATAACACCTTCGTGGGTGGACCTTTGCAGCAGGCATTGTCGGGTGGGGTAATGCGATGTTATCTAATCACAATGGCATCTCGGATCCTGCGCATTAGCCGGCCGTTAACACATTGTAGCGCTGGCGGGCACTAAACGCGTTTAATTGTCCGCTGGAGGTTGGCGTATGGCGGGCCGAGTCCGGAGCCGCGCCATAATTCACTTTACCACCTGCGCTCGCGAGCGACTAACGGCATTTCCTCTGCGACTGAGGCGGCGCGGCGGAGCGCGGAACAAAAACGAGTTTTATTTTGACGCCTTATTATACATTTAAATTATTGCAAGACTCGCCCGCTGCGCTAATGTCTGGAATTTATGGTTAGATCTCCGGGAAAATATCGTTACTCGTCCAGCAAATCATACGAACGATTCTCGTAAATACAATTTAGCATCTATGGGTACAACAAATGTAAATTCTGTTGCGTCCGTACTCGAAAATATGGTCGTCCGGCGTTGGTTCATCGCGAGTGAGCGATAATTTAGACGGCCTCTAATGGCCCTCGGACGCATTCCGCATCCCGTGCTAGGAAATCGAACAGCCTGCATTCTCCACAGATCTCGTACACCTGGTCCAACCAATAATTTTGCGCATACCACTATTTCATGTTCCATTTCTCTAGTCATTAAAGAAACTTCCGTGTGAACACAAGAGTGGCCATTGTTCGTTCTAACCCTAAGAGATAAACCGCACAGATATTATTATACGTGTTGCACTCTTAGGCAATAAGTGCGAAATATACTATAGTTAATAATGAGCTGATCATTGGTGCAGTCGGTCGGAAATCAAAATAAGAACATCCACTAACAGCTTTGACATTCAGCAACAATGTACTACACCAGAAATAGATTCAAAAGTCAGTGTAGATAATTATGGAGTGGCGTATTCGAGTTAAACTTCATACTTCACTATTCATTAGTGCTCAATTATTTACCATTACCATTACTACAAAGAAAACCTCGCAATTATCACACAGTCCGAATACAAATTATAAACCTTACTTTGAAATTACGCATCGACCATTGGACACATTACGCTGCAATATTCGCAAGCCATCAATAAAACACCCCGTTTCTTTAAGATAACTGCACCTTAAGGGAATTCTATGGCGCATTTATGTAAACAACTGCTCACTAATACACCATTATTGCTGACCTCGTGGTCAATGATAGGCTAGATAAATCTAGTGATATCCTACGACGAACGAACGCTTCGACGCTAAGAGCGCAAGCTTTCGCCACCTCACAGTCCATTGTTACTTTCACAAAGCGAAAGATAAGAACGATTTATGTTACCTAATTTTTATTCCGAGACAAACATCGGAATTACAACAGCAGAATAAATCACTGATTTTATCAAATGAATCCTGTAATATTACAGCTAATAGTGGATTCCGTGGTGGATTACAGCCCGCGGTGATATTTGCAGGCAGTCGCTTTGATATTTACTTTAAAGGTTGTAGATCAAAATGATTGAAGCATTCACGCCCTGCGACAGGGCCGACATGCGTCAAACTGCAATAACTATCAGGCCCTGCCAATGTAGCTAAGCTTACAAGCACACTGGGTGAAGGTGATTTAAAAGCCAATTTCTTTCAACATATTTTGTCAGTCAATCAATCTACAGGTGAAAAACGATAGAGCTTGCGTGTTTTTGCACGTTACATTAGCAGTTCTGAACAAAGATAGATCAAAAACCATCTCAAGGGCACTTTAGATCAAGATTTTATCGCTTATGTCACTCTTTTTTCTGTATGTAACATTTACCTATTATAACATTTCTGTGTTGCATGTACTCTTAATAGCAATAAACAATCATCAGAATAAACGTGCTTCCACAATTTCTCAATAGTTTTAAAAGTTAAAATGTGTGTTCTGGGTGTGCCTCAGCCGCTAATAGACAAGTAACCTGTGACATTGAGAAGGGAGGGCCATGATTATCGCGGCTCCACCTCAGGCGGCGCAAGCGCAAGAAGCGCACAGCGCACGTCACCCAGATTGATGACCCCGCTATTGAAGGCCTTCGCATGCCAGCTGGGCTGGCTTTCATTAAACGCCTTAACTGTTGCTTCAAGCATCTTGAGCTTGTAGAGAAAACGTATGTGTGTATGGCATTTAAGTACACTCATGGCTGAGGTATTTTAGCGATTTCTGATGTGAATATTATTGAAATTTATTACTTATCTCGCAACATTAAACAATGACCTTTTACATACAAAACGATGTAGTTCACCATTAATCGCTGCCAAACAGTTTTTGATTCCACTTCCAGCTCATGAGTTGAGCTATAATAAATCAGTGTTGTATTGTATTTCCATCTTACATGTGCATTATTGTAAAATGGAAGAGCCAAGAGTTGTTGGTCTACTTACTAATAGCCTGTCGCAAGTTGAGGCCCTTGTTACCTAACGACCGAAGCAATTAACACGACCTAAAACAGAACAATACAGCGAAAAGGGACCTGCGGTTACGCCACGAGGTGCAATAGGTTAGCAACGTCGCATGATCAATATTGATGACCCCTTGATATTGAGAGTCTTGCTCGTAAAGTTTCTCATATTTTCATGACGTAATTCTTCAATCTTATGTTTAAATATTAGATGGCCATTAAGAACTAAGTATAATAGAAAGTCGTAGACATTGTTGATGCTTACAAAGAGGAAATGTTTGAAGATTGAATGATGCATTAGCTGCTTTGTTTGATACTAAAACAATATGAACAACGGTGATTCAAGTGGTAAGTGGAAGCGCAGTAAAGAAGATCACAGCTATAATTTTCAATCGGTATTGTTGGTCTTTGCCTGTAAATATTTTCTTTGCAATCAATTGCAAAAGCCGATAAAGACTCATTCGGAAGCTTGCAGTAATATCCGTTATATCCGGTGAGCTATAAAACAGGATACTTTTTATTATTATATATATGATATTGTATGATTAATTCGTTGTATCTTTTGATTACCGGGTATATATGAACGGTGTCTTCCAAACTGTTTACTTAAGAAACAAAAACACACACTATACGTTAGAGCAAAACAAGTTTAACATTTCCTATAAGTATATGGTTGTCTATGGTATCAAAGCTTGAATTTGTTCCAAACCATGATTCCGAAACATGATTTCCGGCAGTGCCAATGCAAAAGCATACCTATACAAAACTAGTTTTGAGGTTTGTTTCTGTGACTATGGCGTTGCGAAATATGTTCAACATGAATCAGAATCAGAATCATTTATTGCGTTTCATGTGGTAGGTACATTTAAGATCTTAGAGGTAGTTATAAGTGCATACACATGAGCCCTGTAAGGACATAACAATATTAAATCAAATTACTTAAAAACTAGTTTAAAATATTCAAACATAATTAAATTCAATTGAATTAAAACATTATCTTCAACAATAAATAAACAAAAAAAAGAAAAAGAAAACAGTAACATAACATTGGATTTTAAATTAAATTATTGCGTATTAAATATTTTCAGTATTATCAAATTTTAAGTTAACTTTTTATTGCATAGGTTTATAAAATTCGTGAGAAAAAACTTGTTCTTCTTTCTTAATTAATGGCGTAACGCAAAATTCGCAAATTTTGCCAATGGCAATAAATATATTTTGTAGTATAAAGAAATTGTCGGTAAATCTAAAAAAGTCGCAGCCTTTTATTTCCTCCTTTTAAAAAACTAGTTGATTGAATTGTCATTAAATTCTGATAATTGAAGTGGAGTAAATAATAATGGACATACTACGGGCAATATAATTAGTGGAATTGATAGAATATCATTTTTCATAATAATTATTATAGCGTTTCGCCCGGCTTTCAGCGTCGTTCATTTGGAATTGGCATATATCACTTTTCCAAGTCGGTATATCACGCTTCTTACTTCACATTTTGGAGAAAAAATTAGCCGTTGTCCTTCTCCAGGTTCTAACCTATAAACCAAAATTCATAATAGGTTCAGTAGTTTAGTCATAAGAATAACAGGCATATAAATACAAACATAGTAGCTTTCGCAGATCTTAAACTTCTACAACAACAACAAAATCCAACATCAAACTTTTAACAACGCAACAACATAACAGCAACGTAGAACAATTTAGCAGTGCTACCTAGAACGTCATTATCTCAGGCCATAAATCTTGTGCGAGTCAAATTGTTCTCATTTCACACCAAATAAGTTACGGGGAAGATCGGCGCGGGCGCACGGCGCACGCGGCCACTGCAATTACGCATGGTAATACCGCCGCGCACGCACCGCTCTACGCTGAAAAACAATAATTTATCGCATCGGTGTCGGTGAACTGTGCAGTTTGAGCCGCATGCAGTTGTAATCGAACAGAAATAAGTCTCAATTAAACTAATTTTAATAAAAACACACTTGTTTCGATTTTAGGGTCCTTTTTTGAGTGAGGGGAATGCTTTTACGCATACCAAAAGTTTATGCTGGTCTCACCTAACGCTTCATGGCCTCCTATTAGGCCTCAAAAGGCTCAAACACGAATGTTTTGGTGAAATATTTTTCTGATTGATGCTTTTCATACTAAACAAACTTTAAAGTTTACACCATTCTGGTAGTGAACTTCTTTGCGTTGCTCGACTGAAAAAATCTTTTTTATTTATCTTTATTTGGAAAATAAACAGTCTTTTACAGTTTTTCATTACACAGTTTTCTTAATCAGACTTATAGTTCCACAAATTGCATGCATTTTATAGTTAAAAGTGATAGCGCGTAGGTATGTATCCTCAACTTAACCTCAAACTTTACTGATGACACGTGCAAAATATACAAAATTCAAGTAGATTTTGGGACACTCCTTATTAACTTAATAATGGTCTATTTTTAATACTGCTTTCATTTGTATTATTATTTGTCAGTATCTTTTTCCTTAGCCATGGTCCCACCTGGGTTAAAGCATCCTACATTGACATCCACCTTTTTCGGTCTTTCCCCACTTTTAACCAGCCCCTGACTGCCGCGGCACGGACACAATATCATCGGACCATCGTTTTCTAGGTCTTCCTACTTTCCTTTTACCTTTTCGTCCGATCCATCCGGTGCTTTTGAGGGTACATCTTTTGTCATAATGCCTTGATGGATGAGCCACCGTTTTCCATTTTTAAGCTTAAGAGCCTGTTCCAGAAAATTTGTTAGCCCTGTTTTGCTGAACACTCACGCCTTATATTGTCTATTCTTCTTAATAGATAGGTAGAAAGAAAGAAAAATATGCGAACCTGAGATCTAAGCTTCATTGTTTGTTACACACCTCAAAAAATGTTATATATATATATATATTCTAACTTCATCACAATTACCTACTATAAATTTAGTGAATTAACTTTCGAAGTTGGTTTGTAAATAAAAAAACACATTCATAATAAGTCATCAAATGCTCTTTAATCATTGTCTCTGGTCTCTTGCAATATTCTATGTTTTGCACATTTGTAACGTTTTGGAATATCGATAACTCGAAGTATTTATATGTGATAGCGGTACCTGTCTTGGCTACGTCTTTTGTTTTGAGTTGGAATATAAATTTAATAATACATGAAGTACTTATTTATGTAGTTACATTTGGACAATCAAACATAAAGGTTGAATTACGTGTATTTAATTGATGAGCACAATAATAATAATATAATTTTTTTGAAACAAAACAATTCTGATACATTTTTTTTTTTATAATTTAGGTATGTAAAGTAGGTGTAGTTAATTTTGGTATGTTTTACGAGAAACACGAATAGTTTTTGAACTGCTTGAACAAAAATCTAGAAGAAAAGAGAAGAAACTTTGGTAATACAAATATTAAAATTCTTGTATACTACTTTAATCAATGATGGATACAGGAGCTCTATTTTTGATTCACTTGTCTCGAGGATTCTACTGATTTTCGTGCAACGTTTGAGTTTCCGTATTCCGTAAAAGCGACCTTGCCCTTATATACATAGTTTCGCTTTTCGCCTGTAGTACCGCCTACCAACGCGAGCGCGCGAGGGTCAAAGCGAAAAGCATACTATGTCCATGCATGCAAGGTCACTAATCGCATGATCGCCTCCTCGTACGCCTCGACAATCACGCGACGCGTGATTCAAAAATAGAGGTCCAGGTATATTTTTCAATTTACAAGATAATTTTAAAATATAGCTGTATCCATCATTGATTAAAGTAGTATGTATACTACTTTAATCTCATTGATTAAAGTAGTATGTATACTACTTTAATCTCATTGATTAAAGTAGTATGTATACTACTTTAATCAATACAATACTTTCAAATATAATAAATAATCTATAATGTTATGCACCACACGCACAACGAAACCGGTTACGAAGTGATCTAATTCATATTATAAAATTGCAGAACAGCGATGCTTTTACGGCATTATTACACTTTACTGCCACCTTTCTACAATAAAGCAGTCATCTTGGATCGATTATACTTCATGAAGATATAGCAATCCTAGTAAATTTCAAAAAGGGGCAATTACTAAGAAAAAGGTCTTGCGCCGTCACTGTTCTTACCATATGGTAATATTATCCGCATAATTATGCAGTAGCAACCCCGTATTAAATTGTAAGCGCGGAACAACAAATTGATAAGGCTCATGCATAAACATGTCGTACGATGGAAACTTTCTTTGTCCATTCTATGCGTTTGCGCAGAGTCGCGTACGAAATTACACGCAAGGTGTAACTTTGAAATAATAAAGACCTTTTAGGGAGCTAAACAAAAAGTGGAACTTCGTTAACATCAGTTGCGTATTAAATAAGCACTTTTTATTGATTGGACTTTTTTAGATAAGTTGATGGGTGGAGACAAAATTTTTCTTTTAATTAATGTTGTAACGTTAAAAAGAGACATGGCATAATAAGAGTCGTCAATACTTGTATTGTATTGTCTATACAATGCAATATCGATGATCTTATTTTTTTCATTATTATAAATCCTTCAATATGAGTACTATTATTATGGTTGCGTGGAATTGGCTTATAATGTCCAAGAATCATTTTTTGTATACCTATCTTGATATTGATCAACATAGAACTTAGCTGATCCATATCCATCACTCACTATCTTAGGTTAAAACACACAAGTTGTGAATTTCTAAGCGTATAAACTATTAAAGCCACTGAAGACTGCTCCAATCTTCATTTCTTTATCAAATTAACCATTCTTGTAGGTACCCCTTAATCACCATCGCCACCGTTTAAAATTCATCCAGATGTATAATGTGTGTAATTCACATCTATGCCTGCAACGGCTACCGATAGACAATAAGTGTAGCATAATAATATTAGCGTCCGCACGTCCTCGCGATCACTCACGCTGCGCAGGTGCGCGCGCGTACCCACTAGTCCCACCACACCGCGCATATAAAACATCTTATCTTCAAACAAACAAAAACAATCTACTCTACTCCCTTATACTTAACAACCAATTTCATTTAACCCAATTTTACTTTAGAACCTTTTAAAATATTTTACTTTACTTTTACCAATATTTTACCAACGTACACCGAAGCAGTTGCGGTAGCGACTACTGAAGCTATATGCGCGAAGAATAACAAACCGGACAATATTTTATGTAATTAACCGAGTTGAGACAAAGTTGAAATGGACAGTAGCGCATCCTGTCGGAGTTGTCGGACTGAACAAGTACTGAGCACCCGTTTGATTCTTATCGTGGAATAACTAATGGCGGCCCGAGGCGCGCACGCACGGTCCAATCATACCCTTGATATTAAATATCGGTTGGATGATGTTGTTGCCTCTCAAACTGGTCAATTGAGCCCAGATAATGAATATTAAGATACATTACAGAATATTATTATTATAATCAATCGCAATCCTCTTGATGATACGGTTTAGTATAAAAATAACATGTGAAACACTAGCCAAAGGCAAGATTTTAAGGCAAAGAGAGTATTCTTACATCTTCTTTAATTTTGAATAGTTCTCAGACCTTTTTTTCTTCATTTTCTATTTATTCGGGAGTTTTTTGGAGTAAATTTTCAATATGTAGTGGTTTCTTCAAAATCTTCATATTCCTCAGACTTGGTAAATTTGCTATTTCTTACTATGCAAAGTTCTGAGTGACGAAATCTTTGTGAAATCCCCATACCACTAATATGCAATTTTCTGAGTGAAGAAAACTTGCCAAGTGTCCATGCCACTCATACAAGTAATTCCAAGAAAAATATCAAATCTTAAACTAAGTTATTGGTAATATAACTCGTATACTATACTTATGATTTAGGTGGGTACGTGGCAGTAAATAGTAGTGGAAAATTGTCGGCTTAACCAGGTGGCGACACACCGTATATTATGTGGTGGAATGCTCATAACTTTCGGATATACCTAGATAATAAAACGTTTCGGAGTAAAGTAAGATTATAGCACTTGGTATCTATATAAAATCTATACGATGAAACGGGATAGGTATTGGAAAAGAGAAAGAATTTAAAGGAGAATAATTCTGAATTTGACAATTTCGTAAGGATATTCGAGTAGTCCAATTACTTCAAAATGAGCTATGTGGAAACCTTTTCTAGAGACAATAACCTAATTTAAGAACTAGATGTGAAGTTATTACAGGTTACCAGTCATAAAAATCTAACGATACACCCAGTAGATAAATACATGTACCTAATTGACTGTTTGGTGGTTTGGGTTTTGTAATAATACCAACAAGCAATAAGTACCTTAAAGTTTTAATAACAAAAGTTTGCTTGATATCGAGTCAGGATTTAGGTATTAGGTATTTTGGCTCATTATTATTGTTTAGACTAAAAACACTTTTCGAAATCTATCATTGGGTTTGTTTCATCATCTCAAACTGAAAAGCGAGAACAACACTTTTGCTACGAGAGTGCCAATTTCATGTCTATTTTAGAAAATGATTTCCTTAAAGCATGTTTATTTCAGGAAATTTTGTTATCACTCATTTTATGTTTAATGTTAAGTACCTACTATTAAAATGAGCAATAAACTGTCTATAAAGATTATAAAATAAACTCATTAAAGTATGGGAAGCGTATTCAATAGTGTTTCATTGAGCTGGCTCGTAAAGCTGGCAGATAATATAGATGCATATGATGTGATGCAACTTCCCTTGTTGCGGTGCACGTTTTACGACAGGGACTCGAACCCCGAGCCTGCGGTCAGAGGCCACAGCTTTACGGCTCTGCTCGGACCGCTCAATGAATTATGTGGCTCATGATATTACGAAAATAGCGATTTTTAAAGCTGATGCGTCTCAAATAACTTCCTCTTGTGAAGATTCCTTGTTTTATGGGTCCAGAAGTAGTAGTATTTCTAGATTTTTAAAAAGAGCTTTACAGTTTCGGAAAAGTTTATCCCTTTTTTAAAAATCTCACTGGATCTGGTTTCATTTTTGCACAAGATCTCGAAATCCCAGATCGCAACACTAAATAAAAAATGCGAGATCTCGAATTCTCTCAGCCGCTAATCTCGGGTCGAGATTGCATTCCATAGTCCACAGTCGATCTAAGTTTGAACTGCAAAAAGGAGGTTTCAGTGCAGTGTTGTTGGAGTTTCATCACTGCACCAAAACTGAGAACGCACAGTTCGCTAGAGCTCGAATAAGTTTGCATACAGTTCACCACGTAAGAATCGCACATGCTGCATCAAAATTGTCGAACATTACACATATTGAAATAAAATAAATTAAGCATTGCAGTTTATGTTTAGTAAATATCTTTAAACTTTTAAGCACTTCTTGAATTTTACGGATTAAAACCCAGTTTTGGTTTTTGTATCGTAAATCTATGGCTTTTTGGATTTCCCGACGTTTCGATTCGACACGTTTCCAAGGGACGTGGTCACGGGATGACTAGCTTGAGCGATCAACCAAAATCGTCATCAAAAATATTAATAATAACGATATGAGAAAGTAAGCACTATAGAAGTATACTCGTACCAAGTTGTATAGTGTCTACTTTTCTCTTAGCAGAACCTAAATAGTACCTACTGTTTATGATAAATTTTAAATAGAAAAATATTTGAAAGATAAGTTGAATCAAATATTTGAAAGATACAACTCGGCCACAGGTGAATTCTCAGATGGGACTCGAACCCACGACCTTTGGGAAATCCGCTCCAATGCTCTTGACAGAGCGAGAGAGAGAGATTTTTTTTCCAATTTTTCAATTTAAAATTTAAGTATTTTATTTTTCAATTAGATTTTTATACTTAAAATTTAATTAGTATAAAAATCGCATTGAAAAATGCAAAAATTCAATAATCATGAAATAGTACCTACTGTTTTAAATGCGTGGGCATCTGATTTAAACACAACAACATTAAAAATGAGGTTTCACGTTTGTCATTGCATCAGAATATCATCATTTTATGTGATCATTAGTTATTCGGTGAAGCGGAAATATGAGGAACGTTCGAGACGACCAAGTATAACATTAGTCATTTAATATTTCGAAATGACAGATTTATGTTATAGTCGGTTGCGTTATTAATCTGTCGTTTCGATAAGATGCTGTCTATTTTCTTTAGAAAATTACGAGCTATCCGTGTGAAGAGCTAAGCTACAAGATAGGAGGATTAAACTACCTTTATGAATATTATAATATTATTATAAAATGGTAAAGTAAACGAAGGAATAGAGCTGCCTGCTACAAGTGTATTAGTAGAATGCTTACTAGGTAATTGTGTAACTGTTTTTTTTTTCACAGTTTATTAAACCACTTCTCCTTATTAAACTCTTTCTATCTAAGGATGTTTAACATTATACTCCGCCTCTCTACCTTTGACGTCAATAAATTTTAAACGAAAGTTAAGTTTCATGTTGTCAATATCCTAAGTATCAAAATAAAGCAAACGTTATTATATCAGCCTGCCTAGCATGACCATCATTATATCACGCGATATGATATGATACGTCATGCTGTCTTGCTTACCCTATTAAGGTGTAAGCAAGATATAGAATCTTTATCATGCGTCAATAGTCGATAAAAGCCGGTCATGCAAGGCCGGCAGGGAGCTAAATGTCTAATTTTAAAATCTATCGTAATCCCTTTCAATTCGTCATTTGAAAGATAATAACATACTTCAGGTTGTCACTATTTGATATTTGATAGGGATTGTGATCGGGAGGCGTTTTGAAAGATATTGAATGAATGAAATCAACTTTCTAAGCAAAGTGACAACGTAAATATCTTTCAAATGTATGGAGAATTGTCAAATGAAGTGTCATTTAGAACATCATTCGTTCCGAAATTGATTGCGACTATGAGTTACACAATTCCCTATATCCCAATCATAATACTTTTTAAAGGGATTACGATAGATTTTGAAATTGGACAATAGACAGGCACGTTTGTTCACAAATTGGTCTCATTTCTTGAAATTTTGAATTTTGTTCAGCTGTTTTCAGGATATCTTACAATATTGTCGTTTTCATGATTGACCATAACTTCTTTGTTTATGTTCCGATTTAGATAAAATTTTTTGTTATGCTTTTTTACTTGTCGAAGACTGATTTTATTTTTTCTCTACCGAAAATTGGCAGCCCTAATGGTACCTGCCAGTCCAGTTCTAACAACGTGTACTATGATAACTTATCAAACAATACCTACGTAAAACCACTTCTCACCACCCTTGCAAAATCGACGGCCATATTCGAATTTGTTAACAAGTAACGCCAATTTATTGTTAACAATTTACATAATTTATGACGTTGTCTATTTGTATTGTTGCAATGCATCATTCTGTTGAGAGTCGTGATGTATCGTCATTGTTAGTTAAGTATTGACTTGACCTTTGACTAGACTCTTCGGTTTATTATGAACGCCTATAAAATTAATATTCATCGCAATTCGGATAAGCACGGAGTAAGCAGGTACATACATAGAGCCTAAATTAAGAAATGACACTATAAAGAAACACCATTTTATTAAACCGCTAGATACTATGTTTATTATTCAATCTAGCCTAGAGGTGAGAATTAATAATTTTTATACATAAATTTGTATGTACTACAGACGATTAGACAGTTAATATGTTGAGTAAGTGAATAGGTAAATATTTTTGACATAAGTATAAAACAACACCTTATTGCCCTTAACTAAGCAAAGCTTGTAGGATAATGGATATAGTATAAGGCTAACATGTTTCTTTTAGTAAATACATAAGTACTTATTTGAAGGCACCCCGTGACCAACACAATATTTTTTGTATTGTTTATTTGGTATTTGTGTCCTGTAGGAAAAGAACCCATGACATGATCGGAAGTCCACATGAACCTCTACACTACACCAAAGATATCTCTACACTACACCAAGCAGCTTTAGCTTTCTTTGTATCACAGGTCTCAGGCATAAATCGCCAAGGGTCAGCAATATCAATCTGTCGAGGCAAGTGCGTTGGAAGATGAGCTTGAGTTCCAAGTGAGATTGACGGCTAGTTCTGCGCAGGGGCCGCAGGGTCGACTCCCACACAAGACATTTTTTTTTTTACAAGTAACTGGGCAGTCATTTGACTACCCTCGTGCTTAAACAGGATGTGGTCTAAGGTGTAACATGCTTGCCCAGAAAATTACTATTCACTCTCGCCTTGAACAGACCAAGGTTGTAGGAATCGGGGAACACATGAGCAGGCAGCCCATTCCATTCTTTAGCGTTTCGCATTAGAAATGTGTCAGCAAAGCGCTTGGTACGGATCGCTGGAATGTCAACGACGTACGGGTGAGAAGCTTACCTGCGTCTGGTACCCCGATGGTAGAAAGGGGCTGCAGGAACAAGGTCGTCCAGTTCTCGCGCACACTCCTCAAAATGTATCCTATAAAAGACCGATAAACCTGCAACTGTGCGGCGGTGACTGAGGCTCTGAAGTTCCGCCGTGGCCAATGCTGAGTTTAATATGGTATCATCTGCATACCCAATGGTATCAGATACCAGCAGGTCGTTGATGTGCAGAAGAAACAGTGTCGCAGACAGGACAGATCCTTGGGGAGCACCTGCATCAATTTCTTTTAGGTCGGATGATTGACCATTTACTACAACTCGGATGGAGCGATTGCGAAGGAAGTTAGCAATCCAAGTGCAAAGGCCGCCAGAGATACCGTATGAAGGAAGCTTAGCAATTAGGTTGTCATGCCATACCCTATCAAAGGCTTTGGAGATGTCTAGCGATATGGCAATCGCTTCACTCCAAAGATGGATGCCACCCATCTTTGGAGTGAAACGAGAAGATCTCCAGTCGAACGACCTCGGTGAAAACCAAACTGGTGATCGATTAGGAGGTCGTTGTCTGTATGCCAAAAGACGGGTGTTTAGTACACGTTCCATAGTCTTATAGATTATGGACGTGACTGAAATTGGCCTGTAGTTGGAAGGGTCGGCACGGCTGCCCTTTTTAGGCATAGGCTGCAAATTTGCAAGCCTCCACGATTGAGATACTTGTCCAGTCTTAAGTCAGAGGCGGTACAGGCGAGTTAACACAGGAGACAGTTCAGGGGCACAGTTACGCAGGTCAATTGCTGGGATTCCGTCGGTACCCCTAGCTTAACTAATATTTGTGTGCACATGTATATTTGTGTATTTTTCCGGGTTTATTTGTGTTTCTTGTTACATAAAAACCGTAAATATAAGTATGTATGTTTATCCGTTGTCAAGTATCCATAACACAAGTTCTTAATGAAGCTTACCTTGTGCCTTGGAAAAGATAATTGTTGGTGTGATTGTATGTTTCTTTTTTTAAATGTGACAGTGTGCTACGGGAATGATTACACTGATCTCAGACCACCAGCGGCTGTAGTGGTTGTATAAAGCCTGACGTTCTGTTAACTGTACTTCTATTACCTATATGTTTATATTATGAACAGCATACGGTTGTATGATATCACAAATCTTGCATATTTCCACGTCGTTATTGTTCGTACTTCGTCTCTAATTAACATTCAGTGTTGAACTCGACGAAATGTTGAAATGCGTATGCAATGATTGCACTTATTGCGTCATCGGATCGCTAACGACTACAAAAAGTGCCAATATTGCTCATACAAGAAAAAAAGTAATCGTGATGGTTGAGGGGTATTATGTTTTTATTCGATAGTCACCTGCTGGATGGGCAGATTTTTTTTATTTATTTTTTAATTGATGGATAGGTAATGCACTTGACCGCTATCTTGCCTGATGGAAAGCAAAGATGCGATCTACGATGTAACGCGCTCGCCTAGAAGATACCTATTCACTCGTGACTTAAAGACCCCAAGTTGTAAGTGTCAGGAAACACAGACTCTGGCAAGGAGTTCCACTCTTTGGCGGTGCGGATGATAAATGTCGAGTCAAAACGCTTAGTGCGACTCTTTGGTATATCAACCATATAATTGTGGCACCTGTTTGTACGTCTGGTTGTCCGATGAAAAAATTATGATGGTGGAACAAGGCCGTGCAATTCCGCTGCACACTCCCCGAAATGTAACCTATAGAAAACGGACAGACCAGCAACCTTCCGTCTATGTTCAAGGATTTTTTTTATTTATTTGGAAGTGCTTGTTTATTTATAATTCATTATTTTATCATAGATAGTCTTCTATAGATAGTTCAGAGGCAGGATTCATTTATTTAGGATTATTTTATATTATACTTACTTCAAATGTTGAATCAGTCAAACTACTCATATAATTGACTGATGTGCAAAAGAAGTGCATTTTACAATGCTATTTTTATGTTATAAATAATAAATAAGAAAATATATAAGAAAAATGCAACTTATCTCATGTCTCATCCCGTCGCGCGTGGGGCGACATGAGGCAAGTTGTTTTTTTATTTAGTAGTATATTTTCTTATTTAATATTTATCAAAAGAAACATTTTACATTTACACATTTTTACCGCCTCTGTGGTCTAATGGTACAACCACTCGGTATCAGACCCAGGGGTCCCGGGTTCGATTCTCAGCGGTGGTACATATTGTATTCGGTTTGGTTGGTGGTAGGACTTGTTGTAAGTCCGCCTGGCTAGCTACCACCATCTTATCTAAGCCTGACGCCATAGTTCCTCAGTGGCTGGGGATTCCGGGAGAGGCTCGCTTCCATCTTCAGCTTTATAAATACTTAACATCAGGTATGATGAAGGCTAAGAGACTCACGGTCGTACATAAAAAAAACAACAACATTTTTCATCCACCAATATCATTATCAGAATTATCTCATCCTATTGCTCATGCTCATCCGAGATATCTCTTTTCAAAGAAGAACTAACCAATAGTCATAATATTTAGACATGCAATTAAATCCAGAAGTTTACATCACCATGTTTGTGTAGTTTAAAGTCCATTACAACATCACACCTTACCATAAGTCCACAGAAGGCAAAACTTTAATTAAATAAAGTTGTTTCAGCGCCTGACATTAGCCTCATAAACTTAGAACCTAATGCGCTATAAAATCTAAGCTGTTAACTTCGTCTCTTTAACAACTACACTGTCACATCATTTCATAAATAACTGATGAATTTACTAAATAAGGTCGTACATTAATAGTACTGTCAACAACACATCAGTCTATACGTTCGTCTTTTTTAACACTTTACACCTTCCATGAAGGGTAAAGCGGGATTTTTTTGCAGTGATTGTGTAAACTTTTTCGGCTTCCGACGATGCCAACTTCCAAGGAGGTGGTAAGAATAAACAGACCCGTAACATTTCATCGTAATCTATAATTTCGTAACATTCTGGACGAGTGTGTTTTATACTTATGGTAAATTTTTTAAATAGAAAAATATTGGAAAAAGTTAACTCGGCTACAAGTGAATTCTCAGACGGGAATCGAACCCGCGACCTTTGGAAATCCGGTCCAATGCTCTAACCGCTGAGCTACCGAGACTTAAAAATTAACTCGGCCACAAGTGAATTCTCAGACGGGAATCGAACCCGCGACCTTTGGAAATCCGGTCCAATGCTCTAACCGCTGAGCTACCGAGACTTGCGAACCACCGTCGAAATTCTCCAATACTTTTATATTTTTAATACGCTGTAGGCCAGCGTTGTCACATCAATGCTAGGAAATATCCTTGCATTCGAAAGAAACATCTTTTCAGGTGTTTAACGATCGATTAAGATGCAACTGCCAATAATTTATGATTTTGTAATATTTGCATTTTTCAATGCTATTTTTATACTTATGGTAAATTTTTTAAATAGAAAAATATTGGAATAAGTTAACTCGGCTACAAGTGAATTCTCAGACGGGAATCGAACCCGCGACCTTTGGAAATCCGGTCCAATGCTCTAACCGCTGAGCTACCGAGACTTTGTTTAACTTTCTTAAATAGAATTATACCCAGTCGACACATCAGGCTGTTTTGTCTTTCAGTCTCGGCAATCTCTCTGTTTTTATTTATGTTGTACATTTGGTATATTTAAATTTTGGCATGTCACATTAAGTTAACTACCAGTTTATAATTTCCACTTAACTTGAGGCGTTTCTCTCCACGGGGACCAGGGGGCTATTTGTCTAAATTTAAAATCTATCGCTATCTCTTTTAATTTGTAATTTGAAAGGTATTTACGAGCTTCGCCCCACAACTATTTGACATGTGGTCATTTTACGATACCTCTATCGATGATCTATGTGTCGATAGCGCTCATGCCTCAACACACTCAGAAACAGAGAAAAATTTAAAACTTGAAAACGCCATAACAACAATGTTTTCAGCATAGTTGTGTTCCGGCAGTTAGAGATATAAGATAGCCAGTTCCTCAGTGGTTGAGGATTCCGGGAGAGGCTTGCTTCCATCTTGAGCCTTATCAATACTTAACAGCAGGTATGATGAAAGCTAAGAGTCTCCCCGTCGTGAATAAATAAAAAAAACTGACGGTTTTAATTTTTTCTGTTTCTAGCGTTTTCACACGTTACGAGCACGTATCACATGTTATGGTCGTGTAACGTGTGTCAGGTTTGTCTTCTACACTGGTGACAGTGACAGCTAATACGATTAAAACTGTTATTTACTGCTAAAGGAAGTGCAAAACATTTAGGTAACATCATATAGGATGGTATTAATAAAATAAACCAAAAAGAATTAAAAAGTTCAAGATTAGATTCTACCTCTGTTTTGGCATGATTACCTAATTAATATTCATAGTCATACCAAACCAAAGCTTTCTAGAAGTAAGTGCCTTTGACTAAGCCGCTCACGGACGGAAAAGTATATGGGTTCTTTGTTAACTGAAAATGAAAACATCTTTATCCAATTGAGCATATTACACGCATTTTTTTAATTCTCAGTTCTGACTCTTTTAGCTGACAAGAAAAAACTTACCAGCTTAATCAAATGTAAGTATAGAACCCTAAAGTAGAAGAGAGAACAAAAATAACTACTAAGTAGGTACGTAAAAGTGCAATTTGTAAGCTTGAAGTGATGATTACTATGCTTAATACCAACGTTATCTTTTATAAAAAATCATGTAATACACAAGTTACAACCATGTCGGTAATAACCTGCAATATGTTTGTAATTAAATAATAAAAATAAGTGAACTCGAAATAATTTGATAAATTGCTTATTTCCCATCTGTACCTAAACAAGCAACTAATAAGATAAGAAATCAAATTCTAATTGGCTAATAAATAGTTGCTTAACTTAGTTTATAGTGCAGGCAGGCCTTAGTATCCTTATTATGTCTAGGAATATTTGTGCTTGTTGCGTATCTGGGTATCTTTAAGTACTTTCAGTACTATGTTGATTCTGAAAACCGTTAAACAACAAATAGATCGATGAACATGTTTGTGTCTATCTTTATTATTTTCATGTAATATTTGTAAGTAGAAGAATTATAAGCACATCGTAAGTTTCTTCGCGCACTTATCAATGAAATAAAACAACTTAAAAAAATAAGCCTTTTGGAGTTGGTGGCACCCTAGGCATTGAACAATGCGGTTCCACTCTTTTATTTTTCTTGCCTTGGCTGGCACCGACTCCAAAATGCTTATTTTTTGCTTATTAGTATTTTTAAGTCGGTTTTCATTTTATTATAAAAAGTCTTTTATTTCACAATTTTTAAAGGTAGAGGTCCTGAACCTACACTAATAACTTTATGTCACCTTTTACAAAATGCTGCTTTTCCCGTTGCAGGGACATTAATTATTGAGGAGTTCTCCTGGTACTTCAACTTCATCATCAGCTCCACTTCTTCACATGCATTGAGACAAGCATAAATTGCTTATGAACCACATTAAAGTCATCGTATCGCTTACGTCAAATACTAATATTTAATAGTTCTGAAGACCATTTGTGGTCTTCATCATCAGTTCCACTCCACCAAATGATTACGCTTACGCTTAACGGAACCAAATGCACGAGTTACTTTAGAAAACATCGCCTGGCTAGCTACCATCATCTTATCTAAGCCTGACGCCATAGTTCCTCAGTGGCTGAGGATTCCGGGAGAGGCTCGCTTCCATCTTCAGCCTTATCAATACTTAATATCAGCTATGATGAAGGCTAAGAGTCTTCCCATTGTTCATTAAAAAATGTTCTTATTCAAGTGCTGTATAAGACCTTTTTGTGAGTCTAGTGCCCATAGTGTAAATGCTCGCTTAGTGTAAAATATTCCCAAAATGGATACCTATATAATCGCTATCCCACCTGTCCGGCAACCTTTTACGAAAACACCAACAACAATATTTATTGAAATCGCCAAACAAATACCTCTAATTGAACAAAAAGACTACCGCGCTCTGCAATCAGCCAGAATGCGGTGCCAACCGGCCGCCAGTCAAACCTTCGTCAACCGACCAATTACAGGTGGGGTCTGCCAGACCCGCACTTTGTGTGCCAGACTGCCTGCACCGCGCCAATTATGTTTGTTTACGGTTTTTAATGCCGCTGTAATCAGTTAATAGCTATGCGAAATTAAAATTTTATTAGGTACTTGAATGCGTACTTTGCTCGAAAATTGGGATAATCGTTCCTCCTGTAACTACGGGATTCGAAGAGAAATCAAGAAACTGGCAGAATAATTCAAGTTCTAATGTAGGTACCAACTAAATAGTACGCGCGAATCTAATCTTATCGCAAGAAATGTATGTATATTTTTCACATTAATCTAAAGCAAAAGCGTACAATACTGAAAAAAAAATGAATGTCGCATTCAAAGAACAACAACCGGTGATATATGAATCGACACTAAACCTGAGGCCCTACCGCGCAAGTGTCGTCGGCATCGACATCGACTTCATTTGACAGATGGATGTGACATATTGCTCTTAGTCTTTGGTAAGTTTTCATTTGCGTCAAAAAGAAGCAGCAATGTGTCACATCCATCTGTCAAAGGAACCGATTTCGATGCCGACGTCACTTGCGCGGTACGGGAGCTTAATCGATTTGAACATGATGTTATTCCACCTAATTTAACGCTTAAGAAAACTAGCAAACCTTGCTAAATCGATACAACATTACAACGATGCGTAAATAAACATTGTAATCACCAATCGAATAACACTTCACATCGTGTCTGCCATCTTCCACAATGAGAGAAACGTGTCATTATCCCAATGCCATCGTGTACACTCGTCAAGTACGAAAATAATACTGTTACAATCGGATGATCGATAGCCGACGGAGGTTTCACAACCGAAGGGCATGAATTTGCCTCAAAGGTCACGCCCACTTCTCGTAACCTTTCTATTTGATCAGTCAATTGACTCAAAACTTGGACTACAAACAAACAAAACACATTACATTACGAACTATTGGAAACTACCCCGCCAAAGAGTTTTTAGACTTATTTCTTGAGGAATTAAGCCTACGGCAGACGCAGTGTTATGTTGGGCGAAGCATGAGAGTTAATGCCCGTGACGTATGAAGAGGTTATTTCATTAAACGGACACACAACAGATAATGTTTGTTTACAAGCAACTCTTATATTGTTGGCGTTAGAAATCTTCGAGTGTTTCCATTGTTGAAAGGAAAGGAGAACGCAAATGTTTTCTTACCTAGTTGTGGTGACAAAATGTTGCCACAGAAATAAATATTGCTGCGAAATGATACCTCAACTCATCCGGTTGTAAGACTAGGTAGCTTTTTACGGTTCCGTATTCATGCTTATCTTTTTGTAAAGGTTTTTCTTAGCAATCAGAAAAATATTTTTGATGATAGAATTTTAATTTTTTTTCTGATTCTGATTTCAATCCCAATATTCCTTAGCAATCCCAATGAAATAAAATCCAATTCAAGGATAACTTATCCGCTTCGCTTTTGGCATAAGCGTATAATATTATTTGCTTTTGGTTCATTCAAACCAATTTAATACGAGGGCTGTCGCCGCAGTTTTTCACGAAGTTATCGGCCGCACACATCGAATATATCATCAATTAACATTGCGATTGAATGGTAAAAAAACCAACGTCGGATGTGTGTGAGAATATGTTTTCAATAATTGTAACTGGTCAGTTTATCACTTCTGAACGTGAGACGATGCGACTCTAATCTGGGATAAAAAAGTGTCGTGTTTGGAAACCACAACACCTTTTTCATTGTTTTAAAGATAACATAAAGAAAAAAGAAAAAGGCTAGAAAAAAATAAAGAAAATAAAAATAGTTATTTGTTATGCAAGGCTGGAAAGTTGGTTATTTAGCGGCGAGTTACCTCTATTGAAATCTGAGCAAGTGAAGGATTCTAGGATCGCATGGTTCAAAGATTGAATCCTGAGCGAAGCGAGGATTTCAAAGGTACAAGACGCTAAAAACTTTTCTGCCGAGCGCAACACACAATTTTTCACCTCACAACAGCGAGGAACATTTTATGGTTGTTTCCGCGGTCAACTTACGGTAAAAAATTATTGAAACATAAAGTTTAATCTAAATATACCTTATTCTCGTTGTTTTAATGATATAAAAAACTAAAATAATAAAAAAGGGAGTATTATAGTTAATTCAAAGTTATTTAAAGTAGGAATATATTGTTACTTATTAATAAGAATAATAACGATTCCGTAAATGTTGACACTGACATGAGGTACAACACAAAGACAATTTAAAAATTCACAGTTCTAAATCCTAAAAGTCGAAGTCATAAAAGTCTTATAACAAATAGTATATCTTATTGTTACTGTTTTTATGATTCAATTAATTTAAAGCTATTATATTATAATCTAAAGCTATATTTAAATATAACAAAAAAGTCAATAGTGCGATTCGGAACGCATTATGACATATTTTTAGGTATTAAATTAAAAAAGTACTTTGCCGCGCTAGGCCGGCAAAATCGATTTTCTACGCCTAAACTGATTGACAAATCCTCCTTTTCAGAGCGTGTTAGGTGGAAAGAAAATTTGAGGAAATAAAAGAAAACAGAACTCATTTAAGTAAGTAACTGTTACTCTCTCTATGTTTACATCCAAATTCTTATTTTATTCTAAGACTAATCATTAAAATTGATTAAATTTTTTGGGTTCGTAAAATAAGACAAACCTAATAACATTTATTATTGGTCACCAGCAATGAAAAAGGCCAAAGACAATGTTTACATCGCTATTTAGGCACCAATAAGTAAGCCTCAAAATGACAAAAACAACTATTTATCTTATTAACTACTTACATACGAGTCGGTAAAAACCTAGAGGGCCACCTTTTACGTCGAGAAGCTTACGTTTGCAAAGTTATTCATAGTATGTGCAACAACAACACAACAAGACTTTCATGTTCAAGTTAATCACGCCCTTACTGCGTTCGAAATAACAGCCATTTTCATCGTGCAAGTGCTAAACTCGACGTGTGGTCGAATGTACTATGTAAGTAAAAACTGGCACATGTCTTTTAAGGGTAATCATTATTCTTTGAAGTAATGTTCGTTGCGGACCTTACTGTATCCCTATTTCTTAGCTCATATCCTTAAAAGACGTATGAAGAGCTAGTTAATCGAATTTATAATCAAAACCATCCGGAAGAAAATTCTTTGTAGACAGTAAAGACAGCATTGAAATCATAGCCTTTTTTAAGAAAAGGGGCAACAAAGTAGCAATTTTGTACCAGGTAAAAATCACGTTGCCATGTCCCTTCGAACTTATCGCTCTTCTTAACTTAATAGCTCATAAAGTGAACTTAACTTTAACAAGAAATGATCATCTCAAAGCATCCACACACGACCGTATGTTTCGGCGTAACAAGCGCCCGAGACTATTAGTAGGTAATATTGTTTATATGTGCGAAATGAAAATAGATAACAATAAAACTAACTAATCGCAAAAAAACAATATATTCCGATTGAACCCCAACATAATGCTCAATCAGGGGGCAAACACGCAAATTGTTTTGATCGCTAATATAAACTTCACGGTACGTTCTTCCTTAATCGTCGTAAAATCAATGATTTTATCGAGATATTATCTCAAACTAAACACCGTTATTACACGAATCGATTGACCTTTTGTTATTCGCGTCTTGTTTCTGGTTTCGTAACACGAGTAGGTCACATCAGCACGTATGACTATGAGATTGCGACTTCAAAACGATAACGATCAAGTTGAAACACGGTTTGCTACAGAGGGTTTGCTAGTTGAATCAAAATAAAAAATAAGCCTTTTGGAGTCCCTGCCAGCCAAGGCACTTTGAGCTCCTATTCTTTAATTTTTCTTGCCTTGTGCTAAAGATGATTTCAAAGTGAGAATTCTTGGGCGGATTTGTAACGATTATTGGATTACATGACGATCAACATAGGTATGTGTGATTCATTTTTCGCAGATCAATTTAAAAGAAGTGCTAGATTTTAAACCTTCCTTAAACGAACGCTAAAGCGGCCACTGTAGCCCAAATCGAACCTCGGACATCATGATAACTTTATTTTTAATCAACAACAGGTAAACGTAGACCTAAAATCTAAGAATAGCGTTTCTTTTGGAATCGTCAACCACTGATGAGAGGAACTGACTTTTCTTTGTCTCTGAGGGAACACAACAATGCTGAAAAAACAATTTGTTAGCTTACAAGGCGGTCTTAGAACAAGTCTCCTCCGTAATTCACTATTAGGTACTGCATTATTCAGATAACTACTGATGATAAAGTGGGATGATGAAGCAGTAATCGGGTGGGAACGGTTCCATCCCACAAACATTCATGATAAACAAATATTTTCCCCAAAACTGGGTTATTAACAATAAACGTTTATGATTGTATAACCTTAGTTGTATCTGACATCTACAACACAATGCTTAAGCTTAACTTTGAATCTGACCAAATTATTATTATAGGTGACCATTATTAACCTATAGGTTCACAAGATGCTTTGTGGCATTGCTAAATACCACACCGACTGGATAGATATTCAATTTATTATCTTACGGTTTAGAATAAGGTTAAACCGCCTAAGGCACAGTAAAGGTTATTGCTACGCGTATAAATGAAGCAACCTTCTTAATGACTAAACTTTAACACAATATATTTAGAGGTTAATTTCCCATTAACATCAACATTAGAATGTATGGTAATCACAGGTAATTTCTATACCAATATGGTGATAAAATATTTGATAGTGTTTAGGCACAAAAATGACCTGAAGTTAAAATAACTTTCCGCGTAGATTCTATTACTTAGTTTATTAATATTAAAATAGAATAACGAACATTCTAGGTTGGTCAACATTAGGTTGGTGGTAGGACTCGTTGTAAGTCCGCCTGGCTAGCTACAACCGTCTTATCTAAGTCTGACGCCATAACAATAATGTTTTCAGCATTGTTGTGTTCCGGCAGTTAGAGATAAGATAGCCAGTTCCTCAGTGATTGAGGATTCTGGGAGAGGCTCGCTTCCATCTTCAGCCTTATCAATACTTAACATCAGGTATGATGAAGGCGAGTCTCGCCGCCGTTCATACAAAAAAAAACAAATTCATAGTTGAATATAAATATGATTTTACTGTGCGTAATTATACAACAAAGTTAACTTCCGCACTACTGCTTAGTTTGTTTTTTTATTTACTTCGTAATTTTACTGCGAGAGTTTACTCACTCGAGGTACGAGTTCGTACGTTCGTAAGTTTGAACCATTCGTACTCATCAGAAGAAAGTTTATAAGGTATTTTAATATGCGAGAAAAAATTGTAAGATATATTCGAGTTCTAACAATATACCAGTACAAGCGTCGTAAAACTTCTCAATACCCGTCGTAATTTCTACTTGCAGCACTGGGGGCCTACCACTATCACCTAGCGCAATATTGCTTCAATCTTACCATGCTATTTCGTACTACGAAAGTAAGCTTGTTTTTTGACGGAAGTTTTGTGATGTCTTCGCTCAATCATCGCATCCAAAGTGTGAAGTGTGCCAAAATGTCACAACTTCAATAAAAACAAAACGTTTTTATGACATGATGGTTTCTAATCGACAATCAAATGCGAATGGACGTGGTATCGTAGAACCGTCCATATTATCTCGTGATAATGCCGCACGGAGTGTTGCCAGCCTCATTAGTGGAAAATTTACGACCTCATATCAATATTTCAATATGATTAGAGCTGAACAATAAATACCTTGCTCGCAGAAAGGTCAGCTATCCTACCCAACATTGTCTTAGGGTTGGCGCAATTCATAATCTTGTCTAATCCGTCTTTTGCCTTAATTAATGTCTTGCTCTCTCTATGGCTATCGTATAAAGACCCGTATCATAATGGTATATCTATCGGAAGACCGTCCTCCGATAGAACGTATTGCCGAAATCACTCTGGCTCATTAGGTTAGGTTAGGTTAGAACTATGACCAAAATAAAGCGCAAGCCGAGATAATTCCCAGCGTTTATCCAACGGTTCAATAGCCGGCTTTAAAAATTCATCTAAAAACCGCACGTAATTCAATATTCAGCATACATTGTCAGCTCTCCAATATGGTCTGACAAGTCCTTAAGCAACAATATAATGCAATTATGCATACAGCATTCAATAGTTACAAATGATATCGAAGGGACCCCTCTAATAGCCAAGTTATGTCGTAATCAAAACCATTGGACTGTCAAAGCTGACAATTACAGCCAAAGACTGTTCAATTAAGTAGTATTCCAAGTATTTTCGTACTTACTGCATCCGGTTCAGATTGTGAACCTCAAATATCTTTGTAAGGCTCGTTGTTTCGTAAGCTATGATCTATAACTTCGGTACTAATAAAGGATTAATTTATCTTCACAATTTTCGGGATAAAAAGTATTCATGTTCATAACCAGGCTATCTACTATCTGTGTACCAAATTTCATCCAAATCCGTTCAGCAGTTTTGGAGCCTATTTAATGCAAACAAACAAACAAATAATAAAATCTTTCCTTTTTATAATATTAGTATAGATTTATTTATTTATTTATTTTTCACACAGACAATTTCTTTTATGAACCACGGCGAGACTTTTAGCCTTCATCATACCTGCTGTTAAGTGTTGATAAGGCTGAAAATGGAAGCAAAATTTGATGAATTTCAAAACACAAAGAAGTGGACAGACAATAGTATAGGAGCATAGCTTATTTCACACTGAAACTTCCAGCAGGCCCGTAAAATTTTGAATGAATATATTTTTTTTCAATACCATCACCGACATTTTTATGACACTTAAGAAAAGTGTTTTTGAGTGGACGAAGACAGGTGTATTATAAATATTGCACTCGCCCGATTTCTACTTTAAAATCGTCCTGTTAATAAACTTCTCAAATGTCGATGATTTGTTATATAAACTAAAGACACTTAGACAGAATACTACATTTATAGCTAATCAATAAATATGCACACATTAAACTGAATGCTCATTAGCTCATCCATAAATAACGTCTTCTAATATTTATAAGCTGCACCTTACTGCAAATCACCAGGCATATTAAATATTGTATAGAGTCCATGAGATGTCTGCAGTAGTTATCTACGAAATACGGCCTTACTATGATTTCTAAATAGATTTTAGTTTAGTAGATTTACTAGAGTCAGAGGTTTGTCAGTCAAACATAAAGATATGTAAGTGTAAGCACATCTAAAAATTTCACGCGTCTGTTCAAAACAATTTAGCTGCAAAAAAATATATATATACATATATTCAAAAGATATCGCTTACTTTATAGTGTAAAATCAAGCAGTCGGTTTTTCTATACAAAATTGCTTTTACTTTAAAAGCGGGTCAAACATCACAAAAAAATATATTTAAAAGTGGCAGTTCGCCCGAATCTTATTGGGGCCAAACGTCACTAAGACCTATTTCTCGCTCACCGTTCAGTTTTTTCTAATTACGACGTTATCCAAAGCAGTATTCTCACAATTGTGAAGGTGAGACAATACCCACAGTATTCACTTTTCGCAACAAATACCTAGCACATCTCTCTCATACCTATTTATAACTCCATGGACTTCATAGTAAGGCCCATGGACCGCAAGTTAATGTACATCGGACATAGCGGGACAAATAAATAATTATCAGCGAGCCGAAGGGAAACCGCAAATTATTACAGGAGCCAAGATATAACGCGCCGCATTAATAACCGCTAGGGACGCAGGAAATCGTGTGTATTCCGGCTTCGATGTCTGTCGCATTCGCAATCTGAACCAGTGGCGTAGTACTTGATACATAAAATTCACGATCTGAGAAAAACATAGCACGGCCGGTGCATTGGACGGGAAAGCCGATTGTTCTATGAAAATACATGGTTGATATGAAAAACGAGAAAATTTATAGTAACATTCTATTTTGAGGTGGTGGCTCTCGCCCTTAAAGTTGAAATTAGGTGATTTGGCATTTATCTCAACTCGCAATAAAATTTTGACTTAAAATATTGGTTTTTGTTACCTCACGTAACACAATTTCATCGTGATTTCAATTTTAAATGTAACCACTTATTACAAAAAATACTCTGCTAAGCTAGAACTAGAAGTTCCCAGACTCTTGGAAAATGCTAGGCTAACAAATATACTTAGCAGATGACGCTATTTCCTAAACCCATTTTTCCACATTATACCACCTATCACAACTGTGTGATCAGCCTAAATCACTTCAGTAAAAACTCGCGTAACGAATCCATTGCTAGGCCACTATGATTATTTCAAATTACCATACGAGTTCTCGAAACCAGCGGGCAGTGGATCTCTCCTCACGATTTATTACTCGACTAGCGCTAACATAGGATAAGTGTTCCTTCTTGGAAACCGAGACCTTAACCTATTACAGGTAATTACAAAGCGCGGTACTTCACTGATAAATGGAGTAGATGTGCGCACACGCAGCCTAGCGGGCACCCGACAAAGGTGTGAACACAACCACAGACCTATTTCGAGATAGACGAAAAGAGCGCTTCAAACTGTATGAGAACCTAGCGTGTCGAATTTTTCGCACCTACGAAGACGTCACGAGCGAGATTTATTGATGTGGCAATGATTGACAAGCTCTTGCAAGCGTTTCTGAGTGACGCGTGTTTTCATGGCAATGGTCTCAAACGGGTTGACTTAGGTCGGAAAACTTTGACCTAGGATCAATCTTTTTACACGCAAACTTTTACCGTCTATCTCGGTATAGGTCTCTACGCAGCCTAACGGGACCCGACACAGGTGTGAGCACAACCGTATTTTATTCACACAATATCCAATATTTCAAGTGTAATGCTAAACAGCTGACATCTAATAGAATTCTGAATTAAGTGCTAATTTCGTTAGTGTAATGTTCATTTAAATTGATTAGATATTAGGTACCATTATACCATACATACTAAAATCTTTACTCAGCCCATTACATGTGCTGCCCGCTGAGAGATAACATACTAATATTATTAATGTGGAAATAACTTCTTACGCCTCTTAAATTTTCACACCTAAGCCTTAAACTTAATTTGGAAAACCATATAAAGAGATAAAGCGATCTACGGGGAAGGAATTACTCGTAGACTACCTTTGATGTCAAGAATCAATCTTAAAGTGGTTACGTTACGACAGGGTATTAAAGTTTGTAAGCAGAATTAAACCATGGAATACGTCAGCGACCTAACATTGCAATAAAAACAGACTAGCAAGCAATTTATAAGACGTTTGAATAATTCATATTAATTGGTTTAATCAATAAAAGACTTCCGCGTTGCTCCCACAGAATATGAGTTGTTGCTACGTTGCATGTCAGAGGAGGACACTGCTAAGGCACTGGTCTTCCTTATGGATGGGCCATGACCTACTACGCAGGTCCAATGTGGATTAGTGATTAAAGACTGCAAATTGTAATGTCGTGTTTTTTTTTTAGGGCCGTATGTTTCCAGTCATTGGTCATTGTAAAATTCCTTTCATTAAGATGGCCATCTTACACCTGTAATATTTATCTACACTGATTTACGTTTTAAATTCCGTGCAAAGGAACGCACCTGCTGGGATGATAAAAAAAAACAATGGCTGACAGGTAACACTGACAGATTGATTGACTTATAGAGAACCTAGAGTATATTGTTCTGTGTAGAGAACCTACCTGTTGATTTGCTTGGACATTGGAGGATATTTAATTTTACTTAAACCATCCCCTTTATTGCGATTTTCTTGGATCCATCCATTCCTAAATCATGTTAACTAATCAAATATTACATTCAGGAGCTTGTGAGAATTTCTGAAGCCGCAGGATAGTGTCAGTGCACTTCACACAATGATTGAATAGTTACTTGTCCCTACTTAATTTTGCTATTATACTTACCTAATTCACTTTAATAATATCAAGTTAAACCTTCTTATTAATATAAAGGGACCCCATAAGGGTGCTACTCTCTTTTGTTATTAGTCAACGTAGTTTGTTTCATGAGTGGACAACATGTGGCATAACAGCCCTCATGTAAACATAATCTCGGCTAATCGCTTTAGCCTGAGCTTTCCTGTAATAGAAACAGAAAGGCATTATACTGTGGAACATAATTTATTAACAAAATAAACATTCTTAAAAATAATAAATATTAAAAATAAGTCAGAAACATAATATGCAAGTTGCCACTTTAGAGTTTAGGTCTGGGCAATCAATATTCCTCTTGCTCAGATGCTTTCTATAGTGGAGATTGCCCCTCAGGCTTCGTTAGCAGGACATTACAGTACAGGCCCCTTTTTGTTAAAAAGTGACAAAAATATCTGAAAATTAACAAGACACGTACGGCGCCCCTTCCAAGAGACCACTCCGCCCGGGAAGTATGCTCGGCGTTAGAGGACAGTTCAGGGAAGCCCGGGAGTCGCCTCCGGCTGTTTTATTATCCTGCTACTACCCCGCTGTAAAAGTTCTATCAGAGGATCACTCCTCCTCAATCGTTTCCTGGAGCGGTGACCCCATTCATCTATTAAAATAACGAGAAACTAACATTTAGCTTAATTATTATTAGTGTTATACCACCGAATACTTGTAGTACAAGTAGTTAGACAAGAAGTTAGTTATTCACAAATTCGTAACTCTTAAACACTAATAATAATAAAGTATAACACTAATAATAATTAAGCTAAATGTTAAGCTTAATTATTATTAGTGTTATACATTCACAACATCATCATCATCATCATCATCATCATCACCACCATTCATTAAAATCATCAAGTTTAGGAAGATCATTAAAATTTCTCATCACATTCCATTAGGTTTGTCCATTTCTGATATCCTTGGGCAGGCATTCATGAACCCTCAGTTTATTTTATAAGTATTAATATTACTAAAACTGTTTTATGTACTCCTTTCAGCTGCTTTGGTTTATTAGAGTGCATTAGTTATTAAAAATCGTATTTTGTCTCATTTACCCGTTGTTTGTCCTAGAAGAGACAGGAATGAGCATAAGTTACTTTACTTACGCTTCTTACTTTTTTATTAAAATATTAAGAAATACCACTACAAAATAGCTTAACGTGCTTTCGAAGCACGGGGAGCTCGAGAGAATTTTTTTTTTGTTTGCCATGCCTGTGGCCGACCATTGCAAAAGTTGCCTCCCACATTCACAGGAGCCGCGACCCCACCTATCTCCTCATGTGTATGTATTTAAATAAGAGAAATAAGTCTACCGATCGATGGCATCGCATCGCATTAGGTTACCGACTATCTTCCTTACTTTTTAAACGACTTCAAAATAAGAAGGAGGTTATCAATTCGTTGCGTATATATTTTTTTATGTATGTTCAGTTCTCCGATTACTCGAAGACGACTTACGGTTGGTTTCAATAACTTATCTACTGTAAGAGATAGGCTTACTAGAGCTTTGTTGCCTAGATATTTTTGTTATTCAGCCCAAAATAACCCAAAATAACAGCGGTTGCTAAGTAACGTAACTAAGATAAGCCTACCTCTTGTTAGGGATAGATTATTGAAACCGGCTGTTAACCGATTCCAATTATTCAAACGCTATAACATCAGATTTGTATACAAGTTGTTCACAATTTTTTGAAATCGGTTCAGTATTTTTCAGGAAATCTTGAAAATACTGTTGGAGTTGTCTATGTAGTAGTTCCTAATATGCCGCGAGATGGCGCTACAAGATACTAAATTGCGACACGACGCGTCCATTTTTACCCACGACGGACGGAACGGAACGGAGGCGGTATATGCGTTTGGGGTTAGAGGTTGTTTGTTTGTTTGTTTGTATGTATGTCTGTTACCATTTTCCTCGGAAACGACCGGTCCGATTTCGATGCGGTTTTTTGCATTCAAAAGATTTCATTTCAGAGCAGGTTTTTAGACATGTTTTTCGGTGGTATACCACCAGGGGGAGCAGCAGCAACCAGATAAGTTGGCATTTTAAGAGTTCTCAAAAACTACTAAACCGATAACGTTGCAGTTTTATGCATTCAAACGGTTTAATTTTATTTCAGAGCAGGTTCTTAAACATGTTTCATGGTGGTAGACCACCAGGGGTCGCAACAGCAACCAGAGTAGTCGGCACATGAAGAGTTCGTAAAAGTAACAAACCGTTTTCGATGCCTCTTTTTACATTCAACAGGTATCATTTCAGACTAGGTTTTAGATGAGGATTTGCAGGACAGCTGCAGATCACCAGGTGACCCTGTAGTAGTCAGGATGGTTGGCGCTTGAGGGCTTCACAGAAGCTATTCAAACGATTCCGATTCGGTTTTTTACCAACGACGGTACTGAGACGGTATATGCGTTTAGGGTGAGGTTGTTTGTTTGTGCAAACCAATGTTACCTTTATCTCAAAAACTTCTAGTCCGATTTTGATGCGGTTTGCAGTGATGGGTTCGGGTTTGATTGGTGCATGTTCTTAGATAGGTGTTACGATGACAACTTACCAGGCGGCGCGCTTCAGTAAACATTTGTTTGGCAAACCAATGTTGCCATTTATCTCCAAAACTACTAGTCCGATTTTGATGCGGTTTTCAGTAATGGGTTTCGGTTTGATTGGTGAATGTCCTTAGATAAGTGTTTTGGTGACAACTCACCAGGGGGCACTGCAGTAAACATTTGTTTGAGCAAAACCAAAACTACTAGTCCGATTTTGATGCGGTTTTCAGTACTTAATGGGTTTTCTGTAGTACAATGTACATAATATCTATGCTCTCTAAAAAGTTTGAAATAAAAAGCAAAATTTAAAAAAAAAATACGTTTAAAACGTCATTGAAAAAGGATAAAATAATTTAAAAGCCCCCGACTTAATTATAAATGAAATTTATAATAATGATGGCAGCCCCCGAATGTATATAAATAAATCCAATTATTCACGTTACTATAAGACTGAAAAGCTATAATTCATTTAATGGCAGCCCCCGACGGATAATTAAGTCGGGGCTTTGTATATAAATAAATCCAATTATTCACGTTACTATAAGACTGAAAAGCTATAATTCATTTAATGGCAGCCCCCGACGGATAATTAAGTCGGGGCTTAAAAGAACACAAATCGGGATGAGTTAAGAATTAATATGCTTGTGCGATGAGACGTCATGGGATGAATATGAAACAACCCAAATTATATACTTAATCCTTTTTCAATTACGTTTTATTTAAACGTCGCGTCGTGGGTTTTTTTCAAAAATTTTAATTTTGCTTTTTTTATTTGCAGTAAACCAAATAGCGCTCTTCTCGACTTTAAAAAAACAACTTCAATACGTGTACGTTAAAAATAAAAGCCTTTTGGAGTTGATGCCAGCTAAAGTAATAAAATAAAAGTAATAGAAGTGCAATGTAGAATTCCTTGGCTGGCACCGACTTCAAAAGGCTTTGATTTTTAACTTTTTGAAGTCGGTTTATTTTTATTAAAAAAATATATCTTATTTTTAACCGACTTCAAAAAAAAAAGGAGGTTCTCAATTCGTCGCGTATATTTTTTTTATCTTACTAAGTATATAAGTTTGTTTTAATATTTTCCTAAAGTACTGAGATTAACGTAAAGTCACATACAGTTTACCTTAAACATTTAAACTTGACAGTATTCAATGCGGAAACTATCATGAAAGCTAATCAGTGATGTAAAACCTCTATCTAGAAAATAGAGCTATCGGATGATAGCATTTAGCAGCGAAGCGGACTTTATAGAGAAAGATGTTGCCGACGGACGATTAAAGATCGACTTTACAGATTATTGTAACGTTTTATGTCTCTTAATCTAACTTAGCTGACTATTTGAGACTTAATACAACGTAAGTCATGTTGAAAGCAGTTACTTAAGGCGCTATACGACTGAAGAGAGATAGCAATTTGGAAAAGACGCGCGCGAGAGCGAGACCGATTTTGCAGATTAGGCGAAAAAACCACGATATCACTTCGTAGTAAATAACTACAGCGATTATAGAGAAATGACACTATACGATGCTAAATATGATTATATATTATATTAAGGTGGCCACTAATTAAACCAATTTCCAATAGTATATATGTATCTCCATTTTAGAATAATCTTGAATTTTCGTATTTTTTTATTCCTATTTTTTTAAAGTGTCTAGGCAATATCCTGTTTCTGAAAATTTGCAAATTTAGATAAAGGTGTGCAGAAAAATATATATTTACCACTTTAGTAACACCTCTAACTGTCCTACAGTTCTATAACAAAAAGTACGTAATATTTTCCGTATAGCGTCTTAACTTTAATTGGACAAAGATTTACCTAAATTCATAAAAATTTTAAACCCCCAATATTATATTTAAACAGTGTCTTCAATCTTCTATCCAATGCGAATTCCGAAAATATAAATATTTAAATCGTTAAATTATATCTGTAAGTAATAGGTATTACAAACTTGCGATGCTCGAAGGTAAATGCAAATTGAAATACTAACCGAAAGGAAATCACTAAGCGCAATATCAGTTATTTAAATAGCGTGGAGCGCCATAAAGACCTAGGACCATTAAAATAATGAAAGGACTTTGTTGATGTCGTTATACAACATGTACCCAGTCGTGTGCCCCACGGCTCCACTTAGGGGAGAGTGGGTAACATGGAAGGAGGAAAGCTTTTTTTAGAGAAAAGGAAAATGTTTATTTTTTTTCTTTAAAAGTATTATTACGTTCCTTGAATCTTATTTCACTATTCTTGGGATGATATTGTAAACAAAATTTCATTTTGTAATACCAAATTTAAAGTCATTGTATTATCTTCGATGATGTCAGGCGTTAAATGTCTACAAAGTGTAGTTACTTATCAGGATCTTATTATCTTACTTTTGGATACTTGGTTAGATACGCGTGTTTTCTGAAATGGCCTTTATCCTGAAATAAATTCCCATTTTTTCTTCTTTACAATGACAATTGGTTGGTGGTAGGACTTCTTGTAATCTGCCTACTACCACAATTTTATCTAAGTCTGAAGTAACAACAACAATGTTTTCTTCGGCAGTTAAAGATTAGATAGCAAGATAAATAAATAAATAAATATTTGCAATACATTACCACAATCACACCAATTATCTAGCCCACGCTAAGGTTCATGGAGAACTTGTGTTATGGACTATTAAATATTCTGTGGCTAAGGATACAAGATAACGGATAAATATACTTACATACTTTTTTTGTAAATACATACTTAATATACATATTAAACACCCAGATCAAGACAAATAGACATGTTCATGCACACAAATATTTGTCTTGTCCGGGGATCGAACCCGGAGCCTCTGGTGCAGAAGGCGGGGTTAGTACCCCAGCGCCAAACAGGTCGTCAAATCCTCCGTGGTTGAGGATTCCGGAAGAAACGCTCTTCCATCTTCAACCTTATCAGTACTTAACATCAGGTATGATTAAGCGTCTCCTCGTTATTCCAATCCTGCCCACTATCCTCTTTACTATTGCTAAAGAATCCTCGCGAATCCGTTTCTCTACAACTCGAAGTTACTCATCCACTCCTACTCGTTAATCAACTACCTCCCCGCAAATTAACAGTCAATTACCTAAACACACCTCAGTTCGCGCAACTATACCAAATGACAGTGCTTTGAGCAAGAAAAGAGAGGAATTCTAACGAGCTATAGACGTCGTTCATTAAGGCCCTCGAGTAAAACTATGTACGACGTACCCAAGCCATATTTGGTTTATCTCATCTATAAAGGAAATTATAAAATTCATGGGTAAGGAATAAGGATGCTGTGTTTATTAATAAAGATATCGGTTAATTAAAAATTGTCTGCCTTTTGAGATTTAGACACAAAATACAGCCTTAGCCATGCGTAGGCAGGGTCATCCGTTCACTAAGTTCGGCAGTAAAGCTGGATAAGAGCCTCATTGATTGATTTAAAAGATTTTCAACTTTGAGAGATCAAATCTTAATTGACCGATATTCACGTCAAAATATAAACTAGCCAATCAAAACCAACCGATATTTTCCCTTAGCCCACGAACTTTTAGCGATTATGTTTTTGTATTAAAGTTCTGAAGTGTTGTGGTCTGTTTGGTTACTTTGTCTGTGAGTTTAGTCAAATCTAAGAAGTCAATAACTCAATCTTTACTAATAAAACAATACCGTGACTGACCTACAGACAACGCAAAGCCCAAACGGCTAAACCGAAGCTAACATTTTGCATACAGGATCCTTTAACGATGTAGGCGAGCAGTAAGAAAGGATTTTTTTATATTCCCACGGAACGAGAACCGCACGGGTGAACATACATTTCATCATCATCATCGTCTTAATGTTTCCCTAAAAAAAATCCCATCTAATCTCTTAATCAAGCAACGCTAAAATTCTCGAACTTCAACAGCGTCGAGTTGACTTGCCGACTTTTAATTTGTTTCATCCATCACAATTCAAGTGTAATTAGATGATGCCCGAGGCGCTCTATTTGTAATCTAAGACGAATGAAGGCTGATCTGCTTCCTCGCTCCTGGTGATTAAAAACAGATAGCTGTGGGCACCCGTCATTTGTTGGTGCCAAACGCGGTGGTAACGTGGTGCCACCGGCTGTTAAGTTATCTGTCATTGTTGACACATAATTGTGGTACAGTCAGCACTATTAATATTGTCCCATGCTGGACTGGGAGTGAAAGAAAAACATAGAATGTGCTAACTGCTAGCTTTCCAATGTAGATAGTGAGTCTAGAAATGAGTACAGGGTTTATTCGAAAAGTTATAGATATAGCTGTGGACCTGTCTCTATTGTTTCGGGACAACATATTAGTTAGACTCAACCAATATCAAATGTGGCGTTGTTAAGATGTGGTTGTGGTTATAAGAGTACATATCACTCCACAGACTTATATCGAGATAGACGAAAAGAGCGCTTCAAACTGTGTGATAACCTAGCGTGTCGAAATTTTCGTACCTACGATGACGTCACGAGCGAGATTTAGTGTTCATCATCATCATCATCATCAGCCTGTCGCAGTCCACTGCTGGACATAGGCCTCTCCAAGTGCACGCCACTGAGATCTGTTTTCGGCTTCTCTCATCCAGCTCCTTCGATAATCCTTCGATTTAGTGTTGTATAAATGTTATTGATAACCTCTTGCAAGAAAGCACTGCACAATTAACCATTTTCGTTTCTGGGTGACGCGGGTTATCATGGCAATGATCTCAAGCGGACTGACTTGTACTATTAAGTATTCTGTGACTTAGGTCGTAAAACTTTGACCGTGGATGAAACTTTTGACACGCAAGGTAAGTACACTTTCACCGTCTATCTCGTTAATCAAGGTCTGTGTGTCACTCTCTCAAGCTGCAGCTTTGACATTCTGTCAACCCAAGAGATTATTAAAAATAAATAATATAATCAGATTGTAAAAAAATATTTCATACACTCACACCAATTAACCTAGCCCCAAGTAAGCTCTATAAGGCTTGTGTTGTGAGACTACTATCCCATTCATGAAACTATTTTGAATTGGCTAATTTCAACACAAACCTCCTTTGTGAAAATCACTGGCCACTGCTGTAGTTTTTTTTTATTTATGTTCAAAGATGTCATTCTTCTTTTGTTTGCAAAAATGGACGTCCGCGGGAAGCTTTTCGTGCTATGATTTTGTATGATTATAAACGAGGGTTAACCTGCAAGGAATCTCAAGAAAATTTACAAGCTGCTTTTGGGGAGTCTGCTCCTGTGTTAGCAACAATTACTTATTGGTTTCGTGAATAAGCGTGGTCGAGAGAAATTAAACGATGACCCCAGACCCGGCCGACCACCAACTACAGTAACTCATGAAAACGTCATCAGGGCAGAGTGGCTATTACGAGAGAATAGACATAATACACATCGAGAGATGTATCTCTGTAGGCTGTAGGCTGAACTAAACATTGGATCACAGGCAGTTTCCACCATCGTGCATGAACACCTAAAATGCCGTCGTGTTGATTGGTGCAAATTCAAAGGAGGAACTTCGCAAAACGTATCCTACATTATAACTTTTTAATTTTGCATTTTACAATGCTATTCTATATGATTAATACTAAACAAGAAAATATACTACAAAAAAGCAACTTGTCAGGGCGACATTAGACAAGTTGCTTTTCTCTAATAATTTTCTTGTTTATGTATCCTACATTCTTACAACTGACGAATTATGGATATATAGCTATGATCCTTTCACAAAGCAGCAATCACCGCAATGAGTGTTTGAAGAGGACGATTTGCCCACAAAAGTTGTTCGCGTTAATAAAAAAATGATAGCGGTTTTTTCCGACCAGTAGCAGTAATTCTGGTAGAAGACCGTAGAACAAAGATTGTCTGCCTCAAGCTTTCGGGGAGTTGGATAGCGAGCGCTCAAGGAGCGGCGTCCGTGGCATTCTTTTTTACCTAGATAACGCGCCCGCTGACACAGCTGCTAAAACCATGGACTATTTGACAATTTTGGGAATACAAATGTTACTCCGTCTTCCGTACAGCCCAGATTTAGCTCCATGCGATTTTTTATTTCCCAAGGTAAAAAAAATGCTTTGTGGGCGAAAATTTAGCACTGCAGACGAGGCCGTCGAAGAATTTTGGCGGTTATTTTTCAACCTTCCGCAAGACACGTTTTTCAATTATTTGAAAGCTGGTTCACCCGAATGCATAGGTAAGTGCATTGGGATTAGAGGGGGATATTTTGAAAAGCTGTAAATAAACTTTTTTTAGATTCTAAAACTATTTTTCATTTCACTAACTATTTTTGGAACAGCCCACGTACATATATATATATATATATAAGTATTGATGTGCTCGTATTCATCAAACATTTGCCCCTACCGGGATTCGAACCCGGGACCTCAGAGTCGGCGACAACTTGAAACCGGTGTACGTACCACGGAGATCGTCATCATTGGTGAGGATCTGATATCCAAAAGTCCAGCTTTTACTTATGGGGGTGAATATTTAGCTCCGTTTAATCGTTCATAAAACTAATTCGCTTGGTCATCAGACGTCATGACAACAATGTGACATCTACGGTTATTATGTGGTAGAGGAATCCGGGTGAGCCGTTGTGTATATTGTGAAATGAGCATGTTATGCAAAGGAGGTGTTCGTTTTTGGGCCCTTATTTTCCTAGGGTCGTATTGAAATTGACGTTTTGAGAAAGGAAGATTTTTTGTCGAAGGGCGTTTTGTGAACTGGACATTGTCCGCCTAAATGAAAACAAATACGCAACAAATTATCGTCGCAATTCATTTTTCTTAGGAACAGCTGTAGAATATAATAAAATTGTAGACTTTACTGACTTAGACCTATTTAGTTCTAGTTCGCATAGTTGCAAATCCTTATGATGCAAAAAATGGTTCAATGTATCTCCGAATATCCGTTCGAGATGCTGATTGTGCTGTTACTATGTTTAGTGTTTAATTTAACACACCTTTAGTTATTACTAATTGTTTAGTGTGTGCAAGCATGTTTATTTAAAACAGATTTTTTTAGCAAGCATTAGTTGTTATATGCGAAAACTTATAAATGGTGCATAGATGTAATGAGGTACATTAATTACCTGTAATATTTCTTTGTCACTGTATGTTTTCCTATGAAAATAAAATAAATAATAAATTAAAATAACTAAAGCATTTTATAGTGCATCTGTTTGTGCAGTCAACTGTACAACAGCTAAGCGTTGGCAATTAGCCTACAATAAATCAGCGTAGATGAATTCATGATATTTTGACGCCTTCTAAATCTTGGCAAACGGCGAGTGTCGAGGTTGTGCAAGTTAGTTTATTAGCAGTTGAAGCTAATTATGATGACATCAGTCGTGTTAAAGGACCATGGGCATTTCTGTATGGAGCTTAGGCTGACCTTCCAACAGGCATGAACCTTCGTAAAGGGGTTTGGCTTGTTCTTAATTTTATATTATGGAACCAAAGTTGCATTCCAGTGTGAAAATGCAGTTTCAATGCATTTTCCAAGTTTCTGTTTCATACAAAATTGCAATGACATTTTTTTTCTTTATATTTTGTAGCAGATGCTCATAGCGATTCCTGGGGGCCTACCGCCATCTCTTAACGCAGTATTATTTCAATCTTACCATGATATTTCATTCTACGAATCTCTTAAAGTAAGCTTGTCTTTTGACGGAAGTTTTGTGACGTCTTCGCTCAATCATCGCCTCCAAAGTGTGAAGTGTGTTAAAATGTGACAACTTCAATAAAAACAAAAGGAAAACAAAACGTTCTTACGACATGACGGTTTTTAAGAGATGGCGGTAGGCCTGCTGAAAGGTTCAATTTGAATAAAATATCACAATCTATGTGTTTGTTTACCGAGAGACGCGACGGACGGTGCCGGGGAAAGTGAGATAGTAATACAGAGGTAACAGGGTTCTACCAGCATGTTGTTTTATAATCTGAGCTGCGTGTTCGCATTACTTAGTTCAATGGATGATTATAAACGTTTCATGTACATATTCAATATTTTGTAAAACAAAAATAGCCAAAACACCATTTACGCGCATGATTTGAACCTATTTATGGGCGTCACTGTCATAAGTGTTGAGGCGATAATAAATTTAGCCCAAAATACCCATAGTCCTTTACCGCTGATGAGTTCAGAAGTAAGTAGAATTTAGTTTACCTATTATTATTATTTTTATTACGTTAGATTTTACGAACAAAAAAGCCCATTATGAGTTTAGGGCAGTTTCTGCTGCTCAAAAACATCAAATGGGATGGGAATATAGCAATCTTAAAAAAGCAAAATGAAATGGCAGCTATTTAGTATTAGAGAGCGAAAATACTTAGGTAGATAAGTATTGTCTAGCAATAAGTAGTAATTGTAATAGATTATTGAGGATTCATAAAAAAAATTTTTTGTATAAATTGAATATATATTAATAATTATTAATGGCAAACACAATAATGTATTTGATATTCAATTGATTAAATTAATAGTTAGGTAGGTACTCTATTGTATTGGGTTAATCCTGTAATTATAGATGTAAGTGTGGAAATAAATAAATAAATAATTAAGCTAATTAAAACTAGTTCCTCTTTTCCTTTCATGGTACCCTGATTGAACAAGGTTGATTTTTAATTACAACTTTAGACAGGCCTTTTCAATACCTTCGATAGTTCTAATGGAACTATCGAAGGAAATGGAATCCCGTGGCGGAGTGGGTCACGTGCTCGGCCTGCGATTGTTGATGTTAAGCAACTTCCGCATTGGTTGGTCGGGGTGGGTGACCAAAAATATACTATCTCGAGCTCCTCCGTGCTTCGGGAAGCACGTTAAGCCGTTGGTCCCGGCTGCATTTGCAGTAGTTATAACCCACCAATCTGCATTGGGTCCGCGTGGTGGGTCATGCCATGGCCCGTTGTCCTTATCCATCCATAAGGAAAGTTAGTGCCCCAGAAGTGGGGACAATAAAAATGGCCAATGACGATAGTTTTAATATCCGTATACGCAAGTGTTCTAGCTAGCAGTGGCGAAGGGTGCATACAAACCGATTCACATCGGTTTCCCTTTTAGGAATCCCACTCCACCGGACCACCATACTGTTAAGAGAATTTTTGGAGAAGGTATTGGTACCTCTTATATTAAATATGTTTCAAGATTGTAGATTTGTGTTTGGCAACGACATGTTCCTTTGTAAATGTTGTTGCTTCTGTTAAAGCTGATAAGTTTCTTGCGGCCGTTCTTCTTATCAGTTAAAAGATGTCCTGAATGGCTGGTAGGAAAAAAAATTGGACGATTCGAAAGCACTTATCTATAAGTCTATTTGAATAAAAATCTTTGACTTTGACTTTGACTTTGTACGGCTTGCCTTCTCCATATTTCGAACCCTCGCCACAGCTAGCTAGGTACTTACTTCTCTGGGTGTCAGATCAATGTGTTTGATATACCATAACATAGCACAGAAAAAGTATCATTTAATTGCAACAACCGACACTAGCAAATGCACCAGACTGCAAAGAGCAATTTGCCTTGCCCACAAAAAATCAAAACAATGATTTATATAGTCCTTCCATCATCGTGACTAGAAAGAAATAAATGTAAGTTACGTTGATTTAAATGCTAGTCCCACGATGAAACGCCGCATAATCGCGCAAGTACAGGCAACTGCACATCAGCTACACACTGAAAACCGATGTAAAAACCTACGCGATGAGGTCGGTGACTAAAGAATAAGAAGAAAAAAAAATGTTTTTATTTTATGAACAACGGGGAGACTCTAAGCCTTCATCATACCTTTTTTTTTTTTTTTTTTTTTTTTATAGTGAGGGGAATGCTTTTACGCATACACTGAAGTTATGCTGGGCTCACCTAGAATACCGGACTCGTGAGTCCAGCACCCTATCCCTCGCCGCTCCCCGACGCCCCGTCGAGCCTAGTAGGCTCGGCGGGGTTTCGGGGTAGGATCGAACCAGCTCCCGCCCCCCCATCAAGCTCAAAATCTCGATGAGAGGACAGGAGAAGGGAGGGACCGCCGCCTCCCGGCCCCCCATTCAGCCTCAAAAGGCTCAATGGAGGGCCGGGAGGGGGGGGTACTAAGCCTTCATCATACCTGATGTTTAGTATTGATAAGGCTGAAGATGGAAGCGAGCCTCTCCCGGAATCCTCAATCACTGAGAAACTATCTTATCTCTAACTGCCGGAACACAACAATGCTGAAAACATTGTTGTTATGGCGTCAGACTTAGATAAGATGGTGGTAGCTAGCCAGGCGGACTTACGAGTCCTTCCACCAACCAAACCGAATACAATATGTACCCCCGCTGGGAATCGAACCGTGACCCCTGGGGCAGATACCGGTGGTTGTACCACTAGACCACAGAGGCGATTTATGTGTGTTATTAAAAAAAGTGACATGTGTAGTCATTTGTCTCCGCTCTTCATATTATCTGTTTAACCTTTCAGTACGTTAGTCATAGTTAGTACTCTTTGCTCTCAGGCCCCAGGCTATGAGACACTATCGATATTCCATTGTTCCCTGGACAACGGTGTCCTGCTAGCAAATGACGTATTTAAGAAGTCCAGGGCCTCCCATCAACTGTAATGCTATTTATTTTTAAATTTAGAAATTCAGTAGAAGTAATAATTTTTTAATTACGCTGGTACGCTGGTTTGACGACGTTTGGCGCAGGGGTACTAACCCCACCTTCTGCGCCAGAGGTCCCGGGTTTGATCCCCGGACAAGACAAATATTTGTGTGCATGAACATGTCTATTTGTCTTGGTCTGGGTGTTTAAATGTATATTATTTATGTGTTTACAAAAAAAGTATATAAGTATTTTTATCCGTTATCTAGTATCCATAACACAAGTTCTTCATGAAACTTAACATGGGCTAGATAATTGGTGTGATTGTTTGAAATATTTATTATTATTATTATTATTGGTAGGGCTTATTATTGTTTGTTGTGTTTGCGACTGTACATGTACAGCTTGGAGATAGGCGCGGCCATCAGTCACTGCTATGACGGGCCCGATGGACCTGATGCAGCTCGTTTGCAGCTGCACTGGAGGTCTGTACCGTAAGCAGGTTAATTGCCTGCCTGCCACTAAATGTATGAGGATGAGGACTCAATTTCTACAGAATCAAACTTTTGGTTAGGTGGGAAGGTGTATCTACGTACTGCGACAATCTTATCAGATTGATTGATTGAAAAACTTTCACCGTTTACTGAAATTCATTAAATAAAACTTTACATACATACTACGAACGGAATACAATGAACGAGTTTTTTAAATTGCTACATTACGCGAATTGTGCCTAGACCAATCTGTAATCCTTTAAAAATAAAAAATATATAAATAAAATTATTATTTATATAAGTATCTCATACTACTTTACACTATTTCAAGGTTTAAATTCTTCTGTTGAAATTTTATCTTGGAAAAAAACAACCGTCTAATACTAATCATCATTAATTATTTATCATTATTGATTGGAGTCCTAAATACATAAGTTTAGAAAGGGAAGAAAATTTAAAAGACGCAAAACAAAGCTTCAGTAATTTTGTAAAAATAACAATAACAAGCTTTTCGTAGTCAAAAAAATATCAATTAAGTAGGTGTTCGAAAGTCGCTGTCATGTTTTTTTCCAATCAGTTTCTCTCTAACAAATATTTTGTACAAAAACAAAATTGTTTGCTGAGACACTGAGACATGTCGCAACTGGAAGTAATGTTAATACAACAAACACTTGAGTTGAGATTGTTGATAGTCTTTGGTCAAATATGTTGTAGTGTCATTGAGCCAATATAATCAAATTCGACACTTTGAAACGAGCACACGTTGAGTGTTACTGTATGTACATTCCATTCACTAATTTTATGCTTTATTCATATTTACGACAAGTAACGTGCAATCATTAGTATTTACATTATTTATGCTTTTTTCCATTTCCGTCCCTTGGAATTTTGTTTTCGTGACAAAAGGCAGCTTAAGGACTCTAAAAAAAAACATCCAATCTCCTGTAGAAAAGTACATCTACTGTAACACAAAATATTTTAAACAAAAATAAGTAGAGCACAAGTTTAATCATGAAGATATAACAAAGAAAGTTGTTCCGAATTTTTAGTTTGATAACGAACGTAGGTATGACATAACGACGATGCCGTCGTCGTCTGTGTGTGTTCCTAGCCCTAATGCAACAAAAAGTTCTCAAACTAAAGATTTACAGTTTAACAACGGTAACTTTGTTTCCCAATGGTTTTATATTTTTTCTGGTAAAATTATCAAATTATTGAAAACTGGTGTAAATCACATTAAGAAACCTTTTCTTATGTTTTCGCTAATCATAGACCTAGTAGCGTTATGAAAAGTCATCCTTCTTAGCAATATCTCTAGCTTTCAGTAATCTGTTTATAAAGCAATGACTTTTACGATAGCGATGATGAAGCTATGTTTTAATTGCAATCTCTCCGATCGGTATGACTATATGCATACTTTACTATCGTGTTTGCGTCCATGTTTTAATTCAAGATTTTATTTCCTTTCTAACTAGGTATTACACCGTATATCCGTCTATCAAAACATAACTCATTATGCTAATCATAACCTTATATTCTTCATATCCGATAAATGTCAAAATAGTGTTTTGAATTTTGTTTAGCTCTGGATACGTTGGTATAAAGTCCTTAAGAAAAAACTTTCTGTGTTCTGTGGTATAAAGTATAATTGTTATTCCTTTATTTTATAAAGTGTGTTAATTAAATAGATATCGTTATTACTTGTAAGTTAACAATTAAGTATTTAATAGGTACCAGCTGGGTTATTCACGATTGTCGGTAACCTACTTGAAAGCATTCGATTCGATTCCGTTTCCGTACCGATAGATTCGAAAACTGCTATTCATAAATACAATCAACTGGCATTCGACTAACTTTCCGACAGGAAATTGTGAAATGCATTTACAAAGTTTGGTAGCCTTTGGTAGAAATGGTAGAAAATAAGATCGATAACATAGCATTGATATTTTTAAAGTTTTAAGTAATAAATTACTAAAATTAACATTGATATTTCACAAGATTTATCCTATTTATCTAAAAAAAACTAACAGTCATCATAAATCTGCGTTATTTAATTCTTTGTAAACGTATAAACGTAAAACAAACGTACAGGTTATAATTATTGTTTATACATAAAACAATCTCTGGAGTCAAGCGATAAAACTTTATAAAATTATGGTCATTGAAAGGGTTTGACATGTCCCTCAATGAACAATTTGCCCGTAAAGTTATGCATCATTTTTCTCCTATGGTTCTTTGATTTCGCCGTCTTCGCACGAGGATATGTTCCATCTAAAACAGTGGGTAGGTATCTAATATCTGTGATCATAATAATTAATGATTTAATTAAAATTAATCTCTCTTTCATACATTTCATTTTTATAGAACCTATAAACTATAAGTACAGCACAAATATACAAATTTTATTTAAGTACTTACGATGATTGGGGTTTCGAATGTTGTTAAATTTCAAGATTTTTTACTTTTATGCTTTTTTTACATTAATTCTAACCTTCATATATTGTGCGGATCTCTTTCCGATAGAAATATGCTCTCGGTTAATATATCGAATTCAATCGACAAAGTACGTCAAAAATATTCGATCCGATGATCGTGAATCGCGTGTTTCGGGAGACTTTCCGATTCGATTCGGAAAGTTGCTTTCCGACAATCGTGAATAACCCTACTGAAGTAGACTACTTTCCTAGAACCAATTACCGCTAAACGTCATTAAAATGTCATTGCATTAGTCATTTGTTTGAAGACGATGTTAAACCACGATTATTCTAATCGACAGTTGGTGAAAATTAGTTTATGTATCATAATAACTTATGTTCACCAACAATCGTGCTCACCAACACTTTAATGATGCTGATGGAGTACGTAGACTGAAAATTGCAGCCTGATGCGTTGTAGGCTGTACTTCGAGTGGAAATAGATATTATCTATAGTGGAAGTACTACTATTATAAAGAGGTAAGATTTGAATGTTTGTTTGCATTACTAGGCTCCAAAACTACAGAACGGATTTGAATGAAGTTCGGTACACAGACAGTAGATAGCCTGGTTATGAACATAGAATACTTTTTATCCCGATACTCCCACGGGAACAGGACCCGGCCGCGGCCGCTAGTACTAATATAAAAAATAATCATTTTCTGCATTGTCAGTCACCATACAGAGTCAGAGATACCTACCTCTACCATGCAATCAGCTAGATTGACGCGCGGCGTCGCTCGTTGCTTTCCTACTGGGACTGACAGGCGTAAAAGCGTTAGGGTTGTTAATACTGGAACAAAATGTTTCATTTTCTAAAATATTTACTTTAAAACCGCTTCGTGCCTATTCTAAAGTGAGGTAGTATTGAACATATTCAATGAAAACGTAAAATTGGGGATTAAATTGTCGATTTTTTCCAACTATTCGCGTATAAAGATATGTACCTAATCGCAGTAAAGTATTAGAATAAGCACAAAAGCTCTTTTGAAAAATCTAATTCATTAAATATTCAGTTAAGAATGCTTTTAATTTAAGAGTTTAAACTAATAATACGGAATGTTTAACTTCTTTGGCTATAGTTAACCATTTTTCATTTTGCTTGCTATAATCTTTTATGACAAATGGTAGTTCTTAATAATGATTTCAAATCGGAAAAGCTGCAAATTAACTCAACAATTAATATGAAATAGTTTAGTTTAGTTATGCTGGCAACATCGCTTGAACGCGCAAAGTGCATCGTCATTCCGCACTCCTGCGCAACTCGCGTGCATTATTCAGGCCCGCTCACGCGCCGTTGTCGCATTATACCGTACGATCTTTAACGCCTCCTCACTACCGCATTAGGTATACCGGAAAAACTCACAATGTCGTACCTATTACATGACAAATTGCAACTATTAACGGACTCCGCTGCATTTGGTGTTGCCACTCATAATTATGGAAGCGTTATTTACTTCACGGAAACTCGCCTCGCTTTTTGCTATTTAGGAGCCAAAGCTCGCCTATGGCACGAGGTCGCGGACTGCGTACCTAGGCTCCCTAGATCGGGAGCTGACCACCATTTAAGTCTTCTTTAATAAGCGCGCATGGATCATTGAGTAAAATATAGCTGTTACGCGGAAAAAATATAACAGATACAAGAGATCATGATACTTTAATGTCACTGAGGATGAGCTTTTTTGTAGTTTATGTTTGTGTTTATTAGTACGGTGCGTGTACGCAGCCGTTTATTGCCTCGTTACAAGATCTTGGTCGGCATCATGCTGCTTACCTAACGTTTAAATCTTACAGTGGAATGTATCAGAAATGTAAGTGTAATGATCCCATTTTATAGAACATTCCATTTACATTATGTACCTTATTATAACTAGATTTATGATTATTATATTGGGTAACTACCTACTGCAGTTTGAAGACTCTGTGATTGAAATGTAGGGTACCCTACATACTTCTTAAAAATTAGTAGCTTAATCGCTAATGAATAACAAAAACCCTCTTTCAATATTTATGCTAATTTTTAACTAAAACATCTAAATGGAAACCCAGCGACCACCTCCCAGTCTTACCATAGCTGAGAGTCCACGCATTGATTCAGATAAAAAGGTGACTTCATTAAAAAATATTTTTATATATAATAATAGGTAGGAGAAAAAGTTTATTCGTGTTTTTTAAGAAAATTCAAAACATTTGTTAATATAGTTTATTGACATTTAACTAAAGTATGTAGGTGCCCAGGTAACTTTTTGCCATCTTGTAGGTAGGGACATGATCCCATTGCTATAGAAATTTTGGGGCTTCTGATCAAAATACCGCGACAAGTGGTTTTGGCAGTCCTCTCGTAATGTTAACCTGGCACTGCCTAAACAATTCTGAAGAGACCGAAACAGGTGGAAATCTGAGGGTGCAAGGTCAGGCGGATGCATTAACACCTCCCAGCCAAACTCTCTTAATTTTTGCTGAGTGGCTAAAGATGTGTGAGGTCTAGCGTTATCATGATGAAAAACCGCACCCCTTCTGTTGATTAATTCCGGCCGCTTTCTCTCAACTTCTTGCTTTAAATTTAAATATATAACTTTAAATCTATTACTTTTTAAATAAAGCTCCCTAAAAACTCTACTGGTCAACCGGCAAGTTCCCCGACTGTACCTATACTTCTACCTAAATATAAAAATATATATAATATACAGGTACTTACTAAATATAATATTAAAATCTTATCATTATAACAATAGTATTGTTACAATACATTCAAATTATATTAATGACACACTAAGTATCAAATCGAACAATAGACATCAACGAACCACATTCGGTTGACGGTACGTTCTAAGTAGGTACAGTCGACCGCACGTCAGGAGTTACACTTCCTCTACGAAATCTGCCGCTATTACTAGGGTCAAAGTGTAAATCCTAGCAAAAACCGATATAGCGCATGATGCTGTCTTGCATGCGTGTCACGTTATCCTGCTACAAGTGTCAAAAAAGCCGCTGATGATAGGGCTACTGACATGCTGTTAACTGTACAACATAACCCAAAATAGCCATTGAGTGTTGAGCAATCGACCGCAGTCGCAATAACCTCAACAATAGACAGAACACGACGTGCCCACTTCTGTATTCCACAATCCGACACACATGAAACCAATCAATCACAACGGAGCGATCAATCCAGCCGCAATTTCATGAGATAAACACTCCTCGATTCTTATCTAAGCTATCCGACACTAGATCGACAGTATCGACTCGGTGATTGCTGATTTCTAATAGGCCATAAATAATTAATTAATCGTGTGAGCGGCATTAGTGGCTTGGTAATGAGCAGTTGCGTGAAATGAACGAGAAAAACGCCATTGCCAACTACAACTGAGGAATTACAAAACCGACATTATGAGTTTTTCGTACGGTGGAGCGCGGTAGGTGGCTCTGACACGCTGTGCTTGGGAGGTTGGGTGCATCCGGGAATCAGGGGCATAGTATTATTTTTATCATGTGACTGAACTAACTTTCAATCAATATATCGATACCTTGAGGCTCAAAGGGCGTAACCACCAAAACACGACTTTTCAGGAGAGCCAAAAAACTAAAATTCGTAATTTTTTATGTGCATAATGTTAAAACATATTTTAAGAAATATTTGTAATTAAAAAAGTTAGCTGGTGAATACGCCCCATAAAATGACTGCTGCGTTAGTAACGCTGTCTTTTATGCCCCATAAAATGAATGCTGCGTTAGTAACGCAGAGTGTAACCACCAACTTTAAAAATTAAAACTCTAGTTTTTATCGTTCTGTTATTAGTTATTCATTTTTTTGGATTTATATTACAATACTTACAACTGTTTTAGTAAAATAAGTCAATTTGGCAACCCTTTGTCCATCAGAGGCTTGTATTCTATTCTGATATTTATAACTAGGGAAGTTTTTTTTTACTTTTGTAATGACAAAATAAATTTAGTATTTTATAGTTAGTTACTAGAAGGAAGATAAGAGTAAAAGGCTACTAAACCTTTTCATATTGCAAAACAATCTTGATTGTTGGCTAGTCCTGAAGAAGGTAATAAATAATAAGACAAATTAATTGGAACTACAAATTATTTTTAATTATTATTTTTAACAATTTGCTACACAGTAAGGTTTAACTAACCTTAAGCTTCAAAATTTGCAAAGCTTCACAGCTTTGTCAAATGTTAGGCACATTACAGCAATATTTGTGGATTTAAAATTAAACCTAGTTTTGGAGGGCCTTAACATGGGTTATAACTAAACTTTTTGAGAGGAATGTGTAGCAAACGGTCTCCATACAAACGACGATAACGTTTTCCATCCTCTAAACCTTAACATACAACAATGAATTATGATGAAATATATTATTTATGGCTTTAAGTCATACGGATATACGCCCTACAATTTCATTTGAGATTGTCGTTTACGCCCAGTACCTTGATATTGCCTAATAATTATTGCTTTTACGTCCAAAAATACAAAAAAACAGCATTACCAGCCATGAAATTTGGGGTTTCAGAATTTGAGAACTTTAAAAATACAGTTCGAAGAAAAAACTGATTATGATGCTTTTTCTTCGAACTGTTTTTAAAACTCATTTTGGACAAAATGGTGGTTACGCCCTTTGAGCCCGAAAATTTCGATATAAACCATTGTCACTTCAGTTTGGTATCGGAGAACTTCCTGGTAGGCCAGTATAGTTTTGCGCATAAGTAGGCCAGTATAGGATGCGTTATTAATAAAAAAGAAAAGAAAAAACCGGCCAAATGCGAGTCGGACTCGCGCACCGAGGGTTCCGTAAAATATTTTTTATTATATGATGTAACTAAAAATTTACGGTTTTCGCAATTTTTCCTTTATCTGTACTATAAGACGTTACTTCGTACCAAATTTCAAGATTCTAAGTTCACGGGAAGTACCCTGTAGGTTTTGATTCCCATGCGAGTTTCGAAAATTTGCGGCATACACGGCTGTATCTTTTGATTGCTTTGGCTTAGAAGTTTGTTTTTTTTTCACAGCTCCAAGGGACAGTAAATAAATAAATAATAATAAATAAATATTTCCATACAATCACACCAATTATCTAGCCCACGTTAAGTATCATGAAGAACTTGTGTTATGGATACTAGATAACGGATATACATACTTATATACTTTTTTTTTGTAAATACATACATAATATACATATTAAACACCCAGACCAAGACAAATAGACATGTTCATGCACACAAATATTTGTCTTGTCCGGGGATCGAACCCGGGACCTCTGGCGCAGAAGGTGGGGTTAGAACCCATGCGCAAAACAGATCTGAGTATTAGATATAAATTTCAGTTTGATACCTCCACGCGTTCCGGAGAAAAACGGTCTTGACAGACGGATGGACGGACAGACGGACAACGAAGTGATCCTATAAGGGTTCCGTTTTTCCTTTTGAGGTACGGAACCCTAAAAATAAACTTTTTGGAGTCGGTGCCAGGCAAATAATTCTACATTGCACTTCTATTGCTTTTATTTTTCTTACATTGGCTGGCACCGACTCCAAAAGGTTATATTTTTTTAACTTTTTGAATTTTGAAGTCAGTTTTTATTTCTTTTGTAAAAAGTTTTTTATTTGGTATTTTTTTAAGTAAGAATAAGTCCCGCACTTCGCACTTGACTCAAACTAGTAGTGTAGGCAACTACTAGCTTGAGTCAAACCGTTTGTGTCAAACCGCTTGACCGAAAAACCCACCCGCGTGGTTCCCGTTCCCGTGAAAATATCGGGATAAAAAGTATCCTATGTTCAAAAACAGGCTATCTACTACCTGTGTACCAAATTTCATCCAAATCCGTTCAGTAGTTTTTGAGTCTATCGTTGCAATCAAACAAACCTTTAAAATACCTATTAGTTTAGATAATAGACTTGGACGAATTAACCACTGGACGCGTAACGAGGACCGCGTTCGCCTTTACCCCTCTGTCACTTACCCTGCCTTTTAGACACAGTAAGCAATATGGCGTTGTCAGTATGACGCGAGATCTCGAAGTGGAACATTATCTCAAAAATGGGTAAATACGCTGATTTAATTTGTAAAAATCATACCGGACAATCAAAACATTTTTCTTTTCACGCGTAAGTATAATTTCAATCTATTAGAGTAGCAATTTTTCGTAAAATAAATAACATTTGGTATGTAAACAAAATGTAATACGTCATTTCAAAAAGTAATCATTGTACGTGTAAATTCTTCAAAGATATTGCTTAAGTAATTTGGTTGGGTTATACGTATCACTCATTCATTCAATTGTCATTTTTATGTCGTATAGGGCTTGAACATATCGATAAACATATCGATGTATGTAAATGAACGAACGAATCCAATTTTAATGTAGGAACTATTTAAATTAATTTCAGATTTACAGTTGAGCCCCTAACAAGAAGAATTGGGTGGAAGCGGTACGCAGGGAGATAACATAGACGAGTACTCAGGTCTTAGATAACATCTAAGGTCTGATGATGGAGCCCGAAGATGGCTATAGGAACTCTGTAATTAAACGACGCAACCCTACGAACTTTGAGCTTGTTATATTTGAAATATAGCTTCAAACTTTAAAAAAAATGTTGCTTATTTCACCCGCATGGTTCCCGTTTCCGTGGTAATATCAAAAATCCTGTCTTAGTGCTCGCCAACATCGTTAAAAGAACCTGTATGCAAAATTTCAGTTTAATTGGTTTAGCCGTTTGGGCTGTGCGTTGCCTTGCCTGTAAGTCAGTCACGGTATTGTTTTTTAGTATTAGACTTATGTTGTACATTATCATGGTGTGTTGTACATTAATATTTAAAATGTATCATAAGTATAAATATAGCATTGACAACGCAAAAATTAAAAAATCATAACTTATTAGCTGTTGCATCATAATATTAATCGTTAAACATTTGTTTTTTTTTCTCTTTTGAATGCAAGGAAGGATATTCTTACAGCGTATAAAAATATAAAAGTATCGGAGAATTTCGACAGTGGTCCGCAAAACTCGGTAGCTCATTGGTTAGAGCAGTGGGCCGGATTCCCAAAGGTCGTGGGTTCAAGTCACATCTGAAAATTCACTTGTGGCCGAGTTCATTTGTTCCAATATTTTTCTTGTTAAAATGTATCATAAATGGTGGTTACATTTATTATTTGTTTCTAACATAGACCTTGTTAGGTCACAGCAAGAATAAAATTAATTATATTTATGTATGTATTTAGCTACATTATACTATTTTTTAATCTTATAATATTTTAATTTTAAGATCGTTTTATTATATTCAAGTAAAACAATCTTAAAACTACAATAAACTATTGGTTGCAATATACTTGCAATTAGTATTTCAGCTAGTAGTTGCTAGAAAGATACTGCCTTGGCTTTATCTTAAATATAGGTAATTATATATAATTATAACTTCTGGGAGTTTGTTGTTTAATACTGTCATAGCGTATGCTGGACCATACGCTATCCAAACGCTAGTCTACTATTTCTAATTTGGGTTTAGGTTGTGCTAATTTGAGATCTTTAATAAAGTGAAAACAAGTTTCTATTTTTTCTTACAAATATGCATATTTCTTAAATGTAAATGGACTAGAGTTGTAATTAAAATGTTTTAGTCTCAACGATCTTCTTATGTCGATGATTATTTTCAATAAGTTTTAGTATACTTAGATTTTTGGCTCCAAAAAAAATGTAGAATACGAGATATCACAGCTCGAGAAGCACACAGGGGGTTTATTGTCTAATTTTAAGTCTATCACAATCCCTTTAAATTTTTAATTTAAAAGGTACATATTAATCACATAGCATCGCGCCACAACTATTTGACCTTTGATAGGGATTGCAATCGATTATAAAATTAAACACTTATGGAGGGGTTGCTATTGTGTATGTCCTATACAATGGTTCTGTAATGAACTAATTACCCATATTTTGTTTTATATAAAAAAGCTCGAGTGATTGAAGAAGTTAATGTAAATAATGAATTATATTATTATATAAACCAAATATTAATGTTTTTTACTCACTTAAAAAGTGTTAGTAAGTAAATTGTAAGTCCGCCTGGCTAGCGACTACCATCTTATCCAAGTCCGTTCCGGCAGTTAGAGGTAAGATAGCTAGTTCCTCAGAAATTGAGGATACCGGGAGAGGCGCGCTTCCATCTTAAGCCTTATCAGTACAGTACTAGTATCAGGTTGCATGTATCTACCCATTTTTCACAAAATAAACCCAAACACAAACGCTTTGGAAACCATATTGTATAGTTTTTATGAATTTGAGGTTTTTTTTTAATGAGATTTTCATATTATTAGGTGCTTTATATTTTTCCACGAAATAAACAATTAACTTACTAATTTCTTTAAAACACACATGATTTATTAAACTCAATAGGTTCATTCATTCACTCCTTACCTATCGTGCTATTTATTTTTCCACGAAATAAACAATTAACTTACTATTTTTTTTAAAACACACATGATTGATTAATCTCAATAGGTTCATTCATTCACTCCTTACTTATCGATAAAAAAAATATCGATTACTTCAAGCACTACTGTCATTATTTGACATTAGTAATCGCCCCTCACCCCCGCAAGAATTGGTTGATCGTGTTTTCATACATTCTTCTCGGGTTTCGTGTCCAGTGGTTAATTCGTCCAAGATAATAGAACATCAATAGGTTTATCATTTAAATAATAAATTATTTCTTTAATCTGGGTACTTTACTAAAAATCGTTTTCCAAAAGAAACTACTGGCCGACCAGGGAGTTCCCCGACTTTAGATACTAAATATCACCTAGTCCTTGGTGTTTTATGTTCGGTCAACAGCAGGTCATAGCTTAAGCGGCTTTTATCAACTCGATAACTCAATAACGTGTAGCCGTCCCGCGGGGTTATTACCTAAAAATAAGCAATAATCGCGCAGTGATCGCGCGATCCACGCGGAAAGTCAAAATAAAAATGGTATTACGTCTGTATTTCTGGCTGATGGTTCGTATAGCGGCGTCACTCTCTCCCGCTCCTACCTAGGTGCGAGAACGAGACGCTGCGTGTTGCTATGACGCTAGCGCCAAATACAATTTGGTAGCAATAACAGGAACTAAATGAATGCACATTGTAGTTCATCGTTTGTTAGGTAGAGGCCGCACTGTTTATACGTGACGTAAAGCAATTATCGCGCAATTTCTGCTGTCGCGTTGCTGTTGCAAAGATGGGAAATAGCCCCGCCGCTCATATCGTAGCGGAGTAAGCAAGACAGCATGATGCGCCATATCATATCGCGTGGTATAGCGGTGTTCACAATGCTACGGGGACAGGCTTCACAAATATTTACTTCTATCAGGGGGCTTAATGCGAGTTTGCAAATGTTCAAACATTACCATCGCGTGAGAGAAAAATTTGGACAGATAGCCTTAATGCAATGGGGAATAAGGTTCAGAATTAAGCTCTATTCGCAAACTGCGGCGTAAGAGACCACACTAAGCATTCAGGGGTCGTATTTAGAATCACTCGATTTTTTTCAATTGATTCAAAATATTACTCTAACTCCAATCCCAACGAAAAACAATTTTGTAAAGCTGCTGTAGATCGTACTTACTCGTGAGAAAGAATGTATTTTTATCATAATCTAATCTCCATCCGTCACCCCCGTTTCTGGCAAAACATTTACAAGAAAACATGTTGTAAAATGTAATGCGGCTGCTAAGAGGATGACTAATTGCTCTCGATAGGAGCTGTAAAATAATGCATTCTCTCAGTGGTCGTATACGTTTACAACATGTAGTAAATTTTTGGGCATAATATAAATTAATTTACCTAGGTATGTACTTCATTTACTCTTAAACTAAGCTTTGGTCTTTTTTAAAGTTGGTTAAACCAATGCCCAAAACATCCAGTAAGCTTATTTTGTAATTCTGACGTTTAGAAGACAACGCCGATTTGCCATTTTCATGTCCCCCTGCTGGCCACGCGGGCCCAATGCGTATTAGTGGGTTTTGACGACTGCAAACGCAGCCGGAACCAACGGCTTGACATGCCTTCCGAAGCACGGAGTAGCTGGAAATAGTAAATGACGAAAAATAGTAAATTTTTGGTCATTTACTAGAGCCATTGGTCATCCTCTTAGCGGCCGCATTACATTTTACATGTTTTCTTGTTCTTGTTTTACCAGTGGAAACGGGGGTGACGGGTGGAGATTTGATTATGGTAAAAATACATTCTGTCTTTTATATAGAGAATTGTCACATTGATTTTTACTGTAGCAGCCAATGCGTACATTACCCCTTATGCCAAACTCGTTGTGCACTGTCAGAGTTACAGAATAGGCGTACTAGTCCGTCACTGGACCTGCCTTGCCATTTCGGGGAGACGCATAATGCTTTCCAGGTATCTGGATAGCGATCTCATGCTAATCTGCACTCGGATCTTGAATGCTTTCGTATACTCGGTGTAACGGTATTTTACCATTTTTTTCGTTACGATTTTGATAAAAATGTAAAAATTAAAGATATATTAATTCTTATCATAAATTTTAAATAGAAAAGTATTGGAAAAAATCGACTCGGCCGCAAGTATTTCTAATTAAAATTTATCATAAGTTTAAAAAAAGCATTGAAAAAAAATGCAAAAATTCAAAATGCATAAAAATGTATTGTCTCTTTTTTAAAACGATACTAAAAATGCGGCTTATACGATTCTAGAATGAACGATCAGAGTCTGCTTTGATATAACTGTAATTTACAAAGCAATGACAACTTTTTTTGTATAACTTCTTTTTATGTCTTTGATTAGGTTTACCTATCTTTTCTTTGTAATTTGGTTTATCTTTGTGTGTAATAAAGAATTTTCTTAATATTATTAAGTTGTAAATAATGATGGAATAGAATTAAAAGAAAAATAAAAAGGCATAATACTTAGTCATAATTTAATTATCAGTTTTAATTTCGTCGACCACTAAGTTTAAATCTACACTGAACTCTCCTCGCTGCAAGTCGCACGCCACTTGGTACGTCCACTGGCCGCCAGGTGGAACAACGAAGGTTTGTTTCTGAATAAGAAATAAAAATAATTAGAATTAATTAACAAACAATATTAGAATTAGGTAAGTTAATTGTACTAGTGAAACACAACATGAAAGTGTAAAGACGTAGTAGTGAAAAAAATAAAGGAAGCAAAATGGTGACACGTTGGGCGCCAAGTTTCGAAATAGTATGCTAATTATGTAATTGCCGAAAATCTTGAATGAGTTCCTTACTTTGCTCAAACTAACCTTCGGCTTAAGACGTTTTTCAAATTGAATAACATATATATAAATGTAACACAAACTTCACAAATATCTTGACTAAGATATATCAGCATAGAAACCTAGATTTTTATAAGTTTTATCATTGTTTATAAAAAAAATAAGAAAGAAACGTTAGAATTCAGATAATTGCATATTATGATTACGGCCTGAAGTAAATATAAAATTGGTAACACGTTGGGCGCCAAGTTTCAAATAAGTGTGTTATTGCTGAAAAAGTTTATATTTTCCTTACTTTCTTCGAATCTTTGGATTCCTTACGATTCTTAGAAAAAAATACGTTTTTCAATTAAATAACAACCAAATGGAACACAAACCACTAATATCTTAACCAAGATAATATGTCAGCATACGGACGTAGACCTTTTTTTGATAAGCAAATTAGAAATAATTAATAACGTTAGACTTATGTAATAATTGTACATGATTACCGCCAAAATAAATAAATGAGAAAACAAAATGGTAACATGTTGGGCGCCAAGTATCAACAATACCAAAAATCTTTAAGTATTTCCTTACTTTCCTCAAACTAGCCTTCGAAATATGTTGTAAGCACAAAGCGAGTGCTCAGAAATTAAAGTATTTAAATTAATCTAAAACAATTTTTTTACAAATATCTTCACCAAAATATGTCACAGCAGAACTTAAGTCAAACAAACATTTACCAATATAACATCATTTGGAAATGGAATTGCCTTACTTGAAAAGGAAAACTATCTGCACCAAATAGGATTAAAAATAATTATCTCAAAAGATACGCAAGCTAAAACTTACCAATATCTTGACCCCCTGCCTGGTGTGTGGGTCCCATTCCACGCGGGCTCCTATGACTGGGGAATATATGGGCCCCGCGCTAACCGCCTTGCCGCCCACTTTCCATACAGCCCATAACGCGAAGCCGTTCACAGGGCCCACCACGTCATCCGACTCACTGAAAACAAACATTCTTTATATATTTTTTGAAAATATTTGCTGCAGACAACTTGCTAGCCGTAACTTGTAGAGTCAACAGCAGTCACTTGTGGTACGTAAGCTGCTATGAGAAAAATGAAAGCGCTCTCAAATTCTGTCGTGCTGTTGACTGTACTTCATAGGTCATCATTTCCAGCTTACTTCCGCCAAACAGATATTCTTCTTTGTCAAATAAAAATTGTTGTTTTTTACATTTTAAATGGGAGTTGGGTCCTTGACAGAGTCAAAAAACAATAATTCCAAGACGTAACGAAGTCGCAGCCGGACCCCTAGCATCTCAAGTGCGGCCGCTAGCAAATGCGTTACTAACAGGTTCTTATGTCTACTAAATAAAGTTCATTTTAGATCATCAGGAAAAGAAAGATAGATAATAGAGTTAAGAAGACCTGTCAGAAACGCTTACGCATATTTTTTCAGCAGCCTTCAGCGGCCGGACTTTTATTTTAAATGTTTTCAATCAAATGACTCACATCCGCGCCTGCGTTTGGTTAGCAGCGTACTTGGACTTCAGCTAGGCGATTGCGTAAAGTCAATCGTATTCATTTAACAGTTCATATTGTATCATATGATATGTAAATGCATACAAATTGCAGCCGATCGAATACAATATGAACTGTCAAATGAATACGATTACCTTACGCAATCCTACCCCAACACTCCGACCGCCTAACGGTATAGCTTGTACTATCGCTATAGCTATCGATTTTTTAAACACCCTACAAGGGTTGTCGCTGACGCTATCGCTTTCATACTAAAAATGCGACAGTGCATCCAATAGATAAATAGAAATATGTAGGAATTAGACAAAAACGCCATCGTTGAAGGGTTTTATGAGTTTGAAGTTTGATAGCTATAGCGATAGCACAAGCTATACCGTTAGGCGGTCGGGGTGCAGGTCTGTGAAGTCTACTTTTAGAAGGTTCCGTGCTACACCACGACTCACGCACGGGGGCTGAGCCTCTACCACCGCATCGCTTATTATACGGGAGTTTCAAACAACCGAGGTACAATCTCTGGCGAGAAAAAGTGACTCTACCTTCCCTCTACGTCACGCTTACTTAAGACCCTTCTTCCTGGCCACGAACTACCATGGCTAATCTGGAAGTCTAGGCTTCGCACTTAGACCAAGAGCAACGAAAACATGGTCAAGTGCGGGTTTCCGGATAGTTCCGTACTGTATTTTCGGTAACGATAGTACATCTATTATCGTGCCCTGCGTCCTCACACCTGCACGTAGGAGGATCTTATGACAGCAACCGACAGGGCTGTCAAAGTGGTTAAGTTGGCCACAAGACTCTTAGTGTCTGCCATCTGCTATAAAGAAGATACACAAAATGACTCACGTCAGCGCCTGTGCTTGGTTGGCAGCATACTTGGGCTTCAGGTCCGTGAAGTCTACTTCAAGAAGCCTCCGCGCTATGCCACGACTCACGCACGGGTACTCCCACAGGGGCTGCGCCTCCACCAACGCGTCACTTATTATGCGAGAGTTCTGTACACAAAACAAAATAAAACAATTTATCTACTACGAATAATTAGTATACCACTTCTCTAACAATATTATAAAACACGCATACTTGTATACAGTTTGGTTAACCAATAACCAAATACATAAAGTTTGATTTGGTGTTGACAATACATAATAGTAGTTTATGAAAATGGCATAATGAGGGGTATTATACAGTTTATATACGAGTGTGTGTGTTATACAAATTTATATTTTTTTTAGAAACACGTTTTTATAGAAAAACATATAATTTATAATTTATGTATAGTCTCTATAGAAGTTTCTCGGGAAATCGCAGTTAAGGCGGTACCCCCATCGAAAGTGGCGCCGCGTTGAATTTTATTTAATATCGTAATTCGAATTCACAATTTTAATAAAACTAAACGTGGAATTTTTAGAGCCCATAGTCTAGTATTTTTAGACGGTATCATTACATTCCCTCGTAGTCACTGCTAGAAGTAGATAGCAAAACTGCTAAAAGTGGCCATTTTTGACACATTTGCTATCTACTTCTACGAATGACTATGACGAGATGTAGCGATACCTTCTAAAAATACAAGACAATGGGCTCTAAAAATTCCACGTTTAGTTTTATTAAAATTGTGAATTAGAATTACGATATTAAATAAAATTCAACGCGGCGCCACTTTCGGTGGGTGTACCGCCTTAAACGCCGCGCCGCGTGGCTAAAGGGTGGTCGCACGAAAAACCGAGTTTATAAATGCCTGGTTAAGTAAATACTCGAAATAAAAAAAAAACACAAGTGTCACAAAAAATTGATATTTAAATAAAAATTTCAGCAATTTCAATTCAATACATACCTCAACGAGACTATCGAATATCGACATGTCGATTCCTTCACATCTACCCAAAGGTATTCTTATTTTGTGCAAATCCTGAAACTCGACAGGCATCGCCCAAATCTCGCAGCCCTCTGGAGTAATTGAGGCACAAGCTTTTAGTTTATCTTTGAAAGTGTACATCATGTAAGCCATTTTTAAATTTTCCCATGGAAGTATTGCACTACTGAAGTTAGGATCGCAAATAATATTTGTGACATTTTGTAAGAGTTCATCGTCAACTTCAGATATAAAACTAACATTGGTAATTTCGTTTTCTTTTATATAATCTCCCAGTATATTTAAATTCAAATTCATAGTTTCGACAATGTAAACGTGCTTAGCGCCATTCTTGGCTGCAGCTAAACCGAGAAAACTGCTTCCATTCAGATCCAAGACAACAGCATCTCCAGGCATTTCTTCTGTTATTTGATTTAACATTTTTTTACTGCGTCTACCATCGTTCAAATAAGAAACATGTGTTCTTGACAAAGCCATGTGGACTCCACAATCACAAACAGGCCTTTTATAGTGTGAGTAGTTTGTGTTCTGGTCTTCTAAATAGAACCAAAGGGAATATTCATCTTGACATGATATCAGAGTCACTTCAGAGTTCTTCTGTACTGTGACCTCCCGAGGCAAGTAGTAGACGGCTTGCATCCAATGATCGCGCCATGGAATCGAGTCCTGTGGCCGCTCAGAAGCCAGGTTAGCATCAGGATGACACCACCATGGCGCACAACTAAGAACTATTTTACCTAAAAAGAACAATATAGTACTTATGCAATAAATTATTTTATTTGATTTATATCAAACAGTAACTAATATACTTTTAAACTTAAAATAAATATTGTTAAAAATCGTATCTCCCCTATCTTTAGACGCCCGCTCGACAGCCCGGGCTGTCAGGCGATGTACCCGTTGGATCCCGCTGACAGCCCGGGCTGCCCAATTTTGGCGCGCTTTTTTAACTCGCTATTATTTAAATTTTATAGCTTTGTTTGGCCTGAATTTTTTTCCACGGAATATACAATAAATTGGCCGTTCATGCATACCGAACACTGGCAAGCCGCCCATAGAAAATAAAAGAGAAAAAAATATTTCTAAATTCACTAACGCACTATAGCGCTAAACTGTAGTGTCATTTAAATGTCTGCAACTGCAACGTGTATGCAGCTGCTGTTAAGTATTACGTAAAATCTGTGTTTTTGGTATTTTTCTTTATAAAAGGGAAGTAAATTGGTGTATTTTAAGTTTTTTTTGTTACAAAAACTTCAATAATTGTATTTTATAATTGAAAATAATTATAACGACACATGTAAATTAGACAGTTCTGCTTTTTTCTTTTCCAAAAAAATATAAGTATTTTTTATTCAAAAATAACTATTAAATAATATTTTTAAATAAGTGACGTTTATAACGAAGTAAACACGATATAGATTAATTTATTAATCTCTTCACAATATTTTTTTTAAATTACGCAGAGTGGAAATATATTAATAAAAAAAAGCGTTACCTAACTTGCGGCGCTTCGTTCTTTATTTTTTACTATGGGCTTATATGTATATTTTACCTTTATAACAGAGCTCATACATTGTAGATTCAGAATATGTAAAGTTTCAAGGCGTAAGTTATTTTGGATACTCAAGGCAAGCGTTTCATTTCGCACGAACAGCAGTTCAATGAAACAAAGACCGCATTCACCGCCCGATAAGAAATAACATAAACATTATAAAGCTGTCCACAACTGTTTCACTCGATACTTTGTTTCAATAGCTACTCAGAAATGTAGCTGTGGGCGTCGTAAGTGTAAACATCTGGCCTCACGAACAAAAACAAAGCGTTAAGTGCGAGCTCAGCGATAAAAAAAATTGCGGGAAAGTGTCAAGTGTCCGCTTCTGACGTCATAGTGACGCGGGTGGTCCGGCTTTCCAAAGGTTAATAAATGTAGAGTAAAGTTACACCTAGGTTTGATCCTAAGGTTGTGTCTCTTATTAGCGAATAAAAGTGTCAGCATCAGTTATATTCCTAGGCGCCAATTTATTTCAATAATAAGACGGTTTGATTCATCATCTACTCATGGTCTTTTTAATTATTTTTAGACTGTAAGCTAAGTTTCTCACTATTAAAAAAATCTACAATGGTACAATTTTCTTATCTTCCTATTCCTCAAACCCATACAGTAAATTGGTAAATAATGTTAACCATTCAGACCCCGGATTATGAGACACAATAGATATTCCATTGTTCTCTGGAAACCACTGTCCGGTTCGAGTTTGATGAATTAAACTCTTTATAAAATGTATCATAGTCTTGATTAATTACCTTCAGTGTCCATATTAAGCTCCCACCACATAAACACCTGTTGTGCTCGACCCGTACTTGTCACAACAAAGTCTTGCTTAACTGTCCTCTTCATATCAATTGCTGATCTACCAGACCAGTCATAATAGAATACAGGGATCTGATCAGAGAGCTCACGGAATGATTGGCGGGGAAGCTGAGAAAGCTGCAGGTCATGAACTGCTGCAGATCCTGGACAGTCTTTCATCTGGAATCATTTTCAAAAGAATCCATCAGGCCAGTCGGTGCCCAAATAAATGCTTGCCCATTTAAAAAAACACTTTGTGACTGTCTTTAACTAAGATTTTATTAATGTGTGTAAATATTGCTAGCTTAAACTAACTTTTCAATTTGACGACTCTGTATGAAATAAAACAGGGAGAAAAAAACAGCCCTTGACGAGTTTCTTGCCGGTTCTTCTCGTTACAAGGTCTCCCGCCGTAGGGTTTGTGAACCGATGGCGTAGCTTCTTTGACGTTCATAAGTGCTTGTAACAGCCTAGACTGAATAAATGATATTGACTTTGACTTTGACTTTAAATATTGATTTAATAATAATTAGTAGTAGACAAACTGCCATAAAGTAAGAACAGCACTAAGAAATATTATTGTAGTATGATACAGAGAAGCACAGAGGTCACTCTTAGTTTTAGTAAGGTTACTATAGTGACTAAAACAACAATACAGAAACATCTTTTATCAAAATTTTAACAACATAAGATAAATTAATTACCTGTTTTTTTTACTATCACATTATAAATCATATTAATAAAGCTATTCCTAATTATAACTTTTTAATTTTGCATTTTACAATACTATTTTTATGTGATAAATATTAACCACAAAGCTTTACCTTTTGAGGAGCTCTCAAAATGACTTGCAAATCTTCATCTGCCAAATCATTAAGTTTATTCCACTTCTGCAGTGTTGGACATTCCACTACTTGTACATAGATGACAGCGGAGTCTGGAACCACTATGCAGTCCTTCTCCAGCAGATATTTATGAGCATGAGTAAATGTTGATATAGCACCTGAAATGTATAAAATGTTGCTTGTAATTATACCATCTTTTTTGTCTTTGCTCAAAACCATTAGTCTTACTCATCATCACAAAGAATTTTATGTATTTGTAGGGACACATGCTATGTAAATAATGTATAGAGTATGGATAGTTACATGTTTATTTTTATTTTAAATTAATTTGTTTAAGTTTATGTTATTACCTACGATTTCTTTTGTTTTATAATAAATAATTTATCCTTTGTTGTTTTACTTGTGCTATAAAAACTTTTTAGTGTTTGATGCACTATTGCCCAAAGCCATGGCAGAATAAAAAAGTAAAAAAAAAAAATAGTAATTTTAAAAATAAAGAGTTCTCTCTCAAGTTCGAATTCCAATAGCACAAGTTCTGCTAACAAAATATTCTAATAGTAAACAATTGTTTTATTTTATTTTTTACCAAATAACCATTAGGACATATTGATGGTCAAAATTTTATTTGAACTCTGCTAAAATGTATGAAACAGCTGTTTAGACAACAATTAACAAATGGTTTAGAGTAAACATAAAATAATTTTGTATGGAAAAGTATATAGGAGCAAAATAAATGAGGAAACTATATACCTACACATTAATGTATGCTATAGAAACAAAACATTGTTAGGGGTAAATACATTTTTGTTTTTAGAAATAAAAACATGATTTTCACTCTCCCAAAATTTGAATGGTCTTGTGTATTACCATTGGACATTGTTTATCACAATTTAAGTAATATTCAATAGATAAACCACATTATCTTACCTTCTCCAATGAGTTCTGTATCAAAAACTTCAGTGACTAAAATATTAGCTCTCTCCTTCATATCTCCATCCTCTCCTACGGTTAGCTCTGTGGAACGTTTTGGAATCACTGTTATTTTGTTTCGAACTTCATTACGGTCCAATATTTTGAGGCAGCACTCGGCCATCGGCTTGAAAGCTTCACATGCCACAATAGAGTCAGCACCACATCTGGCAGCCATTATTGAAAGTAGACCAGTTCCAGTCCCTGAAAAGAATTATTTATATATTTAAGTACAACAACAGATTTATGAGGACTCAAATAATAAATTAAAGACGTACCTATATCAAGAACATTTGCTTTTTTCCCCTCACTGTGCATCTTATCAATGGCCAATTGCAGAGCCCTATAATACTTCTTGTTTCTCTCCGTATCATGAAGCATGTCAGCAAAGGCTGATCGAGCAATTTCTTGGTGGAAATCGTAATCTTCATGTTGAACATCCCACTCAGTATTCCCAGTGATAGGGTTTCTTTTTTGTGTAAATACTTGCATTTTCACTTCAGAACGAACTAGTAAGCTTTTATATCTAAAAGATTAATTAAAATGCATTTAAATTTGATTACTTAAACGCCGGATATCAGCAAAAAAAAGTTAGTTATATTACCTGTTGAAAGATGAAACTATAAAATAACTACGAAGTTTTAGCGCGACACTAAGATTCATTTATTCATTTTCGCTTTGTCAGACGACATTAATCACTGGTTATTTGCATATAACATTCAATAATAATAAATAAAAAATAAATACACCTAACCAGCAAATATAACCTCAAAAAAATATTTTTAACAGCTGACAGAGAGTGACAGCTATAGGCAGTTTGACATTGACAGAAGTCTCAGGTTATAAGAATAAAATTATATTTAAGATATTTTTATTATTATTATTTACTGGCCCTGGCTTCTACGGCCTTCAGCCGCGAATAATTACGTCCATAATACGGTATAATGGTATTGTACATTGAAAACTCAAAACACCCAAATTACAAACACTAGATATTTCAGCAAAGAACACACCCAAGAATAAAAAAAAGATATATTGACTGCAAGAGATTTGCATCAAAGCTAAAAAACTAACGCCCCGCCGCCAAGCTCTCGTTTCAAAAACTATGGCACAAATCTATACTAATATTATATAGAGGAAATCAATGATTTCAAAAGGAAGGATGCGCCCATCTGAATATTTGACATAAAACTGTTTCATACCAGTAAAATCAGAGCCATCTGTGAACAACTCACCCGAACTTCTTGCATCGCATAGGTGTAAGGTGGGTAAAAAATATTACATAATTTGAACGATTTCGTTCAATTCGAGCTATCTTATCTATCACTCATCTACGGCCATTCCCAATAATCTACCCTCAGTAAGAGATAGGCCTACTGTGGTTCAGTTGCTAGGCAATCTTTGTTATTTCCTGTAATGTAACAGAAATAACTAAGCAACCAAACTATAGTAACCTTATCTGTTACTAATGATAGGTTATTGGGATCGGCTGGTGTATTTGGGGACCTAGGACTACTTTTCAATATTTTAATATTGTTCAACTAATTCAAAATAAAATAGGCTTGTTTCAAATGAAAATTATCTTTTCTACACAATCTGACATCACTGCAATTTTTTTAAATAAAAATAGACGAAAAACATTTTTATAAAGAATAAAATCATCTAATAGTGGGACTATTGGGTAACTTAACTTCTCAATATTTTCCATATAATATGTAAGTGCATTTTAACAAATAACAACAAACTTTGATGCAATATTAGACGTAGGAAATAGTACCGTAACCGTATGCGACTGTAATTGTCTCGCTTCTTAACGCGGCGTTCGTAGCCTACCTATATTTTCGCTTTATTGTCGTTCTTTAAGTAATTAACTATGGAGCTAAAGGAGATGGTCCAGCTTTCCGTGGAAAGACTTCACTAAAATACAGCTGGTACAAAATGAATGAAAATCGAAAGAATATAAAAAATTGAATTAGATAACTTTTTGTAGCGTCATAAAACACACTGTTTGTCTTTTTGGTTATGAAAATATTTCCATAGAAACTAGCGCCATTGGTACAACAACGGTGGGAGCGATTGAAATAGAGTTACACTTTGTCGCTAGAAAATATTTTTATATAAAAACTAGCGCTACCTGCCGGCGTAGCATCACACCGCGCCGCGCCTCGCTGTCGACGCTTATCTCGCGATGTCTGTGCTTCTCATATCAGTACGGTGTGAGCGGAACAGACAATACGCTCGCGCGAGAAAAGTGTCGAGAAAGCTTTATTGAGGTGCTCATGCTACACATGCTGGTAATCGGTGGGAGCGACTGAGTTTTGGTCTCAGTTTCTTGGTTTGAGTTCCTTTGACAATAACAGCCTACATGTTTTCACTGTTGTTATGTCAAGAATACGTTCGTTTCATAGTAAATATTAATATTGTAAAAATTAATATAAAAAAATGTCTAGCTGTAGAATTTAAATAATTACGTGAGGACATTCGGATTTTTAACCTTCACCGATTACAACTCTCATTATGCCGGCTGCTTGTCAAGGGAATTTTGAACCGTCTCCTTTCATTATGAATAATGATTCATTAATTCAGTTCTTTTGAATCATTCGTGATAATGTCCATCTCTAGTGTTTTGATCTTCTGCCATTAACCCTGCCAGTGGTCGCATGAATTACATATTTTCTCATCCCGGTAGAATAACATCACAATTTTTGCATTATTGCTCACTATACGTGAAAAGGGATTAAGTTCTTGAAAATATTTAATCTACAATAGCTTGAAATACTATCAATCGAAAACATTTTAAAGTGCTGTGATGTTTATAATATTAGTAAGTAAGTCAGCCTAAACTTAAATAAATAACCTTTAAATTAATGCGTGATTTACACGATGCCAGTGACTGCCAACGTAGCATGCGCATCGCGACTCGTTGTCGACGCTTATCTCGCGATGTCTGTCCCGCTCATAACAATACGGTGTGAGCAGGACAGATAATACGCTCGCGCGGGAAAAGTGTCGAGCGAGCATTGTCGAGGTGCTCATGCTACGCATGCAGGACTTAGTTTTTCAGAATTTCGGGCCCAGTAACTGGGTACGTGTAGACAAGAGTGGGCAGTAAGTCAGACTGCCCGCACAAATTATATACACTGCCCGAAAATAGAACCGATGGCTAGTTAGCTAGACAGGAAGTCAGCGCTGGACTGGATTGGGTTGTATGTAGTGTCTACACGAGCCCAGTAGCGAGAACATTTACAAGAAACAAGAAAACATGTTGTAAAATAAAAGTGCGGCTGCTAGATAACCAAGCAATGGCTCTCGATAGAAGCTGTCAAATAATGTATTCTCTCAGTGGCTGCATTATACGATTACATCAAGTTTTCTTGAAAATGATTCGCCAGTGGAAACGGGGGCGTCACGTTATTCAAACTTTTATACTTCCTGAATTCAGTACATCGATATTTTGAACTTCGAGTTTTAGTATGACAGTCAATTCAATCATTAATTTTTAACTCCGGTAGAATAAGGTAACTTTTTCTATTTTAATTTATTTTTGGCATACACCTGTATTCCACCCGGACAATCAGGTAATTTTAGTCCGCGACCACTCTAGGGTTAAGTTGGTCTTCAAACAATTCTTGTAACAGTTAATATCGTTTAGATATTTGTTAGACATGCAATACGGATGTACGATATTCCACGGACCTTTTAAACTTTTGGAACATAATTTTTGCACCAATTCGGCTTTATTAGGAAATGACGGCTAACGTCTTTCAACTTCAGTCGCCCATAGACAACTGAATCGCTGTTGGCCCTAAACTGATATTTTAGGGCCAACGATTTGGCACGCTTTTTAGCACCAGTGTTGCCGTTTTATAATTTGAGAAAATGCTAACTTTTCGCCGGAAAAATGCTAAAAATTGCTAAATAAAATTTTTGAAGTGCTAAATAAAATGCTAATTTAATTTTAAAGTATTTATTAAAAAAAACTTAGTCATCTATTTCGAACAATACCTGTAGGTCGTCAGCAGGTTCGTCTTGTTGTGACGTTGATGGGACACTTTCATCAGACAGACACTATGTGTTCACCCTTAGTAAGTTTTAGCACGTCATCAGGAATAACATACGAATGGCAAAATTTTCCTGATCTTCGGAGTCCATATCTGATATGCAGAATTGAGTTTAGTGTAGTTAACACAGAACAGAAAAATTCTCTTCTGTGGTAGTTAAGGACATCCGATTCCTCAGTTTAGTTTTAACCACATTCGACTGAAAACTCTTTCTACTTATGAATTGGAGTGCGGCCACGGGCCACGTTCAGGAATTAGGGCGCTTACAGACGTGCTACAAGGTGATATGCGACGCCGCGCGACATAGATGATAAACTTATTTGTTTGGTTGATATTATAAAATTACACTTTTAAACCTCTAGGTTTCTTGGCAAACAAAAATGCTAAAATAATGCAATATGCGAAGTTTCAATTTAACATGCTAATTAACGTGAAAACATGCCAAATTTAGCATTTAATATGCCAAAACGGCAACACTGTTTAGCACCGTTGGCCGGGTCCTTACGCTACTAATATATAAGTCAATGGAGTAAATATTTGATTGTTTGTTTGCATGAAATAGGCTCCAAAACTACTAACCGGATTTTGATGAAAGGTACACTACACAGATAGTAGATAGCTTGGTTATGAACATGGGATACTTTTTTATCCCGATATTTATTTATTTATTAACTCTTTATTGCACATATACAGCAAATGGCGGACTTAATGCCCTTAGGCATTCTCTACCAGTCAACCACGGTATTCCCACGGGAACGGGAACCGGGAACCACGCGGGTGACACTGCGAGCGGCCGCCAGTCGCAAAAACGTAGTGATTACTTGCTCAGTGAGTCGCAAATAAATAACATAAAACAAGAGTATAAAAATAGGTAATATTCATCCATTATTTTTTTAATCCAGCCAGTAAGTGACTGAAGGATAAAATGACTTTTTGAGTTGAGTTTTAGTGAATGACACAGCGTCCTTGACATTTTCAACCACAACAATAAATAATTTAATGAAAAGTGATTTATGGAATCTAAATTTTTTATTTTTTGTACAGTTTTGTATCATCAGTGTAAAATAAATTTCTAACAATATTTTTAAATGGCAGCAATTTTGTAGATGTCATTCGTTTCGTCTTTCATTACGACGTTTTACTATCATGGCGGCCGCCGTCGGTAGGATTTGTGGGGCACGACTTTTGAGAAATACTGGCATAGTTGGCCCCCAGGTACTTAAAAACGTTTAACTCCTTCAATGCAGTATTTAATAATCCAAATGACTACTTTCGGAGTGTATTATTTGTCACCAAAACTAAGTTAAAAAGTTGTAGGTACAGCGAGACAGGAGGTGAATTATATCGCTTTTCAAGCATTTTCCGAAGTATTAGCGACCTTTCTTCAAAAAGTGAAGTTGTGAATGATCAAATCAACTTAAAGAACATAAAAAGTGCACAATAAAAATATTCTTAGCAAGTGATAACCTTTTCAACATTATGTAACTAGTTCTTGAATTGTAATGAAGACTATCCATTGCAGGTATGTCAGCTATCCACCAGTACTCAAGGATGGACTAGGAATAGGAAATTGGTAAGTGAAACTAAATTTTTAAAAAAATTAAGGACACTTTTACCCTCATTGTCAGTAAGCAGTAAACTTTTGCCTCTTGAAACTATTCTGTTAACTTACCTGTTACCATAATATACAATATTTGGGTTTATAGGGGATACTTCTATTGTAACAATTGATTCTGAAGCCACAAGGCTCAACTCTTATGTTAACAAAAGACTGATAAGGCTGAGTTGACCACTTGGACAACCACAATTTGGTTAAAGTTAACTGGTAACTTTAACCAAATTGTGGTTGTCCAAGCTGTCAAATCCTATACATTTTTACCCCATAAAAGTTAAAGTTAGATGGTGCTATCCATTCTTAAATGTTTTAACTCACTGAAAGTGTGGCATACTTGTATTTTCTAATGTTTGCTGTCAATTTATCATTATTGGTTTTGATTACAGTTACTCTCCACATTGGGTGTGGTGGGGGGAGGGGTGGGAGCACTTCTGTTTGCTCTGGAACAATCCGTGCAGGCATCTGGAAGTGAAGCACACCCACCACATCAGCCATGGAGTCACAGTGGCTGGTTCCAGTCTCTGGACCATGCCAGGTGAGCCAATAATCCAAGAAAAGTCCTGAAAGCTATTGGTTTTTGCATAAAAGTTGTTGAATGTAATTAAAAACTTTTAAGTTATTTTGAAAAACCCCTTAATGTTGAAGCTTATCAGTTAGACAAGTGTGACAAACGTGGCATAATGCAACAAATATTAATAGACAATTCATTATTATTTTATACTAACTTGTGATCACAAAATGTTATTGCATAATTTTGTTGGCACATGGGTGCATAGTAAATCCATTAAATGACGACTATGTCAGTAATTAAAAATATATTATGCTTACAAACCTTAGAAATTAAATTTTCATTCTTGCAATAGTTATTTAATTATGTCATTAGGATCACAAGGTTCAAACAATATTTGATTAACATTAGAATGACTAACACTGAACAAGAAGTTATTCTGATAACTCCTTGTTCTTGTTCACACCGATTTTGCCAAAGTTCAGTCAAAATCGTACTTTAATAGTTTTTCAATTATAATGTTCTTTTACAGTCTTGTAACTGCAATGACAAAACATGTGAAAACAATGGAATTGAGATAAGATTTAAACTTTAGCGGAATTGACTTGACCCCATGTAATTAAGGTAGTAGAGGAAGCCGTGGCGAGGTTAAGCAACTTTCGCAACGGTCGGTCACGGGATGGGTGACCAAAAATTTAATATCTTAGCTCTTCCGTGCTTTGGAAGGCACATTAAGCGATTGAGCTGTTGGTGAATTTGCAGTTGTCAAAACTCACCAGTTTGCATTGGGCCCGCGTGGTCGGTCATGGCCCTTTTTCCTTAGCCATAGGGAAGGCCAGTGCACCAGCAGTGGAAACATTAAAAATGACTGATGATGAATTAAGGTAGTACTTGTCTGAAGTGCATCACAACTATAAATGTGTTTTTGGAGAGAACAGACTTTATTTTTTTGTCTGCCAGTATTCGCCGCGGCTACGAAGTATACAAACAGGTGTGCAAGGCGTGTCACTCGCTTCAGTACATCGCGTTCCGAAACTTGGTGAACGTCAGCCACACTGAAGAAGAAGCTAAGGCCGAAGCGGCAGAGGTTTGTTTCTCAATTAATCATGCTAACCTAACTTGCTATCCTAATCCTAACTAATATTATAAATGCGAAAGTTTGTCCTTTCTTGACGCCCTAACTAAGCAACCAGTCTAGAGTTTTGTCATAGAGTTAGTTAAAAGGATGGAGAGTAATAATGGCTAGTTTTTATTCCGATATTCCCACAGGAACCATGAGGGTGATACCGCCGGCGGAAACTAGTTGTATTATAAATATTATAGATAGTTATTAGCTTAAAATATAGTAAGTACTTATTAAAAAAGACTAATTTAAAGAATGAGTGTGATAATTACCATGATTACAACATTCCATAATAGGTTACATAATATTTTTTCATCAAGGTAAATGTAGTTGTCTCATAAAATTTTTTAGCCAAGAAGTGTAACATTGTATAGCCCAATTATAAAGTCGTTTAATCCCATTATAGACGGTTATGCACTTTGAAAATCAGAAGATGGTACCACAAAGGCATAAAAACTTGTATTATTAAGCTGCATATACCTAAAGGAAAATGATCAGTGTTTATCTATTTTCCTCTTTATTGCAGGAGCTTAGATTTGATTATTCTTAGAGTGGTCTTAAATAACTGCATAATACTGCAGAGTTTGTATCAGTGATGTTTTAGTTGGAATGGCGGCATTTAACATTATATACGTACTTATGAGTAGTAGCCGCTAGCGGTTTCACCCGCCTGATTCGCGTTCACGTGGAAATTCGTGATAAAATATATCCTATGTTTCAGTCAAGGCTATAAATATAAACTATGTGTGCCAAATTTCATCCAAATCTGTTCAGTCGTTTTCACGTAATTCAGTAACAAACTTTCTTTTTTACAATATTAGTAGGATATATGGTAGAAATCTGACTACATACCCAGAGCTCCAATTCATCCCTCCTGGTTTTGTCATCAATAATAACTGGGGTCTGGGTAAAACTTAGCTGTTAATGAAAACTTATGTAACGTATGGTCCTTGTACATATAAATGTTTAGTGCTGTAGTGTTTCTGTTACCTAATTGTAACAGGTCTATAAGTATCATTGTTACTTACCATCTGAGCCCAAGAAGCTCGAAATAAATGATTTTATTATTATTATTACTACCGAGCGGCGCAGGGCATAAAACAAATAACGTCACATGAATTTGGTAGTTTCAGATTTCTGGTGTGGTTACCTCAATAACTTCTTCTCGTATCAGCAGTAGTAGTTGAAAAGACTCAATAACTTAATAAACACTTTCTGTTACAGGTAATGATTAAGGATGGTCCAGATGAGGAAGGAAACTACTACGAGAGGCCTGGCAAGCTCTCTGACTACTTACCATCGCCATACCCCAATGAGAATGCTGCAAGAGCAGCTAATAATGGTAAACTTTAATTTATTAAATGCTTACTTCTATTATCATACCAGTGCTCGACTAGATCATCACTTACCCCTCTTGTACAGTCAATGGCACCTAGGGATTATTGAATATATCTTTCTTCAGTCAACCCTGACCTTAACAGCTTACGTCTTAAAGTTCAAAGTCGATTGGACTAATTTGACTGTTTGGTATAGCCTGCTGTTCACCGTAAAAGAGTGACCGGCTCATATGAGAGCCGATTTACGGCAAGTAGAAGGAAGAGCAACAGCATTTTTAGGGTTCTGTACCTCAAAAGGAAAAACGGAACCCTTATAGGATCACTTCGTTGTCTGTCCGACCGTTTTTCTCAGGAACGCGTGGAGGTATCAAACTGAAATGTATATCTAATACTCGGGTCTACTGTCCCTTGGAGCTGTGAAAAAATCAAACTTCTAAGCCAAAGCAATCAAAAGATACAGCCGTTTATTCCGCAAATTTTCGAAACTCTCACGGGAATCAAAACCTACAGGGTACTTCCCGTGAACTTAGAATCTTGAAATAGTACAGATAAAGGAAAAATTGCAAAAACCGTAAATTTTTAGTTTATTGTAGAATAAATATAAATTTGTAAATATAAATTTCATTTTGCAATAAAAATACCATAACTATGACTCGATTGTCGTGATGGGTGAACTTTTACTTATATACCTACAGGTTTGTACGGAACCCTCGGTGCGCGAGACCGACTTTCACTTGGCCGGTTTTTTTTTTTTTTTTAAATGTGCCTGCCGGACTCTACTCGATTGTAGCGAGTATGACATATTATTAAGATATAAGCTTTTCAGTCTTTTTAGCTAGGATGATTCCTGTGACGTTTCAAGTGTGATAGTTCTTTGATGTCCCATATCGAAATCCTATAGATTTTTCTAAGAGTCGGTGTACCTGCTTTTGAAGTAATTGCAAAATATTTTACTATTTTCCGGACACGTGGTATCCGGTTACATAGCGTAACTTATATCATCCCACGTAAACTTAAATATAGGATAAAAAGTATTGTATGTTGTACAGGTCGGTTAACTTAAGCTGGCACGTTCAACACATTTATACGTAGTGTCTGAATAAGCGCGCGGCGTGACTTTGCACTGCATGCTCATTAAAGAATAGTCTGTGTGTCTCTCTCGCGCGCGGTCAAACTTACGAGTATGAAGGAGGCAGTTATTGTTTTGCTTTTGCTACTATTAGAGTGAACTTTTTTATTTTTGTCTATTCGTTTTTTGAAATTGCATTAGTATGAGTACCAGTGGCGAAGGGTTCATACATACCGATTCCCATCGGCTTCCCTTTTAGAATCCCACTCCACCGATCCACCATACTGTTAAAAGAATTTTCGGAGAAATTTTGGTCTGGCTTCCTTTGTCCATATTCTGACGCCTCGCCACTGTTGAGAATTGATAATGCGCCAGCTTTCGTCATAGGTCAGTTACTTATATACATTTTTTTTACCTGCAGGCGCGTACCCCCCGGATCTGTCCCTGATCTGTTGTGGACGGAAGGGTGGCGAGGATTACATCTTCGCGCTCCTCACCGGGTACATGGACCCGCCCGCCGGCATCGTGCTGCGCGAGGGACAGAACTACAACCCCTACTTCCCGGGCGGGGCCATCTCTATGGCGCAGTCGCTCTTCGATGAGGTCAGTCGCTCAATAGCAGGACTATACATATCTAGGCTGCATACATCGTGCTGCGCGAGGGACAGAACTACAACCCCTACTTCCCGGGCGGTGCCATCTCTATGGCGCAGTCGCTCTTCGATGAGGTCAGTCGCTCAATAGCAGGACTACAACTATTTAGGCTACATATATCGCGCTACGCGAGGGACAGAACTACAACCCCTACTCTCTATGGCGCAGTTTCTACAACTGTCTTTATACACTTTTCTTTAATTCCTACCCATTTTCAAACTACAGGCTCTGGAAAAGTGTACATTTTTTTTTCTTTACGACGCACGGTTTTGAATATATTAAGCGAAAAACTGAAAAGTGGGACCTTTCCCCCTCCCCCCACTCTGGCGCACCTCCTAAAAGCGGGGATTTTTAGTATGTTTACTCCCTAAGTACCCTGAACAGTTTTCTGAAGAAATCGCTTAGGTTCCAGCTCACGCACTCCAACTACTTTGTTGGGTGGGCTATTTGGGGGCTACGCTAGTTGGTATTATAGTCCGTTTCAGATAAGTGTGCAAAAAAGGTCATTCACCTGTCAGCGGTCAACCATTAAATTTATAATTCGTAAAAAGATTGCGTTTGTTTCAAGGACAACTTGTACCACGGTTCTCATGTTTACCTGTGTTTAGCGATACGCTTCATAGATTTCTCTCGCTCGTTTTTGAGTGAATAGGTTACATTGGTGCAAAAGTGCAATAACCTTCTTCGCACACTTATCTGGCACGGACTATAGTGTAAGGAATATTGATTAATAGGTTGGTGTATTGTGTGGTTTTAGGCGGCGGAGTACAGCGACGGCACGCCGCCCACGGCGTCGCAGCTGGCCAAGGACGTGGCCACGTTCCTGCGGTGGTGCTCGGAGCCCGAGCTGGACGACCGCCGCATCATGACCATCAAGGCCATCGGCATGTTCTCCATGCTCGCCGCCGTCGTCTACTACTTCAAGCGGCACAAGTGGTCCACCCTTAAATCCAGAAAACTAGCCTACAAACCCGTCTCTAAGAAATAAAACGCCGCCGACGACCGTAGAATAAACGTTTTAGACATTTTTTTTCGATAGGCACAGTATGTTATTAATTGTTTATAATTAAATTAATTTATTTTTTAACACGCGTTTACTTCTGACCTCGAACTCTGGAATCGTGTTGTAACCTGTTACCGTACTGTAAGGTCGAGTTTACTATTGTATTTACTGATAATAGCGCAATTGTTAGCTTTGTGCGGCTGATATACAAACTGCACAGTCAAATTAATAACTTAGGTGATCTAACGTAAACTGTGCTTGTGATGTTCCATGAAAGATTAAACTGTGAATCGGTGTACAGTTGAATAAATGAGTTATTGAATATGAGTCGTTTTATTTTATTTTTGTATACTTACCTAGTTAATATCTTCGGCAAATCTAGATTTTAAAATTATGTACAGACAATTCACTTATAAATTACTAGCGGCCGCTCGTGGTTTCACCCGCGTGGTTCCCGTTCCCGTGGGAATATCGGAATAAAAAAAACCTTCGTTCATAACCAGGCTATATACTATCTGTGTACCAAAATTCATCCAAATCCGTTCAGTAGTTTCGGAGCCTATTCAATACAAACACAATGAAATGACACATTTTTCCTCTTTATAATATCAGTATAGACTAGCCGTGTTAAAATTATTTGCATACAGAAGAGCTAGCTAGTGTCAGTTTGCAAAATGTCAAAACGATTTTGTCGCGTTTGCGCGAAGAATTTAAATCTCAACCTTATATTCATTGTTTTAATTAAGGTCTACCTGTCAAAATTTTACTCCGCGTTAGCTAGCTATATAAATGGGAGTTTGCAAATGTCCAAAAGTTACTATCGCGTTTGCGTTAAGAGTTTAATTCTCAACCTTATTCTGATTGCATTAAGGTCTATCTGCTAAAATACTATACTTTACTCGTACGCGATAGCTTCATAAATAGAGTTTGCAAATGTCCAAACGTTATTATCGATAGTAACGTTTGCAAACTCGCATCCCATTAGGCCCTCCGATGTCTTTGTTGTTCCAAATAAAATCTAAAATCTTAAGCATTCCTGCATGCATCCTATCTACCAGCAGCAAAGCGCTATACTAGCACCAAGCTAGGTTAACACATAACCCTTAATTAGTGCTAATTTTTAATGCTAATATACTAGTCTTGGTGCAAGTGGGCATTACTTATTTTTCAAGGCGGAAAGATTTCTTTCTATGGCTCTACGCTCTACACTCCCCGCGAGACTTTAGAAGTTAACCTCGTATGAATGAAATAATGATGCGGGTACATATATAATGGAACATCTATTATTTTTTGCCCTAATGGCCTTTGCACACAAAATTTTAGGCCTAAATTATTTTTCGCACAGTTGTCAAATGACCTAAATTAGTTTAGCCTATTTTCACTTTGCCTAATTTATTTTCAAGATTTCTGTCACGGCGCCCAGGGCGGTCCCACGCGAGCCTATCGACGCAGATAAATTACACTCAAGGGGTAGGCCATACAAGACTGCGTGGAGTCGGTTTTTAACTTTTTACTAGGCTATTCGTTTCTGTTACTGACTAGTATGCAAAACTATAATAATTATTATGTCAAAAGATATGCATATATGCTAAAAAAAATTAGGGACACTGAATATTAGTGGTTTTGATTATAAGGGGTTTTAGCGTTTCGGCGAAACTATAACTATGTGAAATAATCTATACAATAACTGTGCTAAAAAAAATTTGGCAAAAGAATTACGGCGAGATGAAATTAGGACTCTTGATTTTAGGCGTGTCGAAGGGCACCTTAATGATGCCGTGTAAAATCGTTGATTTAGAGTTTCGCTTTTTGCTAAAAAATATAATACAGGCACTGAATTTACTTATTACGCACTGCACCGCGCTTAGATATAGAAAAAGAAAGCTCGTTTTGTTTGAATTGAACTTTGAATCGAATCATAGTCGTCTCAACCACATGACATCCACTGCTGGGTATGCTTGGGGGAGGCCTATGCCTCCCCCAAGGATCTCCACGACAATCGGGCCTGCGCTGCCCGCATCCAGTATCAAAGTATCTTTATTCAATCAATGTTTCTATAGTCATTAAACTATTCGGGTTTTAACCTATTTTTGAAAATGTAATTGAATTTAAGTTTTAAACCTTTAATTAACGCTATCTACCGTTCAAAAGGTATCGGCCACTTGAGTAGGGCTGTTGCTTCTTATTGTAAATATAACCACATGAACCAACTAAAGACTAGACTAAGTAGTATGGTGTCCGACTTTTGCCTGTTGCTCCTTGGAACAAACAAAAAAAACTGTCACTGTCATGTATGTCAATATCATCTGCTGTTTTTGGCAGAATTGAGAATTGAGTTTTTGTTTTGCGACGGACAACAACAGTTTTAGTCTTTGAAAGAGATAAATAATTAATCCTGCTTTTTAGACCTTATCCGCATGAATGCCATAATTGGGCTGTGCCATTTCTGTGAAGCACATGGACCTCGGCCAGTTTTTTGTACATTTACAACAGATGACGAGAGTCACACTAAGGAGTCCTCAAAAACAGCAGTGGATTGCACGGGGTGCACCTCTCTTGGACCTGAGACCGTGCTGGTGTCCAAGGATGATGATGGAACGATTTACTGCAGCAGGGAGTCGGTGCTAAATGCTGATGTTACAGCGTTTTTGCGTCAAGCAGCTATAAGGAGTATCACTTGTGAAGTACATAGACTTAAGATTTTAATTTTAAAATATTTGAATAGGTATGTAGCTAAAAAGTATATTTTTGACCGTTTTTTTTACTCGCATGTTATTCAGGTAAGTTGGAGTAAAGATGGCGGAGTTGTATACTTCAGTGATACACAAGGACATGTGCTAAGTCTCAATTTCCAAATAAAAGACACAAGGGCCCGCGGCTTAAAGCGCTGGTTCTCTGTTGTGGTACTTATGAAGGATAAGATGATGTTACTCAACATCACTCCAGTCCTGTCAGAACATATGCAGGTATTTTCTTTATATCTTATCACAATTCAATTATTTTACTTTTCTTTTTATAATAATTATATTTATACACCTTAGAAAATTGCCAAAGAACTACAGGAGTCTGCTCAAATAGTTTTTGATAATGAACAAAAAGTCTGTACACAAAGAGCACTAAGGCTGAGAACGGGAAGAAATGATTTTGGACAATCCAGGTCTCTCAAGCAGCTAACAGGTTCATATCCTACCTACTTACCCAACCTTTTTATTTTATTTACACATTTTAGATGTGTTTACTTGTTTATTACAGTGGATGAGATAAGGCTGAGATGCTTTTTTTTTTAATTTACAGGTAATGAAGATGTGTTCAAAAAACTTCATTCTCACTTCACATGGATGCTAAAAGCAGGTGCGCTAACTTACTCAGAGACTCTACATACAAGCCATAACATGCTCAAGAAACTTAATCCTGGAACAATTAAAGATACCATTTTCAGTGCCAACGCCTGTGATGTACCAAGTGGCGATGAATGTATGGCAATAAGGGCTTTAGAAAACATCTTGTCAAAATCTGTTTTTAGAATACTGTTGTATTGTACCCTAACAGGAATAAATGTAAGTGCGTAATATCAAAATGTTAACCAAACAATATTGAGATTATGGTAAGGGTCTGGAGTAGTATTTTTGAATCATTTGGATTACTTTCGCGTACGGAATCGCAAAATTCGCCTGCAAGTCGCGGTGTTAAACAAAGGAATTTGTGAATGCGAAACTAGCATGAAACCTCAAGATTGACCTGCGAATTCCTTCGTTAAATGCATGCGAATGTAATTTGAGTTATTCAAAAATATGATACAAGTTCTGTTTTTGATAACATGTGCAAGAAAGTTTTATTTGAGCAGCATTTAATAAATAACAATTTTTACACAACATACTTCTAACAACTATTAGGATGTGTCATAAACAGTACTGAACTAACTCCCTTATTCTTTTTACAGGTAATCTTAATATCAAATGCAGAAACAGATAATATACTAAAAGCATTACGAAGGTTTACTCCCATGAATGTCAACTCTCCTAATATTAGAGCTAGTCAAGATAATGAGAAAGTTGTTCCCTCTGAATATATTTGTGTTGTTGAAGGAGTAGAAAATGATTATAGCTGTAAATGGCCCGGTACATTACCTAGCAAATGTAAGTGTGTTAGTTTTTAAATACTCTATTCAGCAACTGCAGCTGTATGGGAAAAATAAATTGGGCATGTCGACTCACATAGAAACTCTGCAACTGTGTTGCATCTTACGCACCACTGCTCCAAGACAAGTTTATAAAAACACTGCAAGGTATAACCTTGCAGTGTTTTTATAAACTTATAAACAAATACTATCTTGAAAAAGTTTATTGATAACTATTTTAATATTCTAGTGAGGGCCAATATATGGAGTGTAGTCTACTTAAATATTATTTTAATGTTTCCCAGGTCCTACTTTAATGACAAGAATAGAAAATGCAATAAACAATACCAAGTTTAATGATGTAGTTCTCCATCAACATGTCAAGTCATTGATATTAGAGTGGCATGGGTAAGAAAATGATTAAAAATCTTTCAACCATTACCAATATAAGGCCTTCTCAGATTGACAGTCACCAATTATTTAAGAAACTTTTCGCGATATCTAACTTTCCTAGTGCTCATACCCCAGTTGGTGTGTCAGTGTTTTGATCCTCATAAGAAACAGAATCGATCACCATAAAAAGATTTAAGCTCTTCACTTTTCTGCTGATTGTAAATTTTTTCAAAATCAGTGAATGCAGTTCAAAATTTCTCAAAAAATAAGGATGCTTTCCTAAGAATGTTTTCATTTAGCTACATCGGTTTAGGTACTTGCCCTTCGTGCCCCGCTTTAAATTTCCAACCTGTATAGCCTAGAACTTCATATCTGCAACAATTGTGTGTTTGAGCCACATTGCTTATTTTATATTTTATAATCTAGCTCGCTATTCTTATTTTCAGAACAGTGAAAGCAATCAAATCATCTATCGAAGCATCAGGACCAAGTTCAGATGCAGTAGCAAACCTGAAAAAGGTTTTTGGTGTTACACCTCAAGATGATCAGTTGGTTAAATATTGGATTCGTGCCTTTTGTTTATAATGCTAGTAGCTAAATCGTAACTTTAAGAAATAAATCTGTGATATTTAATTTATAAACTTGTTATTTATCAACCTTTATCTTTTATTCTATTGGCAAAACATTCATGGCAAAAATATTTAGCTCTAAAATAGAATAATGCTTAAATGTCAAAAAATCTAGCCCATCTTAAAAATAAATAAATAATTGCATACAATCACACCAATTATCTAGCCCAAATGAAAGAACTTGTATTATGGATACTAGATAACGGATAAACATACTTACATACATTTTTTTTTGTAAAAACACTTAATATACATATTAAACACCCAGACCAAGACAAATAGACATGTTCATGCACACAAATGTTTGTCTTGTCCGGGGATCGAACCCGGGACCTCTGGCCTCTGGCGCAGAAGGTGGGTAGTACCCCTGCGCCAAGTCAGCAAAGATCAATTTGGGGAACAATAAAAAATTTATATAAAATAGAAACATTGTGTGAAATTAGTTGAGGGTCTAAAAACGGCGCTAACGCAATATTGCCTAGTGAATTCCGTAACGTTAATTTTTTATGGAGTTTAGAAACTGTCAGTGTCAATGTAGCAAAATCAGAATTACATTTGAAGGCAAGAAAACTTACTAAAAGCAAAAAACAGCCATAGGAAATAAACAAATAAATTTACTGGAGCAGACCCAAGTTTCAAGTATTTGTCAGGTCACTGGAATTTTGAAATATCTAAAATTTCTAAACTTTTTACCTGACAATATCAAGGCGTTGCTTGTGCAGATCAGCTTCGTAATACGAATCGAATGCAGATTCGTCTGTAATCTTCGAAAGTATGATCATGTGTCCGCACACCGAACTACGCTGAAATGGTTGCCCATTCGGCAGCGCAGGAGTTGACCACCCTATTTTCTTACTTGGCGTTACACACCCTAAGCTCCCCTCTTACTTCGCGTTTCCTGTGCCTTTGCACTTCTCATGATAGAAATCTCCGTTCCTCTTCTAATTTGTCCCCCTCACCACTCTGATACCTTCACCTTAACAATCTAGGGGCTTTGCAACCCTGTTGAGGGCTGTAGTCACTGCGACCTAAGAGATCTATTGTAACTCGCCACCTATTTATAGTACCTCTTTTAGCCCGGTTGCTTCCAGAAAGTCAAGAATCTTCCTAGCTTTTAGAGATTTTAGTTCCTCTGGGTCGATAATGTGTCGACCCAGGTGAATACTGCGTTTGTGCATAAATGGCCCGCAGTCACACAGAAGGTGCTTTGGTGTCTCTCCTGTATACAGTAGCGGCAAATATCAGTATCACTCAACTTCATGTGAAATTGGTGCCTGTTTAATTTGCAGTGTCCGGTTAAGGCTCTGACAATCGCACAGATGTTCGTCCTGCTGAGCTCTAAAAGTTCTGCAGTTCGCTTTAGCGAGTATCCTTATAAAAGGGACTTGGTGTGCAGTAATGCGCAACTAACTCGTTTAAGTTATTTGTTTGCGCGAAATAATAAAAAAATTGTACTTTCATACATAAATCACAAATAAACTAATATCTTATAATTTCAATAATTCTACGTATGTGTGTGTGACTCATCACATTTATATACCTCATGTATGAAAGTATTTTTTTTTAATAATTTTGCGCAAACTGAAACGAGTTAGTTGCACATGTATTTATGAATTATGAATGTATGATGAACCAATTAATGTGCAATGTTTGTTTGTATGGAAGTTGTACCACCTTAATGTTCATTGTTTGGCTGTGCCTATCTACTTTCTGGCTCCGCCTGAAAACCAGCGACACAATAATATGTGACAGAAACTGAGGCCGGAGACCATTTCAGCTACTATGATATTATTTGTTACTATTGTTTCTATGTGTAAAACTGTTTGTTAGCAGAATTAAAGTTTTTCTTTTCTTATGTGTCCCGTTTACTGTACAGTAAAACGTAAAAAACTCATAGTAGGCCCACAGTAGTCAAATAAAACCAGGTTATAGATTTGCAGTCCTTATATTAAAGATTACACATTGGAGCGACGGCTCGGCCTGGCGCGCTCATGGCCCTTCGACCTGACGTAGGGCTTCGTGTGCGAGCGTGGCGCTCCCGGAGCGGGCCCGAAGTGGCGCACGGCCTCGCGGGCGTTGCGGCGTCCTTGCACTAGGACTGTCTTGCGGCCGGTGGGCGCGCGGAGGGCCAGCTGGTCGAATGTGAGGATTTCGCCTGAAAAAAAGATTACTAAGTAAAACAACATAATTTCGTTTTACTATTGCATTGTATGCATGGTCAACTGCAGGTCAGGATTAACAAAACCAACATTTGTCCAATTGACTAAAGACGAAAATTTCCTGTAGCAAAACGATTTTGTAGGCTAGTAGCTGTTGACTGTACAACAAAAAAATTAAAAGGTGTTGATTGCTATTTACTGTTTTATGGGAATAATAGGAATATAACGGTTTTTATATTAGTTGACAAAGTTACAAAAAAATATATAAATGTCATAGCCAGGTTTTTCACAGAAAAATGTATGTAATAAATAATAATAGGTAGTACGTTTTGTGCAATTTAACTTGTTTACTGACAGTATAGTACATTACTGCAGCAGCCAGCAAAAGAAGCATTGATGGTCTAAACATACGTACGTACGTCCATCAATGCGTAGTTGTGGCCAAGGCTTGTAATAGTACTTTCTCAAATAAATCGCGGATATTAAAAGTAGTACCTAGGCAGACCTTTTTAGTTAAATAATACATTCTCGTGTTAAAGTGTTCCATTTGTTTTTTTCAATAAACAGCTTTCTATTTGCTAGCCAGTTCGAAATTTAAATAAAACCTTTGTTAAGTTACCTCCTTGGTTGCCATCTTCTTTTAAATTACATGAAAGATGTGGATTTTCATACAACTTTTGCCGGTTCTGCTCGCAATTTCAATTTATCTCAAAGGTCAAAATAATGCTCAAATTTCCAAGCATGTTTGAGAAAAACAAATATAGCTATAAACTAATAATTCTATTGTGTCTCATTCAATATCAGTGATGTGTGAAGTGTGAAGTGTTAGCCAGTAATAATACATTCACTGTGTAAAATTTTAGTGTGATACCATTACTCTATGTTCAAAATTCATTATTAAATTCTAATAGAGTTAAGTTTGTACAAAAAAAAATTGCTAATATAGCAATGGGTCAAAGGAGATAGCCCAAATCCCATACAAAAAAACTCAGTCTGACACAAAAGTTTTGTATCTCAGATTTTTGAGGATATTTAAAAATTATATTTTGAACTATCCACTATGTACTAGTACACTAGTATGATACAAAAGAGTAAAAATCGGATGTTTGAGTTTAGAGGGACTAATGACGTGGTCAGGGTTTTTTTGGGCCATCTCCTTTTAGGACTTTATAATACAAAGATGTACATGCTACTCATTTAAAATAAACTATTTCTAGAAAAAAAAGACCACTTCATCAATGAGTGTGTTGTGCTTAACAACACAGATAAAACAAAGGATTCAACTTTTGGTAGGTCTCTGACCAATTAATGTAAATGAAATGTATCACTTTGCCCACCATAATTGATAAAGAATTTGCTCCATAAGGTAAAAATTTAGTATATCTTCCCATGATTTGGATGTTGGTAATTTTATGGTAGAAAGGTCTAGGTATAAGACTTCCTACAAAATTTTAGGTTTAGGATGCTTATAGTTTTGGAGAAAAAAGTCCTGGAATTTGAATATTCCTATGTTTTCAGTTGATTAAAATATAGTCCCACGAATTCGGGGAGTAGGATGAAGGAAGTGGAGGCAGGGAAACCTGAAAATATCAAGTTTGAGAGTAATACTTTCCAAGAAAAATGAGATTCCCAAATTCGTGGGACTATATTTTTTATCACCTAATAACAAAGCAAAAATCTTCAGGATTTTATTTCTCGTAAACTACAAGTGTCCTAAGCCTGAAATTTTGTAGGAAGTCTTTTTATACCTAGACCTTTCTGTCATAAAAATCCCAACATCCAAATCGTGGGACAATATACTAAAGTTCAGCCCTCCACAAGTGTCATTCTGTAATTCATTAGGATGATATTTTACTTATCCAATATTATAAATGACAGACAATATAATCCCATCCAATACATTGGATGAAATCATCCTATTCTTAGATCGAATGACCAAGATATATGAAAAATGGAATACCAGCCAATGTTACACTAAATAATCAAAATAACATACCTCCAGCAGCCAAGATGCGGGCACGAGCCTTCTCTGTAACGTGGAGAGCAGCAACTGTCATTTTAGGGACAGTGTACAGCCTGACATCATTGGTCACAGTTCCGACAACCACAGCGATCAGCCCTTCGCGGGTGGGCTTCTTCATGTGACGGGCCAGACGGGACAGGGAGATCGGCGGCCGGTTGATGCGGCTCATAAACAGGCGCCGCAGAATGATCTGATTGAACTTGGCATTCGTACGTCTAGCCAAGTATCTGTACAGCTACAACAACAAATTTTAGGTTATAAAACATGCAATTTTCAATACGAATATTACTTTAGCATACACATTACGATAAAGAGTATAGCGTTACAAATATAACGCTGGTTTTACTTACTTTTACAAGTAATCTCAAGTATACATCTTGAGACTTGACTTCGGTACGCCTAACTTTCCTGTCGTGTTTATGATTGATGTCGATACCCTGAAATAAACAAAACGACACATCCTGAAACTAATGCATCATCGGGAAAACATCTTACACTTTCACCACACATAGTTTTCACTTAGATTTTTGAAGATTATTTCTATTTTTATTTAGAAAACTCACCATCTTGACAACCGGAAGAAAAAGAGACTATAGACAAAAACAATATTTGACAGTTAGATTTTATGTTGCCAGCACAATCATGTTTTTCAACTACCATTTTTTACCTGGCAAGCCATCTAAGCCATAGAGACAGTTTCTTCTAAAGACACACACTTGGACATACTTATAGTAGTTATCGTGGCAGTGGTAAATGTTCGCGATAGCGGATAACGCATATGTATTATTTATTATATATGCGTTAGACATAAAATATGAAATTGATGAAATGAGATGAAAGCCAACAAAAAGCTGGCACATAATTTTAAATGTTGTTCAAAAGATTAAAACAAATGAAAGTGTCTGTCGCAAAATCTGTCATCGCGACATATAACAAGTTTCGACCGCCGTTTTTTCCAAAGGCATGGAATTTAATACGAAACATCGAAAATTATCCAAAACTAAAAATTCTGTTCGTACTCCTTCATCCGCGAAACCTCGATTAAACAAAAGGAAGACTCTAGTTCGAAAACGAAAATGTGTGTGCCTCCCTGAAAATTATTCGGTAGTAGAATTTCCGGCGATATGGAATGAACTGCGACAAAACGGCCAACTTTGCGATGGTGCGATTGTTTGTAGGGACATGAAATCTATTCGCGTACATCGGGCTATACTATCGGCTGTGAGTCCATATTTTAAGGCTATATTTATAAATTCTTTGAAGAAAGGAGAACCAGAGGAGACTGAGATATTTGTAGACGTTCCCAGTTATTACATGAATCTAATTCTCGATTACGCTTACGCTGGGACGTGCACAGTAACTGCGGAAAATGTGGAATATCTGTTGCCCTATGCGGATCAATTCGATGTTGTCGGGGTCATCCAGCTTTGCTGTCAATACCTTTTGCAAGAACTTAGACCACATAATTGTCTTGGAATATTCAAATTTGCCAGGTATTATTTCTGTGGGGAATTAGAAAAGAAAGGAAAGTTATATATAAGACAGAACTTTAGCAGGATACTTAAGGAATGTAATGAATTCAAATCACTCGCCTATGATGAATTAGAGGACATACTAAGAGATGACGAACTGAACGTTCGAAACGAAGAAATAGTATTCCAGGCGGTGAAAACGTGGGTAGAATATGATATCGAAAACAGGAGAAAATACATACCTTCACTGCTGTCCTGTGTACGGTTTGGTCATATCAGTTACAAATATTTTAAATCAAAAATACTGCAATGGCAGCCTGTAGTTGAAGATACGGTAAGGCGACCATTATCATAGTTTGTTATAAAAGCATCTTGTTAACTTTAATAATTAAATTAATTTAGAGTATTCCACAGAAAACTCAGGAAGCATTGTATCCAGCTGTTGTGTTCCATACTTTACTAGATTCTAGACCCGGCACAGAAGCAGATCTCAATGATCCTCTTGCAAGACCTCGTATACCGTATGAAATACTTTTTGCGGTGGGAGGGTGGAGTGCAGGAAGTCCAACAAGTTTCGTGGAAACATACGATACAAGGTTGTTAAAACATGAAAACTTATAATGTACCTAGGTTAGGTATGTGTAGAAAGTTCTTAATTTGGTCTATATCGAAACGTATCGTAATTTATAGTGCGCAGGGCTTAAAAAGGTTAACGGTTAAAACGGTTTAAAAAGAGAGTTTTGATTAAGGTTTTTACAAAAACCGGATTATTTGGAATAATAATAGCGAATCAGAAACCCAAATAAACCGGTTTAATCCAAAGCCGCGATACGCACCTACGTCGCATCGCACGCAGGTTTCAATTTGGATTTTGTACTTAAGTATTGTAGATGAAGAAAATCTCGATGTAATACATACATAAAAAAACATACCATCCGAATTGAGAATGAGAACTGGAAGTCGGTAAATTAGTGTGCGAAACGTTTACTTAATAGGTAAGTATATCCATCTCCTTTACACATAGTAAGTTCCTCCTAATTTTCCAGAGCCGACCGCTGGTTTCTTTCCATCCACATGGATTTGACGCCTCGTGCGTATCATGGGTTATGCACTCTCAACAACTTAATTTACATGATTGGTGGCTTCGATGGTAGCGATCACTTTAATACAGTGCGGTGCTATGACCCCGTAACCAATACCTGGCATGAGCGTGCCTGCATGTATCAAGCAAGATGCTACGTTAGCGTCGTTGTACATGGTAAGACATGACACTTTACTCGTATTTTTAGAATATTTCATCTCATCTTTATTGTAAGCTGTTAAAAAATAAAATATGATTTTATATTTAATACTGAGACAAAATAAAGATAAAAATAACTGTCTCAAAAATCACTGTCCAGGGGGGCTATCGCGTAAAAAATATGGATATGGACATGGGCTTCATTTGACAGTTAAATGACCATAAATGGTAATTTTATGAGCTTCAACTGTCAAATGAAGCCCATATCCATACCCAGATTACGCGGTAGGTCCACCGATCCAGAGACGTGAAACATTACACAGTGCATCACAGAATAAACGACCGTCGAATAGTAATTTAGTTAGGTAATAGCGTAATAAGAGCGGCAAAATTTAAAATTGTTTGTTTTTGTTTGTGCTAAAATGTTGCTAAACAAATTGTTACAAACTTACAATTCTAGCTTTTGCAGCATCCTCATTGCTCATGCGTATGTACTGAAACCTATGCCTACTTACTTTTAATAATTTTAAAGACGTTCATCGATCGTTAAACCATTTTTTAAAATATTTTTTTAATTACGAAACACGGATCAATACGAACAACTTGGACCTTATCTATAAAATATAGCATGTCATGATTTTCTTTCTTTGATACAAGGATACAATCGTACTAATAATTAAATGCGAAATTATCTATAAGTCGGTTTATTTGTTTTCTTTTTTTAAGTTCTTGCATTTTCGGTGCTATTTTTGTACTTACGATAAATTTTTAATAGAAAAATATTGGAAAAAATCTACTCGGCCACAAGTTATTCTCAGACAGGGCCGGATACCAGAGCAGTGGGCCGGATACCCAAAGGTCGTAGTTTATTTGATACTCTTTCACGCTTAAACTACTTGTTTGTCAGAGGGCTTGATCTACGCTCTGGGCGGGTACAACGGGCGCACGCGCATGTCGTCGGTGGAGCGATACTACCCCGACAAGAACCAGTGGGAGATGACCACGGCGATGAACAAGCAGCGGTCGGACGCCAGCGCCGCTTCTTTGGGGGGCAAGGTGACTTTATGTCGTTACTTTACAGAGGGGTTTGAATATTTTAGTATGGCGGGGGGCCCTAAAGTCGGCCGCCATATTTATCAAAGTCGCGGCACACGATGAAAGTTATATATTTGGATAGAGGGACATTCATACAAACAAAAAATCTCATATGACGTTGTTGTCCTAAAGCGTCAGGTTTAGGAGATATTTACAATTAAATCACTTACTTTTAAACAGTTTTTCTCAATACTTACTTAATGCTTATACTAACTTTCCATCGCATTTTGCGACTTATTCAAATTCCAAAACACCCCAATACAGGATCCGTATTTTAGAACGTCATATTAATGATAATCATCGATTCATTATTGTCCCATACAAAACCAAAGTCTTGACGCAAATGATCGTATTTACTTGGCACCTCACTTAAAATGGAGTAAAAATATTTTATTTTAGAAAACATTAGCTATTATAGGTACAATCGGGGACTTTCCCGGTTGATCAGTAGAGTTTTTTCAAGGAGCTTTATTTAAAAAAGTAAAAGATATATAGAAAACGTTTATATCACAAATAATAATAGACAATAAAGAAGTATTTTATTTGAATAATAAATTATTTCTTTAACCTTAGTACTTTTCGAGAAAATGTTTCTCAAAAAAACTCTACTGATCAACCGGGAAAGTCCCCGACTGTACCTAACTTAAAAAAATCCAATTCATTAGAGAAATCGTTGATCACCCTAGATGGCCATTATCAGATCACAGCTCAGTCAATCCTTAACAGAGAACCAAGGCTCCAAAGTTACCTAGTTTGTATGACAATCGACTAGTGTCGTAAATTATGTGACCACCACTGTTTATGTATTTATGTGTAAAAATATACTTATAATTTAATTATTCGAATTTTCGCGACAAACCTAGGGATTTCGCGAAAACACCTACAATTAGACATGATGTTACTAAGAAAAAGAATAATTTTATTTTGCAAGAAACACGGATACATGGATGTTGTAAAGATACTATGGTCAACATGTTTCGCTGGTCAGACAGCATGCAAAGTTAAAAAATATAAATGTTGAGTTCCTAATTTAGAGTTATTAAGTACTTAACAACATTGGTATGTAGGCAATGTAGGTAAAATAAATAGCTAAAATTATACAATTGAGATAAAAAGTCATTAATCATTTAAATAGGAATCGAATATAAATTAGTAAATGTCACAATAAAAAAATGAAAAAGTAAATGTCCCATTAGCAAAAATATCCTTAACTCCGATTTTGCTTGCTGGCCATGCAACTCTTGATTTTATAAATAAATACATAAATACTTATTCTGTTCCAATTTGAGTTTAACTACAAAGTTAGTGCTAACCTTTATTAGCCTGAAACTCTCAAGGCCAGTTTCACCACTTACTGACAAGTTCTGGATATACGCATCATTTGACAGTTGTAATATGAAAAATATGTAAAATTATCTTCCAAGCAGCTATCCAGAACGTATCAAGTTAAAGTTAGTAGTGGTGAAATCGGCCCTTAGTATCTAAAACAGAAACACCGAGCTGGACCAAAAAAACACGTTCTTTACGCGGCAGATATACATAGTGGGTGGTTTCAACGGGCAAGAGGTGCTGAGTTCCGCGGAGGTGTTCGACGCCGACACCAAGCAGTGGAGCTTCGTCCGCTCCATGCTCAGCCCGCGCTCGGGCGTCAGCCTCGTTGCGTACCGGGACTGCCTGTACGCGCTCGGGGGGTTCAACGGCTACAGCAGACTTAACACAGGTTTGTATTGCATCGTTATCAACCATTATAACCCACTGCTGGGGCATTGACCTTCCTTTTAGATATTAAACTGCATGTGTAGCTGCTATACATAGGTAATATACACCCAGACCAAGACAAGTACCTAGATTTGTTCATGCACACAAAAATTGTCTTGTGCGGGAATCGAACTAGGACTTTTGCCACTTGAGAAGGCAAGTATCCGTACCCCCATGTCAGACAGGTCGTTCGTTGGTTGGTAGTCTTGGATGTTGGTAGTATATTATAGCGTACATGGATGATAACTTACTGTCCACGCAGGTGAAAGGTTCAACCCAAGCCGTGGTGGTGACTGGCAGGAGGTGACCGAGATGTTCAGCGCCCGGAGCAATTTCGCCACGGTGCTCCTGGACGACATGATCTTTGTCATTGGAGGATTCAATGGTAACGATCTTTATGTTTAAACGAATAGAATCTTGCAATGTTTTAGATAACTGATGGCGAGATTATCGAGTCCTTACTCATAAATCAAAAAGTTTTGTAGTGGGTATCTCAAAATTCAAGAGATGGTCACTATAAATGGCCAAAAAGTCATCATTTGTCATCATCATTGATGATCAACCTGTACGCCGCGTTCTTTATCTGTTTCCAACTTAAATATATTTCGACCTAATCGATCTCGCCGATATTGCGCCGATATATCTTTGTGTGACCAAACAATGCAAAAGATAACCTCTTCCAGGGTCCACCACCATACCCCACGTGGAATGCTACGACGGCGACACCCTGGAATGGTACGACGCTGCTCCGATGAACCTGAATCGCTCGGCTCTCAGCGCCTGCGTTCTGTCGGGGCTTCCAAACGCCCGCGCCTTCTCCTACCTAGCCAAAGCCGTGCCCGCTGCAGGGGCAGACCAGGCCCACCATTCTTAAAAAAATAAACAAAAAAACCTTCAACAGCACCTAGACAGTCTAAACCACTATTAAAGTCACACCTACAGATCAAGACAGCTCGTATATATAACTTTTTGTAGCTCGGATAGTCGCCGAGTTTTTCGGCGCGTATTCATTCAGCGGCTTTTTATAACACGTGGGCGTTTCAGCATCAGTTCGATGCTGAAACGGCTGTATTCGGCATCAAAATCGCTCAGCGATTGTCGCTCGACGGCGAGCTGACTGAATCTGTGACTTAACCCAAATCCTTCGCTAAAGTGATGCATAACTGTAAATAAATGAATCGCAAAGGCAGCTTGTGATGGCCACCGGTGAAAGAACTCTGTGATATTTCTTGTACATAGTTTGTGTAAACAATTTTTATCTAGTTACCGTAAATCATGGTTATTATAATGTACAAATCATATCGATTAATCCTTTATGTACATTTTATTTTTTATTATTAGTAATGTGAAAATTCTGGATCATTTTAGATAAAGTTTTAAAGCGAAGGGTTTGTAAATTTCCAAGTCTTTTTTATTTTTATAGTGTAGTTTGTGACAAATTTATTTTGGTACTTTTGTGTATAGTTCGCGTCCGATACAATCAGAGTGGTCGCGTTTTGGATATGTGTACGATGTGTCGCGGTGCCAGCCGCGATGTTGTTGTATCTGTGATATTTTAAATGATACGTGGCGATAAAAATTGCAAAAAATATAAAATTGACTCTTATGAAGAAAAATTTACTGTACTTTCTTGAAATATTGATAAATTCACAAATAAAGAAAAACAATACTTGCTATTTTTGTGTTTCTTTTATTAGACAGATTCCAATAATTATTTAGGGGGAATTAGAAATTCAAAGTTTGAATTGCCCAGTTCTGTATGAATAATCGAATGTATAAAATATCAAATGTCAGAGAACGACGTAGGCTTCTTACACTCAATTGTTTAACCTCGTACAGAAACAATACACCGCGCGGTAGCAAACGTACTCGAGTGATACATACAATACACCTACGCAATGAGACAGCAACACACAACGAGACATTCGATAGCCACTGCGTTGCGTACGGCTTGAATCAACGTGCATACGACAGCGAGAGTGGCGATCGTGCGTATATTTACTACCGTACAGAGGGGTGCGACCGGGAGAACCCCAGTCCCCACCCCCGCGCGAATCCGGCGCGATCGAACCGCAAGGCAAACCGGGCGTAGTGCGTAGTGGTTCAACAGCCGTGACCGGGCGCGGCGGGACTTCGAACGGGAAATTTAACAAAATGGAACTGAAAGGAAAGGTCGCTCTCATCACCGGGGCCGCAGCAGGCATCGGCTTGGCCTACACGGAGGAATTGCTCAAGCAAGGCGCTAAGGTAAGCACGCAGTTTTTATACATAACAATCGATAATCGCGTGGCTGTTTCACTACAAAGTAATTTCTAAGTTCAAGGTAAAACAAACGAATGAATGAAGTGGGCTGGAAATAAACCAAGATTATGTTGTTGTTAAGAAATAAACAAGTATATTCAGCGATTCTCTGCCCGCGGCTTAACCATTATTAAGTACTTAGTATTGATTTTTGCCGGCGCCCGCCGGGATAAAAGTGATTGTTTTCCTTGTACTTTGTTTCCTTGTAACTTCCGACTATAATATTGTACTCAAATCGTACCTACCTACAAGATCAAATTATTTTAAGTATTTTAGTTTACTTATTACTAAATTCAGAAACATGAAAAGCTTAGCTTGAAATTGAGTGACGGACGGGCCCCCAAGAGTATTGTAATGTGATTTGCACATCCTAGATCAGCGTTTTCCAATTAGTCGTACGCGTACCCCTAGGGGTTTGTGAGGTAACTAAGATATTAAATCAGTAAAAAAATAATTACTTATTTAATATAATGTAATAAAGAGGTACGCGAGTTTGAAGTATTTTTGGAGTGGTACGTATAAACTAATTAGGAACCACTGTCCTAGATAGATAATTTTTTTAAGCAAATACTTAAGTACGGTCAACATTCGATCGGCTTTACTTCGCAAACCGTCGCTATTACGAGCGACGTAGGGGCGATCTCGAGGTCAAGGTGTAAAGCCATAGCTGCTGTTGACTGTACAAAGTTTATTTGGTTAATTAAATTGAGAAAATTGCGAATTTATCAGGTTTCGTTGTGCGACATCGATTCTGAGATCGGGGAGCAAGTGTCAGATGAGTTGGGAGCCAAGTATGGCAGGAAGAATGTGCTGTTCTGTCAGTGCGATGTCACCGACTACCCGCAATACGAAGGTGAGAGAAAAATCCGGAAATAACATAGATCTTTATAAGAGATCAATTTTGTACTGAAAAAACGACTGGTCTCTAAGTAGTTGAGACGTCGCGACTCGAACGTTTTGATTTCCGGTCTAGATTTATGGAGATATATCGAATTTTCTATTGCAAAATGTATGTCATAAAATAGCATTATTAATCTCAAAAAATAATTCACAACCAATAAACAAAACGTTGGACCACTCATTGTCCAAATACAAAATCGACGCATTTACGGTTTACGGAGGATTTACGAATGGTCAAAAAATATGGGCGCTATATTTTATCTGGCGCTCTGGTAAATTGTATTTTTTTTATGTTATAAGATTTTTTATATCGTCAATATTTACCTTATTTCGGTCAAGAAATAATTAAGACATTAAAAGCCAATTAAGTCTCTCCCAAGGGATAATTCACTTCATTTGGTTTTTATTTAGAAAATGAATCACGGAACAAAGACGCTGGTTCTCGGAATCACTAAAAAAGTTCTTGTTGTTTCCAGAGGCTTTCGAAATGACTATGAAAGTTTTCAACCGGCTAGACATTGTAATCAACAACGCAGGCGTTATGAACGACCGATTCTGGGAGCTCGAAGTTGACGTCAACTTGGTAAGCTTTTGCCTATTTATAGTTAACTTAGTTAATAAGTTAATGTTGCTCAACATTGTACTAAGTTTTAGTAAAAAACTAAGTACAACGTTGGATAACATTAACTTTATTGGTTTTAAGTCACGTGATCTTTTAATATCAAATTTCCTTAAGAGTCAAGACCGCTTTGTCCAATAAAATACCTACTCATTACCTATAAATTCAAAATCGTCTGTGGTGTTACATTTTCACCATAGTGATTTGGTTCTAGTTAAATATACTTAGATTACTAATCAATAGTAAGAGTATTTAGGAACATATTCTGGAAGATTATTTCTTTCCTTTGTGAATGTCATTTCACTATAGTAAATGTAGGAAATCCGGTCCCGCAGCGAAAGAACGGTGTCTATAAATACCGAGCATGTCGAATTTAGGAACAAGGGATGTGTGCCCACGTTGAGCTCAGGGCTGCTAAACGTAGGTACTTTAAAACTATATTTCAAGGTTTAGTAGGGACTATATTGAATAAATTCACTTAATCCTTAATATAATTTAAAAATATATAAAATTCTTAGTTATAAAACTTTGCTACTCCGATACTTATTTAATACCTAACACTCAATTCTTTTTTATTTGTTTACTTAGTCATTTTGAAAATTAAATAAGTACTTACTATATTTCTCTGGAATACTTTTAGCAACCCTACCTAGTTGTGATAATGACTTACTTCACGTGACGCCAGGACTCAACTGTACTAAAAATAAGTTTGCGTACCTACTCCTTTGATTCACCCAGGCAGGAATGAAGCAAGCAAGCTGAATCTCACAACAACAAAAAATGTATTAAATGAACTGTTTAATAAAACATAAGTACCGAAATTCGTGTTGCGGCGTGGCCATCATGCTTATACAACTACAACACAACACATAGTCACAGACATAGAGACAGAGAAGAAAAGCTGGTATCGCAAAGTAGTGCCCCACTCACCAGCACTTTTTATGAAAAATGGCGTTTAACCGCCCCCGTCACGGAACGGAACGCTCGCTTCGATCGCTCTGTTCGCGCTTCTTTGTTGCTGTTCCAACCTTATTCGAACATAACCAAATTGAATGGTTTTAAACCAAAGAGAATGCACTGCCTTAAAAATTCATGACATTAACAATAATTGATACAGCAGTGCGTCTGATTTGCCTTTAGTTTCCGGCGGTAAGTTGGTCTGATCTAGCATCCGTCCTGATTCCAGAACGGCGTGATCCGCGGCACGTTGCTGGCGTACCGCTTCATGGGCAAGGACCGCGGTGGGCAGGGCGGCACCATAGTCAACACCGCGTCCACGGCGTTCGCGCGCCCGCAGGTCTCCACGCCCATCTACACCGCGACCAACTACGCTGTGGTAGGACTCACCAGGGCCTATGGCGTGAGTACCAGTTCGTCTAAATTTAAGCTACAGAAACACAAAAGGTTAAAAAACATTTTATAAAAAAAAAATCAAACCGACTTTTGGAGTCGGTGCCAGCCAAAGCATTCTACATTGCACTTCTAACTATATATTTTTTTGGCCTCAGCTAGCTAGCACCGACTTCAAGTTTTATTTTTTACTTTTTGAAAAAGGTTTGGATTTTTTTTATAAAATGTTTTTATTTCAGATTTTTTAGTTACATCATGTGCCGTTACTTCACTAAAAATCAGCCCATACACAACATCGTCACACAACACAACGTCGTTTACCTAGATGACATCATGTCATCTAGGTAAACGACTACTTGCCAAAACGTGATTGATATTTTTCAGGATTATGAAAAAACTACTAGCCAGATCTTCGTAAAAATTATATGGGACCACACATAAACCATTTTCTTTCAGATAAAAAAAGAATTATAAAAGTCTGTTAACAACTGGCGAAGTTATGGTAAAACATACATAAAAAAAAGAAACTCCTCCTATTTTTGAAGTCGCTCCTTTTTTGAAATCGACTGTTTTTACATGATATTTAAACTCTTACCTTGCTTAGGGACCCGAAGTGGGTCTTGCTTGGCCGATAGAGCCGCCATTATTCGCTCTTAGTGCCTATTGGAAATTCGGCTGTCTTTAGCACGCAGTGGATCTGATTTACTACTAAGTTATTTACGCAAACACAGTTTTCGGTTCAGACACTTTTATTCGACTTGTTCGAGTGAAGTATAAACAAACAATACAAAAACAATAATCTAGTGACAGATTACATTTGTCATGTATAGACATGACACTTGCTGGCCAGCACCAGTTCTTGCCAGCCAGGACTTTCACTCTCCAACACGCACCCTTAATCTGACACTAACAATCACACTACCAACACCATTAAACCATAAAAAATAATCACACCCTTAAATTAACCATTACACCAAAACATAAATTAAACATAGAAATTGTTAAAAATTTATCAAACAATATTTATCTGAAGTACAAGTCATTCGGAAATTTCGGAATATACATCGATCTTATTCATCAATTACCGCCCTCTTAATGGGTAATCTTAATAAATCCGATTTAATTTTTGGGCCTGGCAGAGATTTTGTTAACATATCTGCCAACATTTCTTGTGAGGGCACATAACGCACCTCAACCGCCTCATTCAGTATAGCTTCCCGAACGAAATGATACCTTATCTCGATATGTTTGGTTCTATTATGGTTCATCTTATTTCGTGCTATATGGTGTGCAGACTGATTGTCATTATTGATGACTACGGGTTCATCACGCGTATCGTTTATTAAGCTGTTTAATAAACTCTTTAAATATATAGCTTCTTTCGAAGCTTGGCTAAGACCTATATACTCGGCCTCTGTCGAAGACAATGCCACACATCTCTGCTTGCGACTTTCCCACGTTATTAGATTTCGACCTAATAGGAACATCATGCCCGTAAAAGATTTTCTATCATACGACCCACCCCAATCAGCGTCAACGTGACCTACCAGATCTAACATGCCCGACTTTTGGAAAATTAGTGCAAAGTTAGATGTCCCTTTCAGATATCTAAGTACCCGTTTCGCACACTTAAAGTGACTTTCATTATAACAAGAATTAAATTGTGATAAAACACTAACTGCGTGGGCAATATCTGGTCTGCTATTCTGTGCCAAATAGTTAAGACATCCTACAAGATTACGATAAGGCAACTTGTTATCAGTGTCAGTAGCTTTTTCTAATCTAAGTCCTACTTCCATTGGGGTAATAACTTGTTTACAATCGGTCATTTCAAATTCTTTTAAGACATTAATAATGTATTGTTCCTGGTCAAGGTAAATCATGTCGTTGATTCTCCTTAGCCGCATTCCTAGCACATGTCTAGCTTGACCTAAGTCCTTCATCTTAAACCTTTTTAGTAACCCGTTCTTTAATTTAACCTTTTCATTTTCATGCTTTTGACTATAAAACACGAAAATATCGTCAACATAGACAACTACGACTATTCTATCATTTTTGTTAAATATCTTTTGGTAAAGACAGGGTTCTATCTTGGATTGCGTAAAACCTAAGTTCAACATCTCCTTATTAAGCTCATGGAACCAAGCGTTCGAAGCTTGTTGAAGCCCATACAAGGATCTTTGCAATTTACATACTTTGGTTTCCTGACCTTGAACAACTGCGCCTTCTGGCTGAAGCATATAAATATCTTCCTTAAGTTTTCCATATAGGAAAGCAGTCGTAACATCCCACTGGTCAATAATCCAATCAAATTCTACGGCTAATGAGAATAGTAAACGTAAAGTTGAACTCCTTACTACAGGTGAATAAGTTTCGTTATAATCAATGCCACGTACCTGGGTAAATCCCTTTGCTACCAGCCTAGCTTTATACTTAGATACCTTACCATCGCTATCACGCTTGATTTTAAATACCCATTTGCATTGGATTGGCTTCTTATCACGTGGTAAATTGACTAGTGACCACGTTTGGTTCTCTTCCAACGATCGTAGTTCATCGTTCATAGCCTTCTGCCATAGCTCACAATCAGGCCGTGACAGCGCCTCATCTACTGTCATTGGGTCTCCATCTATGCCAGCAATAGCGTTGCTACACGAACAATTATAGTTAACTGGATTCCGTGGACGTAAGTTGTATCTTAACTCTTCACTTGGCTCAGTACTTGTTACAGCAGCATCATCACTTTGTTCAAAAGTACGCGCTTGGTCATCTGCAGCAAACTCGATACATGATACATCACGTTCCTGAAGATCTTCACTATGTGTGTGAATACCAGGAACCTCCTCCAACAACGCAGGTTCGATTCGTTCCTCTTCAATACTGATAGGAACAACTGCGTTCTTCGTCACCTTCGTACCATCACCAGGAAAAATGTTTTCCAAAAACTTCACATTCCTTGCAACAGTAATCTTGCCTGTCTGGGGATGCATCAGTCGGTAACCTTTCGTAGACTCACAATATCCAATGAAAATCAATTCTTCAGTCTTCATATCAAGCTTTTGCCTTTTCTGTTTGGGTTTCAGTGCATACGCCAAACATCCAAAAGTTTTCAAATGACTCAAGTCTACTTTCTTACCAGACCAAAGTTCTTGTGGTACTTTCTCCGTGACAGCCTTTGTAGGGCTTCGATTCTTCAAGTATACTACGGTACATACTGCTTCTGCCCAAAATCTCTTGCTCAGATTCGCTTTACAAAGCAAAGTTCTTGCTTTCTCTATTATCGATCTGTTCGCCCTCTCAGCTACACCATTTTGTTCAGGTGTATAGGGTATCGTCTTTTGGTGCTTTATACTAGATGACTTGAACAACTTATCGAAGGCATAGTTACAGAACTCTTTGCCATTGTCGGATCTTATGCATTTAATAGACTTACCAGTCTCTTTCTCAACTTCTGCTCTGTATTCTCGGAATTTTTCAAATGTTTGACACTTATTCTTCAAAAAATATACATGCGTCTTACGTGTATAATCATCGATAAACAGTAGCATATATCGAGAACCAGCAAATGATGATTCTTCCATAGGACCGCAGATGTCCGTGTGAACTATCTCTAAAATCTGTCGTGCTCGAGTGCCTTTATTTTTGAATGGACTTTTACATGTTTTTCCGTTGATGCATGGAATACACGGTGCTAACTTTTCTACGTTTTTAAATTCAATTCCAGTTACCATATTTTTCAATAAATTTATATAATTTTGTCCCAAATGCGCTAATCTTCTATGCCACAAATTCAACAAAGGTTCGTTTGACAAAGTCAGATTGACAACGTTATTTTCTTTTTCTCTAAGTTGAAAGATTCCGTCAACTTCATGACAAGTTGCCACCACTTCTTCTTTTTGATTTTTAATAAGACAACCTCTTTTGTCGAAATTAATTGCAAACTCCTTTTTAACAAGATCGCTTACTGAGATCAAATTCATTGATAAACGAGGAACATGTAAAACATTTTCCAATGGAAGTTTTGAATTTCCACAACCTTTTACAACATAATTTCCTCTTCCTTTAACTGGTATTTCTTCACCATTAGCCACTCGTATTGTAAAGTTTCGTCTAGTCTTCTGGTAATCAGATAACTTCTCTGCATCATGGGTCATGTGATTTGAGCAACCACTGTCTACATACCAACTGTTCTTGCTGAAGGTATTCTGGTCTGCTGTGCTCATACAAACACTGGCACTCTTTTTGACTTGGCATTCAGATGCTTTATGCCCTTCCTTATGGCATTTAAAGCATTTGTACACTGGCTTCTTTCGAGCAATGTTTTTAGGCTTTCTCTTTGTTGTGAGGAGAGCTTGCTCGCCAGTTTCGCCGCCTGCATCGGCTTGTCTACTAGCTTCTTGTAACAATTTTGATTTTACTTGTTCCAAACTAATCTCCTTTCCACAATTGTCAATCGTCATGATTAACGGGTTGTAGTCAGGTGTCAAGCCAGCCAACAAAATGGAAATCATCCACTCGTCCGAAACTTTTGCGTCTATATCATTCAGCTGTTGTGCTATCGTCACTACCTTAGATACGTACTTTTTCATGCTCGTACAATTTTCTAATTTGCATGACCACAACTGACGCTGAAGTGTTATGCGTCGTCCCCAGCCTTTGTCTTCATATGCTCCGCATAACTTGTGCCACACTTCATGCGCTGTTTTCGCATTAAATACGTGAGCAAAACATGAAGGCTCTACTAGGAGACAGATCGTGGTGCGCGCTTTCCTATCTGCATCTTTAAGTTCTGCAGTGACTTCATCGGCTTCTACAGCTTCCCACCAATTTTTACATTCTAGGTAGTTTTTTACTTGGAATTTCCAATTGGCGAAGTCTTCAGCACCTTTCAGCTTCCGGATCCCGAATACGGATCCCGACGATGAGTTTTCTTCATCTGTCATTTTCGAAAAAATCTTGCGCACTCACTTTCAAATTATAACTTTGCGGAATAAATCACAGGTTCGAGAATAGGCCCATAACCTATTGGAAATTCGGCTGTCTTTAGCACGCAGTGGATCTGATTTACTACTAAGTTATTTACGCAAACACAGTTTTCGGTTCAGACACTTTTATTCGACTTGTTCGAGTGAAGTATAAACAAACAATACAAAAACAATAATCTAGTGACAGATTACATTTGTCATGTATAGACATGACACTTGCTGGCCAGCACCAGTTCTTGCCAGCCAGGACTTTCACTCTCCAACAGTGCCAACTCGGACCTATCGGTGACACAATACTAACTCGACGAGATCTTTGTTGACCTGGGGCCTTACCATCAACTTTTTGCGATTCTTTTCAGGTTGTGAGTGGGATGCTGCCATACAGCGCGTATAGCGGCGTCTCACTCTTATCACCTGAAAATAACCTAAAATGAATCGCATTACAGTTGATGGAAGGCCCTCTGATCTGCCCAGAGGGGTGATGAGAGGCTCTACTACCCCTGATCGCAAAGTGCCGGTTGCCACCATGCAAGGTGATTTAGGACGGTTTCACTACCAACATTTAAGTTCTGGATAGCTTATCTGCCCCCTAATTGTCTAATTTAAAATCTATCACAATCCCTTTCAGAGGTATTGATTGGGATATATTCGTCTGTCATATTGCTTAGTCAGTTCAATTTCGTACATACCTTTTAAAACGCGTCCCAATCACAATCCCTTTCAAATCTCAAATAGTGACGGCCTGAAAATCTTTAAAATTACGAATTGAAAGGGATTGCGATAGTTTTAAATTAGACAATTAGCCCCCTGCCAGCGTAGCATGCGCACCGTGACTCGCTGTCGACGCTTATCTCGCGATGTCTGTCCCACTCATATCACTACGGTGAGAGCTGGACAGACAATATGCTCGCGCGAGAAAAGTGCCGAGAGAGCTTTGTTGAGGTGCTAACGCTACGCATGCTGGTCCATAATACGACATATTTTTCATAAGTCCAACTGTCAATTTATCTGCCCTATAAGCTAAGAACTTATCTATATCGGTGGCGAAACCGACCCTTAATCTAAATTAATGTAATGGCTTCCTTCAAGGATCAATACCACGTGGGCCTAACCGGCGTGAGGAGTCTGGTGCTCTGCCCGGGTCTTACAGACACGGGTCTGGTGAAGGAGATACGAAAGCAGCTTATGTCCTCCGAGTATGAAGCGGCCTGGCAACGGGATAACGCCAACAGCAAAGCACAGAGGTAATATTATTAAATTTATTATATTATGAATCTAACCTTACAGGCTTTAGAAACGTGGTGCTCTGCCCGGGTTTCATAGACACTTGTAAAGGGAATTCAGCAGCATCTGATGTCTTCCGAGTATAAGGTGCCTTGGAAACGGGACATCAATCGCCAAAACAAAGCACAGAGGTAGTATTATAATAATGAACCTAACTTACCTAGCCTATTCGGCTTGAAAAGCCTGGTGTTCTGACCAGGAATCACCGACACGGGACTGGTGAAAGATATACGGAAGCAGCTGATGTCCTTCCAGTATGAAGTGGCCTGGCAACGGGTCGCCAACCAGCAAAGCACAGAGGTAGTATTTTTATCAAACCTAACCGGCTTGAGAATCCTGTTAACCTGGTATTCTGCTCGGGCCTCTTCGACACGGGACTGGTGAAAGATGTCTGGAAGCAGCTGATGTCCTCCGAGTTTGAAGAGATAGGTACTCTAAATTTTAGATTGCAATTTATTACACTTATATCTAGCGCAGACGACGGATAACGGAGGACTTTATGTCCGCGACACGTCTTTATTGTTAACCAAATAAGATTGAACTTAGATCGCGTATATCCATGAAAAGTACGCGATAGTCCTCGTTATTTATTCAACTTTATGTTCTTAGTTATAAGGTCGTGTCGCGGACAAAAAGTCCTCCAACGTCCGTCGTCTGCGCATCTTGATGATGCACTGATGGTTTAGCGTGTTTATCTACTTAGCGGCGGTTCAGCCACTTTCTGCCAATGGATGGGTGTAATGAACAAATATCAATGTGTGTCATTTTATCGATCTTATTCAATAATAATAGTCTATCAACAACGTTACCTTCTACAATAAGTATGCTTAATTTCCTCAATATGTTTTATACCCAAAATGCATCAACTTAAGATTCAATATCAATCGAAGAACAACTTTTGCAAAAACCTAGTGTTGACTGTGCCTAATGTTTTATATTATTGTCAACAGTGCCGAGCACGTAGGCAGGGCCCTAATAGAGATCCTCACTAAAGCGCAAAGCGGCTCAGTGTGGGTCGTCGAGAACAACCAACCACCGAGGGAGTGGCGTGGCTAACTACAACAACTATCAAACGAACCCACAGCAATGTTTGCTAAATGAATAAAGGACCGTTGAATGAAACTATCTGATGGGAGAGAATGAGATTGAGGTACCCAACAGTATTTATATGATGAGCTACAATCCTTAGTTGAAACGAAGCCAAAAATGACATAAGTGACAAATAATAATGGGATGCTATGTAGTATAAAGCTGATCCGCCTATTCTGGTGGGGGTATTCAGATTTAACTCCCCGAATGACATCATTAAAACATGGCCTCCTGGTATAGGCAATTTACATCTATCATACTTGAACAATAAATATTTAAGTATACTTTCAATGGACATTTAAAAAAATAATGTTCAGGCGTTTGATGAGGAAGTATTAGTGTTAAGCAATAAGATTAGCATCATTCATTATAGGTACAGTCAGCAACAAAAGTCCATGAACACATCCAAATTTTCAAAACACCTGCACACTATAAAGGTTCGTATGTAACTGAACAGTCTGTTGTACAAATCTCTGTAGACATTTGTGAATACCAAAGATCGATGTACATTATGTTTACAAAAGTAGCTGAACACGTTTAATTACATAATTAGCCTGATCTGTAAAATATCAAAATTTGCTGAACAAGTTTGACTACAAAAATCCACTGATATGTATACTACTCAAAACTTGCTGAACATAATTATTTTTAACCGACTTCAAAAAAGGAGGAGGTTCTCAATTCGACTGTATTTTTTTTTTTTTTTATGTATGTTCTACCATAACTTCGCCAGTTGTTAACAAATTTTTATAATTCTTTTTTTATCTGAAAGAAAATGGTTTATGTGTGGTCCCATATAATTTTTACGAAGATCTGGCTAGTAGTTTTTTTCATAATCTTGAAAAATATCAATCACCTTTTGGCAAGTTGTCGTTTACCTAGATGACATTGTTGTGTATGGGCTGATTTTTAGTGTAAGTAACGGCACATGATGTAACTAAAAAAATCTGAAATAAAAACATTTTATAAAAAAAATTCAAACCGACTTCAAAAAGTAAAAAATAAAACTTTTGGAGTCGGTGCTAGCTAGCTAAGGCCAAAAAAATATATCTAAAAATATAAAAGAAGAAACTGACTGACTGACATATCAACGCACAGCCCAAACCCCTAGGTCTAGAGACTTTAAATTTGGCACATAGGTTCCTTGTGAGGTCTAGGGGTGCACTAAGAGAGGATTTTTCGAAATTCTACCCCTAAGGGGTAAAATAGGGGATGAAAGTTTGTATGAAAGTCCGTCAGTTTTGGAGTTAGGATCTTCGAATTTTATACTTAGGTTAACGATTAAAAATAAACAATTACCTCTCTCAACGTTTTTGAAAATTCCATCCCCAAAGGGGTGAAAAGGGGGATGGAGTTTTGTAAGAAACATTCCTTTTATTTCAAAGTAAAAGTGACTTATTTTATTATTATTAGGCTCATGGTTGAAACTTAAAAACAAATAAACAAACCTATATTTTGGGATTTTACAGAAATCAACCCCTAGAATGGTAAAAAGGGTTACCTTTCTTGAATTCGAATTTTTAGATTACGAATTTCACTTTCCCGAAAACGTTTAGCCACTTTTTATTTTCCATAATTTTCTTTACACCGAAAACACGATTGACAAAGGTTTTAAATTCCGATTTTCAGTTATCTAAATATATAAAAGAAGAAACTGACTGACTGACATATCAACGCACAGCCCAAACCACTAGGTCTAGAGACTTCAAATTTGGCACATAGATTCCTTGTGAGGTCTAGGGGTGCACTAAGAGAGGATTTTTCGAAATTCTACCCCTAAGGGGGTGAAATAGGGGATGAAAGTTTGTATGTAAGTCCGTCAGTTTTGGAGTTAGGATCTCAGAATTTTATACTTAGGTTAACGATTTAAAAAAAAACAGGGTGAAAAGGGGGATGGAGTTTTGTAAGAAAAATCCTTTAATTTCAAAGTAAAAGTGACTTATTTTATTATTATTATTATTATCATGGTTGAAACTTAAAAACAAATAAACAAAAACAAATGAAATGCAACAGCTTTGCCGGTTTCCAAAATGTATACTGAATTTTGTTAATTATTACTACAACTGACCAACCTCATAAGCTAACAAATAATTAGGTAAGTACTTAATCAATTTATGGGCCATAGTACTTCCATCCCAGACAATAATCGAAATATATAAAAGGCAAAAATTTCTGATATACTTATCAACGCAGAGCTCAAAGTACTTGCCGGATTGAGTTGAAATTTGGCATGTAGATAGGTAAGAAAGGATTTTCCCTTAAGGTGAAAGTAGAATCTACGCGGACGAAGTCGCGGGCTGAAAACTAAGACATGTATAAAAGGATTTCACGCGGACGAAGTCGCGGGTAACAGCTAGTATTTAATAGAAGTGCAATGTAGAATGCCCTGGCTGGCACCGACTCCAAAAGTTTTATTTTTTACTTTTTGAAGTCGGTTTGAATTTTTTTTATAAAATGTTTTTTTTTACAATAATCTCCTCTAAGTAGCGATTGCAGTACTGTAGGCAGATGTAAACCACTTATATTGACAGAATTAAAAACAAAAGATTGAGAGAATGTTCGTGGAATGTGCAATTTAAAAAGAAGAATAGCTACTTGTAAAAAAAAGGTTTAATAGAAAACAAACAGTTCAACGGAAAAATCTCTTGTAATAAACCTCCTTGTAAAGAACCTCCTCTTTTTGAAGTCGGTTAAAATCTAAAATAGTAAAAATGTGTAAGAGCGAGAGGTCAGCCTCATAAACAAATGACATGTCAATGATGTCACGACCAAAATGAAAGAGACAAATGTATTAAATGACAGTGCTGTTCTTTTTTCGGTGATTGTCATTAGCCTAAATTCGAAAATTGGTTCGGACATGATCTTATAAATCAGTTTTAGACGATACTACGTCCAGCAACTTTTGGAAGTCTACTATCCAGCTACTTTTGGAAATATACTGTCCAGCAACTTTTGGAAGTTTACTGTCCAGCCACTTTTGGAAGTCTACTGTTCAGCCACTTTTGAAAATATAATGTCCGGCCACTTTTGGAAATATACTGTATAGCTACTTATGGAAATTTATAATATAAATGGAATTTTGTTTGTAACTATGTTCAGTAATTTATGTACAATTCATGTGTCTAGTGTCTTTTGTAACGTTATTTTGTTCGGCAAGTTTCGTTGCTGACTGTACCTGTACCCTCTCACACGAATACTTGAGAAAACCAGAGGCCTAAAATTATGTAGGTAAATCAACATCTATTACGTTTCTTTCAACACCTTACGACGTAGGAAATAAGATCGGTTTTTTTATTTACAATCGGGGAACTTCACGGTAGACCAGTAATAGGGAGCGTTATTAATAGATTTATAGAAAACGTTTGTATCGCAAATAATAGAACATTAATAGGCGTTTCATTTTAATAATAAATTATTTCTTTAAACTTATTACTTTACGAAAAAACTTTCCAAAAACACTCTACTGTACTGGTCGACCGTTAAGTTTCCCGACTGCACAACTAGCAGCATGACGTGCTGGTGGCTGTACATTTATGACTTCATTTTTATTGCCGCGTTCAGACAGCTATTGTGATCGATACATACCGACCGACCGACGAAGTGATAGCAGACTAGTAAATTCTAAGTCAAACACGGTTGAACCTGAACCATACCTGTCAGCACTTTTTCGTCGCCTAATCCTTTTCCTTCGCACAGAACCGTCACATGTCAGAGCAAGGACTGACGGAACGATATCGCACCGACGATGCTGACGCGTGCAATAGCATTCCGTCAGTGTTTCTCACTCTGACAAGTGACGGTTCTGGAGCTCTATTTTTGATTCACTCGTCTCCAGGATTCTACTGATTTTCGTGCGACACTTGAGTTTCCGTATTCCGCAAAAGTGACCTTACCCGTATATACATAGCTTCGCTTTTCGCTCCCCTTCCTCCCCACGGTAGGGCGCGAGAGGCAAAGCGAAAAGCGTGCTATGTCTATGCATGCAAGGTCGCTAATCGCCCGATAGCCTCCTCATTCGCCTCGCCTCTCGGGCGACGAGTGATTCAAAAATAGAGGTCCTGTGTGATAGAAAATAGGGCGACGGAAAATGTGCTGATAGATGTGGTCTAAACTCATATCCGCCACTGGACCACCAGACTAACCAATTTTAAGCATTAAGCTGTAAAAGGGCGTTTCAATAGTAAAATTTTAAGAGAAAATTAATAAGTTTCTTCACTCTTCAGTCGGTATGCACTGACCCTTACAAAGCTGATTATGAAACGGTTGTGTAAATACTCTTTCTGTGTAGGATATTCTTCTCATCAAGAAGCCGTATTTATATTTTTTAAGATGTATTTTATAAATAATAATATTATGTAATATACACAACAATAATATTATAGTGATAAGTGCTTGTATTGTGTACCTTCCTAACTCTAATGATATTGTATACGCGAGTATGTACTTAGCGCATACACGTATTTTAAAAGCTTCTAAATTGTTAGTTACGGATGTGAAACATTTTGGTTAAAAATATTGTAATGTGTACGTATTTGTTGAATATTGTTTATTACTTTCTTACAAGTTTTGTATTAAACCTTTTGTACGAAGTTCGTTATGACTCGAGAAAGCTATATTATTGATTTGCAATAAAATGTTTTAAAATCAAAGGTGTTTCTGTTAAGAAAAGTCATTTGTGGAAGATTTGTAGTAAATGTATATTTCGATATTAATACAATCACCAGGTACAGTTTTTGAGTTACAGATTTTTTACAAATATAATGCATCTTGTCAAAAGTTTATTTCAAATTTTCACACGAAAAGGACTCTTGCCAGACAACGTTGCTAATAGTAGAATATATTTTACGACAAACGATTCCAAATTATTTAAAGCATTATACTAAGTCCTCTTCCGGAACATTCGAATACATACTAAAATTTGTGTGATAAAACAGTGGATCCCTTTCGTATATCGAATAATTCTGGCAGCAACCGACGTAGCGGTCCCACCGGCCGACGCTAATACCTGTTGTTTACCGAAATATTCTCATATACCACACAACGTGTTTATTATAATATCTTACTAGAGTACTGTACTGGAACATAGGTCAAATGTAAACAACTTTGAAGACGCATAGGCCAATGGCACCGCCACCAGATCTCGCCAGCAGTCCTACTATCACATTTCATTTAACTATTACTAACAATAAAACGACAGTCAATAAAACAACGTCATCCACATTCTATTAACACAGGGCCAATCGCAAAACTTTAGTAGGCACGTCTTCATGACCTGCTCTAATTTATTTCAGTCTGACCAGCAGATACATCCGACTCGTTCGACTACTGTACATGGACATACTTTACAAAACAAGGCGTGTTATCGCAACACATCTAAGTAGGACTGCTGTTAATAAATACAACTGGTCATTGTTCGATTTTAATGTGGAAGTACAATGACCCTTTGGATATAATAAAACATGTACATATTAACTAACTTTCGTTACAACTTTAAATAGGCACAAACGCGCTTAATAGGTGAGAAGCTCTAGGGAACTATATCCATTGGGCACGACATAAATAAACATCTCAATTTCTCTATGCAGGACGCGTTTTCACATAGCCTCTGTAAAATTTACATAGGGAGGCTTAAACTCGGCTTATTTTCTCACCTTACATTGACATCTCTAACACAATTTAGCCTAACATCGCTATTTTCGGTCGACATTGTCATACAGCAAATTTAGATCATGCCAATGTACAACCGCCCAATCAATGAATGCCATCGCTTATCGCTTTCCTATAATTACAATACACTAACTGTGAGCGCGCCTCCTCGCGAAGACACATTTGTTCTTGCGCATGCTTGCTTACGGGAATTTCCAACTTTCTCCTTCCATTATATTGGATACAACACTATCACACCAAAACAATGTCCATCTGCTTAAATCCGCACCAACATATAACTTCCCGAAAAGACAATTATTACTTTTACTGATTACATTTAACATTTCAATCACCATCTTACACTTTTCCGTTACATTTGCTTTCTTGATAAGTCCTCGCGATAATAAATTAAGATTCATTGTATAGTTGGCATTGCGCACCTTCTCTCTACTTTCCTGAAAAAGAAAAACTAGCATTAGTAGATTATGATACCTCATGTCTCGCCTCTGGGTCAGACAGCACGGGGCACAACTAGTCACAAATAAAACCTCATAAATTTTTCGACTTTGGTTTCTACATAGTTCAATGGGGAGTTAGAACTATTGGCGCCATCACCGACTGTAACCAAATCTGTCATACAAAATTACAAGTATGTCAAGCTTTCACTCGACTCGAACCAATCAATAGTTTTTGGGTAAAGTAGAGGGAATCCTCTTTAGCTGTTATTGCTGTCGTACTGCCGCACATTGTAGGCTTAAGGACTGGGTCCACCAGATGAGTCGCAACATGGCAAAATGGCTGAAGTATAGATGCAAGTATGGACATGGGTGTTCCAGAACGCGTACGCGTACCCACGTTCGCGCTGTCCATGCGCAGCTTAAGAGGAAACTTTATGGGCGAAAGAATCGATAAATTCCTATAAAAAGTAAACAAAATCACCGGTTCATAGTCCCCTGATTTCTTCTCCAAAACTTTACCGATTCAAGTACTTTTTCAGAAAAAATAAATTAAAAATGTTTTAGCTGTGTTCCTATGTTTTAATTTTTTGCGCATCGCAAGGCAATAATACGTCTGCCTATATTTTGTATCGTCCACTAGCGATGAATCGGGCGGGGATCGCATTTGCAGAGAACATCACAGCGACCCGATAAAGGACGCCAGCCTTAAGGTGTGATTCGGATCTTGAGTCGCGCGACCTGCGCCGCTCGTGCCGCGGTCGTCTGTCGCGCCGCGACCGTTATCATTCCGATGCTTGCAATCGCGACCGGCTGTTTTTACGCAGTTTTTATTATAAACGGTTGTTCTAGATAGCGCTCAGTATTATTTTAACGTACAATTTACAACGTAACAAAGAAAAGAGCTGCCAGCTGTTGTTAGAGGATGAAACAATAAAATTATGACAAACTCATTTTGTTGGTTTTGCTTTCGGAACAAATAGCAAATAATCGAATCGAATACATACGAGTTATTAGACACTACATTTATTAATAATTCGTCATCAGTGGCACTAAATGACTGACATTATGACGTGTTAATTGACTAAGTCGCGCGGCGGCACTGCTCTCGGAGCAGGAGGGTCGCCGTGACCGAGGTCGCGGGCTGGCCACGTCCACCGTTATAAATAAATAATTGCATACAACACCCCGATTATCTAGCCCACGTTAATTTCCTGAGGAACTTGTGTTTTGGATACTAGGTAACGAATAAACATACTAATATACTTTTTTTGTAAATACATCATACATAATATACATATTAAACAAATAGACATGTTCATGCACACAAATATTTGTCTTGCGCCAAACCGGGGGCTAATTGTCTAATTTTAAAATATATCGCAATCCCTTTCAATTCGTCATTTGAAAGATATTTACATCCTTGAAACCGTCACTATTTGACATTTAATAGGGATTGTGCTCCTCACCCAACGTTTTGCAAAAATACTACGCCCCCTAGGAGCAGAATATGAACAAGTTTAATAAAAAGTTAGTTATTTTAATTAAAAAAAATCCGGCCAAGTATGAGTCGGACTCGCGCCACCGAGGGTTCCGTAAGATATTTTTTTATTATATGATGTAACTAAAAATTTACGGTATTCGCAATTTTTCCTTTATCTGTACTATAAGACGTTACTTCGTACCAAATTTCAAGATTCTAAGTTCACGGGAAGTACCCTGTACGTTTTGATTCCCGTGCGAGTTTCGAAAATTTGCGACCTTAACATATCAGTAAGGTCAATTTCTATCACAAAAAGATCAGCTAGGCAATTGCGTAAGAGTGATTGTATTCCTTTGACAGTTCATATTGTATCATAACGTATGTCATTCCATACAAATTGCAGCGGATTGAATACGATATCGTCGTTGAAGTGCCAATACCTCCTATCATTTTTTTTTAATTCTTCCCTCCTAACTTTACTTTGTTTTATTAAATAGACTTAAAATTCATTTTGCGTGGACTAAAGTTTATTCTATGTGGAACAGCCCTTTTAAAATAGCTATTATAACTCTGTGGAAATAGCAGCTATATGCACAAAAAATATTTACGTGTTCATAATATTCATTCATAGAAAATGGTAGTTAGGAGGTGGTATAGTCACTTCATCGACGATATGAACTTTCAAATGAAAATAAATAAATAAATATAAATATTTCCATACAATCACACCAATTATCTAGCCCATGTTAAGTATCATGAAGAACTTGTGTTATGGATACTAGATAACGGATAAACATATATATACTTTTTTTTTTTTTTTTGTAAATACATACATAGGGCATCGAGCCCGGGTTTACCCGGTCCGGAAAAACCCGGGTTTTCCCGGTTCTGAAGATTACAAAAAAACCCGGGTTTGATTTTTAAAACTCGGGCTTTTCGGGTATTTTTAATACTTTTCTTTTTATTATATATTAAGTATAAGCCAATTCCAATGCAATATTAAATATAATATAAACACGCTTTGATAAATTATTACGGAAATAGAAGCTTAGTTGCACCAAGAAAACCAACAAAGAAAGTTTAAGTGAACGCGCGCGGAGCGTCTATCTCAGCACTTGAATGGGATTAAGCTGTTCTGTGGGATAAAGTGAAGAGCAGTGGAGGGGGAGATGTAGCGAAGCTCGTCGCGTTGGTCGCGCGCGCTGCGCGGGCGCGGGTGATGAATACCTCTCCCACCATTTCATTTTGTTTAGTCGTCTACTTTGTCAAATGAAGAGGAATTGAACAGTGAGTTAAATCAAGCTGTTGATACTCCTAATACTGCTCACACTGCTACTGCTGAAACTAGATCAGCAAGTCCTTCAGACTCAGACGATTTGTTTACTACTGTGAGGGTAGAAATGGCACTCTTCGAGAATTGCGGTACGCGACAGCGACGGCGATACCTATCGCTGGCATATGAACATTTAAACGTCCGTTCCACCTAGTTACATCGTAGTTACATTAATGTAACTAGTTGGACATTTTTATTCCAAGTAAACCTACTAGTGTCGAGCCGGAGCGTATATTTTCTTCGGTTGGAATTGTCTGCAATAGATTGCGCTCGTCTTTGAGTGACAAAACTTTGGATGCCATAATTTTTTTACGTTCGTATTACTAATAATTCAGTTAAGATTTCTGTTATTTTTAGGGTTCCGTACATCAAAAGGAAAAGACGGAACCTTAAAGGATCACTTCGTTGTCCGTCCGTCCGTCTGTCAAGACCGTTTTTCTCAGGAACGCGTGGAGGTATCAAACTGAAATTTATATCTAATACTCAGGTCTACTGTCCCTTGGAGCTGTGAAAAAAATCAAACTTCTAAGCCAAAGCAATCAAAAGATACAGCCGTTTATGCCGCAAATTTCGATGCTCGCACGGGAATCAAAACCTACAGGGTACTTCCCGTGAACTTAGAATCTTGAAATTTGGTACGAAGTAACGTCTTATAGTACAGATAAAGGAAAAATTGCGAAAACCGTAAATTTTTAGTTACTTCATATAATAAAAAATATTTTACGGAACCCTCGGTGCGCGAGTCCGACTCGCACTTGGCCGGTTTTTTTTTATTACGATATATCCAAAATGGATATTAGTTATTATTTTTTATGAATATCTCTTTTTAGAAAGTGGACAGATGGTCAAAGAGTGCTTATCAGTAATTTGTCTCTTGTCTTTGAATAACATGTCAAATGTATAACTACTTACTTTTTACTCAGTATTTTAGTTATTAAGATAAATAACCGATTATTACCAATCGACTGCAATTTAAATTATATTTATGAATCCAAATAGTAGAATAGAAGACTAGTTCTATTTATTACTTAATTGTTATTGCGAAAAAAAGTTTTTGATTAGAGAAGAGTTTTAGTTATGATAAAATAGTTTGTGATACTAAAAAATGTCTTTTGACGATACTATTATAAGTAATTGTTAACCAAGTGATTGTCAGCAAAATAATACAATTAATATAAAACTAATCTCTACAAGCCCGTGATTAAAAAAATACTAGATTACTTAAGACTAGTTTTAAATATATTCTAAAAAAAAAAACAATCTATATGACATTTTCAATATTAAAACTGTTTAAGTACTATTTTTTTAATTCTAATCCTCCCTCAATCTTTTCATTTTGTACTCATTGTAGAAAATCGATATGTAAACACAGTTTCTTGTATTTATAAAAATTCTGTCAAAAAGATCGAAAAGCTCGAAAAACCGGTCTACCCGGGTTTTGATCACTCTTAGACCCGAAAACCCGGGTTTCCAAAATTGAACCGAGTTTCGATGCCCTACATACATAATATACTTATTAAACACCCAGACCAAGACAAATAGACATGTTCATGCACACAAATATTTGTCTTGTCCGGGGATCGGACCCGGGACCTCTGGCGCAGAAGGTGGGGTTAGTACCCCTGCGCCAAACAGGTCGAAAACGATTACCTTACGCAATTGCACCCCAGTTCGGCACTCACCTGCCGTGGGCGGTCACTGCGCGGCGGCGGCGGCGGCCGGGGGCGGCGCGGGCGCGGCGGGTGTGGGCGCCCCGCGGCGCGGCCCGCCGCTGCTGCGCCCTCGCCCGCCTCCGCGCATCGCCCGCCACCTGGCAACGACGCAACACGTCGACGTCAATACATTATAACACTAGTTCATATCACGTATCCACACGCATACGGCGGTGGCACACACGGCTTTCCCTGCGGCACGTTTTTGGATGCCAGCGGCAGTTCCCGGCGGGGTTATTACCAAAAAAATAGTAATCATCGCGCAATTTATGCTATCGAATTGCTATTGCAAAAATAGGTAATAACATAATAATTCGATATAAGATATAGTCGGATTTTTTATTCAGGAGAGAAATTTGACAGGTGCCGACGTCACTTTGTAAAAATAATCCTGCTTTAAATTGTTTTTTAAATCGTAATGATATCCGCAGATCCAGTTCAGCGTAGCTAGCATACGCACCTCGACAAAGCTTTCTCGACACTTGTCGCGCGCGAGCGCATTGTCTGTCCCACTCGCATCATACTGATTTAAGCGGGACAGACATCGTGAGATAATGGTCGGCAGCGAATCGCGGTGCGCATGCTACGCTGGCAGTTTAGTAAGTAATGATTTCATTCACGTACACAAAGTGAATATTATCATTATCTTATTATTATTTCAGCATTATTTTTACGTGCGAATACTCACGGCTGGTGCGGGCCGTGCATGTTGTGCGGGTTGTGGTGGCGCCAGGAGGCTCGCCCGCGCCGAGCGTGTCCGAGTGCGGCCGACTAGCGTGCGAGTACTCACGGCTGATGCGGGCCGTGCATGTTGTGCGGGTTGTGGTGGCGCCAGGAGGCTCGCCCGCGCCGAGCGTGTCCGAGTGCGGCCGACTAGCGTGCGAGTACTCACGGCTGATGCGGGCCGTGCATGTTGTGCGGGTTGTGGTGGCGCCAGGAGGCTCGCCCGCGCCGAGCGTGTCCGAGTGCGGCCGACTAGCGTGCGAGTACTCACGGCTGATGCGGGCCGTGCATGTTGTGCGGGTTGTGGTGGCGCCAGGAGGCTCGCCCGCGCCGAGCGTGTCCGAGTGCGGCCGACTAGCGTGCGAGTACTCACGGCTGATGCGGGCCGTGCATGTTGTGCGGGTTGTGGTGGCGCCAGGAGGCTCGCCCGCGCCGAGCGTGTCCGAGTGCGGCCGACTAGCGTGCGAGTACTCACGGCTGATGCGGGCCGTGCATGTTGTGCGGGTTGTGGTGGCGCCAGGAGGCTCGCCCGCGCCGAGCGTGTCCGAGTGCGGCCGACTAGCGTGCGAGTACTCACGGCTGATGCGGGCCGTGCATGTTGTGCGGGTTGTGGTGGCGCCAGGAGGCTCGCCCGCGCCGAGCGTGTCCGAGTGCGGCCGACTAGCGTGCGAGTACTCACGGCTGATGCGGGCCGTGCATGTTGTGCGGGTTGTGGTGGCGCCAGGAGGCTCGCCCGCGCCACGCGCCGCGTCGTGCCGACGCCACGCCGAACGTCTCCGAGTTCAGCTTGCGCTCCGTCCTCCAGTCCGTCCGCTGGCTGCGGCCCTTCAGCCTGAAACAAGCGAGATTCGTATTGTAAACGGCGTCTGCGCTCAACGGGATTGAAGATTGAAGAGAGAATGTCCACGATACGGCGCGGTAGCCACTCGCAAAACTCACGCTATATTCCTTTGTGCTAACATCGAATATTTGTCAGCAAACGGCCCATACAAGCAAGTGAATAGTTAACAGGTTTATTACTGGAAAATTCAAGTGCGAAGCCGAAAGATGATATTACAAACATGTCCCGCGGGGTTATTACCTTTCTTTGCAACAGCAACGCGACAGCAAAAATAGGTAATAACCCCACCGAGCAAGTAAAACGGCAATCATCGCTCAGTGAATTTTGTTATTGATAAAAAGCCTCGCCAGATTCTAATAGTCTACAATCAACTAGAAAGATGCATCTCTCTCTTAATCTCAATAGTATACAGAGGAGTCTACATATTATTATTCAAAGCAAAATTATTATTATATTAAAAGTGTTATTATTATTAGCAAAAGCTGGTCACCGTGCGAGTTTTCAACGAGTCAAAGTATGTCCAATACTATAATTGCATTAGCGACATACCTCTCAACAGCCTCGCAAGAGATGTTGTCAAAGAAGCTCTTGTTCTTGTCATAGCCGGTAAATCCGCTCTGGTCTTCGTCTAGTTCCGGCTCACCCGCGCCAGTCTCGTTACCAGAGTCATCCTTCTTGTCTACTTCAGCTGGCACAATGGTTGGGTCCTATGAAAACAATAGAGTTTGATTAATATAATTATTGCAGTAAATGAATGTCAAGCAACCATTACTTTTGAGCATGCAACATCCTAAAGTCAAATAAAAACATTTTACATTTACTATACAGAGTGGAAAGAAGTTAAGACGGGGCATGAACGGCAGGTACCTAAACCATTATAGCTACATGAAAACGTTCTTAGGAAACTTAGTTAAACATTAGTAAAATGTAAGTTCTGTATCCTCACCTCAACTTTAACAGGCTCATCCGAGATCTTCGTCTTGGCAAGCTGGCTGCGCAGTTCCTCAAACTCGGTGTTGGCTTGCTCAAAGTCGTAGTCGTTGTCGAACTTGAGCGTATTCTTGTTCCGGGGGACGAATCCGCGACCCCGGCCGCGCGGGCGCCCCCGCCAGCCGCCGCGCCCGTAGCCTTGACCTGCGAAATGTGTCAATTATATTATAACTGAAATTATTTTTTTGATTATTTTCCAATCACAAATAATAGAACTTAAGACTAGTAGATATTATAGGGTACAAATATACATAGTTTCTACCATTTGTGAAGGACTGGTGCCTGAAATAGGTTTCAGAAACCGAAACCTGTCCCAAAGACAATAGAATAACCTATAAATAATATATGTGGGAGGAATTATTAGATAAAAGTGGAACATCCAAGAGACGGAAATAGAAGGCGAGGACAGCAAATCAGGAGATGGATAGACGAGATTCCCCAAACCCTGGGACCTTCCTAGAAAAAGGTGGCTTTGGAGAGAGCCCAGTGGCGACAAATGGAGGAGGCCTTTCTGAATTAATTAATTTGATTTCAGTAGACGTGTACTCAAATTTCTGTCAATAAAGGCTATTTTATTTTTGAAACAGATTACATAAGGCAGTGCCGAGAGCCCAAGACTGCTAAGAATAATGTGATTTCGTTTTAAGGTTTCGTTTACAAGCATACTCACAGTTTTAAGTTTAATTTAAACGACACGTGTAGTTTCAATTTAAACCACGACTGAGCGCTTCTTCACTGGCTGACGATGGCGACACGACACATTACCGGTACCGATATCGGTGAGCGAAAAATTTATAAGAACTTGTGCCGGTATCGGAGGTTTGGTACTAATGTTTAGTGTGCAGTGAAAAGCCTAGCTCGGTTGGTGGTGCTGAAGAAGTTATGACAACTTTTTTTTTATTCCCTGCTGGCTGCTTCATATTGCTGGTGTTAAAAATCGTGTTTACAAACCGGCATTGAACTGCCCAGCCTGGTGGTGATGAGAGCCATGATGCGGTTGCGCTGAGGTGTGCGGTTGCTGGTGGTGCTGCTGATTCTGCTGATGATGCTGCTGATTCTGCTGATGATTCTGATGATGCTGCTGATTCTGATGGTGCTGCTGTTGATTCTGGTGGTGCTGTTGTTGTTGATGTTGATGTTGAGGATGAGGTTGAGCGCCGCCGCTCGGGTAGCGTTGGCGGTTGCGCGAGTTAGTGCGATTGCGGATCTGCTTATGCGAGGAGCCAGAGTTGCTTCCGCGGCGACTGTCGCGCTGCTGCCCGGAGCCGCCAGCGACGGACGATACCTGCTTGGATATTAATGGGTTGTATTTAACCAATCACTATACTAATGTAAGTAACCTTCAAAAGGAGTAATTTTACATTAACATATAATAAAACAAAGTACGTAGAACTATAGAACTGATAAATCTATTACCAACAGTGAAAAAATTATCTCGACCCGACAAAAAAATGACGATGCTACAGCGATTTTAGTAACGCAAATTTTAAAAACGCATTGTATAAAGGGCGCCAATCGCGTGACGTCACGCGTCATTTGTCACACACAACGCTCGCATTCTTATTAGCTTATTTAACTAGGGCGGTAACAACCCGATACTCGGGTTCGTCGATCGACGAAAAATTACAAATTATGCGAAAATCTTTAATTGCAGTTTGTGATCATCACGTTAACATTTTGTATATTTTATAGTTTTCGGAACAAATAGACTCGAGTACCTTTAATTTGATACCTTACTCGGGCGCGTACTACGCGCCAAAGTCCCTATCGAGTCGTCACAAATTTTGCGAACCTGAATTAAGTATATAGATTTAAATTATTCCATTATTTATGTGATGTCCAGAAATGTATGAAGTCTGGGCCACGTCTGAGTACAGTGTACAGTACCAAAAGATAGATAAAAACACAATAAACAGTTTCAGAAAAAATTATAAAACAAATGTTTTTCGTGTAGTTATATTTGACGCCACATTCCAAGTATTTTTCTTCTTCTTCTTTTTATTTTCTATTCTATTCTTTTTATTATTAATCACATAACCGTGCAAAAAATTGTTGTATTTTTCTCAGAATCGGTAAATTTTTCTCAAATCTTTGAGGGTAGTGTACATAGACATGATGTATCAAAATCACTTCAGTATGAGTAGTTTGGGTTCTAATGAAAATAATTGACTTACATTTTTATTCCAAGTTAATATATAGGTATAAATATATTTTTTCCTGCCTTTCCATCAATCCTTGATCTTTCGCCGTTATAATGTATGTCCCCCCAGTCCCCACTTCAGGAGCATGGGCCTAAGTAATTAAGAGAATGGGCCATTGTCCCTCCACTCGGGCCCAATGAAGAGTGGAGGATGTTAATTACTGCAGATGCGCCTGGGACTAACAATGTAACATTGTGCCTGCCTTCCGTCAGAGTAATTAAGATAACGTTATTAAGGTAACTGATCTTATCTGATCTGATGACAATATTTTCAGTTTTGCCTTTATTACAAAATAAGTAAAGAATAATCTAGAAGTAATCTTTACTCCATTTAGCTTTGAAAATAAAAATAAGATCTACACAAAAATAATATAATTTTTTACCTGTGTGCCTTGATCAGCAGTGGGGCTCTTCCTGTGCCCAACAGCTGGGGTACCAGACCTCGAAGCACTTTGTTGAGAACCACCTCCAATAAGATCGAGCATGGAGCCTGAAAAGTGTTTACACTGGTAATAAATATGTTCATCAAAATTATGTGGTTACACATTCAAACTAAGGATTTAGATATTTGTGTTTATTATCTAACTTCTACTATTAAATAGTTTATTACTAAATTACTATTACTAAATTTTAGTACTACAATATTGGGAAATTCATAAACAAAATCATGAGGTCCTATTGTCTGGACTCCGGACATCATCTGCAGGTACCCCCAATTGTCAAAGTTGAATAATCTGTTTCATACAGGGGTACAATTTCTTTATGATCAATAATAGCAATGCATGTCTACGTAAGGTCTACTAAAGATTTATGATATTTCTATTGAGTTCATTATTTACTGAAGATAAGTTTTTAGGAATTGCCTTATGCAAATAAGATTAATATTAAAAGGTAAACAGCATTTACAAGAAATACACATATAAACAACTAAATACTTACTAGAAGTTTTTAAATGATGCAGATAGAAAGAGATGATAATGCAAGTGTGGAAAATGAAGATGCAATATTAGATATCCACTAAAGCATACTAATAATAAAAAAACTTAAAATATCTTCAAATGGTATTCTTAAGTGGACATCTAAAATTCAATTTGAAATGTAATGATGTTAGATGATAGATAATATAATTAGACACATTTAAAACAATTTCAATATTTGTAACTGTAAAATATTTAAAATCTATGACAAGCAACAGACCAAGGAACATATAATTATGCAGTTTGCGATTTTCAATGTAGTTAAGTTGTTAGTTTTTGTGAACTTTAAAATTTATAATGGTTAATTTTAATTATATAATTGCCCCACACCACAGTACTTTATTTATAGGTCTTCAATAGTTCAGATAAGATACCATTCTAAAAATGTTCTGACAAATACTAATTTTCAGAACATGGTATTTCTTTCATAACTGTTAGTTGGTTACTGTCTTAGTCTTGATGGTTAGAAAATTATGAAAAAGAAAGGATGAAAGAAGAAGCAAAATGTCATAAAGACATGCTTTGATTGTGTGGACAAGCTGTTGATTTATACTTGTAAAAAGAGCATTACTAGAAATATGAATACACAAAATAATCAGAAAATATAATGATAAGATGAAAGTTAGCAGGTTAATGAGAATAAAAATCGCAAGGTGGCATTTCTTTTTAAAGCTGAAGCGATATAATCTGATGAAAAAAAAAACCTTGGTCTTTCACTTGGTTGGAGTGATGAACCACTCCTGATCCAATTGGAGCAGTCTTAGGTTGGGGCTGAGTCCCCAAATCCACAGAAGTTTGCGGAGACAACTCACTCGTCTTGTTGAGTTGAGAGTGCACACCTCCCGGGAAACCAGCCATTGGATGATATTGAGGGTACTGAGTTTGTCCAACCACCGGATGGCTAAACTGCCCCGCATACTGCCCTGGAGCCTGGTTACCGCCACCCAAAGACGGCGGTACTGACATCTGCATGATAGCAGGGTCATTGGGCAAAGAGGGGACATCATTCAGAATCCGTATATCCTTTATATCAGCCCCACGAAACAAGATGTAGTCATACACCTGGTTTTGAGGAGCGATAGGGTACTGGGATTCGCGATCCTCAGTACCAAATGATCGCACTGTGGAACAAAAAAACAGATCAAATTATTGTATGCACCAATCGTAATATTACATGGAAACTAATAACTTACACCGAGGTTAAATGGTAGCAAATTATGTAGAACTTTACGTTTTGTTTACAGGAATATTGTAATTATCAACGTCATCAATGTGAAACTATGGTCACTTGGAACTGTTCGAACATATTTATGTTGAGGGTAGAATAAAATAAACGTGTCACCTAATGCAACTTCGATGGTTTATTTTATGCTGAGAAAGTACAGTAAAATATTAATTCTTATCGAAAACGTCAAGCGTTCTCACAACCAATACATAAACATTGATAGGATTAGATTACAGGAAGGCAGACAGAATTTTGTTACGAAAAAATTCAAAGAGATTCCGAGAAAGAAACAATCTTTTCATGAATGCTTAGACAAAAAAACACGGGCTATACGGTAGATATTTGTTTCTAGAAGATAGACAGAATCCATTTGTCAACTTACCGCTAGCTAAAGCGATGGTACATTTCTGAGGATCAACGGTGAAAAGTCGCCCTTCATATCGGATATCAGCTTTCGATATTAGGCTTATCTTGGAGCCTAATTCAGGCATTCCAGAACTCATTTTGTCACTTTAAAAATACGACGCCGATGACAAAGATTTTTTCCGATATCGACGACCGTGAAAAACTTAGCCAGCGTACAAAAATGACGAAAAATGACTGACTGACAGATCGGAAGTTAGCAACAAGCGCAAAGTTTATTTTTTTAGTTCCAGTGTTGCCAGTACGCATTTATGCTGAGCTACCAATTTTATATATTTTATCGTTCTCATACATTGATCATTGGACAGTGAGGCGCGCGAGCGCTTGTTCTGCGATTCACGATTGTAGCGGCTAAACAACTTTTGCAGAGGTTTAGCACGGGATGGATGACCTAAAATTTATTACCGCTGTATTTGCAGTCGTTAAAACCTACCAATCCGCATTGGGAGCGTGTGGTGGGGCCCCTTTCTTATTACCCATCCATAAGTAACGGGCTGGTGGGGAACTGGGGAAGTTAAAATGCTGATGATGCTAATCATAATTTCGTATAATCGGTGGAAAATACACAATTCCAGTCGGTAAATAAATATATTCTTCTAACAAAACACATCACCCGCCATCCGCCATCCATTCGAGTAAGTATAATAAGGACAATTTGTATGTAAACTCCATTCCAGTATAGAGTTCTCCTTCTAAATATCTTCGGGCCTCTCACAATTTTCATCTTCTTTGACCCTGAATCACTAATTTAAAATTATTTACGAAACACTAATAAATTGCTTTATTAATCTATTAGAAAGACTTATGAAAAGTAACTCATATTATTAGCTGATAATATTAGTCTATATTGATAATGAAATGAAACAGTTTACTATTAAAACAAATAATACTAGCTAATACTATTAGCGTTTATAATAATAACTAATTTTATTAGTTTGTTTTTAAGAAACGACTCTAATAATATTATAACTATTAATATTAGTCTCAGCCCCCCTATCGCGTAAAAATATGGATATGGGCTTCATTTGACAGTTGAAGCTCATAATATTACCTCATAATTTGACGACCTGTTTGGCGCAGAGGTACTAATCCCGCCTTCTGCGCCAGAGGTCCCGGGTTCGATCCCCGGACAAGACAAATATTTGTGTGCATGAACATGTCTATTTGTCTTGGTCTGGGTGTTTAATATGTATATTAAGTATGTATTTAAAAAAAAAAAAAGTATATATGTATGTTTATCCGTTATCTAGTATCCATAACACAAGTTCTTCATGAAACTTAACGTGGGACTAGATAATTGGTGTGATTGTATGCGAATATTTATTTATTTATTTATATGGTCATTTAACTGTAAAATGAAGCCCATGTCCATATCCATATTTTTTACGCGGTAGGGTCCCAGGGCTTGATATTTATTTTATTTATTTTTTATTTTATTTTATTTTACAGGCGAATCAACAGTTAACAAAATATGGATAACATTTAAACTAGCAACATTAAACCAATTACAGATTCACACAACTAAACACAGACAGTTACCAATTTTGAACATGCATATTGGATTTACATCTAGGGATGCAACAAAAAATATATATATATATTACTAAAAACAATTAACATCACGAGTCACCGTGGTGACTTAATAATAACAAAAAAAGTAATAAGTACTCGATGGCTAACAATTTTGTAAGGTTACGTCTAATACTGTTACAGCTAGAAGTAATTGGATCTATATCAAGTTTTTCGCTCAACGCATTGAAACACTTGCTCGCACGTAGTATAAAAGAGTTTTGCCTATAGTTGGTATTGGAATGAGGGATGTAGAACGCATTAAAATGACGGAGAGTTTTTATAGGAACATTAAAATTTAAAAGAGAGAGAAGCTCGGGACAATCAATAACATCTGATGCAATTTTGATTAGGTACGTTATATCCGCTATAAGTCTACGATTTTCTAATGAAATGAGATGATGTTTTACACAAAGTTTATTATACTCGCTGGAATCATAAGGTATTTTAGTACGGTAACAAATATATCTTATAAACTTCTTCTTGATATTCTCAAGCCTATTAATGTATACAGCGTATCTGGGGTTCCAAATCTGTGAAGCATATTCCAAGTTACTGCGTACAAGTGAACAGTATAGTATCTTAAACGTTTTAACATCTGTGAAATCCTTGCAATTTCGTATTAAAAATCCGAGCATTTTTGTGGCTTTAGAAACTATGCCGTTCACATGCTCATCAAAGAGTAACTTTGAATCATGCGTCACGCCAAGGTCTCGCATCGAGTATACGCGCTGAAGGCACTGTTGTTCAAGAGTATAATCGAACTGAATTATATTCGTCTTACGACTGAAAGATATGACTGTGCATTTAGCAGTGTTGAGGTCTAATTTATTATTATTACAGTATGTTTCCAGTCGCTTTAGGTCCTGTTGCAATGAATCAGCATCAGCTTGGCAACGAATCCTGGCAAATACCTTCATATCATCCGCGAAGCAGAGAAGATTCGCTGTTTGGAAGCAGATGTCGATATCATTTATGAAAATGATAAACATCAAAGGACCGAGCAACGAACCTTGCGGAACGCCATTTGGGACTGGAACCCAACTAGAGATGTAGTTGTTGGTCACAACAGCTTGGCAACGATTTTCAACATATAACGCAAACCAACGCAACAAGTTTCCATGTATACCGATTAGTCTAAGCTTGTCAATAAGGATACAATGCGGAATACGATCAAATGCTTTACTGTAATCGGTGTAGATGACGTCAACTTGGCATCTTTCATCCATCGCTGCTGTAAGGTATTCATTTAGTAAGACCAAGTTGGAAACCGTAGAGCGTCTCTTCAAGAAGCCATGCTGAAATCGGCTGAAACTAGGAGAGAGAGCTGAATAGACCTGACTATGGACTATTTTCTCTAAGATTTTGGCCACAATACACAGCTTAGAGATAGGTCTATAATTCACTACCTCTGACCTAGGGCCTTTCTTGTGGACAGGGGTGATAAAAGCGCGTTTCCAGATGTCAGGAACATGACATTGATCAACAGATTTTTTGAATAGGAGTGTTAAAGGTCTTGCAAGAGTTTCACAGCAGTTGATGAGGAAAATAGATGGCAATTTATCAGGGCCAGCAGACTTAGATGGGTCCAGACTTCGTAGTAAACGACGCACCTCCTTCTCACATATAGTAACAGAAGAAATATCTGTGGTGTTACGACATAAGAGATCGTCTATTCTAGGTGCTCGTGACTGATTATTATCGAGAAAGGACGATTTGAAAAAGTTTGAAAATGCATGACAGATTGATATCCGGTTAAATTTCAAACAGGTACAGCAGTGAGTATATAGAAACCGTTTCTAAAATTGTATTCGGTTTAGTTGGTGATAAGACTTGTTGTTAGTCCGCCTGGCTATCTACCAGCTGGTTATCTAAGTCTGAAACCATAACATTCATGTTATCAAGATTAGCCAATTCCTTAGTAGTTGTGGATTCCGGGAGAGGCGTGCTAAATACCACCTTCAGCATTATCATTACTTATCAATATGTATGATGAAAATTTAAATCTAAGCGTCTTCCCGGTGTTCATAAATTTGTTCAATGGCTCTGTCGTTCATGTTGCTTCAAGGCGTCTCCGTTATCAGACAAAGCCTTTCTACCCTTGCAGTGTTAGGCAAAAGGCTCTTAAATTTTAAGACGTCCTTATTTTGTAAATGCAGGCAGACATCATCATCCTTCAAAGGTTGAAATGATACGAATATGATATTTTCAAAATTGGTGTTTGCACTTGAAAATTCAATCATTAATTAGGTTAGATCATTGATTAACTGCGGTAATCAAGCAATAACCAATTTGCAAACAAACAGTTCAGTTTAGTACCTATCTATGACACTAACAATTTAGTTTCACTGGTCGAAAAGTATGTTGCATTTTGCAAATACAAAATATGTCCAAAAAAGTATTACTTACAGTATACAAAATGCTTTTCTATAAAAAGTATTTATATACAAAATGGAAATAGGTATATTGTATTTAGCATTTTGCATTTTAAATAGAAGTATTTTCAAAATGTCACATCTCTGCCTTCGGAACGTAGACAAGATATAAGCTCGCTATTTGCCTGAAATACCGCTCTCCCAATGTGAGCGCGCGAGTGGTAAATCGACTAGTGAGCTTATGTTTGTCTACATACGGAGGTTGCTATTAGCCTGATCGCCTTGCCAATAGTACATTTTGAAGACTTTGGATTAGACCGGTTTATTTAGGTTTTGGAAGCGCTCTCATTCCGAATACGTCGGAAGCGGTTTTTTGTAAAAACCTAATCAATCAATTAACCGCTCTTTTTCAAACCGGTTACAAGCCCTTAGACTATTTTTTTATGAAACAAGATCCTGGGCTATAAAAAAAAGCTCTTTAAAATAAAAGTGTCTTTGTTTTTGCTGTCAAGTCAAGCTGTCAATTGTCACGTCAAGTCAAGTCAGTCAAATTGTTGTCATTGTCAACGGTCGTTTGGTTTGGATTTCATTTCAATTTGAAATAAAGTTTAATTTTACAAAAATAAATACTGTTGTTTCGAGGGCACTTTGCTTTAACTTTCAATGAAATCCTAATTTTTGTGTTTTAATGATAGTGACTGTGCCACAATGGTTTTAGAAACTCCTATATCTTCTAAGACTGCGTTAGGTCGGCTTAGCAGTGGCGGGAGTAGTAGTGGTTCTATTCGACGCAGAAGTTTGATTCCAAACCGTGTTGCTGCTCGAACAGAGGTAAATTGTACTTAGATTATATCATTATACCCCGCCCTACATGTTCAGCCCTGCCTCTGTATTCTACAAGGCATTTGTTCTTCTTTAAACTTGAAAGCCACTTCACTAGTATTTTACCACTGTTTGTTGCTTTAGTCTGTACTTGCATAATTATTTGCGGCGTAAATCGAAATATTTATATTGGATTATAAAAAAAGTGTTGAAGAAGGCCACTTTTGTTGCATTTTTTTGAAAACAGATTGGTTCCCTTTTTACACACTGTAATCTAAAATTATCGCCATTGGCATAAGTTTAACAAACAGTGGCTACTATAATGTTTCTCAATAGTGTTTACTCCCTTTTCCCTTGAACGGTTTTCAAACTTAACTATAGTTTCTACTTGGTTCTCAATACTGCTTTTTAATTTAAAGGAATAACTTTTGTGATAACTGAAAGCAAACATAGACTACCAATAAATTTTAAATAGAAAAATATTGGATAAAATCAACTCTGCCACAAGTGGATTCTCAGATGGGGCTCAAACCATGATCTTTGGAAATCCGGTCCAATGCTCTAACCACTGAGCTACGGAGACTTACGGACTTACAGACCATCGAAATTCTTCAATACTGTCTTTTTATATTTTCAATTCGCTGTAAGGCCAGCTTTGTCACATCAATGCAAGGAATATCCTTGCATTCGAAAGAAACATCTTTTCAGATTATAAATTTTTAATTTTGCATTTTACAATGCTGTTTTTGTGTGATAAAATATTAAACAAGAAAATATACTAGAAAAAAACAACTAGTCTCATGTCGCCCTGACGGGAAAATAAAACATTTATAATTAAATGGCTGTTTCATCTTAATTGATAGTCAAACATCTGTAAAGATGTTTCTTTCGAATGCGAGGATATTTCTCTCATTGATGAAATGACGGTGGCCAACACCGTAGAAAGGTGAATATACTAGATCTACGTGTCATGATAGGTCTCTGTAGCATAATTGGTTAGTGCATCTTTTCAGATGTTTAATGATCGATTAAGATGCCAATAATCTGTTTATTTTATTTTTGCCTTTTTAAATGCTATTTTTGTAATACTCAAATAGAAAAACATTGTAATAAATAAGTGTGACTTTCAATCTCTTTGTCTATGTAATGCAATTGAAACCAACAGCAAAACTGCTTAAGTTAAACATAATGTCACACCTTTATTCCAGAGGGGTCGGCAGAGATCATCTCTTGTGTCTTACTCTATGTGTCATGTACCCGATATACTGCTTTAGCTTCATTCACATTCATCAGTCTTTCCAGCTCCTTTATTCTTGTACTTTTCACAGATTTTTTTCATTAAATATTTTTAATATGAGTGCCAGAAGATGTACACTTATCTGTTAGTCATTTATAGCCTTAATTTGTAGAATAGGTAGAATAGAATTTAGCTATGAATTTAATTTAAGTATATTTATTTTTGTAATCCTCTGCACAGTATAAACATAAGCAGTTGCTGCACTCGGCCGATATGATGCGCTCACACACACACACACACACCCACCCACACACACACACACACACACACACACACACACACACACACACACACACCCACACACACACACCCACACACACACACACACACGCACACGTTCGGCCCCTCGATCGCATTGGTTTTATCTGTAGTCCAAACCTAAAACAGTAGCGAGCGCACGTGAAGCGACTCATACCTGTGTGAGTGCGTCATTTCGGCCGGTTGTAGGCAGTGCAAAGACTGTTTAGACTGTGTTCTATCTGTGTCCTCTGGTAAAGGCCTCCTCCAAACTCTTCCACTTCTCCCTTTCTCAGGCTGATCTTGTCCAGTGTTTTCCACACTTATCTGTTAAATTATGTTTACTGGGTGAAATTTTTCTAAAATGGACTGTAGCCGTACCGCGCAAGTGGCGTCGGCATCGAAATCGGCTTCATTTGACAGATGGATGTGACACATTGCTGCTTCTTTTTGACACGAATGAAAACTTACCAAAGACTAAAAGCAATATGTCACATCCATCTGTCAAATGAAGTCGATGCCGATGACACTTGCGCGGTAGGGGCCCTGATCACCCGTCCGGCTTTCCCCCCTCCAAATAATAATCTTTATTCACAGGACAGAAACGATGATGACGCAGAGCGATCGTCATTGGTGGCGTCGGAGCGCTCAGTGGCGACGTCGACGCCGCACGCGTCCCCGCGCCGCCCCCGCGACACCATGTCTTCGTCACCTCAGAAAGAACACTTTCAAGGATGCCTTAAGTTGTATGCTGAAAATGTTAGTACTTTCACACTTTAGTAATATACAAATCGAAATAGGTACTGAAAGAAGTCAGGTCCAATATTTATTTATTTTTACTATTAGTAGGATTTATGGGCTTATGCTTTCTTATCCTCAACTATTATCTGTCCCGGCGTTCTATCTGCCATCCAGGGGCCTGTTTCATAAAAAATATTAGTCTAATATTATTAGTCTTGGACTTATATTAATAGTTATAATTATTACAGTCTGTTTCATAAAAGTACAAACTAATAAAATTAGTTATTAGTGTAAACGCGAATATTATTAGCTAGTATTATTCATTTTAATAGTAAACTGTTTCATAAACATTTTATACTAATACTAGCCCTTCCTTCCGCCTCCGCCTGCGACTTCTTCCGCGAGGAATTAGGTGATCGCGTGGATTTAGGATGTCGCTTGGTGGTGCCAATTCGTCGTCTCAGCAACATAACACCCATTGCTGCGTAAAGGCCTCCCCCAAGGATCTCCACGACGATCGGTCCTGCGCTACCCGCATCCAGCGGCTTTCCGCGACCTTCACCAGATTGTCGGGGCCACCTTGCCTACTCTCGGAGCGTCGCCGGTGCCCGGTCGCTATTCCAGAACCTTTCCGCCCCAACGGCTATAGATTCTTCTCGATATGTTTCCCGCTCACTGCCACTTCAGCTAAGCAATCCTTGGTGCGATGTCGGTTACTTCAGTTTGGATCTCCTCATTTCCCTCTTCGAGTATAGCCAACTGCATTGCACGTTGGGTTACCTTGAACCTTCTTATCAAAACCATAGTTAGCGACCACGTTTCACTACCGTAAGTGTGTCATTTATAAGCATTTATCAGAGTAAACAGTATCTTATGTCCGTCTACACGGTTCAAGTTATATCCATATCCAATTTCACTAAAATCGATTCAGCGGTTTACGCGTAAAACGGAACACCCAGACAGACATGCAATGTTTATGTAGCATTTATAAGCGCATGAATAAGTGTGAATTTAAAAGTAGTAGAAAATGCTCCAAATCTATCGCGATCAAAGTCGCTATGTCTATTTTAAATTACCTTTCTATACAAAATTTGAACCCTTTTCTTAAACCATTAACGGTTGATTCATGTCCACCGCATCGGACTTCAAAATTGATGACATTTTTGTAATCAACGTCCCATAAAACCTCAATAACGACACCCATATCGATTTTAACATTATTTACCCTTTTTACCCCTTAGGGGTTGATTTCTTGAGAGGGGGATTTTTGTATTTAAGTTCAAACTATAAGCCTAATAAAAAATAAGTGACTTTTACTATGAACATAAAGGACTTTTCTTACACAACTTCATCCCCCTTTTCACCCCTTTGGTGGTAGAATTTGCGAAAACGTTGAGATAGCAATGTTCATTTTCAATCGTCAACCTGAATACAAAATACAAGATCCTATCTTCAAAACTGACAGACTTTCATAGAAAGAAAAAAAAAAGAAAGAAAAATTTATTGTGTCACAAGAAATCACATGTATACAATAATGACATAATTGACACATAAAATAATAGTGACACTTAAAAGGTAGTCCACTGATCACACACTCAGCATGTGTTGGATGTCGCAGACAGTCCAACGCTGGTCTTCGTGGCTACCTCTCGATGAGATCATCCTATATCGATGAGAGAGCACTACTGGCTACACTATATTATTACAAACACAAATAATAATAGATAAATTAGCTACTTAAATAAAATATTTCACAAGTATAAATTAACAACAATATAATACAAATAAATCGAAACATATTATACACCATAACACAGCGAGAGTAACTTACACACCAATTGAACTTTTTTGTAAATCATGTAGATACATTTTAAAATTACGTTTAAAAGCCGCAACACTACAGCACTTTTTTTAGTCGATTTTTTTATTTTAGCGTAGGAGTTTGGGATTTTTACGCGACAAAAAAGTATCCAATTTCCCTCCAGGCTATTAAGTACCTGTGTCTCAAATTTCATCCAAACCCATTCAGCAATTTTTGCGTGATTAAGTAAGAAACATCATCAGCATGTGTTGGATGTCGCAGACAGTCCAACGCTGGTCTTCCGTGGCTACCTACCTATATCGATGAGAGAGCACTACCGGCTACACTATATTATTACAAACACAAATAATAATAGATAAATTAGCTACTTAAATAAAATATTTCACAAGTATAAATTAACAACAATATAATACAAATAAATCGAAACATATTATACACCATAACACAGCGAGAGTAACTTACACACCAATTGAACTTTTTTGTAAATCATGTAGATACATTTTAAAATTACGTTTAAAAGCCGCAACACTACAGCACTTTTTTTAGTCGATTTTTTTATTTTAGCGTAGGAGTTTGCGATTTTTACGCGACAAAAAAGTATCCAATTTCCCTCCAGGCTATTAAGTACCTGTGTCTCAAATTTCATCCAAACCCATTCAGCAATTTTTGCGTGATTAAGTAAGAAACATCATCACAGGCAAAAATCACTTTCACATTGATAACATAAGCATGCATAATTGCGAATAGAGAAGTATTTGATGTCACGAAGTATTGTAAAAAATACTTCATAGCGTATAAAGTCGCTATGTCTATTTTGCATAATTTTTCTAAACAAATTATAAAGTCCTTGTTCAAACCTTTAAAGGTTGAATTATGTCCACCGCGTCGGACTTCAAAATCGATGCAATTTTCGTGATCAACATCCCATAAAACCTCGATAACGAGACCCATATCGTTTTTAACAATATTTACCTCCTTTTATCCCCCTTAGGGGTTGATTTGTATAACACACAAAATAAAGGTTTGTTTATTTCTATTTGATTTCCAACCATAAGCCTTATAAAAAATGAGTGACTTTTACTTTGAAAATAAAGGGCTTTTCTTTCTTATCTTCATCCCCCTTTCCACCCCTTTGGGGGTAGAATTTTAAAAAACGCCGATACAGGTAAGTGTTTGTTTTTAATTATCAACCTAAATACAAAATTTGAAGATCCTAACACTCTTACTTTGAAAATAATGGACTTTTCTTACACAACTTCATCCCCCTTTTCACACTTTTGGGGGGGAAATTTTCAAAAACGCCGAGACAGGTATGATATTCATTTTCAATCGTCAACCTAAATACAAAATTTGAAGATCCTAATTTCAAAACTGGCGGACTTTCATTCAAACATTCACCCCCTATTTTACCCCTTTAGGGATGGAATTTCCAAAAATCCTTTCTTAGCGGATGCCTATACGTCATAAATTCTACCTGCATGCCAAATTTCAGCCCGATCCGTCCAGTGGTTGAGTTACTTTTTATAAGTCTTTCAAGTTTAATAAATCAATTTATTAGTGTTTCAAAAATACTTTTAAATTAGTGATTCAGGGTCAAATAAAGAAGAGAATGTTATTATGAGATTCCCGAAGATCTTTAGAAGGAGAACTCTATACTGACATGGATTTACATACAAATGCAACAAACTAATAAGTCCTTATTATAGTTACTCGAATGGATGGCGGATCGCGATGTGTTTTGTTAGAACAATATATTTATTTACCGACTGAAATTGTGTATTTTCCACCGATTATACGAAATCATGATTAGCATCATCAGCATTGTAATGTCTCCAGTTCCCCGCCAGCCCGTTACTTATGGATGTGTAATAAGAAAGAGAGGATACACGTCCAATGCGGATTGGTAGGTTTTAACGACTGCGAATACAACGATAATAAATTTTAGGTCATCCATCCCGTGCTAAACCTCTTCGAAAGTATTTAGCTGCTACGATCGCAGGCCGAGCGCGCGAGCCACAGTGCCACCGAGTTCTATTCGATGCTACAGAATGAAGCATGGTATATTGAAGGAAAAATGTCCATGCTTGAACCATGTTCGACTTACTGATACTATTAATTTATGTCTGGAATTTTCACCTATTAAAAATTATTAATGTCTATGGTAGACTAATAATATTAGTAGCGTCAAAGAACCCATTTTATTAGCGTCATCGAAAAGTTTATGAAACAGAAAAATAATAACGAATGAAATTATTTTAATAGTCTAATCATCATCATCAGCCTGTGGACGTCCACTGCTGGACATAGGCATCTCCTAGCTCACGCCTATTGTGGCGTTCAAAGGAGGTTATTACCCTACTGCTACCACTAGTTAGAAATTAGCTAATAATATTAGTAACTTTTATGAAACAGGCCCCAGTCCTCAATTTTAGTTAACATAAACAATCTTACTAGCACAGTATTTTGTTAATGTTACTGGTTACAAATGGGTTCCCTCTGTTTGGCAGAATTTCGTTGCTCCGAATTTCATTTGGCAGAACAAACTTGGCATAATTTTCTTTAAACGTATATGCTCAAGGCATAAACATTCTTTAGTATAATTATTATTTGAAAATAAAAATGAAAAATTAAAATTGAAAAAATTTAAACCACAAATGTATCTTTTGTAATCTTAGAAGGAGCGGGGCTCTTAACACAGGTTTTATACTTAAAAGGGGCCTCAGCCATATGTTATGTAATGTACTTAAAAGATACTGAATAAATATTTTTTCATTTTTTCATTTTTTCATTATTTGGTCGAATGTTTATATGTCCGAATTTCCAATGGCATACTTTTAAGATGGCAGGATTTCACTTGGCATACTACGTTGATGGCAGATTTTCATTTGGAATAATTTCATTCGGCATTCTATGTCTAATAAATTGTATGCCAGCCGCTGATATGCATAATAATATTATGACATAAAAAGGTTCCCGATAAAGGGTAGACTCTTAATTTGTGCTATAATAGTGACAGAAACGAATCGCTGCAAAACCGACACCTCGTAGTCTTGTATGCCCTACCCCTAGAGTGCAATTCAAGCCCGCGCAGGCGCGGAGGGGTGAGGCGGCCCGCGAGCTGAGCTTGAGCTTGCCACCGCGGCTGAGGCTGGCCGGCCGGCAAGCCGAAGCTGCGGTGGTGAGCGAAAACCATCTGCGACGATAAGCTCGCGTGGGACCGCCAGAGCCCCGCAGCGCCGGAGCCGTGACAGAAACCATGCATGTTGCATGCTTGTTTGTATGCTGCATGCTTGCTTGAATGGTGCATGCTTGCTTGCATGCTGCATGCTTTCTTGTATTATAAATAGTTCTGCCTCTTAATATTATGGATTTTAAAATTATGCCTAAAGACGATTCTGGCTGAATTTATGGGTTTTGAATGTATGGTTAATGAGATATGTCAAGCAATTTTCTGCGAAATTACGTTTATGCTCTCCGCTGTTATGCATAATAAAATTATGACATAAAAAGTTCTGCGATAAAAGGTAGAACCGTTACAAATATTAAAGCCTATTTCATTTTCTTGCAGAAAATAAACAAAGACAATGCATGGAATTTACAACTGATAGACTTTATGACGTCCATGTTGAGGCGACACGACTCTCGTATGGACAACCTGCAGACTGCGTCCACCGTCGTTGACGCGTCTGCGAGAATCTACTCGTTCCGGGTAGATGCTGTGCATTATGATGTCTTGAAGATGGCTGGCGGCTTGAGCAAGGCAGCTCAGGTAAGTTCTTCATACATATTAAATTTTCATGCCATGAGTCATGACATATTGTATTGTTATTATATAATACTAATCCTAGCCAAACTAGCTAAGCATTTTAGCTTACTATTTAACAACTTTTGACAACTAATAAAATGTCAGCAACTTCACAAGTTATAGTAAAAATTCAATTCCGTATGGCGTAAGAGCGCGCTCTCGCCTGTAACGAAACCATTTCTTTTTTTATATTTGGGACCTTTTTATAAAACACAAAACTGTAGCACCAACATAAGAAACACCCAGACCAACGTGTTTCGTGGTAATCGAACCTATGACATGGAATTTAATGTCCACAATGAATTCAAAGGTTGAACCTCTATACCAAAATCGTTGATTTATGTTGGATGACAATCGCTTAACAAAATAGAACTATGTAACTTATACATCAGTTTTTCCCATTTAAGACAAAACGAGGCAAGAAAGACGATGACTGCGCGACGCAAGACGAAGGAGCTGTAGACGGCGACGCGGCGCCGCAAGTGAAGAAGAAAAAGAAGCGGTCGAAAGGCGCCATCGCGGCCAACCCCGACGTGTTCAACGGAGATTTTGATGCTAACGATTGTATAGGTAACACAACCAGTTTCAATAATCTATCCCTAGTAAGAGATAGACCTATCTTGGATACGTTACTTAGCAACCGCTGTAATTTTGGACTAATTAACAAAAATATCTAAGCAACATATATCTCTTACTGAGGATATGTTATTGAAACCAACCTAGAAGAAAGAAAGAAGTGAATGGCAACGACAACACGACAGCTTGTCCGATTGCGGCACGCGGAGTGGGAAGTGTGTATAACACACTCTCCCTTGCACGACGTCGTCATCAATAAGTTTTACGAATCCGAGTGCCATGAGCGATTAAATAAGCTATAGTCAAATTAATCAAATTAGTATTTTGGGCTTGTAGCCAGTGCCTTGGGATTAGGTTTTAAGCTGTCACAGTACCAGATAATCTGCTTTTCGTGGCATTGCACTTTGGGTGTTCATCGTGACTTCTTCTTAAAATACGGGTGGTTTGCGTGCTTGACGAGTGTCAGGCTCGATCACTCGAGCCATCCCAGCTCAACCAGGAATGCTCCCAGTCTCAGCGCCTTCACTTCGGAAACGGCTTCACTGAGACTACCTGGTGATGGTCTTCATGTGCGGTCAACGGCACGTAAGGCTTTACATTTACACTACGAAAACAGCCGTTATTACGAGGGACGTAAGGGCAAAGTGTAAAGCCATAGCTGCTGTGGACTGTACAATGCTTAACTTAAGTGTGTAGTAGAGTTGTTCAAAACGACTATAAATGCATAATTCGCTATACGCTATCTGCTATAAATTTCTAGCGCGCTATAAAATACGCTATAATATAGCGTGTTAGAAAAAAAGCGTATGGGGCCGTCGAATGGCGCGTTAAGTCGTGCAGCACGCTAGATCTCGCGTACGCACGTTACATAACATTCATTCGTTCGTTTCGTTAGACTTGCCGCGTGCTATACGAACTATTAGTGTAGTGTATTTTAGTCTGAAACAAAATAAAGCAGAAAAGGAAAACCAATGTACTTTCCTTCATACTCTCAGGCTTAATCGCAATAATAATAACACAAATAACCGGAAAACACATTCAAGCGCGCGCGATAATATAACGGGTAGCGAGCGAGACGAGCCTGCTGCGTACGTAACGTAGAGCGCGTTCGATCGCAAACGCGGCCGCGCGATGACTGGCAGCGCGCTGTGGCCGCTGTGTCTTGCCGCGCGCGATATTTTATAGCGTGTAGCGGATTCCAAGCTACATACATAACACGCTATAAAAGCGATGTACAGACAGCGCGTTAGAATATAGCGTTATGCGTTATATTAACCAACTCTAGTGTGTAGTACTACAGATATATATACAGTGGTGGTCATATAATATAGTGTTGTCAAATTAGGTCATTTTTAAGAAAGATTGGAAAAAAATCTCTGGAGAGGCAAACATGTTTCTGATGGTTTTCTATGAGTGGAAAATCGAGTATAAAAAACAAATCGCATTTAAAACCGCTACGGAAGGGGGTGAAATTGGGGTGTAAACTGTTTATTGGTCATAGCTATCCAGAGAATACATATGTTCTCAGCGTATTTTTTTTATACGCTTTATTACACCTCAATCTACATTATTACATTTTATTTATTTATATCAGGCCAACACAGCCTTAGAAAAAAAAACAATAAAAAATTAGTTTTTTGGTCACTTACTGCTTTGGGGAAAACTGTGTAGTTTTGGAAACCGAGGAAAGGGACATGGAAATTAGTTGACATTACATGGACATTTTGACCTAAATACATGATTGATCTTGCACCCTTGTGCGACAACTGGGAATTAGTTATTCACGTTTTTCTGCCGCTGTACTTCGGGGGAAATTTGTGTAGTTTTGAAAATCGTCACAATCATTTAATTTGGTGTCCTTTATATTTGCACCCAATAAAATATTAGAACATAAATTTTTCGAGTATTGTAGTCATTGCCATAGAGTAATTACGCTATAGAAGTGACAAGCGCGCGACACGGAATATTAAATTGATAAGAAGAAATTAAATAAGCGTCGTCGTCGCGTATGCGCGTTGTTGTGGGACATGTTTTATGTGAAGGAGTACTTTCTGATTGTGAATTCTTTGTTAGTAAGTAATAGTAAACTAACCTATAAATAACATTTTTGATGAATGTAAAAGCAGCTTGTGTTTAAAAGAAAAACAAGCATGTCCTTTATTTTTTTCAAACTAGCGACCCGCTGCGGCTTCACATGGGTGCAATGCTGATACTAAATATGCTACAGAATATTTGTCGCCCGCCTGGTACCGCCGCAACCGCTATGCCCCTGTATTTTATTATTACTTCCCTTGTAGATTTATCACAACTTTTTTTTTCCCATTGTTTTCATATGAAGCGATCACCTTTAAGACTTTTACAGCACCACATTAAACAAATAGTGACCTACAACCAAAGAGCAACAGAGTGTTTTTATTTACATTGAATAAAAAATAAACTAAGTATTCAGCGTTCTTAATTATGTAACCAACAAGAATGTAGTAATTCTAGGTTCAAAATATTTATAAAGTTTGTATGAAGTCTATCTATAATTTTTTAGGCAATCATGTGTATAAGCTAATGTACCGCTAGTATGGAACTATTTTGCGATACCGAGAGAAAAACGAAAAAATTAATGCAATTAGTGATGCATTAATTTTTTTGTTTTTCTCTCGGTTAATGCAGTTAGTTTGAAAAAAATCTTCTCTTTAACCCACTTGTTACTATCGTTTGATATACGGATCATCATAAAAATTAAAATATTCTAAAGAATATGTGTATTTTCTGATAAAATTATTTTGATAAACATTTGCTGAATGGTCCCTTTGTCTGCAAGAAGTGTCTCGAGACCAAATATTTTTTTATTTATTTTTCCTGTTGCATACATGCATTTATTAGCCTATCTATAAAAAATCCGCAGGTATTGTACAAAAAAATGTATATCCGTAACAACTGGGTTAAATAAGTGTTCTTAATTATATGACCACCACAGTTCTCTTCATCGATTTCGATGACGGCGACCCTGACAATTTTTTTTTAATTATTATTATCTACTGTTATAATTCTTGCCTTCTGATGTGGGCTCTCGAGACACTTGACATGAAACGCCAAATTCGCAAAGAACGACCTAAGCACTCCTACAACTATTCGTTCAACTCTCAGGGCCAACCGTACTGTAGCATCTACGGTAGGATATTTAAAACTAAATTTGGTCTTGCCAGCCACCTACTACAGATATTATGACTGTGAGCCTCAAACTGCTAGCCTCCATTTTATATTCTGAAATCCATTAAGCCATCTCTATCGATATCTCTCTTGAATTAAAATAAGGACTAATCTACAACAGATCCGTTCTTCGAGAGGCTTGCAGCAACAGCGGGTGACGTCACGTCGTCAAACAGGGCATTTAACGCAACATTGCCCATACACGACAAGACTCTAGCACTAATATTAAGGTTTGTATCAATCATCATCTTCTTGATCTCCCTTCTCTTTCATATCATTACACTCACAATATATCAATAGTAGATTGTTTACCAAGGGCTGTATGACATCCATAACAGTCGAGTGTTTTGGCGCCCGAACGAAGTGAGGGCGCCGATATTTCGAGACTGTTATGGGTCCATACACCCGAAGTAAACACTCTACTTTTCATTTTCAATATGAGGAAAGTAAAAACAAACAATATTCAATAAAAAAAATTTGTAAGGTTTCTACGATTTTAATTATTTTATAATGTAGCAAAATAAGCTGTATAGGCTTCTGTGCCTTTGCCTACATACCTTTGGTAAATAAAAGTCTAAAGAGATTACAGACATCGATTTGATATGACACCCCCTATTCTTTTTTCAAATTTATTACAGCCCTAGGGCCGCCACATATCACTTTCAACCCGCATTTTAGGCAAGTTATGAATAACTTTCAGAATATGAGACATGAAAACCGTTTTTTTTGGTCTTCCTCTTCCTATCCATCCATTAACTTTCTTGTCCATCATCTTTCCAATAATATTCCTATTATACCTTTGCATAACATGTTCATACTAGGTCAGGCAGTTTCCTTTAATTTTTTCTATCACTGATGCCACCTTCACTTCCTCTCACATACTTGTTTTTTAATTTTATCAATATAGCAAATAAATAACTAAAATGTGAATAACATATTTATATACCCCACCTTATCTTACAGAACCGATGAAATTTTTCTAGAGCCTATAAAGGAAAATATTTCAGAAGACATAGACCTAACTGACCAAATCTGCTTGGCTTTAAAAATGTTACCAGCTTTCACTGAATCAGACCAAATATGTGAACCTTTCACGGGCTTCTCTATAAGCAACTGGGATCCAGACAATGAAGATGTGTAAGTAGAATAATATCTTTCCTATATAATACTGAATACTTTTGTTGTAGTGGTAGAACTTGACATACAATAGTGCTTGTCAGCCTAGACTGAATAAATGATATTGAATTTTTAGTAAGTGCGCCTGGCTAGCTATCACCTAATCTTAACTAAGTCTGACGCCTTAATAACAATGTTTTGTTCTGCAGTAGATAAGATAGCCAGTTCCTCATTGATTGAGGATTCCGGTAGAGGCGCCTTTCGCCTTATCTTTACTTAACAATGGGCACAGCCTTCATATAATACCTGGTATGATGAAGGCTGTGCCCATTGTTCATAAAAAAAGTATTTCATACAATTTCATCATAATTATTAATGTTTTTCATAGAGACACCAATCGCGTGAACAATTGGGTTGAGGAAAATCGATTGAATCTGTCTCAACAAGCTTTAGCTTTTGATGTCAATGCTGAAGTGGAACCTATACCTCAGGATGATGTGCACAATGACTTGTATGGTAAGTCCTTAACTTTTCCCTTTGTATAAGCTGTCATGTAGTTTAAAAAAAAAATTGCATTACTGTTATTTGCTGTTACAGCTGTGTGCTCAGCTGTTATTTCTTATATATTTTTAATTTTTATAAATTTAGTTTTAATCACAGATTTTAATAAACTACAGTAGTTAATTTAAGTTTTAAAATTTTGTTATTATTTACGTTATAATTAATTTAGTATATTCACTTTGTCTCGAGTCTGTGTTGAAATAAATCTCAAACTACTAACACACACAGTGCGCTTCCGCCGCGTTGCGTATCTGGCGTACGCAACGTATGCTACGCAACGTGGGAGACTTGGTGTGCACACTTGTCCCACGTATACGAAGTATATTGACATCTGACGCTATTGTGATTTCTTCAGGCTACAACGTTTGTTGTTTTTTAATGTATATTTCCGCGCCAAAAGAACAAAAAAAAGGGTGAAGAAGGAGAAGATATTGGGTTCATGAGATAAACAAAGAAAGAGAATATGTTGGTGAATACCATACATTATTACTAACTGATACCGCTACGTCTAATCCGTGTCTGACGTGCTGTGCGAACGTAAGATCTAGAAACACACTAGTCGTACGCGTGGGAAGAGTGTGTATATCCCCTCCACCTTCCCACGCCGATCTGGCGCGACAGGTCGAACGTTGCATGGGACGCGTGTGACAGCATTGCGTATGACAAGTGTGTTTCTAGGCATATAAATTCTACCGTTTAGATTTAATAATGCTTTGCGTACGTGGGCTCAGTTTGTCTCTAGCTTTATTTCTTGGTCAGCGCCGAAGCAATGTACACGGTTCGTGTGTAGAAACGACACGAATTCTTGCGTAGGCCCGGCGACTTTACAATACCTGTAAAAACAGTCGACCGGAACTTCTTAAATATATTCAGAGCACATTAACATCACCTGAAATTGTCCCATAGACGACGAGCCTTTAGGCGGTATAGACAGCGAAGAGGAAGCCGAAGCGGCTTTAGCAGCTTGCGCCGTTCGAGCTCCTCCCGCCCCCGTCGCCCGCCTCACGGACATGCGGCCCCACGCTTCACAAGACACCCGGCTGGAGTACTCGTACTGCGCCACCGTGGTGCACGCCTGGGCCGGACCGGCGCACTGGCGGCTGCGCAACAACAGGGGTAATGTACCACACATCCAGCACTCACAGACCAAGACCCAACTCTTATACTTGTCCTGCGCCACCGTGGTGCACGCCTGGGCCGGACCGGCGCACTGGCGGCTGCGCAACAACAGGGGTAATGTACCACACATCCAGCACTCACAGACCAAGACCCAACTCTTATACTCGTACTGCGCCACCGTGGTGCACGCCTGGGCCAGACCGGCGCACTGGCGGCTGCGCAACAACAGGGGTAATGTACAGTCAGCAACAAAAGTCCATGAACACATCCAAATTTTCAAAACACCTGCACACTATAAAGTTTCATATGTAACTGAACTGGCTGTTGTACAAATCTCTGTACACATTTGGGAATACAAAAGGTCGATGTACATTATTTTTACAAAAGTAGCTGAACATGTTACATAATACATAATTAGCCTGATCTGTAAAATATCAAAATTTGCTGAACAAGTCTGACTTCATAAATCCACTGAAATAGGTAAACCTTGCTCCTTTAACAGAATTATCTTATGTCGTTCGTATTCATTAAAGCCCCCAGCAAGTTTGTGTATAAGAAACTGGTCCGTGAACACTATCTTAAATCCCTACGCTCATCCCCTTCATCTCTGACATAATGAGTCCTTATATATTTTATATGTATGTATTTATGTATGTATGTTAAATATTTATATTATGTAGTATGATTATGTATTATTTGTTAATTAAATACCCGTAAATAGCTATTCCCACTTTTGTTACAATACTCTGAATTATGTTTTATTGTGCTACTTTATTGCCGATACGGTAGGTCTAACACCTTTTACTGGTTGACTGGTAGAGAATGCCTGATGGCATTAAGTTTAAGCTGTTATTTTTTATATTGCAATAAAGAATAAATAAATAAAAAATAAAAAAATATGCACGTTGTATGGCATCGTTAACATAATATGTTTTATTTATATATTTTTTACAATAATCTCCTCTAAGTAGCGATTGCAATACTGCAGGCAGATGTAAACCATTTATATTGACATAATTAAAAACAAAAGATACAAAGAATGTTCGTGGAATGTGCAATTCAAAAAGAAGAATAGCTACTTGTGAAAAAAAGGTTTATTAGAAATCAAACAATTCAACGGAAAAATCTCTTGAAATAAACTAGAAGGCTCGGAAGATTAAAAATATGAAAACTCATTATTAGAGAAAATAGGAAGCGTAGGACTCGATTTTGATAACCCGACTGGCAGCACACATGAGTAATTATAACTAAGGCAATAAGGTATATCATTTAAATATCATGTTTGATACAGTCATCTTTAAAAGTCGCTGAACATTTTAGTACAGTCAAGGTCATAAATATATGTACAATCATCATAAATAGTCGACAGGTAGAACAATATTTTCGATCTTACAGTCCTATCGATAAGCATTTCTGAGAACACGATATATAGGAAATAAAATGAAATAAAAAACTTTCGAAATAATGTTATTAACATAAGTAGATATTAAATATTAATTGAATTCAGTCATGTTATTATCAAATATTTCAGTGGGTATAAATTGGAGCAATAAGAACGATTTACAAGTAACACCGCGAAAAAACCTTGTATGGTATGAAGTAAAACTATTAAATTTAAAATTTATAAAACTGACTTTTACAATTCTGAACCACAACCCTTTGGAGTGTAACTTATCTATTAAAGAAAATAATTTGTAAAATCTATTCATAAATGTCGTGAAACACAATTGAATTAAAAACCTCCTCTTTTTGAAGTCGGTTAAAATCTAAAATAGTAAAAAAGTGTAAGAAGCGAGATGCTGGTACAAACAAATGACATGTCAATGATGTCACGACCAAAATGAAAGAGACAAATGTATTATATGACAGTGCTGTACTTTTTTCGGTGATTGTCATCAGTCTAAATTAGAAAATTGGTCTGGTCATGATCTAGCAAATCACTTTTAGAAGATACTACGTCCAGTAACTTTTGGAAGTCTACTATCCAGCCACTTGGAAATATACTGTCCAGCAACTTTTGGAAGTTTACTGTCCAGCCACTTTTGGAAGTCTACTGTCCAGCAAATTTGAAAATATAATGTCCGCCCACTTTTGATAATATACTGTATAGCTACTTTTGGAAGTTTATAATGTAAATAGAATTTTGTTTGTAACTATGTTCAGTAACTTATGTACAATTCATAAAATAAAATATTATTTTATTTTATGTTATTTTATTCGGCAAGTTTCGTTGCTGACTGTACCACACATCCAGCACTCACAGACCAAGACCCAACTCTTATACTCGTACTGCGCCATTGTGATGCACGCCTGGGCTGGCCCCAAGGACTGGCGGCTGCGCAACAACAGGGGTAATGTAACAACAACATACAACACCACGCCACACCTGACATCACATTCAATCATAGAGCGGTGGTCACATAATTTACAACACTAGCCGATTTTCATACAATCAAGGTAATTTTGGAGCTTTGGTTCTCGCCCAAGGATCGACCGAGCAGTGGTGTGAGAATTGCCATCCAGGGAGTGAATGGAGGAAATCCAAATTGCTATACACACCCAACTGATCTGAACAACATTGAGATGGATATGTTATGTTAAAAAACGCGAAAATAGCATAAACATGTATGGAATTTCTGAAACTGAAAATTCAGATCCTTACATCTTTACGAATGTTGATTGCTTTACATGCCCAACTGATCTGCAGTTGGGTATGTACAGCAATCTGGATCTCCTCCATGCATTCCCTGGATGGTCATTATCAGATCACGGCAGCTCAGTCAACCCTTGGCAGAGAACCAAGGCTCCAAAGTTACCTCGATTGTATGAAAATTGGCTAGTGTTGTTAATTATATGACCACCACTGTATATTATAAGAAATAAGGTTCATATTGTAAAGGAGAAATGATTTCAATAGTCGCAAATCAATTAGAAAATTACTAACACTACAATATTTAAAACATCTTAACACTGATCCTGCAGACCCAACTGAGATCGAAGCTTAACGAAATGGGGCTCGTTTCGCTATGTATACGGCAAATAACGAAAATTCTTATTTAACAGTGTAAACCTTAGTTTGAAAAAGAAATACTTACATCATTCAAACAAACAATGATATAGCTATGTCTAAAAACTAAACTTTCAAACAATTTCAGCATCCAGACAATCAGAACGAACGCAATCAACAGGCGGACGCCTAACCGTAGAAGGCAAAAAGCCTCCGCGAACGAAACGTCAACTCGATTTCCTCGGTGCGGGCCTTGCCTTCGATTGCAGCGCGACGCCGACGGGGGAGTATGAACCCACGCAGCCCGCCAAGATCATGATCAGTAGAAAAACCCTTGCCACCGGACATACCTGGAACGAGGCCAACTTCAAGACGCCCATAGACAGGTAAAGAGAAGTTTATGGTAGCCTGTAAGGGTATTTTATGTATTTTAATAAGTCGCATTTCAGCCCCCTACCATGAGCGGCGTTGTGTCACACGAGATATGATATGGCCATGATGCTGTCTTGCTGTCTCCGCCACAGAATAGATAATAGTAACAGAAGTTGCACTCCTTTGATCTCGAACAAAGCCGACATTTTAATAGCCTACATAATTTCCAATGCATCTAGTGCATTCAAAATTACACCTTACTACAACGCTCACAAAATCGCAATTCCTTTGTGTTCAGAATTTACCTACGCCACAGCTCAATCGTCAGGGTTGTACAAGCGAAGTAAAATAAATAACAACATAATTTTGTGAAGCATTTTTTGTATTTACAATTATTTAACTTGTATTTTTTACCATCTCTATAGTACCTACCCATTATTAAACTTCATTGTGAAAATTCGAAATCGAACAAACAGTTTTAAAAGGTATAGTGTCGGAAAACATAAACATGGTGCAGTTTATGTTTAAGATTAATGTTTCGTAATATTTCGTAAGTATTAATATTTTGTAAAATTCATGTTTCGAACTGCACGCGTGTGCTCACAAGCGCGGGACGGCCCTGACTGATTTATAACTCCAAGTTGTACCGCGCTGTAGGTGCTTATCGCGGTAGGTATAGGCGAGTGACGGAGGCCTGGCTTAGACTTGAGCGGGATAGTGACACGTTATCAAGATGATAAAAGCCGCCTTTGCTAGGGCTGCAGACAGTTTATCCAAAATGTTCGACTACATAATAATTTTTTCATCTTCTCAGAGGCCTAGACGAATCCCACTTCCGCAAGCTGTTCCTCCGGCGCAGCGTGATGATGGCGAGCAAACGCGAAGCCGAGCGGAGCGAGCGAGCAACCGCCGAGCCGCTCGCTGTCGATGCCCCGCCCGAGTACAACTACGACAACGAGAACGACGCCTCTTACTGTCCTAACAACTTGCCGGTGCGTGACTACAACCGTTTTATAATAGTTTGCATTCTTGCAAGGGCTTTCTTGGGTTTCCACAATCGTCTGTTAATTTGGCTCGTGCATATAATGATAGCTGTATTGAATGACTGTTTATTTCATATAAATAAATAAAATATCATGACTACACTTATCGATCTAAGATCGCGAAAAGTTTTATCGTATCATAATATCGTACCTGGGGTGCGATTGCGTAAGGTAATCGTATTCATTTGACAGTTCATATCGTATTCAATCGGCTGCAATTTGTATGCTTTGATTCGTATGAATACGATTGACTTTACGCAATCGCACCAGCACGCGTAGCATGACGACGTCGAGAAAAGCTATATCTACTCCCAAATGTCATTTGAGTCGGGTTGAGAGTGAGATTCGCGAGGCATGAGCACGACGTACTCGAGAAACAATCGCGGTCTCAAGGTAACGTCAGGAGCCGACAATAATCTTTTGCTGCGAGCACGACGACCATTTATTATCTTCACTTGACATATAATATGTCAGTTGAGTCCCAGATATTGTCTACTACCCACTGAGTAGTCGAGAAAGAAAACAAGTTGATTAATTGTTTGCTTTGTTCATGAAATACGAATTCCATCACTAGAATTATTAAGATAGGATCTTTCTCAACCTCTTCCACTCCTTTTCATGGAAAAGACCATAAATAAACTTACTGTAAAACTTGTTTAGCAATACGAATTTCACGCAAAAAACGTGAACATAACTTAACACATTGGGCAAAATTCTATGCCATCCTTATAATAATAATTCTAAGACCCAGTGGGTCAGACGGTAAGTAAAGACGGTAAGTTTATTAGGTAGGTAACTAGCGGCACCGCAGCCCACGGTATCACCCGCGTGGTTCCCGTTCCCGTGGGAATATCGGGATACAAGGTATCCTACGTTTTTTTAATCTACTACGTGTTAAATTTTATCCAAATCCGTTCAGTAGTTTTTGCGTGATAGAGTAACAAATCAACAAACAAACTGACATACTTTCGCATTTATAATATTCGTAAGATTAACTCTGGACTTCTAGAAACTTTGGACAAAGACTTATTTTTTCAGATATGTTTATGCTTAGATAGGTATCCCATAAAATTTATGAAAAAACAGGAATGTGATCAAATCTCTAAGAAATTTGATGAAGTTACTACTAAAATCACAACTTCATTCCCCTAATAGAAATCAGTGATTTGATCAAAAATCTAAACCGTTACAGTGAAATTAAATAGACAAGTTGTAACTTGCATGAAATCTTTTTCCCACCCCTGCCCGGCTGCTGAGACAATTTATTTAACCTAAAACAATATTTTTCATTTAATTATTTGAGTACGATTGGTACTTATATTACTACTACAATTCTAAAGAGTATCTACAAATACTACTTTAACTTTGTTTCAGACACCAAATTAATATTACATAAAATAAATTTTGAATTCGCAGTTTTTGTTTCATCATTTAGCTGAAATGGTTTAGAGATTTTATGAAATCACTGATTTCGGGTTGGTAAATGACCCCATGGAGTTGTGATTTTATTATCTTCCACCATTACACCAAATCCTTTATAGATTTAATCTAATCCCTGTTTTTATCATTTCCCTGCGACATAGATGCAGAAAACTAATCAACTTGTTCATCACAATTATCTTAATATGGTTTGATAATAAGTGATCTACATATAATAGTACCTAATGAGATAGATTAGGTACTTTCCTGTGCAAAAAGGGGAGTAAATGTAGGTTCCTACACTCAATTAAATTTAAATCCTAAGCCACTATGAAACTGAAAATATGAAAAGGTGGTGGTTTTTTTTATACTACTGACCCTACTGTAAAGTAGTTTTGAACTAAATAACATGACAACTTTTTATAATTTTATTGTTTAATTAGGTATTAAGTTTGCATTTTCAGAGTTTTCATACAAGTATGACAAGATGACGGTTTCTTCTTCTTAGACTGCTTGTTGTAATATTACGTGTGCTTCATAAATCTTTGCAGACTGCTGAGCTGTGCAGTCTCTTCCATAAGAAAAAGAATAGATGAAATAGCTTTCTAGCAGAATAAAATGCTAAAATATAATGAGAAAACACTTGAGTGAGATACGAATCTATAGTTCATGTATTGGAATGAACAAGATACACAATTCTCTTTATTGTCCGCCAACTACACATCCAAATCTGCCCAATATCATTCCTTTTCTTGTTTATATATATATTTTTTCGTATTTAAAAGATAGTTTTATAGTTAACGTAACTAAATTCACATAAAACAAAACAATCAACAAATAATATGTCATGTCAATATCGACTTTTTTTTTCTTTATCGCCTTGGTTAAATCACAGATTAAAATATAGCCAAACATGACAGGAACAAGTCATCCAATGCGTAGAATGTATGATTTTTTTTTATCGGCAAATTACCGGTTCGGTGTTACTATATTTAAATAATAATCAGTATTTAAAAATGGCAATTATTTCACTCTCGCGGTAGAAAAGGCATTCTCTACCCTATAAAACGAGTCCCGCTGTCAAACTGTGCTCGCTAAATCGACACGGGACTTAGACAAGACAGCGGTTGTCGAGCTACTCCCAAGTCGAGTCCCGTGCGCTCATGCTACGCGTGCAGTTTTATTATCAAGCTTGGGATATCTTAAAGTAAACTGGTGGTCTTATGATGCCGCCCCGTATGTACAGTCAGCATCAAATATATAGACTCAGTCAATGTGCTCAAATATTCAGTAACATCCTAAGTGATCAATAATATCGTTACAACTCAAGTATTCAAATTGATGACAAACGTCATAGAACGCTCTATACAGGTCTCATTTTTTAAAACACTGGTTGTACCGATATATTTGATCACTTTGGATGTTCTTAATTATATGAGCACGTGAGCAGTGTCTATATATATATGATGCTGACTGTCCGAACTTACTTTGATAATGTCTCCATGTATGGACCATACAAATTTAATGTCTGTGTCACAATCCCAAATGATATCAAATCTAATACTGCTCGCTATACGTCAGTAAAGCGAAACAACTACCAAAGGTTGAATAGAGGTATATTTTACAGGACGGTGACGAATGGGGCAACGAGGATGCGACCGCCGCCGGGGACCCGCACGACCAGGCGAAGGCCGCGGAGAACGAGGAAATCGGAGAAATGCTCGAGCCGCCCACTAAGGTCAACTTTATCTTATTACCTTAGGTTTAATTTACATTGTAGTATAGAATAAAACAAAAGCGAATTTTAAGAAAAGTTATCTCCGCAAATTCTAAAGTTTATACAATATACCTTAATTAGGTTCTTAGAAATATTAACAAATTATTTTGTTGCTACAGGTGGCCAAAATATTCATTCCCTACGCGATGCGAGCGAAAAAAGTGGATATGAAACAATTGAAACATTGCACTTGGAAGATGTTGACAGAGCAGACGCCTGAAGGCGAGAAGGAAGATGTCTCCAATACTACTTTCTTCTCTATTTACTCGAAATTGCCGACCAAACTGTCTACGAATATGCGCGAGTCGCTTAGTGTGCCTTTAGCATTATTAGCAATACTTCATTTAGCCAACGAAAAAGGACTCATTTTAGAAAAGAAAGATGAACTAAACGATATTGGAATATTAGGACTTATCAAGTGAAAACTATTCAGTTCGGACATAATTAAATAAACCAATGCATAGCACGAGATACAAGCCTATAGATTGAATGAATTGCTGTTAATGCAGAGCATTAAGTTGATGTATATAATTAATATTTTTGATTTATCAGTGTGTCACTTAACTATTAAGTTTCCTAAAAATTGTACAGACATTTTTATAATACATTTTTTTCTACATTTTGATTAGAGATAATAAAATAATATAAGAATATTTTGTATTTTATTTGGAGTTAATTCCACAGAACCAAACAGAAACATATCTGACACGAAGTCGGTACCGCCGCGTCATAACCTCGAGTCTTGGACGCAGTACAGTCACGAGCAATAATATGTAAACACTTTATAACCCCGTCATATTGAAGCGCACAGAAAAAAACGCTCTGTCCACAAGTCATAGTAAATTATACAAGGTATTTATTGTTTACATATTGCTCGTGACTACATAACAAAATACTTTTTAAAAAGTCAAAGTCAATTTTGTAATACAGAACTTTATTTCTAAAACTAAAAAAAGATAACGTTTTTCTCAATATTTGGGGAAACTGAATCAACGCAAAGTGTAACATTATACAAAAACAAAATTATTTAATTTTATCTGGTTTTCAAGTAGGATTCGTGTGATGCAATTTAATTTTTACTGTACCTAGTTTGGCTCAAAAGTACTGCCGAATATTTACTTTAAGCTTATAATTACAACAATACTTTGCGTACGTGAAGATATTTTTTTTTATACAAAACAATAATAACACATGAGTATTTTAATTGCTGATTACAAAGCACTTTGAATTTTCCACTACTATCACCAATCACTGGTAAACTAGTAAGATATTATAATAATGTAACATGACATAGAAAAATAGTGTCTTTTAAAACATAGTAAACAATTTACACTCACAAAACCGACATTTAAATATTTTTACACGTCGTTCGTACCGACACACAAACAAAATAATCGCTCTGAAAACAACACAGAACATAAAAAAAAACGTTTAAAACATTATAAAAGTACTTTTAAGAATAAACAAATAAACTGTCAACAGTGTTATATAGTCAATAGATAATAACACACTAATTAGTTTAAATATTGTTAAGAGTAATGACTTAATTTTATAAAAAAAAAGCCTAAGAACTATGACAAAGAGCTGCATTGCAACAGTTAAAGTCTTTAAGATTTAATCATATAATACAACGAGGTAACGAACACAACCATTCACTGTTGCGTATCTTCTTTATTTACATCTGTCGCGTTTTGTTCTGCTTCCAGAGTTTTCTCTGATGATTTTGCTACAGGCGATCCAGTCGCATCACTTGGAGGTTCTTTAGTTGGCGACTGTTGCGTTCCTGGTTTATTTACATCTGTCGCCTTTCGTTCTGTTTCCAGACCTTCCACTGGTGCTTTTGCTACAGGCGACCCAGTCGCATCACTTGAAGGTTTAGTTGGTGACTTTTGGGTCTCTGGTTTATTTAAATCTGTCGTCTTTTTTTCTGTTTCCAGGCTTTCCACTGGTGCTTTTGCTACAGGCGACCCAGTCGCATCACTTGAAGGTTTAGTTGGTGACTCTTGGGTCTCTGGTTTATTTAAATCTGTCGTCTTTTTTTCTGTTTCCAGACTTTCCACTGGTGCTTTTGCTACAGGCGATACAGTCGCATCACTGGGAGTTTCTTTAGTTGGTGACTCTTGCGGCTCTGGTTCATTTACATTTGTCGTCTTTTGTTCTGTTTCTAAACATTCTACTGGTGCTTTTGCTACAGACAATTCAGTTGCATCACAACGTGGTTCCTTAGTTGGTGACTGTTGCGACTCTGGTTTAACATCTGCTGTATTTTTTTCGGTAGCTTCTGAAGGATGCTTATCTTCTGTTACAGGCGATTCAGTTGCACCGCTCGATTCCTTCGTTGGCGACTCTGTTTCAGTCGGCAATTCTTTGACGGGAGACTTATCAAAGTCACCACAACTTGTGTAACCTGTATCAGTATTTATTGAGTCTCTCGATTCTTCCTTTTCGGGGGATTTAATAGTGTCATTCGATTTCTCATCATCTAATGTTGTAGTGTCATTAGATTTCTCATCATCTAATGTTGTAGTGTCATTAGAGTTGTCTAAAACGTCAGGTGATTCTTTTTCCAATTCTTTAATGCCGTCGTCAGAGTTCAGTCCAACGTCGTCACTTAAATTGTCAGCTTTTGCATCAAATGATTTGCTATCGACCACAGTGTGATAGCTGTCACCACTCAGTCCGCTCACATCAAGATAAGGTTGGGATGTATTCAGTTCACTTTGCGCATCATCATCTTCTGTCGCTTCAGGCTTTTCCTCTTTTTCACTTTGAATTACTTGGGCATTTGTTTCATTTAAAGCTTCAGTTATCTGAGTTTGCTCTTGATTTTGAGAATCCTCGCATCCAGTGGTTAATTTCTCGGAACTTTCTGATACATCAACTTTAGCAACGGCCGATTCTTCCGGTTTTGTAGCAATATCAGACTCTTTTATTATTTCCTGAGATGATGCATTGTTTTCGGTAGTAATTAATGAGATGATGTCTTGACCATCGACTAGAAGTTTAACAAGGGCCGGTTCTTTAGTACTATCTAAAAATTCTATTTGGAATGTGACAGTTTCGTCGGCGACGAGCTCATCAAGTTTATCTTTCGCATTGTCTTTCGCTGAACTGTCGTCAGTAAATCCAGCTAACTGACAACATTTAGCCGAGGGCTCAATTACAGCAATATCTTCCGGGAGATGTCTAAACTCTTCGCACTTAGCTTTGTTACCATAATCTACGAATTGGACGTGGTAACCGCCATCGCAGAACTCCAATATTTTCGCCCTATACCACTGTTCGTCCTCGGACCAGAAAGCGGCACATAGCGAACCGACTTTCAACTCGGCCGCAGCTTCAAAGTCAGCGCCACCCATTAAACTTTCCGTCACTTTATCCAGATCAGAAGATTTAGAATCGAGGTGGACATAGAACTCATCGACAGAATTCACGTAGCAAACTTTTCCGTTACTGTATAGATCTTGTCCGACCGGCGTCGGTCGCTCGCTCATCGGCTGTTCTTCGCAGAGGCCGACCAATTCCTCAGTGACCGATTTGCCTTCGAGATACAGTTCAACGATGGAAATGTCGCCGGAGGCTATGAACTGCACGTTAAATATGGTCGCGCCGTCGGCTGCGAGCTCGTTGAATTTCACTTCCGATTTGCGTGACCACGATTTGATGTCACGCGGCTTCTGCAACGCACACTTCCTGGAGAGGGCTGGCTTCGCTTTGAGCTCGTCGGGGAGGCTTCGCAACTCGTTAGCGATGGACGCGTTGCCGTAATCCATGAAGAGAACCTCCGTGCCTTCGGAGCCGTCGACGATCACCTGCGCCCTGTACCAGGCGCCGTCCTCTGGATACTTGGCCGCGCAAATCACGCCTTCCTCCTTGTCGGTCAGTTCGGGGAAGTTTTCTGCGTCGACCATGGCGGCCTCCATCGCCTGGAGCTCCGGGGCGGCGGTCTCTAGTTGTATCCAGAATTCTGAAGGCGAGTTGACATGACTCGCGAAGCACGAGGGTAAGTCCCCGCCGCACTCGGGCTCGTCCGCACGCGTCGCGTAACCTTCCGATACTAACTTTTCGGTCAAGTTCTGTCCATTGACGAAGATATCTACGTAAGTGGTAACGTCTTTCAAAACTATTAGGGCGTCGACGGGGGCGGAGAAGTCTCCTACGAGTTGCGTGAAATAGTCGGAAGCAGGCTCAGACCATTGGCCAGTGCCAGTAGGAACGGCGTTCACGCTCGACTTGACGGCGTACCGTTCTACATCTTTTAGATGATCGGGTACTACTTTTATTAGATTCGGTTGGTTATCCAAAACGTCTGTGTTACCATAATCTATGAAACGGACGGTCGTTATGTCTGAATCGGCGTCCAGAATCTCCGCACGGTACCATTGCTCATCGGCGAGATACTTAGCGATACATAGAGTTCCCATATCGCGGTTCTCAGTATCAGGGTAGGTAGCAGCGTTGGCTTGTAGTTCAGCTTGAATCTCCTCGATTTTGTCAACTTTGTCCGACATCTGGAGCCAGAAATGACCTGGTGTGTCTATATGGCTAATGTAGACTTGTGTACATCCCGCTGGGAGAGAAATGGGCTCAACGACTTCGCCTTCGGCGGCAGCGACTTCATGTTTCTGTTCTTCCTCAGATGCTATTTGAGGCGTAGCCAATTTCTCGTTGACCAACTTCATGGCTAAATCGACTCCGTCTAGGTGTAAACTGGCGAGCCAACCGTCGTTTCCGAAAGCTAAAGTGACTTGGACTTCTTTTTCGTTGGTCCATTCGGTGAGTTTTGTTAAAGCGTCATCTTGTAGCGCTACGAGGCCTAAGCCGGCTACCAAAGCTAAGGCACAAGGTTCGTAGAATTTGGCGTCTAAAACTTTGAGGTTTTCTTTGGGGATGACTTCGGAGTTTCCGTAGTCGGCAAACTGTACTTTGATTTGCTCGTCTTCGGCGCTTACGATGGTGGCGCGGTACCAGTTGCCGTCTGACGATTTGGCGGCGCATATACCTTCCACTTCGACCGTAGATAGAGCTTCGGGAGTACCTGGAAAAAATACATATATTAGGATTTAACTAAACATCGATTTCTAAGACAGGATAACATTATGAATTTTTCAGTTTGTAAAAAGAAAAGGCAAAAAATCAACTCGGCGCCATGTGAATTCTCAGATGGGACTCGAACCCACGACCGCTATCGTGACTCAGTGGTTAGATCACAGCTACTGAAACTCAGTGGTTAGAGCAGTGGGTCGAATTCCCAAAGGTTGTGGGTTCGAGTCCCATCTGAGAATTCACTTGTGGCCGAGTCGATTTTTTTCCAATATTTTCTATTTAATTTAAAATTTATCATAAGTATAAAAATTGCATGGAAAAATGCAATAAATTCAAGATCACAAATGAAAAGGCAATTTTAAAACTATCATGTTTATGTGCATTTCATAACGAAACAACAAAAATTTTAATTAATTCTTAAAATAGGCTGCCATGGGAAAACCGAGTCCATTGGCCGCCGACAATAACTTTTTTTGTTAATGAAATTCTAATTAGATAAAGTAATCTATATTAAAAAAAAAAAACCGAAAACCTAACACGATAACGCTTCGAGACATAACATAATTGGCTTCAAAATAAAGTCCAATATTTAGTCAATTATTGTAGTTATTTCGGCGCAGTTGCATGCGCCGACATAATGAGGACTCGATTGACACAATACAATCATGTTAAAAATCCCGTTTTCATCATAATTATAGTATTAGATTCCTCATAGAACCTGTAGAACTCATCTAACAGCTGCGCGCCAAACCGAAGTTGTAGTTGCACATGTAAGTAAGAAAGAAATATTGGAAATAACACTTAATGAAATATCAGAAAATACCAACCGCCCAATTGATTTGATTTGTCTGACCGAAACATTTATACTAAAACATAGTGAAACAAATATTCAACTAAAGGGTTTCAAATTAGGAACTTCTTTTTGTAGATCTAAGCAAAAGCGTGGTGGGGTATGTATCATGCATGATCATAATATTAAGACTAAAGAGCTATTATTTCTGAAGGATTTGGCTACTGAAGAAACTTTTGAATGTTGTGGATTGGAGATTGTAGATTATAAAATAATTCTAATTTGTATTTACAGAACCCCTAAAGCTAATGTTAAAATATTTTTTGATAGGTTACAACTTCTTCTTGATAAACTTAAAACTTCTAGGAAAAGTATAATTCTAACAGGAGACTGGAACATCGACACCTTGAAAGACACAAAGTTATCGAAAGAACTTACAGAAATACTGCTAAGCTATAACCTAGACTTGCATATTAAGACCCCCACTCGCAGAAACTCGTGCATAGACCAATTTGCAAGCAATATTAAAGACGCAACAGGGAATACTAAGGCCGTATGCTTGTCAGATCATGATACAGCGCAATTTTTGACAGTACCTATAGAATCGCGTAAAATCCCTATTAAACATTGGTTTGAGACAAGGCGTGACTACAGTATTGATAATATTAATAAATTTAAATACTATTTGGCAAATTACCCATGGAAAAACCTTTTTAGCTTCGAATGCGTAGATTCTGATTTCACATTATTTCATGAAGAACTCATTCTTCTGTATAATTTGTGTTTCCCAAAATATAGAGTTAAAATATTAAATAATACAACTAGAAAAACAGGATGGCTAACTAAAGGCTTAAAAGCATCATGCATAACTAAAAGAAAACTCCGATTATCTTATTATAAAAAGAATACTTACAATAATAAAGTCAAATTTAGAAATTACTCAAAAATATTGAAAAAATGTATAAATTTATCACAAAGAATAAAAAATGAAAAATACATAAATACAGCAAAGAATAAATGCATGGCTTCTTGGAAAATCATAAATAATAAAGATGATTTCCTAAATAAACATAATATTGAATATTTAAAAGTGAATAATAAGATAATTAACAATCCCTCTCAATTAGCAAACATATTTAATGATCATTTTGTAAATTCTAGTAATTTTAAATCTGGTCCACATAATTTAGGTAATCATACGTGTATAAAAAGTAATAGCACTTCTATATTTTTAAAACCAACTGATGAATACGAAATTGTCAAAGTCATAAAGTCTCTAAACAACACTAATTCTACAGGCTTTGACGGAATATGTACTAGAGTAATTAAGATTTGTGCTAATGAGTTGGCTCCCTTACTAACATACTTCGTGAATGCTTGTTTTATGGAAGGTAAATTTCCAACCACGCTGAAAATCTCCGTTGTCAAACCATTATTCAAACGTGGAGAGAGATTTGACATTAACAATTATAGGCCTATTGCAATCATCCCAATTTTAGCAAAGATTTTTGAAAAGATTATGCATTTAAGGTTGACATCTTTTCTTACAAAAAACAACATTCTCAGTGAAGAACAGTATGGTTTTAGGAAGGAAAGGTCAACGGCACTTGCATGTTTCTCCCTTGTCAGGCAAGTATCAGCACTTATGGACAGAAAAGTCCCTGTATCTGCGATTCTGTATGATATGACAAAGGCTTTTGATTTTGTCAATCATGAAATACTTCTTGCAAAACTTGAGTTGTACGGTGTACGTGGACCTGCCTATGATTGGTTTAAGGTTTATCTGAGTAACAGAAAACAGTTTGTGGAGATTTCGAAAATAAATGATGAATTACAAAATAAGGCATATAGATCCGAGGATAAGATAAATGCATTGGGTGTTCCTCAGGGGAGTATATTAGGTCCATTGCTTTTCATACTGTATATTAACGATCTCCCTAAATGTACTAAATATCCGGTTACTCTTTTTGCTGATGACATATCTGTAACTATTCATAAAAATAATAATATTGACTATGAGAATGAAATTAATAATGAAATAGCAAAAATATCGAATTGGTTAGAGCATAATAATTTAAATATAAATATAGCAAAAACAAAATATATACAATTTTGTAATAAAAACGGCAAGCCCCTACAGTTATCAATACACCATCGAAATCAGCCCATTACAGAAAGTACATCTGCTACTTTTCTCGGCATTGTGATAGACGCAAAACTAACTTGGCAACAACATGTCGACATAGTATGTCAAAGAATAAATAGGTTTGTTTACGCTCTTTATCGTCTCACGCAATTGGCGAGCCAAAGGACAGCTTTAATGGCATATCACGGTCATGTAGGGTCCATACTAAGATATGGGTTGATCATGTGGGGAAACTCAACAAACATCAATCGGGCTTTCATATTGCAAAAAAAATGTGTAAGATCTATTTGCGGCGTTGGACAGTTGGAATCCTGTAGGCCTCTTTTTAAGAAATTAAACATTCTTGCTTTACCATCGCTGTATATTTTCGAAATTTTGGTATTTGTTAAGAAGAACGCCAATCTATTTCCAATGAAACAAGAAAAATGCAATTTCCCAACACGTTATCCATTCCGGTTAGCTATACCACCATCAGCTACAACTTGTTTTACGAGGAATAGTTACAGCATGTGCATTAAACTATACAATTTACTTCCGAATCGCATTCAAAATCTTCCATTTGTAATTTTCAAACGCATAGTTTTTAAAATCCTCGTTGAAAATTGTTTTTATGACACTGAGGAATTCATAAAGTTTTGCCGTGATGGGCACATTAAGAAAATTGCGAATGATTTATGACTGCTTATGCTTATGCTTATTTTTCTTTTTTCTTTATGTATATTATTGACATCTTAAATTTTGACATCTTAAATATTGACATTTTAAATTTTGACATGTAATTTCTGACATCCGATACATCAATAATGGACATAATACTGTTGTGTGTATTGACATGCTGAGAGATGAGATTTGTGTTGTTTCTTGTATGTACTTGGTTATTGATATTTAAATATTGAACTGTAGTAGGTAGTGTTTTTTTTTATATAATTTGATTTAATTTAATGTATGGAGAACATTACATAGTATTTTAGAGCATGACGAGATTACAATTTTGCTTATCGATATGTCGGTAAAACACGCATGTACGTACTTGAATTTTAAGAACTGAATTGTACCGTGTTTTATGCAAATAAATATTACTTACTTACTTACTTACATGTCAATTCTACTTTCCTCGTTCTAGACAATAATAGACAAGTCCTACTTTCCTCATAGAGCTCATCTAACAGCTGCGAGATATGGTCTCCATCGGCGGCCCGCTGCAGGTACATCTCGTTGAGGTTGTCCGCGTGGGCGATGTATGCCAAACCGAAGTTGTGGTTACCAAAAACACCTCAATTTCGTAATAATGACAGTCTTACCTTCCTCATAGGACTTGTAGAGCTCATCGAGCAACTGCGCGATATGGTCTCCATCGGCGGCCCGCTGCAGGTATATCTCGTTGAGGTTGTCCGCGTGGGCGATGTATGCCATACCGAAGTTGTGGTTATCAAAAACACCTCAATTTCGTAATAATGACAGTCTTACCTTCCTCATAGGACTTGTAGAGCTCATCGAGCAGCTGCGGGATATGGTCTCCATCGGCGGCCCGCTGCAGGTACATCTCGTTGAGGTTGTCCGCGTGGGCGATGTATGCCAAACCGAAGTTGTAGTTACCAAAAACACCTCAATTTCGTAATAATGACAGTCTTACCTTCCTCATAGAACTTGAAGAGCTCATCGAGCAGCTGCGCGATATGGTCTCCATCGGCGGCCCGCTGCAGGTACATCTCGTTGAGGTTGTCCGCGTGGGCGATGTATGCCCAACCGAAGTTGTGGTTACCAAAAACACCTCAATTTCGTAATAATGACAGTCTTACCTTCCTCATAGAACTTGAAGAGCTCATCGAGCAGCTGCGCGATATGGTCTCCATCGGCGGCCCGCTGCAGGTACATCTCGTTGAGGTTGTCCGCGTGGGCGATGTATGCCAAGCCGAAGTTGTAGTTGAACACCGCGCGCATGCACAGTGGCGCCACTTCTTCATAAGCTCCCTCGTCCGGCTCGAATATGGACACTTTCTTGCCGGATGGGTAGTCGTATAGGGTGGACACGAGGCTGTAGACAAAGTGGCAAGTTAAAAATGTGTTGTCATTGCCAGTGAATATGCGTTCAATAACAAGAGTTCATGCATTTATGGGATAAAGGATTACAAAAAGATAAATATATATTTTTCTTTATGAAGGGGATTCTCTTAGTCTTCATCATATCTGATTTTAAGTATTGATAAGGCTGAACAAAATGAAAATATTACAAAATCATTTATTTTGTAATGTAAAACTTGTATAAACCTTGCAAAGTAGAGTAAAACATGTATAAACATTGCTTTTATTGAGACAAGCGTCGAAAGAGTATAGTGATTGGTGACCATGAATTCGCCCTTATTGCGTAAGTAACAAGAACAATTTTCGTACTGCATAGACTGCGGTTAGTGTGTAAAACTGGCATTCCAAGTTAAGATAGGTAGAGCTAGAGACAATACGATTCCACATCGTAGGCAGCAGCGTTATTTGAAATCATTGCAACTGCGACAACTGCGACAACTTGGCAATTTTACTTAAATAATGATAAACATACCTGATGCCCTCAACATCATTGATGTAAATGATGAACTTGTTCCCAGTGAGGCGTTGTCTGAGTTCATCCAGGGGTAGAAGCTGGGTCGCTTCTTCCGTGTAGTTGTGCAAACAGCACTCGAGGGACTGGTAGTAGTACACGCTCAGCTCCGTCGGCAGAATCATCAGCTATGGGAACATGTTTGCATAAATATTAATTAGCTCATTAAATATATATATTCAATGAGCTAATTAATATATTTCGGTTTTAGTTCTTTAGGTTTACTTCTTCTTCTTAACGTATGAGGATTATAACTTTTTTAATTTTGCATTTTGCAATGTTATTTTTATGTGAAAAATATTAAACAAGATATACCAGAAAAAAGCAACTAGTCTCATGTCGCCCTGACGGGATTCGAACCCGCATCCTTGGGAATCCGGCCCAATGCACTAACCAATTATGTACATGTATTTAATACAGAGACACGTCAAATTTTTCCAGTATATTCACCTTTCTACGGTGTTGGCCACCGTCGTTTCATCAATGAGAGAAATATCCTCGCATTCGAAAGAAACATTTTTACATATGTTTGACTATCGATTAAGTTGAAACAGCCATCTAATTATAACTTTTTGATTTTGCATTTTGCAATGCTATTTTTATGTGAAAAATATTAAACAAGAAAATATACCAGAAAAAAGCAACTAGTCTAATGTCGCCATTACGGGAATTGAACAAGGATGCGCCTTGGGAATCCGGCCCAATGCACTAACCAATTATGCTACAGAGACCTATGAGGACACGTCGAATTATTACATGTTTTTTTTTTGGACACGTCGAGTATGAGCATTAGTGGCCACCTCTTGTGTCAGAGTTTATCAGGCCGTCTTTAAGGACTCCGACTTGGCTTAACGACTGACAACAGCCGGGACAGACGGTTAAATGTGCCCTCCGAAACACGGAAGAGCTCAGTTATAATGCCGCTTTACTGTCACCCATCTGACAACTGACCGGGCCGGACGTTGCTTAACGAACGTGATCAACCATTTCAGTCTGTCAAGCGCAGCCATGAGCGCTACAGATTTACTTATATTAACACAAAAAGGGAAAAATTTAATGATAATTTTAATAACGTTATTCAATATATCTTTTAGTTACCATGAAAGAAATCCGAAAAATAATCTATGGTGTATTCTTAAATTATAAAGTTAAAAGTAGAATCCTTATTGTAATATTGCAAAAAGAAGAAGATTAAATATTTTCAAATTGGTATAAAACTTGTTCAAAAAAATTTAATATTTGCTCTGACGCCATCAGTTTTCATAATGTCAGATTTAAATTAGTTTTTTTATAGAAGAAATTAGATATTGGTTAGGTTATGCATTACATAGCTCAGAATTTACAGAGAACTGTTTAAAAGTATCGTAAATAGCATTCTGAACCCAGAATCTAAAAATAATTAAAAATGTAATCAAGTAATTTACAAAATCTATCCAAAAAAGTAGTAATGGACATACCTTATCCAAAGAAGTAGTAATGGACATGCCATAGTCCGGTAAGACGGCCTTAACGTTCGCCGTGTCGGACACATCGCTCAGTATAGCGCGGTATATCTTATCCTCGTGGCGCACCGTGCAGTGGATGCCGTCTGCTAGGTTGTCCGCCAATAGTGGCAGCAACTGGGACAAATCACATTTAGTTTAGCCATTAATAGTCCTCGCAACTTCTGGACAAAATGTTTGCACACAACTCTTTGTGCATCTATTTGTAAATTGTTCTATGAGGGTGAATCAAAAAGTCTTAGAAATGGAAACACTATAATTTTTTTGGAAATGTTTTTACTTTTATTTTTAAGTGTCATTATCATTTAGTATTTATGCCAAATATCAATTGATTCCGTCTTGTCCTTTTAATTTTATTAATTACTTTGTAAAACATATCGATAAAGTCTAGCAAACAAGGATAAAAACGATATACGCGAGGTGATAAAGTATTAGTGCCTGAAAAAAATTGTCAACTACGGATATTTATTCGGATGTTCCATGTTCGCTTACTGGGTAGAGGATGATTCTCGTTCTGGCCGAACGTCCACGTCTTTAAACGAAGAAAATGCAAAAAAAATGGAAATAATGGTACTTGATGACTCTAAAAAACCTGCAGATAAGCAGCGTAGGAAAAAAAGCACATACCTAATATCATATATTTTATATTTTTCCAACAACCGTTCTGGCCTAACGTCCACGTCTTTAAACGAAGAAAATGCAAAAAATATATCAATCAATCCATTTTCATAAAAAAATTGGGTCTTGTTTCACCATGGTAACGCTTCAGCTCATCGCTCCGATGTTGCACTCACGGCAATCCGTCAATATTGCTTTGAAATTTAAGATAACCCGCCATATTTACCGGGCTTAACCCCTAATGATTTTCACTTGTTGAAAGAGCATGTTCATGGAACAAGATTTCACAACAATGACGCGATAATTGCCGCGGTAGAGGAATTTTAGAGAGTCAAGGAATTTTGTTTTTTCGGAAGGATTAAAAAAGAAGGAAATAACGTAGATTTTTTTTTATTTCACATTTAACTGATTCCTTTTTGGCGATTCTAAGAAGTTTTTGATTCACCCTCGTACAAAAAATAGGCAAGTCAAATTTGTTCAATCCACTTCGAACTTTAAGAAGTTAGCAATCGAGTTCGGAATCGTGTGAATTTTCGACATATTGTTTAAGGTGCCTGCACGTATTATACAAGTATTGAACTAAAATAAATTCATTTTAGCAATCACGACAACCATTGTCGTCAAAATAAATAAAAAACTATAACAATTTAGACTACGCCAATAAAATAAACAAAGAAAAGATTTCACGATTCCGCTTTCATAATGTAGATAGCAATTCCAATCCATATTCTTATCTCTTTATCAGTATGGATATTTCGCTATCGCTTTCGACATTATGATTCATAATTACAATTTGCACTGTAAGAAAAAAGCACATACCTAATATCATATATTTAATATTTTTCCAACTACTTACTAGGCTGGTATCAAAGCCGGTAATGGCATTCTCGACCAGCGTCGCCTTATCGAGGTCCAGCTGTACGTAGAACTTGTTTACGGATTCTACGTGCGTCACGCGGCAAAGGATCTGCTGGCCCACGATTATCGTGAGGTCTATGGCTTCGTCTGAAACAATATTATTCAGATCTATGTATAAACTAGCTTCCGCCCGCGGTTTCACCCGCAAGGTTCCCATTCCCCTGGTAATATTGGGATAAAAAGTAGTAGTAGTCTATGTTTCTCTCCGTCCTTTCAACTAACTCTATGCCAAAAATCAAGTCGATTGGTTGCTTATTTAGGGCGTGAAGGAAGGTCAAACAAACACACTTTCGCATTTATAATATTAGATAGGATTATTATTATTAGGAAATACTAAATGAAAATAATAACTGAGTATAAGAAAATTTTCCTCTTATATTAAATATGTTTCAAGATTGTAGATTTGTGTTTGGCAACGACATGTTCCTTTGTAAATGTTGTTGCTTCTGTTAAAGCTGATAAGTTTCTTGCGGCCGTTCTTCTTATCAGTTAAAAGATGTCCTGAATGGCTGGTAGGAAAAAAAAAATGGACGATTCGAAAGCACTTATCTATAAGTCTATTTGAATAAAAATCTTTGACTTTGATTAGGATTTTGTCTCCCAAGCGGGTCTGGGAGAGAGTCTCCAATGCTGGACTGGGAAAGAAAGAAAAACAGGAATGCGCCAGCCTCTACGTTTAAGGGCACTTAGTAAAAACCTAACAACGGACAGGGCATATTCAAAAATAAAGATTTTGAGAGGTCATGCTTGAGTAACTAGAAAACAAACATTTACATTAACCAAGTACAAACGAAAAAACAAAAAAAAATTTATTATGCATTTTTTTTGGCATTCATCGAAGATTAATATTTCGACAGAGGAGCGTGCTTAACAAACATCGCGTGACTGCTAATGAGTAGCAGCCAAGACCTTTTCGCGATTATCGGAAAACAAAGAAATCCGAACGGAACTAGTCATTATATCCCACATACCTTTCAGAGTAACAGACGACTGGTGTTCCGACTCAACTGCTAGTTGTTTCTCAACCAGCATATCAGCGACCTTCGCTCCGTTATTCCACAAGGACACCGTATATTTCTCTTCTAAGATTTCCTGGAACACGCACTGGTATCGGGGCGCGTTGAAACACAAGTCAATTTCAGGGTCCGCCTTCCATTCTCCATCTTTTGGTGCAACCCCCACCAACGAACAATGCACCGCCATCTTAGGAAGTTCCATCAATTCAGCGTCCAACTGCCAAATATCCTTTGCATCCACCAATTGCTTATTGCCAAAGTCTACATATCTCACTATGAATTTGGAAAACGGCTGGACGGCTACGATTGTTGCTCTGTACAAAACTCCATCGGCGGGATATCTAGCCAACACCGAAGCGCCTACAGGAACAGGACCGGAGTAAGACTTCACTCCTTTGTATAGCTCGGGTATTTTGTGCATCATCTCGAGGAACTTAGGTTGTTCTGACATAATCTGAGTATAGAAACTCTCCGGCGATATGATCCAAGTAACCGACACCTCGTGCTGAGCACCCCCTTCAACTAAGGGCTCCTTGAACGGCGTTTCTAGAGGGATCGGGTTGGACAGCTCTTTGTATTGGACTTGAGTGAACTTGCTACGGCTCTTATAGGGCGGGGCGCGCCCCATGCGGTCATCGCTGCCTTGTGATCGGAAACTTCTTTCTGATCGTTTGTCGCTGTTATCGGTGCCGTATTTGTCGGGTCTTTCCGCTCGGTATCGAGGAGTGAAGTTGCTTCTAGAGTCAGCTCGATTATCTCTAAACTCTCGTTTTTGGTTCCAATTGTCTTTCTTGTCACCCCAGCTGTCTTTCTTTTCACCCCAGTTGTCTCGATTTTCTCGTCTGTCATCTCGATTTTCACGTCTGTCGTCTCTATTTTCTCGTCTGTCGCCCCAGTTGTCTCGTCTGTCGCCTCGGTTGTCATTTCTGTTGTCGCGTCTATCTGGTCGACTATCGCGACTTCTAAATCCTCTATCATCTTCAGTTTGCTCTGAATTGAAATTGTTGTCCCTGAAAATAGGTTTATTTATTGAGTCAGGGCAACACAATGGCAAGTTGACACGTCTATGTGACAACACACGATGAAGTCAGCGTGAGGTACCCCACGACTCACTCGGTGTGATCACCGTTAAAATCTTTAGGCCAAGTTTAAATAACCGCGAGGATTTCGGCACTCTGACACTCGTTTCAGCAAATGTTGCGTTTACTTACATTCACTGTCATGAAATTGGAAGAATGTAACCTCTGGCGTTATTTTCATGGTTCAATGCCGTAGTACCACCCGGTCATATGAACTTAGCCTAAGATTCTACAAACAATATGTTTTAATAATGTAAATTGCATATTTTAAATCGATAGACAGAAATATACTAGTTATGCGTAAATCAATGATAAATACAAACATAAAAAAGTATTGCTATATCTATAATGTGCACAAAAACACCAAGCGTCAAAATACAAGAGTAAATGAAACGATCGAACCATAGGCGTGCTGAAAATGTAAATAATATATAAAACGGCACACGGTGCAATACATAGGAGGAATGCAACAAAAACAGAGAGCCGAGTATGCGACGGACGTGTCGAGAGCGAGCCGGCGACCAAGCGTGAACACAACAAACGGGGTGGGAAAACGAGAACAACCGATTCAACTATTAATATGCGTCTTAACTGGACAACTTTACCAATTTTATTTTCAATGTTATTACTCCAAAAGATATATTTATTTAATCAACAAACATTACAGCGAATCTTAAGAAACAGTGGCCGCGATTCGAAAGGAAATTGTAAAAGCTAGACTATATCACTTTTTTAGAATGATTGGGAGTTACGAAACTTTAATAGTTACGTTCTGCAATCAGTAATATGAAGAAATTATGCTGCATTGAAGCATTAAATGATAAGCAATTGTGGTGTTAAATTACATCAACTTTCACATGTTTTATGAAGCATTATTAAAGGCTTGTTGATTGGTATTAATGTGATTAATATTTTGTTTAGTAATAGAAGTTATTTTTTTATTGCGATTGAAACGAAGCTTGTTCATTTTATGTATTAATTAATAGATTGAATCAGCGTAATGTTCTTAGTTTGAAAGTGCTGGAAAATTTCTGCTACCAAATGGGTTTGATTCAACAGCGTGGTATGGCGTGTAAGCGAACTTCAGGCTTCTGAAGGTACCGTTTCAGCCTGTCCTGGACCGAAGGCCTAGTTTGTGTGTCCGCCGAAGCAGCCTCCGCGGCCTGCCGTAGCCTCTTGCCGACTCCCGTGGAGTCTTTCTTCCAACCGGGCCTTTGCCCTTGCTTGTCCTGATGGTCCGATCTAGGTTTTCTTCTGTCGAATTCATGCTTTCATATAATATAATAGATAAATACTTTAAATTTACATAGACTATATAAGTTTAATTACTTAAATATGATTGACGAACATTTACAAATTATTTAATTAAGACCTTCAATCCACCTAGATAACAGTGGATGGACATAGCAGCCAGTGAATATGCTGTCTCCATTTATAGGTTGGTAAAATAACATATTCCTTGAAATCAACTCTCAACAACCCGAAAATATCGGCGATAGAAAATAGTTCTATTTTTTTAAATAAAAAAATGACCTTATATCAATTCTTAAATAAAAAGAGTGTAAACTTATAATATAACTAGCTAAGAAATACTTTTAACCAGCCTTTTCCCCATTCTTGTAGTTGATGATAAGTTGTTGCAAATAACCTTCCACATTAACTTCTTTCATGTGCTATGCTGCTATGCTGTCTGTACGGTCGACAGCAGGTCGGGCTTAACAAAACTGTCAAACTCCACTCTGAACATAAGCCGTTGAGCTCAGAATTGTTAAAAGAGACATTTTATATAAGGTGTATCAAGTGCCGATCGAGCAGGGGCTGCTAAGGTAAACAATATAGAACACATTTTTTTTTTATTACGTTTTCTGATTACGGCTGCCGGACTCAAATAGCTAAATCTCCCATTTCCTTGGTTACTTACTTAAAACAAATTTTGTTTTACGTTTGGTGTTGCTTATGCTGAATATTCAATAGGTATCTAATGTTTAAAATATGAAAGTTAAAATAAATTTTGTATTTTTTTCTTTTTTTTTCTTCACATTGTTTTCGATAAGAAGATCTGTATCCCTTTGTTATTAATTATAGTATCACAGCTTTGTAACTTAATACGGTTGTTTACCACATCTGTCCGAGGTGGTGGGAGCCTGTACAGGTATTAATTTACCTACTTCAGGCATCAGTCTCACACAAACTAGGTTTAGATCGTCTTCTATATTGTTGACATGAGCAGCCCATGCTCGATCGGCACTTGATAAATTAATACCTTATATATGCCGTAGTTGCCGTTGAGTATTACACGCCGTTTGTCACAGACGCTGTTCGTCATTTACGCAATTAGTGTTCTTAGTATTTTATATCATGTTTAATAATAACCAATTAGGAATAAAGAGAGAGACGAACCGCGTCTGTGACGAAATGCGTAAATGCCCAAAACCGTATTATGACATACTGCGGAAGTGACGAACAGCGTCCATGACAAGCGGCGTGTAATCCGCTGACGACTGTATAATCTAATTGCCTAGATGTAGAGCATGAGGCGTCTAGACGGGCCACATTCTGGCCGGCAACTATTGCTGTCTTACGCTGACTATACGCTAGACTCTAGAGGCTAGAGCAAGATGCTGTCGCTGTCAAAATATTTGAGCAGTAATATCGCCCGTGTAGAAGCACCATAAAGCGCTCTACGCACTATCCATCTTGCTGTCCATCAAGCGAGGTATGGAGCTACACAAGGGAATATGAAGTTATAATTGCGACTCTTACCTTTGTATTGCTTCATCCTTCTCGTGCTGGACAGCAAAATGGATTATGTAGAGCGTTTATCAGTATCCTCACCTGTCCCTATTGTTGTCCCTGTTGTCGCGGTTGAAGCGCGGCTGAAAGGGCGGGTTGGCCGGCGCCGGCGCAGACTCGCCCCACTCGTCGTCTGCGGCGGACGCGGGCGCGGGAGCGGGTGGGGACACGTTGTTCTCCCATGGCTTGGGCCCTCCACGTCTACTTAACGATTTTGTAAATACGGTTAGCCTGTTACAAGCACTTATGTACGTCAAAGAAGCTACGCCATCCTACGGCGGGAAACTGTTACGAGAAGAACCGGCCAGAAACTCGTCAAGGGTTGTTTATATAATGCTAACGGTCGCTCGCGGTTTCAACCACGTGGAACCCGTTCCCGAGGGAATATCGGGATAAAAAGTATCCTATTTTCGTAGCCAGGCTATCTACTATCTGTGTACTGTGTAATTTTATCCAAATCCGGTCAGTAGTTACGAAGCCTATTCAATGCAAACAAACAAACAGTCAAATCTTTCCTCTTTTTAATATTAGTATAGACAAAGTCGCCAAAGTATAAGTACTCTATAAACATGCATACGATTTATTGAACTCTTAATAAACGTTAGTTGAAATATGCCCATATTTACAACAAAAATAAACAATTGGGTTTTCTTATTACTCCATAATTTGTTCAGATGGTCGTAGTAGGCCGGTCAACTTGAGTGTTAGGTTATTTTTCGCTCAAGTCATCTCGGATATGGATATATAATATGGTACCAATGGATTCAGTGTGATGTCCTGAACACAAATATGTAGGATGACAAGCGCGCAAATGGTGGGGGTAGAAACTGTGACGTAATGAAGGCGGCGGTACAAAGAAAAAAATATCTTAAATATACATTGTGGGGTATCAAATGAAAGGGCTTTGCAAGTAGATTCCAAATATATCCGTCAATGCAGTTCAAAATTGATCCAAAAAAAAAATAGGATGGTTTCCTGTAGCACGCATTCATGTAGCAACAACGGTTACGGTACCTGCCCTTTATGCTCCGTCTTAACTTTCCACCCTGTATATTTTTTTGATTTTTCACTCTCATATTTTTTAAGTTAGAGGGAGTTAGAGGCGTTACACACATTTTGTCATTTTGGAAATCTACGAGTACATCTTTCAAACAATACAAAAAAAAAACATATATGCTTTAGATCTTAATAAACACTTTGCAGACAAAAATTAGTGGCATTTTGGCTACGGAAGTGCCTGCGCTACACTGCGCGTGGCCTGACACCCATTTGTCCGATTTTTCTTCCTTATGGTCTATTTAACCTTTGACCACCGACATGGGTTTTTTATCACGCGACCGCCGACATGCGGTGTCACAGACCGCTTTTATACTATTTTACACATAAAACTTTAGTTATAGCATTTTCAACAACTTTTTTGATCTTGATGTGACCAGATAACTGTTTTTGATCAAATAAAACACCATGAAATATTAATTAAAGATTATTTATAATTTTTTACCGTCATTAACTTTTTGGATTCGTACTTATCTTGAAATGTTACTTCATATCGAAAATAATTAAATTGAATATTTAAGTTAATAAAAGTTAACCAAAAATTTGTTCTTTTAAATTATTAAACGAATTAGTGAACATAACAAAAATATATGACACATGTTTTTATAGAAAAATAAACTGACAATGGGTAAATATAGCACAAAATCAGGGCAGAAGTTTTAGACTAATTTCAAACATAACATACTATTTATATATATTTTTCATAGTAATTGATGAGTTTTTTTTTTGGAGGCCAAAAGGCACACGTTTTTCTTTGTTTTAGTGCAGTAAGAGAAGGTTTTTTTTATTGTTTTGGGTGTCAAAATCAATAAAGATGATTTTGACATAGCAAAAATTAGTAACACTCTTATTCCCTTACTACCCTCATATTTTTATAACGATCTTTCTGTTTGTTTCTTAATCGTGATGGGCCAAAATGCGACATATTTACTGTAAATCGATCATATAAAACAAAATATCAAACAGACAAACGATTCAAATAACGGACAAAAAAGTTACATAAAAAACGACGTGCGGTCTCACAGACTGCGCGTCAACTTCGAACGTAAATTACTCAAAAAACCTGCACGTTGCGACACAAATTTACCCTCCATGTCGCTGATGTAACTAAACTCGAAGGTACTGAAAAGCTCAGGCCGGGGAAAATTAAGGAACAGGGCAATCCAGCAGTTTGGAAAACCGCAGCGGTCTGTGCGACCGCATGTCGGTGGTTAAATGTTAAGCATTACCAATAAAAAAAGGGTAGGTACAGAAATGTATTTGAAGCCGGGTATTTGTTGTAAGATTGGAAATTATACTGTTATTCAAATTGATGTACTTATCTAATTTTTTTACATATCTGGTTAATTATTTTTATATGTAGAGTAGTTCAAAGTCAACTCTGACTGACGTTTTCGAATAATTTGTTAGACCAAGTAGTAAAAATGCTAAAGTGTGTTATATATTTGGAATCTACTTGCAAAGAACTTTCATTTGATACCCACATGATATATTTAAGAGCTTTTTTGTACCTCCGCCTTTATTACGTCGCAGTTTCTACCCCCACCTTTTGCGCGCTTATCATCCTATATATTTGTGTTCAGGACATCACTGAATCCATTGGTATTATCCGAGGTGATTTGAGCGAAATTCAATTTCTAAGCGTCTTTTGGCTTCAAGTTCGGCCTACTATCAGGCTTGAATTGGTAATAGCGGAACTGGGATTTAATAATTGTTTAAATATTATGTAAATAAAGACTAAAAGTTGATACTATACTATATTTGTAGCAAAAATAATAGAAAATGCGATGTTTTACGCCATTATCAAACGTTATTAAAGTAAGTTGGTAGTACAAACGCTGGCGCTAACGCGCATTGACCGAAACAAATCTGTATACACACAAAAAGTTGATGCTACATACAAATACTCCTTGAGCTGAATCAAACAGACGTTTGTAGATTCGTGTTCTACAAATACCTACGGGCATAATGTAAAAAAAGCTTCGTTAATTATTCTAGTGCAATAACGGAGATAGATGAGGCGTTGCCCGCCGATCAAGCCTATAATTACGAGCTCGTATAATCATTGTAACTGATGGACTCATATGAAACAGCTAAACGCACAAATTATATCGAGATGAGATCTCAAATTACTGATTGTAAATATCTATAATTTACTTCGCAGTATCCAAGTGAAATGATTAGTGAAATCAAAGAGATGCTGCCTTTAATTGCCATTTCTTTGTGCCGTACGTTTGCTAAAGAAATAGAGTCACGCAGAATATCATAAATCATTATTGCGTGTTACCAAAACGATAGAACACTCATACATTATTGAAACAAGTGTACCTACATTAACTGGCGAATTGATAAAAGAGCAAAAACAAACAAATTCATTATGTCAGTTAATACCTGATAATAATTAGAAGAAAAAAAGGAATGCGTGAATTTAATTACTAACCTGTCACCCCTTTCGGGCCTCTCTCCCCTTTCAGGCCTTTCCCCTCTTTCAGGCCTTCCGCCGAATTTTTCACTATGCCTCCCGGGTCCAGACCGGTCGAATCCTTCGTTATCCCTGGTCATAGAGAAACACAGTATAGTACAACACAACAAAAGGCACAAGCACAAAACAACAACAACAATTAAATAATAATTTGACACCAAAAACAGCGTTTGGAACGTATTACCTATACATTCTAAGTGATAGCGTCGAATACCTCGACTACATAAATCTCGACAATGGGTTCAAAGAACCGAGACCAAGGCTAGAGCGATGACTCAGGGAACATTTACCAATTTTTTATTAGAACACAAAAAATGCCGGCAGAATACTATAGCGCAGCCTGATAATTTCAACCGTGCCGGTGCAATAAATAGATCAGTATTATTTTGGGGCCCGCAATCGAATCTGCGTGGTGTCAAATCTCGTTAAAAATTCAATTATTTATTGTGTATAAACTGTATGTAACAGAATAAGTATGCTCTATAAATGTGAGATACAACTAACTCTTATCCAAAAGGTCTATCTATTATTGCAGGTTATCTTATAAGAAAAACACTATCACCTAGCCAAAGACATCTTTATCTGTGTTTGAGATTATTCGCTTTTAAGATCAACCTATGCACAAATAACTATGACAATATGTTACTTGACATTACCGTCTCTGAAACAAAGAAATTGTATACACTAAGGGTAAAGTTATGTTCACTAATCAAATGTAGGTAAACAACGTCCTATTAAATAAATAAATAAATATTTCCATACAATTATCTAGCCAACATTAAGTATCATGAAGAACTTGTGTGATGGATACTAGATAACGGATAAACATTCTTATATATTTTTTTTTAATACATACATAATATACATATTTAACACCCAGACCAAGACAAATAGACGTGTTCATGCACACAAATATTTGTCTTGTCCGGGGATCGAACCCGGGACCTCTGGCGCAGAATATACCCTACTAATAATATAGTTACGTGATACCAACAACACAAAATGGCTGACCAAATTTTTTTTAAATATCGAGCTCCTCCTTCTTCGGAAGGCTCGTTTCGTTAACCGATTCTTTTAGAACTTTTGTCCATGGCGGCTAACAAATATTCTGTGACGCCTCCGTGCGTCAGCCGCCACCCATTAAAGTGACGCTCTTGCGCGTCTTCAGTGAATACATTTTGGTTTTTGTTGTGATTTTGGCTTGTTTGCACGTGATTACATTCAGTCGGCATTGGATGTCCAACGTAAAGGGTTTGCTAATTAGTTTAGTGTGTTCTAAAGTGACATAGCTACGAGATTTAGCTGGAATGGCTGATAAGTGATTTATTTGGATCAGGTGTTTTAAACCTTTTGTGTAATTTTAGTAGGGGGTTACAAAAGTGTATGAAAAGAGTACCTTTATTTAGCTTATTAAATTTAAAAACCATCATGACACACGCAATTTGCATCCAGGGTATTCCTGCGATCTTTATCACGTCGCGGAGTCGTGCCTATGTCCGCTATAATTAGTAATAGTTGGACGTCCTCGTCTGCGGTTTTAGTCAAACGAAAGGTTTAAACTTTTCTGCCCCAACAGTCACCCGTTTTACGCAAAAATGAGTAGGGTAAAAATAGTACATGGGAATAAGGCTTATTTTTCCGACCGACCACGACGATCAGCGCCCTATGACAAATGCCAAGTTCTGTGGCGTGGACTCTCTGAGAGGCCGATATTGTTTTCTCAATATATAATAAAGAACTCTCTAAAAGTTCATTCTAGTTTTAGAGGAATTTTCTTTATGACGCCATGTGGCGTCAAACGCCATACACAAAAGAAGTCAAATTTGGGCACAAAAGGTTTGCAACCTTTAAACTGGCACTATTTCCTAAAACGATTAATACAGGCATAACCTACGTGGCAAATAATGGAAGTTCTGCTAATTAGAACTTTCTAAATAGTCATTGTACAGAATTTCAGAGGAATGATTGATGACGCTATTTGGCGTCAAACGCCATACGCAAAAAATATCAATGACGCTCCATGGCGTCATCCGCAATGAATCGGTTAAGTAGTTTATTTATTATTATTTTGGAGAGGGGGACACCAGCAAGGCCGGACGGGTGATCATTCTCCCTAGTCGGAACCATTTCATCCATAATTAGCTTAATTCATTAAGACATATTTTGAAGTTGATCTGATCTGAAGCCTAATTTGAAGTCGTCTTGGTTTAAAGTCACTAATTCACGTTGGGCTCGCATGGTCTCGCTGCTCCAGGCTGCATCTTTAATTTAAGATACTAAGTTACTTAACTAAATTGATCTTCATACTTAAGACTTGATTGGTACTATTAACCGATTCATTGCCGATGACGCCATGGAGCGTCATTGATATTTGTTGCGTATGGCGTTTGACGCCAAATAGCGTCATAAATCATTCCTCTGAAATTCTGTACAATGACTATTTAGAAAGTTCTAATTAGCAGAACTTCCATTATTTGCCACGTAGGTTATGCCTGTATTAATCGTTTTAGGAAATAGTGACAGTTCAAAGGTTGCAAACCTTTTGTTCCCAAATTTGACTTCTTTTGTGTATGGCGTTTGACGGCACATGGCGTCATAAAGAAAATTCCTCTAAAACTAGAATGAACTTTTAGAGAGTTCTTTATTATATATTGAGAAAACAATATCGGCCTCTCAGAGAGTCCACGCCACAGAACTTGGCATTTGTCATAGGGCGCTGATCGTCGTGGTCGGTCGGAAAAATAAGCCTTATTCCCATGTACTATTTTTACCCTACTCATTTTTGCGTAAAACGGGTGACTGTTGGGGCAGAAAAGTTCAAACCTTTCGTTTGACTAAAACCGCAGACGAGGACGTCCAACTTTACTAATTATGGTGGACATAGGCATGACTCCACGACGTGATAAAGATCGCAGGAATACCCTGGATGCAAGTTGTGTATGTCATGATGGTTTTTAGATTGAATAACCTAAATAAAGGTACACTTTTCACACACTTGTAAACCCCTACTAAAATTACATGATAGGTTTAAAACACCTGATCCAAATAAATCACTTACCAGCCATTCCAGCTAAATCTCGTAGCTATGTCACTTTAGAACACACTAAACTAATTAGCAAACTTTTTACGTTGGACATCCAATGCCGACTGAATGTAATCACGTGTAAACAAGCCAAAATCACAACAAAAACCAACATGTATTCATTCATGGAAGACCCGCAAGGGCGTCACTTTAATGGGTGGCGGCTGACGCACGGAGGCGTCGCAGAATATTTGTTATCCGCCATGGACAAAAGTCCTTAAAAGTGGGATACGCAATGAATCGGTTAAAGAACGGGATGTATTTTTTCTCATTTAAGCCGGTTCGATTCCCAGTATAGCTAAGAGATTTAACAAAAATATTTTTATGCAATTTAACTCATTTTTGGGGTTCCGTAGCCTAATGGCAAAAAACGGAACCCTTATAGATTCGTCATGTCTGTCCATCCGACGTATGTCACAGTCACTTTATTCCAAAACTATGAGGATTACACAGTTAAAACTTGGTAGGTAGATGTATTCTGTAAACCGCTTTACGGTTTTAACACAAAAAAAAAATATATATATATTAAGAGGTAGCTCCCCATACATGGACCTGAAACTGTTTTTTTTTTCATCGAACTTATATGTGTGGGCTATCTATAGATAGGTCTTTAAAAATAACATCGAGGTTTCTAAAACGATTTTTTCTCAAAGTCAACCTTTTGAAAGATGTACACTTCCAAAGTGGTAAAATGTGTCCCCCCCCTCTAACTTTTAATATAAGAAAGTGAAAAATAAAAAAAAATATTATGCTGTAGATCTTTATAATAACTTTATAAAAACTTTTGTAAAATTGGTTTAAACAAAATATATTTTGCAGTTTTAGAGCTATAGCACATCTTTCAAAACCGCAAATATAACTTTGTCATTCATACAAACACTATAAAAACAATGCTATTTTTGCAGATAAAAACATTATACGACGACAAAATTATAGTGTGGTAATTATAGGTGTATTTAATATAATAATAATAGAAAACTTTATTGCACACGATACAAAAACAAAGACATACAGAGAAAATTACAAAACAGAGGAACACACAATAGGCGATAATTGATTGCTATGTGGTCTTATTGCTACATAGCAATCTCTTCCAGGCAACCTTGGTGTGCAACCCCTTCATGTGCGAGTTCGACTCGCACTTGGCCGATTTTCTGTGATAACATTAATAATAATAGTGGTGGTTTTTGTATTTATTTATTAGGGCCTGTTTCACAATGACAAATCTAAAAGTAGGTTCTGACTAGCTTGACAGCTGATTTGGCAGCTGTGATTTGAAAAATGTGTCAAAGTCAAATCTTAATCATGTTGTTTGTTGCTGAAAGTGTTGTTTGTTTACCTGTTTCGGAAGCTGCCGCCTCTATGGCCGAAGTCCTCGTTGTCTCGCGGTGGACGCCTGTCATCTTTGAAGCTCTTTTCGCGTCGGAAGCTCTTCTTGTCAGATGTAGAGCCTTCTGGGGAGCTGAAGCTTTCAGGGGCATCTTTGCGTATCGGAGTAGTTGCTTTTACCTGGATGGATGGATTTTATATAAGTCCACTTTTATTTTAAATAACATACCAAAGAAAATAGCCTCAATGATTTGGACAACCTCTTGAAAAGTTTAATGAATCTTACTAATGTAATAGTTTTTGCAGGGTTGGGCCATCTCAGGGAAAAATATGTATTTAACAGCTTAATATTAACATTTAAAAAGTGGTAAACACAAATGATTAGTTTAATGAGACCAGGTGAGTTAGTTAAATAATTTTATTTTTTATTTTTGGCAAGTTATGGTGTATGAAGACTATAGACTCTGCCCTGCCTGGCAGCAGTCGGTTAGGCTAACTAGTCGTTTTTTTGCAACCAACTAGTCGGCCAGTAGGCTAGTCGGCCAAAGTCATAGTCGGCCCAGCTCTAATAATTATGATAATTCATAAGTGTATTGTAATCAATACACACCACATCACCTAACTTGTTTAACATACCTCATGATTACTCCTAGGTTGGGATAGCTGGTTCATCTTCCTGGCAACATCCAGTGGTGGACTCACAGTGTCATCAACCAGAGACACTAGCATTGTGTCATTTGATAAAACACCCACAATATGTGCTATTAACGTTTTTTCTAAGGCTAGCATTTCCAACTGATTTGATGTCTTTGTTTCAACAGGTTTGTTTTCAAAGCCCTGTAGATATACAAACATATTAAGTATCCATTAATCACATAATAATAAAACTTAAGAAAACAGATGAAAACGCACCTTTAGAGCACACTTCATAGCTTGAGCTGGCAATCTAATTAGATCTGGTGTTATTGTCCTGAGGTCTGACACATCAACTTCTTGCTCATTACCATAATCTACATAAGCCACCACCACTTTCTTCCCTTTAGTGTCTCTTATTCTTGCTCTATACCAGTTGTCATCATCAGGGAATCTAGCACAACAGGCTGCACCGATGGGCAATTCTCCAGGTGAAGAACTATTTTCACAGTGGGCTTTTACAGCATCCATAACAGCATTCAGCTCATCAATGTTATCCGAGAGTTGTATATAAAACTTAATACAGCTGTCCACATATGACACCAAAACAGATTGCTTAGTGCCCAGCGGAAGCATTTCCATCCATTTAAATTGCAATTTGTCTTTCAAGTTAGCCAATAACAAATCTAACACATTCTTATCATCCAGATACAACTCTCCATACTGAATCAGTGGAGGTCCCTCAGGAGATACCACCTTCAATGTCATAACTTGTCCACTAACAAGTTGTTTGAATGTTTCATTTAAATGTGGACCTTTCTCCAATTTTTTAACACCAGATAAACAAAATCTCATTGCGAAAACATTTGGTTTGACAAATTCTTCTGGGATATCAAAAATATCATAGTATGAAACCATTTCAGTGTCTCCAAAATCAACAAAGAAAAGTTTGCATTGTGACCCTGATAAATTCATCACTATGGCTCTGCAGATAATTCGGTCTCCAGACATACGTCCAAGGCACACTGTTCCAATCATGGGTGGTTCTGCAAGGCTGCTGTGTGGCCTTCTGTTAATATCATCCATCATATCTTGGAGCTTGTTTGCATCTGTCGCAAGTTGCACAGCAAATAGTTCTGGTCCCTCTTCAGCAAAAGACACAAAGACTTTATGTTGGGAATTTACTTCCAATAGTCTGCTCTTGTAGGTCGCAGATTTCTTAGGAGATGTTGGCTTCGTAGATTGTAGATGACTAAGAGGTAAAGGAGGTGTGATGGGAACTGAACTAGGTGAACTAGCAGTAGTATTGTTTGCATGTTGTGGCTGCCGAACTGGAGGTTTAAGGTTCACTGGATTCCTTGACACTCTGTTTGCTAATAATCGTTGACTAATCAAAGATGGTGGAGGGATACTTCCATTGAAAGGTATTGAAACATTCTGTTGTACTCGCATTGCTGATGCGGGATTTGAAGGAAAATTCTGATTGATCAAAAATGGAACATGTTCTGTATAAGGTGCATCAGTAGAAAAGGATTGTGGCCAACTTTGGGTTTGCTGTTGATTGTCACCCGTCATTTGCAGCAAAAGAACTTCCTGTTTTACTATTGGAAGAGCAACACCAAATCTGTTTGCTACAAGATGGGATGCCAAGTCAGTACCTTTGAACTGTATAGCTACAAGAGGCAATGTCCTAGTTTGCACCTCAACTGTCACAGAATATTCAGTATAGCAAAGTAGGCTTTGGAGTTTTAACAGTAAAGGTTCTTCCCATCTTCCAGAGGGGTGCATAATCCTAGACAAGTAGTAATCTGTGGCTTGGCCACGTAACTGTAGAAACATAGGATCATAGTTGTCTAGAAACCTAATAGTACTCAAAGATATTATATCTTTATTCCCAAAATCAATGAAGTGAACTCCAACCAAACCAGTAGCAAGATTAGTAGTGTTTATGATCTTGGCTCTGTAGTACGCACCGTCTTTGTATTTAGCAGCACAAATTACGCCTTCATGAATAGCCGCTGGAGGTACCGCTCCTATGCCTTTTTCCAAGTTCTCGCGAGCAGATTCAAATAAACTTTCTATCATTAACGAGGAAGGCTGTTCGAGCTGACCACTGATCTTTAAAAAATGCCCTTCTCCATCCACATGGGTCACATAAAGGCGAAAAGATCTTGAACTTTCAGTAAGCAAAGCCATGATAATAGTTTCTAAGTATGTGGCACAAAAATGAAAAAGAAATACAATAGCTCACTCACATCACTTCTATTGGAAACGTATTTATGTTGAACGTTGTTGTACTTTTGCTAGACTTCGCAAAAAAGCCGCTTTCTTTTCCGTTTACGTTACATCTATAATAAACATGGCGGCGACTACAGATTAATCAAAGGTGTCAAATAAAAACACAGATTCTATTGGAAATAGTTTTAGCCGTCACTTACTTGAGAATTGAGATGCACTTCCACGCGTGATAGAACCCAATAAATAAGGCCCAGAAGCCAAGGCCGGTAACACATTTATCAAAAAAGTATCTCTTGTCTATGGCAATGACATTTGTTTCACATTACTTCGATTGACAAAATGACATGACATTGACACTTCCAACAAAAAAGAAAATATTTTCTTTTTCCGCAATCAGCCAGCACTTCTTCAAGTTTTTTTTTACAATACAATTCGTAATTTGCATTTTCTTTTGATTCTTTTAGATTTCCAACTGTATTCATTAGAAGGAAAAGAATTTGCTGTCTATCAAAAACATGATTGAAACGTGCTCGAAACGATGTATGTTGTTAGGAACTATTTGCATGGGAGTGTAAGTAAATATTTCATCACTTGTATACTAAGGATTTTTTTACGTTATTCTAAAAGAAAGAGGAATGAGAAGAAATAAAAACAAAGTTGGATTCATTGCAGTTTAACCATTGTGGTGTTGATATTGGAGTCACACTTGGCCGACACACTATCTGGAAGTCAAAGAATGAAAAACAAGACTTTCCCAACAGAAAATAACTCCACATGCTGGCTTCACCAACCATACAAGATAATAAGTGAATGTCACCCTTGTTCAGGTCAGTTAATCAATTGACCTATTATAGGTCAATGTTTAAAATATGTACTCAATTCTTTATTTCATTCCTTAGTATTACAAGGTGTAACATGAAGATAGGTAACACTATAGCATCGATATGCACTTTTAGAATCATGTTGTACATTTATAAATATTCATGTTGAATTTGCAGATTTTGAAATACGAAGTAAAAGTATAGGTGTATGTATACACACAAGTTTCAAGGAAATATTAAAATGTGAAAATGGAGAAACAGTTACTAGAAGGTATTATGTTAGATGGTTGAATGATTATTGTAAGCTTATTTTTGTGTCAAATTATTTTTTTGATCAGTTTTATTTTTCAGCTGTGACAGAGTGGCCTATTTAGAGGAAAGAGCTTACTGGAAGTTCACAATATGGTCTTTTGTTATAGGATCTATATCTTCAATTGCAGTAATGTTAAGAATGAGAGTACTCAACCATAGGGCAAAGAGACGAGCCAGACAAGTTCTCAGTAATGGATCTATTTAGTTCCTGTTTCATATGTGTACATAGTTAGATGCATAATTATATATAATTTATTTTTAAGATATAATGAAAATAATGATATCTTATTCAAATAATATTTTTATTAATTCACTTATAACTTTAACATTTACACTGTTGCCTAATAATCTGTAACATTGTTTTAAAGTAGTTGTCTCAGGAAATCCATAATTATTGGGAAAAGCCATTAGCAACAATATTTCTTTAGGTGTAAAAAATCTCAATTTTAGTGGTTTTAGTGCATTTACAAACTCCTCACTCCCAACTTCTGCCTCATTGGCTTTTTTAAAACATGTTTGAACAGTAGCTTCGTTTGCTTTTGTGATTACTGATCCAGTTCCTTCAAGATAATGTGAATAGGCTTTTGTAAAACAACAAGATCTTTTAGAATTTCTGTAGCGTATATCCAAAATATTCCCACGTTTCAAAAATGTGTCTTTCAATAAAAACTTTTCAGAAACCTCCATTTCAAGCATTTCATCCAAACAATAGGGTTCATCATACTGCTTTGGTAAAAACTGCATCTGAAAAATGCAAGTTGTATTTGTATCATCAACTTAAACAATGCTTAACACATTCAGCGCCACGTGTATATAGTGTTATACACGCCCTATGTGTATATATAGCAGTAGTTAACTTCACAGGCCAGTGTATCTGTGAATATACGCCGTGCAGAACATTTTGTATGGGCCCTGGCCCTGTCAAATCGTTTGGTGTATTTGGGGTATAAAAATGTGGGATATTTTTTAAGATATGCAATTTTTATACAAATGGTTACAGACTTGTAAATACTTCTCGGATTTGCCTTGGTGCTGAATGTGTTAAATTAAACTTGAGATTATGGTAAATGGTGATGCACTTACAATTTCATCTTTTATCTTAAATTGCCAAGTGGAATTATTTCTTCTAGCAATACAATAATATCGACACCTGGAATTTGGTATACCAACTGTTGTTGGGCAAATGAGAAACTCTTGATAAGAGAAATTACAATGCTGGAGTTCCTTAATAAATAGATTTCTAACAGTTGAATTTTCGAATCCTTTTACATTTTCCATTAAAATATACTTAATGTTAATAAGTTCGCTCAGCATATTTATAATGTATGTAAAGGAATCGGTCCTAGCATCATTTTCATCTAAATATTTTCCATTGCGTGTGAAAGGTTGGCATGGTGGTGACATTAGAATTGTATCCACTTTTAAATTTGTAATTTCTTTTAATGTTATCGACTGAATATTCCGATTTATCAAGGTAGTCTCAGGGAAGTTAAACTTATACACATCATTAGCAACAGTATTTATGTCCACAGCAGCAACAACTTCACCTTTTTTACCAGAACCTGTAAGATTACAAACTAAGTGTATACAATAACTTCAAAATATATTTAAACTACAACAAGTACTTTTCTGAGAAAGAACAAACTATTCGTATTTTTTTTGGAATTGATTATAAAACGAATAACCTACTCTTCCAAGCACAATGCATGCCGCCAATGCCACTGTAAAGTTCTAATATTCTGTAAGAAGTATCAGCAGCATCTACATTCATTTTGATAGAATTTACAACGCTCATATTTTTTATTGATAATTCACGCTAAAAAATATCGGGGAAAAATAAATAGTGATCATGAAATTCATGAATGTAAATAAACTGCCTCCACCTGCCTATGAAAATGAAAAATGACAACTCAAAGCTGTCACCTCACCATAGAATATACTTATGTCACTGTCTGTCATGACTCATGTCAGCTTTGTAATATTTTTTTAAGTTGTATTTATGGCATCGGTATAGTATAGACCATGAAAATGTAGGTAAAAGTGGCAGGGCGTTGCTTTTGCATACATTAGATATGTATATATAACCTCGCCGTACAAGATCGAACAGGGCTTGAAATCGGTTTGAAAAAGTGTGGTTAGTTAAGGTTTTCAAAAACCGCTTCGAACGTAATCGGAATGAGAGCGCTTCAAAAACCTAAATAATCTGGTTTTATTTATTTAGGTACACCAACAGCATAACATGTACATACGTTGTTATAAAAAAATATAGCTAGTGGTACAATTCTTACATGCATGCCTGGTTTAATCCAAAGCCGCGATCGCCAGTAGTAGGTACTTTTCACGGCTTTAGATTAAAACGGATTATTTAGGTTTTTGAAGCGCTCTCAATCCAGCGCTTGAAACCGGTTTTGAAAAATAACCGTTATTTAAGGTTTTTACAAAAACCGCTTCCGATGTATTCAGAATGAGAGCGCTTCAAAAACCTAATCCAAAGCTGCGAAATGTACCTTTTACTGGCAAGGCGATCAGACTAATAGCGACCTACCGTGTGTAGACATAGCTCGCTAGTCGATTTACGACACGCGGACTTGCGTTGGGACTGGAGAGCGGTATTTCAGGCAAGTAGCGAGCTTATGTTTACGTATGGAAGGTCGCTATTCGCTTTTCCACTCACGCATTCACGTTGTACTGTTGTGCTTAGGTACTAATTAAGAGCAGAGAAAACCTCTATAAAGCGCTTAATTGATACAAAACCCTTTTGATTTTGCTCTTGAAACCGTTTTTAAGATTTGGGTAGTCAAATCTTAATAAAACGGTTTCTATGAACTCGCTGTACCGGTTTGAAAATTAAGTAATACGTTGGGAGTGGATTTGTAAAAACCTTAATCAAAAACCCCTATTAACCTGGATTTAATTTGGAGATTCCTCTGCTCACACTCTCACCTCGTCCCTCGTCTCACACTTCTTTAATTACCTATAGTTTGTGATTTAATCTGTGACACCGAATGACATTCGTGACATCAATACAATACAAAAAAAGATAAGAAAAACAGTCATGGCGGATTCACAACACGGTAAGGACGTGCCAGTTGCGATAGGAGATGGGCAAATTTCCGATTCGAAAGAACATGTTTATTTAGAAGAAACGTTTTACATTTTGTCCAAAAAGAACTCAGTGTTTCGTGTTCGACTGACATCAAAAGGATTATCTTTAACTAAAGAAACAGAAGGCAATTCAAAAGAACAAACAATTTTGCTGAGGGATATTATCGGAAGTAAGTGCATGAGAAGCAAGAGACGCCGCCCCGGAGCCAGCTCTTGTGTGTGTAGTTCACTTGTTGGCCACCAGCAACTCAAAGTAGTTGATGAAAACAGCGGCGATCTCGATGAGAGTGATATCAGTGCTTATCTTTACATTTACGCCTACATACTGAAACATAGCCGTCGTAACTTGAAAAGAGAGAGGACTACAATAACATTGCGTTTCAGATCTTTTGATAAATACGAGGATAATAATAAAGAAGCTCAAAAATGGCGAACCACGTTAAAGTGTTTGATAGCAGGACATTCGATTGTAAACATGCCGCCGCCAAATGAAAAGAAGTTGTTGATCCTATTGAATCCTAAGTCTGGGCCTGGAAAGGCGCGGGAATTGTTCCAGACTAAAGTGGCACCTTTGCTTCAGGAGGCTGAAGTGCCCTACGAACTTCATGTTACAAAATACGCACAATACGCACGAGAGTTTGTGCGTACTAGAAATGTATACGCCTGGAGAGCTGTAGTGGCGGTAGGCGGCGACGGAGTACTCTTTGAAATACTAAATGGAATGTTTGAACGCCTTGATTGGCAGCAGGCACTAGCAGAGGTACCATTGGCCATACTGCCCTGTGGTTCTGGAAATGGTCTGGCAAAAACTATTTGTCATTTATACAAGTAAGTATTTAGATGTACCTAATTAAAAGTATACAGGGTGGAAAATTAAGTTGGGGCGTGAATGATAAGGATCAGAAAGAGAAATAATTGATATCCAAAAAATGAGTGAAAACTGCCTACTTTGCTGCTGTCTGTATTTTTTTTTCAAAATCCGAGAGTGCAGTTCAGAATTTCTCAAAAAATTAAGGATGGTTTCCTAAGCATGTTTTGATGTAGCTACAAAGGTTAAAGTACCTGCCCTTCGTACCCTATCTTAACTTTCCATTCTGTATGGGTAACTGAATGAGTTATTACTGTCTGGGTGGTTGTGGTTTTGATGCTTACATACTGGGCTAGTTCTAGACATCATTTTGTTGTCGATAACAAAATTTATTAAAAGAGAACTAAGAAGCATACTATTCTATTTTGAAATAGTGAATGACAAATCACACTGCATTTACCAATGCGTCTGCGTCTTCCAAAGAACTACTATATCATTTTGATGTACATTAAGATATTGAGGTTGAACCTGGGTGGAATATCAAAATTGGATTGAACATAAAATATTTCTATAAAGGCTTTAAAATAAAATCCTATCATGTTGCTGTTAACCCACTTATTACTAGCAATTGGTATACGGATCATTAAAAAAAGTAAAATTTTGTAAACAAAATCTATGGGTAGTTTCTGATTATAATTTTAGTTTAAAACATTAGCTGAATATTTAGCCAAATATTTTTATTTATTTTTCCAGTTGCATAGATGCATTTATTAGCCTATTTATAAAAAAACACATGAATTGTACAAAAAAGGTATATCCATAACAACTGGGCTAATATCAAGGAAAAACTTTTAAATGGTTTTCAAATTCTTCCTTTTTGCCAACCATGTGCATCGATAATATTGAACAACAAGAACACCATACATTTTGCACCTTTTTGTTGTTATCATTCAATTATTTCAACTTCCAAATGTTCTTCACTTTATGCATTACCTACTTACCTCAAAGCTGCAAGCTGCAGAGTTTGATAAATAAACTGGAAATGTGTTAAAAATATCTATTTTTATTCTGATAATAGCTTACGCCCGCGGTTTCACCCGCGTGGTTCCCTTTCCCATGGAAATGTCGGGATTAAAATGCAGCCTATTAAATATAATATATATAGTTGGGATAATAATTCTCGGCTTCTCGGAAATAAAGCCTGGAATACACATGCTACTTATAAGCATGACCGCTTGCTAGGTAGCATGCTACTAACTAGCATTCTCCAAATGTATACATGACCAACATGCTCTTTTCATATACACATGCTAGTTGCTCGCTATAACACTTAGTCGTAGTAAAAGTTTTGATGACTCAACAATATACTCAGTCCCACAAAAATGGCTGAATCGATTTGGACGCAATTTGGCACATAGATAGTAGATAGTGTGCAGTGACCACTAGTAGTAGATATTATAAATGAGAAAGTAAGTTTGTTTGTTTGTTACTTAATCACGTGAAACCGGTAGAACAGAGTTAGATGAAATTGGGAACGCTGATAATTATAGCCTGGTTTGAAACATAGGACATAATTTTATCCCGATATTTCCTTAGGAACCGGAACCACGTGGGTGTAACCGCAGGCGGCCACTTGTTATCTTATAAAAGGATCAAAAAGAGTGCAGTTCGTAAAATAACGAAATAATTCGGCGCCAATATTGTGCTCTTATTGTGTTACCATATTTTGGTTAACCTCCCAAAAGTTGTCAAACTGTCCCTTCGGATCCGAGCTTTAGATCTTCCAGCACGCTACTCATTAGGTACTGATGTCTAATGATAATAGGCATTCTGCATTGCTGTCGTATAGCCTATTACCTATAGATAGTTATATTACATTTTAATAAGTAGGTAGGTACTTCAATTATTGGTATTAATAAAAAAAAAACTATTCATAGATCGCTTATTACTACGACTTTTCATCATGAGTCTAGGTCAGCGAGGTAAATAACGTAAAGATTTTATGTTTAAGCCTAGATAAACCTAAACATATTAAGTACTTTGTACCGTGTTTTAACCATGATGCAACTGCAAAAAGAGCACGGAATAAAAGAGAAGCATAGTTCGAAAGCAAAAGTTATGTAATTGTGGTTGTACTGTAATGTATACCGTTCAACCTCAACTCATAATTCTCAGACTTCGTGCAGTTTCTGCTCATTACTTTGCTATGCCTAAGACGCAGGCATCATATGACCAAGAAAATTATAGTCTAGTCATACTCTAACTATCGCCAGTTTGCACACTTGTATAATTATGAGAACAAGAAACTGAAGGACTTGGTATGTTGTTTATGATTTTATTGGAATGTTTTACCGATTTAAAAATTACAAAGGTAAACATACCTACGTTTAAAATTTAATATAAGTTTTTAACTATCAAAATGAAATCTAAACAATTTAATTATCACGGGCCTTGGTGGTGGTTACGCACACGTGTACTTTCTAATGTCGTTGTCATTGTTACTTTGGAAATAACACTAATCTTATCTAATTTGATTAAAAACTGTTAATTGTATTGTATCAGATAAACAACATATTATTATGTCGCATACAAAAACACAACAATATTGCTAAATAACGGACTTCGTACTGATATAGTTTTAAAACGGAACCTTGGAAAATCCTAACGTAACCCTGGCTCTTCCATTACTCAATAATTAAGTCTTCCGACAACTCGGTAATGCGGTTTCAACTTCGAAGTCGTATTGTATTCAAAGGAAACTGTAATACAAATTACAAAACAATATGAATACTTGAACAGGTTGATTTGGTATTGGTATCCTTTCGTGCGTAGTGGGGTGAAAATACTCGGGATCATGGCAAGCCAACTTTTCGACTTCTATTCGAGGCTGGCAAGCACAGACTTATATCGAAGGACTGTGCTGGTAGGCTTCTGGTCGTTTTGAAAGTTGATGAAAGTAAAGTTTAAATTATTAGAATCACTAGGGCGGTTACAACCCGATACTCGGGTTCGTCGATCGACGAAAAATTCCAAATTATGCGAAAATCTTTAATTGCAGTTTGTGATCATCACGTTTAACATTTTGTATATTTTATAGTTTTCGGAACAAATAGACTCGAGTACCTTTAATTTGATACCTTACTCGGTCGCGTACTACGAACTTGCGAACCTGAATTAAGTATATAGATATTTTTCAAAATGAATTATCTTTATTAGTAAGCAGGTAGGATAACGATTTATATTACAATCGATAAGGTGCAAAGCAAATCATTGATTATGATCCGGTCTTTTGAAAAATATATATATTCCGCATCCGTAGTTCCGTACAGTCCGCACATTATGTAGGTATGGTAGGTCCTGGGTATAGTTTTCATAGTACAACTGAAAGGTTAAAAGCTTACATTACATCCCGTCATGGTCAGCACATTAGTCTTGTCCATTTACATCTGATCAAGATAGTCATTCTACTAATACCACAGAATACTTAATAGTACCTAATACTTATGTAAAATACCACCAAGCGATGTTCCAATACCAATGTTAGATACACTCAGAGTATTTATTACACTTTGTAATTAATTTGTAATGTTTCTGCCCAGTTGCAATTCAGCTTTGCATTTTATTTGCTTTTTGTGATGGACAATTTCAAGGTGATCGTTAAATAGAAGAATTGCTTAAAGTGTGTCTTCCATTGTGAAGTCACGCTTTGGACCACCTCTTGATCCCACGCCAAAAGACACCGATCACTGGCGCTAATCGGTTTTGTTTCGTGGTATCTTAAGCAGACGTTCTTGCACCAGAGCCAGGGGGCAGTTCACTCTCATCTGATTTTGCGGCTTGGCTATTGTATTTGTGGATTTGTGCCTTTAGTATAGAATAAAGAACACAAAATTAAAGAACAGCTGCCAGCGAATTTAATTTCTCTGCATACAACAATGCATTTCACTTTCAGCTACGATGCTGTTTTTGTTGATTGATTACTTTCTTAGTTCAAAACAAATATACTCCTGATGAAATAATTTAAGTAAAATGAAGAAATAAATCGTGGGTGCTCTTATCAATAATTTGAAGTTTTATCACTGCCATTGTAGAGATTATCATAATTAGTCGGTGTTATAAACTATTCTTTCTTAATTATGATAATATAAGACATTCCAAGTGCTCATAATGTTGCGTTGGTCTAATGATTAGCAGTCTAATTCATATGTTTGTTCAATGAAAACTTTATAACAACATCTCTAAAACGGATTGGAACTCTTGGAACAGACCTATAAATACTTTTTTTAACAAACTCGGTAGGTTTTTTTGAACACGGTAAAATCTTTATAATTTCTTGTTCAGTATGCCCGTACACATTAACAATACCTATCCGTGTCTATGCGTAATTGTTTTTCATATTGAAGAGCTAATTAGCATGATGAATGACTTTATGAGTTCTGTCAAAAAAATACATTCCTAACCCGGATGTCAAACAATTGACATACATCCACCCACCTTCCACCAACTAAAGAATCCGTTCTTCATCAAATTACTTGAAGCTTACACATACAAAAGAGACGAACAAAATATTCATGTCTAAAAGAAAAGGACATGAGAGTCTACTAACAAAAAAGGCGATAATCGGCCGACCGAGGACAGAGGTGACGTTCGCTGTTCAATTTGCTTTTGGACCGTATTCCTCAAATAATAGTTATCAGGAGAGAAAACGAACCTCGACTGATTTTGATTTGTCGTTGGTTGGTTTTTGGAGTAAAAGTCCATTTGGAGTGCCTTTTATCCTGAAAATAAATCCTGAAAGTGGTGAAGTAGGCAATAAAAGTTTTTAAAGGCTATCCTTAGAATAGAATAGAATCATTTATTGCGTTTCATGTGGTAGGTACGTGGTACCTTTGATACCTTTCTCAAGTTAAGGATATGAAAATTCAGTCATTTGTTGTATTATTTTTTCCTTAATTACCTGATTTAAAAATAAGCTAGGTGGATGTATAATGGTTAGAAGTCACTTGTTGGGGTTAAAGTATAATAAACATTTTGTGACCGACCTAACAGGATGTCCTATTATTTCCAAGTCATTGATTGTCATTCCGCTAATCTGGTTTTTAATTGCCATTTAATTATCATATGGGTTAATGCGCCACTGTATAGGTACGAGTAATGTGATTAAATTAATCGACTGTCTAGGTAATATACTTAGATAAAAAAATGTATTTAGAGAATCCAGTTTAGAAAGTTCGGAGTTAATAATAATGTAAACTAGGGCGGTTACAACCCGATACTCGGGTTCGTCGATCGACGAAAAATTCCAAATTATGCGAAAATAATGACACTTTAATTGCAGTTTGTGATCATCACGTTTAACATTTTTTATATTTTATAGTTTTCAGAACAAATAGACTCGAGTACCTTTAATTTGATACCTTACTCGGCCGCGTACTACGCGCCAAAGTCCCTATCGAGTCGTCACAAATTTTGCGAACCTGAATTAAGTATATAGATTCTTACATCTTATGTTTTGGCGCGCACTGTTCATTGAAATAAAACAACTTTTACGGATATCAAACGCGCTATATTTTTACACCTTTACAGCATCCGTAAAAGTTGTTTTATTTCAATATATAGATTCTAGTAAAATTATGTTATTTCAAAGTTATTGATAGCTCTTATCGTACCGTTCAATGTTTCGTGATTTAAATCCATTTTTTTTTATGAAGTACGGGGAGACTTAGCCTTCATCATGTAATGTGATGATGTAGTGTAATGTTTGTATAAAATGACTCCGATACCTATAAACGATTTACTTATCTACTTACTTCAAAATATACTGAACTTCTTATTTGGTTATTGGGTTTGATAAATTAAATACGGTCGGATTAGAGCTACTAATGCGATACCTAATACTAGAATCGTTACAATTACAATACACAACTCCGTTAATCTAGGACAAGGCAAGTTTGGTAGTGATGGATGAAACATGCATAGCATAAAGTTCTTAAGTAACCCTTGGTCTAATCTATTGATTTAATTGATGATAACACAATCAAGCCCGTAAACAAAATGGCAAACCCATTTTCTGTTAAAAAAAACCTCGTCTGCTTAAATGCAGCTTCTCTTTTTATTTTAAGGTTCTTTTGCACACGATCTTCAGATCATCCTGAACTTTGACAAGTTCAGGATTGGTGTAAATTTTTTCCATCAAGCAGATTCGATGGTCCAGTGGGTCGATTTTGCTAACGTTAAGTCTTTATTGTATCCCAATCGTGTTTTAATTGTAGAAAAAAAAAACATTTGAAACATGATTGAGATACGATTGATACTAAACATTAGTAGAATTAAGCCCTTTACTTATTCGCTTTTTTATGATTTCTGATTGGTGGTAGGACTTGTTGTAAATCCGCCTGGCTAAGTACCACCATCTTATCTAAGTCTGACGCCATAAGATACATCCATGCTGAATATGATTTCATAATTTAATGTTAATGCTGAAATCGAAGAATTTATCTCTCAAATTCGAGACAATAATCCAAGCAACTTACGTTTTTAACCTTGTATTTTGTACAAAGGTTGCGGTCGTCGCTTGTAAAGATGCTTGTTCATTATTGACCATATTCTTGAGACGTTTCTTTGGAAGTATTTTAAAACTCATTTGTGCTAAATATTTAATTTCCATAACAATGGTTTTCAAAGTACTTACAATACTTAGATACTTACTAGAAGACATTTTATGAGTATTATTAAAATTAGGTACCATTAAGTAGACAAAGTATGACAAACGTGTTTATTAACGAACATGTAAATGCTGTGCTTTGTTTATCTCTTGAAACATTTAAACTTTCAGAGATACGAGCCCTGACATTTTTATTGTTTCAACAATAATACTATTCTGGTTCTCAGAGAAACTCGTATACAGGCTGTAAAAAAAGACGGTCACTGAAAGGAAAGTACCCTAAATATTGATGTAAGCAAATTCTGCCCAAAGGTAATATTCCTTCATTTTCAAAAATAAATTAAACTGCTTTCAAAGATTTTTCAAAAATCTTCGATTCTCAAATCGAACCAGCTTGTTTGAGAAAAAACATCGTGTACTTTTATGGTACTATTCGATAGTGTTAAGTATAAACAATTTAGCTTCAGTAACATATTGTCTTAAATTAAAGACAAAGCCAGGAAAGATAAAAGATAACAAAGTTCAATATATTATTCTACCTACCTCTAACTCACGCTAACTAAAATAAAAGTGAAGTTCACTTTAACTTATTTAGTAGCTCGAAATATGAACCATATGCAGCAATACACTGACTTTAATTATTAAGTTATTGACTTTTTTTTTTACTAATATTCACCATAATTCCATACTAAAGCCGACAAGACGCGAGTTCAATCGATAGATAAGTTTTTTAAATAGGTTTTGAAGAGTTGTTTTTAATTTTGTATACTATTCACACTAAATTGATCTTTATGATTAACACTATCGATTTGTACCATAAAAGTACACGATGTTATTTTTCTTATTCCGCCGGCCGGTTCGATTCCCGGTGCAGGTAAATGATTTTTCAAAAATCTTTGAATGCAGTTTAATTTATTTTTTAAATGAAGGAATGTTTCCTTTGTGTTAAATTTGGTCACATCAATTTTTAGGGTACTTTCCCTCCAATGACCGTCTTTTTTCCCCACCCTGTATATCGAATTAAAATGTAGTTTCATTTATTTTTTAAATGAAGGAATGTTTCCTTTGTGTTAAATTTGGTCACATCAATTTTTAGGGTACTTTCCCTCCAATGACCGTCTTTTTTCCCCACCCTGTATATCGAATTAAAATCACTTTAACCATGTTTTTTTGTATAATAACTCTAATCGTATTGATGTTTTGCTATGTCACCTACCCGGATTTCACACTATCATCCAGAATGATATGCACCTTCATGCATTTAGCGTGTCGCTGCATTAATGACATAAAACTCCGTGTTGATTATTCACCAACGGAAGTCTGGCCCTCATGCTATGCACCTCACTTATAAATTATGACGTAGACCGGTTCTCAAGTACGTCAGGTTAGGTTTCCACTTCACACAGGAAGAATAACGATAATTTGCTTTATTGTTGTAACAAAGTAATACTTCTTTTCCAGTGAACCTTACATTCCCGAAAACTTGACGGGGCTCACGATGGCGCTGGCGCGCGGCAAATTCGCACCAATGGACGTCGTCAGAATAGAAACAAAAACTAAGGTAATTATCAACGCAATAGGAATTATTAATATCAATATCTGTCCCACTCCTTACGATGATGATATTTTTTTAATAACAAACAAATGTTTACTATTAGAGAAAAGCATGATTGCTCACAAAATCCATAGTTTAGTGTTTTGCACGATCTAATAATAGAGTTGTTACAACTTTGTAAGAATTTCGCAAGAACTTTGAACTTCTTTGTTTTACGCACCATCATTGTCTCACGTAACACGTTTGATATTATCTGCCATTGTTATATTAACATAGCAAATGGCAATAAAAAATCTACCAAAAAGGATCGATGATATTCTATTTTTTTAAGGAACCAACTTTTCTGGATTTTTGACGCGCGATTTATTTACATACATTACATAATTATATTTAAAATATGTGTATTATATGCTTCTTATGGGTTTCGTTCGAAAACGCCTACCCCTACTATTATTAGTTTAATTAACAGTGCGCTCTAAAAAATAAAATGTTTCTAATTTTTCTTTGACTATTAATATCCAAAATGTAGTAATGTCTTACATTGACTGTTTCGGAGGTTGTTGTGAGATGTATTGCAATTGCAACTAAGTATACTAACCATAAGGCCACTGGAAACGCGTAAGCGTTGAAGTAACATTATTTTTTACGACTTCTCCGTGAAATTAGTCACTTTCCAACTCAGCCAATGCCAGTTTCGCAGACTAAAATTATATTAACGTCAGTTGTTGACTTTGTGCTAGGGTGATAGGTTAAAAAGTATTAAAATCTTTCTTGTTATTTACCAACATTCCTTTAATTTAATCATCGTACTATAAAATAAGAAGGCTTAGAATAGCACTACCTCCTCTCATCCCGTGGGTGTCCTCAAAGGCGACTAAGAGACTCGGCCTTCAGGAAACGGGCAGCAGCGTCTCCTACAAAGTTGGCCATACTGCGATCGCCAACCCGCCTGCCAAGCGTGGCGATTATGGCAAACCCCCCCTTTTGAGGGAGGCCTATACCCAGCAGTGTTATGTGGCTGATAAAATAAAATGTAATATCTTTTTTTTTAAGATTACGCATATCGTTAGTTATTGTTGTATAATACTTATTAAAATTAAGTAAAATTATCTAAAAATTAAGTTCAGAGAAATAAGAAATATCCGAAGAAATTAACAATTAAAGTTTTCGAAAGTAGTCCGTAGGCATACCTAGTCAACCCGTAAAGGTCCCGTGTAAATTCAAACTTAAATTTCTATTTTATGTCTTTTATTTGCATAAGTAAAGCAGTGGTTCTGGTAGGTATTGGTCTATCTATGATAAAATAATGGATTGGTTACATAAATAAGCAAGTTGTCGTCCTTGTTTCTAAACAGTTTTGCAGTTGTGGATTACGAGTTTTCGTCACAATTTTACAATCTAATTAGAATTCTGAATACATTCTTAATAAATGAATATTATGATTCGCTTGTTTTTAAGAAAGCTGAGCTGAGCTTAGCATTTTTTGATGCGCACTATATTGGCTGTCGCTGCTCTTGTAAGAATGTAGTAAAGTAAGTATAATACTAAATGCTTTATTGGGAACGAAACTATGCGAAGTGTTTTCCCTAGTTCTCCATATCTGCAGATTCTGGAGTGCGAAACGAACGTTTTAACTTAATCTCTTAGTTGGCCATGCTCTTATAATAAACTAGCATCCCGCCCGCGGCTTCGCCCGCGTGGACTACACGATTTATGCTATTGTGGGTTATCCATAAGAGATAAACATATACCACCACGGAGTTTTCTGTAGACCTTTTCAAGGTGTACAAATACTTAGTACATTATTTTGATAAATCTCGTAGGGTTCAGCCTGCGTTTGCAATGTAAGCGGAAAAAATGTAATCATTTACGACATCACATTAGAAACCTCAAAAATTACAGTATTTTTCTACTCTATATTGAAGGTTATTATACATATAAACCTTCCTCTTGAATCACTCTATCTATTAAAAAAAACCGCATCAAAATCCGTTGCGTAGTTTTAAAGATCTAAGCATACATAGGGACAGACAGCGGGAAGCGACTTTGCTTTATACTATGTAGTGAAGCCTACAACCTTCGATCAATGAATTATCACAAATACATGTTGAACTATATTGTATACTTTTAAGTTAAAAATATATTAAAGAAAACGAACATCATAACCATTTTGTGTTAATAATCGATTAGTTTCGTCGGGTTGAATAGAAACTTATCAAAGAACGAACACGTCTTTATGATGCTAAACGTATCCGGTTCATACTGACACTTAGAGGTGTTAACTAGGTAGCCGACACAGCTACTGCAAATATCTATACATAAGAAAACTCGGTGGTACAGTGATAGTGCGTTCGGCTTGCGATTGCAGCAGTTAAGCAACATTCTCAATGGTCGGTTACGGTATGGTTGGGCAAATTTTTTTTTATGAACAACGGGGAGCCTCTTAGCCTTTATCATACCTGTCGGCCTAGCAGGAGCGGCTTTTATCGACTATTGGCGCATGATTAAGATCCTATATCTCGCTTACACCTTAGTGGGGTAAGCAAGACAGCATGACGTATCATATCATATCGCGTGATATAATGATGGTCATGCTAGGCAGGCTGATGTTAAGTATTCATAAGGCTGAAGATGGTAGCGAGCCTCTCTCAGAATCCTCAATCACTGAGGAAACGGCTTTCAAATCTCTAACTGCCGGAACACAACAATGCTGAAAACATGTATTAGTTACTTATTTATCTTGAGCTCCTCCGTGCTCCTGAAGGCATGTAAGCTATTGGCCCCGGATCCATTTGCAGTTGTTAACACTAACTAACACCCTGGTGAGTGTTAGTTATACGCATTAATTTCTAATTTGGGCCTAAGTGGTGGGTACCTAATGGATGATCCATTTTCCTGATTCATCCGTGCTGTAGGGATAGGAAGTCCCCACTGAGGACATTAAAATGTAATGGCTGATCATGAAAACAACGCTAAAGAGTTTGTTTGAATTGAACACACAGTTTTTTTGCAACGACCACTAGAAAATAGATGAATTTGGAAAAGAGAATAATTTGATTCTGCTCAAGGCCATTAGTGTTTGTCGGGAAAATAAGTCGTAAAGATAATATGTGATAACTAGATAGTATGGGGATCTTTTTAATGTCCATGCGCACAATGTCTAGTGTGAAAATAATCATGATAATTCATAGATTATAAGCTCATTGAAGCGAATAGAGTAGTTCAGTGTTACTTGGTAACGGGTTCTAGATCATCTCAAACAAAACCTTAATTATTAAAACAAGCCTAGCAACTGTTCCTTTGCAATTGATGGTGTGTCCAGCTATCTAGGTACCAATTGTTTTGTAATATTGGAACCTATACAGGCGAATTATTTAGGTGCTTAATAATTCAACCATGCGTTCCTATTTACCAAAATTTTAGGTAATTAGAATGCAAACGTTTTGGGACAAACCTGTGCCTTTTTTGTGTTATTTTTATTTATGTACATTATCGTGTTTGTCTCAAATAAATATAATTTTCTTTCTTTCTTTCTTTCAAAGTTGAAGGTAATATTTTTTATAAATGTTTATACAAAGACAGTTCGATTATTATTTTGTTGCAAATAATAAAGACTATATGGAATTATTTAAAGCTGACCAGCAATGCGTAGATACAATTATTTTTGTCCGGTCAAGTCCTTATAAAAAATGAAACCGGTATTATTGTATAACGTGGACGTCATTTCTCGTAGAGTCATGGAAAAACCTACGCATTAACTAGAATGACGTCATAGAACTTCGGACCAAAAATTATTGTAATCAAAGAAGTACGAACTTTGGACAAAAAATTACCATAATCAAAAAGGTACATATTGACTAACACACATGTTATCGAGATAAAGCTACTTATGCCAAACCTCCCACGGGCCGGCCAGCGCAGGCGCCGGCCGTTGCTCTTTGTGCGAATGATATAGGTGCCTACCTATAATAATCTGTGTAAGCAATAATAAGTGCTTATATATAGACATGTTTTTAAAGACAAAAAATACAATAAGTATTAGGTAGATTGAAAGTTAAGTTAAGCAAAACAATCGCAATTACTTACCAATAGTAAACCTTTAAGTCATTAACTTTCATTATCCATAACCGAAGAAAATGCTATAAGAATGGAGGGCAGCTGCCACAAACAATACTGGGAAATGTACTTTCATAATCGCAGGATAATCCTAAACAGTATATTTACTTACACCATTGTTAAGATATTAGTTGATTTAGATGATACAGGAAAATGTGTTCCCTTCTACACTGGATCAAACACATTAGACTGATTGTGATTACTTGATTAGTCAAGCTTATTCTTAGAAGACTATAATACTTACAACTTTGCCATATAGGTCAAGTTTTCCTCGGGTTAATTAAATTTGCCTTTTACTACAGTTTACCTTAGACACTAGCTCGTGTGATATAACTGATTCGTATTGCCCTATTCAATTGAGTACGTCCGTCGATAAACAGCGTTCTTGGGTCGCGGATGCAATTAGTCTCGTGTACTATTCGCAGTTTGTAACACAATTGACGATACGTTACGTCAGATATATCATCTTTATTGAATGAGTGATTATTGAATCACATCAATGAGTTTATTGATGACCCAGTTGCATAAATTGTACAATATGCAGATAACCAATTAACGACGTATTGTGTCTGTTTCAGATCATGTTCTCTTTCCTTTCGGTCGGTTGGGGTCTGCTGGCTGACATCGATATAGAAAGTGAGCGATTGCGTGCCATCGGCGGCTACAGGTTCACCGTTTGGGCTGCCGCTCGGTTGGTCGGATTGAGGCGGTACAAAGGCGTACTGAGCTACGTGAAAATTAAGGATGTGAGCAATATTCCCAAGCCGAAACTACCGCTCACTCTCAGTCACAGCATCAGTCAGGACGGCGCGCTCGACTCCCCCGATGCGGAAGCGTTCATTGACTGCGACGAGCACGCGGATGTCCTCACGAGCAACGTGAACGGGAAACATCAGCGAGTGGACTCTTGGTACTCGGTGAACTCGCGTCGCAGCGCTTTCTACAGCACTCGCGGCTCGGAGTATCACAGCGTGACCAGCGGCGGGTCCGAGATGCGGTCGCCGGTGCACGCCTGCATGCACGGCCCCGCCTCCCACCTGCCCTCGCTCATGTCCGCCCTGCCCACCCACTGGGTGCACGAGGAAGGGGAGTTCATACTGGTGCACATCTCCTATCAGCCATACATAGGGGAAGACTTCCTTTTCGCACCGCGCTCGCAGCTCTCCGACGGAGTGATGTGGATGCTGGTCATCAAAGCTGGCGTCTCCAGGTCGCAGCTTCTCTCGTTCCTCCTCGGAATCAGTCAAGGCACTCACGCCGAGATGAATAGCGAATACATAAAAATGATACCGGTCAGCGCGTTTCGAATAGTACCCGAGGGCACGGAGGGCCACATCGCCGTGGACGGTGAATGCGTCGAGTACGGCCCTATTCAGGGTGAAATATTCCCTAATTTAGTTAACGTTTCAGTGCCAGACACGAAAACATAATTTAAAGTTTATTAATTTGGCGAACGCGCGGATTATTATCGAACCGACTGAATTATTCTAAACAGAAAATAAACTGAGCCGATTAAGTTGCCATACGAGAAGATTAAACCACAAAAGAAAACTATGGTTGTGTCAAAAATATCTAAATTTTATTACTGATGTACCTTTACCTTTAACATTCGTCAAAAAGTAATTTGATCATTCCATTTACGTTGTGAATTTATATTTAATAACGAGTCTTACATACCTACCATACCTGCTTATGTCCTATGATAATTGTTTTTTAATTGGTTCATAGAAGTGTGATAGTATTTTTAAGTAAGTAAATTAAATAATAAAATTGTGTTTAGTTGCTAGTCAAACTTTCGAAAATATGAAGGAGTGCCAAATGTACAGCACTTGTTTTGTTTAACAATAATTGTTAGTAGAGAATTGTTTAAAAACAACTAAGGTACACTGATTCCTAATTCTTACTTATTAAACCTTTATTTATAAAAAAGTAGCTTGAAGCAATGTATACTTTAAATGCAATAATTATTTATGATTATATTTTTTATATTTAAAAATTACACTTGCATTTAAGACCGAAAATCCGCTTTTATTGTTGTATTTTTTTAAAAACATTTAGTATCAATACTATTCCAATTTAACTTTGATATATTTTTGTATAAATGAAAATGTGTATTATTATTTTTACAACTAAGTTAAGTTTACAGGGATTAAAGTGGTTTGGGTTTATGTCATAGTTTGTACTTAGAAATAATATGTGATAAGTTGTAAGGCAATAATAATATGGACTCGATTGTGAATAACTTACAATAAATTTAATATTATTATAAAAGTAAAGGCCTCATCATTAAAAAATGCATTTAAAATTTGAACTTGTTGGTTTTGTTGTATGTTAGCATTTTTGGCAATTGCTGTTGTAAGCTTCATATAGGTAATTTCAGCTTGATTTTTTAAAGCATCAGCAAGAGAGGGAGAGCTACAAGCCAAATTATATTATCTAGATAGTTTTCATAATCGAGTCCAGTGTTTGGCTTATTTTTAGTGTGGATTAATTGCAGGTGGACTACAATGGGCAGTATTAATAATTTATAATAGACAAATTTTAAAATCTTCTGTGATAGTTTTATAATTCTGCCATAAAGAACCAGAGTTCAAAAATGAAAACCCCGGACATTGCCTAGTAAAAATCTTGTTTGTGATAATTTATATAAACTTGGCTTATATATTTTCTCTTATAAGGCCGATAAGAGTCTAATTATTTTTTTACTGGTTCGTTTGTTTATAAACTTTTGCCCTACACCAAACTACAAATGAATAATAAGAATTAGAACTATCATGTTAGTAGAGCACAAATAGTAGTACATTTTAATAAAATTATTAATTAAATCAACATTTTGCATAATGCATGCTCATAATTATCATCTGGTGATATAAAGCTACATTCCAAGTTTGTTATAAATTATAATTATATCAGAGCCCAAGCTTTTAAATTTTGGCGGGCATAATGTTCTATCAAATCATTGTAAAATTTTAAAGCAATGCATTACTGTAAATAAAAGTTTATGAAATTGTTATTAAAATTATTATCAATTTATTTTTGTATTTTAATTTTACAAATAAAAACACCTAATAATAATCAAAAATCTTTATTAAACAAATGTTTATTCTCATGAAACTATTGATTATGAACAAGTTATTAGTGTTTGGACCTATTTTTCATACACAAATAGTTGGGAGCAAATGCTTTGAAGTTTTGTTTTGCACCTATAAATCTTACCATAAATTATAAATGACTATTTTAGCAGTAAAGGTGTATTACTTAATGCTAAGACATTAAACTGCCTTATCACAAACTATGCTTATAGTAAACTAATTCGTTATATGCCACATTTTGCAATTGCACATCTTGCTTAAAACTTTTTGACTAATTGTATGTTTCTTTATAATAATTTTGTTTGTGATTTATATTGAATATGAGAGTGAATCTTAAAAATTATGTAAGTTTGCATAAGCAAATTTCAAATGTTTATATAAACAATAAGCAAATAATTTGCTTTTCATGACAACCTATTAGAGCATTAATTAACTCTTAAACTTACTTAGCTTCTAAATGTTGAAAACTTATACATAGATAATAACAGTGAATGTAAACAGTCTTCCAAATCTATGTAAGTCTTAAAAACATTGTTGTAATTGTTCATCTCAATTTTAATGAGTCTAGACTGTCAAGCAAGTTTTGTACTTCAGAGTCGACTTGCTCTCGAGTGCTAACACGTTCTAACCTTTCTCGGACAGATTCCAAGTCCCCAGCATCTGCTTTCTGGATTTTCATATACTTCAGCATCATTTCTACTACAAGGCATATTTCACCAATCAATTGTTTAGTTTCTTCAAAGTGCCCAGCTCCACTGGGACGCATCTGGATAAGCTTCAACTTGCTCTGAGCTAATTGTATGGGGTTGCGCCCATTTTTATCATGTGAACTCACGTCAGTACCAGCATCAAGCAATTCTATGACAACTGGTATGTGATTAGTGCATGCAGCCAGATGCAACGGTGTATTTCCTAGTGTGTCCTTTATATTAGGATTTGCACCATACCTCAAAAGAGTTCTTACCACATCTACATATCCTCGACACGCTGCTAAATGAAGAGGGCTTCTCTTATGTTCATCGGAAGAGTTAGGATCCGCTCCGGATGATAACAGCTTCTCCACTAACTCTGTGTTGTTAGTTGATGCAGCAAATCGTAACTTTTGGTTTCTTGACGAAGTTATAGTACTGCCACATCGGTATTTGTTCAGTCTATGCTGTCTACCTTTAGTACAGCATTTAATCTTACCGATGTGATCGTGGGGTTCTCCAAAGAACTCTACAGGCATCGGTTGACCCACTTGATTTATGGGTATTGCTGGGGGATTAAATTCCAGCACACATTGAGAGTGGTCAAATATGGGATTATCGCTGCTTTCGTTACTGGTGTCTACTCCAGAATCCGTCATTTTCTCAGTTTTATATGATAATTATTTAAATAAATTTTTAGGTACAGGAAACAGATAATTTCTCGATCACAACAACAAATTCCATTATCAACTTCTTGATCTGTGACAGTGACAATGACAATTGACTATTTCAATGTAATATTGACAACTTTAACACGATTAGTGCGTTTCATTCGTATATTTGACGTTATGTTGGTGCCCCTGTCTGCAGGGCTTGGAAACGGTTAGAAAAATACCGGTTAATGGAGGTTTATGAGTTTTACATAAACTGCTCCTAACGTATTTGGAATGAGAACGCTTTAAAAACCTAAATAAATCTGTTTGATCCAAAGTCGCGAAAAGTACCTACCTATGTATTGACCTATGTCTCGCGCAGGTCAACTTGCATTTTGTATGTATTGCAGTTGAAAGTTAAGAAAAAAAAAACTTTGTAAACCGGTTAATTGATTCAAGCTATCGGCGTGTGTGCTTACATGTCATGGAAAAAAAAACATTGTTTATGACAACAAAAATGTCTAGAAAATCAAAGTAGAAGAAACTCATACACAGGGATTGTTTATCCGGTTACTTTTCAAACCGTTACGGCCGCGAGTACATGGAAACCATTTCAATAAGGTTTGACTCGTGTCGCAACTCGGGGCGTATTGGTACATTATATGTCCGTGACTGAAACATATCCACCGCGGATCGCGAAAGTTCAAACGATGGATACGTCATGAAGGGAAATCCGAGTAATAAGTGAAACTTACCATACTTTGTCTTGTACCTTCACTTGTCAGCGAATGCCTGTCCAAACCTCTCATCACCTCTCCTAGTCCATTTGTAAGATTAAATATTATTATGACACCACTGCTGGGTGTCACTAGGTCCATGCCATCACAATGGCATGATCCCAGGATTCATGGCACACATAAACATTGTCACAAATAAGTATCCAAAACATCTGTAACTATCAGTATCTGCGTTAGCTATCTAAACCCTGCGGAGATTTCTAACAGTGCTGGAACGTATGGATGGTCATAAGCTCCTGCAGAGCTGTGTCAGCATGAGAACACGAGCCGTCGCCCGCTCTCTACGCAACCCGTGTATGTATTCAAGTGAGCACGAGCCCGTTGCTCACTTGAAGGCATCTCTATGGAACGTCTTCCACCTGGCTCAGCCGCTACCCCAGCTCCGTCCAGGTGTAGGGCTGCGCATGCTCTCTCAATTGTGGTCTTTTAGGGATCCCCAGGGCTTGCCTCCTGCAGAAGCACAAGCCCCATTGTTATTCATATTCGTTGCCACAGCGCAGCGCGCACAGTTTAACGCCGGCCTCTCGCCGTGAAAGAGAGAGCGTATTAGGTTGAAGTTGTACAACCATACTTCACTTGTTCGGAAGTTCATAGTACCAGAGCTGAAGCAGCCTCGCTTAGTCGGAGGCTCAAACAAAACATACAAACTTATTAGGTTGAAGTTGTACAACCTATAACTTCACTTGTGATTGGAAGTTCATTACAAAATATACAAACATTTCGTGAGAGGCAAACAGGTTCAGGAATGCCATAAGTATACTTAGCTTTCATATCCCATGATGGACCTTGAACTCGTCAGTTAGCAGTTAGCAGGCACTTTAACATTTACTATCGGCACATGATCATAATGAATATTGTTTTAGTAAGATATAATAGCAAGATAAGATTGTAAGATTGACAATCGAAATATGGCGGCACTTGATATGTGTTGCCACCTCAAACATCACGACTGGTGTTGGTGTCGCGACAACTCTACCCAAATCTGAAAAAAAATCAGTGTTATGAAAGAGCAAAATTAAAAGGGTTTTGAATCAATTAAGCGGTTTATACCGCTTTTTCTGCTCTTTTTATGTAGCTAAACAACGGGATAACGAGCTACGCGAATAGCGAGCTTAAGGCTACTATCGGAAGGTCGCTTTTTGTCTGATTGCATCAACACTCATGTGTTGAGGCAATCAGTCAGACAAAAAGCTACCAAAGGTAAGCGACCATAGGTAAGCGACCGACGCGATCATAGGTTATTAATTATTTTACTTTGATGCTCGCCGCCGCGCCATCCATTTCTTGGTGGAAATAACGCTTGCAATGAATGTTTAGTGATTTTAGCCGACTTTAAAAAAGGTGGTGGTTCTTTCTATGTTCGTATGTACGAGTATGTTTGTTTTTTGTCTAAGTTCACCGGTTACTCGAAGAGGGCTGGACCGATTGAAATGATTCAAAAGTTATTAATTACACCAGTAGGCCTAGCACGAATAACTTTCGAGTTTGTATCGAGGAATTAAAGTAAAAAAATGTATGAGATTTACAGCAGCGTTCCTACCGGACGTAAACGGAACTACATTTATCATAAATATTTAGAAAAATATTGAAAAAATCAACTCGGACAAGTGAATTCTCAGTTGGGACTCGAACCCACGACCACACAGGCTAAGATGTGAAAACGGCGTCATTGCTTTAATTAATTTTAGATTCCCGTACGCGGACTGCCATGCAGGATAGTGCATGGGGATCTTTAGGCAATGACAATGAATAGAATAGTGTCTAGTCTCTAGTCTGTGTTGTGTGTGATATGTCAATGTCATTGTGGGAAAGTGACAGCCTACTTGGCCTCGAGAGAATTTTCAGGAGATATTTTTATTTTACACTGCTGCGTAAATATCTGCTAAACAATGCAGCAGTTAACCGTATTCATGGTAAGTAGCTTATAATGAAATAAATACTCACAAATGGCATAAGTGTATTTCACAGGTCAGGTAACCTCTAACAATTTTCTTCGCTAGGATATTGAAAGCTCTCGCTCATTTATTGATGAGCTATACTCATCAGAAACTGTTAAAGTGATTGAGGCGTTAGTGACGCTGAAGAATTCAGTAATAGGAAGTAACCGGCAGAAAAGTTCAGTGATACAACAGGGCGTCGTGCCTCGCTTACTGCAACTCATGTCTGATGAAACCTTGGATCCCAATATACGGCTTGAAGCTACTATCACAATTGGTAATAAATAATTTTCATTTTTTATAAAGTTTTCAGTTTTTGCTACAGACATAGCCAAGTCCAAGCCTAATTTTACCAAGTCGAACTATTTATTCATATCAACACTGAATGGGTTTGCAATTTTTGTAGTAATTTAGAATCCTTAACCGTTTTAGAGCCATTTTAAATATTTTATATTTAGTTTTTTATTCTTTCGAATTGTTTGAATTTTTTATTAGAATGTATTTACTAAGCTTTCTTTGTATAATCATTGCTCTTATTGTCAACATGCCAACTTTTAGAATGAATAAGATATTTGTTACTCATCTTTGTTTTTGCTAGGCCAGACCTTTAATTCATCAAACCCAAACAGGAAACTGGTGCCCAAAGAACAATGGAATATATATTGTGTCCCAAAATCCGGGGTCTGAAAGGTTAATAATAAAAAGATATACAATTATAGCAGTGTTCTGAAGTATTTAATTATATTATTATGTATATTAATAATAATAATAATAATGAATCTTTTTTATTTACCAGATCATAATATGGTTGGTTACATTTAGGGATCAATATACTGAGCCTTTTTTTCAAAACCGGTACGTTCGGTATTAATGTTGTTTCAATATCGGTTATCCGATAATATGGCCTGCCCATTGCCATTTTAGTCTCACAGCATGCCAGAGAGCATCTGTTACTTTAGTTTGTTTCCTGATATCAGTACTCCTCTTTTTCTAGATTTTTCTAAGTTTCAGCATGTTTCTCTCCATTGCTCTTTGGCAGCATTGTGTATAATATTTAGTGAAAATCCACTTAATGATTGGTTTAAAAACAGGTTCATTAGCAAAAGGCACATCGGAAAATGTGAGTTCGTTGGTAGAGCAAGGAGCAGCTACCGCCCTAGTTGAGCTCCTAAAGACAGTTCCTGTAGACACAAAGTTGGCAGAGGCTGGACTGTGTGCCTTAAGAAGTATTTTCCTACATCCACCAGCACCAATATCTGCACTCCCAGCAGATATGAGACTTTTAACAAGATTAACACGTAAGTTTTGATGGTATTGACTTTTATTATTAATTTATAGAATGTAAATTAACAACAATATAGTTTGTTCCTAGCATTTTGTTATATTTGGTAAAATAAATATATTATATCAAGAACATATGTTCCAGTTACTCTGTTTATCGGTTCACAATTTAAAATTGAGCTGTAATAAATACAAAGAACCCAATGCCAGAGTTATATAGGGTAGTGCGTATCCTATCGGTAAGGTGCGGCCGTCCGCGTGAGCAAGAAGCACTCGGCCCTAGCGACTGCGATAGCTTCTATTTTAGTTCTCACTACATTAAAGTTCATCATCCTATTTACTTTAAGAGATAGCCCGTGCATGCGTAGTGCGTATCCTTTCGGTATGGTGCGACAGTCCGCGTGAACAAGAGGCTCTCTGCGCGGGGCGGCCGCGTGCTCAGATCTAGCGGCCGCGATAGATAGCTTCTTTTTTATTTCGAACATTATAGTTCCTAAATTAGCCAATTAACTATTAGAAATATTCGCCTGCGAAGTTCTAGCGGCCGCGATTTAGCTTCTATTTTACATTTTATTTATTTTTAGAGATAGCCCGCGAAAACTCAAATCATCCTATTTACTTATAGAGATAGCCCGCGAAGGTTCAGGGACGGCTCGTGCATGCGTAGTGCGTATCCTATCGGTATGGTGCGGCAGTCCGCGCGAGCAAGAAGCCCTCTGCGCGGCGGGCGCGTGCTCAGCCCTAGCGGCCGCGCTGGCGCCTTCGCCCTCGACCACAGAGCCTGCGCGCGGTGCTCCGCCCCCCGCGAGGGTACTGCCAGCGTTGGATCTCCTAGCCGCCATGTGCTTTGAGAGCGCGACTGTGTCGCAGGTGGCGCTCGAAACTAGGTAAGTTCTTATTGCGCGATTTAATGTTGTTTAAAACACTTTTTTTGTACAAGCCATTTAACACAACCACAGCAACAACACATTTTATTAATTTTACATTACCGCGTCAATGTTGCACAATTGCATTATGCGACATATTCGTATATTTTTATAACAGTGCATTAAAGGCATTCAACTCGCATTGACGTCTTTTATTATTTCCGCGTGTCGACCTCATCCCGTGACGTCAGTCATCTCATTTTGACATCTTCTATATTGACATTAGTGTAGAGCTACAAGTAACGGCTCGCACATTTTTTTTACCTGACATTTTAATTTTTTTTAAATGTGTTTAAAATGTCAGTAACAAGCCGAAGCATATAGTTTTTATTTGTTTATTCTAAACCAGAGATCGTGCCCTAATGGCGCACCTTTTTTACGTCCACCAGGGGATTACGAAAGGCTGAAAGTTGATGATGATATCTTCATTTGTAGATACGGCGACAAGTGCATCCCCGAGCTGCTGATGGCGCTAGTGTCGCGCGACAAGCCGCTGCCGGTGGCGATGGGCGCGGCGCGCTGCCTCACCTTCATACACCGCGCCGGGGCTCTGCCCGCCGACGACTCCAGGTGTGTTACATAGCGATACGACTCCAGGTATTATAAGTAGCATAAACAGTGTGGTATAGGTCGGTTACCGAATGCTAGCGCGGTATCAGTACTCGCACTAATGCAATTTCAAAAAACGAATAGAAAACTATACAGTTCACTATATAGTAGCAAAATCAAAACAATAACTGTCTCCTTCATACACGTAAGTTTGACTGGGCGCGCGCGAGAGACAGACAGACGACCATGCAGTGCAACGTCACGCCGGCCGCACGCTTATTCACAGACGCTACGCGTAAATGTGTTGAACTTGCCAGCTTTAGTTAACCGAGCTGTATTACTCGAACTATTGCTCCTTAAATATTTGCTTAGGATGCTTCATTTGACGACATTTGTGGTAGAGTGGTACGTACACCGGTTTCACCGGCAGGGGCAAATGTTTGTATGATGAATACGAGCATTTGTACCAAAGGCTTTGATAATGGTTAATAGAAAAATATTGGAAAAAAGTCCCATCTTTACAGTCGAGTCCCATCTGAGAATTCACTTGGGGCCGAGTTGATTTTTTTCCAATATTTTTCTATTTAAAATTTATCCTAAACATAAAAATAGCATTGAAAAATGTCAAAAATTCAATACGTTATTGGCTGTTGCATCTTAATCGATCGTTAAACACTGAAAAGATGTTTGTTTAGAATGCAAGGATATTCCTAGCATTGATGTGACTGTTAGGAGACTGCCTACCGTACGTAGGTATTGAGTATTTAGCCTAAAGAAAATTTACATTAAGACTAGTGGTATGGGTATTTATTTAGGTATTTAATGATTTTGTAAAAAAAAGTACAGTCAGCAGAAAAATTCTTCTAAATGGTAACCAGTGCGCTGCGCTCCGCCCGCCTGCCGGCGTGCCGCGTGTGCTTCTTTCTTTTTGTACAAGTACTGCATAAGTATATACATACTTACATAAGGATATAGTTTTAGCGATTTCTGACTTTTACTAATACCTTACCATACCATAGAGTGTTTTGATCATCATGAGAAACAGAATCGATTGCCATAAAATATATTTTTGAAAAAAACTGATAATTATTCTGCTGATTGTTTTTTTTTAAATCACTGAATGCAGTTCAAAATTTTTCAAAAAAATAAGGATTTCGTAAGGACGTTTTCATGTAGCTACAACGGTTAAGGTACCTGCCCTTCGTGCCCTGTTTTAAATTTCCACCCTGTATATTTCTACACATAAATACTTATATATATGTATAATTATATTTATTTATATCCGTTACCCTAGTATCCCATAACACAAGCCTTACAGTGCTTACTTTGGGGCTAGGTTAATTGGTGTGAGTGTAAGAAATATTTATTTAACAAGTCATGCTAAAGTTAAAGCCCTTAAAATGACCATATAAGTTCAACTGGCAAATGAAGCCCATACCCATACCAATATTTCTTACGTGGCAGCCCAGCTAATTCGAAGGATTTCTTGGTTTTATAAATTGGTTTGGTTGATTTTCCCGGCTAAATCCGTATAACAAAAAATAAGAAATAATAAAATTTGCTTGATTTAATTATTTAAGGTGGAACGATTAAGTTACAAAAAGCTGACCGGTCGTTAGATGGCGCTACTTTCGCTATTTAGTAGTTTTTATTTATTTGTTAATTGTTCTTTGTATCTTTTTAACTCAAAATACTATTAGCGCATTCTATAAATAAATATTGAATTTTCGAAACCAACATTTATCTTTTTGTAGTACATAAATCATCCAAATATCTCGAGAGAGTGTTTCTGTCTCCCAATTTTACTAATCACTCACACATGCATACCTTATTTCTGAGTTTCTTGTAGTAGAATATTTCGACCCAGCTGAAAATGATAAAGTAGCCCAGCGGTCTACGTACTCGGCTTAGATATCAAAGAGTTACGGTTCGAGACTTCTGATGGTAGATTTTTTTTTATTATTTTTTTATTATTTATTTTATATTATTGTTTATTTAAATAACATCACAATTATAAATTTTGATGTATAAATTGCAACAAATGCAATTGCAACTTTTTTATATTGCAACAAGTGACAAGAATGTAATTGATACTCTAAATTTTAAGATTTCTTAGTGTGTTTGCCCATTATAAAATATTTTTTTTAAACCACTGCTGAACAGATTTTGATTAAAATTGCAGTGTTTCCTCAATCAAAAAAAAAGTGGTGGTGGTTGTTGGATCATCATGTTACCGTTTTCTATACTTCTATACTATATAATATTACTAGCTATCCCGCCCGCGGCTTCGCCCGCGTGGACTACACGACTTATGCTATTGTGGGTTATCCATAAGAGATAAACATAAACCACCGCGGAGTTTTCTGTAGACATTTTCAAGGTGTACAAATACTTATTACCTTATATTGATAAATCTCGTAGGGTTCAGCCTGCGTTTGCAATGTAAGCGGAAAAAATGTAATCATTTACGACATCACATTAGAATCCTTAAAAATTACAGTATTTCTCTACTATATATTGAAGGTTATTTTACCTTCCCCCTAATCACTCTATCTATTAAAAAAAACCGCATCAAAATCCGTTGCTTAGTTTTAAAGATCTAAGCATACATAGGGACAGACAGCGGGAAGCGACTTTTCTTTATACTATGTAGTGATAAAGAGGAAAGATGTGTATGTATGTATGTAATGAATAAACTCAAAAACTACTGGACTGATTTCAAAAATTCTTTTAGGATGCTACACTATCCCTGATTAACATAGGCTATATTTTATCCCGATATTCCTACGGGAACAGGTACCACGCGTGTAAAACCGCGAGGATCCGCTAGTACAATACTACAATACTATTATATTAGTTTTATTTAAAATCAATACATTTAGCTCCTTTCGGTATATTGGCGCGTATATAAATTTGCGCAAATGATCATATTTTGTCTACTTGTTTGTTAGTTACAATCTCCATTTTATATTATAATAGTTTTGGAATCAAGCTCGAGACGCCATTTTTATACTTACTCTTTTTGTTTACTTATGTGGTGAAATTTTACATCCTGTAAATCTTGTTAGTAGAATTTAAAGCTTTAATTTACTGCGATAATTTATTATGGTGATGTAAAAACTTAGAAGCTTGATTTTTACAGTTCGGGGGAACCATAGACTTTAATCTTTATTAATATCAATTTGATACTTCACGTGTTTCTGAGGATTGAGTCTTTAAAGGCACTTATGTGCATATAACTAATTTCGTGTTTTAATTTATAAATATACTGATATTAGAAAATATTAATACATAAAACATGTAAGTAAGCAAAAATGCCCCAAAAAAAATTACTATTAAGTACTTACCTCAAAATGAAATTGTATTATTCAACAAATACTTAATTCGTAAAGCAGCGCAGCGAACACCGGGGTTGGAAACAATTAAATATCTATTGTCTTTCGTTTTCCGATGCCTGAGAGGTTATAAAATAAAAAGTGCTAACCTCTTGTGTATCTTAAATATGTATTATGTAATGTTAAGTACAATCTAGATAAAAAAGTGCTGAGATAGCGCTAACATTCATTCATGCGCTGTACGGTGAAAATGTTTTTGAAGGCTAACTGACCAATAATTGAGGCAAATTTAATTACATTTGTGCACTATTCGCGCAAATGTTTATTCGAGCAAACGGCTTTTCGTGTAAGAGTCTTTCGCGTTATTAGCTTTTCGCGCAAATGTCCTGATTCATAGTCGAAACAACAATAGTCAAGCATTTTTACTTGATTCACAGATAAGTTAACAAAAGTACTTGCCTGTTTGTCATGCGCGCTGAGGTTTTTTTGGGGGCTTGTTGTTTTGGCCTTGGGGCTGACTACGGCTGAGAGTCGTATGCTTCACTACCAAATATATTGTAGTTCAATATCTTTGTCCACTACAATGTTTCACTATCTTGTAACGAACTTGTGACACAAAGCGTGCCTATCTCACTAGTTATATATATAATACAAGTTATAGGATAATTTTATGTAAATTGGTGTCCACATTAATATGTTTGGCTTCCCATGCATGCCATGCCACCTCATGCCACGATTGCCACGTCATGACCACGTTTCTTTGCTTGGCTTTTTTTTTTCCCCTGTCAGATGTCATGAGATGTGAAAGTGCTCTAGAAGTTTATTCAAAATTTGTGTAAAATCAGTGATTGTGCTACTTAAAAACATTTGCAAAGTGAAGACAAGACTTCTTAACTCATGTGATAGTGTTATTTCTACAAAAATCCTACAGTTTTGTAGTAAAATTAGTGAAAAACTTATCACCAGTGACAATTGACACCTTTTTAAAATATTTTGCTACCCCCAAATTTATTGTTTATTTTCTAACTTTACGCAAACTAACTAAATCATGTAGTTCATAGACAATTAGTGTTACCTTATTAAAATTTCTAAAACACCCGAAAAATGCACCTTACCGGAAGTGGCTGTCCAGGCTTCCAGTAAAGAGAATGCGACTGGAGAAAAATTGTTAAAAACACCAATACCCAAACAAATCCAGCAACCAAGGATGCGACATTCTTCATTGAGTCTTACTCAGTCAAAGTCATCTGACAAAGTGAATCTCGATCCTGATAATCAAACAAGTGATGATGCCGATGATTGGCAAGCTGTTCCTTTTACACGCCAATACAGAATCGCCAAAGAGTCTCAACCAGCTCCAACACAGAATACATTGACTATGTCACAGAACTCAATGAACTCTTCGAGTGCTCAACCTCCTCCACCATGGCAGCGAATGCCTACTAGATCTAGCAAACGTAGACGAACTAGTGACTCTCCTCCGAACACTGAAGTCTTGTCAACGGCTAATAGATTTGATGTGCTTCCATTAGAGCCTACTGATATGCAAGCAGAATCGGAAATAAAGAAGTATAAACCACCTCCGATCATTTTATACGGCGTAGAAGATGTAACCGAATTATCAAAGCTTATAAGTTCGGCCTGTAGCTCAAATGAATATAAGATTCGCATCATAAATAAAAATTTGCTAAGAATCTTAACAGAAACAACGGAAACCTACAAGAATGTGATATCTCTAGTAAGAAGTCAAGGTCTGATCGGTCATACATTTACTCCAAAAGACAAGAAACCTTATCGACTAGTGATAAAAAAATTACACCATACTACACCTCATGCTGAAATTGTAAAAGCAATCGAAAGTACTGGTAATAAAGTTCAAGGTGAAATTATTAATGCCCGATTTGGTCCGGACAAACTTCCAACATCCACATTCTTTGTTAATGTGGAACAATCTGTGAATAACAAAATGGTTAAACTCATAAAACACATCTTCCACCAGCAAGTAACTATCGAAGATGCTCGAAAATCTACGACAATAGTGCAATGCCAACGCTGCCAGCAGTATGGGCATTCAAAAAACAACTGCATGAGACCATTCAGATGTGTTAAGTGTGGAAGCGGACATAAGACCTCAGATTGCCCTAAAAAAGATAAAAACACCCCAGCAAAATGTGCGCTCTGTTTTTGCGACCATCCAGCCAATTACAAGGGGTGTCAGGTATACAAGGAGATACTAGAGAGAAAGAATAATGCTAAGCTAGTGAGTAGACTTACGAATGCTCAGAAGGGCGCTACTGTTCCTGTCATGACAAATGAATCACCTCCAGTATTCCAGAGTTCTCAGCAAAGACATCATACTAGAACATATAGTGATGTGGCAGCAAACCGTGCCGACTCAGATAATCATACCCACATAAAAACCCCTAATCAACAAAGTTCAGTACTGGAACAAATACTCACCAACCAAAGTGAAAAGATTGACTTGCTAATACAACAAATAGGAACACTCCTTACTCTCTTAACAAATGTAATAACAAAAATTATACCTTAAGAAATGGCTACTTTAAAATTAGCAACTTGGAACATAAATGGTCTGCCTCCAAATACAGATGAAGTCAAATCATTTTTAATTTTTAACAAAATAGATGTACTTCTAATTTCCGAATCTCATCTAACAGACCAACGTATTGTAAAAATTAATGGATATAAAGTCTACTGCACTAACCATCCAGATGGAACAGGGCACGCTGGAGCTGCAATTATTATAAAAGAAAATATTAAACATCACCCACTTCCTGAAACGAAAATAAATTATCTACAGGCCACCGTAATATCTGTGCAATACAGGTCAGGTGCATTAAATATTGCTGCAGTTTACTGTCCACCACGCCACCGTATAGACGAAGATATGTACAAGCAATTTTTTAATTCTCTGGGTACCCGATTCATAGCTGGCGGAGACTGGAACGCAAAACACACTTTTTGGGGTTCTCGACTTACAACAACTAGAGGTCGTGAACTAAAAAAATGCATAGATGCTTCCCAGTTGCAAGTATATTCTACTGGAGAGCCCACCTACTGGCCAACAGACCCTAAGAAAACACCCGACCTCGTGGATTTTTTTGTAGCTGGTGGAATCTCAGAATTGTTCATCAAAGTGGAGTCATGCCTCGATGGTTCCTCTGACCACACAGCGGTAATATGCGATCTAAGTGCCTCAGTCATATATCGAGAACCTAGGCAAACTCTCTACAATAGCCGGACCGATTGGGAAGCATTTGGAGCATACATAAATGAAAAAGTCCGGCTAGACATATCTCTTAAAACTGCAGAAGAAGTTGAAAATGCTGCCTGCTATTTAACCAACTTGATCCAAACCGCTGCATGGCTATCTACACCTGATACAAGATCAAGTACGCAGGAGAATAACTACCCTGTGGAGATTCGAAATCTAATTAGTGAAAAAAGAAGGTTAAGGCGGCAATGGCATACTATTAGAAATATGCAAGATAAGCGAGCCCTGAACAAAGCTAAAAGGGATTTAAAAGAGATGCTCAAGGAAAATACCAACGCAACACTTCAATCACAACTTAAACTGCTTTCACCATACAAAGCAGAAGATTACTCATTGTGGAAGATGACCAAAAAATTTAAAAGACCTAAAGATCATGTGCCAGCTTTAAAACAACCTAGTGGTGATTGGGCCAGAAATTCAGATGACAAAGCTGAATTGTTTGCAAATTATATTGAGGAAGTATTTCAACCAAATGAATCCAACTCGATGCAAACAGAGGATGACATTGATGCTGTTTTGAACAGTGACCAGCAGATGTCGTTACTGCTAGAGCTGGTAAAACCTAGAGAAGTGTGGAAACAAATTGGACAGTTAAAATCTAAAAAGGCTCCCGGATTTGATCTCATAACCGCAGAAGTTCTAAAGCAGCTACCAAGAAAAGGAATTGTCTTAATAACAATCGTGTTTAATGCAATGCTGCGATTGCAGTATTTCCCACTGATTTTGAAAGTTTCTGTCATCAATATGATTGCGAAGCCAGGAAAACCTGCCACAGAGGTATCCTCTTATAGACCTATAAGTCTTCTTCCAGTCCTATCAAAGTTGTTTGAAAAACTTCTATTGAAGCGCCTGCTACCAATCCTAGAAAATCAAAAGGTATTACCGGACCATCAATTTGGTTTCCGAGCACATCATGGCACAACAGAACAAATCCACCGAGTAGCTCACACTATAAGACAAGCAATGGAAAAGAAGGAGTATTGTTCTGCAGTATTCCTTGATATACAGCAAGCATTCGACCGGGTGTGGCACAAGGGTCTGTTATATAAACTCAAGCTTTGCCTGCCAAATACAGCTTACATGCTCCTAAAATCATACCTTGAAGACCTACTTTTTCAGATAAGAGTTGGAGAATGTGTATCTGGCCTTAGAGAAATAAAAGCAGGAGTTCCTCAAGGTTCTGTACTGGGTCCTGTTCTGTATACGGTATACACGTCTGACTTACCTACCTCAGATGAAGTGGTTACAGCTACATATGCGGATGACACAGCCTTGCTTTCTTGCAGTGCAGACCCTCACACAGCTTCAGATAATCTCCAGAAGCGCCTGAACACCATAGATGCTTGGTTGAAGAAGTGGAGAATTAAGGCAAGTGCTACTAAGTCTACCCATATAACATTCACGTTAAAGAAACACGACTGTCCGCCAGTTAAACTTGATGGTACCGTCTTGCCACACAAAACAACAGTAAAGTACTTAGGAATGCATTTGGACAGAAGACTAATATGGAGAGACCACATAAAGGCCAAGAGAGATCATGCAAACAGAAAACTGAAGGAAATGCACTGGCTAGTTGGAAGACAAACATCTCTAAGTTTGGAAAATAAGGTTCTTATCTACAAATCCATCATCAGACCTGTATGGACGTACGGAATGGAACTCTGGGGTTCTGCAAGTCACTCTAACATAGAAATACTTCAACGTTTTCAAAATACAGCCCTTAAAATACTATGTAGCGCACCTTGGTTCACAAAAAACGAAGAAGTGCATGAATACTTGCAGATACCGTACATCAAAGACGATATAAAAGAATCGTGTGAAAATTACATCCGCCGTCTCGAGCGTCATAAAAACCAACTTGCTAGTGGCCTACTTAACACCACTCAAACAATTAAGCGACTCAAGAGAATGCCGTTGGCCACCATCTAACTAGTGTCTGAATATAAGGGGGACATCATGTCGCTGGATGTGTGAAGTCCTGAAAACCTTAAATGATATACAATCTGATTATAGCCTAGAGGCTGATCGCAGATAGAGAAAGGGAAAAAAAAAAAAAAAAATATATATATATCTTTGTCCACTACAATGTTTCACTATCTTGTAACGAACTTGTGACACAAAGCGTGCCTATCTCACTAGTTATATATATAGTACAAGTTATAGGATAATTTTATGTAAATTGGTGTCCACATTAATATGTTTGGCTTCCCATGCATGCCATGCCACCTCATGCCACGATTGCCACGTCATGACCACGTTTCAGAATTTTATTTTGTCTCTCTAACAAACATGGCGAACGAAACATAATAATCATGTCAATTGACATTGACATGTCAATAAATGACGTGTCATGTCACACAGCACAACACACGGAGCGGATGACATGGCATGTATTGGGGCCCTTCACAGATTAAATTTTGCGTGTTTTAATGTTTTTCGTTTTTATTTTTTATTCATTATTTTCTTTGTTCTGTTCGTCTCTGATGTCACTTCTGTGCTCGGCAGAATACCAGTGCAGCAAGCTATCTGATGCTTGCTGCTAATACTGAGCTGAGCACAGTTTTGTCATCACACGACTGTACGCGTTTCTTTTTTATTGTTATTTTGTTTGAATTCGTTATTTTTTGTTTAATTTGTGCTTTTTTTTTTCTCATACTTCTATGTAATATGTTTGTGTTAATGTGTACCTTTGTGTGATGTCAAAATAAATATTTTTCTATTTCTATTTCTATTTCAAGTGATATGTGACGTCAAATTCATGTTTTGTATTTGGCTTAGTCTATGTTTATCTCTATGCTATCATCATTCTTATGTTTTGAATAGCTAAGTGAACATTTAATACGTTAAAATTGTAAAATTAAAAATAAAATAAATCATTAAGATTTACGTAAAATAAATCATTTCTAGTCAGAAAATAAATTTCACTCAAAACTGAAATATTTCCACCCGTTTTGAAAGATTTCATAAATTTCGTTTATATTTAATTTTCATTTCAGTGAAACTTTGACTGGACCCATTCCCTAGTCACAATTAAAAAACACTACAAACAAATGACAAATACGCAACGGTGTTGTCAGTCCGTAGATGTGATTGCGGACAATTTAATATTTGAAAAGGGACCACATGACATTTGTCTAAATTAAAAAAATATATATATATTAAGTAAGTACGTTACATAATACAAGTAAATTTTATTTGCACGAAGCAGATACAATTTTCGTTTCTTCTTTTCCCTTTTTAAAATCTTATTTTCTATTTTTTTACAGTGATGGGAGAAAAAAAAATTTACGCATAAAAAACAAAATGTAAAGTCGTGATTAGCATTTTTTCAAAATCGGGGTCAAGATAAATCCTACAAATCACAACTTTATATCATAATCCCAAAGTAAATTATTACTGACGAAACTCATCTCTTTTGGGACGCAACGGCAACACTAAATAAATAAATAAAATAAAAATAAATAAACACAGCTGAAAAATCTAGTAAAGAGAAATTTAAACAATTACTAAATCGAGACAAACGTAAGAGCGGCAACTTCGCGCGTTGCGCGTCTTAGCCGCATGGAATGGCAACGTCGCGATTTTTGTATACGTACACGACATTTGTCACATACACAGTCGTAATATTTGCAAAAATTTAGTGTTCATTTATAGGTGATTTCTGAATGAAACAATGTTTGTTTATTAATTTAGCGCAAATGAATACCCGAGAATAAATAGTTGCACATATGTTTAAGTATTAATTCTGTTAATCTACCAAGATTATCTCGACTGTTTTTTGTATGAAAATCGTTCCACCTTAACATCACTTTGAATCTTCTCAGAGAATACCTCAGTGATGATTTGATATGCCGATATGATTATCGCTTCATACGTTCCTTTGATTTGTTACAGAGTGGTGTTCGGGGCCTTACCATGTCTAGCACGGCTGTGCACGAAGGAAATTCCAGAAGACATCCGAGCGTCGGCTGCGGAGACACTAGCCTATTTAGCAGAGGTATACATTTATATTTTAAGAAAAGAAAGAAAATTCATTCACTCGGGATAAAATTGTGACAGTGACAAGAAAAAAAAAACTATTGCCATACCTAATAGGTAACTGAGGCTGAAGCTGGAAAGTTATCATTTGCATTCAAGTCAAACGCTGTTGGTTGTGATGATATTAGTTGAACCATAATTGTTTTTTTGCTTGATTGCCTCCTTCCTATCCTGATCCACATACTTAAATCCCTTGTGTCCGGTCCCTTTGCCTCCCTTTTAACACTGTAATGTTTTGATTATTGAATAAATTATTTATTTATTTGCTACCTCTTGGCGCAAGGCACTTGCTATGCCTTTGCCTAAAACTCATCCTAAACCCCTCAACCATTACGACCAATCTCTATCCTTCCCTTTCTCTCAAAGATTCTCGAAGCTGCTGTTCACAATCAGCTATCATCCTTTGTCTCACAAACTTATTAGCACCTTCAATCCGGCTTCAGATCGGGACACAATAAAAAGCGCTGAAAAAAAAACCGACAATATACGAGATGGCTTTGAGGAATCACGACTCACTGTTATCTTTGCACTTTGCAGTGATACTGCATAAGAGCCGACAACTTTTCGTTCCTCATTAAATTGGTATAAATGATTCTCAATTTTCATACGTCATAATTTAATTTTTTGATGACTCGTTCAAGAATACTTCCACGACCGAGCTAATTAAAGCTTGCCTGCATCTTCCCGGAGTCCCTTATGTTTTACCATTTTTTTAGTTCAATGAAGTGTGGTCTATTTGTTTTAAAGAATCGTTTAACATATCTTCTCTCATAGGTTGACACGTCACTTCAAAGGCTAGCGGCGATATCCAACCACCTCATGAGTTCGCTAGCAGATATAGTCAACTGTCCGTCCGCAGCAGCGAAGCAAGGAGCGTTCAAATGTTTCGCGTCTCTCGGCGCCAATGATGAAGATATCCGGAAAAGGATCATAGAGACGCACGGACTTATGGTGCATGTAGTCAATGGGATGAACAATCCTGAACCTTCAGTAAGTATTACCAATATTAGCATAGACAAAATAATAGTAACGCTATGTATGGTGAGCGATATCGTTGTGCTATGAGCTATAAGCTATATGCTATTATATTATAGCGTAGTCTGAAAAGCGCTTTATGCTATAACGCAAGCCGCCCCTCCACGCCGCCTAGAACGCGCGTTAAATGCTAAAGCTAAATAGCTCGCTACCGCTCGCTTAACACTATAGCATAGTGCCAAAATTAACATGCTATAAAAATATAGCTAGCAATAGCGTTAGGCGGTAGGCCAGCCGGAACCTTCCGTGAGTATTACCATAGACAAATAGAATGTTCAAATGTTTCGCATTTCTCGTCGCCGACGATGAGGATATCAAGAAAAGGAATTATAAAATTAACCGAATACTTTTAACGATATATTTTTACAGCCAATAATAAATAAAAGACACTTTTTTCATCAGGTACGATTAGCAGCAGTGAGATGTTTACACTCATTATCGAGATCGGTGCAACAGTTGCGGACGACGTTTCAGGTAAACTTTATAGTATTTTAAAACTAGCGATCGCCCGCGGTTTTTCATACAATAGAGGTAACTTTGGAACCTTGCTTCTCTGTCAAGGATTGACCGAGCTGTGATCTGATAATGGCCATCCAGGGAGTCAATGGAGGAGATCCACATTCCTCTACACATCCAACTGATCTGTACAACATTATACGAAATGTATTTATATTTAAAAAAAGCCGCGAAAATAGCATAAAATTTTATAGAATTTTCGGAAACTGAAAACTCAAAGAATTTTAGAATGTAGATCTGCTAGGTGATTGCGTAAGAGTGATCGTATTCCTTTGACAGTTCATATTGTATCATAACGTATGTCATTCCATACAAATTGCAGCCGATTGAATACGATATAAACTGTCAAATTAATACGATTACCTTACGCAATTGCACCCCAGTTTAGTTGTTGGGTGTTTATAGCAATCTGGACCCATTCCCTCCCTAGGTGGGCGTTATCAGATCACAATTTGGTCAATCCTTGGCAGCGAACCAAAGCTCCAAAGTTACCTCGTTTGTATGAAAATCGACTAGTGTCGTTAATAATGTGACCACCATTGTATATGGTAACGACGACCACCTTTAGGCGATATTCGTGTGTGCTTGATTTCTTCAGTCTTATTGTCTTACAACGTCACCCACTGTTAGTAGTTCAAGGGATTCACGGCAAGTAGACTACAGGGATCTCCTGCGTTTGTACAAATTAGCTACATTGTGTATGTGTGGTTTGCATCAGGACCACGCCGTGTGGCGGCCACTGATGCAGCTGCTGAGTGACTCTCCTGGAACCGAGCTACTCACGGTCGGCTCCTCCACACTGTGCAACCTGTTGCTGGAGTTCTCGCCCGCCAAGGAGCCCATGTTGGACCAAGGTTGGACTAGACTAAACATTCAACGGGACTCTCAACTCAAACTCATAATCATAACAGATGCTTTATATCTGCCAACTGGTATATATCTGCGATCTACTTTTAAAATTTCTGGCCTTTTGAGATCGACTTAAAGCATTTTCATTTTTAGACGTTCTGAACGGACTGCCAACGCATGTTAGCCGGACCACTAGCAAAAAAGTACGAAAACTCCATTGTACCTAATTTATGTTAACTACCCACCACCCCGTGCGTGTTCCTGCAAATGTGCGGTCAAAGTCAGCTTGAAAACATCTAAATTGAAAGTGCAATATTAATAATACCACGCGCGAAGCACTTTTTGTTGTCTTTCGCGATCGACTGCGCTGTCTCCAGAGATCGACTGGTCGTACACAACCGACTTGTTGGCCACAAGTGCTTTATACAACTAAACTTTAAGCCAAACAAATTTGAATCGTTTTATTTTAACTGACAGGAAAAACAGAAGCAGAGCTGAATTGGCTTTAATAGTTAATCTATCATAAGTTAATTGTTGTCGTTAAAGTTTTTCCTATTCAAAATGAGTGAAATCAGTGAATTTTCTTGTTTTCCTTATTTCTAAACTAACTTCCGCTCGCCATTTCACCCGCGTGGTTCCCTTTCCCGTGGGAATATCGGGATAAAAAGCAGCCTACATTACTCTCCGTCCTTTCAACTGTTGTATGCCAAAAATCAAGTCGATTGGTTGCTTAGTTAGGGCGTGAAGGAACGACAAACAAACACACTTTCGCATTTATAATATTAGTTAGTATAGCATATTTAATGAGACCACCAGCTCTTCGTGAGCTTGATAAAAAAATCTTAACATTATTGTAAACTTCCTGTAAAATGCGGCAATCACGTAACCAATCAATAGAAGTTGTGAAAGTTGATGTAAAATAGTTTTTATTTGCAGGTGCCGTAGAAATGCTATGCAATTTAACGAAAAGGCCTGAGGCGGCCTTGAGACTAAATGGCATTTGGGCGCTTATGAATATGGCTTTTCAGGTGAGATGAAAGTAAATAACAAATACATTGGAGTTTGATTTAAAAGGAGTTAGTTTCATTAAACCTTAAATTTAAGATTTGACACTTTCGCGTTCCATTATAATTATAAACTAAAACAACGGCGCGCGGCGGGGCTATTACCTATCTTTGCAACAGCAACGCGACAGCGGAAATTGCGCGATAATAGCTTTACGTCTCGTATCACAGTGCGGTCTCTACCGAAAAAACGATGAACTACAATGTGCATTTATTTATTTCCTGTTATTGCTACCAAATTGTTTTTGGCGCTAGCGTCATAGCAACACGCGGCGTCTCACTCTCGCACCTAGGTAGAACCGCGAGAGAGTGAGATGCCGCTATACGAACTATCAGCGAGCGATTTGCCAGTAATCACATACGTAATACCGTTTTTAGTAGTAGTAGTGGTCACATAATTAACGACACTAGCCGATTTTCATACAAACGAGGTAACTTTGGAGCCTTGGTTCTCTGCCAAGGATTGACCCGAGCTGTGATCTGAAATTGACCATCCAGGGAATGAATGGAGGAGACCCAGATTGCTATACACACTCAACTGATCTGTATATCTTAACCTTCTAAGAGATACATCTCTTAGAAGGTTGGTCAGTTAAAAATAATGTAAAAGCATATGTTTAAAAAAAACCGCAAAAATAGCACCACATTTTATGGAATTCCTGAAACGGAACACTTTGATCTTTACATCTTTTAATATGTAAATCATATCAGTTGGGGGTGTATAGCAATCTGGATCTCCTCCATTCACTCCCTGGATGGCCATTATCAGATCACAGGTCGTTCAATTCTTGGCAGAGAACCAAGGCTCCAAAGTTACCTCGTTTGTATGAAAATCGGCTAGTGTCGTTAATTATGTGACCATCACTGTATGTACTTCATATCAAATGTCGTTTAAGTACCGTTGTTTTAGTTAATAATCCTTATATTGTTTGACAATCCTTCAATAGTTCATCATAGTGCCAGTTGTCCCCTTGTAGTGCGCGATAACTTGTTAGGACGCGCTAACAAATCGCGAGTTTAATAAAGTCCAAATAGACTTAACGTCTAAATAGACTTAGGAATAAACGTGTTTTGATTTCATTTCATTTATATTTCATCACGACATTTACTTAACATTCTTATCAAACCAGGCCGAACAAAAGGTAAAACAGCGAATCCTGTGCTGCCTCGGCACGGAACAAATGTTCCGGCTACTCGGGGACAGCGATACGCGCGTCATCATGAAGACTTTAGGGCTTCTGAGAAATCTGCTGTCCACCAGGCAGCATATTGACGCAATTATGAGCGAGTACTCCTCGCAAGTTATGCAGGTAAAATGCTGGCCTACAGCGTATTAAAAAGTATTAGAAAATTTCGACGGTTGTTCACAAGGCTCGGTAGCTCAGTGGTTAGAGCAGTGGACCGTAAAATTTAAAGGTCGCTAGTTCGAGCCCCGGAGCCGAGTTGACTTTTTCTAATATTTTTCTATTAACATTTATCAGGTTTAAGCTACAGTTAATTTTACAGCATTTTAACAGGCTAAACAAAATGTGCAGAATTATCAGAATTTGAACAGGCTGAAAAAAAGGTGAAGCAGCAGATCCTCTGTTGCCTATAGTAGCGGCACGCTATGTTTTGACATCTCTGTTGTACAAAGCAAAATGTTGGTTATGTACATGCGAAATAGAGTAATTTTCTAGTATTAACTGTCTAAAAATGACAGATGCTGTATTACAGTAGCATTTGAATAATTTAAATAGGGTTAAAATGTAGTGTTTGTAATGGACAACATTTCATTTTCTATAAAGCACTAAAATAAAAGATCCCGTCATTCCTTTGCATTTCTGTCTAACATAAAAAAATGGTTCTCTCTGGCTGAGTTGACAATGACAGTCAATTCAAGTAGTGAAAGAGCGATCAAAATCTAAGATTTCGATATTCGATATTTTCTAATTTACATAATGCCAATAAAAACCTCATGAAAAAACAGTAAGTGATTGTTTTGAGTTTTTTGAAATACATTGTTTTTATGATTATTGCTGAATAGATTTACTTTTTATGTTTGCTAGGTAAACCACCACGCGACACCAGGCAGGTAGACCACGGGTCAGAAATTTGTGTGTGTGTGTTTAACGAAGTGGTTCTTTTTTGTTCCACTAATGAAATACCAGACCTTAAATTTGAATATGGTTTGATAAACATTTCAATTTTAAATACCCAAAATGTTTATATTGTTCATGAACGCGAATTTGTGCGTATAATTTTTTTTTTTTTGTTAGGTTTTTTTTTTATATCAACCAAAGTGTTAATCTTTTAAACATGTTTTGGTTTAATAACGAAAATTACAACTTTTACGTAGTTATCGATATTTAAGTTATGCCACTGTCACATCACTACTAGAAACCATTACGTCAGTTTTTTTTAAATCCGAAATAAACAACAGCCTTACCAATTTAACTTACTGAGAACGCACTTAAGCTCTTTTAGAATGAGCAAGTTTTGAAATACGGATTTAATACACAAATATAATGCTAATAATAAAAAAAAATAATACTGTCTCGTATTTTAACATCTAGTTTTATTATGCATAGGAAAATTTGCATTATTTATTTTTGAAATGTTGTCCATTCACAGTAAACTGGTTAATCCTTTGTGCTTGATATGACAGGTACGGAATTGAAGGATTCAGATTTTCGTCATCGATCAGAAGTCATACAGATTTCACTTATAGTAGAATGTCAGACTAATTTTATTTCAAAAGACACATTAGTTAATAGACAAGACATTCAACCAACGGTGTTACATTTGCCATTCGATTTTCGCTTTCCATCCACTAAATACATGTATGTCACAACAAGAAAGTTCTGTAGCTCTATTATGAGTTGTTCCTGTAAACGTAAGTGACGTGACAGCTGCTGTTAACGTAAATACGTTGCTCGAATCGCCGACAACCGCATCGGTATTATGAGTTTTTGCAAACGCTACGATAGCTGGTACGTAAATACGTGAGAAGGCAGTGTCGAGGCATGAATTTGAATACGTAACGTAAAATTGTCAATATCTATTTCTGTCTATATGATGAGGATAAGGACAGAAAGACAACTTAACCATCGAGCCAAAAAAAAGATAAATTAAAAAAAAAAATATTTTATAACATCTATAGCCCTACTAAATTAAGAAATGTGAAGTAAAGGTCCACATCCAACAAGTTATGACGTTTTGAATTATATCATAGTATCCGCGTCATTCAAGTGTCAAATGTCATCAGACACAGAATGAAATAATAGTACAAGGACACAGAGTATTAATATACACGAAAATGTTTATTGTTGATAAATAAACAGTCGATCCTTATGTAGTTGCTCATTTTCGGCTGAGAATATGAAATTACTCGCCGACGATACATTGATATCTTTTGCATTTAAACAATAGACCGCTTACCTAAAAATAATCCAAGAAATTCTGCACAATCTAAAATATTGTAAAAATATTTTCATTGCTAAAATAGGAAACTTTTTTAAAGACAAGCGGCATCCCAAGACGCGAAAAGGGCTTTGGTTGTCCACAGTTCAATTAATGAGCCCATAGGCGCCGTTTACTACTGAAGTTCCATATTATTTATTACGTGTAGTCATTGCAAAATAAATACAGCTATATTATTATTATTATTTTATACGACTTTGTTTAATTCTTTACGTCGATTTTAAAGTCGTGTGTTGTAATAGCAGGCACAATTTAGCTTAATGCGCTTTTGGATACAAATCAATGTTAGGATATTTTCCGTTTTCGCAATTTTGCCTCTATACAAACTTAGCTAATTTATTGTGTTCTTTGTTTTGTTCAGCCGCGCAAAAAAATGCCTTGTCATAATTTTTTTCAAAATATGTATTAATTAACTTTAATTTATTAATATACCTTCTCACAGAAAGAAATGCAGTGAGTACCGTAACAGCTCCTGTAAACGTAAATTACAGGAGCATCTGCCAAATTAGTAACTCATAATACCAAATTGTATGAAAAACGTGACCGCGAATCGTAAAGCTTACGTAACAGGAGCTGTTAAGTCACCTAATGTCAACGTTGTCAACTCATAATACCATTTTTAGTTCAGCTACTCAGCGCTTGAGGCTCTGAACAGTTTTTCATACAAATGTCTATACGTTAGACGCTAGCGAGGATCGTTGACAAAACTCGTAATAGAGCTACTGTTCAAACTCCCAATGGGCGAAAGTCAGAACGAACTTTGATTAGTATTTTCAAAGTTTGACAGTTTTGATGATTAGTAATAATATCGTACGAATGGGAGGGAAACTGAGAATCATATAATCAATAAATTGGTAAATTACTTGTTTACAAGTTTTGACATGACTCGACCAATCAACAGATTTATTTGTTTGAACCACCAGGGAAAATTACAATAAAACTTACAAATAATTTACAATTATTTTTAATGTAAAATTCTTTTAAAGGTAGCCACATCATACATAAATAAGTCGTATAATAAAAATACAATTAGAAAAAATAATTAATAAGTAAAATAAAAGTAAGAATACAATTAGAAAAAATGTCGCTTAAATAAAAAATACAATTTTATAGATTTTGCGTACAGTCAGTGGTGGCGCTATTAGCTTTTAGTGATCCTCCCATTAGTGATATACTAACAAAAAAGAACGCCACTCTATGTTTAGGTATAAGGTTAAAGATTTTATAGTGTATTAAAATATAACTATATTGTCTACAGGCTGTGATAGTGGTACTAGAAGGGTCGTACCCCGCGGAGGTGAAGGAGCAAGCGTTATGTATTCTGGGCAACATCGGCGACGGGGAGAAGGCGAAAGACCTTATTATGGCGAACGAAGACGTGTTAAGAAAGCTAGTGGATTACCTGGTGAGGAAATATATGTCTTATTATTTAGAAGATAAGACTCATTTTTACACATTTTGAATGTTGGATGTGGGTCAAGGATTGACTGTTACTCTGAGCTTGATACAGATCGTAATTTCGTAACATCGAATATTTTAAAGTTGAATGCTAAAGTCCGACAGATATGAGAAAGCATTTCTGTTTTAACTAGGAAAACTTATTTTCGAATATCTTACTTTTTATTTCCACAAAATCGAATGTGAACATTATACTAGTAGACTTAACGAACCGACAGAAACCGGTCTGAAACGAAAACTCTCAGCGGGCGATCTTTGATCGTATAGGACAATATTTTTTGATGTTAGGAAGCGCGTCAAGATTTATCAGTCGTTCTGATCGAAATCTTAAAAGATACTTATACTAAATAAAATTCTGTTCAGGCGCATCCCGAAAGCAAGCTTCAAGAAGCGGCACTCTTCGTAGCTGGCAACCTTGTGTGGCGCGGGGAAGCGGGGGCGGCCGCTAGACAGGCGCGACTCGCGGAGTTAGGAGTACTGAGAGCCCTGAAACTACTGCGCGTGAGACACGACGCTGCTCACCTGCACGAGAAGTGAGTGTTATATCAGTAAGAAACGCTAAGTTGTGAAAATTATAAGGCTGAAGGTGAAAGAGATTCCTCCTTCCTTCAGATTCTTCAACTGATGAACTAATGCTCTAAATCAAGTTTGTGACAGACAGTATGATGCATGATGATAAGCACCCCTCAAAGTTTGAGTATTCGAGAGTAGGTATCTCATCTCTGAATAGTACAATGCTGAAAACATTGTAATAATCGCGGAAAGCTTTGACAATATGCTGGTTACTACTAGATAGGTGGTTAAATCGTTCTGTGGGGGTGTAGTGTGTGCTGTAGAGCTATAGTGCTGCGACCGCTGAAGCTACACTACACGACGAATACGTACTTCGTAGCTGGCAACCTTGAGAGGTGCCGGGAAGCGGGGGCGGCCGCTAGACAGGCGCGACTCGCGGAGTTAGGAGTACTGAGAGCCCTGAAACTACTGCGCGTGAGACACGACGCTGCTCACCTGCACGAAAAGTAGGTTATATCATATAAGGCTATAGGTGGAAACAAGCTTCTCCGGATACCTCAAACACTGGTGTTTTCTATTTTGTCTCTAATTGTTCGATACGACAAATGTGTTTTATTACAAGATTTATATTTAGCTGTTAGAATGATACAGCTGAAGATGGCATCAAGTTTTCCTCGATTTACCACTTAACAATTGATTATATTATCTTTAACAATCCTTGTTATAATGGCGACAAACTGAAATACGTTGGTGGTAGCTGGCTAGACGTTTCTGTGGGGTTTTAATGTGTAGAGCTTTTGTGGTGCCAGCGATGACGTTGCATCTGTACGATGAGTATGTACTGCGTCTGTAGTCATAAACTGTACAGCCGAAAAGACTTCGTAGCGGGGAACCTTGTGTGGCGCGGAGAAGCGGGGGCTGCCGCTAGGCAGGCGCGACTCGCGGAGTTAGGAGTACTGAGAGCCCTGAAACTAATGCGCGTGAGACACGACGCTGCTCACCTGCATGAAAAGTAGGTAAGAAAATCTTATAGCTTGTTCTAAAATCCAATCTCTTGTCGGATATGACTGATAGTGAAATCGCGCTTCTGCAGGATTGAGGAATCTTACATATTTTGTTCTTCAATGGTAGAGGTACCATTGAAGAACAAAATATCTCACCTCTAATGTCGAATCATTATAGCGCTGAAAACATTATCATTATGGCGACAGACTTTGGTGAGATGGTAGTACAATGCGACACAAAAAAGTAAAAAAAATTGAGGGCGCCACAAGTCTTGTTCTAGACTACAACTCTATTCAACTTCCTCTGAGACAAAAGGTAAACAAACAAATCAATGATTCTCAAACTTTTTTTTATTATTATTGGTACCTATGTAAATAAAATTGTCTATTAGTCGCCTATAATTAACTTTTTTTTTTCTTTAATAATTCTATGAACGGTAGCGCGTGATATTCCCATTATCTCTGCTGTTTTATTGACCATATCACTTTTGTAAGGATAGGAATCCTTTGGGCAGGTCTCCCCAACGTGTTTAAACACATTAATAACGGCAACATCAGTAGAACGCAAAGGAGTGTTCTTGGAACGCTTTTTCTTCGGTGAAGAAAAAGTACAGGTATTGCTTGGTCCAGGCTCACTCATCATTATAGCTTTTATAAGCACAAAAACGTCAATATAACAACAAACAAACAACTAAAAACTTAACGATAATAGGAAACATCAAACTTAACAAATGGAATAATCGAAAAACAAGAATTTAACGAAATTATTTGAAAACACGGCACGCACGAGTCAACGAGTTAATCGAGAGTTAAGATGGCCGGTGTAACCAGACTAATTACAAAATTTCTAATTTTAACGTAAATTGTTTGCTTTATCACTACTCCTCAATTTAGTAGTGTTATAATACGTTAAATGTTTGGGAACAACTACAGTTTTAGGTGTTTTTAATGTCACTTTTTTTTAATAGATTCTAGATGCATATAAAATTTGATCTATTAACACTTTCGCGGACAGTGAACAAGACACAATAGAATTTTTATTGTTATCACTGCTATAGGCGTTGAATGTCCGCGAAAGGGTTAAAGAATCTTTTTCTGGTTTGTTTACCTTTTGTCTCAGTGGAAGTTGAATAGACTATAGCAACACTGATAATACTACAAAAACAAGTTTGATACTTGAAATATTTTTATTAATTATTTGTTCTATATTTGTAAAACCAACAAATCATTAGAACCTAGTAACCTAGCCATTTAGCCACCACTGAGCGGTAACCCCGCCGTGTGGTGACGACTTAAGAATACAAGTGTCACCATTCCCTTATATGCCTCAACTCATTGAACACCTGTGCGAGAGAAGGAAAACTTGAAACAAACCCTCTACCAACCCGTCTGGCCAGCGTGGTAGCAATAGGCCAATGAACGCCACAATAGGCGTGAGCTAGGAGAGGCCTATGTCCAGCAGTGGACGTCCACAGGCTGATGATGAGCGGTAACCGGTTGCCGCTCTAGAACTTTCGCGCTAAACTCTATTTTATGCATGTTAGCCTTAGAGTCGATTTTAAAGCTAAGAAAAAGACAAAAGAAGTATTTGATGGGTGAATTAGAACAAATAGTAATCTCTTAAATGATAAAAAAAAATTATAGTATCATAGTATATAGTAAAATCTACTTTTTTGCAACTAAGCCATTCTAGTTAATATAGATTTTTAAAGTAATAAATGCAGTGCTAAATATTAATAGAAAATAAATTACCAACTTGATGTTCCAAATTGATAATAATATTAATAATCATTTAAATCGATTGAATATTGGCTCTTAAGCAGTGTTTCTGCCTAACCCAGGCGAACGAATGTCCCTGTCAAGAGTGCCAAGACGTGATCCGCGTGGCGTGTTAACCTACTTATATAATTCGGTTTTTTTGTTACAGAGTGAAGACTGCTCTTGCTCAGTTCAACGAATTCACATAATATCACCGGGGGCCGAAACGTAAGCGTGTGAAGCGAGACTGACTGTTAGTGTTTTGCGCCGCTTGTGATAGTCTGCGGACAGTGAGTCAAACAGTTATATTTAACGTAAGTGATGTAAATAGCTAAGTTCGAAACGACCGTTATCGAAGGAGGATTGTTAAAATAATTTATTTTAATTTATCACATGTTGAAGTAATTCTCAATTCAACGTTTCGAATTGTCGAATTTAAAATAAGGTTGATCTTTCTTTTCCCTTCTCAGCTTAGGTCTTTGAACTTTGACAAAAGTACTTTTAAGGAAATATTAGAAGAAGGAAATATTAGAATTAAGTCCGAAAAGACCTGTCCAAGCTTTGTTTAAGCTTTTAGTTTCGTCTTCGAAGGGACGTGGAACAATATTATTAACACAATTTTGGTCTTGGAACGTTGAAACATTTTGTGTCTCAATCTCATTACTGTGTTTTTTTGTAATAGTAGTGTAAATAAATGATATGCAACTAGGGATCTAGCCCAATTGTAGTCCAGGTCCAAGAACATTAGTCCCATTAGAATAGTTATTGTTTGAAACTCGCTAAACTGGACTTATTGAACTAAGCGAGCAAAAACACGATAGAATGCACAGACCTACGTATATCGAGATAGACGGTAAAAGTGTACGTACTTTGCGTGCCAAAAGTTTGATCCACGGTCAAAGTTTTACGACCTAAGTCAGTCCGCTTGAGACCATTTTGCCATGAAAACACGCGTCACTCAGAAACGAAAACGGTTAATTATGCAGCGCTTTCTTGCAAGAGCTCGTCAATAACATTTCCACATCACTAACGGTCATTCCCAATAACCCATCCTCAGTAAGAGATATGCCTACAGTGGTTTAGTTGCTAGGCAATCTTTGTTATTTCCCGTCATTTAACAGAAATAACTAAGCAACAAAACTATAGTAGCCCTATCTGTTACTATGGATAGTTTATTGGGAACGGCTGTTAATCTCGCACGTGACGTCATGGTATGTACGACACGCTAGGTTCTCATACAGTTTGAAGCGCTCTTTTCGTCTATCTCGATATAGGTCTCGGATAGAATGAATAGCTTCAGAGAACCTCTGGCCCTCTTGCATGAACACCACTTTATCACGCGATATGATGAGCATGAGACTGTCTTGCTTACCTCGCTAAGATGTGAGCGGGACAGTAAAAAGCTATCGAGCTACCAGTGTCGATAAAAGCCACAGACTTATATCGAGATAGACGGTAAATGTGTACCTACGTACCTTGCGTGCCAAAAGTTTGATCCACGGTCAAAGTTTTACGACCTAAGTCAGTCCGCTTGAGACCATTGGCATGAAAACACGCGTCACTCAGAAACGAAAATGGTTAATTGTGCAGTGCTTTTTTGCAAGAGTTCGATATCATCGTAGGTACGAAAAATTCGTTTTTTTTACGTCTATCTCGATATAGGTCTGTGGTAAAAGCCGCTCAAGCTCGGGCTAAATAAGTGGTTTTGGACTACAAGTGCGCTTGGTCCCATATCTTGACTCCAACGACTGAGGTGCTAGTAAACCTCGCAAATGGATATTTTTGTGAAGCTAGCTGATGATGTAGTCAAACTACACTAGAATTAGGTAGTTTTTGGCTAATAGTTAATGAAACATTTTCTATTTGTCCATTCGGTTGGAACCAGACCAAAAGGCGATGCCATCGGGAATGTGAAACTTAGTTAAAAGTAACGGATAATGTAGATATAGTAGCGACATGCTATGATGGCCGTTTTGACACCCGTGTAAAATGTTCGTTATGTACATAATTTTCTAGTACTAGCTGTCCTGAAAATTATAGATGCTGTTTTTCTAACTTTTACACCAATAGTTCATAGAAACAGGACTCATTGAGTCCTGTTTGACAAACGCGCCATTTATTATGAAGTAGGTATATTAAATAGGATAAGATGATAGAGGTAGATAAATCAGAATCCAGTCTGTTTGTGACCACGGCTGCTGTAGTAACACAGCCGAAGCGTCAAGCTGTTAAGGGCTTATTACACTTGGCTAAATTCAGCATCTGAATTTTGTAGTTTAGCAGTACATTGCTTTATTTGAGCTCATTTTTTGCAAGTGATGCAATCAAAACCAGCAATGTACTGCTGAACTACTAAATTCAGATGCTGAATTTAGCCAAGTGTAATAAGCCCATAAGTTCTTATGTACAGTTAACAGCAGGTGACCGGCTTTACATTTGCACTATGAAAATTAGCGACGTAAGGGTGCTCTCAAGGTCAAAGTGTAAAGCCGTGCGTGCTGTTGACTGTACTTCATAATTTTGACAGTACCGTTGCTTTGAACTATTAGTATTATGGAACGCAAAAGTAAAAAATCTTATATTCATAACCTTTATTCCATTGACGTAAGGAACGCGTTCCTTTGTTCAAGTGAGGTTCAAAACGGCCATCTTAGCCTGCCGCTACTTTAATTGTAGGCTTTCGCTTACTTCATTTTTGTGCAATATTCAGTGATTATCAATTGCAATTTTTTCAGTGAGTATATTAGTCAACTCGAGCCATAATGAAAGAGTAGCTTTTGATAAAACTTAGAATTAATTGAGGATGTAATGGTATGCATGGGTACAGATATGAATGAATTTGATGAAATGCCTTCTTAATTAAATCTTCCAAATATTCAAACATAGAAATGCTTTGCATTAAACCGTATTTATATTTGATTGTACGATGATTCACGCCACACCGTGCCGGGCCCGGGCCGAGCCCGAGCCCGAGCTGAGGTTCCACCAATACATTTTGCTCGGACATGGCTCGGTTGCCCCTCGGTGCAACCGATTGTTGGTCGAGTTGTCCATACAAAATATATCGGCTCGGGCTCGGCTCGGACCCGGCACGGACCCGGCATGGTGTACTGTGAATCATATTTTATGCGGTTTTTGTCTCATCTAAAAGCAATAAAAAATTTAAATATCAGTTATGATGTTAATACTCATTGGTCGCTTTGGTGTAGCTTTGGTTTAAAATATTGTGACAAGAAAAATATAATTATTGTGAAAATATATATTAGTTTTCAATGATTCATATTAATAGAGAACCTTCCCATTGTAGAATTTTAAAATTGTTACCTTCTGGCTGTAATATTATGATTTTTTGGTGTATAATTATTGAATTTTTTGCATTACCAATGTAAATAATTTATCAACTTTGTTATCCCAAATCTGTATATCGTGATATATGTATAAAAGAAAAGGGTGATCATATAGATCCATATGTTATACAAGATGAGCTATGTACTTTTATACTAAACAAGAAATGCCTATTGCCTTCTCAAATGAAATAAATAATAGCTTAATGTAACATTTATGTAATCATGGTTTAAATTATTTAAATTGTTTTCAATTCATTAATTTTGGACTTTTTCGATGGAAATCGTATTCGTCAGTTTTTCCTGATACTAATCTTGAAAAAAAAAATGTACTGCGTTTACTTACGATAAAATTATCTACATTTTTCATGTTAATTAAAAACGAATTAATGATGATAAAGTGGTTTTATTCGAACAACTCGCACTATTAACAAAACTTCTATACTAAATTATAAAGTGGTAAAGTTTTTAAGTTTGTAGACTGGTAAGTATTAAATAATATGAGGTTTGTAAGATGTACTCTGAAACTACTAACCCGTTGTTGAAAAATCTTTCACCAGCAGAACGCCATGTGAGACATGGTAACTTTGTAACGTGTAAAAGTCAATATTATTTAAATGGCATGAAGGAACCCCCTTCATGTCTTTTTATGTCCTGTGTTTGTGGCGTAATTAAATATTTGATGAAAAGAGTGGGTCCGTTTAACGTTTCTGTAAATATTCTTGTTAAGGAAATTTATTTTGTTCGAGAAAATGACATCAATACACTCAAATGGATTTTAATTAATGATTGAGCTTGAGTATGCAATAATATTTTTTAAGTTTTCCCCAAAATCTGATTGGAGCTTACTTTGTAAAGGCTGTTTAATTAATAATACTTCTATGCTAAAAACATTTAAATCTACACAAGTGAATTTTTATATAAGAGCTCTTTATAACCAATAAACACCATATCTAAAAAGTGACCCAAAGAATTTGCAAAAAAAACGTATAAAGTAAAAAAAAATGGAAACGATACCTAATCGATAATAGAAATTTTCATAATCTTATTTTCGAAACCTCCCAAAATAAATAACTGATTTTTGGTTCTTAGCTTGAAGGATGTTCAAACAAATTAAATCCAACTCAAATTCCTGGTGTAGATTTTTATCAGCAGGAGTTATAGGATCGAGAGTTTCGTGTCCGTTTTCTTAAAACGCTCAACAGGGGGAGGGGGGGAAACTGCAAGATGGGTTTCCAATAACCGCAAATAATGTTCAGAAAAAGAAATCTCCACTGTAGGATTTAATGTGAATTTTAATTTATTTTTACTGGACTAAAAGCGCCGACGACATTGAGTTACCGAAACCGCAGAAAGTTTAATTTGCAGAGTTTATGTATATTTTGCACATTGGACGGTTTGGGGATCATTTCCGCATGCACGGATAATGTTCCAAATGTTTTTGTGCAACTTTTCACGGAAAGTTCTAGATTTGAGTTACATGACCGAAAGCTAAATATGAAAACAAACAAACAATTTCATTTTAAGTTTCTTTGTTCTGTTCCAAACATGATGAATTTAAAGGGGACACCTTTAGAACACTCGCCCACAACGAAATAACAAAGCGATGTTGGACAAAATATCGTGATGAAGAAAAACAATGCTTGCAATTTGAACACCCTTATTATTTAAGTTTATCATTTTCAATACAATCTAGTATGATAAATTTTAATAAAAAATACTTGAAAAAATCGACTCAGCTCGTAAGTCCCGCCTGGGATTAACTTGTGAGCTCAGTCTATTTTTATCATAAAATTAGTGAGACGTGGATTTAAAAACATGTCGTACCTACTTTGTATTTTGGAACGAAGTTCCTTATTGGGCGGAGGGGTACCCTAGCTGACAAAAAACGTCCGTAACGTTAAAAAAAAAAAGATTTTTATGTTTAGTGTTTTTTATTATTGTGCTGTTTGCGATAGACTGGTGGAAAACGATAAAAAAAACTCTTATTAATTATTATTTATTATTATAAAAAACTCATATTAATTCATTATGATTTATTATTATATATACCTCGAATAGAACTTGAAATTGATATTTTTATAATAAGGAACTTCGTTTCTATCTGGTGTCCCACGACACCACTCGGTTTTTTTAAATAATATATACTTTTGCATAGTTACATACTTACAATCTGATTTATTTATGTTGACCTTGCCTCTTGTTGGTTTTAAAGTATAATAGAGGTGTAGCCTCCCTGAAGGTCGGTGCATCATTCGAGGGCGCTTCACCCGGTGGCCCAGACGCCGCTGATGGCCCTTAAGATCCGCCACGCTGCCAATATAGAATTAATATAGTGTCTTTGAACTTGAGCTTGACCTTTGTTTTTTGTATATACTTGCTTATTATTTGCTTACTAGAAATATTATAATAGCTAGCTACTAGTATCTATTTACATTTTTTCTGCCGTATACTATATTAAAGAGGTTTGTAAACAGGTTATGTAAACAGGCATCTTGCTGAGAGTTTTGCTGAAAACTATAGTTCAAAATATACACTTGCTGCAATATATTGCGCAATACATTGCTGGTTATATTCCAGCAAATATTGTCGAGCAAATGAGTTCGTACCCGTGTGATACGATACGTGTGTAAGTTTGGCATAAACTGTTGCAGCAGCAGTAGTTCTCGAAAAAACAAACAGACGTTTGCAACAAACTCCTGCTGCTCTTTTTTTCAATGTTTTCGGAAATTCAAAGCACAGAGACTGAGAAGTCAAGCGACAAGAGGTCCATGTCGCTCTGCATATATTTCGAGGTAAGTACTTTAATCAAATAAATCTTATTTGATTAAAGTAGGTAAATCAGATGCAAGTATGTAGCCTCTATTTGCCCACATCGACATGAGAGCCTTTAAAAAAGAAAGAATTGTAATAGGTAGTCACGCTCTGCACAAAAAGTAAGTTACTGTATAAAAAGTACATGTCATCCAAAACAAACAGTTATAACGTCGTTACCTGCCCATTAGTGTCACAAACGCAACAGTAAAGCAAAGGCAACAGTCACAGCTTCCAGCAAGACCCCTCCATTAGCGCGCAGCTCACAGCCAGTCAAGAGTGGTCTGGGTACAAAACTACAAACAACACAAACTACTACGCAGCATAAAAGGTTTGTCAGTTTCAAATTTAATGCTTAACATATTATTTAATATATTTAGAGTTTAAATATCTCATTAATTTTCAAAATCAATTAATGTTACGTATGGATTACCTACCTTATTGTTTCTGAATTGAGAAATAAAATTCTCATCTCTCATCAAAAACAAAATTGAAACTAAATGTGATGATGTTGATGATGTTAATTTGCTCTCTTGTGCGATGTAAGAAACCTAAACAAAGAATTTTTATTTGATGATTATGTCTTTGTATAGAAATACTCTCTCAAAGATTCAATTTACCTAATAAGAAGCGAAGGAAAAAACGTTACAAGATGTCACAGTTGGCGACTTACTCCGTCTTGTTTGAGTTCCAATTGACTTTTTCTTTCAGTTTGTCTCTTGAATCAGTTAAGGCTACTCGTCGTTAGAAATGTAAATTATTTATTCAGTAGTATTTAGGTCACAATATTTTATTAACTAATAATCAGGCTGAGGCGCTACTCGGCAAAAGTATGGACTTTTGATATAAAACTATAGCATGGTTACAGTTGTTACAAACCTGGTAATAACATATATATTTCTTCATACCTTTATCTGATTCGTATAGTTTCAAAAACACGATTTTATGATTTTGCCTCGACACTTTTTCTTTTCGAAAAGACCTCTAAATAATACGCAAATTCAAGATTATTCTTAAATGAAGTTACTTACACTATTGGAAATTGGATAAATAAGTGGACACCAATAATATTTAGGAACGTACAGAAGCATTTTTTTAAAATCGCTGTGCTCGACCAATATAATGTGATAGTGCGATATCATTCGCGAATCGCGACTCGTCGTTATGTAAACAGTGGGTGTTAGGCTGGAAACAGTGCTCGACCGACGGTCAGCACTGACCGTCGGTCGGCGTAGCTATATCTATGCAAGTCTATGAACACGCACACTTTAAAACGGAGTGATTTAGTGTTTTTTTGCCTAATCTGCAAAATCGGTCTCGCTCCCTTGCGCGTCGTTTTCTCATTGCTATCTCGCTTCAGCATATTTTTTTCGTGTATCGCCTTAAGTTGGAAGGCATAAGGGTAACACTAGGCTAGGTAGTAAGTAAACACCCCTTTTTATAGGACGTCCCACTGCGCTTCTGCATTATATAATATAGCTTGACTTGATGAAGAACAGCAGTTAATATAATATGCCTGATCAGGTCTAAGTTTATACTTCTAAACATTCGCGCGGCGTATATTAGTGAATTACCTACTTACAAGGATCTTTTTATTTCACCTGACTTGACTACTACGATTTTTGTAATCTATTTCCTACTTACGAATTTGTTTTATTTAGTTTGTTCTTTTTTTTGTTTTTACGGAACACAATGTTACAGTAGTTAGTCGTGATGCTATGCAGTTGTCAATATTATCGAAATATCGATGTAAGTACCGCACATGGTGGCCAGTGCGATAAGGGGCATCTCGCCGCAACTATTTATTTTAATATTTTTCTTCCGTCAACTGGGCCCTTAAAAAGGAAAAGATAAAGCATTTGAAATTAATAAAATTTTATTCATTTAGTATATGAGAAGAACTAATTTTTAGTTGAAAGTACCAGAGTCGCGTAACCTGGAGTTATTTTTAGATAATTTAAAAAGTTCTGATTTTACATTTATTTTATAGTATAAAATAAATAATTTATAAACGATATTGTTAAGGCATTTTTTAATTTTATTTTAGGCAGTAGCTTTTCAAATACAATAACTCCTGGATACCTTTGCGACCAGTGCCTTAATTAGGCTTTTTAGCTACTGGTGCAAGGTTCTATAACAGCGCCCTTTTTATTTTCTTAATATATTTCATAATATTTTGTATTTCACCTGACTGATATGCAATGTGGCGAACATTAAGTTTATGATTGATTTTTGTATATTTAATAAAATGTATATTTAAAATAATAAAAAAAATACAATCAGAAATAGTCGGCTTAAAATAACGTTTTCCTCAAAACTTGATTTGATGCCCATTTAAGTATAAGTATAATTTATTTACTCAAACATAAAACATTATTTTTGCATACAATTTTTGTTTGCGTGGGTACGTGTAAATAAACTTAATAAACATTGTCATTTGCATTGGGGTGTCACTCTAATATCACAATAATAACGCTATTAGTTCATCGACAAACAAAAATTCATAGTCCTTATGTCGCCTGAAAAGTTATGTGGAGGGTGTAACCTTGCGTCAAATCTGGTAAGTAGTTTTAGTTTTTTACACACTTGTTTATGATGTTGCCCCGATGAATAATCCAAGTTTGTGACTTGGAGCGCCAACGCAATTTTGTCAAAAATCTAAAATACCGCGCATTGTTGACATTTATTCTGTTTTTGGCAATTTAAAAGTCTTGATTGGTTTACACGATTCGAGGTTTCACGCATGAAGAGCAAGCCGTCTTCTCAAACAAGAATATTTACTGTCGTGAAGCGTTCGTTTTCATAGTGCTCGTACGCATGCAAGCTTTCGAGAACTATACACATACACTGTGCGAGTTCACGCACGGGAAATGCATCGTGTCAACCAAACAAAGGATTAAATAGTTTTTTTAAAGTACTTGCTCAAGACGTTTAGTACTTGCTCAAGACGTTTTTAATGGGCGACGTAAATACTCCCATATGCTGCCCAGCCTAGCTGTATTCTTCTGTTGGCCTTGGCTTCCTTCTCGAAGTTGTTTTTACCCAACTGCAATAAGCATATTCCGAAACAACTTCGAGAGTACTTCCTTGTACTGCAATCGGTTCTGAAATAACGTGTTCGTTAAACATAAGTTTAGTTTTGTCCAAGTTTATGCGGAGGCCGATGCGTTAGGAAGAATCGGCTAGGCCGTTTAGCATGAGTTTGATCTGCATAATATCCTGCAACGTTTCGCCCATAATGAGGATGTCATCCGCGAAGCGTTAGTGTGAGATGTATTCGCCATTGATATTATTGCCACGTCCTTTCCAGTCCAGCGTTTTAAACATTTCCTCATTTGTGAATAATTTAGAGGACATTTCATCCCCTTGTCTCACACCTCGATGCAAGTAGATATGCTTTGTCTACTGACTCTACTGGATCTGTACATGGCAGTGACATTGTACAGTACCGGCACCTGAATGAATACTTGGATATATCGCCAATCGACTTGGCATCGTCGCAGCGATTCTAGAACAGCCCAGGGCAGGGGTTCGATAGAGTCAAACGCCTTTTTTTTTGCCATGGGCATCATTTGATATTTCGCGGTAGAATTTTATTAAAAGTGATGACCAAAAGCGGTTTTTTCATAATCATGTCTACTAAACACGTTGATGTTCATTTATTTATATAGATAGATAGTCCGAAAACAAAGTTATTGAAATCGTATAATTTTAAAACCCTCAGAATTCAAAAAAAACTTTTTTTAGTTTTCATATAAAAGTTCCGCTATTTGGCCTAAAATTGCTGAATCCAGCCATAAATGGAGAAAACAATTTAAAACCCGTTAACCCGTAAATTTAAAATTTAAATGCCGTCAGGGCAACATGAGACAAGTTGCTTTTTTCTAGTATATTTACTTGATTAAAAATTATCAACAATTTAAAAACTTCGTTTAATGTCAAACTGTCATTGTTATGATAAGTGTCATAGTCAATGACATTTTTGACAGTAATATAGTTCAGTGTTGCAAGTTTGATCGGTAGTTTTTATCATTTCTACTATCTCTAAAATTATTAATAAAATGCAATTTCATAGTGTTTAGTTATCACTCGAAATAAAAAACCAGACTTCATACAAAAAATGGACATCTTATTTTTAAGGTATTGGGTCTACACAGACAATTCTAAACTCATTTTGTAGCAACTGTAGTGTTCTTTAAAAATGCCCGTAGTAATAACTATAAAAAAATTAGGGGTTAAATCACTTTACAACTTTTAACAAAGTTGCATTCGGCGCTTGAGATCACAAACTTGGGTTATTTATTAGTCAACATCATAAACAAGTCTGCAGCATCAGAAATATCATAATACTGTTTTTCTCATAACTGTCGGATCAGATTTTGATGACAGATCAGGGTTGGTTATTTCCATAGATTTAGAAGAGCGACAAAAACTAAATCTATGGTTATTTCTGCCCCTAGGATTGCGCCCTGTGCCTGGGCACCGCCCTAGTTTCGGCACTGTTTGCGACCCTGGTACTTTCAACATAAAATTAGTTCTTCTCAGTATAAGTATAACATTTTGTTTCAAATCTTTTTTCTTCCTACTGTACTAGAAGAAGATCTTGTATGCAAATCGAAAGTGGGCCCAGTTAACGAAAGAAAATATTAAAATAAATCGATCCGGCGAGGGGGCCGCGGGCCGAGTTTGAAGCGGGCCTAGTCGCCGAAAGACTCGAGAAATTAAAGCTATTAAATTCGCCATTTTTGTACTATGAATACAATTATTGCAAAAAACGCGAGCGGCAAATTACATAGCCACTTGGTCTAAGAAGAGGATAACCAAATTGTAAACAAGCCTTCAGATCTTTTATCCTCGATGATGCAGCGTCTACAAAAGCGCACAGAATTAAATTATTCCTTAGATTCCCGCCTAAAGGGCTCGGTCGTCGTTACGATTAGTCACAACGTAACGGACCGATCGCAACGACCAATCGTTAGTGGAGGCATGTGAGGATCGTCAACGACTTACTTGATCGCAGACGATTTGAAATTTGTACTATGGTTGATCGTAACCTCCGATCGTAACGACCAATCGTTAGTGGAGGCATGTGAGGATCGTCAACGACTTACTTGATCGCAGACGATTTGAAATTTGTACTATGGTTGATCGTAACCTCCGATCGCAACGACCAATCGTTATAGCTGTATTTGAGGATCATACAAGATTTACTTCGCAGAAGATATGAAATTCATACAATGATGGATCGTGGTAATGCCTGATCGTTACGAATAATCGTTGGTGTGTAAGCGGCAAACTGTGAACGATCGGTCGTCACGACCGACGGATCGTTCCGTATGTGGGGCCCTTAACAGCTATAATGACGTTGCATTACGGCAGCCATTTTAACGAGCTTTAATATTACATCAATGACGGAACTTGCTAAACGCTTCGGTTCAGAACTTTTATAATGGTTGTTTTTCTACCGGCATACTTTTTATTTGCGCCAGATTGCCTCATTCCGTATTAAAATAATATTTTCGTACTTTCCGATTTTTGGGATACTTTGTGCATGGTAAAATAGTATGTCTGTGATTTTACTTTGTCTTTACAAAACTATATATATATATATATACCTAGGTTAGGTATAGGTAGGTAGTAAAGAAAAAACCGGTCAAGAGCGAGTCGGGCTCGCACATAAATTTCTATCACATTGAATCATTTCAGATTTTTCTTTATGTATGTACTTACTTACCTAAACTTCAAAACTTACCTAAACGGTATTTTTTTTTACAAAAAAGAAAAAATGTTTGAGAATGTGCAAGGAGCGCTATTTCATATGATATCCCACATGCCTTAATAGCCTCTATTTTTTAAGACTTTTTAAGACCCCCTTTCAGTTATTTTTTTTTATTTCTCCCATATATTACTAGTTTTTGATATATGCAGCTGTAACAGACAGACGGACTTAGTCGCACCATAAGGGTTCCTTTTTACTATATTGGTACGGAACCCGATAAAAAGGAACCCTGACCAACAACCATGGGAGTTTTTTGGAAAATCCATCCATCAATGTCACAGCGAAATACAGTTTTTTTTTGCATTAAGATGTTTGATGATAATCATTATTGTGTTTTTTTGTAAGTATATGTAAAGTTTATCTTAGCAACCTGACAATAAATTTTAATTTATGTTATAAAATTATAATTGGTATAATTGGTTATGCCCATAACTTTCGTAAATTAAGCAAACAAAAACATAGAACGCCTTATACTTACAATTTAATATAATTTTAAAGTAAACAGGATTAACCGTGCTTGTTTCAAGTTAAGCGTTATTAATTTGTTCTCGGGATGCGATAAATATTCAACCCTTCGTGATTTCCAATTAATTGGACCTTTTTCGGGTTTGCGGCGCACATCGACATATTTACGGCGTCCGACGCTGACGGCTGACATGTGAGAAATCTGCCCTCTCGTTATATAACTAAGTAGAACTACTCAAACCTTACAAAAGATAAGATGAAACAACACCAGAATAATTAAAGTTTATTAGTTTAGTTAGTTACAATTACCACGTCTTCATTAACTAAAAACGTTATTTTTAAATATGCACCCACGGCCCTACGCACCCAGTGAAGTGGGTACAAATATGTACCCACTTCACTGGGCTCTAAACATTTTTACTTGTAATTAAATTATCTTACACTCACATTCAAATACAGTCTTGTAAAACTTTTTTCTTTATAATATTACCTACTGTAGATTAAAACTATTAAATGTTACGAAAGAGACAGAACAATTCAAAATTTAGTTAGATTTTTCTCGTGTCTTTTTCATCTCAAAACGTAATTGCAACAATATAATTTTAAACTACGTTAACAAATCACCAATATAACGATGCGCGATAGTACCTAACTAATATTTTTTTTACATTTTGCCTTATAGCAGTTTCTGCTAGGCATGTTCAAAATTAATAATGTAATTATTAATACTGTAATGATAGTTGTGTTGGAATAAATAAATAAATAAAAAAATAAAAATTATACCAAAACGTCATTATTATCTAACACTATATTTTTATTTCTATTCGTATATAATAGAATTATTATAGTACCTAGATACTAAATAAGACAACTGGACGTCCAGTTGTCTCCAAGTTTTACAGTCCCTCGGGAGGCAGCCGTCCAGTTTGACGGCATAAGATGTCCTCTGGGCCGAAGTGTTAAATAATGCATCCAGCCCGGTGTCTCACCCGTAAGACCATTCCAGTGAATTTGTTACGGACACGTCTCGTGGTGGCTGTATTTCGATCCCGGTACGTCTCTGTGTAATTAATCTACGAGTCATAGGTGTTTCTATTTTGTTGTTGTTAAAAGATATACTTCATTAATAATAATAAGATGAGGGTTTTGTTACAATATACAAAATATGCTGAGTTTAGTTTTTTTTTAAAGTGCATGAACTGATATTTTTGTGTTTTTTTAAAGTCAAAGTCAAAGTCAAAGATTTTTATTCAAATAGACTTATAGATAAGTACTTTCGAATAGTCCAACATTTTTTTTCCCTACCAGCCATTCAGGACATCTTTTAACTGATAAGAAGAACGGCCGCAAGAAACTTATCAGCCTTAGCAGAAACAACAACATTTACAATGGAACATGTTGTTGCCAAACACAAATCTACAATCTTGAAATATATTTAATAAAAGAAGAAAATTTTCTCATACTCATATTAGAATATTTTCCTCTTACACTATTTACAATAGTATGTTTAATGTTGGTATCACATCCATGCATTTTGGTCTTTTAAATAGTCATCTACCTTGTAATAACCTTTGCTTAAGAGCGTTTTTTTAACATATATTTTAAATTTATGCAAAGGCAGCTCAATAACTTGTTGTGGAACTTTATTAAAAAAGGTTATGCCTTTCCCCAAAAACGAGCGTCTACATTTTTCAAGCCGAAATTTTGGAACGGCAAGCTTATTCTTGTTTCTAGTATTAAAATTATGAACATCGCTATGCTTTATAAATAAATCATGATGTTTCCTTACATATACTAAATTATCATAGATGTATGTTAACACAAACAAATTATCGTTTTGCACTTTTGCATGTCCGTGGGTATGGTAAGTTGTTGCTGTATTTAAAATACAGCAACAACTTACCATACTCGCTACATCTCGATCAAGATTTTGTGTTTTTTTTAATTAACACTTGTCGCGAAAATTTAAGATGTAGGACTAAATCTTAATGTTTAAAAAATCTCCATCACAATAATAAAAGCCTGTAAAATTCGTTAATAATTTATCAAAATTCTTTAACATGTTTAAACATGATAAAAATTTATATACGACCTAGTTGTATCCCTAATCTCCGGGTTTGTAGGTCAGAGTATTAAATAATGCAGTTGGCGCGTTGTTCCCCACTGGGCCACCGGGCCACCGCCACCGCCATCGGGATAACTCACCGTAAGGCTATGTTCACATGACATTGTACTGTACGTTTAACAGGATATAGATGTTCAAACACCAAAGCGTACACACGACACATTTTCATTCGTGAAAAATACAATAAGCAGAAGTATCCCGAGTATACGTCATGATTTCCGTTTTCCTTTTATTCATCAAACCCGAACCGGACACCGGTGTCCAGAACAATGGAATATCTATTGTGTCTCATAATTCCATTTTCTCGCTTCCATCTTCAGCCTGATCAATATTTAACATCAGGTATGATGAAGGCTAAGAGACTTCCCGTCGTTCATTAAAAAAAAAATCCGGGGGCGCGATTACTCGATCAACGTTTTAAGCTCTTTGTGTTTTACAGTATTAATGACATGAAGGCGGTTCTACGGTTCATGTAGGTATGCGCTATTATTTATTTGATACAATGTCATGTGAACCTACCATAATTAAGGAGGGTAGGTAACTTACCGATATTTGTGGCCAGTAGAGGTCCTGAGGGGGTCGGAGGCCGCTAGAGTCGGTTATTCTTGGTTAACTCATCCCATGTGGTTTCTATTTTCTTTAAAACGTGCGTGACCTTACTGTGAGTAAATTGTTAAACTTAGTACCTAATACTTTTAGCGACATGGCGCTATAAATGCATTGTATCATAGTATTAAATTTTTTTCAATTTCTATAACGACTGCACACAGAATTAAATAATGTCAAACCATAGCTGCGTCAGTAATATCTTCAGTTTTTGTGGTTTTTTGTTTAGCGACAGATTTATAACAACTATAGCTATACTATAGTCTGTATTAGTTGGTATTGAGCCTTAAACTGCTTAAAAGGATGCCGTTCTTAATCACTCATAATATTAAATATTATTTATTTCCATAATAATATAAATTCTCTGGTTTAGGTTAAGGATTACACCATACGCTTTGATTTATTAAGTCGCCAATACACCTACTCATATAAATAATATATATCTTAGATAGCCCTATCCATATCTACAGATAGGTTATTAATTTCAGGCGTAATTAATTTATAGATTTTTAGATTGATACACTTTTCGAATAGACGGGATGAATGTGATAGTTTCACATTCATCCCGTCTATTCGAAAAGTGTAATTTTGTTCCTCGATAAGCGGGAGCAAAGTAGCTCTTTTCTGTAATATTTTAAGAGCTTTTAGCGGGCAAAAATGAGATTTGAATTTGAAGCATAGAAACGAGAGAATTCTGTTTGTAATAGGAACGGTTTTACTTATTGTAGTTATTGTGCAATTACTTTCTTACTTTTTAAGTGTATCTTATTTATTTTCTCATAGAAGGAGATGAAAAGTAGAGTAGGTATATCACGCGAGAGCAAAACTATTGTTCCCTCGTGAGATGTACTTTGAATCCTTCAATTCGCTCAGGATTCAATATGCTGCCCGTGACATAAGACACTGCTTTATCCCATTAGTGCATAATCTATTATAATTACATTATATGATTATAACCCTATCCTTTTATCTACCTACTTACCTACATAAAAAGGAATATGATAGCTTATCTCTTACTTACTTACCTACAAAAACTTTTTGCGTGAAACTCTGGAGCAGCATGCATAATATTCCCATATCGCGTCATGTCAGAAAAAACGGCACCGGGGAAACAAGTTGTCGTTATAAATCAACTGGGAGGATATAAATATCACGAATCCACCAAAAACAGGTGACTAGATAGAGACTGCCTTTTAGGCCAGAAAAATACGGTTATTTATAGGGTGTGTTGGTAAAATGATTTTTGGAAACTCATTGTTTTTATGTATCGTCTTTATTTATGGAGAAAAAAATTGCCTGTTATTGATAACCATTATCAAACTATGGGCCAGTTTCAATACCAACTGATAAGTTCTGGATAGCTTACCTGGCAGATAATTTGGCAGTTGTTATATGAAAAATATATCAAAATATCTCCAGAAACTCATCTGTGGGTGGTGTAACTGGCCCTAAATGTTTTACCAAAATCTGAAGCAATTAGTATGTTTTATTACCTGCACTGCATGGGCTTTCCATTTGGAAAATAGATTTATTTAAATCTAAGTACTTGCCAATAACAAAAGCCTCCTTTTCTATTTTCAAAAAAAATACATTACAAAATCAGACATCTTCTACCTTGGAGAATCCGGAAGTTCCACAAATAACTTGCCTCCAACACAAGAGATCGCCACTTCTCTCTGTCCTGTCCTGTGCGGTTTTCAGACCAATCCTCGGCGTCAAGTTTGCGTAGGTCAGCCAGCTTGGACTCGCCAGCGCTATTTAGGCCGGCCTATGGGGCGTTGTCCTTTCGGTCGGCGCAAATACGCTTTCTTGACTGCTCTAATTCTTCCCCATCCTTTCGACGTGGTCAAGTCACCAGGCCTTCGGAGGCGTTGAGGTTTTATCCCTCCAACTATGTTGGGTTCGGCCACGAGTTCTTGTATTCCGGAGTTCCCTCCTCTTACTGGGCCTAAAATCATTCTGAGGATTTTCCGCTCCGCAACCAAGAGTTTATGCTATGCAAAGTGCTAGTATCCAAGCTTCTTAGTAGGAAAACTAAATTACTAATTTACAAAACCGTTATCCTCCTTGCGTCGTATTCCTCATGTCTGAGAGTCGTGAACGCCACCTCCTAGGAGTCTTTCGTCGGTGATGTTTCTTCATCTTCTCCTGTCACCGGTGGCATGGAGCGCGTCGTAGACTGAAGTACCGAGAGTGGTGCGAATCTGATCGGACAAGCGTATTGGGCTGCGTTCACGTGACATTTTGCCGTCGACTTTCCCTGTCACTATTAGTTTTTACAAATAGCGCCTTTCTTTCTGGCAATGTGGCCAAAGTAATCAAGGACGTGCCTGAGACAGATGGTGGATAGTCTTATCGTGACCCTGAAGTGCTGGAGTATCGACACGTTCGTCCGATGTGCTATCCATGGTATTCTAAGCATCCTTCTCCAGCACCACATCTCAAATGCATCGAACCTTAATAAGACCCATACTAACAAACGCGTGTGAGGCTGGACAAAGAAATTTATCCAGCAGCGCACGAGCCGATTGAGAAACGGTTTTAAAACTATAGTAAAGTAACAGCGATTTGTTAAAACTTCTATGTTCTGCGTTAACGGGAACGTGTCGTCGACGACGCGGACGGACACTACGGTTCAAGAAAAACTTTGAAATCTCACAAGTTTAAAGTGAGACGTGTTGTTATGATAGTAATTATGTTCTATGCGTTGTAGGTTGGTAGCTTGAAACAAAAATATACAAAACCTTTTCATTACATAAATGGGTGGTTGATAGTAGGTACTGTAAGCCTAGCACGAATAACTGTCGCGTAAGTCTCAGGCATTAAATTAAAAAATGTATGAGACATTAAGCAGCGTTTCTAACGGAATTACATTTTTTGACATTACGTGCTCGATGCTTACTCGATACTATTTCGATAGTTTTTAGTGCTAACTACTACTGTTTTTTAACCATTAGCTGTCATCATAACATTGAAGTCTATATACTTAATTCAGGTTCGCAAAATTTGTGACGACTCGATAGGGACTTTGGCGCATAGTACGCGGCCGAGTAAGGTATTAAATTAAAGGTACTCGAGTCTATTTGTTCCGAAAACTATAAAATATACAAAATGTTAAACGTGATGATCACAAACTGCAATTAAAAAGTGTCATTATTTTCGCATAATTTGGAATTTTTCGTCGATCGACGAACCCGAGTATCGGGTTGTAACCGCCCTAGTGTTGATTAAGAACGGAACTAAACACTGCGTATAGCGCCATCTCGCCAATATTCTACAATTGCTTGACATTGCTCAACCGCCAGTCTGTATATTCTGTAAGTATATTACTTAATTTTTTTTTATTGTGCATGATTTGGATTAGCATTTATTTGGTTGCATAAAAAAATCTCAAAACATCTTGCCATCATTCCTACTGCATTAGCAAATTTTACTCATACCTAGTAACAATTCAAGTTTGCAGAAGCTCATTATCACCAGCATCATAGCTCGTCATTAGTTAGCAGGGGGACAACTTTACGATAGGTTGCGCCATCGACATTGTTCCGCCGTCCGAGATTCGCTTTATCTCACCAATGGACCATTACGAGGCTGTTTCTGTTCGACTCCGTTGACTTATTGCCCGGGAAAATATCTTAAAATATTACTACATTGCTTAACAGCCTAGGCTTCTACTTTCTGTTTTATTTACTTATTATTTTAATGAGTGTACGATTCACTGGATAATTTTGGTTTGTATTAAGAAAACACAATGAAAAGAAAAATTTAAGTTTTTTTTTGCAGCGAGTGGCCAAATATCCTTTCGAAACTCAATTTGTATAGGTGGCGCTACCGACATTGTTCCTCCCGTCCGAGATTCGCTTTATCTCACCAATGGACCATTACGACGGTATTAGAGGCTGTTTTTGTTCCACTCCGCTGACTTATTCCTCGGGAAAATAACATTGCTTAGCTCCCGGAGCAGTAGAAAATCTATTTTTGGAGAGCTGGGAAATCTGTGGGTGTTAACGTGTACGTGATTACGTGGTTTTATAGTAGGCCCCCAGTAAAATATAAGTAAATACCTCATTATGATCAATATTTATAGAAAAATACTAGAAATACCCGGATTGACTCTTATTATATAAGATAAGATATAAAATAGTAGAATATGAAAAAAAAAACATAAATAGGTACCTCATTATTTTTGGGTAATGTAAAGTTTTTAAGTTTATAAACATGCTTCAGGACGTGGGGACATTCTCTGAAAATATAGATCCGGATTCAAACAATTTTTTTTTTATAATAAACGATTTTTACCAGTACCAGGCTTGTGAAATTATAGGTTATTCGTGTATATATTAATTTATACATTCCCATAAAATGTGGCTAACTAGTAGTTAAAACTAAACTGTTAACTAAGTAATTATTCTGAAGCCATTAATATAATTACGTCTTATTTACAAAGCTTATTCGCATACTTCGCATTCAATTAAAGAAACAGCAAAATAAGACAAAGAACCGCTTAACGTTTACACATCTTTACATTTAAATTCGCTGATTAATCTAGTAACGCGTCCTATTTCGAAAATTAACGGCCTTAGGAAGGGGTGAAATGACCCAGTTTCTGAAGGAGATAATTTGATTTTCGTTTGGTGGAAACGAATTCACACAGAGCACCGACAAAATAACATAAACAAATTAAACGATATTTTTTTACTTGAAAAACAGTAGAAATACCTTCATAATTGTTTGAAGTCGGTTAAAAATGGAACTGTCCCCGTAATCCCTGTATTACGAGTACTTATTATAATTTCTGTGCCGTCCCACAAGTTTCTTAAACTTGTGAGACGGGTCAACTTTTTCTAGTACGAATATAATGCGAAAAATAAAAAAAAACGTAAATAAACAATTTGCTTCTTAAATCAAAAATAGAAAGAAAGGAAACATACGTTGACACATTTGTTAAAATTTGAAAGTTTTTGGTTACATTCCTCACTTTTTAAGGACATAATTTTGTTTTAATTATTATTTTAAAAAATATATTTCACGCCGAATAGCTAGCTATTTCTCTAAAAAGATTGAAACCACTGTAACTCATTCATAAAAAAGGCCAATTTTCACTTTAAATAAATCTGCACAACTGATAGAAAAAAATCGGAAAAATGTTATGACAATTTTGCGTCCATCCATCATTTGGTTTTTCTGCCGAAATAAAAACCTGTGAGTAGGTTGCGTAGTAAATAACTACTAATTGTTTTATGCTCGCCTCGCGTCCATATATCATGCCACTAACGCATTGTAACATTTGTAACTCGAAATATATTAAGTAATATTCATTCAGATATTCGTTTAAATAAAACAACTTACTTTTGAATAGATCATCTAAATAAATTAAACAACATATTTTTGAATGGATCATCTAAATTAATAAAACAAAATACGAGTACTTTTGAATGGATCATCAAAAATTTTGTTTGTTTGCGGAACGATCGTTAACATAAAAAAAGAGAAAAGAAAAAAAAATCAATTAGATTGTAATGAAATATTTTGAGAAGAACGATAAGTAAAAACTTAGGTATGTACTTACTTGAGATTCACTTCGGCTCCCATCGAATAAACTTAATAATGATAGAAATAAACCATCTCGAGACTATTCTTTTTAACCGACTTAAAAAAAGGAGGAGATTCTCAATTCGGTTGGTATAAATTTTTTTTTGTAGCTGTGTAGTGTCGGCTTAGAATAGCACTAACCCCTCTCATCCCGTGGGTGTCGTAAAAGACGACTAAGGGACTCAGCCTTCAGGAGACGGGCAGCAGCGTCTCCTACAAACTTGGCCATACTGCGATCGCCAACCCGCCTGCCAAGCGTGGCGATTATGGCAAACCCCCCATTTTGAGGGAGGCTTATACCCAGCAGTGGGTGTTATATGGCTGAGACGAGGTATTTTTTTTATGTATGTACACCGATTACGCCGTGATTTTTGAACCGATTTCCGTGATTCTTTTTTTGTTCGATGCAGAATAGTTGCCAATTGGTCCCATAAAAATTTGGTTTAGTTTGACCCAGTGCTTTTTATGTTTTGAGCATTTTTATATATTTCATTTCATATTTGTTACTTGGATGACATGATATTATCTACCTTAAAAAACTGTGAAATATAAACTTTTTATAAAAAAAATGAAAACCGACTTCAAAACACTAAAAAGGAAAAAATAAACCTTTTGGAGTCGGTGCAAGCCAAAGCATTCTACTTTGCGGTCCTACTATTTTATTTTTCTTGCCTTGGCTTGCACCGACTCCAAAAGGTTTATTTTTTGCTTTTTAGTGTTTTGAATTCGGTTTCCATTTTTTTTTACACTTGAAAATTTTACGAATAGAATAAACAAGGTAGCCGAATCGCGAACCTATTTACTTATACATTTTTATTAAAATTTCATTACGCTACCCAGTAAATAAAACAAATAAAAAAGATTAAAGAAAGCTTTTAAATATTTAAGCTTTGCAACGAAAAAAGAAAGCAGAAAAGAAAAAATAAATATTAGTGTCCGTAGTATCCGTACTCGCGTTTATTGCACATAAAAGATGCAAAGGTCAGGTTGGGCTGAGCCCTGTGGGTCCCGATTGACCCAGTTCTGCAATAAGAACTCTACGTGACGACAAAAATGCAATGCAAAACACTTGTTTGCTGCACTTTTCTATAACTTTGAGATTAACAAAAACTATCATTATTACGTTAACATTAGCACAATTTCAAAAAACAAAACACCAATCTTGCGTCAGGTAAGTTTCATTAGAAACTTAATGGATAAACATATTTTTATTTTATTGTAAATAAATACATACATACATGATATAGGTACATAGAAAACACCCTTGACCGGGACATAGTTACACACAAATGTTAAATACAGGGCGTCAAATTATCGAGGCCCTGAACGAACCGTTCAACTGATGAAGTCAATATTTTAAGTACCTTTGTAGGTACATCAACATAGCTCCGTTTTCTCAAACGTCGCACGACGAAGTAAAGTTCTTTTTTTTCGTGGCATGACCTCTTTCAAGTGACTTTAGTAAGAACAATCTAATTGACTGCCAATCTGTTCAATCCGCCGTGTTACGTTTGTTATAATCGAAAGGGCCGTGCGTCGGCAGACGAGGGTTTGACATGGTAATGCCGGGTTCGATTCCCGCGTCGCCCAATTCTTCGAGATCAAGTGTCAACCCCTGACAAGTTAATAACCTCGCGAATATAGGAACATGGAACGTTTCAGTTATATTTAAACTAATATAGGATGAATGAGTATATTATAAGATATTATTTATTAAACTTTTACGTGAATACAAGTATAATCTGATTTTATTACTTTGGTCGTATAAATGACATACAGGTGCATACTTCGAGAAACAGATCTCTCTTCGAAATCTACTCGGATGGGCAGCATTCGGGAAGCTCCGTAAAATCTTCGGGTCTAACTTAGTTCAGTGTCTCAAGACGAAAGTCTATGACCAGTGTGTGTTGTCATTGCCAGTGTTACGGTAGTGAAACGTGCGTGGTCGCTAACTATGGGTTGTAAATATGGGTGATAAGAAGGCTCAAGGTCACCCAGCATGCAATGGAGTGGGCTAAGCTCAGGGTTTCCCTACGTAATCGAATCAGATATGAGGAGATCCGTAGGAGAACTAAAGTAACCGACATCACTCGAAGGATTGCTTAGCTGAAGTGGCAGTGGGCGGGACACATAGCGAGAAGAACTGATGGCCTTTGGGGCGGAAAAGTTCTGGAATGGCGATCGCGCACTGGACGACCCTCCGTGGGCAGGCCCTCAACAAGGTGGACTGACGATCTGGTGAAGGTCGCGGGAAGCCGCTGGATCCGCGCAGGACCGATCGTCGTGGAGATTCTTGGGGAAGGCCTATACCCTGCAGTCAAGTAGGTGTCATTAGGCTGAGATGACGACGACGATAAATTACTGCTAGATCTATATCAATAAATAAATATAAACAAAAGTAATACGATGTTTATTTGAGAAACAATACACTGTTTGTTTTTTTTAATAGCCCAAAGTAAGCACTGTAAGGCTTGTGTAATCGGATACTAGGGTAACGGATGTAAATACATATAATTATATTTTATATAAGTATATATAAACATCCATGACTCAGGTACAAATGGTCGTATTCATCATACAAACATTTGCCCCTACCGGAATTCGAACCCGGGTCCACAGAGTAGGCGACACCTTGGAACCGGTGTACGTACAACTCTTCCGCGGAGGTCGTCAAATATCGTTGTTTGCATATCATACAGCTCGAGCAGAATGCGCTCATGTGCACTCTGTGTGCACTACACAAACATTTGCTTTGCCCAGATCTTGGCTGAGCCCACAACGGTTACCGTAACATTTGTCGGCGTTTACGAGTAAACCTCACTTAGCCACTTTGAGACCTGAAGCAAAGTACTGAAAATATTCATTTTGCAAGCTATGCATTTTAGCATCGGAGGCCAAGATCTGTCTTCGGGGTGCTTCGCGGGTTAGGAGCCAGCGAAGTAATTATATATGTTTTCGAGCATTTCTAAATAAATGATTAAACGTACATTTGTGCTATTTATTATTATGTATATTGGTATAAGATAAATTATCCTTTTATGAGTGTCCAATAATACTTTATACGCATTAAAAATAGAAAAGAATATCACATTAAGAAATTTTTACGTGTGCCGTCACGATTTATGAAGAATTTTGTTGACATCCATACAGATTTCAGTAGGTAGGTCAGCAAACTGCAGTTCAGTGCTCATTTGTTTGCTACAATACGAGTTGATAATTATTAACTATCAACGATATCAAAAGCTATGGGACGATGTTGTTAAAACAGTCGATGGATATAAAGCAGGCAAAGTGATTTGTTTTTAGAGTTCCGTACCTCAAAAGGAAAAAACGGTACCCTTATAGGATCACTTCGTTGTCCATCCGTCCGTCCGTCTGTCAATACCGTTTTTCTCAGGAACGCGTGGAGGTATCAAACTAAAATTTATATCTAATACTCAGGTGTACTGCCCCTTGGAGCTGCGAAAAAATGAAACTTCTAAGCCAAAGCAATCAAAAGATACAGCCGAAGTTTTCGAAACTTGCACGGGAATCAAAACCTACAGGGTACTTCCCGTGAACTTAGAATCTTGAAATTTGGTACGAAGTAACGTCTTATAGTACAGATAAAGGAAAAATTGCGAAAACCGTAAATTTTTAGTTACATCATATAATAAAAAAAAAAAAATACGGAACCCTCGGTGCGCAAGTCCGACTCGCACTTGGCCGGTTTTTATGTACGAGTGTCGAATATAACTAGTTTGCTAACTCTAGGGGAATATGTTTTGCCAGGCGTTTATCCCGCGCGTGTTTACGAGCACGCTCTGTCATGCTTCTGAATATTCAGCGTGCAAATGCTCACACGATAGGTAGCTGCGTGCGTGATGACGCACAATTTCCCGCTATGCCACACTATTTACTTCAGGTGCAACAACAGCAAACGTATGCAGATGAGTTTTTAATTTTTAGGAAAATAACTGAAACAATTACATCGTCTTTGGACTAACTTTTAAAACTCCCCTATACTTCGTCGCAGCTGCATGTGCCATGATCAAGAAATAACATAATATGTAGGTTTTTTTTTCGTACTAACTAATGATTATCATTTTGTTTGGTGAGATTCTTTAGTCTCATGAATTAAATTGGTAAGTTACTCGTTTTTTACAGAAATAATAAAAGTCATTTTATTCGGTAGGTAATTAATAATCAGTAACAAGCGCATAATAAAATAAAACATTGGATTATTTTGATTACGTGACATTTGCTCAGTACGGCTTATTTATGTATTATTTTACTTTCTTGTTTCTTTTCTCCTTTGTTGTATGTGTTATTAAGTGTAAAATAAGTAGTAACTTATTTTAAATTCTAGTCTTTACGAAAGTTACAAATAGCAGATATTATGGCATTTGGCAGATAATTTGACATATTTTGACATTATTACTGTCCTTATCGGCACCCCGACCGCCTAACGGTATAACTAGTGGTATCGCTATAGTTATCGATTTTTCAAACCCTTACAAGGGCTCTCGCTGACGCTATCACTTTCATACTAAAAATGCAATATTTAATCGAATAGATAAAAATAAATATGTAGGAATTAGATAAAAACCCTATCGTTGAAGGGTTATATGAGAGTTTGAAGTTTGATAGCTATACCGTTAGGCGGTCGGGATGCTGGTGGTGGTGAAACGGGCTGTTGATATGTTACTCTATTATCGTCATCAGTCATTTTTAATGTCCCCACTGCTGGGGCACTGGTATCCTTATGGATGGATAAGGAGAATTAGGCCCTGACTCACCGCGCAGGCCCAATGCGGGTTGGTGGGCGGCAAATGCAGCCGGGACCAACGGCTTAATGTGCCTTCCGAACTACGGAGGAGCTCGAGATAGTACATTTTTGGTCACCCATCCCGTGACTGACCATTGCGAAAGTTGCTTAACCTCAACAATCGCAGGCTGAACGCGCAATGGGCTCCTCACCCCAGCACAACCACTGCGCCACGGGTTACTCTATTATATTCATCCACAAACACGTTGTATAGGCAGTCGAATTGATGTGGGAGTCAGGCTCAATATTGAGTTATTTCAGGTAGATTTACAGCCGTTCGGAGCCAATATTGAATCACCTGGGTTGAACTAACAAGTGGATTCAGACGAGATTTACTTCGCCCTACAGTCTACAAAAAACGAAATCGGGATTAAATGATTGCGAAATAATGGAGAGATAAGCAATAAATAGGTAGTTGGATAAATATAGAAAACACTAGCGACCGCCTGCAGATTCACCCGCGTTGTTCTCGATCCCATAAGAATATCCTGATAATAATTATCCTATGTTTTAATACAGACTATTTACTATCTCCGTGCCTTACATTCAAATCCGTTTAGTAGTCCGTTTAGTTACTCTTTCACGCAAATGAAAGAGTAACACACACAAACCGACACACTTTCGCATTTATAATGTTAGTAGGAAGACACTCGTATCAACTTATAGAGCATGCTTATGGAAATGTTTTTTGTTCTGTTCTGTTGAGCTGCCCCTTAAGCGCTTTTCAGACTTCGCTATAATATAATAGCATATAGCTCATAGCACAACGATATCGCTCACCATACATTTACTTAGAACACGTTCGCACTTAGCTATAATATATATTATTGGCTTACTATATAGACCGATCGCGCTGAGTTATTTTGTAGGCAAAACCTTCAAAAATTCTAAAGTTTATAAAAACTTGCCTGTGGATGTATTTGCATATAAAAAGCTTATTTTTGCGTTTTGTGTCATTTCTTGCCTATGCATCTTTAGAAATTCGAATATTTGTGGTGGATATAAATAATTCAAAATAAAACTTACAAAATTGATTTCAAGTTAAAAAACGCAATGGTATTGAATTTAAGATAGCCTGCGTAGTGTACAAACCTAGTTTGTGTCACATTCGTCCAGGGGAAAGTGACTTAAAGTCAGTACATTAATAACTAAGGCAAAAAAAAATTAGAGTTTAAATAACTAGTACCATAATCTGCAGATTACTTAAATAAACCCATGAAATAAATTTGTGCCAGATTCAGGCATGGGATTTTAGTATTTTAAATTTTTTTGTTTGTCCGAGCTATAAGTGTTTTAAAATAATATTACAATTATTAGAATTAACTTATTTAATATTAAAAATGCATGATTGATGGACAGTGTGTATTTGTGTCAAATTAATGCACGGCATTATTAATTAAGAAAAAAATACAAAAAAGCGCACGAAGTTATAGTAGGTACATAGCGCGCGATGCGAACGAAGCGCAGGCGGCAAGCCCGGCGCGGTCGACCTACCTATACGCGTGGACCGTCCGGACCGTGTGACATCGCGGCGTCCGTCTCAGTCGGGTTATATTCGGTACCTACTATAATAGGTAATTAGATTATCCCGTGATTAGATCAGATTAGGTAAGGATTGAATTGATGAACGAAAGAACACACGCCGTCGTTCGGTTATGTAGAGATTATCATCACAGTCTATATTAAGCGTTAATCTACTATGCAGACGCAGGTCACATCTAATTTTCAATACTGTTACTTTTATGCAAGTGAAAGAATGACACGGTGTCCCTGTCCGGGTCGTCGGTCGCATAGCAGAGCAGATATTATACCTATATGAGTTATTTTGTAGATTTTCACTTTATACTTACAGGTACCTATCGCTTTTCGGTAGTTTTTTTTTATCATATAAAAAAAGTATTCTGCTTTAAGTAGAGTCAGCAGAACAAAATTTATAGTTTGTACTTACTAAATACGGCATAGTCGTAGATTTACAGGAACCGGGTCCGATACCCCGTTAAGAGAACCGGGAATATCGCTACTCCCGGTACTGAGAAACCCCTAAAGTTTTTTTTGTATTATTGAGCTGTTTAAAATGTGTGCATAAATGAAAATGTTAGACGCAAGATGAAAGAACCATAGAAAGTGCTGCTGCTGTGAAACTATTTTTTGGTAGTTCCCCGCGTAACACACACAAAATTCAGCTTTTATACTATAACGTACTATTGAAATACGCTCATATTACCGGTTATATTACTGTCTGGCTATTGCTGTCTCACTCTGATAAATAGGTCACTGCCCTGTTATACCGCCTAATGATACTAGGAGTATCATACAATCAACGATGAGCCTAGAAGGTATTCATTAGGGATTTAGAATCCCCGGGTTTGTAAGTATTCGGAAACACAAGAACAGGTAAGAAGTTACACTCTAGCGCGGTACAGAAGATAAAAGAATCAAAACGCTTAGCCGATTTCGACGCATTGAACGCCAGTCTTTGGAATAGGTATATTGTGAAGTACATATTCGTATTTATGCTTGTCTAATGGCAGGGGAAGAGTATAGCTGTACTATAAGCTGTAGATAATAAAGCGTTAAGCTCGCAACAACGCTACTTTCTGTCTCTGCTCAAGGGGTTTACATTCAAGCTTATAACAAAAATATCTTTTGTGCGGCGTCGGTACCTACCGCCACAAAAATAGATAGATACCGACGCCGCACTGTAAACGCACCGCGCGCTTTGTATGGAAACAAACGACCGTCCGTGCGCAAAACGACAAATGCACCGCTTCGGCACCGCAGCGATCCGACAAGAAACGTCTCAACTGAAAGCGCCCTTAAAGATGTTTGGATCTAAACTTCGATCATCAAGTCGTAGTCATCGTTTAAGCCACATGACACTTACTGCTAGGTATAAGACTCCCCCAAGGATCTCCACAACGATCTGTCCTGCGCTGCCCGCATCCAGCGGCTTCCAAGGTCAACCTTCACCAGACCGTCGGTCCACCTTGTCGGAGGCCTACCCACGTAGCGTCGTCCCGTGCGCGGTCGCGATTCCAGAACCTTTCCGCCCCAGCGGCCATCGGTTCTTCTCTATGTGCCCCGCCCACAGCCATATCAGCCAAGTAATCCTTCGAGCGATGTCAGTTGCTTTGATCAGTTTAGTTCTCCTACGGATCTCCTCATATCAGATTCGATCACGTAGGGAAAGGCCGAGCATACTCATAGCTAGCGACCACGAGTCACTAACGTAAGTCATCACTGACAACACACACCTGGTCATAGACTTTCGTCTTGAGATACTCCGGTAAGTTGGACGCGATGATTTTACGGAGCTTCCTGAATGCTGCCCATCCGAGTTGGATTCGACGGGAGATCTCTTTCTCGAAGTTGGACTTACCTAACTGGATTGTCTGTCCAAGGTAAACGTAGTGGTCAACATTTCGAGTGTAGGGTTCCCTACGTGAACTGAAGTGGGTATAACATGGGAATTTGACATGATTTTCGCCTTTTCCATGTTCTTTGCATTGTGTTCAGATCTTCCAAGGTCTCAGCCGCAAGGACTATATCATTGGCTAAACGAAGATGTATCAGATACTGGCTATTTATGTTGATGCCGAGTCCTTTCGAGTCCAAGAGCTTAAAGATATCCTTCGACGCAGCTGTGAATAGTTTCCGAGAAATGAAGTCTCCCTGGCTCACACCTCGCTGAAGTTGGATGGGATTTGTGTTCTGGTTCTGTAATCGGTCCGACATGGTGGCATGTTCGTATAAGTACCTCAACACCTCGAAATACCTATAGTCCACTTGGCGCCTCTGGAGAGAATGCAGCACCGCCCAAGTCTCTATCGTATCGAAGGCTTTCTTATAGTCCGCAAACGCCAAGCAAAGTAGCATACTCCTTGGTCTTCTGTATAACCTGCCGAATCGTATGGATGTGGTCTTTGGTGCTAAAGCCTTTACAGAACCCGGCTTGTTCGTAAGGAAGTCGTCGAACCTGCGAGCTAGACGACTAGTTATGACTCTCGAAAACAACTGAGTTTGCGTTTGGTATAGTTGGAGGAACCATTTCAGCGTAAAAAAACCTTTGCCAGTTAAGCAAAGCTTTTTTGCAAAATTTTAATGAAATATTAAAAGTTGAAACTTAATGAAAAATGACACGCATGATCAGCAAGCATATCCCTCGGAAAGTAGGATTCAGGTTGAAAGGACTGATCTGTTTCTTATCCTGTTAATCTTACAGCCTCAGTGGACAACCGAATTAGGGAATTAGGGACAAGATGTAAATTAGCATTGGCTTGGCTATTTCACTAATGGCCAGGGCGAAAAAATTTAACGATTCTACATCTATATCAATAAAAGCTATAGACTTGCTCGGTCGTCAACTGAAGCTTTTTGGGTTACATGACAATCGGGCAGAGTTGTATTGCGCTATTAAGAGTGTGAATGCGGAGACAGGTTCATGAACCAGTTCACTAGGGGCTCGTGTATCAAATTTAAATTCAAATTCAATATCATTTATTCAGTCTATGCTGTTACAAGCACTTATGAACGTCAAAGAAGCTACGCCATCGGCTCACAAACCCTACGGCTGGATACTGGATTTTCTTTGCTAGGAAGGCATTGACTGATGACCCGATATTCAATTTTCTCCATACTTGTGAACAACGATAAGATGCTTAATTAGTAGCTACCTGGGCAAATGAACCTGTCTCCACAATCCCCCCAATACCGGAAAGTTTCCGATCTCAGGAGATTGCAATGCAAATATGGCTAGCCAAAGGAAAGGTCAGAAGTCAGATAATGTTTATATAACATCGATAAATAATGCTAGGGCATAGTCCCAGGAACTCCTGGTTACGAATTTTCCCGAGATACCCGATACGGTACTTACTGGGGCACATTAACTGGCACCGGTTTTAACATGGTATCGCAGAACCGGTTCTCATTAATAGTAAACTTCAATATAAATATATTCAAATGAATGAGTTCGAGATAGGGAAAAGTACCGGGAATTCAAAGTTCATTTTTTTCCCGGGATTCCCAGTACTGACGCAAATTAACTGACACCGGTACCATCGTATAGGAACCAGTATTCTTGGTTCTCATTAATAATAATGAATGGGTTAGAAATGCAAAACTATAAAACAAAATGTATTAAACGAGTGATTGACAGTGGGTGCATGATTTCTAATTTCAATTTTAACAATCAGAAAGGCTGTCATTTAGAATAGTGGCACTTGAGGTGGTATAAAGTAAAAACAAATTATAGGTACTTACTTACTTGCCGAGATCAGATATATATCCTGTTTTCTTTTTTTGCAATTTATTTAATGTTTACCTACTTCTAAAAAACATCTTAGTCTGGTCATCAACTTACTTAAAAATGATTAAGTACGTACCTTCTTGACTAGCAATGTAGGTACCGTCAACAGCATGTACGGCTTTACATTTGCACTACGAAAACCACCGACGAGCGACGTAAGGGCGCTCTCAAGGTCACACACACCGCTCGCGTGTCGCGTGTCGCGTCGCGTCTAGCGATGTGCCGCTGGGAATATTCCCATTTCCAAGTAATTTACTCGTTGTAAACTTACGGGAATATTTCCATTATTCCCGGAAACTTTCCCAAAGTTTCCAAAATAATATATTTTCAAGTATGGTAAAAATTCTGTGCTATTTATATTTTCTTCTTACTCCCACGGTTACGCAACAACAAGTATGTGCATGCGCTTGCTTGAGCCGTGAGGGGAGGGTCCCGCCGCGCCGCCCCCTCCCCTTTTCTCTACTTTAAAACAAGAAAAAAACCACTTTTATTATTATACTGTAAAATTGTGATACGACACCATTGTTATTCATATTATTTAGATAAATGATTATTTCTTATATTTTTGTGTTTTATTAACTACTAGCTTTGCCCGCGACTTCGTCCGCGTGGAATAGTGATTTTCGACAGCATTTTTTTTTTTGTTTTAAATATTAGTACAGCGCTATGAATGCATATTAACACATTAAACATTTGTATCATATAACCTACCGCACGCGGTTTCGCCCGAGGCAAAGTGATATTTTTCCGAGATAAAAATTAGCCTATGTCACTCCCTAGCTAATAAACTACCCACATACTTACTATAATAAACGTCAATCCGTTGCTACGTTTTCACGTGAAAGACGGACATACAAACAAACACACTTTCACATTTATAATATTAATATAGATTGTATGTCAAAAGAAAAAACATATTACGCTGAACAATTTCTCTTATGCTGCTATATTTGTATCTCTTATAGTTTAGCTGTTATAGAGAACCTTCCATGAATACCGATGCTCTAAAAGACAAGATACCTTAGCTGCATTCAACCTAGAGTTAAGTAACAGATTCGCAGAATTGAATGACTCTGAAGACATGGATAAAGCTTGGGAAAGAACAGAACAGATAGTCAAAGACGTAGGAATCCGATTACTGGGCAAAAAGAAACGACAGAAGAGAAGAAAATGGTGGACTGAGAAATGTGAAGAGACGATGAACAGAAAGAAAGAACTTAGAATGATGGCCGAGCAGAACAGGAAATGGGATGACATCCACAAAGAAGCACGAATAGAATTCAGGAGACTGGTAAGAAGAGCAAAGAGGGATCATATGACTAGAATCTTGAGAGACATGGAAACACTTAAGAGCAAACGAATCACGAAAGTTTTATCAAGAAGTTAGATCAGCTAAGAAAGCCTTGACCAGCCCGTAACTCAACTTCTAGAAGATGAAGACGGAAACCTTGTCTCAGACCCTGAAAAACAAAAATCGATGTGGCACCAGTACTTTCAAGAACTACTCAACTGCCAACCAGTGACCAACGAAATAGATGCGAACCTGAACACCAGACTAGATGTTGACCACCAGGAACCACCAACCCTTGATGAAGTGCGCAAAGCCATCATGCGGCTTAAGAACCACAAGTCTCCAGGAATTGACAACATACCAGGAGAAATGTGGAAATAAGGGGGAGAAGCAGTACAATCTCGACTGTATGAAATCATCCGTAAAGTATGGACGGAAGAACAACAGCCCACGCAGTAGAATACGGGCATTATCTGTCCTATACATAAGAAGGGGTGCAAGAAGAAGTGTGGCAACTACAGAGGGATTGCGCTGCTTCCGACTGCGTACAAGGTGCTCTCGTACGTTCTTCTGGCTCGCTTAGAACCCTACGCAGAGCAAACACTCGGCGACTATCAGTGCGGATTTCGCAGGAACAGGAGTACAGTGGACCAAATGTTTCTCCTAAAACAAATTATGGGGAAACGGTGGGAGTATGCCCAAAGCATACACTGCCTCTGTGTGGATTTTACCAAAGCATACGATAGTATCGATCGAGAAACGCTCTATCGGATCATATCATCTTTCCAAATACCAGCAAAACTCGTCAGAATGATTAAAGTCGCCACGAGCACCAGCAAAATGCGAGTTAGAGTCGGAGGAGAACTGACCGAGGAGTTCGAGGGAGTGAAGCAAGGAGACGCCCCTATCGCTTTTACTGTTTAACCTTGCTCTCGAATACATATCGAATCCATAAAGTCTTATTGATAGATGGGGGGCAGAGCTAAAAGGCACAAAGTTATTGGGTACACCGACGACCTTGCCACACTGGGGCAGTGTCAGAGAGAAGTGATAGAGATGGCAAAGGTATTAGAAGAAGAAGTGAAACAGCTTGGTCTCAGAATCAGTCATGAGAACACGGAGTACCTCCATATGAAGAGATACAAGGATCATAGGGCACAGAGAAAAAATCTTATGGTAAAAGGAACAACTTTCAGAGGTATCAGCAAATTTATGTATCTCGGGTGCACGTTTACTGACACTAACCAAAGGGAGGAAGAAATCCGTAACCGTATAGTCAACGCGCTAAGATGTACCGCAGCCTTGCACAAAGTCCTGGTGTCCAAGTTAATAAGCAGAGCTACAAATATTCGCGTCTAAAAAACTATAATAAGGCCGATTTTAATGTATGGGTGTGAAACTTGGACGATAACCCTGAAGGAGGAAAGGAAACTCTTATTTGCCGAACGAAAAATCCAGCGAAAGATACTGGGACCAACAAGAGGAGAGGACGGGTTGTGGAGGCAAAGTTTCATCCAAGAAATAACACAACTGGTGTCAGAGCTCGTGACGACAGAGAGCAGAGAATGGGGGAGGATCGAGCCGCCAAAAGAGCGTACCTTGGACTACCAGCCGGACGACGTCCGTCGACGTACGTCAAGACGATGTTGCCAAAGACCTAAAGAAACTGGAAGTACCCGACTGGTCAGGCTTGGTACAAAACAGGAACGCATGCCGCATTTTGATGTCGGAGGCCAAGATCCACTTCGGGTCGCTGAGCCAGCGAAGTAAGTAAGTATAATTTAGCTGGGCTGCTAGGGTTCCACATCAGGTGTACCATCAATAGAAAATGTTCATTACGTTAAACAACTTTTCTTAAGACGCTATGTTTGCATCTCATATAGTTTAACTTGGCTGCTAGGGTTCCACATCATGTGTACCAGATCTTCAAACTTTGTATGTCAATAGAAAATGCTCATCACGCTAAACAATTTTCCTTAAGACCGTATTTATATATCTCTCATAGTTTGACTGGACTGCTATGGTTCAACATCAGATATTGCGATCTTCAAAATAAATTATAGTCTATATGTTGGCGAGGACCAATAGCTGTATAACTAAAAAAGTTTCATTAAAATCCGTTCAGTAGTTTAAGCGTGATACGCGGACAACAGACAGACAGACAGACAAAAAATTCAAAAACTATATTTTTGTATCTGTTTCGTTTAAGAAGACCCCTGGAGGTATTTTTTTCTATTAATTCTTTTCAATGTACAGAATTGTATCGCTTACAGCTTTATTATAATTAACTATATGGGTATTGGAAATATTCCCGGAAACATTGGAAATTTACTGGGAATATTCCCAGGAAAATTGGAAATTTTCGCCGTAAGTGATAAATAACCTTTGGCATATTCATTAAGCCTTGTAATATTGCCAATAGAATGGTTAACATACAACAAAAAAATACTTTAATGCAACTCAAGCAATTTTCCCCTAAATTTCCGCTTTTGGGAATATTGCCGGGAACGCTTCTGGGAATATTCCCAATGTTTCCAATATTCCCGGGAACGGCACATCACTAGTCGCGTCCCATTGCGCTTGCTCTTAGCGGCAAATTTCAAAATGTTCCGGATTTAAACTGAATCTAATAATATAAGATTCCATGGATAAAAATGACACAAATTTTGAATAGTGTTTCGTTATATCATAATGATAATAAAAACATAAACTCTAATAACTTGAATTTTCTTTTGTGACTTTTACAGCGTTTTGAACAAAAAAAGGAAAGTTTCTGAAAATGCCATGAAGGAATCTGACACAAAACATTATAAACAAAAGATACCATTGATCTAAAACTTATAACACTTATTTCACCAACTCTAATATTCTTTTGAGCTACTGAGGCGACATCTTATGTAATGGTTAAATAACAGTATTCCCGTGGAGAGAGATGACACAAAAACCTCGTGTACATCGTTTACGACTTTCTAATCCCCATGAAAGTAAAATTATCGTCTCTAATTTTCTTTCCGGCCGATAATGTCAGAAAAGACAAAAACGTCAATATATACTTATCCCTGCACATAAGATGACACAAAATCATATATTAGGTTAAGTAAATGGTCCTGGAACTGTATACCAAAAATCAAGAACTTTAATATTTTTGAAACCTCAAAACCTATCCCTATCGGTCTAATACGCTATCTAAGTAAATGTATGGTGAGCGATATCGTTGTGCTATGAGTATAAGCTATATGCTATTATATTATAGCGTAATCTGAAAAGCGCTTTATTTAAAGATTTCTCGGAAACTTACCCCCATATTCTAAGTCGTTCCTCCAAAACTTTTTACACTCCACTCAACCTCGTCGTGGGTAAAAAATGGTCGTGTGCGCTAGGCCTAACACGGAGTGGCTACGTACTCTTTGGCTCCTCCAGGTCCTTACGGTGTTATGACTTAGAATACCGATTTCGAGGAGTATTTCGAAGAGGTTTTCAATGAGGTTTCGTTGAGTCGAGGACGAGTAAGTTTTGGAGGAACGACTTAGAATATGGGTGTTAGTTTTCCTATAATCATTTTAACTTTGTTTGTTAAAAATTTTAGACAAATCAAGTCCTATTGTTGTTGTTAATGGGAGTGCTATAAGTTTGTTTGTCAGTCAACCGAATTTTTTATATAATATGGCAACCGAATAACTCACTATTTTCAGCACAAAAGGGTGCCAACACTGTACAGCCAGCTACTTCTAAACCCATGTTCTGTAAAGAAAGAAAAAAGAAAATATTTTATTAGTCTCTAAAATACAGAAAAAATAATACAAGTACAAGAGTGAGACTAATGATAACCCTGCCTCAGCGATGTTGCTGTGCCGTCCAAACTGCACAGCACGCTGTTATTACAGCGAACCTTCATCAAAATTGTTTATTACAGTCTTAACACCTCTTAGAGTATTCCATTCCACTTCGTGCAGCTGGCAGCATCTCATTTGCCGTCTTACAGTGAGCCGATTACGAGCAACACCTACCGTCGTCTCCTTCAACACAACTTAAGCAAATGGGCTACTACCAAGGAAATACAACACTTTAATCACGTCGCCATCGTCTACACCTCCTAGACTTATAGAACTCACTTTATATACTTCAACGTTTTTGGCCATCGCGCCAAAGAAGTTTTAAAAGATATCAAATAAAATTTTGATTGACGAATCGGACTAACAAGATACTATTGTCTTAATTTCTTGTGTGGCTTTGGTTTGTTAGTTGGTCACACATTGCTTATAGTAATAATAAGTCGAATTTGTTATTATAAAATGAAAATATTATAGACAAAAATTACTACTAGCGAAGTCTCAGACGGCCCCTATAGCACTTATTAGTAAGATAGGCAGTCAATTAGTGGTTAAGCATTACGTGTGAAATGCTTCCTTTACTTACCTCAACTTTTGTCTCTTGGTTATTAAATCGGCCAAAAAGTTGTCCACGTGAGAAATGAACAATACGCCCGGAAAGCCCAAACACGTCAAATAAAACTTGCTTTTACATTTTTTATGACATTTTAAATAGCTACTTCCCGACAATTGTCGCTTTCCTCAATAAACATTCACTCCATAAACACAAACGTACCTTATAATGTCGGTTGCGGTTAATTAAAACGACCATTTAACGAATGAGCTGTGGCATAAAAGAGGTTTTATGTAAACGCGACCTCTGCGGAACGGAAACTCGTAAGATACTCGTGATACATCCTAAATAAGACAGATAATGCCGACACGATATACGGCTGGTTTCAATAATCTATCCCTAACAAGAGAAAGATTTACGGTCAGTTTCAATAATCTAACCGTAGTAAGAGATAGGCCTATCTTGGTTATGTTACTTAGCAACCGCTGTTATTTTGGCCTGATTAACAAAAATATCTAGGCAACGAAGCTCTAGTAAGCTTATCTCTTATTGAGAGTAGGTTATTGAAACCGACCGCTAGTAAGCCTGTCTTACTGAGGATAGGTTATTGAAACCGACCAATAAAGATCCTTACCGGGGCTATCTTTATTTTTTATTAGCAAACGTCAGATTTATAAAGTTATTGTAAAAAAAAAACTTTTATTTTGCTGAAATAAGCTAAAAATTACTCTGATTCTATTTGATAGTCGCAAAGCAAAAGTAAATATTTTTCTGAAATCATAAATTCGAGTCCTTCGTTAGCTCAGCTCGTGTTCGGTTCGGTGCTCGCTGGTTCATTGGAGCGATATTTGCTGGAGATGCAACTTTCGGAATCCTCGCATGCACGAGCTTCTCTGTGCTTTGGAAGAGGATATGTTAAGTTAAGCTGGTGGCCATCGCAGCATGAGCAGTCGTGCTGTACCTATAAGAACACTTAATGCAAAAATGATGCTGATATTAGAATTAAAGATATAACGAATGAACTAATCTTATATTTATAATTAAATATCTAAATCATCTAAAAAACAACGAAAACTGCAACTTCTCATATAACGAAGGTGAAATTAGGTCGCAATTTGTATTTAATAAGGTTTAGGAGTTGCGAACCAGCGGGGCAGCGGACGAGTAAGTTAAAAAAAAATTTAGCTTCGCCCACTAGGGGTGCGCCGCGTTCTACGTATTTTTTTTAATGCAACTCATGGTCCAACTTCAGTTTTATATTTCGATTCGTAAGTTTTAAGCTGCTTAGTGCTTATTGCAATAAAATGGAAGGGGGTGAGGTATGGGTAGCAATTTAAGATTTTTCCAATAAAACTATGAATTGTTGATTGAATTTTTTAGACATAATTTGTTTCTAAATATATTTATATAGTTTATTTTGACGACCTGTTTGGCGCAGGGATACTATACCCGCCTAGTGCACTGCAGGTTCCGGGTTCGATCCCCGGACAATACAAATATTTGTGTGCATGAACATGTCTATTACGTTCTATGTTATCTAAATTACGTATGTATTTAGAAAAAAAAGTATATAAGTATGTTTATCCGTTATCTAATATCCATAACACAAGTTCTTAATGAAACTTGACGTGGGCTAGATAATTGGTGTGTTTGTATGCAAATATTTATTTATTATTTATTAGTTAAGGCAAGTTTATCAGCTGATATTAAAATAATAATAATAGAAACTCTATTGCACACGATACAAAAACAAACACATACAGAGAAAAAGACTAAAACGAGGAACACACGTGCAAAATTAATGGCTGTTACATCTTAATCGATAGTCAAACATCTGTAAAGATATTTCTTTCGAATACGACGATATTTCTCTCATTGATGAAACGATGGTGGCCAACACCGTTCGACGTGTCCTTATAGGTCTCTGTAGCTTAACCCTTTCGAGGACATTCAACGCCTATAGCAGTGATAACAATAAAAATTCTATTGTGTCTCGTTCACTGTCCGCGAAAGTGTTAATTGGTTAGTGTATTAGCCTGGATTCCCAAGGATGCGGGTTCGAGTCCCGTCAGAGCGACATGAGACAAGTTATTTATTCTAGTATATTTTCTTATTTAATTTTGGTACTATTATTAATTAAAATAACAGTTATTTTAGTATACCTAGTCGTAGTGATTAGTAAGTAAGGTACTGTCTCGAGTATTATCTATTTATTGATGTACCTAAATTATACATAACTTTCTGAGCCAATAATACGACGTCGATTAGTCGTGCTAATATTATCCTGTCCTTTTGAACTTCAAATAAACGAATGAAATGCAATGACATAAATGATGTTAAGCGTTAATCGATCGGTTAATCAGTTGCAATGAATATTTTATTTAAAGAAAAGAAGACTGCCTTTTTAACGGTTCGGTAGTTAGGGCGATAGCTTACTATGTTCTCTTTGTACAGTTACGGTAACTTGTGGTTACCAAACGTTAATAAACTACATACAAAAGGTACCATACAAGTGCCCCCGTCCCGGCGAGGTTCCCGAGATATTAAACTTTAATCCGTTCGCTTCCTGACGAAAACTGTTTCAGATTTTGAATCTTTTAGCATCAGAAATTGTGTTGGCCTTTTATTTTTGTATAAAGGAATTCTTTAGTACCAATGTTTTGGGTAAAGTATGTATGCGGTGAGACTGAAGGGAACAACATTTTATAGAAATACATTGAAATATTCTTTCTAGTTCCGTAATTTAATGAAATAAAATTTTAATAGGTATTTATTGGCGTAAATATAAAAATTAAGAACGTGTGTGACTTTTAAAAAAACATTGTTAGTTTGCCGTAGATGCAGTTAAGCCTTTACTAAAATAAAATATACATATATAAACTAGGGCGGCATGTATTTCTAATGCTAATCCTATTTTGTTCATGCTACGATTTAAACCGCTACGTCGTAGTTCTCGTAGTCCAGTGTTGATTTTCGTAGTTCGTAGCTACGTACTACTACAAATGTGAATTTTGTTTACTCATTATTTGATTATGTGGCTATTTTGTTTAGTTGATCTTGGAGCTTAATTGCAATTTATAAGTACACAATAAAATTAAAATACTTAGACAAATGCATTACTCCATCTGTCTATTACCTTTTTCATCTGAATTGTGAACTAAAAAATCTTGTGTAATATAAAATGAAAATTTCTGTAACCTGGAACCTACGCAGCCACACGGTAGTAGTTGCGGTGTTCGGTAGTGACAAAAAGTGATGATTTGTTCAAATTGCTTTGACTATAGAGGATCACGTTATAATCAAAGACTTCGGTGCCCATTCGTTTAGCGTTTGATTCGGTAACCACTCGCCATCGATTAAACCAATGGACGCGAGTGCTAAGCCGATGATTCGGGCGGACATTTGATTGCGAGCCTTCATCATTACCGAATACTACGCTCGAACTGTCTTGATAATACGCGATTTCAACTCAACAACATACCTAATTAAAATTTGGTCCTCGATGTCTGGTACCTCGAACCAAATTGTGATAGTTTGAACCTAGGAGAAAGCTAGGCTTACGACAATAGATCTTGTGTTAAACTAATAGTGAAACGGTCTATGAAACCTACACACGGTAGAAGTTGCAATGTTTGATAGTTACAAAAAGTAACGACGTGTCTCACGTTATAATAAAGGCTCTTTCATTCGTCCGGTGTTAAATTTGGTAACATTCGCCATCGATTAAACCGATGGACGCGAGTGCTAAGCCAATGATTCGGGCGGACATTTTGATTGTGAGCCTTCATCACCCGTCATCCGCTGGTCACTACGCTCAAACTGTCTTGATACTTATGCAGGTTCGCAATTTCGTGTACAGTTTTTTTTATAAATAAGTAGTTTAATGCAAGGAATGAATAAATAAATAAAGATAGATCTCATTGGTGCTTGACACGATTTCCCCGACTATTACGGCGAAGCAAAAAAGAGGCCTTTGTCATCACGTCTTTCTTATACCTCAGATCGGCTGAGAAAGCCGTTCTTATCACTCGCATCACTTTTTCAAATTGAATACCTAACTATAAGTTAATATTCTTTTGCTTCTTCTTCTTTTTACTATAAATTGTACTTAATTAATTTTAGACATACTTAAACAATAAAATAATTATTGAAAATAATTTTCTCTTCTTTGTTCTATTTTGAATTGTTATTTCAATACTATTCATAATATTTATTTAGAGTCAATTTTTGTGCTTCTAATTAGAAGACGCGATGACGTGTTAAATGCAAGTATCAAATATTTTATTCCGCATATGACGCATCTCTTATTGTGGACGATTACCGGATCGAGTCTGGATTGATTATTGGGATTCCCTCTGGTTTCATTCATTTCGATTCCAGTATTTACAATTAAATATTGGTTTATCACTACCTGAATACAACACAGATTTTTGTGTCAATTTATATTTAATGGGATCTCTCTCGGAGTAAAAATAAGAAACAAAAGTCAGAATATATTTTTCACCTCACACGCTCGGAAAAGGAGGTTTTTTTATTCAGATTCAGCGTATAAAATCGCTTTTTGCGGCCTAGCGCGGTAAAGTACTTTTTTAATTTAATACCTAAAAACATGTTAAAATGCGTTCCGAATCGTACTATTGACTTTTTTGTTACATTTTACACTTATTTTAAGTAGCTTTGAATTAATTATAATACTCCGTTTTGGTTTTATTATATTATTTTAGTTCATTGAATCATAAAAGCAATAACAATAAGATTAAACTATTTGTTATAAGAATTTTATATTAGGATGGTTGAGATTTCACAACCTATGATAGGATTTCGGGACGTGGCATAAACCTTTATTATTAAATTGTCATTGTCTTGTACCTCATGTCAATGTCAACATTTACCGAATCGTTTTTATTGTTATTTTTTGTAACAATATATTCCTACTTTAAATAACTTTGAATTAACTATAATACAATTTTTTTTATTATTTTAGATTTTTATATCATTAAAACAACAAGAATAAGGTATAAATATTTAAAATAAATTTAATGTTTAAAAATTTTTTACCGGAAGTTGACCGCGGAAACAACCATAAAATGTTCCTCGCTGTTGTGAGGTGAAAAATTGTGTGTTGCGCTCGGCAGAAAAGTATTTAGCGTCTTGTACTTTTAAAATCCTTGCTTCGCTCAGGATTCAATCTTTGAACCACTCGCTACGCTCGTGGTTCAACCCTAGGATCCTTCGCTTGCTCAGCTTTCAATAGAGGTAACTCGCCGCTAAATAACCAACTTTCCAGCCTTGCATAACAAATAACTATTTTAACTATACCGGGTGCTTTACTGGAAACTGTTAGATAAATATTAAAGTAATATTGTAAGGGAGAAGACGGTGCACTAAATAGATCCGACTTTAATTCAAACTAACTTAAAAAGGGGCAGACTGTGTAGCTAGAAAATAGACAAGTCTGTCTGACACTAAAGTTCATTCATATTCCGAATTCGTGAACCGTAATAAATTCAGATTCGATTCAATCAACTTCGAATTATTTCATATTTTTGTAATTGCTATGATATGTAATATTAAAATTTAAATTTAGAGTCGTTCTGATGTTTGCAATCAAATTCACGATATGTAATACCGTAGGCGGTATACCTACCTACATAATTAGAAAGAATCTATGTATATATATATATCTATGAGGACGATGTTATAATTCTAAAGAACCCGAATTTCAACAACTCTATTTCAATTCTTGGCAGCGTCAGCAAATTAAATTGAATTGATTAATGAGATTAATATAAGATGACTTACAAAGTAGAGTTTCACAACACAATTCCGCCAAGGATTCAACTCAAATTGACGTTCGAACTTCGATCAAAGAGCCGAATATTGTACAGAATCGACATGCATGGCTCAATTCAATTCATTGTTCAAACGTAAGATGGTGAAACGCTTCTTCGTGGTAGTTTGTGTAATTTGTGGTCGTCGACGGCTTGCGGCCCTAATTTAACAAACTCAGCATCTGCTTACAACTAGGTATATGTAACACAACACTTGGGACATGATGGTTGCCTGTAGGCCTAAAGGTAACATTCGGATCATGGCGACCGCGGCACGCGACCGCGACCACGGTCGCGCTTCGCCTTGCTTGTATGAATTTATATGAAGGAAGCACTAACTAAACAATGCGAGCGACCGGTCACCCGTGACCAGTGGGCGTGGCCAGCGCGCTACCTCGGTCGCGGCGACCATGCTCCGAGAGCAGTACCGCCGCGCGACTCAGTCAATTAACACGTCATAATATCGTCATTTACTGACACTGATGACGAATTATTAATAGATTTGGTGTCTAATAACCCGTATGTATTCGATTCGACATTTTGCTCTTTGTTCCGAAAGCAAAACCAACAGAATGAGTTTGTCATAATTCCTCTAACAACAACTGGTAGCTCTTTTCTTTGTTAGGGTGTAAATTGTACGTTAAAATTATAATGAGCGCTATCCAGAACACAACCGTTTAAAATTGGTCGCGGTCGCGTGCATCGAAATGATACCGGTCGCGGCGCGGCAGGCGACCAGCGCTAGCGACACGGCATGGTTTGCGGTCGCGCGCCGCGGTCGCCAGGATCGGAATGCTACCTTTAGATGAGCACCGCGACAAAAAATTCTCGACGCTTATGTCGCGTAAGCGCACTGTCTGTCCCGCTCACACCGTACTGACAAAGTCTAGGTATCTATGCATACAGTCGTCCGACGGACACGTTTTGCCAGAGCAATTGTGCGGGGTTCGCGGGGCGAGAGGGGGTGCTAGCGAGACCGAGCTGTCATACGCTCACTCGGGACAATGACGTCCTGTCAAATACTATGCATAGCATATAGGCAATTAGGCAGTGCCTACCTCATAAAAACCACCTAAATAATATGCCACTAATTTAATAATATAAAGTTAATTTAGTTTAATATGGTTCAGATATTCTATAACAAATTGTCTATTCAACACCTCATCCAATAAGTTTTTCCTAACGCTAAATACTAAATACTTACCTAAAGTAGGCACGCTCCGGATTGCCTATTCGAAGCAAGCAACGTTTCATACAATATAATTATAAAAAATATTGGTCAAGGTAATACGTCCGCGTAAAATATTTATCGAAAATGTGTATCGTCCTAAGACATTCATATATTCGCAATTTAACTGTGTGTGGTAAGCTTGCTTACTCGGCGGTCACATGGCCGAACAAACTTGTCGCGAAATAAACCGATGACCCCCGACCCGTCTGTCTCACTCGCTCCAGATATAAGCCTGTTTCGCTTGCTGCAGTGTCTGTACGTTCGAGTTTCAACCTTATTGCGCTGATTTAAGAGTGTTTGTTAACGCCCGCACCTGTGATTGAGAAATAGAATTATTAATATTTACGGAAGTTATTTGCAACAACGAAAGTTCCTGCCATTTTGTTTTTAGTTCCTGTTTTTGTCTTCTTGACATCACGCGCGCGCGAGTGACCGTGACCTAATTAGATAATTACAGTATTTATTCTCTTGTGTTGTCAATTTCGTTCCGTGTTTAGTGTTTGTACTGTGATAAAAAGAAATTGCTGTGTGTGTTTGTGTTTAATAAAGGTAATCAATAATTAAAATATAATGGAGAAATTAGAGTGTGCCGATTGTGGTGCGGATTCGATTTGCTTAAGAAATTACGTATGTATCCTTTCGCACTGTTTTCGTTCATAGATAAAACAAAAATTGTTTCATTCGATAGATCTATGCCAAATATTAGTCTATCTCAACAGAAAGGTAAAAATTTCAGACATTTTAATACCAAATATTACGACAGTTACACTTGGTTAGCTGGTTGCCGCCATTCGAATTTATTGTTTTGCTTTTTGTTTTCTACCACGAATATCAACGAGTTTGAAACGATCAGGAACTTTCCATAAAGACTTGTTAGATATTTATTTACAAAAAGACAGACGAGTTGATCTTGTATATAAATAATTTTTAGAAATACAATTATAATACAATCCGAAAAGGTACGTACGACCGAAACAAACTGCAGCAATATCTTTTTTACTCGCATTATTTCTACATTTTATTTAATTTAGTTAAATTTAAATACCTCTCAATGTGAGCGTGTTATTACTCGTTTATTAATTAATTATACCCGGTATTCGCGATCGTGAGTGATGTGAAGTGACATAAAACAAATACAACGGCTTTTCTAAAAGCCACTGCGGCTATCGCTCAAATGACATGTGTGATATCTGTGGTGGTGAAAAATTCGTTCCACCGCACACGACCGCCAGGTGCCAATGGATAAGCGCAAGTTCACTAGGAAGTAAGTTCACATAACATTATTTAGTTACAGTCTGAAGAAAACGGGAAAAAATGTGGTAAGCGAATTTATATCCATAATAGCCTTCCGCCCGCGACTTTGTCCGCGTCACGTCGCCATCGCTCGGCCTAAATATTACGAATTTTAAAATGATAAGTGTAACTACCACTCGTTAGATACAGTGCCTACTGCGCTGGAAAACTGATGCACGCCCCTGTATGAAAGTCTTGTCAAAAGCGGCATGGCCGCGAGGTTTCAAGGGTGTTGACCTTGGACGAATTTCGTCCAAGGTGTTGACCCACTATTAGTTCCTTAGTTACACTGTGGTATTGATATGAGTGCGCCAGACATCGCGATATAAATTTCGACAAATAGTCGCGGCGCTCATGTTAGCCCTGCTGGGAATAAGGTGGTTTTCTACTCTTCTCTTCCTGAGGCGAGCTGACAATGCAAATCGAGTGACCAAAACTGGCACGTTGACCCCTTTCCGAACTCCTTTTTTTTATTAGTTCTTTAAATTACGTTTAAGATAAGAATATTTCTACTCGAAAAAATCATGAAATGCCAGAAGCCGGATGTCTATCATATGTCACCGTTTCGGAGTTAAGGAAAAATATAAAAATACTTTTAGATGGTAATTACAGATTTCCAAAAAGAAAGTTTATCAATTATAATTTATAGTCCATTCAATATAATGAAACAAACACAATAACGTACTTTGATTTTTCGTTCCGGCATTCAAACAACAAATAACTTTAACGTTTGTATGTAAATCACAGTGTTAACAATTACCGCGGAATATTTACGAGTATCGTGATTTTTTTAAATATAATAACAAAAGACAGCAACAATGACTTCCCGCTTATAATCTGGAAGTGGTGGGCATAATTCACAGGCTTCAAAACAAAACAAACAGAGATAAATTGTTTAACCTTAATTCGGCGGGAGTCGGCGGGAGCGCGTGCTTTGTGACAGCGACACAATCGTGTCACTTTATGACAAATAAAAAAATAAAAAAAAATAAAATCATTTTATTTCAGACTATGTCCATACAGTTGATCATAATATTCGTGATAATAATAGTAATAAAACTAAATGAAATAATAAAAATGTCAAAATATCAATCAGATTCATATCAATTCAATTCATATTAAATAATCAATTACATTAAAAGAAAATAATATAATAAAATAAGATAAAAATAAAAATATAAATTTAAAATTTAGAATTCAATATATTTATCTAAGATATCGACCCCCTACAGATACACCGGGGATCAAAACATGTGCTCGCACCCAATGCCTCCACAATGGGGAATCAGGTTTGTCACTGAGTACCCTCAGGATGGTGTTGGAGCTCCCGCGCACCCTGCGTTGGAGAGAGGCGATACGGCGCCGTAGTATCGCATGGAATCCGTCCATGTGAGCGTGCGCAAACATCGCTGACGCGCTGCAGTAACGCGGAAGTCAATATAAGTCAAATAAGCGAGCATTGTTTGGGATGCTTCCCGCGTCCCAAGCCGACTGGCTTCATGAAGAGCACTGAAAATATTGTACGGTAGACGAAGTAAAAATCGCTGTACCTACTTCTAAGGAAAAATATAGCTGACTTAGTGAAGAATGTATTTTGTCTATAGGTGATGGTTAAGTATATTTCCGGTATTTGTTTGGCTTTTATTTCATTTTAATGGATATTGCCATGTCACATATCATTGCATCACACATCATTAATAGCATTGTTTGGGATGCTTCCAGCGTCCCGTGCCGACTGGCTTCGTGTCGTACACTCAGGATATTGTACGGGTAGACGTAGTCAAAGGCACCATCGTCGTCGTCGTCGTCTCAGCTACATGACACCCACTGCTGCGTATAGGCCTCCCCCAAGGATCTCCACGACGATCGGTCCTGCGCTGCCCGCATTCAGCGGCTTCCCGCAAAGGCACCATATATACAAAAAAATAGGTAAAGTTAGAGCCTTATTCATTCGCGTCACTTTATGACAAATGTAAGTGTAAAAAAAAGGGGAAAAAAAGCGAGCATTGTTTTGGATGAGCCGACTGACTTCGTGTTGTACACTCAGGATATTTTACGGGTACAAGTAGTCAAAGGCGCTATATATACAAAAAAAAAATAGGTTAAGCTACTGTATACAGTCGCGTCCATGCGATCCCCGCGATCCCCGCGTCGCGAGCCAGCTGGCTTCGTGTCGTAATCAAGATATTATAACAAGAATGCAACCAAGTATATGTAATTCTGGACTTTGTTTGATAATCTGGAAGTGGGCATAACATGCAATGGGATTAACAACAGGTTCATTAAATCGCTTGAAGCTTTGTTTGTGGCTTAAACGTGTAAAAAGTGAACTCTATTTGTTTTATTGTATGCGATAAGTAGTTTCGGATTTACAAGTGTTCAAACGTCAAGATTCGCGCGCTCTTTGCGTGACGTCATTCTATACCGTTTCATACAAAGAAGGCGACTCTCTGACTAAATCGGTCAAGCGAGAGCCGCAAGCTGCATACAATAGTTATACTAGTGACGTCACAAAATAAAACGCCGACCCGAAGTTAAAAAATTAAATATCTCTAGAAATAAACCACATATGGAAAAAATAAAAACAGTATTTTTTATTTTACACTAGCGGAGCCGGCAAACTTCGTACCGCCTCATAATTATTAAATGTTCTTTGTATCTCTTATACCTTAGAAGGGCCGCTAGGGTTCAACATCAGGTGTAGGTACCAGATCTTTAATTTTTGTTATCATCGTCATATCAGCCGCACGACACCCACTGCCCGCTGGTATAGCTGGTATTGGCCCCCCATCCAAAGAACTCACAACAATCATTCCTGCGCTGCTTGCATCCAGCGGCTACCCGAAACCTTCACCAAATCATCGGCCCACCTTGACGGGGGCCTACCAACAGAGCATCGCCGGGTGCGCGTTCGCCATTCCAGAACCATTCCGCCTCAACCGCCATCGATTCTTATACGTAAACAGAAAGTGCTCATTCGTTGAAGAACCTTACCCAAGGCGCTAAATTCGTATTTCTTATACTTAGCTTGGCTGCTAGGGTTCCACATCAGGTGTACCATCAGACCTTCCATATTTGTATGTTAATAGAAAATTCTCATTACGCTGAACAACTTTTCCTAAGTTGCTATTTTCATATCTCTCATAGTTTGGCTGGACTGCTATGGTGATACATCAGGTATTTCGATTTTAATTTTTTTCTTTCATAAAAACCTTTTCCGCACAATATTAATCACAAAAAATAAAGAATAAGCAAAATTGTTCCATGCGTTCACGCGTGATGCGATCACCAAGGGAAATAGAGATTTTTTATATATATAATACATTTGTCAGCAAATAAATCGAGCCACTGCGTTATTTTCATACAAACATACTCACTTTACAGTCTCATTATTCAAAATGTATAAACAGTTATGTAAACTTTTGTACGTAGATGTATGAGTCGAATACGCGACCTGCGAATAAAAGTCCCAAAAACTTTCAGTTCTGTGCAAACTAAGAAAAATACATTTTTATTTTCATTCCATACAAGTTGTTTTCATACTTTTTTACAAAACTGAAAGTTTTCTTGAATTTTTGGGACTTTTAATCGCAAATCGAGTATTCGACTCATACACGTACGACGTACAAATGTTTACATAATAACTGTTTATACGTTTTGAATAATAAGACTGTAAAATGAGTATGTTTGTATGAAAATAACGCAGTGGCTCGATTTATTTACTGACAAGTGAAAATGTACTACATGGTGGCATTTATAAATCTAAAAGTGCTGATAATACCCATTAATTAAACTCTTAGGCCCTGGGTAATGATCTAAGAGACACAATAGATATTCCATAGTTCTCTGGACACCGGTGTCCTGCTAGCAATTAACCCTAATTCGCCGGGAGCGCGTTCTTTGTGGCTGCGACACAATCGTGGCACTTTATGACAAATAATCAAGCATTGCTTGGTGGCTGGCTTCGTGAACATTGTTTGGGATTCTCCCCGCGTCCCACAAGCTTTCGTTCGAGTTAGTACAAGGCTTCACACTCAAGAAATTACGACAAGACGAAGTAAATGGCGCTATACCTACACATACAGTGGTGGTCATATAATTAAAACCGATTTGAACTTTAAGAATATTGTTATATATATAGTCATGTCATGTGCAGTCATGTGTTTATTCTTAGATGTAACCAGTTCTTTATGTTATGATATAGCCACACGAATAAAGCAAACGGGAATTGGAATAAATAATAAAATCATTGACTATTTTTTATTTATTTATTTATTCTTTAAAGTAACAAATTCAAATAAATAAAAAAAATACCCCTAAAAAACCTAAAAATACGGACAATTACAACTTAGTTCGTGGAAATATAGCGCGTTTGATATCCGTAAAAGTTGTTTTATTCTAACGTGTAAAGTTTATCTATGAATTTTTAAGCCAATCATGTGTATAAACGAATGTACCGCTAGTATGGAAATGTTTTGCGATACCGAAAGAAATGCAAGTAGTTCTTCTCTTTAGTAAGCGTCCTTTAATTATATGACCACTACTGTATAAAGATAGTTGAAGATAGTTGCATAAAGTAGAAAGTGTGTGTTTCACGCACTTGCATATTTCTACTATATGCAACTAGTTTTGGAATTTGTTTGATAGTCTAGAAGTGGGTATAATTTATAGGCTCTTTCCAAAATCCACTTAACCTCATTTTTTTTAACCTAAATTCGGCGGGAGCGCGTGCTTTGTGGCAGCGACATAATCGCGTCACTTTATGACAAATTAGCGGTCGCTCGAGGTTTCACCCGCGTGGATCCCGTTTTCGTGGGAATATCGGGATAAAAAATATCCTGTGTTATGTCATGTCCAGGCTATCTGCTACCTGTGTACCAAATTTCATCCAAATCCGTTCAGTACTTTCGGAGCCTATTCAATGCAATCAAACAAACAAACAATCAAATCTTTCTCTTTATAATATTAGTATATAAGCGAGCATTTTTTGCTGGCTGGCTTCCTGTCTTACACTCAAGATATTACAAGACAAAGTAAAAGGCGCTATAAACACAATAGTTATTTGTTATGCAAGGCTGGAAAAGTGGTTATTAGTGGCGAGTTACCTCTACTGAAATCTGAGCAAGTGAAGGATTCTAGGATTGAACCACGAGCGTATCGAGTGGTTCAAAGATTGAATCCTGAGCGAAGCGAGGATTTCAAAGGTACAAGACGCTAAAAACTTTTCTGCCGAGCGCAACATACAATTTTTCACCACACAACAGAGAGGAACATTTTATGGTTGTTTCCTTGGTCAACTTCCGGTAAAAAATCTTTAAACATAAAGTTTAATCTAAATATACCTTATCCTTGTTGTTTTAAAGATATAAAAACACCATTCATTCACATCAGCAAGTTTAGGAGTTGTTCACCCACAGTGTAGCATCATCATCAATTTCTCATCACATTCAATTAAGTTCCATTTCTGATATCCATAGGCAGGCATTCATGAACCCTCAATTTTATTTAATATCACTAAAACTTAACTTTTAATTGTTTTAACAGCGTACCTATTTCTTATGGTTATGTGTTAATTTCCTGACAGCTTTGGTTTATATCGAGTCAGTCACTAATAAAAATCCATTTACTTGTCACTGAATAGTGATTTGTCTCATTTACTCGTTGTTGTTCTAGCCGAAAAAGGTAAGTGCTAGTATAAGTTCTTATTATTATGGAAATACAAAAATATAACATTAAAAAGGGAGTATTATAGTTAATTCAAAGTTATGTGGAGTATGAATAAATTGTTATTTCTAAATAACAATATAAAGGATTCGGTAAATGTTGCGACATTGACATGAGGTACAAAAAAAGACAATTTAAAAATAAAGATTTATGCCACGTTCCGAAATCCAATAATACGAGTAGGTTGTGAAATCTCATCCAGCCTAATATAAAATTCTTATAACAAATAGTTTAATCTTATCGTTATTGCTTTTTTTTATTCAATTAACTAAAATATTATAATAAAACCAAAACAGAGTATTATATTTAATTCAGAGCTATTTAAAATAAGTATAAATGTAACAAAAAGTCAATAGTGCGATTCGGAATGTATTGTGACATATTTTTAGGTATTACATTAAAAAAGTACTTTACCGCGCTAGGCCGCAAAATGCGTTTTTTCTATGTGGAAACTGAATCACAAATCGTCCTTTTCCGAGCGTGTGAGGTGATAAAAATATTGATACCACTTCCCGCCATCAAGCTGACACGACTGTCACCTGTCACATATAAAATTAATTCATGAGTGGTTCGCCACCGAGCGTCAATGCGTATGGGAATAAGATTTCGTGATACTGGTGTCCTCAATATCGAATAATTATTGAATCTAGAAATCGTGAAAAGCACAAATTGGTTGACTGACAAGTTAATATATAACCGTGCTCAGTAAAGTTAAATTAAACAACAAGTAATGTTTACTAGATTTTTAAGAGAGAGGAGAGATTCTCTTATGGATTTGTTTAAAGATATAGTAAATTAATATAGTATATGTAAGAAAACATCCTGATTTATTTATTAAGCATAGCGATGTTCATAATGTCAATACTAGAAATAAGAATAAGCTTGCCGTTCCAAGATTTCGACTTGAAAAATGTAGACTATGAAGATATAAAAAGGCATAGCTTTTTTTTTTTAAAGTTCCACAATAAGTAATTGAGCTGCCTTTGCATAGATTTTAAATATATGTTAAAAAACACACACAAATAAGGTAGATGATTATTTAAAAGACCAAATGCATGGATGTGATACTAACATAAAACATTACTATTATAAATTGTGTAAGAGGAAAATATTCTAATAACTGAGTATGAAAAAAATTTCCTCTTTTATTAAATATATTTCAAGATTGTAGATTTGTGTTTGGCAACAACATGTTCCATTGTAAATGTTGTTATTTCTGTCAAGGTTGATAAGTTTCTTGCGGCCGTTTTTCTTATCATTTAAAATAGGTATGTCCTAAATGGCTGGTAGGGAAAAAAAATTGTTGGACTATTCGAAAGAACCTATATCTATAAGTCTATTTGAATAAAAATCTTTGACTTTGACTTTAAAGTAAAGATTATTTTTTAATCGTGTTGATTAATCCTGTCTGAAATAAGATTTCTTATTTATAAGGTATTACATTATTTTGTCTTTAGAAGACCACTTCCAATCGTGATGTACCTAATAAATAATTTCAGCTAAGCCAATAAAATTTTCGGCCTGGATTTTAAATTAAGCTTCCTACAGGACATTTCCATCACCGCGAAGAGGATTCCCCGGGCGACGAACAAAATAGAATTTGTATATTTTTCAGAAGGTTTTTTGTAATATCATTTTGTAGACAGACATAAAAAAGCGAGCGGCTCTTTTGAGATCAGTTTTATGAGTTTTATTATTAGAATGACAACATGCAGTTTGATTAATTTTAAAATGATTATCAAGTATTTTTTTACCAGCTACTGAGGGATGAAACTTGTAGCAATTATTCGGGAATGAGGATAAAATGTAGCCTTGTTATTTTCAGTTTCAAAGGCCACATGTTGGTAAGTATGTAATTTTTTCAAAATCACTTTGGCAAACGTAGGTGCAACTATTACGACGAAAGTGAAGGTAAGGAATTACATTTTATTAATTAAAGGGTAATTTTTAGACTGATTGAAATACTTTTTTTTTTACAATTTTACTGCATGTATTTATTTACTTTATTTGGGAAACAAATACATGTATAATTCTTGAATGTCCCAGAAGTAATATTTACCTATACACCTTATTCTAAGTAAACGATGATACTAAACTTACAGACTATTCTATAAGCACATTTTAAGTTTCTTTTTAAATATTTTTTATATTTTAAAGAAACCTAAGATAACTAAATCATATACAATAAAGATTGTTATAAAAACGCCGTATTACGGCGACGTTTTTCAATCCGGCGTGCCATTTTGTAATACTACGTGTTATATGATAAGGCTGCGACATATATAATATATCGTATGTATATGTTCACAGAATAATATTCAATTTTAATTAGGTATTGAAAATGAAAGTTATTGATTTATTCTAAGGCAAAATAGAGGTCCACTTCCTCTATTTTGAAGTATGCTCATGTTCCGCTTTGACATTTCTCATATTGTTTTATATTTAACGAAGAAACATTTTTTCGTGATTCTATAGAAATGCTTTAAATCATCAGAGCGACTATCAATAAGAGCGAGGTACTTTTTTTTTCATTGTAGCTCTCGTACAGCCTTTAGAGAAGCCTATTGTTGCCAGAGCGGGCGGAACAAAACCGCAAAACGCGACTCGTTGGGAGGAACACGCGAGTAATTTTTAATATTATTTTACGCCGTGAGCATTTTCTGAATGCTAAGTGAGTGCTGACAATTTGTTTAGATTTTTTATGAAACTTGAGCGTTGTTTGTGTATCTACCAATTCAAAGTTTACGTGGATACCAGGGAGCTGCAAAGTAAACAAAATATTATAATCTTCATGTTCGTTATTTTCTAATTCTTGGATTTTTGTTGGTCCGGCTAACCTTCGCCAAATGTTGACCCATCGACACTGCTAACTAGTGTTTTCTTCCAGGTAATGAAAACAGTTTACGAGGGCGAAGCGAAGTCCTGACATATACGACATCTGAAAGATATAGCCCACATTCCGACTGTGTCAACACAACCAAAAAGTTTAACTAGTTTGTAAAAGCCCTGATCCTCCGCTTGCGACGGGAGCAAAACTTTGCTTTGATATATTTCTTCGTAAGAATCGATTGGCCGGCCATGGCAGATGGCGGTCCTTCTCAATTCTCAGACATAAAACTTTATGTTTTTATACTACCGTTAATGTCTAATTGTTTTTTCCGTTAAAAATAATGGGCAATTTAGACCTATAGTAATGTACTGGGGGCCAACTGTAATACGATTCATTTTAGGTTGTTTTTAGGTAGAAGGTAAGAGTGAGACGCCGCTAAACATGCCATATGGCAGCATCCTACTCTCACAACCTAAAAATATCCTAAAAAGAATCGCAAATACTTGATAGTAAGGCCCCAGTACAGTGAATGTTCAACTTATGTACTGATAGATGGAGTTGCATTGCACAATAAAAAAGCTAGAGTTTTAGTTTGTATTTTAACATTATGGCTGCCAACGTACTGTAGTTTTATTTTGTACACACACCTAATACAAAATGTTGTATGGTACATGAATCCGGCGTGATAGCGAAAGTTGGTCGTGTTACAAATTTTTGTAAATTTGATAATGAATACGCATTCCGTTTTTATTATCCAAATTAATTCGCTTTCTGATACTGACTAGAAGTTATTAAATTTCCATTGACACAAAAGATAGTAAACGAGAATTCATTAAAATGAACAGGCGAGGCGTGAATGTGATTGAGGCTACTATTACAAAGCTCTAGGCATAAATTAAGTTTGTGAGGTCAGGAGGCTGTGCCAAGTTTTTGTGTTGTGTTGTGGCATTAGTTTGATAAATTAATCCCTATTCATTAGTGGTGCTAATTTACACCCAGTGAGAGAGGTTGTGTTTTTGTGTTTGCCATAATATTGAAAAAAATAATAATAGAAGTCGTTTCTCACAATCCAGATAGTAAATCAATCAACCAACTTTCCAATATGTAGGTACATACTTAGGTACTTATAATCAACTATCAAACTATAAATTATCGAGCTAGCTATTATGATAAAGTGGTTCCAGTTTGTTTTTAATTTTATATTAATTTAAATTCCCATTTAAAAGTTATCGTAATCGTAACAGATTTATTAATATTTGACTGTCTACCTACACATTTGACTATTAAATTTATTAACATTGAAACGTACCGTAACGTATGAAATAAAGTAAAAAAAACAAAATGGGCTTTATACGATTTCTACTGTAAAACATTTTTTTTAACCCAGTAAGCGTCCATACGAGGTTTTGTTAAATATTAAATAATTTCCGCCAGAGGTCGGCCTGAAATATGCACGCCACCCAGTGGTGTTTTATTCATACGTCCATCTGTTGTTGCCTCATAGGCACATGGATCGTACAACATGTTCCCAGTGTTATTTTCGAGTAGAGAGAGGTAGAATTTTATATTTTCGAAAGAAAAGGAGCGAATTGGGTCGACTCACATTACACAAGTAACTTAAATTGGTTTGATGTCGAGAGAAGTACCATAATCACTTGTGTTTGTGCTACCAACATTTTAACCGCCTCTGTGGTCTAGTGGTAACAACTACCGGTATCAGACCCAGGGGTCCCGGGTTCCATTCCCAGCGGGGGTGCATATTGTATTCGGTTTGGTTGGTGGTAGAACTTGTTGTAAGTTCGCCTGGCTAGCTACCACCATCATATCTAAGCCTGACGCCATAACAACAATGTTTTCAGCGTTGTTGTGTTCAGTAGTTAGAGATAAGATAACCAGTTCGTCAGTGATGAGGATTTCGGGAGTGGCTCGCTTCCATCTTCAGCTTTATCAATATTTACATCAGGTATGATGAAGGATAAGAGTCTCCCCGTTATTTATTAAAAAAAAACTTACTATGTTACACTTCTGCGCCGGTTAAAAATGTTCTGAAATAAAAAAATTACGAATGGTTATTCGTCGCGTTGAAGCTCATTCCACTAATTCTTTAATAATACCTACTTGTCAGAACTCTAACTTACCAACTTAAGCTATATTTTTTTAAGGGTAGTAATTAATCGATCGACTAAAAAAATTTTTGAGTGACAAAAATACTAGGAGAGCGACTAAGTCGCCAATCTATCTTAACCTAAAGCAATTTTTCCGCAACCTAACCTATTTTTAACCGACTTCAAAAAAGGAGGAGGTTCTCAATACGACGGGGTTTTTTTTTTTTAAATGTATTTTTTACTATAACTTCGCCAGTTGTTAACAGATTTTTATAATTCTTTTTTTATCTGAAAGAAAATGGTTTATGTGTGGTCCCATATAATTTTTACGTAGATCTGGCTAGTAGTTTTTTCATAATCTTGAAAAATATCAATCACTTTTTGGCAAGTAGTCGTTTACCTAGATGACATTGTTGTGTATGGGCTGATTTTTAGTGTAAGTAACGGCACATGATGTAACTAAAAAATCTGAAATAAAAACATTTTATAAAAAAAATGCAAACCGACTTCAAAAAGTAAAAAATAAAACTTTTGGAGTCGGTGCTAGCTAGCTAAGGCCAAAAAAATATATAGTTAATAGAATGCCCTGGCTGGCACGGACTCCAAAAGTTTTATTTTTTACTTTTTGAAGTCGGTTTGAATTTTTTTTATAAAATGTTTTTATAGTCGCCCAATTTAGTAATTTTTAATCGATCGGTTTATTATATTTCATATTTCAATCGTCGTCGGTATAAATTTATCTAACAAAATAAAGTAAGTTTGAGAATTTGGAAATTTTAGTATATTTTCTCTTACTATCAGAATTAAAATGGTTGATTCCGTCATTTCGTGCAAATAGAACTGTTCCGTGGAACGAAAACAAATAATTGAAATTTTACCTTTTTTTGACAAATGTTGCTTAATCGTTGTCACTGGAGTTAAAAAAAGTGAAAGGCACCTTATTATTCAATTTAACTACTGAGAAAATAGAATTGAAATTTTGCACTGGATGGTAATGAAAAACGTAACTTACAAGACAGATATTGACCTAGAACAAGTAATCAGGCGAGTACAAAGATTATTAGTACAATTTGCGATACATTAAACTACATTTACATGCTCACAGTGTGTTTGGATTAACCATGTCAATTATAATATATGCAGTAAAAAATATTTTATTCCTATTCAAAACGCTTAATACCGTCCTAAAAATTAATGAAAAATCAAACGTTTCCTTGTATATTATCGTTTCTCTATTCATTAGAAGAACAATAATAATTATTTATCAAAATGAATTTAAAAGACAAATATAAGTGTCAATAATATATTACTTACTGTAACAACTTGTGAAATCCAATGAATGTAATGAAATGATTTCTGTACGAAGCACTATGGATGACACGAAGATCGGAAATAATTTAATAAGCGGTAACGCATGTTAGTGGCCGCGGCTGGCTGACATGTTAAAACACGTTACGAGCAGAGCCGTGTAGATATCACAAAAATCACATTCACAATTCAGAAGATTTGGTTACGGATGGAGATAAAATTTTTACTGTGACAATTTTAAAAATTATCTTTTCCTATATTATTACTTTTAAATTCGTATAATGAAAATACTCAAATAATAGTTCGGAAGTGCAGCTTCAGTATTACAGCATTCATGAAGGCCTTATTTTCAACGTAAACTGAAAAATAAAATAATACCTGCTGAGGACCCAAGTTGGAATGGAGGTGGATGATTTTACGGGGGATTTTTATTTATTTTCAAGAAAACCATTTAATTGCATTTTAATGTAAGCTATACTCTTTTGAGAAGGATTATTTCTGTATGTTTTTGCATAATAAGAATTAACATTAAATTATTATTTTCGAAATAAATTGTATGGATACGTTTTTTTGCACGAAACTTCGGAATGACCCAAATACTATTTGACTGACGTGTATGTATCATTGAATACGTTACCTTCTTAAGGAACAATAATAAAACTGTATGTTCTTTCACATCCACATTTCACTTCCATAAGAAAACAATATCATGAAATAATATCGAAATGACAAGAGAATACAATTTGAAATTCAATATAGCCTCTTTCGATTTCAAATAAAGGATGCAATGAGCCGCGACTTTCGCCGCAATACATATCGGTTACCGATTCAGCAATCGGATACGATACGACGCGGGCGGCGCGGGGAGAACGGTTTCCAAACTTTCCTATCCGTTATTTGTAGAACTTACGGTTACACTGACAGTTCTAACTAACAAGCAAGAACCTAAATGTAATATTTATTTGTTTATAAAACTTACAGGGTATTCTTATAATTAAAATAAATATAGTAGAAAAAACAATAACGAGAAGCATGGAGGGGCTGGGTACAGCGCTGAAAGTTAGTAAAGTTATTACATTATGATATTTCGCTGTCTCGTTGTCTCAATTCTAGGATTATTTCGTCTATGGAGAAAATTTTTTGGTCTATTTTAGAAGTCGCTTCTTAATTTGCGATTGCGAAATAATTATAGTAGAAGTTAACCAGAAACCAAATTCCTACTTAAAAAAAAAATGTTTATTCGTATGTACAACTCATGTCGTTTCTTGACAATGCGTTCTGCCAAAGCTGTAAGTATTTACTCGCTAGAGATCTACATAATTTGTAGTAACTTCTAAAATTGCCACCACAATCAGTGAGTTGATAAACTTATCAAGTTGTCTCAATTTCTGGTCGATTTGACCACTGGTGTAGAAGCAATAACCAGGATTAATTATCAGCGGACGGTGCATCACGCCTGCCCGCGGCCGACGCCACCGACTCGCTCAAATATTTACGCTGAGGGGTAACTTCTTTACTGGTTTTCCTCGGATATTATTAGAGCTTTTGACCCGAATTATGTTTTCTGGTTTTTCAATGTATCCGGATCATTTAGTTATCAAAAGGCGGGAAAAGGACGGAAAAGTTCAGAGTGCAAAATAGTTTTTAGCTAGAGCGATCGTATAGTGTAGAGCAGTGTTGGCAAAACTGTTAATCCGATTAACGATTAAATATTAACGATTAAGAAGTTAATCGCTATGAGTGATTAAAGATTAATATTTCAATCGTCGATCATTAATCCAGATTACGATTAAGTCAGTTCTTATCTAGACCCTGTGCTCACCTAGCTTCTGGTTATCAAAAAAGGAAAGCCTTCCTGTGATATTGATTCCTGTTTGTCCATCCTAGTGATAAGTGTAAAGAAAACAGGCATAATGTTATTTTACAAACCTTTTATTGAATCACTCACTGCACATAATTTAGAGAAGAATAGAAAAGAAACTTAACAAGATTCGAACGTCACATATTTTTTTTTAATGTAATTTAAATTACTTTTTACCTCAAACGTCGGAAAAGGAGGAATTGCCGTATTTTGCGGCCTAGCGCGGCAAAGAACTGTTAATTTAATACCTAAAAATATGTCATAATGCGTTCCGAATCGCACTATTGACTTTTTGTTACATTTTATACTTATTTTAAATAGCTTTGAATTAATTATAATAATTATATTAGTTCATTGAATCATAAAAACAATAACAATAAGATTAAACTATTTGTTATAAGAATGTTGTATTAGGATGGGTGAGATTTCACAACCTATGATTGGATTTCGGAATGTGTCATAAATCTTTATTTTTAAATTGTCTTTGTCTTGTACATGTCAATGTCAACATTTACGGAATCGTTTAAAGGGTTTCGTACCCTAAAGGCAAAAAACGAAACCCTTATAGATTCGCCCAAATCTATGTATCACAGCTACTTTATTCCAAACCTATGAGGATTACACAGTTGAAACTTGGTAGGTAGATGTATTCTGTAAACCGCTTTACGGTTTTTGAACAAAAATAAAAAAAATATATAAATTAAGGGGGGCTCCCCATACATGGAACTGACACTGATTTTTTTTTCATCAAACGTATACGTGTGGGGTATCTATAGATAGGTCTTTAAAAATTACATTGAGGTTTCTAAAACGATTTTTTCTCAAAGTCAACCGATTGAAAGATGTACACTTCCAAAGTGGTAAAATGTGTCCCCCCCTCTAACTTTTAAAATAAAAAGTAAAAATTCAAAAAAAAATATATGCTGTAGATCTTTATAAAAACTTTCAACGATAATAAGTTTGAACGAAATATATTATGCAGTTTCAGAGCTATAGCAAATTTGCCAAAACCGCAAATATAACTTTGTCATTCATACAGACACTATGAAAAACAAAGTTATTTTTGCAGGCGAAAAATTATAGTGGCATTTTGGTTAGGTAGGTGTATTTAATATAATAATAGAAACTTTATTGCACACGATACAAAAACAAACACATACAGAGAAAACACACAATAGGCGGTCTTATTGCTACATAGCAATCTCTTCCAGGCAACCTTGGGTGAGAGACGAAACCCTTCATGCGCGAGTTCGGCTTGCACTTGGCCGATTTTTATTATTGTTTTAAATAAGTAACAATATATTACTACTTTAAATAACTTTGAACTAACTATAATACTCCCGTTTTTATTATTTTAGTTTTTTATATAATTAAAACAACAAGAATAAGGTATATTTAGATTAAACTTAATGTTTAAATAATTTTTTACCGGAAGTTGACCGCGGAAACAACCATAAAATGTTCCTCGCTGTTATGAGGAGAAAACTTGTGTGTTGCGTTCGAAAAAAAAGTTTTTATCATCTTGTACCTTTGAAATCCTCGCTTCGCTCAGGATTCAATCTTTGAACCACTCGCTACGCTCGTGGTTCAATCCTAGAATCCTTCACTTGCTCAGATTTCAGTAGAGGTAACTCGCCGCTAATAACCAACTTTCCAGCCTTGCTTACCAAATAACTATTTCATTATGAATTTTTGGAAAAATAGAAAATCAACAATGAAAGTTTTTTCTAAAATTCCCCAAAATAGCCGCAACTGGGTCTGTGATAACAATTGGTACAGTGGTCACATTTAAGTTAGTGGCAACAATTGGGTTTATGACAACAATTCGTACAGTGGTCACATTTGAGTTAGTGGCAACAATTTGGTCTATGACAAATGTTGGTACCGTGGCCACATTTGGGTCAATGGCCACAAGTGCGTCAGTGATAACAATAACCCTCCGTAGCCACAATGGAAGAGAGGTCTCAATTGGGTCAGTCGCTTTTATTGTGTCAGTGACAAGTTAGCAACATTGGTGTCAGTGGCCACCAGCAGGCCTGGCCATTCTACCTATTTTTTAATTAATGACAAACCCACTAAAGCAACCATGTCGTCGTGTGTGCCGGTGACGTCATACTTGCAAGAGAACCAATCGACAGTCTTGCAGGCTACGTGTCTGTCCTCTATTGAACTCGGTTTCGTATGAAGGTTTTGCCTGCACAGGCATGCCTGTCAGTCTATGCATAAACTAGAGTCTATGGCTTGCGAAAGGGTTGATTTTTTTTCGGATTTTAGCCAGGTCGATGCAAGCGTATTTTAAAAAATCTTCGAATGTGGTTTAGATTCCTCTCAAAAATAAAGGAATGCTCAATTTTGAGTAAGTGCTGTCTTCAGTATTTAGAGTAAGTGCTCTCCGGGCCGGGTGGCATTGGTGGGTTTCACTACTAAATCCAGTTAAAATTATGTATGGTTATGACTTATGTAAAACAAATCAATGTTTAATACCATTAAAGTAATCGTTAATCGGGTTAATCAAATTAACGTTTGACTTTGGGCTATCGATTAAATTTTAAACTGATTGATTAAAGAAATTTGTCGACTAATACCAACACTGGTGTAGCACCTGTAACTAAAGCACCAGAAGTTTAGACGTTATTAAATGTTATATAAAAAACTTTTATAAAAAAATTAAAACCGACTTCAAAAAACTGGTTGAATTGAATACCTCCCTCCTTTTTTGTTGAAGTCGGTAAAAATGCGAGCCAAGGCTATTTTACAAAGATAACTAAATAATAGTCAAAGTTCAATTAAGTAATAGTTTTTTTTACCGTGTATCACCTTTATGAGTTTTCAAAAACATTCCAATATCAATCTCGACTCTTAAACAGGAGTGCATGGATATATAATATCTTAAGTCAGTCATCATTTTCTTTTATTTCTGTTGCTAAAAAAAATAAACATTTCCTTCCAGTACAAACCTATTTTTTTATTTTCCATCCCATCGCTGAATCGAGATTAAAAGTAATCCTGAAATTACACAATGTTGAATGGCCACCACTTACGTACTCCTTGCCCACGGGAAATAAACTGCTTACAGATTTTTTATAAGCCCCCCTGCGATCACAAGAGATTTTGCAAACAAAACATGTGGGCCGCTAACTATTTATATATTCAGCAAGCTGAGTGGATCAGCGACGCTTACAAGGGCCAGAGTTTTAGAGGTCAGTCCCTGAATGAAATAACAAAAGTTAAATCCTAAGCCTAACTAATATTATAAATGCGAAAGTGTGTTTGTTTGTCGTTCTTTCAAGCCCTATCTAAGCAACCAATCGACTTGATTTTGGCACAGAGTTAGTTGAAAGGACGGAGAGTAAGATTAGGCTACTTTTTATCCCGATATTCCCACGGGAACGGGAACCAAGAGGATGAAACCGTGGGCGGAAGCTAGTTCCAAATAAATTCTATAAGCACATCACACATTTTTGCGCGTAACTACTTACTTCATTGCAGTAACACAAGTTCTAAAACGAGCAGTTTAATCGAATATTTGGTTTTAACGAAGCTTTTTCTTTTTGGCAAAGCTAGTTAATAAAAAAGTTTAGGCAGTCAGACGAGAATTTAATTTTTTAAGGCCAACAGACAGTCAGCAGGGACATTTTGTTTGTTTTATAAAGTTCTGCCTGTACTGTGAAGTAATCCCATATGCATATTTAGAAACTAATAACTTTTCTTGTATTTCTTGTTTGTGTAATTAAGCACAACGTCAACTAATATTGTAGGTAAAAACAAAATAGGAAAAAAATGTACATTGACAATGAACGATAAAAACGAATTTTTAATATGTGCTGGGTTTTTCATCTGAAGCCTTCATTTCCACTGAAATGTGATTGAGTAGGAATCCCCAGTTTCTTTATTCATAAACTAAACTTATTCACTTTTTACTGTTTTGATTTAGAATCAAGTCTGCTGTATGCGATATGACGACTTCCGTGGTCGAGTGGTTCGTTCACCGGTTTCAAGGTGTCGCCTACTCTGGGGTCCCGGGTTCGAATCCCGGTAGGGGCAAATGTTTGTATGATGAATACGAGCATTTGTACCTGAGTCATGGACGTTTATATATATATTTCTACACATAAATACTTATATATGTATAACTATATGTATTTATATCCGTTACCCTAGTATCCCATAACACAAGCCTTACAGTGCTTACTTTGAGGCTAGGTTAATTGGTGTGAGTGTAAGAAATATTTATTTTATTTATTTATATATTTTTTCATTATTTTTTTTAAATATAATTTTCTAAAACCCAAAATACAAATTCACTTGTAAAATACATACACTGTCAATCTAATATTTTCATTATCTTCTGGTGCACAGTGGAGTCACTTACCTGAATTTCATATAACTTTTATTAAAACGGTCGTTTTATTAGTTTTGAAACAACACCGGTTCACTTTAATATTCCCACTGCATGCGTGTTATCTGGCCAGATAATATTTTGTCTCTTTCGTGCTTCCTTTTATATAGTATTCACATCCTTGTTCTGTTTTGCGGCACGTTTTCAATCACTAAATTGCTTGCACTCTCGGCCGTATTCACTTCTATTCACGTTTATTTTATATCTTGATAAAACTAAGAAATATTTATTGTACTTTTCATTGCACACGTACAATACATAAATAACAGAGGGGGAACATACTGGATATTTAGTTATACAAAATAGAAAATTTATATGTTTTGTACGTTTCTTTAACATCTATAGTATAAAATCTCAGCATACGGGATTATCTTTACAAAAACCCTTAAACCATGATGCAGAGCTCATCATCACAACTATTTTGAGTAAAGATTAAATAATTATACACTTGCCAGCACCCCGTTATTTTCATACAAACATGCTCACATTGCGAGATACATAAAAATGTCAACATATTTCTGCAATGATCGCCTGATGTTTAGGTTAAGCGTTCGACTGTCAAATTAGAATTTTGAATGAGTACCGAAACCACTGCATTTGCCCATAGAGGCAGAATAATGAATACTTCATAAGCACATTTTAAGTTTCTTCGCACAATCATCATTGAAATAAAAATCTTTTTCATCTCACTCGCTCGCACTTTTGTCTTTTAATTTCTGCGCGGAAAATAGCATTTTGCGGTTCTGATTATCACTATTGACTTTTATAAGACTTTTATGTTATATTTTATTCTTATTTAAAAAAACTTTGAATCGATTATAATATTTATAATATTCCATTTTGGTTTTACTTTATTATTTTAGTTCCTTGAATCCTAAAAATAATAACAATAAGATTAAACTATTTGTTATAAGAATTTTGGCTGAGTTTTTGAGGCTGAACTTTGAATTAACTAAAATACTCCTTTTTTATTAGTTTAATTCTTTGTATCATTAAAACAACATGAATACAGTATGTTTAGGTTAAACTTTTTGTTAAAAGAGTTTTTTACTGGAAGTTGAGTGCGGAACCAACCTAAAAATTTTCCTCGCTGTTGTGAGGTGAAAAATTGTGTGTTGCGCTCGCCAGAAACCTCGACTCTCGTACCTTTAAAAGCTCGCTACGCTCTGGTTTCAATGTCTGGACCACTTGCTACGCTCGTGGTTCATCCTAGAATCCTTCGCTTGCTCAGGTTTCAATAGAGGTAACTCGCCGCTAAATCCAACTTTCCAGCCTTACATAACAAATAAGTATTACAGATTTATTTGATTTGATTATCTCTTACGGTTATATGAAATTACATTCATTAAGAATGTTTTCTGTCATGCTGTGTTTACCCAGCAGACTATTATATGTCCTTTATAATTATGTTCTGATCCCAAGATTTGCTAAGAAAATCAAAAAACCCCTAAAAACCAAAAAATACGGACAATTACAACTTAGTTCGTGTAATATAGCGCGTTTGATATCCGTAAAAGTTGTTTTACTTCAATTTGCTAGCAAGTTCCTTATCGTAGGGCTGGGTGAACTGGTAATATTGGTGTTATAAGCTTGTATAAGAATGAACCATATCGCCTCTTTGTTAATCTAAAATAATTAGTTAAGGAGCCCCCAAACACAGGTTATATTCGCTTAAATGGAGGCTCCAATCACCATTTAATTAATGCCAAAGTTTTTCACTCAATAAGAATTTATTTATTTTATTTATTATTTATTTAAATGCACTATATAGTGCTCTTAAACCCGTAAAAGTGGTTTCATTTCAATGAATACTTCATCACCTCGTTGGAAAAATTTCCCTTTTTCCAAACCTCCGCTTACGCATTTTTAAAAATGTCTTTAAAATGCTCATTGGACAGTCGAATACTTAACCTAAACATTAGCATACTTATAGATCTATGCAGAAATATATTGAGATTTTTATCGCATAGTCCCAAAGTGAGCATGTTTGTATAAAAAAATTACGAGGTGGGCGGTTATGTACCGGTGAATGTATTTACAAACATTTGTTTTGTATGAGTTCGTACGAAATTCTTTTTAACATCAAGACCATAATGAACGGACGACGCGACGGCAGTAGTGACCGAAATTCAGAAAATAAAAGTAAATCATAAGAGGAAACTAGTGTTATCTTTATAAGGATGTTACTGTCACTTAAGAGTACCCGTTTTATCACTTAAAACTTCCATTGTACCCCTGAGAACAGGGAATAGAAAGGCGATAAACTCAAATTACATTTTACGACTTTTGCGGACATCAAACATATACCACGTACTGTTATAGGGTTGGCCAGGAGTTTGAAAGAACGCCTGTTGGAACAAAGAATATATTCAAATGAAAATGGAAATTTTGAACTACAAAAAATCAGACAAGCAAGCCTTATGAATATTCAATCCGACTGAGAGATTCATAGAAGATTTCAATATTCTTATAAACACTCGAACTACTTGAATTTTGGCCGCGAATATAGGAAAAGGTAGTACAGTATCGGACACATTTAATTTTTATCTAATAAGTCTCTAATTTGAGGTGATGAACATCATTTAATTTCATAATTATGAAGTTTTAACTTCATTTGTTATGTCCTTAAGGTTAAAAGTTAAATAACTTTATCAATACTTAGTAACATAAATTGTTATTTATTGAAAAATTCGTATATTATCGGACACCGTATGGTAGTATGGGACAGCATACTTGAAATGCTTATAAAAATGATTAATATGAATAAGTTAATTAGATAAACTTATTAATATTTAAAAGAGCGTAATACATACAATACAGTGTCGGTTTCGTTTAGCATTGGACACATTATTAATTTAATTAATCGACTTAAAAAAAAGAAGTAGGTTATCAATCAAGGTCATCAACGTTTATTTGGTTATCAACGTATATTTTTTTTATTATTAGTTATTGGTAAAAACAAACTAATATAAAGTAGGTTAGTTTACTAGGTATTTTGGTAATAAAAAGTCAAATAAAATTGTATTATTGTCGTGGCCGAGGCCATAAGGCCACAGCTGAGGTACCTTGTTTTTATATACTTAAGTACCCAGTGTATCTGGCCATGTCAACATACAAAATAAATCGTATTTAGACAGGAACCATATTCTTTTTTTACTCAAAATATGTTCATACAATATTTCTCTTGTACGACATTAATATCAAACGACGTAATCACTTACGACTAAACTATTTAGTTAACAATAATTAATTAACGAATAACACTACCAAACCATAATAAACTATATGACTATGACTATAATTATTTCAGAAAAAAAAAATTAAGCCAAACTTTCATTGAGAAATACCTAAACCCCTTAACCGGCCATATCTCGTATACACTGTAAGTTAAATAAAAGCTAATAATAATAATGAAACTTAATACTATTTTTCTATTATTATTAATTATTTATTTCTATTATTATTTCGTGAAGTAAGAGACGTGTGAAAATGTCCCATACTATACGAAACATCGCTGTCCGTTACTATACGAGTTCACTGACAAAAAGTAATTTAAAAGAACGTGCCATTTGTTAATTGTTTTAATATCATTTTTATAATATGTGCTAAGTGCTAAGCTGTGTAGTGTCGGCTTAGAATAGCACTACCCCCTCTCATCCAGTGGGTGTCGTAAAAGGCGACTAAGGGATTCAGCATTCAGGAGACGGGCAGCAGCGTCTCCTACAAACTAGGCCATATTGCGATCGCCAACCCGCGTGCCAAACGTGGCGATTATGGCAAGCCCACCCTTTGGGGAGCCCTATACCCAGCAGTGGGTGTTATGTGGCTGTGACGTTGTAACGTGTGTCGTTGAAACAACTAAATTGTTCATGTTATAAATCATTTAAAAAAAAGTGTCTCAATTGACTGATACTAAACGAAATCGATGTCGTGCGCACAGTGGCGTTGACAGCTTGCCGAAAACTGGTTCGCCGTGTAGCTAGGATGGTATACTTTGCCTGTGCTGTGACGTTGTAACGTGTGTCGTTGAAACAACTAAATTGTTCATGTTATAAATCATTTAAAAAAAAGTGTCTCAATTGACTGATACTAAACGAAATCGATGTCGTGCGCACAGTGGCGTTGACAGCTTGCCGAAAACTGGTTCGCCGTGTAGCTAGGATGGTATACTTTGCCTGTGCTGTGACGTTGTAACGTGTGTCGTTGAAACAACTAAATTGTTCATGTTATAAATCATTTAAAAAAAAGTGTCTCAATTGACTGATACTAAACGAAATCGATGTCGTGCGCACAGTGGCGTTGACAGCTTGCCGAAAACTGGTTCGCCGTGTAGCTAGGATGGTATACTTTGCCTGTGCATTGATAGGGGGCGTATAAGTAGTGAAGAAATCAACATTGTCCCATACTATACGCTGTCCGATAGTATACTACCTTCCCCTACATTTATGTTTCTAGTAGAGGTAGGTGGAACAGTACCCCTACCGGTAGGGATAAAAAAAATCCAAGTACCCCTATCAGTAGGGATAAGCTAGTAGGGGTAGATGGAATAGGCGAAGAAAACAAATTAATATAGAAAACGTAATGCCAATGATATCTATAATAATGATAATGAATATTAAAACAATACACAGGATCAGTGGTTAAACTCTCTTTAATTAAGTGCTAAAGATATATTATATAGGTTGGAAGTGTGTGTGTGTGAAAGTAGGTACAGCATACCCACTACACCTCCCCCGTAAATATAAAAAAATATTGAATACATTTCATTTTTTTTATACTAGGTCAATATATGTAAAGTAGTTTCTAAGGTCACAATATTAATACAAATATAATCCTTACTGCTTTATCTATACTAATATTATAAAGCTGAAGAGTTTGTTTGTTTGAACGCGCTAATCTCAGGAACTACTGGACCGATTTAGAAAATTCTTAGAGCATTAGAAAGCTACATTTCTCCCGAGTGTCATAGGCTATATTTTATCCCGATATTCCCACGGGAACGGGCTCCACGCGGGTAAAACCGCAAGGATCCGCTAGTTATTATTATATAGCATTAACCTGGAGCATGTTTGATGTCCACCAACATTACATGTAATTAGCCTCGATTGGCACGTGGTCATTGGTTTGATCCATGTTTTTTTATGATAATGCAATAAGTTTGAATCCCAAAAAAATACAGATATCATTTAAATAGTATGTTTAGCTCACGTTTCTTTAGATAATAATAATTATAGATTAGGTCTAGGTGATTTTCTAGGTCCAGATACTCTTAAGTACCTAATCATAGCACTTTATCAAGTTGAAAGAACAAATTTTTAGTATACCAAAATGAAATTATGGTCTATAAACTTTGCTACAAACACCTGGACTAGAGTTTATTATTTAACGAATAAAGTTAAAAATTGAGCAGAAAATTAAATTTGTCGACAGAAGGTTTAAGTAATCTGTCGTGTGCAGAATATTACAGGCAGCTGAAATTTTAATGAGACCATTCGCACTGCGGTTTTTGTTGTGGAACTTGTGGACATAAAAGCGCAAAAATTATCGTGTAAAATAAATATGATGATGTGCCTGTTATAAAAGGTTGATTCTTATTAAGTTGAACTCAACTAGACATGCTACAACTGTTTTATGGCGCTATGAAATTAGACAGAGTTTAATGACGTTTCAAATGGCGAAAACATTTGAATTAATTTCTTTTTCACCTCACACGCTCGGAAAAGGAGGATTTGTCATTCAGTTTTCGAGTAGAAAATTTTGCAAAATTGAAAATTATTATAAATTTTTCATAATTTTTAAAATAAAAATATAGCATTAGATTGTTTAGTATTCAAAGAATGATTGTACATTAAAAAATTGTGGCAGTAGCACTTGCGGTAGTAACTATAACAAAAATTGTTAGTATGGAAAACGAACTTTCTTTGAAAATCTTCATACAAATCGGAAATTTCATAGTTAAAGACCTAATACATTGATTTGGTTTTATAATATTATTTTAGTTCATTGAAATATAAAAACAATATTTGCTATAAGAATTTTTTATTAGGCTGGGTGAGATTTCACAACCTATGATTGGATTTTGGAACGTGGCATAAACCCTTATTTTTAAATTGTCTTTATCTTGTATCTCATGTCAATGTCAAAATTTACCGAATCGTTTTTATTGTTATTTATAAGTAACAATATATTCCTATTTCAAATAACTTTAAATTAACTAATACTCCCTTTTTTATTATTTTACTTTTTTATATCATTAATACAACAAGAATAAGGTATATTTAGGTTAAAATTAATGCCTTGAAAACAAGATTGTCAAATAGAATCTTCAAAGTCGAAAAATGTTCTACCAAGCTTACCAGTCGGCACTATTTGTACCTTAGCTCAGTCCTATATAATAAAATTAACTATAAATTGCGTTTTTACAGCTTATCTTTTCGAGAGTGTAAGCAAGTTTTGTGCAAGTGGCTCCTTAGTTTAAAATATGAAGATGTCGAGTCTCTTGTTTAACAAAATGAATGACATTCAACACACATAACACGCATCACACACTCACGTTAACACACACACTCACCCACACTATCACACACACACACAAACACACACACACACTCACACGCACTCAAACACACACGCACACACACACGCGCACACACATTCCACACCCAAGCGTGCACCCGCGCGCGCGCGTACTTACTACACTTACATGTATAAGAAAGTTTTTGTTTTTTTTCTTTTATATAATATAGTCTCTAGTTAGACCTTAGATTTCGGTTAATTTATTTGTATTTTTTGCAAATTTGTATAACTTCGAGGTGGGCGCTAATAAATGCGACACAGTCTTTGACTACTGTGGTTATTAACGATAATATTGTTTTTGTACCAGGCTTTAGATACAAATAAATTATTGTTATTGTTAAAAAAAAAATGTTTAAAGATTTTTTACCGGAAGTTGACCGCGGAAACAAACAACCATAAAATGTTCCTCGCTTATGGTAAATTTTAAATAGAAAAATATTGGAAAAAATTAACTCGGCCACAAGTGAATTCTCAGACGGGAATTTTTCTATTTAAAATTTACCATATGTATAAAAATAGCATTGAAAAATGCAAAAATTACAAAATCATAAATTATTGGCAGTTTCATTTTAATCGATCGTTAAACACCTGAAAAGATGTTTCTTTCGAATGTAAGGATATTCCTAGCATTGATGTAACAACGCTGGCCTACAGCGTATTAAATATATAAAAGTATTGGAGAATTTCGACGGTGGTTCGCAAGTCTCGGCGGTAGCTTAGCGGTTAGAGCATTGGACCGGATTTCCAAAGATCGCGGGTTCGATTCCCGTCTGAGAATTCACTTGTGGACGAGTTAATTTTTTCCAATATTTTTCTATTTAAAATTTACCATAAGTATAAAAATAGCATTGTTGAATGCAAAAATTACAAAATCATAAATTATTGGCAGTTGCATCTTAATCGATCGTTAAACACCTGAAAAGATGTTTGTTTCGAATGCAAGGATATTCCTAGCATTGATGTAACAACGCTGGCCTACAGCGTATTAAAAATATAAAAGTATTGGAGAATTTCGACGGTGGTTCGCAATTCTCGGTAGCTCAGCGGTTAGAGCATTGGACCGGATTTCCAAAGGTCGCGGGTTCGATTCCCATCTGAGAATTGACTTGTGGCCGAGTTAATTTTTTCCAATATTTTTCTATTTAAAATTTACAATAATATTTTCAATGCTATTATAAAAATAGGATTGAAAAACGCAAAAATTACAAAATCATAAAAAAAAAATGTTCATCGCTGTTGTGAGCTGTGTGTTGCGCTCGGCAGAAAAGTTTTTATCGTTTTGTACCTTTGAAATCCTCGCTTCGCTCGTCGTTCATCCTAGAATGCTTCGCTTGCTCAGGTTTCAATAGAGGTAACTCGCGGCTAATAACCAACTTTCCAGCCTTGCATAACAAATAACTATTGTAACGTTTATAATTTTTAAGTTACATCAGTTTAGTCTTCAATTATCAGTTTCGACGGACCCGATGGTAAAATGTGACTGAGCTAGGAGGAACAAACATTTTTGAGATGAACATTTGGACAATCACAAATGTTCATCTCAAAAATGTTTGTTTTCAGCTTTTAACCTCTCAGACCCCGGACACCAGTGTCCTGCTAGCTAATGATGAATTAATATCTATGTGCGATTATGTATTATTCGTGATACATTCGTTGGTTCAAGCGAAACTAAGTTGTTTCTGCCAAGTTTCCTGAAGCTAAAGCGAAAAAGCTGAAGTATAGGTCTCTCTCTCTATCTAGGTCTATCTCGTTTCGTTTAGCTTCGCTCTCTGTGTGAAATGCTTCAAAGACATATAACATACACCCATGCAAAAAGGGTAATGTTACTGCTAAAAACCTTATCATATAAATATTATGAATGTGAAAGTTAGGATGTTTAGATTTTAAGTGATTGGATGTTAAGATGTTTTTACTCAATCACACAAAAACGGTTTTAAGCAAATTTGGATGAAATTTGGGACACATAAAGTTTACAGGAATAAATCAAGATACTTTTGGTCCCGATATTCCTACGTAAACGGGAGCTACGGGGGTAAAACGCGGATCACTAGTTGAAGTAATAAAGTTCGTTACAAGTTTAAATGTAATGCTGCATGCTTTTAAATGACTTTTAAGTATGACAACGATTTGAAATGCTTATAGAATGTGCATTATTGTAAATGTGAATATCTTTTGTTATGTTGGTTGTCCTTAAATAAATAAATAAATGACTTTTAATAAGTTCGTGCTTAATACATATTGGGTTACAGCCTTATTACATACATACATATATATACATATACGTGTATCATTAAAACTGGCAAGCAATATAATTAATATGAAAGTTCAAGATCAGAAGGCCATGGCGAGAGGCGTTGTTAACTAAAGTCACGTACTAGACGGACTTGCAACGAGGAACTTAAGACACCAAACCACATTTACAGTTCACAATAACAATATACAAGCAAATCTCACCCCTAATACCAAGCTATAAAGAATAAGGAAGGAGAATAAAATATAATAAATAACTTGTTCAACTTGGTGCTTGAAAATGCTCTTACATTGTCTAGACGGGAATCTTTAGACTCAATTTGCAATTAACTACAATTTCAAGGCGTGTTAAGTGACCTGAAAAAATAAAATCTTCGATTCCAATACAACAAAAGTGTTGAACCATTTAGTAAAGCATATTTTACAGCTTGCGGGCTCTAACTTCTAATACAGTCAACAGCACGTTAGGCTTTAAAAACCTTATGTCGCTCGTAATAGCGGCAGTTTTTGTAGTGGAAGTGTAAAGTGTCTGTTGTTGACTGTACAATTTAAAGAATGATATCATCTAGGTAACTAGTAGTTCTGTGAGAGAGAACAGTAAACCTCGCTTTGCAAAATTAAGACAGTTATTTTTTAATTTAATGCAAATTTTAATACATAATTTTCCCCCCTGTTCCTTAATTTTACCCCAAATCAAAAATCGCGTTCGACAAAAATTCTTAACTAAATCAAGGAACATGTGTGCCAATTTTCGTCAAAATCGGTTGGAAAATGCAGCCTGTAGGCGAAATGACAGACAGACAAAATCATTTTAGGTCAGTCACGAAACTGAGAAGCTTCGATCGCTGGGTCATCTAGTTTCATAATTATTCGTCATTGGCAGGACACTGTTGTCCAAAGAACAATGGAATATCTATTGTGTCCCATAACTTGGGGACTTGAGAGGTTAATAGTCGGATTTTTAATTCAGTGAGTAATTTGACAGGTGCCAATGTCACTTTTTAAAAGTCTGTTTTTAACTGTTTTTCGTAATAATTTGCGCATTTCCAGTTCCAGTTCAGTAAGTATTGATTCCGTTCACGCACACAAATTCAATATTATCATTATAGCTACATTTTAATTCATCATTATTTTTACAAAATGACATCGGCAACCTGTCAAATCACTCTACTGAATTAAGAACCCGGCTATAGATAGGCTCGGAGTTTTACCCGAGTTCTTTTCGTAATAACACGTGTTGTGAAGCTCCATTTTTTACTCAATCTACCGTACAATTTCTGTTTATTACAAAATATATTTACGTGCCGTGTGGTGACGGCCTAAGAATACAAGTGTCACCACTCCCTTACATGCCTGGGATGTCGTAAGAGTCGACTAAGAGGCTCGACGCATTGAACGCATGTGCGAGAGAAGGAAAACTTAAAACAAACCCTCTACCAACCCGTCTGGCCAGCGTGGTAGCAGTAGGCTAATAGCCTCCTATGAACGCCACAAATAGGCGTGAGCTAGGAGAGGCCTATGTCCAGCAGTGGACGTCCACAGGCTGATGATGTGTGATGTGATATTTACTTGACATTGGAAAAATTCACGTATTTAACGCGAGCACGCCATTAATTAAGAAATAAGAAAGAAGATAGGCTCTCTTTAACAATAAAAGTTCAAAATGCGAATGTTTTGAAATATGAATAGGCGTTGCAGTTAATGTGTCAAATTGTAACTTCTGATGTTCTGTATCTGCTACGTATTATCAACCTTGATTTCATTCTATAGTTAACCTTATCTTCAAAGCCCTTCCGCTCCAATCCGTTATAACCTCGGACCCTTCTCATAACCAGCACCATGAACACATCAAAAGGTTTACACAATTTTACGTCTTTACTAAGCAGAGTGCTTAGAGTGACTTTCCTCACCTAACTCGCTTACGCCGAAGTTTGCGAATAGAGTATGATTCTCAACCTTATTCCCATTGGATTAAGGCTATCTGCTAACATTTTACTCTCACGCGATGGTAACGTTTGTATATTTGAAACTCGCACTAAGCGCTCTGTAATGCGATTTACAAAAAGCGGTTAATAGTATAATTTGCTCTGACGCGTTTTTTGCGCGAAAACACAGACGCAGTCACTTCGATACATTTCCCATAGCAAATACGATTTTGAACTTCTTTATTGCATGAAACAGCCTGTTTTTGAGGCGAGACCCTCTTATAATAATTATAATTGGACGAGACGCTTCTTTTACTATATTATGCATATAAGCATAATGCTTCTTCAAACTTCTTTCTTGTATTGTGTTAAACATATATGTTATCGGAAATGTACAAAATCCGTCATTGTATACAATTCCTAGGATATGTGTAAAATTCCTAAAATCTCTGTAAATCTATGATATTACTTTGTAAAGTTCACTTTATGAAAAAAAATACCACGAATTTTAAAAAAATTCGAACCTATCACGTGATATGATAATTTCCCTAGTTAAAGTATAATATGTGTTTTATTTACTTTATTCACAGAAATAATTTCTTTATTATATTTATCTCGGAATTGTACATTAACGTCAGTCATACCTCAATGTATACATCATAGCATTTTGTGTTAGTGAAGAAACAGAGTAAAGAAAAATAACTTTCTAAAGCCTATAAATATCTTTAGACCTCTTAAAAGGTCCTCGGTCCGTCCTAAATTTCAGCTCGCTTTCGCCATGACTGGCAAATACCCACTTAATTTGGATTAACTGGTCTTCTAATGATTTTTCTTGGCCTCGTCATTCCTCTTATTATAAACGCGTTAAGGCTGCGGCACGGATAACGGAGATTCGGTTTCGCTTCTTTCTGTATCAAATTATATCGTCTTTACGTTTTGGCATTATATTTTCCTTTTTAGAACAACCTATTTAAGGGTAATGATCACCTTTTGGATTCTTTTTTAAAGTGTGCTGTTACGTATTACCTAACTATGTATTTTATATTTGTGTAGGTATGTATAACTTAATATTTATCTTATTGTTTAAATTAAGTTAAAGAATTAAGAAAACCATGGCGTTTATTATCAGTATACAACCTTTCACGCCCCGGATTATGAGACACAATAGATATTCTATTGTTCTCTGGACACCAGTGTCCGGTTCGGGTTTGACGAATAACCTAAAACAAACCAAAAATACGACCAAAACAGATTTCTCATAATAAAGCTTTCCTTTCTTATTACAAATAAATATTGCTACCTAAGGTCTCCTCCGTGCTTCGGAAGGCACGTTAAGCCGTTGGTCCCGGCTGCATTTGCAGTCGCTTAAACCCACTAATCCGCATTGGGCCCGCGTGGTGGGTCATGGCCCATTCTCCTTATCTATCGTTAAGGAAGGCAGTGCTCCAACAGTGAGGACATTACAAATGCCTGATTGAACACGTTTCTTAAAGTTTCATATAGATACCGTTGTTCGTCAAATAGGATTAAGATTTTAGTTATAATATCTACTACATTATCCTCTTTTCAAAAAATAAGAGTATTGCAGCATTTTAAAGAAGTCTTATAGTATAGTTTACTGAAATAATCTGCAAAAGGATGACGTACAGAAGACCGTAAGATGTCTTCTGCCGTTTACAACCTTCCTAGTATTATAACTGTATATTATTTAAAAATATGCAAGTTAATCATATTTTAGTATTATAATTATCGGGGAACTTCCCGGTTGACCACTAACTTGTTGTAAGTCCGCCTGGCTAGCTACCACCATCTTATCTAAGTCTGACGCCATAACAACAATGTTTTCAGCATTGTTGTGTTCCGGCAGTTAAAGATAAGATAGTCAGTTCCTCAGTGATTGAGGATTCCGGGAGTGGCTCGCTTCCATCTTCAGCCTTATCAATACTTAATATCAGGTATGATGAAGGCTAAGAGTATCCCCGTCGATCATTATACAAAAATATAAATGTCAATGAATATAATCGTGCTGATAGCAATCGGAATCGAATTGCAATAATTCATCATTGTAAATTATGTAACGGGATTCACTGTTTTATTGGAAAATGCATTACTGGAATGGCGAACTCTGTAGTGTCCTGTAGACAAATAAAATTTTCCAATAACGGATTATTAATGGGACTGAAATTGTCGACGTATAATTTTACTTTGTTTATTTTCCAGAATATCTAAAATGGAAAATGAGTGTGTGAAATAAATATTAATGTAGTTAACTCAAGTTAAATATATTTCATATATGAAAAATAATGAAGTTATAACAAGTATCTCTTATTCAATAAAAAACATGCTACACCAATTTCCCGTCAAAGAGATTTATATTTTTATTATACCGATACAAATGTGATTCACCAGAGCGAAAGAAACGATAATACTTTTTCGAAGCAACTCCAAATGTTGGGAACTTTTTCGGTAGGTTGTATCTTTTTATTTATTAGCCGTATCGGAGATCGGTATAAATAATGTAGGGCGCTCGCCGCAAATCCCGCATAAAGCCATTTATCATAGCGTCAAAAGCTGCAACACCTGTGTGGTACCGGCCTGATTCTAGATATGGCGTCAGATATATCGGACTGATTTACAAAATACCACCGTAACTTTAGTAGGTTTAGGTTTTAATTCGCATGTTTGTAATTTGACACGAAAGCCCGCCAAATCCCGTGAGATAAGTACAGTCATCATATTTTGCGTGTTTTGACATAGGTCCTCGAGTTTGGGAGCACATTAAAGAGTTTTTGCCGTTGGCAAGCATTAGGAAATTGGTTTCTGTTGCTCAGCTTCTTCAAGAGATATTACAGGTCAGTACAATTCATATTGATAAAGTTAGATGTTATTGAATTTTATTCCTCCTGAAAGAACAAAATGTAGGACTATGTGATGTATTTGTTATTTTAGAACATAGTATATGATAACTGAATGATACTTATATGAACATTGCCAGTTATTTCTTACCTGACTGCAAAGGAAGAGTTATGTTTTTCGCGCATATCTTGTATGAATGTTTGTTTGTTTATATGTAATATTGTTTTTTATTACCTCTTACTTCTAAAACGGCTGAACGGTTTTCGATAATTAAGATATTGTTAGATTTGTCTTGACAGCCCAAGTGTTTTTAGGTAAGTGATGTTAAAAAAAACTGGGCAAGTGCGAGTTGGAGTCGCCCACTGAGGGTTCTGCACAAATTTTTAGGTACCTACCTAGGTACAATCGGGGAACTTCCCGGTTCCGACTGCCGCCGACTGCATGTTAAGTTAAAAAAATTACAGATGTCAATATGTTTGTTGAACTGAATTATTAATGCATCAAATAACACCAATTTATTTCTCAATCTTGACACAAGGTATTTGTAAATCCAGGGGTGGTCCCGTGATCACCACATTAAGTTTGGAACGCGCCCGAGCGAAGCTTCAAAGGAAACAGTTAATATTTTTAATTCTCACTAATACGAAGGGCTTATCCACATCAAAGGTCGACTGCAATGTCTGGAGTGCTGTTTCAACCTCACTTCATCCCCGTGTGGTTTACCTGAAGCCTCCCTTTTATCCTACTTTGTTGACAACACTATATGGGGGAAAAGTACGTAGGTACCTACGATAAGTGTCACTTTTATAATTATTATTTAAGTTTTTCTGTTTACAACATCAAACATCTCATAGAGAGTTAGAGATGGTGTCTTTGAAGGTGTAATACTAATGATAATAAAACACTTTATTGCACATAATAAGGAATACAAAGAAAACAAAAACAGACTGTAGAAGGAAAAACACAAAAGGCGGCCTTATTGCTAGGTAGCAATTATTCCAGGCAACCTTGAGAAGTAAAGCAATAAGAGGAAGAGGACAGAAGGGGGAAAAAGGGGTAATAAAGTATTCATATATGTCATTTATAGTTATGCAGTATACATTGCTTAATTAGTAGTTTTGTATAAATACATATTGTAAAAATTTGATAATTTCTTTTGCATTTTGAAACTTTATCGAACTGGTGAAAGATGTGTTTGAATATTTTTATTATAATCAGACTCTTCGTGTGGATTAATACTGTTCGTTTTCTATGAGTAGACAGTAGAAGAATCATCAGACGTTTACAAATAAATTGGTCGTAATAAAAAGCTGTCATACCTAATCAATCTAGTTTAAAAAACAGTTGACGACCATCGTGACGTCACGGGCCGATAATAGATCGTTTTGGAAGTTGAAACGTGTTCAAGTGCAAATGGATGAGGGAAAAATGCGTCGGAGCGAGTATTGGTGGGGTGCGGGGGCAGGGGCCGAGTGATTGGAAAACTGATTGGAATGATTGGCGCACCGATTGCAACCGCCCTTAGGACCGACACACGCGACCGACAGCTTAAAACGCAAACTAGTAAAACATAAAAAATTAACTAAAACTTAGACAGGTTTAACGAAATAATCATTTTAATGAGTAATAATGAACATAATTAATAAAAACTACTTTCCTATGGTTAAAAAACGTTTTTGCATTATCGTTTCTGCAATCTATATAGACTCTGTAGACTCATTATATAGATGAATATAGACTCATTCTTGAACCTTTAGGTACGACGTTAAGGACTGGCTCGTCTGAGTCAATTGTTTACATAATATGTGACTACATTTTGTATGTACTTGTAAATATAAATATTTGCTACAACCAAGTCATTTATGCAGACGACGGCTTAACAGTAGAAAACACGAGTGACAAATATTTTTTATTATATTATTCAAATAACTTAATTTTACTAAACATTGAAAACTCACCATGATCCCAGAAATATCAAAGAACTGTATATTCCGACGTCAAAATTTGGCACAATATACTCGCTGTAGTTGTTACCATGATGAACCCGGCAGTACATTGTTACTCTGACTGGCATTTTTGACTGTTGAATACAAGTTTTTTTTATAGGTTTGGTTTGTCTGCCTCAAAACCTAATAAACTCTCGCGACCTTATCATGGTACTGGGACTGGCCTTAAGCCGTTGCACAGTGTGTGCTCGCCCTAACGCCGGCTCAGATGATCCGCGTCGCTGGGATGCCGCGAGAGGGTTGAAAGAGTGCCATTGTGGTCTGGACCGTGGTATTTGTAACGGCATTCAACCCCTCAATAGATCCGTCGCAGGATTCTGGACACTAAACATTTGTTATATGACCGTAAGTCTTAAGAAAAACCCCAACCACATCGGTTTTTTTTTAAACTTTCAAAGGCCAAAATCGGGTGCCCAGAATATACCCGATTGTGAAACTAAATTAAAACGAATTAAGTAGGTACGTTAGGATCGAAACAAGTGCAACGAAATATCAGCCTACCTTTATAGAAAAATATATGTGTGCAAAAAAAATATAAGCCTAACTAATGTTAAAGGAAATAGGTTTTCACAAAGACGCCTTGGAACCGAAGAAAAACGAAAGTTATGGTGCAAAATCTATACTACATAACCGAAGAAATTGGTTTAGAGTCATTTTAAGCAATCAAAATATATGAATAGTTATACCGTAACAACCAACTGCAATTAGCTGCTGCTGTAGTAACTTCATAAATAATGAGACTGCGCATAAAAAATCACGCTTATCTTTCCTTCTTTCTTTCATTTTTGACTTATAACAAAGAAAATTGCGTTGAAAACTTCTAACGACCGTTAAAGAAAATTTTACTTTTTACGTTTCATAAAGTTGCGCTCCTCTTTTCAAGCCAGTGAGTAGATTTACATCATCGTAAGCACTCTGAAGTAGAAAATAATAATTGTATTCCTTCCTTCCGTTTTTACGGGTATTTTTTATTTCTTTTGCAGTAGGTTATAATAAATGGGCGACGACAATTCTAACCCTATAATACGGGCTATGACTTTTATCGCAGGGTTTATTCCAATTAACTGAAATCTAGGTTTGGTTTAAAAAAATATTAATATAAAATGTTGATATTAGTCTTACAATATATTTTTTAAATTGTTGTCTATGTAGTTGACTATATAGTCACCTACTCTCTCTCTCTCTCCTGCGTAATTATTATTCCCACATGATGGTGGGGTCTGCCTTCCTTATCATCCTTTTCCACGTCGCTCTATCTAGAGTGTCATCTTGAGAGACATTGTTCGAGCTGAGCTCTAAATGTATCAAGTCCCGCCATCTTCTTTTTGGCCTACTCCTTCTGGACCCGCAAAGGTCAAGGCTGAAAGCTCTTTTGCCAACATAATCTGGTGGTCGACGCTGAATATGTCCGAACTACCAGAGCCTACTCTCTTGCAGCTTGTCAGCAAGATCGCGCACGCCAAGACTACCGCGAATGTACTCATTGCTTATTAGTTTTTAGTGGGTAGGCCCATCGGTCCCACATAACCTTTTGTTTGCTCTCCCAGGCGACATAGGTATGCGTAACGCATTTTTCATTCGTTAAAAAAAGGGCCGCCTTAATCTCCTTTGGCTGTACAGGTAGTACGAGACCGAGGTTTGGTTCTACTATATATTAGTATATAATATACTTATAAATATTTTTTTACGTGCCATTGTCAACAAAGGGTTTTAAAGTTAATTTTGTTTTAAAAATAAAAAGTATTTAATAACGTTTGCCCTAACATATAATTATAATCTATAATTTAGAACTAGGGATGTTACATAGGTTCGGTTCAGATTGCAAAGGGTCGCAACTTCCGATTGATTTTGCACATTCGGTTCCGATTTCGGTTCCGATGAATTTAATCGGTAGTTATATCGGAGGTTACATTTGCTGTAAAGAAAAATTCAATCAATGGAGATGACAAATTTAGCCGAAAAATCGTCCTCCAATATTTGTTTGTTATCTCCTAATCTTGACCGGTTGAGAAATAGATTGGACAGAGGTAAGATTTTGTTTTGGTATAATTTGCTTCTTTAGATGTCACTTACTTTGATTTTTGTTTCTTTATGTTTTGTAACTTTTTATTTGTGCATTTACAATGCTATTTATATGTGATAAATTTTAAACTAGAAATAAAAAAATATTTCCTTGTATGGAAAAAATCAACTCGTCCTCATATCGCTCAGATAGGACTCGACACTGCGACCTTTGGGAGTCCGACCCAATGTAATCATTGAGCTACCGAGTCTTATGAGGATACTTCAAAATTTTCTAGTAAATTTACTTTTCTACGCTGCTAGCAAGCGTCGTTTCATCAATGAGAGGGAATCCTCACATTAAAAATAATTATTTTTACATATGTTTGACAATCGATTAAGATGAAACAACCACTTAAATTAGTTTTTATTTATTTTAATAATAATACGTTTTATTGCAGATAAAAGGAACACATAGACACAAATAAGCAGTAGAAGGAAACACAAAAGGCGGACTTATTGCTGAGTAGCAATTTCTTTCAGGCAGCAGGTTTATTTTTGCATTTACTATGCGATTAACAAATTATTTTAACAATAGTTATTTTCAACAGACCACCACATACGCCTATCTGTAATTTACAATTTATTTACAGTAACTAAGACTGTTCCTTCATATGCTTATTATGGTAGAGAATTGCCTCGAATAATTCAGGAGTTATTCGAGGCAATATATATTTAGCTATATACCTATATAGCCTCACAATTATTTTCAATTAAAACATACCGGATAATTTTCGGAGTAATTTAAGGTCCGACCTTAAATTAGTAGGGCTGCCACCACCTTAATTGCCGACATTGGATTAAAACTTTGCATACGCCGGAATTTTGGGTATACCTAAGATCTTGGTCCAGATTAATAATAAAGGACATAAAAACCATTTGAATTAATATAATTACAATAAACTTATAAAACTTTTTTTTTTATTTCCGGAATGTGGGTACAGGCTTTATTTTCTCTATTATTATAAGTATTCAAATGAGTTTGCAATAAACAATTTAAAATCGTCAACTTTTACCCTACCTTTTCGAACTGTTTTTAGCGTGCCAGCAAATTTACCTCTCAGTCTATGAGACATAATTGATATTCCATTGTTCTCTGGAAACTGCTAGCAAATGACGAATTAAACGCATCGCCGCGCTATGAAAAACTCCTAAATACAGGAGTTTTTCATTGCGCGGCGATTGCGTGATTGAGTAAGAAACATCCAAACATCCAAACTTTCATTGATAATATTAATAAGATAAGATATCATTTCTTTATTTAGATTTGTAATGTACCAGATGATTTTAAGATATTGCCTAGACACTTTTTCTTTTCGAAACGACCCGCTAAAAATAAATCAAGATTATTTTTTATTTATTTTATTTTCTTTGGAAATTTTACAGCAGTATTTACAAATTAGGTAAATAAGCAAGCACTTAAAAGCTAATTACAAACTTCCACAGATAAAATTATTCTCAAATGGGGTATATTCTATTGGAAATTGGTTTAATTAGTGGACACCAATAATATTTAGCATCGTGTAATTTCATTTCTCTTTAATAGCTTAAGTTATTTTCTTCGCAGTGATTTTGTGGTTTTTTCGCCTAATCGGAAAACAAAATCGGATTCGCTTTCGCGCGCGTCCATTTCTCATTACTGTCTCGCTTCAGTCGTATAACGCCTTAAACAAGTATTGTTAAATAACATAGTGTTACACAAAAATTACTTTAGGGCTAGGCTTAGTTATGTCTGAGTTTAAAAAAATGTGCAACTGTTTCTTCCGGACAATGTTCTGAATTCTCGCCCAGGCGCTTCCGGATCGGACGAATCTGTGGAAATTCGGACAGAGGACAGCCCTAACCCTAGGGAACTTTGTGGGTGGACTCGACCTAGTCTGAATTCAGCTGGTTGTTATTTTAATCCTTTGGCAACACTCACCGCTACCTACGTAGAAAAGTTTATTTACTTTAATTTGAAACTACCTTCTAGTTACAACTAAATGAAGCTATTATAATAGTTGGTGAGATCGATTGTGGCAATAATATAATCCACAATCAAAGGTTCAGGATTCCGGAAGACAGGCGATTCTTCCTTCGGCCTTAATTTCTTAATATTGAGTATGGTGAAGGCTAACTAACTGTGACCTCTTTGAGGGTAAAAATAGCTTCCACTCGGTCTTTCACAAGGTATATTTTAGCCGCTTCGGTGGTCTAGTGGTAACACCACCGGTATCAGACCCAGAGGTCCCGGGTTCGATTCCCACTAGGGGTAAATATTGTATTCGGTTCTGTTGGTGGTAAAGCTTGCTGTAAGTCTACATTCAGCATTGTTGTGTTTCGGCAGTTAGAGATAAGATAGCCAATTCCTCAGTGATTGAAGATTCCTGGAGAGGCTCGCTTCCATCTTCCACCTTGTCAATACTTGACATTAGGTATAATGAAGGCTAATAGTCTCCCCGTAGTACATAAAAAATACTTTGTTGCACACACACATTACGAAAGAACTAACAATAACATAAAACTTAAAGCAATGGTGGAAAAGGCGGCCTTATCTAGATCGGCTAAAAACGATATCTTACAGACAACCTTTGGACTTTAGGATAACTGAAAAAAGATGCAAAAGGCAGTGTGCCAGCAACATACATATAATAATAATAATAATAATAATAAATCTTTATTTTCTCTCCAAAAGTTACATTGTACTTATTTAATATTAAATTACAATATTGAGCAATAAACTATCTTAAAAATAACTAATATTGAACGAACTGGTGCCTGAGCTAGGTGGGGTATGACAAGTTATTAAAGGAAAGCGAGACTAGCTTATTTGAGCATTGTAAGGTATGAACAGTTTACGATAAAACTAAGTTGTCCATCCTAGTCGATGAACATTGCAATTGTTTTAAATTAATCACTTACACACGTCCGTCAAACTTAAGAAAAGTACATAATAAAAAGTTCAATATACCTAAATTTAGAAATTTCTACGGGAGACGAAATTGGAAATGTTTGTTACCGGATTTGCTTAACGAAATGAGTGACGATTTTGTTCGGAACTATATAGAAAAGAATAATTTTAAAACAGTTGTTAAGAAATATTTTTCGGATAATATAGTTAACAAATAGCAAGTCATATAATGAATGTGTTATTATACAAAAATCACATGATTGTAACTATAATTTTTTGTGTATAAAAAATAATCTACTAATCAAAATTTCTTTACTAACTACAATATGTGTTTCTTATTAAGTTATAATACTTTAAAAAAAACATGTACTTATATTTTTTATGTTTTCTAACAATTTATTAACATTTTAAATTTGTTATATTTGCTGAACTCCTCCGCCACAGTTAAAGCCGAAACGGCTTTTGTAGCGGTGTGTTAATTAAATATCATGTATTTTGTAATACTTTTGGTCAATAAATGAAAAAAAAAAAAAAAGTCACCAGGCTCACTCCACCCTTCAAATTATAACTATTTTAGGTAAGAACAATTCTATACACTGGGTTTTCAGATCTATAGTTATAGAGAGATTTAGGTACAGAAAATAAAAAAGGTAATTACGGGTATAATTAATTAAAAACCATCGCAAAGTTAATAAAAATAAAATAGTAGGACCGCAAAGTAGAATGCATTTTTTTTATAAAGAGTTTTTATTTCACAGTTTTTAAAGGAAGATAATATCATGTCATCCAAGTAACATTTATTTTTTATTTACTTTTGAGGCCTTTGTATTTGTATTTTTGTATATATATCTGTAAAGGTAGGATTAAGTGAAACTTTTATGATAGACATTTATATCTGTTTATGTGACCTTAAATCCATACACAATAAAGAACTTACTTACTTACTTACTTACAAATATGAAATGAAATATATAAAAATGCTCAAAACATAAAAAGTACTGGGTCAAACTAAACCAAATTTTTATGAGACCAATTGGCAACTATTCTGCATCGAACAAAAAAATTATCACGGAAATCGGTTCAAAAATCTCGGCGTAATCTGTGTACATACATAAACAAAAAAATAATATATACCAACCGAATTGAGAACCTTCTCCTTTTTTGAAGTCGGTTAAAAATTATGTCTTACATGTGTGTGTCAAGACATATGGTGTTAATACATTATTTTATTAGTGTTATGATAAACATAAAAATATATTAGTAAGGTGTATGTTTATATGCGTTGTATGGAGTTATAAGATAGCCAGTTCCTCAGAGGTTGAGGATTCCGGGAGAAGCGTGCTTCCACCATCAGCCTTATCATTAGGTACTTAAAATCAGGTATGATGAAGGTTAAACATCTTCCCGTTGTGTATATAATAAATATATGTATTTGAACTTGATACAATATGTCTCCGATATCAGTGTCGTTGGTCCCGTCTGTCACCTGTCAAGGGCTGTCCTCCTAAAGGGTTCGTTTAATTAACCTGTTTTGGGGTGGGTGTCCTCCGGCAAACGACGGGGCCATACGTCACCCGGTCTGTGACGTCTCACTTACTAATTGGTGCTGGTAAGAATCATCGGTTGACGGCACGAGAACCGCATAAAAACCTCGTACAAAAGTTCAGTCCCTATTTCAGCTCTATTTATATTGAATTTGTTAAACAAATAAACTAACACATCTCTTAGTTTCTTCGCGCACTGTTCATTGTAGTAAAATAACTTTTTCACCACACACGTTCGGAAAAGGATGTTTTGACATTCAATTTCTGCGTGGAAAATCGCATTTTGTGGCCTAGCGTGGTAAAGTACTTTTTTAATTTATAACCTTAAAAATATGTCCTAATGCGTTCCGAATCGCACTACATATTGACTTTTCATTGTACATTTCACTTTAATTTTAAATAACTTTGAATTAATTATAATTTGGTTTTATTATATTATTAAACTATTTATTGTAAGAATGGGCTGATTATGAAGAATGAAGATTAGGCTGGGTGAGATTACACAACCTATGATTGGATTTCGGAACGTGACCTTTATTTTTAAATTGTCTTTGTCTTGTACCTCATGTCAATGTCAACATTTACAGAATCAGAATACCGAATTAAAAGTAACAATTTATTGCTTTTTTATATAACTTTGAATTTACTACAAAACTCCTTTTTTATAATTTTAGTTTTTTATATCTTTGAAACAACAAGAATAAGGTATATTTAGATTAAACTTTTAATTAAAATAATTTTTAACGAAAGTTGTTGAAGTGTTGCGCTCGGCAGAAAAGTTTTTAGCATCTCGTACCCTTGAAACCCTCGCTACGCTCGTGGTTCAATCCTAGAATCATTCGCTTGCTCAGGTTTCAATAAAGGTAACTTGCCGCTAAATCAAACTTTCCAGCCTTGCATAACGAATAGCTATTACGGATTGAAGTGCACTGAGTTTACTTATAAGTAGCCTGTCAACCGCGTAAACGACTCCTGGAAAGGGTATAAACGTCGCGAAGCGCCAAAAAAACCTAAAAATAACACCAAATCCAAAAGTTATGTGTTAACGGTGAAATATATAGGTAGTGCACTTAAATCCGCAAAAGTTGTTTTAAGTCAATAGACAAACTAGAATCGCGTTTTTAATATGTGTATGAAATGAATTAGTAATTATGAATAATGAAAATAACTACAACATATTTTGACTAATGATAGGAATTACATTTAACTTTTAACTTTAACTAATTCTCACTCTGATACTCATATGCAAATCCGTTTGACAATTTTGTGCCGAAAACTGAATGGTTTGCTACAAAAAAGTCATAGTCCACACTCGTTGCGACTGCGCTGCTTATTCAGGACATCACAAAGAGAAAAGTTTTCTTTTTTATGCGGCCGCATAAAGTCCAGTTGTTACGGACGCTGCAAGCACTAAAAACTTGATATAACTTTAGATGGGTTTATCATCAATTCAAAACGTGCAAAAACATTGTTTGTTAACTCGTACTGTGTACTTGGTAGTTAAATCGAGTGTGAAACTAGCTTTATCTGTGTTCAGTTGTTCGCAATTACCTACTTACTCCTTTTTGTGTGTATATAATACTATTTCTATTTTCATAGGAAACATTTTGAACTGCTTGACGCAACGTTTCATCACTTTTGAGGAGAGCTGGGTAAGAACAATATTGAACCTGTGACGCACTGTGACACGCTGTTTCTCGGAAAAGTTTTTATTAAAGTTAATACTGCAAATCATGTTATCTGTGCCTATAATTGGCTTTCTGTTACTGGATAAATTATCTTTCTTGTTAGACATAGCCGTTGATCGTCTGAATATAAATAAATAAATCATACCGTATATAACCTTTACATTTTATTTCTCACGGCATAAAGATTTTCCTTAATTTTCATTTCCCTAAAAAAGAGTTTTATTAATTTTTTCTTAAGTCCGCAAATCCAATTATTGCAACCTTAATCAACAAGAAACTATGGGCAATCTTTTGGCCAATAATCGCAACAAATATCTTCTCAATAGCCCCCCCCAATTGTCACTATTGAAAGTTCCAATAAAACATGTAACCATTCTTCAATGCAGCAGTAAATTCTCGTCGCATCCACAATTCGCGAGTAAACTTCTTCCCCCGGTTTTTCTTTGCAGCATAATGCGGGGCAGTTGTTTGCGTGGCGCAGGACATTCAGCCGCGGAGGACGACGCCAGAAAACACTCCAATTTGTAAACATACGGGACGCTTCCTTTTACGAACACGCGTCGTTTATTTTTTTGGCGTTTCGAATAAAATTATTTAGTTTTCGTAAGAAATGCACAGTGTTGTATTATTTATTTATTTCCACCCTTACAACCACAGAACAGAAAAAACAGTTCTGTGCTTACAACTATCTTAACAGTTCTTAACCTAATACAATAGTGTAACTACCTACTTGCTTATGTCAAAAATTACTTAATCTATATTATAATTGCATATATACGATCTTGCTAATTATGAGGTCTTTTAATTAGCTTTGTAGCTTTAGCTCACGATTTCATCCCCATGGACATTCGTAAAAAACTTAAGCAATAATGAATTTACTATCACTATGCATTAATACTTGCTTATACTATATTTGTGATTTGCTAAACGTCGTTTAAATGACATTGCATTTCAGTCGTATGTTTGAAGTTTAAAGGGAGAGAACGATGTTTTAAACGACGATTATCTAACCACCAGTTGGTGAACTCGAACCTTATATTATTAATGGGATAAGAATTTACAGTAACCGTCTAATGGTTTGCTTTATTGTTAAACGAAGTGTAACAAAAAATACCAAGTAGTAGATTCTGTTGTCCAAATCTAGCTGTATTCAAAGAATTTAATGAACCAATAACTATTCGTAGCGTTTGCTACGAATAGCTATTGTTTGGAATTGTTTCTTAATTGGAACACATCCTAAAATAATAAGGTTCATTAAATTACAAACAGAAAGTTTGATTCAGCGTTTCTAAACGCAAAATGAGCCCATATGTTTCCACGCTCAGGTAACCCGAGCCACGGGAGCGTCGACGATTTGGTAAATAACATCTCGAGGCGGACGTGCTGCGGTGACTACGGTTTTAACTTTATTGAAAAACATCCCCTTGTGCTTTTATTTTGTTCAGGATTCCTTCTCTTATTTCATTTCCTTCTTCTTGCAAATTATTTCGGTAAAATAATGCGTAATGTAAATAAAACGAATTAAACGGATCTGTTATTTTAAATTGCAATATCAAATTAATGTTTACCTTCTTCAACAGTTTAACATCTCATCACCATCTTCAGTACCCATTCTCCTTCTCAAGTATAAAATCCCAAATTGTGATATGCATTTCGAATAACGTAAATTGTAACTATTTTTTTTTCACTTATCATTTAATAAGATTAGCTATCTACCTTAAACATCTACCCCCTTTACTTATAAACTTATTGTAAGTGTTGGCGACTGGCTCGTGGACCGTATTATTATACCTTGTTTATATTCTGTGTATAGTCTCTAATTATTTTGATATACGTCACTTTAGAAAAAATATCTAGTTGTCAGTGGAAGGTCTTTTGATTGTGTCCAATAAAATCGAATTATTAACATTTTGGTCCTTAATTATTAACAGTAAGCATGGATTGCACTATGTTTTATTTCTGCTACTTAAATGACGTTTTGAACGCGAGCAAATAAACAACACAGTGAGTAATTCATCAAGTTCAAAAGTAAAGGGATATATGTATATTATGTTTATTATAGTCAACGGTTATGGCAGCATATTGATATATGAAACAAGGGCTCGCACAAACTAAGCGCTTATCTAATCAATCTTGTTCTGGCACGCTGCCTGAGACGATCTTTTAACGAGCTCTTCATATGCTGCTACGGTGCTACGATACGTAGCTTCGTAGCATATGTGTAACATCGTAGTATTTATAGTAGCGATGTGATGTCGTTCGATCTGTTCTTCCATGTAGTAAAAGGCTGTATTACGTGAGGCATGAAATACATATTGGAGTAAATGTGATTATGGTCACCTCGCGTATTTTATAATTGCTCTACTTTTATATAAATAGGTACGCGAAGAATAGCTTTGGACCCTACTTTAGATACCGGGCTCGGAAAAGTGAGGTTTGATATAACAGGACAGTTATTTCAATTAAAAAAGAGTGTCACGTCAACTTTGTTCAGAAATGAGTTCACTACCTATTGATTTGATTGATTTGATAAAGTTAAAACGTATTCTTAACAATAATTTCTTTTTAGATGTAAATAATTTTCGAATGACTTAGATAAATACCTAAATTCTAAAATCTAGCACAAACTTAAATATGCTTATCATTGCATGTTAATTTTATAAGTAAATTGTCTCGTCGTCTTCTTCAAACTGTGTGAGAAAAAGACTATTTTTAACTGTTTACCTGTGAAAACTTGTAATTAGCCGTCAGTACATATTATATTTAAAAATGTATTACATACATAGCTGTTAGTTTTCCAAAAATTGTAAAAATTAAATAAAATAAAATAATCGAATCGTGTATGGAAACACTGTTCTGTCCATTTCAATTCAATTAAACGACTGAACTGACATTTAAATCATGTTTGGCGTTAAATTTTCGGTTAATCTCGGGCCTTAGGCGATTCACCTACTGGCACCGCGCCTCGCCGCGGTGTGTGGGGCTGCGGATGCCTCGCGCAACGACGGAGAAGCAGGAGTTGTATTTTTGAAACAATCGAATTACTTGTTGCGTACGTAATCGCAAGATTTGCATGCGAAAGCGGAGTTTTTCAAAAGCATTTATTCGATTGTTTCAATAATACGACTCTCTCTGTCAGATAGCTAAGTGCCTCCACGCGGAGCGGCGAAATCCGACCCGATTCAGTCTGTTGAACAACGTTGGCAAAATCTGCACCTCCGCGCGCCGTGCCGCGACCGAGCGCGGAGCACTGGGTTTACCGCCGTACATTTCCGTACCAACAACGTAGCTTTATCTTCAGTTTCTAATAGCCTAAATAAATTAGATACCTATTATTTATTTTCACAGACATTTTCTCATACACGATGGTCACCCTACAGGGTACGTCAAGCACTCATCTCATCGGCTGGAGCGCTGCCAGGCCCGCATTGCCGAATTACGTGGTAATCTAACAAACATTCCACGATGGCCTGGCCACCCTGGCAGCCTGGCCACCCTGGATGCCTTGCCACCCTCTCCGGGCTGGACAAATATTTTTCTAGGCAGTCTAGACAAGGCTGCGCCGCACAAGATCATATTTCTTGCTCATTCAAATATTCATGCTTGGATGTGTGTTTTATTCAAAAAGTTTTATATGATGGTAGTAATGCCCGGTTCTTATGTTTGGGTAACCATTTACGAGGTGTAACTTTAGAAATATGTTAATGTGATTGAAAGGTCCAATCGGCTTGGGAAAACAACAATTTCTGATTTAAATAGGTAGTACTTCTAGTCAGCTACTATCATTAGAACCTTGCGTTGACATTTTTGCAAGCTTAACTTTACATTTTCAACTTCAAGATATTTTTTTGCGATAGCTTTCCCCCAGGGCTCAATATTTCCCTATAAAAAAGAAAGAATCAAAAAATCCAAACCAAACGTCACAAAATTATAATGTTGCAATCCATAACAGTATTTTATTAAAATTTTAATCTAGTAATTCAGCATGAAAATTCATGTTTTATCAGGCATACAAAGTAAAAATATAAATAGATAACCACAATTGATTTTTATATGGCCAGTTTTACTTCAGCCAGTGTTCTCTTTACGACATCACCGCAGTTTTATCGCCCTATACATTCTGCATTGGGCTTTATGACGACACATTATTGTGTCCACTGGCTATAATACGACGGGTAAACATACCAACGTCATATAAAAAATAATCGTCTTTTGTTTTGATCCTATGATAAAAAAATAACCTTCATTTGTTTTAGTCTTATGAGTTATCATTATCACGGAGTTTCGTTTTTTTTTTTTTTATGATCGATGGTGAGACTCTTAGCCTTCATCATACCTCATGTTAAGTATTGATAAGGCTGAAGCTGGAAGCGAGCCTCTCCCGGAATCCTCAGTCACTGAGGAACTGGCTATCTTATCTCAAACTTCCGGAACACAATAATGCTAAAAACATTGTTGTTATGGCGTCAGGCTTATATAAGATGGTGGTAGCTAGCCAGGCGGACTTACAACAAGTCCTACCACCAACCAAACCGAATACAATATGTACCCCCGCTGGGAATCGAACCCGGGACCCCTGGGTCTGATACCGGTGGTTGTACCACTAGACCACAGAGGCGGTAATATTGATAACACTTAATTTTTTGTTTTGATGATGGGTAGGAGATTTGTCAGTATATCTTTGACCATTGAATAATGATCATTGTGTGTTGTAGTGTTTGTCTTGTATTTAGGTGATAATATCAGTTTAAGTACAATCGGGGAACTTTCCGGTTGACCAGTAGAGTTTTTTAGGAGGCTTTATTTAATGAAGTAAAAGATATGTAGAAAATGTTTATATCACAAATAATAGAACATTAACAGGTATCTCATTTGAATAATAATATATATAATTCATAATAATAATAATATTTAACCTTGAAGTGCTACTTTCCGAGAAAACATTTACCAAAAAAACTACTGATCAAACGGGAAGTTCCCCGATTGTACCTATACATTTGTAATACCTTCGTTGGTTTTGATATCCGGAACACAAGTGCTAAAGGCTCAATGTGTGATTCTTTAATTGATCTTAACAGTTATTAAGTTAACTTAAAGAATCTGCCACAGATAACATCTCAACGTTAACTTTTGAGCAAGTTTTAACTATCAAAATTAATGCGATTGAGTTCCAGCCATTTTGCCATGGTCTTCCGTGAGATTATGCTATTAATATTAATGCTTTTAATATCCAATGATTGTTATTCTCCTTATCCATCTATAAGGAAGGACAGTGCCCCAGCAGCAAAGATGACGTCCATTGTTATTTAGGCTCAACTGTCCTTTGAAAATTATGAAAGTATTTTCCAGCAACGAAACAAAATCATGTTGTAAAAAATGGATATCATTCCTAATGACATAAACATTATCCTTATCAAAATAAGCCTGCAAGAGTGCTCTAGGATTTCATTAGTTAAAAGCGTTTTAAACAAGATGCATAAAATACACCGCTAAGTTAAGAGACTTATCATCCATCAAACCGCGTAGTGGCCATAACATTGCAAATTGTTTTCCTTTCAACGTTTCATAAGATTGATTATCAATTAAGAAAGTAATAGGGAACAGGTTGTAGAACTACTATTTTTACAGTTATATATCACAGAAATTTAAAAGAAAAAGTAAAAGTCCCGTCTTTCAATTATTGTTCACTAGTGATTACTAGCGAAAGTGTGAAGGGAATATTTTCAAGCTTTCACTATAAAAAGTAGCGTATGGGTCGGTAATTGAATTGAGAAATTCAAATTGAAAATATCTCAAACTTCGCTCATGTATGTCGTTTGAGTTTGAGAAATTTTCAACTTACAATTCTCAATTCAAAGATCGACTATGTCTTTTTAAAAGTTCTTACTTATCTGTATCCCTAAATTTCATCAAAATTTGTTTATACGTGAAGACAGATAAAGTTCTTTTAAATTGACTTTGCTTTTAAAACGAAGTGACTTAGCATAGGTATGATCACGTAAAAATAGCATTGTGAATGAAAAATCTTAAAACACGTATGGTATTAAATGCTAGAGTAAAAATAATAATTTTCGTTGAAAGAGTTATTTACGTTTTCAACGAATACGTATAGATAAAGCCAACATTTTCGTAAGCCAATGTGACATTAAATTATTCGCGTCATAACATTTTACTATCAAAGGCATCTTTCTGACATGAAGATGGGCCCGCGGAGAGGAAAAGCTTAGTGGAAAATATTTGTTTGCATATCTGGCTTATATATCTGCCACTTAAGATTGTCTCTTTAGATAGTTCGGTATCTATCAGTTTTTTTAACGGTCTCCCTTATAACTTAGGTACGTTTTAAATCTTTCATACCACGTGTTTTGTGAGCGACACAATGTGACCTTTTCAAGAACGCTAGTGGCCCGTGCTTTATTTTGGTAACATTTCTAAACCAACACAACTTATGAATAAAAAAAAATAACTTGAGTACTTTCGGCTAAAGAGGTTCCGATAAACTTTAATTGGCTTACTATTGGACAAGTTACTGAGAATGACGAAGAAGAGATTTCTTTGGAAACCTATATCAGGCACCAGTCTTTCTCACGTGAGGCAAACAATTTATAAATGACCAACAATTAGCATCACCAACATGTGGCTATTTTTTTTAGGAACAGAGAAAATGAGAGTCCAACTCGTTTGATAAAAACCTCAGTTCAACAACAGAGTTGGTGATTCAGAAATGTGTTCAAACTTAAAACATCTGTATCAAAAACTTTAAAAAACCAACAGTCTAGTATTAATTTCGTTGGTGTAATGGAAAGTTTTTTCACCATATCCATTAAAATCCATTGTAAAGGTCCATTGATGGATCTCTTGCACTGTTTTGTCCACTTTAATCCATGATTCGCAAAATCCATTGTGAAGATCCATTTTTGGAACTTTTTGCACTCTTATGTCCACCTTAATCCTTCATTCAGGATACACGGTGGTACTACAGAGAACAATTTTTCCCACTAAATGCACCTTTTGACTGAAAATTAAGTTCAATCGTATTTATTACGATTGCAATGTTGGCCGTTCGGGAGTAATCAAATAAAAGATCTGACTGCGATTAATAAGACATTTATTATGGCTTGCGCTGCTTATATACTAGGGAGAGATGAGTGTGTGTAAGTAAATAGGTATTAGCCGGTACACACACTACACCTTCCCCCTAAGAAAAAGAAAAACAAAAAAGATTACAATAGGTAAAACATTTTTTTTTTTTAATATAAAAATACACTTTTTTAAACTAACCAAATTAATGTTTATGACACTTTAATTTAAAACAATAAAACACGTTAGGCTTTTATAAAAAATATTTTTGAATCATTCAATAGAAAATATAGTACTTAGCTAAAAAAATTTGCTACAGAAAAAGGTTTATAAAAAAAAAACATTAATTAAAATTAATTAATACTATATAAGAGAAGAATAACAAATTTCTTGTTTAAATTTTGAAAAAAATTTTTTTTTAAGAAACACTTAAAAGTGTTATTAAATTTTGTACATTTTGAATTATTGTATTAATTTCTACCATCATTTTGCTATTTTAAAATTACATTAACAATTTCGAACAAAATTTTATAATTTTTTTTCTTCAGCTTTAATTATAATCTAATTTATTTATAAGGAAAATTATCAAAAAGTAGTCAAAGCAAAGTTGTAGTAAATAAGTGTATACATAAAATCGTATATAATATAAAATATTTCATAAAATCAATCTAATTACTTACAAAAGATTATTTAAATGCTAATGTTTAGAAAATAAAAACTAAATTTAGTAGATAAGTAGTTTCTTATAATATTACAATATCAAAAAGACAATGACATAGATATAATATGTATTGCTACACTATCTACAACATCAGTATTGTTGATAACAAACATTTTTTTTTTAATAAAAAATAAATTTCTTTAAAAAATAAGAACCTACTGTTTTTTTTTATTTTTTTTAACAACAAAACAACAAAAAATAACTTAACTAAATTAAAATTTAACAACAAAAAATATTTCTAAGGAATTAGTCTATATTTTCCTGATTTATATGTATACTCGTAGATTGCACAGACTCATATTTCGAAATACCTTACTAAAATTACATTATTTATCCCGCTGTTTTTGTATCAAAGTTGAAAAAAGGTTTCAACTTGAAAAGAGATTTCAACTCAATAAAATAATCGCAATATTTCTGAAACATTTTACTTTTACTTAAACTTATCTCTCTTTTACAAATAAAACATTAATTTCATTTCACTTTTTCCCGCAATTCCTTCTTAAGTAAAACTTTTGTAAAACATTTTTATTCCACAATTAAAATCATCAATCTTTCAACTCATGTTCCCAATATAATATTTACTCAAACATTTCGTAATCTATATGTAACTTTCTTTTATTACAACATTCATGTCTCTCAGTATTCTTATCTATATTACCTTAATTTGCCCAATATTTCTTTAATTTGACCGCACTTCATAGCTTATACTCTTGCTCGTTATGAACTTCAAAATACATAATTACAATATCGGTACACTTACAAATCAATACACATCACCTACGAGGTACTCATATCATAACATATAATATATATTCGCCCGGCGCCGGCGTACTTTCATTTTTATTTAATCATCATATTTGGTACATACTTTTATCATATTTATTTATAGTCGACTTTAATTCATAATAAAATAACACAAAATGGACAACATAGTGCCATTTGGGTTGTGGCCACAACCAAATTATTTATGGGGGTCATGGTTTAAGTCTCCTTGGACTCCAACTTATCTCACAGAGGAATCTCGTTCGCACCATGATCGAATGGAAGGATCTGACCCTCCACGTATGTACCATCATTAATAGGGTCATGAATTAAGACATACTATTTTGGTCTCCAACAGGATTCAAAAGGGGAAACTCGTTCACACCTTGATGTAACTGAAGGACCTGAACCCTATAGTACCTCTTTTTATGTGTACCTACCGTATAATCGAGCGTTTTATCTTTACTTATTATTACTTATTTTAGATACGAAAGGTTATAAATGCATTACATATACATAAATATGACGTAGGAACACAAATATAAATATGTGTAAAAGTGAGGACCGAAAATAATATATATATATATATATATATATATATAGACAATACGATAGCTAGGAATTAAAAATACGATTTCCTAAAAAGTAAGTACCTAGAAAATAACTGAAAATAATTTCTGTTATCAAGTTTAAATTCAAAGTAATTTGAATGTTTTTCAACCTATTGAATATATTTACTCATAAAATTTTATTAGAAGTGCTAATATTACGTCATCATTAGTCATCATGGAACAATATTAAGTATACTTGTATAAATTGTATTAAGTACATAGAATAAGATTAAGAAAAATAGTCATATCAAAGAAGAGTAAATGAGAAAAAGAAGTATCAGGAATTTCATAAATACTGTTATAATAAACATTAACATCCTGGGAAAAAACTAACATTCGTGCTGGTTATGACTAAGAAATTTCTTCAAAACAAATAATTTATGTAATTTAAGACGAAATAAAATTACTCATTATATTCAAATTGTCTTACAAAATGATACCTACAATATCACACGTGTTGCTATGTCAGCGATTACGATGTCATTCCTTGAATGCAATTGCGAAAACAAAATTTTACCTACTCAATTCAATAATTTCTAAATAATTGGCATCCATTAATATCATTTATTATAACGATAACTTCAAAATTTATGAGAAAATCTGAAGCTATAAAATTTATCTTTAAAATCACGAAAACAAACATTTAAATCCATCATTTATATAAAATTATAGTTACCTAACCAAAACTTCATTAATACTAAAATAAAAGTTACCTTTATCAACGATTGATACCTCGAAAAATTTGTCTGAAAAAAAAAACATTAATATCAAAAGTTTAAAACCACATAAAATAACCAGACTCTTGTAACTTATTCTGTGCAATCTATCGTATAAATCAGAAACGTTAGTTTTAGAAGAAAACAATTACTCTTATATTAATGAAAATTAATTTTCTTTTTGGTTTTCTTTATCTTTGTATTCTATACAGAATACTTAATGTACTATTCTAATTTAAACAAAACCTAATTTATTAAACATATTCATTAAAAAAAGGAATAAGTACTAAATATTATCTCTAGAACAATTTAAAAATAAATTCTTCAATATTCTTTTATTTTACTTCCAACATTTTAACCAACACAATTACTTTCGCCAATTACGTAAAACATCATTATAAAATTAACATTTCGGAATCAGAACCAACATTTTTTTGAAATAATATATTAGCTATATTTAAAATTAGTATTTTATTGACGTTTTCGAACGAGAGAAAAGAAAAAATACTATATTAAAATCAAAGCAAAAAAAATTGGGTCCTTTTAGGTCATTTTCGAAGTTCCGTTGGCCACTCTCTGTTTGTAAATCCAGCTCCTTCCTCGTCTAATGTCGCCATCACCCGCCGGCAGCTCCACAACCGACACCATCATCTCCCGGCTCCCTGCTTTATGCCTCCATCCTCATCATCATCACAGCAGCAACATAATACGCAGTAACGAACACTTTTCCAAAAGTTTTAAACTGATTTACTGTTAGTTCATTTACACATTGAAGAATTTATATATATATATATATATATATATATTCTGTTTTATTTTTATATTTAAAGTTAATTAATTTTCTTATTTAAAATCTATAATCATATTAAAACTTTTAATTTTAGTCCTTTATATTTAAAGTGCGTCACACACATCACAAGTTCATCACGATATTTAAGGTCCATTTTTTATTATCATTGTTTTATTTTCACTTGATCACAAAAATCACAAACCAGCTGCACAGCGCCGCTGCAGGCGGCACTGGCAGGGTCGCCATGCAATGTTGGCCGTTCGGGAGTAATCAAATAAAAGATCTGACTGCGATTAATCAGACATTTATTATGGCTTGCGCTGCTTATATACTAGGGAGAGATGAGTGTGTGTAAGTAAATAGGTATTAGCCGGTACACACACTACACGATAATAAATAAAAATATTTTTAGCTGAAGGTACCAGGGTCGCATAGCTTAAAAGGAGTTATTTCAGACTTTATGAGAATTCTGTTTTTTTTATATATTTTTTAAAGGCAGCAGATTTTTAAGTGGTATAACTCCTTAAATTTACATAATACAAAGTAACATAAAACAAATACAATTGGACTGATTTCTCAGTCAAAAAAAGTACTACCGATGGAAAATTCCGTTCTCTATATTACCACCGTTTATCCTGAATCAAAGATTAAAGTGGACGTCAGAGTGTAAAAAGATTCATCAAAGGACCTTCACAATGGATTGTGCGCAATATGGATTAAAGTGGACAAAACAGTGCAAAAAGATCCATCAATGGATCTTTCTTTACAATGGATTTTAGTGGATCTAGAGCGTTTTTCGTTATTTCAATAACATATTGTAATTATACCTTTTTAATTTTGCATTTTACAATGCTATTTTTATGTGATAAATATTAAACAATAAAATATACTAGAAAAAAGCAACTAGTCTCATCCAGTCAGGGCGACATGAGACTAGTTGCTTTTTTCTAGTATATTTTCTTGTTTAATATTTACAACATATTGTAACTTTAGAAACATAAAAGACAAAACATTTTGCCGTACATCACGAACACAAAGGAAATTTTGCCTAAGTATTTACCCATTAAGTGGGAGAATTATCCAATTTTATGAGGTGATCCTGCCAATCAATTCCCTTTTAGGGAAAACTTTGATGGGATTTTGATATCGCTCGTTCTTTCATCAGCTACAATGAATCCCTTTTTGGCTGTCGGTAACAAAACGAAGTTGGAAAAATTTAATTAAAATAGGAAGAGGCACGATTCGTTCGACTCTCGAACGTTATTAAAACTCGGGAAATAAATAACTTTTAATAATGGTAGGAGCGATTGAGATGAATGGCGCCACATTTTGTCTTTGTGAATATATTTTTTTCTTCTTTGAAACATTGGAATTTCCATTTCTTTACTTTTTCATTACGAAGGTATAAAGAACTGAAACATTATCACAATTTTGACTAATTACTGAAGGTCGCTATATTAAAGTCCCCAGCAATGACGAGCTGTAATTTTTTTAATAAATGAGTTTCAATTTTGTGTTAATTAAGAGATTTTATGGTAATTATAAGTAGTATAAACCGTAATATTCACAACTCATTTCTTAACAAGCTTATAAAAAATTCACTTTGACGTTGGTGTCTTTGGAATGTGGAGGTCTACTCTCTAAGCACGAAACCCGTAGTTTCGGCCTAAGTTACGGACGTTTCCTACTCCGTATCACCTACGGACAGCTTATTTGTTTGGAGACCCGAACTAAGAATGAATGAGAATACGTTTTGACATTGTCCCTGCTCCCAATGTGTTTGTGCCGTTTGTCCAATACTAGTACATCCGAAATCAATAGAGTAGAGAGATAGAGTAGGCTCTATCCGTAGTTTCGGGAAACTTACGGACGGAAGCCCGTAGACGTAGCCCTTAGTTGACGGGCTTAGAGTGTAGGCTTCCTGCGCCTTAGAAGGGGTCAATTCGTCTTACATTTAGGCATAATCGTTTCTTAACCGTATTTCTGTTGTACGTTGAAGTGCTTTTTAACACTGTAGTAACAATATCTGTTTAAAAGATCGCTACCATCCTAACACGATTGAAATGCGATCATGACTTGACGTAGACTTTACATGATAGTTAGCAGAATTGACCGCCAGAGACCCTAGGGCTGATTATCTAACGAAAACTCGGTTCAGTTTCAGTTTCGTTGCTATTCTGGCTGTCATACAGTATAAAAATGTCACAGTAATGACAGCGCGAAAATAGTTGCTAGGTGATTTTTTGTTAGATAATCAGTCTAGATAGCATGAGCGGCTTTTATCGACTCTCGTAGACGTATGTGTATCACTATACCGCTTACACCCTAGCGAGGTAAGCAAGGTAGCATCATGCGCCATATCGCGGCTTTTGTCGAGTCTCGTAGATGGATGACGTATCACTCCCCGCATGTGCCATATCGCGGCTTTTGTCGAGTCTTGTAGATGGATGACGTATCACTCCCCGCTTACACCTTAGCGAGGTAAGCAAGATAGTATCATGCGCTATATCGCGGCTTTTGTCGAGTCTCGTAGATGGATGACGTATCACTCCCCGCATGTGCCATATCGCGGCTTTTGTCGAGTCTTGTAGATGGATGACGTATCACTCCCCGCTTACACCTTAGCGAGGTAAGCAAGATAGTATCATGCGCTATATCGCGGCTTTTGTCGAGTCTCGTAGATGGATGAAGTATCACTCCCCGCTCACACCCTTAGCGAATTAAGCAAGATAGCATCATGCGCCATATCGCGGCTTTTGTTGAGTCTCGTAGAAGGATGTCGTATCACTCCCCGCTCACACCTTAGCGAGGTAAGCGAGATAGCATAATGCGCCATATCAGGTCGCGTGAAATAGCGGTGTTCATGAAAGAGGGGCCAGTAGTCTTAGTATGAGCACCTTTTATCGCGCAGACCTATATCGATCAGACCTATAGACGAAAAGAGCGCTTCAAACTATATTAGAACATAGCGTATCGAATGTTTCCTACCTACGATGACTTCATGAGCGAGATTTAGTGATGTGAAAATGTTATTGACGAGCTCTTGCAAGATAGCAATGCACAATTAAACATTTTCGTTTCTGAGTGACGCGTTTTCATGGCAATTTTCAGGTCGGAAAACTTTGACCGTGGACCAAACTTTTATCACGCAAGGTACACTTTTACCGTCATCCTAGTATGAGCGCTTTTTATCGACACTCAAAGTTCGATAACGTTTCACCATCTCACCATAGTATCACTCTCCCGCTCACATCTTAACGGAGTAAGCAAGATAGTATGATGAGCTATATCGCGTGATATAGCGGTGTTCGTGCTACCCCTAGCACGGGGGCTGGTCATCAAATTAATAACACTCTGGTTAACCCGCGTTGATGTGAGACGTGAGCTCATAAATTTCGAACAACGTAAGTGCACTTTCAAACTATCTTCGTTACCCAAATCGGTTACACGAGTTGTCGTTCCTGCACTTTGACTGAATCGTTTTTGCGTCCAAGTTATGAGTAGTACTTTCTAAGTAATAACTGTTGTTAAATGAGTTACTATGGAGCTTTATTAACTAAATACTAACTTAGTATTTATGATGTTAGTTTTTGCATTTACCTCTAGAATAGTATTTCCGTTAGTGACGAGGCAAATTTTATACAAATACAAATAATTTTCTCTCTGACAGTAAGAGAGGAATCGAACTCGCAACTTATTGCTATATAGGTAGGTACAATCGGGGAACTTCCCGGTTGACCAGTACAGCTTTTTTTAAGAAAGTTATCTCAAAAAGTAATAGACTTATAGTAAACATTTATATCAGAAATAATAGAGCTTTAATAGGAGTTTTATTTTATTAATATAACCTTAATACTTTCCTAAATAACGTTTCTCAAAAAAAACTCTACTGATCAGCCGGGAAGTTCGCCGACTGTACAGCTTTTTTCCATTTGATCTAAATGGAAAAAGACTCGTCAAATATTTTTATTACAGCTAGGTATTACGCTACGAGTAGGCTTTATTCTTTAAATCTGAAGATGAGGGTTCGATTCTCATCTAAGCATTTAAAAACAAAAAGATGTTTTAAAAGCTCCAAACATTGATAACGTTAAATAAATAAAAATAAAATATTAATAATACATATATAAAATTACGTATCATTTATAATAAGATTCCAATCATAAGATTGGATTTAAATTAATGGCTTTGTTAGTAGTTGGGTTAGGTTAGTTAGAGTCAACACTATATAGTCAGTAGTATTATTTATTACAGACATTCGATCAAATAAGGATATCCATTATCAAATTACAAATGATACGGAAGCAAACAAACTAACCGGGAAAAATTCATTAGTGCATATGCCCCTTGCCCTATGCCCCTTCATTAAATATGAACGGACTTTAAAGTATTTAGCATGCCGATAGATCTCGGTGTATCTGCTGACCTTCTAGGTATAAGACATGACAATCGATATTATTTTCAGTCCAATAAATATGCCAAAAGGATCAGACTTTTCAAGTTTAACCGTGATTTTTTTCTTCTTATCGTATGAGGATTAGTTGCCACTTCTAGTGTCTGAGTTTATCAGGCCGCCTTTAAGCCCTCTGACTTGGCTTAACAACTGTTATCAGATGACAACAGCCGGGACCGAGGGTTTTACATACCCTACGAAGCACGGAAGCGCTCAGTTATAATGCCACTTTACGGTCACCCATCCAACACCCGACCGGGCCGAAAATTGCTTAACGAACGTGATCAAATATGATCAGTCTGTCAAGCGCGGCCATGACCGTGATTGATAAGATTACTTTTTTGTCTATTTTTTAATGTCAAAATCTCCCCATAAAGCATAGGTAATTACCTAATTCTTATTTGTAGAAGAGAACCATTGCGACCATGCAATAAACATTACAAGAAATAAATGAAACATTTCATCTTAAAACAATTTCAGGATATATATATATATATATATATATATGTATGTATATCACGTAATTAAATGGTAATTGATCCAACGTTACGTTTCGCCCAGGGTCCGAGTCACAAAAGCAGAGTCCGGTTTCGGCCAATATCCTCCCATACCGGGCCATTTCCTGCGCACAAAGCATTCGTTTTCCCTCGATTTTTCTCATTACCCTCACCAATTGACCGGCGTGTGACAGGTTAACGAACGCGCGCGTATCACACATTCTCGGAATGAGAGAAGACAAGCTGTAAACTCGTATACATTTCATTTTGGTGTTCTAAAAGTTTTCTCAAGTCTCATAAAACCTGGTCCCTGCGCCGGGACCGTCAGTTATTCAATGCCAAAGATCATAAAAGAATTTTTCGCGATTATCATGTTTTCTATAGCTATCATTTTTTAATATCTCAATGATATCCTATAAATATCATTGAGATATTAAAAAAATTGTATAGTTATTGTAAAGCACAGAATTTGTGAGGATTCCGAGGTGAAACTCCTAATATGACTGGACTACATCGATCACAATCGCTTTCAGCGGGCCTACCGTCATCATGTCATAAAAACGATTTGTTTGCGTTTTGTGTTATTGAAATTGGCACATTTTAACACACTTCACACTTTCGTGGCGATATGATTGAGCGAAGACGACACAAACTTCCGTCAAAAAACAAGCTTAGGTACTTTGCTACCGTGCTTACCGTGCTATTTCGTACTACCCCCTGGCTTGTAACCTTAAATTGATTTAATATGACGAAATCATAGAAGATATTATAGCTTTTGACGAAAGATTAGAAAATGGCGTTCATCCTCGCTTTTTATTAATTTCGTTAACGGTTTAAACGTGAACTTCAACCTTCAAAGTATTTGATACTTGTAAAAGCACTTAAGCTGATAAGATGTTATTTGTTTTTTTTCTTGTCCTATATCTTGTTTCTGTATTTGTATACCTACTGATTGCTTAAGTTACCCCTCTGTGTTATTTGGTTAAATTAAATACTTAATTAAGTTTAACAGAATGTCGTATAATCAAGAATTACTTTAGATAAAGTCACTGCCGTAACTGGGTGGTTTCAGAAATAATCAGAGGCAATCAGGTACAGTTGCCGCGTGCGACGTTGATGGAGAGCGGCCATTTTGAAACACTTGTCACCCGCCATTTTGTCAACGATCACTGGTAGCTAATATAATAACTCAAACACCATTTAATTACGCAAACACAGAATGTTCTTAGATTAATACATTCGTAGCCTTTGATATATATATTTTAAATATAAAATATCATTGATCTTCTATCACATATACGAGTATTAGATCAATGATAAGAACGCCAATATTACGGATATCTGGCAGAAGTGGAGGGATTAAAGAAATAAATAGCAAAAAAATTAGAAACCACTTAGATAATCATAACTATTTAAGTGACATAAGTAGGTAATACATGTATCAATCACTTAATTATTTTCATTACTTACATGAATGTGTCTCGAAGAGATACCTATCATTACACCCATGACCTTTTTTTCAAGTGTAGGTAGTGCATTTACGCATATTTAAGGATATGTATATTTTACCCGCAGCCCTTGGTTCACAGACAAGATCACAATTAATCACAACCCACTGCACTATCATAATAATATTTTTTCCATACTTATTCACTAAAGCTAAACAAAGGACAATTAAGTCGAAGCTCCATTTCTTATGTAACAGGTAGCTATATAAATCTGTGTAAGGGGAATTAGGGGATGAATGTCAAACGTCTCACGGGACGCGGCACACCCTCGTAACGTACGGTAAACACACCTCAATATGAGGCTTATTCACAAAGAAATAAGGTTTGTTTTTTATTAAAGTTGGCAGGTAACGTGCTCTATCTCCGGTGTTTTGTCGAGTTTAAGAAAATTATGTCCCTTAAATGTGGTCAATGTTTGCTCTACGCTTCCCTGTGGGTGCTCAAACACAAGTGTGGGCAAATGGATGTGTCGTTATTATGAATAGATTAATATCCGGTAAATTATAGCCAAAAAGTTATATAAAATACTAGCGGATCCTCGTGGTTTTACTCGCGTGGTGCCCGTTCCCGTGGGAATATCGGGATAAAATATGGCCTATGTCACTCGGGAGAAATGTAGCTTTCTAATGGTCTGAGATTAGCGCGTTCAAACAAACAAACTTTTCAGCTTTATAATATTAAGTATAGATAAGTACATATTAACTTTTGCCGCGCACTGTTCATTGACAGTCATCCCGTTACCATGGCAGCTGAAAAGGTGACGAAACGCTGGAAACCAAAAAACCCTTAATAACAAGTAATATTGAATCTAAACTAATATTATAAAGTGGAAAAATTAGTTTGTTTGTATGTTTGTTTGCATTGAATAGGCTCCGAAACTACTGAACGGATTTGGAAGAAATTTAATACACAGATAGTAGATAGCCTGGATATGAACATAGGATACTTTTTTTCTCGATATTCCCACGGGAACGGGAACCACGCGGGTGAAACCGCGATCGGCCGCTAGTTTTATATAAACACGTCAGATTCTTGATCTGGTTCTGAGATAAGTAGCGAACTTAAGAATACGGGTATGAAATGGGCATCAGAGCCAATGATAATATTACAACGGTAGTATAAGTATGTACCTGTTATATGTAAAGGACACGACGTTTACTTATGTTCCAAAATAAGTTAGCCTTTACAATTTTGATGTTTTTTGTCTGTATAGTTTTATAAAACGTTAACTTTTTAACAGAATGTTCGGTATAAAAAGGCTTTAAAATGAAAGGTTAGTTTTAGAGTTATTTCGACACACGTATATCCCAATATTTGTGTTTTTTTTTATGAATGACGGAGAGACTCTTAGCCTTCATCATACCCGATGTTAAGTATTGATAAGGCTGAAGATGGAAGCGAGCCTCTCCCGGAATCCTCAATCACTGAGGAACTGACTATCTTATCACGAACTTCCGGAACACAACAATGCTGAAAACATTGTTGTTATGGCGTCAGGCTTAGATAAGATGGTGGTAGCTAGCCAGGCGGGCTTACAACAAGTCCTACCACCAACCAAACCGAATACAATATGTACCCCCGCTGGGAATCGAACCCGGGACCCCTGGGTCTTATACCGGTGGTTGTATCACTAGACCACAGAGGCGGATGTTAACAAAACTCACAATTATTAGAAAATATTCCGGACTATTGTCAGAATTGAACAAGTTGTTACATACAATATAATTTCGGAATTTTCAATTCTATTTGATGTTTCAATTGCCTCACTGTATTTATTCAGAGGCTCTCTTTTGTCCACATTTTTACTAAATGATGTTACGTTAGAGTTAGTGACTAGTGACTACCTATCTCTCTTTTTATATATTTATCTATACTATGATTAGTATAAACATGCTACAGAGTTTGTTTGAAGGCTTTGGAACTACAAGTTGGATTGTAGGTGAAACGAATTTTGGTATAAAGCAAGATTGGACCATCAGGAAAGTTGTAAGCTATTGCTATATCCTTTGTCACGTTAGGTATATATTCTCAATAGACAAAATAGAGGATGAAAGTCTATACGTGCACTTATATAGAAGAAAGTCTACTCAAACGCATTAATGGACTAGTTAATATACTTACAATAGGAAAGTTCCGAATTCCGCTCGCAAGAATATCGTCAAACTATCGGAATACCATTCAGAAGGCAGTAGTTCGACCGCTACTTAAATAGTTAACCCGCGGTTTGGCCTCAAAGCGGAGTCTCATCGGTATAATCAGCAGAGTGCTGTTTCATTGTTCAGCACAGTAAACAGGGTACTCGAGACTGATGCTAATCAATTAGCCGAGATAATGCGATTTGGTATAGCACTTAGTTTGACGTTGATTAGCATAATTAGTTAGTTATGTTAGTTTTGCATATTTCATTGTTGTACTCTTTTTATAGTAGAGAAAAGATGGGTCCAGTCTAGTAGAAGGAACTTGGAGACTAGTCATATTTTTCTTGTGATTGTGAATGCAAAAGAAATATTAACAATTTTGTGCAATTATCATTTTTTCGAGGGTCAATTTAAAAAACTTTACTAATTGGCTGCATTTTCAGTCGCTAAAACCCACTACTCCGCATTGGGCCCGCGTGGTGGGTCATGGCCCATTCTCCTAATCCATCAATAAGGAAGGCCAGTGCCCCAACAGTAGGGACATTAAAAATGGCTGATGAGATAACTTACATTGATCTGATTCCGAGATAAGTAGTATAAGCACTTGTTTTACGGACATCAGAACCAACGAAGGCATTACAAATATAAATATATATGTAGCAGCCAACTGGTTAAATCAGCCGTTCAATTGGAGGGCTAGCCAGTTAATTAAACGCCGACATTTAGCCGTCTCATGAAATGAGATGTAATTTTAGATTCAAACTATTCATGAAAACTTGTAGCCTTCGTTGCAATATCAGGCACATTTTTAACACACATTTTTATTATATTAATATTGTGTTTAATATATATTTATATATTTATATAATAATATATTTAAAAAATAAGTTGAAACAAAAAAAAGCACTTCAAATTGCCAGCTGATGCGAGCTATCTGACGCCATATTTATTTTCGTGACTACCACAGCGGTGCAGTGGCAAAAAATTATACTAAATTTAAATCACTTGGCTGATTTTACGGCCGCCATCTTCAAAGGGTTAACTTATTATAAGCCAACTAGTTGAACGTTAAGTGATGCTGGTTCAATCAACGATCGGTCTAGGCATTCAATTGAGTGCCGGCGTTTAATTAACGGGTAAGCCCTCCATTTGAACGGCTGATTTAACCAGTTGGCTGCGACATATACATACGTCCATGTAGTGCCGGCTAAGAATAGCACTACCCCCTCTCGTCCCGTGGGTGTCGTAAAAGGCGACTAAGGGGACACAGTCTACAAAAGACGGGCAGCAGCCTCTTTTAAAAAACTTCGGCCTACTGCGATCGCCAACCCGCATGCCAAGCGTGGCGATTATTACCCCCTAACTAATACACACCATATCCTTAGGGGAGGCCTATACCCAACAGTGGGTGTCATGTGGCCGAGACGATGACGACGACGACACGGAACAGACGCACATTTTCATCACAATAAATGCTTGTCCCGGGTGGCGATCGAACTTACGACCCGTGGCTCAGTATGTATGGTCAGTACCAATGCGCCTTCGGGCCTGTCAATTATCCTACTAATAATAAAAATGAGAAAGTATGTCAGTTGGGTTGTTTGTTTTTCTCTTTTACTCTTTCAGGCTAAAATACTGAACGGATGTGGATGAAATTTGGCACAGAGATAGTAGATAGCCGGGATTATAACACAGGATACTTTTTATCACGATATTCCCGCGGGAACGAGAACCACGCGGGTGAAACCGCGGGCGGTCGCTAGTAAAGATATAAAAGAAAATAATGTGTGTTGTGTGTAATAAAGTGTTGTAAAAGTAAATCTATTCATAATTATTTTTTTAAGAATAGTACGCATATGATGGTGAATCTTAAGGCGCTATATGACTGAAGCGAGATAGCAATGAGTATACGATGCGCGCGGGAGCGAGACCGATTTTGCAGATTAAGTAGTAGTAAATAACTATAGCGATTAAAGAGAAAAATGAAACTATACGATTATTATTGGTGTCCACTAATTAAACCAATTCCCAATAGTATATGGTAACCCCATTCGAGAAAAATCTTGAATTTTCGTATTTCTTTTCGAAAAGAAAACATGTCGTGTTGAGGCAAAACCATAAAATCGTGTTTCTGAAACTTTACAAATCTAGATACAGGGTTCAAGAAATATATCTTACTAGCGGATCCTCGCGGTTTTACCGGCGTGGTGCCCGTTTCTGTAGGAATATCGGGATAAAATATAGCCTATGTCACTCGGAAGAAATGTAGCTTTCTAATGGTCTAAGAATTTTCTAAATCGGTCTAGTAGTTCCTGAGATTAGCGCGTTCAAACAAACAAACTCTTCAGCTTTATAATATTAGTATAGATTACCAGATTAATAACATCTCTAACTCCGTATAGCGTCTTAAACTTAATAAACAGGCTACTGCCTGCATTCCGCATTAATTTGGAACCCCTTAAATGTCCGTATGATAGCATTGATAGCTGACTGCATCGACGAGACGTACCTATGCACTGCCCTCAATTAGATCTAGCTTACTAAGGGCTGCATGTTAAGCTATTCCGATGTATGTAACTTGTAAATACGATATACATAAATAGGATATATCTACAGGTTGGGACGAATTTTATATTAAACTATTTTTATTTGTAAAAGTTGTACGTGATTGGTTAAATTAAATATAAAAGTAAGGATAACTTTCAAAAACTCTTCGCCACTGAAAACTGGATATTATGACACGACAACCTATAATTTTATCATAGAACTTTTTAATTTTCCTCTATTTTTGACTTGGAATATATTTGGTAGAATCAAACATTATTCCGAATATATATTTGTTAACACTTTTAATTTAATAGTGCGCTCCAAAATTAAAATAAAATAAAAAAGCTAAATATATTGGTGTTATAAAGATAAATCAGCATTAGTTTAACGCAATAGTACCTATGATTACGAACTTTTGCAAGCGTCGATTAAGTTTAAGGCGGGCTTAAGATGTGTTCGTTAGCAGTGCAGCTGCTGCAGCTTTAACCATAAGTTAGGCGTCTTAGTGCATCGCCTTAAGGCGGTACCCCCACCGAAAGTGGCGCCGCGTTGAATTTTATTTAATATCGTAATTCTAATTCACAATTTTAATAAAACTAAACGTGGAATTTTTAGACCCCATTGTCTTGTATTTTTAGAAGGTATCGCTACATCTCGTCATAGTCATTCGTAGAAGTAGATAGCAAATGTGTCAAAAACGGCCACTTTTAGCAGTTTTGATATCTACTTCTAGCAGTGACTACGAGGGAATGTAATGATACCGTCTAAAAATACTAGACTATGTGCACTAAAAATTCCACGTAAAGTTTTATTAAAATAGTGTATTAGAATTACGATATTAAATAAAATTCAACGCGGCGCCACTTTCGGTGGGGGTACCGCCTTAATTGTTAGTGGTTGGTACAAGGAGGATGCATTTACACTATCTGGTCGCAAATGTTAAGCGTAAGGTTAAAATTGGGAGTGCAAAAAGTAAATGGAGAGTTCCTTTAAAGTATTTTGTCCGTGTTTGACTTTACAACGATCTCAATATACTTTCTTTAAAAAAAAAATTATTAAGTTTCACTATTATGTTATGGAATTTAATCCTTTCCCAAGATTCTAGGTATCTAGTTACATATTTTATCCACAATTTATTTAAATTAGTTCAGTAGTTTTACTGTGAAATGGCACCGAACACACATTACTTTCCTAATGGTAATATTTCTGTCTATTTTCAAGGCAATATTTCTTTCCGCACTAAATACGTAACAAGCATTTTCTTGTTTCTATAAATCTGTTAAAGCTATCTGGAGTGCGATTATGTAAAGTCAATCGTATTCATTTGACAGTTCATATTGTATCATATTAAATGTCATTTTCTCAAACATGCTTGGAAATATGAGCATTTTAACAACCTTCTTCGAGATAAATCGATATCGCCGTACTGGCCACATACATGCGAGCAGGGGCCGGCAAAAGTTGTATGAAATTACATATCTGTCGTGTTTAGCGGCCAAATAAATTAAGTACATAGTAAACTCATAATATATGTCGTGTAATTTAAAAATGGAATGATCTTTTACTCAGAAATATGACAACCAAGGAGGTAACTTATCAAATTTCGAAGTGACTTGCAAATAGAAAGCTGTTTTAGAAAAAAAAACAACACATTAACGCGGGAAAAATATTGTTGTTCGTTGTTCGTCTGATTTCGAAAAGTAGTTTTAATTTGCGCGCATTATTTGAGAAAGTACTCTACCAGAGCGTTGGCGACAATTAGGCATTGATAGACTTACGTATATGTAGGTACATACCACATTTACACGTTCGTCCATCAATGCCTCTTTTGCTTGCCGCTGCAATGAACTGTTCATACACATTACAACCGATCAAAAACGATATGAACTGTCAAAAGAATACGATTATCTTACGCAATCGCACAGATCTAAGATACATGTCAAATCCTGTGGATATTCCCGCATTTAAAGTTATAGGTAGTTACCGTTAAAATTAGATGGTGCAATCTATGTGTCGCTGTGTAACCGGTCCGTAGGTCACAGCATAATACGGAGACAGCCAGAGTAACTCAGAGACTAATCAGATTTAATCAGGGCTCTCTGCTCTGTAGCTTTATGCCTCCTAAAGCAATCAATCTATTTAATTGCTATTTACTCAACACAATGGTAAGCGTAAGTAGGTAAGCTGTTTCAAACCAGGGTTTGTGTTTGCACTAATTTTGAACGCTAAAACTGAAGCGGTATCATTACTGTCTAGAAGCGTTTAATCGACTATAGTGTTTGCTAAACTAAAGTCTTGGTTTGGTTGGTTTATTTAAACTTAAGCCACATATAATATCTTATACTACACTAGTAAATAATTATACGTAACATTATCAGTAACCGTTAAAAGCGTTTTTATGTTTGTTTAATTCTTTACTATTGTTATATCAAAAAATATATAGTATTATGTTTGAGGGCAAAAACGACATAGGAAGTCAATTGATTGTTAATTAACATTGGCTTCCGCTTCTTGCTTAAGAGTTTTAACTGGTATCCAGTAACGTAAATTCATCACTCGGAAACTAGACGCTGTTTGTTCTGAATTAAATACTATATACAGCTTGAGTACAACATAAATCCTAATCCTAACAATATAATATTATAAATGCGAGAGTGTGTTTGTTTGTCCTTCATGCCCTAACACAGCAACGAATCAACTTGATATTTGGCATAGGGTTAGTAAAAAGGAAAGGACATAGGCTTTTTTACTTATTATCCCTTTATTCCCACTCGAAGATAGTGCTAGCCAGCATAAACTAAAAAAAAACGGTTTGCACTCCAAGAGTGCCGGCAGAAGTGAAAACGGCTTAAACGAAACAGCAGGAGCAGGCATACATTTTCGCCGCGCGGTAGAAAGAAAGGGGGATATTACTTCCTCTCCTAAAAGCCGCGCCGGCGGTCTAATCTCCCTCCGTCTTAAGAATTTTCCGTCTTAAGAAGACGCAACTTTAAAATTTTTTACCCATACCAAAAATTTAAAAGTCCGATGTGTACAACGCCGCTAAAGAAGTTTTCACTACAAAAATAAAGTTGCAGTGAAAAATACATGAACCTGATCTACCTAATGAACCTAATCCAAACAAGCTCAGTAGCCCACCCTCATAACCGACGGAATCTTAATGGAAATGCCTAATTATACAACCTACCTGTCATGGACATGGATAATTACTTAGCAGGAATTTGATTGTGATTAAGCTTACCACGTTGGTACACATACGTACCTACACTATAAGTATAAGTATAAGTATAAGTATAATTTATTTACTCAAACATAAAACATTTCTTTTTTGCATACAATTTTTGTTTGCGTGGGTACGTGTAAATAAACTTAATAAACAAGTAGTTACACGTTCGCAGTTCGCACGTCAGCGCAGCCGCGCGGGTATCAGTCAGCAAACCGAGCGCTTTATGACAATGTTCAATACAAATCAAGTTGATGTGCTTGCGCAGCGCTGCAGCGGGCGGTTGGCTCGCGAACGAGCAAACAATTGACAAGTTAGACTACATAAACTTCGAACCTAAAATTAAGATTAACAAAACGTAAGGAATAGTAATTTAGTAAACATCAACAATTTTATTAATACTAATGTAAGAATTGTATACAATACACTGGCACTTAAACTAGGCCTGGCCTGTGCTTTAAGTGCCAGTTTCTTCCGCATTTGGCTTGTTGATTATCTAATTGATTAAGAAGACTGTGATTGTGAAATTGATAATGGTAACTCAGTTATTTCATCACTGTAAATAGATTTTCAGTTTCAGCATACGACAAGGCTTTAAGCCACTCTGTCAATTTAATTTTGAGATTATGGTTGTTAAGATGATGGAACTTAAGATTTTGATTTATTTTGTTATACAAAAAGGAACCGATATAGTAGGGAAAAGTACGGATAGAAAATGTTCGGGATTTAAGGGTTGGGAATACTTTGTAGTATCGTCGCTTTTGTGGTTGATTGGATATATAATCTAATTTCTTATGTTGTGATAAAATTGTGTTTAGTATAAAGAGCTGTCTCACTGATAATACTTCCGATAACGCGTAAAGCTGAATTGTGGGGAAACGAAAAGGCTTAAAGAACATAACTTTAAGAACAGCTCGTTGAGCTCGTTCTACTTTAAGAATGTGAGATTTTTTGGCTCCCCCCCATGCTTTAATGCTATAAGTCAAGATGGATTGTACCAACGCATAGTAAACAGTTTTCAATAATTTCGGATCTGCAAAGTGCCGCAGTGTCTTAAAAATGAAAATTAGTTTGCGTGTCCTTTCCGTTAGCATTTCAATATGGGGCATCCAACTGAATGTTTGATCTAATAAGACTCCGAGATACTTAACAGAAGCGACGCGTTCAAGAATTGCACACTGACAGGGAAGATGAGACTGTACATCAGTACAAGTATGGGCTGCAATCTGAAAGGAAGAATTTGGCATGTTTTTCACTGTTATGCCAAATGTAATATACTTCGTTTTGGAAAGATTTAATGTCAATGAACTATTTCGGAGCCAAAGCATTACATGTTGAAGACCTTTTGTGGCCATGGCTCTAGTCTCCTCCCATGTTTCTCCATGAAATACTAGAGCAGTATCGTCAGCAAAAGTAAAAATATTGCAGTTATTAAGCTGTAAATTGCATAGGTCATTTATAAAAATTAGGAAGAGACTAGGACCAAGAACACTTCCTTGTGGTACTCCATAGGTGACGGGGATGTCAGAGCTGGTAAACTCGCCTATTTTAACCCTTTGTACTCGTTCTTTCATATAACTTTCGAACAGTCGTAGTGTCTGTCCACGAATACCCATTTTTTCCATCCTATTCACAAGAAGGGAAACTGAGACTGTGTCAAATGCCTTTGCCAGGTCCAGGAAAATACCAAGACATTTCCTGTTTTGATCTAATTGTTGACCAATGTAATTCGTTATACCAGTAACAGCATCAGCAGTAGACATACCAGCCCTAAATCCATATTGATTGGCAGATAGGAGTTTACCTTTCTCTAGAAACGATATTAGTCTCCTATTAATCACTTTTTCTAAGACTTTAGATAGAGCTGGTAGAACTGATATAGGTCGATAGTTAGTGACACAGTCTCTTGCTCCCGTCTTGTGAATAGGGTGTACAATGGCAATTTTAAAGATCCGTGGAAAGACTCCAGTGTTTATAGATAAATTTACGATGTGAGTTAACGCAGGAGCTATGTTTTCCTTACAGATTTTCAACAGTTTATTTGAGATGCCATCGAAACCAGTTGCGCTGTCATTTTTAAGATTGTTAATAATATCTAAGATTTCTGTGATATCAGTTTCATACATGGCCATTGAGTTAAGTGAGGAAGCTGTAGATGAATGTGTGTATGTATTCTTAATGGGAGGGTTGCTAGATTGAATTTTTCCAGCTAGTGTTTTCCCAACCTCGGAAAAATATTTATTAACAGATTCAACCGACCTTTGAGGACTGTCTGCTATTCTTAAGAGGTCATTGGGTATTGTTTTTTGTTTTTTTGTGTACACAATAGATTTAATAGTCTCCCATGACTTTTTTGGATTGTTTGACTGCTTTTTTAACTGATCTTGATAATATATTTTTTTTAGTCTCTTTAGTAAGTCAGTACAAAAATTCTTGTACCTGTTGTACGTTATATTTAGGATTGTATTACTGGGCTCTGTTTTACTTCTCTGGTGCATTCTATCGCGGTTACGTATACAACGCAGAAGACCTGGCGTTATCCACGGCTTAATGCAGCGCATCCTACGAGGAATCAATATTTTAAAGGTGTGTTTAACGAGATAGCCCGACAGCAGCCTTACAAGTTGCTCTGCAGCGCAATTTACGTCTTGAAAATTTAAGATCTCCTTAATAGAGTTTGCTTTCATGTCTGAAAGGATGCCATTGTAATTGATTTTATTAACTGTGAAATTCTGATTCTGTTTTTTTTTTATTATTAGCTAAACTTAGACACGAAATTACTGCAGAGTGATCAGTTAGGGGGGCTTTCATAACAAGAGTAGTAACAGGATGCTTTGTTTTAATCATGGCATGGTCAAGGCAGGCCAGGACTCTAGTGGGAAACGTGTGACAAGGTAATATTCCGTGAAATGCTAGTAGATTTAGATAGTCACAAGAGCTCGGATCCTTATTATTAGGTTTAATATCAATATTAATATCACCCATTAGGACGATGTTAGTTGATGACTTATGTTTTAAGAGTAATTTATCTAGTGAGTTTAAAAAAGTGGCGGTATTTCTTATGGCTGGAGATCTGTAGAGTGCGATAATAAGGGTATTCAGGGTTTTTATATTTACTGTTAAGCAGCTAGCATCACAGAAACTAGGTTCCTCCACGTGACAGTCAGTATCTATCTTCGTGTAAATAACAAGACCATCATTCTGATTACTGTTATTTTTTGTAAAGTGAATATCATAGTTTGCAAGCGTTGGAATATTAGGCGTACTAGAGTTCCAAGTTTCGGTAAGTATACAAACATCACAGTCAATGTCCATTCTTACAAGTAATGTTTTGAATTCATCAATGTTGCAACTAACACTTCTAATGTTTTGGGTTAGAATTTTAAAAGTTTGTGCAGTTTGTGATTGTTTTAAAATGGTTTTACAGGATTCCGGTTCACATAAGTGGGAATTCCCTAAACAAAATTCATCAATATCATTAGTAATGCTATCATTTATAGGCACCACTTTGAATTTTAGGTAACAAGGACGCAATTTTTGACAGAATAACTTTAGTTCCTGAGTTACATTTGCAATTCAATTTCAAAGTAAAGGATTTTAAAAAGTTTTGCTTATGTATAACTGAGTAATCATTGTTTAGTACATATATGAAACTAATTTTAAACTATATATTAATGTCGAGTTGTCAGACATGATTTAGAGTTTCCACATCTATCTATCTATAGATATTTTAATAGATATCTCAATTCAAGCAATTCACCTAAGATTTGAAATTCAAAACAATTATTAAAGAAGATGCTGATTTTGGTTTTTTAGAATTTGCTTATCTCTAGAAAAATAATAACTTTAATCCCGCAGTGCAGCTTTGTGCTGAGCTGTTAGTGGGTGATGACGCCACAGGGTAATCTGAGTCGGATGAAGATCTTGCCGCTACAAAGTAGAGAGGTCGGGACTCTCGCTATCATGATAGTCGCATGAACTATAAAGCTGTGGCCTTGCTTTGGCCATACGCTCACAAGGCGGAAGAGAAATACATTACGCGAATTGGCACACTGGCAATGGTGAATGCGGTGCACACTTCTGAGACACTGATGATGCTCTCTGGCTGTCGCGGTCTGATATGATGATAACATTTCTTACAAATGAAGTTGAAGACGGATTGCAAGTATTCACATAGCTTAACTAATCTAGTTAACGTCTGTCCTTGACCTTGACCGGTTACTGAATGCCGTTAGATTATAATGTTATAGAACTACGGCAAATGGCGAGAGATTCAAGTCAATAATCATTGTATAGTACAAACAGCAGCAGCTCATTCTTCACAATATGTTCTTGAGCTTATGTCGCTCGTAATAGCGGCGGATTTCAAAGAGCAAGTGTAACGCCTGTCGTGCTGTTGACTGTATTACAAGTCACTGGATACGGTTAATATTGCCTATTGCCTGTTTATCGATACATAAAGCCGCTCTCAGTTCGGCAATTTGATTATTGGAGAACTGGGTATAATAAAGCACGAGGTCCCGATCCAATGTTTGTTATTTGATTTGGATCCTACAGATATGAAGATATAGGTTATTTATTTTGTTCTGCATATTTCATTGGGTCGCGTACCTAGTTCATCTTTCCGTGATTTGATTGTGTTGCTATGCACAAATAATAGAAAATAAGTTCCGTAATTTGTCATTGTGCCGAGCGAAACGAGTTTTTGTTTCGCTTACGGCCCAAATTAATAATCTATCTGTAGATATGGATAGGGTTATTTGAGATAGTTACCTAGCATACTTTTGTTAAATGTTAAATTTTAATATGACCAAAATAACGATGGTTGCTAAGTTACAAACCAGTATCGTATCTCAGATACAACCTATCTCTAGAGATAGGTTATTTTTGGCCCGTTAGTTTATTTTCGTAACTCGGTCGTGTGGTTGCGCTCTTAGGGTGGATTGCACCATCTAACTATAACGATAGCTGTAACTGTAACGGGGGAAAAATGTATAGGATTTGACAGCTTTGACGACCATAGATCGGTTAAATTAACTGGTGCAACTCAGCCCTAGTGTGGTGGGAACTGCCTTTGTTTCTACTATTCACGTTACGATTATATTTTTCGCGTTAGATTTGTGGGTATAACAAAATAGTCAAATCTAGGTAGGTACACTTATAAAATCCGATATATCGCCAAAGATTGTTGCCAATTCAACATACTAAATGGAGATAAAAAGGTTAAAATTAAAGCCAAAACTATAACTTAAGATCAGTCACTTATTGTTAAAACTTTTCATACTCGCAAAGCAGAATCTAACAAGTGCTAAAATGGAATTTCAAAGGAATAATTCCATCGTAAATTTTTGAAGGAGTGCAGTACAAACGAAGCTATGGATGCAGTCTGCAGTCGGAACGCGGTGGGAACTATTGGCTCGTTCGTTCCTTTTGTCATCACTATGTGGAACTACGGCAGAACTTTTGATGGGAACAGACAAATATGCTAAATGGATAGGACTCGTATTGACGAATTTGTGAAGTGTTCTATCCAAAAGATCGAGTTAATAAAGATTTAAAGACATTATGAAATCGTTTATTCAGCAAAAAAAACAATTAAATAAAAATAAAATGTAGTAACATTTTGTTTTTTGCTGAAACGGCCTCATCTCAGTTAATGCCACAGCTGCCGCTGGTTTTCGTTTAGATAGATAGATTACACAAGTTTAACTAAAAACCATTATATGGGCATCCATCCTGAAATATAAATGTATATTCGAAGGTGACTTTTTGTGTGTATTGAATTTTGATGGATAGAATTTGTTCATTTTGGATTTAGATTTTGGATAAATTTTTAATAAATTGCGCATTAAATATCTGCCAAAATTATTTAATTCACGCATATTTATATCATTTATTTTTTTGACCAATTTAGAACAAGTAGAAACTATCAAACATTTATGACTAAGTAATAATTGACTAATTATCAATGAAATAAAAAAATAACCTCATCAGTACACCATTGAGTCTTTTCACCGACAAAATCCAGATTTGTTGAAGATCCCCTAACCTATTCAACTTTTGCTGCGTGAATATAAAAGAGGTTAACAACATTTGCAAGCTTTTCCCGAATTTTATTTGTATTCTGAACCTCTGAATAAGGGAATGCTTAATGAACTCGGAAAGGCTTTTTACTTCAAAGGTTTAACGAGATACAACGGATTGGAAGTCAACTGTATTGTGTTTCTGTGCGTTTTTGAACGTAATATGATAACTCAGACAAAAGGTTGACAACACACGCTAAGAGATTATTTTATTCCGGGTTCCGTACCTCAAAAGGAAAAAACGGAACCCTTATACTATCACTTCGTTGTCCGTCCGTCCGTCCGTCTGTCAAGACCGTTTTTCTCAGGAACGCGTGTAGGTATCAAACTGAAATTTATATCTAATACATATGTCTACTGTCCCTTGGAGCAGTGGAAGTAACAAATTTCTAAGCCAAAGCAATCAAAAGATACAGCCGTTTATGCCGCAAATTTTCGAAATTCGCACGGGAATCAAAACGTGAAATTCCCGTGAACTTAGAATCTTGAAATTTGGTACGAAGTAACGTATTATAGTACAGATAAAGGAAAAATTGCGAAAACCGTAAATTTTTAGTTACATCATATAATACAAAATATTTTTGAAAATTTTTAAGTTATATACCTACCGGTTTGTACGGAACCCTTGGTGCGCGAGTCCGACTTGCACTTGGCCGGTTTTTTATTTACTAGCTGACCCGACATACGTTGTCCTGTCAAACAACTGACAGTTAAAATTAATATTGTTGTTAAGTTTTCTTGAATTTTCTAATGCTTCGCTTGACTTTCTAACTTTTTCTTTGATGTGAACCTTCTCCTGGCAATAATAAACACAACAAATAAAGAATTAGCGAAATTGTTCCATCCGTTCACGCGTGATGCGATGACCAAGGGAAATAGAGATTCATTTATATATATAGATTATCGTCCTTTGCGATGTATTGGAGTCTGGCTAGAGGAGAGTTTGTAATTTAATAAATTCAGGAGAGAAAAGTATGTTTCCGTCTTTTTAATACAATGTGTAGAGTTGTTTTTGAATGGAGCGGAACTTAAATAAACACACCAAGGTCTGATTAATTCTATTTCTGACAATGTCAGTATTAACTGTTTATTATTATTATTCACAAGGGGTAGACTCTTAACCTTCGTCATACCTGATTTTAAGTATTGATAAGGCTGAAGATGGAAGCGGGCCTCTCCCGGAATCCTCAACCACTGAGGAACTTGCTATCTTATCTGTAACTGCCGGAACACAACAATGCTGAAAACATTGAAGTTATGGCGCCAGACTTAGATCTTAGATGAGATGGTGGTAGCTGGCCAGGCGGACTCACAACAAGTCCTACCATCAACCAAAACACATGTTCAGCTAACACGGGGGGCCTACGGCCATCTCTTAGCGCAGTATTGTTTCAATCTTACCATGATATTTCGTAAAGTATTCTTATTTTTTGACGGAAGTTTTGTGACGTCACCGCTCAATCATCGCCTCCGAAGTATGAAGTGTATCAAAATGTGACAATAATAATAATAATAATTTAAAAAAATCTCTAAATATGGAGATCTAAAGGAAGAATTAACCCGAATCTGGAGCAACAAAAAGTTTATATTGTGCCAATAGTTCTTTCTGCAACAGGGGTAGTACCCAATAATCTGCGTCAAAGCCTCAACATCATTGACCTGAAACCTAACATAATTAATATACATATTACAAAAAGCCGCCATCTTAAACACCTGCAGAATCGTACCAAAGTTCCTACAAATGGATGAAAATAATCAAACCACATTAAATACACCATTAACTTACCTTACCCTATAATTTACTTGGCCTTATCCATAATTACAGGTAAACCAGCGGATGCTGAGAAAAAAAAGTAGAAAATAATAATACAATAAATGTGTCAACTTCAATAAAAACAAAATACAAACAAAAATTTCTTATGATATAATGGTTTCTAATAGATGATGGTAAGCCTGACGGACGTTGCCTTAACACTCAATGTTATAGATTTCATTGTTAAGAACTAGTTTATTTCTATATTATATATATTTCTATTTGAAAAATTATCATAGTTTATAATCATACGATTTCTTTATTAAAGGCTTGTAAAAGATAATAATGAAAAGAAGCTAATCACCACTCAATGGATTATAAGTGTATTTTAATCTGTGTAGCTGACTGGAACAAAATCTTTGATTAAAGCCACATGAAGTAAAATAATAATAAGTAGCCACTATATAGAAATTATCTGGTAAATAATACAGATTTGAGAGAAGATCATTGAATAGTAAGTAACATTTTTACCAAAATGGCAGCTAAAGGGTCTGTATAGATAGGAATTAACCGCCGAGTGGCTCGAAGCCTTGGTCGAGCTTTCAGAATAGAGTTCAATTAAATTTGGGTTCCGTACAACTAGATAAGATAAAGTTAAAATCATCTTACTTACAACTTATCTATAATTTTATTTTATGAAATAAAACAACTTTTACGGATATCAAACGCGCTATATTTCCACGAACTAAGATGTAATTGTCCGTATTTTTAGGTTTTTTAAGGTTAAAAAAAATAAAAAAATAAAAAATACGGACAATTACAACTTAGTTCGTGGAAATATAGCGCGTTTGATATCCGTAAAAATTGTTTTATTTCAATGAACAGTGCGCGCCAAAACATAAGATGTACGTATATTTTATTTTATGTTTCTGTAGACGAATTTCGACTGTCCCTAACTATTTCAGAGTTAACTTGATGTGTATGTCCCAAGTGATCATCAAACCTACGACCCTGGCACAAAGGTACCAAGGAAAATTGGTTCATTCCGAAACAATTTACTTTTATTACGAACGTGAATATTCTAATAAACATATTGTCTAAAAGATTTTGTATTTAAATGAGTACTTACCGCTTCGTTTGTAGGCAAAGGGAGTGCTTTTTAAAAGGCCCAGAGTGTCTCATTAGCCCTCAGCCCTCACCTTAAGCGGGGCTAAAACAATTCGGAACCTTTGAAACAATTCGGAACCCCGCACGAGAAAGGACACCCTTGACCGTATTTCTGGGAGAATGGGGTGTCGGATTTGGGAGAAATTCGATTTTACTTCGGCTGTTCGGTATCGGTGCTATCTATTGATACCACAGAACAAAGAAAACGTTTATTCTTTGATCAATACAAAGTTTGACATTAGATATATGCCACGCGGCTGTGAGTTGGACGGCGTATTTTTGTTATAGTATAGTTATAGTACAAGATTTTATATTTAACGGTTTCTTGTTTTTCTACTAAATACCTACCCAAAAAATTATAAAGAACATGATTTAGTTACTGAAAACGCGTGTTTTTTTTTAGTTATTGTTGTTAAACATCAGAAATATTATTTATATTGAAATATGAATAATTCAACAATTGCGACCTTCGATTCGAAAGCGCCATAATCGCACAAAAAACCGATTATTTTCGGCAGGAAAATTCAGTTGCGAATTCCGCACGAATCCAAGTGTAACAATAGAACCGATTCGGCAAAATAATAATAGGACAAACAGCTCTCTTATAAAGGTTCCAGTAAAAGCCGGCGCCAACAAAAGTAACAATCAATTAAGCACCGAGGACGCAAGACCACTTCCTTTCCATTCCCATATTTGTCCAACGCCAGTTTTGTATTTGGGAAAAAGTATTTTATGCCAGGGACATAAAACTGATAATTGTGCAGCGTTTCAAGTTGATTAGAGTCGTCTTTACTGCTTCGATTGTGTACAATGGTTTGGCCACAGTCTATAAGACAGTAAGTAGGTACTTTGATTAAAATAAACGAATAAACTAGGTTTCGCACCAACCTGAATACAATCTTCACGAAACGATAACGAAAAACCTTTTATATCTATTCTTATTAGGTTATATTTTTAATTATTTTACTTTCTAAATTCGATGTCTTGAAGGCATTCATTTTGTGTCTTTAAATCTTTCAATTAGGTTTGTGTAGGCAATCCTGGAACCGTCTCCGATAAACGCAATCTAAAGAAAGGTTCATCGATTGCAATAGGCAACATACACGTAGACAGGGCTGTTACATAGGTTGAGGAGCCTTTCGCAATGGATCACCCACCAAGCAAATATTGCACGGTCACAATTGCGACCAGATTATTTATTATTTAATTCTTTCACAAATTGCGTTACATGCGACTTAGGGGTTAAATAAACATGCAAGCACCAATGTATGGCATGCAGCTCGAAAGGCACTGCAACGAACAGGAGAGGGGCAGACATTTAGAAATTCTCGAAGCTTATGGTAGGGGGAGCCCACGATGCTAAATGGGGATTTACTCGAGCGTCATAGAAACCTATTGGGTTGCTAAGCTCAGATGATAAGAAGAAAAACATTTTATATAATGTATACCTTTTCATCGGTGGGGGGAGCGGCTATAGATTTTCAAATATGTAAAAAAGAAACTGTTGCATGGATATAATCGAGCGCGTCAGATATTGATATCATTAATATCCTACGTATTTTTAATAATGTACGTATGTTAATCTGATTGTTTGCATGATGCGGGTGGTAGTACGTCAGGGTTGAAAATGAAAAAAAAAATCGAGCGCGTCAGATTTTCTAACGGTGTGTTAAGTGAATATAAAAAAGATCTCATTCCATAATCTGACGATTTCGATGTGATGTAAACCGCGATCACAAGCATTTTGAAATAATCAAGTGTGTCAGATTAAGATTATATGGTTCATCTTTATGTCTTAGACGTGCTGTCGCATAATTCAGAGAAATTATCCAGAGTGATTCGCCTAATCTGACAAAAAAATATTTTAAATCATTGAACTTAATTAATTGAAAAGCTCAGGAAATAGCATGCAAATTAAAGAGTGTATATTTTTTAAGTAGAATAATAGTATTTATAAGAAGATAATATAAAAAAACAAAACATTAAAATAAATATTAAACAAGAAAATATACTAGAAAAAAGCAACTAGTATATTTTCCTGTTTAATATTTATCACATAAAAATAGCATTGTAAAATGCAAAATTTTTTTTTATGAATAACGTGTTTTTTTATTATTTGAGATAAGATATACCCAGGTATAGGATGAGGATACTCCAGAAACTCCAGAGTTTCTGGAGTATCCTCAAGGTTTCAAATCAGGTTTTATGACTACATCTTCATACGCTTTCGGCAATTGATCACCTGCGAACCAGATCATTTTGAACTTTCCGTCGACAACTTTATCGACGAATTTTGATACTTCGGCTTGTGGAAATCGACAGATTAGATATTTTTCGTTATACTTGAATTATTTCCTTCAAAATAAAATAAAAATTGCCACGCTCGAAAATGTCGAGATGAGGTTTTTTTACAACCTTTTTCCTTTTTTTACGTCACTTTTAAATTGTCAGATTAGTGGAACATACACTTTTTAGCATGTAATTAACTCACCCTACCTTAATCTGACGCGCTCGAGAATCTGATCCTTTATCCTTGACGGGCGGCCTTTTATATGGGTCTCATATTTGGTGGAGGTACTTAACCGGGTACAAGGTATCCCACTGTATATTAATCTGCCGCGCTTTAGTAAATCCCGAAACCCCCCTTGGGCTCCCCTACTATTAAAAATAAATGGATTGGGAGTTACCAGGATATGTTCGCGGTCGTGCACGACAATGGTGACTGACGCATAGACACAACTGGGGTACACTACACTAGTGGGGTACAGTACACTAGTTTTGCGCGTATACCCTACAGTGCCGATATTACAGTACCGCGCGCACTTGACAGCTTTTTTTTTATAAACCATACGAAACCATAGATACGATAACAAAATTGACCATACTGTATTACAAAATAGACCATAAGTATTTACTAATGTGAAAAGTGAAACAGTTTCTTTAAATATTATAGACAATTAAAGACTAAAACAGATGTTTTTTTTTTATAGACATTTAGAAGCCCAATTTTCGGACTACTACTAGGGAAGAACCAGTATTTACTAAGACGACCCACTGAGTTCCCAATGCGCTGTGACCTGGCCCCGGAGGCAAAATAAACAGTTGTCATTATCTGTGCCCCGGGATTGTAGGGAGCTCGGGAATTTGAATTTTACGGCCCCGGCCATTGTCTATGGCCGATTGCGGGCCCAAAAGTTTCATTGAGTTCCTAATTACTTTAGATTGGTACATTTCAATCAACGCTATCGGCTACGGAATGTAACTTGATTCATTTCGATTAGCAGAACAATTTATTTCTAGATTGCTCTCTACGATGCAGCCGTAATGAACCGTGTTAATGCGCCAAAAGTTCCGAGTACGAATCCTGGTCGATTAAAACCAAGCCGAGGTTTTCTCACGAGAAACGTTTATTTAGAAACTTTTGATCCAAATATTTTCGCTATTTTACAACTTGTAATTATAAGTAAAATAATGAATTTATTCATTGCTTTTTTAAGGTTCCGAACCTCTAAAGAAAAAAATGGAACCCTTATAGGATCACTTTGTTGTCCGTCTGTCCGTGCGTCTGTCCTCGTTTATCTCGAGAACACGTGGAGGTATCGAGTTGAAATTAAAACCATATATTCAGGTCAAGAGTCTGTTGAAGGGGTAACAAAATCAAACTTGTAAACTAACGTAAAAAAAAGATAGGACCGTTTATGTAGATTTCGACACTCTCAAGGGAATCAAAATTCATAGGGTACCGTTAACCTATAACTATGAAATTTCTTTTACTGCAAATACAGGAAAAAATCTAAAAGTATACATTTGTAATTAAATCATAAAAATATAGTCGTTAGTTTCGGAAACTGAATTTCGGGAAAAACTCGGGGACGCGTTTTGGTATCGAGTTGAAATTAAAACCAAATATTCACGTTAACAATCTCTTTAAACTGTGAAAAAAAAACAAACTTCAAAATTAGCGTTAAAAAGGTAAAGGCATTTATGCCGCAAAAATACTTCGACACTCTCAAGAGAATCAAAATTCATAGGATACTTTTTGTTGACCTAGAACTATGACATTTGGCAAGTAGTGTCGTCTTTTACTACAAGTACAGGAAAAAATCTGAAAACTAGACATTTGTAATTAAATCATGAAAAATTTAGTCTGAAGTTTTGGAAAACTTCGGGAAACTTCGGAAAAAACTGCGAGACTCAATTTCTGAACTATTTTTAATATTATGTACCTAGGTAGCAGTGGCTTGGGGTCAAAATATGTCGAAGGTAAGCTGGACCCCAAATTCCTAAAAGGGAAGCCGATGGGAATCGGTATGTATGGTAAATTTGTGCGGAACCCTCGGTGGGCGAGTGTGACTCGCACTTGTCCTGTTTGTCTATTTTAGTTTCAAAGTAAATTATTGAACTCACTTGAACTAAGATACTCGTTATAGAACTTACTTGAACTAAGCTTTCGTTGCGCTGTTGCTGCATGGAAGTACTTTTTGATGGTTAAAGATTCGTCACACCTTCACTTAATCCTAAAATAATAATATTTTAAATGCGAAAGTGTGTGTGTTTGTCTTTTCTTCACGCCCTAAATAAGTAACCAATCGACTTGATTTTTGGAATGGACTGAGTTGAAAGGACTGGACCTCTATTTTTGAATCACTCGTCGCGCGAGTGGCGAGGTGAACGGGGAGGCGATCAGGCGAAAAGCGACCTTGCGTATGTAGACATAGGTCGCTTTTCGCTTTGCCCCTCTTGCGCTTGCATTGGGAGGCGATATTACAGGCGAAAAGCGAAGCTATGTATATACATGCAGGATCGCTATTACGAAAGTACGGAAAATACGGAAACTCAAACGTCGCACGAAAATCAGTAGAAACCTCGAGACGAGTGAATCAAAAATAGAGCTCCTGTACAGTAACATAGACTACTTTTCATCCATATAATATGAATATAAATAAGATAATTATTGTAATTTAATGAATTTAATTGAAAATAATGCGACATGATAATGTGAATATGACATGATGATGACATGTATTTATTTTATATTAGAATAATTTCTTAGAATCCCTATTGACATTTGCACGCCAATATTGGCGAAACACGTATGATCTTATTTAATATTTTAGTCCTGTATTTACCGTGTTTCTAGCAAATAAATGAATCTCATTTAATTTTTTTATTTTTTCCGATATTTCCACGGGAACGTGAACCATGCCGGTGGAAACTAGTAGTTACTATTAATCAATAAATACAATTCCGACCCGATGCAAATATACACATTTTTATGGCATTGTTTTTTCCCCAGATATTCTTCATCTGTTCCTCTCTTACAGATTATTGTACCTTATGTAAGAACTTAGGGGCCATAACAATTCCGACATAGCTATCGCAGAACTTGGCAACTGCTTTAATTAGTTACATAAATACAAATAGAGATGGGGTTTATGTATGAACCAGTAGAGAGCAAAACATTACAATGATGAAAAAACGTACACAAAATTGGGTACTGAAAAATGTATTTAATTATAGGAATAATAATAATGTTACCTCTTAAAACAGACTCTTGAACTTTTATCGATTATAATTATATAAAGACTTATTAGCTTTTTAGCGTTATTGTAAGTAAGATATTAGAACTTTAATTTTACTAATAAATTAAGAAGAATCATGAGACATATTTTTAAAGGCGTATGAATTCTCGTCATCGATATTAGTATGTAAAAGTTTGTTTTGTTTCAGATTTTCATAAACAGGTTTTAGGAATGTCTTTCAACTTGACATTAAAAGTTTTTAAAAACATAATACCCGCGTGATTCCCGTTCCCGTGGGAATATCGGAATAAAATGTAGCCTATGTTATTCAGGGATAGTGCAGCTTCTCAATGGTGTTTTATTTTTAAAATCGGTTCAGTAGTTTCGGAGCCTATTCAATTCAAACAAACAAACAATCAAATCTTTCCTCTTTATAATATTAAGTACTCGTATAGATATAGATATTACATAGAAATGTATCAGGCACCAATTTTTTTATTACTATTAACAGGGCAGGCATTTGACCACCATCGTGCTTAATAAACAGGATGTGTGTAAGGTGTTAATGCTTGTCCAGAAAATGCCTATTCACTCTCGCCTTGAAGAGAATAAAATAAATCTTTTTTATTTTCTAGCTCTTTTATTTTAGCGCTAGAAAATAAAAAAGATATCTACTAGTGCTAGTATACGCCCTCAAGGACGTCGTCGTCTAATTTGTCGCGTCGAGGGGTGGGGGGTCACGTTTCTATTACCCGCCACGAAGTTTTTCCCGAAGTGTGACCAACAAACCTCCGAGAACAAGTAATTAGAATTAACTTGCCTAACCCTCGCTTTGTACCACGGATCATTAATAAACATGGGCTTACAGGGAAAGTCACTTATTACGGCATTTGTCACGACCTACGAGTACCTATATATCGTCGGTAGATCAGAACTAACGATGGAAGAATCTCCGGAATAAGGACATTCTAAAGTATTTCAGAGTATAAATGATAATAATTATTTATTAGAGCGTTACTTGAAATAAAACAACTTTTACGGATATCAAACGCGCTATATTTCCACGAACTAAGTTGTAATTGTCCGTATTTTTAGGTTTTTTAGGGGTTTTTTGATTTTCCCGACGTTTCGGCACCTTTACAGCTGCCGTGGTCACGGGATGACTGAGAACGTCGGGAAAATCAATAAAACCCCTAAAAAACCTAAAAATACGGACAATTACAACTTAGTTCGTGGAAATATAGCGCGTTTGATATCCGTAAAAGTTGTTTTATTTCAATGAACAGTGCGCGCCAAAACATAAGATGTATGTAGAGCGTTACTCTTGGGTAGTAAGGCTGAAAACCGGTGTTTTGCCGATAGGCACAATACCGCACCGGTTTCACATACCCAGTCCTGGCCCTTTTTGCTGCTGCACATACGTGCATGCTCTTCTTTCTTCTTTCTTTTGTCATTTTTTATTTGTAATGTAAGAATTTTCAGTTAATCTAATTTTTTGTTTGTCTGTTCTTTTTTATTTTTTTATTTATAAATGTAAAGTGATATGTATATGTGTGTGTTGTTAGCAAATAAACTCTTTATCTATCTATCTATTAGATTACTATTTTATGGACTTTTTCTCAGAGGCAGAGAGCTTTGATTCCCATCCAAAGAATAAAAGTAAGGTTTGTCTATTAACATCTACAAATATACTACCTTCTTGGTCTGAGACTCTAGGTCTGTTTTACGAAAATAAGAAAATTTATTTAAGTTTAAACATTCGCTATCCAATATTTTTTCTTAATAAAGTTCTTAATAAAAATAACTAATAAAACTGATAATATTATAGAAAACGCTAGACAAAACTACGTGTTCTAAGAAATAAATGTTATTATTATTCTCATTACAATTCATTTAAAACGAGAGGAAAATCTGAAGAAGAGAACAGTAGGCCTAGCACGAATAACTTTCGAATAAGTATAGAGGAAGTGAAGTAAAAAAATGTATGACACATTGAGCAGCGTTCCTACCGGACGTAAACGGAACTACATTTTCCTATACATTTTTTGACATTACGTGCTCGATGTTTACTCGATAGGTACTATTACGATAGTATTTCGTGCTTACCCTACAGGAATAAAATTTAAAAAGATATAAATGAGTTGCCCTGACCTTTGCGATTCTATACGGTAAGAAAAAACAGTTGCTTTTATGGACTTTCATACAATTTATATCACACGCATGCTGCATTTTATTAATTATTAAAAAAAAATAGATGAAAACAATAATTTGAACAAGTAAAATCAAGCATAAAATATACAGTAACTATTAATGAAACCAGGTAGTACCACGTAGTACTTACATTATATGTATTACATACTACAGCGAGACAAAGAAGTAATTTCAGCAAATTGTTGGTCGCAGCAGGAAGTATCTGGCGAGCGGAACAAGCCAGGCATATTGACAGGGACACAAAGGCTGCCAGGGGGCAGACTCTGGAGCGATGTGCAAACACCTTGTTTGCTCTATAATGTGGTAACGTATGACGAAAACGAAAATTATTGACGACCTGTTTGGCGCAGGGGTGCTAACCCCACCTTCTGCGCCAGAGGTCCCGGGTTCGATCCCCGGACAAGACAAATATTTGTGTGCATAAACATGACTATTTGTCTTGGTCTGGGTGTTTAATATGTATACTATGTATGTATTTAAAAAAAAAAAGTATATAAGTATGTTTATCCGTTATCTAGTATCCATAACACAAGTTCTTCATGATACTTAACGTGGGCTAGATAATTGGTGTGATTGTATGGAAATATTTATTATTTATTTATTTATTTCGGACAGTGTTGATTATTAATTTGATTTCTCTTTTCTCTAAAAATAAGTATACTATTAATACAGTAAAAAGGGACTCATTGTTATTTATATTCTAATTTCAAATTAAATTAGGCACATTTATTTATGATAATTTGATTTATAATATAGTATAGAATCGTCACAGCAGCAGCATTATCTGAGAATTTAGTTTGGAAAATTTTCATTTAATAAAAATAAATAATTGCATACAATCGAACCAATCTTAAGTTTCATGAAGAACTTATGTTATGGATAGATACAAGATAACGGATCACATAAATAAATACATGTTCTTGTAAATACATACATAATATACATATTAAACACCCATACTAAGACAAATAGACATGTTCATACACACAAATATTTGTTTTGTCCGGGAATCGAACCCGGGACCTCAGGTGCAGACGGGTTTAGTACCGCTGCGCCAAACAGGATGTCAATTGACATTGAAATAAGACAAGGAAAATTTACTCCCAGTCATGACTGCTCCAGCAGAGAACTGCATTTTATTTTAATTTATTCAGAAACTCATCATCTCGTTTACAAGGTCTAGTTCAATACGCCTAGTTAAAAAAAATATTCAAAGGTCCGCAAGACTGCTAGTTAGGTACTCTAATTTATACTTACTTAAAACTTTACCTACACCTAGCGCTTTTATTTTATAGCTATTTATATTAAAATTGATGAGAGGATCACTCAATCCACAGTCACATTTGTTTTACTACAATATTTTACAAACACTATCCGGCGACTCTGAGTTTCTAGGTGAACAACTTTTTCCAAGAAACATGGGTCGAACTACGAGAGCAATTTTAGGACTTCCTAAATCGACAGGTGATCAGTTTGATTTTTATAAAGAGTCAAAAGATTTTTGTCATATTTCAACCCATGTTTCTAGGAGAAAGTGGTTAACAGATTCTGAGTCGGGGTAATTTTAAAAACAGTATTTTTTTTAAATTACCCTGTATAATAACTACATTGTACAAAAACAAAACTCATAGCTTAACAGCACCAAATATTATATATATATATATATATATATATATGTGTGTGTATATATATATATATATATATATATATATGTGTGTGTATATATATATATATATATATTATATTATATGTATATTATGTATGTATTATTTACAAAAAAAAAATATATGTAAGACGTATGTTTATCCGTTATCTAGTATCCATAACACAAGTTCTTCATGAAACTTAACGTGGGCTAGATAATTGGTGTGATTGTATGAAATTTATTATTATTATTATTATTAATATTCAAATTGAAAAAGTCGTATGGCCATGGGCAGATTGCGTCAGCTTAACCTTCATTTAGAAAAGTAAGATTGTATGGAAATACGCACCGCGAAGTGCGATCGCTTGTACAAGCGTCGTAGATGTTGCTACGAGTAAATAAAGAGGCGTCTTCGCAAATTGGATTACCCGTCGGCCCCGACTCCATCTCCGTTCCAAATTGACGTTTTGGTGCAGCGGCCGACGGTATTGCGACGGTGAAATCAACAGATCTGATTGCGAAATTTGTTTACGTTGAAATAAATTATTTATTTAAACTATGTCGGCACTGTCTGTACTACTTTTACTGTTTCAGTGCCAACATAGAATATAGTGACTATCTGGACTGTAGCGCCACGGTAGCAGACTGTAGCATTTTCCAAAATCTAGATTTGGTAAACATCTGTAAAACTATTCTAGAGTTGGGCCTACTTTCATGTTGGAAAACATATTCGAAATCTAGGGTAGTCGGCAACGGTGACGGTTGGTTATTTGGCATTTGACAAACTATCGACGGTAATCAGCGTACCTACTTATAATTAATTCAATAATGAAATATTGCATATCTAAAGTTTCAGTAACTAGTAAAATATTTCAAATAACAAGAACGTAGTTCTCTGCTGAACTAGATTTGTCGTCTTCAATATTAGTTATGTTACCCTCACTCACAAATGTTGTTGTAATCTGTGAACCTTTTTTCTTTGAGTGGAGTTTGAGATGTTTTTAACTTGGAATTCTCAATTTAGAAACTAACCCCTAGAGGCAGGGGGCTTCCCGCCATCTCTTTGCGCAGTATTGTTTCAATCATACCAATGCAATCATAAAATCAGCGTCAAAGTGTGAAGTGTGTAAAAATTTTACAACTTCAATTTGTTCGTTGGCAGGAACAATGATTATAGAACTACATGTAACTGAGATAATTGTCTTTAGAAACTTACATTATACAAATATAATTATTATCATAATTATTTCGATATGGATATTTTACTTGCAAATGTCCATTGCCGAAGTATCATCGAGTATAGATAAGCATGTCTTTTTTTAGGGATTTTATAGCCATAATATGGCTATATATATATATATTTCAATGAAATTTTGTTATAGATATATCTCATAACAAAATCATTCTTTGTGGAAGGTCATGTCATGGTGCGAATTTGAAGTTCGTTCGAATGAAAAAACGTTCAATATGACATGATGGATTCTTAAAGATAGGCAGTAGACAGTAGGCCCTCAGATCACTCTCCAAGGTCAAACTATAGCGGTCTTCCAACAAACCAGTGTTTATCACGTGTCTAAGTAAGGCAGTGTATAGATGTGATTCTGCCACATTTTTGACAATATTGTTTGAAAGAGACAGCATCATATTTAAACTGTCTGTATTGAAAAGTGTTTTTTTTTTTGTATTAAGGCCGTTAAAGTCTGACCTTCTGTCGTGTATACATTGTGAGATGTCAAACAACAACCTTTGTTCAGTACCAAATACGCAGGTACCGCGCGGTGCCCGCAAAAATTCGCTCGCGTTTTTATTCACTTTCCCGGAATAAATCAAGGAGTTCCCATAGGCACGTACTGAGAGAAACTGCTTTTACACCACAAGACTTGCTTGGGCAATACAATATATAGATCTTAATCCCAAACAAGAGCCCAGTCGTGCTAACACGAGTAGATATTTTATTATAGAATTCTTTAATGTTTCACTAAAGTTACAGAAAACATTTACTAGAAAATGTTGAATGACAACGTTTTTACAAGTTTTTTATTTTTAAACCCTACCCTCATCTTTTAGAAACATCATGTCATAAGAACGTTTTGTTTGCGTTTGGTTTTTATTGAAGTTGTCAAGTTTTGACACACTCCACACTTCGAAGGATATGATTGAGTGAAGACGTCACAATTTCTGTGGAAAACGGAAGAAGCCAAAACTATAAAAAAAACAAATAAAAAAAAGACGTCACAAAACGTTGATGAGGATCGTGTACGAAATAGCATGGTAAGATTGAAACAATACTGCGCTAAGATATACCTGTACTCCTGGGGCCACACCATGACCTAACAACGGTTGTGTTCCGAGTTTATGCTATACATCCAAAGATATTGTAGTTTATTTATTTTGTAGCTATACACCCGTCGCATGGTATGTTCATTGTAGTGTTTATAGTAGGGTTTGAAGTATTTTAAGTTCCTTGTATCGATGATGCAAGGAACTTAAAATACTTCAAAAACGATGTTATTTGTTTCGCTTCGTAACGTCAACAGATTATAGTCCATAATAAAGTAGTTAATTCACTAAGAACTTCATTCTTTTGACGTTAATATTTTTGGTAGCGATTACAACAAACTTATCTCAAACTATTCTTACTATGAGTCTTCAAAAGCAGAGTGAATAGTGTAATGTTCACCTATTTAGGATACTCTAATAAAACCAAGATTTATAATATTGAATACTGTGTGACGTTGGTATTCTCGCTTGGCGCCACTTCATTTATCCTCTATTTTTCTCGTCCCCCGCGTGACGAAGGCATAACAACCTCATACAGCCAACATTTATTAAAAAAGTATTACTAAGGCATTTTATCTTAACTAGGTGAACATTACAAATAGGTACTTGTTGGACAAACCACAGCGTGCTTTCCATCAGGCCAGTTGGTGTCCAATCGCTTGCCTATTTTAATTGTAAAAAAAAAAGTATAGTCGCATAGTGTAAAGGTCCCGATGAGACCAGCTGTGAGTAATTTGTGCGCTATTTCCCGGTGAACGGGCCCATTCCGTGGCCCGCAAGCTTTCCCCACTCGCCGAGCGAAGGACGCTAGAGCCTGCCAACGGCGACTTTAGTCCATTATAATAACAAAGGACATTTTGAGGCTCTCGACGTTTATTCCCTAGACCTATGGGCTTAGACAAAGTAAAAATTTAAAAACATTAACCAAGTTAAAAAATAATAAAATGTATGGTATTGACATAAGCCGTGCTAAATCACATGTCAATTTTCATCGTTATCGCTAAAGTTGATAAGTAGTAGAAGTAGAGAATATTACGAATTTAGATATCGTTATAACGAAATATTAGATGCACTCTTCACTTCAAGAATATTTATCAAACCTACAGACGTCTCTTCAGTGACACTAAAATGATTGACTGTCGAGAAACTGGTGATGATGAATTATATTGAATAGTATTGACGGAAAGCGGTTTGGAATTAGTAATAGTTCATTAAGTCCATTGTACTCGAACAAAACTACCCGCACTAAATTTAATTCATCAAACCCGAACCGGACACCAGTGTCCAGAGAACATTGGAATATCTATTGTGTCACATAATCCGGGGTCTGAGAGGTAGTCTCTAAAATATGAGGGACAAAACAGTAGGCGTTTCGAAGCAACATAGTATCAAACTAATGAGCAATCGCTGTAGGGTTTTTCTCAACAGGGTTTTTCGCACAAGCGTTACATCGCATCGTTACAATGAAACATCGCACTACTGAATTATCGACACATCGTGTTCGATATATTGAAAATCGAATCATCAAGTTTCACAGACTAGTAGGGAACCCGTGAACATCCTTTGGTTATAGCTCAAAGAGACTACTAAAGCTACCATTAACGTATTGTATGATATTGGGCTGGATTTAGTAAACTAGGTATAGAATTTGTTCCTTTCATCTCCCAGAATTGATAGAGATCGGTTAGGTCGAAGTACAATTGAAAAAAAAAACATTTTCTAAAGTTCAATATTAAATACTATCGAATTTAAATGTCGGAATCGGAACACCATGACATCTTAATCTTAATGTACGTAATATTTTTGTTTTGTTTATCTTAAGTGATGTCTAAATTTCAGTTGACTCACAGCTTATTATTATTTATGTAGCTTAATAAAAACAACAAAACAATAGTTTTTATGAATTGATAATTAATGTTAAATTAAAATATAATTAAATTGAAATAAAAGTGATGTATAAAAATCAGCTTGTACCAAATGCATAGACTTTTGTTTTACAAACTTCAGCCATTTGATCAATCTGTATTACCATAAAAGGAACATAACGAAAGTTTTTACTTGCCAAGAGACACAACAAAGAGAATGCATAATATAGTCATTTCTGCAAACGATGCCTTACTCGGGAACACATTAAGTACATAAATTACGTACTTACATACATTTACATAGATGCTCTGGTAACCAACGATGTACCTACCTAATCTTGAGGCTTCTCTTGAATTTGATTACACTTAGGAACGGCGTGAATTTAGTCGGTCTTCAAGTTGTAAACGACATCTATTTTGATGATGATGACATATTAATGACTTTATAAAATAGATTTTAATAAAGAGTTATGACAGAATGCTACGGTTGCTACGATTTGCAGAGTGACTACGGTTTATTTACATTAAAGGCTACGAAATTCGTAGAGTCGTAGCTACACTGTTTAGATTTGTCTGTTCTGTGTTTTAAATACAAAACAAATACTAATAAATAAAAAAGCTAGTAAATAAGCTTTCAATACTAAAATAGGATAATTGTTGATATTGTTGTTCAATTGCTTTTGCTTTTTTTACAGTAAAAAAACAGTAATGAATTACCGATCAGTCATTTATCTAAAATGTATTCGTACAAATACTAATAACAAAAATCCAAAATTTACCGTTTAGGAACACTCACAGTTTCAGTTCGAACAAAATTAATTGTTGTCGTATATTTTCTAACACACTTTGAGAATTAAAAACATCAAAATGAAATATCAATTTCCTTCGTTATAAAAACGTTGCGCCATAAATGAAAACTATTTGCATATAAACCAGTTTGCAATTAACAAAACGCATATTTTTAAGTTCCAATTATTGTTGAAAGCTGTGGCCTTTCATTAATACTTTATTCGAATATACATATAATATAGATATATTAAACAAACTTACAAACTTATATATACGTATATAGATATATACGTATATATAAGTTTGTAAGTTTGCCTTTCAAAATAAAATTATTTATCTAATTGAGCATATTACACGCATTTTTGCATTGTCAGTTTTACCCTACCACCCGTTTCAGACTCTTTTAGCTGACAAAAAAAAACGGGCGCAAAAACTTATCAGCTTTATCAAATGTAAGTAATGGTATTTATAAACAATATACTATTATTAAATACAAATCAATCAAAGTATTATTTGATTTGACTGATCAGTAACATAGTAGACATTATGTTAATTATCAGTTCCATGCATTACAGTCATTTAGATAATCTTGTACCTTGTAATATAATCTCTGGAACTACCGAAGCGGTTTTGATTTTTTTTTACCAATCGAAAACTACGCTATTTTTTGTGAATTATATTTGATTCGTCGTCGTCGCCGTCTCAGTTACTCTACTCAGCCCACTGCTGGGTATAGGCCTCCCCCAAAAAGGGGTTTGCCATAATCGCCACGCTTGGCAGGCGGGTTGGCGATCGCAGTATGGCCAAGTTTGTAGGAGTCGCTGCTGCCCGTCCCTTAGTCGCCTTTTACGACACCCACGCGATGAGAGGGGGTAGTGCTATTCTAAGCCGACACTACACAGCTATATATTTGATAACAATTTATATTTGATTAACAAATAAATAATTGCATACAAACACCAAATATCTAGCCCACGCTAAGTTTCATGAAGAACTTGTGTTATGGACACTAGATAACGGATAAACTGTATGTTTATATGTTATCCATAATCTACACTTCTTTTTGTAATTACTTACATAATATAGATTTTAAACACCCAGACCAATACGATATGCACACAAATATTCGTCTTGTCCGAGGATCGAACCGGGGTTCTCTGGCGCAGAAGGTGGGTGCCCTGCGCCAAACGGGTCGTCAAATATATTCTGAGGTACAGGTCGACTACTATAGTCGTAAATAAAGGGGACTTTATATAGACTTATAATTGAAACACACTGATTTCTGGTTTTTCCATACAAAGCAACGAGTTTATTGACATTTCTGGCGTCACGGAATGCTAATAATGTTGTAAAATGGAATAAAAATTACAATCACGTACCGTTTTGATGAAGTTTGTTTACAAACCAATGACTTGTTTGAATGAATATGTAAATGTAATTTAATAAAAAAAATTGATTAACTAGGATTACAGATGTCTGTTTTATAATAATAATTTGGGAAATTAGATTTATTTCTTTCTTTTGCTTTAATCATTGACGTACTTATTGTGCTCGTATGTTCCTCGTTTGTACAGTCGGGTACTTCCCGGTAGTCCATTAGAGTTTATTTAGGAAGCCTTATTTTGAAAAGTTATTGATTTATAGAAAACGATTATATCGTAAATGATAGATCATTATAAGTATTTCATTTGAATATTAAATAATTAATATTACCTTAATACTTTTTGAATATATGTTTCCCAAAAAAATCTCTACTGGTCAACCGGGAAGTTCCCCGATTGTACCTCGTAGTAAAGCTGCTCGTAAGTGTTAAACTTTTTTGTTTTACAATTAACTAACTTTTAATTAATTCTTATTAGCTTTTTAAGATCTATTGTGGTAAGTTTTTTTGTTAAACTGACAGTCTGTCTAGGTAATTTAGGTGTAAATTTTTGATATAAAAACATATTTAATAAAACAACTTATTCGGATTTTAACTCGCGGTACATTACGATGTTTTAGTACAAAATACAGTACGCACAAAATTTTAGACGACAAAATAAATAGCTTAAATAAATCCTTAATAATAATATAAATGCCAAAATGTGTTTGTTTGTTCTTCCTTCTCGCCTTAACTAAGCAACCAATCGACTTGATTATTGCCATTAGGGTTAGTTAAAAGGACGGAGAGGTAACATAGGCATTTTATCCCGATATTCCCACGGGAACGGGATCTACGCCGGTGAAACCGCGGAAGCTTGTATATTATAATTGTAAATCCTAAACTGATAGAAACAAACCACCCATTCGTCTTTTTCCATTCATTTATCGCGTCTCGCCAACGTAAGTCTCATATGTAAATTTTTCACATCATCAGTTCGGCGGGGGCCGTAATATAAAGCAATAAAAACGATTTACTGCACTCCACCGTGTGTACGCCCCTTTATTTTAAAAGCCCGCCGTTTTTCATATACGGTCGTGGTATGAGGGCTTTATTTCCTTACCAAATTGTTATTACGCATCGTGACCCTATAAAAAAGGTTGCAATAAATATGATATTACAGAAATAAAACTTAAACAAACACTTTAAGGGATTAAAACACAGTTATTAGTTACGCGTTTGGTTTTCCATTGTGTTTCTTATGACTTGATGATTTTCCCGATGTTTCGACTCCTTTCTGAAAGAAGAAAGAAAGAAAGAAAAACAATTTATTTGAGACAAATTACACGGTTACGAAAGCCAATTCACACAGAGAACATTAAGAATTGTCCTAAAACGGTCACGACTCAGCATAATGCATGGTCTTACGACCCGCGCTGGTCTTCCGTCGTGACCGGTTGTTTGACCGGACCTTTCTGTTGTTGTTATGAATGAAAGAAAAAAAATATTGTTTATAAAGTCTTTGAAAGTTTATAAGTTGTTTATAAGATCGCAAAAGTTGTTTCATTTCAACAAAGAGTGTGAAAATTGCAGATGTGCTTACTCATGTTTTTCGCTGTAATTAAATGTTAAATAAAATACATATGTATGTAGATTTACAGGTATAAAGTAACTTACAAGGGCGTTTTAACTCCAAGAGGGACAAAAATATCTAATCTATACTAATAAAACAAAACAATACCGTGATTGTGATCGTGATATCACACACACGCAAACTCACGCTTACTAACCCATTTCTAGTTTTATTAGATTTATTAGTGTTTTTAGTTTTTGCTTGAAATCATTTGTATCCAAATGGGAAGTTGCAAGAAGTCCCAATACAGGTTTCTATAAAACTTAAAGGGAAGTCTCGGCGTAATTATTGTAAGTAAAGAATTTTTGATTTTTTTGAAAATAATTTTGATTTTAGATTGAATCGATTAAGCTGAAATTTTGCATAATGTGCGCGAGCCCTAGAAAGGATCTTTTGATAGATATACAGTCAACAGCACGATAAGCTTTGCACTCGCTTGATATCACGAGCAACATAAAGGCGCTGTCAAGGTCTTTGAGCCTCTGCCGTGTGTACATATTACTGATTCTAATAAGTTTATTTGTACCTATCCAATAGAATCATATAAAATCGTGTTTCATATAAAACCGTAATACCAACCTCGGTGTCTCGACAGATTGAGGAGATATCTTATTAAAGCAGTATATTTCAATGACTCCTCGATTCTCCACGGAACGGGGCCTGATGTAAGATGCAGGTTAAAAATCCAATTTCCGATCTGCCAAGAGTCAGGATGCCCCGCGTGTCTCGGCTATTGACTGCGTCGGTAATATCCTAACATTTTAGGATACTCTCTGTATTTGTTTGACTTATATTGCCATGTTTGTTGACTACTCATGTGTTTTTGTAAGGATATATAATAAGGATTCAATTAGGTACTAGCTGCTTAGTTAATGTCTAATTCGCATCTTGGTTGACTGACTGACCACATTTATTTGTTTTGTTGATGGTTAATAAAATTAGGATGTAGTTTTAACTAAACTTTCAGAGACGGATTAATACTAAAATTACTTTATTTAGGTATATCTTATAGTTTAAAAAATAATAACGCAAACTTGTAATACTTTATCAATAAAATCGTCGTTAGGAACAGATTTTATTTAATCAGCTTAAGTTTTCTTTAATCCTCTTTAAAGAATAAAGTAAATGAGCTTACAAAAACATCAGGTGATGTCATATATTGAAGTTAATGAAAATTATTAATATAAGCTATTGAATCATATTACTTTGATATTGCTATAAACTTATGCTAATCACTTAGTGACAAGTCTACGTCGTATAGATTATTTACAAAACTGTATAAATTTGCGATGAAAAAAATTAAATATTATCTACCAGTCTCTGAACATCACCAAACAAATATCTTACATCGAAAATCCGCCATACCAGTCACACACTTCCGGCTTGTGAAAGCCAAATAGTCGCCCACTCGAAAATAATGATGTAAAATAGAATTTTATGCACGCCGTCGCCGCAGCCAGCCTGCACGAAATATTGAGTGCACCGCGACGAGCTCATAACTTTCGGCGAGGCGTGCTATGCTGTAACTGCTTATAATTCAATATAACAATAAAAAAATATTGTTTTGTTGTTTGAGTTTGTCTAGCGCGGTTGGAGCTCAGAATGATTTATCGAAACACCCTCCGCCGATAGGTCGTTTCGTCGAATGACTCTAGCTCGTTTGATTGGGTTAGGTTAGAACTGTGACTAAAACAAAGCGTGAGCCAAAATAAAAGAATCTTTCCATTTGTTCTGGCTAACCTACCCAAACCAAATGAGATAGAGTGATTTCGGCGAAAGGTTCTATCGACAAAGGGTAATCATTAACCATTCTGAGCTGGTGGTAGCAAGTCCTTTGCTTTGCCGAACTAAGCAAAGAAACTAGAAACAACGACCCACCCAGAATGAAAGAAGTCAATAATGAAAAGAAAACAAACAGGTAAAAGTTACTTTAACATTCATACTATGAATATCATGGAATTTTCTATTGCATACCGAACTTTCGAGTGATTTATGTCGTATGCAACGAAGCAGTATATTCGATGCAAATCTAAATCCGTTTAGCATTTCGATTGGTTGGATCGTCGACTCAGACGACGCCGGATAAATGATATCCCTTTTTATAACTTTTGTATTTTTGTATTTTACAATGCTATTTTTGTGTGATAAATATCAAACAAGAAAATATACTAGAAAAAAGCAACTTGTCGCATGTGACATGTCAAGGCGACATGAGACAAGTTGCTGTTTCATTCGATAGTCAAACATTTGTAAAAATGTTTCTTTTGAATGCGAGGATATTATTTCTCTCATTGATGAAACAACGGTGGCCAACACCGTAGAAAGGTGAATTTACTAGTGTAATCCCTCTTCTACGACGTGTATTCGAGGGACTATCAACTATAAGTTACCAAAGCGAAATGAAAATTCCTAAGCAATTTATTATGCTCTTTAATCACAGCTGAAACAGATAAAAATTTCTGCTTTATATATCGTCGTTATTGTATCTAATTCTACAAATTATATTGGGCATGTAAAGAAATAGTGCCAAACAGTTCCCTAGCAGTGAGAACATTAAAATCGCTGATGTTGATGAGAAAAAATAGTTTTGAAACTCAAATCTATTCGGCAAATAAGTAGGTGTAATTTACCGGCATTAATTTGCTTAAAATTCAGCTGATTTGAAATTCAATCTGGAGAATTATGTTTAATTTATTAAAACCTTGACGTTTTTGTTGGGCTTGTTGGTTGGTTATACCATATAATAGTGAAAACATTGAAAAATAAAATTATGAATTATGTTGATAAGTAGGTGGTAGTTAAGTATAAAAAGAATTTCTATTTCAAATTTATCATAAGTATAAAAATAGCCTTGAAGAATGCAAAAATTTTAAAAATACATAAATTATTGGCAGTTGCATCTTAATCGATCGTTAAACATCTGAAAAGTTGTTTCTTTCGAATGCAAGATTATTCCTAGCATTGATGTGACAACGCTGGCCTACAGCGTATTAAAAATATAAAAGTATAGGAGAATTTCGACGGTGGTCTGCAAGTCTCGGTAGCTCAGTGGTTAGAGCATTGGACCGGACTTCCAAAGGTCGTGGGTTCGAGTCCCATCTGAGAATTATCACTTGTGGCCGAGTTGACTTTTTCCAATATTTTTCTATTTAAAATTTATCATAAGTATAAAAATAGCATTGAAAAATGCAATAATAAAAAAAAACAAAATAAAAATGATTGTTACCATTGGCGAAGGGTCCACACATGCGGATTCCCATCGGCTTCCCTTTTAGAAATGCCACCCCACCGATCCACCACACTGTTAAGAGAATTTTCGGAAAAATTGTTTGGTCAGTCTTACCTTGTCCATATTTTGACCCTCGCTACTAATAGTTACCACTGATGATCATAACATGGGTTTTCAATCGAAATATTTTCATAATTACTTAGTAAAAACAAGTAAGTTAAAAAAAATATATTGTCCAAGAAATGTGTTTAAAATAACTGAACAAGTAATTTCATACCTATCGTGAGTAGCGGCATTAGTGTAGTACACGTAGGTAGCGGTTGTTGAAAGGCAAAATAAAATGAATTTTAATCAAAGCAAGTCTGTCAATGACAGCGCAAAGAAGTTTCACAATTTTATTTTCTTTGCGTTCCGGAAAGTGCTCAGCCGACATTAATAACAAACTTTAATAATAAACAAAGCATTATTTTTCCAACCAATTTATTTTTTTAATGAAAGACACAAAATACAAAGTTATTGATCACCATTTTTCTTTGGATGCACTTATTTCTGTATACAGTAGTCAAACATAAAAATATATACCTACCTGTAAATTTAAATGCATAAGTAACTATATTGGAATAAGAACTCCTTATAAAGGTTTAAGACATTGATTCTCATTAAGAATTACACATTAATTCACTTACATGAGAACAACACAATTAACAAACAAACAATACATATTTTAGAGATACGTACTTATGGACGGTAGTTTTAAAAACATTGTCACAACAAATACACGAGCACCGCGAGCCTCAGGCATCGGGCGCAATGATAACAAAACATATTGATGTAAACAACAAAAAAAACGCTCCGCGCCACTCTAGATGTGGCATTAAAATCACCAAATATTTGACCTCTTATTCACCCAATCTCCTAATATTATAAATCGATAATTATTTGGATGTTGGAAAATTATTGTCAAGTTATTGAATTGTGTTTAATTGGAAGCTGCAAAGCTTCTCGGCGGATTTTCATACAACTATTGCCAACGGACGACAGGTTACCTATTTAGGTACCATTCTAGGATGTAGAAACACTATTCTTAAATTGCCTATCCTATCATGAACCTTATCTCTTACAACATAACGATTATTTCAGACCCATTCAGCTCTTAAATGAAAATAGAAAGGTTACCAGAGGTGCTACCACGAACTTACGAAGATGTATATCGAAAAATTCTCGTCAACAAATCATTCATTTGTTGACGAGAATTTTGTTGAAGATATTGAGCAGCGTTCCTACTGGATCTAAACGGTACTAAATTGCTCTATAGAATATTACTATACAATAATACTTTATATATTCTATATAATAATACTTTTTCGAAAGTTATTCGTACTAGTGCCACAAGGACTGCTCCCGTCATCCTCGATAATAGTTTTATGTAATTTCCCCCTTATTAATTTTGACACCTGTCCCTAGTTGCAACGCAATTCTGCTATGAACTGCGTGAGAATGCCCGGAAACGTAAGGTACGAGAAATTGTACTTCGTTCTGAGTAGTCTCTCTGTTTATGATGCCCACCACCTTACATACTTTGTGTCGCCATTATGGCGTTTGCCGTGGCATCAAGTGCCGACGACATCGGCAGCGTCGCGACATGCACTCGCAAAGTAATACAATACTTTCAATACGAAATAGTTCCGTTTTATTTCAACGGAAGAAAGAATGGTAGAAAACAATTTGCCGCAAAATTTTCCTCTAAACGATACAGTTCTACCGATAGTAAATATATTCTATGATTTTGTAATTTTTGCATTTTTCAATGCTATTTTTATACTTATGGTAAATTTTAAATAGAAAAATATTGGAAAAAATTAACTCGGCCACAAGTGAATTCTCAGACGGGAATCGAACCCGCGACCTTTGGAAATCCGGTCCAATGCTCTAACCTCGGTCTCGGTAGCTCAGCGGTTAGAGCATTGGACCGTTTATACCGATATTTTTCTATTTAAAATTTACCATAAATATATTCTTTCAACAGCTGTCTCTTTATAAAATGAATTGTGAGGTACGTCAAAATTTTGCACCTATAGTAATAAGTATTATACCATAGCGTACCTCGATTGTTAACAGCGACCACCTGTGACTTCGTTTGCATAGGCTGTGTTTCAGTCTAAGTTTTGTTTTTTTTTTCATATAAATTTTGCCCTCTTCTCACCACCATAGGGGGTTGATTTTCAAAAATATTTCTTCTTCTTCTTTAATTAATGGCTTGCTTGCGATAAAATTTGCGAATTTTGCCAATGTCAAGTAAATATATTTATAGTATAATAGAAATTGTACGGTAGATTGAGTTAAAAATAATATATCATTAGTAATAATAGTTCATTTGATTTAGTGCAATTAAACATTCATTATATGACTTGCTACTTGTTAATTATATTATCCGAAAAGTATTTCATAACAAATGCTTTAAAACATATCATGTTGCATTTGTTATTCTAGATTTTATTTTCTATGATAATTTTTCTATTCGTCGTCATCACCCATTTTTAATGTCCCTACTGCTGGGGCACTGGCCTTCCTTATGGTTGAGAATAGAGGGCATACCCATTTGAAAATAAAAAAGGATTAAAATTAAAGTTGAACGACAAATTTATTTGTTTTTCGGATCGGAGGCAACAGCAAGAACGAAACGCAATTCGTCTTCATCCAACCAGCTTAGCGCTACCTCACGTGGGAACCGAACCGCCCGCCGCTGCCATTGGTAGCAATACATTGTTCCTAACCCTCTCTCCTCGAACGTTGTACATTTTCAAAATTCAATTCGAATATATACACGAAATGGTTTTCAACACAAAAGGATCTTTTATTTGCAACTCCTAAGTAAATTCTGAATTTTAAACAGTATCTAGGCCACGATAGTATATTAAAACCATATAGTGTCGAAGGTCGCAAACGATACAATTTGCAATCTAGCAAAGAGTTTGTAACATATCTTACAACTTTGTAAGCATTTCGCTACCTAGATTACAAAAAAGCAAAAGTATTAAAAGGTGGCCCCAATCTGGGAATTGCGACATCCAAAATTGGCCGCTAGGGCAATCTTACTAAACGGTGCTTGTGAGGAGTCAAGTACTTACGTCAAGATTGAGGGCACAGTACACGCGAGTCAACAGTATGATACTACACTACAGGGAAAAGACTTGTCCCCACACAGCGTAAGGGACATCCAATATTGGCCGCTGGGGCAAAGTCGCTAAACGGTGCTTGTGAGGATTCAAGTACGTCAAGATTGAGGGTACAGTTTATTACAGTTATCAGTGTTATATAGATTCTACAAACGGGACAACAACTTGTTCCCACACAGCGTAAGGGACATCCCAAAATTGGCCGCTGGCTGGGACAATCTCGCTAAACGGTGCCTGTGAGGATTCAAGTACGTCAAGATTGATGGCACAGTACAGTACACGCCACACAACAGTATGTTTTACTATACTACGGGGCAAAGGCTTGTCCCCAAACAGCGTAAGGGATAACCAAAATTGGCTGCTGGGGCAATCGCGCTTTTTAGTCGCGTTGTTTTAATTTGTAACTAGTGGTTCTGTGACAACAGTAGATCTCGCTTGCATAGGTAAGGCGGATATGCTATATTTTAATGCAAATTTTAATACCCATATAAAGAAATTTGCGCAACAAAAGTAACGAAAAATGGCCAATTAATTTAAATCGTGTTTGATTTTTCCAAAAGGCTAAAATACCAATGTAGACTTTTGAGATTACTCCCATTCCCTTGGTCCTAGTCCAAGAAGGTCGAGTTCGTTTCGCGAAGGCAGAAAGGTTAGCGTAAGTAATGAAATTTCCGACAAGGTCCCAATATAGAAATCCGACTATATACGAGTATAACGCTGCAGCAAACTTTCCCCTCATTTTCGCCTCCACTCTCCCCCCCCTCCCCCATTTGGCTTTTTGGTCACAGCATCTTTTGTAGAATGAAGTCCTTAGTGTGCCTAAATTACACTACAGAAAAATTCCTTCCTTCCCCCCCATATTTTATCCCCGCTCAATTATCTATAATAGAACACAAAAGTCTAAAATCTTATATTACTGGCCAATGTTTGACTATGTCACGTAATACCAGGCCGCTCATAACTGGGTCACACTAAGCCACCCGGGGTAAAAATTACCCGTTTATGGCCATATTCGTGCTCTCGCGGGCCAACGAGTGGCAGGTTGTACCGCTAACCTATAGGGTGTGGTGACGTCACGGATGTACAGATGACGGCATGTCGACCCAGACATGTTGGCATTGGTTAGTTATTATGTGTAGGCAATAAAGACGGTCGTAGAACTTGAACTTGAACTCAATGTTATCTAGGTAGTAATAGTTATTAGTAATTTCAACCGCTAGTATTAGATACCTAGTCATGTAAACTATCTTTGGAGTTTGAAGCCCTATGATGCCTCTTTATCTGATGGACGCAATCACAACGCTTGGATTATTATAACACATTCACTGCCATCCTGTCATATTAATGTAAAAATCACGTCAGGTGTGACTCTATGATTTTTCAGAAAATATACTAGGGCAAGGGCAAAGTGTAAGGCCTGACGTGCTGTTGACTGTACATACAAAAGTACCGCACGGTCATAACCGGGTCACGCCTGCCCGGGGGATAGATATGAGCCGGGACACAAGTGCACGCGAAAGTATCGACTTACATCCCCTTCAAATTGAAACGGTTTGTTATTGTTATGAAACCGGCCGTAACATAACGACCATTTGTGATTAATGTTCAAACTTTGACGTTTTATGATCCATTTGAACTTAGCTTCGCGAAATGTTTTGTGATAGTAGATAATTAAATATTGTATTTCGATATTACTTGTAGAATTTTTCCGGCTGCTGTGAAATACAATCTCATTTCGCTCTATACAGGTGAAATTTAAAAAATCCTACCTCTAGGGTAATGAAATGTTTTAATCCTAGAAGTAGGACTTGTGACTTTCATTTTGTTAAAGTAAAGAAACAATCAAAGAAATGGTGCTCATGACAGGATAAGAAAGAAATCTTAGGAAAAATGCATTCGTTGCGGATTTAATCGGACTTAAACGTCATAGGATCCCATGTTATTCTGTGAAATAATAAAGAATAAGTATATATTGTCATCTAATATCTTATTTTAGCATTTAATCAGCTTAAGCTTATCATTCTCCCTAGAAAGCGTTTAAAGTAGGACGGAAATTATTTTTCAGCAAGATCAGGACCGACTGAAGCAATTTCCCGTATCAGAAGAAGTTGAATGTCAATCATTTTGTTGAACTTTTTAACACATTAGAAAAAGTATTCGTCGAATAGGATACTAGCCGCCGCCCGCAGTTTCACCCACCCTTTTGGTTCCCGTTCCCGTGGGAATATCGGGATAAAAAGTATATATTTTAATCCGAGTCTATGTTTTAATCCTAATCCTAGTTCTTCTTATTACAGCCAATTATAGAATTAGAACCAGAATTGTATTTATTTGCTTATCAATATACTTACAACATTTGCTGTTTGGTGTTGCAAGCTCAAAAAGCAAGTGCTTTTTGTAAATATAAACTATTTAAAAAACTACATAACTATACCGGTTTGATTTTTGTTAATGGCTTTCTTTTGTTTGTGTTTTATGGCGAATTTTATTACAATCAATTATCAAAGAATTAAAACTAGACTTCCATGTATTTACTTATTGGTATGTTGAAAATAAAAACATCAATGTTAAATTTATATTGCAGACTCGACAAATTTGTTTTCATATTTCTGCACTTGCATTGGAGCTGACAATAATAAACCATATTATGAAACTATTGATTCTTTTCCATATTTTCTTATTTATAATTTCCCTATATCACAAAAGTTTTTATAAAGCATATATCAGTAATCCATTTAATTTAAAGTGACGCTCAATGTTTTCTATCAGAATGTTAGGGGTCTTAGGACAGAGTGTAAATTATTTTACAGAAATGTCCTTAACTGTAATTACGATGTTATCTGTGTTAGTGAGACTTGGTTGTTGCCTGGAATCTGTGACGCAGAGTTATTTGATGCTAACTATACCGTCTATCGCACTGATCGGAATTATGATGGTTTAGGTGTTAAAATGGGTGGCGCAACAATGATAGCGGTTCGTCGGGGAATCAGTGTAAGTATGCAGAGACAACGCAACTTGCCGTTTCTACATTATGCCGATGTAACTTGCATTAACATAGCATTGAATCAGGATCCGACTGCAAGGATGTTGCGACTATTTTGTTGTTATTTCCCACAAAGTGGCTTTCAATTAGCTGCTGAATTATCTTTTTATGAATATATTTCCGATCTTATATTAGATTATCAGAATGACTATTTTTTACTAGTGGGTGACTTTAACATAAGAATTGCTAGATGGTCGTACAACCCTAATTCTGCTGATGACAAATTGTTCCTCGAAAACCCAAATGATAGTATTTTAACGTCTCAGCTATTTGCCTTTTTATGTTTCAACGATTGTTCTCAATATAATCACGTTGACAATAGTAATAATAGAAAGTTGGATCTAGTTATCTCTAATTTAAAATGTACAGTACAAAGAGTTGCGCCGCTGTCTCTGCCTGAGGACGGTCACCATCCATCTCTCTGTATCGATATAAATATTGATTACACATCAAATCTCTGTCCAGCCACACGGCTCTTACGCCGTTTTCATGCAGCTGACTATGATGTTATCAATAAGGAATTATAAATAATAATAATAATAATAAAATCATTTATTCAATAACTTAATATACATAGTTTGTTATTATGGGCATACAAACTTACAAAATATGTTAGTACCTAAACATAAACAAACAAGTTTTTTATATTTCTACAAATATAAAATTCTTCTTACCTATGATCATTTAAAAGTACATTAAGAAAAAAAAGGTGTCTTATGGTAATTATATTTAATATTATGCCTGAACTAGGTGATCCTGTGTTTCAGGCTTTTAGACCTTAACTAAAAGATACATCTTATACTATTCTGTGTTAACAATAATAATACTAAAAAAATATTTAAAAGCGAAGAATAAAACAATTTAGAATAATAATTTAAAATAATAAACTACCTTCGCAAAGTATCACACACAAACAATCAATTTAAAATCTCTCAAAAATACCTGTAATTATTATAATCTTAAATCACTTTGTCACAAAAAGTAATTCTTCTGTATCATCATACGTCATCTTCTGCAGAGTGTCTTTAACAATTTTTTTGCAATTAATGCGGCTTAATGGATAAATATTTGCTATGGCATTAAATCGATTATAAAGTAACGGCCCTAGATATATATAAAATTTGGTCGTAAAAGTATATTTGAGTCCACCTTTTAACGTACAAACTTTATCTTTCCGCCTCTTATTAATTATTTCGGTGTTGTATGGAAGGGCTTTGTGCTGTTTTAATATAGTGCTCATTATGAATAATTGTCTGACTGTTAAAACTTCACAATTTTTATAAAGAAGTGTCGTGGAATACAGGAATGGCCTAAATGTAGACACTTTAAGTATAGCTCTTTGAGCTCTCTCGGTGGTTAATAGTAAAGTTTTACCAGCCCCACCCCACGTGGTAATACAGTAAGTCAGCAAGGATTCGCAAAGTGCCAAGTATATTTGTCGGATTAGTACCGCGTCGCCAACATGGCGTAGTTTTTTGAATATAAATATCATCTTACGAATTCTGTTATTTAATGTTTCAATATGGTGCTTAAACGAAAACGTCTCATCTAAAATTACTCCTAAATATTTTATTTTATCATGTAATTGGATCTGTGGACATACACATATATTATCATATGGGGCATTGCATAAATGTGCACGTAGGTTTAAGTCGTGCGTGGTTAGTGTTGATTTGCGAATGGAAAACTTAAGGTAGCTAGACTTTTCCGCATTAAGGGTTAGTAAATTACTTTGAAGCCATTTGTTAATTACATTGAAACCGTGTTGCGCGTGCCTGAATACTTCTTCTTCTGAGTCGGCCGAAAAGAGAAGAGCTGTGTCATCAGCATATGTTACAATGATACCTTGATTAAGATTTATATTACATAGATCATTTATGTAAATCAAGAACAGGGTAGATCCTAAAATACTTCCTTGGGGGACCCCGTAAGAAGTATTTTTCTGCTCATTACTGATGACATTACCCACTTTCACGCACTGGATGCGGTCTTCTAAGTAGCTTGTTATCAATTTTAGCGGTGTGCCTCTTATGCCAATGTTTTCAAGCTTACGCAACAAGATCGGAATGGAAACGGAATCAAAAGCCTTGGCAAGGTCAAGGAAAATACCTATTGTGTGCTTACTTTTGTCAAGATTTTCCACAATAAAATTTGTCAATTTATGCACGGCATCGGCTGTTGATAAATTGGGTCTAAAACCAAATTGAGCATTTGACAATAGCGATTTATTTTCTAAAAAGTCAATCACTCTTTTATTTATAATTTTTTCTAATATTTTAGACAAAACTGGTAATAACGATATAGGCCTATAATTTGTTGCTTGCTTTTTATCACCTGATTTATAAATAGGAACAATAATAGCTTTCTTCAAACACTTGGGAAAAATACCTGTGGCCAAACATTTTTGGAAAATTGTCAAAGATTAATTGGGAGCAGCAACTAGACCTAGATAATATAGAACTAGTTGTAAAAAAAAAAAATGGTTTTGAATGACTTAATTGATAGGTTGGTCTCCCAAAAGGCTGTAAATCATAATAACAGATATCCAATATGGTTTAATAAGCGCCTAATCAAACTATTTCAAAGAAAATTAACACTTCATAGAAAATGGAAAATCTACGGTAGGCGGAGTGATTACGAGAATTTTTCCTGGGTGCGTCGTGAGGTCAAGGAATATGAGATTTTGTGTTACAATCGATTTATTGCCAGTGTCGAGAGAAATATCAGGTTCAATCCCAAGTTTTTCTGGACATTCATTAAATCCAAACGAAATAACAGTGATATTCCTGATACTCTACTGATAGTCCTTAATGACACTTATGTCTCTGAAGGTCAAAAGATTGCTGATTCATTTAACTCATTTTTTCAATCTGTTTTTGATCCACCTTCACATAGTGCTCAAACCAGCAATGTAATGAGCGATCGAAGTTTAATTAATACAGTTTCTATCGACAAAAACACAGTTGAGAAATATCTGAAGAATCTTTATGTCAGTAAGGGAACTGGTCCTGACGGTATTCAACCAGTTTTTCTCAGGCGTTGCAGTGAACAGCTGGCGGTTCCACTTTCTTTGGTTTTTAATGCCTCTCTTAGAAGAGGTCATATGCCCTCTATTTGGAAGCAATCAATAATTGTTCCCATTTTCAAAAATAGGGACAAACATAACATTGCGAATTACCGTGGTATCTCTAAATTGTCCGTTATACCCAAAGTTTTTGAGAAAATCATCTATGATTCTTTATTCCCAGCTATCAGACCGCTATTAATATCAAGTCAGCATGGCCTTATTTGTGGTCGATCTACAGAAACCAATCTGTCGGAGTTTTTGGACTTAACATTGAAAGCAATGGAAATGGGATATCAAGTTGACGCTGTGTATACCGATTTTTCGAAAGCTTTCGATAAAAGTTCGCACAATTTGTTAATTACTAAACTTGAAAATATTGGTATACACGGCGATCTTCTGAGGTGGTTAACTCATATTTGCGTGACAGATCCCAGGCAGTAGCAGTAAAAGGGTATACATCGAGCTTTGTTCCAATAACTTTCGGTGTCCCACAGGGATCCCCATCTCGGTCCTCTTCTTTTTAACATTTTCATCAATAATATAATGAGTTGATTTTGTCATTCTAAAGCTTTATTATACGCTGATGACACCAAAATGTTCGCCTTTGTTAATCCGTTGAACATTGTAAATTATTCCAAAATGACTTACACAATTTTTTCGAATATTGCTCTGCAAATAATTTAAAATTGAATATTAACAAATGTCACACAATAACTTTTTCTCGGAAGAAACATCTCATTAATTATAACTACACATTTAATAATAACATAATCAAAAGAGTGACCGGGGTGAGGGACCTGGGTGTGCTTTTCGTGGACTTGATTTTTCGTGTCATATAGATAAAGTTACAGCTAAAGCTTACAAAATGTTGGGGTTTGTCTTTCGACAACGTCAAGACTTTAAAGACGTGCATACCTACATACTAATAACTCTTTAGTCAGAAGCCACTTAAAATATTCCTCCGTTATCTGGAATCCTTTCTACGCTACTTACATAGATCTGCTGGAGAGAATTCAGAATAAATTCTTAAAAAGGCTAGGTTACAGATTTGGAGATACCCCAGTGCTACTTCAGTCTTTAGAGTTACGACGTGAACATAGAGATCAGTTGTTCTTATATAAAGTCCTAAATAATGATATTGATTCACCCTTCCTTCTGAGCCGTATCTCATTTAGGTGCCCAAGGTTGAGTGCCCGCTCCACTGCTGTTTTCTCAGTTCTCTTATGCAAAACTAATTATTCTAAAAATCGAATTTTGATCAGAGCTTGCAATATACATAATAAAAGATACTGTCATATTGATTTATTTAACTGCAAACTTAGTGCTTATATATCAGCCGTGAAAAAAGTTAATAGTGTGTAATATACGAGTATAATACAGTGTTATCTGCTTCTGCCAAATTCTATATACTATTGTACCGTCTTACTTACATATTTCCTTAACTTTGGTTGTTGGAATGGTATCCATTGTTTAGGTTTTCTTTTTACTTTTCTTTTATTGTTATCTTTTAATTTTTTTACTCATTATAGTATATGTAATTGACATCATTAGAAACTGTTTTGGCTAATGAATTACTTATAGTTATAATAATTATATGTGTATTATAGGAGCTGTATGTTTCTTTTCATTAAATAAATAAATACCTCACGACCTCACTGAAAGAAACATGAACCGTGTACTCATTTGTGATTCTTTATTAGAAGCTGATAACTGGTGATGAAAAGGGCGGGAGGTATGTTATTCCACAGCTTAGAGGCGCCGTAGCGGAAAGCGCCCCTGAAAGATGCGGACCGGTGCGGCTTAAACAAATATAATGGCTCTTTTAAGAGAGTTTGGCTGGGAGGTGTTAATGCATCCGCCGTATAGTCCTGACCTTGCACCTTCAGATTTCCACCTGTTTTGGTCTCTTCAGAGTTCTTTAGGCAGTTTCAGGTTAACATCACGAGAGGACTGCCAAAACCACTTGAGGGGTATTTTGATCAGAAGCTCGAATATTTCTATAGCAATGGGATCGTGTCCCTACCTACAAGATGGCAAAAAGTCATCGAACAAAATGGCACCTACATACTTTAGTTAAATGTATTGTATGTATTAAAATCTAATACAAATTAACGTACATTGCAAATGTTTGTTGGTTTATATGCTTTTTCTAACAATCTCCTTTCTAGTTGCTATACTAACGATTTTAGAATAGCAATTTAAATTCCAATAATTATTGGCTCGACGGAAAAAAGGCATTTGAAAAATATTTTGATTAATGGCAAAACGATGTTATCTGACCCAAGGATTGAAGTACCCTTGACCTGGTATGTGCCATTAATATTCAGGTAATAAATACTTCAGTCGGTCGTTTGAGACTGGAATTAATATCGAGATTTCTGAAGGTAACGCCGCTGATACGTACGTACTTAGCTAATATCTATATTAAAATAGCAGTAAGTTTAAGGACTGGTTTCACTACTGACTAACCGGCAGATAATTTGACATATTTTTCTTATTACAACTGTCAAATTATCTGCCAGATAAGTGAAACCGGCCCTTAATCTAGTCAGCAATTTTCAGTCAACGGTTTAAAAAAAACAACAAAATGATTTACAGTCACAGTACCTACTTAAACAATTTAAACTCAGACTAGGGAGCCTAATGCCATCTTTTAGCGCAATATTGTTCAATTTTATTTTCACCTCACACGCTCGGAAGAGGAAGTTTTGTCATTAAGTTTCATCGTAGAAAATCGCTTTTTGCGGCCTAGCGTGGTAAAGTACTTTTTTAAATTAAATACCTAAAAATTATGTCATAATGCGTTCCGAATCACACTATTTACTTTTTTGTTACATTTTATTCTTATTTTAAATAGCTTCAAATTAATTTTAATACTCCGGATTGGTTTTATTATATTATTTTAGTTCATTGAATCATAAAAACAATAACAATAAGATTAAAGTATTTGTTAAAAGAATTTTATATTAGGCTGGGTGAGATTTCACAACCTATGATTGGATTTCGGAACGTGACATAAATCTTTATTTTTAAATTGTCTTTGTCTTGTACCTCATGTCAGTGTCAACATTTACGGAATCGTTTTTATTCTTATTAATAAGTAACAATATATTCCTACTTTAAATAACTTTGAAATAACTCTAATACTCCCTTTTTAATTATTTTAGTTTTTTATGTCATTAAAACAACGAGAATAAGATATAAGTATTTACATTAAACTTTATGTTTAAAGAATTTTTTACCGGAAGTTGACCGCGGAAAGCTTCGCTCAGGTTTCAATCTTTGAATCCTAGGCTGCTTCACTTGCTCAGCTTTCAATAGGGGTAACTCGCCGTTAGATAACCAACTTTCCAGCCTTGCATAACAAATAACTATTTACAATGATATTTCGTACTACGAATCTCTTACGGTCGGTTTCAATAACCTATCCTCAGTAAGAGAAAGGCTTACTCGAGCTTTGTTTCCTAGATATTTTTGTAATCAGCCCAAAATAACAGCGGGTGATAAGAAACGTAACCCAGGTAGGTCTATCTCTTACTAGGGATAGATTATTGAAGCCGTAAAGTCAGCTTGTTTTTTGACGGAAGTTTTGTGATGCATCGCAAGTGTGAAGTGTGTCAAAATGTGACAACTTCGATAAACTTCTTATGAGATGATGGTAGATCCGCAGGTATACATCGAAAAACAAAGATATTTAAGACGATTTTCAAGCATTTGACGAACTTAATACTCTATACACAGACTGAAAGAAATCTGAAAACTCCTCTAAAATATAAATCTTAATTTATCCGTGTTTTCGTACCGATTTTGTCTGGTTATACCGTTTAATCATATAAACAGTCTTGTCCCTTTTCCAACATTTGAATTGAGGAATTTCCTCAATTTCCTGTGAAGTATTAATTTCACTTGAGTAGGTAATTTAATACTGAAATTAATATTGAAACTGATATTTTAAAAGGGAGTAAAGCTTACTTGAATTTCGTAAAGCTGCTCTCGGAAAATACATTTCATTTGAAAATGTTGTTTCGAGGAAAAATAACTAGTCACTTAACAAAATACCAAAACCCAGCTTTTTAACCGACAACAAAAAAGAAGGATTTTATCAAGTCGCTTATTTTTATGTATGTTCAGTTCACCGATTACAGGAGACGGCTTACAGGATTTATTTTCAAGATAGTTCCATTTTTTGGAATTTTGAAATCAGTTCAGTAGTTTCCAGGAAATCAATAAAAATAATGTCGTAATCGAAACGGTGTTAAACTTTGTCAGAAAAAGATATTTGTATAGATAACTTTTCGTTAATCGTTTTTTTTTTGTTGTGTAAGTACGGGATTTATTTTAACTTAAGTCATTTTTCTTTAAATATCTTTTAGAAAGTTTAATTTCAATTCAGTTGTTCGACTTCAGACACTTTCGCAAATCTTCCATCGAATAACTCCATCGATACATACAAATACACCAACTAAACCCCTTTCCAGTTATTGCATTATAATTACCGCCCGTCGCGTCGAGCTGCGTCGGCGGCGGCGGCCGCGTCGCGAAATTAAATCCTCAAGCTGATTTTCACGCTTCGATAGATCCATAAAGGATTCCGTACTACATATCCTTAGGGAACAAAATTTTATTCAATATCGCACGCTTAACTTCCAACTTCAACACTGAGGGTGTGTTTACACTGCCATTTGTTATACTAGTTTTTCCTGCTTTATATAATTTAATATCGGATATTCGCGGAAGCACTTATTTTATTTCAAAAGGAAGTAACATTTTCTTTACTTCAAGATTGATTTTCGCATCCAAAAGTAGCTAATGCTTTGTCTAAGATAAGTTTTAATGTTTCAAAGATGAAAAGATGACAGAGAGACAGGCAGTAGACGATAAATGTACTCTTACAATTTATAAATAGAATAATAAAACACTGAATTTGTCCAAAAAACCTTTTTAATTCGAGTGAGTAATACCTTGTGCAATGGAGAGGACTATGCTCGGCGTTTCCCTCCGTGATCGAATCAGAAATGAGGAGATCCGTAGGAGAACTGAAGTAATTGACATCGCTCGAAGGATTGCTCAGCTGAAGTGGCAGTGGGAGACATAGCGAGAAGAACTGATGGCCGTTGGTGCGGAAAGGTGCCGCGCACAGGACGACGCTCCGTGGGTAGGTAGGCCCCCGACAAGGTGGACCGAGACGATCTGGTGAAGGTCGCGGGAAGCCGCTGGACTTGGGGTAGGCCTATACCCAGCAGTGGGTGTCATGTGGCTGGGACGACGAAATAATACCTTTGACATATAATATTTTATAGTAATTAAGCACCAAGCTAGTTTAGTCCCAAAAAAAATATTTGCGATTTTCTTTTACTTTCCTTTGAATATTTGATATTTTACCGCAATAAAATTACTTAAGGTACCTACCCTACCTACCCTTGACCCGAATACCTATTTGTAGTAAGATTTATTTACTATTTCTTTGCGAAGCGCCCAGACTGACTATACATAAGTTCATAAGGTTAAAGTGGTCTGTTACATGATGGGTGAACAAAATCACTTCGTGCTTCGGATTCGGAGGCCAAGTTAATCCGTTGACATTTTCAGTCGTTAAAAGCAATACAAAATAAAGTCCTTGTAAAAAAATGCATTTCTTCTATTCAGAACTCACTATAAGACACGCCACTACAAAATACACCAAACAAGCAATAGCAATATTTACAATCACTACGATTTTCATGTACAGTCGAAAGCACGTCATATTCGAAAACAGTTGCAAACAAAAATCACTCTTATTTTCGCAAAATCGCACTCTAGTTTGCAAATAAGGGAGTCTTTACGTCAGTCAACGCGTTTCTAGACAAAAATAAATATTCACTTACAACGTAGCCCGCTGATATTTTTTAATATTCAGTAGTGTAGCGACTCGACTCGTGAATGTCTTGAAATTGGCATCAATAGAAATAACGTTTTGCTTACACATGACTTATTTATATGAAGTTATTTTACATTTGGATGTTTTTACAATTAATGTTACATACAAAAATCTGACTTAATACTAAACACGTGAGTGAACGCATGTTTAGTATAAAGTCAGAGTTTTGTGCCAGTCAACCTTTAGGCAAATAGATAAGTAACAAAACGTTCCTATATTACCTAGGTACCTATTTTAAGTTCGCTTTTTTTTTAAAAAAGATGATGTTATTCAATTTTTATTCTAAAACCAATTTATATTCAGCAATAGGTAAGTACCGCCTACAAAAGCTTTTTTTAAACCGATTTAAGCTTTGTCTCTAGAGATTTAATTTTTAAAATGTGTAACTATTTTCAAGAAAACCTTAATTTCTTAAAACATTTTATATACCTATTATACCACCCCTTTCTACTGGTTACAGTATTGCACAGCATTCTATCTTTCAAATATGACCATTTTTATAGGGAATCCCAATTCATTGAGTGGGTTTGACCGGATATCTTTTTTCTTTCAATACGCCATTGGGCGCTTTTATGAAAGGAGAGCCGGTCAAAATGGCAGCAAACATTTTATGTAAATATTTTTATGGACGTACATTTGATGTTTAGAAGGTTTTTATCGAGGTATCGTGTCCCACTGCGTTATGCTTTATAAATAGAGATAAATATAAAAAAATATAGGATGGAAAAATAATATACTTGCATTTTATTTTTCAGTGAGGTTTAACATCTACTTCTCTATATCTTCTTTAGCACAAGGTGAAGCACATACATTTTGTAATACTTACGTTGATTTTGATATTCGTGATGCAAGCGTTCCGATGCTTTTTGTTTTGTTTGATATTTTGTCTATATTGATCCGGATATTCTCACTGGAACCAGGACCTTGCAAATAAAACCGCGCGCAGTTACTAGTATTTACCTGTAATAAAAAATTGGTAGGTACTCAGTTGCTTTGCCAAACCACTTTAATCGTAAATATTATAATTTAGTATAATTTTAGGTCATCAACCTAGCCTAATGGCTAGGTATTATGCCAAACGAATAATTTCATTTCGCATAATGTAGCTTCACTGTCAATTTTTGAATAAATATTTTCAGCCTAAATTGACTGGTCAATAAAATTACGAAGCAGCAATAAAATTATTTAAAGTTCTTGTCGGATAATATTACCGTAATCTAGTTTTTTTTTATGAATGACGGGGTGACTCTTAGCCTTCATCATACCTGATGTTAAGCATTCATAACGCTGAAGATGGAAGCGAGCCTCTCCCGGAGTTCTCAGCCACTGAGGAACTGGCTATCTTATCTCGAACTGCCGGAACACAACAATGCTGAAAACATTGTTGTTATGGCGTCAGGCTTAGATAAGATGGTGCTAGCTACCCAGGCGGGCTTACAACAAGTCCTACCACCAACCTAAATCATAAAATTAAAACATAACTTACTTTTATCCCGATATTCCCACGGGAACGTGAACCGGGAGGCCGCTAGTAGCTATTCTCTCAAGAATAAATCAACAAAATATATTTTTCGTACAGGTACTATTTTAAGTCACATTCTACAATTCCTTGCGTTGGTTAATGGTTCATAGCCATTGTGGCGTCAGCTCGGACTTTGTATCTAGGCCAAAATGCACTCACACAGAGGCAATTATTTCTAATAAATAATAAAAATAAAAAGATTAGAAAATAATAAACAAATTGCTCTTAGCTATTAGCTCTCAGCACTAGCACACCACGCTGGCTGTTTGATTCATCTCCCACGCTAGGAGCCCAAGTCATAATTCAACACACTTGGCTCTGGTTAGGTCTAAGATGTCCGGAAATACTCAGTGACAGGTTACGAATTTAGTTATGTACAGTGGGGGAACTTCCCGGTTGACCAGTAGAGTTTTTTGGGGAAACGTTTTCTCGGAAACTACTAAGGTTAAAGATATAATTTATTATTCAAATAAATAACCTCTTAATGTTCTATTATTTGTCAAATAAACGATTTCTAAATATCTATTACTTTTTTTTTTATAAAGCTCCTTAAAGACTCTACTGGTCTACCGGGAAGTTCCCTGACTGTACCTACCCTGTTCATTGATAGGCTTTTACTATCTGCATTGGAAAGCGGACAGATGGACATTCTATGATTTTCTTTACTCCAGGGCCCTGTTTCATAAAGCTTGACAAGTCGACAATTTGTCTACTATGCTCGAACATACTTTTTTTGTAACTGATCTACGCAATTGTGACCTTTGTTTTTCTTCTATAAAAAGCAATCATATATTATAAAGTTCTCTTTATCAAAATCCTATTACGAACTCTTTTCGATCATGTGAGAATTTATAAAAGAAAAATATCTGTCACTCCTCATCCTGACACAGACCAAGAATGCCTATCAAAAAAGTGCGACAATTTGATAAATATGTCGGCTTTTCTTAGAGCACCAATGTTATATGAAACGTACAATCGTCAAATTGTCACCTGTCACATGTCGCTGACAATTGTAATCTTTATGAAACAGGGCCATGGTGAGCACGGGGACAGATTAAATAACGCCCTGCTTCCTCTTGAGTACGTGGTTCAATTATATCCCACGCCATGCCGCTATGCCTGTCGCCTTCCGCCGTCCCAACATTCGCAGGTTAACTAATTAAAATTTTATTGCGAACCAGGAGTCTGAAGTTTGAGTGGATTGCTCCATAATTGAGTTGAGCATCAATTTGTCCCGAGTAATTGCATGATTACAATGGCTCAGATAATTTTACTTTACGCCGAAGTTCGGATCAAAAGTAAAATTGTGGGAAATTCTCGAGCGATCAAATTGAGCGTAACGGTGAGAGTTAACAGATTAATTATTGATTGATAGATAAAATATGTAGGTACCTAATTACAGTGGATAGGTAGGTAGCAGAGGCGAGGGGTCGAACTAAGGCGAAGGTAAGCCGGAGCAAAAATTTCTCCAAAAATTATCTCAACTGTTTGGAATTACAGAGAAATACAAAAAGGAAACATACAATAGGTGGCCTTCTCGCTACACAGCAATCTCTTCCAGGCAATCGTGAGTGAAAGATGGGATCTGGGGAAATGGGTGTACTCTTATATGAGAAAAAAAGTGGATCGACGCCGCTTTTGCTTTACTGTGGTAATGAAATAAATATATATGAAGGGATACATTTTCGAGAAAAGTACCTTCTATTTAGGTACGTATAAAAAGGACCATACAAATCATACCTTTTAATTAGCATACGTATGGAATGCTAATTACAGCACGCCGCGTTCAGAGTGAGCGGAGGATATATAAGTAGGAGTCGGGTTTAGTGAAGATCGGAACCGGAAAAAGCGGAAGTATTAATAAATTACAACTCTATAATTAACAGGCATTGAACATGAGCTCGTTTCTATCCCTCGGGATTATGGGAAAGCCTTTCTGACGACCTGAGAACTTTAATGTAGCTAATAAACAGTAGGTAGTATGTACAGCCCGAACAATGATTTGTATACAATAAACAACCTTATCACATTGACACAGCGTCACAGACGGAAACAAAGTTCTTTGTCCACAAAAAATGACATTCAATATTGTAATGGGATAAGGTTGCTTGGTTTTTCTATGTTATAGTATACTCGGCAGCAGTCAGGCTGACCTATTAGACTTAGACGCCTAATGCCTTTAACAGTACCCCTAATACGATTTAACTATCAACGTGATTGAAATCTATGGGAAAAGCAATCTATGGATATGAAAGAGTCAAAGGGATAGTTTTTAACCGACTTCAGAAAAAAAGGAGGTTCAGAATTCGGCCGGTATGTTACTTTATTTTTTTATGTATGTACACCGATTACGCCCAGATTATTTACGTGATTCTTTTTTTGTTCGATGTGGAGAAGTTGCCATTTTGGTCCCATAAAAATTTGATTCAGTAGTATTTTATGAGCATTTTTGTTAACTTGGACGATGCAATTTTCGCGATAGTTTTGTTTATAATGTACGTGAAACCTAATCTTATCTAGAAAAATCCTACTGTAGTTTACAAAACAACCTATTACAGACACTTAAAAGTAAATATATAACAACAAAAATATAAAAATACGTTAAAAATAACCGACTTTAAAAAACTAATAAGCAAAAATTAAGACTTTTGGAGTCGGTGCCAGCCATTTTACATTGAGCTTAGTTATTTTTTTTTATATTTGTTGCCTTGGCTAGCCTGGCACCGACTCCAAAAGGCTTTTTTGCTTTTTAATTTTTAAAGTCGGTTATTTTTTTCGATAATACCTTTAATTTATAGAATTCATAATATACAGTACTGATAAAAACCAAATTGCCACATCCATATGCATCATTCACTGCTATTTAAAAAGGTTACTTCGCAATAAATATTGCGTGCTACGCAGCAATATGCGTTGTGTTATTATCTTAGAATAATAACGGTTATTATTTGGAAAGAAAATAGCAAACTCTATTAGATCTTGTCCACATATTTTACCTTTATCTCCGCCATTTTGAAGATCACAATTAATGACCACGAAGGCTTTTACGGTACCTAAGAGCTATAAATTATGATTTTGAAAGTTAGCGGAAAAGATAATCTAAGTCCGTAAGAAAGATCAAGGACCTTACCACGAGCTGTTAAGCAATGTTAAAGTAATATTGTTATTAACTAAGCCTCATCAGAAACTCTTCAAACAAATATTTCGGCTTTGAGTTGCATTTAGCAGTATGTGTGTTTACCATTTTTTTACTAATTTTAAGTATACCGAATGTGATGGAGCTTGGGTAACACTAATAGCACCATACCGTAGTCGTGAGTTTTCCCCATAACGAATAATAAGTGTTTATTCTTCCCTGGTTGTGAAAAATAGTTGTGAAGGTGGACTAAAGGATAAAAACATATTGTGACTGATGTCACAAAAACATATTGTGATGAACAAATCATGCAGGTTGCAGCTTCATACGTGACATTACCTAGTGGTCGGTTCCTGAGTGGCGAATTTCAAAGAACTGGTGAAGAGAAAGTTCCACACCCTAGCTCACCGCCGCGCGCCGCTCAAAGTTGCCTCTCTGTCGGTCTTTTACAGACTATGCTTCGGAGAGTGTGCTCAGAAGCTGCATGAGCTCATACATACTGCCATCCCTCTTCTTCCATCGGACATCCAGACGCACTGCGGTCTACAACTCTTTCTTGGTTGATATTCCTAAATGTGGCACAAAGCGCTACTCCTCAAACGTCTATTTATTTATTTAAGCATCGTAACAGTTTCTCTTTCACATAAAAAAAATGTAAGTAACAATAGTTATTTGTTATGCAAGGCTGGAAAGTTGGTTATTTAGCGGCGAGTTACCTCTATTGAAATCTGAGCAAGTGACGGATTCTAGGATTGAAAAATTCTTCAAAAAATCTTTCAAAAATTGAATCCTGAGCGAAACGAGGATTTCAAAGGTACAAGACGCTAAAAACTTTTCTGCCGAACGCAACACACAATTTTTCACCCTAAAACAGCGAGGAACATTTATGGCTGTTTCCGCGGTCAACTTCCGGTAAAAAAATCTTTAAACATAAAGTTTAATCTAAATATAACTTATTCTCGTTGTTTTAATGATATAAAAAACTAAAATAATAAAAAAGGGAGTATTATAGTTAATTCAAAGTTATTTAAAGTAGGAATATATTGTTACTTATTAATAAGAATAAAAACGATTAAAATAAATAAATGTAAATGTTGATACGGACATGAGGTACAAGACAAAGACAATTTAAAAATAAAGATTTATGTCACAGTCCGAAATCCAATTATAGGTTGTGAAACCTCACCCAGCCTAATATAAAATTATTATAACAAATAATTTAATCTTATTGTTATTGTTTTTATGATTCAATGAACTAAAACAATATAATAAAACCAAAACGGAGTATTATAATTAATTTAAAGCTATTTAAAATAAGAATCAAATATAACAAAAATGTCAATAGTGCGATTCGCAACGCATTATGACATATTTTTAGGTATTAAATTAAAAAAGTACTTTGCCGCGCTAGGCTATATTGCGCACGGCAAGGAAGTGGAACTCCCTCCCTGCGTATGTATTTCCGAGTACTTATAACCCGTCCATCTTGAAAGCAAGGGTGAATAGGCACCTTCTGCGTTAGCTCGCTCCATCCGTGGATCCTGTCCTTGCCTCTAGGCTTGATTGGGATCAAGAGCAAACCCATTCAAAGTAAAAAAAACCGGCCAAGTGCGAGTCGGACTTGCGCACCGAGTGTTCCGTAAAATATTTTTTATTATATGATGTAACTAAAAACTTACGGTTTTCGCAATTTTTCCTTTATCTGTACTATAAGACGTTACTTCGTACCAAATTTCAAGATTCTAAGTTCACGGGAAGTACCCTGTAGGTTTTGATTCCCGTGCGAGTTTCGAAAATTTGCGGCATAAACGGCTGTATCTTTTGATTGCTTTGGCTTAAATATAAATTTCAGTTTGATACCTCCACGGACGGACGGACGGACGGACATCGAAGTGATCCTATAAGGGTTCCGTTTTTTCCTTTTGAGGTATGGAACCCTAAAAATTGTTGAGAATGTCAGCGTCGCAAAATCATGTCATGTCGCCCTGACGGGTTGAGACAAGTTGCTTTTTTCTTGTATATTTATCACATAAAATAGCATTGTAAAATGCAAAATTAAAAAGTTATAATCCAAGCAAAATGTTCATGCAATTAAATGCATTGGTGGGGTTTGAGGCGTTTTCAACTTAACAATCTTAATTCAGAAACCGACAGGATGCATCCTTAAGTTCAACTCAAAGAAAGCATGAAGTTGCTAAACTGCCAGTTGCCACATCGCAAAAACTTGGGTCCCCATCCGACGTTTGTAACACCAGTGGCGGATTATTTCTCATTGTTATTCGCCCATTGACAGTTTTACGAGAGACCGAAACTTTTCCTTTGAGTGACAAAAGTTAAAGAACTACTTTTCTTCGCGGTGTTCACCGCAGAACTGCATTCTAAATATTTAAATCGTCTCCATTTCGTTTCGAGCAGTTTCTGCATCCTGTTACTGAGTTGAAGTTTCGTTGGCGATCTCATTGTATAACTTGAAATGTACCGTGAGCTAGATTGACTATTTAATCTCTGATAAACTTTCAATATTTTAAATTATTAGTAGATTTTCATTTTCTTGAATTCAACAAGTGAAAATCATTGCAACATATCAAAATATGAAACCTATTACCATTGCATTACAGTGTAGGTATCCAGGGACCGTACCGCGCGGTACGGCCCCAGGTCCCAGGTACCAGGTATTAATGTCTATCTAGGTGTTTTCTTACCAACTAACTTCACTTAACTTTAATTACTTATGAAGGTAATGCAAACCGACGTAAATAAATGGAGGTAGCGGGCCATTTGGGTGTTAAATTTAAGCTCCTCCCGGTCTATTTTAAGATTTTTAACCGACTTCAAAAAAGGAGGAGGTTATCAATTCGACTGTATTTTTTTTTTTTTTTTTTTTTTTTTTTTTATGTATGTATGTTCCACCATAACTTCGCCAGTTATTAACAGATTTTTATAATTCTTTTTTTATCTGAAAGAAGATGGTTTATGTGTGGTCCCATATAATTTTTACGAAGATCTGGCTAGTAGTTTTTTCATAATCTTGAAAAATATCAATCACCTTTTGGCAAGTAGTCGGTTACCTAGATGACATTGTTGTGTATGGGCTGATTTTTAATGTAAGTAACGGCACATGATGTAACTAAAAAATCTGAAATAAAAACATTTTATAAAAAAAATTCAAACCGACTTCAAAAAGTAAAAAATAAAACTTTTGGAGTCGGTGCTAGCTAGCTAAGGCCAAAAAAATATATAGTTAATAGAAGTGCAATGTAGAATGCCCTGGCTGGCACCGACTCCAAAAGTTTTATTTTTTACTTTTTGAAGTCGGTTTGAATTTTTTTTATTTCTAGGAGGCATTAAGAATTTATTTACCTCGCGTACATTATGTAATGTAAGTCTTAGGAACTTGAATTTTAATTCGACGTTAAATAGAAACATAATCAAATAAATACAAGACACCTTCGCACCACATTGGATGAGAGTTCTTTCTAAATATAGGTTAATAAATAAATATCAGATAACATCATAATTATTATACAGTGTGTAGCTGTAGTTCTTCCGTAAGTAATAGATAAGTAGGTAGGTAGCTTTAATACTTGAATCACCAATATCAGGACCAACGAAAGTATTACAAAATAAATATATACTTTACATACATAGACGACAACACCCAGACACAGAACAAACACAAATTGTTAATCACAATGGCCTAGGCCAAGGATGGATGGCCGAACCAATGGCACGCGTGCCATCGATGCCACGTGACACAAAATTTTGGGTACGTCACGTCACCGATCACAAAATTCATTATGCAGTTTGGAAAAAAGTGTGAAGTGCCGAATATATGACGGGCGAACGCAAATGATGTAGTAAAAACTAAAAAGAAAAAATAAGCCTTTTGGAGTCGGTGCCAGCCGAGGCATTCTACTTTGCGGTCCTACTCTTTACTCTTGCCTTGGCTTGCACCTACTCCAAAAGGCTTATTTATTGCTTTTTAGTTTTTTGAAGTCGTTTGTCATTTTTTTTATAAAATATGTTTTTTATTTCACATTTTTTAAAGGAAGAAGAGGACCCGTTCCTACGCTAATAACCTTATGTCAACTGCTCATCACCTTTTACAAAATGCTGCTTTTCCCGGTGCAGGGACGTTACTTATTGGGGAGTTCTCCCGGTATTTCATCATCAGCTCCATTTTATCACTTGGATTGAGTGAAGCAAAATTGCTTATGAACCACAATAAAGTAATCGTATCATTTCCGTGTAATGCTAAGTATTTAATAGATCCGACCATTTGTAGTCTTCATCATCAGTTCCACTTCACCAAATGATGCTTTCCGGAAGCATATGCATGAGTTATTATGGTAGAAAACACCAAAATCGCTATAGGAGTGCCTATAATATTTGAAGAGTTCCCTAGATTTTTACATGATCCCATCAGATCCTGACATGATGACAATGGGACCACATGGGAAGTATACCCTTTCGAACAAAAAAAGAATTACTCAAATCGGTCCAGTCGCCTTCGAGTAATCGAGTACAATACATAAAAAAAAAAGTTTCCGTCGAATTGAGAACCTTCTCCTTTTTTTGAAGTCGGTTAAAAAAGAGTTTGGAGTTGATAGTATTTATTATTATTATTTTCCCAATAAACACAAAGGCAAAACAATTTGATGGCACGTCTGGTGACAGACCTGCCCCCTAATTGTCCAATTTCAAAATATATCATAATCCCTTTCAAAGGTACTGTGATTGTGATAGTGATTTATGGAATTGAGTAACAAACATATAGTCGCAATCCCTTTCGGAGCGAATGATGTTTTAAATGACACTTCATTTGACATTTCTCCATACATTTGAAAGATATTTTCGTCTGTCACTTTGCTTAGACAGTTCAATTTAATTCATTCAATACCTTTGAAAACGCGCCCCGATCACAATTCCTATCAATCAAATCAAATGTTAAATAGTGACGGCCTGAAGTATATAAATATCTTTCAAATGACGAATTGAAAGGGATTGCGATAGATTTTAAAATTAGACAATTAGCCTTTAGGAGGGCTTTAGGTCATAAATCGTTTCTTAAAAATGGCACGTTGATACATAGAGGCTCGCTATCCTTGGACTAGGCGGAGATCGAACCCACGACTTCAGATGCGGTGCCTAACTACTCTGTGGAATTTAAACAAGCCAATCGTTATTTCCCTTTCACAAAAATTAACAGAAACTTAAACAGAAAATTAATTCAATTCAGCATAGCACTTAAGCTCTGAAAGCCACCTATTAGGGTTGATGCATCGTCAAATGAGTCGTGATCAAATTTACTGATGGATACAATTCCACGGTTTCCAGATTAAATAAAATACATTTAGTTAGAGGCTGGTTAAAGGTATATTTGACCATTTTAATTATTTATCATGAATCTTTTACACATAATAAAATATTGTTTAAGTTAAGTCTACTTTCAATCCTTGTTAAGATATCCAAACTAATGGGCTTATAGTTTTTCTGCGAGATATTTTCGTATTAAAACTAGTTTTAAATCGGTATATTCGGTAAAACTAGTTGACAACGATACATTTTGTAAGGGTACAGAAACTTTTTAGGGTTCCGTAGCCTAATGGCAAAAAACGGAACCCTTATAGATTGCCTGTCTATCATGCCTGTCTGTCTGTCCGTCCGTCTGTATGTCACAGCCATTTTATTCCGAAACTATTAAGATTACACAGTTGAAACTTGGTAGATAGATGTATTCTGTAGACCGCTTTACGATTTTCACACAGAAATATAAAAAACATAAAAGATTAAGAGGGAGTTCCCATACATGGAACTGAAACTTTTTTTTTCATCAAACCTATACATGCGGGGTGTCTATAGAAATATTAAAAATTACATTGAGGTTCCTTAATAGTAGATTGTTTACCAAGGGCTGTATGACACCCATAACAGTCGAGTGTTTTGGCGCCCGAACGAAGTGAGGGCGCCGATAGTTCGAGACTGTTATGGGTCCATACACCCGAAGTAAACACTCTACTTTTCATTTTGAATATGAGGAAAGTAAAAACAAACAGAATTTTCTAAAAAAATATTTAATAAGAAAAATGTTACAAAATTATTTTATAATGTAGCAAAATAAGCTGTATAGGCTTCTGTGCTTTTGCCTACATACCTTTGGTAAATAAAAGTCCAAAGAGATTACAGATATCGATTTGACATGACACCCCCTATTCTTTTTGCAAATTTATTACAGCCCTAGGGCCGCCACATATCACTTTCAACCCGCATTTTAGGCAAGTTATGAGTTACTTTCAGAATATGAGACATGAAAACGATTTTCGGAACCTCAATTTCCAAGGTGATATAATGTGTCTAATAACTTTTAAAATAGGAAAGTAAAAATCTTAAAGAAATATATTCTGTATAGATCTTAAACGAAAATTGTTTTGGACGAAATATAGCTAGCAGTTTATAGAGATATAGCACATTTTCCGTAACTGCAAATACACTTGTCAGCAAATAAATAGAGCCACTGCGTTATTTTCATACAAACATACTCACTTTACACTGTCATTATTAAAAACGTATGAGTCGAATACTCGACTTGCGAGTAAATGTCCCAAAAATTGAAGAAAACTTTCAGTTTTGTGCAAAGTACGATTAGAATGAAAGAAACGAAAGAAAGTAAGATGTATTAATGTAACTGCCCATAAACTCTTCCCCTACAATCAATCGTTTTTATTGCATGGGTAAGTTGGGTAAACACCCAACTTACCCATGCAATCCAAAAGTGTCCGTTTCGACTGCTCGGCCACAGCGTCCCAGAAAAAAAACGACTACGTCAACATTACGAAGTAATTTGTAGAAAACTAATAAAGAAAACCGCAAATTTGCAGAACCGATATTCAGAAAGTTATAAGGGCTTAACCATGGCCGCGCAGTCGAAACGTGGAGAACTGCGCGGCCACGGAGATCTCAGATACGGGAGCTACATAGACATCTCATTCTTTTTGCTAATCACTAATATGATTTCGCAGAAATTGTAGAAAGTCTTAATAGAGCCTTCAAGTATGTACTTTACGAGCTATAGTTCTTTAAAGTCGTGGCCGCGCAGTTGAAACGGTGACAGCCGAGCGAACATAGGGATCTCAGAAACGGAGCTTCTCAGAGGTCCCATTCTTTTTGCTAATCAGAGATACGATTTCGCAGAATTTATAAAAAGTTAGAGTAAAGCCCTAAAGTTTGTAGTTCACGACCTGTAGATCTTAAAAGCCATGGCCGCGCAGTCGAAACGGTTAGAACCGCGCGCCCACTCAGATCTTAGAAACGGAGCGTCGTAGAGGTTCCATTCTTTTTGCTAATCACTGATACGAATGTTGATAGTATATAAATGGCTGGCATAAGGACCTGCATGATATTTAAATAAACCCCTGCGTGTTTCATGAAAACGCCTATAATTTTTGAATAGTTATATCATGATTCAGAGATTGCTAAGGTACTGAGTACTTACTTTTGCAACTACTAAAGGTACGTGCCTCGTACCTAAGATCTTTAAATCTCAATTAAATTAGATATTGCGTGTAATTGAATAAATATTCCGACGAAGCGTCGAAACGTTTTGTGAGAAAAATTACCTGTAAAACTAGAAGTAGGGTGACCATGATTTGTATTGCCTCAAACAGACATTTCCAAAGAATTAAGTATGCAACGTCATAAGTTTGAATACTTTGTTTCTTTTTAGCATTGGTATCAGAGATAAAGTGAAAGGTGAATTTCAATAGCATAAATAATCATTTCTCACGTCAGCAAAAATACGTATACGTCCCTACTTAATACTTAGACTAAAAAAATATAAAACCGAGGCATTTTTGCGCGGATCAAGCTTGTCCTCTGGTCGGAACATTTATTCATGTGCTCGCGTGGTAATTTTATAACCCTTATAGCAGCGAGGCGGCTCCCACCCACGTCCCACCAACGACGAAGGAGTGAAGCCACTCAAAGCAATCTGAAACAGCGAAGGAAATTTATTCGCGTTGCAGTGTCAATTCACCTTCTACTTCATCTCTGATACCGGTATTATAAAAAGATGGAAACATTCCCATGGGAACTAAAATCACGCGATATCGACTCGAGTTGCCCAAAGGTGACAGAATGTCATCATCCATTTTCTTGAAGCTTAACATGTCCCTTGTAAAATATTCAGAAGAATGAAAATGTTTATTCAACTTTTTTGGATTTTTGTTTTGGTTGCCCGTGCCAGACACGTAAAATTTTACGCTTTTGTACGGTTTTTTCAGATATCGGCTCAAAAAAGTACTTAACATACCGACTTAAGTATTTAATTTAGTGCTGGTTAGTAACATTTCGTGTCGGGTAGATTCTTAGTAAACCTCTGTAAATATAATTAGGTACTTAATCTAATACCTCCTCAACAAACTGAACGTTATCCATTCCTTTTGCAAAACCAACGCTACCTGTTGGGTCTCTTTAACACTTCTTTTTAAACATTAGTTTGAAATTATTTTGATTGAATCATAAAAGTAGTTTTGGAACTCAAAACATCAGAATGTTGCCACTTTCAGTTCTGCGTGGGGTCTAACCGCAATGATTTAAAGTCGAATTTTTACTTAGTAGATTGATTTGACAGGATGTCAATGTCACTTTGTAAAATAATGTTGAATTTTATTGTATCTATAATGATAATATCGAATCGAATGCCTATTGTTATATTTTATATTAAGATATTAAGCATCGAGCCAATATGAGAGGTAGTAGAATAAAAAAGTATAGTTAGGTATTTCAAAATGTTTTAGACACATATTCATAAGTTAAACAAGTTTATAGCTTTTTTCTTTTTTATATCTCGAGCTAACTTGGATGGATACCGGTGCTTGGTAAAACCTAAAAAGGTTTATATAGCACTGTAGAGGTAAGAAAACCAATAAATTGTCCTAATTTAAGTGTTTGTAATAATAAATAAATAAAATAAATAAATTTATCATTTATTTATTTTTATTTAAACTGTGATTTCTTGTGTACTTAAGTATTTCTGTGTCTTGGTAGTAGTATCGTAAGACTTTCAATGTTCATTATGGAACTGTTTTATTTCTAGCAGCCATTTTTAGTCTAAGTCCGTATTGGTGCCAGAGCTGATGGGAGATATAAGATTATAGTATCTAAACACAGTACCGTAACTGCAACAAGTAGGCATCGATACGAACGCATTCTGAAATCAGCCTTATTTACTCTATTGAAATTCACCTTTCAATTCAACTCTGATACCGACACAAAAATAGAAAAGTATTTTGTCAGATGGAAATACAAAAACAGTTACGATATCGTTATGATCAAGAACGTAAATAAAACAATGGTACTTGTACAAATCATAATACGTTGCATACATATTTCAAGGAAATATAAATGAGTGTCCGATTAAATAAGTGTTTTCTTTGTCAATATGTTATTGTTAGTAAGTATACGAAAACGGTATAAATATTTTCGTATCTGTACTTATCGTACTTTCCTCATCCAACTAACCATACGTATACCTCATTATGATAAGTAATACCTACGTGATTAAAATGGCGACGCCTTTGGAAATGTCTGTTTGACGCAATACAAATCATGGTCACCCTACTTCTAGCTTTACAGGTAATTTTTCTCACAAAACGTTTCGACGCTTCGTCGGAATATTTATTCAATTACACGCAATATCTAATTTAATTGAGATTTAAAGATCTTAGGTACGAGGCACGTACCTATAGTAGTTGCAAAAGTAAGTACTCAGTACCTTAGCAATCTCTGAATCATGATATAACTATTCAAAAATTTTAGGCGTCTTCATGAAACACGCAGGGGTTTATTTAAATATCATGCAGGTCCTTATGCCAGCCATTTATATACTATCAACATTCGTATCAGTGATTAGCAAAAAGAATGGAACCTCTACGACGCTCCGTTTCTAAGATCTGAGTGGGCGCGCGGTTCTAACCGTTTCGACTGCGCGGCCATGGCTTTTAAGATCTACAGGTCGTGAACTACAAACTTTAGGGCTTTACTCTAACTTTCTATAAATTCTGCGAAATCGTATCTCTGATTAGCAAAAAGAATGGGACCTCTGAGAAGCTCCGTTTCTGAGATCCCTATGTTCGCTCGGCTGTCACCGTTTCAACTGCGCGGCCACGACTTTAAAGAACTATAGCTGGTAAAGTACATACTTGAAGGCTCTATTAAGACTTTCTACAATTTCTGCGAAATCATATTAGTGATTAGCAAAAAGAATGAGATGTCTATGTAGCTCCCGTATCTGAGATCTCCGTGGCCGCGCAGTTCTCCACGTTTCGACTGCGCGGCCATGGTTAAGCCCTTATAACTTTCTGAATATCGGTTCTGCAAATTTGCGGTTTTCTTTATTAGTTTTCTACAAATTACTTCGTAATGTTGACGTAGTCGTTTTTTTTCTGGGACACTGTGGCCGAGCAGTCGAAACGGACACATCCAAAACGTGGAGATATATCTTAGCTCATCCGCTCCTGATGTTAGATAAGCGCGCTCATAATATCTGGCTCGCGGCCAGAGGCGCTCGCTTGGCCGAATTTCACGGTCTCCTTGCGGATACGTATACGCTGCCGTCGTGATATTGTTGCCTTCCTTCGCTACTCATATCATTTCCATATCGCTGCAACCGGCTGTCTTAGAACGTAATTTCCTTGTTGGGGAAAATGTCTGCTTCCATCCAAAACACTATTATTACTTGGCAGCGAATTTGTTTAATCTGCGCTTTATGTTTAGATTGAGACTGTGAATAAAATGTGAATAATAGACTTCTGGAAAATCGATATACCTACCTAATATCGCCCAATTTGATGACGACAGACATTTTAACTCGGATACTTATCAGTCTTTTCCAAAATTAAGGAGCAGGCCCGTCCCCCTTATATGTAAGTACAACTAAACAATGCCCAATCCATTCCGGTTTATTCAAAATTTTAAGTTTTGTAAAGTATTTTGTACATACTGTTAACCGTACAATACGCGATGCGAATCGATACCAACTTTTAAAATGACTGTATGTAAATGAACTGAAGAGAATTAACTGGTCACATAAATAACATCGTCGGCGGGATTCAAAGGGCCGCATATCGAAAGATTAACAAGTTAGCGCGGAAAGTACGCGCGTACACAAGAACGGCGGGAGACTCGGTGCCGTAATCCGCAATGACGTGATCTAAACATGGAAATGATTGCTTCTTTTCGTTCATTTTCATTCAATGAAATAATTGATTTTTTTCATATGATAATAATTAAATGTTACGCTTTCGTATGATTTTCATGTCAGGTAAGGCAGTAGCCCCGGTTGTGGTCACTGCCCCCTTTGTGGTCACATTTAATTATTATTTGAACTTGTGAAGGGAAGGAGAAATCTGCGATTTTCACAGTGTGAAATTGTAGCAGTCAATGTGAAGGGAAGGCAGAAGCAGGAGTGAATAATGAAAATCATTTCACATGCTATTCATGCAATGTTCCATGCCTAACGTGATCCATGGCACTACAGTGCGTGCGACAAGGATTATAAAGAACGCGGACGGCGGCGCTGTAACAGTCAAAAGTCGTAGTCGGTGCCAGCCAAGGAATTCTACATTGCACTTCGTTACTTTTATTTTTCTTACCTTGGCTGGCACTGAATCCTAAGGTTTATTTTTTACTTTTTGATTTTTGAAGTCAGTTTTTATTTTTTTATAAAAAGTACTTTTCACAATTTTTTAAGTCCCACACTTCAAACAATATAGCGTTGGGGGTTGCTCCCAAGTTGGTCCCATTTTTTTTTAAATCGGTTTATTAATTTTGAAGAAATCTTACTAACTAGTTTGAGTCAAGCCGTTTGGGTCAAACCGCTTGACCAAAAACGACAGCATTTTCAAGAATTCTTAAAAACTACTGAACCGATTTAAAAAATGTGACCAATTTGGGAGCAAACCCGATGTTATAACGTTTGATTGATTTCGATCGGTTCAGTGTCAGTCAGTCAGTCAGTCAGTCCAAGTAGTGAATGGAGGAGATCAAGATTGCTATACATACCCAACTGATCTGATCAACATTCTAAAAGATGTAGGGATCAGAATTTTTCAGAAATTCCATACATTTCTCTGAATGTTGATCAGATCAGTTGGGTGTGTAGCAATCTGGATCTCCTCCATTCTCTCCCCAGATGGCCATTATCAGATCACAGCTCGGTCAAGTCTTGGCAGAGAACAAGGCTCCAAAGTTGTCCAAAGTTTTTCTTTTGTATGAAAATCGACTAGTGTCGTTAATTATGTGACCACCACTGTATATATACGCGATGAATTGATAACCTCCTTCTTTTTTTGAAGTCGGCTAAACACTGACGTACACAAAATGGCGGTGCGAGTTCCTTTTTTTACCACGATCATTTATAGACCTTATCGCAAGTGCAACAAGGCTTATAATTAACGCGGGCAGAGGCGCTGCACAACTGTCAACAATGACGCTTCATGTTAGTTTATTTTTTTGCCTCGTTCATTATAATAAACCTTGTCGCACTGTATGTTGATACTATTTTTGTTTATTACAGTGAATATCAGACAAGGGGCTGTTTCACGAAAGACAGATAAGTTCTGAATAACTTGTCTGACAGATAATATGACAGTTGTAATATTATGAAAATCATCAACCATATGCTATCTGAAACTCATCTGTCGATCGTATTTTCGCAGTAAATTGGAATGGAAATAAATAAGCTATAGGTTATCGAACTCTTAATAGCAGTATTCGAATAAGATATCGGGTATTTTATAAGTAGAAATAAAAATACAGTTCTCATTAAGAAATAAAAACTTTTATTATTATCAGTTCAAATATCGTATTTACATTTTTTTGTCAAAAGTCGTAGTCGGTGCCAGCCAAGGAATTCTACATTGCACTTCGTTACTTTTATTTTTCTTACCTTGGCTGGCACTGAATCCTAAGGTTTATTTTTTACTTTTTGATTTTTGAAGTCAGTTTTTATTTTTTTATAAAAAGTTGTTATCACAATTTTTAAAGTCCCACACTTCAAACAATATAGCGGTCGGGTTTGCTCCCAAATTGCTCTCATTTTTGAAATCGGTTTAGTAGTTTTGAAGAAATCTTACTAACTAGTTTGAGTCAAGCCGTTTGGGTCAAACCGCTTGACCGAAAAAACGACAGTTTTTTCAAGATTTTTTAAAAACTACTGAACCGATTTCAAAAATGAGACCAATTTGGGAGCAAACCCGATGTTATAACGTTTGATTGATTTCGATCGGTTCAGTAGTCAGTCAGTCAGTCCAAGTAGTGAATGGAGGAGATCAATTGCTATACATACCCAACTGATCTGATCAACATTCTAAAAGATGTAGGGATCAGAATTTTTAGTTTCAGAAATTCCATACATTTCTCTGAATGTTGATCAGATCAGTTGGGTGTGTATAGCAATCTGGATCTCCTCCATTCTCTCCCCAGATGGCCATTATCAGATCACAGCTCAGTCAAGCCTTGGCAGAGAACCAAGGCTCCAAAGTTGTCCAATTTTTTTCTTTTGTATGGAAATCGACTAGTGTCGTTAATTATGTGACCACCACTGTACATATAGGATGAATTGATAACCTTCTTTTTTGAAGTCGGTTAAACACTGACGTACTCAAAATGGCGGTGCGAGTTCCTTTTTTTGCCACGATCATTTATAGACCTTATCGCAAGTGCAACAAGGCTTATAATTAACGCGGGCAGAGGCGCTACACAACTGTCAACAATGACCCTTCATGTTAGTTTCTTTTTTTGCCACGTTCATTATAATAAACCTTGTCGCACTGTATGTTAATACTATTTTTGTTTATTACAGTGAATATCAGACAAGGGGCTGTTTCACGAAAGACAGATAAGTTCTGAATAACTTGTCTGACAGATAATATGACCGTTGTAATATTATGAAAATCATCAACCATATGCTATCTGAAACTCATCTGTCGATCGTATTTTCGCAGTAAATTGGAATGGAAATAAATCAGCTATAGGTTATCGAACTCTTAATAGCAGTATTCGAATAAGATATCGGGTATTTTATAAGTAGAAATAAAAATACAGTTCTCATTAAGAAATAAAAACTTTTATTATTATCAGTTCAAATATCGTATTTACATTTTTTTGAACGAGTAAAAGCACATTGTTTATACATTAAAATTAATAAAAAAAAATATAATCAGTAGCGGAACAATTCGTGATACCTAACATAATTAAAGTAATACATCTTAGAAATTATAATAAGACGTTAAAAATAAATCTCGCGAATACTTCCGTGGTCGGAAATACGAACGGCAATGGCAACTCATAGGACTGCAGAACTAAGAGATACAAAATAATTATAATAACTATATACAGAATTCGTTCATTCGTTATACTAATGTAGCAAACGGCGATTTAACATCAGTTCTTCATTATAGAAATGCAAATAATTATGTATACAATAGAATTTCTACTATTCCCATTGATATAAATGCTCAATGTAGTAATCTCCCTAACATTTATATGTTACAGTTCGCACAAAGTGCGCAGTGCCTCACTCAACGGGTGATCATATGCGAATCGCTCTCCGCGCGGGCCACGAAACGAGCGTTACGTAGGGTAGTCAGTACTAGTTATTACTTCGGTCCAAATAGTCAAATCGTAAAGGTCTTAGCGTCAATAAGCATATGTTCCTAATGTAATTCCGTTACTTTCTGATACTTACAATTACTGTTTAACGATTTAGGCCAAAGTTACACCTTAGAACTACTGTACCCCGATCTTAATTTACGCAATTCCTCAGGAATTTGATTATTGTCAGTTTAATGAAACATGCGTTTATTGTTCGTTGATGTCTTGCTTTATAATGTATCCATAAACTTCATTTTTGTTCAATTACGAGACAGTCACGTACACATTATAAAACTTTGATGATTGAGAACCTTCAAATCGCTATCGAAACGCACGTTTCGTGGCCCTATATGTAAATTATACACATAGACAAAACTCAACAATTCATGTACACAGAAAATATAGCATTTCACATTCTATACAAATTTACGTACTATTTTGGTGTTCGTTACCGAATTTCTACGCGACGACGGTGCGGGGGCGTGAGTTTTTGTGACGAAGCCTGTAGCCGCGGCGAGAGTTAACAACCATCAGAAATGTATCATAAAAATGAGATGTCTTTCGCACAAGTATTTCAGGATTCGCCGAAATATATCCAATGATCGTTCATTTTCGCCGCAGCTAAAAAAAAACTGTTAACATGCTCGAGTATTCGGAAATCCATAAAAAGCATGTTAGAAAATGAACAAAAGCGGTATACAGACGGCACTCACTACTAGTGCTTATAAGGCCCCCTCACACGATGTAAACGTATCTAAAGCTCGGTACACATCTACGCTAAGTCGAACTACGCTCACTAGTCTCCGGCGCACACTGACAACTAAGACTGTATCTACACGAGTGGCAGTGCATTTACGGTACGATTGCATTACGGCGTCGTCACGTGACCTGTCTCAGTAACCTCGGCTCCAACGATCTCGTTTGTAGAATCTATTAATGTTTAAAGTTTGATAAAACCTTTATTACTATGGAATTATTTGACAGTTATCACTACTGAGAATAAGGTAAAGCTAGATTTTAAGTGATTTAGTTAGGAAACAATGGATTGGCATCTAAGCGGTTCAAAAATGTTTTTATGACTATCTATCATAGACTTACAATAGTATTGCTCATTTTTACCAATAAAAGTATTATTCACGATCAAAGCATGCTTTGCACATTTATAAAAATTATGCGACCAATTGACTAAGGACTAGATAATGGCGACATAATTTTTGTACGCGTACAAACATCGGACCAAACGCGATTCCACAATCGTCCTAACGAATGAGGCTACGACAGAAGCGATTACTTTACAACGTTGGCACAAATTGGTGTTTACGTTTCGACAGGACTATAAACTATTATCAAATCACAGATCATAATTATTTAAGATATAGTATCTATATTAGAGACGATAGAAAAAAGTCGCATTTCGAAATTTTAGTTTTCTAAGTAACGTCAAGTTGCCAAATGCGCCGGTACCTACTATACATTGCACGCCTAACCTTAGTCGTGGGGACCACTAAATTTGACTAAACAGATTAATTTTACTAATCTTTAGTCTAGACGGAATCTACATCCCATTTACTCTTATCATCTCTCACACACCACAAAGAGTTTATTTATTTATAATAGTTGAATCGAATTCCCTATCACTTTAAAATTTACAGTAGGACGGTCCCACACTTTATATAATTTGAGATCTGACATGATAAAATAATTTTGGTAATAGATATTTCGGTTCAATTCACGTCGTATCACTGGAAGCAGTCCGTCGCTCGCTCGCTCGCAGTGTCGCGCCAGCGTGCAGCGGGGTGAGCGAGCGTGCTAGTACAGCGCGACACTTACGACACTATTTGAGCACCGTGGAAGGAATGTGTGCATAAGATTCAGACAAAGCCAAATTACAATATCGACAGCCCCTACCATGAGTCCCAACCGCGCATGATCGAAACTCGCAAGTACAAAATGATATTTTATAAGCGAACGCTCGATGTAAACTCACAATAAGAGCCTAAGTAAAAACCGTATAGCTTTCATAAGACTGCTTTAGAGTAAAGTTCGTCGACAATTATCCCTTATTATATAAATAAACATCTTCAAAATTTTTACCAAATTATGAGCATATATCCAGCATAAAAATCTTTTAAAATAACACGTCATACTCTTTTCAATTATAGATATACATGGCACACTGCTCTGTTATATATTTATACATATATAATTCGTACACTCGATACCTATCAGTTTACCTTGTCACCATAGAATAATTGAATTATATGGATGGATATTCCGTTAGAAGCTTAACAAGCGCTTAAATATTCAAGTCGTCGACGGATGGACAAACAATAAGGGGGTAAATTTAATGAATACTGTCGCCGGCATTCGATGCCCGTTACAACGTTTTTTAAACTAGACAAGTGAACTATCACGAAACGTTGGTCCATCGAAAACGAGTCGACCAGATTTCGACCTTTTATTAAAACTATAGGAATTGAAACGTACTAACTATCGTGTTATCGCACGCGGCGCTCGCTTCCCGGTGTTCAGCGGATTCGTCCAGACGGATCGACACGAATCCGTACGGTCACGAGTCCAAACCGTCACAAGTCAGGACCGTCACGAGTCCGAACAGTCACAAGTCTGAACCGTCACAAGTCCGGTCACGTGTCCGGGTGTCGGGAAGGCAGCGTCCGAGAGACAAACGAACAACGTAACAGATTCAACTAAAGGCGCGGGGCGCGGGCGCTCACTTGATGGCGGCGTGCCGCGTCTCCGGGTGCAGGATCACGCCCTCCACCGTGAAGATGGACACCTCTGGAACAACACGCTTTGATTAAAGCTGGTCATCAATGAATCGCTATCTAGGGACCTACCTAATTATTTAGTGCTAGGACTTTTTTAAAGGCATATCATCCGCAAGCTCTACGTGATGCAGATGCTAGAAACTAGAGACAATTACTTCAATACGATACATTTTAATAGAAAAATACTAGAGAAAAAATTTACTATGCTAGTTATCCTCAGGCGGAACTCGAACCCGCAATCTTTGGGGTTTCGAATCACTGCTCTTCCAATTAAGCTACCGAGTCTTCCAATACATCTTTAGATTCTGACTATTTCTTGCAGTAACTAACTCTGAGCGCTATGTGCAAAAACTGGGCTATCTGAAGACAATAATTGCAGACTAGTTAGTAGTAGTAGCACCCACGAGTCTCTCTTTACAAACTATACTAGAGACCTAAAGATGGCTTCATACTCACCATCGGGCAAGTCCCGCAGCCGCGGCGGCAGCGACGCAAAGTACGCGTGCAGCAACGCCGTATGCGCAGCTAGCCGGCGCGAAGGGTCCGGCTGTAACAACGCCGCAGCTAATCTCTCAGCGTCGCGTCCAGCGTCTCTAAGCCGCGGGAATGCGGAGCCCAGCGGCCGCCCTGGGCAGGAGCCCCACCGAGTCACGTGAGCCTTCAGCCCTGGTAGCCGACTGACGCCCGACCAACTTTCTTCTGTGGGAGTGCCGACAACCTAAACATGGGAACGCGGTGAGCATGAGAACAGATTTAGTTAATTTGATTCGGTAGCCTTGCCAGCCACTGTCTGCGTGGCCTGGCAGCCTTGCTTTCGAGTTGCCGTACAGGATGAGTACGATAATACCTATAGTTGATACACCACATATTTCGCTAAATCAAACAAAGATCAGCGCCAACCACACCTAATCTATTACTTTGCCTACAATAAGAACCTGTTTGGCTTGTATTATATGAGATTGGAATCCATTTACTTGACAGCTAATCTCGTGGAAATTTGATTAAATATGAAATTAAAACAGATGTAAATTATTACATAGAATATCAAGTAAGTTTGTTGTGTAGAAAAATAAGTTATAAATTTAAAAAAATCAGGCACATTACCTTGAATATCTTGTCGAGCTGGTCATGCGTATCCCGGACGCCGGGGAAGGTGGGCACACCGCACAGCATCTCCACGAAGATGCAGCCCACGCCCCACATGTCCAGTGACGTCGAGTACTCCGTGCTGCCCAGGAGCACGTCTATGCAATAATACCAACATGTATTCAACTGACGACCTCCGAGGTAGAATGGTTTGTACAACGGTTTTCAAGAGGTTGCCTACTCGGATTAAGAGCTAGCGCAGACGACGGATAACGGAGGACTTTTTGTCCGCGACACGTCTTTATTGTTAACCAAATAAGATTCAACTTAGACCGCGTATATCCGCAAGAAGTACGCGATAGTCCTCGTTATTTATTCAACTTTATGTTCTTAGTAATAAGGTCGTGTCGCGGACTAAAAGTCCTTCAATGTCCGTCGTCTGCGCAGGCCATAAGACCAATTTCTGATTATGTGCTCTGATTGCCCTTTCGAGAGATAAAGCATCGACGTTTAACGTAGTTCAGTAAGAGAATTCCACGCGGAAAAATAGCAGAAAAAGGGTAGTCTAAACCAATATTAAGAGGAAAGATTTGCACTTGTGAAGACTAAACTCAAAAACTACTTAACTGATTTTGGCACATAGATAGTAGATGGCCTAGAATGGCCTAGATTAAAACAGGATACTTTTAATCCCGAAATTCCTACGGGAACGGGAACTACGCGGATGAAACCGCGGGCAGCCGCTAGTACCAAATAAAAAGAACGAGAAGGTTAAATCTAAAGCAAAGAAACTCCCAGATACGAAATTTACTTAAGCCAATATTTATAGAAATTCGCCATACACGACTTGACACATCTATTTTGAGAACCTAAAGTACCAATCATATTTTTAGACGTATCAAAGTGTATTGAAATTTAGCTACATTGTGGAAATACAATGTGCCATTCACGAATTAGCTCCAATTAAATATTTGCCGACTGATATGATGAATGTAAATTAGAAACAAACAGTCTGGTTAACCAATTCCATTATTGCTAAGTATATTATGGTAATTCGAATTGGTAGAAATAGAAATAGAAACCATTTATTAACAACACACACGAACACAGAAATACAATCAGACAAGTAGGTACATAAATTAAGACAGAAAAAAAAATAAACAAGAATCATAGTACAATACAACAAAACAAAATGTGTGCTGCTAATAGGCCCTGTCTCAGCAAAATTAACATCTGGGTCATTCGTTGATGGTCAGAATAACCCAGAAGCACTGATATTCTGACGGGGCCCAATGAGTGAGTAGCTACACAATAGACATAACAAAAACACAATTATAAAACAGTAATGATAAAATAAACAACAATAAAGAAATAAAGACAATGACATGCAACAATTATTTAAATAGAAACTAAAACGGGACATTAAAATAAAAAATAAAAAAGGTTGTTAGGCACTAAAAATTACGACTCCTTTGCCGAAATACATAAAATAAAAAAACAAAAATGGCTATTTGATCCTGACAGATGACCCTATGACCTTTGACATTTTATTTGAATTGGTGGTGAATAATTTTAGATTATTTACATGGAGGTACACATAAATTTCCTTTTCACCTTTTGTGGCGTCAAAAGGTGAAAAGGAAATTTATGTGAATAGATGAGATCTGATGGAAATTCACCTGTTACAGAGTGCATACTTACACATAATAATAAACACAGTTTCTCTGCTAGTAATTTTAAGCACTTTCGGTCCATAGCACCAAGACCGTTGTTACAAATATACCTATTTGTCTTGGTCCTATAGGTCTAGGTATTACTCCAAGGTCTACGTGCTACTAAATCCATAGATTACAAAGTCAAAGATTTTTATTCAAATAGACTTATAGATAAGTACTTTCGAACAAGACTTTCGTACTTTCAAATTTCGAAGAACTTTCGTACAAGACCCAAACACCGTTAAATCAAGCTACAGATCGTCACGAAAATAATTCTTTAAGGGGGAGAAGAATGGGGCATGAAAATTAGTAGTACTGATAACTGGTGCACTAGTTTTATTTACCTACTAGCGGCCGTTTGCGGTTTCACCTGCGTGGTTCCCGTTCCCGTGTGAATATCGGGATACAAAGTAACCATAACCAGGCTATGTTTTTATTGTATTATTGTTGTTATCTGAGTAGGTACCAAATTTATCCAAATCCGTTTAGTAGTTTTTGAATTTATTCGTTGCAAACAAACAAACAATCAAATCTTTCCTCTTTATAATATTAGTAAAGATATAAAAACAAACACTAGTGAAAATTACAACATAATGTTGTTCTTGTCTCGTTGTTAGCTGTCGCCTGGAAACTTCAACGTGGGACAATAATTTAAAATAACCCTGATTAAGATGGAAACCAAGCTCCCATCAAAGTCACCTCTGTTAGGAGACTGAATAACATCCATCTGAACACATGCTTAAGGCGCCAGTACCGTAATAATAAAGGAACATAATTAGCTTACCTGGAGGCCTGTACCAGAGCGTGACTACTTCGTGCGAGTAGGTGTGGCTTGGCACCGACTTGGCTCGCGCCAGCCCGAAATCCGCCAACTTCAGTTCACCGTGCGAGCTTATTAGTAGATTTTGCGGCTTCACGTCCCTGTTAGGACAAGGAATGTGATGATATTAATTACTAATAGGGATGGAAATATCAAATCTGCTATTAAGGAAGTCACTTTCATTCTTTAGAGACGAAAAAAAAGGTATAAAGCGCACTCTTAGTTGACATGTGGATAGTATTCGATTTTATATGGAGTGTAAAATTCGTTAACTTTCCTGTAAGCTTAGGCCGAAAACATAAGGCAACGGCGGACGTCAAAATGTTACTTTATGATTGTGAATCTGTAAATACAATTTTAAACTTGTACTTCCATCCCAAATAATATTCAGAACGAAACAATTACACATTGTAGCGCCCATATATCGGAGTCTCCACAATGAGTATTAGCATCGATACGAGCGTAGACACAATGGTTCGTCGCGATGCCCGGCACGTCCGCGTGACGTCACTGGTGAGTAGCGCGTGCCTTTATTAAACACGTTATGCTTTACTGAACTATTTCATAACGTCTCGGAGGCATTGTTGAGGAATCGATCTTTTTATATGGTAAACGATGCACTGCGCAATATAGGAACGAGCACTTACAAATATTGACGACCTGTTTGGCGCAGGGGTACTAAACCCGCCTTCTACGCCAGAGATCCCGGGTTCGATTCCCGGACGGGACAAATATGTGTGTGCATGAAAATGTCTATTTGTCTTGGTCTGGGTGTTTAATATGTATATTATGTATGTATTTACAAAAAAAAAAAGAATATATGTATGTTTATCCGTTATCTAGTATCCATAACACAAGTTTTATTTATCCCAACATACAAATAAAGAAAATGTCTTTTAATAATGTCTTTGGATACGTGATCCCTAAAGTTAAACTCTTTGCCAATGCAGAGCTTTGGGCTTTTCCCTGTAAGTCCTAGAATATGATGTTACTTTCCATCTCATTACAAACGCAAGAAAAGTTTAACGAGTCCTAAATAATTAGTGCAACTTAACGCCATATGTTCAACCACTGCTTTACCCTAATTCGAATTCAAACAACGTTGTGACACTAATTCATACAGAGGTATATTAATATTCATAGTGTTATAAACTATTCAAATACTTTATATGCAGACTTATAAATGACGTTCTTATCATAAAGGGGTTGAATGACGAATTAATGATAAATTTTGTTTGTTTTGAATACGTAGTGTTTGTTAATGAGCCCCAAATGTATTGCCATTCGATAACATTTATCATTTACCATACCTAAAAGATTGATACGACGTTTGTTTTTATCGTGACTCTAATGCTTCACGCACATATGGCGAAGAGCAATCGTAAAACCAAACTCGACATAAGTATATTTTCTGGCCATAGTATGTGTCTTGTGTCCCACGTACATAGTTGTTTGATTTTGACACAATCTTGGAATTAAAACATTAGTATCAGAAAATAATCTACAGTATCAAAATTGATAATAATAATATAGGTCTCAAATGCTTTTTTATTATTTATGACATTATTTGCATTGATAACGTCAACCTTTAACAGTCAAGTTAATCAGACAAATATGCTGCTATTTATTTACGTACTTAACATTCTTTACCAAATACCTTTACAAATATTATACACCCAACTATCAGTGAACAAAAAACAAGATAATGATACCGTATCTAGAAAATTCAAGAATTACTAAAATTACATACAATAAATCTTATTAATATTGAATGACGAAATGGACTTTTGGGTCTCGGGAACTCATTTCTTTTTTTTTATGAATGACGGGAATACTCTTAGCCTTCATCATACCTGATGTTAAGTATTGATAAGGCTGAAGATGGAAGCGAGCCTCTTCCGGAATCCTCAATCACTGAGGAACTGGCTATCTTATCACGAACTGCCGGAACACAAAAATGATGCTTGTTTTATTTATTTGTAATCATACTACAATGGCTCATAGATTAAAAGACCTTAAAACTAAACATATATATAAAATAGAAAATAACAAATTAATTAAATTATTTGACACGTAAAGACGATGGCGACGCATCACTAGTTGCGGCGATCGGTGAAGTATTCATATGCGCCGGCTCTCAACTGCCGATGGATGCATTTTGTGCCCCACGCCGAGTTTTCACCTTAGAGGCCTCGGGTGATCTACTTGCCGCTGTCGTGTTGCTTCACAACATGACTTGGGCTCGCACCTCACAGATGGTGTTACCTGAAGCCTCTAGTTTGCACTGCACTTCGGCCAAGCTTGTTTTCAGGGAGGTGATATCCTTCAACAACTTGGTGATGTTGATGTGGTCGAAAGTGACGGAGGGCAGCTAGTGCAGCTATTTAGCCACGAAAGTCGGCACGTCGTCTGGGTCGGTCTCCTTCAAACATATGATGATATCCTGGAGACTCTTCGCACCTCCATCCTTTTGTCGAGATGGCATCTCATCGGCTTCCACGATGCTCCGGAACAGCAGCGCCTTTCCACTGCAAATCTCATCTTCTTTGAAATTCGACTTGCAGATCTGAACAATGCTGTCCATTGTGTCGATGGCGTTCTGCATGAAAGCCAGGACTGAATTACGCGCAACAGCTAATGCCGCGCGAAACGTGAATAAAAATTCGCATTTAGTGCAATGAGCGCGTCCGTTTCGAGCGCGCCACGCACTGCACTTTATGCGTTATCACACGCCAACCTCGTAGATGTTTTGATTGTGTTTAGAAAATTTATAAAAAAATCTCAGCATCATCTCAGCTCTCAGCAAAAGGATTATTATCATCAGCTATTTCAAAGTCCCCACTACACGGACACAGACTTTCTCAATGGATAGAAAATAAGAATAGGGACATGAACGGCAAAAGAACTGAATAAGTAAAAAAAATACATTCTCGAAGCATCAAATTCGCCTTACCTATGTAGTACTCTTCTTCTATGGCAGTAAGACAGGCCTCGTAGTAACTGGAACATGAACAGCCTGACGTTGTGGTGGTTCAACCCGCCCGGATGCCTCTCCATGTATTGTGATAGGTCCGTATCCTAGGACAAAGAAAACAGCTGTAGTAGTAAACCTAATAGCTCAAAGTTTGTGTTATCATGCCATCAGTCATTAGAAATTTAAAAACACCACTCTTGACGCCTGTACTGCGTGGCCCTACACTAATTGTACACGCGAGGACCTTTACAAGGCCACTGACCGTGCTGTTTCGGTGGCTGAATTTTGGTCCTCATAAATTTAAGCCAGAGTTGGCTTCCTCCTTCGAGCGCGGCGGTCAATTCTGCGGCGGTCAATTCTGCAGCAGTCAATTCTGCAGTCATAATCGTATTAGATTGTGGCGTTTTTTACACTGTACTAACAAGAACTGTGTAAAAGAGGACTGCAATTGAAACTCGATTTATATATGATTACATTAAACATTGCGGACTAGGGCCCCTGTATTTGGCGTTTGGTATACTTATGCTCTATACGAAAAAGGCAAGAATAAATGCTAGAAACTGGCAATGATATGTATGAACTGCTTTATACTGAACTAAACTTTTTCAAATTACTTTGAAGATAAACCATTTTATATTCTAAAGGCAGTAACTTTCATAAAAATCTCACAAAGCCCGCCTCGTAAAGTCGTTTGACGTGTTTGAAACAAGCTCCAACATTCTTTACGGACTATTTCAGAGACGACGCGAGTTTTCAGTGTCGACTTTAGCGCAATTTTCTCATCTCGAGCGCTCATATTTATCGACTTTTGAGATTACGCCGGGCTTCGCAGATTATTTTGTAACTAATAAGAACGTCAGCTAGCTTATGTAGACTAGGTGTTTTATCACCTTCATGGGTACGTATATATTTGAACTTTTTTTTTTGTTCTAACGGCCTGCGGTACCCAAATTATTAGGCCCATTATATTTTTTCGCACAATTTTCAAATTAATTAAATTAGCCTATTTTTGCAATATTAGGCATACATAACCATTCATAAGCCCTACTGCTTACAAGTGAAGCACGAGAGTATGATAGCTATGAGAGCAGCATCAAACTCACCATGAACTCGAACACGAAGGTGAGCGTCTCGCGCGTGTGCTCTATGTCGTGCAGCGTCCCTATGTTGGCGTGCTTCAGCTCCTTGAGCAGCGACGCCTCACGGATCGCTGTGAAAGCACGATAGCTATGATAGCTGCGTCAACTCACCATTAACTCAGACGCGAAGGTGAGCGTCTCGCGCGTGTTCACTATGTCGTGCAGGGTCACGATGTTGGCGTGCATCAGCTCTTTAAGCAGCGACGCCTCAGGGATCGCCATCAAGGCACGATAGCTATGATAGCAGCATCAAACTCACCATGAACTCGAACACGAAGGTGAGCGTCTCGCGCGTGTGCACTATGTCGTGCAGGGTCACGATGTTGGCGGGCTTCAGCTCTTTAAGCAGCGACGCCTCATTGATCGCCGTCAAGGCACGATAGCTATGATAGCAGCATCAAACTCACCATGAACTCGAACACGAAGGTGAGCGTCTCGCGCGTGTGCACTATGTCGTAGAGCGTCACGATGTTGACGTTCTTTAGCTCCTTGAGGAGCGACGCCTGGCGGATCGCTGTGACGGGATCACGATATCTATGATAGCGGCGTCAAACTCACCATGAACTCGAACACGAAGGTGAGCGTCTCGCGCGTGTGCACTATGTCGTGCAGCGTCACGATGTTGGCGTGCTTCAGCTCCTTGAGGAGCGACGCCTCGCGGATTGCCGTGAAGGGAGCACCCTCCTCTTCTTGCAGTCTGATCTCTTTTAGTGCTACAACTTGCTGCGTTAAACTGTTGGGCAAAGAGAAGGCGTTTAAGTACTTCAATTGAATCAAAAGGCAAAATTTTAAGCGCATTCTGGTTGTTACTAAGTGATATTTCTAAGTATAATCAAGTGCTTATGAAACTATGGTTCACATCATTCAGTAAAGTGTAGTTCAAAATCAAAATATGTTTTATTAATTTAGAGCTGAGTTCACCAACTGTGTTGATTAGATAATCTTGGTTAAAAGAACATCAATCTTCAAACAAACAATTTTATTGAAATACAATGACATATTTTATAGGTATCACGTTTAACGGTTGGTTATTCTGTTGGTGAACAGGAGCCTTCAGCTTATGATTAAGCTATTTTAAGTGGTCATATTTTCTTTTACAACTTGTTAAAGACTTTTTCTTGATTAAGACGTTTCATTCCAACGTACAATAGGCGGTAAACAAGTACTTTTCACCTTATACCCCGTTACCTAAATTCCCAAGCACGTTAATAAAACACGTCGTAAGAGTTACATTACCCCCGTAACGTTCACGATAAAACAAAAGGCGGACGCAGTCTCAAAACAAAAGGCAACTTTCCTCTCAACGACGACTTTGAGTCTGCGGGCACGAGATCTGCGACGGCAGAAGCGATGGCGGGAGCGAGGCGGCGAGTTAAGCTGCGGATACACTAGGGGACAAATGTCCCGTGCAACTCAGATTCTACGTGTTGCGGAAATTTCGCAGCAACAAACATGTCAATGGTGTGGCGAAACGATACTGTACTACAATTGATTGAAGTCTACCAGCGTTATGTTACTAATCAAGGCATTTTTGGGCATCATCCCTGCAACTACTGACTAGTGGGGACGTCTGCAAAGTCCCGCAACATTGTCTCCGACAACATCACGTAGTTGGTCAGCGATATGTTCCGCAACATGTTTCTCTATTTGTCCCCTATATATATAGGCATAAATGCTTCAACAACGTAAAATATAATAATAAATATGTTACGTTGTTTAAGTTTAATAACGTTTAATAATAGTATAACGTAAACACAACGCTGGACTTTCAACAGAATCATAACCTCATAACACACAGTATAGCCAGTGATTCCCAAAGTTGTCTGGGCTACGACCCACTTAATACAAGTTTCTCGCCTGTTTCGTGCGCGTTGCCTAAATATGCCATACCGTTGTTTACATCGCCACCGCCCTGCTCCCGCCATCGCTCCGCCCGTCGCACATCTCGTGCCTGCAGACTGAGGCCGAACATAAATGAGTCAATTCCAAGAATTCCAAAAGTAATTAAACGCGTGTACACGGGCGACAACACATCAGTGAACTCGGAGTTTCGGAAGTGAAGAAAGGAATGTTCGACGAGCTATTCATAAAACCTTTTGCTTATTTGAGCATACGAGTAGCAACGTCGATTCTATACGAGAAAGCAACATATCAACGTCGTTGTCTTTACGGGAATGCAATACTTATTGTACAAAAAGTGCAAAAAAGTGTTGCTCAAATCAATACAGACCGGATCTTTTGTTATTGATAGAAACTATCTCTACTATACTAGAAACCGGACAGAATTATTGAACTTGAAGTTTCGGAAGTGAAGAATGTTCGACGAGCTATTCATCAAACGTTTGCTTAGGTACATTTGAACATATCAACGTCATGTCTTTACGAGAAAGCAATATTGTGAGTAGAGTCTTGCTCGAATCTATACGAACCGGAGCTGTTTTTATTGATGGAAACTACAACTGCAATAGTACTATGGAAACCGAAAATAAAATACCAGAAGTATAACTTCATACAAAACAATAACAAACTTCCGATTGTAAATTTTTCTTTTCGACTCGATATCATATATAAGTTGTCTCATAAAACAAATAGGTCGAACTAGTTTCGAAATATTACCGTTGGAGTGGATCAAGTTAGTCCCAGTTTCGGACTAAGTAACGTCGGCTAGTTTGGGTGCCAACTAGATGGAGGAAAGTCAAATAATACACGAAGCGACCGCGACTCAAGACCGCTGTGAACTTGCCCGGCTGCGAATTACCTAAATTCTATAATAGACTAGCCTAATGTTGTAAGTACATGCTGCGTGAATGTTATGATAAAAGTGCAGAAATGTCTTTAACAAAATTTTCGTGCTACCCCACAGTTTGTTTGACTTGCACCTCGACCTGATCCGCTTCGGAAAATTCCGGGATCTGGTTGGCACCGGTGCTCATTAAAAGGCTCAGGAAAAGAAAATTCATGTTGATTGCCTGCCCGGAACCCTGCTCTTACACTTCTAATTTTTTTTTACGTTTCCATAATTTTGCACGATACACGCGAATGATAAGATTAATAAGTAACTTACACGAAAATTCGTTTTGGGATCAAAATGGAAAGATTTCAAGCGTTGAAGGCGAAAGCACTTGTGACAAGAGCAAGTCAGAAATTCCAAATGAACGATTTTTGGCTTGTATGAATCTAATTAACAGGATATTTCATTTTATATGGAAATCACATCACAGTTTAAGAAATATCATTACTAATATTATAAAGAGGAAAGATTTGATTGTTTGTTTGCATTGAAACACTACTGGACGGATTTGAATGAAGATTGGTACACAGATAGTAGATAGCCTGGTTATGAACATGGGATACTTTTTATCAAGATATTCCCACGGGAACAGCAACGAAGCGGGTGATAATTAATAAGTAGAACTAGATACTTGCATGACGGAGACCAGCCCGCGTAGCATGCACACCGCGACTCGCTGTCGACGCTTATCTCGCGATGACTGTCCCGCTCATATCAGTACGGTGTGAGCGGGACAGACAATACGCTCGCGCGAGAAAAGTGTCGAGAGAGCTTTGTCGAGGTGCTCATGCTACGCATGCAGGGGTTAATCTGATTCAGAATTTCAGATACCATAATAGGAGAAAACTAAAAATACGCATATATTTTATGATTTTTTATTTTTTTGTTTTTTTTCAATGCTATTTTTAAGCGAGTCACACACTACGCAGATATCTGTATCTGAGCGCATAACTTTCAATATCGCTCTCTATACATTTCATATGAACTAACACACACAGCGCAGATAATTTATATTTTATCGTACAGTATCTGTCGGCACCGACATATATCAACAGATGGTCAGATAATTATCTGCGTATACAAATATACCGGCAGATAACATCTGCAGTTAAACATATAACATCAATTTTATCTGCATGTAAATACAGAATGATGCGCAGGGGTAGGGACTGTTTGCGGTGAGACAGGGGCCAGAGGGGAGGGAACCACCCGATCAAGCTCACAGTGGGTCTAAAGTGCTAATTGAGGGTCTGAGACTTTTTCTTCAATTCGTACATCTTTTATATATTTATCGATAGATCACTTGATCCTAGTGACCAATCATCTCAAGGTATTTCTTTAAAATCAATATTAGGTTAGATTTTTTTTTGTTTTTTCTTTTGTACGGAACGATACCTTTCACGAGCTCTTGTAGCCAAGTCTCAACATTCCCGCTTTGAAACTTTTGAGCATCAATATTTGCTATACTACAATACTAGATTATAAGCACGTGCCCAAACTTGCCCATTCAACTTATATTTAAATTATGTTTTCAAAGGAAACAAAATTGAATTCACAACAAAGATCATCTCATGATGATGAACTGGTGATAAAAGGTACAACTCCTCAACGGTTAGAAGATAGACTATTTTTTTTAAATATATTTTTGATACGTAAAGATTTATAATTGTATTCTTTACGGTTATTTTAGTGAGTAGGCTGATGGTGGAAGGTTAAACTGTATAAAAGTTGAGAGTTGGTGGGTGGAGCTTGTCTGAGTGTTCTCATTTAATTAAGGCAACAGTTTTAGATGTTATACTTTTGTTTAGATTAAGTTCTTGTTCAGATAGTTTTATTTTACCTTAAATAATTTTATTATATTTAAAGCGTATATTTTTTTGTATGGTGAGGTTTTAATAGCGATAGAGGCCGGCTTGAATCTCCTAGAAACAGGGGTAAGTGAATAAGTATTTGAATTTTAATCATTCTATGTATGTTGTTGTTATGGTAAAGTAAGCAAACAGCAAGTCGTTCTTCGTTAGAAATACATTTTCGCATATTTAATCAAATCGTGAATCGCCATAAAAGTTGCTCTTGGGATTCGGAAATAGCTTTCAAATTTGTTATCTGAGACATCCTGGAAGATATTAAATTCGCCTCCGTCCTTTTTACGCTTTATCAAAATTCTTCGCGTTTTAGAAAATGAAGCAAGACGTGCATCAAATTCAAAATCAGAATAATCTTCTGACGAACTGTCTAATAAATCGAGAAGCAATAAACGCGTTTTTTCCGTAAAACGCGAACTCATTTTTAAACACTCTTTATAAACAATCCTTACCAAAAAAACAAGTCTACTCAGTCTGAAGGATTTCGAGTGAATGTATCATCTCGTATATTATCGTATCTGTCTAGTGTGTGATGCTTTCAGATAAATAAGTTCTTATACGCAGATAAAATATTATCGTATCTGCGTAATGTGTGACTCGCTTTATACTTATGATAAATTTTAAATAGAGTGATGAGATGTGACAACGCTGGCCTACAGCGTATTAAAAAAGCGTAATAAAAGTATTGGAGAATTTCGACAGTGGTTCGCAAGTCTCGGTAGGTCAGCGATTAGAGCATTGGACCGGATTTCCAAAGGTCGTGGGTTCGATTCCCATCTGAGAATTCACTTGTGGCCGAGTTAATTTTTTCCAATATTTTTTATTTAAAATTTATCATAAATGGGTCAATCAACTATTTCTTGTACCTATGTAATTATGTCCCTGCAACAAAATTTTGAAATCTCCAAAACAATCAGGGGCCGTACCGCGCAAGTGGCGTCGGCATCGAAATCGGCTTTATTTGACAGATGTGACACATTGTTCTTAGTCTTTGTTATGTTTTCATTTGTGTCAAAAAGAAGCAGCAATGTGTCACATCCATCTGTCAAATGAAGTCGATATTGATGCCGACGACACTTGCGCGGGGCACAGTTTGCTATAAAGTTTATTACTTTTCCAGATTCTGTTTTAAAACGATAAAAATTATATCGTTTTAATGGTAACATAGGGTATTTACGTTTGGTATGTCACCGTGATGAAGTCCCCTTAGTTACCAATAAAAAGATATAATTTTTATCGCTTTACTAACATTTAATTGACGGAATATAAAGTAATGTATTATAGGGATCTGTTTAAATAAGGATCTGGATAAGTAATAAATTTTATAGAAAACGGATTGTTCTGAAGATTTAAAAATTTTGTTGCAGGGACATATAATTAGGTACAAGAAATAGTAATATATTGACCCAAATACGCATTACCTAATCGTAATAACCCGAAGTTACGTATGCGACACTGTGTTAGTTTAAACTTTATTAAAACAACCAAACAAAAAAATGCAAATGCAACTACAGCAGAGGTACGGTAAAGCTTTCAAAATATTTTCCGAGTGCGCTCACCAAATAGAATTCAGTCCAGTACAAATTGACCCAAAAAGTAGAGCGAGCACTTTTGCATATCGAGTGATGTCAGGAAGTGGACTACAGTAAATAAAATGCAGAAATCACAGTGCTTTAGCACGTTGCTTTAGTGTAATTTTTATGTCTTAAACTGGTTAACAGTAAAAGATATATCGCATGTAAAAATATTTCTACACTTAAAATATAATGTAAAATAATGTTCTTGCAAATACAAAAATTGTGAGATGGTTATGTTAGGATTCGAGCAAGTGAAAGAATTTATGCCTACCACAGCGGAGAAGAGCGCGTGATTATGGGTATAGTCCTATAGTGGTGTATAATGTTCACATAAGAATCACAATTATATCCCCTTCTAAATGCCCCACAGCTAGCGATTGAATTGAATAAAATTGAACCTTTTCTAATATAGGAACGAAATTTACTTGAACCCTTTGAAAATGAACGACGCTTATGAGCGAGAAATCAAATCAGCCTCCGAACGAAAACGAGTTTAGGTGAAAAAATGTTCTGCTATTTTACACATATGATTCTGTGATAATAACATTAGCATGGTAACTAAGGTATTGCAAACGTATTCAACCCAATAATATTGACACCCATACAGAAAGAAGAGGAGCCCGTGGCGCAGTGATTCGCGCGCTCAACCTGCGATTGTTGAGGTTAAGCAACTTTCGCAATGGTCGGGCATGGGATGGGTGACCAAAAATTAACTATCTCGAGCTCCTCCGTGCTTCGCAAGGCACGTTAAGGCGTTGGTCCCGGCTGCAGTTGCAGTCGTTAAAACCTACCAAACCGCACTGCGCACGCGTGGTGGGTCATGGCCCAGTCTCCTCCATCCATATGGAAGGCCAATGCCCCCGTAGGGACATTAAAAATGATAAAAATACAATGTTTTGCTTAGAATGTGGTCGGTGGGGATCGAATCCCTGATACCTGATTTGTGATTAATACAACTGTCACTGTGCCACTTCGTGACTCATGTATACAGAAATTGAAGTTGAAGGAAGTAAAGAGCTCGAAATCCTTTGCAAGATAACTTTGATAGTAATTAATCCAATGGACAAATGTATCTGATAAGATTCTAAAAAAAAATGCAATTTTGCAACTAAAATGCCTAAACCAATAACAGCCACAAGGTAAGCTCTATTACCATACTGCAGTAGTAAATCACAACAAATAAACAGTTGATTCATTAGTTACTAATTTGTAATCATCACATAGAAGATACAGCGGCAATAAACTAGATTTCCATACTGCTTATGGTATGTTATAATTGATGACCGTCTGTCTTGTCTATTAGCAGCTCCACGATCAATAATAAAACGATCAATAAGGCGTAAAACATTCCTTATATTCACTTGGCGTTCGACTTAAACAAAGCAGACGTTCTTACTTACGTATGAATTGTTAATGGTCTTAGAAACAAAATCGATTTTCTTACCCTTATTGTATGTATGGTTTACTTAAATGATTGGTTCGAGGGCGCAATGGTATTGAACTATTGACTCACTGAGTCGAGATCAAGCGTTCGGTTCCTATTCGGGACAAAGTTCATGTGATGAAAATTTGTTTTTTCCGTGTTTGGTTGTTTTATCTTCACTGGTTCTATCTATCTGATATTAGTGCTTGGGCTACGTATATTGGAATAAGAACCAAGTACCTATGATCACAGACCTATATCGAGATAGACGGTAAAGTGTACTTGCCTTGCGTGTAAAAAGTTTGATCCACGGTCAAAGCTTTCGACCTAAGTCAGTCCGTTTGAGACCATATGAAAACACGCGTCACTCAGAAACGAAAATGGTTAATTGAGCACTGCTTTCTTGCAAGAGCTCGTCAATAACATTTCCACGTCACTAGATCTCGCTCGTGACGTCATGGTACATACGAAAAATTCGTCACGCTAGGTTCTCATACAGTTCGAAGCGCTCTTTTCGTCTATCTCGATATAGGTCTGTGCCTATGATGTATGTGATTTTGTTTTATATTGGGCCTGAAATCTCAATAACAAATACCGAAACGCTATTTTTTTTTTATTTTAAATGGGTTCGCTCTTGGTCGCTCGCAACCAATCAAACCCATCAAGTCCAGAACAGGATACACGACTCAGAATTCTCAAAAACTATATATTTATTATATTTATAAATATTGTTCGAGACTAAAGATTTTTTTGAAAGTTTGAATCATTGTTATAAATCAAATGGACAGAATCCGTTCATTAAAAATACAAATGAATTTTCCTGAATGCAGTAATTTAACGCCTATTAGGTACATTGATTGGGAGGATAGTTTCCCATTTCCTGTTCATATGAACCGTTAAATGTAGTTTATAAAGCAGATTGATAAAATATTAATCAGTATATAGACAAATATCGGGTAAAAACTGCAACTAATACTAAAAAATACTGTAATTACAATAAAACTTACTTGCTATATCCCCTATATACAGTGGCGTAGGAACCCTCACCGAGCGGCTGAAGTTGAATATAAGCTTCGGGTTTCCCGAACGGAGAGTCACCCTGAGAACAAAAAAACAATAAACATTAATCACATTATTTTGATACCGTAAGAACTATAAACCACAGGGAACTTGCTCGTTTCTATGATCAGTCATTGGCCAATCAGCAAGCACAGCTTTCCTAAGATAATACAATTCAATAATTCAACAAATAACATGACTTACAATTTATTATCGTATTCTATAGATTTGTTTTTGTAAAGTAATCGCAATTCTAGATTTCGCCAAATCAAGAAGGGAAGGCGTATACCGCGTAACAACATTAAGAGCTGCAGGCTTTCCTATTTCAAGGCACATTACTGAATATGACGTCACGATTAATTTTGTGTTGGCTTTATTCAATTCAATTCATTTTATTTTGCTTGAAATGTGGTACATATGTTCTTACAGAAAATTTCATTAGAATCACACTAATCACCAGACTCTGGCTTGCAAAATTAATTACATAGCATACTAACACATAATTCAATTATAAATTCAATAATAAAATATACAGCAGGTCAGCCAACTATTAAATAAAATACAAATATCATAAAATGTCAAATATGCCAGTTAAAAGAAACTAAATAAAAATTGGTATTAAAAATATTTGGGTTACTTAAAATTGTGGCTTGAAACTGTTGAAAAACTCGTCAACAGAATAAAAACAGTTTTGTATCAACCAACTTTTTAACTTATTCTTAAAAGTTACAGCAGGCAGATTTTTCATATCGTCATTTAATCTATTATAAATTGTGATTGCAATACAGTATGCATTTCGACTGTAAAGAGCGGTTGTTCTAGCGGGCTGAACAAGTTTGTTGGGATACCTCGTACTAAAATTACAAATTGTTCCCTTACGCTCAAATAAGTGTTTGTTGCATTTCACAAACATGCAAGCTTCGTAAATATACATGCTTGGGACAGTTAGTATAAAGAGTTCTTTATAAAGAGGCCGGCAGGACGTTAAGGAGTCCACACCACAAATGGCTCTTATACATACATTGCTTTTGTGCAAGCAATGCCTGACTGACATGACATGAATTACCCCAAAGAAGAATTGCGTACCGTAAGAGAGAGGCGATATATCCATGGTATGCTTGGATGGCTACTTTTCTATCACTAACCTTGGTAAGTTTCCAAAGGGCATATGCAAAAGAGTTTATTTTCTTGCATATTTTATCGATATGATTAGCCCAAGAACATCTATCGTCTATAAGAATACCTAGGGACAAGGTGTGATGAGAATCCCTAATAATATTATCTTTGAATCTTACATTTAAACTGTGTTTTTTCCCATTTTTATTTACAAATTGAATAAATGCGTTTTTTTTTTTTCAATTTACATTTAGATTATTTTTTTCCATCCATGTTATAACTTTATTAATTGTATTATTTATGTTATCATTGTAAGTTTTAGTATTATTGCACGGAATAAAAACAGATACATCGTCAGCAAAAAGTGTACAGGTATGTTCAATAGCATCATTAATGTAAAGAAGGAACAATAAAGGACCCAAAATACTCCCTTGTGGTACCCCAACTGTGTTACCAATTGAGGTTGATCTGTAATTTTCTACTTCCAGTTCATGATTAATTTTAGAAATCTCTACATACTGCGAGAATGCGTTCTTTCACTTAAATAGCTGCCCAACCACGAGGTTGCTAAGATTGCTATTTAATAGTCTCTTATTTCTTTTCTTATCTTGCAAAACCCCAGGTTGTAAGGGACGACCAAATAAATGAGAAAGAACAGACTTCCACCCTTTGGACATTCGCTAAAGAAAACCTCAAACGATTAGAGATAATCCGAAAATTGATGACTACAAAACATATTTAATTATTCCTTCAGTACATTAAACAAAGTGTAATATTCAAGTTAAATCTACTTATTGATGTGTACATCAATATTTTGTAGGTGACTTAAAGTCGTCTGAAAGACGTCTGGTTGGGCAAACTAATCGACTTTATAAAATCTTTCACAACTTAACGCCAACATCTACACTATAAATAATTCAGTTACTATTTCGTTTCTCAAACTATATTATTTAGTTATTCTATAACAATATTTCGTTACTTTCACGTCACAGGCTAAGTAGCGCGTCAAATATTTGATAAGACCTTTTTCAGATCTAAGGCGTATTTTCACCAACGGAAATTAAATATGATTAGCGCTAAATATATTGAAATCATCGCTGTCACTTTTTACTTCAAACGAATGACTGAAATGGAATGTCATTTTAAAAATGTTTACATATGTGCTTACTGACAGTTGGTGGTAGTAGTCCTAAGGATATAAGAAAGTAACATGCACTTTGCTTTTGGTACACAAGATACTTAAAATGTATTAAAAATGTGTCGTGTGATGACGGCCTAAGAATACAAGTGTCACCACTCCCTTACATGCCTGGGATGACGTAAGAATCGACTAAGAGGGTCGACGCATTGATAACCTGTGCGAGAGAAGGAAAACTTGAAACAAACCCTCTACCAACCCGCCAGGCCAGCGTGGTAGCAGTAGGCTAATAGCCTCCTATGAACGCCACAATAGGCGTGAGCTAGGAGAGGCTTATGTCCAGCAGTGGGCGTCCACAGGCTGATGAAGGAAGATAAAAAATGTGTAAATACTTATTTAATATTTGTAATTTATTACTTGTAAGAGGCACAATTTAATCACAATTCACATAATAGGTAATTAGGGTAGGTGTCGCTGCCAATATAGTTGGTGAACGCAAAAATTCATGAAATGAAAATAGATGCCATATGCCATGCCATAATTTGAGTTATGTACACATTTTTCTTCGAACATAGCCTCAGAGCCTGTACGAAGAATGTATAAAACAAAGGCTTAGTTAATCAAATTATGCAAACTCAATCCGTTTATGTTAAACAAGCCGGCACAGCTGTAACAGTATGAATCTAAATTGAATCAAGAACAAAAGTTAAATGTACCATTCTTATCTTGGCAAGGATCTTTCGGCATAGATTGTATAAGTTTGGTGGGAAAATATTGAAAAGGATAAAATTAAACCTTTACTGTATTCTTAAAATCTAGGTCAGCTTTTATCTACAATTTTGCATAGTGAAACCCTGCCTTAGAAAATGTCAGGTGGCATATTTTTCCACTTCGGCGAGTTTTGAGCGTGGTGGCTCGGAATAAAGAATATACCCCTTTGGAAGGTGATATTTATTTAGGTTCGAAAGTCGACTGCCAAACACTGCAGCCTGGCTTGAATAACAGATACGGCGGCGTAGTTCAAATGTAAAATGGACACCCAAGTCTGTAAAAGGAAATATACTTTAGTCGTTGGTTCTAAAATTGAACATAAAACTTTATGTTACCTTAACGTTGCTGAGGTTGGATTGGAAAGTTAAGCTCTTTTAATGTTCGGTTACATGAGTCTGGAGAACTATATTCGTTATCGAAATTCGTAAACTGATCTGAGCACAATTTTGGCATCACGCATGTTTAAATTAATGTACCTTTTTGTTTCGATTTGTTTTATTATATCGTATTAAATAATATTATTGTTCCTTTTCTTTGTTGTGCCTTTTATTGTGTCAAACATATAGATCTACTCATCAAAAAAAGTTTGTGATCACTTAATTATTTTCATACAAGATACCTGTCTTCGTTGAGGGATTATTAAATCTAGACCGATATTTTTTCAATTTGGTACCTTTGAAAAACTAGAATGTTCAGCATTCCGACTGTGTATTTCGTTCATTTTATGAATTGTTTCGTTATAACTATGCGGGTTTATAAACTACTTACTTCAAAATTTTATACAAAAATGACCATTATTTACAACTTCTTTGTTTAAAACTGAACAGTACGTAAAATCAATATTTTATGATTTTTAAATTTTTGCATTTTTCAATGCTATTTTTATACTTATGATAAATTTTAAATAGAAAAATATTGGAAAAAATCAACTCGGCCACAAGTGAATTCACAGATGGGACTCAAACCCACCTTTGTAAATCCATTGGACCGGATTTCCAAAGTTCTACAGACTTTTTTTGATGTGTGTATGTAGGTAAGTCTTTCTTTTATGATTTTCAAGCGTTTGCATTTTCAATGCTATATTTATACAAATTAAATATTTTAATATTTTTCTATTAAAAATTTATCATAACTCTTCTTTCTGTCTTGAAACTATCGCTTTGTCTTCTTCATATCCATAAATTGTTTTACCGTGAGTACCATGAGTAAATGAGCTATCTGATAGTTTTCAGGAACGTTGAATATCAACTTATACCAAAAGTATTGATAAGGCCCAAAAAGTTAAGTTCTAAAACTTGAAACAATGTGGACCGCATTTTCCACTAGAAATAACGCGATTCCAAGTCTAATTACGAGATTTGCTACATAAAACACACTAATGAGTGTCTTAGTAAAGCTCAAGCATAACCCATAAATCTGTCTCTGTTCATAAAACGGTATTTTATTATCTGCAACAGTTATAAAAGTCATCTTTGAATACTGAATGAATGAGTCAGTTATTCTGCGGATTTCGTATTGAAAATCTCTTCTTCTTTATCTTCTTATCGAGTGAGGAGTTAGTGGCCACCTCTGGTTTCGGAGTTTATCAAGCCGCCTATAAGGCCTCTGACTTGGCTTAACGACTGTAATCAAATGACAACAGCCGGGACCGACGGTTTAACGTGCCCTCCGAAGCACGGAAGCGCTCAGTTGTAATGCCACTTTACGGTCACCCATCCGACACCTGACCGAGCCGAACTTTGCTTAACGAATGTGATCGAATACGATCTGTCTGTCAAGCGCGGCCATGAGCGCTTCAAAATCTCTTAATGAAGAATCTTTAATGGCATTTTTAAATGTTACTTATAATTTACGGTAATTATAAGTATTTATAATTATTGCTTTAGTATTTAAATTTATTAAATATAAGCGGCCGCTCGCGGTTTCATCCGATGTCGGGATAAAGAGTATCATAACCAGGCTATATGTGTACCAAATTTCATCCAAAACCGTTCAGTAGTTTCGGAGCCTATTCAATGCAAACAAAGAAACAAACAAATCTTTCCGCTTTATAATATTAGTATAGAGTATAGATCAATGATGTATTTATTTTTAATAATAAGTGACGACGGGATGTTTGAACTGGTGGGCAGGTAGTGTCGGGCAGGAGCCTCCTGAGTATGGGTTGTGGGTTCGTTTCAGTGTGAGAAACATTTCTACCATTTTGTTCTTCTAAGTTTTTCCATACAAATATAAACAGAACATATCGGGAAAAATAGCTATGAATTGGTCCCATTCACGCTATATAACAAGCCGTATCAATAATAAAAGGTTACAAGACCTGAAACCAACTAAATCGGCAACTCAAGTACCGCAGTAAAGCTTGACTTCATCTATTCTAATATTATAAAGAGGAAAGATTTGATTGTTTGTTTGTTTGCAACGAATAAACTAAAAAACTCGTCGTCACAGCCATTTAACACCCTCTGCTGGGTATAGGCCTCCCCCAAAAGGGGGGGTTTGCCATAATCGCACGCTTGGCAGGCGGGTTGGCGATCGCAGTATGGCCAAGTATGTAGGAGACGCTGCTGCCCATCTCCTAAAGGCCGAGTCCCTTAGTCGCCTTTTACGACACCCACGGGATTAGAGGGGGTAGTGCTATTTTAAGCCGACACTACACAGCTAACTAAAAAAACTAGTAAACGGATTTCGATGAAATTTGATACAAAAAAAGAAGACAGCCTGCTTATGAACTCAGGCGAGCGGCCGCTAGTCTCAGGTTTCAACCGCGTGGTTCCCGATCCCGTGGGAATATCGGGATAAAAAGTATTCTAGGTTCATAACCAGGCTATCTACTATCTGTGTACCAAATTTCATCCAAATTCGTTCAGTAGTTTCGGAGCCTATTCAATGGAAACAAATAAACAATCAAATCTTTCCTTTTTATAACTTTTTAATTTTGCATTTTACAATGCTATTTTTATGTGATAAATATTTAACAAGAAAATATACTAAAAAAAGCAACTAGTCTCATCCCGTCTGGGCGACATGAGACTAGTTGCTTTTTTCTAGTATATTTTCTTGTTAAATATTTATCACAAATCTATCCTCTTTATACTATTAGTATCTATAATAATATTATAAAGAGGAAAGATTGATGACGCGACGAACTAGCTTCTTTGGGCAGCATCATATAAAACCTCCGTAGTGTTTCAACGTTTTAAAAAATAAAAAAGCAACAACTAAAGCCCCACCCAATCTCTAATAAATCTACGTAACGTAAACAGCGTACGTGGTAGTCGGGAATGGAAGCGGCACTCAAACTGTTGTTTATAACTATTAACTGCCTCGTGAACTAACGTTTAGCTAACAGTGCTGCTAAAGAGGTGCCATTTTAAGACAAGCTTTGGTAAAAGTAAACTAGGGGATGTAAAATATCTGTGGTACTTAAATTGTATGTGGATTCCTATCCTCACAATCAGTCTTCTATTAAATATAAAAGCCAACTATATAATTACAACTAAGCCAAATATATTGCTTGAATACTCAAAAAAAATATATGTAAAATTGTAAAAAAACTACATACGTAATAAACACCCTGGGATATAAACTTACACCACGTATCTGTACAACGCAAATTGTGAACTTTTATGCGCCACGACTTTTTGAGGTTCAATAACGTACACTACACTGAGAATACTTAAAAGGAGAAATGACTATCTTTACCGGAAAAGAAAATATTAGAGTTTTATTGCGGCTGGGGTAAGAAGTAACCCCACGATGTTAGTTAAGGGTTAAATCTTTTAGAAATTCTATTCAGTTTGACAAGGGCTTTTACAGTAGTTTACAGATCCTGTAAATCTAGTGACTAATTCATTTACTCATAGGTATACTACATTTCCCCACTTATTGTCTTAATGTTAAGTACAGTCAACTGCACGTCTATACTAGTTTATCATGTCGAGTGCGCAGTTATTGCCTACGCTATGAAAGCGGATTTTGAAAAAAGCAACAGCTTGAATTGTTTTCGAGTGTACAAAGTGTTGCTTTCATGCATCTCTTGCGTAGATTCGCTTTCTGCGCCTGCTCTTTACCTGTCTAAATATTTAAGATGGCTAATGCGCTAGAAGATTTGTTGGGTGCAAGCGGCTGCGCTTTTACAAGTATCTTTTACAAAGAGTATGTAACGTGCTATTAAGTAAGAAGCGTAAGAGTGTTTATCAAGTAAACAATACGGCAATCTCCGAGACAAAACAGCAGAACTGAGGAATTTTGCGAGATGGGTGGGAACGGACACTATTTACTGTACCTATGTAGTACCTATGCGTAATATGCGTGTTAGGTAGGATTGCAATGCATTTCAGTTGGTACATACAAGCGTGCATTATTTATTTAAATTATCTTTAACTTACTTGCGGTGCAATTTTTGTGAAACTTAGTTTCACAAAAAACCGGATTCAATTAATTAATGTTTTAATAATACTTACAAAAACCTTGTATTATTAAAATATTTTCTTAAAACAAAACTTATTAAAGTTGGTGCTTAATAAGCTTAGGCTAAAAATAAAAAATAAAAACACGGATACGACAACATATGCAAGTATCAAAAAGTCCATACTTTTTCCGAGTAGCGCCTTAAGTATTGGAATAGTCCAATACTTAAGGCGCTACTCGGAAAAAGTATGGACTTTTTGATATAAAACTATAGCACGGTTACAGTTGTTACAAATTTGGTAAGTAACCCCATTTAAGAATCATATTGATTTTCGTATTTTTTAGAGGTCTTTTCGAAAATGTACTCTATACGAGTATGTACTCGTATAGATTTTTATCTAGTTTCGACCTTTATCTAGATTCGTATAGTTTCAAAAACACGATTTTATGATTTTGCCTCGACACTTTTTCTTTTCGAAAAGACCTTTAAAAAATACGAAAATCAATATTAGGTATTCTTAAATGGGGTTACTTACACTATTGCAAATTTGTTTAATAAGTGGACACCAATAATATTTAGGATCGTATAGAAGCATTTTTTTTAAATCGCTGTAGTTTTTTAATACGAAGTGATTTTGTGTTTTTTTTGCCTAATCTGCAAAATCGGTCTCGCTCCCGTGCGCGTCGTTTTCTCATTGCTATCTCGCTTTAGCATATTTTTTTCGAGTATTGCCTTAAATGCCAAATCCTTACCACATAAGATCAATACCAGTGAATGAATTGTTAAGCTACTTTGCAATTGACTGTACCTAAAGATAGAACTAAGTTCTTTATTTCAACTTCCAACCCGAATAATTGAATCATATTCGTCTGGTATACAAAATACGACAAAAGTGTGCAGATGGCAGCATTAACTACGTCTCCAGACTACAGTAATATATTACTTTCTTATTTCTTTACTGTCCAGAAGACAAACGACCGAAAAGTATGCCGGATTAAAAACATATTGCAAGGTACAAAAATCTAACAGGATACTTACTTAGGTTACAACTTCCAAAGAGGTTTTGACACTTTTGGGAACGTATTACATAAGGTAAGTACCTACTTCATTGGTTTGAAAAATTCAAGACACAATTTACCTGTAAGTTTATGACATCAAGAAGTTTAGTGAGACTGACGTTTACCGTTTTTGAAAACTGGAGAGAGAAACATCCAAACATCTCCATTCTGAATGTTAATCTCTAATTCACAAACGGAGTAGTATCCAGATCCACTTCGGTCGGCACAAAATGCAATTGATGAAACTAAAATCTGTTAAACCTAGGAAGATTTTAGACTTTCTTCAGATCTTTTAGGACATTCACGGGATATTTTTTTTAACTCCAGTCCAGATGGGTTGTAGATAAGACTAATATCCTTCATCAACAGTGTACTAAGGCAGATGAAAAACAACATGATACCTAAAAGCAAATATCTGGAACTCAATTACCATTTAACCTGAAATCAGGGTCGACTGCAAAAATCGACACGGATATCGCAACTAAGCATCTCAATCGGGCGATTCTGGCGATCCATCAACGTCGGCGAAGTGCCCAGTCGTCCTATTTGTATACTGCTGAGCTTCCAGCCGTCTCCGAGGACTTAAGTCATTTATCATTAATTTTTACGTCTAGATGCAAGCGAAAAAGTATTCAAATCTGTACGACGAAGACGCTTTTTTGCGCGTTTGTAATGAATTGCGAAGTTCTCGAAATAAGTCTTCTTACTACATAGCTCAATTGCCTTAATATAACCTTCCGCCTTTACTTTTGAATAGTACCTGTATAGCGGATTTTTATAAACGACTGGGATACCTACTCTTTTCTGACATCATACCTGATGGTAAGTATTGATAAGGCTGAAGATTGTAGCGAGCCTCTCCCGGAATCCTCAATCACTGAGGAATTGGCTATCTTATCTCTTACTGCCGGAACACAACAATGCTGAAAACATTATTATTATGGCGTCAGACTTAGATAAGATGGTGGTAGCTAGCTAGGCGGACTTACAATAAGTCCATCCACCAACTAAACCGAATACATTATGTACCCCCGCTGAGAATCGAACCCGGGACCCCTGGGTATGATACCGATGGTTGTACTACTAGACCACAGAGGCGGTTAATACTGAAGTTCGCTCTCAGCTACTGAAGTTTCAAATTGAGTTTGAAGGATTTTATATTTATATTACAACTAGCGGTCGCTCGCAGTAAAAGCTATATTACTGTAAAGTTTCATCAAAATCCGTTTAGTCCTTTTTGCGTGAAAGAGTAACAAACATCCATCCATCCAATTTCCTCGCAAACTTTCGCATTTATAATAGTATTATACTAGCAGGATCGTTTCCTACCTATTTAATATTGTAGGACACAAAAAAGAAAATGATACGTAAAATGCTTTCGTAACCCACATACTTAAATATTAATTGATCAAACTGCACCATATTTTCGGAGGGGCTTTCCAATTCCCTTTGTAATTTATAAGCAGTTAGTGGCAAAATAAAGACCAGCTTAATCCTACGATCTGTCAACGTCAGTGAATACCCATTTGTACCGTTGCCGTTGGCGCTACTGCGGACGAACAGCCTATTAATCAAGGTTTTGTTACAAGATTTTATTATAACATCACAACATTTGTGCTAACGATGAATGCATTGCCTCTTACAAAGAAGAGATATTATAACCGATAATAATCGTCTCTTCGTTTTCTTATACGACTTCGATTTGCAATTTTAGTACCAGCTTTAACTCACCCCAAAGGCACTAAATCGCTTGGTGCGTCGGTTGGAGTGGTCGTGTGGGCCCAAAAAGGCCTCGGATTTGGGCCGAGGCGGCCTCTTGGGCCTCATCACCACCCGAGCGTCCTCCCGCGCGCCTTCGTCTAGGAGCTTCGAATCTGACGACACTGACAGTTGTCTCCTTACTCTATATTCTCCATTACCGGCACCACCGCTCCATTCTGAAAAGAAAAAAGCACAAAGCTTAACAAAATATGATTTGACAACTTGGAACATGTAACATAATGTGATCCACTCTCCGATAAAACCCATCGGCGTTAATGTCGGTAGCATTTCGCGACTCGTTTTTCCCTATCTCTCACATTTGACGCAAACCGCATCCAGCCCGCAATCTCACCAACGACGATACAAATTATCAAAGCACTCTGGAACACAAACATTTTCATCGAGCGACGTCAATTGACAGGCTGAAAATCGCGGCACAATTTTCCTCGAGCACTTAGTAAGCAAATTAATTCACGAGGAAAGTAAAAAAAAAGTGCGTCGTCGAAACGGGTCGGTTTGAAAGAAGCTATTTTTCTTCTGCTTCCTTGGAGGGGGCACTTCAGGAGCGTTAGCGTGAAAAAGACGCGATATTGATGCGACGTGAAACGTATATATCATCGACGGACTGCGAAATAGCTCGTCGGTGTGCTGAAGACAATCGATCAAGATGATTAAAAGACATGCTCGAGGAATATCATGGAGCACATTTATTTTTTGTTTTTTGTTTTTACATTCTGCGCTTGCAGGTTAAAATATTACGTAGGTATTTTTTTGTAAACTATATCAAACAACTTTTTTAGTTCCAGGAAACATGAGTTAGTTTGTTCCACTGTCATAATTCTAGAAATGACGAACTCCACCCCAGTCGTGGCGACAAATATAATTACATATTTTAAACCTCAACACAAAAAAAAGCACCGATCCCTGAAAAATGTACCTACTTACGAAGAATAACGCAAAATAACCTAACATTACAGTTACAACCGGTCGTTTACCTAATATAATGGTAGCAATTTCAATATGAGCACGCCATCTACGTAACCTCTATTTGCAGAAATTGGTAGTACAGCATCTTCCTCGTGGCGTACGCATATAGCTATAAAATTTTCAATGATTTTAAGCACGCAATGGACGTCCAAGCTATTTTGTACTCTAACGACAACATGTCATGTTACACATGTTTGTGGGGAAGACTGAACATTACGCTTCGAATGGAGCCAATGGAGGTACGGACGAAAATGTCAAGTTTGCGTGAACCGTGTGTCGTGTCGACATCCCTGGTTTCCCGGCGTGAGCCGTAAGTAGGTCACTGGGTAAGGGATAGGCCACCCCTCGTTATGGCCCGTCGCGGCTGCTATGATAATTTTATTGATAACTGCCCCTAGTTGCTAATCCCCTGAAACCGTGGAGGGAAAATATACGGGTGACATTTGTGTACTGTTCCCATAAAAGCTACTTTGCGTATTACATTTCTGAAAAAGGAAAATCCCCAGGAAGTCACCCTAAACGCAAATTTTATAAACATTTGCGCGTGTAAATGTATTTATTTACTTCCCAACTCACAGGAGTGCTACTTAATGTCACCCGATGTGTTCAAGATTTCTATTTCATCCAAAATGAATGTTCGCGAAATTTCAAGAGTTTGGTTGTTGACTTTTCAACTCGACGCGGGAAAGTTCTTTCAGATACAGTGAAATCTGGGGGTGTCGTGAGTGCATCAAATATACAAACTTTTTCATCAAAAAGTTGTGACAATAACTTACACCAGTTATTACTTTTGCAAATGACTGTCAATTTCGTAACAACTTGTTTGGAGGTAATCAAGAGGATAATTATATTAGTAATGAGAGAACACACACTGATTACTAGTATATTTTTCGGCCAGCCGTTACTCTGCTAGTAAAACAGCGTAGTCAGCAAAAAAACGATTAAATCATATAAAGCGTATCAAGTAACTGCTTGAAAAAACACAAAAAAAGAAGCTAATAGAAAAGGCTTTTACGGCGTTCGGTTATAATTTATATACGCCATCAACCGGCGCTTCGTGTGTCAGAACACGGTAACTTAACCATTATGTATACGTTTAAAAGGACGGCTTTATTCTCGTACAGCGTTTACCATATTTTATAGTCCCTTGGTTTCGAGTTCTGAATACGTTTATTTACGTGTTATAGGAAAAAATATAGGTTGCACAGACGGGGGTACGATACGACAGTAGGCGCGCCTAAAACTTCGCGTCATTTCCTTTATTAAAACAGACAGGCCTAATTCAGTGACAGGTATAATGGAAACGAAAGAAAATTAACTTAATTAAGTATTGCTCGACGTGGACTAAGAGCGTGACGCCTTTGCTCTGGTCTCTTCGGGAGTTGGCACGACAGACAAGTATTATTATATATTAACAAGTTGCGCAAGTTGTGACAGACTGCTCATAACTTCTGCTCGTCGTATAATCCTTTTAATTAACTGGATATAATTTGCAAACTTCGCCAGTAGTATTTTAACAAAGACGCCACGTCTTGAAGTTCACGTTTGAAGCCACGTGAGATATGAACAGCAATAATAATAGTTAAAAGGGAAATAAAATAAACAACTATTCCGGATATTAAACGCGCTATAGGTATTTCACGAAATAAGATCTAATTCTCCGTATTTTTTGGTATGTCACGCACTGGATGTGACCGCGGCAGCTGAAAAGGTGCCAAAACGTCGGGAAAATCAAAAAACCCCTAAAAACCTATAAAATAAGGACAATTAGATCTTAGTTCGTGAAATATAGCGCGTTATATATCCGGTAAAGTTGTTTTACTTCAATTAACTGTGCGCGCTAAAACTTAAGATATAAGAAATAAAATAGTTTCCTCTTTTTTATAAGTAACTAATGAGATTGAAAGTTATACTAAAGAGTTTATTTATATCAAGGTTGCATTATGCTATTTTAGTCATAAATGTCGAACTTAAGTGGGGACATAATAATTTTAATTTAATTAACCGCATATTGTTTGGTACAGCATAACCGCATATTTATACTGTGGCATGTGGTTTGGTGGTGCCTGGTGAAATTCCTAATATAAATGATTTAAAATAATTTGGAATATACTACATATATTTCAATTCATCATCATCATCATCATCAGCCTGTGGACGTCCACTGCTGGACATAGGCCTCCCCTACCTCACGCTTATTGTGGCGTTCATAGGAGGCTATTAGCCTACTGCTACCACGCTGGCCAGACGGGTTGGTAGAGGTTTGTTTCAAGTTTTCCTTCTCTCGCACAGGTGTTCAATGCATCGAGCCTCTTAGTCGACTCTTACGACATCCCAGGCATGTAAGGGAGTGGTGACACTTGTATTCTTAGGCCGTCACCACACGGCACATTTCAATTATGTAATAACAAATATATTTCCAGTTTCTATTTATTACAGAAACTGACCTAGACTTCGAGACAACGGCAAACGTTTTGAAAATATTTTAAGTAAGAAGTCGATTACATGAATTTTGAAATCAGTATTCGTATGAACTTGATTGTAGTAGTCAAAGTCAGAGGCCTTTTGACTTGTACCGCCACAGATTTTATAGATTTTAGTGTAGTCGTTTTAAAAAGTTCTAATTTTATAAACAAAATTAAGCATGATTCATCTAAATGATGAGCTCAAAGGAAAAAAAAGTATGAAAGAAACGAAAGCCTCCTCCCGCCATAATTACTTCCGACTTTAATGACCATAAACTCGAAAACTGGAGACGTAAACATAGAAAGTAATTTTAATATAACGGAACTCATAATGAACATGATTATGTAGGTGAATATTAAAGGAAATCTCAGATTTTCAACGCTTTTGTGCCTATTTAATTTTCTCAATGATTGGTCCTTGAAATGGGTCCTACGGGACTTATTTCTTTTTAGGGTTTCGTAGCCTAAAGGCAAAAAACGAAACCCTTATAGATTCGATCAATTTTCAATCCGATGTATGTCACAGCCACTTTATTCCAAAACTATGAGTATTACACAGTTGAAACTTGGTCGGTAGATGTATTCTGTAAACCGCCCTACGGTATTTTACACAAAAATAAAAAATATATGAATTAAGGTGGAGCCCATACATAGAACTGTTACTGATTTTTTTTTTAAACCTATACGTGTCGGTTATCATTAGATAGATCTGAAAAAATTACATTGAGGCTTCTAAAACAGTTTTTTCTCAAAGTCAACCGTTTGAAAGTTATACACTTCCAAAGTGGAAAAATGTGTCTCCCCCCCCCCGTATATATATATAATGTAGATTTTTATAAAAACTTTAAACGAAAATTGGTTTGAACGAAATATATTTAGTAGTTTCAGAGCTATAGCACATTTTCCAAAACCGTGGCAAAAGACGAAAAATTATAGTGGCCTTTTGGCAATAATAGTAATAGAAACTTTATTGCACACGATACAAAAACAAACGCATACAGAGAAAATGACAAATAAGAGGAACAAACAATAGGCGGCCTTATTGCTACGTAGCAATCTCTTTCAGGCAACCTTAGGTGAGAGACGAAACCCTTCATGTGCGAGTTCGACTTGCACTTGGCCGATTTTTTTTATTCATGACGGGAAGACTCTTAGCCTTAACTTAACCATAACTGATGTTAAGTATTGATAAGGTTGAAGATGGAAGCGAGCCTCTCCCGGAATCCTCAATCACTGAGGAACAGTCTATTTCATCTCTAAGCTGCCAGAACACAACAATGCAGAAAACATTGTTGTTTATGGCGTCAGACTTAGATAAGATGGTGGTAGCTAGCGGCAGACTCACAAAAAGTCCTACCACCAACCAAATCGAATACAATATGAACCCCCGCTGGGAATCGAACCCGAGGCCCCTGGGTCTGATACCGGTGGTTGTACCACTAGACCACAGAGGCGGTTAAATAAATAAAAGAGTAGACGTGGTTTAACACAGCATAATTACTTTTTAACAATGAAGATGACTTCTGAATAATAATTAAAAAAAAATAATTGTAGAGATGCACAGCAGCAAATTTATTATTTGCTGGTATTAATTCTTCGCTGTTTTTCTGCACTTTTTCGTTTTTTTTTGCTGTTTAAGCGACAATGCCTTTCACTATAAATACAAAGAAACCGAAAACCCTAAGGTTAATACAAAGTACTAAAAGACTGTCCGTAAATAAACAACCCCATATTGCTTAGTTATTATTTCAGTACGTCATCAGATTCCCCTCGGATGAAACAATTACTTGTTTGTGTGTTGGTTTAGAGGGTAACCCTGATGTTCATCACTTTGTCTTAAAGAATTTGTTTATCAATATCTGATTTCCAATGCTTTGTTTATGAACTCCTTGACGACTTAACAGACGTCGCAGGACTTTCTTAAGATAATAAAGCATTGCTAAATACTTAAAACCGCAATTTCTCTTTTGAACTCATACCAGGCACTAATTTATTCTGTGCCCAATGTCTAAAACTTTAAATACGGTACTATTTTTTTATTTTTCAACATATATACAGCTTATTACGGCAATCTAATATTCGCAAGTAGGTACAGTCGTATGTTTCAATATTTACATTTTAACCTTGACCGCGGCGTTATCGCTTACCGTAATAAGAGCACTTTTCTTACTGTAAAAGCTAAACTGACATGCTGTGGATTGTACGAGAATTAAGAGAGAATTTCCTCTTATATTAAATATGTTTCAAGATTGTAGATTTGTGTTTGGCAACGACATGTTCCTTTGTAAATGTTGTTGCTTCTGTTAAAGCTGATAAGTTTCTTGCGGCCGTTCTTCTTATCAGTTAAAAGATGTCCTGAATGGCTGGTAGGAAAAAAAAAATTGGACGATTCGAAAGCACTTATCTATAAGTCTATTTGAATAAAAATCTTTGACTTAAGAACCTAACGTGCGTAACGTTGGATCCAACTGACTCCAAGCGATTTAGACCTACTTTGCGAATAACGAATGCGAAAAATGGAAGGAAATCAAGGCGTACTAGTTTTATGGTGCTCAGTTTAACCAACCCGAACGGCGAGACGTTTACAAAGATGCCCTTTGCTACCCTTGAGACTTAGTTTGCACAGGTTACTGACCCTGACCTTTCTGTTGCACTAGAGGATGAGGCATACGACAAGTGGTACGATCTTCGATCACCCAATGACCGCGGCGGAAAATACCTGTGGGAGAAAAGCAATGTCCAGTTCGTCCGGTGGAGAACATAAGCTACGTGGTCTCTGGCATTGCCGAGATGGTCCACACTGCCATGAACTCCCAAAGGGGCATGTCCAAGCCCCAAAAGGAAAAGGTCATTCGCTCCTGCGACGCCATTTTCCGTATACTGCTTTATTATCACCGTCACGCAGCTAACCCCAAAAAAACCTGTTCACACCCAGACCGACCCTGCTCCAACTAAAGTTGATACTGCAGACAGCCATGCTTCAGCCCAGACTATCACAATCTCTGCCTCTGTGGTCCTCAAATTTAAACCACCTCCCTCATCGCCAGCTCCTGCTCCAACGGTTTCTGAGACCATCTCGAAGCCCGACTCCATCGCAAAGGCGATCGTTCAACTATCAGCTAGGATGGAGTCCATTGAGCAGATGCTGAATGCACAAAAGGATTCGACTCCGCCTTCCACGTCACGTGGTGCAAATCCAAACGTCCGTGCGCCATCCACTAACAGCAACAGTTATGCCTCCGTTGCTGGGAAAAACACTTCTGTTCTACCTCTCTGCTAAGTCCAAGACCCTACCGCCATCTGTAAAAAAAACCCACTCCTAAGCCGAAAGTGGCTAAACCCGCCCAAGGGTATACCTAATACTCTCCGCAACTCCGAAACAACGAACCACCAAGAATTACTCAAGTCTTTCAGCGCGGCTATGCAATTCCCGAGCCTCGATTTCGCCCTGGCCAAGGTGCTCCGCATCTCTGGCGGGAAGGTCCGGGTAGAATTTGAGGAGCCTATGCACAGAGATCTGGCGCTGAAGAAATTGAGCGAAGCGACCGAATCGAAGTGAATCATATCACGGTTGAGCCCGCAAGAATATTGAAGCCCATGGTCAAACTCATTCGTGCGCAGTCCCGCCATTCGCGAAGTAACCGACCCCAACGAGATCCAGTTCCGTTTCGAGCGAAAAAACCGGAACGAGACGCTCTATAACGCCGTGTTTATAACCACCTCGAGAGCTTTTAAAGCTATTACCACCCAAGTTAAAATTAAGATTCACTACTCCAAGGTGCACGCAGAGGAGTTCTCCACCTTTATGCAGAGTTTCCGCTGCATGGAGTATGGGCACGTTCGCTCCAAGTGCACCCGCAAGGTGTGGTTGTTCGCACAATGGAGGCAGACCTCTGCCTCCATTGTGCGAACAACCACTCCTTTGCAGTTTACCCACACAAGGTCGACCCAACTAAATTGTGTTGTGCGAATCGCCGCGCCCATCACACCCGGAACAATACCAGGGGGCGATCTTGGTCGCAAGGCAAATTCAATATCGTGCCCGAGATATAAATCAATGTCCAGGCGAATAACTGATCGAGTGGATTATGGCATGGCGACCTGAGCTTTGTCCCACTCTATCTTTTCTTTTCCTTCTTTCCTTTCTTTCAATATTCCGTCCTCTGCCCTCCTTCCACTCTCCCATCCCTGTGTACTCCCTCATGTATGGAATCGCATGTCGGGGCGCAGGGTGGGACCTTTCAAAAAGTAGGTCATTAGACCCTACACCCAAACCTTTTCAGTTAAATTTTTATTCAATGTAACCAGTTAGTAAACCCGTCCGTTAAAACTAAGAATTCAAAAAAAAAACGTAACGTCAATAGGTACTAACTATATAATTTATTCTATGATCAATAATACATTCACCGATCGTAACATAACCACAGAGGTCAATGTTACCGCTGCGAAGTAACTCCCAATAAAAACAAACGATTATGTTCGTTATCATACGCTCAAAACGGCTTTGTTATCAAAAACAGATATAACAGAATATAGCACCGAGCATTGTTTTGTAAACAATATGTAATCGTTTGTTTATCGTTTCGAAAAGCATTGCGATCTGTCAGTGGTATTAAATGTATTGCAAGATGTTTAGACTTGCAGCCCCGACGGAAAAGGTTCAAACTAACATGCCTACTGTTCTGAAAGGGTCGAAAGTATTTTGATAGCTATCATCTGTGTAAATGGACCGAGCGTAAACACAAAATTAAACAAACCACTCACAAGCTAGAGTGAGATGAAAGACTCAAGTAAAAGCAGGAAAAGGCTAGATTTGCATCTGCTGCCGTTTCGTGTTGCTCTCTTAGTTTTCAAAACTGGTTCTGCTAAACGCCAAAACTTCGAGTAAGCCAGGAGAACGTACATACGAGAAATTTATTAAAATTCGAGAACAATGTTCTGTAAGCGCATTCGAAGTGGAGAACTCAAAGTAATGCAGGAATAAAGGAAAAATGAGTTTAATATTAAACAAGAAAATATACTAGAAAAAAGCAACTTGTCTCGTGTCGCTCTGCCGGGATGCAAGTTATAAAAAGAAAAAGGAGTTCTTTCAAGAAATTGCGAATTGAAGCGAACTAGTTTTTAACGATATTGCCAATGGAATTTTCTTTGCAACTCAATAAAATTATTGTGCTATGGATTTTTAACTAACAATAGACACTAGGTCATACCTTACTTTTTATTTAACTAAAAGACAATAACATTGCTTTTGCTGTAGTAATGTTATACCTTACTATTAAATATAAACTTAACTGAAAAGTTATTACGGAATGTAATCAGTTTTAAACTATAGTTTCGCCATAAGTCAATGAACAAGCTGTTATTTCGCTTTCAACCATTTTGCATACAAGATTCGCTGGTCACCCGGATAATGCAATGTAAATTGTGTGTGCGATGCAAATCGACGATGCGACTGTGTACGCCTGAATTACGAACATATTTGGGGTGGCTATTAACTCAATTAGTCCTCATGTTGAATCGCTGGCGACATCTGTACCAACGTGCCGATCTCTATTTACATATTTGGATTGGTCGCTAAAGGTCCGACTCTAGGCGAAGGGTTTAATGAAATTCTGCTATTTTTAGAACAATTGGAAATGGAAATATAGTCGAAATATCAAAGTCAGTAAATAGTATTGTGCCAACTGGCTCCCTTTTTGGGAAGTTTAAGGAGACTGTTGAAGGATTTACAAAATTGATGGAGATAGGTAGAATGATTTATTTAAAGAAACAAACAAATCAAAATTCTACAGTAAAAATCTTATGTTTCTCTATTAATAAAAATAGTCAAATTGTAATTTCATATCCATTAACGAATCTAACTTCCTCCGAACAACAAATCACTGAGAGTACTACAACATCCGAGGAATTAGTCAACATTTTCACGAAGTTTCGCTCCAGTAGTTCCACGTTCAACAAATTATAGGATTGTCGGGAGTTCCTCATTAGTCACATGTACTACCAACTCTTGAATACCTACTTGACGTGAAGGTTTCAGATTATTTCACACACTCTGTCTTGTAGACCACATTTCGTAGAGTTAAGTTACTGTTTGGCTCAGCTGTTGGTAAATCCTTAAATTAGACGCAGACAAATAATTGTGCTTCAACTGTCTAAGCTCCTGTGTCTGTTTGTGGAAAGTAAACAGAATATACATAGCAGGTAAGTATACAAGAAGAGTTTCAATTCGTGTACTGTAAAATTCGGTACTTTAAAAAGGTAACAAAATTTTTGCGCAAATTTTCGCATTTCATCGAATGAAATAAAACCATGACACCTGGGCACTGATTAGTCAACTCTATGGCGACTAGCCTTCGGTTTATTGACGCTACGCTGACTGTACAAACAAGCACCACAGATTATAGCATAGACTACAAGAAAGAGCTTAAAAGTAATACGTTGCATACATTTTCCTTCCTACGAAATTGAATTTCTGAACGTTGTTATATATAGGTAACATTTGTGGCCCATTATATAACGTTTATTAAAATATTACTTCAAAGCCTGAAATTTAAGCAGGGCCACAAGCCACAACACAATGTAACAAAAGCTGGTAATGCTAATACATGACAAAAGGCGAAATTGTTAATCGATTGCGGTCCTTGTAAGGACTCCTTCCCTTACACGTGCAATGTGCCGTACAGTAATTAAATTGTCTTCGCTGTAAGGGCTTCTTTCAAGTGATAAAATAGTCATTTAAGATGACACCATTAGAGTGAAACCACGTGAAACTAAAGGTAAAGCAGGAAGACCGCAGCATTTTTATTATTGTATTTCGTAGTGTACTGACTTTGGCGGGGTTATTACCTATCTTTGCAACAGCAACGCGACAGCGATAAGTCACTGTTGCAAAGATAGTTAATAACCCCGCCGATTGTGTGTAAAATACCTATTACCTCGTCTGCTGAAAGTCTTTTAAGAAACTAACTATCCCCTTTAAAAGAGTAATATCTACAGCTTTTATCGGCTGTACCTACGATCATTACCGACGGTCTGACGTGGATGCTATTGGCACTCCAATAGGTAAGTCCCATCACACTGAATCATACATGGGCATTTTCCCAGTATATCAAAATGTCTTCACGTAATCTAACAAATTATTTGACCATTACGGGTGCCCTTCGTGCTGTATGTTCCCGTTGGGCTGGAGCTTGTTGAGATTGAGACCCTACTTCCTAATAACCGTGGCAAGAAAAACACATGGTCATATCACTAACATTTGACCGTCATCATACCATTCATATACAGGAACTCAACAACCAGCACATACTTCACTATCCAAATGTTCTAAATACTGCTCAAATACTCCAAGAAAACTGACCATAATGGGGCTCCTTGTCGTGTGGTATGTTCCCGTTGGGCTCGAGCCGGTCGAGACACTCCTCGGAGTAGCCATTGTAAGGTAGCTTGCCGCGCCCGCCGCCGTTCTGCTGCCGGGCGCGGCACTCGCCGTTGTCGCCGTCAGGCTCGTCTTTTGTTGCTGAAAACAAAAAAAAAACACCTTTAAAATCCATTACCAATTTCTAAAATTATCAATATTGGAAATGTATGGCCAATTCACTACTTAATTCTTCATTGATTGCTCTTGGTTGAACTACATACAACCTACTAAAGAATTGAATGTAAGTTTTAGGTCGATAGCTCGAAGTGCCATTAAGCAGGTTATTTAGTATAACTGAAGATAAGTAACTAGGTTTCATCAATCCCAAGGGGTCTTTACTAGTTTCGTATTCTCGAGCAATACGATTTCTCTGATACAGTTGGTAATAATAAATTAGATGAGCTAAGGCTTCGAGGTAGGAAAAACAGCTTCATAATTATACAGAATTGAGATCTTGCTGTTGTCCCATTTATTAAGAGGTAAGATGATTTCAAAATTGTCGTCTTAAAAATAAAAAAAATAATGATAAAGTACTGTTAATTCATGACTAACGTATTTTTCCGGGAGGGCGTTTGAAATTACGATCTCAAAGTTCTCAGCCTTTGCGGTTGGCGGAGACACTCCAATTAAAATTGTAAGGATATTTTACGTACACCGGCAACTGACTTTAATATCCATGGCATTGTTAATTCAACAATGAGCTACTAACTGTGGAAGCTCTGCTCCCCATTAAAAAGAAGGATCGACTTGGCGAGCAAAAGCGATATATTTTAAAGGCCACTAATGATGAGGATTAATTTTGGTATAGAGTGTAAAATGTAATAGCGAGCAAAATAACCATTTCCTGGAAAGACCGCTGTGAATTTTCTCGCTACTTTTTCTTCGTTAAGTCTGAAGCTTTTACATCATTTCTTGTTATAAAAAATAATACACTAGCTAAAACATTGAATTGACACAACCTTTTAGGGATTTAAACAAACGCGCACAAAAATATTTGTGCCGGGATCGTTTGTGTTTGTGATAATAAACAATACTCGTTGTAATCCGTATTTGTTATTAATTTCCATGAATATTGGTAGCGAAAATCTCAAATTAATGTAATCATAATTTGGGATCGGGCCTGTTAAATTGAATCAGTTTACCTGACAATTAATACCCAGACCAAGATAAAAAGCTTCTTCAAATTATATTTTATTTGTCTGGTGATAAGAGCATGTTCATATTGACTTAAGATTAAACGAGTTTAACAGCTAAGCAAGCAGTCTTAATGGATAAAAATAGCAACTACACGTTACTTAACCATATTTAGACCAAGTAGTAGGTAATACGTCGATCTTACACATTTTAAAATCGAATAAGCTTTCGGGGACCTACATTTTGTATGTAAAGCAGTACTCGAAGTATTAATTAATCTATCTCATTACAAATTGTGCGAAAATTTGTAAGTTAATTTACTATAACAAACGAGACGAATATATTCCCAAGACGACTAGTTCAACGCTTCAGGAAATGAAATGACAACTGCCGCTTTGGGAGACCAACTTTAATTGCGCGGAACCCCTTTATGATTCGGTCTTGTGGATAAATTATTAAACACTTAATAACGTACGCGGCGCCGAATGTGAGCTTATTACGTATTCCAAATCATCAAACAGAAACGCCAACATTACATTAGCTTATGAAACGACGGAGTCGGCTTTGCGTTAAATAAGAGCGGTACAGTAAGCGAGACATCCATTGCAAATTAGTAAATTAAGTGCATCTTCGCTGAAACTAATTATTTATTCGCAATGTTTTCATACATCTCCAAAAGAGAAATGACCAGCTGGCGCCTCGAGAAGCTTATTTACTTGCGCCGTCTTCATCTCAGGATTTATTAGCGTTATTATGTCCGGTTTAATACGAGAACGGTATTCTATTACACACGCACGTAACTCGGTAATGAACAAAACACATTCCAACGAAACAAAGTTAGAATTTCGCCTTCGTTGTGTGGCAGTACCTCATTCATTAGAAATATTGCTTAGCGAGGGAAAATTTTCAACGAACAGATGCAGAATAACAACGCGCTCTGCCTCAAAGCGAACAAGTTTAATTATCTCTAGTCGTTTGTGGACTCTTAACTGAAGTGATGAGTGATGATTAATACAATTTTCTTTTTTCACATAATAATGTAGCACACAACAAACATACCGCTCATTGTATGGGTTTCACTGCGATCTGGTCTTTTGGAGGGTTTCCTTCGGACTGAGTCGGATTATGTTGTTGAATTATTAACGGTGCTATGTTCGCCCGAACGATATCTCGTGCAAACATCCCATGAATGCAGTGTAAATAACTTGGCAAAACAATGGTTATTGGTTTTTTCCGGGTTGGATTATCGTGGGATTAGGGTGGAAGAGGTTCGCGGCACGTGCGCGGCGATAAAGCGCCACTCATAAATTGTTTTGTCGAGAACAATGAGTTGCACACGTCCGTACGCTGATACTACAGTTCCGTTCTCCGTATAGATGCAATTAGATAGGGAGGCTTTTGTTTCCGTGTATTCACTTTACACTCGATTCCGGCAGTGAAATCGTTTATCGCGCTCTATGATCAATCTCCATTCCTCGCGTCAGGTTGACGAACATCACCAATTTGTCAGCACATTTCGTGCTGAGGGGTGGAGATCTGAGAGTATTTCATGTAAGGCCATAGAAAATCTTGATAACATATTACATTACAAAGGTGACGTTACATTAGATTACAGTAGGCTTATTACGAGTTTGGCAAACTCGACGTTACAGTAAACGTTAATGTAAAATGTAGCTCTGTCTCTTTTATATTTAGCGACTGTTTTACCGACATGAGCAGTGTATCCGATAGTCTACGGTCACGAGTCCTGTAAATGTCATGTTAAGCAAACTCGTAATAGGGGTACTGATCTCATAAGATGGTTTCTGTATCTGTGCCGAATTGTCAATGTTAACAAAAGTATCATAGACAGTACTGGAAGTAAAGACGGAAGAAACTGTTATGAGAAAAGCTAACAGCACTCTGGTGACTCACAAACGTATAACTCCAATCACAAATGTTACTCGGAAACCATTCGACCTGAGGTCACATAACTCGAGGTGTACACGGAACAAAGACCGGGAATACTAGGTATAACCGCGTAATTTAAACCCGTTTTCTTGCACATATAAGGTATGGAGTACTGGCACCTGATTATTTTATATTGCATACTTATAGGTAACGTTGCAATTGCAATTTTCAAAACCATTCGTGTTGGAATGTGTTGTTTGTTCCTTTCTAAAAACTACACAGGATATAAGAATAGCATAGGTAGCTAAATGTATATGTTATCGAACTGACTATCCACAATTGAACTCAAAGTCACTACCTTATCTACTCAAATAAATATGCGACACTGAATTCCAAAACTACTCATTAAAATTCTGCAGCAGGTAAAATAATGTTTTCCTATAGAATTGCAAGTATTTTCCTCTGTTGTAATTATAGTCCGCGAGCCAGGGCCCAAAATTAGTCGGTCATTTCCTCTTGGATGAGAACTTATAAGATGGTTGAGAGAGTTTTTTCAACGTGTTTGCGAGGCTACCGCTGCTAAATCCACCAACCGAAACGCAGCTAGCGTTCACGGAGCTTCATGTTACAACTTTCTTAACCATCTTACAAGTAATAATTATTAGTGAATAGTGATGGGTCGTTGTCAAATATTTGGAGGACGAAACGCAGCCGTTTTTTTTTCAAGAATAAAAACTAGTACTCGAAACGGTTCTCGTTCGCAACTGCTTTGAATGATTGGAAACGAGCGACGGACGACTACGGGTTACGGACGACGACTGTCAACGTTGGTCAAACGAGCGAAACATAAACTTCACTCTCGTCGACGCGACGACGCTCGTTCGTCTCGTTCGGCACGACTCGTAAGCGAGCGTCGCGTCGCATCTTCGTTGCATTTTTTGTTATGCAATCTTGCACTCTATATCAATCAAAATAAGCTACACAACAATGACCTCTAAAACGAACGGAACAAACGATGTCGTCGCAATGGTTTCATTACGATCTAGACACCTATATACGTAGATTTAAGTACAAATTCGCGTGAGACTATCCAAGGACTAGTGCGACGAAGACTGTTTTGAAACGAAACGTAAAACGGTTCCATCGTCGCGGAACACAAAACGGTCCTTTGAAACGGTTAGTCTTTGCAAGGCCCACTCCTACAAGTTATCACCCTAGAGGAACTTGGTCATGAAAATCTGTCGCTGGCTCGCGGACTTATTGTCTTGACATTGCCAACAGTGCCTCGGACTAATTACATAAATTATGCTTACCATGTAGATAGTTGATTTGTGCTTAATGTTAAAACAGAAAATACTGATAAACTAATTCCATTTGTAAAAAGGTTAATAAAGTGATGTAGGTGGGTCTGTATAAGTTGAAACAATGCAGTAAGGTGAATTTCTGAATAAGTGACGTATGAAAAGGGTTAGACACGCGTCACACCCATTACAGCTAAACGAAAAAGAATTTTGATACAGGACTCGTTATAGCAATGACACGTGATAAAGAGATTGCATGTGAATAAATAACAGAATAAAGTAGTAAGAGTGCTACTATCAAACTGGCTACCCCAAAATCATTTGAATAAATAGCGACTCTTATGAAGGTACTCTCTACAGGATCGTTCTTCCGACGCCAGTTATTGCAAGCAATGGATCTAGAGAACATACTAAAAGACTGAAACAACCAAAGGCTTTCCTTGTGGTAAATTGCACTCAATTGCCAAAATGAAGGTTCGATAGCACTGACCGTTGTGTCGGAGCTTATCGAACAACTTCTCATCTAGTTCGCCACTAACGAATTTGCGGATTTACCTCGGCCGAGCGTATCGAAACTTTCTTAACGGAATACACCGCCCAGACAGATTGCTTTTGTTTGCAAAGTATTAAGATTAAGTATTTGTATCGAGAACTTGGATTGGATTACCTCGCGAGTTAGTCAAGAATTATTTCTATTGAGATTTATTGTTTAGCAATTGATTACTTAGTACCTTTCATTTTATGTGCAGCTCAGCAAAGGAAACGTTCTTTAGCGCAGCATTTTATACGAATGTTTTCGCAAACTAGCGTATTTCACGAATTGTGCTAAATTGGCTAGATTTTCTTATTCTGAGATACTTTTCTTATTCGCTCGACATGTTCACTTAACGGAGGCAGTAAAGCATAGGATAAAAGTCAGTTTATTTAAAGGAAAGATCTGCGCTACTATGGCTACTATTCTATTCTATGAATGTCAGTTTGTGTAAAAACTGCTCTCCAAATTTTGTTATCATCAAAGATTTGCCGTGAAATCGATCCGTGGAATTTGAGCTAAATTCTCAAATTATTCGATCAACGTGGCATTTCTGCGAGAACACTCGACAACTAACGGCTTACAGCAGTGTTTTCACAGATTGGGTAACGGAGAATGTTCACAGAATTAGCTGCTAGTTCAGGTTCTGTGGCGCGCTAGCGGAGCACAAAGGATAGGGCTCTAATTAATTGTGACGTTACGCCCACCGAAATAGGTCACAGTTTGGCTCTTAATTTTCCACTTGAAAAAATGTTAACTCATTTCTCCATCCTTTTCTAACATTGGAAATCTAGGGTAACTGACACTCACTACAAACAAGTACCGTACGTAATGCCAAACCTTTGACAGTGAAAGAAAGTCTTTAAGAAACTGGAGAAAAATTATAATTGCGTGATTTTTATACTTATAACGTTTAAATTTGTACATCAATAAATATATAAACTATTTGGTCGACCCCTGTGCTGCAACAATTTTCTTCATTTGCCTTATTTTTCTAAACATTTCAGCTTAAAAAGGAAATCAGGAGGTTTGATAATGCGGTAACTGCTCTTCCATTTTCATTCGTTAACGAGTACATTTTCTACTTATCCCTCCAACCAGGCTGCGGTCGGCGTCATGGCTCATTTGATTTTTTTATGAGAAATTAAGCCTAACTAGCTTCAGGTATCCGTGCATTGGTAATGAAGACTTGCCATTAAACTCAGGAACAAAGATTTTTCCATTTATTTAAATTTAGAGCAATTATACTCTAAAAAAAAATCACTCAAGGAAGATCAGAAAATAGCATCAACAAGGTGCAAGGGCGTGAATTCAGTCAAAGATGTAACGATGCCATTTCGTTCTAGCCTTATAGATGGATGAAACCTCTATAATGGTTAGAAACTCCGTAGTCTCACTTTATGGTAATCAAATTGTATTTTTATCTGTTCTGTCTAAATTCAAATTTTCTCCGTTCCACGTTTCCTTTTCGGCTCATTTTGACGTAATCATACAGAAACCAGCTACCTGAACGGTACGTTTTGAAGTTGTAAATAATTTATTACTCTAAATACATCAGGAACCCGATACACGGGGTAAGCACACCTACTTTTTTACTCATTATTTAGATTCAGTATTTATAATTTTCTATATCTTTGTATTTTATATTGTTTCAGTTCCTTATTTTCCTATTTTCATTACAATAAAACGAGTCTCTGAGAACGATTCTTTTATTTGGTTAATATTCTATTAAACGAGTGCGGCGGTTCCGACGTTCCGGCGACTCTAGTGCTGCCGGACTAGGAGCCCCGTCACACTGGCTCTCCGGCGAAACTAACAACACTACCACTTCTCTGCAGCTCGGACTTCGGAGTGAGGACTACCATTTTTTTTTATTTCCTGCAAAATTAATGTTTATGTCATTTGTGTTTTGTGGTTTTCTATAAATAGTCTTTAAAATTCTAAAATATTATCCGGCACAATTTGCCTGTTTCGACCCCAAAACCTTTCGGCCCATTTAACATTTTTTACTTGCGTTTACTTATAATTATTGTATTTGTTTTCAACCATTCTCATTTCAACACACTATACACTATCCAAATATTTACTTATTTATAACAAATATCTACACTACATACACTTTACACACACCAAACGGACAGATACACGATCGACGCTACTATGGCTGGTTACAAATGTAATCGGTTCCCGATGCCATAGTAGCGGAGGCATTTCAAACACACTAATTACTTACACACCCTTGGCTTTGGAGAGTATCTTTTGCCAAGATCCACTACACAATTTTTTCATATTTATCATCAAATTGTTATTTAATTCTTTTATTGGTTTATTATAAGTCGTAATATTTATTTGCACGTTTTATGTCAATTGACATTGTCGGACGTTGTCATATTATTTTATTTTCAAATCGATCATTTTTTCGATTTTACAAAACACGGAAAAGGTTTTATACCTTATTTTTATAACAGTGATTAAATACTTTTTAATTACATTTTCCCTACTACAATACCAAATATAAATATGAATATTTCACAATTAAATAAACCTGAAATTATTTACGAACTTAAATCACGTAATGCGGATTTTCAACCGACTCAAACTGCCATAGAATTACGTGAACTTTTGACTACTATTTTATCGGAACCAAATTTATACCCACCATCTTTATCAAGCCCGTATACTTTTATTTTAGATACGGAGGAAGTAACAAAATGTTTAGATATAATTGATGTAACCATATCTTCCTATCCTAATAGGAAAGCGAAAATATTACCTTATATTACCCACGTTCGTAATAGATTGTCTATAATAGAAATTGACACCGAGAATTCACCCCAGGACATTCAAGTTTATAAATCTCTTTGGGATCGACTTAAAACACTTGAACAACATTTCCGATCTCTCGAACCATCTCCATCAACAACTACCTATCATTCAACTGAATCTTTTCAAGAAAATGTTATTCCTAATTCATTTTTTGATACTTTAACACAAACTTTATCAAATATTGCAAATACTCGACCAAACACTGAGATTAAAAAATTCTCCTTCTCTGGCGAAGGTTGTCCTAGACAGTTTATTCTAAAGGTGGAAGAATTTGCTACTGCAAGGAATATTAGACCTAATACCTTATTTGCCCACATTTACGATATACTTTCGGGAATAGCTTTGGATTGGTTTAGAGCCAACAAAGATTTTATAAGGGATTGGGAAACTTTTAAAACCTCCTTCTATAAATATTTTGAGATTACGGATTATGATTACAAGCTCAAAAAATTTATAGATTCACGTAAACAGAAACATAACGAAAGAGTTATTATTTATTTTGCCACAATGGAATCTTTATTCCATAAACTTCATGAACCATTGACAGAAAAACAGAAAATTGAAATTTTAAGACGGAATTTGAGACCAGAGTTCGGTCACAGATTAGTACCTAATGATTTATCTTCAGTAAATACATTACTTGAATCTTGTAAATGGTTTGAAAACTGTTTAGAAGTTTCAAATTCTAACTCTAATGATTATTCCGATATTTTACCTACCTCATCGAAACAAAAATATTTTCCAATGTACACGCCATCAACACCTGTTCATGTAGTTTCTACTACTCAACAACGGAAAATATTTTCTTGTCCTCGTTGCCGAACAGATGACCACATCTTGATAGATTGCACTAGTAACAATAAAGTTTGTTTTCGTTGCGGAAAACAAAACGTTATTTTTACTAATTGTCCGAAATGTAATATTTCTCCAAAAAACTAATAAGTGAGAATCGTAGTAAGTCGAATTTCGACAAGTCGGATTGGGACAACTGGCTAAATACTATTAAAATATTTTTTAAATCTTATAAAATTACTACGCTTCTCTTTACAAATACGACTGATACCGAACGTCCCTACATTAATATTAACGTCAACGGTTTATCATTATCCGGTTTATTGGATAGTGGTAGTGCAATCACTATTTTAGGCAATAACTCACATAAATTATTGCTTGAACATGGTTTTGACATTAAACACAATAACGTTATACACGGTACGGTTGCAAATGGTCAACCCATACGTTCCATTGGATATATTAACTTACCTATTATATATAATAATCAGTTCTTTAATATTACAGCGCACATTATACCTAGCATCTCTGAATCATTTATACTTGGCATTGATTTTTGGAAAGCTTTTAACTTAGCTCCCCAGATTCTTTCCAAAATTACTGTCCATAAACCTTCAAACGCTCCAACTTTCTTAATCAATACTACTGATAATAAATTGAGTAATTATAACAATCTTTCTGAAACTCAGCGCGCTATAGCTGATACTATCATTCATAATTTTAAGAACATTTCTACTGAAACTTTACCACTTGGTAAGACACATTTAGCTGAACATCACATTGACACCGGTGACCATCCTCCATTACGTCAACGATGCTATCGTTTATCACCTGAGAAACAAAAAGCTCTTCGCGAAGAAGTAGACAAAATGCTAGAACTAGATGTGATTGAACCTTGTGAAAGCCCTTGGCTTAACCCTGTTATTATTACCCCTAAAAAAGATGGTACTTGGCGTTTCTGTGTAGACAGTCGTAAACTAAACGATGTTACCAGAAAAGATGCATATAAATTACCTTTTATTGCCGACATTTTAGATAATCTTAAAGATGCTAAATACCTGTCATCTATTGACATTGCAAAAGCTTTTTGGGAGATTCCCCTTCGTGTTGAAGACCGTCCCAAGACTTCGTTTCACGTCCCTAGTCGCGGAACATATCAATTTAAGGTTATGCCTTTTGGTCTCACTAATGCACCCGCAACTCAACAAAGGTTTATAGATAATCTTCTTTATAACGTTGACAGCTCCGTATTCTGTTATTTAGATGACATAATTATCGTCAGCAAAACATTTGACGATCATATTACTTTATTAAATAAAGTTTACAATAAATTAAAATCAGCTAACATCACTATCAACTTTCCGAAGTGCGCCTTCTTTCGAAGCGAACTTAAATACTTAGGCTATATAATTAACGAAAAAGGCTTACATACCGACCCTGACAAAATCAAGGCTATTCTGGAAATACAACCGCCAAAATCTGCTAAAGAAGTCAAAAAATTTCTTGGTACAGCGAGCTGGTACCGTCGTTTTATACCAAATCTCAGCACTTTGGCAGCTCCTCTCACAAAATTAACTTCAACCAGCAAAAAAGCACCTCCTTTTAAATGGACTTCTGCAGCAAATGATGCATTCAATTTAATAAAGCAAGCTTTAGTTTCTACTCCAATTTTAACTTGTCCTGACTTTACAAAACCTTTTGCTGTTCACTGTGATGCGTCAGCATACGGGTTGGGTGCAATGCTTACACAGGAATTTGAAGGCATAGAAAAACCTATTGCTTACATGAGTAAATCCCTTACTCAACCTCAAAGGAATTACTCGATTACCGAACGGGAATTATTAAGTGTCATAACTGCTCTAGAACATTGGCGTTGTTATTTAGACAACGGCCAGAAATTTACTATCTATACAGACCATTCTGCCCTCCAATGGTTCTTACATCTCGATAATCCCACAGGTCGACTAGCCAGATGGAGTATTCGTTTATCTATGTTCAATTTTGATATGAAACATAAAAAAGGTAAAGAACATTTAGTACCAGATACCCTATCCCGTATTAAATCCATTAACGCTATTAATATTAATATGTCTAATTCCAATGATGATTGGTATAATACAATTTTATCTAAATGTAAATCGAATCCATCTTCAACCCCTGATTATTCTATTAAAAACAATAATTTATATAAGTATACACGATCTAACACTCCATATCATTCTGAGTTTTCTTGGAAATTAGTTGTTCCTTTGGAACTACGTGATTCCATTATTGCCGAAAACCATTGTACACCTACAACGGCTCATTTCGGTGCTTTTAAAACATATCACCGCATCAAAAATAGCTACTTTTGGCCTGGCATGTATAAAGACATCGCAACATATATATCCAAATGTGAAACTTGTCTTGCCTACAAACATCAAAATCAACATACAATTAGTTTGATGGGTAAACCAAAACATTGTTCACGTCCTTTTCAATGTTTATCAATTGATTTAATTGGACCATTACCATTATCTCGCAAACTTAACAGATTTATCCTAGTAGCAACTTGTTGTTTTTCTAAATATTGTCTATTGTATCCTGTTAAACGTGCTACATCTTCAGTCATAAAGCATATTCTGGAAAATCTAGTTTTTATGACATATGGTATTCCTGAAACAATTATTTTGGACAATGGCCCACAAATGATAAGCAATGAACTCACAGACTTATTTAAATTCTACAATATACCTAAAGTACACTACACTCCACGCTATTGCCCACAGGTGAATACAGTAGAACGTTACAATAAAACCATAATTACGGCAATCGCTTCATTTGTCGATGACGATCATAGAACATGGGATATTCATCTTAATAAAATTCAGTTTGCAATTAATTCTGCTGTAAACGAAACAACTCAATTCACTCCATCGTATCTAGTTTTCGGTCGTGAACTTGTCACATACGGTTCCATTTACAAAACCGACACAACAGAAGATTCCATTTTAGCTCCGAAAGATAAATATTCTGAGAACATTGGTTTACTTAGCCCAATATTTTCAGAGGTTCAAGCTCGTCTCTATAAATGTCACCAAACTAATGCTCGTTATTATAATAAGCAACACCAGCAATTAGAATTTAACGAAGGTGATATTATCTGGAAACGAAATTACCCCATTAGTTCAGCTGATAAATATTTTTCGGCAAAATTAGCACCCAAATTTATTAAATGTAAAATATCAAACAAAGTTTCACCGCTTATTTATGATTTATCGGACATGTCCAATAAACCATTAGGTCGTTGGCATGTCAAGGACATTAAACCAATTCCGAGATTAGGATAATTTATCTATCTCCTTACACATTAGTTTAGCATATTTTCTTTATTTTACTTATTAATTTATTTATTATTACATATTTTCATTATTATTACATACCTACTTTAAGCGTGATGCATGTCACATAATCTTATGATTTGTATAATTGTTCTGTTTTTATATACACCTCCATCCTTTTGGCTAACCATCAACTACTTTATTAATGCATAATTCTGTACATATAAGATGATTACATTCTATTTTTACTTAATTTGTCGTATTTACGACTATCGTAATAAGTTGTATACTTACTAACTTACTTATTATCTTATAGTATTACCTTATTATTCTAGGTACTTACTTTTATTCTCTAACGAGATTTAACATTATTTTCCTGACCATTTATTATGGTTAGTAAACTTGTAAATTTTAAGACACTATACATAAACACTTGTAGGTACATGACATTCATCACACACATATACACTGAACATGATCACCAAAAGCCAGCGGGTGGTGACTGGCATATTTAAATAAGCCTGCACTATCTGGGTTGGTTTCATGAGAAATATCTTCTTTTATATAAGATTTCTCTACTTGTCTGTTGCCTTAATTCAAAATTTGTTGAATTAAGACTTTGATAGATATGACGGATGTTAGTATTTATATGGAACCGGAACCAACCTAGTGTAAATTTCTCACTGTAAAAACCATTTACATACTCAAAATTCTATCATGCACATCCATTAAATTAGTTAATATTTTATTACTTATATTGTATTTTTATAAAAGAGACTTGTTTGTTACTACCTATTTATTTTCCAAATTAAGTTAAGTGCAGGAACGACATCGTTATCATTGCCATATTGTTTTCTTTTACAAAAAAATCCTTAAAGATTTTTTTGCGCCGGCCGCCCCGGTATTGTAACGATGCCATTTCGTTCTAGCCTTATAGATGGATGAAACCTCTATAATGGTTAGAAACTCCGTAGTCTCACTTTATGGTAATCAAATTGTATTTTTATCTGTTCTGTCTAAATTCGAATTTTCTCCGTTCCACGTTTCCTTTTCGGCTCATTTTGACGTAATCATACAGAAACCAGCTACCTGAACGGTACGTTTTGAAGTTGTAAATAATTTATTACTCTAAATACATCAGGAACCCGATACACGGGGTAAGCACACCTACTTTTTTACTCATTATTTAGATTCAGTATTTATAATTTTCTATATCTTTGTATTTTATATTGTTTCAGTTCCTTATTTTCCTATTTTCATTACAATAAAACGAGTCTCTGAGAACGATTCTTTTATTTGGTTAATATTCTATTAAACGAGTGCGGCGGTTCCGACGTTCCGGCGACTCTAGTGCTGCCGGACTAGGAGCCCCGTCACAAAGATGACCGTTGTCTTCATAAAACTACCCTAAACACCTTCGTTTTACCATCAATGTCACGTTTGGAAGACTGGATAGCAAAAGCAGCGGCACATGTTTCAAAAGATCTGTCTTTCAGAGAGCCGGTTTTTACGATACCCAGAGGACAAGAGGGAGCAAATAATACTATTCTGGGCTGGAACTGACATGATACAGATCACAAAGATGCAAATAAAATTTTATCAAAAGGACTCGTTTCACCTTAAATAAAAATCCGAGAGTAATCTCTAAATAGTTAAATAGGATATGACTAGTAAATGAGAAGCCGCTGGCTAAAATCTTAATCTTATAATAACAAACTTACATGGATCATCTCCGGCACTTAAATATTGACATGAATAGCTAATTGGGGAACCAAGTTTACAGCTTTCTATGAGGGAAAGTCAACTAATGCCTATTACGTCTTAGTCACTGCTCAGCGCTCCAAATTACCCTCTTTTATCTCCAAATAATTAGAACTAAATAAGATTATAGGACGCAATTTTGTTAAAATATACTATAAGTGGTTCGTCCAGATCAATATGTTATGTTAATCGATTATGCAACAAGTGAGCATGAATTAACATCATATTCTTCGTTAAGCCCAAAATCTTCCTGACAATGGATAAATTTGTTTTTCTGCCATTACTCGTATGGTGATTGAATCTATGATTTCGGAATTATAATTTATAAACTACCCACTGCGCCATCGAGCCAGTCATAAATTATGGTATTTTCAGACCTGAACCAGCAAATCATTAATAAGTAAACGATGACGCCAATTCCTTACAAATTACCCTCGATCGATTCTACATTGAAATACGCGCGACTAAACAGCTAAATAGTGACGTGAGCAACAGTTGAAATAAAATTAAAACTGAATCTATACGTTTTCTGTAGGTTTCCTGACCAAATCCGTTTCTTACGGGAAAGTTAGTGATATTGGAATGTATAGCGATGAAGTTATTGAAGTCATCGATGTCGCAAATTCCTATCAAATTACTCTAGATTGATTCTACATTGAAAAACGATTATTGTTGAAATTATAACTAAATTAAACTGTTTTCTAGAAGGTTTCCTGACCTAAACCATTTGTCACGGGAAAGTAACTCTTATTGGAAAGTATACCTAGCGATGAAGTTACGGTATTTTCACAGATGAACCAGCAAATCAGTAATAAATCTTCACTGACGCAAATTCTTAGCAAATTACCTTCGATTGACTGTACATTTAAATAAGTAGGTACTGTTGTTGAAATTTTAACTGAACCAAACTGTTTTCTAGCAGGATTCTCTTATTCTACATTGAGATATGTGTTGTTACTGAAATTATAAAAGCAAACAGTTTAATTCAAACAATATTTCTAGCAAGTCTCCTTCTCCTGATCCATTTTGTTACGGGAAAATAATCTTTCGCAATACAACAAATTACTCTGGATTGATTCTACATTTAATACGAGCTGTTTTGAAATAATAATTGAACCGAACTGTTTACTAGCAGGTTTCCTGCTGGCCTAAACCATTTGCGGAAAAAGTATCTCTTATTGGAAAGTACAGCGATGAAGTTATTGTATTTTCATAGATGAACCAGCAAAACAGTAATAATAAGTCATCGCTGACGCAAATTCTTAGCAAATTACCTTCGATTACATGTGCATTTTAACACTTGAGTACGCGCGCCTAAAATTCTCCTGCAATGCTCGCGCGGGGTACATATGTAGCCCCATTATGATATAGGTATTTTGTATAACACAGTTATTTCATTAAAGTGAAAAAGTTATAATTTGAGGTCTTCACTTTATGTCTTACTAAATACACTATCAAAAGTCAACAATTGCTTAAGTGTTTTGATTTATGACCTGAAGATGAACTTCTAGAAAAATTCATAAAAATTACATATTCCGGACCTATTCAGATCAATATTTTTTTATTCGTTGAACTTTTTAACTTGTTAAGTGATTCATTTTATTATGATGTATACTAAATAGTTGTTCATAAGTGTTTTCGTCACAGTCTAGGTTTTTTGAATTTTTAGATCTGTCCCAAGGCCGGTCCCTCCCTACTATAAAAATGCACTGCGCTCACATTTATGCGCCTAGGAAGATGGCACACTACTAAAGTGTGTGACGATTCGTATTAGAGGAATACCTGAAAGGACAGCTCCGAGGCGCGTTTCGTTCAAAAGTTATTTAACAAACTTAAACTGTGGGCTACATATGTAACCCGTGCGGGCGCTCTAGTGTTAAATTAATACGTTAAGTTGTTGAAATTTTAACTGAATCAAACTGTTTTCTAGCCGGTCTCCTGACCCAGACCTTTTGTTATGGCATAGTAAAGTCTTATTGGAAAGTATAGCGATAAAGTTACTGTATTTTCATAGATCAAACCAGCCAAATATTAATAAATTAATAGATAATAGAAGACGCAAATTCATAGAAAATCACCCTCGTTGACTGTGCATTTTATTACGTACTGTTGTTGAAATTTTAACTGAATCAAACTGTTTTCTAGCAGGTTTCCTGACCCGGACCATTTGTTACGGGAAAGTAAGTCTTATTCGAAAGTGTAGCGATCGTTTGTTACTAGTTTGCATCTATCTGACAAGCCTTGAGAAGAGTATCTTCGAGAAACAATGGATTATATTACGTTCTCGTATAAAGTTACGGCGTTGCTAATTAACTGATGTTTTTATTTTATGTGTAAACTGAAAAAGTTTCACGCTTTTATAGCGGTAATTTTTGTAAATTATTTATAGTTTTAACTGACAGTTATATCCAAGTATATGATGATAAATTCGCTTTGAATTTCGCACATTATCTTTACGTCTCATTGTATCATGTATTAAAAATAACAACATAAAGGATATTTATTATTTATCTTGATTTTAAAACACTACAAGCGGTTGTATTATCATCCACTCAAGCATTTGTTTTAAAATATAGTCTCGAAAAAATAGGAGAGCTCATATGAAAATATCTTAGATACTTACAAAAACAACAAATACAAACATTAACAACATCAAAGAAGGCTAAATCCCAATATAAAGCAAACTCCTTATAAAGCTTAAATCTTACAATTTGTATTATCAGTTTCTACACCAGTAAAACCGTTATGGAGGTACTATTTTACGTCATCTAAAATTCAAAGCTGACACGCAGATCCATAATCTTCAAGTGGCTCCCGGCGTTACCCAAATTCATTATGTAACCGACCCACTTCGGGAGTTCGAAATCGAGCTAAAACTTCACACAAACGGACCACAGGAACTGTCACAGGGTTGCCATTTCATTGAATCACTTATTAGTGAATTTCTTTTTTTTTTCTTTCGTAATAAGATAGGTAGAGCATTGATATATTTAAACGCCTTTCGGTCGAGTGGTGACACCACCGATATCGGATCCAGTGGTCCCGGAATGATTTCGAGTGTTTTCGGTTCCATCATCTTATCTAAGTCTATTGCCATATTTACAAGTTTTTATTTTATTTGTTGTATTGTTTTCCGGTACATACAATTAAGAGATAAGATAGCCAGTTCTTCAGTGGTTGAGGATTCCACCTTCAGCCTTATCATTACTTTTAACATTATTATATAAACCTAAGTGTACTTCTGGTAGAAACGTAAAAACCCAAATGTCACAAATACAGATCCCTATCCAGTCCTGAATCTTAAATCCTTGTTCTATCATGTCATGACGTCTATCCTGGAGCTAGTAGCCATTTTCTGGTAAGTTTATCTGATTGTTCCACTTCGGGTGACCCAGGACAAGGGTTTTGCTAGATTAACATAATTAACTTTGATGTAGGTTAGTTTGGTATGGAAACAACAGTATCATACAGTATCTTTAATGCTTTATTCCATTTGGATGATAGATCAATAAAATATTAAACAAGAAATATATTAGAAAAAAGCAACTTGTCTCATATCGCTCTGGCGGGATTCGAAACCTCATCCTTGGGAATCCGGCCCAATAAAAGCAAAGAGTGACAAGAGATGAGTAATGTTTATTAAACTTCGTTTGGTGAATACCTACACAGGTAAAATGTTACATGCTTCCTAGTTGTTTCAGAAAAGTACCTACTTATTACAGTTTATTTTTGATAAATATCTACCATTAAGTATAGTTATAATTTTTTTTATAATAATTTATTCTACAAACCCAGTTTGATATTCTTAACTTTTCGTAACTGACGTTTTTTTTATTTCAATATAATAATTTACGCCTTATCTATTTAAATTATGTCAATTTGTTTATAAATAAATTGAGGCTATGCAAACAATATGATAATAGAAAACTAAAATTATCAACCTTCTAGTTACACGACACCATTTATCAAATTTTATCTGCATCTACATGTTATCGTTAACCCAAATACCGTTAAATAAAATAAATGTAAAAAAAATATATGTGTTTTTTGTTCATAATTTGCATTCACTCACACATACTTTTTTCAACTTCAAATAAATATTAGATACGAAGATAATTAAAAAAACAAGCAACGGAAAGTAGGGATCAAATCAAACAGTTTCTAATGTTTTAAAACAACTTGATAATCATTATTAGTTACAAGATTGCCAAGCAAGAGTTTTGATTTTTTTTTTATGTCTGCAGGTGAAGGTGAGTTAGTAAACTTGAATTGATATCGAGAAAAAAGGTTTTGATTTGAAACATTTTTTCCCGATATCCCTCAGTGGTGGACAAAAAGCGGGGACAACGGGAATAGAGCGTATTCATAAATAATATACAATTTTGAATTCTTGGTCAATTTATATTTGGTTAATTAGATTCCCATACAATGTCATCCCGTGACCACGGCAGCGAAAAAGGTGCCGAGACGTCGGGATAACCAAAAAAACTTACAAAACCTTTATAAATACGGACAATTAGATCTGAATTCATAAACTAGTTCAGATACAGTGTAAACTAGTTCAGGTGCATATGTCAATTTCCAGATCTAAGATGTACCTACTTAAGATAAGAAAATTGATAAAATTTATTGTAAAAAAAATGTGTAAATAAAAAATAAAATTATAAAATACACGCGCGTTTATAAAATTATAATTCGTCCGTCAAAGTTGTTTTATTTCAATGAACAGTGCGCGCCAAAACTTAAGATGTAAGATGTAACATAAGTTTCATTCAACTTATTCCAAAAAATATCGTAATGGCAAAAAAATCCTTCATCTAGTTCCAATCAAACTCTTATTGTATAGATTCGTCAATAATTTGTTACGTGGTTAAGGCGTAAGAAGTACTTTCATACTACTATTTAATGCAGTAAAGTGAGTAAAATGCACAATGTTATTTTTGTACCAAAATCTACTATTATACTATGATATAACAAGTTAAAACAGCACAAAGCGAGGCCAGCAAACGAAAAGGTCAAAGTGTAAAGGTGCCCCAGGATAGTATCAGCTTTTGTTTACCTGACATTTCTACACAGGACGCCACACCTCACTGACTCCGAAACTCGGTTCACTGCCGCGCTCACGAATGTAGACAAAGAATATTTTTATAAAAGAAAGAAACAATTACTACTTTGAAAGAGGGACTAGGTAGCTAGGTAAAGATGAAAGTTTTACTACCTATAAACCTATTACTACTACTACCTAACCTACCGCCTTTTGTGTATTTCCTTTTACTGTCTGTTTTTTTTATTTTTCTTTGTGTTCTTATTATGTGCAATAAAGTGTTTTATTATTATTATTATTATTATTATTATAAATAACTTGGTACTCGTAACTATTAAGCAACTTATGATCAGTGGGCATAGCACGAATAACTTTCGAGTAGTATCGAGGAAGTAAAGTAAAAAAAATTATGACATATTGAGCAGCGTTCCTACCGGACATAAACGGAACTACATTTTTCTTACATTTTTTGACATTACGTGCTGGATACTTACTCGATAGTTATTCGTGCTTGCCCTACAGGAAGAACATAATTTTTTTACTTTTACTCCATAAAGGATACACTTCATTTACTTCATAAAAAGACGCACGAAACTAAACAATATTGCCCTTACCATAAATATTTATTTTTGCGTAGATAACGAACCCAGTCGAAAGTACGCAGTATTATTTCGGTTCACTGGTTCGGATACATCAACGCAGATTACATGCTAATGCTACAGAATAATAAAGTATAGTGAATGTCGTGTTATATGATAAAATAAAGAATATAGAAGACTTTGTACATGACTTGGGAACAAAATCTACACAAGATTTATGATAAAACACAGGTAATTTAATGTCTAGAGCTTTGGCTTACTTGTTTAGATATCACACGCTTCGATCTTTCTCACCCCTAAGATTTAAATCAGATTACCATTTCGACAGGAAACAATACTTCCACAGATACTTTCATTATCATATCAAGGAGTTATGCACCGATTGATTTATGTAATAAATAAATCAATCGGTAAATCTACTGCAGAGTCGAAATTGTTACTGTAAACAAATTTTAAAACAGCTACCTTAAACAAAATCAGGACATTGTCAAAGTCAAAGTCAATATGATTTATTCAGTCTAGGCTGTTACATGCTCTTATGAACGTCAAAGAAGCTACGCCATCGGTTCACAAACCCTACGGCGGGAGACCTTGTAACGAGAAGAACCGGCAAGAAACTCGTCATAAGGGCTGTTTTTTTCTCCCTGTTTTATTTCATACAAAGTCTTCAAATTGAAAAGTGACCTTAACATATCAGTAAGGTCAATTTCCATCACAAAAAGAAAATACTAATTAAAATATTACATTTTATGGTTATTGTAACCGTAAACAATTTTTGACTGGCAAAAGGTTAAAAATTGTTTACGGTTTCAATGGTTCACAATTTCTTACTTGAAAAATGTTACTATTCTGTAAATTCATTTCTTTGTGATACATTTTAGATGGAAGAACAAATTTTTTTATTATTAATTTAATTTGTAAGGATTTGGACACTTCGTATTATTTTTGTTCGACAGTTATTATTATTGAATTTGATTTTATGATATTTTTTGTTGTTATTTTTTATTAACTTTTTTACATTGTATTATTTTATGACATCTGTACATTTTCTTAATTTCAAATACCTTGGACATCGTCGTCTCAGCCATATAACACCAAACGGGGAGTTTGCCATAATCGCCACGCATGGCAGGCGGGTTGGCGATCGCAGTATGGCCTAGTATGTAGGAGACGCTGCTGCCCGTCTCCTGAAGGCTGAGTCCCTTAGTAGCCTTTTACGACACCCACGGGGTGAGAGGGGTTAGTGCTATTCTAAGCCGACACTACACAGCTTGGCCATATTTTTTTTATATTTTCAGTAATTAAACAAATGCACGCCACTTACGTGGAAGACACAGAACACTTGTTCTGTGGTGGTAGACATGTTACGGTACTTCTTAACTTTAAGATCTTCGTTATACCACATGTTTTTGCAAATAAAATAAAATAAAATTTAATTGAATGTAATGTAATATAAATTATAATGTAATTTTATCTGTGGAAGCTTGTAATTAGCATTTAAGTGCTTGCCTATTTACCTAATTTGTAAATGATGCTGTAAACTTCCCAAAGAAAATAAAATAAAAATAAAATAAATAAAGCTTACCCTGGACTTGGTAATCTACAGGTAGCTAGTTTGTGTGGTGAGAAATTATTTTCCCATGTCCTTTGTCAGTTAAATTAACAATATCAATAATCATAAGATACAGATATCTAATAAATTTTCTAACCAATTAATGACATATTAAAACGTCTTCGTATGTTATTCGAGCTGTACTTATGTTAGACCTAATAAGAAGTTATTTAAGTCAGGGTCATTAGCCCTCAGCCAACAATTCAGGCCAAGCAATCAACCCAATAATGTTAAATGCAGTTGAAACGAAAGGCCGGACGCGTGTGACTCAGCCGCCAGTGTAGACGGCAGGACACTTAGTTCTAATACGTGCTGACATCTTAAGTGTTTCATACATACCTATTGTTAGCTTTTTACTTTAGAAATTCACTACCAAACGAGCTTAGGAAAAGATTCTCCAAGGACTTCTTCTAAGGACGCTTTCTGTTACTTAATAGCTGATTAACAATATTTTAGAGGGATTTGCTGAATATATTCAGATATGACTATAGTCATCAGTAAATTGTCTCATAATTTTGGAAAAACGTGAGCAGTCCTATGATTTAAGGAATTTCTAATATCCGGAAATGAAAATAAACATAATAGCGCAAGACGCAGTGCAACGCAAAACATGCTCAACTATGTAAACATATGATTCTTACAGCTGTATTAAGCGATGCTAAATATACTGCTGGATTTGAGACATAGTTTGATCTGCCAAGCGAATAGCAAAACTGGTTCATACATTAAAAGGGTTCATTCAACTAGGCAATTAAATAAGATTTATGATATCAGTACAGATACTGACGAACATTTATAAACATACATCGCTTATTCGATATGCTCGGCAGTTCAAATAATTACAAACCTATATACTACATATTAGCTAATATAACTTTTCGACTCGAATATAAGTGAAAAGATAATATTCTAATTTAAATACTAATTACTTAAATAACCTTAACCTTTTCGTAGAAACGCAATTCAAAACATTGCGACAAAGTCATTACTAAAACAGATGAACGCATGATGTTTGGGTCATCAACAGTGATGTCAGTGCAACGAACCCAACGCACTACACAAGACATTACAACGTGCTTACGTAACCGACAGTTGAGCAACAGACAATTGAAGTAATAAAAACGAAAACATTCAAGTGGCCAGAAATCACCATTAATGTAACACTAGCGGCATCAAGTGCACAGCATCAATTTATAGGGGATCAAAACCGCAGAACAAAAAGCAGTAAATTGAAAAGAATTAAGAAGCTGTGATGAACCGTCACGGGCAGGGTAGTAAAAACCAGACGCCTTTACCTTTACAAAAGTATTTGAATAGATGGAAGACAATGGGGCGCGTCGACAAAAGGCCGTCCAGACTTCATGGCTGTGGCGCGAGGCAACAATACATCGCTCCTGTGCGGTCGAGTGACTCGACGTTACAGCATGCACGGCATATATTCCATCCAATCTGTTTTAATATTGTACTTTTTTATATTTTAACCTATCAGCAGTTAATAAGTTTGAGAATGCTATGTCATTCAACACAGTTTTCGAGAACTTAATAGCAGCAGAGATAAATAAGCTAAAACCAATTAATCAGAACCACAAGAAAACAATACGTCTTATAAATAAAATGTTGCATGACAAGGAAATAGAATACAAGTGCTGTCAATGATAACAGCTTGTGGTGGTTGGTGTTAAGTTACAAATTCCAGAAAACGTGGCAACCTGACCCGAAGCCGTCAAGGAAACAAAGAAGCAGAACTGTATCAAGTGTTCATCTACGCACGTGATCTACGACGCATAGGACAAGTAGGGCAAATAAGTATTATCTATCAACGACCCGTGCGGAAGTCTGCTATCAATCAACAGCCAGATAATAAACACGTTGAACCCCTATGACGCGTGCCGGAAGATACGCAAGAGTATATTTTAGGGGATTCATTATACACCGACAAGATAATAAAATAGCGACGAGATACTATAGAATGTAACCATTAATCATCTGCTAATGATCGGGTATAGCGAGTCGGTGCGGTGACAATGGAAATGACTAATCCATTACACTTTGTGTTTACCATAATAGCTAATCGATAACTTTCATTATTCACTTAGCATAACAGTTATTTACTGTTACGAAGAGGAATTCTGTTAAAGGTTTAAGAGAAAACAACTCTGATTAAAAACATGATCAAACAATTTGTAAAGGCGCTTCGGAACGATTTTGACGATAAAATCCTCATTAATATTTCAATTTGAATAATAATTACTGATTAAAACCTCAGTCCCGAGTTCGCGGTGATACCAGGCCGCCAGAAGTAGGCAGGAGGTCCATTTATGGCGCAAACGAGTCTGCCGAGCGAATGAGTTGATTCACTCTGTGAAGGTCGCTCATACTAGCCTCGACTTCCGTTATTACTCATTGTTTTTGTTTACTGTTAATTTATTCATACGTTTTATGACCTATACGTCTGATAAGATATCGATCTAATTATAAATATTTAAAAATCCAATGAGAAGCTCGTGTCGAAGAGGTCAGGAATCGCGTTCGGTCTGCGATTGTGGCGATTAAGAACTTTTGTAATGGTGTGCAACGGGATAGGTAGCCAAATTTTTCATAAAGTGCTCCTTGGGAAGGCACGTTAAGTCGTTGAACTTGGCTATATTGGAAGACGTTAACATTCACCAAATAGTGTGGTTGATTGAATATGGCTCATTCACCTTATCCATAAGGAAGAATAAGGTAGGCTAGGGACCCAGGCCAGGTAGTGGCATTAAAAAGGCTGATAATGATGATATATTTAATTATATATACATTTTGCATCACTATCACACTTTCCCAGAATGTATTAATTACTACTTACTTACTTATTCAAGTATCTAGATGTAAGTTTACCTTTTTTTGTTTTTAAATCATACACGTATTCTTTTTAATCAGTAGGTACTTAAGTAAATGAGTATCACAAATTAACTCGAGGATAATGTTGTGGGCTTCACTATAAGTAATACTTATGTACTATCCTTAATTTAAACATATATTGTGAACGCTGTTTTTGTCCCAAATAAATAAATAAATAAATATTGATGAAGAATATCATCATATCCTTACTAATATTATAAATGCGAAAGTGTGTTTGTTTGTCCTTCCTTCACGCCCTAACTATGTTATCCCTTATGTTGGTGACTCTTTATTAAATAAATAAATAAACTAAGCAACCAATCGACTTGATTTTTGGCAAAAGGTAGTTAAAAGTACGTAGAGTAACATAAGAAATCTTTTATTCCGATATTTCCACGGGAAGACGAACAACGCGGGTGAAACCGCGGGTGGAAGCTAGTTTACAATATTTTTAACACTGATCAATTTGTCTCTCAATCTCGAATGATAGATTTCAGAAAACCGGGGTCGTAGTGTGCATGTATGTGTACGACTACGAACATGTGAAAAGGTTATAGAAAATAAAAGTAAGTACTTAAATAAACATTATGATTTTATTTTTATAAGAAATTATGTTTTTGTATTACAGCAAGGTCATTCTTTTAATTTACGTGATGAAAGATTTCCATATAGTTTACAGAAATTTGTTGCAAATAACATAGGAGGTAAATAAAGTAATGTGTATTTACGGAAACTTCATGGCACCAAAGCTTGTTTTCTCTATTATGTATCATACAAAAAAATAAAGTATGAATCACATAATACAAGTGATTCATACTTTATTATAAATACAAACTGCGTACTAGGTAAATAATAACTAATAAATATTAGTATTAACAGAAACTATTAGAAAAATCTATTCACTTTACAGAAATAACTGGCTGAGACGAAAACAATTAACTTAAAATAAACGAGTGGCAGGCAATTAACAGTATTTAAAAAAAAAGTTATTGTAAGCGATCATACAGCTAAATCACTGTACTCATTGAAAAATAGTTCTTTTAATGTAAATACTTAAGCAAGTGTTTGCGAAGACTTCATATTTGTGTATTATGCCAATCGTTTTGCACACAACAAATATCAAAGAGCTAAATTGTTACAATCAACCACCACACTTAGACTTGTTGCAAAATAGGTCTTATTTAACAATACGTAAGGCATACTTGTTTAAAAAGAAACCTACATAGAGACGCACAGGTGACGAATCTATCACCTACACAAACAGTGGGGTTTCTATGTTTTCATTGTTGTGTTCCGGCAGTTCGAGATAAGATAGCCAGTTCCTCAGTGGTTGAGGATTCCGGGAGAGGCTCGCTTCCATCTTCAGCCTTATCAATACTTAACATCATGTATGATGAAGGCTAAAAGTCTCCCCGTCATTCATAAAAAAAAACCATTGTCCCCTACTTTTTGTTTACCACTGGTGGATATCGGGAATTCCAAATCAAAAGTTTTTCCCGATATCCCCCAGTGATTAACAATAAGTTGGGGACGACGGGAAAATATCGTATCTATAGTTAAAAAGAGCAAGTCCAAGAGTTAGACCTGCGTAAGATGGCAAGCAGAAACTAGATGCAAAGAGCTGCGAACCGGGCTCAATGGCGGGGCGTGAGCTCGGAGAGGGCCATGTCCCTCAGTGGACGTCTACGGGCTGATGATGGAGAAAGCTAAAAAATGCTTTCACGTGTTCATATCCAACTTGCCAGGCACAGGCCAGTCCAAAAACATGAAAATTTCACAGACTCCATCAAAAAACGTCGAATTTTTTGATGAAGTATACCATCAAAAAAACGTCGAATTTTTTGATGGAGTATAAGACGGTGCGTGTAGCCGGGCATAAGATTATACAATGAAGTAGAAGACAAACGTGGTACATTAAAGTTCAGTTTTCGGAAAAGAGTTCAAGTAAATCATTGCAAATGTCAGTTTGCTTTTATTACGATATTGGAATTCCAACTTAAGTGTCAATCGATGATAAGATATTTTTTTATCGGTAAATGTATGTGCTACTGCGCTTTTATGGGTTAATGGAGTATAAGACGGTGCGTGTAGCCGGGCATAAGATTAGACAATGTAGTAGAAAACGTGTTACATTAAAGTTCAGTGTTAGGAAAAGAGTTCAAGTAAATAATTGCAAAGGTCAGTTTGCTTTTATTACGATATTGGAATTCCAACTTAAGTGTCAATCGATGATAAGATATTTTTTTATCGGTAAATGTATGTGCTACTGCGTTTTTATGGGTTAATGGAGTATAAGACGGTGCGTGTAGCCGGGCATAAGATTATATAATGTAGTAGAAGACAGACGTGTTACATTAAAGTTCAGTGTTAGGAAAAGAGTTCAAGTAAATAATTGCAAATGTCTGTTTGCTTCTATTACGATATTGGAATTCCAACTTAAGTGTCAATCGATGATAAGATATTTTTTTATCGGTAAATGTATGTGCTACTGCGTTTTTATGGGTTAATCGATGGTTTCATGTTAAAAGTACAAAAAAAAACTTTAATGTTAGGTGATCGTCTGGATGAACACTTTATTATATGCAAAATGCATTATGCTTTTGACCAGTCTTGCTCAAAGTAGGCGATTACGCTCCCTTGTGGGCGCTGGTGGCCTAGAGGGGGCAGTAAGGGGGCCAGAAAAACTGAAATTTTTAAGATGTGTCAATTTATTTTTACTTTACCGTAAAAATAAATTGAGGGTGCTGAAAAATAATTGATTTTCAAAGTGGGAAAAACGAAATAAGTTTGAGAATCAATGAGATAGAGAGAGTAGAGAATTCGGCAATTCACCTATTTATACTGAAAGAAATACTCAAGGGTGATAAGATCATCGATTTATTAAAAATATAAATAAATAATTGAAATAGAAGTACCTAATTGATTGAACCAAATGTTTAACTTTAGGTAAGCGTGTTTACATAAAAATTACTACCAATGCAAACTAAACGAAATGAAAAATGTGGTCATTCTTACGTAAACCCTGAGTCGTTTTAAAATTTCAAGTCAATCTTAACGAAAATAAATCAAATTACATAACATACTTTTTCATTGCAATAAATGTCTGTACCACAACATTACTCAAACATTCTGATTGGACTCCAGACATTTCCTCGTCTTCTCTCACTCGTTGCAAAACATGCCACTAAATCACAAGTTTACTGCGACAGCAATTAAAGTTATCGGCGCAAACGGACACACGAATAAACTTATTAAATAACAGCCGTCGCCATCGAGTTATCTTTAATTTACTCTGTTATTTAGAGCATTAAGGGCAATATACCAGCGAGGCCGATCACATTAGGGGTCCGTCGAAGCGTCGACATATTGACGTGTCAAACGGATTTGTACTTGAATCGGTTTATATGAATAGATCGCTTCCTGCGCACGCATCACTGTGCAATCGACCGTAAACAAAGTGACTGATAAGGGTCATTGGTTGAACCCGAACGGTGATCTCTCGAAAATGAACTTTGTGACAAAATGCTTACAAACTATTTTGTAGTTTTTGCTTTGGGTCTGAATGATGGGTATTGAGACATGAACTCCGCTTTCTATCAGAAATCAGAGTAAACGACGGGATTGGTCGAAGTGGTCGAAAGCATATAAAATCGGCCAAGTGCGTGTCGGGCCGGGCGCAGTATAGGGTCAACATACCCCTAACATTTTTTGTCTGCAAAAATATATTTTTTTTTTCATAGTGTTTGTATAAATAGCAAAGTTATATTTGCGGTTACGGAAAACAAAAACTGCTAGCTATATTTCGTTCAAAACAATTTTCGTTGAGTTTTATTAAGATCTGCAGATTGTTTTTTACGTTAGTTTTTTTATTTGTGTGAAGTCAAAGTCAAAGTTAAAGATTTTTATTCAAATAGACTTATAGATAAGTGCTTTCGAATCGTCAAATTTTTTTTCCTACCAGCCATTCAGGACATCTTTTAACTGATAAGAAGAACGGCCGCAAGAAACTTATCGCTTTAACAGAAGCAACAACATTGACAAAAGAACATGTCGTTGCCAAACACAAACCTACAATCTTGAAACATATTTAATATAAGAGGAAAATCCTCTTACACTCAGTTATTAGAATATTTTCCTTTTATACAATTACAATAGTCATGTTTTATGTTAGTATCACTTCCATGCATTTAGGTCTTTCAAATAATCATCTATCTTGTAATAACCATTGCTTAAGAGCGTTTTTTTAACATATATTTTAAATTTATGCAAAGGCAGCTGTTGTGGAACTTTATTAAAAAAGACTTATGCCTTTCCCCAAAAACGAGCGACTGCATTTTTCAAGCCCAAATCTTGGAACGGCAAGCTTGTTCTTGTTTCTAGTATTAAAATTATGAACATCGCTATGCTTAATAAATAAATCGTGATGTTTCCTTACATATACTATATTATCATAAATGTATTGTCCCGCCAAAGTTAGTATACTAATCTCTTTAAACAATTCTTTAAGAGAATCTCTCTGTGGAAGGTTGTAAATGGCGCGCACAGCTCTTTTTTGAAGTATAAAAACATTTTCTATATTGGCAGCAGAGCCCCACAATAACAGGTCATAGGACATTACACTATGAAAATAACTAAAGTAAACTAGTCTTGCCGTTTCAATATCAGTTAGGAGCCTTATTTTCCTTATTGCGAAAGTGAAAAACGTAAAGCGGCTTACACAATGAATACATCTACCTACCAAGTATCAACTGTGTAATATTAATTGTTTCGGAATAAAGTTTCTGTGACATACGGACGGACGGATGGACGGCATGACGACTCTATAAGGGGTCCGTTTGTTGACATTAGGCTACGGAACCCTTAAAATGATAATAATTCATATTCAAGTTTTCATTTTAAAATAATATACTGTGGTATCTAAAAGGTCTTCTATATCAATCAAATTCTATATAAAAATCAAAAATCTTTTCTATATCAATGGCAACCCTATATTGAATCTCTGCTCGATGATTCATTGATCTATCTTTTCGAACACGCATCCGATGAGTAAACAGATCGAATTTGTTCATAATAGATCGGATTCATAGTGTTTTATTGGATATATTCAAAATTGATATTTTTATGTTTCTTTAGTGTTGGTTGATAGAGATGTGCCGCCAAAAATAACAGTGTCCAAAATTATTACCTACCTTCTGTTTACAGTATTTCTTAAAAATACCTATATTTAATTTTTTCGTGACGATAACAAAAAATATTGATCTGTGTGATATAATTAAACATACTTTAGGTGTAGGTGTTTCATCAAATACGTAGTAAGTATAGGGATTATAACCACACCACACCATACCTTGATCATCTATTATTTTCAGGGCTTGGGGCAAGTAATGCCGTCTTCAGTGTCCGTATGATATCGACTTATGGCGGTGATCCTTTCGGCTTTAACGATACCCAAGGAATGTTATGCAAGCTGGTGCGTAGCTGGCATGGTGCAAACATTTCTATTTAAATATTACACACACCATCTTATGTGCTTAAATGAAGAATCCTTGTATTGAGACCCAATGTGTGAAAGTATTGCTAGTGTATTTATAAATAAGTTGGATCACGCCAAATAAGTATTTAACTGAATGTTACTTCAGGTAATCCTATTCTGATCCGAAATTTCAATGACACGCCATTATTTCAAGGTAAACAAAGCCTGTCTTGATCGGTGAACAAGCTAGTTATTTTAGTATCGGTTAATTGGGATTTATTGGCGGTTTTGGTACCGCCTCTATTAAGAGCTTGATTGACATCTGCCAGTGTGACCACATCCGCAGCATGAAAAAACATGGGAACCAACGAGTTTTAGTCACGTTATTAACAAAGTTTATGCCTGAAAAAACTATTAGCATAAAAAATAAGTAACATTTACTTACCTCAAAATTAAAGAACTACAGCTAATGGAAGTACCCAATACCCTTTTAAGTTACCTTGTAATAGCCAACATATAAACAGACGTAAACACTAAACAGTTCCCGTAACAATTGTATGGAGTGCCTGGAGGTTTGGACAGAGACGCATTTAAACCTCTTTAAGGAGTATGACCCTTTAAGGAAAATGCTTCCATCGATTGAGGGTTAGCGTAAGGGTGGACAAAACCGCAGCACAAATAACACAACAGGCTGAGCTTTATTTGGTTCAACTAATATTAGGTTATTAAAAGACTAGCACCTTCACGTGGCTTTATACGAGTTTAATGAAAAAGGAATGATAATTTGGCTTCTAGGCCGCATGTGATCTGAAGCATGTAACATACTATTAGTCAGACATCCAAGATAAGCAATAAAAAATATCAAAATGAAATCCAAAATATTGAGAAGGTAGTACCTGTAACGTGTAAAACATACAGACAATTACACCAAAATTCTAAAAATAAGCCTAGGTTTCGATTTATATTGCTCTTAAAATAACCTCGTTATTTTTCAAAATTAATTTTCATATGCAAATTACAAACATCTGCCAATTTTATCATAATATACAACAGTCAATTAATAGAATGAGTAAATGTTTGATATATTAATAGAGGATGTCCGTCATTGAAATAAACAGCATGTAACGATCTATTTTAGTGTTTGTTATGATATGAAACTCGTCGTCTATTTTTAATTCAGATTTGTTTGATAATTTTTAATCAAGTAAATATACTAGAAAAAAGCAACTTGTCTCATGTCGCCCTGACGGGACTCGAACCCGCATCCTTTGATTTGTTTCTTTATTAATGACCAAGATCAAAGGCTGAACCGATTAAGCGATTCCATTTTATGATAACCTATTTAAGGATACTCGAAGTTTCTTGATTATTAATTTACATAATAGCAATAGCATAGAAAGCAGAAATTATCCACGACTTCGCGCTGTACTAACATTATGTTAAAAGTCATGTAGACAGCTTTAGTTTCCGAGAATTAAGCTATCAAATGCAAAAACATATTGCCTAACCCGACTATGTATATGTTACCCGACATAATTTATAAAGATTATCGATTGCACCCGACTAGTTATAAAAGACTACTAGACTATAAAATTATAAATGACATTTAATTAAACTCGCCATTCTAAATTTGTACGCCTACAATGGTAAGACATGTTGATACCATTACCATAATTATATTTTTAAGAACTGTACCACACATGTTTCTACAAATCAATAAATTCTATTCTATTCTATTCTATTCTAGTGCAATTGATAATATTTATAAATTAGTTACTACAAAATACACATTTGCTCTCCAAATTGTTCAGACGGGCACTTTGGATTTCCTGTCTACTGCTCTCCTAATGGATTTATGAGGATTACCGGGACTTATGAGGACACGTTTTTTTAGTACTGTATCTTATAAAATAGACAAAAATATAGAGCGTCAGAATCCGTTCATTGTGGATAAAAAGAACAAACAAACACCCTACAATATACAAGAGAATTTTTTGTTTTAAAAGCGATGCTGTCCACTATTTGGCCAACGTAAATGTTTGTAAAAAGTTGTACCAGTGTCCACCAGGGGTGGACTAAAGAGAATTATTTAATTTTTATTTCCCACTGTCCACCCATCGCGCAACGGCAAATTTTCTCAAAAATTGTGCCACTGGCCACCGCTGGAGGACAGTCTGGGGGTGGACAGCTGGAATTATCGTTTCATAACTCTTAAGATTTTCTCCTCTTACAGCTACAATATGCGACGGATTGCGAGGATGCACGGATGATATTGCAATCTTCATCATGAAACAAAACGGGTGGGTGTGGCACAATATTCCATCATTATCACACAACGTGTAAACAACTCATCGCCTACGTATCTATGCATTGAGATATTCCTGTACAAACAGTATTTAGAAAATGAAATTGTTTACTCAACCGGGCCAATGTATCAGTTCTGTTATGAAAAGAAACTTCAAAATTTAAATTATTGTTGTTTTTTATTGCTAATATATTCATTTCTTTATTATCCTTGTCAGATTTCTGATTTATCTAATAACTAGCCCGCGGTTTCACCGCGTGGTTCCCGTTCCCGTGGAAATATCGGGATAAAAAGTAGCCTACGTTACTCTCCATCCATTCAAGTAACTTTTTACGAAAAAAAAACTGCGTTAAAAAAAACCGACTTCAAAAACTAAAAAGCAAAAAATAAGCCTTTTGGAGTCGGTGGCAGCCAAGACATTCTACTTTAAGCTCCTATTCTTTTATTTTTCTTGCCTTGGCTGCCACCGACTCCAAAAGGCTTATTTTTTGCTTTTTAGTTTTTGAAGTCGGTTTTTTTAACGAATTTTTTTTTACTTTTTAGTGTCTGTAATAGGCTGTTTTGTAAACTACAGCAGAGTGTTTTCTAGATTAGATAAGGTTTCATGTACATTATAAACAAAATTATCGTAAATACTACATCGTCCAAGTCAACAAAGAAATGAAATATATAAAAATGCTCATAACATAAAAAGTACTGGGTCAAACGAAACCAAATTTTTATGGGACCAATTGGCAACTATTCTGCATCGAACAAAAAAAGAATCATGGAAATAGGTTCAGAAATCTCGGCGTAATCGGTGTACATACATAAAAAAAAATATATATATACCAACCGAATTGAGAACCTCCTCCTTTTTTGAAGTCGGTTAAAAATCAAGTCGATTGGTTGCTGATTTAGGGCGTGAGAGAATGACAAACAAACACCTTTTCGCATTTATAATTAATTATATTATATTATATAGTAAGGATCACAAAACACAAGAGAAAAGTTAAAAGAAACTCTTTTCACTTTAAGTGCTCAAAGAAGAGTCCTGACCCCTCGAAAACAGGCACGTTACCATGACGAAGTGAAGGGATTCAAAATCGTAGAAAGAAAAATGTATGGACAGCTTATTTATTTCGCACAAAATAAACTTAAAAATTTGAAGGACTTAATGTAAAGAAAAGTGTCCGGTGCTGCCAATAATGAATAAAATTAAATTATCAAAGTACCCCGCAGAAAATGCATGGAAAAAGTCATTTGGTCGATTTGGATGAAATTTTAGGTAAAATAGTCTTTTATATCGGTGATCACATTCACCAGGTGCAAAATTGTAACGCCAAATAATGAACAGCTTTTTAAATATACAGTGTGAAAGTTTTGTGAAAGAGGGTAGAATGAAAAATTTCCACCTATCTCTAGTTGATCACCGATATAAAGACTATATCCAAATCGATCAAACTTCTTCATGCGGGGTCTTTCCATGTGGTAGCAGAAGTAACATCGATTAAACCAAAAGCTGTCATTTTTTAAAAACATCACGCTGATGAGATTTCTAAGCTCATCCATTCCCCAAATTGCTCCAATTAGCGAAATTTTACGAATCGTAGTAGTCTACTAATAGGCACGCGTCACGCACCTGATCGTGAATTGGGGAAACGTATTACTATGTACACAGACCTATATCGAGATAGACGAAAAGAGCGCTTTAAACTGTATGAGAACCTAGTGTGTCGAATTTTTTGAACCTACGGTGACGTCACGAGCGAAATTTAAGTGATGGGAAACGTTTTCGACGAGCTCTTGCAAGAAAGCACTGCACAATGAACTTTTTTATTTCGAGTGATGCGTGTTTTCATGGCAGTGGTCTCAAGCGGACTGACTTAGGTCGGAAAACTTTGGCCGTAGATCAAACTGTTTACACGCAAGGTAGACACTTTTACATTCTATTTCGATATAGGTTTATGACTATGTAATTGGCCAAGGGTTCCCGTAACTGTTCTATTTTAGGAGTGTTACGTATTGGTACGAGCTATGTTCACACGTCACGTTCCACTGGTCTTTAAAACAAATAGGACTAATGCTATCATAGAGGGCAAAATTAAGTTGTGGTGGCTTACATAACATAACTACTGACTATGCGACTAGACTAGATATAGCGGGCCCAAAGCAATGGGTCATCATAACATAACTACCGAGTTCGGGTTCGAGGGTTCGATTCACAGACCTATATCTAGATAGACGAAAAGAGCGCTTCAAACTGTATGAGAATCTAGCGTGTCGACTTTTCCGTACCTACGATGACGTCACGAGCGAGATTTAGTGATGTTTTGGTGATGTGTAAATGTTATTGACGAGCTCTTGCAAGAAAGCACTGCACAATTTAACCGTTGTCGTTTCTGAGTGACGCGTGTTTTCATGGCAATGGTCTCAAACGGACTGACATAGGTCGTAAAACTTTGACCGTGGATCAAACTTTTGGCACGCAAGGTAGGTACACTTTTACCGTCTATTTCGATATAGGTTCGATTGTTATAGAAAAAAATAACACTGAAAATTAAAGGTAAAGCCCTTATGACAATAGTAGATTAGTAGCCAAGGGCTGTAAGGCATCAATTGCATTGCAGCCCGAGATATTTGAGATAGTTCGAGGGTGCAATTGATGCTTACACCCGAGCTAACTATTCTGCTTTACATCTCGATTGCGAGGTAAGTAGAAAAAAACCGGCATTACAAGAATAAAACATTTTATTTGTTGAAATTTATAGTGAAATGAGAACAATCCCAAAAACAAACAATATTTAAAGTAAAAGTTTTATATTCCCGCCTTTTTTCATTAAAAAGAATCAAGTAAAGAACTTTTTAACTTTTTTTTTTCAAGATAGAAATTGAGCTTCGCCGTTCGATATTTAAAATTGATGACTGATAGCAAAGCGACCTCTTTGGTCATTGGGCTGAATGCATGATGACTATTGCCAGTATGATGGTTAGATGTACGCGAACTTTTTGAAAGAAAGAAGTGTTTTTTTTTAATTACTTACCGCCCTAGGGCTTTTCTAGCTACATTATTACACTAGAGCGCTAATTAGTCACCTACAACTCAAGCCCCATTTGGAGGTAATAAGAACCTACTTACCGAACATGAAAGATGTATCTTTTCTCAAACATGCATGGAAATATTGATATTATTTTCGAAAAATAAACACGCGAAGTATCGAATTTACGGACAAAGAAAATCAAATCCATTGCAGGAGCGTTTTTTGAATTTGGAACATTACAAAGAGTATTTAATAACCCTAGCACGCCGTTTCATACAACATTGCTGGAGCGTTGTAATGTTCCAAATTCAAAAAACGCTCCTGCAATGTATCTTGTGTCAATATGGCTTAAGTAACTTTTAATATTAATTAAATTAAATGTATGATATAAAAAGTATGTTTTATTTCCCTGCATTCTTTTGAGAAAAGCACTATATATACCTCGGCGGAAATGGCAATTGCCTGTCTCGTATTAGTGAAGACCTCGCCTATGGCTCGGCCTTCAAACTCATACTCGACCTGCAATTGCCTATTTCAAGGCCTTTGCAATAATGTACTATTAATATACCCCATCGAACAAAATGTTAGGTTTAGGCTAGGAATACTTTCACATACGTTCAAGTCGTACAAAGTACATAATACATTCTTAAATGAAAGTACTGCGAAACCTTGATTTTCACTAAAATATATATAATTAGACATTTTGTTTGTAAAACATTTCGTGTCATCCACTTGTCATTAAAGTCACGCAAGGAATTAGCCACGGCTTATCTCTGGTGGATGTCCAATTGTACATTTACCAAACTTGACACTCACTATGACCAAACAATAATTGTGTTTTCTGATTGGTATTTGTAAATCGATATGTTTCTAGTGGTCACGCGCGAATAGACCGATCAAATCTGTTATGTCATTGGTGTACGTTAAGGCATCAATTTTTTTTAATAAACCTAAGCTAGTTTCTCGTGCCACGATAAAGTACAGGCTACACTAAAAAAATATAGACTATTTTTTGTTTACTTCCTTTCATTCACATAAAGGGTGAAATTTGAATGTGGATTTTGTAAAAGTTCCACGCGAAGTCGTATATACTAGTATTATTTTATTGCATTTACAATCATAGCATTTGTTTGATTATTTTCTAGTTCAAATGTATCCCGAGACCATTTAACCGATCATAAGACTGTATGTTTAAGGTGCTATTATATTTAGCGACACCATTCTAATGCGAGTGCTAAACTTATTCATCATTACCTACTCCTAAATCATTACCACCAAAGTGACAAAACCATTTGGGAAATTCGCCAAATACAATTCTTACATATTTGTGAGGTCAAATTGATTTAGGCGGCACTCGCCTATTATCAATGATAGTTGGGTGTCATGAAATAATCCTATTGTCTTAGTCGTTAGACTTCATGATAATGCACAATAGATACCATTAAAAAATAAAATAATGAACGAATAGTAAGTAAACAGCACATTAATAATTTTAAATATCATAATTATTTACCAAACATTTTGTTAATCATCGCAAATATATACAGAAGATTAAACGCTTTTGTTCGACGTTCTCTAAACAATATCTAATGCTTTTTGTGTTCAAGAAAATTGTCTAAATATATTTATTTAGACAATTTTCTTGAACACAATTAACAATCATCCAACTGCACTAATACGTAAAACGAGATAGGTAGTGGCTAATATAATAACCGATATTATTATTTTCAATCATCAGCATGCATTCGGTGTTTAATTATATAACAGGGTTCATAAAATAAGACCGATATATTCACTAACGAAGTACAAACTAAAAACCGATGTTCAAGATTTGCTTCTTTCTTTAAATTATGATGAGACTGAAAATTTAATGAGATGATGTACACACCCACACAACATTCACACTTACATACACACACACACACACATACACACACACATACACACACACACACACACACACACACACACACACACACACGCACACGCACACATATTTACCAAAATTATATGTACAATAGACTGCGAACTACATTAACCAGCCAGTTTGTTTTTGAGAATATTATGTTTTGCATTTGGAGGAATCACCAGCTCCTAAGATACAGGATTAGTCCTAGTTTAGGAGTTGGGGACCTGAATTGTTAACGTTGTAATTGTGACTTTTCTCAATAATGAGTACCTATTGTTTTAGTTCTACAATGTTATTATTTGTTGTTAAATAAAGTTTTTATTATTATTATTTATTATTTATTATTAATTGATTTTACTTCAGTTTTATTTGTTATAGTAAACAATTAACCAAAGACATTACCTAAACGAATATTGTATGGACATGTACCTTTCTTAAGGGGAGTGTTTCCTCTTCATCACACACATCACACCTGGAGCCGAATTCTCGCGCCTTCGGCATCTCGAATTTGAAATTTTTTCGAGTCTAAAATCTGTATTAAAAGCTCACTGAAAGCAATCTTCGGCATTATAGGATTATCAAAGATAATTGAAACTAAAGGTTTTAAACAGTAGTAGAGATATTACTTACATTTTTAATAACGAAATTAAGGATATAAAAATGTCGAATTCGAGATCTCGAGGCGCGAGAATCGGACCCCTGGGGGTCAATTCTGCAATTGTTTGTCATAATCGTCTCTCAATAGTAGTGTTTATTTACACTGTTGTAACAAGAACTGTGTAAGACAGCACTACCATTGGAATACCATTAGAATACGATTGTGACTAAGCATTAGCAGAATTGGACCCCTGATGTTTCTCCCGGAATCCTCAATCAAACAACTACAGTGGACCTGGCTAAGTAGGTATCTAAATACTAACTAACATTACTAACTGCCAGAACACAACAACTCTGAAAACATTGATGCCATGGTGACAGACTTAGTTAATATAGTGATAGCTATATCAAGCCAGGCGGACATAGAACAAGTCCTGCCACCAACATCCCTTGTATTTCTTCCTGATGGTTTGCCATGTGGTAATAATAAATAAATAATTAATTAAGTAAGTACTTACATAATCTACCGAAGCTAAGGGACAGGCGCTTTCTAAGCTTTTGCATTTTGCTCATAGCGCCGCCCCTCTTTTCTCTCATTGTCACGCCTGAAACAAAATACAAGGGTTAATACTTGAAAATAAACATAAAACTATAAACTCGAACGATGACTAGATTAGTATTCTCGAAAGATGATAACATTTCCACATCACCACAGAGTACTAAATCTCGCTCGTGACGTCGTCGTAGGATACGAAAAATTCGACACGCTAGGTTCTCATACAGTTTGAAGCGTTCTTTTCGTCTATCTCGATATAGTTCTGTGGTCCCCGTAATCTTTATCTCAGGAATTCAGTCCCTAGAATGCAACTACCAAATATATTATCTTAATATTTCTTAAGTTGCTGCTGGGTCAGACTTTGATGCGCCTCTGCACAAGGATCCAATTGAGGTGTTCCCAAGCAAATATCAAACAGTAAAGTAATAAGTATGGTTGTTGGTCTCCGATCATCAAAACGAAGCTATCGGTTCATAGACTACTTCGCTTACTTTGCCCAGTCTCCTCTAACTTCTCAGGCTCAAGAGTTATGAGACACAATAGCTATTCGATTGTTCTCTAGAAATCATAAAAATAATACTTATATATATAAGGTAGTGGCATGGCAATCTAATAATTCCTAAGTAAGAACAAACAAGTTCCAAACTATGAATGTAATACAGTTGCCTAATAATAATAGTAACGGTGTGGGATTCATTAATTAGGACGAGTTATAAGGTGCAGTCACGCTAGACTCGCCTCCCCACTCGCAATAATGACTTGTACGAAAATGTTGGTTTACTTGTTCATACAATACAGTCGAGTATTTATTGAGTTGAGTGAGATTTTTTTCATTTCTATGATTTTGAATTTTTCAATGCTATTTTTATAAGTACATACAATGATGATAAATTTAAAATAGAAAAATATTGAAAAGAAAAAACAACTCAACTCAACAACTAACCACTGAGCTACCAAAACGTCAGTGGTTAGAGCATTGGACCGGATTTCCAAAGGTCGTGAGTTCGAGTCCCATCTGAGAATTCACTTGTGGCCGAGTTGATTATTTTTTCAATATTTTTCTATTTTAAATTATTTATTTTCATTCTCACTTACATGCCAAATGCTATAACTTACCTATTTATGAGAAAAGTGTTTCTTTAATATGTGCCCAAAGATGTTATTGTCGAAGAGCCTGGACATTTAGGCCTTTAGGGCCTGGTCTAGGCTGGTGTAGCAAATGTTTAGTCCCTCAAAAGGGTTTCTTCTCGTTCCTTCGGTTAGGTTAGGTTAGGTTATAACTGTGACAAAAAAAAACTCCAGCAGAGTGAGCGAAGCGATCGAGCAGCGGCAGTGGCCGATAAAGCTCCAGAATACGATTTTTAATAAAATTACGTGTTTTCGGTGCACAGGGGATGCAACACCCGCACATGTGAAATCTTTTTTTATGAACAACGGGTAGATGCTTAGCCTTCATCATATTTGATGTTAAGTAATGTTAAGGCTGACGATGGAACTGCGCCTCTCCCTGAATTTAACCATTGAGTACAACCATGAGATTTCTTTATTTTTACAGAGACATTTTTTATGCGAATCTGTACAACGCCGCTAGTGGGCAGTAGCAGAACTACAGATTGTCATACAAATGTCTCCCATTTACTGTACAGTAAACGGAAAGAAAACTTATGGTAAACCCCCTGTGGGCCTCAGGAGGTTTAAATGCAACGTTCCGTTAGCAAGCATTAGTCCGAACAAGCCTTAAGTCGTTTGTTATGCCCATATTGCATTGCTTAACAGGTGATCGCGTGCGCGAAAACTCAGCTCTTTAATTAACTTAGTGGGGGTAGGTAATGTTTATTAATAGGAAACCGTATGCGCTCCCGATAAGTTGCGATCGTACGCAAATACGAAAGTGTTAATTTGTGTACAATGTTGTTGATTTGTTGAACGTTGTGTTGCGTTATGTAAAGCAAGGAAATCGTGTAGATTGTTTTAACAATGTTCCACGTGAGGAAATTATGCTATTAAATAAGTTTATAGAAACAACTTAAGACAGGTATACCAATAGAATTATAGCAAACTGAAGGAAGTAAATGATAAGGCACCGGCAAGGAAGTAGAAGGGGTCACAGATAGTGAGATAAAGGCAGGAAAATGATAATGTGAGGTACTTCAGAAAGAACAAAATATAATCGAGAAACCCAAAAAAAAACCCTAAAAAAACACCAAATCCAAAAGTAATGTGCTAACGGTGAAATACACTCACCGGCACATTTATTGGCCCACGCCCTTATTTTCATACAAACATATTCACTTTGCGACTCTTATCATAAAAATGTGAACACATTTCTGCAAAGATCTGTATGCTAATGTTTAGGTTAAGCGTTCGACTGTCCAATTAGCAATTTTAATGAGCACCGAAACCACTGCATTTGTCCATAGATGCAGAACATTTCAACACTTATTTCATTCTGTTGATTGAAAAAAAAACTGTACTGTTGTACGCGAAGAAACTTTTAACATGTGCTTATAGGTATGAGAGTAGTGTCAAAAATTACAAGATTTTGTTCATCCGTTAAAATGGCAAAACGATGTAAACAAAACCCTCTGGTAATCATCATGCTAGGGTACAAACTACAAAGGTCAGGGTTGTTAAGAAGAATCAGATTTAGAGTTGAAATATTTAGAAAGTGGCTTTGATATACAGACAGATGATTTCCTACGTACTTATACATTAATTAAAGGTATTAGTATTTTGGATTTATGTACAATGCGGGCTTTGTACATATATGTACAAAGCCCGCGAGGCCTAAGCTTTGCATTTGTGTGAGTGAGTGCACATAGATGTACTAGTAGCAACACCTTTTTGTTTTTTGCTTTTTTTTTCCACGATACCTACAAATTATCTATGTGCACTCACACAAATGCAAAGCTCAGCTTAGACCTCGCGGACTAGTTATTTGTGTTCGGTACCAACAGGTTTAAATGTCAGCTTCAGAAAACGAGAATAAAGTCCCAGTAACGTAAAGAAGTTAAACCGCGTCGTGTTACGAGTATAACATCGTTACAGCATGCATGTTTCATTTGAATATTTGGCAAGCGCCGATTCCCGCAAACATCCAGCGAATTCCCGAAATGTTTACGCCCAGTTACGTGTTTACATACGACGGAACCGTGACAGCTCGGCACGCTTGGCCTTTTAATGACTTCATATTTGGTTTGGTTCCGCGGCGAACCCTGAAAATCTGGCAGTTGGACAAATTCAAAGGTTTACTCGTGATTTATATATTCGTTTGGTTTATTTCCGGATTTTATGAACTTTCCTCTTCATAGTTAGTTGGCGTTTGTTCAGGGCAGAGTGATTTAAGGGAGACATCACGCTTTTAACAGAGAATTCTTAAATTGTGTTTGAATATCTACAAATGAAGGCAGTAGGTACCTAACATACCTGTACAAAAAACAAACGAAAATTCTAAGAGCTCAAACGTTGAAAATAAAATTCACTGTAGAGCAGAAGTTAGCTATCGTTTCATTGTACTCTAATGCCATTAGAGAGTTTTGAACAGAGCTATCAAAAAGTTTTATCCCGTCATGCACACCGAGAAATAATAGTCAAATAATTCGCCTTAACTACCCATTCCGAGGAGCAAACCGCATTAAACTGCTAGCGTAAACATCGTGAATACGTTCAATGCACTTGGTCTGATACTGTCGCGGTATATAAGTCAGGGGGCTTACTTTTGATGGAATCGAGTTGTGAACGAATTCGATTCAACTTAACCTTGACGTTAATTCCTCAAGAGAAACCTATCATAAATTGAACCCGTTTCAAGATTTGGACATCGCAAGCGCAACCAACAAACGCTCGGACAGACAAGGGGCAAAAATCTAAACCATGATTATTTTGGGCAGAAATCGAACCAACGACTTCTAATCACCAAACACATTATGTTAAGGACCTGAAAAATAATTTTGCTGCGAAAGAACTAGGCTAGCTTAATAGCTGATAAAATTTTCAATTTTCTATTAAACTTGGCGATTTGCCCAATCTGTGTTATTCATGACTGCGTCAAAACTGACATTGGAGAAGCATAACCATAAAAGAGTATACAATAGCACTGCATTCTACGAGAAAGCTTTCATAATATTTTGACACATATCAGTTTAGTCGTGAAAGAAAACTAGATGAAAACAATTTTAACATTGTTTATGTGTCGATTACTTACAGCTCACATCATGGAATCAAGGTCCATCCAATACAAGCAAGCTAAATTTGAGCAATAGAGCTACTTTTTTAAACGATGTAGGTTCATTATTGCAGCTACGATGTTTCACGATTCCAACCAATCAACAACCCTACGCTGTTCAAACATGACCACCATAGATAAACATGCACTGACGAGGCTATCTAATCTGGGAAGCGACAGGGACGATGTGCCTCACACTACATACATATTTAGATTGATGACTTTCCCCGCTGTTGCCATAGCCGTGTGTATACAAAGTAACAGAAACGCACTGATAAACTGTTATCAAGTTTTCTTGAAATCCTAATTAAAATTATCTAACAGTGGTGTAATTAAGATAACAGTCATTTGTAAATGAAGTGTCAAGATTCCAAATTACGAGAACCTTTCTTTTATCAATGATGGATTGTTGATATTATTATATTACCTACGATGATGATTTACGTTATTATTATCGGCTGTTGCATCAAGGGTAATATATTCCACATTTTGAATGTATGCAAGCAAATCGCTCGAAACATATTCTGCAACAAGAGGCAAAGCAGTTGAAATATATCGTGAGCAGAGTTGAGAATAATATCGTGAGTCGACCTCACGAGATACAGTTGCGTTTACCGTCAATAGGTATAGCTACTACACATGTCATCCGAATTATATCAATACTCGACTTATTTGCATAGGACGCTCGTAAAACTTCTGTTTCGATCGTAAATAAAGTTTATGTTCCCGAAGAAATCGAACTTGTTACGAAACCATCTGCAATATGCTATTTGGGAATTTTCTGCGAAGGAACATTCGTCTGAAGACACTTTAGCAAATTACACGTAAATAATTCTATACGCACCTAAACATTACCCTACCAACTAGAGAACGCCGTCTGTCCGTCGTTATTGCTATAATTACATCAATTAATGCCATTAGTTGGGTTACGTAACTATTGTCACTTACCCTTTCTCCTCTAATTTCCATTTCTGTTTCTTCCTCTAATTTCCTACATTAAAGGGACGAAGGCCGTTCAATTATATTAATAATAATTATATCAATGAGGCCCAGACACTTTTAAGACAGACTTCAATCTATGGAGGGGTTACTTTAGTTAGCATTTCCACTCTAGCCGAATTACTTCTTTCTCTGCTAATTTTTATTACAAGTAGGTACGCAACAATAGTTTGGATGATAAATATGTGTCGTGTTCATTCGAACAAACTGGAGTGTCAGTAAACAGATGAGCCGTGTTCAAGAGTTCCGCATGCCGAGTTTATGCGACCAACTGGCACCCACGCAACACACTGCGACAAAATGTCACAAACGTTAGAATAGCTCCAGACAATAAATTGTCCCGAGATGTGAGGGAACACGAGAATAACAAATAAACTTGATAATTTAGTTACAAAAGCGTGCCGAAAGAATCATTAATCATAATTTTGATGTTTTATTGCAAAAACCTTTCATTTCAAGGTATTTTCTACTTTTACAATATTAAACTGACAACATTAATCCACATAAATCCACGTTATATTTTATGGACCTTTATGAAATTTTAATACTTATAATCATTGCTTGTGTTTATAGACTTCTATAATAATTAATAAAAAAACTTCCATCCAACACCGAGAAGAGCAGATGCACATTTATAGGTATCTCAAAAAAATTTTAGCAACACCATTCGCGCATAAGGAAAGTAAAATAAACATCAGCATTTATCAAAACACGAATGTAGCAACATCCGATTATTCCGAAACCATAACCAGCCTTGGATGACCATAAAGGTCCAAGCCATGACACACACATCTTGGCGCAACGCACAATTCTCGTGGGTGATGCGATACGATAAACGCCTACGACTACCGCTAATTCATTGAAAAAACACATACAACTGTAAAATATCGTTAAATTTCCCGTTAGATTGCCATGATATGTTGACTGAAATAGTAAGCCTATGTTTTTATATGATCAGATGTTATGAGACTGCATTGAAGTTGGGCGCGAAATTTAACCAGAATCCTAGTCCTCTGTGAAACTGGTATACAGTTCATTGACGGGACCACAATTTTAAAAACAGCGATGTCGCTAGACAGGCTTTAGCAAGCCTTGAAAAAAAATAAAAAACTAACCACACAAGCAAATGGGGAAGATTTATTTATTACGTAATACCATCGACACGAAAGAAGAGGAAGGAACCTTAAACCCCCTGGAATAAATCCTAAATCCTATGCGCCTTACTCGGTGAAACTAGGCCGCAGAATGAGAGAGAGAGAGAGAGAGAAATATTTTATTAACACAAAAGACCATAATACAAATTACACACAAAAACATGAAAACGATACAGATTAAAAAGCAACACAAAAACACATTACAAATAACACAAAATACAATAATATGGCCTTCAGGTCAATAGGGTCCCCGCCTCAGCATGTGTTGCCATGACACTAGATGTGTCACGGCAACGCTGGTATTCTGGCAGGGCCCGTTGGTCTGGCAGAATCAGTTAGAATCTTACGATTGTATAACTTAAATACACAAAGACTACGCTTAGTTAAATTTAATGTGGAAATTGCATGCTAACACAGGCAATCCATGAACAACATCATGCAGACATGCTAACGCGCATACTGTGTCAAATTACAGAAACGTGTTGCATTTGGTATTGTAAATACCAAATAATCTTGGTGTATTCATGCGTTTGTAAATGAATTTCAGTAATAATTAATTTGATGCTATTCATTATGTAACGCTACATTGATGCATCAATCCACGGTTAGTTGTAGTTTGTTAATATGCTTTGATGCGAATCTATGATACAATATTTATCTTTTGATGAGTTTTAATGGGATTTCTGTAATAAACTATTGGGCTATTTGAAAATAGTCGTGGTGTTATAATTTTCCAAAATCCATATCTGGTCTTGACTCTGTACTTGTCTCTGGACTTGTCCATATTCTGGACTATAAATTTTGGTTCTATCCTCAAGCATTTTTAATTAACCAAGTTTAATTGAATTAGTGTTAGGTGATTTAAGACTATCCAAAGTTCAAACAGTCGTCTAAAGCAACGATTGTGACCAAACCGGGTCCGAACAGGGTATCGGGTATAGAGTATAGAACGTGCGAAAGTCGTTCGTCGACCTTGCTCCGAGCGTCGCCTCTGCGCCCGCGCACTCGGCCGCGTGCCATTCCACCCACTGCGCACGATTGCACAGAACTCTTGCGAACTGGTGCATTTATTCTACTTATCTAGGCGACATGATGTCTGAATCGATAAAACTATAACATAAAACTGTAGGTACATCAACAAATATCTGGCATACATCGATGATTTCGAGATAAGTAGCTTAAGCAATTGTGGCACGGATAGCAGAACCAAGCTCATAAGATTCACTGCACACGATTGCACAGAACTTTTGCGAAATGGTGCATTTATTCTACCTAACTAGCTAACATGAATCGATAGATACTTTAATACAATACAGTAAATCAACAAACATCTGGCAACATCACGTACATTGATATGATTTCGAGATAAGTAGCATCAGCAATTGTGATACGGATAGCAGAACCAACCTAAGTTTTCAAAGATATTCATATAAAAATAATTACACCTAGACACAGATCAAACACAAATTTACATCATAGGATTGTTTTTCATAGGCAGGAACATAAGCCGAACCCCGTCATTTTAAGTTAACACATAACATTACTTAAGAAAAATGACTTTTAAGAGTCCGAACAAATGAGTTAAGTAAGAAAGTAAAAGACCTATAGGATGTAGTTGCGAAATAACAGCGTAGCATCTAACGCAAGAAAGTTAAAAGAAAGTGATAAATATGAACGCTACACAATTTATTTTTATAACCATCTCATCAAAGTAATTAATATCTTAATATCAGCAGAATACACCTATTTTTAGTATAGTTAAGGAGGAGTTATTTGACAAAAGGAGGTCGGAGTAAATGTCAAAACTAATGGCGTGAGGCAGTAGCAGTGTTGACAGAAATGACGTCCGGCTTTGAATGCAGCGGCTGCCTGTTGAAAATTAGCCAAGTATAAAAACGTAATTAAACTGTTTATCTTAATTTAGGCGATGATTGGTCCGACAGACGTTCTTTATATTATCATCATCCTCAACCGTTTTATTGTTCCCACTCATTGCTGGGGGTTTTCTTATGGATGTGACTGTGTTAACAACTGCTTATGCAGCCGGGATTGTACCAAAGGAATGGATGGATGGATAAGATGGCTGTGTTTACAACTGCTCATGCAGCTGGGATTATGCCAAGGGCACTATCATCGTCATCATTATCAACCACTTTGATATCCCCACTGCTGGGGGCTTCCTTATGGATGGATAACATGGCTGTTTTAACAACTGCTCATGCAGCCGGTATTATTTCAAAGGCTTTATCATCGTCATCATCATTAACCATTAATGTCCCCACTACTGGGGGTTGTCTTATAGCTGGATAAGAGATGAGTGTGTTAGCAACTGCATGATGGATAATATGACTATGTTAACAACTGCTTATGCAGCCGGGATAATGCCAAAGCCTTAACGTGCTAAAGACACGAATGGAGCTCGAGATAATTATTTTTAGATTACTTACCCATCTCATGAACCGTCCCTTACTTTTATTATGTCAGTATTGCTTATTTACACTCAGGTTTAATGTGTTTCTTTTTAGACTTCTAAACTATGCTATGCATACGATAGTAGAAGTCTTATGTGCTGACCCTGTCCGTGTGTGCGCATAATTCAATCTCGAGAACTACTATAGCTAGAAAGCTGAAATTTTCTGAGGTGATACATAGCCATGTGAAACCTCTAAATACGATAGTTTAGAAGTCGTCTGATGCCTTCGCTACGATAGTGAAGGGCGCCGATCTTGTTTTTACTTTTTTTGTGATACTTTCTTATGTGACTCTTTACTAATGCTTTTGCAGTTCTTATTTTGAGATATTGGTTTAAAGAGAGTTACTTACTCCTAGTTTACTATATTTGCAAATACCTATTCAGATTTTAAAATACATATAAATGTAATAATACTAAAATAATTATACACATATAGGAAATACCACTGTTATTCTCTATTACACAGACAGAACACCATTACGGTAAACAACTTCAGGAAAATACTTTTCAGACAAGACTAGAATGAATTACCGCGACAAACAAAAGCTGTTTTTGTCCTAAAGGGTAACAGAGCGATGGTTAACAAAGCTCACATAATTGAATTAATTAATTTATGGGAACAAAACAATTCGGCTCAATTTTTTTAATGAAAGTACATTTATGTTTTGTTCTGGAACTTATTACTAATTAATTAATTTTGAAATTGATATTAAATAAGCGTCAATCACAGAACAGCCCCCTTACTCCTGACGCGATCGAGATTGAATTAACGTCAAAAGTCAGTAATAATAATAATAATAAATAAATATTCGCATACAATCACACCAATTATCTAGTCCCACGTTAAGTTTCATGAAGAACTTGTGTTATGGATACTAGATAACGGATAAACATACTTATATACTTTTTTTTTTTTTTTGTAAATACATACTTAATATACATATTAAACACCCAGACCAAGACAAATAGACATGTTCATGCACACAAATATTTGTCTTGTCCGGGGATCGAACCCGGGACCTCTGGCGCAGAAGGTGGGGTTAGTACCCCTGCGCCAAACAGGTCGTCAAGTAATAACTTTATAATAAGTAATTAAACTAAAAAATCATACTTGAAATGAGTAAATAGGAATTTTGTACTCTAGAAATCGATTGTAGCGCCAATCAAAATCGAATCAACGTCGAAAATCAGTAATAAATCTCAACGCGATTCCGTCAAGAGAGTCCCAGATCAATGCTAAAGATCAACAAGCTGGGAAAAGCTACATAAATCAAACATTAATATTCTAGCTTACCACCAATAACAATTTGTATTGATGATGTACTTTTGAATCATGAATGTCTTAAGCAATTGATTGTTCATTAATGGTTTAAGGAAGTTACCTATTATTTACTACTCCACTAACTAGACAAGACACAGTATTTGCCTGTTGAAGAAGGTAATTTGAATGATAGCTACAAAAAACGATAATAAACAAATTATTAAACACTCGGTGTACCAAAGATTGTTGGCGTTACAATTCATATAAAGACATACCTATTCTGTATTGTTTATATTAAAGGTTAAATACAATATAAAGGTAATATAAAGGTACAATATAATATAAAGGTTTATCTTAAAAACAACAACAACAACAATTATAAAGGTTTATTTAAATTTGCTTTGAAAGCGAAACTAATGCAGTGGAATTTAATTATCTTTTATTTATGCACGCTATCTCCTTCCGTGGAGAATAATGTGATTCTTAATGAAGATAACAACAAAAATATGAAAAGTAGTATTATTCGTGTATATTCCATCGTTGTCATCAGCCATTTTTATTGTCCCCACTGCTGGGGCACTGGTATTCCATAAGGATGAATAAGGAGAATGGGCCATGACCCACCACGCGGGTCCAATGCGGTTTGGTGGGTTTTAACGACTGCAAATACAGCCGGGACCAACGGCTTAACGTGCCTTCCGAAGCACGGAGGAGTTCGAGATAGTAAATTGTTGGTTTCCCATCCCGTGACCGACCATTACGAAAATTGCTTAACCTCAACAATCGCAGGCCGAGCACGCGAACCACTGCGCGTCGGGCTCCTCTATGTATCTATTTCATCATTACGTGTTAAATTTTCATTCAGATCTTTAAGTAAGTAGTCGACTGCTGTCGACTAATACACTCAACGAGATTCACTCAATAACAAAACACCTTAAAATTTTAAAGAGACTTCATTGTGGAAAGTTGTATGTCTGGCTGATAATGTAAGTAACTGAAATGTTAATGACATTAAATATCTGATTGCGCCTCGCAGATGTTTCGAATTCGATCACGCCTTCCATATCATTTAAATTGGCTTAAGAAGCAGCAAAATGCGGTGGAAATAAGAATGATATGTTAATGTCTTCATTAATTTTAATGTTAAATATCTGAGACCTTAAAGGACACTTCCTCATTTCTCAGCTCCTATCTAAGTCTGACGGCATAACAACAATATTTTCATCATTGCTATATTCCGGAACTTAAAGATAAGTAGCCAGTTCCTCAGTGGTTGAGGATTCTGAGACAGGCGCGCTTCCACCTTCAACCTCAATACTTAACATCAGGTATGACGAAGGCAGCGTCTCCCCATTAATCATTAAAAATTAAAAAGTAACAGCAAAATTCAGCGGGAATAAGAATGATTTATGTTAACGTCTTTAACCAACTTCAAAAAAAAGGAGGAGGTTCTCAATTCGACGGAATCTTTTTTTTATTAGTTAATGTTAAATATCTGAGACGTTAAAGGACCGTAGACTTCCTCATTTAAAGGCACTAGGCACTAGGCACAAGCGCAGCAAAGTAAATAACGTGACAAAAGCCGTCGTTGAAGCAAGAGAACTGAGTGCACACGACTCGTGACCTCGAACCTGTGACCCTGCCCACAATGCGAACAATTGTAATGTAAATGCGGACTTAACCCGCTGTGCCAGTCATACCGTGGTACCACTTATTATTGCAACGGAAGGCAAATACTTACTTATATGTTTTTGTAGCAGTCGTATCGCAAAGAATATGTTAGCTAACAGAAATACAATTTGAAGCACTAAAAGGTAGAAACAGTTATTAATTATAATCGCATCATCATCGTGATACAGATAAAGCAATAAAAGACATTTCATGAGAAGAAAGCGAATCCACGCACACTAATAATAGCATGTATTCAACTTTTTATATATCTTATTTTTGTAATAGTAATATTTAATATTTCATTTACTTGTAAATGCAATTGTTTTTACTTTTTAAAGTAATCTACGATACCAAAAAGTATAATAAACAAAACAATACAAGAGTTGCAGCAACATAGCTCATATTAATATCTCATCCTCCGGACACTACGTGGTGCAAAACTGCAAACTTGTTGTGTGAGCACTAAAACGCGATGTTGCATTCTAACATTACCACCATTCAAGAGATAACTAGAGGCATTAATGCAAGTGGTACAATAGTTTCCATATCGGAGTCGCCCGCGGCTCATCGAGGCGTGGTCAAGAAGCGTGCCCAGCCGACCGTACTGTTCTCTCCCTACGGGTTCCGGCTTTATATAGGATTAATGAATTTAGATCTCGCTGGGGAAATTTATAAACCTTTGAAAATGTCATTTAAAGCGTGAAAATATATTATTGTACTTAAAAACATTGTCATGTATCAGTCTTCAGGAGGTGGAAGATCTTTTTCCACATCATTTTTATTATTTATTATGTGTCGCTTTGTTTAGTTTTGCTAAACTAACATGAATAAGAGATTTATCGTTGAGATGGTGGCATGAACGTCCAACTGAAAAGTTAACATTACATGCGCATCCCTTCTAAAATTACCTATAATTATAATCAACTTCCTCGAGCTAGCTAACGCGTGTCATTGACTGGCACATCGGCAGCCATTAAGTTGTGGCCTTCCAAGGTCTGGCGTAATTGTACTGTACCTCATACCTGGTCTACCCGGCAATTATCGATTACCTATATACGATTAATTTACAACAAGTAAGAAGTCTATCTATTCTATTCCGTGATATAAAAACTACCCGCAAATCAAATGACTTTATAATGATGAAAGAATGACTGATTACGCTGTGGCTTGGATCAAAGAAAAAAGTACTGACATTAAGCAAATCTATGCATGCACAGGTGTTCAATTCAACGACGTAAATTACCTCTTTTGTAATGCACTATTTCCTAGTATTTATTAAAACGTACGAGTATGCAATGTAGACCTGAAGTAGAATGCAGCTGTTCAAGTTCTTGTAATCCACATGAACTCGTTCAGGTTGCAAAAACTGGCAAAGAACCGAGAACCCGTCGTACTTATATCTATAGATATAGTAGGTATCTGTACGTAAACGGTACGCAACTAACTGTTGGCGACAATCTAACAATTAGTTACCTAATACTCATCTAATATTTTTGCTCATTACGATTATTACATAATTACTCTTACGGTAAAAAGGAACTTGTCTTAGTAGTTACAACAAGATCACGAAAAACCTCTTAGCAGCGTAAACACATATAATTATAACTAAAAATTAAAAACTCAAAGATATATAATCTATATCATTGAGTGATAGGAGGAGGGATTGAGTTTGGTTTTCTTGGAATTTAATAATTGACTGCGAGTCTTGTATTGTACACACTCTTTCTTTATTCTTGTATTATTCACTATAATTATAATATTTTCCATTTGCTTTGGGCGTGAATATGACCAAGAAATCCGCGTATCATAAATTTTCAGTTATACATCAACTAGGTGGTTTAAAGGCACTAATCGTGGGTCATCGAACCCGGCGCGCCGGGCGCACCTGCTCCTGCGCAGCCTGAGCCGAATGTCAACCAAATCGACGAATCGGACGGATACTCCCAAGGCCAGGCCGTCTGCTTCCATTGTTCGTAGAGGCAGTTAAACGAATATTATCTGATTTGAAATTCAATCTATTTTTGACCTTAGCCTTCCGTTGATAAACTTAGCACAAAAAGCTAAGACAACTTACACAAACTGAAGGTGATGTTGATGTTAAAAATAGCATAGGCAACGACGTGAACGTGAGAATAATAAAACTACATCATATTATCTGTATACAGATAAACATATTTTAAATTAAATAGAAATTCAGGCACAGAGTTAGAACGCAAGTAAATATTAATATTCGGATTACGTAGAACTCATCAAGACTTTTGACGACCTGTTTGGCGCGGGGATACTAAACCCACCTTCTGCGCCCGAGGTCCCGCCAGAGGTCCCGGGTTCGATCCCCGGACAAGATTATTTGTCTTGGTCTGGGTATTAATATTTATATTATGTATATATTTACAAAAAAAAAGTATATTAGTATGTTTATCCGTTATCTAGTATCCATAACACAAGTTCCTCATGAAACTTAACGTGGTCTAGATAATTGGTGTGATTGTATGCAAATATTTATTATTTATTTATTATTTAGATTTAAGGCGGCCGGCGGTCGGACGGGTAGTCGCTAGAGTACTAGCGATATAGTCGGCAGTTAACCTTTCAATAATTATTGATGTCACCCAAACATGGAGATAAGTAATTTCTAATAATCAATATAGATAGAGAATTCGACAGCGTTGAATAGCAAAGTTTGCAAGAAAGAAAGTAAACTTTCACAGGGAATCTAAATGACTAATATCATTGGGTGGCTAACTAATACGGCAGCACATGCAAATGTATATTTGCATGTGCTGCCGTATTAGTATTAGTTGCTAAAAACAATTCCAGAGACAACAATGACTAATTCGTCAAAAGGTCTGAGTCGGACAAAGACTACTCAATCGATTTAATAGAACAAATAATAGCTAGATGATGCTGTTAGACTTATATCACCCACGTTAATCAAGTACATTATATAAATGGCCGTACACTGATACATGCATGTGCATTTGAATGCATAGTAAACGCTTTGATACGTAATACGTGTAATAAGATAAAACGTACATTGATTAGAACCACTTTAAGTGCAGTGGATGACTCAGTAGCCTCGCTTTACCGAGTTGAATTGCTATGTTTGAAAACTATTTAGATTCGTTGTTGTTACAATAGCTTGAAGTCGTAATTGCTTCTAAGTTATACTTGACATGTTATGAAACAAGAACTAGGCGTCATTAGTTTAACGTTATTATGCGTTACCTTCAGAAATCGTGGGCAGCACGTTGACGAAGTTGACAATACCGACGCCTGCTAACTGACTCATTCACCAAATCATATGCAGGGGACCGTTTCCAAGAACCGTTTACGAAGGAGGATATCGATGTAGGCAATAGGCATCAATATCAAAAAACAATACTGTAACACTTGACACTTATCACGGCATAGATAAAACTGTCGAAATTAAGTTTAGGCACTCCAGATTTAGTAAAGTAGGCGGAACACACAAAGAGGTCGGTGTACCGAATGGTCACTGAGTCACTGTGTCTAATAAGCACTCGTTTTCCATAATAAGTGAGGGAAATAGAGACAACGAACGTTCTACATTAAGTTGCGTGCGCAACGTTAACGACATGCGTCTGCGCCGAGTCACCGGAGCTTACTGGCCAGACAGACTAGCCAGTGCCAACGCCCGTTCACCAGTTCACCTACTCTTATCTTCCGATGACGGAGCTACTCGCAAGCTGCGCTTGCTTAACTGGTTAGTCGCGAGTGCACTGCCTGTACTTGTAATTACAATAATGAGAGGTGTTCTGCAGACTTGAAACTGATTTAACCAAATTATTCTTTGAAAATCACACTTAAGCACAATACGAAACTAATATCTAAGGCGAAGTGTATTGCGGATGTTATTGTTAAACGACTGACTCTTCGTCAAAAAAGGTACAATGTATCAATTAAGTGGTTTGAATTTTTTACACTTATTTATTAGAAAGAAATTCTTTTACTATCACTGCAAATGGTAAAATCGCTGATGGTAAAGAGCAAATGTGAAACGACGACGTACATAAATCAGTATCAAGCTAAAAAACTTGACAAAACTATGAGGAAAATTAGAAGAACACAAAAGAAGCACTTTATGAAACACAAAACTAAACACATCAAATGGCCCCGTCATTATTGTTCTACGAAATGGAATGACATAAAAAATTACGATTGCTTTATAACATTAAAGGCTGCTATTAGGATTTCATAGACTTGTGTTTATCCTCATAAATCATGATTCGACTTAACATAATCAAGAGTATCAAATTAATATAAACAATAATGACTCAAGAGGACAGTGGATGAGGATTTTGGGAGAAGCTAGATTTCAGTTTCAGCCTAAGAATTACTTAACATCCGATTTAGATATGATTATATGAACAATTATGAAGAATAGAAACGGGGAAACGCGTAAGTACTCTTCATCATACCTAGTAGGTAAACTTTTTTGAATTGGACTTGATTTTATAGTTGATAGAAATCGAAACATTTATATTGTAAGAACGCAAATTGAGTTTTTTTTTCTACTTCTTAACTTGCATTAGTAATTTGAAACTTTCAACACAGGCACTGGACATAATATAAGTTTATTCCTTTACCGCTTGAATCAATAAATCGATACGATAAGCATGTCACAAGGGTCACATCAATTATTTATAGACTATTGTGATATCTAAGTTGAATTTACAGCTCGATGCAGAAATTTAATAGAACATGATTCTAGTTCTTCAATGAATATTTCATCATCACAGCAGTTGCGTTTGTTTAAAACAACAGTATTTTTATGAGGCTATAATTTCTATTAATGTGTCAGAAAATCTTAAAACAAATGCGAAAGTGACTTCAGCGCTTAGGTTCCGTATACTTTTTGTGGAATTAACAAAATATTAATTTTCTTGTGCAAGACCAAAAAGAAATATTACTGTTACTTTACTAGGATCTTTAGAAGATAGTGAGTATACTTATAATGAAAAATTATTTTGTACCCGTTCTTCTTTTCAGTCATAGAAATTTAAAGTGGCATGCATAGAGCTTGCAAAAAACACCTCAAAGTTTCAAAAGTTTCCACGATTTCTTTACTTTGGGAGTTCAAGTTAAGCAATTATTTTATCACCTGTCAATTATTCCCAAATTATATTCGGAGGTAGTTCTTGAATTGAGATTTTTTTTTTGCCAAACTTTTCGGCAGACAAAGATATACAGCGTATTTGCCTTTTGAACTTATCCATCCGTAAGGAAGGCCACTGCCCCAGCAGTGGGGACGTTAAAAATGGCTGATGACGTATTTGCCTTTTGAACACCTCTAGAACCTGTCTCAACAAGAGACGCGCCTGTAGCAAAGATAATGATTAAGCCAATTACTTTAAGTACTATGACTAGGAAACTTTTAATTACCACTAACTAGAAGATTGGCACATCTCGCGTACAATTTTCTTCATCAAGCTTTAAGTCTTTTTAACAAGGTAATAATTATGACGGAATTAATGTGCCGATTTGGATTTATTGTTAGGTAATACTAACAAAGGTTGAGTGCCTAATGCCCTTAAAAATTCAAAGAAAACAATATTTAAAAGTTTAGCGGAGATTAGTAAAGAATACCAGTATTTTTATGAAGAGCAAAGATAATAATTTGTATAAAGTTTTTATCTTTGCTTAATAAATCATCAGCAAATAAAATTAATAATTTTTAGAACAGCTCTTACTAATCTGAGATCATCATCTGAGAATTCACTTGATTTTTAAAATATTTTCTATTTAAAATTTATCAGAAAAGTATAAAAATAGCATTGAAAAATGCAAAAATTAAAAAATCATAAATTATTGGCTGTTGCATCTTAATCGATCGTTAAACACCTGAAAAGATGTCTCTTTCGAATGCAAGGATATTCCTAGCATTGATGTGACAACGCTGGCCTACAGCGTATTAAGAATATAAAAAATCTATTGGAGAATAAAGACGGTGGTCCGCAAGTCTCGGTAGCTCAATGGTTAGAGCATTGGACCGGATTTCCAAAGGTCGTGGGTTCGAGTCCCATTTGAGAAGTCACTTGTGGCCTAGTTGATATTTTCCAATATTTTTCTATTTAAAATTTATCATAAGCTCATACTAATTTAACACTAGCGATTGTCCGCTATTTTGTCTGCGACTTGGGACAATGTACTTTGATCGTGTTAACCCGTGTAGTAAGATAGCTCTATACGTTCGAAAATTGTTTAAAAGTAATTACATGTACACATTTGACTTCGTTAGTATTTTATTATACCTGCCTCTGTGGTCTAGTGGTACAACCATCGGTATCAGACCCATGAGTCCCGGGTTGGATTCCCAGCGAGGGTACATTTTGTATTCGGTTAGGTTGGTGGTAGGACTTATTGTAAGTCCGCCTGGCTAGCTACCACCATCTTATTTACTAAGTCTGACGCAATAACAACAATGTTTTCAGCATTGTTATGTTCCGGCGGTTCGAAATAAGATAGCCAAATCCTCAGTGGCTGAGGATTTCGGGAGAGGCGCGCTTCCATCTTCAGCCTTATCAATACTTAACATCAGGTATGGTGAAGACTAAGTCTCCCGGTCGTTTTTAAAAAAGAACCTGCAGTGGATAATTACATAATGTACATATGCGAGTCTTCACGACAACATTTATCGATTGAAGGTGTTAACTATGTTAGCTGCATTAAAATTTCATGAGAGCAGAGCGCACGATGTATGTAGACCTTTTTCAAACAAATCGTGAGGCACCTTGTCTCTACAAGATTCCGAAACAATGTGTTATTGAGCTCTGTTTATTATTGACGAAAGAGCCATTACGAGCGTCACTAATTCAGCAAAAGTACTATTCAATATCGTAACTCGCCTTCTAGGTAGTGAGCTCATCGATGAGAAATAATATTTCAAAAACATTATTATCAATCGCTGACAAATACAATTCGTAATGAGTTCAGTGTAAAATATTTGCAATATTATCAAGCTTATCCAAAACTTGATAAGCTTACCTAATTATTAATGGATTATGTGAGACTAATCGATTTAGATGGGATCCTTCTTCTTATCTTTTATATATTTCGTCTTAATCTTTTACTTCTGAGTCAGAAGTTCTGACTCAAGATATAATATAGTCTTGATGTTTTGAAGCTATAAAAGAAAACATACATCCAATAATTACGTTGAATTTGCCGCATCTTTTTTCTTGCATTTTACACTCGGATTAGAAATCATGTTATGACTGTTACCTGAACATTAAAAAAGCAATAAAAACTTACTCCTCTTAGTTGTGCCGTAGCCATCATCATGGCCATTATACATTCTTTCTTCATCGTACTCGTAAACCTTGAAACTTTCGAAGGAATACAGCTTGGCGGCTTTAAAGTCCGGTTTTTTAGTAAGCTGAGCTACGCGATAGCTTCTGTTCTAAAACAATTGGAGGAATCCGAGATGTCTGCGTCACTTCCTATGGCAGTATTGAGTATCGAAAGATCGTCACTGTCCACAATTATGCGAAACAAACTTTCATCGGATACAATCTACACGGAGGCGGGATTACGCACATCGCTGTGATTCGAACAATAGCTATGAAGAGACCGATGGCTTCAGTCGAAAGTTATGATATCGATGTCGTAAGCAACTTCGCGATGCGCCGAAAGGGAGCGAGGTAGCGTCCTTGGCGGCGTCCGCGTGTCGTCTGGCTGGGTTGCAGTGAGGAGCCGCCGCGCCGGCGCCCGGAACTGTGTCAGCCAGGGTGCTCACACCGAATACTAAACTTCAGAAGGTGCGCTTTTAATAAATGCGATCTACATCTCTTTGTCTCGGATGATTAGGGTACCTTAAATCACGAGAATTAGACTGGAAGCGATGAATGGTTTTTGCACTACTGTAAGTACTATTGTAAGCTAAAGAGTGGCCCTTCTGGATCTTGTTATTAGTTGGATCACGGGCGCCCGCCATCCTAGCACCCCGACCTTTCATGAACACACCTTGCGCTACGACCTAAGTGTAAATACGTCCGGCGACGCATCAATACAGACCTTGTGCTTTGCACGAACAGAATTGCCCACTGTACGAGCCCAGACATTCCGATGAGTGGAAACGCTAAATTACCGAGGCCTCCACAGCTGAAAGACTGCCTATATATCCCAATGGACGACTAATTGCGGTATTGTCTGCTAACTTAACGTTCGATCATTGTTCATGATGAAGAAAACAATGAGTACTAAACTAACTAATCTGGATTATTTCAAATTCATATTCTAAGAGATTTGAAACTACAATTAGTTAGATGAAAGCCTTGAGACGTCTGTTGTTTTATTACAGATTTTAACGATATTCGGAATAAGTACACAGAACGTAGAACAATAGCGCAATATTTTTTCCAATAAAGTGGGCACATTTATCGCTTTAGCGCTGAGAGGGAAACCGATTCCATTGATCGGGAGGCTCCGTGTTAGAGCTAAATTGGGAGCCTTTCACGGCAATATCTCTCTTATTCTATTTTTAGAAACCTTTCCTAAGAATAAGCTAAGCTAACGCTTAACTTTCGGCGTTGTTGGACTGGAATAAGAGTTGATTAGATAATAGGTACTCTTGACTTTCAGAACATACGTGATGAGAAATTTAGTATGGATATGTATAAATGATCAGCCCCTTTATTCTGTAATTCTGACAGTCTCAGTCTGCAGCCGAGTTTCGCAAATATGGTGAAAGTCGTTGCTGGATTTTATAGAGAGTCTTTACATTGACTTTTACTGTAACAGTCAATGCATTTACACCTTCGGTTGTCGGAAGCAGCCGTAGAGTTGCAGAATAAGGGGGCTGTATTTGGAAAACATATTATGGCCCTGCCAGGTTCGTGTAGAGATTACCATGTATAATCTAAGATGGATTATAGTCATTTAGAAATCGTCAGCAGAAACTTTGCATGTCTTCAAGCATGTTAAAACTCGACAATGTTTTGTTAGCCATCTCCAACCAACTGTATCATTTACTTTCAATGAGCTGAGCTATTCAATCAAGAGGTCAATTAAGGAATATCGGGAATTGCAGTCGCAATATCAGCGGGAAGGCAACGCTCTTTACTCGGTTATCGGTTTCGTGGTGACCCTTGACATTTGGTTTGCTGCAGTGGAGCCGCGAAACTAGGAAACATTCCCACTGGGACAACTATTAAACCGAAGTTGTCTTATAACGGTCAAGTACTTTCTGTGGTACTTTATATCGACCAATTCATACTACCTACATAATTTGTGCTGGGAGCGAAAAAAATGTCTATAGAACGCGTCAGCTTCTAAAATCCATGATCCACACATGATCCGAAAATCCTGTCCACCGATCGTCATTATCATACTAGGATGGTACGAGAAGCGATTGAAATCAAAAAGTATAAAAATTTCAATCGGGAAGACGGGTTTAAATTATCATCAGCGTGGCATCCAGTGATTAACAAGTGTAAGCAGCGAGTTTTACTGTTTAAAACAAACCCCGATACTGTGAGTGTTGTGTGCCGTAATGACATCACTAAAAACAAAAAAGTGACAATTTGAGGGTGGCCCACAGAACATTAAAACCTCTTTCCCTTGTTCTGTGGGGGTGGCCGAAGAAGATCTTCAAGCCCGCCCGAACAGACGACCAATTTAATTGTTTATAATTAACGTCCAGCAGCATTTTGTAAAAGGTGATGATGAGCAGTTAACATAAAGTTATTGGATTGGTGGTGAAGTAAAAATACGGTTTTTAGCATTCACATGCAAATCTTGCGAATCCGTATGCAAATAGTAATTCTAAGGATTCAAAAATACGTCTCCTTATCGTTTCTATCTTTCTGAAGAAACTGATTGCGATAAAGCACAAAGTATCTAATTCATAAATTGACAGTGCCAATCAAACTCATACACAAAGATCAATCGGTATAACGTCATAGCCTGATTGGATTTATTCACAACATGAAAATGAATGCAAGGGATCTCATATCACGGATCTTTATCTAGTAAGCATGACTAACTTTGTTTTTCATGATTATTAATTTATTAATAAATGAAAATAAAACATTACAGTAATGTTAAGTTCAGTACCGAGTTGGAGTACGAAAGTCATACTCATGTATAATATTTTTATCGTTAAAGTCCGCTAATCAAGATTCGATTTGCTTATTACATTTTGTAAGCAGAATTTTCCTTTTATGCAGAAAAATTAGCAATAATAATTATTAAGCGCGATAAAAACAAATGAAACCACGTCTTAATATCCGCACGTACTTTTATAAAACGCCGATTCTGAGATATCGTGGTCTTGGAATCTATAACTTTCGGGTTCCGGATTCCCTGCAGGAATCGATAAAATGGCACGCAGTCTCGAGACACGAATGTAACATCCAATAAACCTTGACCCAGTCCCCGCTAAATGGTCTATCTATCCTATCTTACCTTCCGCCGACTTCGTAAGATTTGGTTAACAATGGATTGACTGAATTGTAGAGGCGTCCTCTCTTTAACGCTTTTGAATCCACCCATGCTATGGGAAGTAACTATATGTCTTTTAATTAGGGATGGTTTCTTAAGAATGTTTTCATGTAGCTGCAACGGATTAGTACCTGCCCTTCATGCCCCGTTTTAACTTTCCACCCTGTATAGGTATGGGAGTGTCAGTCTGTCACCATAATCACCGTATTTTACCATCCTGTCCCGTTGGAAGGAATCCATGTTATTTTTTATCGAAAAATTCACGATTTTTTTTTAATCTAAAATTCACAATCCAAATCAATCATGATTTTTTTGTTTTTTTGTTTTATCAACAATAGCCTCTTTTCCCGCGTGGAATGGCCGGGTGCGGCAGACCAGCGCCCTCTCGCATCATGACCGCCCATAATGCGCTCGTGATACTTCATCATTATTTTGTTTCTTAGATATTTTAAAACTATGATATGTATGTGTTCATGGAAAAAACATATTATTATTATTAATAAGGAAAAAAGATATCCATCGAAATCAAATGAAGTCAAGGGCAATTTTGTTCATAATGAAATACTTCTTATGAGTAACGTATTTATTTGTATAAGGATTAATATCGTGTTTATAAAAACACCTTACACCACACAAATAATCCATTAATTCAGTACAAATTTGATTAGCATACAAAATGGTTATAGTTTGTCTCATCATCACCCATTTTTAATGTCCCCACTGCTGGGACACTGGCCTTCCTTATGGATGGATAAGGAGAATAGTTTAGTTTTGAGGAGAATAGTTAGATAGTTTGTCTACCTTATAATAAAAACATATGCTGTCACACACTTCTTTTTTTTACTTTTAAAGAGGAATAACTCTGTCCTACATTGTTTTTGTGTGACTTTAACCATTTATGCAGTGCACCCAACGATAGCTTTTGTGTTAAGCAATTGTTTGGTGCACTAGCTTCTTCAGCTTCAGTGGAAAGAGTGTCTTCCACATTTGGAATTGTCCAAAGTAACTTAAGAAACTGACTGAGGATCGAAAAGGCTGGAAAACTAGTTTTTTTGTTTAAGTATTATTATAACACTAATAAGATTGAATAGATTCTAATCACTATAATAGTCTTGATTAAGTTTTCCGTAAATTAAACATTCTTGATTAAATCATTGATTTATATTGAAAAAATAATTTGATTTAAATATTATAAATGCGAGAGTGAGTGCAGAAGGACAGAAATAACATAGGCTATTTGTTATCTCGATATTCCCATAGTTTGTCAAAAGATTCTCTATTTGTTCCTAGAAGTTATTGCAATGCTAGTCATTCTGTAAGCCTATATGATTATCAGTTTACACAGGTTAGGTTGGTATTGTTAAATTGACAAATTCCATTATGGAAATTAAACTATGGTACTTTTAGAACAAAGGCATTGTGATGATTTTTAGAAGAAGGAAACAGGTTGCCATTTATATATATAGGTACTAGGGATAATTCTGAAGCGTGAAATCTGTGATTACTGCTAACTACTAGTGTTATTTACCTCCAAAATAACTAAACAAGTGACAATGTTCTGCATTGAAGTGACAATGTTCTGCATTGAATTAGTAATATTAATTTGAGTTCACTATTTAAGGATTGGATAACAATTGAAAGTAAAACTTTAAGTATAACACAGACGAACAAAGAGTTAAAGACTAAAATAAGGTTTTTTTTTTAAATTTCAGACAAGTAGCTGTGGTACAAAAAGCAATAACTTGTATAAATCATAGCTAATAAACAGATTTCATTTTATTATTACCATTTCTAAGGCAATATTTTGGTCACAAAAGAAAAGGGATTACTGTTTTACCTTACATCCTTTCTGGTGCCTAGAATTTCCTTCCAAATTAAATATAATTTATTTGTTCCAAATTCATAATAATAGCTGTTTGAGTAACAGTCATTAGACCTACAAGGAAATATATTTTTATTTAGGCTTTTTTTGGTCATGTGCAAAATTACAAGAATGTTAAACTGTTATTTTCTAAAATACTGAAGTTGATTCAAATAATAATACCCGACAAATTATAACTACATTATACAGAAACATGACCTACTTAACCAAAAACTGAATCAAAATTATTGCCAACAATATTTTGCACATTTGAGATTTTAAATAAAAGTAGACAATGTCTGTTTAGGATTTTACTTGATTTAGGCATTGATATTATCTTCTATCTATCAGAACAGACAATCGAAGTAAAAAAGAATGCCACAAAGTTAAAAGTAACTTAGAAAGTATATTTAAAACTTCGTGAGAATGAACATCACATATTAGGTTATGTATTGTTTGTGTACAAAGTTCGATTTTAACATCTTTACAAAGATTACAACGTTAGATAAATTAAAATTAAAATACTTAAGTAAGTTAACAAATAATACAGTATATTTCTGTAAGGTGATTTATCACAAGAACAAACTTACCATCTTTGACATTTTTTGATGACTGTGATGATGACACTCCGGGTATAGTTTTATCACTAGCACAATACATCGTAAAATAAACTAAAGCCGCGTGATAAGAATCCAATCTCACCTAGTAAAACAGTTCATATTATAGTAAAATACCCTTGATAGTCCTACACAATCGCCAATAACGCAACACACGGCGGCCATTCCACATTCCGGTTGTAAATATCGTATTCGTATCATAGACAAAGACAAAGACAAGGCCACAGACAGGTTAAGTTGTGTACACACAAAACTGTCAAATAATAAGTACCTACTCTTTATGACTAGAGAATAAGCTAAACAAGAATCACTTTAGCCATTACCAATTTAATAATAATTTCAATTTTAGCCCAGAAATCCCTGAATAAACAAGATAAACTCTTTGTAGGGTAAGTTTGCTTTTTCTGTCTAATCTGCGTTTTTGACATTTTAAGCCATTCTCAGTGTGACCAGTTTTAGCAGGATTCTGCGACTGCGAGCTTAGCAGAATTTGTTCCCCAATTGAGGCTCTAGCTTGCTTGGAATAGTCATTCCGTGTTTTGTCTTTGTCATCATTAAAACTACACTGCATTATAAACTTGAGCAAATAAATAAATCAAAACACTGAATAACTATTCCAAGATAACAACAAGTTTATAAGTAAGGTTTTTACTTTTCTTTTAAAATATAATAAACGGTAGACAGAACCTTTGAAATCTCTCAAATGATTCTAATCTTGTAGATGCGTAATACGCATTGCGTAGCATCACTATATGTATAATTTGTGTCCATTAAACTTTGTTCTTTATAAATAAGTTACCTTTTTATTTATTTAACATTTTTTTAATAATATTATGTACAACTAGTGGCCAACCGCGGTTTCACCCTCGTGGTTCCCATTCCCGTAGGAACATCGGAATAAAAAATGTGTTAATCCACTATTTGAACTCCCTACATACCAAATTTAATAGAAAGTTTAGTAGTTTTGGCATGATAGAGTAACAAATATAAAAACAAACAAACTGACATACTTTCAGATTTATGAAATTAGTATGGTCACGTGCAATGACATAGAAACACTAAGTAACCTTGTTACTTTACATTTCTGTCTCCTGCAGGATAAATCATCACCCATTGTATTAATTAATGCACTCTGTACTATTGGAGGTTAACAAAATATTTAGTAGAGTGTATCGGTATCGCGAGGCTGCTTGCAAGACTGCTCGCAATCGCAAGGCTGGTCTCTGTGGCCTCACAGTGCGCTCAATTTGCATCTAGCCAGGCCGAGCCCGCGAGACGTCAGTTCCAATACGTTTGAAATCCAAAGTAATTTAATCTTCTAGTGCCGCGAGCCCGCAAAGCAATACAGTGCAAGCCGATTGCGCGCTAGCGCGCGCAGCAACGTTTAAATCGATTTGCGATTTCCTGTCCACACAAAGAGGCATGGCTCGTGAGGCAGTCTCGCAATGTTGATACACACCATAACGGATTAGCATTTAGCATTAGCATGGCAAAATGGTGCATGGCGAGCCAGCACGGTGGGCGGTAGAATATTTAATTTAAATCTGGTCACACTGATCACTACCTACCACGACCCACAGTCCCACTACTCTGTCACTGTCAGTGTCACCAGTTGTCAGACATTATTTTTTTGTGAAAATTGCAGATTTCTTCTTCAATTCCTAAAGTTCCACGAATGATTATTTATTTAATTTCTTTCGTTAAATATGATGCAGCATCAGTACTGGGTAACAAAAAAGACTGTTCTGAAAAAATTTGGAAACAAAGAAGATGAATGTATTGTTTCGTCAGACGCAGAACTCGACGCAAAGTTGGAATTATTTCGATCAATATCAGATAGTTGTTTGCAACTACAACGCGTTTTAGATCAATATCAAGAAAGATTGTGTATTTTGGCTCAAGAAGAGAATTCGTTAGGTAAATTCCTGCGCGACGCTGGCAAAGATCCCAACCCGTCGGGTAAGCATATGGTGTCAGCAGGGAAAGCCATCTCGTATTCAGGACAACAACGGTTATCAGTAAGAGGGCCGTTATTACGGCTTTATCACGAAGTGGAAACGTTTAGGGGCCGTGCAGTTAGCGATATGCGGTCTACCGTATCAGCAATGGAGAAAGCTCGTATTGAATATAGGGCTGCATTGAGCTGGATGAAGTCGACGAGCGCCCAGCTGGACCCAGATACTGGACGCGGCCTGGACAATTTTCGAAAAGCTCAGCGTCAAGTGCGCGAGAGCAAAAAAGTTTTCGATAAACTGACACTAGATGTTCTGCAAAAGGTATGTATTTTATAACGGACATCATGTAGTCTTGTATGCCCTGTGTTATTAAGGGTTAAAATTTAGTTTCTGGAATCTCAAATTGGACGTTGCAATAGGAATCCTGAATTCACCTTGATGGACTTTTGGGCCCAACATGAACAGTGAAATTCTCACTTGTATTGCACTTATTGTTGTAGATCATAGGTTATAGGAACAATCTACAACAGTTTTTGAGTGTCACAATTCACCAAAAGAGAAAAAAACAAAATATATGTTATATATTTGAAGCTATGAAATATCAATTAAAAATCTCAAAATAGAATAGCTATGACTTAAGTTTATATTTATATCAATTAAGGGTATTTATGTATTATAAAATACAGAGAATCCACCTTTTTGTTCCTGGTGATGATAGAGGGGTACGAAAGTGTAGGTTGTACTAACAAAAAGTTTAAGTAATGTATCAATAACAAAACCATTCCTTAGTTATCATTTTTAGTTATTATAATCAGTGAATAAAATTTAACAGAAACATAAATGTACAATGCACTGGGTCAAAAGTGTTAGTATCCAAAGCCGTTAACAAAAACAATATTATAAATGGCTTTTTCTTACTGATTGCAAAAAACAAACAAAACAATGAGTTTGAGTCAAATACTGTTATAAGTTTACTCCCAAATAGGCGTTATTATTTTTCTTATATCTAATTATACCATTTTACTAGTTAATTTTTTTCCAAAAACATTGTTCATTGCTGGGCCCAAAGTGAATTATGTCCAGGAAGTTCTTAGTATTAGAAGCGTTTTTGCAAAGTTTCAGCTCTTGTAGCTTTAGGAATAATTTAAAACCGGGAAGGCTTGGAGGAGCAAGGTGGCCTAAATAACAAGTTATGACAAAAAAAATGGTTTTCTACCTTCTACAAGTTATTTCTTGTGTTATTGAAAATAACTGCAACTATTTTGACAACAACAAGAATAAACTATATGTGTAACAACTGAGGGAAATATTATATGAAACTAAAAGCACTAATTAATAACACATTTACAAAATTTTACAGATTGATTTGTTAGCCGCAGCTCGGTGTAACATGTTCTCACATGTGTTATCTAACTATCAGAGCTCTTTCTTGACTTTCACAACTAAAGTTGCTCAAACACTGACTGCTACTGCTGAGACTTTGAATGCTGCGCCTCAATATGAGTTCTGTATATTAAAAGAGCTGTCGCAGAGCTTGGGAGAAGGAGACACCAAGCAGGATAGTGTTATATCTCAAGATAAGGATCAAATGCTGTTCTTCCAGGTATGTAATCCTAGTTTCAAAAAATTATTCTATAATATCCTAATATTATTAGGTCTTTACCTATGAAATTGCCGATTAGAATGAAGAATTTATGATTTTTTTTAAAGAAAAATATTGGAAATAATCAACAAGTGAAGTTCGACTCGTTCTCAAGTCTCGGTAGCTCAGTGGTTAGAGCAGTGGACCGGATTTCGAAAGGCTGTGGGTTCGAGTCCCATCTGTTAATTCACTTGTGGCCTTTTTTATTTTTCCAATATTTTTCCATTTAAAATTTATCATTGTATGAAGAATTTCAAAAAAGATTGTTTTCCATACTAACAGTTTTTGTTATACAGTAGAGCGCCGAGTATCCGAACTAATTGGGTGTTCGGAAAACCAGTTTATTCGGATAATCGAACTGTTGAATAATATGGGTACCAGTTTCGTTAGCACAAGCTAGAGCAGTGATACGATCCTTGCGACGCGAAGTAAGATTTTTTCGTGGCAAAGCCTTCCCATTGAGCCCAGTTTCGTCAGCGTAAATGTTTTCTAGAGCATAATCGTCTTGTATCAACACGTCACGCGTCGCCTAATTTTATTTTGAAAGAATCAGCAGACAGTTTTTCTACTTGAATTTGCAGTTCACGAATGCCATGTCGTGACTTAAACCTTTTTAACAAACCTGTGCTTGCTTGTTGAAAGTTCGACGGCCCTCCAAGTTTTTTATTAAATTGAACCGCCTTTTCACATTTTGTGTAAACCACTTGAAAACAGCGTCATCCAGATCAGTGTTCGTGGCGAGCTCCATAGGTTTACAACTTGTCGACCCATCAGTAGAATCAAGCTTTTTTATATCAGTAATTGTCGAAAACAGACCTATATCGAGATAGACGGTAAAAGTATTGGCACGTAAGATACCTACCTTGCGTGCCAACAGTTTGATCCACGGTCATAGTTTTACGACCTAAGTGACCGCTTGAGACCATTGTCGTAGGTTTTATTTTTTATTTTGCTTTTTATAATTATCTATACTTAAGTGAAAATATCTGCAAGTTTATAGGTAAATACCTATAATTATATGGGAAATATTGTACTGGTAATAGACAAAAAAATTAATAAAAGTATTCTCTTTTCATATGACAAAATTATTTTTATGGGCCAATTTCAATCAAACTACATTATTGTCTGTTAAATGTATAATTATAATAATTTAAAAATAATTGCAGGATGAATATAAAGATGATCAGCAAGACAAGGATAATCAAACTAAAAGTAATAATAAAAATGACATCAGTGAAAAGCCACTTCCCTCCATTGAAAACACTGAAAATGCTTCCACTTCCGTAAACCTGATTGACACTAGTTGTCTTGAATCTGCACCTAAAGGAGAAAGTTCTAGTGTTCTCACCGATTTGGCTGGACTGCAGTTAGATGGAGGAGATCTTCCTGCTCATTTTGGATCGTTTATGCCTTCACAATTACTACAGGTATAAAGACATATTAAATACTAGCGACCGCCCGCTGTTTCACCCGCGTTGGTCCCGTACCCGTGGGGATAAAAAGTAGCCTATGTGTAAGTCCACTACTTGAAGTCCCTACATACCAAATTTCATCCAAATCCGTTCAGTAGTTTTTGCGTTAGGAACAAACAAACAAACAGATATACTTTCGGATTTATAATATTAGTAGAATTCTACTCCCAATGGTTTTTGTAGTTTAAAAGAAGTAAACACTTCTTTATACCATGTGACTATGCAAATAAGTGTTCATGAAATAAGTTATTGCTGAATTATATTCAGTTAATTAAGTTTATATTAAGTTAATATTCTTCTTCTTCATCTTATCGAGTGAGGAGTAGTGGCCACCTCTGGTGTCAGAGTTTATCAAGCCGCCTATAAGGCCTCTGACTTGGCTTAACCACTGTAATCAAATGACAACCGCCGGGACCGGCGGTTTAACGTGCCCTCCGAAGCACGGAAGCGCTCAGTTATATGTAATGCCACTTTACGGTCACCCATCCGACACCTGACTGTGCCGAACTTTGCTTAACAAACGTGATCGAATACGATCAGTCTGTCAAGCGCGGCCATGAGCGCTTCAAATATAAGTTAATTAATGTGTCTTAACTCTTGGTACTTTTCAAGTATGCTTGCAGTGCATGCTTAACAAAACAGTTGTATGGAAATCCTATGTTCATTTCATTAGGCGGCACAAACTGGATCCCAATTATTTCTAAACATTGCATTGATAAATATATTTTTACTTCCAGGATCTGACACCAAACCTTCTGGAAGGACCATTGACTCCTCTGAACACCAATAATAATAAGCCTCCCAAATCTCCTCATGAGAAAAAAGCTGTTTTGCCACCAAAGAAAGAAGACAAGGCTGCATGGTTCAAACTTTTTGCTGAACTAGATCCTCTTGCCAATCCTGACAGCTTAACTGGCACCAATTCCACCCATAGTCATGCAGCCTAAAATAGAAAAAGGAGCTTCAAAATGTACCCGTTTGTACTTATATAATATAACTAGCTGTACCTGGCATGCATTGCAATGCCATGTAAATTATAAACAGATATATAGATTTTTTGGCCCAGGACCAGCCCTCGTGGTAGTCCCCAGAACACCCTACCAAAGTTTCTTCACAATCTGATTAATGGTTTCGGAATGCCCAGAGGACAAACAAATATACAAAGTTTGATTTTTGTTTATAAAGGTTAGATAGACACATACTATGTTTAAAAACATTGACAGGACAATGAGAATCTTTTTAGTAATGATGCAGGATTTTTTCTGAGAGTAAAATAATTAATAATTAATTGTCTTTCACATGATGTGTAGTAACATTTACAGTCACACTTACTACAGAACTGAGAGAACTGTTTAATTAAATTTACAGTGCGATTTAAATAGGATGGCGGCTGTGAAGTATCCTGCGAGCGCCGGTGCGCGCAGGTACAGTCAAAACGAAAATTATTAGTATCGATTGCAACATCTTGTCAAACATATATTTTAGCTAAGTAACATTGTTTTCAACATTAATAACAAAGTAGGGACTGAAATAAGTACAATTATTATATTAGGTAGGTAAGTAAATTGTTTTTGAAAATACCTACTTGCTCCTCAAAAATAAAGTTAAAAAATTAAAATGGCTTTTGCTACGGTGTTAAGAGCAAATACAAAAATAAATTTGCAAACCTTTAATTTATTTTATAATGGTACAAATATTCATTTTATAATGGCCATACGCCTTCCATAAAAACTTTCTCACTTGTGGAATCAACTGTACGCGGACAGAAACTCGCGAGCGTGTGCAGTGTATGAACGTTTACGCTCTCTAGCACGCTCACCGCGACCCGAGTTGCAGGAGGGCGGCCGCGGGTGGCGGGCTGCTAACGGGCGGGTGTGGCTCGTTCTCCCCGCCATGTAACGCCCCGCTGACACCTAAAATTCGCTGCTGCGACGCGACTTGTGACTAACTTCACAGCCGCCATCCTATTTGAATCGCACTGTACCTATCCTTAAATCGTTTTGTGTTGTAATGTTAGTAAAGTAAACAAGGTTTATTGTTTCAATTAGTAATGCAAAACCTATGCAATATCTTGGGTTTAGGTTATCACTAAAATTTCAAATAGACATTCGACCTCACAGCCAACGAATTTGAAGGAAATTAGGACATTGTTCAATTCTCTTTTTTATTACAAAAAATATCTCTTTAAAGGCAATGGTGTGATGTGACCCTGGTTTATATCGTATCTTTTGCAAATATAATGATGTTTGATGATTATTTTTTACTACAATATAGCATTTTCATATATCTTTCTTACAAGTACCAGCATAGGAAATATTTTGTTGGATAATTAATAAGTAGAATCAATTACAATTATGTAGTATACCTAGTGCTTTTATTTTATTACTAAGATGATTATTTACATTACAAGAGTATTAGAAATATATTTCTGATTTGTTAATTAAGGAATTTGTTACAATTTATGTCATTTACATTGTTTATTATGTAAGTATGTTAGAATAATAATGTTTTAAAACTATTACTTTGAACATTCCAAGTTTGTGCTAGTCCAAAAGATCTGATCAATGAAAAATTATTTATGTTTGCTTTAATTTATAAAAAAAGGTTAATTTAATTTACTTACTTAAAATTAGGCTATTGTTTGGTAATTTTTATTAATATTGTTTGCTTTCCCTATGCGTATGCATTTAAGTGATATACCAACCAAAGAAATATGCTTTATCTTATTAATATTACATTCCAATGTGTACTACTATAATTTGTGGAATAAAATATTACTATAATTTTATTGAGACTTTTTTACCAGAAGAACCTCTTCCTCAACCCTCGAAAGTTATTGTATAGTGAACAGCAGCTGCAGCTTTACATTTTGACCTTGAGAGCACCCTTACGGGCTGGCCACGGCGCGATCGGCGAAGCGGGGCGAAAATTCGCGCGGCACGGTTTGAGGCCCACGGGGACAGCCACGACCATCATGTGTGTGTCTACCACAGAACAGAAAAACAGTAGAAGCATGAGACGGGTTTCTCATAGAAAACCAGCGTAGCCAACATATCTTCGTTGTGATATTAACAGCGTGAAAATATCAAGTAGTACATCTATTCTATTCTGCGCAAGGTATCATCATATCATAATCATCATCATAAAATAATTTGTAGGCTTGAAAGGCATTCCTATTAATTTGATCATATGGCAAGGATCTAAGATGACCATCACAGGAGCTTTTGTAATAGGATGTTCGAATTTTACATTTCCATCCTGGAAAGAACAGCCTAGATTTTGTGCCATAGACAAATTCGCTGCACATCCGCAAACGTCAATGCAATAATCTCTATTCCAGTTTCATGTACCCTTTCTATGCACTGGGTAACAAGCTCTGCCCGTTGAGCTCCACTAACACCATTGACTAAAAAAAATGCGACTGATATTTTAAAATTAGCATTTAGCGCTGTAATTAGAAAAACTAGAGCTTCCTTGGCTTCCGGTAAATGGTTACCCTCCAAACCAGTCCCTATGTTAATGTATCCATATTCAGTTTGACCATCCCACTCTATCCTTTTCCGTATAGCCATTTCAATAATTGTTAGTGTTGCTTCCAAAGATTCTTTGGTAAACCCTGGCTCTCCGTTTACTTTTCCGTACCATTTTTTGAGTGTTTGCGGATGAGGCAAGCAATTATTAAATGTACTGCGTACGTATTGATACGCTTTTGGCGAGTAATAGTGGAGAGTCAGGGCGAAACTACGGAGCTCTGTAGAATAGGCTTTCGTGGAATTTGTTTTAGAATGTAGATTTTGAAGTTGTCTACTGACAATCTCATTCACCTGTAATAAAAGAATAATATTTATTTTGCGCAAATATAAAAAATAGCGGCCGTTAGCTGTTTCATCCTCGTGGTTACAGTTAGAAATATCGGGATAGAAAGTAGCCTATTTAATCCACGCTATTTCTTATCTGTGTGCCAAATTTTTATTCGAATCTGTTCAGTCTTCTTAGCGTAAAAGAGTAACAAACAAACAAACTGACACACTTTCGCATTTATAATATGACTAGCGGCCGCGTGGTTCCCGTTCCCGTAGGAATATCGGGATAAAAAGTACCTTATATGTTAGTCCACTCCCTGAAGTACCTGCATACCAAATTTCATCCAAATCCGTTCAGTAGTTTTTGCTTGAAAGAGGAACAAACAAACTGACATACTTCCACATTTAGAATATTAAGATTACTACTACTGCAAGAAAAAAAAAGTAAGTACCTAAGCTATGTTATTATCATTTAAAAATCGCGCTTGTGTATTTATGTATTATATTGATTATTTTATTACATTATAACGCGCAGTTGCATAATTGTACACACACACACACACACGGGTTATTGCATAGGTACGTAAAGGTTGCTTACTGATAAATATACTACAGAAAAGCATTTATTAAATTGAAAGGCAAAACTATAAAACAATCAATAATGCATAACTGAGTAACCGTTGCTTGCCAAGGCAGCCGTCAACGGTATATGACACTTACTTTCACGTTGGTGTTTTTTAAGTTATTCAGGTTTTCATTGTCCATTGAGAATTTTTCCCTCAAAATTTTTAAAAACATCTTCGATTTTATTTATTTTTTTCTTCAAGCGTCTATTTTGTGCTCTTAATTTTCGAATCCACATATTATTCTGGTTATTTATTGTCGTTTCTTTAAAACGGATAATACCACAGAACACAATTACTCCTAGCGGGATAATACCACATAACTTTTTTTTTCGACGAGTGGATGCCGCAGCACTATGTCTTACAGTAACGTCGGGCTTAGGTGGAGCTATTGCGTCTAAATCGATTTTACGTTTCCTCTGTATCATAGTTCTATCTGAGCTTGGCCCTGGACAATTCTGTACCGCTGAATGAAATAACAGTTTGGCATGACTGTTAGACAAACATGTTTGTATGAAAATATCAAGTAGGTATTTCAAGGGGTTAATTTCTCTTAATATATAAATATGTGTGTATAATAATGAAGTACCTTGTATTGAAAAATATTTTGAACGGGTATGGTACCTTCGGTGATGTATCTTTTACCACCACTTTTTATAATTCTATATTTTTCTAAAAAATGTTTCGAGTATATTGTACTTGTTTTTGGTGGAAACCAATTTTGTCTTCCCGTTGCTTCTATCCACTTTTCTTTTAGGAGCGCATCCTTAGGAAAACTGTAACACACAACATTAAATCAATATCTACTTATCTTTATCACTCAGAACCACCAATCAGTAACACCGATAGCAAATTTGTTTTTGATGGAAGTACGAGCTCTCTGTGCTTTGCTTTTAGCATTAATCTGAACGCCACCGCACCGTACTGAAATCGCTTTGGGGACTATGCTCCCCATGGACATTTCAAGATTTAGACAGTTCGGGGTCTGTAATCCCCATGGACGTAATAGTGGATAAAAGTTAGAAGATCCACTTTGTAAACATTTAAAAGCCCTTTCATAAATCAATGAATTTAAAATCCATGTCCATATTAAAGAAACGTTATTGTATTACTTATCGATAACTGTAGTCTATAAGATAATCAGGCGCATCACTAATTGAATAGCAAATCGCCAATCAATTAGTGATGCACCAGAGCATACAACGGGAGTCTCCGGGAATTAACTGGTACCGGTATCATCGTATCGGAGAATTGGTATATACTGGTATTCGTATAGGCTCGGTTCTCAATAATATAAATAAAACAAAACGTATAAAAAAAGATAACGAATTTCGAAAATAATTCATAGTATGGGATTGGCAGATTGGCATGCGCTGCGCTAAATCAAGTGGTATTATCGCAAGTTGTTTGGCGCATATCTAGACGAAAACGAATTTCTTTGTCGTTTCGCAACAATATAACGAATTTATTTTGTCTACTTTATTCAGATTACCCCTTAATAATCAAAGTTTCGTCATCAGCCATTTTTAATGTTCCCACTGCTTTCCTTATGGGTAGATAAGCAGATTGGGTCAAGATCATAACCCACCACGCGGGGCCAATGCGGAATGGTGGGCTTTAACGACTGCAAATGCAGCCCAGACCAATAACGGCGTAAAGTGCCTTCCGAAGCACGAGATTTAAATTTTTGGGTCACCCATCTCATGACCAACCATTGCGAAAGTTGCTTAACCTAAAGAATCGCAGGCTGAGAAACTACTGCGCTCGGTCTCTTCGAAAAAAAGAATGCCAATTTGTGCCCCAAGGATTCTTAGCAGTTAGAGTTATGAAATACCTATATAAATAAAACCTTAAATAGTAAGTAATTATGACATATAAATAAATCTTGTAAAAGCAGCTGATAAAGAATATTTATTTAGAAGCTGCAAAACAGGATTAGCGAAATATATGCATGAGTATTGCGAACTGAGATCAACTATGACATTGTCACTCAAAGTCTATATAATCAGAATCACTGTCACTAGGATTATGTTAGGTACTCATTCAGCTGCCACCGTTTGTGCTTTGTTCCTGTGTATGTTTCGATTCAGTTCGTGTATTATTTATTCTCATTTGGAATCCCCTGCCCCTGCTATTGAACTTGGACTTTTGAGTTGCCTTTACGTGACCGTTACTTTGGACTCAACATTTTGCGATGTATTAACTGTGACTTACGCGTTCAACCAGCGTTCAACGCATTCAGAGGCATAAGTCTTGTTTCGAATCATGCCCAAGCAGTATGGCTTAATTCGTTATCAGCCGAAATAGGTATTTATTTACAATTGTTAAATTATTAATAAATAATAAATAATTGTTTTAAAGCTTACCAAAATGAATAGATTTGTTTAGTAATATAGACAGTTATGTTCCACCATAACTGTGAATTTCTGCTTTATTACAATTACTGGTTTATTATTCTAAAAGTACAGATATTCAGCTATCATTAGACATATAAATAGTGTTTGTAAATAAGTGTGCTAAGAAACCACAGATTACACGGATGACGCGCATGATGACCCTTGTCGAGGACTAAGTGCCATTTGTCTCCTTCATCACCCGATTGATTGTACGAATATTTCTTACGTTGGTAGGTTTTGTTGCTTTGTTATATTTTTCCTTGTAATCTGATTTTTATATTATAATTCTTCAAACATGACATTTATTGACTTGAATACATCTTATGTTTTGACGAGCTCTGTTCATTGAAATCAAACAACTTTTAGGGATTACAAGCGCACTGTTTATTTACACGAGTAAAGATACGGTTAGTTCTTTTTGTAGATAAATATCAAAAGTAAAAGTGGTGGTCGGCGGCTTTCAAAGTTTTCTTAGCAGTCTCTTTTATCGAAAGTCCTCCCAATGTGAAAACTGTCAGTTGAGTAATTAGTTTTTCTTTTGCTAGTTATAACTGAAACTGGACTTTCGTTCGCTAGTTTTTGATATTTCCAGCATCCATAATCTTAAGCGTCATTCCGTGAGGCCCATCTTTAAATGCCAATAATTCTTAAACGCTTGCGTTACGAATGTTTTCAATACCGAAATAAGACATTATTTATCCGGCACTAAAGGTTTTTATAGCACCCAAGGTGAAAGGTGTAAGGTACACACGGGGTGACTGTAATGAATATTCTTCTTTTCACCACCGTATTCTCATAATTGACAGTGACAGCTGAGCTGACTTGCTTGACTTTGTTTGACAGTTGTTTTCATTTTCTGACTGTTTGTCTTTCTTCGTTCGTTCGTTTCGCAAATAAAATAAATAAATTGTTCCTCCGTGCGTATTTTGTGGCAAAACAGAGAGAATAATTAACTTATCTATCTAAAATTCTTCTGATCGTCTCACAGCAAAAGCGGAAACATCTACTGCTACAACTCAATTTGTAAGGGACTCTGTTAGCAACAAAAATGTTGAACTCTTGTAAGTATTTTTAAAATTGTTTTTCATCAGGCTATTGCTTTTCCTTTTATTTATTCATTTGAATTCTAGTTTTCCGCGGTCTTCTTGGAACTGAAGATTCCCCGACCAAAGTCCTCGAGGTTAGATCAGATAACTACATTTCAAGGCCGGTACGATACAGGGAGGAATCTATGATATTATATGCACCGAAAATACCGCCGGATAACAAAAATTCTAAGGAAAGATTCTTTGAAATAATATTGCACAAGCCTTTCACTGAAAGCTTACATCATATTTACAGGTTAGTGTTATTGGAAGTGATGATCTTATGATATGTGTAATGAGTCACTTCACTACACTTTGTATTGATTCCAATACACATATTTATTTATGACTGGCAAATTATGCTTAAATAAGTTTTTGATAGTCTTTTTCAGCTAGGAGGATTTGTTCTGACACTTCTAAATTTTCCAAATGTTATCAAAATGTTTTTGAAAAACTATTTATTTACTGTAGCAATTTAGTAAAAAAAATTATTTAAACTATGTATTTTTTTTTGGTATAACGGCAGGCATTTGACCACCGTCATGCTTAACAAACAGCATGTGGTCTAAGGTGTTGCATGCTTGCCCAGGAAATAGTAGAAATAAAAAGTATAATCTGTGTCTATTAATTACATTTTAATTGAATATTAAAAATAAACCATTTAAATTTTTTTTTGTAGTGCAATGTGCAATTCGGAACAAGGTAGAGATGAGACACAATATAATCGACAATCCTAAACTGCAGCTGTTCATTAGTCGATAACAATGAAAAAGAAGACACTTTAAATTTTAAACAAATCAAGACTCAGCGAGAATTTTGATGCTACAAATTAAATGTTTTTGCTGACATTAACATGGACAGCTTAATATTTTATTTTACCATATTTACTTTACAATACTTTTTGTTTTATATTATGTTTACGCTATATAACCTGATTCCACATGACCAGAAATTTACCTAACTAAAAGTAGATAGATAGATAGATAAAACACTTTATTGCACACACAAAAATACAGACAGAAACACAAGAAAGAGTTGACATAAATGTGGGCAAAGGCGGCCTTATCGCTAAGAGCGATCTCTTCCAGACAACCTACAGGTACATTGACTCTCAGAAAAAATCAATAGATAATATCAATAAGATGTCAAACTTGAAACTTCACCAGTATCATCCTAGTTGAAAAAGACTGTAGTCATAATTTTCACTACAAATTGGTATTACATTATTATCTTGTGTTGAAGATTGAGTTGTTTTGTAATCATTAAACTTTAATGATTTTATATTTTCATTATACTGCATAGTTAGTGAAGCAAACTAAATAGGTAACATGGAAACAATCTGATACTAATACTATTTTTTCTATATGTTCCTATGTTTTCATGTGCATGTTTATTTCAGTTTATTTCGATCTGAAAGCCAGGAAGAAGCTGAAGAAAGGTTTATAGTTTATAAGGAGAGGATACCATTGTACATCAAAATAACCAAAGAAGTAGGTTTGATACCATTTTAGATTGTATCTCAAATATTTCATAACAATAATGAAACACTTCACACAAAACTACATTGCAACAAACTCTTCATTGCACACATAGGCAAACAAAGAAAGAAAACATCAAAAACAGTCTGAAAGTATCTGTATTTTAATTTCTACAAAATCATAAGAGTGATTATTGATCCTTCAATCGTAGTAAGGCGTAATATACATATGTATATTATACACACATATATATATACATATATATTTACATCACAATACTGATCCTACGTATATATATATATATATATATATATATATATTTGTACAATCTTATTTTATGTTTCCTCAAGACAACTTGTATTATTGAACTCATCATTACAAGCAACTTTTTGCGTAGAAGCAAGACTTATTGCTATTTCAGGGTTGCTTCTAATAAAAAAGTCATTTGTGATGATGAGTTCCCAAATAGATTTGAGTAAACATAAAATGACAGCATTATTTCATTCATTTTTTATTTCATCTGTGGCTGAAGCTACTACTTTCCTTATGTTTGGATGTTGAGCAATTAACCCAAGCCCAAGTATGAATATACAATCTCCAACTTATATTTAAATAATAAAGAAACTTTGTTTTTATATCGAAATATAGGCACTTGGATGAAGTCACTGGGGCGGTTGTATATATTTAATAAATATTGTCATTTTACCTTTTTATTTCAGTGTACAGTAGCTGGTCTACAAAAACTATGTGACACATTATCAGAACACAGGTCGTGGACAATAGCACATTTGGTCGCCCATATGGGATCCTCTGAATTATTCAATGACCCTGAAGTGCAGAGACACTTGAATGACACCGATCCTTTGACGGGCACGACTCCTGTGATGGTCAGTATACTATTAATCATCTTAGATTTTTAATCCTTTACACGTGTCTTTTTTATTGAGGGCAAATGTTTCTCTTTTGTATATTCTACTACAGTATGTTTTTTGTATGTTGTTGGTTCAAAGGGCAAGGCCACAGCATCCTAGATAAAATGTATAACTTAACTTAATAATAATATACCACTAGGGCGGTTACAACCCGATACTCGGGTTCGTCGATCGACGAAAAATTCCAAATTATGCGAAAATAATGACACTTTTTAATTGCAGTTTGTGATCATCACGTTTAACATTTTGTATATTTTATAGTTTTCGGAATAAATAGACTCGAGTACCTTTAATTTGATACCTTACTCGGCCGCGTACTACGCGCCAAAGTCCCTATCGAGTCGTCACAAATTTTGCGAACTTGAATTAAGTATATAGATTAGGCTTGAATCATATGTTACAAGTCTTCTCATTACAAGGTCTCCCGCCGTAGGGTTTGTGAACCGATGGCGTAGCTTCTTTGTCATTTATAAGTGCTTGTAATAGCCTAGCCCTTGTGTAGCCTATAAATGATATTGTTTTTTTTTATTATGAATTCATAGTACCTAATGATTATAGTAGTTTAGTATTATGTTTAAGTATTAAACATTTTTGTTGATTACCTATTATTAGATAGTATGAGAGAGTCTGGCTAATGAAAGTTGAACCTGAAAAAAGGTGGGTAATAAAAAAAAACTTATAATGGTATTAAAAATGCTAGTAAAAAAGTCACTGACTGAAATTGATATTTTTTATGTGAAATTGTTGCTATAATGAAACTTCAGAAAAATAGTCAGGGTCTGCTTTCGTTAGCCAGACTATACTACAGTACAGTACAGTGCAGTACACAAGAAGGTTGTGGGAAGCCGCTGGATGCGGGCAGCGCAGGACCGATCGTCGTGGAGATCCTTGTGAGAGACCTATACCCAGCAGTGGGTGTCATATGGCTAAGACGACGACGACGACGACTCTATATAGCGAATCAAGTTTTACATGTTCATTTCGCGCCGTTATGCGTCACCTTATAAGAGCGATTTTTACAGTTCAACTTTTAACGGTCATGTCTTCTGTTCATGACATTTTAACCTTTTTGTCTCTCCCACGAAAAATTTAAGTTATGTTTTTATACGTACATCTTATGTTTTGGCGCGCACTGTTCATTGAAATAAAACAACTTTTACGGATATCAAACGCGCTATATTTCCACGAACTAAGTTGTAATTGTCCGTATTTTTTGGTTTGATTTTCCTGACGTTTCGGCACCTTTACAGCTGCCGTGGTCACGGGATGACTGGAAAACGGTCACGGGATGACTGAGATGACGGGATGACGGGATCGATAAAATAAAAAAAAACTTCCCCTAAAAAACCAAAAAATACGGACAATTACAACTTAGTCCGTGGAAATATAGCGCGTTTGATATCCGTAAAAGTTGTTTTATTATGTTGTGTGTGTGTGTGTGTTATGTATTTTTCCCCCGTTTGTGCAACGTTTTACATTAATGCTCTGCTCTTATTAATCGTAGCGTGATATTAAATATCTTATTACCTTCCGAGATAAATAGACTATCCAGCACTAATTTTTTTTTTCAATTCGAACTAGTATTTCCGGAGATTAGCGTGCTCAAACAATCAAACTCGTCAGCATTTTAATATTCCTACTAAATATTACGAACCTTATCATTTATGACTAGCGGTCGCTTTCGGTTTCACTCGCCGCGTGGTTGCTGTTACCGTGGGAATATCAGGATAATTATAAATATTTGCATACAATGTGGTTTTCTGATGTATAAGCTACATTGCTGTAAAGTTTCATCTTAATCAGTTCAGTAGTTTTTGAGTGAAAGAGTAACAAAATTTCATCCATTCAAATATCCTCACAAACTTTCAAACTTATAATATTAGGTAGCAGGATAGGATAAGTGCAAAGTTACTAGTTAGATCTACCAGTGCCTACTACGCTGTAAAACCAATGCACGCCCCTGATAATTGGTGTGATTGTTTTTCCAGGTGGCAGTGAAGAGTTGCAATTTGCGTATGGTGCAAAGTCTGGTGTCATTGCACTGTTCTTTAGACGTTTTGGATCGCGATGGCAATACTGTGTTCCATTATGCGGCTGCCAGTAATAAAGAAATAATCAATGTAAGTTCTACAATTCCATAAGTATTAAATAAAAAAAGATTTTTTTTTTCTTTACACACTACATATGAATCCGCAACTGCATATTGAGCGTGTTTATATCCTTCCAACTAATCGCGTCTCAAACTGACGAAAATAAAGGTCGTATAACATTGACACTACAGAGTGTATTTACTATTTAGAACCACCAGTGCAAATAGAATTCCGGTTGTTATTGTCTTGTCAGTGAAAAAATGGTAACAGGAGAATATGTGTTTTATAAAGTTTATTTTGATTTCCTATATTTAATTTCAACAAATTCTATTGAACCGTCTACAGGTTTTGGCAGGCAAAGCCGCGTCGTCCCTCAATATATACAACAAACAGGGATACACGCCCCTACACATGGCTTGTCTCGCGAATGCGCCGGATTGCGTAAGATCGCTCCTGCTAGCCGGCGCCGACGTCAACTTGAGTGCTGCGAAGAGATCCACCGGCACTCTACCAGGTATGGATCATCTATGATACTCCACGATAAATTAAGTAGATATGATAAGCAGGAATATATACGTCTTTACACATGGCATGTCTCGCGAATGCCCCGGATTGCGTCAGGTTGCTATTGCTAGTCGGCGCCACAGTCTTAAACAGCCTTTTCACTGCCTACAAACGGCCCACAAAATGACGCACTCACACACATACGCGCCGCTACACGCATGCTCGCAACTGTTTTAGGCTCGGAATACAGTGAAAACCAGTGAGATTGAGGGCGCGTGTGTGTTTGAGCGCGTCAAACACACACGCGCCCGAGTGCAGCAACTGTTTACTGACGTCAACTTGAATGCTGCGAAGAGATCAACTAGTACTCTACCAGGTATAGGTTATTCTTAAGGAATGTACATATAATAGGCAGGGAGACACTCGGAACAAGGTGGCGCAGTGGTTCGCGCGCTCTGCCTGCTATTGTAGAAGCTAAGCAACTTTCGTAATGGTCGGTCACGGGATGGGTGGCCAAAATTTTTATATCTCGAGCTCCTTCGTGCTTCGGAAGGCACATGGAAATGAGTTCAGAGGAGAATGATTATTAATTGTTTATTACTCCTTTAATTCAGGTATAGTCGGCGATTTGCTTCAAGACAACCAACCGAAGCTGTACCAACAAGATATGAAGCACGGAGGCACACCGTTACACTGGGCGATATCCCGAGAAGTGATCGAAGCTTTAGTCGACAAGAACTGTGATATAAACGCGCTCAACTTCGATGGTAGAACCGCTTTACATATAATGGTGTTGAGGGGCCGACTCGAATGTGCGATTGCTTTACTGTCTCGAGGAGCTGAGCATTCTATAGGAGACAAAGATGGGAATACCCCCCTTCATTTATCGGTGAAACAAACAAATATACCAATAATTCAAGCGCTTATTGTGTTTGGAGCTGATTTGGAAGCGAAAAACAATGAAGGGCATACGGCAAGGCATTGTGTTCCTACAGAAATGTCGAACAGTGTTTATGACAAGATTTTGTACGTGTTACATGCGGTTGGAGCTAAAAGGTTAGTTATGTTTTAGATTTTTAAATATTCTTTTTTTTTTATTATATATTTTTTAAGAACGACACTCTTAGCGTTCATCATACCTGATGTTAAGTATGGATAAGGCTGAAGATGGAAGCAGGCCTCTCTTGGAATCCTCAATCACTGAGGAACTGGCTATCTTATCTCTAACTGCCGGAACACAACAATGCTGAAAACATTGTTGTTATGGCATCAGACTTAGATAAGATGGTGGTAGCTAGCCAGGCGGACTTACAACAAGTTCTACCAATTACCGAAATATTTATGGTTTTAACGTTTTTTTATGGCCGTTTTTCTATTAAGTAACTGACTTTTTGATGTATTAACAACAACATTTGTCATTAAACTAGCGCTAAGTAACGTTACACACGCAAATATATGTAATACGACTGTCTTTCACACCTATCAGGTTGTAGTACCTTTTATACAAGTTGTTTTCACAACTTAGTAAGGCTGCTAGTGTCGTTAAATTACTGAGTATTGTAAGCGATTGATTGTACTAAGTTAAGAAATAATTGTGTAACTGTAAACAAGAGTAACAGGGCTCAACGCGACATTTATTATGTACTTACAGCTTGACGTTTCGGCTGTGTTGCTACAGCAATTATAATGGAACGCGAAAGTTTAAAGTCTTATAAATTGTGTAACATTTATTATTTAAAATAAATATATTACTATTATTAAAAACAATAATTCCCATTTCTCTTATTCAGTACACAATTTTCAAGTTGTATGTTTTATTGAGTTACTACGAATTCAAGGTTACGGGTTCAGAGGCCAAAAGAAAGCCGTTTGACTTGAGTCATTGTCGAGTGATTCAAGTATTGTTTAGGTATATCCATTGTTCATTATAAAGTAGTTAATGTTGGTATACATATTTATGTTTTATTATATTGTAATCAAGTCAATCAGATGGAAAAAGACTTTTGACATCGTCATCGTTCCTAAGATGCTCAGGGCCATAAATCTGTCTAATTGATTTTCTAAATTGTCTAATTTCAAAATCTATCACAATCCCTTTCAATGGTATTGTGATTGGCAATTCCTTTCGGAACGAATGATGTTATAATGACACTTCATTTGACACTTCTCCATACATTTGAAAGATATTTTAGATGGTCAATATGCTTAGACAGTTCAATTTCTTTCATTCAATACCTTTCAAAATGCGTCCCGATTACAATGCTGTCCGACTTTTATAACCGCCTCTGTGGTACAACCACCGGTATCAGGCCCAGGGGTCCCGGGTTCGATTCCCAGCGAGGGTACATATTGTATTCGGTTTGGTTCGTGGTACGATTTGTTGTATGTCCGCCTGGCTAGCTATTTAAGTCTGACGTCATAACAACAATATTTTCAGCATTGTTGTGTTCCGGCAGTTAAGAGATAAGATAGCCAGTTCCTCAGTGGCTGAGGATTCTGGGAGAGGTTCGCTACAATCTTCAGCCTTATCAATACTTAACATCGGGTATGATGAAGGCTAAGAGACTCCCCGTCGCTCATAAAAAAAGATGGCGCTTGCCGCCGCTACTTCCGCTACTTTAGTAGTCAACAACGCTCTAGTTCTTTTATGTCGTAGATGTACGGGAGATAAATCCGGTTACTGTGCGAGGTGTGCCTTACGCTGGGAGTATAACGGAGTACCACCTCCACCCGTGGCGCGAGCCGCCGCTAGGAAGGTCGTCAATGATATGCTGTAGTTCTTATATTCTAGTAGATGCCGTGCGTGGTGTGCCTTACGGGGGAATATAATGGAGTACAGCCCCCACTCCTGACCCATGTAGTTTCTAGGAAATTGTCCGACATTCTCATCTCAGCCTTATCACACCGACTACTGACACCCGAGGATAAATTGTTGTTATTCTCTTATTCTCGTAGATGTACGGGCGATAAATCCGGATGCCGCGCGGGTTGTGCCTTACGCGGGGAGTACAACGGAGTACCGCCACCTCCAGTCGCGCGAGCCGCCGCTAGAAAGGTCGTCAACGATATGCTGACTGTAGCTGGGATTGAGAAGGCTTCCGCGCTCAGCGATGCGGAGAAGTGTGGCAGGTATATGCCGAGCAGGGTCTGCCTTCGTCGGCGTCGTCCTATGTGAGCGATCTGGATGCGAAACAATAAACAGTCGATACCTATTAAAGTGTCCTATGTGACCAAACGCAGGTTTCTACAGTCCCGGCAAATAACTTGTCACACGCGTGGCGAAACAAAAGATGCGCAGTAACTACAAAACTAGTCATTGCTATCTTCAGTCTCGCCGCGCTTGGGTCATGATGTTTGACGGTATGTTTTTCGCGCCGCTTCGCGTTCGCATCTAGTCGCTCACGTAGGACGCTGCGTTACGAGGGGAGTACAATGGAATACCGTCACCGCCTGTCGCGCGAGCCGCCGCTAGATCGTCAACGATATGCTGGCTGTAGCTGGGATTGAGAAGGCTTCCGCGCTCAGAGATGAGCAGAAGTGTGGCACGTATGTTATCGTGACCCACCACGTGGGCCCAATGCGGATTGGTGGGTGCAAATGCAGCCGAGACTAACGGCTTAACGTGCCTTCCGACGCACGGATGAGTTCGAGATAGCAAATTTTTTATTCAGCCATCTCGTGACCGACCCTTGCGAAAGTTGCTTAACCTCAACAATCGCAGGCCGAGCGGGCTCTTCAATAACAAAACAATGCATAGTGGGATATTCCTCTTTTAAAGGACTAAAAAATCACCACGATGACATATAATATGCTCTACTACTATTCGTGCAAGGCCGAGGCAGCTTGCGGGTAGCTAATATATTTTAAATGTTAACAGCAAATGCTTTGACGGTATGTCTCATGTTTGTACCAAATTGAAATTATAATATTTACATCAGGTTACTATGCCTTGACGGCGGCGGCATCCGAGGTCTAGTCCTGGTGCAAGTCCTGATCACTCTCGAAGAAGCCCTCGGCAAGCCCATAATCTCCTGCTTCGATTGGGTCGCTGGCACCAGTACTGGTGGTATATTGGCCTTGGCTCTGGCCTGTGGGAAGTCTTTAAGAGAATGCCAGAGGTTATACTTCAGATTGAAGGAAGTTGCCTTTGTCGGAATGAGACCGTACCCTTCAGATCCTTTGGAGAATATACTGAAGGAGAATTTGGGTAAGTTGAAGAGTTTAATAGATTAAAATAGTTTCCTGCCTTAATTATTTAGTTAAATTTTTGGATACGGAAATCGTGCTTAATATATTGTATTTACAAACGAAATAGCCTTTGTGGTTTTAGAGATTTTGTTCATTTTTTTACCATTTGGAGTGTTATATATACCTTCTCAACAAATGTATATTTTTTTATATAATATCTTTTAATCTTATCAGCTAAAACTTACAAACACATTTAACCGTAGGTACGGAGACCGTGATGTCAGACATAAAGCACCCGAAGCTGATGATCTTAGCTGTACTAGCGGACCGGAAGCCAGTCGACTTACACATATTCAGGAACTACCAATCTCCGCAGGAGATTCTCGACGCGTATAACGGAACAGCCAGTAAGCTTTAGTTCATTCATGTACTATAGTAAGTTTTTTAAATTTACGACTTATATAAAATAGGGAGATGAAACAATCTTTATTTCTTGTTACATGATCTCCCGCCGTAGGATCTTCCGTAACGGTAGCGTAGCTTCTTTGACGTCCATAAGTGCTTGTAGCAGACTAAATTCAATAAGGCTGGATTTGTTAAAGAGGTTGCCAAATTGTATGAGATCAAGAGCTTTGCGTATTAATTTAATCGAATCCTACCTAAATTAACTTAATTTTTCCTTGTTAAGGTCCTCGGGCAGAAGCAGGTGACCAAGTCTCTGTAGTATCATTGCCGGCAACTCCACCGCCATCGCAGCAGCTCGTGTGGCAAGCCGCCAGGGCTTCGGGGGCTGCGCCCTCGTATTTTAGAGCTTCGGGCAGGTGAGACGCTATAATTAATTTATGAGGAAAATGTATACAACAAGAGAGCATTAAAATATCTGAATATAGGACACAGTATAGACAAGATTTTGTTAAAGATATTTTTTACAGACAACTTAAATTTTTCTCTGGTCTGTTTTGAAATCGACATCATTAAATTAAACCATGGATGGTAGACTGGGAGTGAAATAGAATATACCAGTTGCTTGCTCTCCAGTGCAGTTAGTAAAACCTATCAATTTTCATATTCAAAAACTGGTGTAGCCGATAAGCTCCCTAAGCTCCCTGTCACGCTTGTTCCGAACAATATCTTAGATCCAACCACATACCTATATCGAGATAGACGGTAAAGTGTACCTACCTTGCGTGTCAAAAGTATGATCCACGGTCCTAAGTCAGTCCGCTTGAGACCATTGCCATGAAAACACGCGTCACTCTTTACTGATAAGCAAGACGAAATTACGTCCATGGACAAAAGACACGAAAAAGCACGGAATTGAAAGAGGTACATAGCTATTATATTATATTTGAATGAGGGCACAATATTACATAATTTCAATTTCAAATGTTTTCTTGGTGCTAGGGACCCCGATACATACAGCCATGTTTATATTTTTCATAGGAGTACAGTCTCTTTGAAGTGTATTTTTTTTTGTTAAAAACTCCTTGGACCAGGAAGTTATGCGTTATGCCTTGAACAGCCTTGTTTTTTTGGAAACTATTTCTGATAAAAGTTATTGTTGACATTTTGGCGTTCCATATTTAAATGTTATCATAATTACACAAGGGAAGTTCCATACAACATAGCTCCCTACGGCTAGCTTACTTTCAAATTGAGAATACTTGATATTTAATACGTGCTACAGATGCAGGTGGTGTATAAAGAATATTTTCATTTTCATTTTCATTATTCCATTGCGGGGTTAGCAGAGCAACAAGTATACAGTTTGAGAGTGAAACGGGGTCCCTAGCACCAAAATCTCTATTCACTCCATGGATTCCAACATTCCAAAGTTACCTCGTTTGTATAAACGACTAGTGTCGTTAATTATGTTACCACCACTGTATGTTAATTAAACCAGACATGTCTTATGGTAAATGAGAAACGCAGTCATTTTCCTCTTATATTAAATATATTTCAAAATTGTACCGCCGTACTGTAGGCCGTTCTTTTTATCAGTTAAAAGATGTCCTGAAAGTCTGGTAGAAAAAAAAAAAAATTGGACTATTCGAAAGTACTTATCTATAAGTCTATTTGAATAAAATCTTTGACTTTGACTTTGATTAAGAGGGCACATTCTGCACACTAGAGCAGACATTGAGAAAAAATTATAGCTCTTAAATTTTATCTCTTATTTATGTAATTTAGTTCTTGGATCAATTGCATAAGGTCTAAAATCTAACGTGTATCGTTTCTCCCCGTACAGATATTTAGACGGCGGGCTTATCGGCAATAACCCAACCTTGGACGCACTCACAGAGCTTACGGAGCTAAGGCTGGCGTTAAACGGAGTGGGGGAATTCGAGGAGGCGCAGAAGACTAACATGAAAGTCGTCGTCTCTTGTGGGACAGGTATTGTGAAAACACAAAAATTCAACCGAATTTATTTATTTATTTTATTTATGGAAGACCAACAGCGTGTCATAATTACAATATTTAGCACAGTAGGAAACAGACAGCCAATTACAGGTCCTCGCTAATAACAGCTATTTAAAATACTGAAACCTCTATTAACAAGCACATAATGTATGAATGAATAATATAAAAATTTAAAGTTAACATAATCCCACAAGCTGTAATACCAACAACGATTTGTATAATCTATTTAGAACTATCGAATTGAGAACCTCTTCCTTTTTGAAGTCGGTTAATAATACACATCCACATCCACACACCACACCATACAGAGGAAATGTACACACTTTGGCGACTTACGGGGGCGATTGATATTTGTTGACGGCGGAGCTCGGTGGCGGGCGCAGTGGTTCGTGCGCTCGGCCTGCGATAGCGGTTAAGCAACTTTCGCATTGGTCGGTCACAGGATGGGTGACCAAAAATTTATTTTATTTCGTGGTTCGAAAGGCTTGGTCCTGCATTTGCAGTCGTCATAACCATTCCGCATTGTGACTGCGTAGCCCATTCTTCTTATCCATCCATAAGGAAGGATAAGAAATTGGCTGATGATGAGAACAAACATAGATGTTTTGAGTTTTGAATTTTTACTTAATTCCTCAACGCCTTTCTAAGAAAAAAACTTTCTAACGCACAAGAACAGCGCGGCAATCTTTATTGACTTAAAAATCGCGCTGTAACGAGCGACATAAGGGCGCTCTGTAGGTTAATCAAACTGTAAACCCTGATTTGCTGTCGTGTGTACAAACTTTTCTTTCATGCTTATAAAATAAAGAAACATTTTTTTATGTCATATTATAGTCATTTTTCTTTTTCAGGCTTAATACCAGTTTCAAAGCTGAAAGACATAGATGTATTTAAACCCGAGAGTTTATGGGACACAGCGCGACTGGCGTGGGGACTGTCGGCCATTGGTGGACTTTTAGTTGATCAGGTAAATCTATTAAAGAGGAAAAATTTGATTGTTTGTTTGTTTGCAACGAATAAACTCAGAAACTACTGAACGGATTTTAATGAAATTTGGTACACAGATAGTAGATAGCCTGGCTATGAACATAGGATGACTTTTTATCAAGATATTCCCACGGGAACGGGAGTCACGCGGATGATACCGCGAGCGGCCGCTAGTCTATTTTAAAATTGCCGTCTTTTTCGAAAACATGAGTTTCGTAAGACGTAGTTCTTGTGGTAATAACAATATTAATTTAATTAAATTATACGATCTTACAGTTACATTAATTGAATAAACACACAAATTTCAGCTTCTTTGCGTCGTTGATTGACTTTAGTAAATTAATTTTTCCCAGTGTGTGGCAATTCAAATCTAACTATCCATTTCCTTTATCAAGTCACTTATGCCTTGTTCGCACTAGTCAAGTGTGTGTTAGTAGCAGTCGCTCGCTTGGTGCTTACGAGTGCACTAGAGATGGTTGGTTTTAACCGTTTAAAAATATATCTGTTAAAAATTAAATATATTTATCAGTTAATTTTATCTGTTGAAATATTAGTTGATATTTTTTTTAATACTTATTCCGAAAGAGTAGAGTAAGAGTAAGAACGACAAGAGTCAAGAAAAAAAACACCTTAAATGAAAGGCAATTGAAATCAAATCGAATCGAATTATGATAATTTTAACTGTTACTGTTGATTTAAATTATTGACTTTTAATGATATTTTTATTTATCTGTTTATTTTAACAAATATTGTATATATTTAACAACTCTAGAGTGCACCAAAGCTATTTCTTGAACTTGCTACCCGATTAAAATACTAGCGTAGATAGTTTCGAACAATACTTTACTTATAATAATGTGTTTCGTGTAACAGGCGACGCAATCGGACGGGCGAGTAGTAGAAAGAGCGCGAGCGTGGTGCAGCGCCCTAGGCGTCCCCTACTACAGGTTCTCGCCGCACATGTCGGCGGACGTGGCGATGGACGAGCGCGCGGACGACCGACTGGTCACGATGCTGTGGGAGGCGCACGCGTACATGCGCGAGCACAGGGACGAGGTCAACGACCTGGCGGCCTTGCTGAGGGACTGAGGTACCTTATACATACACTCTCATTCTTAGAATCCTGCTACGTTTGTGATTGAGTGACAAACTGAGACGGATTTGGGTGCAATCGGAATGTCCTCCATTCACTGCCTAAATTGCCATTGTCAAATCCTTTGCGGAGAACCAAGGTTTCAAAGTTACCTCGTTTGTATGATAATCGACTGGTTTCCTTAACTATGTGGCAACCTAGGTGTAACATAAGCATATTCGACAGTATCACATCCAATATCACCACTAGCTACTTAAAAAGCGCGAGCGTGGTGCAGCGCCCTAGGCGTCCCCTACTACAGGTTCTCGCCGCACATGTCGGCGGACGTGGCGATGGACGAGCGCGAGCACAGGGACGAGGTCAACGATTTGGCGGCCTTGCTGAGGGACTGAGGTACGTTATACATACAATCTCATTCTTAGAATCCTACTACGTTTGGTCACGATGCTGTGGGAGGCGCACGCGTACATCCGCAAGTACAGGGACGAGGTCAACGACCTGGCGGCCTTGCTGAGGGACTGAGGTACGTTATACATACAATCTCATTCTTAGAATCCTACTACGTTTGGTCACGATGCTGTGGGAGGCGCACGCGTACATCCGCAAGTACAGGGACGAGGTCAACGACCTGGCGGCCTTGCTGAGGGACTGAGGTACGTTATACATACAATCTCATTCTTAGAATCCTACTACGTTTGGTCACGATGCTGTGGGAGGCGCACGCGTACATCCGCAAGTACAGGGACGAGGTCAACGACCTGGCGGCCTTGCTGAGGGACTGAGGTACGTTATACATACAATCTCATTCTTAGAATCCTACTACGTTTGGTCACGATGCTGTGGGAGGCGCACGCGTACATCCGCAAGTACAGGGACGAGGTCAACGACCTGGCGGCCTTGCTGAGGGACTGAGGTACGTTATACATACAATCTCATTCTTAGAATCCTACTACGTTTGGTCACGATGCTGTGGGAGGCGCACGCGTACATCCGCGAGCACAGGGACGAGGTCAACGACCTGGCGGCCTTGCTGAGGGACTGAGGTACCTTATACATACACTCTCATTCTTAGAATCCTACTACTTTTGTGATTGATTGAGAAACATTTGAAATGTTTGTAACTCAATCACGGAAAAATGGTTCAACGGATTTGGATGAAAGTTGGCATATTGATATTTTATAGTCTGGATTATATCATATGATTAATATTTTAATTCGATATTTCCACGGGATCGGGAACCACGTGAGTACAACCGCGGGTGGCGGTGTGTAACTAGTGTGAAATCTGACCATACTCTACATAACAATGTCACATGCAACATCACCACTAGCTACTTAAAGAGCGCGAGCATGGTGCAGGGCCCTAGGCGTCCCCTACTACTGGTTCTAGTGCAGGGACGAGGTCAGCGACTTGGCGGCCTTGCTGAGGGACTGAGGTACATACACATACATACACTCTCATTCTTTTAATCCTGCTAAGATGGGATTTTTAAATCACGCAAAAACGGTTTAATGGATTTAGTTGCATTGCATCGCATCTCTCAGAATGTCGACCAGATTGTACGAAACCTCGAATGTGCACGCGTACATGCGCGAGCACAGGGATGAGGTCAACGACTTGGCGGCGTTGCTGATGGACTGAGGTACGTTATACATACACCACAACGAAAAAGCTTGTTCAAAAATTGTAATATGAATACTTGCAATATTACCATACGTCACACACACACACACACACATACACGCAACCATAACCATACTCCACAATATCACACCCAACATCATCACTCACAATTTAAAAGACGGGCAGTTGATCCGAAGATATGGCTAGTGAAGCATTTTGTATGTCCCCTACTTCAGGTTCTCGAATTACAACATAGTAAGCGACAAGTAATACAACTGCAAACAATGGTTCTACGTAAATGACGACGAACCTACATAAATACCAATTTTTTCTATAGTTTTCTTAACCCACCATCTCAATTGTCCCGCGAAACTGCATTATAGATTCGCCTGTTGACCGTTATTTTTACCCCTTGGTGTTGGTCTTCCAGGATTTGTCCGGCGCCGTTTTGATTTGATTGATATTTTACTTTCAGACCTGTAATTACGCTTCTTATATATTTAGATATGGCAACTTAACTTTCATTAGTACCCATGGCAGGAATTATTATTCGTTTTCTTTTGAGACTGATGTGCACGGTTACGTGTACGCTTTGTACGTATTCGGTTTGTTATGTTTTTTTTATCTTACCATATTTTTTCCTTTGTTACAGATAAGTAATAAATTATATCTAGAGAATTACCGCACACAACTGCAGACTTATCAGAGATTAAGTATTAGTACTTTTCAATGTAACAAAGTAAGGGTTGAACCAATAAGACATTAGCTTAATATTTTTACGATGACAATCTTACAATTTCAATATGTGTGATTTTTCGTTTTTTTTTTTAATAGAAAGCTTTGAATAAGCCGTAACCGTTTTACTTTTTTTGTACTTGACTTGTATACCAATGTATAAAATAATTTGGAATGACATTATTCAAAGAAGACGCTGATTATTTATATGTATTTCAGACCATTTTCACGCAATGGCGATAACTTAAAACAAATATTTATTGGAAACTTGTATAACTTAAATATATTGATGTATTGCTTATACTTAATACCTATGAAATTCTTGTTATGGTTTTCTAGTCGTGGTATATGTATGTTTAAACCGCCTTTAAAGTGTTATGTAGTTTGGGTAATATAGTTTTTACTTTATTTATATTATTCCATAAATATTGGTACAGTCAACGGCGCGTCAGGCTTAACATTTTGACTCTGCCAGCGCCTTTATGTCGCTCGTATTAGCGGCGGTTTTTGTAGTCTCCTTCTTCTTAGCGTGTCGATGGCATACACTAGAGGGTTGTGGCCCAAAACACAGACGTACAGAAATTGCACTTTTTTGACCTCGAAGATTGCCGCCATTTTAATATCCTACAAAATTTCCAATGCACCTGGTGCATTCAAAATCATACCTTCCTTACTTCTTACGCTTACAAGAGCGCAATTTACCGTGTTCAGAATTTACCTCCACCACAGCTCAAGCGTATACTATATATATATATAACAACATATTTTGAATAAGCATTTATTACAATTGTTTAACTTTAATGTAGTGTTGTGTGTATTTCTTACCATATCTAATGTACTTATTTAACTTCAGTATTGCTAAAATCGAAATTAGAGTACGCGTGTACTCACAAGCGCGGGGCAGCCCCGACTGATTTGCAACTTCAAGTTGTCGCGCGCTGTAGGTGCTTATCGCCGTAGGCATAGGCGAGTGACGGAGGCCTGCCCAAAAGTAAGCCACTTTTTCAGCCTTGTCCGATGCCGTCTTATGATCCTCCTGCGTGCAGGTGTCAGGGCACGCAGGACACGATGATAGGTGGGCCATCGTTTGGAGTGCACCGCAAACGCAGTCTGCGGGACCATCCGAAAATGCCCACTTGACTATGTTTTCTTTGCTACGGCCGGTCCGAGTCTGAAGCTTATTTAAAGACTTCCATCAACCCTAATAATTTTAAAATCTATCGCAATCCCTTTCAAAGTTTTAGTGATTCTGAATGGAATTGTATAACTTGGAGTCGCGATCGCTTTTTGAACGAATGAACGATATTATATTATGTTTTGAATGATATTATATAATATGACACTTCATTCGACTCTTCTCCATATATTTTCGTGTGTCACTTTGCTTAGACAGTTCTATTTCGTTCATTCAAAACCTTTCAAAACGCGTACTGATCATAATCCCTATCACATGTCAAATATAACTCGTAAATACCTTTCAAATGACAAATTAAAAGGGATTGCAACAGATTTTAAAATTAGACAATTAGCCCCAGGTTCGACCATGGGAGATTATGGTCAGGGGGAAGGGTCGTTTTTTCACGCCAGAGAAAGCACCACGCTTGTCTGCTTTCGATGGACAACGGCTTGACACACTTAACAAAGCTGAAAGTGTGAGGCTTGACGTCCTGTTGACTATACCTCCCATGACATGCAGTCAGTACCAAAAATATTTAAACAAGGTATTTGTATATACAGTGGTGGTCATATAACGACACTAGTCGATTTTCATACAATCAAGGTAACTTTGGAGCCTTGATTCTCTGCCAAGGATTGACCGAGCTGTGATCTGATAATGGCCAGCTAAGGAGTGAATGGAGGAGATCAAGATTGCTATACACACCCAACTGATCTGATCAACATTCACACAGCTCGATCAATCCTTGGCAGAGAACCAAGGCTCCAAAGTTATCTAGATTGTATGAAAATCGGCTTGTGTCGTTAATTTTTTGACCACCACTGTATGTAAGGGTGTTCCACGATAATAATAATTAACTTTATTTACTACGCATACAGTTAAATGTCTTAAATGATAATGAACTGAATGTATATGGAACAAGATATGTTGTATAGGAAGTGGTGTGTTTGTACAGGGTGTGCTCAGTCCTAGAAACTTAACAAATATCTTTAATGTCGAGGTAAATTAATAAATAATCTACTGCTTCTCTACCACGACACATTTTTTAACTGTTTATTTAGAGCACACGTGTTTGGACGTAAAAGAAATAACCCCAGCTATAAGTTACGGTAGTTTTGAAATCTTTACAGTCCTTATTATATTACGAAGAGCTTGAATCTTCATTATTGTGCAATAGTAAAATATACTAAGAGTGTACTTAGCTTAATAAAAAAAAACCCGGTTGTTATCATTTGAAGTCGAATTTATTAATTTGTTACCATATTTTAATTTCCTGTTAAATGTTATTTTAACTTGTAATCTGTAATACTAATGAGTATTGTTAATGAATTAAGATTAACCGCATAAAACTTGTTTGATCATATTGTGAAACGGCTCAAGCAAATAATGAAAAAAATACGAACTCTTTAATCTTTCCGAACTGTCTAATGTCGCCACACGGCTACACGCACCGGACCGTCTTACCTGCGCAAACAGCCTGTGCAGGCATGTACTTCAAGTAAGTCGGAGCGTGTGGCCAGGACGTTATACTGGTTTATTTTAAAATAATGAACACTAATCAGTTTTTGACTATTGTGCGTTTGTTCACGAAAAGACCGACAAAAACATGTTCAGCAAATTGACAGGTACAGGAAAATGATTAACTTAACTTTCAGAATAGTTGACTAATTCACTCAACTTTTATACGTAAAGTGTCTTTGGTTTAACTATAACCAAAGCACCAATATTAATAAAAAAATAGTAATTATTTTTGACTTTGTTAGTACATTTAAATTATAATAATCGTTAAACGGGTTCCTGTTCGGGGCAATATTATTTTATTTTTGAAGTAGGTTGGTTTAAATATTAAACAAGAAAATATACAAGAAAAAAAGCAACTCGTCTCATGTCGCTCTGACGGGATTCGAACCCGCATCCTTGGGTATCCGGCCTAATGCACTAACCAATTATGCTACGGAGACCTATGAGGATTGAGGACACGTCGAATTTTTCCAGTATATTCACTTTTCTACCGTGTTGGCCACCATTGATTCATCAATGAGAGAAATATCCTCGCATTCGAAAGAAACATTTTTACAAAAGAAACTTTCGATTAAGATGAAACAGCCATCTAATTATAACTGTTTAATTATGCTTTTTTATGTGATAAATATTAATAGGTTAAATTATTCATAGGTCTCTGTAGCATAATTGGTTAGTGCATTGGGCCGGATGTCCAAGGATGCGGGTTCGATTCCCGCCAGAGCGACATGAGACAAGTTGCTTTTTTCTGGTATATTTTCTTATTAAATTATATTATTTATCATAAAAAATAGAATCGTAAAATGCAAAATTTAAAAGTTTTAATAAGGTTGGTTTAATTTACATTCATAAAAGGTGTGTAGTTTAGGTTTGTTTAATTTTGTATACATACTACATTCTGTTTCGAGACAAACAGTCACAATAAGAAAAAAATATTGTTTCACAAAAAATTGAAATAATTTAAATATTTTTTGCTAGGCTGTGTTGCTGGATATCAACGAGTCTTTCAACGCTTTGAAAGAAATCTATGTTTTCGTTTTAAGATATTATAATAATATAATTTTCTTCATTCTTAACTATTTCGAAGAATTTCTGTATTTTTAGGGACTTTTATGGGTGAGTATCTTTACCATCCTGTGTTCCAACCTGCGAACATATGTTTATATGTTCGCAGGTTCTAATGCTGAAAAGTTATGATGCTACTGTGATAATGTATGTAATTGCAGTTTTGTAAACTCTAAAGCTGAAATGACCTACAGTGCAGTTATGAATATGAAAAGAAACAATCTTCTAAAGATGTGTGTATGGTATGACAGCGGGTCCTGTACCTTTAGTACGAGTTGATATTTACGTCAACGTTTTTGACAACTATCAGATGCACTACTCATATCGATAAAGCAGTCTATAGATGGAAAGAGACAAAGCGAAGTTTTCGAAAACGAACCAAACTCGTACCAAGCGTACTGTAGACATTTTATTTATTTTGTTTCTTTATTGCTGCATACGTAGCATGCGCACCACGACAAAGCTTTCTCTACACATTTTCTCGCGCGAGCGCATTGTCTGTCCCGCTCAAACCGTACTGATACGAACGGGACAGACATAGCGAGACAAGATTCGACAGCGAGTCGCGGTGCGCATGCTACGCGGGCTGATATCTGATGTAGTCCATGCAAACTACTGTATGCGCTTGCGCATGTGAAGTATAACTATTATAGCTTTATGATAGTAGATATTGTACTACTATTCTAATGTAAAAGCTGTTTACATCTTTGTGTATTAAAATCAACATCACAAATAAACGATAAATGACAATCAAGGGTTTCATTCAAACACAGAAATCATTTCGAAAAGCTCTTTATTTTTTTATATTAAATCATATTTTTTTCTTCTATATTTAATGCTTATACAAAGACTCAATAATATCACATTTCTGATGTGGATATTATCAATCCACGGACTAAACTAATTCTAAATTATCTACAACTAAATTATCTAGTTCTCTAAGTACCACCAAAGTTGACCAACGAATTAGACTAAATAAAATTATCAGCCAAATTTAATTAAGTCGCTAAAAATTAAAATAACTCGGTGATTTTTTTAATTAGTGCCTCTTGGAGTGCAATGGTTTAACAACTAAAATTAACTAACGAATTAAATGATTCGGTCTAAAGGAAGAAAATTTTGAAGAATTGAGATTCTTACACATTTTTTAGAATCAACATCAAATATGAAATTCATAGGATTTTCGTTCATATAATTTATTTTAGTTGTTTTTTATTTGTTAGTATTTTCTAAACGATAGTTGTTCTTTGCTGTTAGAAAAAAGCTGTTTACTATTTAAATAAATACAAAACTTATTTAAGTCTTAAATAAGCACATTGTACGAGGTACCACATATGTTATAATTATAGGAACGTAAAAAAATCTTATTCTAAAACCAAAAGAAGCACGAATTATTTGATGCTCTGACTATTAATCAAGACACCAGGCACCGAGTTGAACCAAATACTACTACAAATCACACGTCACTGAGGTTTTTACTGTTGGAGTTACAACCATTTTGCAATTATAAGTAATTATTTCTTAAGTGTATAAGTACAGTTTTTTCGAAAGTATAAATGTGCAGCAAGTGCAGTCGACAATAAATCAAGTCTTACATAATTCACTTTAATCTAGCTCTTATTGGTTATGAAATAAGAGCGGTTTCCATAGTTGTAAACCTTGATGCGTTAACGACTGGTACAACACAAAAGTTCCCGCTAGTCCACTTTTCGCGCGAAATCCCTTACGCGGCTATTAGTGGGTGACTTGTGAGCCTACACGACTGTTCAAAACGATCGCTCGCGAACATTGCCTTTAAAGGTGGTCAACCGGGCACTTTCGCGACTGTACGATATATTGCAAAGCATCTTGAAGGAACTTTAAAAGTGCCACTTCACATTCGAACATGTTGTAACAAATGAGGTAAGATAGTCCTAGAATTTAGATGAATGTTACAAATGTGTTGTTTGTTAGTCATGTTTTGGAAACGTGCTTCCAATGTAGATGTGGCATTGAAATAGTAAAAAGTTTTTGTATTTCTTTTTAAGTACTGTTTGTGTACGGGATTCTATATTTATTTTTCTTACAGAATTTCATACAAAAGGTTTCTTTATGAGACAAAGGAAACTTTGTGGTGACGCGTTACTTGTGTAAGCAAAGCTAGGAAATATGTTTTTAAGTAAGTGAGATTTGACGCGACGCAATGATGTTAAAAAATAGCTCGAATTTGTACAGCGCCCCTAGCGGTTCTTTTAATATTAAAAAACTTAGATTGGATTACCACAAAGTCTCCACTGCTTCATTCGCCTCCTAAATAAGTACTTTATTAAGTACCTTATGTAACGAATCATACAAATTCTCACTCTCAACATTTTATAAATAGTCAACAAGTCGATTCCATAAAAAAATTGGAAGAACGATTGAGAAACAAGCGTGAACACAATCATGGAATATTGAATGTTTAATTGAATGAAATAAACACTACGAAGTGTCAAATAAAATTGATTCATAATCAGTTCAATTGGTGTTAATTCAGTAGATTATACTAAATTAAATAAATTATTATTCCTGCAGCTTATTTAGTAAATTTGGTAATCTTTGTCGTAACTATGCATTATAGTTTAGTTTTAAGGGGTTATTGTAAATGCTATTTATGAACGTTAGACTTTTCGTTATTATATGAATTGAAAAGAGTTCTATTTATTACGCTTTAAGGTCGAAAGTTATTCAGTCCATGCAATTTAATTATTTGAAATCCTATAATAACGAAGTCTGAATTTTATTGAAATAAACATGGTTTGGCATAGTTTTACTTTTCAATGTTGCAGTAATATTTTTAGCACTTATATTTTAAAGCAAGTAAGAGTGATTTACACTTATAAAAGCTTGCTTATTGCATTTACATAAAGGCACATAGTTTATTATGCCATCCCATGAAATTTTTCACTGTTAATTTTACTCTATATGCCCACGAAACAAACCGATTTTTTGGTCTAAAATCTAGTTACCTTGCACTCAGATTTTAGCAGCCAATAAATACACAGCCTAGCGACATCAGTTTCTCAAATATAGTCGCAAAGTAATATCACAATTTGGTTACATTTGGCGCATTTTTTTAACAAAGAATAGAACTTACTCCTTACTGCATACACTGGATTGATCGGTAAAACTATATTGAAATCATGTTGCTACTAAAACTGGAATATCAAATCTAAATATGAAGGCTGAAACTCGCAAAAACCAACTTACCTCGATGACTTATTCAACTATAATTTTAAGTATTTGTCATTTTATCTATAAACTTTAAATATTCAAAGTCAAAATAAATATTATAGCAACGGTAATTTTGTGACACCGAGTGGAATCATACTTAGTTTTGATTGGTTATTGAGTTCCAAAACGCCGACACCAACCCACACCTACAGATTATGATGCTACGAACGTGCTTGCCACGCAGAGGCGTATGAAAGTAGTCTGTACACAATATGGGAGTCAGTCTATTCTTCGTTTTACCACCTAGTATTGTCCTAATAAGGTGTTAGTACTCCTCAGGGTACTCAATGTTCGCGATGAGGTTCCTCTTCTCTTCTTTGCCAGGTTTTGAGTCACCCAGTGTTGGTCGGATTGTTGATCTGGGCTCGAAGCATGGCTGAAACAATGTTGTTCTATAAGTACCTATATAGTTTTTTGGGCTTTAAAAAGGTGCTTTCAATGCTACTAAATAATGATTTTGTCTTGTGCGGGAATTGAAGCTGTCTTTCCAACTAGTTCTTTGGAGTAGGTCTGTTGATTTACTAAAAGAAATTTTGACATTTACGTATGGGCTAATCATCATAGTTACTTATACAACTTAAGTTTATAGCTTCGTTGTAAGTAAACATTGTCTCCCTTATCACCATATAATATTGATTTTCATGCTGCTGATATTGGGATCCTATGTAATCGGTTTCTGATATCGTAATTACACAAAGTTTGATATTTTAACATAACTGCTATGGCGTACATATTTTAATTTATTACACCTACGTTTCCCTTAGGTTTTTAATATCGGAGGCAGAAGTACGTAAGTTCGTTTTCTTCTAAATAAAAGGTAGGTATGCTTTCCAAATTTTCCAAAAAATATTTCATGATAATTTTACCATCTTAGATTATTATTTCAAATAAGGAAGGCCTATGCTTCAACAGTGGGGGCATCAAAGTTAAAATAACTGATGCTGAACCAATACCTACGTCGTACTATTTTAAATCCTTTACCTTAGTACAGTAACGCTTAGTGTTCCGTACCGACATATTTAATTCCTTTGTTTCGATATTTATATCAATAGTTTTAAGATAATACAACTTTGTGGATAAACCGAAAACTTGTGTTTTAATTTTTGTTTTTTTACCTGCTTTTTTAGAATCACTAGATAGGTAGTCTCTTGGGCGACAGCTCGGCTATGTCGTCGCTCGCGAATATTTTTGGGCTATACTAGTTCTACACTACGTGTATATTCGTATTAGCATCCAGATAATCGTTTTTGTAAGAAGACACTGGATAGACTTTGTGCGTCAGTGTACCTGCGACCTACCTATGGATATTTATGTATGGGAACTAATGTCGGCCAACTGCTCACTACTCAATCTTGAAAGCCACGAGACCGTGGAGGAGAAATCAGGTGAGTCCCAATAGTCTATAACTGTAACCCGTACGCATCCTACTAATATTATTAATGCGAAAATATGTTACAGTTTGTTTGTTACTCTTTGACGCTAAAACTACTGAACGGATTTGGATGAAATTTGGCACAGACAGAGATAGTAGATAGCCTGGATTAAAACATAGGATATCTACTTTTTATCCCGATATTCGCACGGGAACGTGAACCCGCGGGCGGTTAGTTTAGTTTACTTTTATCTATCATATTAACACTAGAGCGCTCGCGCGGGCTACATATGTAGCCCACAGTGAAAGATTATTAAGTAACTTTTGAACGAAACGCGCCTCGGAGCTGTCCTTTCAGGTATTCCTTTAGTACGGATCGTCACACACTTCTAATAGTGTCCCATCTTCCTAGGCGCATAAATGTAAGCGCAGTGCATTTTTATAGTAGGGCGGGACCGGCTTTGGGACAGGTAAAAAAATTCAAAAGCTAGACTGTTACGAAAACAATATTGCATAAGAACAACTATTTAGTATAAGTACATCATAATAAAATGATTCACTTAGCAAGTTAAAAGAGTTGAACGAATAAAAAAATATTGATCTGAATAGGTCCGGAATATGTTTTTAATTTTTAATATTTTTTCAAGAAGTTCATCTTCAGTTCAACTTAACACTTTCGCGGATAGTGAACGAGACACAATCGAATTTTTATTGTTATGACTGCTATAGGCGTTGAATGTCCGCGAAAGGGTTAATCAATTGTTGACTTTTGATAACTATATTTAAATAGATTTATGACCTGTACTAGATGTACCTTCATATAAAGTGAAGTCGTCACATTATAACTTCTTCACTTTAATTAAATAAGTGTGTTATGCAAAATACCTATATGATAATGGGCCACATATTACCCCGCACGAGCATTGCAGGAGAATTTTAGGCGTGTGTACTCTAGTGGTAAACAAGAATACCTAATTGCGTTGCTAGATACCCACGAAATTAACATACACTTCAAGGCTTCAATTATCAACAGATTATAAATACTATGTACCAAACGTATTTTAATACGTAGGTAAGTATTAATTAATATTCATGACTTTAATTTGTTTTTGTCAGATATTTTAACTGCACATTTGTACAAACAAGTAATGTAGCAAGTTTTTCATCAGGTGTCAATAACATTGAAGACGTTTCGCGTGTTTTATTTAATTACTTATTTATCTTTGATGGCTATAAAAATATTTAGAAAGTTACTTTTTCTCATAATATTTTCTTGTAGAGGCCTACAATTATGGCTAAATCGCTGTCATAAAACTTTAAGTAATCTCTTTTATCTTATCTGATTGGGTTTTTTATTTTTGCATTTGTAATGCTATTTTTATGTGATAAATTTAATACTGATATGTGGTAATTTGATTGGGCCGGACTCCCAAATGTTATGATATGGCGGCTAGTTATTTTTTTTGTACATTTTCTGGGGGGAAATGTTATAGTACCGGACTGGGCCCATTCACTATGACCACTTACCGATTCCTTGCTCAAACCACGCCAATCTCGTACTTGGTTACGACATTTTCAAAATTCGGTTGCTCTTTGACAGTTACTAAAAATTTTATAGTTATTTTACAAGTACAACAACCATATAATTTGTGAGTTTCGGAGAGAAAACGAATTTTGAAAATGTTGTAACCATTATAATTATTTAAAGTGGCCTGGCAACAAAGGGAATATTTTAAGGTAAGACAGCTGTAGGTACAGTGGTTTCGGTGAAACTATAGTACCTATAAATTTAGCTTATGTTTCATTTTGTTTTATAATGATTAAGGTCTGTAATAGGATTCAGAAGGACGCCAAATAGAGTATTGCGGTGAGTGGTCTAAAGATATAAACAATAGTTATTACTATCAATTTTATGATCTTTTGTTTAGAAATATGATATTATTGAATGGGTTCTGAAGACTTGAGTTTGCGAGTTAGATTGCATTTCTTATTTATTAGAGATGCCTTTGCATTTACTTGGCATTGGCACATACCTACCTTTTTTTTAATATACGGTTTCTACCAACTGATATCTTTTTTATATAAGGAGGTATTTAAAGTTGCTACTGTTTCGTTTTAAAACCAAATAGAGTTGAAATATGCTAACATTTAGTGTTAACTTTCTTTTTATCTTGAGTTGTTAACCCCATTTTGCTTTCGCCTCGTAAAGGCAGTATAAGTACGATAAGAATGGTTGGTTTTGATCAAAATATTTAAGTTTAAATAGGTTTGAAAGTAGGTATAAAAAACGAAAAAATACCTAAGTGTAATTTTTGATAAATAAATATCAAATAACATAATCACACACGTTTATCGATTCCGAATTAGATAAGTTACAGATCTTCTTCGACTCTGGCTATATTTGTGAAGACCAACATTTTGCCAACGAAACGGCACTGTCTGTGGCCGGCAGTAACGGATATTAGAACTAGATTATATATAGGTCTATAACACCCAAACACAGAACAAAATCAAATACTTATAAATGTTCATCACATAAATATTTGTCCCGGGTAGGAAATTAACCCACGACCCCTGGCGCAGTAGGTAGTAAGTACAGTAGAGTTAGTACGAAAAACTATCAACATAGTATCGAGCACAATACAGTACAATATATATATATGTCATTATTGCTTGTTGCCTGTGCACTACCTCTCGCTCTCTCTCCATTTTTCCTATGCCTCAAAGGTTGTCTGGAAGAGATCGCTCTTAGCGATAAGGCCGCCTTTGCCCACATGTATGTCAACTCTTTCTTGTGTTTCTGTCTGTATTTTTGTGTGTGCAATAAAGTGTTTTATCTATCTATCTATCTATCTATATATATATAAATTCTCACCGTTTCACAGATGTTCATGTTACAACAGTTTTCTATAGTGATCTCGCATTGGTCGGGCCGCGCCGTCATCGGGGTAACATTCTTATTAACTATGATACGCTTCTTTATTCTGAAAACGAATAGTAATAAATAAGAAATTAAAGAAAATGCTACACTTTAAAATCGTTTTTTTTTATCTTGTTTCTGTAACTATGTTAATCATAGGTTTACATTTTTCGTGTTTAGTTAGATGTTTAGCCTTCAGCGTTCGCTTTTAGCATTACCATATGGCATTTACCAGACTTCCTTCCCTATCCATCATAATAACACGACATAATTTATCCGTAAGTCCCTCACTGATAAGTAAAAACCGGAAATTATGCGTTGCCAAACGCCATGAATACCTATAGTAGGCGGTTTGGTGACTGCGGTCATTCAGATTTCAGAAGACCATGCCCTTTCTTTACCGATTTTTTTTCCTCTATTTACGTTAGTTACGGACAAATAAAAAATGACATTTATCATTTATCTATTTAGATTTTAGTTGTTTAAGTTATGTTTATGTTATGCTATATATTTATAAACCGACCGATAACAGAGGATTAAAAACGTCGGTAGTATCTTGTGACGACTAAACAATAGTTCTACAAGACAATATACCTTGGCCTCTTTTTCAGCTGCAACACCTTGGTGACGAGGTAAGTGCAGGCAACACATAGGGCTCCACTCAGAATGCCCAGCACCACAATCACTGGATCCCTCACGCTGTCCCAGTCCGATTGATCACACGGCGATTGTACTACAAAGTCTTCTGATTTATCACTATTTGTTAGGACTGGTAATTGCTGATGCTGTGCTGTGCAACTGGAAATATAAAGTTGATATTGTAAGTTAAGTTACACTAAGGCTTTGGATTTCGGTTTACATGCCTAAGTACTGACTCATATGCCATCCTCGATCAATAAACAGGTAAGATTGTTGTGAATGTGAACCAAAAAAATATTGTGAAGGCTTGGCGTTGCTGGCTAGGCCTTTTTCCTATTTTTTACTTTTTGAAGTCAGTTTGACATTTATTTGAGGGCTGTGTTTTATTTTGCGGAAGAAAACTATTTATATTTTAGCGTCAAAGATTTAAAAAAACTTACTTGCACTCTTGTATGATTGGCGTGGCGGTTGGTGTTGGTGAGGGTGGTAGAACGGTGCTAGTAGTGTAGACCTTCAGGGTTTCACATCTGGAACCTTCGTAATCAGTGAGGCAATGGCAGGTGGGATTTGCCTCAGTCAAACTGCAGACACCATTGTTTAAGCAGTAGCCATTACATGCGTTCACTTCACATCTCGATCCAGAAAATCCATTTTTGCACCTGGAAACGAAAAAATAAGGTTATGTGAATAAAAAAAATGCTCGGGAATATTACTAGCAGTGGATTTATTGTTATTGTTTTAAGACTAATTTTTACCTGCACATCGGTTCTCCTTCAGGCGAAAGTGTACAATCTCCTTGAAGACAATAGTTTTGACAAGCGGACATCTCACACCTTTCACCTGTATATCCAGGACTACACTTACACTCCAATTTCCCATCAAGTTTTACACCATGAAGACAAAACAACCCAATATCTTTAGGGATGTTAAATGTATCATTGATCGCTGATCTATTTTGAGACAGTTTCTCTAGTTCTGCGCATTCTTCAACGCCTTCTAACTGATCAGAAATCTGGTAGTTTGCGACAACACCGAAGGGTATATTGTGACTAAAGTTTATAAGACCGGTCGGTTCTGTGTGCGGTGGTGCATCTTTCGCGAGTTTCCAAACAGTTTTGAAATCCCAATCCACCCAGTAAATGGAATCTTTGGATATTGTTAATGCGTTAGGCTTGTGATTTACTCCTTCTAATATAGTTTTTCTATCTTTTCCATTAAGGTCGGAACTTTCAATAGAATAATGTATTCCTTCTTTATCATCTGCCCAGTAAAGCCTTTTAGATTTTTGATCAATCGCGATACTTACTGGCATAAAAATTCCAGTGTTTACAATTATAGTTCTTTCGGAACCATTAAATCTGGCTCTCTCTATAGTAGGCTTGCTAATATTTGTGTTTGTCCAATAAATATATCTGAAAAAGACATGGATTGTATTTTTTTGTAACACATGTTGCTTTATGTTTAGCAAAGTTGCATTAAGTATGTCAATATCGAAAATACTGTAGAAACTTACCCTCTGCAACTATCTACGGCAATAGCTCTTGGTAATTCATCATCCATTTTGATTAAAAGGTTCCCATAAAGATCATTCTTTGAGCCTGGCTGCAATGACATCGAGAATATGCTTCTCTCATAAATGTCAGTCCAAAAGAGCTGACTCATCACAGGGTCAAATGCTAGGCCCTGTATGTTTTCATAAGATCTCCTCCTAACTAAGGATTGGTATTTCTTAGTTGCTAAGTGGTAACTAAATATAGATGCATTATCGTTCTGTCTGTCTACAAACAGAAGCATGTTGTGGACTGCATCGTACGCTAAAGCTGTGAGGTCCCTGAAGCGTGTCCCTTCGTTATTTGTTTTTGTTTGATTTGTGTAGAATTCTAATTGGTCCCCAGCAGTTATGGCGATATCTGAAACAATAAGAGAATTGTCAATTAGTAAAAACATTCATCCAAAATTCAATTGAAAATGTGCTTCTATATTTCAGTCTTGTTACATTTAGCAATAGTATAATAACCCCGTAGTAATAATAGCTCTTGGCTTCGTAAAGATTTCTGGTTCAATACGTGAAAAATAGTTTGCGTTCGCTTCTTCGCTTACATAATGTGACAGATAAAAGTCATAGTGTGACGTGGACTAACAAACATATAGGTACTTATAGCAAGTGCAGTATGTAAATTGGCACCGTTAATGTGTTGTTGCCAAGTCAAGGTGCGTTTGTTTGCTCTTAGTTACATAGATTTTATGTTATAGTAAATACCGTTGTTTGAATCCTTAGCAAACGATTATGGGTATATTATAGTCTTTTATTATTATTTTTTAAGGGTAAAAACTTCACGTTTCGAGCTTTTTCTTTAAAGTGGAACACCGTGCCTATTTTTCCATTAATGATTAGGCACTAACTTGTGGTTAAATTTAAAATTTGTACAGAATTTGTATGAAATTACATGTCAAGTAAATTTATTCGAACTTCGTGAAAAAATATCCAATCCCGCCATTTTATTTATTTTAATAGCAGAGTTATACTTGATATATCAAGTCATTGACATAAAAGTTATTTAAAAATGTTCCTTTTTTATGTGTAAAGAACACCGATTATTCTATACATATTCAACAATCGGAATCTAATTGACCTGTTGTACGGGCGTTGCTTAATTGTTAATTATATCTATTAACGTACTACATGACCAAGACAATTAGGCGTAGGACAGGAATGCGGTTTTGCACTTTTGGCACCTACAGCCCACTTCTATCACCGTACTTCTCTTAATTTCAAGCCCCCAATCGCGTAAAAAATATGTATATGGATATCCGGGCTTTGTTTGACAGTTGAAGCTCATAAAATTACCTTATATGGTCATTTAACTGTCAAATGAAGCCCATGTTCAAACCCATATTTTTTTACGCGTGGCCCCTGATTTATTAGCGCTACAGTGATTAACTGAATGATTACCGCTTCCTGAAATTTTAGTTTTTTTTGGTTGTCTTTTTTTAGTTTTTCTCAGCTGTCATGCGCCTAATTGTCTTGGTCGTGTACTACACGACCTACTCGTGTACTACAGTACCTAAGTTATGTTTTGAGATTCTCATTTGTTTTGCTATTTTATTTTTGTAGTTTATCTCGTAGTTGCTTTCTATGTACGTTGTTAGTACGGAATAGTTGGAGCCGCGTGACCAGATTATGTTTGACCCCAAGATCTAATTTGCAGAGATATACTTATTAAACTAAAATGTACTCGTTGTACGAATAGTTGGTAATTGTTTACTTGCTGTATCAAGGTTAAGATCACAAACATGATGTAATTAAGAAGATACTGACCCATTTCTTTTAAGTTTTTTGTTTTCATATTTCTGTGTCATTCAAGTCTCATATAAAATTTGTACGAAATTACATTATTAAAAAAATATAAGGTGCATGTAATTCCAATAAAATTGTTTTTTTACAAAGAGTTTTTTTATATTTGTTTTTCATTATTAAAGTGTCGTTTCAGTTTTGTTTTTTTGCTTTCAAGTTAAGTGAGCATTATGGACGTCGCTGAAGTATTTGCGAAACACCGAACTAAATATGCAAAATGAAATATACATTTTTGTGGAATTTGTACCTTATACGTAAGCAATTTCACATATTATTACCTGCTTTATGTCAACAGAACTGATAGATAAACTGATCTAGAGCAATCGTCAGCAAAGTTCGTTTCTACGTCTAACCATCGAACGAACTATTGATTGAGCTGGATCAATATCACTGTATAGAATGAATGTGTCATTAATTGAATAATGTTTCAATATTTATTTTAAACTCTTGCTGCGATAGTTTGAAAACATTTGAACAGTCAACATACTTTCAGTAGGTACCCTATTGTGAGTTCGTAAATGTACAATTATTACTATGTCGTTTGAAGACTTAAGAAAGGAAAATAAAGACCTAAAGAAAGCTCAGAGCATTATTACTGCTGATCTGAAGGCCCTCAAAGAGGAGAATGTCAACCTAAAGGGAGATTTAAAGACGTATGAATCGCGCGTTAAGAGGCTCGAAGAGGATAACCAGCGACAACAGCAATGGAGTCGGCTGCAGAATGTGGAAATTGTTGGAGTACCGGAAGAAAGAGAAGAGGTTACCATAGAAGTAGCAAGAAAGGTAATGAATTGCATTGGAGTCCCTATTGAACCGAAGGATATTGAATTTGCTCACCGAGTTCAGCCGCGTCGTGCTACTAGTGCAAAAAAAGGACGTGCCATAGTTCTCCGACTGAAGGATCGTGCTCTCAGAGACAAGATAATTGCTGCCTTCCGTAAGCGACGCAATATGTCTGCTAATGAGATGGGTTTCGGAGGGGAAAATGGTTATATATATATAAATGAACACCTGACAATTGAAAATAAAGCTTTACTTGTTTCGTGCAAGTCAAAGAAGAAAGAATTAAATTATCAATATGTATGGACAAAAAACTGCCGAATTTTTATGCGCAGGAACGATACTTCCCCACCGATACCAATATCTTCTACCTCAGATCTAGAAAGGCTCACTTGAGATGCTGGTCATCATATATTTGTTCTTTGAATTTATCCTCTAATGTTTTGTTACTCGTGGTATTAGTTAATGTACCTCCATTTAACGCACACATGCACAGTATTTATTTACATTATTATCTTTTAAAATGTATTTTCTTGTATTTATGTCGCTGTATTTATTTATCATTATCTTTTCGTATCAAGTATAATTTGATTTCTTGCTGCCAGTACATATGTCAATGTCATCTTATATCGTTTAAGCCAATTTTATCTATGTGTCTTATATTAAAAACGTCTTATTCTAGAGTGCCTAACATTATCATGAATGTTCCGCTATACCAGTGCTATGAATCCCAAATCATAAAGTCATGGGGACTGTAAAACAGAAACAACTCGAATTTTTCTATCAAAATGTTAGGGGGCTGAGAACAAAAACCAATACTTTTTATAATAACATGCTTTTAAGTGACTGTGACATAGCATTATTTACTGAGACGTGGTTGTGTGATGGAATACTAGATAGTGAATTGTGTGACAGTAGGTATATGTGTTTCGTCGCGACCGGGGAGCATTGGGGGGTGGAGTAATGGCACTTTGTGCTTCGCACCTTCAAGTTCGAGTTCGGTTAGAATGGGACAGACCAGAATGCCTTTGGTTAACTATCATGGGAAAATCGATTGGTTGTTCAAAAGATTTGCACTTAGCAGTTGTTTACATACCTCCAAATAGTAATACTGCCCTCCGCCTTCAACAGTTTATGGATATTCTGGATCATGTATCTTCCACTAACACAAATGACTTAATTTTACTCGCAGGTGACTTTAATTTACCTTGTATTGATTGGAGCTCTGGTGAACCGCTGGTTGTTAAACAGGGATCGGTAGAGCTGCAGGATTGTTCAACTGAATTTTTGAACTTTACCTCATATATCGGTCTTAATCAGTGCAATATGATAAAAAATCATCACCATAGCACGCTGGACCTTATATTTTCTAATTTTTCGCTTGAGCTGCAACGTTCAGACTGTCCAACAGTTAGTGAAGATAAATATCATCCCTCTTTAATATTGAATACTGTTGATATTTTTATCTCTCCATTTAAACCAAAGTCACGTACCCAATATAATTTTAGAAAAGCTAATTTTGATGAAATTAATAATACCTTCATGAAGATGGACTGGTCCTTTATCTCCGAAATTGAGGACTTGGAATTAGTCATAACGAAATTCTACACCATCTTAAGGGAAATAATTGACGAATTTGTCCCTAAAATACAAATATCTGGCTCTCGTTCGTATCCTGTTTGGTACAATAGTGCTCTTATCCATCTAATTAAGGAAAAAGCAAGACTACATAAAAATTGGAAATGTCATGGCAATCCATTGGATTATCTTGAATTTTCTAAATTGAGAAGCAGAATGAAAACAATGCAAGAATCTTGCTACAAACTCTTTATAGAAAAGTCCCAAGAACAAATTAAATCCAATCCGAAAGCATTTTGGTCCTACGTTAAATCCCAAAAAAAATGTAATTCTAATTATCCTAATTCAATGACATATGACGACAAAACATTTAATAATGAGCCTGATATTTGTAATGCATTCAATGATTTTTTTCAGAAAAACTTTAAGGAACCGGCATCTCATTATCCTATTGTCTTTGATAACGACACTTCAACTAATCATGTTTTACATAATGTAGAAATCACTTCTTCATACATTTTTAAATTGTTAAAACAACTTGATATAAAAAAAGGTGCTGGTAGTGACGGCATTCCACCGTCCTTTTTCTATTTTTGTCCTAAAACTTTAGCAGCTCCAATAGCACAAATCTTTAATAGATGTCTCAGTGTGGGCTACTTTCCAAATATATGGAAGACTGCACATATTGTTCCAATCTATAAAAAAGGCAGTCAATCTCAAGTAAAAAACTACCGCCCTATATCCATCCTGAATGTTCTCAGTAAATTATTTGAACGTGTCGTACATAACCACATGTATCCAATAGTCTCAAAATTTATTCCTCCTGAGCAGCACGGTTTTATGAAGGAGCGCTCAACTAATACAAATTTGGCTTTATTTACGGATGATGTCTTGAATGGAATGGATGGTGCTTCTCAAGTTGACGTGATCTACACGGATTTTGAAAAGGCTTTCGACCGTGTGGATCATGTATTACTTCTTAGAAAGCTTTGGGAACTGGGAATAAAGGGAAGTTTACATAGATGGTTTGAATCTTATCTACGTAACAGGTGTCAGGCGGTAGTAATTGGTGGCTATTGTTCTTCTTACATTAAAATTGTATCAGGTGTACCACAAGGGTCCATACTCGGGCCTTTACTCTATGCCTGTTATCTGTATGATATATCTAAATGTTTCAAGTTTGCAAAATTTTTAATGTACGCAGATGACACAAAAATTTATATGAATATTAAAAATATACAGGATTGTTACCATTTGCAAGAGGATTTAAACAGATTGTGTATTTATTACGATGAAAATAGAATAAATATTAATGTCAGTAAATGTTCGTACATGTCCTTTACTCGTAAAATGAAACCCTTAAAGTTTAATTACAATATTTACAGTTTGCCACTAATTGAAACAAAACAGGTTAGAGATTTAGGTATTTTACTTGACTCAAAATTAACATTCACAGATCATATAGATAATGTAGTTTCTAAAGCCTTTCGAAATCTAGGATTCATTTTACGAGTAAGTAGACCGTTTACCGATATACACTGTCTAAAAGTCCTTTATTACACCTATGTGCGGAGTGTCCTCGAATACTGTTGTAGTATTTGGAACCCACAGTATCTTACATATATAAAAAATATAGAAAAAATTCAGAAAAAGTTCCTTAAACATTTGAGTTACCGCGATCACCGGGCATTTACTGACTACATTGACTCTTGTAACTTCTACCACTTATTGACGCTTGAAAATAGACGGCATCTTGTAGACATGTTATTTCTATACAAAATATGTAATGGCAAAATAGACAGCATTGAATTAGTATCCAAAATATTAAATTTGTGTGCTCCTTCAACCCGTACTAGACACACGAAGCTCTTCAACTGCAAATTCGTACGCAGTAATTACGCTCAGAATTCTATTATATATCGTCTCCAAAAAACATATAATAATAGGTTTGATTCGACAGATATATTCTGCTCATCATTGAGCATTTTTAAAAAAAATATTGGCAACATACTTTCCACTTGAAGTAGTTATTTATCTATTTATATATATATATACGTTTGTACTTATTTTATATATGTATGTATGTATTTATTTATGTATGTATGTTAACCTTAGCCTATTAACATAAATTCTTAAAATTTTTTTACACTCTTTACATGTGTGCGTCTCCTCTTACCTATAATTTTATTTAGTTAACAAATGTAAAATCCGTTATTTGCTGTATGTGTAGTATTTAAGTTTTGTTAAGTTTTAATTTAGAGCTGTGGATTTTGAAATAAATAAATAAAATAAAAAAATAAAAACTAAGGAGTTTCGCTCTTATTTACTTGCTTATAAGATACAATATCTGTAAAATATAATAAAAGATCTGATCACTGCACTTTCATCTTCAAGCAAGGTATCGATAGTATGTCGATAGTATGTGTGATCGTAGGTATCTGTAGCATAATTGGTTAGTGCATTGGGCCGGATTCCCAAGGATGCGAGTTCGAATCCCGTCAGGGCGACATGAGACTAGATGCTTTTTTCTAGTATATTTTCTTGTTTAATATTTATCAAGGTATTGATATTTTTTACACGCCTAAAGTACCATAAGTAAGAATAATTTATACAATTATTATTGTAGCATACGGGTAAACGGGAATGGTTTTTAAACATTATGCGAAAACATTTTTTTCTTAACCTTAATGTCACCGTTTTACGTTAGCCTTTATTGTTCAAAAGTAGAGCTAATTAGCAAAATATCACTTTTTGTTAAGAAGTAAAATCACGTGTTATTTTTACCAAAACCGCTCTCCGCCTTATTTTTTTTAAAGGTGGAAACAATTGCAAACACCGTTTATAAAATACGATGTTGTGTATTACGTAAAAGTTACCGAGCAGTAATCCTTTATTTATATCACGACAAGATAAAACATACGTGGTACGGATAATTTATAAAAACAATCAATCGTCAATATGTACTATTTGAATGAGACATTTATCGTTATTTGTCAAACGTAAATAATAGTCCCATCAAACTCATCGCAATTCACAATTCACAATGTACAAGTCAAAAGAGATTTTTTTTATTTTCTTTAAGTTTCATAAAAAAAACTCGTGGTGCTTATATAAAACAAAACTTCGAAAAGAAAACATTAGCAAATAAAGATATCTTAAAAAAATAAAAAAACAACGGGTTGCACTCCGGGAGTGCCGGCAAAGATTAAAACAGCTTAAACGAAACAGCAGGAGCAGGCATAGATTTTCGCCGCGGTAGAAAGAGAGGGGGATATTACTTCCTCTCCTACGCCGCGCCGGGGAGGTCTACTCTCCCTCCGTCTTACGAATTTTCGATCAGGTCACGTGTCCTGACGCGACTTTAACATTTTTTACCCATCCCAAAAATTTTAAACTCTAAAGTGCACAAAGCCGCTAAAGAAGTTTTCACTTCAAAAAATTAACATAAACATATAATGCATCTTATTTTTACATCTGTAACCTTGGATTACTCGTATTTCACCACTCGTATCACACCATAGCGACAAGAGACTAAATATATAATTTATCGTCAATATTTCCTTATTATTTCAACAATTGGATATTAGGAAAATGTAAAACCCTAATAACCCGAGCGATATAGTGAGTACGTTATAATGTAAATTTATTCAAATCGACTTGACGTCATAAGCATAACCGCACACGCATTTGACTACGACAGTCATTTTTGTTTTAGGCGGGAAACATGCAGCTAATTTGGCTGACGTTTTTGGAACTTTAAACGTAATAAAAGTTGGAGGCAACCACCACATTTAAGTTTAATCACTATTATTCTTCTAGTTTACCGTTTTTTTGGATTACGTAGTGTTCAAAGGGAAATGTCAATACTGTCCACTTACAAATATATCAAAAAGGTTAAATATAATTAGAGAGTATAATCATAGATACAGTCCACTATATTCTGTCATACTTATATGTCATGTGTTACGAGTAAAATAAATACAAATAGTAAATTGCACGTTTCTTTAATTTAGGTAAATTAGCCTTGTTCATAAATACACATTAACGCGTAAACATTTTGGTCCTTCGAGCCGGATAGTGTGCAAAGAAAGTTGTGATTTTCGTACCGCGAAAGAAGTGCGCGAACAAAAGACGATCGAAGGACGCGCTCCGTTGAACAATATTCTTGCAATTTGCTAGTGAAAAATTATCTATTACGCGTTATAACTTTGAGTGAGTGAGTGTATTAATTCGAATGTTTGCAATATAAACTGAGTTTAATTGTGTATTTTCAACTTAAAACCATTGAGCGAGTGAGTTTTTTAACGATCTATTTACGAGAACTTAGTTGAGAATCTATACTACTATCTTATATTTCGGCTGAGAATAATACTATTTAAACATGGAAACAAGCGCTAAACAACTAAACGTACTATTTGCATTACAAGAGGAGTGTTTAAACAATTTAAAGAGAGCTGAAACGAACTATAAGAAGACTCCAAAAGATCGTATTAAACGGCCTTATTTGGAAACGCGGTTACAATCACTAGAAGAGTTATACTACCGTTTTAAAGAAGGGCATACGGCCATCGTTACGGAAACTCTGACAAACCAAAAGTACCCCTACTTCCAAGAAGAGAAATATGAATGCTTTGAAGAGATATACATTGAGTATAAGTCATCCATACTGGAAGCTTTACAACCATTATTAACCACACTACAGCCGTCATTGGCCACCACACCGTCACAGTCGGCGCCCGGCTCTATGCAAGATAATGGACATTGTGATTTGAGACTACCACGGATTACTTTACGGACATTTAGCGGAAAGTACGAAGAGTGGCAGACTTTCTACGACATGTTTTCATCGCTAATACATAATAACAAGTTAATATCGTCTGTTCAGAAACTGCATTACTTAAAAAGTAATCTATCGGGTGAGGCACAAGATCTATTGCGTAACTTTTCGATCACTGAGGCTAATTACGAAGAAGCTTGGAAACAACTAGTGCGGCGCTATGACAATAAGAGGTACAATTCTAATGCTGTTTTAAGACATTTATTCTCGCTAAAGAAGTTGCATACCGAATCAGCTTACGAAATTAAGAGATTAGTAGACACAACTTCTACTTGCTTGAAGTCGTTAGAGAATATGGGTATAAGTACGAAGGAATGGGACGCTTTTATTATATTTTTTGTCGTTTCAAAGCTGGATTCAGAGTCGATAAAGCAGTGGGAACATCATATTAACTCCACAAGCAGTGATGAGCTACCGACCTGGGAACAATTACGAAATTATTTAGAGAGTAGATTCCGATCTTTAGAGATGATTGACACTAATGTAATGCGTTCCACACAAGGACCTAAGCCCCTATCGAAGCCTAGAACATTCCATACCTCAATTGAAAGCAAGCCGAGTAGTAACGACATCAAATGTGCAATGTGTCAAGAAAGCCACTTCATTTACCATTGCAAGCAGTTTCAACTGTTATCACCTATCAAGCGACAAGAGTTTGTACAAAATAATAAATTATGTTTTAACTGTTTATCGTCTACGCATTCTGTCATGAAGTGTCGGCAATCAACAAGCTGCGGCGCCACCACACTACCTTACATTTTGACCGAGACAACAGAGATACCAACCCACACCAGGAGGTCACACAAGTCAGTGGCGAAATTGCAACTACATCATCGAGTGAACCGCTACGTGAAAAACCGATGATTTCACGAGGTGACACCAATATTACTACAACATTTTCCAGAGAACTTCAACCGAATCGAGTACTGTTGGCGACGGCTAGAGTTAAGGTATTTAATTCAAATAATTGTAAACAAAGTATTAGAGCTTTACTTGACCAAGGGTCACAGGCCTCTTTTGTGACCGAGGCTACGTTACAATTATTAGGTCTAGCACGTAAGCCTATAAGTGGTTGGGTGTCAGGGTTAGGAGATGCTCGTTTGAGCATTAAACACACGGTTTCACTTCGCCTGGTATCACGTCATGAGCCCGAAAAAGAGATCCAAGTACACGCTTATGTCTTACCTTCATTAACTTCCTTGCTTCCACCAACCAAATTTAATGTAACCGAGTGGTCGGATATCAATAACCTACCTTTAGCTGATCCTGCTTATACAGTACCTGGGAAGATTGATATCTTACTCGGCGCAGAGGTGTACAGCGAGATACTACTCGACGGAGTAATCAAGCAAGCGGATGGAAGTCTGATGGCACAAAACACTGCCTTTGGATGGATTATATCAGGGAGAGTGTCAAGAGAGTTGGGTGAGTCTGCACAATTCAATGTTTCTAGCATGCATGTACATGTGGAAGAAGATGATCTATTGAAGAAGTTTTGGGAAATGGATAATGAACCTGACACTATACAAAAAGAAATGACGACGAGTGAGAAGCTATGTGAATATTTATATGATTCAACTACAGAGAGAGATGAGGATGGGAGATTTGTGGTCAGATTACCTTTTGTAACGGATGATCCTAAGAGTAAGTATAGGCATTCTAAAGAGATAGCTATCAAGAGACTAAAGTCATTAGAGAGAAAATCATCACTGGATCCGAAACTACGAGATGAGTACAACAAGGTATTCGATGAATATCTTACTTTAAATCACATGAGACCTGTTTATGAGCATGAATTAGAAAATGAAAATTCAGTCTATCTTCCTCACCATGCCGTAATACGAGAGGACAAGGAGACTACAAAGGTAAGAATTGTGTTCAATGCATCGAGTAAAGGAGATAATAACGTATCGTTAAATGACGATCTCCTTGTCGGACCTAAATTTCAACAAGATTTAAGGCATATTCTGATGAGATGGAGAAATCATAGAAAATGTCTTATCGCGGACATTGTCAAAATGTACAGAATGATTTGCGTAGCACCTGAGGATGCAGACTACCAAAGAATCGTGTGGAGATTCAAGTCAGATGGATCGGAGCCTATACAACATTTCAAGTTGTTACGCTTGACTTTCGGCACTGCGTGCGCGCCATATTTGGCAGTCAAGTCCTTGCAAAAATTAGCCGACTTGGAAGAAGATAAGTATCCTAGAGCAGCAGAAATAACAAAACGAGATTACTATATAGATGATTTAATAACTGGAGCAGAGACAGAAGCCGAAGCATTGGAAATACATTATGAGATGAACGAGTTAATGAAATTAGGTGGATTTACACTTCAAAAATGGAATAGCAACTGCGAGAACGTCTTAGAGAAAATAACAGGCAAACATGAGCAATTTAATCAAACAGAGTTTATTAAACTAAACAAGACTATCAAGGTTCTTGGAGTGAGTTGGTGCAGAGAGACTGATGAGTTTGTTTACACGGTGGATTTGCCAGAAACCAAGAAACCCATTACTAAGAGACAAGTTCTAGCTGATGTAGCGAGTCTATACGACCCAGAGGGCTGGATTGCGCCAGTCGTCATCAATGCAAAGAAATTGATTCAAAGTCTTTGGAAAACAGGTTTGTCTTGGGATCAATCCTTACCTGAGGACATATTGAAAGAGTGGCTAACATATAGGAGGAGCTTAGTAGACTTGAAGCAACTGAAAATACCGAGATGGTTTAATGTTACGCGAAACTCTAAAACGGAACTACACGTATTCTCAGATGCTTCGAAATCAGCGTTCGCAGCGGCAGTCTACATTCGAGTCATCGACGAGTCTAATCAAATTCATGTTCACTTAGTGACTGCAAAAACTAAGGTTGCTCCACTAGAAAAAGAAGTTTCGATACCAAAGCTCGAATTATGTGGTTCGGCTTTAGCTGCGAAACTTATATGGGAAGTATCACAAGTGATAGAAATACCAAAGCAACGATTGTTTGGTTGGACTGATTCCACAATTGTTCTGGCGTGGCTGAGAGGAGGCGCATCTCGGTGGACTACCTTTGTGAGTAATCGTGTCTCTACTATTTTGAACATCATGGATGTAGAACAATGGAATCACGTCCCTACAGCATCAAACCCTGCTGATTGTGCGTCGAGAGGGTTGCAACCTAAGGATTTAATTAATCACCCCTTATGGTGGCGAGGATCGCACATGTTAGCAGAGTGTGAAATTGAGATGGGTGACACAATCATAGAAGACACACACAAGGAGGAAAAAGTCAAATCTTTCATTTCATCAGTTGAAAACGAAGACTTTATTTGGCAAAATTTTCATCCTTAACGAGATTACTAAAAGTCGTAGCTTACTGCAGAAGAGTTTTAAATTTTAAATTACCAAAAGATGAGAGACCAAATTTACCAAAATTTATAACAGCTGATGAAATGAAGGAATCTTTACTGGCTTGCATTAAACAGCTACAAAAACATGAATTTGAGAGAGAAATCAAGCAGTTGAATGGAGGTTGTGTACATAAAAAGAGTCCATTGCGCAGTCTCTGTCCTTTTTTGGATGAGAAAGGAATATTAAGAGTTTCAGGTCGCATAACACATTCTGATGCATGTTATGATACCAAACATCCAATGATTATACCTGCTAAACATCATTTTACCAAATTGTTAATTATTGATGCACATTATCAGACTAGTCATGGAGGACCGCAAGTGATGCTTAACATCTTGAGAACTAAGTTCTGGGTCATTCAGAGTAAAGAGCGTGTCAAAAAAGGTTTACAGAGAATGTGTTACTTGTACGAGATATTCAACAAAAAAGACTACTCCACTAATGGGTCTTCTGCCAGAGTCGAGATTAAAACCTTGTAAACCTTTCAAATCTACAGGTGTAGATTATTTTGGCCCAATACAAAAAAGATTTTCGCCAGGTAGAGGAACGAAAACTGTTAAGAGTTATGGATGTATTTTTGTGTGTATGGTCACAAAGGCCATACACTTGGAAGCGGTCACTGATTTGACAGCGAAAGCATTTATCGCAGCGTTCAGACGTTTTACAGCACGACGTGGTCACTGCCAAGAACTGTGGAGTGACAACGGCACGAATTTTGTTGGCGCATACAGAGAAATGAGAGAGATGTTCAATAGTGCTAAGTCATCACTTCCTAGAGAAATCGCGGAACTACTGGTGTTAGAGCGTACCACTTGGCATTTCATACCTCCCCATTCACCCAACTTTGGAGGTCTATGGGAAGCTGGCGTACGAAGTACTAAAACACATTTGCGTAAAATACTTGGGAACACAACACTCACCTATGAAGAGCTTGCAACGGTCTTGGCGCAGGTGGAAGCGTGTTTAAATTCGCGGCGTATAAGCACAATTAGCGACGATCCTAACGATCCCTTACCGCTGACACCAGGCCACTTTCTGATAGGCGAACCGTTATTAAATATAGCAGATCAGGACAGCGATTGCAATGTACATAGCTTAGATAGATGGAGATAAGTCCAGAAACTTGTAAATAATTTTTGGAATAGGTGGCATAGAGAATATTTAGGTAGCCTGAGTCAAAGATACAAGTGGAATACAAAAGGTGTGGAGCCAGAAATAGGTAATATTGTAATTATAAAAGAAGACAACATGCCTCCTGCAAAATGGCTCTTAGGAAAAATTACACAGAAACATACCGGGCCTGATAATGTCACAAGAGTTGTAACTGTCAAATGTAAATCTGGTCTACTCAAGCGTCCTGTAAGTAAACTTTGTATATTATTGTATAAACAATGAATAACCTTTCTTAATTTTAGGTTTGTGTAAACAGTTCTGTAGTTCAGTTTTCATACTAGTTATGAGTTTATGAGAGTGTTATTTCTTCGTGTTAGTTTTTTTTTATTAATTAGTCATAAAAGCTTATGTGTAAGGAACGGATGTTATACCAATACATCACGGTGGGCGGTTAAATGTAATTAATTGTTTGTTATTTTTGCTTATCGTTTTCACAATGTGTATATATTTATTTCAAATTGAATCCGTTCATATGTAGAGTTGTCTAGAGTGCAAAGTATGGGCATATGTCTGTCATTATCTCACATCTTGTATAGAGTTTGAGCATTTTAATTGTGTTTAAATACTTGTCTTAGTTCTTAGGTTTAATTAACAACTAACGTTCTTGGTGGGCGGGATGTTCAAAGGGAAATGTCAATACTGTCCACTTACAAATATATCAAAAAGGTTAAATATAATTAGAGAGTATAATCATAGATACAGTCCACTATATTCTGTCATACTTATATGTCATGTGTTACGAGTAAAATAAATACAAATAGTAAATTGCACGTTTCTTTAATTTAGGTAAATTAGCCTTGTTCATAAATACACATTAACGCGTAAACACGTAGGTATGTTGAAAATTCTGTGCATGGCTGGTGGAGCAATGGGGTTTTCTGGCACAGATATTCTTACATCGAAAAGAAAGTCTTGGGGGCTTTCTTTTGGATGCAAGAATATCATACATACACTGTTAAGTAATAATAGTTATTCAGTACAAAGTTAATGGTTATTTAAATATCGATATTAATGTTTTTGAAATTTCGTTTACTTAGGTACTTTTGTAAATATAACCGACAGTCACGTTTTTTTATTGAAACTTACGATGTCTACGGTAAAATCGCGATTTTTAATAGCACATAAAAAAATGCAATGTGCGTGAACATATTGTGTTTCCCTTTATTAGATCTGAGAATAGGTAATTTTCTTTTTTCGCAGTCTTTTAATGCCTCAAAAGCAAATATAAATATGTTTGGACGTTCGTGGTCAGGTCATTGGCATCATGTGCTGAATACGTTTCCGTAGCAAACAAGGTAGGCTTGTTTTTATGGATAATCAATGTGTTTGCACTGCTGAAGATAAATATCAGGTAACATCAGGTATGATGAAGGCTAAGAGTGTTCCCGTTGTTCATAAAAAAAATATATATACAAGGGATCGCTCGCGCTTTCACCCCCATGATTCCTGTTCCTCTGGAAAACCTCAAAACCATTATGAAAAGTTTCTATGAAAAAGCTGTTTTTTTTTCAGGGTTGCTTCCATATAGAAAGTTATTCGTAAACATAAAATAACGTTGTATAAGAATATTTTTTTGCAAAAAAACTGGAGTAAATGAGTGATGTAACAAAAGAGATCGAAATGTTTGCAGGCTGGCAAGCAATAAAGCTTTTTTTTATATTTGTATATTTATCTGTTTCTTTATAAGAAATGTCCGCTAAGTTCTTTAACCTTTTATAAGGCCTTTAAAATAAAAATAAGACCCTAAAATATATGAAAATGAACACAATTTGATCAGTAAGCGTGTAAAGATTAAATAAATAAATAATTGCACACAATCACATTATCTAAATTATTATTATATTTTTTGTAAATACATTAGGATAGGATTAAATGATTTATTATTTATTATTATTATACATAATATACATATTAAACACTCAGACCAAGACAAATAGACATGTTCATGCACACACATATTTGTCTTGTCCGGGGATCGAACCCGGTACCTCTGGCGCAGAAGGTGGGCTTAGTACTCCTGCGCCAAACAGGTCCTTAAAATATAAAGATACAAGACTATGGAAGAATGATTATGGAGAAAGCTGATGGTTCTATTAAGGTTACATTTATGATTTACATTATGACCTATTCACAAAGAAAGTTGTTTACATACCACAAGTAGTACACAAAGTTGTTTTAATCATACAAAACGAAAACAATTAATCATAATACACTGTTCTCTAACTATAGGCCAAACTCAAGTATAGACTTTTAATCAAAAGACGGATATGAACTAGTGACCTCTTAAGCTTCAGGTAAGTGTTGCAATCATTTTTCGACCGTGACTTTGAACAACCTTGGTAATAATATCAAGAAATATATTGGGTCGTTTTGACGTAATTTGAATTCTTATGTATATTATATCAGTATCATGTCATAATGTCGTCAATGTCACACCTATATCATTAGAATTTATTGAGTAGTATAAATTATTTGATGATGTTTGGAAGCATTTATTGTTATGTTAGTGTAAAGTCTATTTTTGTACCTGTGTCAAAATCTCTTTAACATACGTACACTGATCATAAAAAGTTTGTGATCACTTAATGATTTTCATGCTTACAACAAACCTATTTTCGTAGAGGGATTATTATATTAAATTTTAACCGATATTTTTTCGATTTGGTACCATTCAAAAGCAAAACAAAAGCTAGAATGTTCAACATTTCGAATGTGTATTTCATTAGTTTGTGAATTGTTTTGTTTTATCTATGCGGGTTTTTAAACTACTTCAAAATTTCATACAATAATAACCAAAATTTTACAACGTTTTTCTTTTTTTTAACCTCCTCCTTCTTTTGAAGTCGGTTAAAAATAAAAAACACCCGTCAAAACATTAAACATTTTAGCTTTTGAATGGTACTAAATTGAATAAATATCGGTCAAGATTTACTACAATAATTCCTCTACGAAAACAGGTATGATATAACCGCCTCTGTGGTCTAGTGGTACAACCACAGGTATCAGACCCAGGGGTCCCGGGTTCGATTCCCAGCGGGGGTACATATCGTATGTATTCGGTTTGGTTGGTGGTATTAAGTGATCGCAGATTTTTTTTGCTGAGTGTATTTCATCGACTTTTAAATGGCACACCTATATAAAATTATCATTTAAAAAATTCGTAATCTATTAGTAAGTGTAATCTTTTTCACTTCACGTACTGAAAATAAAAAAGAGTAATTACATAACGAAACGTAATAGGTATTTATTTTATCACGGCAAAGCTTGTTTGTTCGCCAAACAATGCTGCTTAAGCTGATTAAATATGAGCCAGTTGTAATGTGAAACCGCAATGGAAAGTGGATTCGGAAATATTTTTGCGACGAGCTCTTGGTCACGTAGACCACCGCTGGGTCAACTGAATATAGCTGACCATTGATAAAGCCAAGATTACTGATAAATCAATCTTTTGATTCGTTTATTTGATTGGAAACCGTGCAATAGGTATGTTGAATATCAATATGACTACGGTTGATACGCGGAAAATATTAAAATAGGCATGAAATACACAATAATTTTGTGGGTCTCCTCTGAATAATTTTGGTTGATACAGACACAAAAATACTGTAAAGTGGATAAAAATAGTAGTTTTAAAGTCTTGAGTGAAAAACCTAACCTAACCAGCCAGCTACGCCTAGTTGTAGAAAACTGGATGTAACTATAGGTACTCCAGCTCTCATCAAGTTTGTCGTTTTGTATCAATAATGTAAATATTGCCACCTTCTTTTTTAAACAAATATCAAAAGTTGCAATATCTATCTACTCATAACAGTATTTTTATTTAGTATAATTTTTTCCAATTGGTTTGATAACCAATCCGCATTGGGCCCGCGTGGTGGGTCATGGCCCGTTCTCCTTATCCACCCATAAGGAAGGCCAGTGCCCCAGCAGAATGGCTGATGACGATAAAATGTTTGGTTTGGACATTAATTAATTAAGTTAATAACATTTGAAAACGTTGAAATTATTAATATTTGTTGTCGACAGGTGTTTGATACAGAATAGTTTAGTTCAGGTGGATCAATGTCGTATAATTTTTAAAGAAAAGTTATTCTACAGCCAAGATCACATCTAAGTAATAATTTTTATAATTGAAAAATAGTCAAGTAAGCGGATTGAACAAGGTCAGCACTTAAAACTTATGGTTTATGTTGATGAAATTACTATGTCATGGTGACAGGACCCTGTGTGCGTAATATATGTCCATATGAGCACGACTATTAATGGTAACTTCTAGCTTCCGGCAGCGATATCGTCAACGTGGAATTTCAGAATATTCCTTAGGAACATTTGTATGGAACAAAAACTATCCTAATACCAGTGTGTCAAATCCATCCAAATTAGATTTGGAATGATTGAGCAACAAACATCTAATTATCTAAGCCACTGTACTGGTGCGGTACTGACTACTGCCCACTGTACTTGATCCGTGTAAATCGGGCATTAGGTCTATAAAGCTAAAACTTTTAACCGCCTTTGTGGCCTAGTAGTACCACCACCGGTATCAGACCCAGCGGTCCCGGGTTCGATTCACAGGCGGGGATACATATCGTATTCGGTTTGGTTGGTGGCAGGTCATGTTGTAAGTCCGCCTGGCTAGCTACCACCATCTAATCTAAGTTTGACGCCATAACAACAACGTTTTCAGCATTGTTGTGTTCCGGCAGTTAAAGATAAGATAGCCAGTTCCTCAATGATTGAGGATTCCGGGAGAGGCTCGCTTCCATCTTCAGCCTAATCAATACTTAACAGCAGGTATGATGAAGGCTAAGAGTCTCCTCGTCGTTTATAAAAAAAAACAATCTACATAGATAAAGATGCGTCTAATAGCTTATTAAATTACTACACACAACAAAACATACGCTTAGCTTTCATCATATTATATTGTGATGATAAGGCTGACATGTTGAATAGAATTTCACCCGGAATCCTCGACCACTTAAGAACCGGCTTATTACTATTCATTACAAATTGAAAAATTGAGAAAGTAAACAGCAGGTATGTGAATTTAAAAATAGCCAGTTACTAAATGTTATGCACCTATTATCATTTCTCTGATTAAAAACTAAAGTTGACCTAACTTCGAGAGGTCAAGTTTAAGAAATGATAATAAATTAACGTAATCTCTGTGACAAAACAATAATAAAGTATTACGTTTTTGTTAATTGTTTAAGATATTAAAACTGCGGGCACTAATCTAACATTAACTTTAACTTTAAGTTCACTGCACTTTAACTTTCATTTGGTTTATTTGCTTAAGTTTGTTGTTTATGTTATTTTTATCTGCTTTATTTTTGCTGTATATGTTTACCTATTAGTGGAAACTTCACTGATTTATGTACAAACTTATATTTTCATCTGTATATCTGTGTCTGGAATATTGTATGTTTCCCAAATAAACTAAAATAAAAATAAAAATAAATTATCTCTGAAGATTTTGGGAAAAAACTCAGAATCTCCTTAGGAAACCATTATAGTGATAGACAAGCGTTTTAGCACATCATTTTTAATTGCACTGACATTTCCGTCTAGAAATTACTATGACATATGTATCTTTTTGTGTTAATATGACAAAATTCCATTTTAGAGTTATTAGCATACAATAAAAACTTGTAGAGGCAATTACGTAATAATAAAAAAAAAAGTGTTTTTTTTAAACACCAATTTATCTAGCCCCAAAGTAAGCACTGTAAGGCTTGTGTTATGGGATACTAGGGTAACGGATATAAATTCATATAATTATACATATATAAGTATTTATGTGTAGTGTGTATTTATCTGTAGTAGTATAGTAATATATATATAAACGTCCATGACTCAGGTACAAGTGCTCGTATTCATCATACAAACATTTGCCCCTACCGGGATTCGAACCCAGGAACTCAGAGCAGGCGACACCTTGAAACCGGTGTAGAGTACCACTCTACCACGGAGGTCGTCAAATTATAGGTAAGTATCAGTAACGGGAAAGAAAAGTTATAATAGAAAGAAAGAAAGAAAGAAAATAAATTTATTTAGGACAAATTACATGTTAAAGAAAGGCAGTACACCCAAAGAACATTAAAAATTTGTCCCAAAACGGTCACGACTCAGCATAATGCGTGGTCTTACGACCCGCGCTGGTCTTCCGTCGTAATACGAGTAGTATCGAATTGAAATTCATGTAGCGCTTTTTATAGCAATAATTTCTTAATAAGCATCGTTTCAAAAATGTTATCTCATCCTGCTGGCGTCTCACTCTCATCAGCACATTTACTTCAATAAATGTTTTTCTGAAATCAAAACTTAACTTTTATTTATCACGTAACATGATACAGATTGCAATATTTTTTAGGGGAAGTCGCAGAAATATCAATTTGAATCAAATAAATGTGATAGGTATAGGATTTAAATATCATAGAACGACCAATAGAACACAAACATCTGTCTGTTCAGTTCTGTTGATGAATTCACCAAAGTGATTAGTATCATTTTGTAATTACCTTATCAGATAAAAACAGGAAGGAATCTGCATTTATAATGATGAAGATCCTTCTCCGATGACATTGCGGTGAAAATTACCGTAGCGTGCACCCGAAGAAAAACTTGAGATCGTTTTTCCATCAGACAATTAGCTCCCACGCCCTGATTTTTCGTGGAAATGTCATTGTAATTGAATTACGATAACAGCTAACCTCTGATGCTTATTGTCATCATGACAATGATTCAAGACAATATTGGACGAAACTAGGGCACGGTCGGTGCATTAAAATGTTGCAGGAATTTTCTAATATATTCTAGTAATCAAGTGTACTTGTGCCAATTTTTTTGACGGCCTTATGTTAACGAAACAAAGGAACGTTTTTTTGGAGACCGCCAAAGATATACGGATAGCGGCCTCTGCGTGGTCATTTTGTTGTTATAAATTATTGCAAAATTGCAAACCATTTCCTCGCGTCCGACGTTGATTGATACTTATATATGAAGTATCGTAATAATGATCGGAAGTTTTTATTAGATAATGTATTTATATTAAGGTAAAGATATTACTGTCACTTGTTAAGACTTCATCTATAGTTTAGTAACTAAGCATGATAAGTAATTTATGGACGTAATAAGAACACCCGTTGCGAGCGCTTTCCTATGCATACATATTCAGTTTGTTATAGGTACACTCACCTTCAGAAAAATCGCACCTTTAAAAAATCTGACTTTTAAACTTAATTTGTCCTTATTTGGAATCAATTTATGAGGGAAATGTTGGATATCATTTGAAAGGTAACGAAAAGGAGTACCCAAAATAATTAAACTTTTTATTTTTTATTGGAATAGAACAAAAAAAGATAAAGTTTACAAATCAATACCACTCCTTAATAATGCTTTTTGTACAAAAACAACTTAGAAAATACGTTTTTTTTAAGGGTTAGATTACGGATCACTGCCTATTGAACCTGCATTGACCATTTAAAACCTACAAATTGTAGCGCAATTGCTCAACCAGCGGCCCTTATAGACGAACAAATTTGCATTTTTTTAGATGTCACATTTTTGTTATTTATTATGCTTTTTTATTGCAATGAAATCTTGTTTATTAAGTTCATTTATTGGGCTTTCAAACAAGGCTAATATTGGCGGGGGTACAAGCCGTACACGCATTTGTAAAGTGTTAATAACGCTTAAGAAAATTTTAAAAAGGTGCGGTTTTTTTGACGTTGAGTGTAATATTATAATCATATTATCTCATAATATTACGCATGTTGTCGTGATGCAGATTTCATTGCAAGGTTATTTTAAAATGCAATCGTTGAACATTGTCACGTTTTAAAACAATCACAAATTATTATGGCATAAATGGCGTTTATAAAAGACCTTTTTAGATTAAATTGAAATGTTAAATTAGTGTTAAATTACTCAACATTGTTCAGTTATTGTTGTAATTATTGTTTAATTACTTATTAACTATTAATTGGTTGTTTTGTTTGTGAAATCTTTAGGCGAGCCAAATGCATTAATTATGTTGAATTGTATTCTGATTTTCATGTGAATATGTTATTTAATAAAAAAAATCTGTATGTTTACATAATAAAATGGTGTTACTTACCTTTTTATTCAACGTTTTATTTTTACTTATTATTTGAAATTATAATTTTTCAAGTAATACTTATCTTACACAAAAAGAGGAACAGAACAAATATTTTTGATTGTTTTTAAAAATAGAAGGTCAAAACAAAAGGTGTAGACTTAACATTAATAATTTATTACATGAATTTCTATACGTAGCTTCTGAAAATAAATCTGTCTGACGCATGAATGCATAAAATAATATTTTTTTTAATAAGTAGTTTTTGTAAATGTTTCATTTGTATTCTACTGAAAAAAAGGTCTTCTGTCGACTATATACCTAAAGACAATATTAATTATAAGTTCCTTATGAAGCATTACCTATTTGTTGATTTTTATTAAATTCTACTTATTTTAATATTGCGAGCAAAAATTATTTATATTAATTTTCTATCAATGAAAAGCAGTTATTTTGTAATCTATTTTAATGATTGTTTCAGAACCATTAAAATAGCGTTTCCAGACATACAGATTGGGTTACTCTCTTCCAGACACCAATCTGATTAGTTAAGATTTATTTTATTTTGATCTGTGATAGTTACGTTTTATTATGTAGTGAAGAAAAAGAGTTAAACTTATTTTTATATTATTAATTTAAATATTTCCAGCGAAAAATAAAAATTAAATACATTTAATGTAGCTAAATAAATATATATGAAAGACAATTTTATCACAACACTCCTAAATAATCTTAATGATATTATTTTGTTTAGTATTTATTTATTAATTAATAGTCATCACGTGCCTTTTATCTACATGAATAAATTAAAATATAATGTCGCTTTAAATAAAATTTATTATAGCTATGGCAAACTTGTTTTTGGTAACCGTCACGTGGAAAACTATTTGTGTGTGTGTGTGTGTTTTTTATAATAAACGTTTGTTTACCTAAACGATAAAGAAATGATTACGTTTTTAATAAACATTCTAGTACGAAAACAGTAGTAATTTAAGAATCCACTAATTTAACCTAATTTTATGCGTTGCATATCTAATAAGTACATATTGGTAATCGGTGGTTACAATAATTTCACGTATAGCGCCTTAAATCTGAAAGTATTTCAGTTTTAAGGCGCTATACGACTACGATCGACTACGAAGCGAGATAGCAAAGAGAAAACGACGCACGCGGGAGAGATACCGATTTTGCAGATTAGGCAAAAAAAAAAGCGAAATCACTTCGTAGTAAATAACTATAGCGATTGAAGAGAAATTAAACTACACAATGCTAAATATAATTCGTGTCCACTAATTAAACCAGTGTCCAATAGTATATGTAACCCTATTTGAGAATAATCTTAAAAGGGTTTGTCCATACAAAACTAATTTTAATGAAGGCTGGCCTCGTCTAAATCCATAGTATGAGACGACATTATGTTTTTTTTTTCAAAATGACGTCGCATGATAATGCCAATATAAATTAACAGGGGACACACAGAAGAACAAAATATGTTATGATATAATTATAATGCCCTAAAGTGTCACGTTAACCAGATAATTAGAGTTAATAAAAACTGTGAAATAAAAACTTTTTATATAAAAAATAAAAACCGTCTTCAAAACACTAAAAAGCAAAAAATAAAGGTTTTAATTTTTTATATAAAAAGTTTTTATTTCACAGTTTTTATGATTAGATTTAGATAATATCATGTCATCCAAGTAACAAATATGAAATTAAATATATATAAAAATGCTCAAAACATAAAAAGTACTGGGTCAAACTAAACCAAATTTTTATGGGACCAATTGGCAACTATTCTGCATCGAACAAAAAATATTCACGGAAATCGGTTCAAAAATCTAGGCGTAATCGGTGTACATACATAAAAAAAAATAAAAAATTATACTATCCGAATTGAGAACCTCCTCCTTTTTTGAAGTCGGTTAAAAATGAATAATGCCGACCTAAAGTGTCACCTTTGTATTTTTAACTCAAATTATCTCACTAACCTGACACTTTAGGGCATTATGTTGTCTAAAACTCTTTGTTCATCTTTACTTTCCCTATCCATTTATAAAGGTATTATCGTGTGGCGCGATTTGAAAAATTTTCAAAATGGCATACCAATGACGATAGCTGTGTAGTATCTAGAATAGCACTACTCCCTCTCATCCCGTGGGTGTCGTAAAAGGCGACTAAGGGACTCAGCCTTCAGGAGACGGGCAGCAGCGTCTCCTACAAACTTGGCCATACTGCGATCGCCAACCCGCCTGCCAAACGTGTCGATTATGGCAAACCTCCCCTTTTGGGGGAGGTCTATACCCAGCAGTGGGTGTTATGTGGCTGTGACGACGAGACCTAAAGTTACCTATAATTGTCATGAACAGAAGTTGTTAAAAATATTCGTTAACTGAAATGACATTTTAATTTTTAATTTATTCAAGACGTAAACATAGTACCCATACTACGTCTTACTTACGCATCTTTATATTTCATCCAGTTATTTGCGAAAGAGTTCAGTAAACACACATACAACAGCAGTAAGTTAAAAAAAAATATAATAAAAATTGGCTATTTAATTTGTGGATACAATAAAATTGCTAATTGGTTAAAATAACCAAGTAAGTAATTGAAGAAATTACCTCAATGCTAAATGCTTAAAATTACATGCAAAAGAAAATTGTTTTTTTTAACAAATTCGTTTCAGGTATATAAATTATGTTATTATTATATTCATCAGTTTTTAGTTAATTCATAGTTTCAGTAACATTTGTCGTATACTTATTAGGTACTTACCTATTTCGACAGTTCTAAACCTAAATTTTACAGTTCACATTGCTGTTACGTCAAGTATAAATTAAAGGTCTCATTTTCTCTGCAAAGTCTTTATAAAAAGGACTGTAGTTTCCATACAGTATTGTCTAGATTGTAGCTAACTCTCAAAACATGAGCTTTTCCCGCAAAAGCCGCTATACACATTTTCCATATTTCAGGAATGTAAAGCTGCGAATTTGTGTAGGTCGCTTAGCGAACAACGGTACTTCAACTCCAGTGTCACCGTAATTTGGCCGGTTGTTCAGAGTGGCCTACGTGACTCAGGGCTCCCGTGCAATGGCGCCGAGTTGCCGAACTAATCGCGACCTTATTGACACCAACTGAATACCTATGTATTTCAATGAAAATTCCGACGTCTATGACCGAAAGTCATCTGATGTCTTCTTTATTATAAGACAATTACATAACTGTCTTTGAAAAAAAAAAAAAAATAACACGTGTTTTTATCGTCAGCTGTTTTTACTCACCCCATGAGTTTACTAGGGGAATCGAGAGCGCGATCATCGCGAGTAGACACTGAGTTTTACACATTTTGTTTGATAATTTATGGATAACACATTAGTGGTTCCGCGAGTTTCTGTTTATATGGGGCGCGTACGACCGCGTCGCGCGCCGGTTCGGACGAAACTGAAATCGCGTGCACCACGTTTTGACGCGGGCGAAATCTAAATAGGTCCATTGAGTTATTTCGCGCATGCGCTGCTGTATCGTATCTTATCACTATCAGTTCGGAAATATAGTTTTCGGCGTGACCTCGTCGGGTAATTAGCTGATTTGCGTGTTTACCTTACCTGTGTCTGATTAATATCAAATTTTGTTTAGGTTAGTTCTGCAGTTCGAACGTGGTTATCGAGCGTTATCGTAAAATAGAATGGGCCGATTGCATGCTTGATAATTTTTGCCTTTTATAACAAATATGTTAGCGCAAATTTTGAGAAGTACTAAAGATTATAAATTAGGGGGAATATAAAAAAAAAACTACAATGTTTTTAGTATTAATACAATAATATAAACTTATAAACACCTAAATAAAAGAAATTAATAAACAATGATTTTAATAAATTACCATAATAATGAATTTTAATCTTGTTTAAGATTTGCAAGTTGTGCCAATTTTCGCTTCAGAATGTTAGGTTTTAGATTTTTTTTAACGTACGTACAAAAGATCTCAACGACATAATACCTAAAATTGTTTTGGCATTTCATGTAATTAATATAGATTCATATTTGTGCTTGCACTTAGGTATTGTGATATTGTTATCCTTAATAATTGAATAAATAAACACCTAAAACAATTTAGACAAGTACATTTTCCTAATTTCAGTTGGGTGAAAGTTAGTAACTTTGCAAAATGTGCATTCTTTTCGTTTTACAAAACATATGTTTTGTTTGACACATAGATCAAAATGGAAGAAAGTTACATCCTTCAACATAAATTCTTCTTCGTATTATTCCAAAACACGGACTATACCTACCAAAATACTTACTTGGTTGAAACTTGCAATAAACCATAGATTAAATGGAAACATTTACAGATACGTCCCTCTTTTGTTCCGATGCTCGTCTGCCAAACTTCATCTTTCAAGATTCAGATTCAGATTTATTTATTGCAAGTCACAAGTTAAAAAAGGTGTTACATAAATCGGTAGGTACAGTACGAGTGACGCCCTGTTAGGGCACAGCAAACATGCGGGGCAACTATTGCCTTTTACTTATAAATTAACATATAATTATTTTTCATTTTAATTAACAATACTCACGTCCTTTAAATAAATTGTACATTACCAAACATAATTGCAAAAATATGTCATATAGTATTATATATATATAATCTGTGAAATTTACTTAATCTTGGTATTTATAACATTATTAACATTGTTTAATAACATACATTTTAATTTCTGCCGTCATTATATTTTAATTCCTATTTTATATATTTAAATAAATTGTATACTTACAATTTTTTTTTTATCATAGGCTTAAGACAATTAAAATTAAATCCAATTCAACAATTATACATACATTCATCATGTCAAAATATTGCAATTCACTAATTATTAAATAATTCATTTAAACTATATAAGCATTTTTCTATTAGCCACTTACGTAGACGAAACACGAACAAGTTAGTGGGCAGTTGTCTTATCGCTACAGGAATCTGGTTGTAGACTTTGATTGTCATACCATAACAATTTTTACCATAAAAAGCGCTTTTATGTTGTGGAAGTAACACGCGATACAAGTCTCTAGGACGGAGTCTAGGATTTACTCTTTCTGTTGGTGAAAAAAGTTGTGGGTTATTCCTTACAAACGTTCCTATTTGTAGTATGTATAGTCCTGTCAAAGTTAATATTCCCAAATCTACGAATAACGACCGACAAGTTTCATGAGGGCCGACACCACAAATCGCCCGCACGCATTTCTTTTGAAGGACGAAAGCTCTGTTTACATCTGGAGAATTCCCCCATAATATCAGACCATATCTCAATATTGAAGACACATATCCATGATACGCAGTCAAAGCCACATTTTTTCCAGCCATATTTCTCAGTCGTTTGAGTGCATAAACGTATTTGCACAATCTACTGCATATGTTGTTGACGTGAGATTTCCAATTACAGAAACGATCGAGCATAATACCCAGAAATTTCATTTCATGAACTTCATTTAATTTGTGTCCCTGGCAAATAATATTTGGTTTCAGACGACTTGATTGGTAGTTTGAAAACTGGATAAAGGTGGTTTTTGAACTATTGACACTAAGCCCATTATGCTCAAGCCACTTGCAAACTCCCTCTACAGTTGCATTAAGTGCATTGTCATATTCGACATCTTTATTGGAATATGGTACAACTACAGATATGTCATCGGCAAATAAAATAGTTTTGCTGTTTATTATTTTCAAAGAGGACAGAAAAGAACATGTCAATTTTCATCTTGTCTCGTTCCACTGCACTGTCCCTCTCTCACTATTTACGTTTCAATCCACTTAATTATATATTATTAATTTAGTTTAATTCTTAATCTTAAATGTTGCTAAACACTGCAAAGAGGTCGAACGTGCTAAACTTTTGCTTTTAAAACAACGGCACGAGCGTCTGCGGCTTCCTGATGATTCTTTACCAAACAAATTAATGCCAAGTTTTGAAAATACTGCTTGTATGTTTCTTTTATACACGTGCTTCGGTTTTTGGGTATACATTTAGAATTTTCATCGATACTATTAATAGGTTTTCTTTATTGAGACGACTGATGGAAAACTCTTACCTTTTTGTAAAGAATTGACACGATTTTTTCAATTTTTCCACAGCTTTATTTTACAAGTTTCTAGTGATCTAGATGTGCTGAAAAATTTGGAGATTTTTATTGATTCAATAAAGATGGTTTTTATAATTTTGCAAATATGACACCCAATTGCAATTTTTATAATTCATACTATATTTAATGGAAGCGATATTGACGCGACACAGTGTTTTCCATAAATAAGCGCTTTTCTTTACGATTCTTATTTTTAGTCTTGACTCACAACCTGGGGTTGGATTTTGAGCATTCTTTGTTTTTACGTATAGGTACTTAATAAATAATTGCATACAATCACGCAATTATCCAGCCCACGTTAAGTTCCATTACTTGTATTATAGATACTAGATAACGGAAAAACATATTTATATACTTTTTTTGTATATATATATTTTGAGATCTTGGTAGATCTTAAAAGATTTTTTTTCTAAATCTGTGAAAACAGTTAAAAATTTCTCAAAAAATAAAGGATGGTTTCTTAAGAACGTTTTCGTGTAGCTACAACGGATTAATTTTAAGACGGGGCAGTAAGGTCAGGTACCTAAATCGTTGTTGCTACATGAAAATGTTATTAAGAAACCATCCTTTATTTTTTGAAAAATATTGAACTGCATTAATGGATGTTGATAAAAATGTACAGCCAGCATGAAAATGGTCAATTGTCAAAAAATATTTTTTGCCAATCGATCCTGTTTCTCATGAGGATCAAAACACTCTAACCCTATATTCTAAGTCGTTCCTCCAAAATTTTTACACTCCACTCAACCTCGTCGTGGGTAAAAATGGTAGTGTGCGCTAGGCCTAACACGGAGTGGCTACGTACTCTTTGGCTCCTCCAGGTCCTTACGGAGTTATGACTTAGAATACCGATTTTGAGGAGTATTTCGAAGAGGTTTTCAATGTGGTTTCGTTAAGTCGAGGACGAGTAAGTTATGGAGGAACGACTTAGAATATGGGTGTAAGACACCAACTGAGGCATGAGTACTATTGAAATTAGAAATCGCGAAAAACGCACTTCTCGTGCTCGCGCCATACGCCGCCGTATCCGCTTCACCGACGAGTACCTTTGTTGACGGAACTTATTATCTTAGCGAATATGTGGAAATACTTTTTGGCAATTTCCGACTTTTCTGGTACTCATACCTCAGTTGGTGTCTTAGACCGTTTTGATCCTCATAAGGGACAGGATCGATTAGCATCAAAAAGTAAAAAAAAAATATCTGCTGACTGTATTTTTTTTTAAAATCCGTGAATGCAGTTCAATATTTCTCAAAAAATTAAGGATGGTAGCTCAGTGGTTAAAGCATTGGACCGGATTTCCAAAGGTTGTAGGTTCGAGTCCCATCTGAGAATTCACTTGTGGCGGAGTTAATTTTTCCCAATATTTGTCTATTTAAAATTTATCATAAATTAATTTCCTAAGAGCGTTTTCATGTAGCTACAATGGTTAAGGTCCATCCTTTCATGCCCCGTTTTAAATTTCCAATCTGTATATACAGTAAACACCCAGACGAAGATTGAAAAAGAAGACATGTGCATGCGCAAAAATAGTTGTCTTGATTTTGACCTTTAGAGCTCCCTTAGGGACTACGCACACCGCGTTTTTTAAATGGGCTCTTATTTCGCTCGTAATAGTGGCGGTTTTCGTAGTGGTAATGTAAAGCCGTACGTGTTGTTGACCGTACATTATAAAAGGAAGCTTTTGAGTACCTATGCAGTTCCTTATCAGAACAATTCAGCCTACCTGCTGGTATGTTAGTTACTAAGTTCTTAGTTATATTTTATGATTTTGTAAGTTTTTGCATTTTTCAATGCTATTTTTATACTTATGGTAAATTTTAAATAGAAAAATATTGGAAAATATTAACTCGGCCACAAGTGAATTCTCAGACGGGAATCGAACCCGCGACCTTTGGAAATCCGGTCCAATGCTCTAACCGCTGAGCTACCGAGACTTGCGAACCACCGTCGAAATTCTCCATTACTTTTATATTTTTAATACGCTGTAGGCCAGCGTTGTCACATCAATGCTAGGAATATCCTTGCATTCGAAAGAAACATCGTTTTAGGTGTTTAACGATCGATTAAGATGCAACTGCCAATAATTTATGATTTTGTAATTTTTGCATTTTTCAATGCTATTTTTTACCTTTTTTACTTATGGTAAATTTTAAATAGAAAAATATTGGAAAAAATTAAAAACTTTTCGCAAGTCTCGGTAGCTCAGCGGTTAGAGCATTGGACCGGATTTCCAAAGGTCGCGGGTTCGATTCCCGTCTGAGAACTCACTTGTGGCCGAGTAAATTTTTTCCAATATTTTTCTTAGTTATATTTAATTATATTTTGATTTCTAGGTAAGACCTTTTGTATTAAATCAGACTGAAGTTAAAATTCAAAAAATTCCAACTTTAACATTTTTGGTTGAAAATATAATTACGCAAGCAATTAACAGTTGGAGTATTTCGGATGAGGGACTTTATCATTTTTTAATTATAATTTGATATCTTCGCGTCATCGCTGCCGGTGGGTTATTTGCCATTGGCCTACATTATGCTAGTTTTGAACCACGGATGTGTGACGGACATACATCGGAACTAATTTGTTACTAAGTTAAGGTAAAGGTGATAGGAAATTGTTTAACTCGCTATGAGTAAAAAAGTGAGTCATCTCTATATATAAGGCCCGTGTTATCCATTATAATGTTCCCTCCAGCGCCATGAGTATAACACCTACAGCCTTCAGTAATAGCTTCAAAAATCCCAAAAAAATGTGGACGGCCGGAAAAAATATAATTATTTTTTTAAATTGACCTTCTCAAGGACAAAGGTCAGCAAAACTTTTTTCTCAAGTGACCCCAGTGAGTACACGTGCGTAGCACGCGCTCAAGTCTCGTTAACATATAATAATACTTATATCTGTAAATGTTCAAATGGGTTCTGGGTAAAATTGTAAATATGCAAACTTACTATCGCTCTTACGATAAAGTTTTAATTAAGTATTGAAAAGTAAAAAAAAAATCTAGTATGTGTGTTGATCCCAAATGTACACTAATGTAATTTTATGTACTAACTTTCATTCTTCTATAATTCTCATTTTGGTTGGTGGTTGGACTTGTTGTAAGTCCGTCTGGCTAGCTACCACCATATTATCTAAGCCTGACACCATAACACCATTGTATTCAGCATTGTTGTGTTCCGGCAGTTAGAGATAAGATAGCCAGTTCCTCAGTGCTGAGGATTCCGGGAGAGGTTCGCTTCCATCTTCGGCCTTATCAATACTTAACATCAGGTATGATGAAGGCTAAGAGTGTCCCCGTTGTTCATAAAATAATAATAATAATAATAAAAACACTAAGTCAGTGTTCTGAGAAGGTTTTAAGTACAATGTGCGCCGGCGCCGCTGCTTCGAGATAAGACAGCGAACAATCAGCGCTATAAAATACATGGTAAAGTTAGGGTATTATATTTACTTTAAACAACGAAAGTGCTCTTAAAAACGATATACTAATAAGTAAATGCAAAGCAAAGTTTATAAAAAAAAAAAAAAATGGAATGGAATAGATTTTTCCCCGATACAGTATCCAAGAGTTTAACCATATTTTTTATATTGTGTGGCTATAAATCGAAAACTATGACTCGATTAAATAATTGAAAAGCATTTGTGGCGGTTGTTGACTTGCGATTGTGGTAGTTTTACAAATTAAGAGGCCCACGCAACACGGCGCGACACGTCTATCCCCATACAAGCGTAATACAAAAAAAAATTTTTTTAACTATGTTTTACCATAACTTCGCCAGTTGTTAACATATTTTTATAATTCTTTTTTTATCTGAAAGAAAATGGTTTACGTGTGGTCCCATATAATTTTTACGAAGGTCTGGCTAGTAGTTTTTTCATAATCTTGAAAAATATCAATCACCTTTTGGCAAGTACTCGTTTACCTAGATGACATCATTGTTGTGTAAGGGCTGATTTTTAGTGTAGTAACGGCACATGATGTAACTAAAAAATCTAAAATAAAAACATTTTATAAAAAAAAAATCAAACCGACTTCAAACAGTAAAAAATAAAACTTTTGGAGTCGGTGCTAGCTAGCTAAGGCCAAAAAAATATATAGTTAATCAAAGTGCAATGTAGAATGCCTTGGCTGGCACCGACTGTTTTTTTTATGGAAAACATCTGTATTAAAGAGTTAATTTGCGCAAAGTTTCAAATCCAGAAGATTCGTAGTTTCTTTGAAAAAAAAACATGAAAATCGATACATCTTCGCCATAACAGACTCCATTTTGACAATTTGATTTGTATTGTACTTGTTAGTTGTGTTCAAGCAAAGGTAACGACTGTATAGAGCCACAAATAAAAAGTTTAATTGTTTTAATTTTTAATAAATTTACTTTAAACTCACAAACAATATCTGATAATTCAAATGTATGTAAATGAAGCTCTTTCTTTCTTCATTTAATTTAAAATTTCCCGCGCATTATCTTTGACGTTACACATCAAAGTATTACCTGTGGTGACAGCACGGTTGTTCGTTCTCTCTGGTATAATTATAAATAATAATAATTGTTCATTTGAAAAGACCATTTGAAACAAATGATAGTGAAGTGATATATTCACCAGGAAAAAACAATTTAGAAGCAGACAGTTTAAGTAGAAACCCTGTATTAGAATCACATGTAAATCAGGATGAAATTTTGAAAATAGTAAATTTTATTAAACTAGATGACATCCAACACGATCAAGATAAAAATGAAGATCTAAAGCTGTATAAAAATAAACTAATATTAAAAGATAAAATATACTACAAAAGGATAGGAAAAACAGAAAAAATTATACTTACTGAGGAATTTAGTAAAATAATAATAAAAAACATCCATAACGCATATTGCCATATAGGAATGACACAAATAGAAAATAAAATCAAACCATTCTATACTGCAAAAAATTTAAAACATAATATAAAAGAAATTTGTGATAGTTGTGAAATATGTATAAAAAATAAATCTAGAACTAAATTTAAATATGGATTGATGTCTCAACTGGGTCCCGCTACTTACCCCTATGAAATAGTCTCAATAGATACCATTGGTGGATTTGGTGGCTCCCGCTCTACAAAAACATACTTACATCTTTTGGTAGACCATTTCACCAGGTATGCCTACATATTGACATCAAAAACCCAAACTGCCAATGATTTTATAAAGCTTGTAAAAAAAGTTATACCCGAAAATAAAATTGGAATGATTCTATCTGATCAATACCCGGGCATAAACTCAAAAGAATTCAAACGTTTTTTGGAAAAAGAAAACATACCCATTATATTTACGCGCAGTAAACGCACCATTTTCAAACGGTTTAAATGAACGCTTAAACCAAACATTAGTTAACAGAATAAGATGTAAAATTAATGAAAGGAATGATAAGATAGCATGGACAACTATAGCTCATGAATGTACCCAGAGATATAATGAAACGGAACACACGGTAACAGGATTTTCCCCAATATATTTAATGGAAGGTAAACTTAATAATATATTACCAGACGAATTAAAAAAACATAAAACACAAAATGATTTATTACAAGATAGGAAGATAGCTTTAGAAAGAACTATAAAATCACATGATTATAATAAGAAACAATTCGACAAAAACAGAATAAATATCCAATTAAAAGTAGGAGAGTTTGTATATGTAGAGAATGGTAACCGTTTAAATAGAAAAAAACTAGATGAAATAAAAATTGGACCTTATGAAATTTTAGAAAAAATATCTAACTCAATTTATAAAGTAAATACAGGATACAAAAAATTTGAATCAAACTTGTTTCACATTACAAAACTTTTACCAATATCTAAGGGACTTTGACTTCCTGGGGGGGGGGGGGGGGGGGGGGGAGATGTAAATGAAGCTCTTTCTTTCTTCATTTAATTTAAAATTTCCCGCGCATTATCTTTGACGTTACACATCAAAGTATTACCTGTGGTGACAGCACGGTTGTTCGTTCTCTCTGGTATAATTATAAATAATAATAATTGTTCATTTGAAAAGACCATTTGAAACAATAGCTTTTAATGTTGTTTCTCTTTACAGGTTAGTAAATAACTGTTTTTGTATCTATTTAAGTAGAAAATGTGTTTGCAAGGATAACTTGTAATGTTTCATAAAAATAAAATTTCTCTTTACAGAGCAACAACTTTAGTTTTTTGTTTCATTAAACAACATATTACATGTATATTTAGAAAATATGCGCACGTATGTTAAAGTATTATATTTGAGAAAGTTTGTGATGATAGAATTGTGTTTGTCGGTTTTACTGCGGTATAACGAAACGAAAAAAAGACGCCACTATCAAGCTGCCAACTGTCAGCTGTGCCGTCAATCAGCAACAAAAATAGTGTTGGTTAGGTCAAAACTTGTAACAGAACCGAATATGTCAACCCCGACTTCACTTGGTACTAGTTTGAGTTTGAGTTTTTAGAGAGTAGTCGGGGGGGGGGGGGGGGGGGGGGCTCAGGAGGTCCCCCCCTCATTCAAATTTTGGTTCCGCGATTGTACAGTTTTACCCTCAATCATTGAGGAACTGGCTATCTTATCTCTAACTGCCGGAACACAACAATGCTGAAAACATTGTTGTTATGGCGTCAGACTTAGATAAGATGGTGTTAGCTAGCCAAGCTGACTTACAACAAGTCTTACCACCAACCAAACCGAATACAATTTGTACCCCCGCTGGGTCTGATACCGGTGGTTGTATCAATAGACCACAGAGGCGGTTATCTAGGTTTCTATAAAAAAAAAAAAAAAATACTACCTATTAGGTAAGTATTTAGGATATTTTTTTTTATAAATACTGTATTTAAGCTGACCGGTCGCCGCCCGGCCTCTTAAGGTTTTTTCCAAATAATAAATCAAAGGGTGGCGATAGCCTACTTACTATTTCTATAGTTTTTTTGTTTTTTTTATGGATATTGTGGGTATATTATTAACTTAATGTATTTTTGATATACAAAGCTAAGGCGTAGCAGGAAGTGCTGTTAACGAGATTTAACTGAAATAGAAAATTAATTGAGGAAAGTAGCAAAGATCAAGAAACCTATTTGTGTTAGAAAATGTAAGATGTTTATACCAGCTAGGTACTTATTATATTGGAAAACAATTATTTGCACTTTAGCTTTATGATAGTGTTATCATAAAGGAAATAGTATTAGCCTAATTACGCAATAGAAGAATTGCCGACCTTTAAAAGCGTTACTAATAATGGCGATATCCTAACTATAATATATAAAAATAATCCTAACGTAATTCTAACTTAATATTATAAATGCGAAAATGTGTTTTTTGTCCATTCTTGACGCCCTTACTAAGCGACAATCGACTTTATTTTCGTCATAGAGTAAGTTGAAAGGACAGAGATTAACAAAGGCTAATTTTATCCCGATCTTTTCAAGGGAACGGAAACCAAACGGGTGAAACCGCAGGCAGAAGCTAGTTTCCTCCTAGAAAAGTTGGGTTTGCCCTAATTCTACAACTCTTTTTTTTATGATCGACGGGGAGACTCTTACCCTTCATCATACCTGATATCAAGTATTGATAAGGCTGAAGATGGAAGCGAGCCACTCCCGGAATCCTCAATCACCGAGGAACTGGCTATCTTATCTTTAACTTCCGGAACACAACAATGCTAAAAACATTGTTGTTATGGCGTCAGACTTAGATAAGATGGTGGTAACTAGCCAGGCGGACTTACAACAAGTCCTACCAGCAACCAAACCGAATACAATATGTACCCCCGCTGGGAATCGAACCCGGGACCCCTGGGTCTGATACCGGTGGTTGTACCACTAGACCACAGAGGCGGTTATTTGTTGGTTGAGAGGTACTCGATTGCAATCTCTAAACTAGTTTTAGTTTATTGTATCAGCAAGGAACCGGCTAGGTGCGAGTCAGACTCACGCACTGAGGGTTCCGAACAAACTAATTGTAGTGTTTAAAATAGATTATTGATTTTACGTGTTTTCCGCAAAAACAAGTCTCTTGTCTCTTTTTTGTTATAAATCTAAAAAATAAAAACTAGTTTTCAATTTATTAAATAACAAATGAAATCAATTGAAATACAAACTATCAAATAAAATTTGAATATTAGGTTACAGCAATATCTATATATATAATACGGCAGTGAAGCCGCTTCTCCTCCTAAACTAAAAGTCGCACAATCAAGTGCAATACACCGTTAGAAAGGTACTTGTCTGAAGTGGTCGGATAAGTCGAGAAATTTAGCAAAAACTCAAATCTAGAGCGATTTAAACCGGATTTAATGGATTTTTAAATTGAATATAAAAAATGTGATTTTTGCGCATTATGCGCACACGGGTTGCTCGTAAAAAAATATTACTAAGTCTATTAGTCTAATAGACCGCCCCGAGTAGTCCCCGGTGCAAATGTGCCCATAACGCTGGCCGCGTTACCGCGTTGGATGGCAATAGACAACCTCTGCACCAGAAATCTAAAATGAAAAAAATATTTCGATTTTAATACGTTTAGAGCGCATACGCACTGCGTCCGATTCGTGAATAAACGGATCCAGAAAACTCGGCAGAATTCGGATGTCACTTACGCACTGCAATCCGAATCCGATACGTAACTTCCTATTGTAACACTATCAGTGACTATCAGTGACATTTCACTGATAGTGTTAAAATAGGAAGTTACGTAAATTAGGATCTTGGCCTTCACTTACTTCCACCACCACGTAGAAAAAATTTATGCAATTTTTTTTATTGATTTCACAACGCAAATTTCTTAAAAACACAAACAAAATCGCGAGTCAAGACACTGAGTTTAGGTCAGCCATGTTTACTCGACTAGAGATTTTAATTCGTTTTTTTTTTAAAAGAGTTGTGCAAGCAATAAAAGTGATGCTAAAATATGTTCTGCCTGGATTCTACTTACTTTCACGACCATGGTGGAAGTAAGTAGAGTTCAGGGTGCTAACTTATCATTTCACATAGAGTGTGGTATTGTGTTATAATAGGGAAACTGTTTCTTCATACAGTCATGGAGACGGATGACGGCGAGAAATCGGATAAACGAAACCGAGTTGTGCGTAAGCTACTACCATACAAATAGTTCTACGGACCGTATTTTCATGGATTCGGATCGGATTCGGAACGGACGTAGTGCGTAAGCACTCTTACTGAGTTCTTTTTTCCTTGAGCTACGTAGTTACAGATTTGTTAAAATATCTATATATTTAAACTACACTTCTCCATAGTACATCCTACTAATATTATAAATGTGAAAGTATGTCAGTTTGTTTGTTTGTTGCTCTTTCACGCAAAAACTACTGAACGGATTTGGATGAAATTTGGTATATAGGGTCTTCAGGTAGCAGACTAACACATAGGTTACTTTTTATCCTGATATTCTTACGGGAACGGGAACCACGCGGGTGAAACCGCGGGCGGCCGCTAGTACAATATATCATAGAGTTTAGTAAGTGGATATGTTACAATTGGATATGTTGTGACACAGCAAACAAAACATATTCCAACAATAGCATTGCTTCATTCCAAACTTAGCTTAGAAATGTCATTACTTTGCTTCAATTATTCGATTATATGGATCTATACTTCGTCGTCATCAGCCATTTTTAATGTCCCCACTGCTGGGACACTGGCCTTCCTTATGGATGGATAAGGAGAATGGGCCATAACCACCACGCGGGCCCAATGCGGATTGGCGTGTTTTAACGACTACAAATGCAGGCAGGACCAACGGCTTAACGTGCCTACCGAAGCACGGAGGAGCTCGAGATAGTAAATTTTTGGTCACCCATCCTGTGACCGACCATTGCGGAAGTTGCTTAACTTCAACAACCGCAGGCCAATATACTAATAAAACGATACAGTGACAGACTGACAGACAGCGCATGCCCAAACGGCTGAACGGATTAAACTGAAATTGTACATTCAGGATCCTTTAACGATCTAGACGAACACTAAGAAAGGTTTTTTTATATTCCCACGGGAACGGGAAGCACGCAGCTGAAACTGCGGGCGGGTAGTACCTACATACAAAATATAAATGCGCCCCGAATAGATAACCTCTTCTAAAAACCGTACCGTTTTGAAATGCAGCTGTTGACTTTACAAAGCTAGGGTCTTTGGGGTTTCCTAACCTTTTACCCTATGCACCTCACCCAAGCTTTTGCAAAAATACTAGCGCCCCTAGGGTCAGAATGAAGAACTAAACAATTTTAATTAAAATTACAGATAAGTAAATTATGAAAAAGTAACAGCTAAAGTCGCCGCGCCCCCCCTTAAATCATTCTACGCCCCCCAAGTGGGGCGCTAGAGGGTTATTAAATTATTTGATACATGTGTGACTAAAACAGAACCTTTTTTCACCGTTTCTCGACCGACCAATTTTCAAGGATTTCATTATCAAGACTTGGTAACCGAATGCTTTATTCAACGTATTAATGTGTATTATCTATACTAATATTATAAAGAGGAAAGATTTGTATTTTTGTATGTAACGAATAAACTCAAAAACTACTGGACCGATTTTGACGAAATTTGGTATAGAGAATCCTTAGACCCCAAGTAGTAACATAGGCTATAAATGATCCCAAAATTCCCACGGGAACGGGAACCACGCGGGTAAAACCGCGCCCGGGCTCTAGTAGTTAATAATAAGTAAGTCAGTGTTGCAACAAACGTGTTTCCGGTAAGCAATCACTTCCCGTCTTACTTCCCCGTTACAGATTTATGAGAAACTATTGACAATTTTATCGTGACGACGATAAAATCTGTTGAATAAGTTATGTATTATTTTTTTTGTATTGTGAACTGTATATGTAAGCTTATATATATAATTCTCACATTTTACTTAAGTTGTAATTATCGCGTTTAGGTCATTGCCTTTACTAGATTTTCCGTTCGCACGCGTGGTCATTCGGAAAATCCCTAGACTGCATTTGAACGGAGGACACAGGGCTTAGCCTGAGTTTGTGAGTGTGTGAAATGTCCAAATGTAACCATCGCGTAAGAGTAAAATTGACAGATACCCTTAATATAATGGGAATAAGTTTGAGAGTTAAACTCAATTCACACTAAACACTCTACGAAAACTCGGTTCAGTATCAGTTTCATCGTTATTGTGGCTGCCATACAGTATGAAAATGTGACAGTAATGACAGCGGCGAAACTGGTTGCTAGGTGATTTTTGACGTGAAAACTTCTTTAGCGGTGTTGTGCACATCAGTTTTAAATTTTTGGGATGGGTAAAAAATGTTAAAGTCGCGTCAGGACACGAGAACTGATCGAAAATTCGTACGACGGAAGGAGAGTAGACCGCCGGCGTGGCGCAGGAGAGGAAGTAATATCCCCCTCTCTTCCTACCGCGCGGCGAAAATGTATGCCTGCTCCTGCTGTTTCGTTTAAGCGGTTTTCAATCCTGGAGTGAAACCCGTTGTTTTTTTTTGTTAGTAATCAGCCCGAGGGATAAAAACTATCTGTCCTTCCTTTCATCCAAATCCATTAAACCATTTTGCGTGATGGAGTTACAAACAGCTAAGCGCAAACTTACAAATTATTATTTTTCCTTTAAAGCCTAAATAACAAAGAAAACTTGATGAAATTGGTAAAAGAGATAGATTGGACTTTTCCTTCTTTTCTTCGATTATCGCATTACTTCGAAAAACTTTTTTCTAAGGAATGCGATAAAACTAAATTCGGAATGATTGACCCACTAACACCTCCGAGCTTCGGGAGGCACAGGCAAGTCGTTAGACACAGCTGCATTTTGCAGATACACCTACAAATTCGCATTGAGCCCGCGTGGCAAGTCATAGACTGATGTAGTAAAAATGAATCGCCGAATTGGACTGCAATTTACTCCACCTCAAAGGTTGTCATGTAAAAATATATATATTCAAATTATCGCAAGCGGATAGAATTCCGGATGGGATTATGACATTTTCCAAATAACTGACAGACCGGATGTCGAGTTAGATCGATTGTCAATTACACTATGTTACGCACTGCTTCCTATTACGAAAGACTAGCTATATTGCTATTATCGTCGGTAGCTCAAGGTTATGTTTTTTACTAAGAATACCTAGTTAATAAAAAAAGATGTGTGCCTTTTTGACTGTCATATACGATCACCAACCCTGCCAAGTATTATTTCGTACGTACAGATGCGGTTTTCGTAGTACCACTGTCAAGCTCGACTTATTTATTCTTATGGATATTAACTGAAAGTCAACTTTTTTAAACTTTTTGTATTCTCAATAAAACGTAAACAGTGATGAACAGTCAAGAACTTTGTCACAGCGTGTAACTTCTGTACATTCACTGTCGTCATTGCTAAACGTAAAACCTTCGAAACGTTAATGTCTATTTGAAAGCCACTTGGAGTGCCTGTATTGCAAATTCTTTAATATTGTTTTCTCAAGTAAGTGAGCATACTTGCCATCGTTCAAAACCCCGACCCTTAAATAAATATCGTACCAACACAGCCGCTAAACATGAATATTGTGACAAGATATGCTAAACAGACTATTTAATTTACCCGTCAAAATATTATGAGTTTTGCATCGATAAATAATATTTGTTTCTAATGGGGATCGAATTGACTCTTGAGCTTAGAGGGCACGAAAACTACAACATCATTCTAATAAATATCCAAGCTTTTGATTCAACTGTAGAATGTCTTTTTATAGTGCCTGCCAGTGCGAAATCCCCAGACGGAATGAACATTACTGGAAAGGCCGCGTGTATTTGCGTTTCGACAACTAACAACCTGTTTTCTGCGTCGTGTGACACGTTAAATGCGTAGTACGTATTCGTCGAAAATCATATACACCTACGTCAACTTCCATATAGTGGGAAATTTCGCTACCTACGTGAAAACTTCACTGGTAGTGAATATTCCCAATCAACTTTCTCAACATCAATAAATTTTCTTAATAACTTTCTGAATATCTCCTAATCAATTTTCTTAAAATCAATGAATTTACCAAATCAATTTTCTCAACATCAATGAATTTTCCCAATCTTGTTTCTTAATATCAATGTTTTTATAAATTTTCCCAAGCAATGTTTTCAATATCACTGAATTTTTTAAATATTTTTACTCAATATTAATGAGTTCTCCCAATCAATTTTCTCCCTGTTTTCTCGTGGTCCCATTATCAATGAATTTTCTTAACCGATTTTCTCAATATCAAATAATTTTCCTAATCAATTTTCTATTAATGATTAAACCAATGATTTTTGGAAGGGAGGTGAAGCTATATCAGCTGTAGTATATGGTTTCGTCCTTTAATCAACATAACTTCAATATTGAGATGACAGCTTATTGTAGATTGCGCGCTTGAGTTTACTTCTTGTATAGATAAATAACTTTAAAATAAACACATTGTTCGATAAGCAAAATATATAAAGCGCAAAAGCGCGTTGTCAAAAGCACAGAAAGTTAAAATGACAAAAGTAAGCATAAATTGTGCTTCATTGATCGCGTGGAAAGTTAAAAAGAACCCTTCGGCCGTCTACGAAAACGTAGTTTCATAACTGCTAAATACCTATTTATATTTTTTATGCTGATTTGTTTACTGATAAATGATAATATAATATATAAAAATAAAAAATAAAAACCGTCTTCAAAAAGGAAAAATAAAAATGAAAACAAAAAATACGAAATAATAAAACCCCATAATTACAACAGAAACCGTCTTCAAAATATACTTTTTTGAGTCGGTGTCGAAAAATACTGAACATAGGCTTATCTATAAGTAGAAGTGCAATGTAGAATGCACCACTGCCCATGATGCCCTGGCTGACACCGACTCCAAAAGTTTATTTTAAACACGATTTCTGTTGTAATTATGGGGTTTTAATTTTTGGTATTTATTGGTTTTTAATATTTATATTTTCCTTTTTGAAGATAGTTTTTTTTTTTTTTTTTTTTGTTTTGATAAACTTAGTACTTTTTACCATATTCATCGGGAGGAGCATAATTGCTTAGGAATCGTATCGCACCCGAGATATACTGAGTTTTATAGTTTAGATGAACAGGTGTGGTCTTCATCATCCGTTCCACTACACCAAATGGTGCTTTATGGAAGCACGAGTTACTTAAGAAAATATCAAAATCGATGTGGGTGTGCGCATAACATTTAAAGAGTTCCCTTGATTTCTCCAGGATCCCATCATCACATCCTGTCTTGACGACAATGGGACCAACTTGAAAGTACACCCTTTCAAACAAAAAATAATCATTCAAATCGGTTAATAAATGACCGAGTATTGAGGTAATTAGTATTTGATAGTTCCTATGACCACGTATGGTCTTCATCATCCGATCCACTCCAAAAATGGTGCTCTATGGAAGCAACTGCACGAGTACTTAAGAAAACACCGAAATCTATGTAGGTGTGCCTTTAACATTTAAAGAGTTCCCTGGATTTCTCCAGGATTCTATCATCAGATCCTGTCTTGATGACAATGGGACTAACTTGAAAGTATACCCTTTTGAACAAAAAAAGAATTATTCAAATCGGTTCATAAATGACTGAGTGCTGACGTAACAAACATTAAAAAAAACAAACGCACGAATTGATAACCTTCTCCTTTTTTGAAGTCGGTTAAAAATGATAATGTACAGGGTGGAAATTAAAGACGTGGCAGTAAGGGGCAAGCACCTTAACTGTTGTTGCTACATGAAAACATTCTTAGGAAACCATCCTTTATTTTTTTGAGAAATATTGAATTGCATTCACGGATTTTGAAAAAAAAAGTCAGCAGGAAAATGGTCAGTTTTCAAAAATATTTTTTTATGCCAATCGATCCCATTTCTCATTTCTCATGAGAATCAAAACGGTCTAAAACACCAACTGAGGTATGAATATTAGAAAAGTCAGAAATCGCAAAAAAAAAAACAAAAAAACACACTACCCGCGCGCTCGCGCCACTACGCCGCCGCCCCGCCGCCATATCCGCTTCACCGACGAGTACCTTCGTTGACGGATCTTATTTTCTTACTTTTTCGCAATTTCTGACGTTTCTAGTACTCATACCTCAGTTGGTGTCTTAGACCGTTTTGATCCTCATAAGCAACAGGATCGACACACAAAAGGTTTTAAAAAATAAAATAAAAAACATATGACTGTATTTTTTTTTTCAAAATGCCCGTTTTAAATTTCCATGTATAAAAAAATACCGTGGCGCAGAAAAGCGAGGAGACCCGATTAAAGAGAGGAAGAAGAAGAAGACAATATATTGAAATAAAACTACTTTTACGGATATCAAACGCGCTATATTTCACAAACTAAGTTGTAATTGACCGTATTTTTTGTTTTTTTAGGGGTTTTTTGATTTTCCCGACGTTTCGGCACCTGTTCAGCTGCCGTGGTCACGGAATGACTGGCTGCTTATAAGTCCACCCTCGAAAAGTTAAATAATTTTTTCGTGCGGATACGGTTAGACATTTACTATGGCAACAATTATTATTGATGTGATATTTTGATTTAATTATTCTTTTAAATATTTATTATATAAAGAGAAAACTAATGACTCTACTGGCAGTTCACAAATTGGGAGGACCTTCGAAGAAAGAAGCTGTCAAGAAAACTTCGAAAGCGGGCAGACCTCCACCTTTATAAAGAAAATTAAGATATGCTTATCTCCACCTATACCTTTTGATATTTATCTACAAAAAGAGCTAACCGTATCTTTGGGTCTTGCAGTGTGTGATTTGGGTGAGACTTTAATTTATGGATAATAAGGTCCCAGGGTCCCAAGCTGGTGGAATCTTCCACCCATCATCACTATTGAAGTTTGATATCCGTAAAAGTTGTTTTATTTCAATGAACAGTGCGCGCCAAAACATAAGATGTACGTAAGATAATATATGTATAAAAAAAGATATTTTATATTTTTTATCTTCTTAAGTTAATTTTTTATGACTGTTCTATAATTTTCTCAGTCAATTGTTGAAATCAATAATTACAAAACTATTTACCAAACAAATAGGATTTGAAACACAAAACAACTAAATGAAACACAGATAGTCATCAGTTTAATTAATCATAATATAGTCGTAATTATAATTAAAGGTTTATCTCATATAAGTTCAGAAAGGGGTTAATTGGTTTATAATATTATGGGGAAAGTACGATCATTATCACGTGAACGACCACATGCAGTATATTTATAAAAAGTATTTATTTTCGATAAGGCAATGCCTAAAGGCGGCATTTTTATCCACCTCTATGTACATAGGTCCCAGTTTCAAAATTTGGTATTGTTTTATGATTTCTAGCTTTTGTATTTTGTTATCTTAAATGTATTATAAATTTTAATAGAAAAAAAAGTAAGAAAAAAATCAACTCGGCTTACAAGTTATTCTCAAACGGGACATATAACTGTGAGCAGAGTAAATTTTTTCTATTATTTATCATATTTATTGAAGGGGTACGCGCGGATAAAAACCTTCGAGCTTAGAATAAGGTTTATTATTCTTGTTACCCATTCTTCACTTTCAATATGGAGCAATAACCCTCAAACAGCACATATTATCTTCGTAGGTCGCATATTTATTTAATGAGAGAAATGTTGATTTCTGCTAAACAACCAAAAGTTCGTGCGAAAAAATTGAAAAATCATTATCTTCGAATCTAATTTTTTCATTGAATTTTAAAATGGGGTGCGGAATATCAATTCAAATATTTTCGTGTGAGAGTCATTGATTCAGGCGTAAAATTTACTAAGTTTTTCAAAATAAAATGTTTATGAGCGTTGTAAACCTTTATGAACTGCTTATTTTTTTTATGCATTTCTTTCAAATTTCAAATAGGCGGCGACCTTGTGGAATGATTAGGTTAACCTTTTTTATGGTTAAATTTTGTGTTCCTGTTTAAATTTTTATGGGACCAATTGGCAACTATTCTGCATCGGAACAAAAAAATTATCACGGAAATCGGTTCAGAAATCTCGGCGTAATCGGTGTAAGTACATAAAAAAAAGTTACCAACCGAATTGAGAACCTCCTCCCTTTTTGAAGTCGGTTAAAAATGTTTCTTTCTAATACAAGGATATTCCTCGCATGTAACAACGCTTCAGCGTATTCAAAAGTGGAAAGTATTAGTTCAGTCGGCCTGAAACCCATTTGGTACTTAAACGGTCAAATATAAGTACAATAGTACAGTCAGGGAACTTCCCGGTTGACCAGTAGAGTTTTAGGGAGCTTTATATAAAAAAGTAATGGGTATAAAGAAAACTTTTATAACGCAAATAATGAAACATTAGTAGGTATTTCATTTGAATAATAAATTATTTCTATAACCTTAGCACTTTCTGAAAAAACGTTTTCCAATAACTCTACGATTGACCCTATTTGCAAATATGTGCGGTCTCCGGTCGCCAACAACTTCGTTCGTTTACTATTTAGGCCCACTTGCGCCAAGCTTGGTTAACTCATTTAACCCAAAATTAACACTGAACTTGAGGAAAGTTCAGGCATAAAATAGTGTATTAAGTTGCACTATGACTAGATCACACATATATTTCTGTACATACAGTAAAACTTTCCAGCCATGAGGATTTTGTACAGCAGCGCCTCTATTAGACAGTAGCAGAACACAGATTCTCATACAAATTGTATTCAGTGTCCTGAGGGCCTAACCATGAGCTTTTCTTTCGGTTTGCTGTACAGTAAACGGGAGACATTTAGTATGAGAATGTTTAGTTCTGCTACTGCCCACTAGAGGCGCTGTTCAAATTCGCATACAAAATGTCTCCTGTTTACTGTACAGTAAACGTAGCGGAAAACTCATGGTAGGCCCCTTGAACGGAAATAAAAAGAACATGGTAGAGTGCTTTTAACATATTAGCATAAATGTATAATATTCTTTGATATTATGATCATTCACTTAAAATGATTAGTTGTAGAGGCAAGTAAAAGGTAATAGAGTTATCAAAACTTATGCTTCTACATACTTATGTTCTGTATTTTTCTGCAGTAATTAATCTGTTTCTCGGTGCCCCTATATGATCACAGAGTAGATCAAAATCAATATATATATAACAACAAGGTAGAGTCAAGATTTTTTTTAATTTTTACAGTTAATCCTTCGATAGAGTCGACTACATTTTTACTGTACTTATACGCCTAGAGCCATCTAGTAGTGACCGCTAGAACTAAGTCACCCGTACGTTCAGCAGTAAAGTTTGTGCTGCAAATACGACGTTGCTTTGTAAGATTCAATTAAGTACCAATGCGATGAATGATTATAGATGGCACTACGAGTTCTGAAAAACAAAGGTAGCTATGTATTTGTATTGGTATGTATTTCATCAAAGGTAGGTATGTGTTTTCTTTGTAGCTCTAAAAATCATTTTTTTTTATGAACTTCGGGGAGACTCTTAGCCTTCATCATACCTGATGTTAAGTTTTGATAAGGCTGAAGATGGAAGCGAGCCTCTCCCGGAATCCTTCCGGAACACAATATTGCTGAAAACATTGTTGTTATGGCGTCAGACTTTGATAAGATGGTGGTAGCTAGCAAGGCGGACTAACAACAAATCCTGCCACCAACCAAACCGAATACAATATGTACCCCGCTGGGAATCGAACCCGGGACCCCTGGGTTTGATACCAGTGGTTGTACCACTAGACCACAGAGGCGGTTAAAATTAATAATTGGCATGGCATGGCAGTCAGAAATTATTAGTAACTAGCGACCGTCCGCGGTTTCACCCGCGTGGTACCTCGGGATAAAAAGTAGCGTATGTGTGAAGTCCCTACATACCAAATATTATCAAAATCCGTTCAATAGTTTTTGCGTGAAAGTGGAACAAAATAACTGACATACTTTCGCATTATAATATTAGCAGGATAGATTAAAAATACAAACAAATGGCTATCTATTACTTATTTCTTGTAGATTCACACATTTTGCGCAAACAATTAAATGTTGTTTAAAAAAAATGTTAACAGTTGTCCATCGCGGTAACTTTCACACATGGATCATCGTGTGACCCCCGGGGCAGCACATTATAGAATATCGCATTAGCCACACTCCCTAGGGATTCCTGGGGCTAGGGTGACTATGAAGAAGTTTAAAAAGGCGGGACATAAATGTAACAAAAACATCGACAATTATGTACGAAACTTATTCGTTACGTAATGTTTACTGTTAAAACTAAACATTATTATTGTATTAAATTTTAATAGAAATATACTGGAATAATCGACTCAGCTCACAAGTTTTTTGTATCTAACAGCCCAATTTCTATTAATTTTGGTGTAAAAATGATTGACCTATTGAGAAATAAGTTCTTCCAAAGTCAAAGTCAATATCATTTATTCAGTCTAGGCTGTTACAAGCACTGAACGTCAAAGAAGCTATGCCATCGGTTCACAAACCCTACGGCGGGAGAACGAGAAGAAACGGCAAGAAACTCGTCAAGGGCTGTTTTTTTCTCCCTGTTTTATTTCATACAGAGTCGTCAAATTGAAAAGTGACCTTAACATGTCAGTAAGGTCAATTTTCATCACAAAAAAAAACTAATTATAATATTACATTTTATGGTTATTGTAACCGTAAATAATTTTCAACTGGCAAAGAAAGACTTATCTATCATACATTACAACATTTCTCGCATTACAAGATTACTGTACTGCAAGTTGTGAGGAACATACAAGTCAGTATCAATTTATTTAAAAAAATATATATTTAACCTTTAAGCACAACATTAAGATAAGCAGACTGAAGTAGACCCATTTCCGCTGGCGGCACCCGTTCACGAGCATGACGCATGAACCAGCCACCGCTTCGCTCAACCATATTTTAGGGAACGTAACGACCCGCCTCACACGACACCGCCGAAGAAACGTTTGAGTGAGCATGACGTACTTCAGGTACTTATGTTAAGCTGTATAAATATATAAAAAAAATACAATAACAACAGCAAAAAAAAGAAAGATAAAAGTGCATTAATGTAAGACACAACCTACAATGTTAGTAGAAGACGCATCACCTGGGTCAAAATCACAAAGCATATTTAAAGTAAGTTAACAAAAAAGAATACTTTTTATATAATTGGAATAATTTGAAAACATTATTTATTTTTATTTATTCTGATCAAGCAGTGCCACGCGTCTTAACTTAAAGCAACATAAATAACATAAAATCAAAACAAAAATATATATCTCAACACATTTTAACACAAGCAGACATGAGCAGACCCATCCCGCTGGCAGCACCCGTTCACGAGCATTTGGCTAGTAGACTAGTAGCACAACCATAGAAAAAAATAATGATATGAGAAGCATACGCTAATGTCTTGATTATTTATTTATTTATTTATTTATTTACTTCCACACTTACATCTATTATTACAGGATTATCCCAATACAATAGAGTAACTAATAATTAAATCAATAAAATAATAACAATTACATAATTATGTTTGCCAATCTAAATTATTAATCTATATTAAATATATATTAATCTATATTAATCTATACTTATTTTAAATTTTAATACAGTCGTCGCAAGTGAACAAGCATTTAATTCAAATGAATTGCCGCCATTTACATTGTTTGGTTACAGTAAAAAGTTTTCTTATTATTTTATAAAAAAAAAATTGATTTAAAAGTTTCGTCATTTTATAAGAAAAGAGATTGGTTCACCAAGGAGTTTTACATGCTTAAATGGTAAAGTGTACTTTCCATTTAAGCATGTAAAGTTTAAATAATGTTATGTGAATTTACTTCCTAGTGAACTTGCTCTTATCCATTGGCACCTGGCGGTCGTGTGCGGTGGAACGAATTTTTCACCACCACAGATATCTCAAAAATGCATGAATTGTCATTTGAGCGATAGCCGTAGTGGCTTTTAGAAAAGCCCATGTATTTGTTTTATGTCACTTCACATCACTCACGATGTCGATTACCGGGTATAATTAATTAATAAACGAGTAATAACACGCACACATTGAGAGGTATTTAAATTTAACTAGATTAAATAAAACGTAGAAATAATGCGAGTAAAAAAGATATTGCTGCAGTTTGTTTCGGTCGTACGTACCTTTTCGGATTGTATTATAATTGTATTTCTAAAAATTATTTATATGCAAGATCAACTTGTCTGTATTTTTGTAAATAAATATCTAACACGTCTTTATGGAAAGTTCCTGATCGTTTCAAACTCGTTGATATTCGTGGTAGAAAACAAAAGACAGTGAAAGCAAAACAATAAAAAATAAAATCGAATGGCGGCAACTATACAAATATTTGGTATTAAAATGTCTGAAATTTTTACCTTTCTGTTGAGATAGACTAATATTTGGCATATGTCTATTGAATGAAACAATTTTTGTTTTATCTATGAACGAAAACAGTGCGAAAGGATACATACGTAATTTCTTAAGCAAATCGAATCCGCACCACAATCGGCACACTCTAATTTCTCCATTATATTTTAATTATTGATTACCTTTATTAAGCACAAACACACACAGCAATTTCTTTTTATCACAGTACAAACACTAAACACGGAACGAAATTGACAACACAAGAGAATAAATACTGTAATTATCTAATTAGGTCACGGTCACTCGCGCGCGCGTGATGTCAAGAAGACAAAAACAGGAACTAAAAACAAAATGGCAGGAACTTTCGTTGTTGCAAATAACTTCCGTAAATATTAATAATTCTATCTCTCAATCACAGGTGCGGGCGTTAACAAACACTCTTAAATCAGCGCAATAAGGTTGAAACTCGAACGTACAGACACTGGAGCGAGCGAAACAGGCTTATATCTGGAGCGAGTAAGACAGACGGGTCGGGGGTCATCGGTTTATTTCGCGACAAGTTCGTTCGGCCGCGTGACCGCCGAGTAAGCAAGCTTACCACACACAGTTAAATTGCGAACATATGAATGTCTTAGGACGATACACATTTTCGATAAATATTATACGCGGACGTATTACCTTGACCAATATTTTTTATAATTATGTTGTATGAAACGTTGCTTGCTTCGAATAGGCAATCCGGAGCGTGCCTATTTTAGGTAAGTATTTAGTATTTAGCGTTAGGAAAAACTTATTGGGTGAGGTGTTGAATAGACAATTTGTTATAGAATATCTGAACCATATTAAACTAAATTAACTTTATATTATTAAATTAGTGGCATATTATTTAGGTGGTTTTTATGAGGTAGGCACTGCCTAATTGCCTATATGCTATGCACGCCCCTGCCGAGCAGTATGATGTAAAAAATTAAACGTTTGTAGACAATTGATTACCCGAAAAAAAAAAGTTATAAAAAAGAAACATAACAATCTTCCATCTTCCCAAAATAAAAATTCAGACAAAAGCCGAATTGAAGCCAAAAGTCCCGATAAATCAGGACGAAAGGTCACCCCTACTCGTACATGGGGTGCAAAGAGTAGATACATATGGCATACAAATCGTGCATTTTTCCCAACACATGTCCACAATTCTCCTTTGTCATGATTGGAGATAATTATAATGGAGAACGCTAATACACATGCGTTACAAAAATGAAAGTTATGAATTTAGAAGTAGGTATTTAGCCCCTAGGGATGTTGCTCTGGATTATAGTTATTATGTTATTGTTTGATTTTTCATACTGAAGTTATTTACTAATAGCGGTGCGGTATGCCTAAGGCTTAAGATAAGATAGATAAGATATGGCACATATATATTCTCTAAATGTTGGGTTTACTGCTTGATTTCAAATGTTTGGTTAGTTGAAAATTGCTTATTCTTATGATTGCCATGTATATACTAAAACTTTATTTGTTACGGAAAGAGACCTTACTGCTAACGTCTCTCAAAGATAGGTGCAAAAAAGGTAGACGTAAGATTTTGCAAAACGATAGCGTAGCTTCTTTCACGTTCAGAAGTGTCTGTAAAAGCAAAAAATTTAATAAATCAATTTCATTTTCATTTTGCGGAAGTACGCTTTACCTATATCTGATTTAGCAGTTTAACAAAGCTTTCATTCTTCCAATTAGTAGGGACTTCTTATAAAAAATCGTTAATCCTATTGACACTGAGAATATAACGGGAAAGGGGCTGTAATCCTGCTTGATTGCATTACCGACTTGTTCATTTAGTTAAATGAAAGTAAGGTGAGGAAGCCATTGAAATTTCGTTTATCATCTTGGAATACTAATTACTTAACCAGAAAGTTTTCTTTAAAAATAGAAATCACGTCATCAACCCAGCATTCAAGTTTTCAACGAATACGCAGACAAATCCGCACTCGAAGGCTGTACGAATAGCAATCCCTTTTCCTCCCGACCGCGAAATTTTACGAGCAAAGTTCCGAGAGAACGGTCGGAGTTCGCGATGGACTGCCCTGCGCAAGACCTCACGTACAACGTTTAAAAATTACTCCTATTTACATATTAATATTGAAACTTTCCACCTGTCTTAGATTGTGTTTGGGAGAATGGTTGTTCGTAAAGCCTACTTTTGGGAAGTTTTCGAAGAGTTCAGATACTTGATCGTGATCAAGAAGGGATGAAATTCTACTCTAGTCTTAACTTAAAGTTTTGCTTCATTCGAAAATAATGGTTAGGCTTTTTAATAGGTTTTGCGTTTCGTTTTGCCCGTGAACTCTTTCGTGTGCAATTCTTTTGTGCTTTTTTTATGAACGACGGGTAGACTCTTAGTCCTAATCATACCTGATGTTAAGTATTGATAAAGCTGAAGATGAAAGCAAGCCTCTCCCGGAATCCTCAATCACTGAGGAACTGGCTATCTTATTATTATTATTTTTTTATGACCGACGGGGAGACTCTTAGCCTTCATCATACCTGATGTTAAGTATTGATAAGGCTGAAGATGAAAGCAAGCCTCTCCCGGAATCCTCAATCACTGAGGAACTGGCTATCTTATTATTATTATTTTTTTATGACCGACGGGGAGACTCTTAGCCTTCATCATACCTGATGTTAAGTATCGATAAGGCTAAAGATAGAAGCGAGCCTCTCCCGGAATCCTCAATCACTGAAGAACTGGCTATCTTATCTCTAACTGCCGGAACACAACAATGCGGAAAACATTGTTGTTATGGCGTCAGACTTAGATAAGATGGTGGTAGCTAGCCAGGCGGACTTACTACAAATCCTACCACCAACCAAAGTTGCCAGTTATATTGCACTACATGGAGATCACTTCACATTTTCATACCATAAAGTAGCCTATGTCCTTCTCTAAGTTCGCTATGCCAAGGGTCATCAAAATTAGTTCACTGGTTTTGCCAGACAGCGATACTTTCACATTTCTAATACACTCACCCGCACATCTAACCGCCCACTGCGTTATTTTCATACAAACATACTCACCTTGCGACTCTGTAATATCAATATATTTCTGCAAAGATCTGTATGCTAATGTTTATAATAAGGATTTTTTTAAAAATGTAGGTATGATAAAATTATCACAAAACAGGAAAGCTAGACAAAATCGTTTGTATTTGCGTTAGCAAATTTTACTGCTGTTTTAAAACTGCTCGACTAAGCCAAAATCAAAAGATAACTGTATTGTCATGAACACTGGCGTGACTGTAATAACATGGCTATTTCCTTCAAACTATTGCAAAAAAGATATGTTTTTTCTGCTTTCTGAGTAATTACTATTGAGGAAAATCATCTAACTAAAGAGTTGTATTTTATTATGTACCAAGGAGCGTTTCATGAAGTATAGTAATGACAAGAATATGTTCTAGATCCTCATATTATTATAACCATATAGACTAATTCTCGCAAATGGAGTAGCAAGTCTATATCACTGCTAAATTAAAATATTTTTTATGAAATCCTTGGGTATAAGGACTACAGCAAAATAGCTTTTTTTGTATAACTAGGTTTACTTCCGTTGTCAAAGAACATCATTTCTATCACAATTACATACCATAATCTTTACTTTTACTTTCATATTGAAAATTAAACCAAAAATAAACCCTTCATAAACTAAGTTTTAGCAGGGTATGCATAAGAATAAAGATAATAATATTATACTCTTTTTTATGGTTTAAAAATAGCATTCACAATGACAGTTTATATGATAAGTTTTCATTTTTAGCAGGCAGATTTAGGGACAAACTTCTTCAGAGATGATCTGGTAAGAAACTCGAGTGGTTTCACTTTCTTTTTACCTACTCTATCATTTCTTCAGATAGATAGGCATGCAGAGTTATTCCTCATATTATTACTATAATATATTGGCTATATTTTATTCAGAGCTTTCCTTATGGATTTTCATATTCTGTATTGCCCAATGTGCGTAGAATCCCATAGGAATCAGAAATACAGTGGCAGAAATAGTGATACACAAGTCAGATAAGAGTTTACCTTCCGAATCAAGTTATAGTAAGCGTCTAACGCAAAAAACAGGGTAATTATTTTAACACAATATTTTACTCCATATTACATTTAAATAAAAAAAACTAAGGATACAAGTTTTTAAGACCAACCTTAAATAGAAGTCGCTTATATTTTTGGTAATTTAAAGTTATTTGTACAATATAGTTTTAAGATTACAGATTATTCGCAACACAACTATTTGAATGAGCGAGCGCCCTAAAATCAACGGCGTGCTTTCGAAAACCTAAAAAAGTATAAAAAGAATTGCGATGCATGTTGATTTTACAAATGATCACAAATGAACTCGGTCTTCGAAAACCTTAATCCAAATTATAACTTTATAATTTTGCATTTTACAATGCTATTTTTATGTGATAAATATTAAACAAGGAAACATACTAGAACTAGCAACTAGTCTCATGTCGCCCTGACGGGATGACAGAGCGACATGAGACTAGTTGCTTTTTTCTAGTATATTTTCTTGTTTAATATTTATCAACTTAATCCAAAGTTTCAAAGTCAAAGATTTTTATTCAAATTGACTTATAGATACGTGCTTTCGAATCGTCAATTTTTTTTTTCCTACCATCCATTCAGGACGTCTTTTAACTGATAAGAAGAACAGCCGCAAGAAACTTATCAGCTATAACAGAAGCACCAACATTTACATAGGAAAATGTCGTTTCCAAACAAATCTACAATCTTGAAACATATTTAATATAAGAGGAAGGAGGAGTTTAGACAAGAAGTCAGAACATATCCCAGCACTATTCCCCATTATTATGTATGATAAGTAGACTCAGGATCAGAGTTCATTCTACCCCGGGAGCAAAACTAACCGCCTCCCGCGAATTTAAACGACCGATATTCCGATATATCCGAAATATCCGAATAGTCCGTTATTCAGGAAATATGTATTTACATTTGATCTCGCATGTGTTGCGAGGCCGTATTTGTTTTCTGTGAGCAAAATATTGAGTGAAGCAATATCCTGCCCTTCTAAAGTTTGGACGGAAATTATAGGTTTGTGGGTTTATTTACTGGTTTATTGCAATTCTGATAAAGATTCAATATTAAGTGTCATTTTGTAATTCTTTGAATTATGTAAAATAAAATAAATAAATAAATTCACTTGTGGCCGTGTAGTTTTTTTCCAATATTTTTTTAAGTAAAATTTATCATAAGTATAAAAATCGCATTGAAAAATGCAAAAACTCAAAAATCATAAATTATTGGCTGTTGCATCTTAATCGATCGTTAAACACCTAAAACGATGTTTCTTTCGAATGCAAGGATATTCCTAGCATTGATGTGACAAAGCTGGCCTACAGCATATAAAAGAAATAATAATATAAAAGTATTGGCGAATTTCGACGGTGGTTCGCAAGTCTCGGTAGCTCAGTGGTTAGAGCATTGAACCAGATTCCCAAAGGTCGTGGATTCGTATCCCATCTGAGAATTCACTTGTAGCCGGATTATTTTTTTCCAATATTTTTCTATTTAAAATTTATCATAAATAAATAGAGTTACACGATCAGTTAAGCATTTTTAGTTTTTTAACGATTTATAACTAAAACGATAAAATAACGGGCAAAAATCGCTTAACTCCTAATTTTCAGGATATTTCCCGTGATGTGTGCTGCAGATTTTGCTTGCTTTTATTTCAAAGTAGAAAGAAATACAATATTTATCAAATAGATTTAAGAGATAAGTCAACGTAGCTAACATTCCCACCATCTACTACCGATTTTATAACATTTCGACTGACGAAAATTAGATAGGTATAGGTAAAACGGATTTCTAGGAAAGCGAATCTTTAGATTAACTAAGAAATCTAGGAATCTCTTTGAGCAGTACTAAGGGAACACTTAGCAGACCAAGAACTTAATAACATGTTGGGAAGAAAACTAAAAATTAAATCTAAGTGTAAGTGGTCAGTCACGTTCACGCAATTCTGTAAAAAAACACATTTTGGTTCGAAGAAAGACATGTAATATCTACAAGTACTTAAATATCGTAGTGTTTCCACAGCATCGAATGTATCGCGTGGGGAATACTTGTTTGAAAGTGAAATTATTGCTCGCTTCACAGCCTGTATGGATATTGTTTTTGTCCCAAGGGAGATTCTGAGCTAGAATAAAAAGCTTCTCAATAAGTTGCCTTTTTTCCTAGAAGGTAGATTATGTTAGTATTATTATGACAGTAAACAGTCAGCTGGAAATAACCTTTAGAAGTTATCGAAGACTTTAAGAATACCTACTGTTACGGATAGCTGCAGAATTGAGATTTTCGGGATATTTAAGGAAGGAAACACCATTTAGCACCAGTAATAAAATGACAACTAATTTTTAATAATAAAAACGTCAAAGACATAAAAATACAAGAAAAAACCATAAACTAAACAACAAAAAGATCTTAATCCTAAGCCAGTTGGCAACATCCTCCCTTTTTTAAAGTAAGGGCACGACTTTTTTGAGAGGTCTTTTAAAAAGTCCTGCGGCGGTGCATATCTCAGCGACCCTGGCCACACCATCTAATTTTAAAAATTAATTTAGAAAATGGACAAAATATCCATAGGTCGCTGGTTCAGATCCGGCTCGAAGGACCAAAATGTTACGGATAGCTGCAGAATTGAGGGAAAACTAGGACTTTTCGGGATATTTAAGGAAGGAAACACCATTTAGCACCAGTAATAAAATGACAACTAATTTTTAATAATAAAAACGTCAAAGACATAAAAATACAAGAAAAAACCATAAACTAAACAACAAAAAAGATCTTAATCCTAAGCCAGTTGGCAACACCTACTTTAGATAGTGTTCAGAATAACTGAGCAGAAATGTTATTAATTGTATTGCTGCTAGTGCGGCTGTGTAGTGTCGGCTTAGAATAGCACTACCCCTTCTCATCCCGTGGGTGTCGTAAAAGGCGACTAAGGGACTCAGCCTTCAGGAGATGGGCAGCAGCGTCTCCTACAAACATGGCCATACTGCGATCGCCAATCAGATAAAACACACTATTTAAATTGCAAAGTTCTAACGTTTTGTTTTCAACTTTATTTATTGGAAATTTGGCTGAAGTTAGCACGCAGTAGATCTGATTAACTAATAAGTTATTTACGTAAACACAGTTTTCGGTTCAGACACTTTTATTCGACTTGTTCGAGTGAAGTATAAACAATACAAAAACAATACTTAATCTATAAGTGACAGATTACATTTGTCATGCATGGCATGACATTTGATGGCCAGCACCAGTTCTTGCCAGCCAGGACTTTCACTCTCCAACATTATTAAACTAAAACACATTTCAGTGACACGACAAATAAAATTTAAATATCAGATTTCGAAAAAAATACTATGTAACTGTTTGTACAGTAGTTACATAAATAAAATCTAGTCGTATCTCATTTGAGCGAAAAAGTATTATATTACGATTGGGATGTATCTATTAAAACAGAACTCCAAGTCCATGCAAGAAAAAAGACCGAGACTAAAAACTATTTTAAAAAACCATGGCTACACGTTAACATAGCTTTGGCCAGTTTATAAGACATGGCCAACAATAAAACTGGTCTTCCTTTTACGCAATACGACCTATTTCCTAAGACCTTCAAGACTCGTTCAATATCAGTAGCGCTGGGTGTCGAAGCATCATCAGGTAGTATTTCTGGACGTCATTAGCTGAACGGTGGCCGTGAAATGTTAAAATATTTACGTTTGGTGCGCTATTTGTGCAGCTCTACTAGTAAATGGCTTGAGGCAGGTGGAAATGGGAATATGTAAATATTAAGAAACTTCGTTTTACAAAAAGTGCTGATGCTTCTGTCTTCTGTGCAAAGGCAAAGAATACTATTATTAAACGACCGATTTCCTAAGACCTTCGAGACTCGTTCACCTTCGACACCTAGCGCTGGGTGTCAAAGAATCATCAGATGGTATTTCTGGACGTCATTAGCTGAACGTTGGCCGTGAAATGTTAAAATATTTACGTTTCCTGAGCTATTTGTGCAGCTCTCTTATGAATGGCTTGAGGCAGGTGAAAATGGAAAGACGTTAATGTTAAGAAACTTTTCGTTTTAAGAAAATGCTGATACTTCCGATCTTTCGTACATAGGTGAAAAGCAGAGTACTGACAATATACTGATAATTTTATTGTAATTTTGATATTTCAAGTAAAAATAAATATATTTACGCTGGTCTAAAATTTTTGAGAATTTTTGAAAGTTATAAACTGTAGTAAACTTTTTAACGGATTATGGTAGGTATGATTGTGGTCTTTCATACATAATTATACTAATAGAATAGACAAGGTTAAGTGTTTGTATGTATGTATATTGTGTTTGTATTGATTGAAAAATCTTCCACTTTAACAAGTTTTTAACCCGTGTCATACATTTTGTAGTATCGACTGATAATGATACTTCTGCTGATATAAGATTATAGTCAAGTGGGAATTATATTTTTTATCATATCAATGTGTCTGAAATTCGTAAGAAAAGATTAAGATAATATAATTCGTCATCTGTATGTCGAAGGCAAATTGTAGAATTCACCGTTTTACAAAATGCCTAGGCAGATTGTTAAACATAATTTTAAAAGTCTGATTGAGGCGAGCTCGTTGCACCTTCTAAACCAAATTGGGAATCATAACAATACAATTAGCTAATTGGGTTTTGTATGAGTTTACAATATGCCTAGGCATTTTGTAAACTCATACAAAAGGGGCATGAAGAACAGCTACCTTAACCGTTGTAGCTACATGAAAGCGTTCTTAGAAATTCATCCTCCCGGAGACGACCTCCGTGGTAGAGTAGTACGTACACCGGTTTCTAGGTGTCGCCTACTCTGAGGCTCCAAGTTCGAATCCCGGTAGGGGCAAATGTTTGTATGATGAATACGAGCATTTGTACTTGAGTCATGGACTTTTTATATGTATTTCTAGACATAAATACCTATTTAAGTACAATTATATGTATTTATATCCGTTACCCTAGTATCCCATAACACAAGCCTTACAGTGCTGAATTTGGAGTGTGAGTGTAAGAAATATTTCTTTCATAAACTTCATAAGTTCTTTTGGTAAATTTTAAATAGAAAAATATTGGAAAGAATTAACTCGGCCACAAGTGAATTTTCAGACGGGAATCGAACCCGCGACCTTTGGACCGCGACCTTTGGAAATCCGGTCCAATCCAATGCGCAAAAGAGCATTGGACCGGATTTCCAAAGGTCGCGGGTTCGATTCCCGTCTGAGAATTCACTTGTGGCCGAGTAATTTTTTTCCAATATTTTTCTATTTAAAATTTACAATAAGTATAAAAATAGCATTGAAAAATGCAAAAATTACAAAATCATAAAAAAATCATAAGTTCTGTCACGAGTTCTTAGTGAAGTAAAAACCAATTTTCCAACAAATTATTTATTTTATTGTGCATGAAAAGAAAGCTTACACTATAGTTAATACGTTAACACAATTTACGACCTTGACCTTCGCGGCCATCTTTGAATACGCACTTTCATACATTTACCGCCGCTAACGTCCGAATTGTACGAGAATGACCATTTTTCTCACTCCGCTTCTTGAATGTTCCCCTAATTATTTGGTGGTAACTAAAAACAAAGCTCAAAAGAATATTTAAATTCCTAATGAGACCGAAAGTTTGACTTGGCTCGTAATCACAATGAAGTAAATCAATTAACACGTCAAACAAATCCTTTCAACGTCCGCTCCATTGAAACAAATGAAAAAAAACTATATTTTTTTTTGTTTTTATATTCCTAGTATGTCTATAATTCGAACATAAAAAAATGATTTTCAATATCAATTCTCAATTAAAAAATCGATAGGTGTGACAGAACTTATGACTCAACTAGGTATTTATTATTAATATCCTCATTTTCCATCCCACTATCCTCGAATTCTAGTACTCAAACCTCGGTTAGTGTTTTGATTCTCATGAGAAATAGGATCGATAAGCATCAAAATTTTTTTTGGATTGCCCTGCTTTTCTGCTGACTGTAAGTTTTTTTCAAAAACTGCGAATGCAGTTCAAAATTTCTCAAAAAATTTAAGGATGGTTTCCTAAGAACCTTTTTATATAGCTACAACGGTTAAGGTTACCTGCGATTCATGCCTCGTCTACTTTCCACCTGATGAAAAGTTGACATAAGCAAAACAACAAAAATAAAAACCTGAGAGCTGGTGCCTATCTTGCCCAGCGGCTGAGTCTATGTATTCAGCGGGGCAACAGCGCCAGTGTTCTCGGTACTATGCCACGCGGCTGCGAGTTGAACGTCGTTTTCTTGTTATAGTTTAGTAAGCTTATATGTTTTTTATTAATTTATTTTAAATAAAATAAAAATAAAACAATGACATATTTTTTTATACTTATGGTAAATTTTAAATAGAAAAATATTGGAAAAAATTAACTCGGCCACAAGTGAAAAATGAAAAATGAATGAATTTTGAAAAATGCAAAAATTACAAAATCATAAAAAAAATAAAAAAAAAAATTTAAGAACTAGCGGCCGGCCGCGTTTCCACTCGCATGGTTCCTATGGGAATATCGGGATAAAAAGCCTATGTTACTCTCCGTCCTTTAAACTAACTCTATGCGTCAAGGAAGGACAAACAAACACCAAACACACTTTCGCATTTATATATTTTTTTATTTTTAATTATTTTCATACAATCACACCAATTATCTAGCCCACGTTAAGTATCATGAAGAACTTGTGTTATGGATACTAGATATAACGGATAAACATACTTATATACTTTTTTTTTTTTTTGTAAATACATACATAATATACATATTAAACACCCAGACCAAGACAAATAGACATGTTCATGCACACAAATATTTGTCTTGTCCGGGGATCGAACCCGGGACCTCTGGCACAAAAGGCGGACTTATTACCCCTACGCCAAACAGGTCGTCAATATTATTATATAATGTATATTAGTTAGGAATTAAGGATAACGATAGGGGTTTTCTTAAAAAAGATGGCTTAAGGCCAATGATAGACATATTATGCACTGCAGTTCCATTTTCCTTCTGTAGTGTTCGGGATTTGGAAAATTCTAATGTGGTTTAAGTACATATTTTATTTTACTACAGCCTATTTTCTTTTTACCTGGAGTTTATTTAAAAGTTGTGATGCAGTCTTCATGATTAACATTCATCGATTAACTTGTTAAGGGATTATACGACTGAAGCGAGATAGCGATGAGAAAACGACGCGCGTGGGCGCGAGACTGATTTTGCAGATTAGGCCAAAAAAACACGAAATCGCTTCGTAGTTATCTAACTACGAATAAAGAGAAATTAAACTACACCATCCTAAATATTATTGAGTTCTACAAATTAAACCAATTTTCAATAATTTACGTAACCCCATTTGAGTCTAATCTTGAATTTTGGTATTTTTTAGGGTTCTTTTTGAAAAGAAAAAGTGTCGAGGCAAAATTATAAAGTCGTGTTCCTGAAACTTTACAAATGAAGAATTTGTATTACCCGTGGACGTCAAAACCACAGAACAGAAAAACTGTATCGCAGTGAGACCACGGAGAAAAAAAATTACCCGTATTCGCACCAGTGGAACAAACTGGTGGGATCACGGGTAAAACATGGATATAATATATATTATTATATTACTACCAGGGGGCTAATTGTCTAATTTTAAAATCTATCGCAATCCCTTTCAATTCTTCATTTAAAAGATTTTTTATACTTCAGACGGCCTAGCATGAGCGGCTTTTATCGACTATTGACGCATGATAAAGATCCTATATCTTGCTTACACCTTAGTGGGGTAAGCAAGACAGCATGACGTATCATATCATATCGCGTGATATAATGATGGTCATGCTAGGCAGGCAGGCCGTCACTATTTGACATTTGAAAGGGATTGTGATCAGAACGCGTTTTTAAAGGTATTGAATAAACGAAATTGAACTGTCTACGCAAAGTGACACACGAAAATATCTTTCAAATGTATGGAGTAGTGTCAAATGAAGTGTCATTTAAAACATCATTCATTCCAATAGGCATTGCGACCATATAAGTTACACAATTCCATAAATCACAATCACAAATACCGTTGAAAGCAATTGTGATAGATTTTGAAATTAGACAATTAGGGTGCAGATTTGTAACATCTCTAACCGTTCAATACAAAAGTTTTATAACAAAATCTATAAGGGTTCCGTTTTTTGCCTTTAAGCTACGGAACCCTAATAACAAAAGTACGTACTTTTTCCGTGTAGCGTCTTAAATTTATTTACGGGAAGTTTTCGTTTTTTTCAAAGGTGCGTCTGCGAGAGAACTCAATACAAACTCTCTTTTGTAACGAATGAAAGCTTTATTTGTATTGTGGATCCTAATAAAGACTGACATCAACATTTTGTATTTCAAATGACTAATTTAGCCGTCTGAATTCGTATTTGATATATTTATCTTACGTCACCATTTTCTCGGTAAGACAATTGAATTGTATGATTTTTGTACTGTTTTCCTCGAACGTTTCCGCGTATTTATTAGATTTTTTTAAACATTTTATACATATGTTTAGGAAATTATTGTTGTAAGTTAAATTATTGGTATTACAAACAGTGATCAAAGGGTCTAAAAGGGGGCTTAAATAGTATTGCTGAGTGAATTCCCTGACAATTATGTACATCTTAAGTTTTGGTGCGCACTGTTCATTGAAATAAAACAACTTTTACGGATTTCAAACGCGCTATATTTCACGAACTAATTTGTAATTGTCCGTATTTTTTGTTTTTTAGGAGTTTTTTTTATTTTCCCGACGTTTCGGCACCTTTTCAGCTACCGTGGTAACGGGATGACTGAATGGGATGAAATACGGACAATTACAACTTAGTTCGTGAAATATAGCGCGTTTGATATCCGTAAAAGTTGTTTTATTTCAATTCATTTATTTGTTTGTTTCTTATGGAATTTGCGTTCGCGAATGAATTTTAGTAAGTTTTCTTGCCTTCAACAAATTAAAATCAAGTTCTGCTATTGACACAGTTCTAAACAATTAAATGATTTGTTATGGAACTTTCTTGGCAATATTTCGTTAGCGCCTGTTTTAGACCCTCTGATTCCGAGATTAATTATTCATCATTAGCTAGCAGGACACCGGTGTCCAGAGAACAACGGAATATCTATTGTGTCTCATCATCCGGGGCTGAGACGGCTCAGCATCATCATCAGTCTGTGGACGTCCACTGCTGGATATAGGCCTCTCCTAGCTCACGCCTATTGTGGCGTTCATAGGCTAGTAGCCTACTGCTACCACACTGGCCAGACGGGTTAGTAGAGGGCATAGACATAGAGGGTTTGTTCTCTCGCACAGGTGTTCAATGCGTCGAGCCTCTTAGTCGACTCTTACTACATCCCAGGCATGTAAGGGAGTGGTGACACTTGTATTATTAGGCCGTCACCACACGGCACTGAGAGGTCTAATTATCTTAAAATCTTGTTACGGATAGTTAAGTAAGTTAGCAACATCTTATGCCTAAATGAATTTTAAAACTCAGTAGCTTTGTATTTTTTTATACAAACACCAATACTAATCACATGAATGATTATCCTTGTAGTTGGGTTCGAACCCACGACCCATGAAGCTGGGCAAGATACTATCAAACGCGACTTCATTGGACCTGTCACCTTTATGCCATTCAGTCGGGGCCAGTAAAAGATATGAGCTTGGAGCTTCTGAAACTAGGTATGTTTTTCTTTTGACAAAGTATGTTTTTTTAGTATTGAAATAATGAAAAGTTTTGATACTAATTTAGTCTATATCCTCTCTTCCAAATAATATCTAATAATATCAAATTGAGCTTTAGTTCAAAATCAATGATCTACAATTCAGTTTTTATTTATTTATTTAGTTTATTAGGAAAACAAACAGCAATTTTACAATACATGTAGGTTACACAAATAAATTACACATTTGCAAATACAGTTTCCACAAATAGATTTTAAACATTTGTGTCTAAAGTTGAATAAGCAGGTCATAGTCTAGCAAAAACAACAGGTAGTTATGAACATATTCAAACAATCCAGTGATACATGATTACAATGAAAATAATAATTTAAAGACTATTTAGTAAGTAACAACTTTTTTTTTATGAGCGTCGATGAATCTCTTAGCCTTCAGCATACCTGATGTTAAGTATTGATAAGGCTAAAGATGGAAGCGAGCCTCTCTCGGCATCCTCAATCACTGAGGAACTGGCTATCTAATCTTTAACTGCCGGAACACAACAATGCTGAAAACATTGTTGTTATGGCGTTAGACTTAGATAAGATGGTGGTATCTAGCCAGGCGGACTTACAATAAGTCCTACCACTAACCAAACCGAATACAATATGTACCCCCGCTGGCAATCGAACCCGGGACCCCTGGGTCTGATACCGGTGTACCACTAGACCACAGAGGCGGTTGAAAGGCATTTTGGCTTAGTGCAGAAAATGTCCATGTGACAATACTTCTATTAATACTAATAAATGGTTGCTAGCCAGGTGAACTTAAGTCAAGATTATACGAACAATCCCATAGAGTACAATAAAATTGTTAACCCTTCTTCCCCTTCTGAGAACCAAATATAGGGCTAAGTTCAACACTTGTGTAATATCGGTCTAAGAACGTGTGTCAGTTTTCGATTTTTTTTTATTGAATACGAGCTATAACGCCAGAAGATAGATTCCCAAAATCTGAATATCTTAACTTTAATAATTATGATTTTAACTATATTTATGGATTTGTTGATATCTGTGAAGTTATTATTCAATGAACAGTATGCACGAAAATAAAAAAAAGTCTGTTTTATCAAGCCGATAAAACTCATAACTATTTTTTTAATTTTAACAAATGTAAGATAAAGTTCTTTAACTTGGAATTTACTTCCCGGTTGACCAGTAAAGATTCTTGGGAAACGTTTTCTCGGAAAGTCCTACGGTTAAAGAAATAGTTTATTATTCAAAGGAAATACCTGTTAATGATCTATTATTTGTGATGTAACCGCCTCTGTGGTCTAGTGGTACAACCACCGGTATCAGACCCAGGGGTCCCGGGTTCGATTCCCAGCGGGGGTACATATTGTATTCGGTTTGGTTGGTGGTAGGACTTGTAGTAAGTCAACAACAATGTTTTCAGCATTGTTGTGTTCCGGCAGTTAGAGATAAGATAGCCAGTTCCTCAGTGATTGAGCATTCCGGGAGAGGCTCGCTTCCATCTTCAGCTTTATCAATACTTAACATCAGGTATGATGAAGGGTAAGTCTCTCCGTCGTTCAAAAAAAAATGTATAAATATTTTCTATATATCTAATACTTTCCTACATAAAGCTCCCTAAAAAAATCTACCGGTCAACCGGGAAGTTCTCCGACTGTACCATGATACAGGCAATCTTTTAACAACAAAAAATTAAACACTACATGGATTGTAAACATGTTACTAATAACTACCGTTATAGATCAATTTAGATTAAGCCCGTCGATCATTCAAAACAATTACCACCGCTTGATACACGCGGTCATATCCCAAAATATAACCTTGGGCTTAAAACGACACGGTTTCAACACATCCGCATTTAACCCTGTAGTTAAACTGGAAGTTAACTTTTAGAACTCTGTCACAATCGCTGGTCAGAATGCAAGTGCAATGAAATGCAGGTTGAAAGTTGGTACAGGGGGAATGTAGCTGACTTTTTCTTTTGTATGGGGTTTGGTTTTGCGCGAGCGAGAGAACGTTATCAGGTAAAACGCGCTCGCTTTACTAGCCTTCAGTTGATGCAGTGTTGTGTCGCGGAACAGAGGTGGCGCGCGCGTTTCGTTCTTCGAAAAATACGTATTTACAAACTTTGCCGTGTTTTGTTTTGTATGTTGACAATATCCCGGTCGTTTTTGAGAGGTCTTATTACAACGGCCGTAAGGCTATTTTGCAACATCCTCGAATATCGTGTTAAATTAATCTTTGTTTTAATTTACGGTGCTGGTTGTGTTAACCTTGTGTATGTTGATTGACGTGAGTTTTTTTCGGCGGGAGATTATTTTGGAGCGTATGATGTAAGCTGAGGAGATACCGGGTTTGAGTCCCGATGGGATTCGTTGGATGATGCACACTTCTATGATGATGGTAAGTCTTAAAAAAGATTTAGATGATAAATTTGATGAAAAATTCGCAACTTTCGCAATGTTCGGACACGGGATGGATAACCAGAAATTTACTATCTCGAGCTCCTCCGTGCTCCGGAAGGCACGTTAAGCCTTTGGTCCCGGCTGCATGTGCATTTGGCCCATTCTCCTTAACCATCCATAAGAAAGGCCAGTGCCCCAGCAGTTGCAGTGGGGACATTAAAAATAGCTGATGATGAGATGTTTTTTTTTATTTTTTTTTATTATCAATAACTAATTATTCTAAAACAAAAAAGGCGTTTCATAGAAATATTAATAGAAAGATAACATAAAATAAATCACAAGTTATTTTCTGGGGGGTTAACTGGTGAGCCGAGTTGATTTTTCAAATATTTTTCTATTAATATTAATCATCTAAGATAGCATTGAAAATACAAACTAAAAAAAAACATAATTGTTTTTGATTGCGAATAATCGATTTAGTCACGTTCTTAGGTTTTTTATTGCGATAAAGAATAATGTAATTCGATACTTTACAATCGTAGTCTGTAATGTAGGTTATCATTATTATGTACCGAGTTAGGTGCATAGCAGAACTGTGTTTTAGGGTTGCGTTTGAATACAAAATTAAGAAATCATGTTACATTATTACACTCTATGTTAACATTATTTAATTCATTCTTAATGTTCTTTCATTGCTTTAATTTTAACTCCAAAAAAAAATACAATACTATTTAACCATTTGTTTTTTAGGGTACCGTACCTCAAAAGGAAAAAACGGAACCCTTATAGGATCACTTCGTTGTCCGCCCGTCCGTCTGTCAAGACATTTTTCTCAGGAACGTGTGGAGGTATCAAACTGAAATTTATATCTAATACTCAGGTCTACTGTCCCTTGGAGCTGTGAAAAAATCAAACTTCTAAGCAAAAGCAATCAAAAGATACAGCCGTTTATGCCGCAAATTTCCGCAAATTTTCGAAACTCGCACGGGAATCAAAACCTACAGAGTAGTTCCCGTGAACTTAGACTCTTGAAATTTGGTACGAAGTAACGTCTTATAGTACAGATAAAGGAAAAATTGTGAAAACCGTAAATTTTTAGTTACATCATATAATAAAAAATATTTTACGGAACCCTCGGTGCGCGAGTCCGACTCGCACTTGGCCGGTTTTTTTATTATTGAAAGTTAAACAAGTCCAAAGACTAAACTTGAAAAATAATCGTTGTGTGGCCACTTTCCCTTTCAGTAGTTAGTACTTTATGTCTAATTATAAGTTTAACGTCAGTATAACATTAAATGTTAATTAATCGAGTTATTTCACGCAACCACCTGTGTAAACACAGCCTTATACACTTTTACAATATTGTGTAAGTATAGAAAAAATGTTATACAACGAAATCTATTACTTACTTACTGTTATTTATTACGCTATGCACTATCTAGTATAGAAAATTACAAAACAACAAAAGTACCGGTTATTGCTTTTATGAATTCAGTGGTTCCGTCTGTAGCAATTAGAGTTGCTCAATGTAATATAATATTAGTAAAAACCTGTAAACCTCACATACGTTACATACTTTTTAATCAATGTGTCAAAATAATAGAGCAAGAATTTTTTTTCAAGATACTTTGAAAAGTAGCAAACCTTGAACATTTCATAAAATGGACCAATTTTGGAAGAAACCTGTACTTGTGTAATAACGTTTGAATTACCTATTTCAATCATATTCGATACTCAGCAAAGAGGGCAAGGGTCAGTTACTATTCTAATAAAAATACTGAGGAAAAGAGTCATAATAAAAAATGATTTCTTTTTGTCTAAAGTAAAGTTGTTTTATTTAAATCTATGGAATCTCAAGAACGGTAGTAAGTAATCCCTTTAAAGTCGGAAGGTTCCATAAATCCTTTTTTTATGGCTTGTCTGTTTGTCACCCGCAGCTAATCGTCTGAGCTTTTGGGTTGGAATTTGATACAAAAAAACATACACGCATTTTTGAGCACAACATGGACATTAACTAAATAAAATTATTAGGAAAGAAGCATTCATATGTAGACCAATATCCAAAGATACTCGTTATTATGATGGTTTAAAGTTAGACTTGGTTTAACCTCTTAGACCCCGGGTTATGACTTTACATAATCCATTTTTTTCTGACACCGGTGTCCCGCTAGCAAATGACGAATTAAATCTGAAGTGGTCAATATCATTTGTTAATAGGAAAACACCTTCTGTTTTAAACAGCTTACTTTGGCTACATTTCGTCGTACTTAACACCTAAGTTAACTATAAAAGAAAAATAACCACATTCAGTTAATTTGGGCGAAATCAAACCTGTCTTCATCACAGGTTTGATTTCGCCCATGTTTTCGCCTTTAAAATGTCGATTATTTATTTATTTTATACAAAAAACATACGCGCATTTTTTGAACACAATTAACGAACTAAAATTATTAGGAAATGTTCTTCCCTAATAATTTTTTATTTTATTTATTTATTTTATTTATTTATTTCCATACACTTAAATCTATTTTTACAGGTAGAAACCTAATGCAATAGATTAAGCTATATAAATTATAATATAAATTAATTAATGACATTATACACCACAACGATAACATATTACAAACAAAGCTGTCTTTGTGAATTCATTCAGAGAACAGTAGAACAAGTCAATTTCGTTTGAAATTTTGTTCGTTAATGTCCATATGTAGACCAATATTCAAAAATACTCGTTATAATGATGGTCTAAACTCTAAAGTTAGACTTGGTTTAACCTCTTAGGCCCCGGGTTATGATTTTACGAGACACAATTGATAATCCATTGTTCACTGGACACCGGTGTCCCGCTAGCAAATGACGACTTATAACTGGAATGTTCAATATAATTCATTAATAGGAAAACAAATACACCTTCAGTTTTAAACAGCTTACATGGAAAAATAACCACATTAAGTTAATTTGGGCGAAAACAGACCTGTGATGAAGAGCTGTTTTCGCCTTTAAAATGTCAAATTATTTCTTTATTATATAAGACACAGAAATAAAATCTTGTTATTAAAATAATAATAGAAATTTACGGAATGCCTTATGATTGTACGGTCAACATCAGCTAAGATACAATACACTACATATCTGTTACAATACATAACTGTCAAATTTCTCAAACATCGTTTTTGATTTGTTCCGTTTCAGACTCAAAGGATTTTTTTTTAGTTCGATCAATCCGTAAAGTCTCTTTAAAAAACCGAACATTAGTCTGTTTATTCGGACATTCTTTTTATTCGGACATTGGGAGAATCGTCACGTAAAACAAGACGCAGCCATCATATCAGAAAAGTCGAAGTTGAAGTTGACGGATGCACCGTTGAGTTCAGATTTGTCTGTAGAAATTTGACAGATATGTAAAGCCGAAGCTGCTGTTGACTGTACACAGTACCTACTTATCAAAATGTAGGTTATTTAAACTTATGTAAGGCAATGTTTACCCAAACCAAAACAGCCAAAGGAGAGGAAGAACTAACGTCCTTGTAAACCGTGATGCGCTGTTGTCAGTACAGCCATAACGACATTCAGAATGTATCTCGTCTCTTGGGGCTGCGTGTCCCTAACTATGCTTCTTGTCACGCGTCGCTTGGTCTTTGTATTAAGTGTTATAAATAGGTTATAAGTACTGTAGACATTATGAATAGGGATACCAACTTTTATTCGATCATGTTTAATCGAATAAGTCATAAGTAAGTTACCTCTAAAAATATAGTAGACGGCAAAAAAAAAATCGTATGTGGATAAATATTTACTTTATTTTTTTTGTGTGGACAGGGCTTTAGAAAAAAGGAAGGCTGCGTTCTGCTTTACGCAAAATATAGTAGTTTCGCCTACTATATTTTTTTCTAGAAATATAGTTAGTATGTATTTGATCGCCTTATATAGTAGGATTCTACATTACGAGTATATAGTAGGGTTGGCAACTCTGTGATTTGTGGCTGTCATTTGGGCTAAAGTTATGTTCAGTGATTATTCCCACTGCTGGGCCTAGGTAAAACGATGGACGACAGCAAATAATTAAACTAAATTATCTCAAAGGAAAAATGGAACCTATAGATAGATTTTGTACACTACAAAATTACTTTTATGTAACATTGTGAATGCAAAAATTCATAATTTGGTTAGCAAAATGAAGTTCGTTTAGATCTGCATAATACAAAGTTAATCCACTATGCTAATTTTTTTATAGAAATATATTGGAAAAAATAACATAAGTAGGTATGCAAAAACTTAAGAATCATAAATTAATCCACTATATCCACTAACCATATTTTCTAGATTTCAAATAAAAATAAATAAATCAAAAATAAAAACTTTTTTGAAAGTTATTCGTAATCGGGATCATGACTTCTTCATAAATCGTAATGATGATTTATACGTATCCAAATGATTTGTTGTAAAAATAAGTAAAGCAAGAGTACGTAACCATTAGCTCGTGATGTCAAACGAAGTGTGAAAAGTTGGAATCAACCTCTATCGATTATCGTCGCTGCTTACTCGAATCATATTCTTCTCCATAGTACGAGTATTTCTCGTGATATGTGCTTTATATTTTCTGTAACTGATAGATAAATCCAAACTTTTGGCGCGCACTGTTCATTAATATAAAAACAACTTACGGATTTCAACCGCACTGTATTTCACAACGAAAAAAGAAATTATTTAACTTTTCGAAGGTAGATTTATAAGTAGTAGGCAGCTGAAAAGGTGCCGAAAAGTCGGTAAAACAACAAACCTTAAAAAAAAACATGAAGTGCTTCATGTAGGCAGTTTGTAACTAAGCCCACACTACGTACCTTTTTTGTCCGATCATGTGATTTATTTATGTATGAATGTGAGTCTTGTAAATTGTCCTTAAATAAATAAAAATAAAATAAAACACGTAAAATTAGATCTTAATCCTTGAAATACAGTGCGCTTAAAATCCGTAAAAGTTGTTTTATTACAACTGATAGATAAGTCAAAGCATTCTGCTAGGTACAGTCGAGTTCAATAATATCTGTGCACTTTTGAACTTTGTCGTAGTAATTATTTTGACAAAGAGTACAGAAAGTCAAAGACGATGTCAAAAAACTTAATGCTACAAAGTCCAAAAATATACAGCTATTTTTGAACTCGACTGTACCTACCATTGATCTTATGTAATGAGGTTGTCCTATACTCTCTGTGCCTACATTCTCCTTTAACAAAGCAACCTTATCGAATCGTGATAAGTGCTATTATCGCGTACGTCGTCACGGTTGATATCATGGTGTTTTGTTTAATAATGTATCGTTAACGCTTCAATGAGGTGCAAGGTTGTTCCCATGTATGTGTACACGTTAATTATGGATTAGGTCTCATTCAATCGCAATTGCTTTGCAAATATATGATACGTCTTTTGGCTTGTGTAGGTGGTATCATTCTAATATTTTTTGGCGTCTGGACCATAAATTCACAAAAACTATTTTTTGTCAGAATAGGACTGGGTTGGGTCTCGGGTTGAGTCAGTAAATTCTTCCAGTTGAGTGAATGTTTTTATTGTTTTACTACTATTGTATGGCATTAGGATTTTATTTAAGTGTATTGTGTTAGTTATCAAATTAAAACGGTGTAAATTTCTATATAATAATACCGTTGAAAAAAGATTCAATCAAACATTACTCAGACGGACGGGTCATTCTAGTGCCTTTTTTTAAATTTAAAAACAGTAGGTAAGACCTACCATGAAAGCAGATATTTAAAATATAGCTAAATAAACTATACATATGAAATACGTTTTCTTTTCTGTTATGGATAGTTGCATCCGTTCTGCTTGTTATTTCACAAAAATATTGGACGATTCAAAAGTACTTACATAAAAGTTTATTTCGAATATTTGACTTTAGCTTGAATGTCCTCAAAGTTTTGTAGGATCTATAAAATACTTACAACCAGCATACGGAGTTCAATGCACCAAAACCAAAGTCTTTAAACTTGAGAATTCCTAACCTGGAAAATCTAGAGCAGTAACCGGGACCCAAGTTATTGTGTAATCAGTCTTATTAATGAAACTGTTACGCTAATCAAATCTTTGGAAACAGCGTTAGCATACATTAGAATGATACTCGTACTTCTCAGTAACAGCTGTGGTATTACGATACCACAGCTGTTACTGTGAAGTACGAGTAACAACACTTTTGCGTATATTTCAAGGTCTTTTATACTCCAGTCGCGATGAAAAGAATGGTCTAAACAATTCAACGAACTACCGGTTTGTTATCAGCTATTGTTTTCACGGTGACTTAGAAATGACAGAAGTGGTCACGTAACTTGAAATCTGTGGGCATTTAAAAAAATATTTTGGTCTGTTTACTTTTAGCGGGTAACTGGACAGCGGAGTGAACAAGAGTAGTTCAGTTTGCGGCTGTTAAGCAACCGTGTCAATGGTCGGATATGGGATGGGTGACCAAAATATTTTATTTAGAGACCCTCTCCTCTCCTGGCTCAATATGCAGTCGTTAATATTGGGATTAAATGGTGGGTTATTTGCGAATCCTTTTTATTCTTATGGATATTAAATATGCCTGGTGTCTCAGCAATAAGGATTTTTAAAGTTAAAGAGACAAATGAAATAACTGAAGTAAGGACTATGATGTGAGTTACCAAGACGTTTCGGACAAAATAAATTCAGACACAGTCCGATTTGATACATTTAAATTTTAATATGATGGTACTGCGAAGGTGCTACAAAATTTTTATTTTCATTTCATAGAAGGCTGTTTTATAGATTAGATGTGCCTTTTTCTTTCTTCTTTCACCACATATATTCCAATGAGTGGGTACTAGCTTATACATATAAATAAAACATCTCAAACCAAAATACTATGCTAAAACTATCTCAATGTTTCTATAAAATTTCCACTACCTATCACAAACATTATCCCGTGTCCAAAACTTTGTTATCTAAGATTATTTTGTTAACGCTTTAATGTCTGCATCTTTATAATAAATTACATTAGTTATCGGTTGTTCCATTTCCATATTTATTATACAAGAGATAATTTTGCGAATCAATTTCAACGATGTGGTGAGGTAAACGTACTTTAATTTGCGTTATCGAAATTAACCCCATTTGGAAACATTGACATACAGTATACATTTACATTAAACCCATACTAACAAATGTATTTAAGCTGAAATGATATTTTTTTGTACGAATGCCAATGTCTGAAACTAAGAGTAGGATAATTTTTTATGGTTTCATTCTTATATTTTATTTTATGTTCAACACTTCTCTTCTTCTATTGCCGTCGTGATTCTCATCCACACCCTTTCCGGTTGACTGGCAGAGAATGCCTAAGGCCATTAAGTCCGCCTTTTGCTGTTTGTGCAATAAAGTGTTAATAAATATTTATTTGGTGTTCAATTTTAAAGATTGGACCATGGGAAGGGCTTAAATACATTTAAACTTTCGCGTTGGATTTTTAACATTGAAATTCAAACGGGTATTAAACGCGTAGAACCGTAAGTGACGTATTAAACTTGGGAATCAAAATGATGTATTAGATTTACGAAATTTACGGAGGTGAAATACATCACTATACCAATATTTAAGGGTTTTTAGGCCATTTGTTGTTATTTTGTTAAAATGAACTTTAATAATGAGTTTTCAGCGTTGTTGTGTTCTGGCAGTTAAGGGCCCGTATTCACTATGACCACTTAGCGATTCCTTGCTCAAACAACGCGAATGTCGTATTTGGTTTTGACATTTTCAAAATTCGTTTTCTCTGTGTCACTTACTAATTTTAAAATAATTTTACTCGTTTAATAATTATACAACTTGTGACTTTCATGTGCTTGTACAATAACTCTATAATTTGGGAGTATCATTGAGAAAACGACTTTTGAGAATGTCAAAACCAAGTACGACATTGGCGTGGTTTGAGCAAGGAATCGCTAAGTGGTCATAGTGAATAAGGGCCCTGAAATAAGATAACCAGTTCCTCAGTGCAGTGGTTGAAGATTTCGGGAGAAGCGCGAAGCCACATTCAGCTTTATTATCATTATCTACTTAATATTAGGTATAAGCGTATGCTTTTCCCTATCCTAATCCTAATTTTGTAAATGCAAAAGTGTGTTTGTTTTTCCTCCCTTCACGCCCTTAATAAGCATCCAATCGACTTGTTTTTTTTTATGAACGACGACGTGGAGACTCTTAGCCTTCATCATACCTGATGTTAAGTATTGATAAGGCTGAAGATGGAAGCGAGCCTCTCCCGGAATCCTCAATCATTGAGGAACTGGCAATCTTATCTTTAAGTGCCGGAACAATGCTGAAAACATTGTTGTTATGGCGTCAGACTTAGATAAGAAGATAGAATGGTGATAGCTAGCCAGGTGGACTTACAACAAGTCCTACCACCAACCACAAGTCCTACCACCAACCACAAGTCCTACCACCAACCACAAGTCCTGCCACCAACCACAAGTCCTACCACCAACCACAAGTCCTACCACCAACCACAAGTCCTACCAGCAATCACAAGTCCTACCACCAACCACAAGTCCTACCACCAACCACAAGTCCTACCACCAACCACAAGTCCTACCACCAACCACAAGTCCTGCCACCAACCACAAGTCCTACCACCAACCACAAGTCCTACCACCAACCACAAGTCCTACCACCAACCACAAGTCCTACCACCAACCACAAGTCCTACCACCAACCACAAGTCCTACCACCAACCACAAGTCCTACCACCAACCAAAATTTTTGGCATGTAGTTAGTTGAAAAGACGGAAAATAACATAGGTTACTTTTTATCCTGATATTCGCAAAAATGACAAAGTGGCCATAACTTTAAAAGGACATCTGACAATAGTCCAGGTGAAATGATCATATCAAGCACATAAATAACTGGCATATGAGTAACTTTCAAATATTCTAAGATATTAACATACAAATACAAATTAAGCCTTGAATCCAATTCAGATCCCCTTCAAATCGCCCAGCTGATTTACCGATATTACAATTGTACAATGAAGCAAGACCTTAATTTTAGGGTAACCCCACACCATATTCATATTCCCAATCGTACTGAATTTATTGAATGGCCACCGTAACTCCGAGAGATCGAGTACGTTGAGCTACTGCCTATAATTCTAAAGGGGCTTCCGCACAATGAAATGCTTCCCTGGGGTCCTCTATAATAGAAAGGAAGAAAAAGTCACCAATTACAGAAAAAGAACATGTGTTTTAAACATTAAAAAAACCAACGATTCTTAGGTACATATTTATGATTTTGTTTCATTTAAGATGTTATTAAGTTATTTTATTTACAAGCTCTTATTAAGTTTTCCTTGTCCCGGTGCATGTAATGAAATCATGCAAGTTAAATTTGATCCACTTCCCGGTTTCAGATTGAACTGAAAGTCTAGTATTTTTATTCTAAAAGATCATCACTTTTACTTTCCTATAAATAAATAAATAATAAATAAAATAAAATAAAAAAACAACAAAATATAATATAATCTATATTTTGCCAAAGATGAAACATCACGTTTATTAAGCCTCAAATTATAAAAACTCTATACTTCCTTTATTTACTTATCTATACCAGAGCTCGCACATATATACAACTTTCCATCGACTAAACTGTTTTGTCGAATTGTGTACTTCTCGCGTTTTTTTTAACTAAACAGTTTAGTTGGTGGAAAAGTCGATGTCGACTTTTTGTCGAACAACTATCGAGTTGATAGTATGCGCGCTTCTATAAATTCTTATAACAATATGATTTACAACAAAATAGTTGTTTAACTAAAAGTTGCATATGTGCGCTAGCCTTAAGTCAAAAAATTAAATTAGGATGAATTTGAATTAAATTGCTGTACCTACGATAGATATATGCGTGGGTTATATAAACTTTTTGTTGGTTAACGTATTATCCGCTCCATAATTGGAGAACAGTTGATTCATTTGCTACTTGGACAAGGTCGTTGGATGAGCATAGTTATTTGTTTATTACTTATAAATAGAACTGTGTTCGGATTCATAAAAGTTTTGAGACGATTTCCTTATAGGATGTCTTGGAAACTCCTACGTTATTCGTGACTATTCCAGAAATGCTTCATACCTTTTACTTTTGAATTAGAGATGAAATAAGATAGGATAGCTATATCTGCCAATAATTATGTTATTAATTATGTTGCTCATTTAAAGCACCGAATGAACATAATTCAGACTTATTAAATTAAATATTGGTGGCGTGCACTTGGAGAGGCTTATGTCCAGCAGTGGACGATAATGGGCTGATAATGATGATGTTAATATTAAGCTCAATAAATAATAAAGGGTGTATGTAAACATTAATTATTATGTTTACAAAACACTTCACTGTAAAAAAACATGAGAAAAAATTCAAACTATCATATCCAATCCTTATATCTGAATCATAAAATATAAAGTGTGTAGTGTCTGTTAGTTACAGAAAAATATTAACAGCGAGTTCACTTAGGACTGTCGATTATTCATTTGAATAGAATAGAATAGAATAGAAAAACATTTGTTTATAATTTCATTTGTAACATATTTTTTTCTCGGCATCGCAAGCAAATAGTGAAATCATGTTTCGCAGCACCCTTTTTGTATAAATTAGAACCACATGAATTATTTCTTACCCTTTCACATGAAGCTTGGGAACATTAGTGTAAGGAGCTGGTTATTACAAGTTAATGCTCAATTTAACGTTGAGATGGTACAATTTAGGTACATCGAGTTTCCATTTGGTTAGAATCATTGGAGTGTAACCACAGAGCAAATGTGTTGAAAGCGTCTAAAACAATAAGTGTGTGTATGCTATGTAGGTTTTGTGCTAAAGAATTCTTTGTTTTTCTATATTTTACTTTTATTTAAGTTGCAAAGTTTTAAAGCCCCATAAAAACGAAATATTGTAAAAGGGAAGTTTATCTAGAAATTTAGTATTTTATATATCTTTGTTACGCTACGTTCGGTTACGATTTAAGTCACAAAATAATTATATGAATGAATTCACACGTGTCGTGTATCCGATTTTAAGATCCGACAATTCATATGAATTTAATCGGATCCGACATGTCTACGTGTCAACGTGGGGTTAAACTTCTACTAATATTTTTATTGTAAACTAGGGGCCGCCCGCAGTTTCACTCGCGTGTTTACCGCTCCCATGGGAATTCTTTTTTTCTTGGCATAAATACATAAAAAACCTTCTAAATTGGTCCAGTCGTTTGCGAGTTTAGCGATTAGTAGGTAATACGTTATTTGTTGCACTGGTTTGGCTGTATCTATGATCGTAAAATGTCAAAAATGTATGTTGGTAACTTTGCCATTATCAACGATTTTTTTTTTTATATCAAAAAGGTTTTTTTTATTTACTTAAACCGTTGAAGGTCCAATTATTAACCGTGAATAAAGGGCCTCATCCCGTGGGAGGCAGTTCCTATCAATATTTCTTCGCCCACGCCTTCGTTTGAGGCACTTTCTCCAAGTACCGTGACTTAGAATAACCATTTGTATCTCCAAACATGTTGGAAACATGATTCCGTAAGCTAAAATGTAAAAGTTTTCATATTGATGTATTCTTTGATGTTATTATTTGACGTCCTGTTTGGCGAAGGGGTATGGATTTGGGATTGTGAGTTCAATTCTCGCATATTTAGCTGGATACGGTTAAAGTTATATTAATCTTACGGATAATTTATATTAATCATTTCACACGAAATGAGGAGCCCATGCCGCAGTGGTTCGCGCGCTCGGCCTGCGATTGTTGAGGTTAAGCAACTTTCGCAATGGTCGGTCATGGGATGGGTGACCAAAAATTTACTATCTCAAGCTCCTCCGTGCTTCGTGCACGTTAAGCCGTTGGTCCAGGCTGCATTTGCAGTCGTTAAAACCCACCAATCCGCATTGGGCTCGCGTGGTGGGTCATGGCCCGTTCTCTTTATCCATCCATAGGGAAGGCCAGTGCCCCCGCAGTGGGAACATTAAAAATGGCTGATGACGACGATGTCACACGTGCATCCGAAGGCTGACTATTTTACGGAAACTCGGTTCAGGAGGCCTACTCACTAAGCCCGTCAACTAAGATACGGGTTCCGTCCGTAAGTTTCCCGAAACTACGGATGGAGCCTACTCTCTATTGATTTCGGATGACTAGTTTCGGACAAACGGCACAAACACATTGGGAGTAGGGACAATGTCAAAACGTATATATCCTCATTCATTCTTAGTTCGAGTCTCCGAACTAATAAGCTGTACGTAGGTGATACGGAGTAGAAAACGTCCGTATCTTAGGCCGAAACTACGGGTTTCGTGCTTGTGACGTACAAGACTTTTTTTGTGCTTGAACATGTTTATGTGTCTTGGTTTAGGAGTTTGGTTTTGTATGTGTTTATCAAAAAGCCTAACCTGAGCAAAATTCATTGAATTACGTTTTTTGTACATACCATGCTTATTTGATAAATTGACCAGAAAAAATACTACAAAGAAAAATCCACACGTCTCACAAGTTTCCCATACGGGATATTTTTTTATGTTTTATGGATAAAAAGCCGTTGTAAGAACGGTTTTCTAGTTATAAATATTCTACTTTTTCAATGTAATGTGTCACATTGGATACCTAATAGCATTTACATTGAAACAAAACATTATTTCTACAATGTTTACGTAAATGCGAGTCCATTGTAAAAGTATTTGTATGTTGCTACATACAAATACTTGTATACGTCTGTGACTACAAGCGTCTGGTTAATAAACTTTGAATCAATAGCATTCCGTCATGTATTGTATTTTTAATCACCGGCCAGACACCAGACGTTCCAGTTCACAAGCTAACATAACATATTTTAAGTTATATAACGACTACCGACCGCCTGCGACTTTGTCCGCGTCACTTGGGTTGAGGAGGCAAAGTCGAAAACTATGCAAACAATAAAAAAAATGCAAAAGAAATAAGAAATAAAAACATTTTATAAAAAAAAATCAAACCGACTTCAAAAAGTAAAAAATAAAACTTTTAGAGTCGGTGCCAGCCAAAGCATTCTACATTGCACTTCTATTAACTATATTTTTTTTGGCCTTAGCTAACTAGCACCGACTCCAAAAGTTTTATTTTTTACTTTTTGTAGTCGGTTTGATTTTTTTTTATAAAATGTTTTTATTTCTGATTTTTTTGTTACATTATGTGCCGTTACTTACACTAAAAATCAGCCCATACACAACAATGATGTCATCTAGGTATACGACTACTTGCCAAAAGGTGATTGATATTTTTCACGATTATGAAAAAACTACTAGCCAGATCTTCGTAAAAATTATATGGGACCACACATAAACCATTTTCTTCCAGATAAAAAAAGAATTTTAAAAATCTGTTAACAACTGGCGAAGTTATGGTGGAATATACTTAAAAAAAAATATAAAAAAAGAAAACAGTCGACTTGAGAACCTCCTCCTTTTTTTGAAGTCGGTTAAAAATGTTTGAGAATGTGCATGCAGCGCCCTTTCATATGATACTCACCATGACCCAGTAGCCCTCTTTGAATTTTTATGACCCTTTTTCAGTCAGTGTTGCAAAAAAAAAACTTTTTTTTCTCCTATTCTCAAAATAGTTGGGCAAACTTCATCTAAAACTATTCTAAATTTCAAGTTGATAGCATTAGTGGTTCTTGAGATATCTAGCTGTGACAGACAGACTTAGTCTGACAGACAGACAGACAGACTCACCATAAGGGTTCCTTTTTACCATTTTGGTACGGAACCATAAAAAAGAATATTGATTCAGGTTGTCTTAAAATAATTTTTAAATGACGCATTATTTGTGAATATTACAATTATTCTTATGATGAAAAGCCAAAAAAGAAAAATTACGAGTAACTATAACAAACTGATAGACAATATTTCCTAACTCCTATTTATAAACTTGGTGTAAGCTTGGAATAGTTATTCCGCGTTTTGTCTCTGTCATTCAAGTGACATTTCACCTGAACTCGAGAAGATAAGACAAAAAGCGAAATAACTCTTCCAAGCTTACACAAAATGAGTACATTTTTATAGAAATATACTAAGATCGTTGTTAACAAAACATGCATTATCGTTTAGTGAATAATCAAGTTGGTATCTAAATAGGTACGAGTGTTAGACTCGCCTTATGTTGAGTTATCAATTGATAATTTTGACTTGAGCTCTCACGTGACATGGTTCATGAAAACTGATAATCTTTTTTAAACTGCAATTTGAACTGTACTTACAACTTTCTAATTCTGATATTAATTATGTAGTTTTAAATTAGTTTTGTTTATAAGTATTCTGAGAAAGAATTGTTATTCAGTAAACATTTTTGAAAGTTTCTGTTATAGCTAGCGCAGACGAAGGATAACGGAGGACTTTTTGTCCGCGACTCGTCTTTATTGTTAACCAAATAAGATTGAACTTAGATCGCGTATATCCATGAAAAGTACGCGATAGTCTTTGTTATATATTCAACTTTATGTTCTTAGTTATAAGGTCGTGTCACGGACAAAAAGTCCTCCAATGCCCGTCGTCTGCGCAGGCATTAAGATGTTATTAATTTTAATTGAGAATTTTAGTAGTACCTAAAGTCTATTATGAAAATAATACTTAGTCACGATAGTAACGTTTGCAACATTAAATTATCAAAATCAATTAACAAGATTGATTTTTTCTCAACATTTGTGCAGTATTTTTTTAAGATAAATTGCAATTTTCTTGAAAATTGTTTTCCTCTGTATTTACTATACATACGCAAATATAATGTTTAAATAAAATGCTAAAGTTTATTTTAAATATTTGCTGTTAACATCTTAAAACGATTCCACAGAATGGCATTGGCGTATGGTCTGTATGAGCTGAACAATTAATGTACAGTCAACAGAATGTCAGTCTTCTTCGTCACTTGCACTACGAAAATCAGCTATATTGCGAGCGACATAAGGCTCTAAAAGTCAATCTGTAATGCCTGACGTGCTGTTGTTTGTACCCAATGGTATTCTGAGAAATGAAGAATGTATTATGCAACTGCAGAATAACTGCTTGTTCATAAAGTAATACTGAAAAAGATCTGTTTATGTTTTTTTTAACGATATTGACATTTTTATGTGTCTTGTTCATGTCTTGCATAATTTATTAATTTGATTGTGCATGCATAATGTTATTTTTTTCATTTTAGGTATCATATAACATCAATTTTAGTTTTAAAGGACCGCAATGGTCTTTCGATATACATAATAAGATTATGAAATGAAGCATTATAAGAAAGTAGGTATATAATTATGCCATTTCTTGACAAGACTAAAGCAGCTTTTAACAATGACTTCTTCTTATAAGGTAAAGAAAAGTTCTATGAAATTGTTAAAGTTGCTTTAACGGCCTCTGTGGTCTAGTGGTAACAACCACCGGTATTAGACGCAGAGGTCCCAGGTTCGATTCCCAACGGGGGTATATTGTATTCGGTTTGGTTGGTTGTAGGACTTGTTGTAAGTCCGTCTGGCTAGGTACCACCATCTTATCTAAGTGTGACACCAAAACAACAATGTTTTTTCAGCATTGTTATGTTCGTTATAAGATAGCCAGTTCCTCAGTGATTGAGGATTCCGGGAAAAGCTCGTTGCCATCTTCAGCCTTATCAGTACTTAACATCAGGTATGATGAAAGCTAAGAGTCTCCCCGTCGTTCATAAAAAAACATTGCATTCTGGGAGTGCCGGCAGAAGTGTTAACCGCTTAAACGAAAATAACGCTCAAAATCTACTATATCTTGACTGCAACTTCATAAAAAGTTGATGGAAACGGAGACCAACTTGATTTGGCAGGTAAATCCATTAAAACTGACCTGGCATCAATATGAAAGTTGGTAATAATGAGAGATCTTCATATAATGGTTGTTATTAACTAATATACGTAGATCTTTCAAGTGTGAGACTTTATTTAATTTGAAATAGGTCAACGGTAAATGGTCTTACGAATTATCGATCAGGGTCACGTGTCCTAACGCGACTTTAACATTTTTAACCCATCCTAAAAATAAACTCTGACGTGCAAAATGCCGCTAAAGAAGTTTTCACTTCAAAACGTATTTGTGTAGGTTAAAGGTATTTCTTAAAGTAAAATCGTATCAAGTAGGGCACTAATACCCGTGCTGTGTAGAAATGCACTTAAAGTCTACAGACACCTTAGTGGTTAGCCACCTTCCTTCTTATCGGTTTATCTTCGCCGATAGTGCTGTTGCCGTAGCAGAGTATCGGATAAGCAACACAAATATTAGCTATCCAAGGACAGATTATTGGAAATAAGTATTTTACTTTCCTATCGATGGTTTTATTGTTCAACTCGATATTTCAGGGTCGTATTTTATTTGTTTAAGATTCATTTGACATTATATACAGACCTACAGGGTGGAAAAAAAAAGGTCATCGGAGGTAAAGTACCCTAAATATTGTTGATGTAAACAAAAATTCAAAGATAACAACTTTATTTTCAAAACTAGGTTAAACTGCATTCGAATATTTGTGGTAAAGCACTTACCTACACCGGGAATCGAACCGACTTAAATCAGAAAAATAACATCGTGTACTTTTATAGTACCAATCAAAAGTGTTCATAAGATAAATTTTAAATAGAAAAATATTGGAATTGGAATTTATTTTATCTGTGCCTACTCCTAAATCACATACGATATTTGAATATGAAGATGTCAATCCCCTTACTCTAAAACAATTCAGTAAGCCATATCAGAACATAAAGAATCTGTCTTTGTCACTACTGGCTGACAATAGCACAACCCACATGTTCAATATATCTTCCGATGCATAATTCTTTTGTCAGGCGTATGATGATACATGTCCCTCTTGCATTGTCTATTCAGTCATCTATTGCAATGTCAGATTATCCTTATCCTATTCCTAACTATATAATATTGTAAATGCGAGAGTGTGTTTGTTTGTCCTTCCTTCACGTCCTAATTAAGCAACTAAACGACTTGATTTTTGGCATAGAGTTAGTTGAAAGGACTTTTATCCCGATATTCCCACGAAAACGGGAATCAGGCGGGTGAAACCGCTGGCAGATGCTAATATTATTTAATAGCTTGATTCCACGTTTATAACTATAAGGGACTATTACAACCGTAAAGCGCCCCGTAAATGATCAAAATTTCGAATTTATTTGACCGTCTGCGTTTATGTTTGATGCGTTTACTTCCGGGAATTTATTTGACATACCTACGTGTTTGTCAAACTTTGTCAAATTTTGAGCGTTTATCGGGCCCTTTAGATCCGGCAGCAACATCTACAATAGTAAACACTTATTCGCTCGTTGAAAATACGGAAGCCTATAATTTCACTTTCATATGACCAACGACCAATCTTCTGCTTCAATGCCTTTCAAACAAAGAAACTTCATAAATTACCTAAGAACGGTACAGCCGATACAGAGTGCGCAGCGGAAGCCACAACGCATGTTAGCGTCTAAAATTAACACGTTACACGTAAAAAGCAGCTCCATGTATCATAAACAGTTTACCCTACTGCGAACGGGAAATGAATTTTAATAAGTTTACCTTTTTTTGTTGACAACTACCGAACGTCACTGGACTTTGGAGATCGTGGGAGAGTTGAGTACCAACTGTTTTGAAATTAAGTGTTTGTTAAATTTTCTCTGGTGGATTGAAGGTAAGGTTTTAAAGCTAGTAAAAATGCAAATAATAGTAGCCTCATAGCCTGCTTACTTGAGGAATGGAAAGGAACGGAGGAGCTCGATACAATAAAAAAAATTGCTCAACGATAGTTAATAAAATAATCTAATAATAGCATACGTCCTGTCTTCATGTATCCCGTTGCCTAGTTTACTTACTGCTGATAAATTTGACGTATTTTTCATATTACAACTGTCGAATTATGTGCCAGATAAGCTATCCAGACCTTATCTGTCGGTGGCGAATCCGGTCCTTAATAACTTTATCTTTTAAGGTTAGTACCGACAGTCACTGGACTTCGAGTTCATGGGAGAGTTTGTAATGTTTGGGTTTCAAATTAAGTTGTTGTATTCTTTAACTTATAACTTTCTTCGAGTATCGTGTGTAGCTCTTGGAATAAATCAAGGTTAGGTTAAAGATCTAATAAAAAATCAGATGATAATGTAGGCTACCCTAGAAAGGAAAGGGAACGGAGGAGCTCAAGATAGTAAGTTGGTTTTGCTGAGCTATCTATTAAAAAGAATCTAATAATAGCATGCGTCATGTCTACATGTCTTTCAAAGCGTGGAGGAGTTCAATCAAGGCAGAAAGTTTTTGGTCACCCATCTTATCTTAATTTACTTTATCTTATCCATTACCCATCTTATCTTACTTTGGTTTAAGTTGCTTAACGCAGCAATCGGCACAGGGGCCATTACTCCTTTTACTTTTTTCCTTTGTAGAAATTGCCACATAAAGTAGAAACGATATTTATTATTTATTAGCGGATCCTAGCGGTTTTAACCGCGTGGTGCCCGTTCCCGTGGGAATATCGGAAAGAAATATAGCTTATGTCACTCGGGAGAAATGTAACTTTCTAATGGTCTAAAAATGTTCTAAATCGGTCCAGTAGTTCCTGAGATTAGCGCGTTCAAACAAACAAACTCTTCAGCTTTATAATATTAGTATAGATTGAACTAAAGATAGATTGAGAAAGGTATTTGAAGGCAAACATAGATCGGCGTTAATATTCCAGAGAATATGCCTAATTAAAGCTTTCAAACAAACAAACTCACTTCAGCTTTATAATATTAGTATAGATTACTAAGCCAGCAGCGTAGTACGAGTAATTTAGGTGCGATATTGGTATTGATAGAAGCCTAATACTTTTTGCTTGTGCCACTACGCGATGAGATTTCTCATAGTTTTAATTGCAGATGCGTTTCGCAATAAACATTCCATTGTGTGATGATATGAGGAATGCTTACGGCTCAGTTGTTTTATCACCGACCCTAGGAATGTCTATCGTTTCCGCTGCTGGGCTGACGAGTTGACTTCTTAATCAGAGGAAGAGATAATATGTACCTTTATTCTATCCTTTACAAAACAAAAGGCATTGTGTGTTATAAATTTTAACATATTTTTTGTTGTCTATTAAAAAATGAAATCAACTAAACTACTGTCCCAAGGAGAAGTATCCACTCGCTCTCCTTATTAATACTCCATCAGTGTTTTCTTTTTTCTTTAATTTTCCTTATTTGTTAAGCATGTTTAATATTCTGTGTCTTCCCTATTTATCCTTTAATATTCTAATGTCTGTGTCGAATAAATATATTATCTTTCTTTCTTTCTATAAATAAAATTCTCGCAGCGAAAAATTCCAAAATTGTATATAAAAGGTTTTGTTAAAATAAATACTGTCTCAATTTACATGAATTTTGGTGCAGACTTATATTAGATCACGGACAAGGAAGTGGTACATAATTTAATTTAATTCATTGGTGTTTAATTAAATTAAATCAATTGAATAAGGAATATTTTAATTTTTACTGTCCTGCTCTCATCGTAGCGGAGTAAGCAAGACAGCATGATGCGCTATATCATATCGCGTGATATGTGGTTGAGGATTCCGGGAAAGGCGCGGTTCCACCTCGGCTCTAAACCGTTCGCTGACAGTGAACGGCCAACGGGAGGGCAGGGTCCCGCCAAACTTACAATACGGTAAACCAGGGGGGTCAATTCTGCAAATTTTTTGTCATATAATCGTCTCTCAATGGTGTTTCAATAGTCGTGCTTATTTACACTGTTGAAATGTTGTAAACACGATTGGGATACCATTGTGACTAAGCATTAGCAGAATTGGGCCCCCAGGCTTGGCAGTTTGGCAGTTATTTGTGCCCTCCACGCTCAGTCTGACGGCACCTAATCCCATATCTTTCGCTATTTAGCTACCTACCCTTAAAATACTGCTCTATGCGTTATACTTATTGTTAGCAGTATTAATAAAAATATTTTAAATTTTATTATAGAGTTCTAGAGGCACTTTGATACTTCCCACGTTGTCTTAGAGAAAATATTTACAATTTCGATAATCCCTGTACTTTCGTAATTGTTTACCAGTACGGGCGCCTGGTGTTATCTTTGTAACCGCTGTAAAATCTTTGCGTACGCTATAAAAAGGGTATTTCGACATTATGGGGTATCATGGACTGAATAAACACCACTTTTCACAACAGCAGGCATAAGGAGCTCAGCACGTTTGGCCTGCAATCGTGGCGGTAACAACTTTCGCAATAGTTGGTTATGGGATGGGTGACCAAAATAGTTCTATCTCCAGCTCCTCGGCGAAGGCACATGAATCGAACCCGTGTTTGGGTAAATCTACGGGCGGTTTGAACGCCGTCATTGTCCTCAACATATTTTCATATTTTTAGAGTACTTAATGAAATTCTGTCCTCGTGTCCAGTTACGAATATAGGTCCCAGACGAGTAGCGTTTAGCAGCATAACCTTTATTATTTTCGCACTTATGCATGACACTTTATATGTCGAGGACAATGACGGCGTTCGAACCGCCCGTAGATTTACCCGTTTTAAGTCGTTAAAACCCGCCAATCCGCATTGGCACTGCGTGCTGTGCTTGCGCATGGCCCATTCTCTTTATCCATATCGAGAAAATAATTAAGGCCTAAGTAACCTGAGAAAATATTGTTGATGTTAGTAAGTACCTAATGCTGCAATACGAATGTAAAGTTATGTAGAAAACTCATGTCTAATAATCAGGCAGCTAATAAAAATGTTGTCGCGATGTGTTCTGTCATGGTAGAACGGCGCTGGATCATTTTAGTCGCTTTACAGGTAGGTACATAATGCATCCAAGACAAATAATCTAATCCTAACTTTGTTCATGTTTCATTATTTTTTGTTACTTTGTAAGTACCTATTATATTATGTTAGTACCTATATCATCACCAAAAAATACCAATTGGATTAATAATATTGATTCAGCGCCAAATTATGGTAATACTAGCGGATCCTCGCGGTTTTACCCGTGTAGTGCCCGTTCCCGTGCATAAAATATAGCCTATGTCACTCGGGAGAAATGTAGTTTTCTAATGGTCTAAGAATTTTCTAAATCGGGCCAGTAGTTCCTGAGATTAGCGCGTTCAAACACACAAACTCTTCAGCTTTATAATATTAGTATAGATTGAACTAATGATAGATTGAGAAAGGTATTTGAAGGCAAACATAGATCTGCGTTAATATTCCAGAGAATATGCCTAATTAAAGCTTTAATATAATAGTAAAGTTATGAAGAAATCGCGAGAAGATAATGAAAATGTGTTGTCGCGGTGTGGTCTGTCGTATGCACAGACCTACATCGAGATAGACGGTTAAAGTATACTTAACTTGCGTGTCAAAAGTTTGATCCACGGTCAAAGTTTTACGACCTAAGTCAGTCCGCTTGAGACAAGTGCTATTAAAATATGCGTCACTCAGAAACGAAAATGGTTAATTGTGCACTGCTTGCAAGAGCTCGTCTATAATATTTACACATCACTAAATCTCGCTCGTGACGTCATCGTAGCGAAAAATTGGACACGCTAGGTTCCCAAACAGTTTGAAGCGCTCTTTTCGTCTATCTCGATATAGGTCTGTGGTCGTATGTCACGGTAGAACGGCGCGCGATCATTTCACTCGCGTTTCGATTTCACTGCATTCTCGGTGCGCGCGCAAAAACTGCATAAATAATTGACGATCAATTTGCATGATTTATAGTTGTTAGCTGTTTTCTTTGGAGTTTCTTGAATGGGATTGTTCCTTTGTAGGTCTAGCTTGAGCAGCTCGTCTCATCGTAGCGGAGTAAGCAAGACAGCATGATGCGCTATATCAGTGTTTCCTATCCTTTTCAGAACTGTTACGCCTAAGGCCTGTTAGAGAAACTGATTCCCCCCCCCCCCCCCCTTATTTCAAAATTGTATCAAGCAAACAATACAAGCAAGTACAAATAATATATCATTTTTTTGTATGCACATCTTAAATTTCTTCGCGCACTCATAATTGAAATAAAACAACTAGTTAACCCGTTACCACGGCAACTGAAAAGGTGCCGAAACGTCGGGTAATCAAAAAGCCGCAAATAACCCGAGAAAATATAGTACCAAATATATATTTCAGGTAATTTTTTATTTAACTTGTAATAAAATCTTCTTGGCTATACTATTTGTATCTGGCTGGTTTTCATGGTATCATTAATAGTTACAATTTTAAAGAAGATAATTCCAAATTCAAATTAGGAAAAATGTATGATTTTCATTTGTTTTTCTTACTGTCGAGATGAGTGATTCTAATGAAGAAATTCAATTCTTATAAGTGATGGAAATTGACCTTACTGATATGTTAAGGTCACTTTTCAATTTGACGACTCTGTATGAAATAAAACAGGGAGAAAAAAACAGCCCTTGACGAGTTTCTTGTCGGTTCTTCTCGTTACAAGGTCTCCCGCCGTAGGGTTTGTGAACCGATGTCGTAGCTTCTTTGACTTTCATAAGTGCTTGTAACAGCCTAGACTGAATTAATGACATTGAATTTGAATTTGGATACATTTTAAAATTTTACAACAAAAAGGTAAAAATGCAGCGCAAGCCGCGAAAAAATTTGCAATATTTCTGCAAAAATAAGGGAAAAGAATGTCGTAATTCCAAGATTTGTCTTTTTTCAGTTTGTAGAGCGGTTCTCATATTTGGGAGGGCAGTATTGCTACAAAAACTAAGACCTTTCGTGTTTATATGGTAAAATCCTTTAAATGTATGTCAATGCAGTCTAGTCCGTTAATCACACAGAGCTTGGCAAGTTAGTATGCTTAACTTAAAGTACTTGGAAACTTCACCTACCATTAAAAGTTTAATGTAATGTGCAATCACACACTTTTCGTTATAAACACATCTTAGGTTTCTTCTCGAACTCATCATTGAAATAAAACTACTTTTACGGATTAAAGTGCTCTAAGTATTTCACCGTTAGCTTATTTTTGGGGGGTTTTTTTTTAGTTTTTTTGGTTTCCCGACGTTTTGGTTCCTTTTTCCGGGATGACTGCTGTGACCACGGACACGAAAATTGGGATATTTAATTGATTCAAGTTTTTATGCGTAAAGAAACAATATTATCAAAGATTTAGCAATAAAAATCCGTGAGTCTGACAATTATTTGCACTAAACTTAAGACTCGTCTAAGGCTATTCATATATTTCTTAAAACATTGTTACAAATAGCTTAAGTCTTAGCCTTTCGATATTGAGCCCATAAGTTAGTTTAGTGGTTTTAAGAACATCTTAAAAGGTTAGTGCATAGCATTTTTTTATTAAAATTAAGATAGTTAAGAATAGCCCTAGACGATTCTAAAGTTTAGTGCATATGGATATGAAGGCGTCTGGAGCTGGGCTGGGACCACGGTCCCAAACTTTTTATTGAAATATAATTTATTATTATTATTATTATATTATATTATTATTAAAGAGCCCCTTTTTAATCCACAACTTAACTAACTATACAATAATCGTTACGTTTATTTTTTTAGGGTTTTTTAAGGTTCGGAACCTTTAAAGAAAGAAAGGAAACCCTTATAGCATCACTTTGTCGTCCGTCTGTCCCTCCGTCCGTCCGACCTCGGTTATCTCGAGAACGCGCGGAGGTATCGAGTTGAAATTAAAACCATATATTCAGCTCAACAGTCTGTTCAAGGTGTAAAAAAATACCTAGATCTATGGAATTTGGTAAGTAATATCTTCTTTTACTACAAGTACAAGAAAAAAAATTCTTGTAATTTTACATGAAACATTTAGTCTTAAGTTTTGAAAACTGAATTTCGGGAAAACTAATCCACCAATTCCTGAATTATTTATAATATTATGTACCTACAAATTCGTGCGGAACCCTAGGTGGGCGAGTTCGACTCGCACTTATCCGGTTGTTTTATTAAAGGCACTCGTTATACCAGTAGTGGTTCAAGATAGGTATAAAATAGTAATAGACTAATACAGACTGACACCATTTTTTATATTAATAGAAATAACAAAATATAACAATCCTAATTCATTCCTAATCCTAACAAATATTATAAATGCAATTAAGTGTGTTTGTTTTTCCATTTTTCACGCCCTAACTACCAACCAATCGACTTGATTTTTGGCATGGAGTGAGTTCTAAATGAAGGGTGATGCAAAACTTTGTTGCTCAATTGCAGGATAATGCACTTTCACTGCAGTCTCTCCAGTGCTATCAGCATCCCGTGTTGATGTCAGCGAATTTACCATCTGCTCAGGAAATTATGGAAAACTGCATTTACCCGGAGCATTCACCTGGCTCATAGTGAAATATTCTAGACTTTCCTTCAGTATTAGGCTAAGCAGAAGCAACGTGAGGTGGAAAATTTGTTCAAACTTTGGTACTTCAAAAATTTTAAAGTAAATTCAGGAATGTGCATTTTCTTGTCTAAGTAATTTTATACATGCATATTCCCGAATTTACTTTAACATTTTTGAAGCAAAGTTTGAACAAATAGAAGTATGAAGTATAATATATACGGTTTTCATTTAACGTCTTTTTCGTGCAACTGGTTATGACTCTTACAGGGCCTAAAGGTTATGCTTTTAGTGTTAAAATAAAACTAACAAGCAAAATCCCTGGCGTAAGTATAACTGTTTTTATTTTCCGTTTTCATTTCGGTTAAGCTTTTCATAGTATTCCGGGTAATGATAATATCTAATTAATTTACATGAAATAACTTTTCAGAACAACTAACGACGTAATATTTTTTTTTGGGAAAGATGTTATTTCTTGAAAATTTTAAATTATACAGTTTATAGTTTCTGGTGAAAGCTGTGTAAAAAAATACATTAACTTTTCATAACATTTCGTGTAATGACTCTATCTAATAAATTTGCATGAAAATTTACTTAAACCAGCATAAGATAAGCACCGTTGCTAAATGTTGTTTTTCCATGTAACGAAAAAAATTATGAGTTAGAAAGCCAAATATCATGGGAACTTCTAAATATTGTTTTATAATTTCTGCTTTATCATCGCATACCAATTTACTTAATTTACGTAAAACCGTGCTACGTTGTGATTATTTTAGATTAATAACTGTAAGTAATGGGTAATTATCTTATTTTTATGGTTATGGGGAAAATCTAATTTAAACTTTGATGTGAAAATGCGAAATTAAACAATATTTTTTTGCCAATCTTAGAATCTTACGTAGTTTTTTGTTATTCTTCATCTTTTTTTACTTCCTACCATTTTTTTTGTTCTTTGTAGTATCCATCCAAATAATTCGAAATGTTTTTGTTTCTTACAATTTATTATAAATACCCTATTTTGCCTCCTTCGATATCATATACCAAATCACTATATCTAAACCAAAATTTATAAAGACTATTTCAGGCGTGAAATGTTACAAAAAAAAATTTTTGCTTTACTCCTTAGTAATGTGACGGGGCTCCTAGTCCAGCAGCACTAGAGTCGCCGGAACGTCGGAACCGCCGCACTCGTTTAAATAATGGGAATGGAATAAAAAGTATCGTTCACAGGAGACTTGTTTTATTGTATGTAAATAATGGAAATAAGGAACTGAAACAATATAAAATACAAAGATATAGAAAAGTTTTCGTTATAAATACTGAATCGAAATAACGAGTAAAAAAGTAGGTGTGCTTACCCCGTGTATCGGGTTCCTGATGTATTAGAAAAATAATTATTTACACAAATTTTAAAATCGTACCGTTCAGGTAGCTGGTTTCTGTATGATTACGTCAAAATGAGCCGAAAAGGAATCGTGGAACGGAGAAAATTTGAATTTAGACAGAACAGATAAAAATACAATTTATCTTCATTAAATACATTACTTGAATCTTGTAAATGGTTTGAAAACTGTTTAGAAGTTTCAAATTCTAACTCTAATGATTTTTCCGATATTTTACCTACCTCATCGAAACAAAAATATTTTCCAATGTCTCACAGCTTTGATAATAGTACGCATTCACGTACCTACACGCCATCAACACCTATTCATGCAGTTTCTACTACTCAACAACGGAAAATATTTTCTTGTCCTCGTTGCCGAACAGATGACCACATCTTGATAGATTGCACTAGTAACAATAAAGTTTGTTTTCGTTGCGGAAAACAAAACGTTATTTTTACTAATTGTCCAAAATGTAATATTTCTCCAAAACTAATAAGTGAGAATCGTAAGTCGAATTTCGACAAGTCAGATTGGGACAACTGGCTAAATACTATTACAATATTTTTTAAATCTTATAAAATTACTCCACTTCTCTTTACAAATACTACTGATACCGAACGTCCCTACATTAATATTAACGTCAACGGTTTATCATTATCCGGTTTATTGGATAGTGGTAGTGCAATCACTATTTTAGGCAATAACTCACATAAATTATTGTTTGAACATGGTTTTGAAATAAAACACAATAACATCATACACGGTACGGTTGCAAATAGTCAACCCATACGTTCTATTGGATATATTAACTTACCTACTATATATAATAATCAGTTCTTTAATATTACAGCGCACATTATACCTAGCATCTCTGAATCATTTATACTTGGCATTGATTTTTGGAAAGCTTTTAACTTAGCTCCCCAGATTCTTTTCAAAATTACTGTCCATAAATCTTCAAACGCCCCGTCACAGTAATATATCAACTGACTGGAATTGCATAGCCCTCTGCATAACCCACAAATTATATGAATATATATATATAAATGAAAGAATTTTCAATTTAAAATATAATTATGGCACGAGCCATGACTAGCGTGTGCCAAGAATCATATTTACTCATTTATTTATTTCAAGCGATACGCGTGGCTTGCGTGCTACACACAAAAAGAGATGCTAATGTGTACGATAAAGCTTACAAGGTTATCGACACAAGTTCATGACAAAGAAGTGTAAACCCAATGTCACCTAAAAGCATGTCGAATCTTCGACACACATTCCACTTTGCTGGTAGGGTTACCACACTTCTGTATTTGTCCGGATAAATATTAATTTCTGTTTTTACAGGTTTTTGTTTTATAAGTCTACGTAATGTTCTCAAAGTCATTTTTTTTTTTCAGGATAGATTAATAAATAATCTAAAGATTTTATGTTCGAAATGTCTCCTTTTCTTCTAATATCTACTTGTCGTAGTTGAATGTGTTACGATTTACTTAAGTTTTCCCTTTATATCTTATCTCATTGATTTTCCTTCTATTTTACATTTTTTTAATTATGTGTTACTTTCATAATTACATTTATTTCAAATTTAAAAATACATATTTTTTAAAGCTAAATAGAAACTTCCCTCAAATTCAAGAAGAATTAACGAAAGAACGCCAGAATAGCGATAACACTTTCACAGGAAAATCAATTAATTAACTTGTAAACTACCGATATGATGGTCACCCCTGATCACAGCCAGCCATTAAAAAACGATGTTAACCTAAATACGACCAGTTATATGATTAGTTCGACAGTTTAGGCCTACAACTAACTCCTATAGACCTCTGTGAACTTTAAAGTTATTTGCATAAGGCTCAAGTTACTATAGCTAGTGACACAGCTTTAAGTTGAAGCGAAATAGTTTCATTATCTACGTGTTTATAAAACTGATAGTAGCTGATGTTTCTGCCGGAAACGGGCGGGTTTGCGAAATTTATGTCTTTCTCTTTATGTACAGTTAACAACACATTTAGCTTAACATTAAGTTATTAACCCTTTTCTTATGAACTTTTTGTAAGCATGTAACTCTGTGTTAAAATACCCATCACGTATTGTCTGCTGTCTGCTGCTCTCGTGTTGTCTGCTGTCATTCAAATGACATTTTGAATATGAGCTAATATGTCACTAAACACTGTGTAATTATACCAAGACTACACACGTTAATAAGTAAGGTCTTTGTCATAGGTGCCGCCTCTGTGGTCTAGTGGTACAACCATCGGTATCAGACCCAGGAGTCCCGGGTTCGATTCCCAGCGGGGTACATATTGTATTCGGTTTGGTAGGTGGTTCGACTTATTGTAAGTCCACCTGGCCAGCTACCACCATCTTATCCAAGTCTGACGCCATAACAACAATGTTTTCAGCATTGTTGTGTTCCAGCAGTTCGAGATGAGATAGTCAGTTCCTCAGTGGCTGAGGATTCCGGGAGAGGCCGGAGACCAATGATAAATCTATGGTCCTTGTAGTGTAATTAGGAAGTTTCTTAGTGTACAAAATAGGTACTTTTGTGCTGCCGATTGTACAAGTCAACGGAAACTACGGTTTTTAGTAAACGTCTCTACAGACAATTCCCAACTCAACATCTTACATCTTTAAGTTCGAAGTTGATTGGAGAAATTTGACAGTTTTGTCAAGACGTAGTTACTGTTGACCGTACATTTGGGTAAAGCAATAGTGGGTTACCGTAGTGCTATCAAAGGTTTACCGCAAAAGGTAACCTTAATTTATTACATTGTGGTAACTGTAACGACTAAATGAAAAGGGAATATGGTATTAAATTACTGAGGAAAGGTTTGTACGGGAATTTCAAATTTCAGTAAATGAAATTTTTTTTTGTAAAAAAAATTTTTTTTTGTTTTTTTTTGGGTGTTTTGTATCAGCTTTTCAAATTGTAAATAAACAGGTTTCCATGATCATATGGTTTCTGTGTCAAAAGTTTTTTCCAAGAATTGAAAAGGAAACTATTAGAGTTAATATGACATCTAAAATATTGCTAAAAGGTATTATAATAAAAGTATTTACTATTAATGAATAGGAGCTCGATTGCACAGCGGTGAATTTGGCCTCTGTGATTGTTGTGATAAAGCAACTTTCGCTATGGTACGTCATCAAATGGGTAACCAAATATGTAGTATTCTAAGCTTCTTCGTTCTTCGGAAGACAAAACTGTTTCTTGGTAAATAGTGGTAGCTATTTAATCCACATTGAACTTGACAAAGTGGTGGGATATTGCCTCCCCTCCTGATAATCCATCCCTAAATCAGTATGTGTCCCAGCAAAGAGAAGATACAAAAAAAGGCTGGTGCCAAAACATACGAAGTTTTGTCTTTAAAGTATCTACAGCATTTTTTCAATAAAATCTTCATTTAAATCAAGTTGTTAGTTCAACAAACCTCTCAGGTAGGCCCACCTTCATCTACCAGAAACAATCATATCATAGAGCGGTTTGTTTGCGTTTTATTTTTATGGAAGTTCTCACATTTTGATACACTTCACACTTTGGAGGCGATGATTGAGCGAAGACGTTACAAAACTTTCGTCAAAAAACAAGCTTACTTTAAGGGATTTGTAGTACAAAATAGCATGGTAAGATTGAAACAATACTGCGCCAAGAGATGGCGGTAGGCTCGCACTTGTTGATAAGTTTCCTGCATTACTAAAAACACATTCTCTTGCAACAATGAAGAAAACACAGAGGATTAATTAACAAGTTTACACTCCTAATTAGCGAGACTTTTAACGAAGTCATTCAATTTTAACTTTGAAGTTAGTTCGAGCTCGCTACTCTGTGGGACGCGGTTGCAAACAAAGCTGACAAGACTATCTTTATTTTAGCGTAGGCTTTATCTAAGTTTTTTTTACGAAAAAATGTCTTTCATTTTACCTCTTTCTATATTTATTTTCACGACTTTAACCTTTGCCATGCATTATCCAATTTATCTCTATACCAAAATCATTACCTTAAGATCAGTGTCAAAATAGATATTCATTTGCTCTCTGGACAGCGGTGTCCTGCTAGCAAGTGACGAAATAAAGGTAAAAAAAAAAAAAAATGATGAAAATGGATTTATTATTTATTTATTTATTTAACACCAACAAGATTTACATTGAAATGAATACAATATATAACGATATGAGGGATCCGAGCTAAATGCAATCTTAATTATAGGTGCTACACGAGAACAAACAATAATTGAGTAAACAGTATTATGGAAAATAAAAATTGATAACAGTGAATTACGAGCACACATGCATGTTAATCATACAATTGAAAATTAAGAATTAAAATTATAAATAATAGAGTAATTTATGCAATACAATTATTAAAAAGGTTAAATTTAAATGTCAAAATGTAATATAATTAAATAAAATAAAATAATTTGATCGGAACTAACAATTGAGAATTATAATAAATTAACTCAATTAACATTAACATTACAATTAAAAAATGAAAAAAAAAAATATATGATTTATACAATTTCTATAAAGTGTATCTTTAGTAAATTAATAGGTAAATGTTACATGACTGATTTATTATTGCCATAAGCTTAGAAGTCAGTCATGAGTAAATTGGTAATAAAAAAGTAGCCTAGCTACATGTTGGCAAGACAAACTCGTACTAGCGTTACAGGTGTCATAACCGCCTCGCTTATCGCTGTATACGTGACCACAGCTTTATTTAGTAACTCTGTGGTCGGTAAACTTACACGTTTGACACACATAGTTTGCCAAGGACCTTCGATATAGAGGACGGAAACCACTTCATATCGTTGAAGGAATATTATCTGTATCGTTCTTGAAATGGCTTTGCATAAAGGATCGGTTTTCCTTTTGGGGATAGGGTTTTAGTGTGGGTTAGTTTATTTTTATGTTATACTCTTAACACCAATTTTGGTCTTGGCTTGTTGGAAACATTTGGTTTGCGTAATGCTACGGCCAGACTTGCTTGAATAATCACCTTTCTATAGGTGTTTTGAAAGGTGACTGTTGCTTGGCCAGACTTGTCGTGGAAGTAGCTACAGTTCGCGACAACGCGCAAGGCGCGCAACGCGTAATAGTACTGTAGATATTATAAGTACACAAGTTTTGTATAACTTTGCTAGTTACCGGCTAAGTCCGATGGACTCGCTGACCAAAGATGGATTAGGTCATCCAACACCTCGGGGTTGTGCAGCGGGCTAACACCCCTCCCCCCTTAGAATAAAAAAAGTTACGAAACGTACTAAGAGTAATCGATCGTATTTCGAAATTAACGTGACCTTGATTTATTCTATTGTGATAACTGTAACGACTTAAATGAAAAGGGAATGTGGTATTAAATTACTAAGGAAAGGTATGTTCGGGAATTTCAAGTTGCAGTAACCTAAAATCACTATTTTTTATAAAGTTTTTTGAATTTTTGCTTTTTTCAATGCTGTTTTTATACTTATGATAAATTTTAAATAGAAAAACGTTGTGGCCGAATTGATATTTTCCAATATTTTTCTATTTAAAATTTATCATAAGTATATGATAAATAGAACTATGTCAGCTGTTCCAATTGTAACTAAACAGGTTTTCGTGATCAACATTTATGGTTTCTGTGTCAAATGTTTTTTCTAAGAATTGAAAAGGAAACTATTAGGCCTCTGCCTCGAATCTAGCGGGCAGCGGGGCGGCGGCGGCGCGACTGTGGAAACGCTCGCCCCGCACCACCTGCGCACCGCCGTTTTGATAGTCGCGCCGCCGCCGCCGCCCCGCTGCCCGCTAGATTCGGGGCAGAGGCCTTAGAGATATGGCTGGTATACACTTTGATTAGTGATTAGTGCGAGTGGAATGTTTAGTGTTAAGGGTTTAGCAAAAAACACGTTCGGACTGTTTCTGTTTAGTGTTAAGTGTATAGTGCTTAGCGAAGTACAGTATTTACAGCGCGTTCTATTTTTTCTGCGAGTAGCACCTCCCGCGCGTCCCGCCTTCACCCCTCACTTGCTCTAAACACGTCTGGACGTGACTGTTAAGTGTTTAGTTTATATCAACAAAGTCTCGTGTTAGTTTCTCATGTTGTTGTGATTGATAAAAATATTTAAAAAAATGTCTACTAGGTGGTTCGAATCCGTAACCCACAAATTTGTGGAGTTGTAATGCGTGTTTATATAATGTAAAATGTCCTGAATATAAAAACAAACATTTATTACTAATCAAAGTATACAGGCAAAATGTCGTCTATTTTTGAAGTGAAAACTTCTTTAGCGGCGTTGAGCACTTTTTCTGTAATGGGTATAAAATCTTAAACTCGCGTCAGGACACGTGACCTGATCGAAAAAGCGTAGGACGGATGGAGAATGTTGAGGTGACAGGTTGACTATGGTCTCGGTTGCTTAGCGACAGACTGTTGATAATGTCTTTTACTTGTCTCTTGTTTTATTGTCAATATATATTTTTCGATTCTCTATAATAACTAATGTTTTCTTATATCTTATTACCTAACTTAACGTTCACTTTAATATGGTTTGTCATGTTTGTGTACGATAGCGCAATAAATGAATATTGTATTCTACCACATAAATGATAGTACTTTTATACTGATAAAGCAATTGGTGCAAAATTATTCCCTAACCATTCCAAAATATCAAACATGCTCAACGTTAATAATCAAGTTTTCACTTCTGCCGGCACTCCCAGAGTGCAACCCGTCTTTTTTTTTATTTTTTTAACACTAATCACTCAACACACTTAACACTAAACACTTGGCACTTGACTAATCAAAGTGTATACCAGCCAATAAGATGACAGCTAGCCACAAGATTGCTAGAAGGTATTAATAAAAGTATTTACTATTATGAATACGAGCTCGATTGCACAGTGATGAATCTGTTGTGATTAAGCAATTTTCGCTATGATGATATTTCTGTATGTGTCTCGTGAGGTGACTATTGCTTGACAACTCGCAAGTCTGGCCGTAGCCTAATAGTGTGTAGATATTTCACACAAGTTTTGTGTAGCTTAGCTAGCTACCGGCTAAATCCGATGGACTCGTTGACCAAAGATGGATGTAGTCATCGCACACTTCGGGGGTTGTGCAGAGGGCTAACAACCCTCCAACGTTAAAATAATAAAAAAATGTTACGAAACCAATAATCAGAGAAATCGATCGGATTTCAAAATGAACGACTAACTATAGTGTGTAGATGTGCTAAAAATAGTCTTATAAAAATTTATAGTAGTAAAGTGGGTAGTATGGCGAATCAAATAAATATGGCTGACTAATTCGTTTGTTCCCCAAGACTCCTTATTATTTTGTATTCTTTCCATACAATCCTTTGTTTGCCTTAATGGTCCTTATCAGCTTCTTACTTAACACAAAATGTTTGTTTTCAAACCCCTAGCGATCAGCACTCTCAAGCATTATCAAAAAAATGTAAGAAAATAATGACTTATTTTTTTGTTTAAACCGAAAACTAACTAAAAATCGTTTCAGTTTCGTCACCGTTGTGGCTTTCATACAGTATGAAAGTAGCAGTAATGACAGCGACCAAATTGGTTTCTAAGTGATTTTGGCTTAGATAATCAGCCCATGGAATTAATAGGACTAGTTGTACGTAGGACCTTTTAATTCCATGAATCAGTCTGCCGTTTTGTATTAAAGAGAATTGATTTGAAATCCAATTTAAAAAAAAATTTAAATTCACTTTTAATTCGAGTCGATTTTTTGAAGTGAAAACTTATTTAGCGGCGTTGTGCACATCAGAATTTTAAATTTTTGGGATGGGTAAAAAATGTTAAAGTCGCGTCAGGACTCGTGACTTTGATCGAAAATTTGTAAGACGGAGGGAGTGTAGTCCGCCGGGGCGTGGCGTAGGAGATGAAGTAATATCCCCTTCTCTTTCTACCGCGCGGCGAAAATGTATGCCTGCTCCTGCTGTTTCGTTTAAGCGGTTTTCACTTCTGCCGGCACTCCCGGAGTGCAACCCGTTGCTTTTTTTAGTATAGTTTTTCATTAAATTTCATCACAGAAGATAGCATTGAACATGCAAACTTAAAAATCATAAATTAATTTTTATTTTGATAAATAAAATTTGGCTATGGCTATGATTATCAGTGCATCAAGCTTCACAGTTGCAATAAAAAATGTAAAGCTTGTCCACTACTTATATGAAAAAAATATTTATCCCAAATTTTTCGTTAACAATAAATGATCAACTAGGAAAAAATATGTTTTACTAATTTAGATATTCGACCTCTTTCAAAACCCCTTGGGGTCCGAAATAATTACAGAACCCCACCCGAAGAAAATCAGCAACTTGAATATGCAAACGAATTTCGATAAATATTCTTACACTTAACACATCACCCCTACAGAAACGAATAGGTAATACACTTGCGTGCAATAAAAAGGGAGAACTTAATTTTGTATTTTGTTTGCTTGTTTTGTAAAACAAATGACTGGTCATATTTTTGTGTCATATTAAGTATGTTCGGAAAGCAAAATGCTTACAACCCAACTAATGCTTTAAAATTGCTGGACCAAACATGTAAGTTTGCCATATTTTCCAGACATTAATTAACCCGCTGAATTGAGACAAATGACATCGTCAGATGTTTTATCAATAGGTAGTGAAGTGTTAAAAAGAGAAAATTTTGACAGAATCAAACTAAGTACAATCGGGGAACTTCCCGGTTAGAGTTTTTTAGGAAACATTTTCTCGGAAAGTACTAAGGTTAAGGAAATTATTTATTATTCAAATTATATACTTGTTTATGTTCTATTATTTGTGACATAAATGTTTTCTATATATCTTTAACTTTTTTTAATCAAGCTCCCTACAAAAACTCTACTGGTCAACCGGGAAGTTCCTCGACAGTACTTAGCTAACCTATAAATTTTAAAATCTAATCAAGGGAAAAGTGTGTTATTTTTTTATTTGTTACCTAAGTCTAATAACACAAAATGAGTGTTAAATAAAACGCTGAGAAATTCGTAAAAATAATTTATTGCAATTTCGACGTGTAAAAAAGGTAGCTATAAAATAGTCCTTAGGTCAGGTTACTTCAGTTCAAGAGAGAGTTCGAATGTTTTGCACGCAACTGTATTACTGAGTAAAGAAGCCATAACAGGGGTCAGGCAGACCCCAGAGACGGTGTTTGCCGAAGCAGCGTCTTACGGTGTAATCCCATTAAAATTTCATCCACCTCAAACCTCCCCGGAACGGGGGTCTCTAAGACCCACTATGAATATTAAAGGGGTGGTGATAGTTTTCCTGTTAAAAACAGATATTTTTGTTTTTATTTTTATGGTAATTTCGGATCTAATTACATATTTTTCTTTATAACGTATTTATTAAAAAATAAACAAGAATCATAAATAAAAATATATAATTACAGTACAAAAAGTTGAAATAAAAAATGGGTTGCGCTTATAAGTGGTGCACCAAGCACAGATAAAGAATCGATTCCCGTCTGAGAATTCACTTGTGGCCGAGTTAATTTTTTCCAATATTTTTCTATTTAAAATTTACCATAAGATATAAAGAAGCTAGTCGATATTAAAAAAAAAATCCATGGTAGTTTTTTTAAGTAAATATAAGCCGTAATAGGGAAACCTAAACAAGTCTCCGATATCCGGCAATTTCGTTAACCAACGATGCGTGCTTTTGTACGAACCTCTATGAATTTACACTTATGATAATTTTTTATTGAAAAATATTGGAAAAAAATCGACTCGACTGCAAGTTTATTCCAAACGGGACTCGAACCTGCGACCTTTGGGTATCTGGCCCACGGCTCTAAGCATTGAGCTACCGCGCCTGGCGACCGACCGACCGTCGAAATTTTCCAATACTTTTTTACATTTTTAATACGCTGTATTCCAGCGTTGTTACTTCAATGCGAGGAATATCCTTGCATTCAAAAGATTTTTTTTTTACAAAAATGTTCCACGATCGACTAAGATTTTTATTTATGATTTTTAAGTTTATGCATTTTCAATGCTATTTATATACTATGATAATTTTTTTATTATATTTATTGGAAAAATATCGACTCGGCCACATGTAATTCTCAGACAGGACTCGACCCTGCGACCTTTGGGGTATCCGGCCCACTGCTCAAATGGATTTGATCGCTGACCAGCGATGACTTATGGCACTGAAACGTGTTCGCTAACTATAGGTCTGATAAGAAGGCTCAAGGTTACCCAGCGTACAATCGGGACAACTAAGCTCGGCGTTTTCCTACGTGATCGAGTCAGAAACGAGGAGATCCGTAGAACTAAAGTAACCATATCGCTCGAAGGATTGCTCGGCTGCAGTAGCAGTGGGCGGGACACACGGGCGTTCGAGAAGAACCGATGGCCGTTGGAGCGGAAAGTTTCTAGAATGGCGACCGCGCACCGGACGACGCTCCGTGGGTAGGCCCCCGACAAGGTGGACCGACGATCTGGTGAAGGTCTCGGGAAGCCGCTGGATGCGGGCAGCGCATGACTACTCTTTGCGGAGATCCTCGGGGGAGGCCTATACCTAGCAGTGGGTGTCATGTGGCTGAGACGAAGAGTCGCTTAGATACGATGTCGGCGAGTATCGGAGACTTGTGTATCGTTGTGTTCGAAGGGACTTATTGTAGGTATCTATACTTAATATTATAAAGAGGAAAGATGCGATTGTTTGTTTGCAACGAATAAACTAAAAAAATACTGAACGGATTTGAATGAAATTTGGTACACAGATAGTAGATAGCCTGGCTATGAACATAGAATACTTTTTATCTCGATATTCCCACAGAAACGGGAACCACGCGGATGAAACCGCGAGCGGCCGCTAATATGGTATAAAGTTTTTGACGACCTGTTTGGCGCAGGGGTACTAACGCCACCTTCTGCGCCACAGGTCCGGGGTTCGATCCCCAGACAAGACCAATATTTGTGTGCATGAACATGTCTATTTGTCTTGGTCTGGATGTTTAATATGTATATTATGTATGTATTTACAAAAAAAATGTATATAAGTATATTTATCCGTTATCTAGTATCCATATCACAAGTTCTTCATGATACTTAACGTGGGCTAGATAATTGGTGTGATTGTATGGAAATATTTATTTTATTTTTATTATTTAAAGTTCTACGTAAACAGTTTGTAAGCAAACTAGTACCTATTAAGTAAACGTGACATTAACTTGAATGTTGTGTCACTAATTAACGCACCTAGGAATGCGATCCGAGCGTTTCGGTTACAGTACTTATGGCAACACTTCATACTGTTCAGTTGGTGACACTGAAAAATATTCTTACTACTAGCGGCAGCCCGCGGTTTCAGCCTATGTATTTTAGTTTATGTATTAGTACTACTTGAAGTCCTTACATTCCAAATTACTCGCGAAAGAGTAACAAACAAACTGACATACTATCACAATTAACTTATTAAGTACTAGCGGCAACTCGCGGTTTCACCCGCATGGTTCCCGTTCCGTGGGGATATAGGGATAAAAAGTACGACGTATCTGGAGAACTGGGAATTGACAACAAAACAGTTTTGGCGCATTTGAAAAAAAACTGGGTGCACAAAATAGCTTGATATCTGGGTACCTCACGAGCTCTCTGAAAGAAACCTAATGAACCGTGTACTCATTTGTGATTCTTTATTACGACGTAATGAAACCGAACCATTTTTGAAGAAGCTGAAACCCGGGTTAACTCGCAACAAGGTGATGCTGTGTGTGTGGTGGGATTGGAAGGGAATTATTCACTATGAGCTGTTTCCACCAGGCAGGACCATCGATTCTGAACTCTACTGCAAACAAATGATGAGATTAAAGCAAGAAATTGAGAGAAAGCGGCCGGAATTAATCAACAGAACACACACACACATCTTTAGCCCTCAGCAAAAATTAAGAGAGTTTGGCTGGGAGGTGTTTATGCATCCGCCGTATAGTCCTGACCTTGGTGCACCTTCAGATTTCCACCTATTTTGGTCTCTTCAGAATTCTTTAGGCAGTGTTAACATCACGAGAGGACTGCCACAACCACAACCACATGTCGCGGTATTTTGATCAGAAGCCCCAAAATTTCTATAGCAATGGGATCATGCCCCTACCTACAAGATGGCAAAAAGTTATCGAACAAAATGGCAACTACATACTTAAGTTAAATGTAAATAAACTAAAACGCATCGAACCATTTTCCACAACCTATTATTTATTTGGCTAGCGAGACTTGGTTCTAAAGTGTCAAGCTACATTTGCGCTCGCTTGTACCTCTTTACTTTAGCGCAACGTCGTTAAGACCGCCAGGCGTTGTGTTCCCCATTCTATTCCGAATTAAGGGCTCATTCCCGTTCCGCTCCCTAAGATACAGCTGAAACGGTATCCTTAGGGAACCTCATATCTCGGTAAAGGACGGTAACGGCTGGCCTGCTACGGGAAATAAAGATTATCGAGCTGGGAATTAGTTGGATGAGCTTTCGATGTTACTAGGACTTAAGTACTAACGTAGATGGTATTTTAGGACGATTTTTTTAACATTTGATGTAAAATATTTATATAATACTTACCTATAAATAGACCAAAAAATGATAACTATAGAAAGCTTAAAGCTTTCTTGTAGATATTTTTTAAAATTGCGTGAGCGGTGTCTTTATCTAAGTATCATATTTGTACAAACGTACGTTAATAGTGGTACAAATAATATTACAATATGACTTATGTTTTTGAGCAAGATCTCCAAAACTAATATTGTATGCTGTCAATATTTCTTTCATCAATACCCAGATTACCGAGAATTGGCCAAAGCATTGCCAGTCTAAAACAAATAAAAGTCATATATTTATAATTAAGGTATTATGCTATTGACAAAAGAGTATACAATAAATGTAGGTATTACAAATACAAATATAGTGTGGTTTACAAACCAAACACTAATTGGACATAAAATCATATTTTCAATGAACACAGATTTTGCTCAATTGTAAGTATTTACATTTTTGTTTGAACACCTAGATATAATTTTGTGTACCCCGTATCGACCTTGGAACTGAAAAGGGTAAATATTATTATATCGCCCGAACATTGGGGCATTTATTTTAAAATTTGGGGTTGATTTTCCCGGTGCGTCGGGTACACAAAACATTATTGTTCGTTTAAAGTACACAAATATACATTTAGCTGAGGTAACCCGTAAAATACGATTCAGCAGATTTTCCGTATATTCTGCGTTGTTACTAAATAGAAGTCATAGAAGTTTAACCTTTTATCCGCCTGAGTCGGATTTATCGGTCTAGCATTCTAGTGTTACTCCTGTCTTATTTATCAGACACTGTTATAGCGAACTAAATTAAAGTGCCGCATGTGCATTTTTGAACAGGTGAATCATAAGATGTTTTTTGCGGAATAAAGCTCGACACCTCACTTTTATTTAGTGACAATCAACTCCTGTTATAACTTATATAAGTAATTTTCATAAGTGGTTCAATCGGGGAACTCCCCGGTTGATCAGTAGAGTTTTCTGGGAAAGTTTCTCGGAAATTACTAAGGTTAAAGAAATAATTTATTATTCAATTGAAATACCTTTTAATGTTCTATTATTTGTGATATAAAGATTTTCTATATATAATATCTATTATAATTATATATTAAAACAACGGGACTAAAACGCGACATTTGTTATGTAGTACAACTATGTACTTACAGATTGAAGTTTCGGCTATGTTGCAATAGCTGTGATCTCAAACAGACTCTGCTGTGTCGAGTTTTAGTCCCGTTGTTTTAATTAATAATTATAATGGAACGCGAAAATTGAAAATCTTATATATACCTATCTATTAGTTTTTAAATAAAGCTCCCTAAAAACTCTACTGGTCACCCGGGACGGGAATTCCCCGACTGTACTCAATAAAGACTGAAGGATATTTTATTGACATTCAATGTTCATTGACGATTCTGAGTATGGCAATAAGCTTTATATTTAGATATCAATTTCCGCCAGGTAACTACATCAACTATACAAAGTTGGTCCGTTTTCAGATGCTAAGTTTCCTTCTAATCAGTCGCTTTATCTCGCGTCCAAAATATTCCATTAGCGAATTGCCTATGGAACGAATTAATTTTTTTCTAATAGAACTAATGCTACTTTATCAGAGCCCAATCAATATGGCCTCGTCCGTCCACACAACGATCAATCACAATTTAATGTGGACCTTTTTGGCCCCTATTGGCCGACTTACTGACCAGAATAAAACGGCCTGCCCAACAGTATAATTATTGTGGTTGGACGCACAAATGAGGGGTCGATTTGAATTGGTTATCGAGTGGCTGGGTGATAAGAGTCCCTTTCAATTGAGAATGCGGTTTTGACCCTATGGATTTCGACTCCAATTGCTTAAGGTTTTAGTTGGCCTTAATTGCGTGCGTTTGAGCGAGCGCTTTCGTTTGTGACGTGTTGTCCTTTTTCTGACGTTTGTTGGTAGACCATTTCACTATTACACACAGTATTATCCGTTTAAAATATTTATGATTTTTTTCTTTTGTTTCAGGTATGTAAAAGGAGGTTTCAAGTTCATAAAGACCGGAAAAAGGTCTTTCTCTATACTCCTAAGCTACAAAAAGAGGTTATTAGTATCAAATACTAAAGAAACCTGAGATAGCGGTCAACCGCTAATCTAGCGCTAACCTATACATAATAATAAAAAAAAAACATTAGTACAAAAGGAGCAAAGATCTAACGAAAGGTAGGTTAGGTACTTAGGTGTTACCACAGACTACACAACAAAATAGACTAAGCTTACCGAATGCGCTTGGGTCTTGCGTTCCTTTACAACCTACAACTAGGTACACTTTTATGACCTAATGAACAATTGTGTTTGCCCTGTAGGTAAGTATATACCGTGTTTTCTTTTTGGTCAAAGTTAAGGTTTTTAGAACAAAATAAAAAAAAAGAAAAACTTAAAATAATATTAATTTCGGCATCAGAACGAAGTAAATCGCCAAAAAAATGAAAAAAGGCTTATTCGTAAACAGAATATATTACAGTTACAGTACATAAGTGACTGGAACCAACATATTAAGTATCCATAGACACTTGTGCCAGGAGGCCTCGCTCTTCCACAACTTAAATGACATCTTGTTAAGACACGCTAAATAACAATATCATCAAAGTACATTTTTCGCAATACTAGTAGGAATGTGAGAGTGTGAATGGGTGAGTAAATATTTAGGTGTTGTAGTGAATATTACGTTAATCGCCAAAAGGTGGATAACTAGCGATTTAGAGGGAGGGAAGAAATTAGGAAATTAACATTAGACGTCACTGTCAAAAGTCAGAGCCCTAAGACGCCGGCAACCGGTCAGCTCCCCAAACTAACGTAATATCAAAATGATTTGAAATTAGAGCATTATTTTCTGTACAATTGTGATGTTATTCGAATTAAGACAGTATTTATCTAGGTTTCCATTTAAAATAATCCTAAATACTTACCTAATTTAAAAAAACGACGGGGACTCTGAGATTGCCGGCAGAAGTGAAAACCGCTTAAACGAAAATAACGATCCGAACGAATAAAAATGCACTATATCTTGTCTTGACCACAACTTCATAAAAAGTTGATGAAAACATAGACCAACTTGATTTGGCAGGCCATTAAAACTGACCTGGCATCAATATGAAAGTTGGTAGTAATGAGAGATCTTTATATAATGGTTGCTATAAACTTATTATTCGTAGATCTTTTAAGTGTGAGCCTCTATGTAATTTGAAATAGGTCAACGGTAAATGGTCTTACTAATTTTCGATCAGGGTCACGTGTACTGACGCGACTTTAAAATTTTCATTACCCATCCCAAAAATTTCAAACTGATGTGCAATTGCAAATGTCACTGGCATTATTTTTTTATTGGGTAGTTTTTTTTTTTTAATGGAAACCTAGTTAAATACTGTCTTAATCCAAGTAACATCACAAGTACAGTCAATCATGCTCAAATTTCAAATTATTTTGGTATTAAGTTTGTATGGGGAGACTGACGTGACGCGGGCGCTTAACTTGCCGAAGTCACATCCCTGCCGAATCTATTGGTTCTTTAGTCTGTGGCTGTTACTTATCTAGAGAAAGATCGTTAACAACTTACAATACTTCTCGACACGAAGATTGTGAAAACATTTCCAGAGCAAGAGGTAATTACGTTCGCTGTAGCAAATGCGAATTACCTACATTCAGGTGGAAATTCGCACTACGTGGTTATTCTGTCCCGATCGCACGCAATGTGGTCTATAATTTGTTCGGTTTAAGTCGTTAGGACATAACACTCACCATCAGAAAAACCGCACCTTTTAAAAAAACCACTTTTAAACTTAGTTATACCTGATTTGAAATCATTTTATGAAGGAGATGTTGTTAAGATCATTTGAAAGGTAACGAAAAGGAGTAGGTACCCAAAACAATTTTTTTTTTACTTATGGTAAATTTTAAATAGAAAAATATTGGAAAAAATTAACTCGGCCAGAAGTGAATTCTCAGACGGGAATTTCGACAGTGGTTCGCAAGTCTCGGTAGCTCAGCGGTTAGAGCATTGGACCGGATTTCCAAAGGTCGCGGGTTCGATTCCCGTCTGAGAATTCACTTGTGGCCGAGTTAACTTTTTCCAATATTTTAAAATACAAAAATTACCACATTTACCACAAGTATAAAAATAGCATTGAAAAATGCAAAAATTACAGAATCATAAATTATTGGCAGTTGCATCTTAATCGATTGTTAAACACCTGAAAAGATGTTTCTTTCGAATGCAAGATATTCCTAGAATTGATGTAACAACGTTGGCCTACAGCGTATTAAAAATATAAAAGTATTGGAGAATTTCGACAGTGGTTCGCAAGTCTCGGTAGCTCAGCGGTTAGAGCATTGGACCGGATTTCCAAAGGTCGCGGGTTCGATTCCCGTCTGAGAATTCACTTGTGGCCGAGTTAATTTTTTCCAATATTTTTCTATTTAAAATTTACCATAAGTATAAAAATAGCATTGAAAAATGCAAAAATTATAGGATCATTTTTTTTTTTTTGTTTTATTATTGGAATAGAACAAAAATACATAAAGTTTACAATATAATAACATTCCTTGATTATGCTTTTTATATTATAACAACTTACTAAATACTTTTTTTAACGGTTAAATAATGAATCAACGCCTATTGAACCTGCATTGATACTTGCTCAACCAGCGGCCCTTTGATAGAACAAAATTGCATTTTTTTACGTCACATTTGTGTTATGCTTTTTTTAATGCAATGTAATATTGTTTATTAAATTTATTTATTGGGGTTTTAAACGCCAATATTGGTGGGGGTACACGCCGTACACACATTTGTAAAGTGTTAATGACGCTGAAGATTTTTTTAAGGTTCCTATTTTGTGACTTTTTGTGTAGTTTATTACATGTTCACCACTATTCGCAGATAAACATCGCTCTCTATTGTGGGGTGTAGTTCTATTATATAACATCGTTCCTAGGGCTCCAACTAGACCTTACTTATGTTCTCAGTAACTACTTAGTTTGTGAGCCAGAAAGAATAGTAGAGTATTTAGTTTGAACGTGTACTTTGGGCTGTCTCCCAATTTACTGGTACAAGGCGCTAAAGGTACGTAAACATGGTACTTACACTCTTTTCTTAAATGTTGAGTGGGGATATTTTTACATTTATTCATATAGATGAACCCACCTACTCAACAACAACTTATGTTATAAAAAGGAAAGATTTGATTGTTTGTTTACTTGCTCATGCACAAACGCACACATAATCACACTCAGAGACAGACACACACACACACACACACACACACACACACACACACACACACACACTCATTCACACACACACACTCTCTCACACAAACACACACACACTCACACACACGCAAACTCACGCTTACTAACCCATTTCTAGTTTTATTAGATTTATTAGTGTTTTCAGGTGAGGGTAAGTGAGATTTCAGAAATAAAGATTTTTTTTTAATTTAATTTAATTTGTTTGTTTGTTTGCAACAAATAAACTCCAAAACTACTAAACGGATTTGGATTAAATTTGGTACACAGATAGTAGATATTATGCCGCCGGGTTATGAATATAGAATACTTTTTATCCCGATATTCCCACAGGAACGGGAACCATGCGGGTGAAACCGCGAGCGGCAACTAGTTAATTATAATGTGGTCAGAGAACGTCCAAACCTACACCAAAATTATATGAACTCGAATCACTTCAAAGTATGTTAGAGCTGTAAGTACCAATTTGCTAATTTTGTTAAAATCTACTTTAAAAAAACCGACTTCAAAAACTAAAAGGCATTAAATAAACCTTTTGGAGTCGGTGCCAGCTAAGACATTCTACTTTGAGCTCCTATCCTTTTATTCTTCTTGCCTTGGTTGGCACCGACTCCAAAAGCTTTATTTTTGGTTTTTAGTTTTTGAAGTCAGTTTTTTTAACGTAGTTTTTTGTAATTTTACTTTTTAGTGTTTGTAATAGGTTGTTTTGTAAACTACAGGAGGTTTTTTCTAGATTAGATTAGGTTTCATGTATGTACATATTATAACGTCATAACGTACCAAAAGTATCGTAAAAATTAAATCGTCTATCTAAGTTAACAAAAATGTTCATAAAATAAAAACTGGGCTAAATGGCAACTATTCCGCGTCGAACAAAAAAAGAATCACGTAAGTCGGATGAGAAATTTCGGCGTAATCGGTGTACTGTAAAAAAAACATACCAACCGAATTGAGAACCTCTTCCTTTTTTGAAGTCGGTTAAAAAAGCTACGGCCTTTTTTAATCTTTAAAACAACTTTTGAAAGATTATCTTCATTGGCAAACAGGCGGGGTCGTGAAACAAAATATTTGCAAAAACCAAAGTGAATTGTAATGATATAGAAATATACTTTAGAAATATTACCAAACAATTTATTAGCTTTCAAACATTGCTAAGTAATACCACCGCAAGCACTGTAAATTCAATCAAATCCCCTTTACATAAAGTTCAAATCTGTACAACTTTGTTCGGCCTTAGTCAGGACTTTGTTTAGGACTGCCTCTGCTTGGCTCATGTAGATGAGTTCAAGATGGAAGGGTCTTGTACAGGGCTACCATATCATAGTAAAGAAATATCCGGACACATGATTGTACATTAAAACAATCGTGACGGTCGTCAAGAAGGTTATGTGCGAAGGTTGTTTTATTATGCGATGTTATTTATGTACTTTCTTATCTATATGAAAATGGCTCGTGCTTCGAGGGCTAAGCGACTTTCGTATTTTCCAACTGATAGTACTTAAAAAAAAAATCCGCTAAGCGTTTCCGTTTTTAATCATGTGACTTAAAAGACTCTTAATTTTGATAGAGGTTTGTCTTAATGTCTTATTATTATTATTATACTCCTAACAGAATTAGAATCTAGGATTTACTTTATATGGGTCCTGAGAATAAAAATGACGGACACACAAGCAGACACTAAAGTTGAAAATACTTTTGTTTTGGCGAACAAATTTTTTTTTTTTAATTTCGAAGTTTTTGGGCAATATTAGTAATTTTGTTGTTCCATTTATTATAATCCTTTAAAACCCATAGGTACTTCAGAAAGAAGACTAAAGTCGCAACATGTCCCGACAAGTCAAAATGCATGTACCAAAGTCTTGAATAATGCGGTTATCCGCTGAAAATTTTACCTGTAGCGAGCTTGTTAAAACGCGCTAATTTCAGAGTTCTCGAGTTAGACAAGAGGCCGAATAATCTGTCGGATATTGGACTAAATGTTTGAGCATTTCGTAATTTTCGGGCAACATCAGTTTTTTGTTGCTCCATTCATTATAATCGTTGTGAAATCCGTCCGTAGTCCAGAAAGACAACCAAAAGCCCTAACATGTCCGGACAAGTCAAAATCCATGTTTACCCCAGAGTTAAATAATGCGGTGATCCGCTGAAAACTTTACCTGTAGCGGGATTGTTAACACGCGCTGATTTCAGAGTTCTCGAGTTAGACAAGTGGCGGGATAATCTGTCAGATATTAGACCCTGTGCGCGTATATGAAACTTCAAAATAAGTGAATCCCTTTTGGATCGGAAATTTGAAAGCAGTAAGAAAATGTAAAGTAAATATGTTTTTCTAGCGGCCGCCCCCGCGGTTACACTTGCGTGGTTCGGAAATATCGGGATAAAAAAATATATTTGAAATTTATTTGTTTTTTATTTTCAATTTTATTCATACAAATTAATACTTTTCATGTCTCATATTCTGAAAGTAACTCATAACTTGCCTAAACTGCGGGTTGAAAGTGATATGTGGCGGCCCTAGGGCTGTAATAAATTTGAAAAAAAGAATAGGGGGTGTCATGTCAAATCGATATCTGTAATCTCTTTGGACTTTTATTTACCAAAGGTATTGTAAGCAAAGGCACAGAAGCCTATACAGCTTATTTTGCTACATGATAAAATAATTAAAATCGTAGAAACCTTACAAAATTTTTTTTAGAATATTCTGTTTGTTTTTACTTTCCTCATATTCAAAATGAAAAGTAGAGTGTTTACTTCGGGTGTATGGACCCATAACAGTGTCGAACTATCGGCGCCCTCGCTTCGTTCGGGCGCCAAAACACTCGACTGTTATGGGTGTCATACAGCCCTTGGTAAACAATCTACTATTACTAACCCCCACACTAGCCTATGCCTGTCCTATCGGGGATGTAAATGATTTACAAACAAGTGAAGCCAAACAGAAACAGTTTTGAACAATTACTAAAAATAAAATTATTTAGGTATAAACTAAAGTTAAATACATGCCTAAAAAAACTGTCCTATGTTTTAACCAGGCTTTATCCATCTACTATCTCTGTGCCAAATGTCATCCAAATCCTTTCATAGTTTTAGCGTGATAGAGTAACAAACAAACTGACATACATTCGCATTTTTAATATTAGTAGGATTTTTCTTTCTAATAACACGCAGTAGGGTATAAAACCAAAATTTTATAAAAAAAACTTCTACCTATGTCTACAAATATTTGACAATAAGTTTAAAAAATCGGCCAAGTGCGAGTCGTGCGACATGAAGGGTTTCGTCTCACACCCAAGGTTGCCTGGAAGAGACTGCTACGTAGCTATAAGGCCGCCTATTGTGTGTTCCTCTTTTTTGACATTTTCTCTGTATGTGTTTGTTTTTGTATCGTGTGCAATAAAGTTTCTATTATTATTATTGGCAAAATGTCATTATAATTTTTCGTCTGCAACAATAAGTTTGTTTTTCATAGTGTATATTTGCGGTTTTTTGCAAAAATGTGCTATAGCTCTGAAACTACTAAATAAATTTCGTTCAAACCAATTTTCGTTAAAAGTTTTTGTAAAGATCTACATCATATATTTTTATTTGATTTTTCACTTTCTTATTTTAAAAGTAGGAGGGGGGGGGGGGGACACATTTTTCCACTTTGGAAGTGTATAACTTTCAAACGGTTGACTTTGAGAAAAAAATGTTTTCGAAGCCTCAATGTAATTTTTAAAGATCTATCTAATGATATCCCACACGTATAGGTTTTATGAAAAAAAAAATTTCAGTAACTGAACAGTTCCATGTATGGGGCCCCCCCCTTAATTCATATTTTTTTTTATTTTTGTGTAAAAACCGTAAAGCGGTTTACACAATACATCTACCTATCAAGTTTCAACTGCGTAATCCTCATAGTTTTGGAATAAAAAGGGTGTGACGTACATCGGTTTGTCCGAATCTATAAGGGTTTCGTTTTTTGCCTTTAGGCTACGAAACCCTAAAAACGGTAATATTACTCACATTTCGAATTTTCACATTTACTTTATTGGTTTTTATAAAGAAAAATGAAATTCAGAAGAAGCATTAACATAGTTAATAAATTTTGTCATTAAGACATTAAACTATTTTCCATAAATAAAACTTAGTTGAAGAACCTGTTTGATAATTAGTCAAAAGCAAAAAAGCTCATTCATCGAGGATACATTTTACGTTTTAAATGACCACCTATAAAAGGAAACGCGTTGGAGAAAGTGTTGTAGCCATATTTAAAACTTGGCCAAAACCGGTAATGGCAGTTTACGATTAATGCTTAATTATAGAAATAAAATATTGTTATATTCGGCGAAAGGGAATTTTATTGAAGTAGGATTGTGAACTTAAGTACATTTTCTCCCGCGTGCTCTATGGTTGCAGCTGAAAATCAGAGATTTGCTATTACATCAAATACATAGCTGAGTTGTGATCTATTTGTACAAGGTACTTCAGCACACCATACACCTTGTAGTAGATTTAGGCTTTTTAAAGTATAAATTTTTACTGCTTTTAATAATACAGCGTTGTAGGTATGTCTCTATGTCTGTAGTAACAAATAAAGATGTTACCTCTCTAACTTACTAGAAAATGAATTGCTGACAAACGCACATTTTCCGTATGAGATCCGCCCGCGTGGATGTTTCACGAATTTCCGTGTCTAAAAGCCACATAATACAAGAAAAAAGTTAGAAATAGTAAGTTCTGTACTACAAACTATTGCACAGTTTCGATACAGCACCGTTTCCTGTATCGAGATTTCTTTTTGTAATAATAGGTAATATCTATCATCATCTATTATGCCATTCTTGGTTCAAAGTTCAGTCTATAAAAATATCAAAATTCTTCCAAATTAAGCCTTAAGCCTTACACCGATTAAGCCTTACAAACACACTATCGCGTTTATGTGTGTGTGATTTTAAGTCATGGGAATTGCGATTTACTAATTTTTAGAAATCATTATCATCATTATAGTTAAGTAATAGCATAATTATTGCAGCGGCCAGCAAAAGAGGCATTGATGGACGAACGTGTAAATGTGGGCCGAGGCGAAGCTGAGACATACGTAAGTCCATCAAATAATGCGCGGAAATTAAATCTATTTTTTGAAATCAGACGAACAACCAAGAACAATATTTTTTCCCGCGATAAAGTGTTCATTTGTTGTTTTTTTTTCTAAAACAGCTTCCTATTTGCAAGCCAGTTCGAAATTTAAATAAAACCATTGATAGGTTTTACCTCCTTGGTTGCCATATTTCGGAGTAAATGATCGTTCAATTTTTAAATAACACGACAGATAGTAAACTCTACTATGCAATTTATTTGGCCGCTAAACACGACAGATATGGATTTTCATACAACTTTTGCCGGCCGCTCGCATGTATGTGGCCAGTAGTATCGATTTATCTCGAAGAAGGTTGTCAAAATAATGCTCATATTTCCAATGTTTGCGAAATATGATAAATTATGATGCTTTCAGTACATTGCGATAAATAATTGATTGAAATGAATTATACGAGTACAATTAATTATTTCATAACTGAATAGTCACGCAATCTGTAAAATGTGTACTTATAAAGCAACGTTTTGTGTTTTTTGTTCAAATTAATGCGGTAACGTTTCTAAAGAATTTTTCCGCTTTCATTAATTCTGAAGAGCGAGGATAACAGAATATTTGCTTTATAGCGAATGTCTTTGATTACATGGATAAGCGTTTGTAGATTCTCTATGATCATCCATATCAATAGAATAATTTAATTGTTCAGTTGATTTATGAATATTTTGTCTGATAAGTATATTTTAATAATCTTTTTTTTTCTGTAACCTTGAAATGCTAGACTTGATCTTCTTCTTCATGCTAAGAAAGATAGGTCGGTGTAGTCGGATGATTTTCATCTTATTATAATTAACTAAATATTGGACCTAAATATTCGTCCAAATATCCTTTTTTGTTTTTTACTCTACTTAAGACATCTCGGTTTAAATACATCAGGTTTTTTTTTAAACACCAATTATCTAGCCTACATTAAGTTTCATGAAGAACTTGTGTTATGGATACTAGATTACGGATAAACATACTTTTTTTGTAAGTACATACATAATATACAAATTAAACACCCAGACCAAGACAAATAGACATGTTCATGCAAACAAATATTTGTCTTGTCCGGGGATCGAACACGGGACCTCTGGCGCAGAAGGCGGGCTTAGTACCTCTGCGCCAAACTGGTCGTCGTATTTAAACGACAAGATATTTAAATAGCTTGATTTTGAATATCTATAATCATACTTGATAATTGGGCTAACAAATACAAGTATGAGCAAGTACCTATATCTATTTATTTCAACTCCAGTGGTCAATAGTGTTAATAGGGAAGGGTTTATAATACGGTTTTTTTTGTCGACTACATCACACGAATCTGGTGTGATTTGCTTAATCATAAAGCCACACGAATCAAATAACCGATTCCACAATTTAATTTCCAACCCTGTATTTACACGGAGAAGTACACAAGGCCCCAATCCAAAACAATCATATTTTAAATTAGTTATTTTATCGAGGCAACTTTATGATTTATTGCAACGAGTGTCACGGGTTCATATTGTTGTTTGTGGTACAAATGCTTCAGCCCTTTTGGGGGTAGATTTTTAACCGACTTAAAAAGGGCGTTGTAATTCATTTGATTTAGAAATACTTCGTCATCAGCCGTTTTTAATGTCCCCACTGCTGGGGCACTGGCCTTCCTTATGGATGGATAAGGAGAACGGGCCATGACCCACCACGCGGGCCCAATGCGGATTTTTGGGTTTTAAGGACTACAAACGTAGCCGGGACCAACAGCTTAACGTGCCTTCGAAGCACGGAGGAGCTCGTGATAGTAAATTTTTGGTCACCCATCCCGCGACCGACCATTGCGAAAGTTGCTTAACCTCAACAATCGCAGGCCGAGCGCGTGAACCACTGCGCCACGGGCTCCTCTTATAAATACTTATAGAAAGTTAAATATTTAGTAATAAGTATAGAAATATTTATTATTAAATATTTCCTATGCTGGGGTGGGAGCTAAAGAAAAACATAGAATGTGTCTGGCTTTCCAATACAGATAGCAAAAGTCTATCATCGGACAGGGCATATTCGAAAACTATTAAAGGCAATGAACTGGTCACCTGCCACTAATTGCTTCCGGACAACATTCTTAACATCAACCCTTGACGAATTCGTCCAAGCATCAACCCCTGCAAGGGAAGCTATGTATGTACAAGCTAAGTATTTTATTTTTCACGCCTCTTGCTCGAAAAGTTTGTCATTATAGGTCCAGAGAGGGATTACAATTGAATTTTAATCCCTAGGGCAATTAAGTAATTTGAAAATGGAACTGCGACCTCTTTAGTGCAGGTTCATTTGCCACTGTTTTTTTTGTGGTAATAGAGTTTCCCTGTTTGGCCAAGCCGCTATGTTTACACCCCTGTTTTATCTACTAAGAAGGTTAGATATATTAACTAGTACATTTATACAGGGTGGAAAAAAAAGACGGTCGTCGCGAGAAAATTACCCTTAATACTGATGATAGCAAATTATGGTGAAAGGAAACATTCCTTTATTTTCAAAAACAAGTAAAACTGCATTCAAATATTTTTGGTTTTTTAAGTCGCCTAAATTAAAAAAAATATTACCTGTACTTTTACGGATACCGATCGATAGTGTTAATCATAAGGATCAATTTAGTTTAAGTAACATAGTATCTAAAATAGTTAATAAATAGTAAAATAAGTAGTAAAAATTCATACGTAACATACGATAAAGTATGGTGAGCTATAATGTTATTATGATCATTTCATGCTCTGTTTTTCATTTTTAAATTAATAAATACCTCTCCCAATCGGTATTATACCTCGTTACAATAGGTCATTATAGCCCCTTGTATAACAATCTACTGTTATTTTATCTTTGGAAAACTTACAGCAAATTCAAAAAAATAATGTTAGTGTAAATACAATAGAGCCAATTATAAGTTTTCATCTATAACCTCACACGCTCTGAAAAGGAGGTTTTGTCAATCAGTTTAGGCGTAGAAAATCGCTTTTTGTGGCCTAGCGCGGCAAAGTATCCTAGAATCCTTCACTTGCTCAGATTTTAATAGAGGCAACTCGCCGCTAAATAACCAACTTTCCAGCCTTGCATAACAAATAATTATTGCTTTTTCGAACAATGCCCAATAAATGATATTAATGCTGGTATATGCTTTATTTTTAATGATGAAAGAAGTTATAATTTTTTCTGAATTTCTTTGATTTGGTGGTAAATAAGTCCAAGTTTATGATCTGGCACAGTTAAAAAGTTCAGGCGCTCTGTTGGTGAATGTATTCGAAAGATAATCATAATCATAATAATCATAATCATTTATTTGCACTTGTTTGGGGTACACTGCATACACTCGTTTTTGAAAATGTACTCTTAGTATATTATAGTAAAAAATTCGGAGGTTTTGTTATACTTTACAGATAATGAAGGGCTTCACAGACTGATCGTATTAGAACACGTTTGTTAAGCAACGCTCGGTCCGGTCAGGTGTCGGATAGGTGACCGTAATGTGGCATTACAACTGAGCGCTTCCGTGCTTCGGAGGGCACATTAAACTGTTGTTCCCGGCTGTTGTCATCTGATTACAGTCTTGTTAAGCCAAGTCAGAGGCCTAATAGGCGGCTTGATGAACACCAGGCTGGCTACTAATCCTAAACGATAAGAGAGAGAGAGAGAGAGCGATACTAAGAAATGTGGTGCAAATTTGAAGCCAGCCTTATAAAACAGCTTATCTGCCTTGTCCCACTTTAGAATGTGAAGTACTTTACAATGCTAATCCTCGCCGAAGTGAGGAGTAATGAGTTCGCATTGTTTTGTGCAGTTTAAATTTAATTTCGGTGTCAAGTGTGGGATTTGGGACCGCATGGGACCAAACGCTAACTAATTGAACTTCCTGCGTGACATTGAAGTGCAAAACTTTTATATGGGTTTTCATAAGTTATTCGCTGTTGAACTTAGTCAAAATGATTCGCTTATTTGCGATTCATTTTAATTAAGTTCGAGAGCATTGCAAGGTGCAACTATAAGATAAATAAAAAATAAAATAGTATATTAGTATATTGTGTTACATTTGTATTCTGTGGTCAGAACTACCCAGGAAGCATAAAGTAATGCTTGTGTAGGGTGACTCTGCTCCTCCCTTGGATCTGTATACAAGATAAACAAGTACTTATAAATTAAATATAGAGAATAATCATTATCAGCTTGTGATGGAAAAAAACCTGAATTTCATCGGCGTCTTTATTGAATTATATAGCCATTTTAAGATTGCATAAATATAACTATTTTATTTTTATCTTTTGTATTGCCAATTCCATTCATCATTCATTACACACGTACTCTGCTTACTCTGGTCACATTCTAAAGAAACTCGGCGAGTTAATACATACAACTTTAAAAGAATTCGGGCAAATTTCGAAACCGCCTCTGTGGTCTAGTTGTACAACCATCGGTATCAGACACAGGGGTCCCGGGTTCGATTTCCAGCGGGGGTACATATTACATAGGGGTTGTAGGACTTGTTGTAAGTCCGCCTGGGTAGCTGCCACCATCTTATCTAAGTCTGACGCCGTAACAAGAATGTTTTCAGCATTGTTGTGTTCCGGCAGTTAAAGATAAGATAGCCAGTTCCTCGGTGATTGGGGATTCCGGGAGAGGCTCGCTTCCATCTTCAGCCTTATCAATACTTAACATCAGGTATGATGAAGGCTAAGAGTTTCCCGTACTTCATAAAAAAAAAATAAGCGAAACCAGCAGCAAGAAATTTCGCTTTCGGAAAACTTAGATGTTAAAATAATAAAAGCTTTTCGTTTTATTAGGGAAGTTGTACTTTCCTGCTGCTATGATCGCTTACAGATTACGCTGTTCCAGGGGTTGCCAAGTAAATGTATGAAAATCGTCAAGAACTGCACGTATTTACTAGTTCCTATATTATTTGCTATGGCAAAGATTACTTAACTTTGTGCGAAACTCGGCACAAGTTTTTCGCTCAACTCTCACAGCAGATTACATAACCAGTAAGTAGGTTTATATGTTCCACCCGTCATCTGCGACCGAGAAAGTGGTACTGCAACATGATGACAAATGGCACCCACAGTAATTGTGGGTACAGTAGGGTATAACTGTTTCTGATGATGGCACAGTGGAATAGTGATTGATTGTTAAACGTGCTTGAAAATTATAAAGGTTTTTTGTTTGATTTTGCAACATTGCATTGTTTACGTTCATATTATTTGGAGTACTACTTTAATTGCTTTAATTGCTGCTTGTTTTAAACAAAATGATACAGCTTTGTTTTAACAAATATTAGATTTTAATATGTTATAGGTATATAACCTGTTCCGCTATAACCACAAGTTTATGTACAACTTAAACGAGTACAAAACGAGTACCAAATCGTGTAGACAGTAAACATTTCTGATTTTGAATTCGACATTTAATGATTATTATGACCGCTACTCATTCTCTTATGAAATATTTTTGACAGTAACTTTGACATTATCAATTGTATGTAACATTGCCTACGGAGCCCTCCCCAACTATGTCAACCAACTTGTCTTTTTCCTTGCTCATGACCGCGCACGGAATACGCCAAATTGCATAGGCTAGAAACCATCGGGAATGGGATTCCACTCGGGCACATCATGAAATAATTGGCTAAATCACGAAATGCCGCCACATTGTCTGTGATGTGCCCAGGCAGATCTCGATTGGCCCAGTTCAACGATTGGCCTATGACATATGGCCTTTTCGCAATAATGTTGAACTTATCGACATAACCTACTGAGTCCTCCTCTACTGTGTCAACGAACGTGTCTTGATCCTCGACTGCTCATGGCACGCGCGCAGATTACGCGAAACTGCATCGGCTAGAACCATCGGGAATGGGATATCACTCGGGCACATCATTAAATAATTAGCTAAATCACGAAATAAATAAATAAATAAATAATTTATTAAATAATCAAAACATTACAGTGTTAAAAATGCCGGCACATTGTCGGTGATGTGCCCAGGCAGATCGCGATTGGCCCAGTTCAACGATTGGCCCACGACATAAATATGGCCTTTTCACAATAATGTGTCGATAGCGACATAACCTACTGAGCCCTCCTCTACTGTGTCAACCAACTTGTATGACCCGTGCGCGGATTACGCGAAATTGCATCGGCTAGAAACCATTGGGAATGGGATTTCACTCGGCTCGTTTTTTTCCCGACATCTAGTTATGCCGTCCTACATAGAATCTGTATGGAAATATCACGTTACCCTTTATGCAAGCTCGTAAAACTAACAGCTTCCCGATTTCCCTCTAGCAAAGAGTTTATTGATAGAGAAAATGTAGGTATTATGGGTTTTTTGCTTTAAGCTGGCTGGTAACAAAATACCACACTCAATGACACACTCAATATTTGTTATGTTTGTATGCGTAATCACGGCAGTGTTGTGGGTAGTTATTTGTGATAAAAAAGATTTTCTAGTTATGATGTCCTACATGGAATTAGGGAATGCGAATTCAACTCGCATTTGAATTGAAAATCACCGGCATCCATTTTGATTATAATGGAATATATATATATATATATATATATATATATATATATATATATATAGGTATAGGTCTCTGTAGCATAATTGGTCAGTGCATTAGGCCGGATTCCCACGGATGCTGGTTCGAGTCCCGTCAGGGCGACATGAGACGAGTTGCTTTTTTCTAGTTTATTTACTTGTTCAAAAATTATCAAACAATCTCAGCCTGAAATTCCGTTGTCTCAATTTGTTATATTTTTATTTTTTCTATTTGTGTTGAAAAAAGGTTATAATTTTAAAAATTAAGATCTTGCTTCTGTAAGAGTAGTTTTGTTAATCGATAGTTGTAGTTAATCGATACGATACTAAATGAATAAATAATTAATAAAGACTACACAGACTAGTTTCCAGAGTAAAATATAGGTTTTGCTGAATTAGAAGTACTATTTTCATATTATATTTAACACAAAAAAACCATTGCATGTTCGTCTTTTACAACTAATTTTTAATACGACGATCGTTATCTACAAGTACCTATCTAAAGATAATGAAACCGTAATCCCAACTAATAGATAATAGTGCATAGGTGTTAAGGCCCGGTTGCACCACGGCCCGTTAAACAATGCCACTGATAACGGGCCGCTATCGTACATCGCCACGAGACAAGTTAGTACTCTTTTGTTTTTAATGTACTTGCAAACACATATAAAACTAACAGTTACACTATAATAATAAGGTCGCTTGTAGTCTTAGAGACTTTGTACTTCGATATGTTTGCCTGATATATCCCTACGGCTACCATTAAAGATTTCTGTAGCTAAAGATGAATTAGATTTCTGAGAGATAGAAGTTACCTAGCAACACAACAACGCAATATTAAATAAGAATAACCAAAATTATTAAAAAGAGGCACTTACCAAAAAATAAATCTTTCAAGGCAATTTTCTTAACGAAATCTGAAAACATTTTTAATCTCAACAATAACAGAACTCGGTTGAGAAGCACAAACAATTAAATAAGTCTTAAATAAACATCAAAGATGAAAATTATTAACCGGCCTGGGCACAGACTGCAAATTTTGTAACACTGATTTGCATTCTCCTGTTAAAATATACATCGGCATAGTACAATGAAAAGTACGCAGTATCCTACTTAATAATTATAAATGCGAAAGTATGGCAGTTTTTTTGTTTGTTTGTTACTTTGTCACGCAAAAACTACTGAACGGATTTGGATTAAATTTGGCACGTAGATAGTATATAGCCTATATTAAAACAGGATATATTTTATCCTGATATTCTCACGGGAACTGGAATCGCGTGGGGTTTTTTTTACACAAAGCGCACACAGCTAATAACAGAGTGTTATTTAGTAGTCGTCCTTACGAGTCTGTCTGATAAGTGATGACGAACTAACAACTTTTTCAAATTCCAGTTACTTAACAGTTTCTTAATATGATTCAGTATGATTTTAAAGTAGTATTTTTTTTTTAGTGTAGCATAGGTTTCATGAAAATATCAAAATGTAATTTATTTTAGAATTGGAATAAATATTTTGATTCAGATTTGCATAGATTTATTAAATGGTTCACAGGTTAAATTTATAAATGTTTAATATCTTTTTAAGCTTTTCAAATTATTAATTTTAGACACTGGCAGTAAATACAAATTTTTTGTTCTTTTTATTTGCAAAAAATCATAACATTCCTCTTACGTTTCTCCTCTGATTCTTACTTTCCCTACGTACCCTCTCTTTAGAGCGTTGATATCCGTCGTACCTGCTAACTGATTCATGATGTGCCTCGGAAACTGCCTCGGATCCTTGCCTCGGATCCTGCCTCGGCCTCATCGGTGTAAATTTTACGGTGGCCTTCGGTGTAATGGTTGAAGTTTGTGTTTTGATGCTCCAGAGTTCTATGCGAAATGTATGAAAGTTAAGGCAATGGTTTTCTTGCTTATTTACAAGATTGAAAGCACAAAAAAGATTATGAGAGCTGTTGTGAAGTCCTTGGAAAACTGAAATAATTTTTTTTGGAACTGTTTAGTCCTTTGTTCAGTGAAATTGAATTTGCATCTTTAAAGTTCAAGTCCGGGGCCAATAGCATAAGACCATATTTTATAAAACGGGTCTATTTAGTTTTGTCAACTAATTTCAAGTTTTTTCAACTCAAGTAAGGCTTCAACCCTGATTGCTGAAAAAAAAGGAACTATTCCATTCTATTTCAAAAAGAATAATGTTAGTGAACAGTTTTTTCGAGAAAGAGAAAATAAATAACTTTCATCTCTTTCATCAAAATATATGTAGTGTACTTAAAAAAAGGAATGAATTAGAAATTGTCCTAACTGACTTTACAAAAAATAATAAAACTATGGATGTTATCTGTCTGTCCGAAACCTTTATTCAACGAGGGCATGATCAAAATCTAGTCTTGAATAACTATAAAGTTGCGTCATCATGGTCACGGGAATATGAAAAGAGAGGCGGTACATGCATTTTAATTAAAAAGCACCTAAATTACACTAAATTGGATATAGCTGAGACATTATCAGAAAAGAATAACTTTGAGTGCTGTGGAATTTCCATTAAATCACCGAATATTGTCATAGTCTGTATATATAGAACTCCAACATCAAACATAGACATATTTTTTAATAAGCTGGATGAATTACTTCGCAAATTAAATAGAAGACCCAAACAAATGATTTTGTGCGGAGACTGGAATATCGATACCTTAAAAAACAATAAATTTACACAAACGCTAATTAGCATCCTTCAAAATTATAATTTGAAACTACACATTAACACACCAACAAGAAAAAAAGCTTGTCTAGATTTAATCGTTAGTAATATACGTGACGCAAATGGCTACACAAAACAATTATCTCTTTCTGACCATAACACATGCCAAGTTTTATCATTGCACATAAATGAATATGAAAAAGTCTCGCAATGGTATGAACTCAAAAGAGATTTTAATGAAGAAAATATATCAAAATTTTGCAACTATATTGATTCTCTTACATTTAACGATGTACTAGAGCAATCAGATACGAATAAAGCCTTTAATACCTTTCATGAAATATTAACTGTATTGTTTAATCAATGTTTTCCAATGGTTAGAATTCGGTGTGACAACAAAAATAAAAAATTGAAATGGCTAACAAAGGGATTGAAGAAAAGCTGTTTAATTAAACGTAAACTCTATAGAAAATTCATTTACTCAACAAAAATCAAAAATTGGCTAACAAAATAAAATATCAGAAATACTCAAAACTATTGCATAAATGTACCATTACAGCAGAGAAAAATGATAATTCTAAATTCTTATTTAACGCAAAAAATAAAAACAAAGCAGCATGGTCATTAGTAAATAATAATTTTAATCGACGACTTGTCGCAAAAGAAATAAAAACAATAAAAATGAAAAATAAAACTCTTAGTGACGCAAATGCTATAGCGGAGGCCTTTAATAATTATTTTATAGAATTGACAGAAAACACTAACGATAACAAAAAAAATACAAATAAAACAAAATTAAAAAATACTATTTATTTATATCCAACATCCAAAAACGAAGTTATACGCATCATAAGAGATTTAAAAAATACCAACTAGGCTATGATGGTATAAATACAAAAATATTAAAGCTATGCTGCCAAAAAATTGCTATTCCGCTAACCCACATAATTAATTTATCTCTAGAAAACGGAGTCTTTCCTGAAAAACTGAAATATTCTATCGTTAAACCTCTACACAAAAAAGGAGATGATGACGATATGGAAAACTACAGGCCCATCACACTTATACCAATAATAGCTAAAATATTCGAAAAAATTATGGCGGAAAGGATATATTCATTCATTGTTAAGCACAAAATAATAAAAATGGAACAATTTGGCTTTCAAATTGGCAAATCCACAACACTCGCTTGTTTATCGTTGATAAAAGCTGTAACAGAGGCTATTAATAATAATGATCTGACTGTAGCCTTGCTATTAGACATGTCAAAAGCTTTTGACTGCGTTAACCATGACATTCTATTAAAAAAACTTGACGACTATGGTATGAGAGGAACCGCACATAAATGGCTTGAAAGCTACCTAGCAAATAGACAACAGTGTACTGAAATTACTAAAATTGAAAAACAAACTAAAATAACGGGCAGATCACAATATCGTACAATAAAAAATGGCGTACCACAGGGCAGTATTTTGGGGCCCCTGTTGTTTATATTGTATATAAATGATTTACCTGATATCACAGACAATCCATGCTTTTTATTTGCCGATGACTGTACGTTACTATTCCATAGTAAAGATATTGACAAATTAGAATTAGACATAAATAACACACTTAGTGACATAATCGGCTGGATGAATAAAAATAATTTAAAAATTAACATAAATAAGACTAAAGCATTACATTTTCACACAAATAAAGCAAAAAGAATTAATATAAATATACAACATAGCAATAATAATATTGACTTGGTAAAATCTGCCCAATTCTTAGGTATAACTCTGGATGAACACTGTAGCTGGAAATTGCACATTGACGCTGTTTGTAAAAAAATAAATAAATTTGTGTATGCTTTAAGCAGAATCAGAAAGGTCACAACATTACAAATTGCTTTACAAACCTATTTTGGATTCGTATCCTCAGTATTGCGATATGGCGTGGTAATGTGGGGCAACAGTGTGGACTTTGAAAGGGCATTTAAAGCGCAAAAAAAATGTATCCGGGCACTATGTGGAATAAGTAGTAGAGTTTCTTGTAAGCCTTTGTTTAAACAACACAAAATATTGACACTTCCTTGTATTTACATTGCTGAATTATGTTTGTTAGTAAAAAAGTACCCTGAATATTTTGTGTACAACTCGGAAATTAAAAGTAATATAAGAAGTTGTAGAAAAAATAAAATAATAATCCCGAAATGCAGACTAACACTATTTAAAAAGAACGTATACTTTATGGCCATACAAATATTTAATAAGCTTCCACAGGACCTTAGAGATTTACCTATGGATAAAAACTCATTTAAAAAATCCCTATTGAGGTGGCTATTAGAAAAAAACTTTTACTCTGTGAAAGAATATTTGAATATGTAGGCTTAAATGGTTATTTTCCTTTATAATGTAATTTTAGCTTTGCTATTTGACTATGTTAAAATCAATAATGAATTTAAATACTATGATATGAATTATTAAGAGATATGTAAAATTAAAACTGAATTGACATTTTAATTACAATTAAATGAATTATTATCTTATACTTTCTAATGTTAATAATGAATTTGACATTTTAATGCTTAATATTGAATGAATTATGATAATATTATGTTCATTTTAAAATTAATAATTTCACTTTTATTTTGTATTACGACAATTAATTTCAATAATTTTTTGCATGCCTGGCAACTGGCAAAACATGCTGAACAATGTTATACCTATTTAAGATCTGTTTATATCATACCATGTTTAAGAGCAAATAAATATTTCTATTTCTATTTCTATTTCTATTTCAAAGTTGATACCTTTAGAACATCTCCACTACGAATACGCGACATTTGCTCTTATTTTCCAGAATAACTTCAGACTGCTACTGATAAAAACTAATTGCAGTCAATTAGTAACCTTAACGACACCTGTCATTAGTGAAAAACAGCCATATGTCTATCATATAGTACAATTTCCTGTTTAAAGGTTAGGAACATATCTATTTTTGCACACCATCTCCGCTCCTGACCTTTGCGTTGTTAGTATTGTGCACAAAAAGGGCAGACGATGTTAAAAGCTAGTTGTTTCCTTTCTAAGAGCAAGGTGCATTCCTGATGCATTCTATTGGAGTCAGCATGCGACGATATGTCATGGTCGTGTTAGTTGGATTCTTCTATTTAGGTACTTGTTTATTTATTTTTTTGTCAATAATCGATCGCAAATGAGGTGTAGTACAGACAACAGCAGCTACGGTTTTTACACTTTGAATGATTATGTCAATAAAAATTATTATTATTATTATTATGTACTTTAACCTTAAGAGCGCCCTTACTTAGCTTAAGCGATATATTTTGTTGTATATATCTTTTTATTTCAATACTGTTTAAACTCGCAGGAAACATTTATATATAATGTATTTACAAATTTTGTTAACAGTAAGCTAATCTCTTTATATAAATCGATTGTATACTATTATCTAATTCGCTTGTTTATTTCGGTCACTTTCTGTATGATATTTCGGTGTGTATGGTCAGTGGTAAAAGTATAAATAATTAGTTTTTTTTTATAAGTAACAAATATCTCTAAAACTTAACTTCTAAGTACAAATTACGAAGATTTGGTTTATTCATGTTAATAAAAATGTCTCAGGCTTCGCTAAGTTACAGAGAATCAGTCATAGCAGACATACCCGTATCAAGAATTTCGAAAAAAGAATATATTAGCAATTTCATAACTAAAGCCTAACTTAGCAATTAATTCTGAACATCTAAATCAATCCGAATTAAGTAGTTAAAGTTCAACAGTCTAATCGAACTTAGATTTTCTTTAGATTTGAAAATCGCGTAGTCATTATGGGTCTAACTTTACGCTTAAGTGAGTTAGCATAACTTTTAATGTCTGTATTTGAGATATTGGTAGGTATCTAAAGGTTACAAGAGCAAATTACACTTTGCCATGACAACTTGGAGAAATTCGAAATCGTAAAATCGCTTATGTCTTTTGTGCAAAAGTTAGGCGATGCGTGTGCTTGCTGCTTCTTACCGCTATCCTTTATTAGGTATACTAGGTGAGTAATTTTTTGCTTTTCAAATAGAATTTCAGTCAATATAAAAAATGATTGCGTTTGTAGACAGGTATCTTTACTTACTATTACGAAAAACGGTGTACCGTGTGGTGACGGCCTAATAATAAACGTGTCACCACTCCCTTACATGCCTGGGATGTCGTAAGAGTCGACCAAGAGGCTCGACGCGTTGATCAACTGTGCGAGAGAAGGAAAACTCGAAACAAACCCACTACCAACCCGTCTGGCCAGCGTGGTAGCAGTAGGCTAATAACCTTCTATGAACGCCACAATAGCCGTGAGCTAGGAGATGCCTATGTCCAGCAGTGGACGTCCTCAGGCTGATGATGATGATGACAAAGAACGGTAGTTTTCATAAGTACAATTTTCATCAGAGACAAGGCTATTAGTTATTGCTACGCATGTGTTCAAACTTTAAGAAAGTATTGTTATTTTAAAGATATTACATTGTCTGCTATGTTTATACTTCAGACAGGATTGTCTCCTGTGAAGTACTGTCTGAGAATTACTTGTGGGCCGAGTCGACTTTTTCTCATAATTGTTCTTTCAAAATTTATCACAAGTAATTGCTTATTCGCACATTACATAGTGCAAAAAACTTCAACAATATTTAAAACATATATATTTATAATCTTTTAAACGAAAACATAAACAAATCTATCATATTTGCCAAGTTTTATGGCAGTTATACCTATTTTAAGTGGCTTCATAAGTCTCAGATGTGAGTAGAAAACAAAAAATGATTTCTACTAAGTTATGGATTTCCGCCAAGTAACGCCTGATTCTATCAAATATCTCAGATGTGACTTGTAACTAATTTTGTTGTTATTAATGGTTACGAGGAACCAACAGAGGACGCTCCCGTGTAACTCGATCCAAGCGTAAGATTGGAACCACAGGAGTCAAGACATCAACACCATACTGTTAGGTATTGCTGTAAATCCACTGTTAAGGAAAACGATAATTCCAACGCCTACCCTGTTCAACTAAAAACGAAGTTTAAATGTGCACAAAAAAAACAACGGGTTGCACTCTGGGAGTGCCGGCAAAAGTGAAAACCGCTTAAACGAAACAGCAGGAGCAGGCATACATTTTTGCCCTCGCGGTAGAAACAGAGGGAGATATTACTTCCTCTCCTACGCCGCGCCGGCGCGCTACTCTCCCACCGTCTTACGAGTTTTCGATCAGGTCACGTGTCCTGATGCGACTTTAACATTTTTTACCCATCCCAAAAATTTAAAACTCTGATGTGCACAACGCCGCTAAAGAAGTTATCACTTCAAAAATCGCAAAATGTGTTTAGTACCTATCAGAAGCATTACTTGAAACTTGTGTTAAATTTTTGTTTCGTCTATATGACGATTTTCTGTTGTTTTTAACACAATGAAAATCAAAATCGTTCAGAGGGCTTAGTACGAGTTTGTCCAAACGTTACCATCACGTGAGAGTAAAATTTATACAGATCCTCAATGCAATAGAAATAAGGTTGAGAATTAAACTCTATTCGCAAACGTCGGCGTAAGCGAGTTAGGTGAGGAAACTCACACTAAGCACTCAGGTCGAAAAGTATTTAAATATACAGTACAGTTCAAAGATTTCGTTTGAGGTTTAATTTTGGTAACAATCTTCAGTGGAACGAAATAATAGTTTTCAGCGTTATTCCTATAGCATTTGCACAACATTAAAGTTTTGAACACTGTAAGTTTCCAAATCTGTGCTCGCCGTTCGTGCGTCGTACGAGTACTAGCACGTGTGTAAATACCCTTAAATCTTCATCTGCAGATAAACAACGTATTCTGTGGCAAACCAACACGTCAACAGAACTTGCGTCTATTCTCTCAGCGTTTTCTGTGATGGTGCTAACTAAATCGGAAATGTATATCGTGGCAAGTGATTTGTTACACGTTTTCGATAGCTTTTGTTACCACAGCATAAAGAAACATACAGTATTTTGTCTAGATACTTTTTTGATAAAAGTTAATTTATTGCAGCCGCGCGGTACACAATACGCGATGAGGGTCCCTGCCAACATAGATTAGCCATCACCACACGCGCTACGTACAGTCGGGGAACTTCCCGGTTGACCAGTAGAGTTTTTTAAGGAGCTTTATTTAAAAAAGTAATAGATATATAGAATACGTTTATGTCACAAATAATAGAACATTAACAGGTATTTCATTTGAATAATAATTTATTTCTTAACCTTAGTACTTTCCGAGAACACGTTTCTCATTAAAACTCTACTGGGCAACCGAGAAGTTCCCCGGTCTGTACAAAGCTTTCACAGCGTGTGTTAGAAATTATGACCATAAGTATCAATGGATATGTAATTAAAATTCTACTGGAAATGTTAAATAGCTTCAATTGTAGTTAAATTAAAGTATTGTTATACGAGGAATAAATAAATAAAACCTTAGAAATCTATGATTTTGTAATTTTTGCATTTTTCAATGCTATTTTTATACTTATGGTAAATTTTAAATAGAAAAATATTGGAAAAAATTAACTCGGCCACAAGTGAATTCTCAGACGGGAATCGAACCCGCGACCTTTGGAAATCCGGTCCAATGCTCTAACCGCTGAGCTACCGAGACTTGCGAACCACTGTCGAAATTCTCCAATACTTTTATATTTTTAATACGCTGTAGGCCAGCGTTGTTACATCAATGCTAGGAATATCCTTGCATTCTAAAGAAACATCTTTTCAGGTGTTTAACGATCGATTAAGATGCAACTGCCAATAATTTATGATTTTGTAATTTTTGCATTTTTCAATGCTATTTTTATACTTATGGTAAATTTTAAATAGAAAAATATTGGAAAAAATTAACTCGGCCACAAGTGAATTAATTAGTGGCCGAGTTAATTTTTTCCAATATTTTTCTATTTAAAATTTACCTTAGAAATCTTTCAACAATTACTGGAATTTATTAAATAAAAACGACAATTTAAAAATGTTTTTTTAATTATAATGATTATTTAAAACACAACTTTAAACACATAACACATTTAATTAACATAATCTTTACCCTTAAGGAGAACATCAAGTATAACCTCAAATAAAATTAATCGAGAATAACACAGTATTAGAAAATAATAAAACAGTGTCTATTACGGGAGAATAAAACAGTAATAATTAGGGTAGAATAAAACAGTATGGAAACACTTAGCTAGACCTCTAAATAAAAGTGAATTAAGTTCAAACAGTATTAAATTAAAATAGAATAAAACAATATTTAAGTAGAATTAGACAGTATTAAAGTACTTAGCTTTTAGACCGCTCTGCTCGACTCACCACACAAGACTGTCCACAAAATGTGTCCTCCATGCCGTCCATGCTCAGAGGGAGCCAAAAGAGGAGGGGGATTCTCCCGCCATTTTATCCGTGAAAATAATAAATTTGCTACCGTGGCGCCAACGTGTCAAATTAATTATTTTATGAAAATAACATACTTTAAATAAACTATTTGTACTAACTATAATATAAATATTATTTACATTATTTATAACTTAATTTAACAAGATACAATATATGTTCAATATTTGTATAACAAAAATGATTAAGGAAAATAACAGGAAGTAAACGGAAACCTGACCATTTGTCAATCGTCTGGCCAAAACATCTTTTGAGTATTTTACTGTTATTAATTATCGATTTTAATATTTTGATAAACCAATATTGATAAGATTCAATAATATAATGAATTTAATGTTAAATTTACACAATAATTATTAATTTATTATCTGCTAAACAGGAAATAACTAACTTAAGAATAGTCGTCTTTGTCAGATAATCAAATCACATTTTTTAACAGAATTTGGTTAAATGAAGGAGAAAGGAGAAGAAGAATGTTATTGAGTATGTATTCTAATATTAATTTAATGACTTTATAAGCAGTAATTGACAAATAAATTTAAATTCAAAATTAAATATTCTTAGACATGCGTTTTTCACCGCGATGCAGCGCATTCGAAGACTGAGACCGCTGAGACAGTGGCCGAGCTCTCACCGATACAAGGCGCGTCGTCGGGTATTAGTCACGTACGGACCTTTTGTGGGAAAATAAAATACTGTATGTATGTTTATATACTGTGTTGTTACGCAAGTGTTTGAGAAGAACTGATTGTTCGAATATGGGACACGAACACGACGAAGTAGTTACAATACGACGGAGGGGTGTTTGGTTAGAAATGGTGGTTCTTAGAATTTAACCTTCTTTAATTAATTCGAAATTGTTTGCAGAACAATAGATTAGATTATATGTTATTACTATTGATAATAAAGGTATTATAAGCCCAAAAATCCGGCTGCTTGTTTTAAATATTTAAAAAAATTATAAATATTTCTTACACTCACACCAATTAAACTAGCCCCAAAGTAAGCAGTATAGTACTTGCGTTATGGGATACTAGGGTAACAGGTAGGTAATAGTAGATTGTTTATCAAGGGCTGTATGACACCCATAACAGTCGAGTGTTTTGGCGCCCGAACGAAGTGAGGGCGCCGATAGTTCGAGACTGTTATGGGTCCATACACCCGAAGTAAACACTCTACTTTTCATTTTGAATATGAGGAAAGTAAAAACAAACAGAATATTCTAAAAAAATATTTAATAAGAAAAATGTTACAAAATGTAGCAAAATAAGCTGTATAGGCTTCTGTGCCTTTGCCTACATACCTTTGGTAATAAAAGTCCAAAGAGATTACAGATATCGATTTGACATGACACCCCCTATTCTTTTTTTCAAATTTATTACAGCCCTAGGGCCGCCACATATCACTTTCAACCCGCATTTTAGGCAAGTTATGAGTTACTTTCAGAATATGAGACATGAAAATTAAAATAATTATGTCGCAGCCGTATCGTATAACTCGCCGTATTACTAAACGGCACGCGCCGCCGCGGGATTGAAAAACGTCGCCGTTATTTTCTACGGCTATCTCACGTTCAGCTGGATTGTAGTCGGGATGCGTTCTACAAAGCAGCGTCCAACGTTTAGCCACACTTGTTTAGCTTTATTGTAGAAGCAATGTAGGGTGACTATAATATTTGTAGAACAAATCCAACAAAAAAAACTGAAATCTCTAAATTGTTGTTGTATACTTACAACTTACAAGAAGTAATTATTGTGAAAATTTACATAATATCTTTTGGTCACTTAATTATTTGTAAGTAATTAGGTTCTGAATGATTTAATCTTAATCTTTATTATATATTTTACTGATAGCGTTGAAAATGGAAATTAAAAAAGGAACAATTATAAATGTGTTTTTTTTTATATTGTATACCATTTTATCACCATGTCCAATTTATTTATTTATGAATCTCAAATAATAAGATGAATAAGTCAAAATATTGTTTTATAGTGACCACATGACCCGTAGAATCATCAGGGGATTTTTATTTAAAATGAGATACTTACCTACTTTTTGTTACTGATATTCAATATAATCATATTTTGTAACCCAATAATATTATATGAGTGTCCGGAGAATTTTAGAACTTTTGGCTACCTTACTACATTTTGACGTGAAAAATAACCTCTATAATACGATCATTTGTACCGGCTTCTTGTCGTTTCCGGTCTACACAATAAAAAAAATTAAGCTCACAATTGAAATTATATTTCAACTGACTATTTTCACACATTTTATCACCATTTGCACTACTAATTTTAATATTTATCTTACTTTCTTGTAATAGCTTTGCCAAATGTGACGCCATTTTTGATGTCATAATCATGCTACTTGAAACTAAAATTTTCAAAGCGGCGCATCGACTATGCGCCGTTTTGTATAAGGGCGGCACGTTACAATACAATGCCACTTTGACAAACGCCCCATCGTTTTTGATATAGAGGGCAGAGAGCCCGCAGCACCCAATGCTAACTTTGGGGTTTTAAGTCATGCCCAAACCTCTTTGAACCGTAAATAAACACGATTTATTATTATGCTGACGGGCTGCTGCACTTGTCAGTGGAAGATTGGACAACTGGACAGGTTTAAAAAGTGTTTTTTTTTCTTCATACGATCAACCATTTTTGATATAGAGGGCAGAGAGCCTGCAACGCCCAACTCACTGTTATGCTCGGTAAACCGTATATCCCAGTTCGTTCAGCAGCTCTGTGACACAATTTCAGCGCTGTTTAAAAATGTGAAAAAAGACATCAAATATTTGCTTACCTATAAATAAAAAAATATAATAAACTTACCTATTTCCAACAAACGGGCACAAGTCTACAAGAAAACTGCCTTCAGGGTGCAGCAGCTTATCAGCATATATGAGGTGTGGTGTGTGTTCATAGTTTCTTCGCAAATTAAGTTGATGTGAGGAGTAACGCAAATCTTTCCGTTACCCCCAACCGTCCAATGGCGAACCCCTAACTTGAGATACCCTGCTATAAGCAAATAAAATTAAAATAAACATGTTTATTGCAGACAAGGTCCATATCATCATCACATTTATCACATTAAAAAATACACGAATAAATACAACATATAAAAGAAAATGGAATTATTTTTATACTTATGATTAATTTTTAAATAGAAAAATATTGGAAAAGAACAACTCGGCCACAACAAGTGAATTCTCAGATGGGACTCGAACCCAAGACCTTTGGAAATCAGGTCCAATGCTCTAACCACTGAGCTACCGAGACTTGCGAACCACCTTCGAAATTCTCCAATACTTTTATATTTTTGATACGCTGTAGGCCAGCGTTGTCACATCAATGCTAGGAATATCCTTGCATTCGAAAGAAACATCTTTTCAGGTATTTAACGATCGATTAAGATGCAACAACCAATAATTTATGATTTTTGAATTTTTGCATTTTTCAATGCTATTTTTATACTTATGATAATTTTTTAAATAGAAAAATATTGGAAAAGAACAACTCGGCCACAAGTGAATTCTAAGATGGGACTCGAACCCACGACCTTTGGAAATCCGGTCCAATGCTCTAACCACTGAGCTACCGAGACTTGCGAACCATCTTCGAAATTCTCCAATACTTTATATTTATAATGCGCTGTAGGCCAGCGTTGTCACATCAATGCTAGGAATATCCTTGCATTCGAAAGAAACATCTTTTCAGGTATTTAACGATCGATTAAGATGCAACAGCCATTAATTTATGATTTTTGAATTTTTGCATTTTTCAATGCTATTTTTATACTTATGATAAATTTGTAAAATTAGTTTTTACAATACATTTCAGAGGAAAAATATAAATTTTGTACACGTATCTGAAGATTTTGTGCAACTTAAGATGAGTTCAATAAAAGGCCTTTTGGCCTCACAAACAGTGTAGACACATTATCCATGGTAATAAGTATGTAAACTTTAATTGTGTAAATACACTATTTTGATTAATATCATGTTAACCGTAACTGTACTTTGTCGCTAAGAATGTCGGTACAGTCTTAAAGTGTTAACTATGATTAAATAACACCAAAACTCTTTCGGCGAGTACGTACGAGTTGTTTACTTTGCTCGTCACTAGATGACGCTGTTAGCTCCTACATCACGGTATCGTTTTAGTTACACGAATTAACAAAGATTGAACATTCGGAGATATAGCTTCACATGATGACGTCAATAAGCTATTGCTTTTTTTGACAATATTTTTGAATACCGAAGCTGGTTTACCCTATTTGGGGCGGTTTCGGTATATCAGTCAGTTGACATTTGCTTGAAGAAAGCAATAGTAATGAAATGATTAGGGATGGAGATCGATTCACCCATCAGCCGAGGTTGAGTTTTTATGTATGACCTTTTCTTCACAAAACTTCCTTCAAAAAACAAACATAGTTTAAGAGATTCGTAGTACGAAATAGCATGGTAAGATTGAAACAACACTGCGCTAAATGATGGTGGTAGGTCCACAGAAGACGTTATTAAGTTTATTACAACAAGGCATTTGTGAGTGCCCGCGGCGACTGTCGTAATGAGTGTATAACTCTGGCACACCTCTACGGAGGCATTACAATAGCAAAGTGTGAGACTGATTTAAGCTACCGCCTTTACCGCCTCTGTGGTCTAGTAGTAACAACCACCGGTACCCGAGCCAGGGGTCCCGTGTTCGAGTCCCATTTTATTCGGTTTGGTTGGTCCGCCTGGTTATCTTATCTAAGTCTGGCGCCATAACAATAATGTTTTCAGCACTGTTGTGTTCCGGCAGTTAGAGATATGATAGCCAGTTCCTCAGTGATTGAGGATTCCTAGAGAGGCTCGCTTCCATCTTCAGCCTTATCAATACTTAAGATCAGGTATGATGAAGGCTAAGAGTCTCCCTTGTTCATAAAAAGCTTATGCCCGATTTACACGGATTTACAAGTCTTTAGCGAAGTTGGTAAGTACAGTGAGTAAATACAGTGGTGTAAACGATCGTACATTGGCGAGTCAACTTAGCTTGCAAGTTGCCTTGCAAGTGGATCTATATAAAATCGGGTGTACTTGACTGTACTTGACCTGTGTAAATCGGGCATTGAGCCCTATTGAGGGCGAAGCTATTCCTAATGAGGTTCGTTTCACGTCTTTTCATACTTTAGTAAGCGCTCGTGGCGGCGGCGCTTGACAGACTGATCGTATTCGATCACGTTTGTTAAGCAACGCTCGGTCCGGCCAGGAGTCGGATGGGTGATCGTAAAGAAGTATTGCAACTGAGCACTTCCGTGCTTTGGAGGGCAAGATAAACCGTCGGTCCCGGCTGTTGTCATCTGCTAACAGTCGTTAAGCCTAGTCAGCTTAATCCAACCGATTGAACCCAAATATGGCTGCCGCCACACACAGAGTGGTATCATAAAAATATCTTAACAGTGAGTGCGTATGTAGAAAGATATAATGTTGTAGAGTAATTGAACCATGTAGGTTATATTATCAGACACGTGAGTGTCCAACAATAATATATTTTGTTAATATTATAGATATGTAAATAAATAAACACAAATCAATGATATTGTTTTAAATGAGAACATTCCTTTTGCATCTCAATCACGCGTAAATTGCAGTTGGATCACAGAATACTTAATAGTTGGTTGGATGAAATATGTACAGGAAACGGGAACTACGCGGATAAAACCACCCAGTTGAAATAGTTATTTGTTATGCAAGGTTGGATAGTTTCATTTAGCCGCTAGTTACCTCTATTGAAACCCGAGCAAGCAAAAGAAATCGGATTTAGGATTGAATTGATCTGATTTTTCAGTTACAGTTCCATGTATGGGGAGCCCCCCTTTAATTCATATATTTTTTTATTTTTGTGTAAAAACCGTAAAGCGGTTTACAGAATACATCTACCTACCAAGTTTCAACTGGGTTATCCTCGTAGTTTTGGAATAAAGTGGCTATGACATACATCGATTTGGCCGAATTTATAAGGGTCTCGTTTTTTGCCTTTAGGCTACGAAACCCTAAAAAGGGAGTATTATAAAAACGATTCGGTAATTGTTGACATTGACTTGTTTATGTCACGTTCCGAAATCCAATCATAAGTTGTGAAATCTCACTCAGCATTAATATAAAACAAATAATTTAATCTTATTGTTTTTGTTTTTATGATTCAAGGAACTAAAATAATATTATAGAACCAAAACGGAGTATTACAATGAATTCAAAGTTATTTAAAATAAGAATAAAATGTAACAAATAAAGTCGATTCGGAAAGCTTTAGGACGTATTTTTCTTTCTGATAAAAAAAATAGTTAAACACGCTAGGCCGGTAATATGCGATTTTAGGCGCAGAAATTGAATGAGAAAACCTCACTTTTCCGAGCGTGTGAGGTGAAAAAGATATATCTTATCCATTTTATTGTAATGCTGCTTTTTATATCCTTAACATATAATTTTACTTGTTTGTTGCAGGTACGTATGAGTACAGCTTGAGAACTAAAAGAAGTAATACATTAGACTTCGGTACGAGTATATGTTTGGTGAGTAACTACTAGTGATGATTGGTAAAACAACATTTATGTAATGTAAGTAGTATCACACGTAATTTTCGGTCTTTTCATTTTACAAAAGGTCTCCTACTACTTATGTCGGTACGTTACGTTACGGTCAAATGTTAGGTGCGTTTTAGTATTTTAGAAAATAATGTTTTTAATCATAGAATTTTTATTAATTACGCTTGAACACTACACGCAGAGAAATTGGTGACAAACAGAACTACTGAATCGAATAGTTAAATTAGGTTACAACTTTTCTAGTTTGAAATACTGGGTCCTTGTTAGCTCTACGAGTTATTATTCACTCTTACTAATCGTATGTTTCATTCCACAAAAAAATATTATTGAACCAAAACATCAAAAATTATTGCATCTTTAACAATAATTATGTTAATATGTATTTAATGTATTGTATGTACTAAAAAACAGGGATTCGCAATTACTAAATGATCTAGTTTCGGTTAATGATTTACAATGTACTGATGGACCACGAGTGTATCTGTAATCAAAACAATAATCTTTTTATTACAACTACATTGTTGTTTGCAGTACATATCGTTCTAAGTGTCGTATAATATTCGTTGAGTTTGGTTTACTTTTAAAATAGTGTTATGGCTTAACAAGAATATTATAGTAAAAACCACCCCGGAAACAGTAAACGGTACAATGTATGTAATTATCCGTGCTATTCTGTTAGTGTGTTTTAAAACATTTAAAATAGTAATGTTACAATACCAATCGAGGTGGTATTCATAGCTCAGTAGCTTGTTCTGTTTATTTAAAACTATGTTTTAGTAAACAATCAAAAAATTTGCGTGACAAAACCAGCCAGGCGACCCGGCCGCGGCCGCCCGCCATTGTGGATTGTGTTTTCGACCGCGCTGAGCGCTCACTCAACTTAACGTAGTATTACCAATTATTTGAGAGTTTGCTTATTAAATTAGAGTGATGTCTGATGACATAGATGGGGATATCCCACAGTTATTGCAGCAGTGGGGCTTTCCTCAATATATTGATACTTTTAAAGGTAAGTTGGTACCTTGGTATAACAATCTTCTTGTTTTGTAGTATTCATAGATTTTATTCAATTTAATTAAGTAGTTAATTGGGTACATTAATGACTTTATAAGTTTATAGTTAAAAGTTTTGCAGATATTCGTGGAATTTAATTTTAATAAGGAAACGCGATAAATTATTTGTTAGTAGGTAGATACTTTCTTTGACTGACACAGTCATCTCATCTTATTCAGTTTGGCACACAGGTCACCGAATGTCAGCTAAGCTCCAAAACAGGCGAATTGGATAATTACTCAATAGGCTTGTTTTATAAAACCTAGGTTACCTAGCCAAGTAATCGATTCCCCCTAGGTCAAAAATTATGCTTGCATGCGTGATAATAATCTTTATATATTTTTTATGATTTTTCAGTAAATAATATAACAATATCGACACTGTCGATGCTCGACAGTAGTCTACTTAGAGAACTAATCCCTGCAATTGGATATCGGGCCTAATTTTTTAAAAACTTGGACAATTGGAACAAATTAACTAACTAAGAAGAATGCCCAGAAATACAATTTACCAACAGCAGCCCTGTAAGTATCTCCTATTTTTAACATGATTTTATTCACCTGTAACTATGTACCTATGTAAGTAATGTAATACCTACCTAATTATTTTAATCAATATTTTGTGTTTTTTCAGCCGTTGAAAAACCTACTCTTAAAAGTTACAACCCAGATGACTGTATTGAGAAGTATTATAACAATATTTTTTCTGTGATTATTACTTATAATTTATAACTATAACTTATAATTTATAACTAGTTTATTTAAATGAAAAAAAAGTACAAATTATGTTAAGGGGCTGACATGAGCCAACTAGCGCAGCCAATCGATTTTATTTGATTTATTCTAAAGAAGCCCAATTTCTAACTAAAGCAATCAGTCAAGGTCTTGTGAATGACGTCCAATACTTATTTATTGAATAACGTTACAACATTACAAAATGCATTCAATAGTTTAGAAACGGATTTGAACTAAAAGTGGCGACTTTTAACAAAATACCGTTTTAAAACTGTTTAAATGCTTTGCAGATTGTGTAAAGTTATTCAATAAATATTAGGCGTTATTAACAAGACTTTGACTGATACCATTTTTTTAAAATTGGGCTTATTATGAAGAAATAAAATAAAATCTCATGTCAGCCTCATAATCTTATGTTTAAAACATTGTTATTTAGTAGTGGTATTGGTCAAAACGCTCATTAGAATTGGTACTTCTAAGATGTGTAGGAATGATAGATATAGTATAGATATTGCACTAATGATTGTGATGATTATAAATAAATGTAATTTTTCTATGTACTTGAATTTTTATTTTTGATTCCAGGAAACCTAAACCTGTCTATGGAGCCGTAGCGCGTGCGACGTCTTAACAAAAATGCCGATAATATCAATTTCTATGATTCTAACATCTGTTAAACTTAGTATTAACTTTATTAACTTTGTATTCCACTCATTTTTATTATGATACTAGATAGTCGGAGTCTTTGGATATTGTAATGAAAAAGGCATTCTTTTATAAAATTTTAAAGACGTCTCACGTACTGATGGCTCTATGGACTGTGTTTAGATGGAGCGCCTGCAATCCAGTGGACTGACAGCACCAACAACGGATCCTTTTTAGGCTTTTAATAGAGAAAATACAGTTTTATTTACACAAGACAAATAAAATTGTATTTTTGTCTACTAAAAGCCTGAGAGTACCCGTTAGTACTGTAAGTGCACTAGAATGCAGACTTCATCTAAACCAGTAGGTACTGCATACGAAATAGTAGCTGTAACAATACCTAGGATGCTAGCATTACAATGTGTATTGTACTTGTAACAAAAATCATAAAGCTAGCGTTGCAATACGAATAGTTATTATTAAAGTTCACGTCGTTATGTTACACCAATTCATTAGTAGATACAGCCAAGTATTTAGTAAACCCAAAAAAATAAGTGTTAATGTTTACGAGATTGCATAGTAGTCCTTACAATCGATCTAGTAATGTCTACTTGACGTATGGTTACAATTACATTGGTATTGTAACAGGCGCAATATTTATCTTGTAGTGAGTAATATTTTGTTTGGTCAGTTACACTAAACATCTAGTTGTCATTAATAAAGCGATAGGTAAAAATAATAACAGAATGGTTTTTGTAAAGTCAACTCGCGAGTCTTGCTGTCACGGTTGCAAACAGAAGTTCTAGTTACAGTAGTGTTTTTTCTCGTATAGGTAGCCAGATATTTCTCTGCGTGTATAAAAACATAAAAAACGACGACTTTCTAGGCCATTTAGATCATCATCTCGTTTAGCGCTTTAAACGTAGACGTTCAAAATGAATTGAGCAATCTGAATAATATGTACGTATTAATAATATATAGGTAAGATATTTCATATTGTGATAATTATTAAGTATGTACAGTCACATGCCAAATTCCTTCAATCGATTTCAAACATTACTTAAATTAATTAAGGTCCAAAATGTAATGGAAACTTTACACACTTTTCTACAAGCCGTAACTAATGTTCTACAAAACTGCCAAATTTTTCCGACGGATTTTATATCTTCACAATTGAAGAATAACGTTCAAAGTCGATCAAGGGGTACGCTATCGATACAAAAACCGGAGTAGCTAGCAAGTCGTGATCTGCAATGAATCGAATATAAGAATATTATAACATTCGTCACGCCCACATCTCAATGCCATGGGCCAGATGTTATGTCACTAAATGATATGTTACAGAAGTTAGAAAATTAGAATTAAAATACAGCTAACAGCGCATTAAAGCCCACTTGCGCTAAGCTCGGTTAAAATTTAACCCAGAGTTATTAATACAAAAGTAGCAATAAAACTGGGTTAAGTGTGTTAGCGCCTTATACCCAGCATGGCACAAGAGGCTCTAAATCTAAACCTTACAATAATACAATAACAATGAAAACCCGTTCTTTCAAAAAGAGCGCGCGTGGCAAAGTATATCAAAGACAATTGCACTCTTTGCTCAAAAAAGAAATAGAAAAATGTTTCGCATACAATATCATTTCTTTTTGTAGCGACTTATACATAGGTCGAAGAGCTATGTTAAATAGTCTACATCAACTACACTTGAGTTATCAAAAATATACAAGAACGCGACTGGTAATTATAACTTTTAAATTTTGCATTTTACAACGCTATTTTTATGTGATAAATACTAAGCAAGAAAATATACTAGAAAAAAGAAACTTGTCTCATGTCGCCCTGACGGGATTCGAACCCGCATCCTTGGGAATCCGGCCTTATACACTAACCAATTATGCTATAGAGACCTATGATGACACGCCGAATTTTTCTAGTATATTCACCTTTCAACGGGTTGACCACCGTCGTTTCATCAGTGAGAGAAATATACTCGCATTCGAAAGAAGCATTTTTACAAATGTTTGACTATCGATTAAGATGAAACAGCTTAACTTTTTAATTTTGCTTTTTACATGCTATTTTTATTCAGGGTGACATGAGACAAGTTGCTTTTTTCTAGTATATTTTCTTGTTTAATATTTATCACGCGATGGGTAGTCTCGAAATTATCATAAAAATATACAGCCATGCCAAATGTTTCTTGCGAACTTGGCATACCATCAAAGGAGTAGTTTGAGAGTAAAAAAAAAAGTGTAAATCTCTTAAGTATATAACTCTTATAGCTAAACATAAATGGTGCCACACTTGGCATTTGGTTTTGGCTAACTTTGTTATACGGAAATAATAGTGACAGGTGGCCGCCCATCGTCCAACAGTTTTCGAATATTCGAAAACGGACTTACTTCATTTCCGGACAACATATTAAGACATAATTAGACGGACAGGGCTATCTGTTGCTAGGCTTTTCCTATCTGTGCTGGACAACTAGCAACTGGCGCTTCTATTAGTTCTTCGTTTTTTTTTCGCTCCCAGTCCAGCATGATAGCCAAGCACATAAAACCTATCAATAACACTTCAAAACTCGTTCTTAATACCTTTACAACAAGTGCGCAAGTGGAGAAGTCTATACAAGACAAAACAACACTCTTATAAAAACGAAAATTAAATTTATAAAAAAATAGATTCGCATAACTTCATGTCTTAGTATTAGGTTTTTGAGCATTTAGATTAAGCTTTCCAGAAATGTAAAATTAAGAATTCAAATTTTATAAGCGTGTTCAAGCGATCAGACAAACTATCGCTTATTTTATAATATTTTAATAACTAAGGTCAGTTTTTAACATTTCCACTATTGGAACCTTCAGGCAGTCAAAACATACTAAATCCAAAATTCTATTCTAAAAACACTAAATAGTTTGAATAATCCCATTTAATAAAAATAATACATTTTCAAATGTATAAATGGAATGTCCATAAACCAACCTCTTCGTATCTGAATGGCTACCAAAACCGAGCAGTCGTGCCGAAGCAATCAACTCTACGATTGTTATTGTTAGGTACTCATACGCAAGCACACCTATCTGGAGGTGAATGGCCCCGATAGAGACACCAAGATTAGGTTGCTGGTGTAAAATGAACCTTAAGACAAGCGTGTAAGAATTTGTCAGCTTCGGTAAAGTTCTGATGGTATTTTGAATGAGTAAATGAGCATCTTATAAAATTTAAATTGCATTCAGAATGATATTCTTATTCTTCATTATTGCATCTTGGAAAGGTGCCGAAAAGTCGGGAAATAAAGAAAAAAGCGCAACCTAAAATAACATGCAATCAAGATCGCATTATAATCCGTAAAAGTGGTTTATTCTTTTAACGTAGGTACGTATGCGCAAAAGATGTGTTTTAAAGTTAAAGATTTTATGGTTTTTGTTTTTTTTTCATTTTTTGCTATTTTTATAATTATGCATTGAAAAAAAAATCTAGAATTAAAAAAAACATAAATTATTGGCTGTTGCATCTTAATCGATCGTTAAACATCTGAAAAGATGTTCCTTTCGAATGCAAGGATATTCCTACGAGTAGCATTGATGTGACAAGCTCTGGCCTACAGCGTATTAAAAATATAAAAGTATTGGAGAATTTCGACGGTGGTTCGCAAGTCTCGGTAGCTCAGTGGTTAGAGCATTGGACCGGATTTCCAAAGGTCGTGGGTTCGAGTCCCATCTGAGAATTCACTTGTGGCCGAGTTAATTTTTCCAATATTTTTCTATTTAAAATTTATCATAAGTTTAAATATTTTATTTTAGTCCCGTACATATTATAAACTAGTATAAATATCATGTAAAATAACAAAAATATACAATAGCGTCTGTTAGTTACCTTATCGGCCATTATCCACATAATGATTGATAGTGACAATTTATCGGATAACACCGAGCAAGTTAATAGGAATCGATAAACAGAATTAGTTTCAGTATCAAAAGATAAACTGGTCAATACACTTACTTAACTCACAAATTATACTTGAAACTACGAACCGACTAACAATATCGCAGTGGTATAGGATTCCATAATCATTACTTTGCAATCTATATAAACTGAGCCCGATTATAAAAGTGCAAACTTTACTTCACTAGCATAGGAATTAAATTAGATATATTATTGGGCGCAAATATTTGTACTTTATGATTTCGAGTTAAAAGAAGCTTTATACTTACTTATTTATTAACCGACTTTCAAAAAGGAGGAGGTTCTCCATTCGGTTGGTATGTTTTTTTTATGTAGGTTTGTACACCGATTACGCCGAGATTTCTGCAGGCCTACCGCCATCTTTTAGAAACCGTCATGTCGTAAGAACGTTTTGTTTTCCGTTTGTTTCAATACTGTTTAAATTACAAGCTTGACTTTATTTGACCTAAGACGTCGTAGTAGGTTTGATTGATAAAAATCTTGTTTGAGTGAATGATTGAGCGATGACGCCACAAAACTTCCGTCAAAAGACAAGCTTGTTTTAAGAGGTTCGCGGTACGATATGACATATAACAACATTGCGCCGATACAAACTGGCATTAAACAATATTGCGTTAAGAGATGGCGGTAGGCCCCCTGGTCCGATTTACGTCATTCTTTTTTTTGTTCAATGCGGAATAGTTGGTACCATTTGGTTCCATAAAAATTGGTTGAATTTGGCCCAGTAGTTTTTATTTTATGAGCATTTTTGTTAACTTAGACAATGTAATTTTTCACTATAGATAGGTACTTTGTTTATAATGTTCATGAAACCTAAACTAATCTAGAAATTCTTGCTGTAGTTTACAAAACAACCTGTTTACAGACACTAAAAAGTAAAAACAAACTGCCTTATTGGGCGTTTTATTTAAATTCAAAAGTGATTTGATGGTTATTATCTGAAAGTGTTATATATTGTGCTACCGTAAGGAACTGACTCATTTTGAATGAAGCCACTGTTTTATTGTTAAATAAAAAAAAACACATGATATAATTTAATACAATTGCAACTTTATAATTTTGTTAACAGACAAATGGTGTGAGTGTGAACACTTACAAAAATAGTTTTAGATCCGTAGGTAAAACCCTTCCAGTAGCGAGCCTACTTCACTCCTATTCTATAACCTTTTTAGATATTATATATAATACAAAACGAAGTTCATATAGCTGGTTGTATGCTGTTCAAACGGGTTCGGTCTTATTCCTTAGAGCGTTTTCACATTATCCGATCCGATAGCGGTATCGGTAGCCGATACGATATCGGGCCATAAAATGTATGAAATCGATATCCGACATCGAAGCGGACAATGTGAAAGGCAGGCATCCTACTTTTATTATAAATGTAAAAGTATGTCTGTTTATTTATTTTGAGGACACAATACAGCTTATAATCAAAGTTTGTTTTTTTTGTATGTTTGTTACTCTTTCACGCTAAAACTACTGAACGGTTTTGGATGAAATTTGGCACTGAGATAGTAGTTAGCCTGAATTAAAACATAGCATACGTTTTATCCCGATATTCCCACGGGAACGGGAAACCGCGGGCGGCCGCTAGTATTTACATGCCCCGCTATCGTATCGGCGCGGCGTCCGATACCGATATCGGATTGGATAATGTGAAAATGCTCTTACATGAGAGGGTTTTGTCCAAGGTCCTTAATGGCCACTCGGGTCGAATATAAAGAAGCGAGCTTCCTCCCGATTATCCCAAAACTAAAGAATTCTCATTTTTTTTGGTTTCTGGAAGCCGTAAACAATATAACGTATAGATAATGGGTTTTTAGCAATTTCTATTTAATTTTATTGCAGACGTTTTCGAATAGAATTCTTATTCGAATAGTTATTATATAACCTATTTTGGTAGAATTCATTAATTTCAAGTGTTTTTTTTTCTGTAGCAAATCTGACAAAATAGGATTTAGTTCTTACCTCAGCTTGTACTCGTATAGCTCTATAAACCTACCAAAACGTTATTGTATTTTTATACAACGTTTCACTTTAGAGCTTTTAGAAAAAATACTTTGTTGTTTCTCAATACCTATCTTTAATTTTTCGTCGTTCTTTATTTCTGTTTACGGGGTTGGCTACAGTTTTTTGATTGCCTTATTTTGCGTCACAAAACTATGTTGCACAGAGTGGAAGTAATATGAATATTATGACGAATATAATCATCTTACATCTTTTTTGTTGTAATTATTATAATACCGCAAGTAGATACTTTCTCCGCACCTTCTATCTGTTAAATTACATTTCTTCTTCAAACTCATCTCGTGGTTCTTCATACTTACAGTTTTTGTAATGGTATTATTTGGATAATTAACAGCTACTGAAACGTGACAGAAAATAAATATAATAAATACGAGTAATGAAGGAGTTTTCACTTTGATTGTGGTAGTTTGTTACACTATTATATATTTACAATAGCTATTATTATACTCATAACAGTGCTCAGTAATCTAAAATACAATTATTAAATTTTACACCGTCTATAGAATAATAATACTAAGCCAAGCCTGTGTTTTCTTTTGGAACGATTGTATTGTTTTCAAGAACCACAGACACTAAAACAATACTTAAGGTAAAATACCCAATCGTGGACCATGCTGTACATTTGAAACAAATACCATAAAAAAACCAAACTTGAGTGATTTTATGCAACTGGTAACACTTATTCGAACAAGCCTGTTCTGTCATTCTATCACCATATGCCAGTAGTTGGTCAATGGTCATGTTTTGTAAATAAAATTAAACATTTTAAAATTTTCCGGCGAGGTTCGATTAAAAAATAGTATTTTCTTTTTAGAATCGGATGCTTCTGCGTCTTAAAAAATATTTTTCCAAAAACCCTATGAAGTCAATGTTTTTTTTAACTTATATATTTCACAATAGTTAAGAATGCTTATTATACACTTACCTTTCTACAAATGTTGTAACGTAAGCTGACACAGACGATGTTCATGATTGGTTCAGTGTGCGCTGGCTAGCCCAATCGTGGACATTTTTCATGAATAGTGCTGAAACAACATTATTATTTTATTTTAATGTAAATTGGCTGGTGGTAAATATGAGATATCGTATATTATTATTATGTTTCGTATGCTATTATCAATTTGAACTGCAAAATGTTATCCTATTAATAATGATAAATAAATATCAAAATTTATCCAATTATGCAATAAGTAGCTAAAAATCTTGGGCTACGAATATCGGAACCTTAATAAGTACAAATATCTTAATAATTATAATAATGTCCTGAACTATTAAGAGTTAGACGATAAATCTTTTGATTATTTTGTCCACTACTGGGGGTTCATGAATGGGTCTCGCCGGTTAATGATTAGGACATGAAAAGGCATTTTAGTTGTAATGGATTTTTTTTTCTATAAGCTATTATATAAACTTTTCATAAATAAAGTAATCAATCACCTTTACTATTTTTATCATTTGTACTCTTACACCTGTAGTTATTATGAGTTATCTCATGTAACGTTAAGAGTTGGAAAACTGACCTTATACCGTCCACGATTGGTGCCTATCTTACCTATTTTTTTTACGGTATAATTAGGAAGAAACAAACAAGGAAGAATTTTATTTGTTTAAAGTTTATACTAAGGCTGTGATCACTGCTTAGCATGTAAAATGCCTTCATGACATGAATTTATTCACGGCGCTTGGGAAAATTTTAAAATGCTAACTTGTTTAAGTATATGTTAAGTTAGTGCTAGACGTAAGTAAACTTGTAATATTCTCACCGTATATGGTCAAACAGGAACATTTAAGAAATGAATACCTATAACTTATTCTTTATCTTCCATCTTTTGCACATAATTTGTGCATTACTTATTTCGTATTATTTTGCTTTTCTTAGTTTAAATAACACTACTACGAATGGCTTCAGCATTTATACTTTCATTATCATCAATTAAACTACACTATTATACTTATAGTACAAAAGTAAGTTTGTCTATTATCTTTCCAAGCTTTCCACACAAGCAAACCATAGAAGCGTTAAAAAAGTATGTTTCGCAACGGTCGGTCTCAAGCTCCTCCGTGCTTAGGAAGGCACATTAAGTAGTTGGTCCCGGCTGCATTTCCAGTTGGCACAAAGCTAGAAAAAAAAACAGATTTCACCCGCCCCTTCCCTCGTGCCCCTCCAAAGCGCCGGTGGAATCACTTGATTTGTCAGGTGACCTAGTATATTGTTCGGTATACTTAAAAAAATCAGATAAAAACCGGCTAACTGCGAGTCACATCACCTAGGATTAGGAGTACTTTGAAACACTAAAAGATTTTTTACTGGTGGTAAATAAAAAGGAAAGTTATATTATCATTTAATAAATTATAATAATAATAATTTAGAATAACATATAAAATAAAATTTTGAATACGACACTACAAAAGCCTAAAATATTACCAAGTATATTTTTTATCAGATTACTTGAAAAAAGGTGCGCTTCGAGGTATGTTGTTTTACAAAAACAATTCGTCCAAGACAAAAACCCATAAAGCAAGAAATATAGCCTAATATAACGAAAATTCTGACACTAGTTCAATTGAGACTAGTTACAAACATGAATTCCATACAAATGTTGCACATTTCACGCAAAGAAGCTACTGGTAGCGAACGGTCGAGGCCATACGACTTGTCCTGCGGGAGTGGTGCGTGAGAAAGTTTGGGTCGCTGACCTTTAGGTTGGCGCAGGTGTTTTCCGGGCATGGATGCTTCGGAAAGTACCTGCACCTGATCAGATGAGTGCGGCGCATCGGAGGACAGTGCGGAACACACCCTTGCTGTGTGCCCCGCCTGGGCTCCGCAGCGCGGTACTCTGGTGACTGCAGTTGGGGAGGTATCTCTCGCTGCCCAGCGTAGCAAGAGCCATGCTGGCCAGTGACGGATCCTGGCAGGCGACGGTCGCCTTTTGCGAGGACGTTATCTCGCAAAAGGAGGCATCGGAGCGGATTCGCGAAGAGGACGCTCATGCGAATCGGCTCCGACGAAGACGGGTGGGGCGAAGGAGGCGGCGCTATGCGCACCTTATCCCCCTATAGCGGGGCGGTGTGGTGCGGGAGACGGCTTGTGAGTCGTCTCCCGATCGCACGGTCCCCCCTCACCCGTCTGAGAGATGGCTACGCTTGGCCAGCCATCTCTAGCCTCGAAGAGGCCCGGACAGCGGGCAGACTGTCTATCTAAGGGGTAGTGTTCCACCCTGATCCCCCATGGCCTACGACAGTGTAATGGCAAGCAGAAAAAAAAGGGGACCCACGACTACACCTATCCTACCTACTACCTATCTATCAGACTTTTGTACCAGTTATAACTTTATTGTTAAGTTAAGTAAAACTAAGGGTCTTAATCAGACCATGTAAAATATTAATTCATACATTTTTTTTCTTTTCAAAGTCAAAAGCTTTTTTACTTTTCCATTCAAATTCATTCGGCAAAACCAAGTTTTTGTACGGAAAAGTAAAAATAATGTTGATTTGGAAAATATTTAATATGCCATTTGAATCTTTAACATGGTCTGATCCAAACACTAACCGACCCAGTTAAAAATCACGTTTTATAGGTAACACAATATAAACGTTAAAAACAAAATGTCACTAAACCGAAAAATAAGATTCACCCATCGTACGACCAAATAGGTCTGTTTTCTTTAAGTACAAAAGTGTTATTTTTCCAAAGAGCTGACAGTAGTTTCACAGCCATTGAGAAAAATGGGCCTGAGAGCAAACCCTTGTACTCGTAACAGGCTTCATGTGACCTTGGCTGGGACCTTAAACATACGTTGACCTTGAACTTGGCAAGTTGGTCTTTATAGTACTTACGAATAGCATTTTAATATATGATTAAAATGAGAAATGACTTGTTGTTAACTAACTAAATTTGTCTCAGCTTGTTTTGATTTACGATATTTAATTTTTTTGCATTTACTTACAATGCTCTTTTATATAAATGATAAATTTTCCGCCCTGTCTGGAAAACTTTGTGAGACAAGTCGATTTTTTTCTAGTACCTATATATAATGTACCTAAAATAAAAGTATTTTTCTAGAAAAAAATAACTAAGTTTTGAACAAGCTTGACTTTCAGCAATGATTTTGTATGATTTGACATTCAGTTTAAGAAAATATAACTAAAAAGGTATGTTAAAGTTTCTAAAAAAAAATTACGGATTGATAATGTAGTATAATTTTATGACTTCTTGGGTTTCCCAACGCTTTCACACCTTTCCCAGGTATGACGTGTCGTGGTCACGTGGTGAGTATTTCTATGCTAAGTTGATGATTATGATTTTAAAAATATTTAATAATAATCATACTAAGTGGCCTGCCAAACCTATTCTTTAACGATGTACTATACAATTTCGAAATCAAATTCAAATGCTACATTTTCTAATTTTAATTACAAGCAATTCGCAAAGTGAAGTAATTGCATATTTGTTCGTCGTACGGTCTACTTAGTGATGAAAATATACACGCATCGTTAATGAGCATAATAAACAATTAATATTATCGCTACTTTCCATAATTATTCATCAAGACATCATATCGTATAGTCGTCATATTATAAAGTTATGGCATATCGAACATGAGACTACAATCGCACGTTGAGAACGAAAATGACCTATTCCAAAATTTATGATTTTTGGATAATGAAGAAAATAAGTCAGATTTTTTATTTACTAATTTTTGTGTCCCAATAAGTCATATTAATATAGCAGCAGCAGCTTGCAGCGTTGCATAGCGAGAAAAAGTCAGTTTTTGAATTTGTAAGTAATATAATAAGCATTGACTTTTAAGTCTATTTTTGAGTGAAAGTCGATTTCCGTAAATTTTGTATTAAGTCACTTTCATTCTCAGCATGCGCAATATTCTTGGTTATAAAACTGGTGTTTTATGTATGCAAGTAAACGTACTTTTGTTAATTTTATGCATAATATCATCGTCATCAGACATTTTTAATGTCCCTACTGCTGGGGTACAGGCCTTCTTTATGGATGGCTAAGGAGAAAGGGCTCTGCCCCACCACGCGGGCCCAAAGAGGATTCGTTTTAACGACTGCAAATGCACCGAAGTCTCCGAAGCTTCGAGCTCGAGATAGTAATTGTTGGTCACCCATCCCGTGACCGACCAATGCGAAAGTTGCTTAACCTCAGCAAGCGCAGACAGGAAAAAGTGTCGAGTTTCTGGTACATTACAAATCTAGATAAAGGTATGAAGAAATGTATATCATATTACCCGATTAGTAACTTACTGTACACATAGTTTTTCTGTATAGCGTCTAAAGCTACATTATTAGGACATATTTTGACTCTGAGATTTCGTCACATGTAAAAATGTTTGATGCCTAGCGTAGTAGTGAGCTATATACCTATAAGAATCAGGTCTTTACAAAGATTTAAGATTTTCAAAGAAAGTTCGTTTTCCATACTAACAATCTTTGTTATAATTACTACCGCAAGTGCTAATGTCACATTTTTTATATACAATCATTGTTTGAAGACTAAGCAATCTAATGCTATATTTTTATTTTTTAAATTATGAATAATTTAAAAATCATATTGAATAAAATTGTCAATTTTCATAACAAAAAGGAGTACTTGTCGAGGTATTTTTTTATCATATTAGATATGAAAATAATATTCATAAGATTAATTATTCTTGATCATTATGTTCTTAATGTACCTTTTAATCACAGAAGTAGTGAGGTTCTCTAGAAGTGTAAGAAAAAAATCGGCAATTTGATAGGTAATGACCTCTTACGGAGATATTACTTCTATATTTATGAATTTAGTATTTATCATATTATTATTTAAAGCGTACAAACTCATGAGTCATGACATGATAAAATCGCTAAAAGGTTTTACTAAACAAGTAAAGAAGTAAATTCTGTCTGCATCTGCATACAGTAAAATGATCAGAACCAGCTGTTTAATTTTGCAACTTGAATTGCAACCTATGATTGCCGTTTGCTCGTGTAGTTAGTTTCTTTGAATAAATTATCATAGGAACTAGCACCATAAACAATCGACAATCAATGGTTATGGTTACAAAATTAGCCAGCTGTTTAATCTTAAAACCACAGAAGAGAAGAAAGCGGTTAAAAGTTCAGCAGCATGGAGCTCTATTCTTGAATCGCTTGTATGACATTGTGTTGTCGCATGCGACTTAAGTTACGCGTCGCTTGTTACTTTTCTCCCGAATGCAACGAGTTGCGGTCCAGCGATTCAAATTCAAATGTCGAACGAACGAAAATCAGTAGAAACTAAGCGCTCGACGCGAGACGTATGAATCAAAAATAGAGACCCTGCTCTTGAAAATGCTCGGCGAGGCAATGCTCAAAAGCAGTTCGTTGCACGATTTGACATCCTTACTTTTCACTGTCTTTCGTGAAGCCCTAACAAATGGCTGACGCCTTTAAACACACGCTCTTAGACGCATGGATCGGCTTTCGCGCGAGAAAGAGCGTCCCCGTCCGACCGTCCGTTTTAACTTTTTTTTTTATATTTATTTTATTTCGAAACTCAACCAACTTTTTACTATAACTTAAATAAAGAACTTAATAAAAAAAACACGTGTTTAAGCAGCCAATAACGCGTGATAATAAAGCCTTATTTAGCTGCTTTTACACGACACTTCTTCGTGCAAGCTTTTTTGTTCTCAATCGCACACACTGGTGAAAAGGTTGTGAAAACGCGTGCTGTAAAAGGCTGCTATTGATGAATCACTAAGTAATTTCGTGTAGGGTAGGGACAATAACGAACTAATGCCTATTTGTGTATGGTATGAGTGGCATGTCTGGTTCTGATATTAAAACTAACTACTTTCTTGTGTTTATGACAAAATATTTTGACTGTATTTTTAATTCTTTATCAAAAGTGGCCGCAGTGAGCATCATTCACGTGAATAGCACATTTAACGATGTTTACGATTTGCGAACTTTCACGCGATCCAGGTAATCTTCAATGTAATTTGGCTCATGAATAAAACATTGCTCCAGTGTAGATATACTCAGAAGCAGCTCAGAAGCCATTTGGCGTACTTTTCTGCTATCTTTTGCTTGGCAAATTTGTTTTTTAAACATTTTCAAGCTACTCATTCTTGAACGAATTGGTTCTCGTTTATTTTGAAGTCGGGAAAGAAAGTAGGTAGTGATAGATAGATAAAGGAATTTACAGATGAAAGGAATTGATAACGGAAAATAAATTCATAATAACACATATCCATCATCATCAGCCTGTGGACTTCCACTGCTGGACATAGGCCTCTCCTAGCTCACTCCTATTGTGGCGTTCATAGGAGGCTATTAGCCTACTGCTACCAAGCTGGCCAGACGGGTTGGTAGAGGGTTTGTTTCAAGTTTTTCTTCTCTCTTACGACATCCCAGGCATGTAAAGTAGTGGTGACACTGTGTGGTGGTCTTAGGCCGTCACCACACGGCAGAGTTACACACAGTTATTCTTAAATAATTGCTAATTAATTTCAGAATAACTGTGTGAGCACCATATTTGTCTAAAATCATTCTGTATGAGATAAATATTAAACAAGAAAATATACTAGAAAAAAGCAACTAGTCTCATGTCGCCCTGACGGGATGAGACTAGTTGCTTTTTTCTAGTATATTTTCTTGTTTAATATTTATCATCACATAAAAATAGCATTGTAAAATGCAAAATTAAAAAGTTATCATTCTGTATGTTTTTTTTTTACTTTTAATGGCTTTGCTCATGATCCCAGTCAAGCCCAAGGGCTAAGACAGGATCCACGCTGGAGCGAGCTAACTCAGAAGGTTGTATTCATCCTTGCTTTGAAGATGGATGAAGATGTTATAAGTACTCGGAAATACAGACGCAGGGAGGGAGTTCCACTCCTTTGCTGCGCGCAATATAAAAGATGTTGAGTAGCGCTTTATGCAATATTTAGGATTATCAATAAAAAAAAAGGGTGGAAGCCGTCTGGATGTCCGATGGAAGAAGGGGGATGGCAGAATGAGCATTATAGTAAAATTAGATGCAATTCAGTAATTATGATTTTGTAATTTTTGCATTTTTCAATGCTATTTTTAAACTTATGGTAAATTTTATTAGAGCATTGGACCGGATTTCCAAAGGTCGCGGGTTCGATTCCCGTCTGAGAATTCACTTGTGGCCGAGTTAATTTTTTCCAATATTTTTCTATTTAAAATTTACCATAAGCAATTCAGTAATTTCAAAATCATTGTTCCTTCTTTTTTTGTGAGTTTAAATAGAATGTTAGTTTAAAAATATTAATAAATTGTTGTGTTATTGCAATAGTGGACGCACAGAATAATTCAACTGTTTAGGGATTGTATACTAACACTTTTATACTTTCATGCATTTTAAATATTGAAAATAAAACGGGTACCTATTAAACGCGCAGAAACGTAAGAAATATATTTCACCTGTAACTTTTTAATTTTGCATTTTATAATGCTATTTTTATGTGATAATTTTTAAACAAGTAAATATACTAGAAAAAAGCAACTTGTCTCATGTCGCCCTGACGGGACAGGGCGACATAAGACAAGTTGCTTTTTTCTAGTATATTTACTTGTTTAAAAATTATCATATTTCACCTACCTAAATTTCCCAACGTTTCGGCCAAGTTGCAGTGGCCGTGTTAGCGATTAGTATAAAATGTTGAAAAATAAATTATAGTAAACTGATTCGGCTTGACATTAATTCTCAAAGTCCGAAGCCCGGTCAAGTAATACGCACACCTATTGACTTATATCCGGATCACGAGGGGGTTAAACGCCGGTTAAACCGTACAAGTTTCACGCCGGAACCCGGATTATTTTCTTCACATAAAAACCTGTTTGATTTTGTGTTTGGGATTTACTTGTCTTAGGGTGGATTGCACCATCTAACTTTAACGATAACTATAACTTTAACCGTTGAAAAATGTATAGGATTTGACAGCTTTGACAACCAAATATCTGTTCAAGTTAACTGGTGCAACTCGGCCTTATCAGTGATAATTTTAAAGACGTTTGTTCAATCATTATGGCAAATTCTATTGATCAAGGTTTTACCCTTTTTTATTTATTTTGATGTACAAAAACGTTGAACTTTAGTCGTTTGCTTGGACATTTTATGGTTCAGTTTTCATAGGGGCACCATTATAATTCGAGTTTAAAAACAAAATACATGTAACGACAAGTAAAGTAACATATAAATAAAGGACATCTTGCATTTTGGCGCGTTCTATTCATTGAACATACCACTTTCCGAACGTAAAACCACCACCACGGAAGAGCTGAAATGTCGGGAAATTCAAAAACCATAAAAGAACACGAAGTTTCAAAACCAATTATTGGTTTATTGAACACAATTATTTTCAATTCAACATTTCTGCTTAATACAATTTTGAGAGATAGTGAGATAGATCTTCTTAGTGCGTCAATAAAAATAAAAATAAATAATCTTAGAGATCGCCGTTTTGACCAAAGACATTGACTTACAACCTCCTTGAGATTTTTTTTTCTCCCACAGATATTTGACTGTGGCATGATCGTGAAAATGTGCGAAGTACACGTGTTTTGCTAACGGCATCCAATATGGAAGCAAGTGTCGTGAGGTTTGAAGGGTTCCGGCGATAATTCGGTATTCGGTACGAGAGCCGGTGGTTAAAATTCAATTATTCGATCCGATACACATTTAAAACTTAATTTTATCTTATTTTGGTATCTACGTTTTAGATCACACACACTATTTTATTATTGAATATAAATTATGTAAAGCGTCGAGTTTGATGGCGCGTTTATCCTGCGATTACCGCGCTTATCGGCAACTTTCACTTTGTTCAAACGCGGGATGGGTGACCAAACATATATTGACTTGGTTTGATTTATCTTTAACGCATATCCTACTTATCCTTCAGTACGGTAAGCGAAACAGGTAAACCACTAATCAAAGCCTGTAACAAAGGCCTGACAGGTCTGTCATGGCCTGTCTGCAGTCAGGTCATTAAAATTGGTAATGACGAACGAATATAGTAAAACCGTCCTTAAGTACAAACATTGAACTACGGCTTCAATATTTTGTACGACACCGTAGTATTTCCGCATCATAAGCTAGCATTACCAACAATTATTTTTAATGGCAGGTATCATAATGCCACTGAGCCGCTTCTCGCTAATGCCAGTTTCATTACGGGAATGGTTGATGTGACATAATGCCGTCCTAACGCTGTGACAGACAATAATAAAAGTAGCAGAAAATGCTGGCTATCTAAATGAAATACGTCGTTTATTACGATTTAACGAATTTCTTTAACGAGATAGAAAATATTGCCTGGAAGAGATTGCTATTTAGCAATAAGGCCGCCTTTTGTATGCTTTCTGTCTGTTTTTGTTATTTCTTTATTGTTTGTCTTTGTGTGCAATAAAATGTTTTTTATTATTTATTTATTATTAGAACAGCTGTTTCATACATTTTAGAATTCTCGGTAGCTCAGCGGTTAGAGCATTGGACCGGATTTCCAAAGGTCGCGGGTTCGATTCCCGTCTGAGAATTCACTTGTGGCCGAGTTATTTTTTTTCCAATATTTTTCTATTTAAAATTTACCATAAGTATAAAAATAGCATTGAAAAATGCAAAAATTACAAAATCATAAAACATTTTAGCAGGTTTTTTTTGCGATATCAGGGTTGTTTCTATACAAAAAGTTGTTCGTAATAGTTTTACAAATGGTTTTGAGGTTTCGGGTAACCATACAACGGTGTGTATGGTAAGAACTTCTGGATATTCCCTAGAAACCGACCTTACTTCAGCCATCTCTTAACAGTGTGACCAATGTGGCAGATTTCCGCCATTTAGGCAGATTTGGCACCTGAATTTTAAGTCTAGCAGTTATTGCCGATGATTTCAAAAGTGGCAGAATTTGGCAGATTTGAAAGAAATCTTTAAAATACTTAAAATTAATAAAGATTTCCTCCAAATCTACGAAATTCTTTCATTATATTATTATTATAATTTATGATTAAGAATAGCAATTAATCTGTAATAATTAGGTTCATTTTTAACCGACTTCAAGGAGGTTCTCAAGTCAACTGTATATATACCTATATTTTTTTGTTTTTTTATGTTTTAATATAACGTCGTCAGTTGTCAACCGATTTTAATAATTCTTTTTTTATTTGAATGAACATAGTTCAAGTGTGGTCCCATATTTACAAAGATCGGGCTAGTAGTTTTTTACATAATCCTGAAAAATATAATTTACGTTTTGGCAAGTAGTCATTTACCTAGATGACATCAATGTTGTGTATGGGCTGATTTTTAGTGTAGCAACGGCACATGACGTGATGTAACTAAAAATTGTGAAATAAAAAACTAAAAAAAACGTTTTTATTTTGTTATTTATGCAACTAATCTTTGGTGTCTCATATACGTGAAGACCTATTATTGCCTGACTCGGCCATGTCACTGAAGCGCTCATGGCCGCGCTTGACAGACTGATCGTATTCGATCACGTTTGTTAAGCAAAGTTCAGCACGGTCAGGTGTCGGATGGGTGACCGTAAAGTGGCATTATAACTGAGCGCTTCCGTGCTTCGGAGGGCACGTTAAACCGTCGGTCCCGGCTGTTTTCATTTGATTAAAGTCGTTAAGCCAACTCAGAGGCCTTATAGGCGGCTTGATAAACTCTGACACCAGAGGTGGCCACTAATCCTCACTCGATAAGAAGAAGATTGCCTGACCGTTTTTTATGTCAAAAATCAACTCTGTCTACTCGGTGTTGGTTTTCCAAACATTAAATAAATAAGTAAGTAAATTGCAGTAGAACTTCTTCAAATTCATTACGAGGTTGTTTTTTGGTCGTTTGAGATGGTTTTCCGGACATGCACGCCGTTTCTGAGATGGTCACACTGTTTCTTAAGCTCACAAATCATATCCTCGTAACCTTGACTTAGTAACATCCTTGAAAGGCTCGCCCAACAGCCAGTGCTAAATCCTTAAAGGCACAAAATCCACACAGAACATCCTATCTAAAATAACCGTATAACATAGAGAAGTTTTAGTTCCTCAGAATTCGGATCACGTTCGTCAACATTCGGAAATGGTACTACCAGCTGTATGGCTATTACAAGTCCAGAAACATATTGTGACACTTGTTAAAGCGGTCAAATATGGCGATTGACCTCAAACGATGCTCAGCTGTTTCTGACATGCGTTTTATAGTCTATACGCATTTGTTGTGACACTTTTTTTGAAGGGAACTCTTTTTTTATTATTTGAAATTTTAAATGGTACTACTGCCAGCTATATGGCTATTGCAAGTCCAGAAACTTGTTAAGACGGTCAAATATGGCGATTGACCTGAGACGATGCTCAGCTGTTTCTGTCGTGCGTTTGCGCATTTGTTGTGATTTTTCTTCGTTAATAATCTTCTTCTTTCGATACGGGCAGTTTCCGCACCTTGACTACTTTTTCTGCCTATTTTGCGTCTGGACTTATGTATTCTCTTAGGCTATTACTATAAGGTTTTGTGCTAGGTATCTGTGATATGTGTGCAGTCACGAAAATACTATTGTTAAAAAAAAACAATAATACGTTCTCAGCTAGTAAATTTGTCTAGAGCCGAATATTCGATGTGCTTAGCAGTCAAGTAACTACAACCTGAAAACAAGTTTTTTCACATTTCCGAACACGAAAACTGTATAGTTAGTAGTAAAGTAGCTACTAGTAACTACTAGTAAATACCTGATAACAAGTCTTTTCGCATTCCTTAACATGAAAACTTGTTCGTGACTTAATTCACAAGTCTCGGGACTGTAAGTCCAAAATCCCGTCAGGTCCGAAAGTTTACCGATCGTCCAGTGAGGTCAAATTCATTATATGCGGAGGATACTGACTGAGGGTCCAAGGATGCTGACAGTTCTTTTTTAAATCACGAATAAAGGATTCTAAACGCGTCGTTTACGATTGTTTTACGTAAGAAAATATTAAAAAATAACATATCTATACTAATATTATAAAGAGGAAAGATTTGATTGTTTCTTTGTGTGTTTGCATTGAATAGGCTCTAAAACTACTGAACGGATTTGGATGAAATTTGGTACACAGATAGTACATAGCCTGGTTATGAACATAGGATACGTTTTATCCCGATATTCCCACGGGAACGGGAACAAAGCGGGTGAAACCGCGAGCAGCCGCTAGTACAGTCGGGAAACTTCCCGGTTGACCAGTAGAGGTTTTTCAGAGAGCTTGATTTAAAAAAGTAAAAGATATATAGAAAACGTTTATTTTTCAATAGACCATTAAGAGGTTTCATTTGAATATTAAATTATTTCTTTAATCTTAGTACTTTCCGAGAAAATGATATAAAAAAAAAACTACTGGTCGACTGGGAAGTTCCCCGATTGTACAATTTATCCAGATAGTTTTTCTCTCTGTTTATAAAGATTAGAGCTGTGTGTTTTAGGGATGACCTCTTTATAACACTGAGGAAGGAACCGATATTTCAATATCGTATTATCTCTAATATATAAAATTCTCGTGTCACAGTTTTCGTTCCCATACTCCTCTGAAACGGCTTGACCGATTCTCATGAAATTTTGTGAGCGTATTGAGTAGGTCTGAGAATAGGCTACTATCTATTTTTTATCCCGAAATTCCACGGGAGCGAAGCCCCGGGGCACAGCTAGTCTAATATATAAAATTCTCGTGTCACAGTTTTCGTTCCCATACTCCTCCGAAACGGCTTGACCGATTCTCATGAAATTTTGTGAGCGTATTGAGTAGGTCTGAGAATCGGCTACTATCTATTTTTCATCCCGAAATTCCACGGGAGCGAAGCCCCGGGGCACAGCTAGTTATATTATATGAAAATGAATTTTAATCATACTTCTTTTAGTTTGTGATAACTTAAATAGACTACTAGTTTTTCCTACGATTGAAAAATGAGTCCTGAATAGAATACTAAAGTTAAGTACCTACTTACCTACATATAACCATAACCAGTTTATTTTTTAATAACGAAGTTCATAGCTTTGACAAAATCGAATTATATCAAGAACAATCGAAATCGATCCTCATAGGTACTCCAACTTTATTAGTCCAATATCTTTAAATTTAACCCATCGCGATCACAAGCATCGTTACGGATAAAGTATGTGTGATGTGTTAGTCGACGCAATTCCATTATAATGTGGACTACACATTGACACGGTGTTCGACGAGCATTCAGTACAAAATACAAAATACAATAATTTTTATTTGTTCTCTCACACAGATAAATACTTAAAACTAGCAAAATCTTAAATAGGTACAGTGTTTAATTTATCTATGTAAGAGACTGGTTTCTGCGCTAGGAAAACCTGTATGACAGATAACCAGCCTCTCCATCACTGGACCTGGTGTACAAAAGTACCTTAATATTTATTTTTATGACAAATATATATTTTTTTTTTTCTTTTTGTGAGGAACTTATGTAACCTAGTGTGTGTGTGTGTGTGTGTGTGTGTGTGTGTGTGTGTGTGTGTGTGTGCGTGTATGTGTGTGTGTGTTTGCGTGTGTTATAATTTACAATTTCCAAGTTATTCATGAAGGGACCTCTAACAATTTTTCAGTTTCTTCGTAGCTTAGACTTTTTAGAAAGGCAATAATGGCACTTTTACATTTAAACTTTGTCATTCAGTGCATTCCTAATGAGAATACTTGACACGGACGTTTAAAAGATTAAAAAATATGTACATAAAATTGTTTCAATGCTATATAATACAGACTTACACAAATCATATAGATGTAGTAGATACAAATTTGAGTAGTTTTTGTTTCTTTGGACATAATTTAGATTTCCGTAATATTCAGCGCGGATTCGCTACGCATTTGATGTGTCACCGTCTTTTTGCAAGATCTGATTGTTTGTAAATAATCGAGGGTATTTAACTGCCGAGTTAATGTAAATAGACCGTACGATTTGCAATAAAACAGATATATTTTTTGAATTTTTTAATAATCCTCAGTTTATAAACAAAAGAGCTCAGCACCGTTTAATTGTGATCAAATGCACCAATCACGGCACGGTGTACAATAATAACCCTTAGTTACCGTATACGTTTTATTGTACGCGATCATCTGATTGGCCCATGGATTGGTAGCACGGGTGTTCATTTATTTCTTCGCCCAAAGGCTCCACTTTCACTAATTTTCAATGAATTTTCACTTTGTTAAACGAACCGATAAAAACTAATATTAGCAATAAAAACACTCTCGAGCACGCGTTGTTACGTATTTCAGCCACTCGGTGTAAAGCATGCTTTTCGTCACGCATATACGTACAATATAACGAAGAGATACTTATTATTTATAAATCACCGAAATATCATCCGTTTTATTGCATATCTAAGTAATTGTCCGTTGTAGCAATTCGGCGCTTTATAAATACTCTCGAATATTTACAAACAATCGGTTCTTGCAAAAATACTGTGACAGATGCATCTTCTGATGTACTTGAAAAATACATAGAAGGTTAAATTTAATTGTGACTTACTGTCTTACTACAAGGTTGATGCAGTTCATCTATTTAAATTATATGTTACAAAAAAATAGTTTTTTAACGTTTCGGCTTAGTTTTCAACACACGAGCGACCATCAACAAATGAGATTCAGTTTATAAAAGTTTTGACAGATGTAAGAATTTATCAAGATCAATAGGCCTAGCATGAGCGGCTTTTATCGACTCGATAACTCGATAACGTGCCTCTGTCTCGCTCACATCTTAGCAAGACAACATGATGCGCTATATCATATCGCGTGATATAGCGGTGTTCATGCTAGGGGGGCATGTGTCCTTATAAAGGCAGCGCAGGTAATGTGAAATGTGTTAGAAGTTCTAAAACTATTTTTTCATGTATAAAAAATTTGTTCCTTGAAGTTATTCATATTATACTCAGATCTTTCAACAGCATATGCGTATTCCACTAACATATAAAAAACGACCAAGTCCGAGACATAACGCATACGGGTTCCGTAAATTATGTTAGCTGAACTATTTTACATATAAATGAATTTGATTTAATTTACTTGAACGACACTTCTTACTATGCAGTAACGAATTTTATAATTTAAATTGTATTACTTAAAATAATGCATTTGCATTTAGATTAGAAGAGCTCTTATAAAAAAAAATATCCTAGAAAGACACTGCCCCAGTTGTTACTTGTTAAATACTACTACTATTACTATGTACTGATAATAATAAAATATTACCAATTTATTAATGTATTAGTGCTTAATTTTTTCTGCTAAATAAGAGCGAGAGTTTTGCTTACTGATACAGGGATTATATAGAAACTGTTTGGTGCAGGTGTACTATACCCAGCTTTGCGTCAGAGGTCCCGGGTTCGATCCCCTGACAAGACAAATATTTGTGTGCATGAACATGCCTATTTGTCTTGGTCTGGGTGTTTTATTATGTATATCATGTATGTATTTACGTATGTTTGTTTATATTATTTTATATACAAAAAAGTATTTATGTTTATCTGTTATCCAGTATCCATAACACAAGTTCTTCATGAATCGTAACATGGGCTAGATGACTGGTTTAAAAAAAACTCTTCTTTAAGCGAAAAAGTGCCTGCATCGAGGCTACCAATTTGTTATGTTTTATTTGTTACTGTAAGGTCTCTTGCCTTTTTTTATTTATGATTTGAAACCCTAAAAACTGGCTGTGCTTCCTCACGCTGTGTAATAAAAAGGATGCCCTGACCTTGCCACTTAGACATGCTGAGCTACCAATTTGTTATGTTTTATTTGCTACTGTAAAGTCTTTTGGTTTTTCTATTTTATAAATTGGAACCCAAAAAAATGGCTCTCCTTCCTCACGATGTGTAAAATAGGGTGCTCTGACCTTACCACTTAGATATGCTGGGCTACCAATTTGTTATGTTTTACTTGTTACTGTCAAGTCTTTCGTTTTTTTCCTTGCACAAATTGGAACCCTAAAAACTAGCTGTGCTTCCTCACGTTGTGTAATATAGGGTGCCCTGACCTTGCCACTTAGACAGGCTCAAACTACGTGCTGCGTTTGCAAATCTTCCCCGAGCCGTTTCGTTTGGAAATCTGCGATCAGATCTCTTTGTGTATCCAACTTCCAAATATAGACCTACAAATGAAAATTGAAGACAAAAAAATGTTATTTAGTACTTTTCTACTATACAGGGTGAAAAAAAATAATGGGCCCTGGAGGGGAACTACCTTAGGTCCTTAAGTTAGCTCATTTTACTCAAAGGAAACATTATTTTATTTTATTAAAGAAACAATGCGGTTAATTATCCGACTACGACAAAAAAAAAACGAGACGTTGCCGTCGTTTACGTGCCGGCTACGTCTTCGTTTGGGTATCGGGTAGGGAATGCACACCAGTTTCACTGAAAACGAAAAAGAAATGCAATTTTTAACTAATTGGTTAAAATCGTTAATAACTGGCTTCGCATCTATACTCATGACACCCTATCCCTCGCGTCGCGGCCCCCCGACACCCCGTCGAGCCTAGTAGCCTAGCCTACCTAGACGACACATTTAGCATTGGTTGACTCTTAAATATTGTCCTTGTATTTAATTTTATGAATATTTATGCATATATATTATATATGTAACAGTCACCATTAGTGAAACAATACTCGGATGTCCGCTGATCTTTAAAGCTGAATAAGTAATTATATAATTGAATAAGGCTGTTGATATGATAAGTCGAAACCTATTTGTAACACCTTTGTGTTACACAGGATATCAATGAGACTCCAAGATCCTTTGGAGATCAATGTAAAATTGTTAAAGTCAGACTTTATTTCAGCCCAGCTTCCATTTCAGCTCTGAAACCCACACGTATAGGTTTGATGAAAAAAAAATTTTCAGTGTCAGTTCCATGTATGGCCCCCCTTTAATTCATATATTTTTGTGTAAAAACCGTGAAGCGATTTACAGAATACATCTACCTACCAAGTTTCAACTGTGTAATCCTCATAGTTTTGGAATAAAAAGGGTGTGACATACATCGGTTTGGCCGAATCTATAAGGGTATCGTTTTTTGCCTTTTGGCTACGAAACCCTAAAAAAGAGTTCAATCTATATTATTATTCTTCGTGCGACAGACATCACCCCACAGGATGGGTGGATTAAAATGATTTAAGATACTTTAATACGAAGATATTCAAATGGTAGTGGTCATAGGTATTCATATTCTAGAAATAGCATACTTTCGACTGCCATTGCAGAAACGAGTTGTTGTAGCACACAAGACGGTGAGCGGATGCTGGCGCGTAGGCATTTCTGCGCGACGCGATCTGTGCGGCGGCGTGCAGCATAGACGCTTGACGTGGATCTGTGCGCCCGTAACTCTTGACGCGATCGCATTGAGATCGAGATTGAATTAATATCGAAAGTTAGTAATTATGACTTATAATAGGTAATTAAGCTAAAAATGTATACTCGAAATTAGTAAATAAAGTATTTTTGTACTCTAGAAATCTATTTTAGCTCCAATTGAAATCGAATTAACGTCGAAAATCAGTAATATTTTTTGACATTGAATCTCGATCTTAACGCAATCCCGTCAAAAGTAACCCCCAGATGCCACATGCTTCTGCGCAGGCATTTCTACTGCGCGTCAGCATACGCGCACCCTTATTGTTGGAAGATCGTTCCATCCATAATTATGAAATTCACTGTCTGTGCATTAGGATTTTTTAATTTTTGCATTTACAATGATATTTTCTACATTTTTATAGAAAAATGCTGATATTGTGCCTGTCAGCTTTTTAATTGTTCTATTTGGGAGGCCAGACTTAAGAATAAAAAGCGTAAATATAGCACCTAATAATTACCATTTATTAATCATTATTGAAAATAACCTCATCTATAGACTCTTTTATAATAAGTTTTCGTCCTCGTCGTTTGTATGCAATTTGTGACAGAGAAAGCGCCATACAAAGTTCGGTGTTTTACCATGACCCTGTATATTATGGTGATGGTGTAGGTTCTATTCTAAATATTCTTAACTCTGTGGCCTCTAACAAGTTCTCAAGATTTCAGAATAGGAACGTCTCCTGATTTTGTTTCTCTTTGTCGGGAAAGGGATGCGGGATGCAATATCGGGCTGATGGCTCCAGTTTTTGTTTGTGTATTCCAAGGTTTGTTAGGTATTGTTACGAAAATTTGTGATTGAAGGATAGGTCTATGTGATTTATTCGTCCTCCTTTCGCCGCCGATGCCGCTCCGAATAAATTTTCGGAATGAAACCTCCTTTTCTTGTTTTTTTTTTCAATTAATTTTGTTACGAAGCAAGAAATATTGTTAATCATTTTGAAATCTGCTTACGTGTTCTGTTTTTTGTAATAAATTAGATTTTAAGACTCCGTCCTTTTTGTTTTTCAGACCTTACATGCCGTAGATACGAATTGATATTTATCTGAAGCTTTATTTCCCTGTTTCACGATTAATTTTTATGATATAAATTTGCCTTTAATTTATCCAAACTCTCAACTATCCCAACCAAAATATTAGGCCTTATCAGAATATGAAATGTTCCTAAACTTTGCGCGTAAAATAATAAAGAAAAAGTTATTCTCATCATGCAAAAGTTACTCCTGCCACGAATTTCCGACAAAAGATTTTGTCCCCACTCTTATTTGAGAATTCCATGTGTCAACAAAATAAACATAGACCCATATTGCAGTGTCATAGAGGATCTCCACACAAAAAGCCTGCCCAAGCTTCGCATAGTTGGGCGTAGAAAAATTAATATGAACGGGCAATATCACAAAACCTCTGTGGTACGTGACAGCCAGATATTGGTGTGGCTTTATTGGTTTCTCCTAGGCATACGAAGCATGCACTGTATATCAATAAACGCAATTACTAATACCAAAATCGGAATAGGTCTGTCATAGACAAAAAACTGAGCTTGATCTTTAGTAAGCAGAAAACCTCTTTTGACTCAATGTCACCAAATTCAAACAAGAACGGTATTCCATTGATTATAACTCAAATCTTTTTAAATTTCGAATATCCCTTTATTTTCTCATCAGCGGCCGCTCGTAGTCTCATCCGCGCGGGATAAAAAGTATCATATGTTGTAGTCCAGGCTGTCCACTATCTGTGCGCCAAGTTTAGTAGTAGTTTTTAAGTGTATTCGTCACAAACATACAAAAATACAAATCTTTCCTGATTATAACATAGATCGATTAAATAAAACCTAATATTTAATACTATAGAAACCGACTATAGAAATTGACGACCAGTAGGCTTACTCTTGAATCCAATACCGATCGATCGACATTGGTATTGTGACGTTTCGTACTCTTGAGTTGCGACACTAGCGCCAAATTGAATTCATATTGCGCGGCTATTGAGTGAAATAAATGACATTGAGTTTTGCTCAAATCGGTACTCTGGACGTTATTTTGACAGCTAAACTTGGGATTGTATTGTGTTGAAATTGGTTTACGATCGAGATCGTCACAATAACTAAAGTGTTACTTTTATTGTATTGAATTAGCGTATATTTCGGAAAAAATATACAAAATGCGTTTCATTATATAGATATTAGTTCATTAATATAATAAATCATTATTATTTATTATGTCGAGTACATATTCTCAATAAAAATAAAAAAACAAGCTTACTTATTTATTTTTATTTAATTTTAGTTTCTTTGATGAAAGGTAATATAAATCAATCAATATTATTTATAAAGTGTACGTACTTAAATAAGTACCTATTTCAACATTATTAACTAGCTTCCGCCCGCGGTTTCACACGCTTGTTTCCCGTTCACTTGATAAAAAGTAGCCTGTTTGGTTGCTTATTTAGGACGCGTAAAGGAAGGACAAACAAACATACTTTTGCATTTAATTTATTATATACAAATACAATAGGAAGTTAGGATATTTAAATATTTAGGTATTGAGCTTATACTTACTCACTTTTATTACCATAATAATAGGTACATATTTTTCTTAATATTGAAGTAAATAATTTATATACTTATTTAATATATTTAAGATAGGTATAAGTCTTACATATAATACAAAGGCTTACTATTAAATCCTTTTATTGAATACCATGCTTTGAAAAAAATACTGTGATCTATTTCTTATAGGAATCAATTACTTAATATACATATTTTTTTTGCTTATTTATTGTTCAGAAACAAACGGTTATACATGATACAAATTTGCTGCATTTTATATTAGACCTATAGTTTCCTTTATGAATTACAAAGTATGAGTGAAACCTCAGACCAAATAAAACGGAATGAAACTTTTTCAGTCATATTTAAATAGGTAGGTAATATTTTTTTGTACAAACTACAACAAACCTACCAACAACAATACTTTAAGTTCAAATAACCTATTTCAGTATTTTATAACAACAGATTTTTCAGTCTTGTACTTTGGTAAATAGGTAATATTTATTCTTACTAAACTACAGCGCATAATTACTTATACCAGTCACACAAAAACTATTTCATTCTTATAATTAAACAATGATTTTCATTCCCAATTCAACACAAATGCTCTATAATATTGCAGTATGTTACATACCTACATCTTTTCTTATCAAACTACAAAGCATAATAATTATAGGAACATACTATAAAACTATTTCTTTCTTTTATTCAAACAATAGTCTTCATACCAATCTTTAACAAATGCTATACCAACTATTTCAGTCTTTTTAATAATAGTACTATTCAGAAAAAATCTTCTTTCTTGACAGCGAACCGATGTGGCCAGCGATGAAGTTTTGCAGTAGAACCTAAAATAAAAAATAATAATTGGTAAACATCACACACAACACACATTACAATTAACAAAAGTAAACTTGTAAGTAAACAAAGTTTGTGTATTACTTCAAAGCGACTAGTGTAACAACATAAGTTCAACATAATAAACACAAAAATCCTATCACGGTTGAAAGATTAAAAGAATAAAATATATTAAGTAGATAGTATTTGTGGATAAAGTATATTGAGATTTATACAATTGATAATTATGTAATCAATTTAATTAATGATTTGCAAACTTAACTAAATCACCTACTTCAAAAGGCTGATGATGAGAATTATTACTTTATTTGTAGGTATTGCATTAAAAACATACTTACTTGTGGCGGTGCACTTAATAGCAGTAGGTGACAGAATTTCTGCGAATCTTCTCCCTTTCTATGCTAACGCTAGCTTCACCACATTTTGTTCAAGCAGCTGCGGAATGCTGTAAATAAAATTCATACTTGAGCATTTATACTTTTATATTGAAAACAATGATCTTTATTTAGATTGCAATGAATAATCTGTACCATTTGTGGATAAGATTACCAGCTAAATGAAGATGTCATCGTAAATAAAATATGTAATTATGCTAAGTTCATTCAAATTTAAAAGTTCCTTCTAAATGAGACTCTTTTGGGCTAACTCATAGATGTGATTGTATGATTGCATGTGCCTTGTGAAGTCCTCTTATTACCTCAGGCTAAGCCAGGGTTTCGCTCGAAGAACTCCACAAAGGCTTCAAGCTGCGAAGATGATCAACATTTGTTGTAAGATTTCATTAAAGAATACAAATGAAATACTAACCTTAATTCAACTTGATCACTCCGATCACAAGCAATACAAACGTAAACACCTCCTATTTAGCTTTATCAAAGTTTTGAATAGTTTTGTTGGAAAGTTGTAAAATAGAAAAAAAAACAGACAGTAGTAAACAGTCACATTTTTTTTTAAATTAATTCAACCATCAATCAAGGCGAAGGCATCTTCCAATACGTCCTAAAATATTTAAAATTTGTTTAATTAATGCTTATTCTATTGTAAATTATATATAAAACGATGTGTTTTAAATATATAGAATAAGTTTGGACTTCATTTGTTTTAAATAGCTATAATTTTAGCCAGAAAAGGTAGTTTTTCATTGTGCATTCTATTTATCGATACGTCCTAAACATAAAGGGTCCCCACTATCGAGAAGTTTGCTGGCGGCGAACTTCACACTGGATTAGCCAATACAAGGACAATTTCAATCTCAATCCCATCGCGATTTCAAGCGCGTCAAGAGTACGCACTAATTATTGTATTACTATTGGATTGGTTTGAAATCAACATTGAGATTAGATTCAAGAGTAAGCCTACTGTTTGGCGCAGGGGTACTAACCCCACCTTCTGCGCCAGAGGTCCCGGGTTCGATCCCCGGACAAGACAAATATTTGTGTGCATGAACATGTCTATTTGTCTTGGTCTGGATGTTTAATATGTATATTATGTATGTATTTACAAAAAAAAAAGTATATAAGTATGTTTATCCGTTATCTAGTATCCATAACACAAGTTCTTCATGATACTTAACGTGGGCTAGATAATTGGTGTGATTGTATGGAAATATTTATTATTATTATTATTTACATTTTATAGAAACTAGTATTACGCACAGCTCATAAATGACGTTTCTCATACATTTTCATTGCCCAAAATTTCGTATTAATCGCTACAGTTTCTAGACTCATTTGCTATGTAATATTGTCTTGACTTGATTCAGTTAACAGAAGTTATTCCAACGAACGGGCTTATAGAAACGCCAAAAGAGCGTCGATTGTTATGCGACTTGTGATTGTGACCCGCTACCCCGGTATGTAGGTTTATAGTTGTTTCGACTTGACCAATGCTTATTTCGATAAGATGGCCGACCAAATAAATGTTACGGCCAATGATGATTGGATAGAAAGAAGTGCTATAAGAAATGTAGGTGCTGATTACTTTTTTAGAGTTCCTTTCATGTAAAGGAAGGGACTTTTAGGTATTTCTTTTACATTAATTAAGCTTGCTCTTGGCATCATTCTGAATCGTCAAATTGAAGAAGACGTCGAAGATGCGGAAGCTTGCTTAGAAACAGCCTATTTACTCTAGCTTTAAATATAACAGGGTTATGGCTCCCGGGAATACAATCGCAAACAGGCAATTCCACTCCCTGGCTGTGCGCATAATAAAAGATGAAGAGAAGCGCTTTGTACGCGGACGAGGAATATGAACCAGGTAGGAGTGATAGCCTGCATTACGTCTGGACTTCCGGTGGTAAAACGGAGCTGGCGAGATGAGCTCATGCAGCTTAATAGCACATTCGTATAATCTGTTGAATACCGACACTGAGGCAACTCTTCGACGATGAAGGAGACTGTGGAGTTTGGTGTTCACTAGTTTATCGTCCCCAACGAGGTATACTTTACACACAATTGATTCGTTCAGTTAACTCTTAACTAAGAGTGACCGCGTGAAAATATAAACATGGAATTGAAGAGTCGATCAAGTATTAAAATCTGTAGATTATTTAAGTACATCAAATCCTGACTCAAATCAAAACCTACGGGACATTGCGGCGAATGTATGTTTTACTAGCTTCCGCCCGCGGGCCCGCGTGGTACCCGTTCCCGTGGCGATATCGGGATAAAAACACACCTAAGTTACTCTCTCCTTTCAAATAACTCTATGCCAAATTCAAGTCGATTGGTTGCTTAGCTAGGACGTGAAGCAAGGACAAACAAACAAACTTTCGCATTTACTTATAATATTAGTTAGGATGTTTCTTTTTCATAACCATGATTATTCTAACCTAACACATTAGTCAATAAACCAGCCGAATTTAAACCAAACTTAACGGCTGTCAAAATTATTCGTCGAAAAAGTATTTTCCGTGAATTGTGTATTTGTTTTGGATTTACGTTTTATTAAAGCTTTTCAATGAGTTGATAATATAGGTTATAAATTTTGTGAATGCGGAGTTATTTGCTAACTTTGCTAATTGAGAGGTATTTCAATTGAATAATAAATTATTTCTTCAACCATTCCGAGAAAACGTTTCCCAATAAAACTCTACTGGTCAACAGGGAAGTTCCCCGATTGTTCATAATAACACATATTAATGAAAATTTTAATAATTTATTTTATAAAAACATAGTACTGAACCCTCGGCGCGTGACCAAGTCACACTTGGCCGCTTTCTTCTCCCCTAAATTACCAAGTTCGACTTCGGATTAGGAATATCTACGAGTCCCCGTGTCGCATGATTAGCCTTATTATGAGTGAAACTGCCGTTTACTAATACGCAATCAAAGTTGGAAACATTTGTACTATCGGATGATTGGTTCAGTCAAATGGTTGGGGATCAGACTATCGCAGTCAATATTACAATTGTTTTACGTATTAGTTGTGACGTCATCACGACCAGTGGTTGACAGATCTCACTTTAAAGAAAACTATTCGAACGTTAAAGAAATATAGAAACATAGTACTGAACCCTCGGCGCATGACCAAGTCTCACTTGGCCGCTTTCCTCTCCCCTAAGTTACCTATTTCGACTTCGGATTAGAAATATCTACGAGTCCCCGTGTTTTTTTTTTTATTAACGACGGGGAGACTCTTAGCCTTCATCATACCTGATGTTAAGTATTGATATGGCTAAATATGAAAGCGAGCCTCTCCCGGAAACCTCAACCACTGAGGAACTGGCTATCTTATCTCTAACTGCCGTAACACAACAATGCTGAAAACATTGTTGTTATGGCGTAAGACTTAGATAAAATTAGATAAAACTTAGATAAAAAGTCCACCACCAACCAAACTGAATACAAAATATACCCCCCGCTGGGAATCGAACCCGACCCCTGGGTCTGATACCGGTGGTTGTTACCACTAGACCACAGAGGCGGTTGAAATTGTGTGACCGTGTCGCATGATTATCCTTATTATGTGAAATTGTCGTCTACTAATACGCAATCAGAGTTGGAAACATTTGTACTATCGGATTATTGGTTCGGTCGATCGGTCGGTTGATCCGACTTTAGGATCGGTATCTATTCGGCTTTATTAGAGGTACTACCAATGTGTACTTGCAGATATGTCATACGAGGTGCTCGCATTGTGAAAATTGGGAAGACTCTATATGGGGTCCGATTCAATTTGCTGTTTCTTTAATTTCCGTGCTTTTTCGTGTCTTTTGTCTTACTTGTCACAGTTTTTTTTTATTCACGACGGGGGGACTCTTAGCCTTAATCATACCTGATGTTAAGTATTGATAAGGCTGAAGATGGAAGCGAGCCTCTCCCGGAATCATCAGCCACTGAAGAACTGGCTATCTTATCTTAAACTGCCGGAACACAACAATCAACAAGTCCCACCCCCAACCAAACCGAATACAATATGAACCCCCGCTGGGAATCGAACCCGTGACCCCCTGGGTCTTATACAAGAGGTTGTACCACTAGACCACAGAGGCGGTTATAAGATTTCAACACTAATTACTTTGAAGGTAACATATCTATTATAAAACATTATTGGGTACTAAGACATTACGCTTAGATGGGAATGGGACTATTAGTGGCTGACATATTTGAAAACAACATTAAATCCAGATTAACCTTCTAATGCACTTTTTACCTAAAATATAAAAAAAGAAATTACCTACATAAAATCATATTTTTATATCGTAATTTATTAGCCTATTTCTTTTTTTAGATAAAGACATGAAACGTCCAGAGTTATTGAGGTGATTTAAAAAAAATCGTATAAGTACAATCTCCCAATATTCAGAAAAAAAGTATTCTAATTCTGACTCAGACTGGCGCAGCGGTTCAAATGTTGGACTGCCGCCGGTTCTACGAAAAAATCATTTTTCTTTTGTATTCTGTTCAAGAGCCAATCTAACATCATAAGGTAGTTATAGGTAAGTACTCGTAGATTGATGTTTCGCTGTAAGCTATTCAACAATCGCCAACATTTGAAAGTGCGAACCGTCTACATTTCGCAAGCGCAAATATTTGATCAACATTATACCATCTGCCATCTCGTATAGTTACAACGATTGCACTTTTTGCCTCAATTTCTCTTGTTAAAATTAGTCACAACAAAACATCTGTTAGACTTGCTCCACATAAAGAACTAACTGGACCAACTATGCCTCGAGCGGAAGGTGGAATTGCGATATTTTGGCACAAACGAACTGGTACAGTTGGCATACTCCGTTTAGTCGATACTTCGACTGCAATCGAGAATAAACAAGGCGTGTATGTGTGTAAACGTATACATGTAGTAGACATACATACGTTCATGCTTCACATAGAAGTTTTGATCTACAGGCTGCCGGCTCCTTTGACCATTTGACTCGGAGGAAAATTAAATTATTGGATAGCATGAGACATATATATTTGTTTTTCCATCTGTATTTTGCTGATGCCAATCAAAGGGTAAAGTATATCAATAAAGTATAAAACAAAATAGATAATTAAAGTTTAAACTGGGTCCTGAAAAAAATGCTTTCGGATGAAGCCAGCAGCGGGCGGCTACTAGTAAGTGTAATAGTGCGAATAGGAATAATATATTATAATAACTATTCAATATGTTATTGTTTCAAAACGAAATTCGAGACGAATATGTAGTGGCCAAAGTTTTATAAATAAATCGTTATTTAAATAGTTATTCATAGGTAACTGAAAAACTATAGCGTAAACAAGAATCCATTATTACGTCTAGCTAAATTTACTTTCATACATTCGTCCAGATATTTGCGGTTACATGGAAACTTAAACGGCCGGATAGCGTAAACATTGTGAATATAGTCCAATGTTTACATTTATTGATGCCCGATTAATAATAACCAGAAGGAAATACTTTACAGTTTCTACAGCCGACGTATAAACACGTTAAACTAACAAATATGAGATAACAAATGTGCCGGCCATTCACCGCGCGTTTAAAAGTTTTTTGTCCTCAATGAATATACATTTAAATGAGGAAACTGTTTTACCCAAATTAGTCATCGAGTCGTGTTCAAATTAAGGTTATAAAAATGTAATAAATAGCTAATTTTCTTTTTTTACAATCGACATGTCAACGCGTGACCTCTATCTCAACTGAAGGTAAGTGATGATGAGATCTAGTATGAACCGCGCTTGCCTTATTCACAAGTAACTTGTAGGCTCTTGTGTTATCTAGTATAATTTTTGAACCAAAAACTTGTTATTTGCATTAAATACTAATTTGCGACGAAGTCTTTCATTAACATTAATGAAGTGGTCTACAGTCAGCAGCAGCACGTCTCATGACTCACTCTTACTTGCACTATGAAATAATGACGTTGAAAGGAACTCCCGTCACTTAGGAGAGTGTGCTATTGAGCTGCATGAGCTCATCCCGCGAGCTCCTTTTTAACACCGGTAGTCCAGTTGTACTGCAGGCTATCAGCCCTACCTAGATGACATTCTCCGTCTGCGTGCAAAGCGCTTTTCTTCATCCTTTATTATGCTCACAGCCAGGGTGTGGAATTCCCTGTCTGCGTCTGTAGGTATTCCCGGCATGTTACAGCCCTGGTATATTAAAGTATCTTAGTATAAATAATCTTCGGCTTCTTCTTAATTTTTAACCCAGAATGAGGCCAAGAGTAAGCCTATTTAATATATAAAAAAAAACTTAGGATGTTTTACCTGATTTTAGTATACTTAGCATACTGATTGGTTCAGTATCGTATTCAACTTCGCGATATCAATAGACCTTCTTGATAAGTACATCGCTCTCGAAATTGCAGCCGTCTCGAAAGCGAGAGATAAAATGGTTAAAGGTAATTTACTGTTAAGCTTCCGTATTTTTATTTATCGGAAAATTTGGAAAACGACTTGAAGCGAGGAGTAAAAAATATATTTATAAATGAGAATCGAATGTGTTATGTATGCTTAAGAGGTATACTGCTGTTTGCTATCGTTGTATGTGAATACAGTATTTTTAACCGACTGCAAAGGAAGGGTTATGTTTTTCGCGTGTATCTTGTATGTTTGTTTGTTTATATGTATATCTCGTCTCTTATCTCTAAAATGGCTGAACGGTTTTCGATAGTTAAGATATCGTTACATTTGTCTTAACAGCCCAAATGTTCTTAGGTAAGTGTTGTTAAAAAAAAACGAACATAGCGGCTGTGAGGTGCTATTATTGCAAGAAAAAAAAGTTTTTTTTTTTAAACTTTAATATGGGTATGAAATTAAAGAGCTAGTCTTAAGGATTTCAAAAAGGTATATCATGACTATATAATATAATAGAATTTAATAATAAGTTGAATCATTCATCAGGTTATGCCTCCGACTTCATGTTATTATGTTGAACAAAATATTTTGATATTTGATCTTGTTTCCATCTTTTTAGTTGACTTGTCTTTTGATGCAGGCGGGTTTTTTAACCGCCTCTGTGGTCTAGTGGTACAACCACCGGTATCAGACCCAGGTGTCCCGGGTTCGATTCCCAGCGGGGGTACATATTGTATTCGGTTTGGTTGGTGGTAGGACTTGTTGTAAGTCCGCCTGGCTACCTACCACCATCTTATCTAAGTCTGACGCCATAACAACAATGTTTTCAGCATTATTGTGTTTTGGCAGTAAGAGATAAGATAGCCAGTTCTTCAATGATTGAGGATTCCGGGGCTCGCTTCCATCTTTAGCCTTATCAATACTTAACAGCAGGTATGATGAAGGCTAAGAGTCTCACCGTAGTCCATAAAAAAACTTGAGCTTGAGACCATAGCCATGAAAACACGCGTCTCTCAGAAACAAATATGGTTGATTGTTCAGTTCTTTCATGCAAGAGCTCGTCAATAACATTTCCACATCACTAAATCTCGCTTGTGACGTCATGGTACATACGAAAAATTCGACATGCTAGGTTCTAGTACAGTTTGAAGCGCTCTTTTCGTCTATCTCGATATAGGTCTGTGGTATTTTTACTCTAACATAAGAAAATATAACAAAAAAAAACAACGGGTTGCACTCTGACCCCCATATTCTAAGTCGTTCCTCCAAAACAAAAAGACGACTTAGAATATGGAACACTCCACTCAACCTTGTCGTGGGTAAAAATGGTAGTGTGCGCTAGGCCTAACACGGAGTGACTACGTACTCTTTGGCTCCTCCATGTCCTTACGGAGTTATGACTTAGAATACCGATTTCGAGGAGTATTTCGAAGAGGTTTTCAATGAGGTTTCGTTAAGTCGAGGACGAGTAAGTTTTGGAGGAACGACTTAGAATATGGGTGTGAGAGTGCCGGCAGAAGTGAAAACCGCTTAAACGAAAATAACGATCAAAATCCACTATATCTTGACCACAACTTCATAAAAAGTTGGTGAAAACGGAGACCAACTTGATTTGGCAGTTAAATCCATTAAAACTGACTTGGCATCAATATGAAAGTTGGTAGTAATGAGAGATCTTTAAAAATGGTTGTTATTAACTACGTAGATCTTTCAAGTGTGAGACTTTATGTAATTTGAAATAGGTCAACGGTAAATGGTCTTACGAATTTTCGATCAAGGTCACGTGTCCTGACGCGACTTTAACATTTTTTACCCATTCCAAAAATTTAAAACTCTGATGTGCACAACGCCGCTAAAGAAGTTTTCACTTAAAAAAAAATATGAAGAAACTAATTAATACATTGTCTTAGATTTATTTAATTTATTTTATACGAACATTATAAGAAATTTTATATCCGAAATATTGTCGATAATAAATGCAAATTAATTCGACACACCTTATATGTAGGCAATAAACAAGATTTTAGTTGCCCACTGGCCTTAACCTAGATATTGAATATTTTGGCCTCGAAGCAGTCATTGGCACAGTTCAATGAATTACTGAATTATTTGCCGTAATAAATATTATAGCCAGAATTCAAATTTTACTACACGCTTTAATGAAATCAGTCTCAGAATTTTAAATCGTAAAAAAGAAATATTGATATTTCCTTAAAGGAATTTGGTTTTGGTTGGTGGTAGGACTTGTTGTGAGTCCGCCTGGCTAGCTACCACCATCTTATCTACGTCTGACGCCATAATAACAATGTTTTCAGCATTGTTGTGTTCCGGCAGTTAGAGATAAGATAGCCAGTTCCTCAGTGGTTGAGGATTCCGGGAGAGGCTCGCTTCCATCTTCAGCCTTATCAATACTTAACATCAGGTATGATGAAGGATAAGAGTCTCGCCGTCGTTAATAAAAAAAAATTAAAAACTTTTGGGTTTAGAGAGAAATATTTTGGTAGTACCTGGTTCTCCTGGTTTTGAGTAGCATATTGTTGTATAATCATATATCTGAATTAAACCAACCGTGAGGTATAATTGGTTGATGCGGTACGAAGGGCGCGTAACCGGCCACTTCCGATAGTGTAATGACGATGACCTTAGCTTAATATAAGAGGTAGGTACAGTCCACAGAATATCAAGTTTCGAATGTTAATTTAGAAAGTCAAAGTGTAAGTAAAAAATCTCACAACCCTATTATTCAGTGTGTCTGGGATAGGGTTTGCGATAATTTAAGGGCATATTATACATTCAAATTTATCGATATTTACACCCTGATGGTCCTACTAGCACCCTGTTGGAATGGCCGCCATTTTTAAATTTGACGTAATTTTTTTAGGGCGCTAACGAAGAAAAAATATTTCTCTGAACCTAGAAGGCCCAGAGGGATGACAAATATTATATTTGAAAGATAAAAGTAGTTCCAATCAGTTAAGTAATAAAAAAAAAATAGAATCATAACTTATTATAGCTTAAAAAAATGATTATATGGGTTTTGGTCGAAAATATTTCTCTTTTTTTTATAATTTTTTACGATATCTTGAAAACTAGCCCATTGATGTGCATACAGATAGACAATCATAATAGCAACAAAATGACACTAAAATGATTTCTGTAAGTTGCATAGTTCAGAAGTTAATGTTGTCTGATTGTGACTCTTGCCTAGGAGCTAAATGTGATGATTGAAAATGAATAAAAAATAAAACTCAAATGTTATTTTAAATGTTTAATTTACGTCTACTAATTTAAAAACTATTCAAAATGCCCTCCTCCACTTTGAAGACATGCCGTCGCTCTGATGGCCACTTGTCCAATATCTATAATTCTATACCAAAAATGATGATGGAGGACCAAAAACTTATTACTTTGAGCTCCTCCTCCTGCCTCCTTTCGGAAGGCACTTTCAGTCGTTGTTCCTGTCTGTGTTTGAAGTCGTTTAATTCGTCATTTGCTGCAGGACATCTTGTCCAGAGAACAATGGAATATCTATTGTGCCTCAACTCGTGGTCTTAGAAGTTAAACCCACCAATCCCCATTGGACCTACGTGATGGGTCATTGCCCATTCTCCTTATCCATCCAGAAGGAAGACCCCGTACCCGAGTTGTGTGGAAATGAAATTGACTGATGAAGAATCACTTATATAAAATGTTGAAAGGATTACGAAAAAAACATTTTATAAAAAAAAAAACCGACTTCAAAAAGTAAAAAATAAAACTTTTGGAGTCGGTGCCAGCCAAAGCTTTCTACATTGCACTTCTATTAACTATATTTTTTTGGCCTTAGCTAACTAGCACCGACTCCAAAACTTTTATTTTTTACTTTTTGAAGTCGGTTTTTTTTTTTATAAAATGTTTTTATTTCAGATTTTTTTGTTACATTATGTGCCGTTACTTACACTAAAAATCAGCCCATACACAACAATGATGTCATCTAGGTATACGACTACTTGCCAAAAGCTGATTGATATTTTTCAGGATTATGAAAAAACTACTAGCCAGATCTTCGTAAAAATTATATGGGACCACACATAAACCATTTTCTTCCAGATAAAAAAGAATTATAAAAATCTGTTAACAACTGGCGAAGTTATGGTGGAACATACATAAAAAAAAATAAAAAATACAGTCGACTTGAGAACCTCCTCCTTTTTTGAAGTCGGTTAAAAAGGCACTTGGAGTCACAGTCGCCTGCCAACATTTATTGTTTTTTTATTTTTTATTTTTTACGACGGGGTGACTCTTAGCCTTCATCATGCCTGATGTTAAGTATTGATAAGGCAGAAGATGGAAACGAGTCTCTCCCGGAATCTCTAATATTATCTCTAACTGCCGAAACACAACAATGCTGAAAACATAGTTGTTGTGGCGTCAGACTTAGATAAGATGGTGGTAGCTAGCCAGAGGGCTTTACAACAAGTCCTACCACCAACCAATCCGATTACAATATGTACCCCCGCTGAGAATCGAACCCGGGACCCCTGGGTCTGATACCGGTGGTTGAACCACTAGACCACAGGGGCGATTAAAAAAGTAAATTGTATCTTCAATGTTACGAGAATAAGTATCTCTAACGTTTTTATAGCATATTTGTTATAGTTTGATTAATTGAAGAGTTGATTAGTTACGCGTTAAAACAATTTAGCTTACCTATTTAATAGCAATAGTTATTTATCATGAAGATGGCAATGAATTTTGTTATGTTAATAGCTTAGACGCCCAGTGGGTTGGTCTCTCGGCCATGAGAGAAAAAAAATAAAGACGTCGATCTCAATACAATGTTTTTTCTTTGTAAAGTTATAAAAGTGTAGGTATGTTTTTATATGCAACTAGCCTTCCACCTGCGACTTGGTCTGCGAGGAATTAGATTACAATATAATCTCGTTTTATTCCCTATCTCGTTGGAATATCAAAAAACCTTTCTTAGTGCTCGCCTACATCGTTAAATGATACTGTATGCAAAAATTCAGCTTAATCGGTTCAGCCGTTTGGGCTCTGCGTTGTCTGTCAGTCAGTCACGGTATTGTTTTATTAGTATGAATGATGATCAATTATAAATAGATATAACAATGTTTATTTCAGTTAGTAGTTTGTCCTGCCCTTTATTTTAAAAATCTGTGTCATGTGTGATTTTCCAAGTACTTAATTCGGATCTTGGTATTTAGAGATTGAACTTTAGAAGATTGAGAAAATCATTGACTTATATAACAAACACCAATATGAAGCGCTCGTGGCCGCGCTTGACATATTGATCGTAGTCGATCACGTTTGTTAAGCAACGTTCGGTCCGGTCAGGTGTCGGATGGGTGACCGTAAAGTGGCATTACAATTGATATAATTTGCTTCGGAGGGCACATAAACCGTAGTTCCCGGCCGTTGTCATCTGATAACAGTCGTCAAGCCAAGTCAGTGGCATTACAAGCGGCTTGATAAACTCTGATAGGTAGCCACTAATCCTTATACGATAAGAAAGGAAGAAAAGAAAAGTAAAACAAATGACAGTTAACGAAACAATTTTTTTTTCAAAAACCTTTTCTCTATGATTGATAACGTTTTGAACATAGCCAATATTTCTTACCTAGAGATACTATTTTTCCTTTTCACTGTCACTGGTTTCCTAGTGGACTGTTGTAATAATAATTTATATATTTCCTAGTTTTTGCGCGTCTCTCTCAGACAGACATTTGTTCGTTACCAATCGACACAACATTCGTATTGCAAAAAATATCGCGATAAAAAATGAAAGCCCTTGGGCAAGAGATATACCATGGGAGTTCATTAGCTTATGTTTTTTATTATCTCTACGATGGTAGTATAAGCGTTAGATTTTTTGTCTTGCTGAATTAATTTTTATACTAGTACTTCGAGTATGTTCATGAAAATTTTGAGACGGAAAGCCGACTGATGTTTTTTTGTTCAGCAACTCAAGTTGTTTTGATTAATAATTATCATAATATTTATTATTTTAAATTGCTTCTAATTATTAGGTACTGGATAAAAGGTATTAGACATTTATATTTAAAAAAATAACATTGCATCTTGTATATACTTAATATCTTTAAGTAGTTTAACCTAGGCAATACTTACAAAGAAGCTTCAAAATCGAAAATGTTAAAGTTATTAAATAATAAAATAAATAATAAATAAATATTTCCATACAACCACACCAATTATCTAGCCCACGTTAAATATCATGTAGAACTTGTGTTATGGATACTAGATAACGGATAAACATACTTATATACTTTTTTTTGTAAATACATACATAATATACATATTAAACATACAGACCTAGACAAATAGACATGTTCATGCACACAAATATTTGTCTTGTCCGGGGATCGAACCCGGGACCTCTGGCGCAGAAGGTGGGGTTAGTACCCCTGCGCCAAACAGGTCGTCAACGTATTATAACTAAAAAACCATTTATTCTTTACAAAATAATTCAGAACGTCTTTATTTATTAACTCGTACGTAATATTATCTTCTCTAAATATTCTAGAGTCTGCAGCTGTGAGCAAATATATAGGTGTTAATGTAGTAAATTCGTGTGAAAAATATCGAGAAAGTGTCCCAAATACTCGGCCTTCCACCCTAAAGCCGTGAACAATGGCCCATAAATTACTGTTACATATATTACGACGATAGCTAAAGCCGGCATTACGTTACGTAAACACTAAATAACTATCTTAGCAGACGTTAATCGTTACGTCGCTTAGAGGTGAGGTACAAATGATGGTTTTTAGGGAATTTGTATTCCGTTGATTGAATGGAGAGAAAGGATTGCTTTTTGTCCTTCAGTATCCGTGGTCAGATCGTTTTGGTTAGATTGATCTGATCATAGGCACTTTTTGTGTCCTGGGTTAGCTTTTGTGAATGTAACCACGGACATATAACGAATATATTGTTGTAAGACACAAGAAGTTCTGATAATAATATGCAATCTTCTTAGCTGAAAGTACCAGGATCACATAGCTAACCAGGAGTTATTTTTAGATTTTTCGTGTTTTTTAAAAGTAGCAATTTTTTGACTATTTACTTTTTCTTTTTTCGAATAGTGGGATACCACAAGGATACCATACCACTCTTATAATATTCTATTTTCCATGGAAATTTTAGGTAGTTACTTAAAACGGCAGAACCGGACTTACCTAATATCGTGACAGGACAGTAGACAGGATTTCTTAATGTATGGATGAGGAGGATGGTTCATACATTACTTATCATGGTATCATGTTAAACTGTTACTTGTTAATTAGCTAATGATTTATAGAAACATTGTATTCAGTAGCTGTAAGTTTTAAAATAAATAAAATAAAATGATATCATCATTACCCCAAGTAGTGTTTTAACAAATATTATGCTTAGACACTCCGTACGCTTTAGTACGCAGCCGGGAATCAGCTGCATGAACCTTTTGAAGAATTGAGAGGCTTGAAACAATAAATTGTTGGTCACCCATCCTATGATCAAACTTAGTTATAGCTGCTTAAACGCTGCAAGTGGTAAGCCACTGCGTCATTGTCCTCCTAATCCGCATCTTTTATTATGCGCACAGCCAGGGAGTGGAATTGCCAGCCTGCGTCTGTATTACCGGGTGCCTACAACCCTGGTATATTTAAAGCTCAAAAGAATAGACTTTCCTAGGAAAGCTCGCTCCATCTTAGGCCTCTTCTTAATCTAACGATTCAAAATGAGGTCAAGAGTAAGCTTATTCAAACCCCGACCGGACACCGGTGTCCTCTCCGAACGTCGGCCGAAAACCATCATTTTCTAATAGTTCGAGTTTAGTCTTGTATGAACATCCTGATTTCAGAACAAAGCCTGATAAATATACACCAATCTGTGATAAGTAAATATTTTAATCTACTCTTTGGTTTGAAGTGACATTTGACATTTTCGAAAATCGCGATTTGTTTTGGGTTGTTTCTTTTTATTTATGTGTTTTTTTGATTTCTAACCACATAAAACTAATATACTGTTGATGTTATAGTTTTTTTAGTTTAGTATCTGAACATGGTTAAAATATTCATAAATCTTACAGATTGAAAAAATATGGTATGTACGGTAACTTATAAAATTTTATAGAAAAGCATAATTTTAGGGAAATGGTTTTTTTGATATGTCATTAGTATGGTCCGGGGTCTGAATGGTTGTAAAAAAAAATTGCTGTAGATTTTTTTTTTTCAAAATATCAATAATTTGAAAATCCACACAAGGCAAGACTCTCACAGCCAAACAAATCAATCCGATATTAAAGTTAGTTTTTCACTCACTGCTTTGTCTGCAAAGTACAAAACGTTACTTTTTCATCTGTCCTTGTTACAACACGACCTCCATTTTAATTGAAGATTGACATCGTTCAAATTTTTTGCTCCACTGAACGTGCTAAGGACCTATAAAAAGTAACCTTTGTCAGTTTTTGTCGAAGATGATTAGTATAATCGGAAAAGGAACATCTGGCTTCAGCTGCATAAGTATAACGAAGTTTAATAAAAGCTTTATCGAATTATTCAAGACGAAGTTATGCGTGTGGTAATTTGTCAATGAAAGTATTTCCAAGTCGAAACCCAAGCGTTTACGGACTGTATAATCATCTTAGTTCAACATTTTAAAATATAATTTATTTACACTGTTACTGTTTCATCGAAATGATTAGTGTGCACTCAGCCCAACGTGTGTCACGCCACGCGCAGTCTAGACCGCTTACTCACAGTCTGAAACCAGCTAAAATATTATACACTGTATGTAGGTACTTACAGTATATTTTAGCTGTTCTCAGACTGGTATACTTACCTACGTTTACCTTCGGAAGGTTATTCTTAACGCGATCGCATTGAGATCGAGGTTGAATTAACGTCAAAAGTCAGTAATAATTATTGACATTCAATCTCATAGTATCTTATAGTATATTTTACTAACGTATTTTAAAGACAAACCCCAAGCGTTTACAATCTGTATAAACATCTTAGTTCAAAAAAATTTATATAGAATTTATGAACTGTTTCACCGAAATGAATAGTGTGCACTCCGCCCAACGTGTGTCATGCCACGCGTAGTCTAGACCGCTTACTCACAGTCTGACACTCCACTCCCTGCGCTGTGTGAACTAAAGTTATTATTATAGTAGGGAACTCAGTCACCTTATATATTACTGCCCACTGACAGCTGCAGTCAAATAATACTCTAAAACATGAGTGAGAGAAACAGAGAGATGACGATGAAATATCAGAATTGATAATAATTAATAATATCAAAATTTTCTACTTTTCTCTAACCTGACACAAATCCTTAGTTTTATTATATATTTTATTAACGACGGGGAGACTCTACGCTTTCATCATACCTGATGGTAAGTGGTGATAAGGCTGAAGATGAAAGCGAGCCTCTCCCGGAATCTTCAACAACTGACGAACTGGCTATCTTATCTCTAACTGTCTCTAACAATTCTGAAAACATTGTTGTAATGGCGGCAGACTTAGCTAAGATGGTTGTAGCTAGCCAGGCGGTCTTACAACAAGTTCTAACACCAACCAAACCGACTACTATATGTACTTACCCCGACTGGGAATCGAAGCCGGGACCTCTGGGCCTGATACCGGTGGTTGTTACCACTAGACCACAGATGCGGTTTGCATAGATCAGTCTTTCTCAAAGTGGGCCATAACGCCCCCTTGTGGGCGCTGGTGGCCCAGAAATAAATCGGTTTTTAGGATAAGGTAAAGTAAAAAAAAATAATTGATTTTCAAAGTGGGCGATAGACGAATTAAGTTTGAGAACCACTGGCATAGTTCGACAATTCTCTACATAAGTACATCTTCTAGCCACTTTAGACACCAGCTTTTTGTTTGTTACTTCATCAGGCAAAAACGCTGAACAGACTTGGAAGAAATTTAGCACACAGATAGTTTATAGACCGAATTCAAAATACTACTTATTCATTTGATAGAATCAGACGTTATTTGACGGACATCCATATATTAGTAGAAAACGAAAAATATGTAGCTTAATTCCGCAAGAAAACTTACATGCAAGATGCACCGCCCGCCCGCCCGCAAATAAATGCAGATGCAACATAGTGACACATCTTCCACCTTCACCGACTACTCTTCACGTGTTTCGCCCACACACAGAGCATCCTCAGGAGTTGTTAGGCCGTGCAATAACAGCACCGACCAGCAGCGGTCTCGGTGGTCGGTGCATCTTGCAAGTAAGTTTATACTTTTTTGTTTTCTACTACTACTTATTCGTTTATTGTGAGAGTCTAAAAGGGCGCTAACGCAATATTGCTAAGTGGATTCCCTAACAATTTATTTAATTGTTTATTTTCTATAGAGTGTACAACTATGTCAGTGTCAATGTAGCAGAATTTGCTTTATATTTTTTGAAAGCAAGAAAAAGTTACTAAAAGCATATTCCATTTAAGAAATTAATGAATTGTCAGAGAATTCAATTAACAATATTGCTAATGCGTCCTTGTTAGACCCTGCGGTCAAATGGTCTATAAAGAGTTTCCGAATTTTCACGCGGACGCGTAACATAAATCGTACGTATGTATACTGTATAACGTATACGTAAATCATGTAAAGTTGTTACCATTAATAGAGTTACAAACAAATTAGAATTCTAAATCGTCATGTTCCACGCGTAGTTTCTTGGCTCGTGACTTTGCAATAATTATTGCTGGGTATAAATAATGTCGTACTTACTACGCAGAGAATGTTTTGAATGTATACTATAAGACTAGAGCCTTGCCCCCGTCTTCGCGCACTGTTTGGTTTGTTTATAACTAGCTATCTGTTCCCGTGGGAACATCAGTTCCCGTTTCAACTAACTCTATGCCAAACATCAAGTTGATTGGTTGCTTAGTTTGGGCTTGAAGGAAGGACAAACACACAAACTTTCGCATTTATAATATTGTAAGTTAGGATTAGGATAAGCAAAGCGTTTAGATTTCATTATTTGCATTTTGCAATGCTATTTTTATGTGATAATGTGATGAAACTTCGCATATCTTCGCATAAACTTCGCATTTCGAAACGCATTCCTTACCTTATGTAAGGAATGCGTATTTTATTATTTGCATGCTCAATTAAAAGCTAAGTTTTTTTTCACGTTATCTAGTTTCGTTTTCAGATCACGAAGAACATTTACTTTCGGGATCTTTGGTCACGGGTGGACATATTTATATTTTTAGAATTATCTCCCGGTTGATACAGAACCTGAATAATTTTTTAAAGTAAGTTTTTGGATAGAAGACCCATTTTAAGAAAGACAACATTGTAGGAATGAAAACGCGTTCTGTGAGAAAATAGAATTTTTGGGAAAACACATTTTAATAGACCGATGTTGTACTCCGGATTGATAGAATCACACTTATCATCGTCATCATCATCAGCCTGTGGACGTCCACTGCTGGACATAGGCCTCTCCAGGCTCCCGCCTTTTGTGGCGTTCATAGGAGGCTATTAGCCTACTGCTACCACACTGGCCAGACGGGTTGGTAGAGGGTTTGTTTCAGGTTTTCCTTCTCTCGCACAAATGATCAATGTGTCGAGCCTCAGTCGACTCTTACGACATCCCAGGCATGTAAGGGAGTGGTGACACGTGTATTCTTAGGCCGTCACCACACGGCACCAATAACACTTAACCGTTCTTTAAAAGCCAATAATTGTATTCAATCAATACTATGAACTTAATTCAGCTTTCACAGCAAAAGATAAACATTATTAATGCCGCCATTGCTATATTGCTAACATCGTCGGCATATTTGTGTTATCACTCCACATGATGAAGTTCTCAGAACCAAATATGAATAGTAATTGCTTGTTCTGATATGATAATAGTGGATCACATTCGAGGTACTGCATGTCGCTTGTGATAGAGACGATTTTCGTACTGCAAGTATTACCGAACGACTCGTGTCATGTCACTACCTACCATATCAGGGTTTGATACTCGGATTTCATGGTAAACAGTTATTGTAGTTTCTTATGTTTTGGCGCGCACTGTTCATTGAAATAAAACAACTTTTACGGATATCAAACGCGCTATTTTCACGAATTAAGTTGTAATTGTCCGTATTTTTTGGTTTTTTAGGAGTTTTTTTTTAATTTCCCGACGTTTCGGCACCTTTTCAGCTACCGTGGTCACGGGATGACTGCTTGCGGTTTCCAGTCCGTACTGGTTCACATACCTACATCTTATGTTTTGGCAACTTTTACGGATATGGGATGACCACGGTAGGTGAAAAGGTGCCGAAACGTCGGGTAAATAAAAAACCCCTAAAAACCTAAAAAAACGGACAATTACAACTTAGTTCGTGAAATATAGCGCGTTTGATATCCGTATAAGTTGTATTATCTTAGATATTTCAGTTTCCTAGACTCAGAAACTTTGTCTGTAGATTAGCCAACCTACGGATAGGTACTTTGTGAACAAACCACCCATACTTTGACTCAAAAGCATATTTTTAATGTCGTGCCCCCTAATTGTCTAATTTTAAAATCTATTACAACCCCTTTCATAGGTATTGTGCTTGTGATTAATGGAATTGTGTAACTTATAGGGGCAATCCCTTTCGGAACCAAAGATGTTTTAAATGACACTTCATTTCACACTTCTCCGTCACATTTGCAAGATATTTTCATGTGTCACTTTGCTTAGACAGTTCAATTTCGTTCATTCAATACCTTTCAAAACGCGTCCTGATCACGATCCCTATCAAATGTCAAAAAGTGACGGCCTGAAGTATGTAAATATCTTTCAAGTGACGATTTGCAAGGGATCGCGATAGATTTTCAACTTAGACAATTACCGCCAGGTTGGTTATGCTGCCCCTGATACTTTTCGTTCAATATTTTTCTATTTTTTAACCGACTTCAAAAAAAGGAGGAGGTTCTCAATTCGACGGTTTTTTTTTATGTATGTTACTCGATTACTCGAAGACGGCTGGACCGATTTGAGTAATATTTTTTTTCGTTCGAAAGGGTATAATTCACATGTGATCCCATTGTCATCATGTCAGGATCTGATGATGTGATCCTGGAGAAATCCAGGGAACTCTTCAAATATTATAGGCACTCCTATAGCGATTTCGGTGTTTTCTATAGTAACTTATGCATATGCTTCCGGAATGCACCATTTGGTGAAGTGGAACTGATGATGAAGACCACAAATGGTCATCGAAACTATTAAATACTTAGCATTTCACGGCAGCTATACGATTACTTTAATGAAGTTCATAAGCAATTTACGCTCGACTCAATGCATGTGATGAAGTGCAGCTGATGATGAAGTATCGGCAGAACTCCTCAATATGTAACGTCCCTGCACCGAGAAAAGCAGCATTTTTGTAAAAGGTGATGAGGAGTTATCATAAGGTTATCAGCAAAGGCACGGGACCTCTTCTATCTTAAAAAATTGTGAAATAAAAACTTTTTATAAAAAAAAACCGACTTCAAAAAACTTAAAAGCAAAAAATAAACCTTTTGCCTGGTGCCAGCCAAGGCAAGAAAAATAAACTAGTAGCACCGCAAAGTAGAATGCTTTGGCTGGCACCGACTCCAAAAGGTTTATTTTTTGCTTTTTAGTTTTTTGAAGTCGGTTTTAATTTTTCATAAAATGTTTTTGTATTACACTACGAGTACTTTGTTTGTTTATGTACCATATATTACGAGACATAGATTAAATCACTTTAAAAAATGTCAATGACACACAGTACCTAACAACAGTAGCACCACAGCACAGCAGTTTCCCATTGATGCCGACTGTACTCCGTCCAAACAAGATTCAGCCTAAACAAGCTTCTGCCGTATCGCGAATCTGCAGTATCACGAATCTGCAGAACAACGCGTAAGGGCTACGTTTTTAACCGACTTCAAAAACTCAACTCGACGGAATCTTTTTTTTAAGTATGTTACTCGTGTAAATATGTGCATGTCATACATATTGTCCAAGTTTCTTAAGGTGCTATACGACTGAAGCAAGATAGTAACGAGAAAACGATGAGATGAAAACACTTTGTAATAAATAACTATAGCGTTTAATGGAGAAATGAAACTACATGATGCTAAATATTATTGGTGTCCATTTGAGAATAATCTTGAATTTTCGTATTTTAAGGGGTCATTTCGAAAAGAAAAAGTGGCAAGGCAAAATCATAAAATCGTGTTTCTGAAACTTTACAAATATAGATAAAGATATGAAGAAGATATATTAACATATAATATATATAGGCTTCTGCGCTTCTGGAAGGAGCTGGGATGGCTTGACTAGCCATACCGATGCTATGTTCACGCATAACGGACCAATAATGAGAGTCTAAATGCGGAGAAAAGAGCCCATCACCAATACCATTACCAATAAAGATATATCTTATTACCAGATTTGTGACATCTCTAACTACCCTATTAGTTCTGTAATCAAAATCAAAAAAAAAATCAATATCATTTATTCAGTCTAGGCTGTTACAAGCACTTATGAACGTCAAAGAAGCTACGCCATCGGTTCACAAACCCTACGGCGGGAGACCTTGTAACGAGAAGAACCGGCAAGAAACTCGTCAAGGGCTGTTTTTTTCTCCCTGTTTTATTTCATACAGAGTCGTCAAATTGAAAAGTGACCTTAACATATCAGTAAGGTCAATTTCCATCACAAAAGGAAAATACTAATGAAAATATTACATTTTATGGTTATTGTAAACGTAAACAATTTTTAACTGGCAAAGAAAGACTTGTCTATCATACATTACAACATTTCCCGCACCACAAGACTACTACACTGCAAGTTGTGAGGTACATACAGGTCAGTATCAATTTATTTTAGATAAAAATATTTAGGCTTTAAGCACAGCATTAAGATAAGCAGATTGAGGTAGACCCATTTCCGCTGGCGGCACCCGTTCACGAGCATGACGCATGAACCAGCCATCGCTTCGCTCAACCATATTTTAGGGAACGTAACGACCCGCCTCACACGACACCGCCGAAGAAACGTTTGAGTGAGCATGACGTACTTCAGGTACTTATGTTAAGCTGCATAGATATAAAAAAACACAATGGCAACAGCAAAAAAAAGAAAGATAAAAGTGCCTTAATGTAAGACACAACACAACCTACAATGTCACTAGAAGACGCATCAGCTGGGTCACAATCTCAATCGTAATTAAAGTTAAAAAAATAAATAAAAAAAAAGCTTTTATATATTTGGAATAATTGAAAACATTATTTACCTTTGTTTACTCTGATCAAGCAGTGCCACGCATCTCAACTCAAAACATCATAAATAACATAAAATCAAAACAACATATATCTCTACACATTTTAACACAAGCAAACATGAGCAGACCCATCCCGCTGGCAGCACCCGTTCACGAGCATGACGCATGAACCAGCCATCGCTTCGCTCAACCATATTTTAGGGAACGTAGCGACCCGCCTCACACGACACCACCGCAGAAATGTTTACAGAGAGCATGACATACCCAAGCAACCTGTGTTAAAAGTTGAATCTAATACTTTTTTAAACATTAATTGAATGACACTACAATTTCGAAAAAACAAAACTAAATATTTATGACCAAGCTGTCTCGTCATTCAAGTAATCTTTTATAGTATAATATCCTTTTTTAAGAAGACAATCTTTTACATTCATCTTAAACTTTTCGAAAGGCAAATCCAAAATATTATCTGGAATTTTATTATAGATACGTATACCTAGACCCATAAAAGATCCAAGGACCTTCTTTAATCGGTACCGAGGCATAACAAGTTTATTTCTATTTCTAGTATTGCGATCGTGCAAATCACCATGTTTGATATACAGGTTGATATTACGACGTACAAAAAGAATACAATTTAAAATAAATTGAGAAGCAGCTGTCAGTATACCAATTTCTTTAAATTTTTCCCGAAGAGATGTTCTGGAACCCAGTTGATAAATGGCCCTTATAGCTCGTTTTTGTAGTATAAATATTGTATTAATGTCAGCTGCTACTCCCCACATAAGAATACCATACGACATGATGCTGTGAAAATAACTGAAGTACACAGTCCTAGCAGTTTCTATATCAGTCAGTTGTCTGACTTTTCTCACAGCGTAGGCAGCAGAACTAAGCTTGCCAGCTAGTATTGCAATATGTGGACTCCATTGAAGTTTACAGTCCATAGTTACACCCAGAAAGACTGTTGATTCTACTAAATCTAATTTTTCATTGTTCATAACAATTTCCATGGGTACTTTCTGAACATTTGGTAAAGAAAAAAGAACGCATTTAGTTTTCTTTGCATTAAGCTGTAGATTATTATAATTAAACCAAGCTAGTACTTGCGAGAGTGTTTTGTTTACATCGTCAAAATCAGTTTTATTCCTATCAATGTTAAATATTAAAGAAGTATCATCCGCAAACAAGACAATCTCACATAAGTTTTTGGCAAAGAAAGGCAAGTCATTAATATATACTAGAAACAGGAAAGGGCCCAAGATAGAGCCTTGGGGCACGCCTAGTTTTATATTTGAGCCGGCAGATTTCACTCCATTAATATCAACGGTCTGAGTTCTGGAACTGAGATACGACAGTATTAACTTTTGAGCATCACCTTTTACACCGTAATGATTTAGTTTCAACAGCAGCGTCCGGTGATCCACGCAATCAAAAGCCTTGGACAAATCGCAGAATACGCCAAGAGCATTCTGCGACTTCTCCCATGCTTCAAAAACATGTTTTAAAAGTGCAACCCCTGCATCAGTGGTAGACCGTCCCTTCGTAAAACCGAACTGTTTATTATGTAAGAGATTATTTAAGGTAAAATGTGCCAATAACTGTTCCAACATGATTTTCTCAAAAATTTTGCTTAAGACGGGTAATATAGATATTGGTCTATAATTACTTGGGTCTTCTCTATTTCCCGATTTGAATAAAGGTATTACCTTACTTAATTTCATTAGATCAGGAAAAATTCCCTGTGCAATACATTGATTAAAAATTATAGCAAGAAAGGGGGCAATAGTGTAAATAATACTTTTAAGAACAGTAACAGATATGCCCCATAAGTCAGTGGTTGTTTTCATTTTAAGGGATTTGAAAGCCTTTAATATGTCTCCAGCATTAATAGATCTAAAATTAAACGATGAACTACATTCAGATACATGCATTCAATAAAAAGTACATACATACGTAAAGCGGAATTCATTAGCTGAAACTTCACGTAGTTTTATCATTGGCGAAGGAGCTCGGTGACGTAGTGGTTCGTGCGCTCGGCCTGCGATTGTAGCCATTCAGCAACTTTCGAAACGGTCGGTCACAGGATGGGTGACCAAAATTTATTATCTTGAGTTACTCCGTGCTTCGAAAGGTACGTTAAGCTGATGGTCCCGGCTGTATTGTTGTTAAAACCCATAAACACGCATTAGGCCCGCATGGTGGACGACATGGCCCACTATCCTTATCAATTGCACCAGCATGCGTAGCATGAGCACCTCGACAAAGCTTTCTCAACACTTTTTTTGCGCGAGCGTATTGTCTGTCACGCTCACACCGTACTGAAATGAGCGGGACAGACATCACGAGATAAGCCTCGACAGCGAGACGCGGTGCGCATGCTACGCTGGCTGTGGCTGATGACGGCGATAACGTAGTTTTATCTTCGAGTATTTGTTACAATGTCAATCAGTAATGTCCAGACTAAAAAAAAATACATAACTGTTCATTGCTCATGCTTCAGGAATGCAAACTGCAACATAAACTTGTAACAGGATCGACACATCATTGTTTGGGCTTCACAAAACATGTTCTACGATACCACTGTTATATAACGTAGGTACTCGTTGATAAACAAACGGTGATTGACAAAGATCCTCGTATTACGAGCTGGTAGCCAATCTATTCTGTTACAACATCCTTCAATAGTGGTAGATTGAAGAGGTATTTGCCATTAAATTGTTAGCCCCGTATTACAGAATGTGACTCAAGCAGTGATCTATATATGAGAACAGTTAGCAAGGGACGCCCTTATACATCGTATGTAGCCTTCATCCACATCCTGTTCACGACCTGTTTGGCGCAAGGGTACTAACCCCACCTTCTGCGCCAGAGGTCCCGGGTTCGATCCCTGGACAAGACAAATATTTGTGTGCATGAACATGTCTATTTGTCTTGGTCTGGATGTTTAATATGTATATTATGTATGTATTTACAATAAAAAAAGTATATAAGTATGTTTATCCGTTAACTAGTATCCATAACACAAGTTCTTCATGATACTTAACGTGGGCTAGATAATTGGTGTGATTGTATGGAAATATTTATTTATTATTTTATTATCCCTTTCTTACTAGGTACTTTGAAGTACAGAACACTGCTCGAGTAACTTTCTGTAATAATTTAAGGCCCAAATTCTGAACACGAAAAGTTCCTCAGTGATTGAGGATTCTGGGAGAGGCTCGCTTCCATCTTCAGTCTTATCAATACTTAACATCAGGTATGATGAAGGGTAAGAGTCTCCCGTCGTTCATAAAAAAAAAAAAAAACTCTTAGCCTTCATCGTACGATGTTAAGTAATAAGGCTGGAGGTGAACTCACGTAATAAATATAAATAAGAAAATATATTAGAAAAAACCACTAGTCTCATGTCGCTCAGACGGGACTCGAACGCGCATTCTTAGGAATCCGGCCAATACACTACCAATTATGCTACCGAAACTTATGAGAACCCGTCGAAATTCTCTAGTGAATTCCCCTTTCCACGATGTTAGGCGGGTCATTTTTTCAATGAGAGAAATAATCAAATAATATCCTCGCATTCGAAATCAAGTTTCTCCCGGAATCCTCAATCACTGAGGAGTTATTATAAAATAAATATAAATAAATAATAAATATTTGCATACAATCACACCAATTATCTAGCCCACGTTAAGTTTCATGAAGAACTTGTGTTATGGATACTAGATAACGGATAAATATACTTATATACTTTTTTTTGGAAATACATACTTAGTATACATATTAAACACCCAGACCAAGACAAATAGATATGTTCATGTACACAAATATTTGTCTTGTCCTGGGATCGAACCCGGGACCTCTGGCGCAGAAGGCGGGGATAGTACCCCTAGGCCAAACAGGTCGTCAAATTTATTTTAGGTTAATATTTTAGGTTTTCTTAAAAAGTACACCCTTTCAGATTCTAACAAAACAACAATCCATAAAAACTCACGTCTTCTACTTTAGGGTATTTATCAATCATTGCTATGCCAGAATGTAGCCTGTACCCTTTCTCAAGTCCTGGCCGGTTCAGTGGTTCGGATGCGGTGACAAACAGACAGGTTTAATTACTTACAGATTATTTTTATATTTTTTATTTGCATACGTGTACTTGAACCAATTTTAGTACTAGATACTGGATTTGCTATAGGGATGGGCTCTTCTTTTTGACACAGATAAAAAATCCCATAAAAGATTAAATTGTTGTAAACCAGCCAGGTTGAAAAACTGCTTCAATATAACCAAAATGGCGCCACTTACATATTGACCAATCACGTTGAGTTACACCGATTCGTTCAAAGGTTAACTGACGGTCAACAGCAAAATCAGCGCCGCTCGCCGCTCCATTAATTTACTGACGGTACTGCCATAGGTCGGCTTCGGGCGATATATTAATTAAGACCGATTTCAAACTACCCAGTCCTAACTAGGTCCTTACTCCAGGAAGCTACAGACTGATGGAAATTTAGAACTTGAGAATTTTCGTTCTATACTACTAGCGGTCGCCCACGTTTTCACCCGCGTAATTTCTGTTCCCGAGGGAATATAACAAAATCCTTTCTTAGTGCTCGTCTACATCGTTAAAGGATCCTGTATGCAAAATTTCAGCTTAATCGGTTCAGTCGTTTGAGATGTCAGTCAGTCACGGTATTGTTTTATGAGTATAGACAAATACTAACTACTATACAGGGTGGAAAGTTAAGAGAAATCTATCCTTAATTTTTTAAGAAATTTTTAACTGCATTCACTGATTTTGAAAAAATAATAGCTGCAAGAAAATGGTCAGATATTTTTAAAACTACAGCAGGAAATGCGTTACCGAGAAAAACTATGTATTGTCTGTAATTTTAATAACGTATTTAAACGTTCGTTTGTCGCAACATCCACACTCAGCCGCCGTTAGAGGAGACGCATCGTTTAAACCGTGCTCCGTATTTTTTATTCAAACCCCTAGATAAAAGTTCTCAGTTCGTGTTGTGTCGTATACCGTTTTGAACCCTATTAATTGGAGATCACAGTGTACAAATATTATACCTGGACGTTGCGTATTGTGTGAGTAATTAGCAAATATAACATCGCGAGAATAACAACAAACTCGCTGCCTGTTCGCCTGCGGCCGCTCGCTTCTCAGTGCCGTGTGACGGTCATTGACCTTAAACTCGCTTGCCGAGTACCTACACCTTATAACCCAGTGCTATTATTGCACGTGCGCGCTTATATGACTGTTTTTAAGCTGCTACATTTGTTTCCCACTAATTATAATAGCATAATTGAGTGGATATAATTCACAAATAAGTAAATAAAATCAAATCTAAACATAACAATGGCTTCTTGTGGTGGATGTAATATGGCTATACAAGGAAAAAGTTACTTAACATGCCCGTCTTGTAAACAGAAGTATGACTTGCAATGCGCAGGAATATCGTCTAGCAGATTTAACTTGATGTCACAGGACAACAAGCGAACTTGGAAATGTACAGAATGCCTATCTAAACAACCTAAGTCTGATAACACAAATACTCCCCTACGCTCTATTCAAAACCAGACTCAGACTAACTCGGAGGATCTGGTGCCACAGGATGAGGAGTGTTCTAATGTCACTAAACGTAAAACGGCAAAGAAGGTCACTGAGCAAGATAAACTTGAAGCAACCGATATTAGAAAACTAATTAAGGAAACCTTTACGGAACTTTTCTCTGAAGATCTCAGTGGTATTAAGAACCAGCTAGCAGAGTTTCAAACGTCTCTAAATTATTTTAATAAAATGTTTGAAGACTTAAGAAAGGAAAATAAAGACCTAAAGAAAGCTCAGAGCATTATTACTGCTGATCTGAAGGCCCTCAAAGAGGAGAATGTCAACCTAAAGGGAGATTTAAAGACGTATGAATCGCGCGTTAAGAGGCTCGAAGAGGATAACCAGCGACAACAGCAATGGAGTCGGCTGCAGAATGTGGAAATTGTTGGAGTACCGGAAGAAAGAGAAGAGGTTACCATAGAAGTAGCAAGAAAGGTAATGAATTGCATTGGAGTCCCTATTGAACCAAAGGATATTGAATTTGCTCACCGAGTTCAGCCGCGTCGTGCTACTAGTGCAAAAAAAGGACGTGCCATAGTTCTCCGACTGAAGGATCGTGCTCTCAGAGACAAGATAATTGCTGCCTTCCGTAAACGACGCAATATGTCTGCTAATGAGATGGGTTTCGGAGGGGAAAATGGTTATATATATATAAATGAACACCTGACAATTGAAAATAAAGCTTTACTTGTTTCGTGCAAGTCAAAGAAGAAAGAATTAAATTATCAATATGTATGGACAAAAAACTGCCGAATTTTTATGCGCAGGAACGATACTTCCCCACCGATACCAATATCTTCTACCTCAGATCTAGAAAGGCTCACTTGAGATGCTGGTCATCATATGTTTGTTCTTTGAATTTATCCTCTAATGTTTTGTTACTCGTGGTATTAGTTAATGTACCTCCATTTAACGCACACATGCACAGTATTTATTTACATTATTATCTTATAAAATGTATTTTCTTGTATTTATGTCGCTGTATTTATTTATCATTATCTTTTCGTATCAAGTATAATTTGATTTCTTGCTGCCAGTACGTATGTCAATGTCATCTTATATCGTTTAAGCTAATTTTATCTATGTGTCTTATATTAAAAACGTCTTATTCTAAAGTGCCTAACATTATCATGAATGTTCCGCTATACCAGTGCTATGAATCCCAAATCATAAAGTCATGGGGACTGTAAAACAGAAACAACTCGAATTTTTCTATCAAAATGTTAGGGGGCTGAGAACAAAAACCAATACTTTTTATAATAACATGCTTTTAAGTGACTGTGACATAGCATTATTTACTGAGACGTGGTTGTGTGATGGAATACTAGATAGTGAATTGTGTGACAGTAGGTATAATGTGTTTCGTCGCGACCGGGGAGCATTGGGGGGTGGAGTAATGGCACTTTGTGCTTCGCACCTTCAAGTTCGAGTTCGGTTAGAATGGGACAGACCTGAGTTAGAATGCCTTTGGTTAACTATCATGGGAAAATCGATTGGTTGTTCAAAAGATTTGCACTTAGCAGTTGTTTACATACCTCCAAATAGTAATACTGCCCTCCGCCTTCAACAGTTTATGGATATTCTGGATCATGTATCTTCCACTAACACAAATGACTTAATTTTACTCGCAGGTGACTTTAATTTACCTTGTATTGATTGGAGCTCTGGTGAACCGCTGGTTGTTAAACAGGGATCGGTAGAGCTGCAGGATTGTTCAACTGAATTTTTGAACTTTACCTTATATATCGGTCTTAATCAGTGCAATATGATAAAAAATCATCACCATAGCACGCTGGACCTTATATTTTCTAATTTTTCGCTTGAGCTGCAACGTTCAGACTGTCCAACAGTTAGTGAAGATAAATATCATCCCTCTTTAATATTGAATACTGTTGATATTTTTATCTCTCCATTTAAACCAAAGTCACGTACCCAATATAATTTTAGAAAAGCTAATTTTGATGAAATTAATAATACCTTCATGAAGATGGACTGGTCCTTTATCTCCGAAATTGAGGACTTGGAATTAGTCATAACGAAATTCTACACCATCTTAAGGGAAATAATTGACGAATTTGTCCCTAAAATACAAATATCTGGCTCTCGTTCGTATCCTGTTTGGTACAATAGTGCTCTTATCCATATAATTAAGGAAAAAGCAAGACTACATAAAAATTGGAAATGTCATGGCAATCCATTGGATTATCTTGAATTTTCTAAATTGAGAAGCAGAATGAAAACAATGCAAGAATCTTGCTACAAACTCTTTATAGAAAAGTCCCAAGAACAAATTAAATCCAATCCGAAAGCATTTTGGTCCTACGTTAAATCCCAAAAAAATTGTAATTCTAATTATCCTAATTCAATGACATATGACGACAAAACATTTAATAATGAGCCTGATATTTGTAATGCATTCAATGATTTTTTTCAGAAAAACTTTAAGGAACCGGCATCTCATTATCCTATTGTCTCTGATAACGACACTTCAACTAATCATGTTTTACATAATGTAGAAATCACTTCTTCATACATTTTTAAATTGTTAAAACAACTTGATATAAAAAAAGGTGCTGGTAGTGACGGCATTCCACCGTCCTTTTTCTATTTTTGTTCTAAAACTTTAGCAGCTCCAATAGCACAAATCTTTAATAGATGTCTCAGTGTGGGCTACTTTCCAAATATATGGAAGACTGCACATATTGTTCCAATCTATAAAAAAGGCAGTCAATCTCAAGTAAAAAACTACCGCCCTATATCCATCCTGAATGTTCTCAGTAAATTATTTGAACGTGTCGTACATAACCACATGTATCCAATAGTCTCAAAATTTATTCCTCCTGAGCAGCACGGTTTTATGAAGGAGCGCTCAACTAATACAAATTTGGCTTTATTTACGGATGATGTCTTGAATGGAATGGATGGTGCTTCTCAAGTTGACGTGATCTACACGGATTTTGAAAAGGCTTTCGACCGTGTGGATCATGTATTACTTCTTAGAAAGCTTTGGGAACTGGGAATAAAGGGAAGTCTACATAGATGGTTTGAATCTTATCTACGTAACAGGTGTCAGGCGGTAGTAATTGGTGGCTATTGTTCTTCTTACATTAAAATTGTATCGGGTGTACCACAAGGGTCCATACTCGGGCCTTTACTCTATGCCTGTTATCTGTATGATATATCTAAATGTTTCAAGTTTGCAAAATTTTTAATGTACGCAGATGACACAAAAATTTATATGAATATTAAAAATATACAGGATTGTTACCATTTGCAAGAGGATTTAAACAGATTGTGTATTTATTACGATGAAAATAGAATAAATATTAATGTCAGTAAATGTTCGTACATGTCCTTTACTCGTAAAATGAAACCCTTAAAGTTTAATTACAATATTTACAGTTTGCCACTAATTGAAACAAAACAGGTTAGAGATTTAGGTATTTTACTTGACTCAAAATTAACATTCACAGATCATATAGATAATGTAGTTTCTAAAGCCTTTCGAAATCTAGGATTCATTTTACGAGTAAGTAGACCGTTTACCGTTATACACTGTCTAAAAGTCCTTTATTACACCTATGTGCGGAGTGTCCTCGAATACTGTTGTAGTATTTGGAACCCACAGTATCTTACATATATTAAAAATATAGAAAAAATTCAGAAAAAGTTCCTTAAACATTTGAGTTACCGCGATCACCGGGCATTTACTGACTACATTGACTCTTGTAACTTCTACCACTTATTGACGCTTGAAAATAGACGGCATCTTGTAGACATGTTATTTCTATACAAAATATGTAATGGCAAAATAGACAGCATTGAATTAGTATCCAAAATATTAAATTTGTGTGCTCCTTCAACCCGTACTAGACACACGAAGCTCTTCAACTGCAAATTCGTACGCAGTAATTACGCTCAGAATTCTATTATATATCGTCTCCAAAAAACATATAATAATAGGTTTGATTCGACAGATATATTCTGCTCATCATTGAGCATTTTTAAAAAAAACATTGGCAACATACTTTCTACTTGAAGTAGTTATTTATCTATTTATATATATATATATATATATATATATATATATATATATAAGTTTTTACTTATTTTATATATGTATGTATGTATTTATTTATGTATGTATGTTAACCTTAGCCTATTAACATAAATTCTTAAAAATTTCTACACTCTTTACATGTGTGCGTCTCCTCTTACCTATAATTTTATTTAGTTAACAAATGTAAAATCCGTTATTTGCTGTATGTGTAGTATTTAAGTTTTGTTAAGTTTTAATTTAGAGCTGTGGATTTTGAAATAAATAAATAAATAAATAAACAACAACAAACGCATTTTAAGATTTGGAAAGACATGACTGCTTTTGATGAGTTGAGTGTTTCTAGTTAAGAAACTGACAGACATAAAACCAAGGAAAACGTCTTAAAAAAATGGGAAATGAAAATATTGAAAAAATAAATTGATCGGTCTATTTTAGTAATGATATTTTATTATGCAGTTTTCTAAAATAGATATTACTACTAATAAAACTAATGGCATTATTATTGTTTACAGGTAAGCTTGCTGCAAACGTGAAAGTTAATGCTGTTAAATCAAGGTAACTGATTAGTGCAATGGTCTACGTTATCTTAGGTAAAATAAAACAAAATTCTCAGGGATATAGTGATTTTCTAATTGTGTCGGAATTTACACCACTCTGCTAAGTTATATAGTTACACCAGTTCGAAGTAGATGATAGTAAAATGTTCATTATCGTGCGTCGCTTCAACTAATATTTTTTGGCATTTTAAACGACTACACTCAATACTATCAGAATCGACACGGCTCAACGTAGTTTCCGAAACTCGGACAAATTTGAGATGTAAATTTTTATTGACATTGTTTTTGATTCAAATTCCATATCAAAATTTGGTGAGTGTAAGAACCGCGGAACCACGTCAATAATTTGCATGTTAAATAGTGTATGTAGTTAGTCCTATAATTCTACTTGATAGTACCTTTACCAAAATATTAGTTCCTATATATATTTTAATTTATTCTTATTTTTAAGTGATCCGCCCCATTCTGTCGTCAGGACCGCGGAACCACTACCGATTTAATACACACCCAAAGCTTTATCGAAGATTTCTATATAACAATCTTTAATACCCTATTTCTACCTTATAATGGTATTTAAAATTAGTTTGTAGGAGCCCATTACCACAAGCCCAACGCACTACCCAAGCCACTGCAGTATCGAGCTCTTCCTCTTGTTCTTTTCTACAGCTAAAATAACACAGGAACATTCAATTGTGTAGCCGGACAATGTCCAAATAAGGGATAATTGTTATTTTTCTAAATCGAAACAAATGACAGGACCACCATTCCCGATCCCCTAACACCGCCTTTGTATTACCCGTAATCTAATTTAATCCGGAAAATTAACTCACTACCCTTCCTCCTGGACCTTTTGCTAAGCACTCCCAACTTAATTCCTTTTTTGTTTCAAACGTTTAGCAATTAACGGTAGAGGAAGCAGTTTTATTCTGAACACCGTTTTTAGAGGAAACGTTAAGATTTTTTTTTTATGAACGACGGTGAGACTCTTATCCTTCATCATACCTGACGTTAAGTATTGATAAGGCTGAAGATGGAAGCGAGCCTCTCCCGGAATCCTCAGTCACTGAGGAACTGGCTATCTTATCTCAAACTGCCGGAACACAATAATGCTGAAAACATTGTTGTTATGGCGTCAGGCTTAGATAAGATGGTGGTAGCTAGCCAGGCGGACTTACAACAAGTCCTACCACCAACCAAACCGAATACAATATGTACCCCCGCTGGGAATCGAACCCGGGACCCCTGGGTCTAATACCGGTGGTTGTACCACTAGACCACAGAGGCGGTTAAAACACTACTTCTTTATTAATGAAAAATGTTTAAAAGTAGAAATATTTAAAAAGGAAATGAGGAATATTTGTAGTTTCTTGGTGAAAAACTTCTTAATTTATATATTTTTGATATGGATTTTCGTGATATAATTACGTACTTATTCAAAAATATCAGCTGTAAAACAAAATTCTCAGAATCGCAATAATAATAACGTATCTTTAAAAACGTTTTTGATTTAGAAATATCCGTTGAAATCAAAACCAGAAGTAAACGCTTTAGAACAGTCGGTAATTACGTGGTATCATCAGCTATATCAAACTCGTAATCAAGTACTAAATGGGTACTAAAACTTGAAATTCCAGCACGATAGCATCGTGAGAAATAGCCACAATTGTTTGTGTTATATAACAATTGGCAGCCGTCAAGGTTGCACTCTCGGTCGATCACTCGAAAATAACTGAAGATGAAGGCTGGTCTGGTGCAGTAGTTTAAGATTTGTTTCCAGATTCATGCGAAATAGGATATACTACATTCTGGAATGAGATGTTTGGAATTTCGGATGTTTGTTATTAATTGTAATCATGGAAAAAAGGCACACATAACAGGATTGTTTATCCCAATATACCCACGGGAACGGGAACAAAGCAAGCCGCGCCTAAAACCGCGAGCAGCCACTAATCAAAATATAATTAAATCAAAACATATGGGGCAGTAATAAAATTACAAAAGTGATCTTACAAATTACTATCTACCTAAAAAGGTCTCTACTATGTCTCTTATCTTGCAGCAATTGCAATGTTGATCTTCCACGAAGACATTTAGCTTACCTACTTCAGTAAGTCTACCTAGCTACGAGCTAGAAGCGATCTAGCCACAATCTGGAGCTTGACTTTGCATGGATAAACAGCTCCTGAGTATTCCTCGTGTAGGTATGAAACACGTGTAGAGTAGTATCTAAAAGTGTAAAGTGCATTATCAGATGTCGCTATCTATTTGTACAAATAAATGGTATAGAAATCTATCTTAAAAAAATTTGCTAGGTATTTAAAATAGCCAATAAAAATTATATAGGTAAGATCTTAGGTAGGAAAACAGATTAATTTTAGGAGATTTGTATATAATTCTGGATACAGCTAGTATTTCTAAACCCAAAATAATTTCTTCTTATGGTAAATTTTAAATAGAAAATTATTGGAAAAAATTAACTCGGCCACAAGTGAAATCTCAGAGCATTGGACCGGATTTCCAAAAGTCGGGGGTCGATTCCCGTCTGAGAATTCACTTGTGGCCGAGTTATTTTTTCCAATATTTTTCTATTTAAAATTTACCATAAGTATAAAAATAGCATTGAAAAAATGCAAAAACATTACAAAATCATAATTTCTTCTTTGCGTGTCGACTCCGGCTTATATTTGAGAGGATCAAAGTTAAGCTACCTCGATTATATAATACTAGCGGCCGTGCGCGGTTTCACCCGCGTGGTTCCCGTTCCCGTGGGAATTTTGGGATCATTTATAGCCTATGTTACTACTTGGGGTCTAAGGATTCTCTATACCAAATTTCGTCAAAATCGGTCCAGTAGTTTTGAGTTTATTCGTTACATACAAAAATACAAATCTTTCCTCTTTATAATATTAGTATAGATATTTAAATAAGTAAGCGAACCGAGAAGGAAATTTCAATCCGCTCACTTAGGAAGAATCCAGACTTCTAACATCTGTCCATCTTTAGCATACCACATTTTGCTGAAAAGTTCTCGAAAATGTTTAACATTTGTTCGCTAACTTTCTAGAAAGTACCATGCTCGTGATAATTCAGAGTCAAGGTTTCATAAAGTTCTTTGTTTAGGATAAACATTAAAGCCCATTTTAGAACACAACGCGAAAACTTGAGCTCTTAGATAAAACTTGTTTTACATAGCAGAAATAAATTGCTAAGGTCCCAGTTGCGAACCTAGGAATGACGTCCATAAAACAAATAGAAGGTCAAGAGTATCTCTTAGGGCAAAGTGACAGAGTGATCAATCACTTAAAAAATTGCTTGTGTTTCTGAGAAATGTTGGACGTGTTAATTCCATGAGGACACACGAATACTGGGGTACAAATGTTTTGTGCTAATATTTATTATGAGAACGATATTTCGTTGTTTTTAACTAAGATTATGAATACTGTAAGTATATATTTTCATACCCTAAATTAAATGTTCATCCCCGTTTTACGCCTGTAAAGATTTATTTTCGGGTCAAAGGTAGCTTTCTTTTTTTAATGTTCAAACAAACAATATCTTGTTTTATTAATATAATAGATTATAGTTGACTAAGTTCAATGATAATTTATCTTATTTTTCTCTTAATAAAATATAATTTTGATAGTAAGTGCAAAAATTTTAAACACTTAAACTGTTGAGATATATATTATAAGACTCTAATTTTCTAAGAAAAAAAGAAGAGAAGAACGGTGGTGTAAAGAAGCTCAGGTGGTAATTGATCATATAAATAAAGAAATATCAAACATCTCTCCTCTCGTACAGTGAATCCGAGATAAGTAGCTTATAAGCATTTGTGTACGGATAAGAGAACCCACGAACGAATGTAATACAAAAATTCTTTCGCAAAAACGTTTAGGTATAGAAAAAAATTACTCAATACAATCAACTGATTACCCTATTACAAAACATCGATCCACATTAAACGGTATGGCAACATTACTTTTTACGGCGCTTTAATCAATAGTTCCGTCTCATTACCAAGTTTTCCCTACTAAAATTAAATTACCTCAAGATTTACAACCCACTTTGCCTATAATTAGGTAACGCTTCGGATAGAGTGGTAACACTGCAATGCTTTTATCTTTTTTCGTGATTAGGGTTGTATCTGAAATTCCGGCGGCTTTTGATGTCTTTATTTTTGTAACTGAATTGGTCCGTTTATAATGTTGGAAGGATTGGGAGACCTTTTGTAACAATATTTCTTTTTGTGCGTTGGCTGTAGTTTTTTCAACACTAATTTTAAAGTGACTTCAAGCACAGATTACTAAATAGTTACTACGTTACTTCAAGTCCAAAGTAAATAATAGGTAAAGACCTAATATTATTATAAAATCTATTATAGTTCTTACTACTACGTTTCGAATTAAATATGAATTTTATTACTGAGGTAATAATGTGTAACAATCTTAATTTTAAACAATGATTTTGTTATTCGTAAGAGTCTTTGAAGTAGCCATAAAATTCGTACTTTAATTTAAAACGCTCGATTGGAACCCTAACCGCCATTTTGTTTTGATTTGGCGATATTGCTTTCAAAATGGCCGCGAGAGGCGTACGTCATACTTGCGTAAGGGTATTACGGGACATTATGGGGGATTTTAAGTATAAAAATGCATTATGTTACGATGGGCCCTTACCCTATTTTTGCAACGCTGAGTTAAAAGAAATTTTATGGTCTGTGTGAAGGAAAACCTTTTTGTTAGAGATAACTCTGGGAAAATACGTAAATGAAATCTTTCGGTCTTTTTTTTAGCAAGTCTGCTTGTGAGTTTGTTAGAATTTTCTTGTCTTTTATATTAAGTAAAATTATATTAGCAGTTGCATCTGCAATCGTGTCCTAAAAATAAAATATGAACTCTTACTATTTTTGGTGGCTTATGCATATTATGTTTTTCAGATCCATTCAAATTTTAACCTATTCATCTATCTTTGGTAGGATGGGATCTACAATTTTTTTATGGTTATGGCTAGTGTTAAAAATCTATTGTTTTTAGATCTTTAACGGTATAGGTTGGTATAAATTGTGGATTGTGTTTCAAAATTATACATCCAAAGAACAGTAAAGTTAATACCATCATCCGTCCGTACTTTTAAATACGGATAAATATATATTTTAATCAAAAATTACCATTTCCCGTCGCTTCTCACAGATTATCAGGAGAGTAATTACATTTTCTCAATTAGTAAATTCTGATTGGATCATATAATTAGTCCGCATCCAACTCGAGATCATGATATTTTGCTTGCGGTCTTATAAATTTTACAGTAGGTCCCTACTTTACTAGAAAGAACGAAAAATTACGCTTTATAACTATGCTTTTGAAAGTGGCAAGCGACAAATAGTTTCGTTTACTTTTGTTGACTTAAAATTAAAAATGTAGTAACTTGAATTTCAGAGGTGATGAAATGACAGGAAAAATAGAATAAATAATTCTTGACATGTACCACATATAAAAATCACCTAACACAGTATTAGCACTACACATCATAAAATTGCATCTCTTTTTACCAAAGAAAAGAATACTAGGTAACTATTACCTACGTTTTTACTAACATCAAGAATGTATCATTTTATTTATGTATCATACCATTCATACCTTTTAAATTCTATCACTACCTACTGTTTCTTCTAAAACTTCGAACTGTGTGCTTTTCAATGTTTAAATGTGTTACCTACTTTTTCACTTATGATAATATCAGAATCTTCTGATCGGTACTTCAGTAAAACTAAATCGTCCGTCTTCGTCTAGCAGGCCGTCCGACAGCGGAAGGCCTGCTTCCTGGAGTGACGGGCCTTATCGGCCTTTTGTGGCCTCGGGCCTTGGGACGATATTGATAACGATACGCCGGTGTTGGGGGTATTTTAAGGCCGCATATTTGTGTGTTAATGACGATGTCAAAATGTGTTTTGAATGGTGATAACTTTTTGTGGTTATTTTGTGCCTGTATTGTAAAATTTTGGGTCTGATTAAAGTTGCGCAGAAAATATCAGAAAAAAAGCTTTGAGGAAACTTTAATATGAGTTAATTATTACAAATCATTTAGATAATCTATAATTCTTTAAAGATGCTGTAATGATCTTTAAAGAAAAGTAATGGTGAAGTTTAATTTTAAGAGAAAGAAGAACGAATTAATTACTTTTTAATGCTTTTTATAATTATTTTGTCGTTGCAATCAGAATAAAACAAATACATAAGTAGGTACTAAATAATGATCTAATACTGCGTAAATATGCTGTGAGAAAATTTTGTTAAGTATAAATCAAAACGAATATTTTTTATTCGAACCAAAAGGTTTGTCGCCCCTGTTCACGGTTAGATATTTACAACAAGTAAATTTGAGAAATGGCTGCGTCATATTTTGCTTCACAAATAAATCAATCAAAACACTTTGTTTGATAGCCTGAATAAATAATTTCACCCTAAGCGAGGAAAATGTTAAATATGCAATAGGTTAGAACGGGGTGGAATAATTCTTGCAATTTAATGACACCATTAATATTCCCCATAGTTTATTTTATGAAGAGCTCGGTGGCGGGGCATGGATAGCGAGTTCGGATTACAATTATCGCGGTTAAGTAACTTTCGCAATGGTCGTTCTAGGGATGGGTGACCAAACCTATCTAGATCTATAGCTCCTCCGACCTCCGTGCTTCGAAAAGCACGGTTAGCCATTGGTCCTGGATGCATTTACAGTCGTTGACACCCCCCTAATCTGCATTTGGCTCTCGGGGTGGGGTCATGGCCCATTCTCCTTATCCAAACATGCCACCATTAATAATCCCCATGGAATTTGTTTAAAATGGACCATGTAACGGTTAATGGTTGTTGGCATGTCGGATTGAGGTTTTCGTTTCGCATTTTTTACTTAATGGGAATGACGTAAGACATTTTCCGTGTTAAAGCAATTTCCAGACAAAATAACGTATCCACCAGGAAACTATTTATACTTCGAAAAGGTTGAGAATACATGATGTCAGAGTTTTACACAGCAAAATTTTCAGTTGCAGCGAAAAAGTTCATAATCTCATCTTAACAGATATTTTTTCAAAGAATATCTCTAGTGGCCCGCGACTTCGTCTGCAATATCCTAGAGGAAACTTTTATCGGGATAAAAATTAGGTATCCTATAGGTAGGGAACTTCTATTCCGGGTCATGGTGTATCTTTACAACATTGTACTCTCTACTGTAATATATCTAGTGCCCCGCGACTTCGTCTGCAATATCTTCGAGGAAACTTTTATTGGGATTGAAAGTAGGTATCCTATAGGTAGGTAAAGTTCTATTCCGGGTCATGGTGTATCTTTACATTATTGTACCGGAATAAATTTTTAAGCATGATTCTTAGCAAAACAAACGTCAAACCTACAAACTTAACTTAGGACTTATGTTATACTCGTAGGTATACGCGGAGCTAACACTCCAAATACCTACTTTTTTATGTTTTTTTTTGTCTACGATCAGTCCTAGAACTTTGAGTAGGCTTATGGAATGTGCCATTGGAATTTGAGGTTGAGGGTGCTCCCCAGCGGAAGATGCCCCCGTCAATTAGAAACGCTTCTCTAGACCCTGGATGTCATGGCGCTTGAGGCGTTTGCGGTATGTCACATTTGATAAGGCGGTAGCAAGTTCATTCGGGTGGTACTCGAGACGAGTTTTGTAGCTTGAAGCCTCCTTAACTGTTGTGATACTCAGTGACTCATGTAGTTCAGTATTGGTAACGAACCAAGGAGCATTGGATATTGTATGCAATATGCCGTTTTGTAGTCTTTGAATGACTGACAGGCTTGTGTTACAGGCACTTCCCCACAGTTGGATGCCGTACATCCATACCGGCTTAAGTATTGCGAGTACCTACTTGAAGCAAAATGTTATGTAGCGTTATCTGTTATCTCACTCTCTAGAGAATCTCTAGAGGATCTATCCTGATGGTACGCCCGATATTTAAGCTTTTTGCTGTCAATGCCAATCAGTTAAAAACGGAAATATATTTCATTTCTCCGTGGCACAATATTAGCCATCACCTGAATTTGACACTCCACTCGCGTGACGTTCCCGTGAGATGAAATTTATGATCGTGACGTGATAAATGACGACTGAATTTTGGCACATATTTTACACACAGCCTGTATAGTAGCTTATATTTTTTTTAAATGAGAATCGGAAGAAATAAATTACGTTTATTAGGCGTGTACGTTTCTTTAACACATATATTGGTTTCTTTTATTTAGTCCGATTTTCATTGTTTACAAGGAACATTTGTAGATATGCTGTTCAATTATTTTAACAATAACAAATATTTGATCAGCTTTATCGATCCCAGAATTCTTGTCAGTACAACAATTAACTCTTCAAGTTGATTTTTAGATGTGCCTGCGTTGATTTGGACAGCTGCTCCGCTATGCATGAAACGATCCCTATAGCTGCTCGAGTTTTAATGGGCAAACGCTTAGCTTAGCCTTCATCATACCCGATGATAAATAACAAAAAGTCTGAAGGTGGAACCGCACTACTCCCGGATTCCTCAACCATTACTTAAGGAACTAGCTACCTTATCTGTTAACTACCGGAACACAGCAACGCTGAAAACATTCCAAAAATAACAAAAATAGGTTCCGCTTTATCAATCACAAAGTTCTTGTCAGTATAACAAGCAACTCTGATTCTTCAAGTTGATTTGTAGATGTGCCTTCGTAAGCAAAATATTATTTTTACCTACAACGGAGCTTCATTATACCTGATGTTAAGTTATGTGATAATAATAATACTAAAGGTGGAACTTCTCCCCGAATCCTCTACTATTGAGAACACAACAACGCTGAAAATATTCTAACAGTAACAATAAATGGATATTGAAAATCATATCAGCCCGTGACCGCGGCCGATGTAACTTGGCCGAAACGTCGGGAAAATTAGGTAGGTGAAATAACTATCACGTTTCTACGTTTTTGATACCTGTTTCAATTATCAGCAAAACAAGTAACAGGATTCTTCAAGTTTATTTGTTAATATCAAGCAAGCTGCCCGGAAGAACGTGGGCCGTTGATTTTAGGCATTTTGCTTGATTTTCTTTTCTTTAACCTATAACGGGGAATCACTTGGCTTTTATCATAATTATAAAACTAAAGCTGGAATCTCTCGGCTCCTCAACCATACTATGGTCATACCGCGTAAGTGTCGTCGACGTCGTCGATTTGTCGACTATGGGCGCGACTCTTCACACGCGAGTGCTGATGCTATAGAGCTGTCTCGGTCGTATTAACTGACTATGCAAAAGCAATCTTATTATTAGGACTATAACCTTGAAGTTGCGTTGTACGAAAACGCCGTCGGCTGTCAAAGTGAAGTTGACAGCGATGCCGACGGCACTTACGAAAGCCCACTGGCTATCTTAACTTAATAACGACGCTGAAAACATCCAACAGTAATAAACAATATTTCAGCTTTATCAATCACAAAGTTCTTTCCAGTTGATTTGTAGATGTTCCCGCGTTGATTTGTTCAGCTACTCAGCTATGCATGAAACGAGCCCCTATGGCAGCTCGAGTTCCAATGGGCGACTGCATTTTTCATGAGCTGAGAAGTTTTCTTTTACGCGTGCGATAAGTGGTGGGGGTTTATGCTTTAACTGTTCAATTTTGTGTATAAAAGAGCGTTAAATTGTATATTGTCATAAATGAGTGAAATATGGTCGTATACCTAATAATTTGAATTCAGGTCCTCTGTCTCTCTCTCACCGCATGAGGATTAGTGGCCTCTTCTGGTGTCAGAGATTATCAAGCCGCCTACAAGGCCTCTGACTTGGCTTAACCACTGTTAACAACCGGGACCGACGACGGTTTAACGTGCCCCCAGAAGCACGGAAGCGCTTAGTTGTAATGCTACTTACGGTCACCCATCCGTCACCTGGCCGGACCGAACGTTGCTTAACAAACGTGATCCAATACGATCAGTCTATCAAGCGCCGCCATGCGCGCTTTCATTAAATTCAGGTAGCATATTAGGAAAGTACGGGGCCTGGTAGAGCAGTAGTTAGAGCATTTAAGCAACTTTGGGTAGGTATGGTTGAGTTAAAATTTATTATCTTCGTGAGAAGAAGGCACGCTAAGCCGTTGCGGTCTTGCTTATATTTAAAGATTTTCACACTACCAATCTGCATTGGGCCGGCGCGTGGTGAGATACATCCAAATTTCCAATTGTTGTTTTCCATCCATAAAGTTGGAGGAAAATAAAAACATAACTGATATTCATGATTATAAAATTTGAAATTTTACTACGATGACTCAAACATCAATAGCCGTGCCCAGAATTATTGAACACAATAATTTAAGACTTTTTTCTTTATTGTCTTCGGATTTGAATGACATGACATTAACCTTTTACAACTCTTTAATATTCAATATTGTATTCCAATGATGTGAAAATTTAATCATTTCAAAGTGACTTTGACAATACATTTAATAGGGAAAGTATTGTGGTACTTTATAAAGGTTAGTTATAAGTCCATACTTCGGAACTTACGTTGAGCCGTTGCACCTGGTTGTATTTGCAGTCTTTAAAACCCACCATTGGGACTTGGGACTGCGTGGTCGTTCATGGTCATTCTCATGGCCCATTCTCCATATCCATCCACAAGGAAGGCCAGTACCCCAGCAGTGGGGACATTAAATTACTGGTAATGATGTTTATGAGAAAATTTGTGAGGATGGATAGATGGATGGATGTTTGTTATTCTTTCATGCAAGAACTTGTATGCGGATTTGTATCAAATTTGGCACCAGATAGTAGATAGCCTGGTTTAAAACGTAGGATACGTTTTATCCCGATATCCCCTTGTTAACTGGAATCACGCGGGTGAATCGATGGCGGCGGGCGGGCCTGCTAGACTACTATTCCACCCTGAATGACATCAATATATTTCCACCCTGTATAACTATATACAGGGTGGAAATTTAAGACGGGGTAGTAAGGGCAGGTACCTTAACCGTTGTTGCTTCATGAAAACGTTCTTAGGAAACCATCCTTAATTGTTTAAGAAATATTGAACTGCATTCACGGCATTAGAAAAAAATGTACAGTCAGCAGAAAAATGGACAGTTTAAAAAAATACTGCTAATCGATCCTGTTTCACGTGAGGATCAAAACACTGTCAGACACCAACTGAGGTATGAGTACTAGAAAAGTCAGAAATCGCGAAAAACGCAAAAAACATACTTCACGCGCTCGCGCCATACGCCGCCGTATCCGCTTCACCGACGAGTACCTTTGACGGAACTTATTTTCTTAGTGAATATGTGGAAATACTTTTTCGGGATTTCTGACTTTTCTAGTACTCATACCTCAGTTTGTGTCTTAGACCGTTATGATCTTCATAAGGAACAGGATCGATAGCATCAAAAAGTTTTTATATTTTTTTTTCTTAAACTGTATTTTTTTTTTCAAAATCCGTGAATTCAGTTCAATATTTCTCAAAAAATTAAGGATGGTTTCCTAAGAAGGTTTTCATGTAGCTACAACGATTAAGGTACCTGCCCTTCGTGCCCCGTTTTAAATTTCCACCCTGTACTACCAATACTGGTTTCCGCCCCACGTGGTTCCCATTCCCGTAGGATATCGGGATAAAAGTATGTTACTCTCCGTCCTTTCTATGCTAAAATTCAAGTCGTTTGGTTGTTTAGTTAGGGCGTGGAGGAAGGACATACAAACACACTTTGGCATTCATAATATTAGTTAGAATTAGGATTAAAAATAGATAAACAGAATACGAGTATCAACAGAAAACTCATTCATGTGTTATCGAGTTCAAAAAACGATCTTGTTCTTCTACTCTACGACCGTTTCGCCACAAACAGCCCACGTGCGCTAAAATAAACAATGATTGCACGTCGGCGTCGCCCTATGACTCAGTCGACATCTGTCCTACACCGCCGGCATTGTATGCTAATCATAGCGATATTATTATTCAGACCGAACTTGTAATAATGAGTTTTTAATAACGGACCAGTGATCTGGATTCATCGAATAGATCGGTATGGGTAGAGTGGTATGTAGATTTTATATGGTCGTATCGGTTTTGAATATTAAGGTGGAACGATTAAGTTACAAAAAGCTGAACGGTCGTTAGATGGCGCTACTTTCGCTATTTAGTAGTTTTTATTTATTTGTCAATTGTTCTTTGTATCTTTTTAACTCAAAATACTATTAGCGCATTCTATAAATAAATATTGAATTTTCGAAACCAACATTTATCTTTTTGTAGTACATAAATCATCCAAATATCTCGAGAGAGTGTTTCTGTCTCCCAATTTTACTAATCACTCACACATGCATACCTTATTTCTGAGTTTCTTGTAGTAGAATATTTCGACTCAGCTGAAAATGATAAAGTAGCCCAGCGGTCTACGTACTCGGCTTAGATATCAAAGAGTTAGGGTTCGAGACTTCTGATGGTAGATTTTTATTTAATATTTTTTTATTATTTATTTTATATTATTGTTTATTTAAATAACATCACAATATTAATTTTGATGTATAAATTGCAACAAATGCAATTGCAACTTTTATAAATTGCACAAGTGACAAGAATGTAATTGATACTCTAAATTTTAAGATTTCTTAGTGTGTTTGCCCATTATAATATCTTTTTTTTAAACCACTGCTGAACAGATTTTGATTAAAATTGCAGTGTTTCCTCAATCAAAAAAAAAGTGGTGGTGGTTGTTGGATCATCATGTTACCGTTTTCTATACTTCTATACTATATAATATTACTAGCTTCCCGCCCGCGGCTTCGCCAGCGTGGACTACACGACTTATGCTATTGTGGGTTATCCATAAGAGATAAACATAAACCACCGCGGAGTTTTCTGTAGACATTTTCAAGGTGTACAAATACTTATTACCTTATATTGATAAATCTCGTAGGGTTCAGCCTGCGTTTGCAATGTAAGCGGAAAAAATGTAATCATTTACGACATCACATTAGAAACCTTAAAAATTACAGTATTTCTCTACTATATATTGAAGGTTATTTTACCTTCCTCTTGAATCACTCTATCTATTAAAAAAAACCGCATCAAAATCCGTTGCGTAGTTTTAAAGATCTAAGCATACATAGGGACAGACAGCGGGAAGCGACTTTGCTTTATACTATGTAGTGATAAAGAGGAAAGATGTGTATGTATGTATGTAATGAATAAACTCAAAAACTACTGGACTGATTTCAAAAATTCTTTTAGGATGCTACACTATCCCTGATTAACATAGGCTATATTTTATCCCGATATTCCCACGGGAACAGGTACCACGCGTGTAAAACCGCGAGGATCCGCTAGTACAATACTACAATACTATTATATTAGTTTTATTTAAAATCAATACATTTAGCTCCTTTCGGTATATTGGCGCGTATATAAATTTGCGCAAATTATCATATTTTGTCTACTTGTTTGTTAGTTACAATCTCCATTTTATATTATAATAGTTTTGGAATCAAGCTCGAGACGCCATTTTTATACTTACTCTTTTTGTTTACTTATGTGGTGAAATTTTACATCTTGTAAATCTTGTTAAATTCTACCTTTAAAGCTTTAATTTACTGCGATAATTTATTATGGTGATGTAAAAACTTAGAAGCTTGATTTTTACAGTTCGGGGGAACCATAGACTTTAATCTTTATTAATATCAATTTGATACTTCACGTGTTTCTGAGGATTGAGTCTTTAAAGGCACTTATGTGCATATAACTAATTTCGTGTTTTAATGTATAAAGATACTGATATTATAAAATATTAATACATAAACATGTAAGTAAGCAAAAATGCCCCAAAAAAAAGTTACTATTAAGTAATTACCTCAAAATGAAATTGTATTATTTTATGATTTTGTAATTTTTGCATTCTTCAATGCTATTTTTATACTTATAATATTACTTTTAGACTTAAGTCTCGGTAGCTCAGCGGTTAGAGCATTGGACCGGATTTCCAAAGGTCGCGGGTTCGATTCCCGTCTGAGAATTCACTTGTGGCCGAGTTAATTTTTTCCAATATTTTTCTATTTAAAATTTACTATAAGTATAATACTATAAGTTAAATATCTATTGTCTTTCGTTTTCCGATGCCTGAGAGGTTATAAAATAAAAAGTGCTAACCACTTGTGTATCTTAAATATGTATTATGTAATGTTAAGTACAATCTAGAAAAAAAAGTGCTGAGATAGCGCTAACATTCATTCATGCGCTGTACGGTGAAAATGTTTTTGAAGGCTAACTGACCAATAATTGAGGCAAATTTAATTACATTTGTGCACTATTCGCGCAAATGTTTATTCGAGCAATCGGCTTTTCGTGTAAGAGTCTTTCGCGTTATTAGCTTTTCGCGCAAATGTCCTGATTCATAGTCGAAACAACAATAGTCAAGTGATATGTGACGTCAAATTCATGTTTTGTATTTGGCTTAGTCTATGTTTATCTCTATGCTATCATCATTCTTATGATGTTTTGAATAGCTAAGTGAACATTTAATACGTTTAAATTGTAAAATTAAAAATAAAATAAATCATTAAGATCGTTAAATCATTAAGATCGTTAAATCATTAAGATTTACGTAAAATAAATCATTTCTAGTCAGAAAATAAATTTCACTCAAAACTGAAATATTTCCACCCGTTTTGAAAGATTTCATAAATTTCGTTTATATTTAATTTTCATTTCAGTGAAACTTTGACTGGACCCATTCCCTAGTCACAATGAAAAAACACTACAAACAAATGACAAATACGGAACGGTGTTGTCAGTCCGTAGATGTGATTGCGGACAATTTAATATTTGAAAAGGGACCACATGACATTTATCTAAATAAAAAAAAATAAAAAATATTAAGTAAGTACGTTACATAATACAAGTAAATTTTATTTGCACGAAGCAGATACAATTTTCGTTTCTTTTTTTTTCCTTTATAAAATCTTATTTTCTATTTTTTTACAGTGATGGGAGAAAAAAAGATTTACGCATAAAAAACAAAATGTAAAGTCGTGTTTAGCATTTTTTTAAATCGGAGTCAAGATAAATCCTACAAATCACAACTTTATATCATAATCCCAAAGTAAATTATTACTGACGAAACTCATCTCTTTTGGGACGCAACGGCAACACAGCTGAAAAATCTAGTAAAGAGAGATTTAAACAATTATTAAATCGAGACAAACGTAAGAGCGGCAACTTCGCGCGTTACGCGTCTTAGCCGCATGGAATGGCAACGTCGCGATTTTTGTATACGTACACGACATTTGTCACATACACAGTCGTAATATTTGCAAAAATTTAGTGTTCATTTATAGGTGATTTCTGAATGAAACAATGTTTTTTTATTAATTTAGCGCAAATGAATACCCGAGAATAAATAGTTGCACATATATGAAAGTATTAATTCTGTTAATCTACCAAGATTATCTCGACTGTTTTTTGTATGAAAATCGTTCCACCTTAATGAGAAGCATTTATGTCCTGTAGGAACCGAACCCACGACGACATAATAGACAGTCTAACTTAAATGTTGGTACACCTGAAACCAAGTACTGTGGTCCTACCATCATCTATTTATAGAAACCATCATGGTCATGAGAGTTTTGTTTGCGTTTTGTTTTTATTGAAGTTGTCACATTTTGATACCCTTCACACTTTAGAGGCAATGATTGAGCGAAGACGTCACAAAACTTCCGTCAATAAACAAGTTTACTTAGAGATTCGTAGTACGAAATGGCATGGTAAGATTGAAACAATACTGCGCTTAGGGATGGCGGTAGGCCCCCTGGACGTCTTTAAATAGGCTTCCGACTCCGACCTGCCGGGGTGTCCTGACGAGTATCTTATGCCAGCATTCAACAAGGCTGCCAAAATGGCTAAGTTCTGTGCCTCAACACTTTACTGTATGCCATCGACATGACACGCTAAGAAGAAGACCAAAGTAATACTCAAGAGAGATACTGGATAGAGGATATTTTAAAACTAGCGGAACGCGTGATATTTTCTAATCCCCATACGAACATTCACCCTCTGTAAGATTTATTTTCTACTTATGATAAATTTTAAATAGAAACATTTTGGAAAAAGTCAATTCGGCAACAAGTAAATTCTCAGATGGGACTCGAACCTCGAACTCGCATGTTGTTACATACAGCATACAGTGCTACAAGGCTTAAAATGAACGTAGACGGGGACGTAGACGGCGCTGTTACTGTCAAAATTGACGTAAAAACAAAATGGCGGAAGGAAAAGCCTAGTCGCACGCGCGATAATTAAAATTTAAACGCGGGCGGAGGCGCTGCTCAACTGTTAAAAAACCTCTTCATCCCAAAAAGCAAAGTAATCATATAAAGAAGATAAGCATATCTCTACTAATACCCAACGCTCTTATAAAGGCATTGTTATATACTCTTTTATTTATATAGCATCAGTTTTTAAATCTCTGGCTTATAGTTTGCTACAAGACTAACGAACAGAACTGTTACAGGATCCTTTTACTAATAGTAACATTTCACAAGCGTATATATTCTCAAGAGCATTTGTATTTATTTCACAATCTTCTAGTTTGCTACAAGATTATCGTATAAGACAATTTTAAAAATAACAATCATATAATTGATTACAGAAAGATTAAATAGTTTTGAGTAATCTTTTGATCCTATGGTAGTATTTTGTAAGAGAACAAGGTATTATAATATACTAAGCTGATATTAATATAAGTTTGCATTGGATTAGCCTTGTTCTAGGTTCTTTTAAACGCAATTCTACTTAATAAGAACGATATTAGACCAAACAACCGTATCAGCTACTAGATCAATCACTTTATTAGTAGGTTAACCTCAGCAATTTTGTTATGGCTGGTCCAATTCGATGTGATAAAATTGTTTAATATGAATTTTCTTTGTCATGGATGTCAGGAAGAAGTTGTAATTTAGTGAGTTCCTAAGAATTGTCGAAATATTTTTTAACCATAAATATGTAATGGGCTATTTTCGTAAGGACATTGTGAAATTAACCAAACGTTGGTAGACATTTACAATAAAAATAACTTCCTTGGCGATTTCACACATATTTCTACAATTACACCAAATTATTATCTAAGAGGAATCATAAAGTATGAATGTTTCTTAAATATATTTTTTTTATAAGAAAACAACTGCATCAACCAGCTGAAACAACAAAAACTTAGTTATAACTAATAACTAAGTTCATTACTAGTGCAATATAAACATGATTGCTTTAGTAGGATACTTATGTTAGTTACTAATAGGAATGTTTGTTTAAAATGTGCAGTCTTACTCAAGGATATTATAGGGCTTAGTATCATTCTTTAAGTTGGTTATAAGATAATTAAAGAAATAATAACTTCTATAACTGCGCCCAATCCAAGTGTGTAGCATGCTACAAGTTTCTTAAAAGAGAGTAAGTATAGAAGAATTCATAAAGATAGTTATAAGAACTGATTTTGAAAGAAAGAAAGAAAGAAAATTAATTTTATTGAGACAATACAACAAGGACAATGGAACATATTATTAATAATTAACACAAAAGCATTGTCTCAAAACGGTCCCGGCTCAGCATAATGCATGGTCTACGACCAGCGCTGATCTTCCGCCGGAACCGGTTTGTTGACTCCGCTACACGTAAACACACAGATAAACAAACACAGTAACACAAAAAGAACAATAAATACAACGATAAAAAAATGAGAAAGGAAAGAAAATAAAAACATTATAAAACCTAACCGACAAGGTGTGTGTACAAGCACCATAATGTGAGGCCAGAGCCGGGGAAAGAGAAAAAACACACGTATATAAAAAAAATAATAAAAAAAACAAAATGGTTGAGGGAAAACTTTTCCAAAACAAAACAAAACTTAGCAAACAAAACAAGGCAAAATACTACTTTAACATTTTGCTAGTTGGGATGTAAGTTCCTTTTTGCCACGTTCATTGAAATCCTTGTCGCGCTGTAGGTATACTTTAATAGGTTCCGCAGATTTACTGTATTAATATTTCAATTTTACCGTCATACCTAAGTAATAGGTAGCCCCCAGAAACTTTTTTTCTTACCTAGAAAGAAGCAAAAATTTTGTATTCCTCCAAAAACTTTTCTACCTACCAGAAAAGACACAAAAAATAACATAATTATTTAACTACTTTAAGATATCAATGCTTTAAATGAAAAAAGTAGTAAAGAAGTACATAGTTCTCAAAATATAAGTACTTTATATAAAACTAGCGGCAGCACGTGGTTTCACCCGCGAGGTTCCGGTTCCCGTGAGAATATCCGGTTAAAAGTAATTTTTAATCCAGGCTCTCTTCTATCTTTGTGCCAATCCATCCCGGTTCAGTAGTTTTTGTGTGAAAGAGTAACAAACCAAACATCTTCACAAACTTTCGCATGTCTATTATTAGTAAGACTAGCGGATCCTCGCGGTTTTACCCACGTGATGCCCGTTCCCGTGGGAATATCGGGATAAAATATAGCTTATGTCACTCGGGAGAAATGTAACTTTCTAGTGGTCTAAGAATTATCTAAATCGGTTCAGTAGTTCCTGAGATTAGCGCGTTCAAACAAACAAACTCTTCAGCTTTATAATATTAGTATAGATAAGATCCTCTGTCCGACACTTGAAAAACAAAATCTGCATTGTTATTAAACGTTTTCTCAAATCGTTTGCCATGCAATGACTACAAACAAGAACAGAACTCGCAATCAAATCGTTTCAAATTCAAATAACATCGATTCGACAACGAGTTTCATTCGATATTTAGTCGTGTCTCGTTCGAATCGTTCCGAGCTAATAATGAGTTTTTGAAAGAACCATCTTAAACGAACAGAGAAACGTTCTAATGGCAAAATGGAGTATTTGGGAGGGACCTTTTTGTACAAATGGACGGAGTAACGATGTTTTGTATGGAAAATGTGCTGAAGAAAACACTTTGTGCCATCAAATGGTTTTGAGACTCTATAATTAAATAAACATTAAATCATTTTCTTGGTAATGGTGAAACTTATTTGCTTAGGCACAATGGACAGGCAATCTAAAGTTACTGTACTTTCCTAAATTAACAGTAACTTAAACAGTAATTATGAACTCTTTTACCTAATAGTTGTATGCTACTTTAAACTATCTATAGAACATTAAAGACCTTACTTTTAACATCGAATCTTGAATGCATAAATTCATTCAACAAAGTTCTTGTTCTCAGTCTTTTTGGATGAGTCTTTGTACATAATTTATTAATTTTGATCAAATATAATTTAGGCACCACCAATCTATGATCGCATATACGAAACAACCAGATACGAAAAAAACAAAATGTACATCTCACTAATATTTCTCCGGGATTTCGATCAAACCCACGACCCCCAGTAGTAAGTAGACCAGTCAGTGGTAAAACAATTACAATTGAATGGCAAAAAAACATTCATGTCATATAGAATGAATCGGTTCATAATAATAAAAAAGTTACAAAAAGAGAGTAAAATTTTACAACCTCTGCGTCGAATGTACAGTCAACAGCACGTCAAAAGAAACAAAACTGGAAAACTTCTCAATTGACGTTGAACTCTAAGATTTTATGCATTAGATTCAATATCAATTGGCCTTTTTTAAGGTCGAATTTGCTGTTGACTGTACTATGGGGTACTGTGTTATGGGGTAAACTAGAAAAATGGAATTTTCCCTTTTTATCTGAACAACAATTTATAAACTCCGCGACGTGCCTCGAGTTTCAAAGGATCGCTCCCGTAGTTTTTCTGTTTTTCCTGAGATGTGTTATTATTTTTGATGTGAATGTCGGATTGTCCATTTTGTTAATGTGATTTGTAGGGTTTTAGCTTTTGTATCCATATTTGATGTAGGTATTCAAAAGTCCATATCTATTATGAAACCAAAATACATAGGTACACCTACCTACGTTTATTACGGAATGAAGCCAGATATTTATTTTTCAATCTTTTTACTGATTTTAGTGTTGTTACATGTCTTGGTACTTGCGGTTGCTTTCATTATAATAAGTATTTTAGTTAGTAGTCGTGTGCCATCTCCACTATGTGGATAATATCGTAATTTCATTTTACTTATAATTTTCCTAGGAATTTAGAGAATTCGCCGCAATACAAAGTAATCTAACTAAATGATTATCAAATAATGTTAAATTTACCAAAAATTTCGTAACATTTAATCCACATACAGATAATTCTTCAAAATTAGGGGGGCGTCTATTAATTACGTTAGGCGTTTAGGGGGGGAGGGGGGTCAAGCCAGATCTTACGATGTCTGAATTTTTTCTGCAAGAAACAGTGAAAAATTACGAGAAAGCAAAACTGTTACATAATGTATGCAATAATATATAAAAAAAATATAATTAAAAATAATTAGAAAATACGCTTTTAGTACAATCTCACCTGAGATTAGAGGGAGAGGGAGGTCGAGCCAAATCTCACGATATCTCACTAAGGGCGGAGGGGATCCGAAAATCACCCAACATCAAAACCAATAATAAAAGTTATAGCATAGTTAATTTTCACCATAAAAGATTTTTGTTTAACTAGGAAAACCAGGTCAAACCGTAGCGTTATTTCTGCACTAGTAATAAACCATACTTATTAAAGGTTGCAAAGAATCCTTGCCGATGCACCTCATGTGAATTTCAAAACTATAACTGTAAAAAAATCCCGCAGTAAATCTTGCAAGCTAGTACATGGTAGGGTAACCATAATGATAGATTTAGTATTTATTTATTTATTTAATTTTTTTTTATTTATTTATTTAAATTTTCTTTATTTAGTTAAAAAGTATTAAGTCGGGATAAAAAGTATCCTATGTTTAAATCCAGGCTATGTACTATTTCTGTGCCAGTTTTCATTTAAATTCCTTCAATTAGTTTAGCGCGAAAGAGTAACAAATAAACAAACCAACAGTGCAGAGTGACTGTGTGAGCATTGGACCGGATTTCCAAAGGTCGCGGGTTCGATTCCCGTCTGAGAATTCACTTGTGGCCGAGTTAATTTTTTCCAATATTTTTCTATTTAAAATTTACCATAAGTATAAACCCACTGTAACGAGTAACAAATAAACAAAAATACTTTCGCATTTATAATACCTATAGTAGGATGGAAGAATCACTTTTTTCTCATTTTTTATGTCTAGTCAGCAATATGATAAGTACTATTTTATTTATTTATTAAACATACCTATATTGAGAATGGAAAAAGCACTTTTTATGTCTAGTCAGCAATATGATCCAAAAAGAATAATTTACTTTTTGTTCCAATGTAAACGTGAGGATAAATTACCCGTTTTCCGTAACAGCAGTTACTCACATTGGTCTGCGATCTCATGGCTAGAGGCCTCTCATTCTTTTTTCTTCCTTTTTTCTTTGTCAACATAGCAACTGGACCCCTTCAAAAGCTTTGATTAAGATAGAAGCTGAACAGACCGAGCCCGAAAAACGTGAGTGGCAAAATTATGTTTTCAACCATTCCTACCTACTAACATCCTGGGGTAAACATAAATGAGATAGACATTTGTTTTTGTTTTGTATGAGAGATATTATCAATTAGGTTCTAGAATTACATAAGACCACTATTGTCTTGTGGATGTTAAGAGCTATTTATTACGAATCAGATCAACCTTATTTTTTTTATTTATTTATCCTAAAAACACGTTTAAAAAACGTTTTCGTTAGTTCTCCTTAATCAAATCTCAGCTTCAATCTTATCAATCATGTATTTTTTTGGGTTTATATATTTTTTATTGTTTTAAAAATGTTGTATTCATTTTATGATTATGTCCTATTTTAACTATTATCGAAATGGTGTCCCTACATACGTCTACTGGCAATAAAACCCAACCAAAGCATATGTGGCTCCAGACACATATAATATCGACCTCCTTACCCACTTCAGCAGTGTATTTCCCGAGTAACTACTCTAATATGCATTACTTTGTAAATTAAACAGGCTTTGTCGTGTAACGTATGAACGTAGCCATTTTGTAAAGTAATTTGACGATGTAAATGTAAGCAAACATAATACGCTTTGTTCCTTTTTAAATATGATTTATTAGCAGTTGTACGTAATGTAACAATGCAAGATATTGAGCGTTATATTATATTACAACTATCGGCTGCCCACGGTTTGCCTTCACTTGGGAATATCGGGATAAAAATTATTCTATGTTTTAATACTGGCTATCTACTATGTGTGCCAAATTTTATCCAAATCCGTTCAGTGGTATTTGCGTAAAAGGATGGATACATGTTTGTTACTCTAGAACAGTGGTTCCTTTTTTTTTTTTTTTTTTTTTTATACTAGGAGAAATGCTTTTACGCATCCCTCGCCCCCAGGTGTAGGGGCGATTCGAAATGTTGGACTCACCTGGAGTACACGGCCTATACAAACATATAGGCCACGCACTCCCTAGGGTACTACCAACTAAAACTCCTAGTACTTGCCCTCCAGGCCGCTATTGGTCACGGGGGGTAGGGTTCGCAATCAGAACAGTGGTTCCTAACCTTTTCAGAACTGTTACCCCTAAGGCCTGTAACAGAAACTGTTTTTTTTTTGTTTGAAGTGTAGTGACGAATATTTATATGTATTGTAGTGTATAATAATAATACTATTTGGTGAATGTTCCATGCATGCATATTTTGAATGAAAGAAGCAAAACTCGATTACTTTTAAATAATATAAGCCCTTCGGTGGGCCTCAGGTTGCGTACGACAATGCTGGTTTCTTCTTCCATATTTATGTTTAAAAATAAGTGCCACTTCTCCATGAGTACGGGCTTATTCTAGAGGTATATAATTCGGAGTCATGCTGAGCCAGCCACATTACAGAACACAACCACAGTAGATATATAAGCTTAAGTAGTACTGTAATTTCATACAAAAGTCCGAAACGAACGCACTCACACAGACACGCGCCACAACAAGATTCTATGTGCTCTATATCATATCCTACTTAAAATTATAAACGCGAAAGTATCTCAGTTTGTTTGTTTGTTTGTTTGTTGCTCTTTCATACTAAAACTACGGAACATATTTGGATGAAATTTCTCACAGAGGTAGAAGACAGCCTGGATCAAAACCTATTTGATTATATTTCCTCGTTTCTCCGCTCTGCAGCCTCTGCTTCAATAGACAGGCAGCCTAAGGTTAATTTTAGAGTCGCGCTGACGCACGCTGACCATCAGACAGTGCTGACTGCCCAAAATCTATTCGAACTCCCTGACCATTGTCCGCGCTGATAACTACGCTTTATTAAAAAATGCTTCCTAGAAGATCATACATTTTCGGCTGTCAGCGCCGAACGGTCAGCGTGCGGTCAGCACGACACTAAAACCAGTCTAATCGAGGTTTATAGGGTAACCTGTAGCTGTAGCGCGTGCCGTGTCGAGACGGTCCACGGTGTTGCGGCGTATCTTTAATGGCCTGCGCAGACGACGGACATTGAAGGACTTTTTGTCCGCGACACGACCTTATTACTAAGAACATAAAATTGAATAAATAACGAGGACTATCGCGTACTTTTCGCGGATATACGCGGTCTAAGTTGAATCTTATTTGGTTAACAATAAAGACGTGTCGCGGACAAAAAGTCCTCCGTTATCCGTCGTCTACGCTAGCTCTAAGTGAGGGCGCTCGTTTTTGACGTTTGTATGTAGTTGCGGTACTGCTAGCTTATATATCTACTGTGTCACGACACTGGAATTCACATAATTACAGAGTTCCGCAGGCCGGCACGGGAGCAAATTAAAATTTCAGGTATATTTGACATTGGATACTTCTGTTTTGTAAACACTGGAGGAAATTAGAAGCGTATTATTTTGTTTACCTTTTCTTTTTTAGGGAAAATGAAAAGTATCATATTATTAAAAACTCTGGTATGGCGTTTTTAAATAAAAATATTTTTGTTTACTTTATGGGAAACTAATTGAAACAAAGAAGGAACGAGTTGAGAGAGAAGGTATGGATCCAAATGGAAGTTCCCTGTTGTTTAAATAACATGAAAGAAATTCGTAAAAAGAAGTTAATATATAGTAAGAGCCGGGGTCACACCGTCGTCGTCGATGTCGATACGTTAATAATTAGAATTCTGCTTCAGTGTGACCATCTCAAAAGCGCCGAATCTGCCCGTCACTGGCAAAAAATCAGCCAAACCAAAACCATTTTCGATGTATTGCCAATCATAGTCATAAATTATAATCATTTGGTGAAACAATTTAGCAGATTTGAAGGATATCTTTAAATTGAAGATTTCATTCAAATTTCCCAAATTCTGCCAATTTTTTAAATCATCTGCATAATCTGCCAGAGTTAAAATTAATGTGCCAAATCTGCCCAAATGTCAAAAATCTGCCACAATTGGTCACACTGCTCTGCTTTTAATGTCAATTATCGATAGTTGTATAGTTAGAGATGGAAAAAGTAAATTCAAAAAGTAGTCCAGTAAATTCTTAAACGTAAACTTCTGCGCCAGAGGTCCCCGGTTCGATCCCCAAACAAGACAAATATTTGTGTGCATGAACATGTCTATTTGTCTTGGTCTGGGTGTTTAATATATATATTATGTATTTATTTACAAAAAAGTATATAAGTATGTCTATCCGTTATCTAGTACCTATCCATAGCACAAGTTCTTCATGAAACTTATCGTGATGGGCTAGATAGGTAATTTTTGTGTTTGTATGGTTAATTTTAACTTTTTGAATTATTAGAGTAGTTTTCATAATGAAACTGTTGAGCTTGTCGTACGGTTGATTGTACATCTATACACTACCTATATATCTAAAGTAGGTCACCTTTGCTGTCAAGAAGTATATTTAGATTTTATAGGCAGGAAGATGGCCGCGTCACTCAATTCTTACACTATAAAAAAAATATGCTTCACCGGCATTCTTTCAGTAACCCCTAATCGGTCGGAGATTTTCACGTAGGAGAAAAACCATAACATAAAACGTAGTTCAGGAGGCGTAGCACGAATAACTTTCGAGTAAGTATCGAGGAAGTAAAGTAAAAAAAATGTATGACACATTGAGCAGCGTTCCTACCGGACGTAAACGGAACTACATTTTCCTATAAATTTTTTGACATTACGTGCTCGATACTAACTCGATACTATTTTACTCAATACTCAATACTCAATAGTTTATTGCAAAACCATAATGTACATGCTGATGTTATAAAATAATGTAAGACCATTTCGATAGTTGTTCGTGCTTGCCCTACAGAAAAGTAGGTTTTATTCGTAAAAGCAGTTTTATTTCAATCAAAATACGCGTAGGTATTGCCATGTTTATTAAAGCACAAAGTTACTTATACATAAAAAAGTATTTATCATAATGTAAAGGTCATTCCTCAAATTGATGGAATAACGTTAACTAAGAAGGCAAAAGTACTATAAAAAAATTAACGGTCACCTTACGTCACGGTATCTAAAAAAAGAGTTGATAAAACAGCTGTTTCATACATTAAAGCAAATTTCAAATTAAATTTTGTTTGAAACAGTTTTTTGGGCGATTTCAGGGGTATTTCCATACAAAAAAAATGCTCGGTAATCTCGTAATGATGAGTTCAAGTGGTTTTGAATGAACGTATTTACTTCTATTTCTCCACACGATTTACTACTCCGAAGCCAAGATTATCGTCCTCCAGTTAATTTAGTTTTATCATTAACACATTATAATTTTAACCCATTAGGAAGTGTTCACATAAACTGAAGTGACGAGACACCGACCTAGTTACCAACAAAGGCAAACATCACGAAACAATAGCCTGAGGAAAAACTAGCTGCCTGTGACGTCACAGAATTTATTATCTGCTCTGTGGACTGTGGCCAACTTTGTGCCCTGTTTACCCTTTTGGATTTGAAAAGAATGAGAACCTTTTTGGCTCGCTGCTATCTGGAATAAAGTTAGGCAATTCAAAATTATTTTGAAATTAAACGACGAGTAGAATAAAGGGTCAATTTCAGTTTCATCGCTATTCCGGCTGTCAAACAGCATGAAATGTGACAGTAATGACAGCCAAAACTGGTCGCTAGGTGATTTTTTGTTTGATGCTCAGCGTGCCGGTAGATTGAAAAGTTTTCTGTTAATTATTATTAAATTTTGCATTTACTTACATGCTATTTTCTTTATTTTGAATTTCTTTTTCGTACGGTAGGTATACAGTTCAATTTATGGCCTGCGCAGACGACGGACATTACATCATTACATCATACATTACATACTTTTCGCGGCCTAAGTTGAATCTTATTTGGTTAACAATAAAGACGTGTCGCGGACAAAAAGTCCTCCGTTATCCGTCGTCTGCGCTAGCTCTTAAGTTGAGTTTCTTTCAAAATTAAGATTACGACACAGCTTGTTTATTCATTGCCATATTTGCTTAGGCACGAGTACTTTACTTAAGACTAGGTACCTACTATGTCTTATTTTTACCTGTTTTTACCAATATAAGAGAAAGTTTGTAATAAAGTAATGCAATAAATAGGTTGACGTCCTACGATACAAACTCTTTTTGAAACATTTTTACTCTGTGGGCGTCAGGCCCGGTTCCACGCCCGCCCCGTTAACTAAGATTAACTTGGATAACCGTGCCGTTATTATAAGTAATGCTTGTTTATATTGTGCTTAAAATCTTACGCTTTTTCTAAGAAAAGAGGTTGAAATTTTCAAATACAAGCTTTTTTCTTGGAAAATTCATTTCATGGTATTATAGCCGCTGTTGAAAGAGTTTAAACGAGTTTTACCGTGACATTTGCGATGGGAGAATTTAATTTTAGAGAAAATATTTGACTGTCTTATTTTTAAGTAGTCTTTTTTCATATTTTTTTTACTTAATTGACGTAGAATTTAGACAACATGATACTATAACTCACTTAAACTGGTATGTGTAAACAGTAAACACGTATGTATATTAAAACAATTAATCAACATACTTTCAAGAAATTCATATAAAACTATCCAATTAGAATAAACACCATAGTAATCTAATCACCGTAGTAATCCATAAAAACGTTCCATTCAACTATCATCCGGCTATTCCAAACCAATTTAAAACAAATTGCCATATAAAAACCGCTACAAAAACGGAAATGGCTACACTGACATGCGGCTGCGTGTACTAGGAGCCCATAAAACGGTAGTAGACTGCAGTGGCATTAGCCCTAATGGGCTTATGATGTCCCTTCCTTCCGACCGCGCCTCGATGCAACCTGTATTACAAACGAAAGGTAGAATGAGGAAATGTAGTAAAAAGCTAATAGCTAGAAACAGATGCTTTTAAAAGACACTTTAGTCGGAACAAAGTAAGGAATCGTTTAAAATATATCAACCAGCACATCCTAAATTTTGATCAAAGCCTGGGAGAGGTGTTGAATCGTCAGGAAATAAAACATAAAATAACACGCAGTACAAAATCAAATTCCACTGAAGTAAAAGTGCGAACGTTTGGAGGTTAAATATTTTGACGTTTGCTACTCAATCACGCAAAAACTTTAGCACCAAATATACACATCATAAGTGTCTAGGGATTACTTTTTTTACTATAAAAATATGCAATTAATATTTATCAAATGTAGTCTTTCAGACTGGCTACTTACTGTAATTCTATCCTTATTGAAGTATTGAATATTACAAATAAGAATCAATACCGATGCAAACAAGTTAAAATAATAATCCTCTATAAAGCGGCGATACTCTAAAACTAACTGATCCCTAGTCACTTTTGATGTGTGTACTTTATAGCCTGGATTAATACACAGGATAGTTTTTATCCAGCTCCGCTTAAATGTTCCCATAGGATTTTCCGAATGTCCGCGCAGACGTCGCGGGCGGAAGCTAACAGTAATGGCCTGCGCAGACGACGGACATTGAAGGACTTTTTGTCCGCGACACGACCTTATTACTAAGAACATAAGGTTGAATAAATAACGAGGACTATCGCGTACTTTTCGCGGATATACGCGGTCTAAGTTGAATCTTATTTGGTTAACAATAAAGACGTGTCGCGGACAAAAAGTCCTCCGTTATCCGTTAAGTGATGAATTTAGAGTGAACATTGCAAAACCGGCGTTCAAAGCTCATCAGACGATTTATATTTAGGGTGGATTGCACCATCTATCTTTAACGGTTACTATTACATTAACAGTGGGAAAATGTATGTAAGTAATTGGTGGAACTCGGCTAACATTCGAAATCTGATCAAAAACAAAATACTACACAGAACACATGGAAAGAAAAATATTAATGAATCAAAGAGTATTGCAAAAGATCTAGTACATTCTGTACATACATAACTGCATTTATTGTCGGCAATTTGCCAAACAAAATACTATCTCAGCATTCATAATAGAGTGTAAGACCATAAATCGTTGGTTGCTATACTATGATCACAGAGTACGTAAGGCGGTGACGGGCACCCAAGCAGAGAGAAAACTCAGTACAAAATGTAAATAAAAAATTCTAGAACGCACACCTTGACGTTACGCTACAGACGTGGCACTTTCAGAGTGCTTAGTGCGAGTTGTCCCACCTCTACGTCGATGTTTGCGAATAGAGTTTAATTTTCAAAAAAAATTTAAGACTATCTGCCAAAATTTTACTCTGATGCGATGGTAGCGTTTGGACATTTGCAAACTCACACTAGGCCTCAGATGCATTCAACTGCTATCTATCATCAAAATGAATGAGAGGTATAATTGACTTTCCATGACATTCAGGAAAAATTTATCAAATAATTTATGTAGGGAGTTAATATGTACCAACAACCAAAATGCTCACCTCATGTCACAATGGGCGCTAAAGAGGTGGCGATGTTAAGTTGCCAAATAAAGGTATGAGAAATTTCAAGAGCTGGTATTTGATGCTATAAACCACTACGAGCAGCACATAGTTTTTAACCAGTACTTATGATTATAATTTCATAAATAAAATCTACATAGTCAATACAAGTAGTAAGTTTAGCAATCCTAGTGAGCAGGCAAAGTTTTCGAGTATGACGGAAGCTTGCCTTCTGGTAACTTTTTATTTTGTGCTATAATAAAGAGTCGCCATATTAGAAAACAATGCAAGGTTGCAGATTGTTCTAAAACGTTGGCACCAAGATATGATCGCAAACTGCGAACATGAATATCAATTGAAAATGCATTCGGCATCGCGAACAGATGCAGGATACGTTGCAGTTTTAGTTTTAAAAGAAAGAAAATTGAATTTAATTTAAGCAAATTACATTCTTAAGTAAAAGAAAAAAAATATATATTACTCTAGAAATATAGACCTAAGTCAATGGAAATTCCTAAGTAATATTATAAATGCGAAATTATGTACTCTTTGTCCTTCCTTGACACCCTAAATACCCTAGACCAGCGATCGAACCAACGACATATAGTGCCTTCAGAAGCACGGAGGAGCTTGAGGTAATTTATTTATTTATTTATTTATTCATACATTTCTTAAAAGCTAACAGACATTCGTCCAAAACACTTCTAAGATTAGAATATGCCATGTGAGTACAGCATGGAAATAATGAGTTGGAGGGATGGCCACACTTGCTCGGCCATCTCTCAACCGCGAGAGGGCCACGAACACGGGCCCGCCGCCAGGTCAAATGGGCGATTGACACCACTGTCCCCCAGGACCCTACGGTGGTGAGAGAGCAAGTAGTGGGGGGTTCAGCTGGTACCTCCTCCCGGCCTTCCATTGAGCCTTTTGAGGCCGGATGGGGGCCGTCAGGTGAGCCCAGCATACCTAACCTGTTTGGTATGCGTAAATGCATTCCCCTCACTTAATAATACATTTTTGGTCACGCTCCTGTGACTGACCATCGCGAAAGTTGGGTAACGCCACAATAGATAGAAGGCCGAGTGCGCAAACCTCTGCGCCACTGACATTATAGAATGTTTGAAATTAAATTGAGCAAAAAAATATTCTAGGACTTTACTTCCAGACATATCTGCGCATATTCTATGAAATTGATTTACGAGATTTTTCTTGAATATGATATGAAATACCACAGAAATTTAATTTAGCGTCAGAATGTGATTCTTGGAATTCAAGATGACTTTCAGTCACCGAGATATTTTCCGAGTTTTCATTTCAAAAGAACTTGCTTTGCTTTGAAATGCGTCAATGTTTATAAAAATCTTAGTTATAAAATATAAGTTCTTTTTTTACTGGCTGGGCCTATGCGCCAGAGGAATGCGACAAACCCCTAAAGTTCTCATTGTTCTTATTTTCCAATGTCTATATGTATTAACGTGTGTTTAATAAAAATCGATAGTTTTCTATAGTAGAAAATCCATTGGCACTGTTCTTTCAACTAATAAATAAATAAATGTTTATCATTCATTACATATAAAGTTAAATTATGTTGTTTCAGGTAAGCGTCTGTCAACCAAATCAGCACAACATCACTAGAACATGGAAAACGTGAGAAAAACAAATTCTCCTTTGCAACCGCAATTTCAAAGTTGACGGAGACAGTAGTATGTATAACTGTTTTTCAGATACATTTACATTTGTTAAGGCACTATACGACTGAACCGAGATAGCAATGAGAAACCGAAGCGCGGTCTCGCTCCCGATACCGAATTAGGCAAAACAATCACGGAATCACTTCGTAGTAAATAACTATAGCGATAGAGAAATGGATCTACACGATGCTTAATATCTGGTGTCCACTAGTTAAACCAAATTAAAATAACATATGTAACCCCTTTTGAGAATAATCTTAGATTTTCGTATTTTTAGGGGGTCATTTGGAAAAGAAAAAGTGTTAAGGCAAAATCATAAAATCGTATTTCTGGTTCTGTACAAACCTAGATAAAGGTATTAACTAATGTATACTTATCTTAACACCACATTTGTAACATCTCTAACCGTCGGTCGTCCGTCAATTTTATATCAAAAAGAACATATTTTTCCGGATAGCGTTTTAAGAAAGTATATGGATATAGTTATTATTATATAGTTGCCATTAAAGCTTACGATCCCATAAGACCAGCTGATAAAGAAAAGGTGCCCATTTTATCTAGGAATACCTCCATGGAAGTGTTTGCGTAATGAAGAGTTACGGACTAAGCTCTTAATCTAACTTAGATTACAGTAAATTTGTTTAGGCTCTAATTATATTAAAGCGCCTGAGACAAAGAAGAGATGCTGATAAATTGATATTTATTACACATTATATTTCTTATATTTTCTCAAGCGCTTACGGTAAACTTAAATAAACTTACTTATTTACAACTATAACATTTTGTTATAATTTTTTGTTATAATTAGAATTAGAAAAAGTTATAATTAGATGGCTGTTTCATCTTAATCGATAGTCAAACATCTGTAAAGATGTTTCTTTCGAATGCGAGGATATTTCTCTCATTGATGAAACGACGGTCGCCAACTCCGTAGAAAAGGTTGAATATACTAGAGAATGTCAACGTGTTCTCATAGGTCTCTGTAGCATAATTGGTCAGTGCATTGGGCCGGATTCCCAAGGATGCGGGTTCAAGTCCCGGCCTGTCAACAAGAGACAAGGTGCTTTTTTCTAGTATATTTACTTGTTTAAAAATTATCATATAACATTTTATATTAATTTTATTTAAAACTACGGATAGTTTTTAAACTCTTTTAAAGTAATCAGATTTTTAAAGTTAATTGAAATTTAACTGAAACCTGTGAGGGGAAAAAATAGAGTTTATAGTTTTGTTTGTCGTTCTTTCTATCGTATGTACTAAATCAATGTTAACTAAATAAACACGCTAATTAACCCCCTTATTCATCAAAGTTAAAAAAAATTAAAAGTCATGCAGCAACTTTGCTCTCAATAATGGCAGATAGAGACAGCATGACCTTTAAACATTGCTTAACTTTAACTAACGTTTATGGATAAGGGGGTAAATGTATATTTATACACTCAATAATACACTCAAAACTACAAAAATGAGAGGGTTTTCCATATCTATAAGGATGGAGTTTGGAGAAACAACGAGGACATTTAAACGTAGTAAGATGTATGTAAAAATAGTTTCTAAAAAAATAACCTTGTCACTGCGTAACTTGCGTTACTAGCATGCGGGGCGTAGACAACACTAGACGTCGGGCGAGGTCAGTGCGTGCGGCCGCGCCTAGGGGTAGACTGTGCGTGTGCTGTCATCGCTATATCGGACTTAGGGTTTCTGCATGCACAGCCAGTATTGTAGAGACTATTGGCAACTATGATATCTTAGAAGAGACTAATTCATATTGACGAAATCTTGCAAAAACTCCGAACGAATAATTATTAGCATCTGCACAATAGTTGGTTCAATACACAGAACACAGAAACAAAGGTTCAATACAATAATATAGGAATCATTTTGGAATATTTTTTTAACACTTTCTGATAAAAAGAAAACTTTTTATTACTAACAACATATAGCAACTTTCTTATCCTATTCTTCTTCGTCCTGTAAAATCACGTGCGAACCAGTGTGACCAATTGTGGCAGATTTCTGCCATTTGGGCAGATTTAGCACCTGAATTTTAAGTGTGGCAGATTATGGCGACGATTTCGAAAAGAGGCAGAATTTGGCAGATTTGAAAGAAATCTAGTACTTAAAATTAATAAAGAATTCCTTTAAATTTGCCAAATTTTTTCGCTGTATGATTTAAATTTGTGACTATGTATGGCAATTAATCTTTAATAAGGTTTATTTTGTTATTATTGTAACTGATCATTAGTTTCTTAATAAGTAAATTGTAGTAGAACTCCTTCAAATTCCTTATGAAGTAGTTTGTGAGATGGTCACACTGGTGCTAACAGTCGCAAAAGTTCCTAAGTGTGCGCCCAACCTAAGCTAATGCTCACCACCCTTTTAGTCGTCCATCGGGGCTAGTACATTCAATTACGTTATTATAGCTATTAAGTATAAGTGGAAATGTAAATAAGCTGACAAATGGTATTTTTGCTTTTTTAAAGACTTAACCGATGTCACGACATGGAACAAAATAGATTGAGCCATTTATAAATTTAATGAGTATTTTACCTAATTAGTAACAGATTTTTTTTTTTCTTGTTTGAGAAGTTTCATTGAGAGTCGTTTAATAGAATGGAGGAGTCATAGAAAATCTATATTAAATTAAATAGTTAAATAAATAGATGTTACAAAACATACCTATTCCGAATAAGAAAAAGAATAATGTCTACTATTCGTAGCATAAAAAAATATATAACTTTAAGCCAGTCATCCAATGCATTCAACACTTTATTTACTTAATTCAGACATATGGTTTTCCTGGTATTTTTTCAAAAGAAATGCCGTCAAACATTTTTTTTAAGAATTTACGTACACACTTCTGAGTACGTAACCGATTTAAATAAATTACTTGGTAGTCTTGCCAGTATTTTAAACCTTTCAATTATAAGCTTTCTTTGGCTTATAAGTATGTTGTTTGATTAGCTTCTGCTTAGCTGAACTTCTTTTGAAGTTTGAAGAAGATTGAAACGTGTAGACAACACGAGATTTTACGATGTTTTACAAGATCAACAAGTCTTCAATTACCAAAGAAAATTATTACATTACTTACCTACTTCATTTTCTTACATACCTCTTCTTTAATTTTATTTCCTATTCGTCCCGAAAATTAGCCTTGCAGTGGTTATGTAGATAGCCGGAAAACTACTTAATTCATTTATCATTATTACTAGGAACGATAATAGAAATAATCAAAATCTTTCATCATTCGGGTGAACAACATTTACATTTAATATTTTTTTATGTAGGTATATGCCGAACCTACTTCTTGATTTATGGCTGTGTTCTTGTAAAAGGTAAACACATTTTAAATAATTCAATCCTTCCTTATTTGGATTTATATGCCTCTAACGATCTCACAAGGGCCAGATAAAAATATAACTTTATAACCGTTGCCCCTTTAAGGCTATTCAGCTATTAAAATAATGTGCAACTAATGAGAAAGCTCATAAATGTAATAATACTCTTTTTTATGGCTTTATTAACTATAGACTTAATATTGTGTACGATTTAAGGTTGCGTTTTGTTCGAACAGGGTTCTACAAAATATATTGGTACAGTACCTATTAACGGCGTGGTCTATAGAGATTATACTGATAGAAGGAATGTAAAAGTATAAATAAATAAAAACATATGAATACTTTATGTTATGCTTACTGCATAACATAAAGTATTCATGCAAGTTTAATTATTTGATATCATAAGATAACTCTCCGGCCCACTGCTCTAACCACAGAGCTACCGAGATTTTCGGACCAAAAGATTTGGAGTACCTATTTCGCCGATGGTCCGCAAGTCTCGGTAGCTCAGTGGGCTGGATTCCCAACGGTCGTGGGTTTGTGTCCCATCTGAGAATCACTTGTGACCCAGTTGATTTTGTCATATATATTAAGCTATTGCATAGCTTTTATCGCGGGCTTTGAGCGCGGCGACCGAATCAAGAAATTCCGTAACGAAAAAACCTAACAACTCCCAGTCTCCGTGTCATAGATTTTGGTTGCTTAGTTACGATTGTGAATAACAAAATTGTCAATGATGAAAAAAAACGTAGGTTCCAAAATCTATGATAAAAAATGCCATGCAATAGCTTTACCGCGGCAGTCCCCGAGTGCCACACGTATTTTTTTTTTTATTTAAACTTTATCATAAGTATAAAAATAGCATTGAAAAAGCAAATTTTAAAAATCTTAAATTATTTGATATCTATTTGAATTTTAAGCCTTAAACGGAAACAGTCAGATGGGTAACAATTAACCTTGCCATATTGCGCCAAGCTAGGTTAATGCTACGTTTACCTGCATCTAACTCTGAGTTATACAGGGTGATAAAAGACTTATACCGAAGCCGTAATATATGCGAAGTGTTAATCAAACTTAATAAGAATATGTAAAAAAAATTGCTGGGAAATGACTTTTGTTTTCCCTTTTAAAAATATTTCACATGCAAAAAAACGCGTGCAACAACGTGTGCGTGTGTCTAGAGGATCTAGTGCGTGTGTCTAGAGGGTAAGAGGGTCTAGAATGTCTAAAGGGTAACGCACACGTTGTTGCACGCATTTTTGCATTCGAAAATAAAACCATTTTTTTAAAGGAAAAATAAAAGTCATTTCCCAGAAAATATTTTATGAGTAGGCGGCCGAGATCCAGTTTCTTTGATTGGTTTTGATATTCATTGCTGTTTGGTAACTTTAAACGATAATCTTTAAAAATAAATATTGACTTTGATCCTCAATAACTCCTTAACTATCAGCTTCCCAGATTAGGCGCCATACAAGAAAATGATTGTAACGATGTTGAAAATACGTGGTTTTGTTTTCGTTATGGGTCTTTTAGCACCCTGTATATTAACCTAACTTTGCGAAAGTGGGTCTAAAGAATGAACATACTTGTCCCCTTATTTTTATACTAAACTAAACTTTTCTCTACTTTGATAAAAAAAAACGGCACTTATATTGTAAACTGTCTGTGATTGTAACCAACGTAAGTGGCTTTTTTTAAATTAATTATCTGTAAGCTAGAGTTACCAATTACTTAATTAGGTAACCGTTCAAATGTACGCTTTCACGTCAAGGTGTGTTTAGACTGGGCGATTTATTTGCATTTGCAACGAACGGTATGTGTTTTCATTAGTTGAGCTCAAGTGCCGAGTCAAGTGTTGCATGTGGGTCACGCGGCCCACTTCTAACTCTAAAATAAACCGGGATGAAGGAGCTGAAAGGAAACTACGATTTCTAGCGGCTTTTGACACGGTTTAGTTGCTAGACTTTAAAGTTGTTACTGCTTTTGTTGGTAAACAAACGGGTAACTTTCCGGTTCACCAGTAGATTTTTTTTATTTAACGTTTATTTGTAAAGTAATAAGGTAATAGTAATTATTTATTATTCAAATGAAATACCTATTACTGATCTATTATTTGTGATATAAACGTTTTCTATAGATCTATTACTTCTTGAAATAAAGCTTCCTAAAAAAAATATTTATTTACCTTACCTGCTGGTGGTTTGAACCAACTCCTGACTTCCTATCCGGCCTGTGTAGGAAGATACACGATCCCCCGTTCACCCTCTAAAGGCTATGCCAGGGATGGCGAACCAATGGTACGCGACACAATATTTTGGGTATGTATGAACAGAGATTTTACAACCTTAATATAAGTTACTAGTGGGACCCGTTCCCGTGAGAATATCGCGATAAAAAGTATTATTCAGGCTATTTACTATATGTGTACGAAATTTTATCCAAATCCGTTCAGTAGTTACGGAGCCTATTCAATGCAATCAAACAAACAATCAAAATCTTTCCTCTTCATAATATTAGAATAGATTTGTCATATAATCTGCAACAACAGAAGTCAAACTAATTTTACTTTCACTGAATGACGGTGTAATTGAAACTTTGCAATATGTTCCTTTTTGTACTAAATATAGAGTTGATAATATCTATTGTTTTCCCAATAATCACACGTCTATGACCTCATCAAACTTTTCTTTAGAAAAAATGCCACGTTGATGCATAATGTTTTGGCCCACCCTGGGCTTTGATGTCGGGATAAAGTGGCGGTCATGTTTGTCACATACCTTCCGTGGGACTTGGGTGGGAGGGAGCTGTATGTAGTATGGTCAAAGGATTCTTCCCTGAGACGATAGATACTTTGATATCCTTGATACCACCTTATCTATCATACATTATAATTAGAGCCGTTTTTTGTAACTAACTAACCATTATCTACATTTATCTACTTTAACTAACCTTTATCTACATTTTTACAAAAATGTAGATAAAGGTATGAAGAAGTTTATATATTATTACCAGATTTGGAACATCACTAACCGTCATATAGTTTTATATAAAAAAGTTAAGACGTTGACGTGCTGTGGACGCTTTTCCTGAGATTTCAATTAAAATCTTGCACCCGAAGTCAGCATTGTACAACACTATTCTAGGACTATTTAAAACAGCACTAGCGGGCGAGAATATAATCCCACCTTAATTTCTGGCTCACGGTATGCGTAAACAAAACCGCGTGCTATTCCAACTATTCCGGGAGTTAGGCACCGGGAGCACTATTTTTGATTCACTCGTCTCGAGGATTCTACTGATTTTCGTGCGACGTTTGAGTTTCCGTATTCCGAAAAAAAACGACCTTGCACGTATATACATAGCTTCGCTTTTCGCCTGTAGTATCGCCTCCCAACGCGAGCGCTCGAGGGGCAAAGCGAAAAACGTGCTATGTCCACAAATTCAAGGTCGCTAATCAAATCGCCTCCTCGTTCGCCTCGCCACTACTCGCGCGACGAGTGATTCAAAAATAGAGGCCCGGGTTCTACACGGGATTCCAGCATTGTGCGTTCAAAGTTAAAATATTTACAAATGAAGTGCTAAGTCACGACATTGAATCTATACTAATATTATAAAGCTGAAGAGTTTGTTTGTTTGAACGCGCTAATCTCAGGAACTACTGGACCGATTTAGAAAATTCTTAGACCATTAGAAAGCTACATTTCTCCCGGCTATATTATATCCCGATATTCCCACGGGAACGGGCACCACGCGGGTAAAACCGCGAGGTTCCGCTAGTTATTAAATAACAAACGGCTCGGAATCGTCGTTCCAATTATTACAAGTGAAGATCAAATGCCTTCTGAAAGAAATATCGGCGCAAAAATGGTCACAGTAATATTGTAACGTGAAGATCTTATCTATAAAATTAGTTCTACTTTATTATTTATTAAAAAAGTATCCTTTTTTCCTTCAGCGAGAGAAATATAGAAAACCTGTTCAGTAGTGATATTAACATCAAACATTTCAATCTCACCGCTGCTGGAGACCTGGGGGTCAATTCTGCAAAATTTTTGTCATAATTGTCTCTCAGTGGTGTTTCAATAGTAGTGTTTATTTACACTGTTGTAACAAGAACTGTGTAAAACAGCACTACCATTGAAACACCACTGGAATACGATTGTGACTAAGCATTAGCAGAATTGGGCCCCAGGGGCTAATTGTCTAATTTTAAAATCTATCGCAATCCTTTTCAATTCGTCATTTGAAAGATATTTATATACTTCAAACCGTCACTATTTAAAATTTGATAGGTATTGTGATCGGGACGCGTTTTGAAAGGTATTGAATGAACGAAATTGAACCGTCTAAGCAAAATGACACTCGAAAATATCTTTCAAATGTATGGAGAAATATCAAATGATGTGTCATTTAAAAAATCATTCGTTCCGAAAGTTATTACGACTATAAGTTACACAATTCCATATATCACTAACACAATATTTGAAAGGGATTGTGATAGATTTTGGATTTAGACAATTAGGGGGCTGACCTTTCTTATGGATGAAAAAGTCTAAAGGCTCCTAACCCATCGTCGTCTAACCCACATGACACCCACTGCTGGGTAAGGCCTCCCAAGGATCTCCACGGACGATCGGTCCTGCGCTGATTCCTGACCCCATACCGCGTGGAAAAAATGAAGATTATGACTTAACGTGCCTTCCGAAGCACGAAGGAGCTCCGATAGCCTTAGGATGAATTGCATTTAAAGACACTCATGCTCGAAACGTGTCACTGTGCGCCAAGAAGAACTGACTAACTTGACTAATCGCGGGTTTCTATAACATAATAACAGATGGTTTTGGCTACGGACAGTTAAATTTTGTCTTTTCTTCTATGGAAAATATATCTATATGTAAGGCCCGCGTTATCCATTCTAATGTTCCCTCCAGCGCCATGAGTATAACACCTTCAGCCTTCACTAATAGCTTCAAAAATCACACAAAAAATGTAGACGGCCGGAAAAATATAAATATTTTTTTAAATTGACCTTATCAAGGTCAAAGGTCAGAAAAACATTTTTCTCAAGTGACACGTGCGTAGCACGCGCTTAAGTCTAGGTTCAAAATATAACTGTCCGTTGCCAAAACATTCCTTTAATAAGTTATAGAAACCCAGGATAATACTAAACAATAAAACTCTAGTTTTATATAACTAGTTTAGTAACCACGATCAGTACTTTTGTAGTGGTAATTTAGTTAAATGAAACGATAACATAAATTAAGTAATTGTTTGTATCACCTACCTACCTACACTGATATTTAAATACCGCGTAATTGAAGTTTTCCCGGGTAAACCGTCCGGTTTTGCTAAATAGCGCATATTTCACCCATAATGTGAAAACTTCTGCCAGCAGAATCAGACATAAGCAGCATTTTTTATATCACTACATTAATTAGTTAATGTATTACATTTTCAGTACATTTATGAGGGAATAAAAATTGAAATTCATATCACGAAAAAGTATAAAAGATTTTTGGAAGTTCATTCGTTTCATTTTCTAGAAGACTTAAAAAAAGAGGTAAGAACGAATAAAGCTCTACAATAATTGCATTCGAATAGTTAACTAAAAACTAACTGTCAAAGTTATTTAGGCAGATGACCGTTTTATATTATGTGATACAGACACATAAAAAATCAAATGCCTAAATCTTCAATCCCTTGCGATCTTGGTATAGCAACAAATGTGTAGCTTGATAGTGAAAATCATAAACATTAAGTCTTATCCACACCTTAACAACGCCACATTTGGCATTCCTTGCGCCTAAAGACGTTACTTTAGAGAACTAAAGTAACTGTCATCGCTCGAAGGATTGCTCAGCTGAAGCGGCAGTGGGCGGGACACATAGCGAGAAGCTCCGATGGCCGTTGGGGCGGAAAGGTTCTGGAATGGCGACCGGTCACAGGACGACGCTCCGTGGGTAGGCCCCCCACAAGGTGGACCAACATCTGGTGAAGGTCGCGGGAAGACACTGGATGCGGACTGCGCAGGACCGATCGTTATGAAGATCCTTGGGGGAGGCCTATACCCAGCAGTGGGTGTCATGTGGCTGAGACGACGACGAAGTAAGATGTTGGCCGGAAACAATACCGACAGGTTGCCAGCCCCCCGTCGCCGTCGCCTAGATTACAATCCGTTCACCGTAAGATCTCCCGTGATGTTATTATTTGAGCTTTATTGCAATTCATGTGATCGCGATTTCTAACTAATCTAGTACTCACATCCTCATATCCTCATAAAAACAGGATCGATTGGCATAAAAACAATATTATTGATATCTGTAAATTTTTCTGCTGACTGAATTTTTATTTCAAAATCGGTGAATGCAGTTCACATTTCTCAAAATAATAATGATGGGTTCCTAAGAACGTTTTCATGTAGCTACAACGGGTAAGGTTTTCACATTTCCACCCTGTATAATGTTATACAGGGTGGAAATGTGAAAACCTTACCCGTTGTAATAAAAAATATTTCCACTTATTCGATAAGAAAATAAGTTCATTCAACAAAGGTACCCGTAGGTGAAGCGGATACGACTGCGTGTAGCCACAGATTAATAAATAGTTACTTCGTAACAGATAAACCACTCTATTATAAATGTTGGTACTTGCATTTTATAACAGCGTACTCTTTACAGGTGCGCGCCTCGGCGCGCGAAAATATACCGTATTAAGCGGACGTAAGCTTGCTATTGCTTCACAGCTTCTGAAGCAAAAGCAATAACGGGCTGCCTCTTTCGAAAAAAAAAACATTTTACAATGTGGGTGAATTAAGAAAACGTTATAACTTTTATAATTATTGTCTGAAAGCTACAATACAATATTTAATTTTAGTTAATTAATCAAATATAATAAAGTACAAAGGACAAATACAGCAAAGTAGAAATATCGGGAAAAAGGAGCCTATGTGTTAGTGTACTACTTGAAGTAGATACCTGCATACCAAATTTCATCCAAATCCGTTCAGTAGTTTTTGCGTAAAAGAGGAACAAAGAAATAAATAATCAAACTGACATACCTACTTTCGCATTTTTAATATTAGTAGGATATTTGTACGATCGATACTTACAAATAAATATTTTATAATTGTTGTGGTCATTTTAAAACGTTATTATTCAACGAAAATAATGATTTATGTAGCAACTCACCTTTCTTCGTCATTGGTAAATGAAAAAAAGAAAGATCCTTTTTTCTCCTCTTGCTCGATGTACGTCATCCAGGTACCGCACATAAATTTCCAGAAACGGAAACCATTGTCAATATGAACCTACGAAATAATACGTCGAAATAATCGTCGCGTCGTCGTCTGAATTTGGACATTCGAGTGTCCGCCGGCCAGAAGGCAATTATCGCGCGTAAGTACATGGAGTGAACTAGGCCTGCATGCGTAGCATGCGTGCCACGACAAAGCTTTACTCGTGCGAGCGCATTGGCTGTCCCACTCACAACGTACTAATATGAGTGGGATAACGGGCATCGCGAAATAAGTGTCGACAGCGAGTCGCGGTGCGCATGCTGCGCTGGCTGCCCCTCTAGCATGAACACTGCTATATCATGCGATATGATATAGCGCGTCATGCTGTCTTGCTTACTTCGCTACGATGTGAGCGGGACAGTGACACGTTATCGAGGTATCGAGTCGATAAAAGCCTCTCATGCTAGGTGGTGTAGCGCCGCGCGGGGCACGTGTTTTTGACGCAATTTCTGACGTATCTAGTTTCTAGACGTTGGTGTCTTAGAGTGTTTTAATCCTCACGAGAAACAGGATCGAATGTCATGAAAAAATATTTTTTTAAAGCTGCCCATTTTTCTGCTGACAGTAATTTTTTTTTTCAAAATAAAATAAATAAATAAAAATAAATAATTACATGCAATCAAACCAATTATCTAGCCCACGTTAAGTTTCATGAAGAACTTGTGGTATGGATACTAGATAACGGATAAACTTACTTATATACTTTTTTTGTAAATATATACATACATAATATACACCCAGACCAAGACAAATAGGTATGTTCAAGTTCATGCACACAAATATTTGTCTTGTCCGAGGATCGAACCCGGGTATCTGGCGCAGAAGGCGGGTTTAGTACCCCTGTGCCAAACAGATCGTCAATAAATATGTGAAAGCAGTTAAAAAATTTTCAAAAAATAAAGGATTGTTTCTTAAGAACGATACTTAATAATTATACTGATATGAATTTAATTCAAATCTACACTTCTAAACAGGATGATTCCCACACAATTAAAAATAGGCGAAGTGCATTAATGACGTTATTGGTGTTCAGTCCCATCATTCTTAGTCCCATCTGTGGCTCGCGTGTTGTCATTAATATCAGAGACGCCGGAAGGAATAAACATTACTGACGCCAATCTGTTATGCTCGCTGACTTTTTTCTCTCTCGGTAGTGACGATCGCCTTTCCCGGTCAAATAAAAAAAGAAGTTACAATCTCTTTTGTATATTTGCAAAGGGTCTGTTATCCTTTCGAGAAAGTTTCTTCTTAACAATACCGTGACAGACACAGGCACAGCCCAAACGGCTGAACCGATTATGCTGAAATTTTGTATACAGGATCCTGCGCTGCCTGCATCCAGCGGCTTCCCGCGACCTTCCCCAGATCGTCGGTCCACCTTATTACCTACCCACGTAGCGCCGTCCGGTGCGCGGTCGCCATTCGGGCAGCATTCGGGAAGGTCCGTAAAAACTTCGCGTCCAATTTACCTCAGTGTCTCAAGACGAAAGTCAGCGTGTGTTGCCAGTGACCTACGGCAGTGAAACGTGGTTGCTAACTATTAGTCCAATAATAAGGCTCAAGTGACCCAGCTTGCAATGGAGATAGCTATGCTCGGCGTTTCCCTGCGAAATCGAATCAGACATGAGGAGATCCGCAGAAGAACTAAAGTTCAAAAGAACTAAAGACATTCCTCGAAGGATTACTCAGCTGAAGTGCCAGTGGGCGGGACACATAGCGAGGAGAACCAACGGCCGTTGGGGCGGGATAGTTCTGGGGGGTTAAAAAGGACGCCAACGCAATATTGCTTAGTGAATTCACTGACAATTCAATTGTTTGTTTATTTCCTATGGAATTCGATTTTAGTAAGTTTTCCTGCCTTCAAAAAATTTAAAGCAAATTCTGCTACGCTGGCACTGACACAGTTCTAAACTCCATAGAAGATAAACCATTAAATTAATTGTTAGAGCATTCACTTAGCAATATTGCGTTTGCGTCCTTTTACCCTCTTTAGACCCCCTGGAATGTGCCCTACATTCAAATAGCTGATGATGATGACGATGTGTGAAGTATCCTAGGTACATTACAAATTAGTAAAAGTATTGCAGAAAGTTATGATTTTTACAATGGAATTACTAATTTTTAAATAGTTATGGTCACACCAGCTTGTAATCACGTAAAAGTAGAATATTCTAAATTGTTAATGTATTTGGAAAAATACAAATGTAATTTTTTTTAGGCTTTCTCGTAACAACAGTAACATTCATAACAGTTTTAAGTTCAGTGGGACATTCGGCAGAACAGACATTCTGTTACAATATGTTTTTTCTATAACTTACTAAGAATGTAGTTCCATACATCCGCTTCAACAAATTAAAATAACCGGATACAGCAGTCATTGCGCGGTGTTTTCTTACAAATTGAAACTATTAGCAAGATGGACTTAAAATAAGTCAACTTCCTCGAATAAATTTACAGTATAATTTCATAAGACATATTCCCCTAGGTAACAAAAAGCAACTTATTGTAAGACTGACTGAATTACTAGGGATAATTTACGCTTTTTCATGCTAATAATAGCTCAATAATATGAACTGTCAATAAGTTCACCGAAGAAACGCAATCAGACCCAATTTATACTGTTAAAGGAATACGATCACTCTTACGCTACGCAAGGCTCTGCTATAAGGTAGGACAGCAGGACCTTGATTTTCCTAATGTTTCGCTTAATAATGTTATCAGTGGCGATTCATAAGTATTGTTTGTTAACAACTAAATAGAAGAGATAAAATAAAAGAGATCCCATGTTATTCTCTCGCGTAATATGTTCTCTATGGTCATTGCTAGAGCGATCACCGCTAACTTTATGATACTAGAATCTCACCAACATATCTTCACTATATCTATACTAATATTATAAAGCTGAAGAGTTTGTTTGTTTGAACGCGCTAATCTCAGAAACTACTGGACCGATTTAGAAAATTCTTAAACCATTAGAAAGCTACATTTCTCCCGACTGACATAGGCTATATTTTATCCCGATATTCCCACGGGAACGGGCACCACGCGGGTAAAACCGTGAGGATCCGCTAGTTAATTTATAAAGCTGAAGAGTTTGTTTGTTTGAACGCGCTAATCTCAGGAACTACTAGACCGATTTAGAAAATTCTTAGACCATTAGAAAGCTACATTTGTCCCGAGTGACATAGGCTATATTTGATCCCGATATTCCCACGGGAACGGGCACCACGCGAGTAAAACAGCGAGGATTCGAAAATTATATTAACTTTTTAAATTTTGCATTTATAATGCTATCTTATATGATAAATATTAAATTAATTAAGTCTCATGTTGCCCTGACGGGAGACAAGTTACTTTTTTCTAGTATATTTTCTTGTTTAATATAAAATTATATTTATTATATGGCAGATTAATAGCACTTTCTCCAGACTAGTATAAAGAATTCCCCATGTTAGTTGCCAAAAGTTATTTTAACCCAGTCATTGATGCCATCTTTTTCTACCTAAACTCATGCCAACTTTAACATTTCCCTTTGAGAGTATCTCAATCTGCATCGTATCTAAGTACTTATGTTAACAAAATTGTCTAGAATTGCACAACGGTGGCAACAGAAGAAAGTCCCCATTGTTTCTGTCCATGTCCCACGGTCCCATTGAGTTTGTGTTAAATACTTGCGATATTACGTTTACGCGCAAATATTTGAGAATTGTCGCGAAACGTAAGGAAAGGGAAAAATGTTGTCACTATTGAAAATACGACAATAGTATTTATTTTCTCTAACGCCCAAAATTATTAACCTATCTGTAGATATGGATTGGGCTATCTGACCAAAATAACGACCGATGCTAGGAAACGAAACCAGTAACCTAGGCAACTATCTCAGATAGTCCTATCCATATCTACAGATAGGTTTTTAATTTCGGCCGTATATAGCTCTGGGAGCTTACTGCCATCGCAGTTTTGTTTCAATCTTACCATGCTATTTCGTACTACGAATCTCTTAATGTAATCTTGTTTTATAACGGAAGTTTTGTGACGTCTTCGCTCAATCATGGCCTCCAAATTTGGCCCGCTGATGTATCAAACTTATGCTGTTATTATATTAACTGTGCTAAAATTAATTCTTTTGTTTAATTTGTATTTATTCTGTGTCTGGGTGTTGATCTTTCTGAGTACCTACGTATTGATTGTCTGATATATGTATCGGAAGTGCTATGTTGTGTTGTGTGTGCCTTTTATTACATTCATAGTTGCGTATATTCATAGGAAACGAAATATACAATTAGCAATTTAAATATAGGCAAAACCTCTCAGGTCCCGGATTATGAGGCACATTAGATTTTCCATTGTTCTCTGGACACCGGTGTCCGGTCCAGGAGGTCTACTCTCTAAGCACTAAACCCGTAGTTTCGGTGTAAGTTACGGACGTTTCCTACTCCGTATCACCTACGGACAGCTTATTAGTTCGGAGACCCGAAATAAAAATGAATGAGAATACGTTTTGACATTGTCCTTACTCCCAATGTGTTTGTGCCGTTTGTCCAAAACTAGTCATCCGAAATCAATAAAGAGTTTCGGCAAACTTACGGATGGGGGCCCGTATCTTAGTTGACGGGCTTAGAGAGGAGGCCTCCAGGTTTGAAGAATAACGCTAAAGAGTTTGATCTCTAACTGCCAGATACGTAGAATTTTAGTGTAGAGAATCGCTAGACTGTGGAATACCAGAAGAAGTCGCGGAACCTTAGTAAGCTATAAGTATAAGGTAGGTAACCTTTTAAAACTTACTAAAAACATCATTATCTTAGAATTTTAATCTTACTTCCCCGCAATAAGTATTGTTTTCGTAAACTCGTTCCAGTGTAATGGTATCACAAACCATAATCTTGGTAACCATTAGTCTTTCCCAAGCTTTTGCTTTCATTGGGATAATTTCTTTGAAAGTGAAGTTTCTCTCAGATGATAATCAGCTATTTATTGGTATTGTTGAATGAACATTAAGCAACATTAACAGAATTTAGAATAACAAATGACTTTTTATAGAAAGTTTGTTGAAGGATTTCTTTAAGTTCGCCTGGCTAGCTACTACCGACGTCATCAGCCATTTTGAAAGTCCCCACTACTGGGGCACTGGCCTTCCTTAAGGACGTATAAAGAGAACGGGCCATGACATGACTGACACTGATGATGACACTACGGATTGGTGGGTTTTGACGACAAATGCAGCCGGGACCGGGGCCCTGGTCCCGGCTGCATTTGTCGTCGGTATCAACATAAACTTCATTTGACAGATGGATGTGACATATTGCGCTTAGTCTTTGGTAATTTTTCATTTGTATCAAAAAGAAGCAGCAATGTGTCACATCTATCTGTCAAATTAAGCCGATTTCTATGCCGACGCCACTTGCGCGCACGCACGGTCATTCGTGTTCGAGATAGTAAATTTTTGGTCACCCATCCTGTGACCGACCATTGCGAAAGTTGCTTAACCTCAACAATCGCAGGCCGAGTGCGTGAACTTGTGTCCCGGCAGTTACGAGATAAGATAACAGTTCCTCAGTGGGTGAATGAGGGTTTGGGAAAAGTGCGATTTCAACTTCACCTTCGCCTTTGATGAAAGTAAGCCTTTTCACTGTTGCAGATTAAAAAATAACGAGATTGATTATGTAAACTGACGAATATAAATTATTATTTTGTATTAACTCCGGAAAAGTTTCGTTTGAACATTAATCACTACAACAATACATTAATTAGGATTTGTTTATGTTTTTGTTATTAAAAAGATACATTATTTACTTATTTGTTGTAAGTACACTTACAGATTAAAGTCATTACAAACTTATAAACTAATTCACGTTTGTCGGTAGCTGGGTAATCCCTATCAGATATTGAAACTCTGGTAAATAACTAAGGACTTATCCGCGAAATTAGGTTTAAAAAATGAGAATTTCTATTTCTAAAAATGGATGATGGTAAAACGCCCTCTACCGAGCTTCTTTTCTTGACAAGATTTACGAAGATTGCTAAACTTGGAAATAGATTTTGACAATATCAATAAATGTGTTCTATTTCATTTTAATTAATAATTAACTAATTAAATATTTATTATTTTTATTATTTTATTTTGTTCAAGTCAGCATCAACTTTTTCGGCTTAAAATCAGTACGATATTAGTAAATTTCGTAAAATCTAGTGTTATACCAAACTAAAGTACTAAAGACAACAAGTAAGAATGACAACTAAAGTTGTCATTCTTACTTGTTGCCTGTGCACTACCTCTCGCTCTCTCTCCATTTTTCCTATGCCTCAAAGGTTGTCTGGAAGAGATCGCTCTTAGCGATAAGGCCGCCTTTGCCCACATCTATGTCAACTCTTTCTTGTGTTTCTGTCTGTATTTTTGTGTGTGCAATAAAGTGTTTTATCTATCTATCTATCTAAAGTACCTAATTAACGTAATGAATGAAAGTATTTCAGTACCGGTTGCACGCACATGCGGGTAGCGTGTCACGTGACGTCACGGGAAATGATGCAGTTTACCATAAATGACGTCATTGCTGTGCATGTTCTAGTTAAAAGGAGCAAGCGGGTCTGTTTTCAATGACGGACATGATGTTTTCTTCTTAGACAATAACTGCCATTTCACATAGTTTTATTAAGAGGAAGTCGGTGATTTAGTGGTCGCACTCTCCTTAAACCACCCTTTAAAATATTCGAGACACATTTATTCTACTTTGCACCAGGTTAAAATTTGTGAATTGTGCCCCCTCTAGTTTGACTGACCCTGACTTAACTTGATTGTTAAGTCAAGCTTTTGACTATATTTTTAAAATATTGTACTTGTTACGTAGGTAGGTACTATAACATATATAATACAGGGTGTTACAAGACCCATACCGAAGCCGAAATATAATATGCGTAGTGTATATAAAACTAAATAAGAACATGTAAAAATAATTGATAGAAAACAACTTATATTTTTCATTTTCAAAAAATTGGTGTTATTTTTACGCGCAAATAAAACGCATGCAATAATGTGTGCCTGTAACTAGAGGGTACGAGTAGGCGGCCGGGATACAGTTTCTTTGATTGGTTTTGATATTCATTTTGGTTGTAAAACTTTAAACTATAATCTTTTAAAATAAATGTTGTTTTTGATCCTCAATAACTTCTTAACTATCAAGTTCCCAGATTTTGCCCCATACAAGAAAATGACAGTAACGATGGTAAGACTACGTCGTTTTAGTTTTCGTTATGGGTCTATTAACACACTGTATAAGAATGTTTGAAATTAACTTCGTTAGAAAAGGTATTCGTGACGAAGATAAAGCTATTAAGAACATCACCGTTTAACCACTCCGTTGAATATTTGATTTGTTCGTCTGAAAATAAATGTTCGTAACGTGATACAACGGAAACCCGTAATCGCGAGTGACGTGTGTCAAGTGCTTTAACTGACGTCGTCAATTAGACAAGTAGCGAACATTCACGGTCGCTTTGCTTCGTGATGTGGTAGGTACAGGTGACAGCATAGGAAGCTCTTCACACCCTTATCGTTTTCTTAAATCGATGTGATGTACAGTCAAGGGCACTCTCGAGGTCAAAGTGTAAAGCCGTAGCTGATGTTGACTGTACTAAGTAAACTGTATGAATATAGGAGCAATTATTGTATTGAAAAAAAAACGAATAAATTTGGTTCCGATTTTTCTATTTTATTGTAGGACTGCAGGGCGTAGATACACCAAAGACGTAGTCCAATTTTACGAAGACTCAAAGGTTTCAAAGTTTATCGCCACGAACTGGGACGTCCTTCACGTTCGCTCTCTTGTGTCACCCATCATTTCTTTGCACATTGAAATCTGATTCAGTCTGCCGTTCACATTCGTATCATTCCGCGTCTATCTTTGCATTAAAACGGTTATTCTCAACTCAACCTCTTCTACGTCCTTTCTACGTTCATATCCACCGTACGACTGTTTCTTTAATTTAACTAATAATTGATATTAACAGTTTCTCATTTAACATTTTGATTGGAATAGACTGTACTGTACGGCATTTCCCTTGCGCGTAGGGCTGGCACTGAAGACTGAAATATTGAAGGGCGGGTTGCGACAGCTTTTCGGATCTATTTCGGATCGGCCACATGATGCATTAAAGCGGTTTTTCTCATCAGTTTTACTATCTTCGTTCATATCCACCTTACAATTGTCATTACAATTTATTTAACAATTAATAATAAAAAAAAAGCTCATTTAACATTTTTGATTGGAATAGAATAGACTAGGTATACGGAATTTTCTCGCTCGTAGGGCTGGCACTGAAGACAGAAATATTGAAGGGCGGGTTGCGACAGCTTTTCGGATCTATTTCGGATCGGCCACCTGATGCATTAAAGCGGTTTTACTCAATCAGTTTTACTATCTACGTTCATATCCACCTTACAATTGTCATTACAATTTATTAACCAATTAATAAAAAAAAAAGCTCATTTAACATTTTTGATTGGAATAGAATAGACTAGGTATACGGAATTTTCTCGCTCGTAGGGCTGGCACTGACGTCTGAAGACTGAAATTTTGAAGGGCGGGTTGCGACAGTTTTCTCCGATCTATTTCGGACCGGCCACCTCTCACGCGAGGCCGATTCACCTCACTGGTCGTGTAGCTATGTCACACTTTTTTTTAGTTACCTATCTTTTTTGGTTCCATTTTTCTACTCTTGAGAACGAAAATGAGGAAGGAGTAAGCATGCAATCACAAAGTTTTCCTTCTCATTCAAAGTATCAAAACGATGATGTCGGTAAAGTTAAAAGAAATATATTATTAATATTTATATTTATCACATTAAAATAGCATTGTAAAATGCAAAATTAAAAAATTATAATTAGATAGCTGTTTCATCATAATCGATAGTAAAACATCTGTAAATATGTTTCTTTCGAATGCGAGGATATTTCTCTCATTGATGAAACGACGGTGGCCAACACCGTAGAACGGTGAATATACTAGAAAAATTCGACGTGTCCTCATAGGTCTCTGTAGCATAATTGGTTAGTGCATTGGGCCGGATTCCCAAGGATGCGCGTTCGAATCCCGTCAGGGCGACATGAGACTTGTTGCTTTTGTCTAGTATAATTTCTTGTTTAATATTTATCACATAAAAATAGCATTGTAAAATGCAAAATTAAAAAGTTATAATAAGTTAAAAGAAGTAATTAAATGCCATTATATGTATCTTCAATACAAAGATATCCTCCATACGTACAAACGAGGAAATTCCCGTTAGACTATTAGAGTTTTTAGAACAATAATAGCTATTTTTGTTTTTTTTTTTAATTGTATTTTTTTTCATCCATGACACCTAAAACAGTATTTATAGTTATCAACTGCCATGTTTTTAAGGGATAGACTTCAACTGATTTATTTTGTGTGCGTTAATCGTGGTGTGTCGGATTCCGGCATCGAACTAATTAACTCGGATGTCATCCGACCACAGATTAATTAGACCTGAAAAATGGCGGTCCACACCAATCTGGCTTGGATAATATTAGTCAATATCATTTATTCAGTCTAGGCTGTTACAAGCCCCTATGAACGTCAAAGAAGCTACGCCATCAGTTCACAAACCCTAACGGCGGGAGACCACGAGAAGAACCGGCAAGAAACTCGTCAAGGGCTGTTTTTTTTGTCCCTGTTTTATTTCATAGAGAGTCGTCAAATTGTAAAGTGTACCTAACATAGCGGTAGGTAAAGTTAATTTCCATCACAAAAAGAAAATACTAATTATAATATTACTTTTTGTGGTTATTGTAGCCATAAACAATTTTTAACTGGCAAAAAAAGACTTATCTATCATACATTACAACATTTCTCGCATTACAAGATTACTGTACTGCAAATTGTAATGTACATGCAGATCAGATCAGTATCAATTTATTTTAAATAAAAATATTAAAGCTTAGCTCAACATTAAGATAAGCAGAATGAAGTAGACCCATTTCCGCTGGCGGCACCCGTTCACGAGCATGACGCATGAACCAGCCATCGCTTTGCTCAACCATATTTTAGGGAACGTAACGACCCGTTTACTACTATCGAATACATCACTATTGATATCTGAATAAGATGGAAAATTACCTAGCCTCTAAGTACATTTTTATTGGCTCTACTAGCGGCCGCTCGCTGTTTCACCCGCGTGGTTCCTGTTCCCGTGGGAATATTGGGATGTAAAGTATTCTATGTTCATAATCAGGCTATCTACTAACTGTGTACCAAATTTCATTTAAATCCGTTCAGTAGTTTCGGAGCCTGTTCAATGCAAACAAACAAACAAATCTTTCCTCTTTATAATATTAGTATAGATAGATGAACTTTATATTTGAAATTGATTTAATTAACTGAAATAAATCGAAAAGAATATTGATTGATTTTGATGATATTTCAATTTCAATTTTAATCATTTATTGCTTTCCATAAGTAAAGATTTTCACGATTCCACTAGATGTTTTAATTATCTAGACTGATACTCCCCGTGATCTAATCTAATTTAACGGTAGGTATAGCCAGAAAATCCATCTGAAATTGTACACACACATACAAAATTAAGTGTAGGTAAGTACTTATTTATGGCAAATGTACTTTTAGTCGGATTTTTTATTTAGTAAAGTGATTTGACAGGTTGTCAATGTCACTTGGTGAAAATAATGCTAAATTTAAATGTTAGCTATAATGATGATATTGAATTTGTGTGCGTGAATGGAATCAATACTTACTGAACTGGAACTGGAAATGCGCAAATCATTACGAAAAACAGTTTAAAGCAGGATTATTTTTACAAAATGACATTGGCACACCTGTCAAATTATCCGACTGAAGTACGGTACGGGACGTTGGCGAATTTCTGTGGAAAACGAAAAAAGCTAAAACTATAAAAACCGACTTTAGACTTTTTTCTACGTGTTAACAATTTTATTGTTCTAACAATTGTACTCTAATTCACATGGAGTTGGTTACTGGAAAACACCAGCTCCGGGACGAAATAAAGACGCAGAACATTCGCTTTTAATAGAAATGGTAGTTTTAAGATATTCGTCATCAGCCATTTTTGATGTCCCCACTGCTGGGGCACTGGCCTTCCTTATGGATGGATAAGGAGAACAGGCCATAACCCACCACGCGGGCCCAATGCGGATTGGTGGGTTTTAACGACTGCAAACGCAGCCGGGACCGACGGCTTAACGTGCCTTCCGAAGCATGGAGGAGATCGAGATAGTACCTAAATTTTTGGTCACCCATCATGTGACCGACCATTGGCAAAGTTGCTTAACCTCAACAATCGCAGACCGATCGCGTGAACCACTGCGCCACGGGCTCCTCAAGATACTAAACACAATAAATAGGTAAGCTGACCTAAACACCAACTTACATATGGTAAATTTTAAATAGAAAAATATTGGAAAAAATTGACTCGGCCACAAGTGAAATTGAACGGCGGTCGCGGGTTCGATTCCCGTCTGAGAATTCACTTGTGGCCGAGTCAATTTTTTCCAATATTTTTCTATTTAAAATTTACCATAAGTATAAAAATAGCATTGAAAAATGCAAAAATTACAAAATCATAAACCAACTAACATCCCTCGGCCAGCAGTCGATTTATACCCTGTCGGAGCAATTTATACATCTCTAAACGCGATGTGATCGGATTTAGAAACGCCGTAAATCTTGTGCGTTTAGTTTCACGCGACTCCGACGGGCGGATGCAAGAATGTTTTAATTCAGAAAGAAACTGTTGCGGACTTAAATGATTATTTCTAGGGAATGCGTTTCGATACATCACGCTTGTATTACTTACATATGTTTGACAGCCTATTGATAAGTACTTTGAAGATTATTTGACATATTTTTTTATATTACAACTGTAATTTGTTAGGAAAAAAAATTAATTAGCATTACTAACTGACTGACTAAGTATACCTATTCCAAACATTTTGGCAAAAAATAGAAATGAATTCACATTAACGGATGATTATTTATAGCATGTCACAAGTTACTGATTCAAAAGCTAGTTAGAGGAGCTAAACATGTGCACAAACATCACATCATCAGCCTGTGGACGTCCACTGCTGGACATAGGCCTCTCCTAGCTCACCTATTGTGGCGTTCATAGGGGGTTATTAGCCTACTGCTACCACGCTGGCCAGACGGGTTGGTAGAGGGTTTATTTCAAGTTTTCCTTCTGTCGCACAGGTGTTCAATGCGTCGAGCCTTTTAACTCAACTCTTACAACATCCCATGCATGTAAGGGAGTGGTGACACTTGTATTCTTAGGCCGTCACCACACGGCATACAAACACGAAACTACAAATAATTTTACCCCATTTTATTGTTAATTTAATATAGAAACGTAGCAAAAACAAAATTCTGATACTGTAGCTCTACTTCTGAGTTTATAATAACTCTGAATGAACTTTGTATAGCCGTACAATCACGCGCACAACCTTTGTAGGCGAATCATAATACATCATCTTTATTAATGTTTACGAGTATTGAATTACTTTCATACAATCTTTAGCCGCTCACTCACGTCCAGATGTTAATACAACATTTCATCAACAGATAACCTCGCAACTCTGGAAAGATTAAGGTTAATATCGCTCAGACCTGCTCTGTATAAATATTAAAATAATTATTATCTACTTATTTGTCTTACTTTTTTTTTATATTTGTGACAAATGAATAAAGTGCAGTCATGTAAATTTTTTTGGCAATCGTCACGAATATAACATAATACTTACTTTACTTACCAAAGATTAAAAATTAATGAAGAGGTTAAATAGAAGGTGATATTTTTTTCTTGTCAGCAACAAAAGTGTAACAAATAGGTGATCAGAAAACTCAAGTACCTATTTAAGGATCTTGGTTGGGCCCAGAGGACCGCCTCTGTGGTCTAGTGGTACAACCACCGGTATCAGACCCAGGGGTCCCGGGTTCGATTCCCAGCGGGGGTACATACTGTATTCGGTTTGGTTGGTGGTAGGACTTGTTGTAAGTCTGTCTGGCTAGCTACCACCATCTTATCTAAGCCTGACGCTATAACAACAATGTTTTCAGCATTATTGTGTTCCGGCAGTTTGAGATAAGATAGCCAGTTCCTCAGTGACTGAGGATTCCGGGAGAGGCTCGATTCCATCTTCAGCCTTACCAATACTTAACATCAGGTATGATGAAGGCTAAGAGTCTCACCGTCGTTAATAAAAAAAAATAAAAAAGGAAGAAATCAGTGGCGGTGTCTTTCTAATAGTCTGTGATGCAGATATTATCACGTTCGACCTACTTGTAGCGATTTTAAACAACTTTCGCTACAGTCAGTCACAGGATGGGTGACCTTAAATTTATCGCGATAAAATCATCCCGTGAGGAACCATTGCAAAAGTTGCCTTACCACTACAACCAACTTCTTCTCCGTTCTTCGGAAAGTACGAAGTAAATAGTTAAACCCGAGAGGATTTTTTGTCGTTAAACGCCCACCAATCAGCATTTGGCATAGGCACGTGGTTGGCCCATTCATGACCCATTCACCGATTCTCCTGAAATTGCTCATGAAGAACGCCTGAGCCTCAGTAGTGGAACATTCGCCGTCATCAGCCATTTTCAATGTACTACTGGGCCACTGGTCTTCCTCATGGATGGATAAGGAGAACGGGCCATAACCCCACCACGCGGGCCCAATACGGATTGGTTCGCTTTAACAACTGCAAATGCAGCCGGGACCAACGGTGTAATGTGACTTCCGAAGCGCGTAGGAGCTCGAGATAGTTAATTTTTGGTCACCCATCCTGATGGCGACCGACCATTGCGAAAGTTGCTTATCCTCAACAATCGCAGACCGAGCGCGCGAAACACTGCGCCATAGGCTCCTCCTCTCCAGTGGAGCATTAAAATACATGAATGACGGGATAACGATAATGACTGTTCTTTAAGAATTGCTTAAATCGTAAAAGCATCACGTTCACGTCACATTTATGACAAATTATCTAACGTAACAAAGTCCTTAGTTATTTTGTATACTTATGCTCAACCCTTCAATCACGTCTAGAGTTTATTTCAGAATTCAAAATATCAGTTTGACTCATCTGCTCAGATATTTTTGGAACCGCCATCGCTATCCCGATGTGACTCTTGCGTTTATTTTTTATCACTGTCATTCTTTTATGTGCAGTCCTACGTATTTTACTAAAATAAACGTCTTTGTTGGTTCAATAATACCATTACCAAGAAAAATAAATGATTTAACATTTACTGTAGTTCTGCCGTATCTACCTTTATCCGTAGTATTACCTACCTATTATCTTTGTCTAAACCCACTTCAGCAGATATAACAAATGAACAACTCTCCAGCTTTGTTACACTACTATTTAATGAATACCACATTAGAAACCAACATAAGAAAATCCACATATTTTACAACCCTAAATCGCGTTCTATTTTTACACCAGCCATTTCTAAATCCTAGTTCGCCTCGCGTTGGTATAAATTTTCCTGTCCAACAGATTCTACACGTTGCGCTAAAGAATTGCATTATAGCAATATAAAGAACACATTCAGCATACATAATAATACAGCAGTACTAAACAAAAACATTATCAATTAAAATACAATAACAGACGTGATATAAGTAAGCTAGCTCGTGACCTTAAAGAATCAATTCATTATTTTTTGTAGATACCCGTATCATTTGTTAATTATCTATTACGCTTACTATCGGACATTGGAAACATACAATAAACTACATTACTGCTGCAATAATACTTAAAATATCTATAGCAAATTAAGTTTTTAGCACATGAATGAAATTATGTTTACAATACATGCCCCAAAAAGCACCAAGCTTATAAATAAACTGATTTGTGGAGCGTTCTATGTTATTATAGCGAAGAAATATAGGATAATGCGGGGTTATGTCGGGCCAAAATTAACCGCGCGCGCATCTAGTCGACGTCGCGCTACTGTCGAGTTCGCGCGCTCGAACCACACTTGTTTACGTAACAGTGTAACAACATAAACAAAAAGCTCGAAATATGTTGTGTTAATGTTGTTCGACATGTTTATAATTCTGTGATAACCATTTTAGGGTTAATTAATATGTGAGATTTTACTTGAGTTTACCAAAGAATTTTGAGGTGTATTTATTTTAAGAACAGTTTTGTACATAAAATATATTTTAATAATGAAGTGTCGTGTTATATCTAGGAGAAAAAGTAAATACTTCATGATTTTATGAGGCGAATATTTGTGGATTTTGTCGTGCCAAAACTAGTGAGTGGGTGTTGAGGTGTTGGGAGTTCTTTAAATAAGTGTTTATTTGTGATAATGGTGGCTATGTTGGAGGTGGAAAGGAATAATAATGACTATTTTAGGTCATTTTTACCTGTTGTAAGTCATTTGTTTGTTTTTGTTTAAAAAATGTAAGAAAAGAAATTCATTTCTAAGTATAGTTGTTAGTTAGGTTAGGTACACTGTTATTTAAATATAAATTTTTGAAGTCAGTAGAACCTTCAAATATGAAAAAAAAACCGATGGAGGAAATCAGATTTGTGCTAAAAGCTGCGTTGCTGACCTTACAATAAAAAATACGTAAAGTAACGAGCAATAATATGTCAACTCTATACAAAGTTATCACATTGACACACAAACAAAGCTCTCTGTGTCCACAAACGTCATTCAATATTGTGACCAGCCCCCTTAGTCTTGACGCGATCGCATTGAGATCAAGATTGAATTAATGTCGAACGTCAGTTATTATGACTTAAAATAAGTCATAAAATTAACATAAAAAATAATACTTGAAATTAAGTAAATAAATTAATGTTGTACTCTAGAAAACAATTAACTAACCGCCTCTATGGTCTAGTGGTACAACCACCGGTATCAGACCCAGGGGCCCCGGGTTCGATTCCCAGCGAGGGTAGGTACATATTGTATTCGGTTTGGTTGGTGGTAGGACTTGTTCTAAGTCCGTCTGGCTAGCTACCACTATCTATCTAAGTCTGACGCCATAACTACAAGGTTTTCAGCATTGTTGTGTTCCGGCAGATAGAGATAAGATAGCCAGTTCCTGTGATTGAGGATTCCGGGAGAGGCTCGCTAGCATCTTCAGTCTTATCAATAATTAACATTAGGTATGATGAAGGCTAAGAGTCTCCCCGTTGTTCATAAAAAAAAACAGTCAAACAAAATCGGATCAACGTCCAAAATCAGTAATAATTATTGACATTCAATTTCGATCTCAACGCGACCCCGCCACGAGTAACCCCCCTGTTGTAAATTGTTTACATATTGCTCGTGACTGCACAGCACAATCTAAAAATCTATAATCAATAATAGATAGCAAATAATAGGTAGCTAGGTAGGTATCAAGTTTTATTATTTAGGAAGCTTAAATCTAAACTTTCACAAAGCTCAAAAGTATTACACAAAATGGAGTTAAGAAAACATTCTGTATTTATATGTATTTCTTAATTGATTCTGTATTCAATTTGTATTCGGTTTGGTTGGTGGTAGGATTTGTTCTGAGTCCGCCTGGCACCACCATCTTATCTAAGTCTGACGCCATAATAACAATGTTTTCAGCATTGTTGTGTTCCGGCAGTTAGAGATAAGATAGCCAGTTCCTCAGTGGTTGAGGATTCCGGGAGAGGCTCGCTTCCATCTTCAGCCTTATCAATACTTAACATCAGGTATGATTAAGGCTAAGAGTCTCCCCGTCGTTAATAAAAAAATAAAAAAAGTTTTCATTTTGGAACATGGTTATCTAAGTTAGGCATATATTAAAACAACGGGACTAAAACGCGAAATTTGTTATGTAGTGCAACTATGTACTTACAGTTTGACGTTCGGCTATGTTGCATGGTCACAAGCAACATAGCCGAAACGTCAAACTGTAAGTACATTGTTTTCTACATAACAAATGTCGCGTTTTAGTCCCGTTGTTTTAATGTATTTATAATGGAACGCGAAAGTTTACAATCTTATAGGTCATCTAAGATTCAAATCTAGGACCTTGAATTATCTGAAGTACAGGGCAATTAAGTAAAATATTGTAATGTATTTTGTAATTTGTAATTGTGATATAGTCTGAAATAAAAGTATTTTATTATTTTTTTATTTTATAATAGATATACATTTATATAACTTTTAATTATGTGTAATTTATTATATTTTTATATTTTGAGTACTTTAAGTCGACTTCTTAACTTAACTTCTTTACTTCTTAACCACACTGCCAAGGTGTCCACAAGACGACGTTTATATTGTATCGCATTGTTTAACAAAACATGACATGAATGCAATAACAGCCGAAATGCAGAAACTCATGTTGCAATTTCACATTCTTATAATTCATTACCGATTTGTACACAATACATAGTTTCGGGTTACTTTCAGATCGTTCTCAAGATTTCTGTAGTAATTAATTTAGATTTTTGTGTCTTATCAGATGCAAATTTTTACACTGCTCCCGATGCGCAAGTAAAGTTTTACGGTCGGTTTCAATAACTTGTCTATGGTAAGAGATAGGCTTACTAGAGCTTTGTTGCCTAGATATTTTTGTTATTCAGCCTAAAATAACCCAAAATAACAGCGGTTGCTAAGTAACGTAACCAAGATAGGCTTACCTCTTGTTAGGGATAGATTATTGAAACTGGCCGTTAGTCGATTAACAAGAAAATATACTAGAAAAAAGCAACTTGTCTCATGTCGCCCTGACACTCGCATCCTTGGGAATCTGCCGGATTCCCTATGGCCGGATTCAATCCGCCCCAATGCACTGACCAAATGCTACAGAGACGTATGAGGACACGTCGAAATTTTCTAATATATTCACCTTTCTACGGTGTTAGCCACCGTCGTTTCATGAATGTGAGAAATATTCTCGCATTCGAATAAAACATTTTTACAAATGTTTGACTAACGATTAAGATGAAACGGCTGTCTACTTATAAAATTTTAATTTTGCATTTTACAATGCTATTTTTATGTAAAGATTGTTAAACAAGAAAATTTACTAGAAAAAAGCAACTTGTCTCATGTCGCCCTGACGCTCGAACTCGCATCCTTGGGAATCCGGCCCAATGCACTGACCAATTATGCTACAGAGACCTACACATCGATTTTTTTTAGTATATTATATTCACCTTTCGACGGTGTTGGTCGCAGTCGTTTCATCAATGAGAGAAATATTCTCGCATTCGACAGAAACATTTTTACAAATGTTTGACTAACGATTAAGATGAAACAGCCATCTTCTTCTAACATTTTAATTTTAGTTGCTTTTTTCTAGGTTACCACTATGGCTTTTTCGAACTGAATCAAGCGAGGATCATAATGACGTACCAACTTGAGGTGCAATCTGATTCTCAATTCGTCGCGTATAATATATATTTATTATGTATGTTCACCATTATGTATATTTGTGACGTATTCTATCTTCTTATATGTATGTTTTCGCCTATGACGTTTTAAATTAAAAATGCTATCGACGCTACCCGAATCAAAACACGTACCTATAGGTTATTTTTATGCCGGTAACTCATTTTTATTACGATATTATAATAATGAGAATAAGGTACCGGCATAGGATTCCGACTTGCTATTCACATTTATACTTTTTTATACGTTTTATATGAGTCGAATAAAAAATCCAGGTTCTTTTTAGTGCTCCTTGATGGGGCACTATTTTTTTTTCAGTTTTTTTTCGAAATACCACCTTAAAAACATCACAAACAATACCTAGATAATTAAAACAATTGACTATTACTGTTCGTGTGCGGCACGTCACTGCCCGTTAACATTTGTCCACACTCAGTGAAGAAGGCACATTAGACCCCTCCCACACAGAAATACATGTTCTCATTTCAGTGTGGGAAGGGGTCCAATAGACCTTTGACCACTTTTAAGCCCCATAAAAGTGGTCAAAGGTCTATTGGACCCCTTCCCACACTGAAATGAGAACATGTATTTCTGTGTGGGAGGGGTCTAATGTGCCCCTCACATAAACCAAGAATGCCATATTATCCGAATTTATGGGATAAACAGAAAACACTAATTGTCTCTGTCTTACTCCAACGATTGGCCAAGATACGCTCCCCGCACTGAACGAAAGAACACTATTTTCGCTACTGCACAGGGTTACGGCCACGCATGGGGCTTTTTGTGGCCCCTCTCGCGGTGAACGTGTTAACTATACCTATTGATAAACTCATTATTACGAATAACTTTTTGTATTGTAACAACCCCGAAATCTCTGAAAAAAAAACAGTGACTGACTGCTTCTGAAACTATCAGAGGATCAATTAGTATATAGTTAAAAGCCTATCAAATATAAGAAGTACCGTTTGACAGATTTGACAGATTGAAGAATAAGGATGGGGCGAAGCTATAATATCCAATTCATATGAGATTTCAATTTATTTCTTGAGTATATGAATCGATATTGTTTTTCGGATTTATACATTATGTTGTAGACAAATCTTTAATTTCAAATTTCATAATGTGGCCGCATTATACTTGGCATTAAATTAAACAGTTCTATTCTATGAAATGGAAAATACTATTTGGCCAGATTAATGAAGAATCTTCTATACTTTTAATTTAAATTAAAAGTATATTAAAAGTGTTCCGAGCTGCATAACCTCATCCCGCCTTCACCTTTTTTCCATCAGGATACCAGAAGTACTCATAATATCATAGTTTTACGATTTTTTTTATTGAAAATGTGAGTTACGCCTGTACAAGGTTATGTCGGTTTGCAAAATATGAAACGTCAAACGGTACCTACTTCTTATATTTGATAGACTATAGTAGCTATATTATTCTAAATACTACATCATATGAGTATTATCAACAACCTTACCTTAATTACCATTAACATTTGTGCTATTATTCATTAAAATCCAATAAAACACCCTGGGGTGTTATAAAATGTGTTAATAAAACTCTATCCCACAGATCTGTGCTCGATCCTTACCAAAAATATTGCTTGATCAATCATCAAAAAACCTGTTTGGTCAGCAAGTACCAAGTACTCCTTCAGCCAAAGAGCGTTGCTGGCCAAATATAAGTATATATTTATGATCAAAATTTATTTTATTTTGATGAGAAAATATATATTCTTAAGCACAGTTGTGTCCAAATGCTGTGTTACGTGTAATACTACTTACTCCAATATATTTTAATCTGTCTGAAATACCATACAACAATGTCTGTAAGAGTAATGAGTAACACAACATGTTACTCATTCATAAGTTTTATTATATGTATATTTTTAAGTTGAAAATGATTGCATGACTATTGTAAGATTTTAATTTATTGTATAATTTGGGAAATAAAGGCTATAATAATAATAATGTCTGTAAGAGCCGATACAAGCTAGACTACAGCGTTACTTGCAATTACCAAATCGCAAGATAGAAAGACAATTTATCCGACTAAAAAAAACAAGATACAAACATGACTTACACTAATACATACATTTAGTCGAATTTGTCCCCAACATCACCTATTGCCACAACAAGTGTGACGCTGATTTTTAGGTGGAGTCAGTAACAAATTGATAGCACTTTATACACAGAGAACAGTTACTACAAATAAATAAAATTAAAAGAGGTAAGAGACAAAAAGTAATCTAAAATCTAAAAAAAGAAAGCTAAATGTAATCTTTGAAAAATACCCTCGCTTAGGGCTTAAAAATACAAATTTCTGTAGTTTATACCTATATTGAACAACGGGAGATGCTGAGCATAATTGATGTTAAGTATTGATACGGCTGCAGATGGAAGGGCGCCTCTCCCGGAATCCTCAATCAATGAGGTACTGGCTATCTTATCTCAAACTGCCGGAACACAGCAATGCTGAAAATATTGTTGTTATGGCGTCAGACTTAGATAAGATGGTGGTAGCTAGCCAGATGCAACAAACAAAAATATTTAACATGTAATAATTACTTTTTTACCGACTTCAACAAAAAGGAGGAAGGTACTCAATTCAACGCGTATTTTTTTTTTGTCTTATGTATGTATACCGATTACTCCGGTGTTGGTGATCCGATTTTAATAATTGTTTTTTGTTCGATCGGGTACACTGTCAATGTGGTCCTATATAAGTCTCATTGAGATCCGATGCTAATCTTCGGAGATTTGGGGCCTAATGTCATGGAAGTCATGAAACAATTATATCATCCAGGTAATTGTTAGATTCTTGTTCGAGCTGAAGTTTCACGCAATAATTATAATTCTTTTTTTATCTGAAAGAAAATGGTTTATGTGTGGTCCCATATAATTTTTACGAAGATCTGGCTAGTAGTTTTTTCATAATCTTGAAAAATATCAATCACCTTTTAGCAAGTAGTCGTTTACCTAGATGACATTGTTGTGTATGGGCTGATTTTTAGTGTAAGTAACGGCACATGATGTAACTAAAAAATCTGAAATAAAAACAAACCGACTTCAACATGTAAAAAATAAAACTTTTGGAGTCGGTGCTAGCTAGCTAAGGCCAAAAAAATATACAGTTAATAGAAGTGCAATGTAGAATGCCCTCCAAAAGTTTTATTTTTTACTTTTTGAAGTCGGTTTGATTTTTTTTATAAAATGTTTTTTTGAAATACTAAGCATGGAATTGATATTCGAATCACTCGAAAACTTCCTATGAACTCGTTGAATTTACATATACATCTAAAAATTATGGTTATATGCAAACCCTACCAGCGAGAACTTTACATAATGACTACTATATTACTTACCAGTCAAATCAATTATTACCTACCTACTTTGGTTGTACATTAAGTAATGGGATATTGATTGTAAAAATCATTACTTAAAATATGATAAAGCTTTTTTTGCGCCCATTTTTTCATGTTAGCTAAAAGAGTCCTATATGGGCAGTAGGGCTAAACTGACGATTGAAAAATGCGTGCCATATGCTTAATTGAATGAAGAATATTTTTACTTTGACTTTAATAGTGTCAGTAGCAAGACCTCATTAGTATTGGCAAAAATAAAAATAAATAACGCTAACTATCATTGAACTGTAACCTCTTTATCTAAAGATACTCAGCGGTTACGCGGACGACGTAAAATAATTACGCGTGTTTCCGCAGTGTCTAAATAAACAAAGTCAACCACTATTCATAACGTTTTTAAAACTTGACTGGAAGCCAAACGGATGACCTTCGTACATTTGTCTTGTAGACAGTTAGGCGAGATTTCAATACATTCTTTTCAAATAACAAACTTACAATTTAATTTATTATCAAATTATCTTCTTCGCTTTAGCAACAGCATTTGTCGGACTGAATAAAAATAACAAATGTACATTGCATTTTTAAAGCATCTTCTGGCTTCAATGTTTGTTTGAATACTTCGAACAAACACTATTGACTTGCTTATTATCACTAGGATATAAAGAAAGAAAAAATTTATTTTCTTTCAGATATTGATTTCGTAAAAAAGACACCTTGTGGAAGTACCTAAGCCTTATAAGAAAGAAGAATTTCAATTTTCCTACTTTATTCTTTATTTGATCTCCGGAAACCTGACGTTTATTGTATTGCGATGACTATATTTCACTCGTCTAACGGGGTCGCGATTTTCATTATTCACTTTTTCTCATTTCAGGCTGTCAACTCACCACCCGCCCCCCACCGAGAGGTGTCAGGAGTAACCTCCGGCCTCTACCGACCTCAGAACGAAGAGTACGCTTCAGTGCAGCGTCGTGTGGACCGACCAGCCCCGCCTGAGGCGGACCCAGAACGCAAGAAAGAAAAGAAGTGGTCCATCGGAAAGCTCTTCAGAAGAAAGAAGAAAGATGAAGACACCGAGTCTTCTTCCGAGAGTGACGAGGGCGTCAGCACGAAATCCCCTTCTAAAAGGAAAGCTAAGAAGAAAAAGAAGACACCCGCTGTAAATAATTTCGACCATATAGTCATTAGAGACACGAGGCGAGCCCAAAGCTTAGCCAAACCAAACTTTCGTGATATTACAGATGACGGTGTCTTATCCGACCCCTCTGCTGGTTTCATCAATTACAGAGCAAAAAATCAACATCTTTACGGTGCTTCAAAGGAGTCTTTGAGCTTAAGAGATGATAATTCCAGTAAGTCGTTGAAAAACTCACTGGAGTCGACTTCGAAGAAAACCAGGAAGGGTCGATTGAAAGCTCGAGTTGAAGCACTCAGGAACAGCATGAAAGGTGAATCCAGTAGTGATGAAGAATCCCTAAAGTCGTCCAATTCATCATCGATGATCCGCTTCAGAAGTGAAGATTCGTTAATGCGCTCAAGAGATAGTTCATTGAACAAAAGATCAAGAAGCGCCAGAAATGAAAGATACGTTAAACGTTTATCCCGAGACGAAGAAAATCAACTAAATAAAGAAGCGGAATTAATGCAACAAGGCTACACAAAGGCTGAAGTTGAAATGTTAACGAGAACGCCGACAAGCCAAAGTAGCGGTTACGGAACGTGCAAACGAGACCAAACAAACAAAATCAAACAGGAACATCTTTACGCTAATGATGTCAGCCGTCGTCCCATGAAATCCGAATCGATTTCATCATTTCCATCTACTCAAAGTTATCCATCATCCATTAATTTCAACGCTAAAGTTAACAATGAACTCATTAACTATTCTATTCAGTATCAAAATAGTAACACAAACAAAGAACCGCTTTATGCTAACAATCGTGAGAGGAGTGTAAGTAATCAGTATGAAAGACCAGATAATGTAATGTGCGTGAAATTTCCTTTGGGAAACGTGACAAACATAAAACGGGAAGAGCGGGCGCCGCCGGTGCCACCTCCAAGAGACATGCACAGAAAGGTAGCCACGCCCTTGTCAATGTACTATGAAAACAGTCCCATAGTGGCTGAGAGGATGGCTATTCAAAATGTAACCCATGGCGTACCTAACAACGACTTCGAAAGAATCATGAGACGAAGTCAAGAACGTACCATGGGCCAAAGTTTTAACGGCTTAAGGAGACCAATATCAAATTCTGAAGATCACATAGCAATGCAAAATAACGAATACCTTCAGAACTACCAATATAAATCTGAACAACCACGACGGCCTGCTTCTGTATCAGCGGAACCTAATCATTATGGACTGTACATAAATACACCACCATGGAGGAAAAAAGTAGACCAAAATAACATCATTAAACCAGAACCTGTACAGCCACGACAGGACTTTTTATATTTCGCTGATCAAAGTCCTCGTTCTAGGCGACCCATCAGCATCAAAACTAGTCAAAATAATTACGAAAATCAATACTTAAGTGACTCTCAAGCTTCACTTAATATGAGTGAGAGTGTGTATAGAAGACCTCGAAATGCTTCCGAGTTCTGGAGGAAAATTGATGATGCGGAAAGACAACGAAGACATCAAAATGTTTTTGCAAATTCTAGAAGTAATAGTGACTACTTAAGTAATACTCAACTACAACGTACTCCTTATTTGGAACCAAATAAATGTTTAGAACGAAATGAAAACCCAGATATACAAAACAAAAATAAACTTAATTTCAAAACACAATCTTTAGATACTACTGACGATGCCAAAGTATGGAAAGCTACCACTGAATATAAGAGATCAGTCACCGTGCAGCCACCAAAAACGGTCACATCTCCTACATCAAAAACGCATGTTCGACACAAGTCTGATACATTTGTGCAAAACACATTTCAGATGCCTTCAGACGACGAAAAAAGTTCTGAACGTCGAAAATCGACTAATCTTGACGACGCTCTTAATGAATTGGAAGCAATTTACAACAGTTTAGGGTTGGGTGACGAAGATTTATTAGATCGAGCGGAACGACGAGAACTGATGACTCCGAAATTTAACGATCAATTTAACGATTGGAATGGCAATGACGATGATATACAACTGCGTAGTCAACCGGCTACCCCACTGAGAAGGGCTCAAAGAAGGTCAACTCTACCTGACAAACTTCAAGATGATATGGCATTCCGAAGAATGAACTCACTGACAAAAGAAAAGCCAAACTATAAGGAAACTCAATCACAAATAAGTTATATGTTGGCTTCGCCTGTATATGTTCCATATGCTTCTGACGATGAAAAACATTCTGAAAGAAATGAACCCGATATCGTACATGATGATGTAGTTTATCGAAATATTAAACAAACAAACAATAGACTTAAAACCATGGATCCTCAACCACCTTTTGGTATTCCTGTAGGTCCAGTGTCTCCAGCTCCACAGAGTGATTATTTACACGCAACTCCTGAAAATAAAGGAAGGTCTCGATTTATACCGAGACGATCACCTGATCTTGTTTCTGATGACTTAGCTTATAGAAGTCTGCGTAAAGATAATAGACATTCATCCTTATTTAATGGAGAAGAGTTTAATGGTCATATAAACAACAATCATAATTACCCTGAATTTCCGCTTACCAAGGATTCAGCGGCAAACTTAAAAAAGAAAAGAGCAGTAAGGTCACTATCTGCAAATATATTTACCATGATTCAGAAAGAAATAGACGACGCTCTCAACATGAGCAAAGTGGCAACTTTACAAAAAACGCATAGTAACAGCGATGTTATGAGGCGGCTGCGTGAAACTTTTGAAAACAATGATAAGGACCAAGATCATTACCCTCGCAATAAGGTAAAACAAAGACACAATACTGTCAGTCTCTTTGTCAATAACTCACATCCAACTGCACCTCATTTCGCCAAAGATGATTCATTCATTCACAATGATGATAAGTATCTCGCCAAACCTCCATCTTGTGATAAGTCCAAAAGTTCATCACCATCAAATAGGTCTCCACAGGCATCAAAACGTTCTTCAAAAGATGAATTTCAGCATGTGCTTAGCATGTTGGCTCAAGAAGCAATGGACACAAGCAACAAATTAGGAGTCGCATTAGCTGAACTAGACAAGAATAGAAATAATTCTGAAAAAAAGTCGGATGTTCAAAGCCGAATCACAGACAGTAGACTACTATTTTTAAATGGCTTAACAAATAAATCGGATGATTCATACCCTGATGTAAAAGTAGTGCAAGTTCATTCTGAAATATTGGGTGAGCAAAATCCTGAACGTACAGAAATTAATTCTATTGTAGACACTGAATCTAAAGCCAAAAAGACTGAAGACAGCCTCCTAGCAATTTCAAATCAATTACACAAAGTGGAAGATCAATTAAAACATAGTTTCGAAAAAGACATAAACATTGAAGATGAAAGTATGAAGCTGACTGAGTACATCAGCAAAGAAGAAGAAAAAACAAAAGCTGAAGAGAAGCCTGTTGTAATGACAGGCACGACTTTGATACCAGACGTTGTCCCATTAAACGTCCAGAATGATTCAAGGAGTATAGAAAATATTGAAGTTATTGATAATCATTCCGATAATAAAATAGAAAAACCAGTGTACAATTCACTTAATCCTTTCCTCAACTGTGACGATAAAATAAAAGAAATCAATGAGATTAATGCGTTTAGAGAACTTAAAGATGGGATTTCTGATTTAATAGCTGGTATTACACAAGTAAATGACAAACTATTCGTTCCTAGAAATAATTCTCAAAAAGAGTCAAAGCCTGCTAAAGAAAAAGTAGCTAGTATTACTGAAGCTACAGAGAAGTTAAACCAGGTTATTCAAAATCCACCTAAACAAGAAAAACCTAACAGAGCGTCAGTAAATCTATCTATATACGAAGATGATTTAGAAATAAGAAGAGATGCTGTTGATTCAACCGAATATAACTCTTCAGAAGAATTAGCAACGATATTTAAATTAGATAGCAATAATATATCACCAAATCTAGCTAATAAGGACAAAAAAGAGACGGAAAAAACTACTCGCGGCGATCTCAACTCACCCAAACTAGTTCAAAACATGAATCAGCAGCTAACAAGGCTCTCGGTGGATCAAACCAACGACACTCCTAGTCAAAGCGACTCACTGCCTACTACTACTAACATAGTGCCGTGGAGAACTAAAAGGCAAAATCATAATTCACAAAAAGACAACAGAGGTACGTGGCCCTATCTCATGCACGGAATTTGGTTTTCATTTTAACATTCGCATCGCATCTGGCTTTTTGTGTTCATTTCATTTGTTTGGCATACTATGCAGACGAATCACAGTTACTGGGAGCCAATTATTAAAGTAATCTGAACCTGTTTCCAGCGCAATCAACAACAATATAATGCGTAGCTTTCGAATGAGCGTTCACCGAAACAATCCGTACTGAAATTCCAATTACTAAAACTACCAGGTTTTTTTAAACCGAATCAATAGAGCTTTTCGTTAGCGATTAAAAAACAAACAAAAAAGAAAATTTCCTGCATTGTGTTGTGTACCTCAATTTGTATGGCATTACCTTGATTCCTCAAATACCGCGTTCAGACTTCTATCGGCTTCCAGTCTAATGTTATACGTCTGCAGATTTACCGATTGTTTTTGTTGCTGTACTAACCCGTTTTGTACCTTTCCCCCAGGCGGTAGTTCGCAGTCGAAGCGTGATTGGCACGACTCTGGCACGTTGATGCTAGCTTGTTCCTACACGTTGATGTTCTCCCAGCACCTAGCCGATCTGGACTGGCTGACACTGCTAGGCTTGCTGCTGGCCATTATCACGATAATTGCAATGCTTATAATCTAATTGTTTGAAGTTTACGATCGAATGAAGGCAAAGCTTTGGACTGTAATGTGATAGTAGATTCGCAGGCAAGTGATGACGCGACTGATAAGGAATCACAAAGGTCCCCTTGCTAACAACGGGTTTATATGGAGTTTGAAGCTAAATTTCAAAGACCCAAACAAAATTTAAACTTATCTAAATTTCAATAAATATAAAATTATTGTAGAAACGTGGCTATGCGGTGTTGTAGTCCTCGTAAATTCTTGAACAGATTTTATCACAGAGATTTAAGAAGTTTTGCCTCATTTCGATTTCTGTGACAGAAAATAATTATATTCCTCAAAAAAAAATAGCGGTATGTGAAGTTCGTTTCGTGTAAATTAAGAAATCCCCCACGAAAATTGGTCTAACTTAACATATTTTTCTCACATCTAAAAGATGTATAGGTTACCTATAGATTTTTTCTAATAAGACCTAAGTTACTTCTATGTGACTCTTTACCCGAAACAGACTCCGGTAGATTCTCGAAATTCAATAAAAAAAGCCGCAGAATTCAAGGTGTCTCTCTCAAGGTGTTTTTAGTTATTTTCTTTACTTACTGTGAGACATTTTGTATTAAGGCTTTTATGTTTTGTTTGATAGCATGCTTTGTATTATTTGTTATGTAGATCCTTGTTTATTATTTAAACTTCAATTTATAATAAGAGTTTAGAAAATATATTTATTAATCTGCTCAACATTAATAGACAAATGACCATCTACCTAACTATGACCTATGTAATAGCTATTGGTCAGTCAAATCTAGACACGTAATTTATTTGAAAAATTGATTATTTAGCTGGCTTAAATGGGTAGATACTTAGTATAATTTAAAGTCCTTTGATATCGCTTTACTTGTATTTTACATTTCATTACTTAATTATTTTTGTAACTTTTACAACTAGATTTGTGTTTATTCATATTTTTTTCTTTATTGATTTCAATGTTTAAAGCTACCGAAGCCCACATATTAAAAAACGTTCGTATTAAATTAATTGATGACTGTAGGTATTGCTTTTTGTTTTTATTCTGGAATTGGTTATAAAATAAAAAATAATTAGTAATAAACTTGGCTAGGAAATCCCAAAAAATAATATACCAAACCAGTCAAAGCTATGAGTAAAATGTTTAAAAGAAATATTGCTAGTCCCTACTAGGTGGCGTGATTTTCATACCGTACATTGGATTATTTATGCCAACGGCAACGATCCCTACAGATCCCAGAATATATTAAAATCAATCAATGAATATTTTTTTTAATTAATTTTATGTCGCATGTTCTTATTAATTACCTACTTGTTTTAGCATGTTTTTTTATTGTTATGTGTATGTTATTTAAATATTGTATTAGTACCTATTAGCCTAGATATTATTATTAGGTACTTCTTTCACAGGTAGCTATTATTATTTCATTTGTATAGGTATGGAGAATGTATTATTAGCATTTCATTTCCAGTGTTAAAATAATATACTAATAGTAATTATAGCAAAAAGATTATATGTTGTACACACAAGTAGTCCTATATTATTTTAAATAGCCTAGTAAGTGAAATATTAATGCATTATTATTGTATCATGGGTTCGATTCCCAGAATTTGCAAATGTTATATTACTTCTAATAATTAAACTAAACACACTAGAATATACGATGAAAATCTTTTTTTATATTTAACGTTAGTAATAAATTCTATATTTTATAAATGCAAAGTCAAGTGACAAGTGACTCAAAAAACAAAAAATATTAATAAAACATGTAAATACTAAAAGTTATGAATTTGATTTATGTAATTTTATAGACATGTATTCGTTTGTTTTTAGGTGATAACTGATAGCCAACAGAGCTCCAGTGGCAGCAAATGAACATACGTCAATATTAATTATTATTTTTATTATTAATTACCATTTAAATATTTTAAGGTTACCTACCTACTGATATTCAGCACAGCCGCAGCCGCAATTTATATTAGACTGTGGCACAGCACAGTGCGAAATATCGAAGAGCGTAAAGATTACGCCATCTGTGTTGCTCTCGAAAACATTATTGCTTTTTCACACTGATTTGGTGAAAAGTATGTTTTGAAGATGGCGCTTGTATAGGTTTTTGTGTTCAAGGAATTAAGAGCATTCCAAGACACGTCTTGAAATCCTTTAGGTTTGATAAATACGCAACATTATGCTATTTATCAAATTAAACCATTGTGCTTATATTGTACCTATTATTTTTAATAAAACCTACTTCTGTATTTTATCCTTAATAGCTTTATTTGAGATACCCTTATTTGTATGTTTGTGTAGAGGCTTCCAATTACATTAGAAGAGCGTTATTTATATGGAGAAAGTTATAAATTAAATAAAATGTTTCAGTTTAATTAGTTTGTTTTATTTACTGTCGATTAAAGAAAAACAAGAAGAATTGATTTTGAATATCAATAACATAGCTGATACTAAAGTAGGACATACAAATAATGATGATGAAAGATATCATTAAAATAATATATTTTTTGGTGTGTAGATTCTTATGTGGAAAGGTTGACTCACCAATAAAATTATTTTTTAATAAATAAATAAATTACTTATAATTTAAATATGTGTGCTCCAGGTCCAGCAGGGCCAAATGAGTCACTATACTTACTTTTACTTAGAGAAAACCGCGTTGTCCACTCACTGAAACCGCGCCGCAGCGCGGCAGTGCCACAGATCAGCGCGGTCCGCTAGCGGAGGCGCGGTGCCATCTCTGAGAAAAAGTATTATTGAATAACACCGCATTCGCAAGCATATCTTGCGGTTAGGTATGCGATAAGTAATTCGATTGTTTAAAAATACAACACGAACGCACCGCGGGGCGCGGCGCCAGTGGGAGAATCATATGTGTGTCTACAGCTTCCTCATAAGACAGAGAAATTTTAAGCATGCCATATTTTAGAGCATATTAGGAGCAATCAAACGTCAGTGATATTTTAGGTGCAACCATAACTTCGTTACTAGGAGTTTTTTTTTGTGTGTCAGCTGGAGAAACGTGTCCCCAGCTGACACATGCCGTTTTAAGGCAAACCAGTGAGGTAAGGGCTTTAGACTATAGTCAGAAATTTAGAGCGCAATATGTGCAATGAGAACCAAAAAAACTAACCGTCACACTCAAATACTGTTGAAACTACGATCATTAAAGTGTGTACGAGCTGGAGAACCGTGTCCCTGGCTTACACACACCTGTATCTTCGTAATTATTTGAGGTAGGATTATGTTTTATACCTCAAATTTTTGAGTCGAATTGGAGCAGCAAGCTCCAAATTTTTCTAATCTCTAGCATAGTTTTTGAATGAAAGCATAGTTCTCGAATAGTTTTTGAGCTACGAACCGATAAGCACATGTAAGCTGGAGACACGTAACACGTTTTGAATCACTGTAACTGTATAAGTTAGAGTCTCGTATTAAGAATCAAATGATACCTTATAATAGGAGCACACAGCATGCAAAATTTCAAATCACTGGGCTTCTTAGTTTCAAAATTATATGCAAAAAACTGTTTTCCCGCCAAAAAATTCAAAATAAATGGCTCGGACTCAGCTAAAGCGCCGTTGCCGTTCCGTGCGCTACACTGTTGCAATCGACTTTGACCCTAACGGCTGGTATTAATTCGAGTCACTTTAATTTGCGCTTTCGATCGTTTTAATTTCTGTATTGAGAATTTTAGACCAGGAGCCGTCCGATATATTACAAGCCATCTATGGTAGTTACTTATAATTGAACTATCTGATTCTCTTATGAAGTAGTTTTTAAATGTTAGTGTTAGAATATTCACAACATTTGTTGATATAGGGCATGGATGATGGGCAATTTTCTATGAAACCTGGGCGTTAAACCAACAGAAATGTAACTACTATTTAGTACTTAGTAGGTACTAGAACTTATTTTCTTGTTTATTAACTATCATAAGCCCCCAGGTTTGCTTGAAAATAACCAGAGCGAAATACACTATTATAAATTCTGTACCTCTTTTTTTATTAATTCAGTGATCGGAATAGGCTGAGTATATTTACCTTTAGGTAATGTGGAGATCGTACATGTTACAAGGAGGCCGCTACACCGCCGTTGCTGGCTGGTTTTGTTTTTAATAAAATTAAGCAAGAGAGGCCCGTCATGCGTAGATATGGACGGTCGCCTTATCAAATAAATATTTTAAAATATTGCGAAATAATAATATACATAATTGCTGAATATAAAAACAGTATCGAAGTCCTCCGCTGCTCTTGTATATTTTTTGATATATCTCAGAAACGGTGCATCGTAGCACAAAAATAAGGTATTTTTCGACGCCCCACGTAACCCATAAAACCCCCTTTCAGCATCAATTTACATGATAAATTTAATTCCATAGTAAATTCACTTTAAAATTTGGATAAGTTGCTTGCATACAAAAAAATTATAAATCTTGAATAAATAAAAATTAATACCAAAAAGGTAGATAGTTTCAAATATATATAAACTGAGCAGATACGATAAAAAAGTATTGCATATCCATGAGAACTACTACTGCCATCTAGAGAAATAATCGTAGATAAAAATAAAATGATTATGCCACCAACCGCTAGATGGCTCTAATTTCTTCAGCTACTGAACGGTAGATGGCAGTATAAACCAACGTAAAGATTATCAAGTATCAACCTACCTACTCTGTGCACTCTCCTTTACAGTGCGTTCGCACGGCAAAAACATCAAATAAAGCGCGCAATGGTAATTTTTATGAAATTTCTGTGGAAAACAGAAGAAGCCAACAAAACTATAAAATAATATATATTGAACTTCAACTGACAAATGATGCCCATATCCATACCCAGATTTTTTACGTGGTAAAGGTTAAGTTTCAACATTAGAAAAAAAGATACAGTGCGATTGTATGAGATTCTGTAGTTCTGCTACTGCCCACTAGAGGCGCTGTACAGATTCGCATTAAAATTTACTATTTATTAATCTGTGTTCGCGATTCGCATACAAAATGTCTCCCGTTTACTGTACAGTAAACGGAAAACTACTGCTACTGCCATTTACCGTTGGGTAGCCAAAGTTTTTTTTTACATTTATTCAACGTTTAACTAGACAGTATAATTCCGGACCTTAGCCTGTTGTTCTATGTAATAAACAAAAAAAAAGAAACTATGGATGGTATGCCAAAATTAAAAAAAAAATAACTGTCACAATTTTTGCCAGAACGTATGCGTGTTGTGAATTTTATTTGCAAACGATTTTTTATTATTTTGAATCGGATAAAATAGTATTCAATTGTGTTAACAATTGTAGTGGATGCGTTGCATGTAGTGATCAGTGTTGTTATGCTAAAAAGGCTATTTGCGGGTTTATGTGTTAAATTGTGGACTTCAGTCAATCACCTACTACTGCTTATTGTTCCTGTTGACCTGTCTCATCTGTGATTTGAAACGGTAACGGTTTTATATTATTTTATTATTAATAATTCAACGTTTATTTTATGTATCTCATTCCTATAACCCCCGGTTTATTGATACAATAATAACACAAGTTTATTTTATTAGCTTTAGGATTGTTTTCAATTAATAGGTTGCAACGGCTGTTCAGCTGATCGTGCATATTATCACAAATATCCAAATAAAGTTATCTCTAAATATCCAGCTTCAGTTATTTTTGATGATTACATTCTATGTAATGAAACACATCTCTGGTAGGCAGAGAATATTCAAAACACTTTTATGTACTTAATTTATTCATTTTTTAAGACTGACCACTTGTTGCAGTAGTCCAAATAATCATCAAAGCCTAAACAGTTTTTTTTTAAATGCACAAAAATACAGCTACTTTATTCAGAAAATTACTTATTTAAACTTCTTAGGTAAAGTATAGGCACAGATTATATATAGATAGATATTGAAAACTTTACTTTTACTACTTGGTTTATACTTGAATTAAATTAATTATCTCCGACCCTTGGTCTCTTGTTATTCAACTATTAGTATGGTCTGCATCTGCATTCATTTTGTATGTCGCTGTAAAAGATTATTGCGCCTGTTCTTGTTGGTTAAAAAAAGGTCTTGAAAATATTGATCATAACCTAGTTTTTTTTTATGATAATATGAAATTACCATGATCTTCTGACCTAGCCCAGTTGAGAATGTTTGCGGAGGCCTATGCCAAGCAACAGAACGAGTTAGGAGACACAATATAAGATTAAAAGTCATTGTTACATAAAAAAAATGTAAGAGAAAACTCTGAATAAAGGGCATCTTATCTAAGTAAACAAATTATATGAAATTGTAGGTACTATTGTGTCAATCATATTAAATCATTTAGTCACTGAAAAAATACTTATTGCTGATGGACTTTTGTGTCAAGCTTGATCAATCAAGACTCTTCAACAAAATTGCACAAGTAATTTGAGGGGAAGTGATAAATCTAAAGGACTATTTGGTTTGGACAAGGGACCTCAGACAGATTTATTTTTAGCTCCACTCGATCTTCCTGGATCTTTTCATCCAATAAAAATGTTTCCTTGATTCAACATTGCCACTGTTCATATTAGCAATATTATTCATACAAGAAAAAAAATTCTAAATACACATGATTATATCTTGTAAATGATGTATTAAATTGATAATTTACTAGAAAAAAAGTACCTACAGTGAACACTGCTTACTTAATATCTTGTGGCAGTACAGATAATTTTAAACATATTCTTACTTCCGATATCAATATGAATATCAATTATTTCATTACCCTTCTTTTAAACATTTCTATGAATTTCAAACTCAAACTAAATATCATTTTTACAGTCTAGGCTGTTACATGTACTTGTGAATGTCAAAGAGGCTACACCATCGGTTCACAAACCCTACCTTGTAACAAGAAGACCCTGCTAGAAACTCGTCCAGAGTTGTTTTTTTCTCCCTGTTATATTTCATACAGAGCTGTAAAAGTTTTCATCACAAAGAAAATACTAATTTATAAGTACATTTTATAGTGATTAAATCACTTTCAAAACACTTATAGTAATTTAACTTTCAAAACACTGCTCCTCAAGTCCTAAGATATATGTTCACAGACTTGTTCTTATTTACTTAGATAAATTATTGTCGACTACATAGTTTTATTTTCTTTAAATTATCTGTTAGTTATTTGCTTATAATTTTTTTCTGTTTTCATCATAATAACATCATTGTTAAAATTTTAAATGATGTGAACTTCATTACTGTACTATTGGTCTAGGGTACCTAGTAATGAAGTTTAAAAAACCCCCAACACAAAAAAAACTCCTAAAAAGTAAAAAATAAGATTTATTAATAATTAATTAATTAATTAATTTAATTAATAATTAATTAATTAATAATTTATTAAATAAATTAATTACTAATTAATTATTTATTATGTTTATAATTTTACAAATATATTTGATGCATATTTTGTTTAAAGCATAATGAATGTATAGCATAATAATCACAAGGAATAATAGAATGACGAATATTTTTATTTCGAGCTAACCCTACTAATTTTATCAAATGAGATAGAGAGAGGTGATGCAAAAGAAATGTATAAAAGCAGGCATGCAGCATGCAAGCAGGCATGCAGCATGCAAGCAATCATCAGTGGTTGAGGATTCCGGGAGAGGCTAGCTTCCATCTTCAGCCTTATCAATACTTAACATCAGGTATGATGAAGGCTTAGTGTCTCCCCGTCGTTAATAATAATAATAAAATAAAAAAATAAAAAAAAAAGCATCATGCAAGCAGGCATGCATCATGCAAGCAGGCATGCAGCATGCATGGTTTCTGTCACGGCTCCGGCGCTGCGGGGCTCTGGCGGTCCCACGCGAGCTTATCGTCGCAGATGGTTTTCGGTCACCACGCCTCGCCTACACCTACATTCTAGGGGTAAGGCATACAAGACTGCGTGGAGTCGGTTTTTAGGCGATTCGTTTCTGTCACTGACTAGTATGCAAACCTATAATAGACATTGATATGTATCATTTTTTTTTGACCATTAAAATGGTAAATTTTTTGACCATTTTTATATCAACAATTTTAGGACTACCTATAATATGCCAACAAAATTAAGTTTTTCTATAGTTATGGCAAATAAAATAATGCTAAGGGATTTCAGGACTGCCTAACATTATGCCAAATGAAGTTAGGGATTTAATTTATTGTGCTTTATTATAATATGCCTTTAGATAGTTATGCTACTTAAAAGTTATGCGAAGGAAAAATTGCGTGACATTAGTGTTATGCTATTTGATGATTATGCCAATTTTATTGATGTATGACAAACGACCTTAGGACAATCGACATTATGCGAAAAGTTCCGCCCCCGTGCAAATGCCTAGCGATAAGTAGGTACATATCGGCCCCCGACGACTATAAAATTTATAAACATAATTAATAAGTAATTAGGGTAAATAAATGTTATTTTTAACTTTTTAGGAGTACCTATTCTTTTGTGTTAGGGGTTTTTTAAATTTAAGTTTTATTTCAACCTTTTTAATTTTTTATTATTGATATCAAATTGTCCAATGACATATGGAAGGTAGTCAGATCCCCTCATCAACTATTATTGAGGTGATGATCTTCAAACGGATGATCAGGTCATAGTTACCTTACCATATACTTTCAATATTATTGAAGTAACACGGTACCAAATTTCGAATCAATTGGACATAAGGAAGTTAGTCAGATCCCCTCATCAACAAGAAAAGAGCTGATGATCTTCATGAAACATGGCTAAGAACACTCTGGAGAAAAATATCTATGACACAAAAAAAGTAAACGAAAATCGGTTCATTCGTTTGGGAGCTACGATACCACATACTGACACACAAACAGACAGGTTAAACTTATAACAACCCTCTCTCTTCGCCTCGGGGGTTAAAAACTAAGTTAAAGAAGAGGGCTTCTTCTGACACAGGTAATTTTGTACCTAATAGAAGAAGTCAACACCTAATTTTGTGAAACTACCTTGGAACTGAAAATAAACATTTATTTATTTATTATTATTATTATTATATGTCTATTAAGAGGCCCGCGACATGTTAGTCTCCCATACAAACGTAATACCAACATGTTTTGAAACTAGATCATTATATTCTGTACTTCTTTGTTTCTTATTCGGGCTAAGATAGTTATCTGTTTCCATTAAAAAAATAATTCAAAAATATCTAGGTACCCAATAAAAAAATTATAAAATTTTTTTTTGTACATAACTGCAATTAGCATTTTTGTTAATTGGGTTAGGTTTTTTTTTTAATGGAAACCTAGATAAATACTGTTTTAATCCAAACAATATCACAATTATAGAAAATAGCTCTCTAATTTCAAATGGTTTTGGTAATTACGTTAGTATCTATGGGGAGCTGACCGGTCGCCGGCCTCTACATAATGATGGCACTGTTTAAGTACCTATACTACTAATGTTAGATTACTGTAATTGGACAAGTAAATAAATAATTAATATGAAAACATAAATAGCATAGCATAATTAAATGAACACATTAAGATAGAAGCAGACAATGGCCGATTCAATAGTGGATCTATTGATAAGCAATAATGCTAATGTACCCACCGTGATCTTGACCCCGGCCCTATTGACATTCTATTTTATTACAGCTGAGGCAGTGAGCATGTAGATATTCCCATTTAATTTATTACTAGCAGCTGTCCTCAACTGTTTTTGCATGGTGTCATTATTAAAATTAGTTTAGTTCTTTATCAATTTAGATTTTTTGTGAAAGGAAACAGTTTTTTTAACACTAATTCATGTAAAGATTTATTTATAACAACAGTAAAGATCCTATTGTGTTTAGGATTAGAAGATCACAGAGGATTGAATGACAAACAAAAAAATTTTAATCATTGTTATTGTATGTGATTTTATTAATATGTATGCGAATACTAATACTAGCTATTAATCGGCCTTATCTGCAGTCTTTGTCTCGTTTTAAATTAATGGATTGCACACTGTAATATAGAATAAAATTGTGTTAACTGAATCTTTTGACATTAATTCCAACTTATTATATTATCATAATAAGTTAACGTGACATAGTACAAAACTGTTATACAGATCACAGACAGTAAAACAGTTACTAAACGTGCTTTCGGAAGCACGGACAAGACAAGCTCGTAATAGTGAAGGACACTTCTCTGTTATGATGATCGGAGAAAGTTGTTTACCGCTGCAATTGTTGAGCCAAACACTGCAACATTCATGTCTTCAGTAATAACTGGGTAGAATCAAGCATAAGTATTCAATATTACTAACGCATTCCATGATTTCGCAAAACTCTAGTAAGATTGAGAAATGTCGTCACCATCGACTAATTATCCGTGTTTGCGCATAATCCCTAGGATTTTCGCGAAAATTCGATTTATCAAATTATCCTACGACATTTACATAACATAGTGAATCAAGTCCTCCGTTAAAAATATATTTAAGTAATGTTTAATGCTCTGTCTGTCTGTACTCACATCCGGTTTTACTCGACCGAACAAACACGTAAAGCCTAAATCAAGGCATGGGCGCGCTTCGAATTGTGAGTTTTGCTATCCACATGATTAGTTTTACTCGTTCTAGAGTAAAACTGTGTAGTGTCGGCTTAGAATAGCACTACCCCCTCTCATCCCGTGGGTGTCGTAAAAGGCGACTAAGGGACTCAGCCTTCAGGAGACGGGCAGCAGCGTCTCCTACAAACTTCGCCATATTGCGATCGCCAACGCCTGCCAAGCGTGGCGATTATGGCAAACCCTCCCCCTTTTGGGGAAGGCCTATACCCAGCAGCGGGTGTTATGTGGCTGAGACGACGACGACGAGAGTAAAACTGTATAAGTATGTAAGATACTTACTCGAAAGATTTACGTGCTAGGCCTCTAGCATGAAAAACTTTCAGGCTTCTCTAGCATGAAAAAATGTATATCATATAGAGCAGCGTTCCTACAGGACGTAAACGGTACTTAATTTTCCTGTAGGTACATTTTTTGACACTACTTTCTAGATATTATTTCAATAGTTTTTCGTGCTACGTACGGCTACCTACGTAGCATTAAGTTAAACAGCGTTCCTGTCACTTTCTATCTCATTCTCATTATACAAAGGCAATAATATGTAGGTACTTATGTTGAACTTTTAATTGTCACTTCCTATTTGTTATGTCAAAAACATTACACGATAAGACATTGGAGAAGATATCATCGAAAATACTATCTAAATATGTATTTTATTTTCGCTGACATATTGTTTTGTTTGGCCGTTTGTTATCTCGCCTAGTGTATCTAAACATTGTGTATCTTATTTATTTTCCTTTAACCTACACTTCACTACACAGTACACATCATTGTGGTTGTTTCGATGTATAAACGAGACATGTCCCGGTAGACCAGCGGTTTTTTTTTGGGGAGCGTCTTTTCAAAAAGTAATAGACGTTTATACTTAAATCACTAATCATCATATAACATCAATAGGTATTTCATTTGATTAATAAATTATTCCTTATTACTTTTCGAAATAAGGTTTTCCAAAAAACTACCGACTGGTCGACCAGGAAGTTGTCGATTGTTCAGTCGGCAGGGTATAGATACGGGTTTTTAACAGTTGGGAGCGATCATTTGCCGGTTCTTCTCCTACAAGGTCTTCCACCTCGGGATTTTTCGAATCTATTGCGTAGTTTTTATCCTTTAATAAGTACAACCTTAATCCATTAATTCAATTTTATTTTCGTTGTCAAGCCTTATATGCTATCAACTGTACATTATCATTGGATGTCGCGTCGGTCGTCGTGTTCGTGTGGCAAATTCCGGCAGTTCCGGTGATTGCATCTTTGTAGGTCACATTGGTATGCATTCTGGCATTCTGGCCGAAATACATAAACCTGATGTATATATGTGGACATAATTCTAAAAAACAGACTCGGGCGGTGGCTATGTTTGCACTTTCATTTAACATTTGCCTGAGAACTGATATTGTCATGCTTGAGACAAATTTTAGTATTGTGCCTTACCATTCTGTAAGTTTATTTTTCTTTTTTTTTAATTGCATGCTAGATTAACGATTTTTCGTTGAATGCAATTCCTTTATTATAGTCGGCGAAACTAATTGATATTTTTTATGTATAATCTATACAAAAATGTAAACCTATTATTAGTTACACATTATATATGGTCGCAACGGTCGATGCAAGTATCGCAATCTTCAACGAACCGTAAATATTCATATCAAATTACGGTATAAAGAGCAATTTCCGTTCTTTGCGAGGTTTCTAAAATCCAAGGAGCTCTACTACCGTACCGACGGACCTGAGTTAACTACGTTAATTTTACGAATACCTTCCAGCAGTTATTCCAAGTCAATGGCAGCTTTAATTAAATATCAAAGTTATCTATGCAAAGAATTACCTATTCAATTTCTTGCCAAATGCAATGATCCTGTTCTTTTACTCTCTCATAATTAAATTTTAGACTTTTGATCATTTCGTTTTTTGATTGCAGTCGAATAAACATATTTAATAGCTTTTGGGGAGAACACACGTAGAACAACGGTTCATTACCTAGACATAAGTAAATTGATACAATTGAGTTTATGGTAAATTTTAAATAGAAAAATATCGATTCCCGTCTGAGAATTCACTTGTGGCCGAGTTAATATTTTCCAATATTTTTCTATTTAAAATTTACCATAAATATATAAATAGCATTGAAAAATGCAAAAATTACAAAATCATAAACAATTGAGTTTGCTAACAATTCGACAGTTCATTAACCTTATGCAGTTTATAGCAAAATTAAAAATTTGACAGAACTATGCTGCTGTCTCTAACCTTTTTACACACAAAACTATATTCATAATAGTGTAAGTAGGTATGAGCAAGACCTGTTTTCACAAATTGGCATACAATATCCGCGTGACGACGACTGATATTATTAAACTCATTTTCTTCTACCACAAACGAGGGCAAAACGCTCACAATGACTCCTAGAAAATTGTATTTTCTCCAGTATAACTGTTTTAGATTTAGACTAAGCCTCAAACTGCACCATCGATCAAATCTTAATGGACCTAGATAGAAGCATTAGCGACTTTCCAGTTTTTTCTAATACATAATTCATTCTATCTGTTGCTTTAGGCCTATTTACACAATAACGAAGATACTTGGGGAATTGGTGAAGATCCGATATATCGTCACTCTTCATCGCATCTGTTAAGTGGTTATAATTTGAAACCGGTTTAAGTGATACGTATCTGCTTAGCACACTTTTGATTTTAGACCGTTTTTCTTTGCCGAAATTCGACCGTAAAGTATTATACCATAAGGTCTCTAATATTTTATTTGTTGATGATATGCATTATGAAGTAATGTGCTAAAATAAGTATTGTTTTTGTAACCAGCTCGCTTCGTCACTATAAAAGTGGGATATAAGGTCATGCTTCGATATCTTAGACGGCGACAGAGACTTAAAATGTGGGGGAGATATTGGATTGTTCGTTTTCTTTGACCCCGAATGGTTCGTTTCCTTCCTTGTATATTTCCGATCACGTATTGGTCACGTACGGAAAACTGGGTTAATCAAAAAATTGGCTATTTAACCGCTGAAGCTATTGAGACTTGGAACTGTTCGTTTTGTTGTTAGTTTTTTTTCATGTTTGTTTGTATTAATACAAACATTAATTGGTATACTTAGATGAAGTAAATTGGAAACATTTTCAGAATATTTATCATTTTCATCTTTATTTTTAACCGACTTCTTGCAATTTCTGTTTAACTAAGCATCAACTTTCATACAATTACTCAAATTTCTACTTAATATTAACATATTTTTACGACTGTAATACTTACTAAATGTATTTTAGCTGAATATATGTCTATAGTATTTGATTAAAAATAACATACAGAATACGTACGAAAATAACCGTATACCTGCAAATCAATGTTATCCCATAGCGGGATCCAACCGCTCGATCGTGAGGCTGCTGGTGTGGGTCTCGTATACCGTTACTCGAAACGGCAAGTGCGAAATCCAATCCTTTCTGAATTTAGTTCACTTTTAATGGCTACATTCATGATTTATCAGGGGGTTATTCTCGCAAACATCCTTGATGTACATGGACGAAACATCGGTGATCGCCTGATTTTAAACCGACTTCAAAAAAGGAGGAGGTTCTCAAATCGGTTGGTATAATTTTTTTTTTCTTTTTTTTTACGTATGTACACCGATAACGCCGAGATTTTTGAACCGATTTCCGTGATTCTTTTTTTGTTCGATGCAGAATAGTTGCCAATTGGTTCCATAAAAATTTGGTTTAGTTTGACCCAGTACTTTTTATGTTTTGAGCATTTTTATATATTTCACATCATATTTGTTACTTGGATGACATGATAATATCTTCCTTTAAAAACTGTGAAATAAAAACTTTTTATAAAAAAAACGAAAACACTAAACAGCAAAAAATAAACCTTTTGGAGTCGGTGCAATATAATTGACAGATGATGTGACATCAGGCATAAAGTCATGATAACAGCGTCGATGTGTCGCTTTGAGAATAGGGGCTGATCATTATCAGCTATCTTTAGTGGCCGCACTACTGTAGTACAGGCCTTCCTCATTGAAAGACAAGGAGAATGGGCCATGCATGACCCAATGCGACGCAATGCGGATTTTTAATAACAAATACAGCCGGGACCAACGGCTTAACTTGTCTTCCGAAGCACGGAGAAGCTCGAGATATTATCTAAGTTTTTGTTACCCATCCCGTGACCGACCATTGGGGTAGTTGCTTGACCGTTACAATCGCAAGCCGTGCGCACGAGCCCTGCGCCAGTGCGCCGTCAACCTCCTTTATATTTTAATGGTTCCACGGTTAATCCATGAATTATCAGATCATACGTTGTGCCATCTTGACACTGATTGATAGAAGATTCTAGTAACTGTCTAGTGCTTCACTCTTTATCTTTGTTGTTGCAATGACACCATCGCATTGTTTTGATATGATAAGAGAAAATAATGATTTCGTACGTCTTGTTTAGTTAGATAAGCGACCAAACGTTTGGGTACTATTTCCGAAATTGGTTTGACGATTGGTCTAATACATATCATGTGGTCTTCGCCTATCTATCTGTCAGAGCAATTCCCAACTCAATAAACGACAAACTTTTGTGCTGTATTAGTGTCCTGACTTTAAGCCTTTCAGAAATGGCTCCAAAAATCAATTAAGATTTTGTCATTTTTTAACAGCCTCTGTGGTCTAGTGGTACAACCACCGGTATCAGACCCAGGAGTTCCGGGTTCAATTCCCAGCGGGGGTACAGATTGTATTTGGTTTGGTCGGTGGTAGGACTTGTTAAGTCCGCCTTGCGAGCTACCACCATATTATCTAAGTCTGATGAAGCCATAACAACAATGTTTTCTGCATTGTTGTGTTCCGGCAGTTAGAGATAATATAGCCAGTACCTCAGTGATTGAGGATTCCGGGAGAGGCTCGCTCCTTCTTCAGCCTTATCAATACTTAACATCAGGTATGATGAAGGCTAAGAGTCTCCTCGTCATACATAAAAAAAAAAACTCTAATTGAGTTTCCTCGTGTCAAGAATGATTATAACTTTTGTAAAAAATACAATAAGTCCCCTTCGGTTCCTTTTGTAGTTTGGTCCGATTTTCGAATCGTCAGGCAGTTATTGGTTTTGTTATCTGTGTAAGGGTTGTAGTCCACCCATTGATGAAGCCATCCAATTTCTTTAATCAGATGTACATTGGACCAACATAGTGGATAAGTGGAATACCACCCTAAGACACATTATTTCCCCATATCTCTCGAATAACCCGTTTGGCAAATGATAGAGTTCGACATGATTTCTGGCCTGCTACCCCATTAATTCAAACAGGATGAGTTTATTCTCTTGAAATTATTCATATGCCAACTTAAACTGACAGTAACCAGCCTGTTATGATAATCAAACTGCGATACACCTTAATTCTGCTGTATTGATTTATGAGACCGTAACATAGGCTTTCTCTTTAATACTTTTGAACTTTGCTGTATATCCTTTATTTTACATAAACTATTGCGCTAGATAAGAACTAATTTTAAAACTGGTGATATAATTTTGCATCAAATCTCTTTGCTTGCAAATTCGAATCTGTCTTCAATACAGCCGGTTCTTTGTGTTTTATGAGTAACCGTCTCATTTCTTTTTTTTCGTCGAAGCTGCGAATGTAAAGCGATTTTCTTCCAAGCCCCGATTGGGAACCGGCTTCCGCTGACGTGTTCGCGGTGCGACTAATGGCCCGACTCGCCGTGCCAGTAACGCTCCTCGCGTCGCACCAACAGGTGCACTAACCAACCTCCTGCGTTATTCTGTTGCCCTGGTACCCTGGTTACACTTCAGTGTCCAAATAAAGACTTAAGTGTTGTGTTTTGTGCGATTACTCTACGATTATCACCTCGGACATAACATTTACATCATCTTAAATTGCCAAGTGATAAGGTAAATAGAGAAACAAACTATTAGTTAATTACGTTTGAAGTTAAACGAATTGTTTTCGTTAAACGCTCGTATTTACGTTATATAAGCTTAGAAGATTACCGACTAGAGCGATCAACTGGATTAATTTATTGAATAAGGAGAAAGCTGTTAAAACGTTTCATGGTGGCTTTGCTGCTAAATCGATTACGTTAAACTTTAATAAACTTTTGAATGTGCCGAGTGAATAAATTATAAGATAATGGAGGACTTTCGAAACACAAACGTGTTAAGTTATTAAAATAATCAATTTTGTATATTTATGACTTTCTAACTTTTAAACAAACTTATCAAAGATTGGATACTTACAATAAACATTACTAAAACAGAGATGTCGCGTATTTAAATAACAATGTCGTTGAACTTGATTGTTACTTGATGAATGTGCAAAGTCTATATTTGTCGAAGCCGCTATCTGGTATCTGTTTAATATATTATAGTATTTGTGACTTTCAATAACTTTTGAAGTAGTTTTCCAGACATTGTTATATTTGTTTAATCTTATCGACTCGATTGCCTTACTGATGCATTCGGTTTTATGAAAACTGAATAGGTACTAAGCTCTGAATATTTGCACAGTGCATCGATTTCATTTATCTACGTATGGGGAATTTAGTTATCCGTAATATTAAAAAGTCACAAGCTCATAAGCTGATGTAGTAATAACTTATTTGTAGACATGAAATATTATTAATAAAATGTTATTTATAAATAACATTTTGCTATTATAAAATTTCACTAATTTCTAAAATTAGAGCATAGATTTGAAATTGATCAGATCTTCTCTTAGGTTGTTACGTAGGATCTAGAAATCTATGGCATACATCTAGTGAGGTGGTTAGCTTAGCACGTAACTTTTATCGAGGTCGGTATAATAAACATGTAGATGAGGACACCAATACTACACAAGACAGGCATTTTTTTTTACATTTCTCATCTTATCAATCAGACATGTTTTGTCTAGCGATTTTTCGGACTGTTATACATTTTTTGTTGTGTTTTTGATTGTTTTAAGATGAGTTGATTCTAAACTTTTAGGAAGAGCTCGGTGTCGCAGTGGTTAGGCAACTTTCGCATTTGTCAGTTACGGGATGGGTGACCAAAATTTATTTCGCGAGCTTCTCGGTGCTTATAAAGGCACGCTAAGCTGTTAGTTCCGCTTTTGGTGTCCTTAACACCCGCACTGGCCCCGCGTGGTGGTTCAGGTCAAGGCATATGCTCCTTATCCATCAATAACGAAGGCCTGGAGCCCTATTATGACCTAGGGCCTTTGTGCCCCAACAGTGGGGCCATTGAAATTCTAATGAGAGGGTTTGGGGAGTTTGTTGGTGGATTGCTTATTTATTTTGCGATTAAGATATAAATTAATTTTATTATCGTTTAAAAACCTATTATGATAGTAATGACTTTTTTTTCTTGTCCGACACTTATACAACAACATGATTGTATTGTGTATCCACCTAAGCATCATGGAATATGATAAATATTGTCATTACCTATATAGGTAAGGTACCTATGGGGAGTTTCCTACTATTTTATGAATCATATTTTATCTTCTATTCTGTTCTTTTGCATAATCCCGTCTTTTTCCTTACTTCACGGCATATTTCTTGAACAATGATATTATGTTACCTTTTTTTAATTAATTAATGAATTATATCAATTTCTTTTTCAAATATATTAATGTAGGTATCGCTGTTAAGGCATATGATTATGTCGTTAATTTGTCAAACAAATTATTATTTATTAACGTCATACATATTCGTGGTCTTTTTCTTAAAGCCACTGACGCACGAAATGATGCATCTCTAATGACTAATTTGTGAAGTCTATTCAAGTAGCATAGCAAAAATAACGTCTTTGTTTTATATTCCGTCCTGCAGTTTTTAATAATAGTTGCGTATTAATTTTCTATTCGCAAATATCTTAACAAAGAATACCAATTTGTTTCTTGTTTGCAAACCATAGTGTGTGGTCGAACCCTAATCTTATGGTGGCACTCCATTCTGGAGGTTTGCCGTCAGCTTGCCGAGTTTGCCCTTGGCCCTCGCTATTCGGAACAGTTCTTCCATGCTGGTGATTCAGGTCCATTCTCGTATTCTCGTATTTTTAAGATTTCTTCCGTCTTCCAACGTGTCTTTTCCCTTCTACTTTTCCCATAATAAATATCATCATAATCAACTGAAGTATTGGTCTACTATGTCTTAAAATGTGACCCAGATGTCCAACTTTAAACTAACCCTAATATGGATCTAGAATTTTTATCATATATAAAATATTTGGATCGAACTTCGACCCCAGAGGACACAAATGAATCGAACCCACAACGAAATGATGTGCAGTTCAGAACTTGAACCACCTTAAGTCGTTGTCAAGTGAAATAAATTGAATTCGAATTAAAAATTCTTTCCGTTACTGTTGGAGATTCCGTACCTTATATGGTGAACATGCTTGTTCAATGTCGTGTGCCAAAAAACGCGGACCGGCCAACATTTGGTTATAATAAATTAAACAAGGCAGATAATATAATTCCCTGTTTGTAAACGAGGTTGCGTGAAACATAATCTGTATGCGAACGTGAGGTTTTTGTTTTGTTTTGTGCAGTTCATAAAACTGATGGGTTAACAGTAGGTACTTACTCGCTATCTATCTAGAATGAGTAGGTATAGTAGGCATACCATAGCATAATAATAAAAACACTTTATTGCACACAAAGACAAACAATAAAGCGAATAACAAAAACAGGGAAAGCATACAAAATGCTGAATAGCAATCTCTTCCAGGTAACCTTGGGTAGAAAAATAATAACGAAGAGGACAAAGGGGAGTGGCAGTGTGTGCAATTATGGGAAGGATGTTTGAAAGAGATGTACATAATATAAATAAAAGAAATAAAGTATAATATAATGGAATTGAAAAGGAAAATAAACAAATACATAATAGGTAAATATAAGGAAAAAGAAAGGAAATGCTATTTAACTTGATCGCGAAAAGTTGCCAAATTTCGAGCTTTCCTAATATCTTCTGGGAGAGTATAGCTAGATGATGATTCACCCAAACCATACTAAGGAAATACGTAATATGAGGTAATAGATGTAACACCTAATAACACTTAATCGACTTTACTGTGTCAATATTTAGATGGTCAACTCTTTGATAAAGGCAGTAGATATCTTCTCGGACTTTCCACCATATCTACCTCTATTTGTTGTTCAAATGAAGCTAATAATTCACTATTCGCACTTTATGTTTGCTTTACATCATCAAATTATTGCACTTACAAGGCCGTCCCCTAACAAGTGAATTTTGTCAAGTTTTTGTAGAAGTTTTCAGTTTTACAATACTGATAGAACTACCTACTAAGTAATACTTATACCTACGACGTGTTTTTTTAAATCCCCTAACTTTAGGGTTTTAATCAGATAATGTGGAAGATTGCATATTATGCGTTGCTTTTTATTTATCATTTAAAAGTTTTTTTGTGCTTTTCCATTCAAATTCATTCGGCAAAACTACGTTATTGTATGTAAAAGTAAAAAAAAAAAGGATTTGGAAAATACTTAATTTGAAATGCCATTCGAATCCCTTACGTGGTCTATGGTGCGATTGCGTAAACCCAATCGTATTTATTTGACAGTTCATATCGTATTCGATCGGCTGCAATTTGTATGGAATTTGACACTAATAACATATGGACTGTCAAATGAATAGGATTAGCTTACGCAATCCCATAGCTGATTATAACACTAAAGTTATGGCATATTAAAAACTACGTATTAAGCCGACTTCCAAAACTGAAAAGGAAAAGGCAAGGTAAGAAAAAAAAAAGAATATTTAGGAGCTCAAAGTATGCCTTGGCTGGCACCGACTCCAAAAAAGCTTATTTTCTACATTTAGTGTCTGTAATAGGTAGTATTGTAAACTACAGTAGGATTTTTCTAGATTAGATTAGGTTTCATGTACATTTTAAACTAAGTACCTACCTATCGTGAAAATTTCATCGTCCAAGTAAACACAAATGCTCGTAAAATAACAACTACTGGTACAAACTGAATCAAATTTTTATGGGAAGAATCACGTAAATCGGATCAGAAATCTCGGCGTAATCGATGTACATACATTAAAAAAAACATACCAGCCGAATTGCCAACCTCCTCCTTTTTGGAAGTCTGTTAAAAAAAGACGCAAGTTTGTAGATTTGGCAAGAACCCTTTGCTGCGTCCCCAGAACACCCTACCAACGTTTGATCATTGACAACATTGATTTTTATATAAATTATATATTGTATTTTATATTATTATAAGTAGATTTGCTCTCAATATTAAATAGGTAAGTGGAGATTGTAATCGGATATATTACGATGACAGTATCACACAGATGTATGTCATATGAAACTAATATGGAGGACAAGTGACACTGATAACAATACTAAAGTTATTAGTCCAGTAAAAATAAATTAAAATTCGCCTTTCTTTTTCATTATTGTATAATTTGTATTACAAAAGACATGATATTTAATTTACACACCGCTACAAAAGCCGTTTCGGCTTTAACTGTGGCGGAGGAGTTCAGCAAAAACAACAAATTTAAAATGTTAGTAATTGTTATAAAAAGTAAAAAAAATAATAATATAAGTACATGCTTTTTTTTAAGTATTTTTACATTAAATACATTACATCCTACAGTGTTAATTAATTGCGGTTATTGGAAAGTACCTTACAGTTTCCCCCCCTCCCCCTATTGAGCGTTATAAGAAAACAGACACGAAACTCTTGATCCTATGACTCCTGCTGATAAAAATGTACAGAAGGAATTTCATTTGTTTGAACATTCTATACCTTAGACCTAAAAATCACTTATTTATTTTGGGTGGTTTCGGAAATAATATTGTTTTAAATATCTTTTTTTACAGAAAATGTATAAATCAATAAGATAAGGGATTTTAATATTTTTAAATATAATAAATGTGGTGTCAGTGTCGCGCAATACTGGTCTCACAAAATCTAAAGCCAAAATTATCGACACTATAATAATAATAATATAATAAATGAAAACAATAATAATTAACTATAGAATTAATGCGCCTGCTCCAAATACACAAAAAAAAATATTGTAGTCACCATGGTCGAAATCGAAACGTCGGGAATCCCAAAACAAAACCCTTAAAAATCTAAATTAGAAAATACCTAAGTACTAGTAGTAGTAAAACACTTTAAAAATTGTGTTAAATAAAAGTAAAATAAAGAGCGTGTTTCCTTTTTGTAAAAGTCATTCAGTGAACAGTAGGGAATAATCTTTTCAGCTTTTGAAAGAACCGGGAATTTCGGGATTTTCGAAACTCAAAAATATTTTTAAATCATACGTTTAATTACTTAAAAATTCATTGATGAACAAAATACAGGGTGGATTTTTAAAACGGGGCACGAAGGGCAGGTACCTTAACCGTTGTAGCTACATGAAATAGTAGATTGTTTACCAAGTGCTGTATGACACCCATAACAGTCGAGGGTTTTGGCGCCCGAACAAAGTAAGGGCGCCGATAGTTCGAGACTGTTATGGGTCCATACACCCGAAGTAAACACTACTTTTCATTTTGAATATGAGGAAAGTAAAAACAAACAGAATATTCTAAAAAAAATTTTGTAAGGTTCTACGATTTTAATTATTTTATAATGTAGCAAAATAAGCTGTATAGGCTTCTGTGCCTTTGCCTACATACCTTTGGTAAATAAAAGTCCAAAGAGATTACAGATATCGATTTGACATGACACCCCCCATTTCTTTTTTCAAATTTATTACAGCCTATTTAATTTATAGGGCCGCCACATATCACTTTCAACCCGCATTTTAGGCAAGAATATGAGACATGAAAACGCTCTTAGGAAACCATCCTTAATTTTTAAGAAATATTGAACTGCATTCACGGATTTTGATTTTGATTTCGAAAAATACAGTCGGCAGTTTTTTTTTTTAACCTTTTTGATGCCAATTGATCCTGTTTCTTATGAGGATCAAAACAGTCTAAGACACCAACTGAGGCATGAGTACTAGAAAAGTCAGAAATCAAAACACTCTAAGGCACCAGCCTTAGAGTGTTTTGATCCTCATGAGAAACAAAATCGATTGGCATAAAAAAATATTTTTGTAAACTGTCAATTTTCCTGCTAACTGTAATTTTTTTTCAAAATCCGTGAATGCAGTTCAATATTTCTCAAAAAAGGATTATAGACCGATCGCGCTGAGTTATTTTGTAGGCAAAACCTTCAAAAATTCTAAAGTTTATAAAAACTTGCCTGTGGATGTATTTGCATATAAAAAGCTTATTTTTGCGTTTTGTGTCATTTCTTGCCTATGGATCTATAGAAATTCGTATATTTGTGGTGGATATAAATAATTCAAAATAAAACTTACAAAATTGATTTCAAGTTAAAAAACGCAATGGTATTGAATTTAAGATAGCCTGCGTAGTGTACAAACCTAGTTTGTGTCACATTCGTCCAGGGGAAAGTGACTTAAAGTCAGTACATTAATAACTAAGGCAAAAAAAAATTAGAGTTTAAATAACTAGTACCATAATCTGCAGATTACTTAAATAAACCCATGAAATAAATTTGTGCCAGATTCAGGCATGGGATTTTAGTATTTTCAATTTTTTTGTTTGTCCGAGCTATAAGTGCTTTAAAAAAATATTACAATTATTAGAATTTACTTATTTGATATTAAAAATGCATGATTGATGGACAGTGTGAATTTGTGTCATATTAATGCACGGCATTATTAATTAAGAAAAAAATACAAAAAGCGCACGAAGTTAGTAGGTACATAGCGCGCGATGCGAACGAAGCGCAGATGGCAAGCCCGGCGCGGTCGACCTACCTATACGCGTGGACCGTGGTGTGACATCGCGGCGTCCGACTCAGTCGGGTTATATTCGGTACCTACTATAATAGGTAATTAGATTATCCCGTGATTAGATCAGATTAGGTAAGGATTGAATTGATGAACGAAAGAACACACGCCGTCGTTGGGTTATGTAGAGATTATCATCACAGTCTATATTAAGCGTTAATCTACTATGCAGACGCAGGTCACATCTAATTTTCAATACTGTTACTTTAATGCAAGTGAAAGAATGACAGGGTGTCCCTGTCCGGGTCGTCGGTCGCATAGCACAGCAGATATTATACCTATATGAGTTATTTAGTAGATTTTCACTTTTACTTACAGGTACCTATTGCTTTTCGGTAGTTTTTATTTTTTTATATATCATATAAAAAAAGTATTCTGCTTTAAGTAGAGTCAGCAAAACAAAATTTATAGCGTATACTTACGAAATACGGCATAGTCGTAGATTTACAGGAACCGGGTCCGATACTCCGTTAAGAGAACCGGGAATATCGCTACTCCCGGTACTGAGAAACCCCTAAAGCTTTTTTGTATTATTGAGCTGTTTAAAATGTGTGCATAAATGAAAATGTTAGACGCAAGATGAAAGAACCATAGAAAGTGCTGCTGCTGTGAAACTATTTTTTGGTAGTTCCCCGCGTGTACACACACAAAATTCAGCTTTTATACTATAACGTACTATTGAAATACGCTCATATTACCGGTCATATTATTGTCTGGCTATTGCTGTCTCACTCTGATAAATAGGTCACTGCCCTGTTATACCGCCTAATGATAAGCTAGGAGTATCATACAATCAACGATGAGCCTAGAAGGTATTCATTAGGGATTTAGAATCCCCGGGTTTGTAAGTATTCGGAAACACAAGAACAGGTAAGAAGTTACACTCTAGCGCGGTACAGAAGATAAAAGAATCAAAACGCTTAGCCGATTTCGACGCATTGAACGCCAGTCTTTGGAATATATTGTGAAGTACATATTCGTATTTATGCTTGTCTAATGGCAGGGGAAGAGTATAGCTGTCCATTTCAGACCGAAATATATCAGATAATAAAGCGTTAAGCTCGCAACAACGTTACATTCTGTCTCTGCTCAAGGGGTTTGCGTTCAAGCTTATAGCAAAAATATCTTTTGTGCGGCGTCGGTACCGCCTCAAAAATAGATAGATACCGACGCCGCACTGTAACCGCACCGCGCGCTTTGTATGGAAACAAACGACCGTCCGTGCGCAAAACGACAAATGCACCGCTTCGGCACCGCAGCGATCCGACAAGAAACGTCTAAACTGAAAGCGCCCTTAAAGATGTTTGGATCTAAACTTCGATCATCAAGTCGTAGTCATCGTTGCACACATGACACCACTGCTAGGTATAAGACTCCCCCAAGGATCTCCACAACGATCGGTCCTGCGCTGCCCGCATCCAGCGGCTTCCCTTGACCTTCACCAGACCTTCGCTCGGTCCACCAGACCACCTTGTCGGAGGCCTACCCACGTAGCGTCGTCCCGTGCGCGGTGGCCATTCCAGAACCTTTCCTCCCCAGCGGCCATCGGTTCTTCTCTATGTGCCCCGCCCACAGCCATATCAGCCGAGTAATCCTTCGAGCGATGTCAGTTGCTTTGATCAGTTTAGTTCTCCTACGGATCTCCTCATATCAGATTCGATCACGTAGGGAAACGCCGAGCATACTCATAGTTAGCGACCACGATTCACTACCGTAAGTCATCACTGACAACACAAACTGGTCATAGACTTTCGTCTTGAGACACTCCGGTAAGTTGGACGCGATGATTTTACGGAGCTTCCTGAATGCTGCCCATCCGAGTTGGATTCGACGGGAGATCTCTTTCTCGAAGTTGGACTTACCTAACTGGATTGTCTGTCCAAGGTAAACGTAGTGGTCAATATTTCGAGTGTAGGGTTCCCAACGTGAACTGAAGTGGGTATAACATGGGAATTTGACATGATTTTCGCCTTTTCCATGTTCACCTTAAGACCCAATGTTTGGGAAGCACTACGGAGATCTTCGAGCATTGTGTTCAGATCTTCCAAGGTCTCAGCCGCAAGGACTATATTATTGACGACCTGTTTGGCGCAGGGGTACTAACCCCGCCTTCTGCGCCAGAGGTCCCGGGTTCAATCCCCGGACAAGACAAATATTTGTGTGCATGAACATGTCTATTTGTCTTGGTCTGGGTGTTTAGTATGTATATTAAGTATGTATTTACAAAAAAAAAGTATATACGTATGTTTATCCGTTATCTAGTATCCATAACACAAGTTCTTTATGAAACTTAACGTGGGACTAGATAATTGGTGTGATTGTATGCGAATATTTATTTATTTATTATTTATTGACTAAACGAAGATGTGTCAGATACTGGCCATTAATGTTGATGCCGAGTCCTTTCGAGTCCAAGAGCTTAAAGATATCCTTTTTTTTTTATGAAGTACGGGGAGACTCTTAGCCTTCATCATACCTGATGTTAAGTATTGATAAGGCTGAAGATGGAAGCGAGCCTCTCCCGGAATCCCCAATCACTGAGGAACTGGCTATCTTATCTTTAACTGCCGGAACACAACAATGCTGAGAACATTGTTGTTATGGCGTCAGACTTAGATAAGATGGTGGTAGCTAGCCAGGCGGACTTACAACAAGTCCTACCACCAACCAAACCGAATACAATATGTACCCCCGCTTGGAATCGAACCCGGGACCCCTGGGTCTTATACCGGTGGTTGTACCACTAGACCACGGAGGCGGTTAAAAAAAATCCTTAGACGCAGCTGTGAACAGTTTCCGAGAAATGACGTCTCCCTGTCTCACACCTCGCTGAAGTTGGATGGGATTTGTGTTCTGGTTCTGTAATCGGTCCGACATGGTGGCATGTTCGTATAAGTACCTCAACACCTCGAAATACCTATAGTCCACTTGGCACCTCTGGAGAGAATGCAGCACCGCCCAGGTCTCTATCGTATCGAAGGCTTTCTTATAGTTCGAAAACGCCAAGCAAAGTAGCAAATTATACTCCTGGGTCTTCTGTTTAACCTGCCGAAGCATATGGATGTGGTCTTTGGTGCTAAAGCCTTTTCAGAACCCGGCTTGTTCGTGAGGAAGTCGTCGAACCTGCGAGCTAGACGACTCGTTATGACTCTCGAAAACAACTGAGTTTGCGTTTGGTATAGTTTGAGGAACCATTTCAGCTTAAAAAACCTTTGCCAGAAAAGCAAAGCTTTTTCATGCTAATTAAAATTTTAATGAAATATTAAAAGTTGAAACTTAATGAAAATGACACGCATGATCATCAAGCATATCCCTCAAAGTAGGATTCAGGTTGAAAGGACTGACCTGTTTCTTATCCTGTTAATCTTACAGCCTCAGTGGACAACCGAATTAGGGAATTAGGGACAAGATGTAAGTTAGCATTGGCTTGGCTATTTCACTAAAGGCCAGGGCGAAAAAATTTAACGATTCTACATCTATATCAATAAAAGCTATAGACTAGCTCGGTCGTCAACTGAAGCTTTTTGGGTTACATGACAAGGGGGCAGAGTTGTATTGCGCTATTAAGAGTCTGCCTGCGGAGACAGGTTCATGAACCAGTTCAGTAGGGGCTCGTGCATCAAATTTAAATTCAAATTCAATATCATTTATTCAGTCTATGCTGTTACAAGCACTTATGAACGTCAAAGAAGCTACGCCATCGGCTCACAAACCCTACGGCTGGATACTGGATTTTCTTTTCTAGGAAGGCATTAAATGATGACCCGATATTAAATTTTCTCCATACTTGTGAACAACGATAAGATGCTTAATTAGTAGCTACCTGGGCAAATGAACCTGTCTTCACAATCCCCCCAAAACCGGAAAGTTTCCGATCTCAGGAGATTGCAATGCAAATATGGCTAGCCAAAGGAAAGGTCAGAAGTCAGATAATGTTTATATAACATCGATAAATAATGCTAGGGCATAGTCCCAGGTACTTCTGGTTACGAATTTTCCCGAGATTCCCGATACGGTACTTATTGGGGCACATAACTGGCATCGGTTTTAACATGGTATCGCAGAACCGGTTCTCATTAATAGTAAACTTCAATATAAATTATATTCAAATGAATGTTCGAGATAGGGAAAAGTACCGGGAATTCAAAGTTCAATCCATTTACCGGGACTCCCAGTACTGACGCAAATTAACTGACACCGGTACCATCGTATAGAAGAACCAGTATTCTTGGTTCTCATTAATAATAATGAATAGGTTAGAAATGCAAAACTTAACAAAATGTATTAAACGAGAGATTGACAGTGGGTGCATGATTTCTAATTTCAATTTTAACAATCAGAAAGGCTGTCATTTAGAATAGTGGCACTTGAGGTGGTATAAAGTAAAAACAAATTATACTTACTTACTTGCCTAGATCAGATATATATCCTGTTTTCTTTTTTTGCTTTTTATTTAATGTGTACCTACTTCTAAAAAACATCTTAGTCTGGTCATCAACTTACTTAAAAATAATTAAGTAGGTACCTTCTTGACTAGCAATGTAGGTACCGTCAACAGCACGTACGGCTTTACATTTGCACTACGAAAACCACCGACGAGCGACGTAAGGGCGCTCTCAAGGTCACACACACCGCTCGCGTGTCGCGTCGCGTCCCATGCGCTTGCTCTTAGCGGCAAATTTCAAAATGTTCCGGAATTAAACTGAATCTAATAATATAAGATTCCATGGATAAAAACGACACAAATTTTGAATAGTGTTTCGTTATATCATAAAGATAATAAAAACATAAACTCTAATCACTTGAATTTTCTTTTGTGACTTTTACAGCGTTTTGAACAAAAAAAGGAAAGTTTATGAAAATGCCATGGAGGAATCTGACACAAAACATTATAAACAAAAGATACCATTGATCTAAAACTTATAACACTTATTTCACCAACTCTAATATTCTTTTGTGCTACTGAGGCGACATCTTAGGTAATGGTTAAATAACAGTATTCCCGTGGAGAGAGATGACACAAAAACCATTTGTACATCGTTTACGACTTTCTAATCCCCATGAAAGTAAAATTATCGTCTCTAATTTTCTTTTCGGCCGATAATGTCAGAAAAGACAAAAACGTCAATATATACTTATCCCTGCACCTAAGATGACACAAAATCATATATTAGGTTAAGTAAATGGTCCTGGAACTGTATACCAAAAATCAAGAACTTTAATATTTTTGAAACCTCAAAACTTATCCCTATCGGTCTATTAAGGATGGTTTCCTAAGAACGTTTTCATGTAGCAACAACGGTTAAGGTACCTGCCCTTACTGCCCCGTTTTAAATTTCCACCCTGTATATAAGTGGGTGAAAGTTAATTACCCCTCATTTGATACCTTGTCATAATTTTATGAACGGAAAACGAAAGCGGTCGTTTGATTAGTAGTCATATTTTGACCAGTTCGCATGACCCATTTGTCAAGCCTGTTTTCTACACCAATTGTTTTTTTTTGCGTGTGACTAGGGCACGATGGGCCATGGATTCCTGTGTTGATTTATCTTGATACATTGATTGAAGAAAGTCGCATCCGAAGATTTTTCGAATGCTGCCCATCTGTGTTGGATTAGACGGAGAGATGTCTTTCTTGAAGTGGGTCTTATTTATTTGGATTGTCTAGTATACTAATTAAATGTAATGGCTAACAACTTCAGGTGGAGTGTTTCCAATATGAACTGAAGCGGATACATGAGAATTTGACATTATTTTCGTCATATCCATGTTCATCCTAAAATTCACTCTTTGGGAAGCACTACGGAGATCTTTGAGCATTGTGTTAAATCAGGCTCTCCTAGGTCTCAGCCATAAAGACTATAAGAGCAAGATCCTAGGGCCGACAGACCTTACTTATTGTCTCAAGAACCAAATGTATGGATTAAGTAGTACTATAAGTGTATGCGTACTCGCTAGTTTGTCCCTTGGGCCAATTAACAGGTACCTGAGACCGAGGCTAAAGGTAGATGAAAATAATACTAACTTTCATTAAAGTCTCAAAGCTGATTTTTACGCTAGTTTTAGAGAATTTAGTTAAAAATTAATAATCAATACTGCCAGACACTTTTAACAGGCGGCGGTTACTTTTACTAGACGCCCTAAAGCTCCCAAAGAAATTATAGAATTTACCTAATACCTTGATTTTTTTGACGTCGAGCAAAAACGATCGCTCGATATCGATATTGATAAAATGACAGGTAACATTCACAGAATATTTAGTTATATAATCACTTTAAAAATAAATAATTAAACTAATATTTTTTTCGAGATAATGGTACGGAACCCTTCTGCGCGAGTCTGACTCGTACTTGGCCGGTTTTTTAGTATTTGTGTTATAGCGGCAACAGATCATCTGTGAAAATTTAAACTTTCTATCTATAACGGTTCATGAGATACAGCCTGGTGAGGTGACAGACGGACCGGCAGACTAGACGGACGGACGGACAGCGGAGTAATAGTACCTACCCTAAAAACAGAGACCTTCTCTTACGAACACGGCACCTCCGACGGTCAACTGATCAAAAAGAATAACTTTCAAGATAAGTTTAACAAGGTAGAACATTTATTTACATAATAAATACTTTGTAAGCACTCCACAGTCGGTTATAGTAAAAAGTAACAAGCTTACGGTGCACTCGCGCAAATACCTACTGATATCGTACGACCACTTACAAGCTTGTCATTTATGGCTTCGAATATAAATAGAACTGAGAATACTGAATATATAATACTTACATGACTTTACAATACCAGCCTCGGTTTAAAATTTTAGATACACAATTTGTATTCCCACTAAATCTTTTCCGTGATGACATGACATTTGAAAAATTGGTCAGTTTCGCAGCACAACAACAACATAATGTCATTTTCGCAAAGAAACCAGAAAATCGGTATGCAGAATCTTGATATCATTAAAATTCACTACCACAATATACAATAGGTGTGTATGATGGATGACTTCTCTATGACTAAATATGTTGCGTGTTATTTTGAAAAAGATACGCTTTGTGCCAAAAGAAGTTTAATTTTCAGATCCCGAATACGATAAAATACCTCAAATATTGGATAGTGTTCTTGAAAATTCACTGTTGCATTATTCGGAAAATATTTATATGACGCATTGTGTTATCCACAGAAGTGTGAAAATTGCGAACTACGTATACTTGCAGACAATAGCGTTATTGGTTGTTGCCCAAGCATGTTAAAAGCAGGGATTGATTGCGGTTGTTAAATTTCGGTTGTTTTTTCGGTTAATATAGCGGTACCGAAATATTCTACCCTTACTTGAACAATCGAAAAATATAATTTCGGTATAAAACAACCGAAATATAGCGGTACCGAAATATGACAACCCTTACTTATGATACCGCTATTCAACCGAAATGAAATTTCGGTTGAATAGCGGTTATTTCGGTACCGAAATGCCCTGAACCGACCGCAGTGAACACTAGCGGAAGCTCGCGGTTTCACCCGCGTGGTTCCCGTTCCCGTGGAAATATATGAATAAAAGTATCCTATCCAGGCTATCTAATCTCTGTGTACCAAATATCATCGAAAAACACTGAACAGTTTTTGAGTTTATTGTATGTTGCAAACAAACAAGCAATCAAATCTTTCCTCTTTATAATATTAGTATAGACAAACCGACAAGTTCAGCGTTTCGCGAAACCGCACATTTCGACCGACATTCGCGGGTAGGTACGTATGTAAGTAACGAATGAAATGAACGACCGACGACGCTTGCGCTTCTTCATCACATGCAGCAGCAGTCAGTCGTGACAATACTCGTGTTTGAAGAGCACGTCTCCATTGTCCAAAAATGGACACAGTAGGTAGGTACACACAGCTGCTCGTCAGACTATAAGTAACAGTGGCAAAGGGTCCATACATACCAATTCCTATCGGCTTCCCTTTTGGAAATTCTCGACCACCGATTCACCATACAGTTAAGTTTTTTTTTAAGAAATTTTATGTCCGGCTTATCTTCGCCACATATAAGGACGATAATATTAAGACCTATAGGTAGGTCGGTATATATATCCTGCGTAATACAATAGCAGTTGATTTCGTAGTGCAAGTGTATACTGGCGTGTATTATTTTAGTTTGTAGAAAGTAAGTAGGTTTACTTACCTAGGTAATATATTGGAAATGTTAGGGGGATGCAAATTCGCTTGAAACTCGGATAAAAGTACACTAGCCTTTGTTTTATTCAAAAAGACTCAGTAGGTATTTTTGAATTCGTATGCTACTATTCTTGCGAAATCCTCAATTCTCATCATCATCATCATCATCAGCCTGTCGCAGTCCACTGCTGGACATAGGCCTCTCCAAGTGCACGCCACTGAGATCTGTTTTCGGCTTCTCGCATCCAGCTCCTACCAGCCGTCTTGCGCAAATCATCACTCCACCGTGCCTGAGGACGTCCTATACTACGTTTGCCGAGACGCGGTCTCCACTCTAGAACTCGTTTACCCCAACGGTTATCGGTTCTACGGCTAATATGGCCAGCCCACTGCCACTTTAGCTTGCTAATCCGGTGGGTTATGTCGATAACTTTGGTTCTCTGACGGATCACCTCATTTCTGATACGATCTCTCAGAGAAACGCCGAGCATAGCCCTTTCCATAGCCCGCTGAGCAACTTTGAACTTGTGGACCAGCCGTGCCGTCAGTGCCCACGTTTCGGCTCCGTAAGTCATAACGGGTAGGACGCACTGATTGAAGACTTTCGTCTTTAGGCACTGTGGGATCGACGACGTACGGACTCGACGTAGCTTCCCAAATGCAGCCCAACCCAACTGAATTCTCCTATTCACCTCGTCCTCAAAGTTGTTTCTACCTAACTGCAATGTCTGCCCGAGGTACACATATTTCTGAACAACTTCGAGAACGGCGCCGTGTATCGCAATCGGTTCCGGTAGAACTTGTTCGTTGAACATGACCTTGGTTTTGTCCAAGTTCATCCGTAGGCCGATGCGTAAAGAAGATTCAGCCAGGTCGTTCAGCATCTGTTGTAGGTCCTGCAGCGTTTCTGCCATTATGACGATATCGTCAGCAAATCGCAAGTGAGAGATGTGTTCGCCATTGATGTTGATACCACGTCCTTTCCAGTTCAGCGTCTTGAACATATCCTCCATTGCATTAGTGAACAGTTTCGGGGAAATAACATCCCCCTGTCTCACTCCTCGATGCAACGGTATGGGCCTCGTTTGCTGATTCTGTACTTGGACGGACACGGTGGCGGCTTCATACAGACATCTCATCACTTGGATGTATCGCCAATCTACTTGGCAACGCTACAGGGACTCCAGAACGGACCAGATTTCAACCGAGTCAAAGACCTTCTCATAGTCCACGAATGCTGGACATAGGGTCTGATTATACTCTTCGGTCTTCTGTATAATCTGCCGCACTGTGTGAATGTGGTCTATGGTGCCGTATCCGCTCCGAAACCCGCCCTGTTCCGGTGGTTAGAATTCGTCGAGTCTTCGCGCAAGACGGTTCGTGATCACTCTTGAGAACAGCTTATAGGCGTGGCTTAGAAGGGATATGGGTCGATAGTTCTTCAGCAGGGTCTTGTCTCCCTTTTTGAAGAACAGGACGACCACACTCCTACTCTACGCCTCTGGAGTTCTCCCATCGAAAAGGACAGCGTTAAAAAGCTTCTGGAGCTCCCTCAGTACGGGTTTCCCTCCTGCTTTTAATAGCTCTGTCGTAACGCCATCCTTTCCAGGGGCTTTTCCATTCCTAAGCTGCTTCAGAGCGATCTCGATTTCGCCAATGCTGACTTCTGGCAGGTCTTCGGTGAAATGGCGTGTTAGTGTGGCTCTAGAATCCTCATTTTCGGGATCAGGTCGAAATGCATGCGATGCGTATAACCGGCCATAGAAGTCTTCGACTTCCGAAATGACTGCCGGCTTCGAAGAAACGACTTCTCCACTTGCTGTGGTCAACTTCGTCAGGTGGCTTCTTCCAAGAGATTGTACGAACACCTTTGAGCCCCGATTTTGCTCGATGGCTCTTTCGATGGAAAGAGTATTGGAGCACCGGAGGTCACGCCGTACGTGCTTGCTGATCTCTCGGTTTAGAGTCCGCTTTGCTGACGAAGTGACGGGTGGGTAATCACGTCGTTCCTTCATGAGCCCTAATGTCTCTTCCGAAAGCTTTGACTTCTTGCCCTTACGCTGCATTTTACGAAATCTCGTGCCTTCCTCCCTGAGGATCCGAACCACATTTTTGAGGTTCTGGTTTACGTCTGTTGTGGTTTCCACGGCAGCAAATCGGTTCTCCAGATTTAACTGGAACACTTCAGATCCTGTCATGGTTTGAAGCAGTGTTGGTCGGAGCCTGGCCTTCATCAAACGGACACGTTCAGCCTTAAAGTTGATATTCAGAGTGCCTCGGACAAGTCGGTGATCACTACCGCTATTAAACCTGTTGATCACGGAGACGTCTCTGAATATGTGCTTTTTGTCCGTCATGATGAAGTCAATCTCATTTTTGGTCCTAGTATCGGGGCTTTGCCACGTCCACTTTCTTTGGGGCTGTTTCTTGAAGAACGGGTTCATCAAGAAGAGTCCCTCCCGTTCGAGGAAGTTGACGAGCATTTGCCCCCTATGATTCCTGTTTCCAAATCCATGGGATCCTACTACCGATTCGCTGCAATTCTGTGCTCCCACTTTAGCGTTGAAGTCCCCCATGACAACGGTGTACTGGGTCTTGGTAGTGAAGTGGAGGGCCCTCGATATGTCATCGAGCATATCCTCCACTTCATCGTCCGAATGTGTCGAGGTCGGCGCGTACACTTGCACGCGCCGACCTCGACACATCGGAGAGCTTTACAATGAGGTACGCTACCCTGTTCGACACACTGGACACTTCCACAACATTGTCAGAAAGGGACTTATTCACCAGAAACCCAACGCCACCTTGGGATTGTTGGTCTCCCTCTCGGAAGTACATTAGGTGACCCGATTCGAGGGTTATGGTGTCCTCCCCCTCTCTTCGGACTTCACACAACCCTAATATGTGCTACCTAATTTTCCAAAGTTCCACCTCGAGTTGCGCCAGATGCGAGTCTAGCCGTAGCGTGCGTCCGTTGTACGTCGCCAGGGTCAGTTGGTTTTGGTGGCCTCTCGTAACCCGGAGATTCTTAGCACCCCCTGCCCCGCCGTTACCATGGTCGCCACCGTGACCAGAAATAGCGGGACCGCCGGGAATTGGGGGTCGTGGCTTTGTGACTGTGTGCATAATTGGAGGGTTTGCCCATAATCGCCACGCTGGGCAGACGGGTTGGCGATCGCAGGGTCATCCTCATTTCTCGGATCATTGATATTATAGTTCTAGAATTTCACATACGGCAAATAGCGAGTTGAATATGTAATCTCTTTTTTCTTTTTATTTCCATCGTCGTCTCTTATTACTTTTGCAAACACGATATCGGCTTCACGTGTTTGTGTTCCTTTTCTAAAAATGTTGGTTTCGGACACTGAAAAGCGCATAATATATCCGGTGATTTCTGATCTTCAACATTACAAGTAAACAATAATTGAGTCTCGTCTTCCATGCTTAGATGTAAATTTATTTTGATGATTATTTTGATTGCGACCTAAAATAGAAATAAAGTTTTTTTTTACTTAAATTAATTTATTCGTCAACTCGCGAGTGTAAAACTCGCGCACGCGAGTTGGCATTTCCGTTTTTTTTTCGTCAACTTGCGCCCACTTATAAAATACCTACAGTCAAGTAAAAACGAATTAAAACAAAAACGATAAATAACTAACCACTTACAGCCGGAAGCTTATTGCGTACTGAATGATTCGATACCATTAATATTTTTATTGTATTATTCGCTTCTGATGAATTAAGGGTAAACTTACCTACCACAGACTCGTTGACCGTCCACTAGCACTGCGTATTACAAACTGGTATAATTACAGATCATTTTTCTGCGCAGCTTTTGTCACTCGAAAAGAAGAAGCGACCATAAGTAGGTATATCAACAACAACCTTTAAAATAGCGGTTGTATTAACCCAAATATAACGGTACCGTTATATTTGCGTTTCGGTTGGGTAATGAAAAATTTCGGTACCGCTTTGATGACCAACCGAAAAATTGCGGTACCGATATTTTGAAGTACCGAAAAATTATGGTATCGAAATCGGAAGGAATAGTTTTTAACCGGTATGACGTCATACCGATAAATAAAAGTACCGCAATTCTCGGGTTAATGAGTCCCTGGTTAAAAGGAGCCAGACACATTTCGAACGGTTTATTTGTCTTTAAACTTCGATAGACAGATTGGACAGACAGGGTGGAATGAATATGATCCTAGCTTGAGGCACAAAAATTATATCTAGATATATTGGTATTTGTAATATTGTAAGGATTTGAGAGAGGGGTTTGAACCCTTTGGCCTCGTCACCGGTCCGCCATTTTGAAAATATTTCTATCGCGTCGCACAAAAATATACAAACGTAAAGATAAACTAAAAATATTATGCAACATATGGCCCTAAAGTGTCAGGTTAGTGAGAAAATTGGAGTTAAATATACAACGCTGATACTTTGGGTTGGCATTATTAATTTTTAACTCAAATTGTCCGGCTAACGTGACACTTAACGGCATTATATATCATAAATCTTTTTGTTCCTCTGTGTTGTGTCCGCTATTCATTTATTTATACATGTATTACCGCGCGACGTCATTTTGAAAAATAAACGAGATGGCGTCTCATACTACAAATTTGGACTAGGGCAGCCTCCATACATAAAAGTTCAAATCCCTTTAGTGGAATTAGGGTAGCCTGTACTAATCTTGGCATCCCCCCAGTCATTGGCACTCTGACATTTAAACGCAATTATTAAGGAATTTTCATGGAAATACAATGCGTCTTCTAATATAATTAAAATCTTACATTGCAACACTCTAAAAATTTCATATTAGATTTTTCTACCAGATTAACATGGCACAAGTATTCAGAAAAAGCGCGCGGAATTTTTGTTGACTTTTCATGCAAATTTTAACAGATTTGTTAAGAAATAGGTATACAAAAATTATATTTATTATACTTTTTACTATTATAAAGACTAATATTATGTACCTATGCCAACCATAGTATTTTGAAAGGTATCTAAAGTCTTATTATTGTGTATCTTTATCTTGTTTTGTGGCCCAATTGTGGCCAATAATCGAAATGTGGCTACTGAGCCAAATGTGGTCAATTATTCCTATGTGGCTTTAACCCAAATGTGGCCACTTATGCAAAAGTTGCAACTTATCCAGATGTGACCATTGACCCAAAAGTGGCCCTTTGCCAGATATGGCCACTAATTCAATAAAATTTGGCCATTGAACCAAATGTAGCCACGTATTTAAATATGGTATCTGATCCAAATAATACCGATGACAGAAAACAACAAAAACAGACAGTGCGGTTAAGTGCCAATCATTGTACCTTATGGCTGCCAATGATTGGACTAAGAGTGACAATGACTGTATTTTTGGCCGTTTATGACATTTTCTCTTTTATTGTTAAAAAAAATAGATTTTAAGTACTTGACGTTTTGTGAATTTAAGAAATAAATATATCAAAGAATAATTTTAAAATAGTAAATCTTGTCTAAGTATTTTATAGAAATAATAATGAACAAATGTAGGTCAGGTTTTTCTTAAAGTGCCAATCATTATACAGTTTACCCTAGATGCGTTTGTATTACATACTACTAACATTCCTTACGCCATAGATCCCTTGTGCGGTTCAAAGGTTCAAAAGGATCGAAGGTGCAACTTAAGAGTCAAATGTTTAACATCACTCTCACTGCCACACCTCAACAACGCTACATTTGTCATTAGTTACTTTTTATTCATGCTGGACTGGGAATTAAAGAAAAACATATATTAAAACAAGATCGGCGCCCTTCACTATCGTAGCGAAGGCATCAGACGACTTCTAAACTATTGGATCTCAGGAGCCACTTGACGCTAATGTTCGAAACTCAGTATTTAAACTCATTGACATATATAGATGTACCAAAAATGGTGTCTTTAGCTACTGTAGTTCCTGAGATTGAAACATGCGCACAGACACACAGAGCCAGCACATAAGACTTCTACTATCGTATGCAAAGCATAGTTTAGAAGTCTAAAAACTGATTGTTAACTTGCCAGCGGCTAGCTTACCAGAGGAACTAGTGTGAGTTTGCAAATATCCAAACGTTACCATCGTGTGTAGGTAAAATTTTGACAGATAGCCTTAATGCAATGGGAATAAGGTTGAGAATTAAACTCTATTCGCAAACTTCGGCGTAAGCCAGTAAGGAGAGAAAACTCACACTAAGCACTCTGTACAAATAGTAAAAGTGGCAAAAGCCTATCGTTGGACAGGGTGTATTCGAAAAGCTATTGTAGGCGAATTGCTTTCAGACAATATATTTTTATTACAAAATGTGAGTATATAAATAAATATTTATGTAACAAAATTTCACCCATAAGTAAAAAGAGTCAGTGAGTATTACCTACATAACCTACAATGTCTTGTTTTTGGTTTAATCTAATATAGTAAGTTGCCACTTCCTTATGTTTGTGAAGTCTTGCTATTGTTCGTAAAAAAAATATAATTAATCTTTCGCACATTTGCCTCAGTTACTTCTATTTAATGTCATCTTAACTACACTATTGCCTATCTATAGATAAGCTTAGTAATAGCCAGTCCTTTTGTTATCTGTCACCAAGATAAATTGCTTCAATAACCAGTGTTGCAATTTAATATTCATTCATTTGTATTGTTTCGTTCCAATTTCGTTTTTACCTTGATGTTGGTATTCCACATAAAGCTTCCCTTTTGGATAATTTGAATTTATTTCAGCTTCATAATTCACTTTCTACAGAGCCGCGATGTGCTCTGAATAATGATGTGTTTAATTAAAATATCTTGCCGTAAGCTAAATCTCGTAATAAAAGTAAATATTTATTTTACATTAAAACCGATTTCTGTGTTGATCCAGAGTATCCGGATTTGAATTACATAATACAAAATCGGCATACCTAAAAAAGAGTATCGAAAGTCCGCGACTTCGTATGCGTAGACATAATGTTCTTCTCCATTACTTAAATGTATCAAAAATATCTAAATTAATTATTTAAGGCTTGAAAAGATAAAGACACGCATTGATATTTTAGAGTTAATAATATTAGATTGTACATAGTCTAGTGTTTGTAGCTTGAATACATACGAAAACGACTAGTTTTGGATAAGACTAAACTAAATGGGGAATTCAACGACGTCCACTTCCTATTTTAGGCATAGCCATAAAATAAATTAACTTGCCTACTAAAAGTTTACCGCCTGACAAAGTTGTTTGCCCACTGTCACGCGTGACTGTCGAAACTTATGTTTTGTTTTTATTCATCTTGTCTGTTTTCAAACAATTATGCTCTCGAACCCCGACGAGACAGCCGAACCGTGCTATCATAATCTGTCTCCAACTCCACTTTACTTTAGAACAAGTTAGATTAGTCTAGAGATTTCTTTTCAAGTCAATTTGTTACGAGGCACGTAATTAGCTAAAACACTTTCGAGTTTCTCCAAGATAGGAGTCTTCAAGAATCTTTTCAGATATGACCGATTTATTATGTTTATTATCTTGATCAAACTATTCTTCTTTTTGCTCAAGTGTACCTAAGTGCTATCTTGGTTCCCCTGGATTTGTCTATCTCCTCTCCTAATGCAACCTGGGCACTTTGTTTACAGTAGTACTTAAAGATATGAGAATTACTGTGTTTTTACGTCAGTAGGCTTCTGTTTCAAATAAATCCGGGAAAGATTTTTATTTCACCCAAATGTCCGGGATGGGACAGTTTAGGTCCATCAGGTGGTAATAGATTTAAGTCAAGTGCATCAAGTTATTTCCAGGCGTGATCCGAACAAATAGGGATGACTACTTGACAGCCTTGTGCTAATCACGATGACGCAGAATGTGCCATGACATTGTTAAACTGCATGTGACACTATTGTAGTCTGCAAAGGCGTGTAAATAGAACCGAATTCGATCTAAATTCGATACGGAATGACGTCAAGTTTATTTGTGTAGTTTTGGTGAAAGAAATCTTTGTTAGTTTCATTGAATTAACAGCAACGTAAAATAAAGTAGGTACCTAATTGATAATTGTTTCTTCAAAAAATGTTACCATATTTGTCGTGAAAATAAATCAGGGAATGACACAAGCTGTAGCGTCATTCCCCATAGCAAGTATACAATGTTTTTCAAGTTGAAAATTTCAACAACAGCGCTATTTGCAAACTGACCTACCTGGTAGCTCCAGAAATAAGCGCGTTTAAACAGCCAAACAAACAAGCTAACAAACAAACTCTCCAGCTTAATTGTACTAATAAATACCGTGTACCACTTTTATTTTCTGCGCTATTTACCCTCAGTGTTAGGGGCCATTCACCGGGATTCACAATGCGGATCTGTGCGTGCTTCGTCTAAATAAAAATACTCATTTAATCATTTAACACGTGTGAATTAGACTGTGAGATGGCGAGCACGCGATTGATGCCATGCATGGGAAAGAATGCACATTGATTGCAGGCTCGTTCAATGACGGTAAAGTTCATCCCTTTTTTGTCTATTGTTTCAACACGTTTTGTATCATCGTGTTTACATAACGTGTTATACGCGATTTGAAAGAGGTTGTTATTTGTTTCTAACTCAACTCAGTCAGGTAGGAAGTACATTATTCAACCTAACCTACCCTAACTTAATATTATGCTTTTTTGGCAACAATATGATAACGTTTTGGTAAGCATACAAACTTTCATTTCCGGTAGTCACCTAAATAATAGCTTATTATGCTTCTTGTTGGAATCAGGTGTCCGGCGCGAATTCATCACGTCGTTGCTATAAAACATTATAATTTAAGATCATTGGTAATATTAATAGCTCAATGGTTAAGATAGTCTTTTTGAACTGTGTTCAATGATTCAATAAAAAATCTGAATATCTCTTTTATCTAGCAAGAATATAAAGGTTTAAATGCTGTACAATTCTAGGTATTGTATTTCTATAGTTTTCATATAAAAATATTATTTTCCACGTATATGTCATATAATTTAATTTAACGTCAATGTTCTTTTTTAGTCAAACATTAAATCCCACAGCTGTTACCCTACCATTATTCAGCCATAAACCGTATAAAAGCTCCCTAAAGTAATACGACATAACCAAGTTTATGGTCCACTTTCTGGCTTAGAAATGTTGAGACTTTGAGACATCTTTCAGACTAAAAGCTAGAATCTGGAAAAACGGGTTTTACTTAACACCGAAGCTATTCAGTTCAGTTTCTCGGTATTTACGAATGCTACATTGCAGTCTGCAACATTTTAATTACATTTATTAGTTTTAGTTGTACATTTGTGCCAATTATTGACCCCAGTATCATAAGCTATGCAATTATATTTGTACATGGTTATAAAGAGAACAATTACTTTATATCACGATATAGACTTCACAACAAAAAATCTTGAAATTTTTGTGTGTCTGTTCCGTTTTCTCGCAAAACTCATGTCGAGTTAGTGAAAAACCCAAACTACTAATGGATTTGATGAATGTTTATGGCCGGTTTCACTACCTACCTACTGATAAGTTCTGGATACTTACTTAAAAGATAATTTTGACATATTTCTCATATTGCAACCTGTCAAATGATGTGCCATCTAAGTTATCCAAAACTATAAATGAATAGGAAAATGTAGTTCTGTTTATGTCGGGTCGGTTAGGAACGCTGCTCAATATGTTATAATTTTGAAGTGAAAACTTCTTTAGCGGCGTTGTGCAGATCAGAGTTTAAAATTTTTGGGATGGGTAAAAAATGTTAAAGTTGCGTCAGGACACGTGACCTGATCGAAAATTCGTAAGACGGAGGGAGAGAAGACCGCTGGCGCGGCGTAGGAGAGGAAGTAATATCCCCCTCTCTTTCTACTACGCGGAGAAAATGTATGCCTGGTCCTGCTGTTTCGTTTAAGCGGTTTTCACTTCTGCCGGCACTCCCGGAGTGCAAACCATTGTTTTTTTTTTACTATACTTTCTCGATACTTACTTACTCGCAAGTTTTTTTTGTTAAACCTACAGATAGAAAAAGAGAAAGACATAGATCTTTTAATCGCATCCATAAATAAATTATAGTAATGCAACAAACTAGATAATGCCTAGCTTACAAGGCCCTTGCAAAACATGCTGATCTTTTTAAAGTGCAAGTACGTGTCACACGGGGTTTCCACGTGTGTGACGAATCACCAGTCTTACTACACTACTACGATATTAAAGTTAGTACTTACAATGTCAATGCCAATTATAGTTTGTCGTAAAGACGTGTTTCTTAAAGGGCTTATTACACACTTGGCTAAATTCAGCATCTGAATTTAGTAGTTTAGCAGTACATTGCTTTCTTTGAGCTCATCTTTAGCAAGTGATGCAATCAAAACCAGCAATGTACTGCTAAACTACTAAATTCAGATGCTGAATTTAGCCAAGTGTCATAAGCCCTTAACTGTGTCTTGCATAGTGCGGTTTTAATACAAGCTTAGGTTAAGTAGAACCGTATCTGTTAGATATTAGGTCCCAAAATTGTTTGCAGTATAAAAGGATTACTCAATCCGGTAATTTTTCCCAATGTTTATTCAATTATCTTACAGATTGCTTTGTTCTATTCTAAAGCCTGTAGACTGTAGGTATCTGTATAGAATAAAGTTGTACCTAAGTATATTATTTATAATCAAAAAACTTAGCTCTTAATTGTTTTGAAGATGTCGAGATGTTTAATAATTTGTATAAGATAACGATATTCTATAAATTGAATTTTAATGAGATTTACTATTACGTAAACGTAATTCGATAACACCGGTGGCGACGAAAGCGGTCGGAAAATTAACTGTTAAATTATGTTCTATCATGTTATTATGACAATAATTAGGTCTAATTTGCATATAAATAAGTACTTGATTTTAAAATCAACAAATTGTCATTTAACGTTATTGTACGTAAGAATTAACTGTATTTATTTCTTTTTTTAACATTTTTTATAATATACCGACAGATAATAATAGTCATCATTAACAAGTGGTCCTCCTATCCTGTATTGTTGGATCCTGCTTTTTCTAAATTTTGTAGCTTTACGATTTTAGTATTTAATTTTAACAAATTATACACATTGCCGATTCGAGACAAAATATACTTACCAATAAACCAGATAGAAAGGTTAGTTAAGTAATAAATAAGTAAAGTCGTTAGAAGGAAGGAACACGAATGCTAAAGTTTCGCTTGTTCATTTTAAAACTAAAGTGCTCAATACTTAAGAGAACAACTGAAGCAAACCTCCTATTAATGTCAGTAATTATCAGCTGCAGCCTGCACAGCAATTCCTACTTTGATGGTTATTGTACCTACAGAAACCGATTGCGCTAGCCAAGCGTGGTTGAGAAACAGTTAATAACGTTGTTGTGGTTTATCGGCGTCAGGACTGGTGTGTTGTAGACATGTGCACCGATTTATACAAGACCGGCGGCGGCGGCGGCGTAATCGGCATGAAATCGGCGTTTAGGTAAAATGTAAATAAAATTAAACAATATGCTTGTTTACTCTAATTTTTTATTAAAATTCATTAATTTACAGACATAATTATTTAGTTATCAATATATTTATCAACATCACAAATAGTGATGTGCCGTTCCCGGGAATATTGGAAACATTGGGAATATTCCCAGAAGCGTTCCCGTCAATATTCCCAAAAGCGGAAATTTAGGGGAAAATTGCTTGTGTTGTATTACAGTATTTTTTTGTTGTATGCTAACCATTCTATTGGCAATATTACAAGGCTTAATGAATATGCCAAAGGTTAATTATCACTTATGGCGAAAATTTCCAATGTTCCTGGGAATATTCCCAGTAAATTTCCAATGTTTCCGGGAATATTTCCAATACCCATATAGTTAATTATAGTAAAACTGTAAACGATCCAATTCTATACATTGAAAAGAATTAATAGAAAAAAATACCTCCCTCCAGGGGTCTTCTTAAACGAAACAGATACCAAAAATATAGTTTTTGAACTTTTTGTCTGTCTGTCTGTCTGTCTGTTGTCCGCGTTTCACGCAAAAACTACCGAACGGATTTTAATGAAATTTTTTTTGTTATACAGCTATTGGTCGTCGCCAACATATAGGCTATAATTTATTTTGAAGGTCGCAATATCTGATGTGGAACTATAGCAGTCCAGTCAAACTATGAGAGATATACAAATACGGTCTTAAGGAAAATTGATAAGCGTGATGAGCATTTTCTATTGACGTACAAAGTTTGAAGATCTGGTACACCTGATGTGGAACCCTAGCAGCCAAGTTAAACTATATGAGATACAAACATAGCGTCTTAAGAAAAGTTGTTTAACGTAATGAACATTTTCTATTGACGGAAAAATATCGAAGGTCTGGTATACCTGATGTGGAACCCTAGCAGCCCAGCTAAACTATAAGAGATACAAATATAGCATCTTAAGAGACATTATTCAGCGTAATATGTATTTTCTTTTGACATACAATCTATACTAATATTATAAATGTGAAAGTGTGTTTGTTTGTATGTCCGTCTTTCACGTGAAAACGGAGCAACGGATTGACGTGTTTTGTAGTATGTGGGTAGTTTAGGAGCTAGAGAGTGACATAGGCTAATTTTAATCCCGGAAATATATCACTTTCCCTCGGGCGAAACCGCGGGCGGTAGGCTATGTGATATAATTTTTTAATGTGTTAATATGCATTCATAGCGTTGTACTAAAATATAAATAAAAAAGAAACAAAAGCTTATTAGCCTAAAAAATTCAAAATGCTGCCGAAAATGGCTCCGTAATTTAAGCATAACGTTTATTGTCATAATATCATGTTCCATAATTTTAATACCAATAATCATCATGTTGCATAATATTATCGCGACGCATAATTTTAAAAGTCCTAATATAGTGTAGGCTAAAGTTGTTTGTCATAAGTATGAAAAGGCATAAATTTTGAAACGCAGAATAGCTTTAGGTATAATTTTTAAAAGCATAACTACTGTAAAGCATCATGATCACAACGAATAATATCTTAACGCTTATTTTGTTTAAAGCATAATAAATTTATAGCATAATAATCACAAGGAATAATAGAAATTCGTATTTTAAAAAAAAAAGCATAATTGCTGTATGCAGGCAGGCGTGCAGCATGCAAGCAGGCATGGAGCATGCAAGCAGGCAAGCAGCATGCAAGCAGGCATGCAGCATGCATGATTTCTGTCACGGCTCCGGCGCTGCGGGGCTCTGGCGGTCCCACGCGAGCTTATGGTCGCAGATGGTTTTCAGTCACCACCGCAGCTTCGGCTTGCTGGCCGGCGCACCGGCCATCCTCAGCCGCGGCGGCGACCTTTCAAACCACCTGCTCCTCAGATCGCGGGCCGCTCGCCCCTCCGCGCCTACGCGGGCTTAAATTACACTCTAGGGGTAGACTGCGTGGAGTCGGTTTTTAGGCGATTCCTTTCTGTCACTGACTAGTATGCAAATAAATCAAAAGTGATTTTTTAATAAATAAAAACTATTTTTTGTTATTATATATTATATATATTAGGCGTTTTGGTCACAGTTCTAACCTAACCTAACCTGAAACGTCTGTTACAGTTTGTTGCTGTAGCCCCCCATCCCCACTTCTGTTTTTTCCAAAATTTTTGAGAGAAAAAAAATATATGTCCGTTGGATTCCTCCTTAGTATCTCCGGGGGCGTCAAAGAAGGGGTCGAAAATTTTGTTAGATTTTAGCTACGACGCACTGTTTTCGAGATATTCGCATTTTTATAAACTTCATTTTTGAAAATTTTACAAGTCCCTGATCCATACAAAATCTGTTGAAATTTTTTTAAGTCCTGCACCCCCTTTGTGACACCCTAACCCAAAAGTATAATAGAAATTTACCATAAGTATAAAAAATAGCATTCAAAAATGCAAAAATTACAAAATCATAAAATAATAGAAATTGTTATGTATCATTTTTTTACCATAAAAAATTTTTGGACTACCTATAATATGCCAAATAAAATTAGGTTTTTCTATAGTTATGGCAAAGAAAAATATACTAGGGATTTTAGGACTGCGTAATATTAGGCCAAATGAAATTAGGGATTTCATTTATTATGCTTCATAATATTATGACTTTAGACAGTTATGCTTCTTAAAATTTATGCGAAGGAAAAAATATGTGACATTAATGTTATGCTATTTGATGATTATGCCAATTGATGTATGACAAACGACTTTAGGACAATCGACATTATGCGAAAAGTTCCGCCCCCGCCGAAAATCACTATTCCACGCGGACGAAGTCGCGGGCAAAGCTAGTAGTTATTTTTATATTTGTATACAATTTTACAAAATGAACATAATATATAATTTGTTTGTTCTTTAACAGTTTGTAGAAAGTAATCAAAAATTTTACTTTTTGGTCTCATTATGACTAACACAGCTAGCATAGCACACTCGACAATCAAAGCGACACTGGGGAAAACGTGTTTATTTTGTTTTAAACTAGAGGAAAGGGGCGCGGCTCAAGCAAGCGCATGCACATACTTGTTGTTGCGTAACCGTGGGATTAAGAAGAAAATATAAATAGCACAGAATTTTTACCATACTTGAAAATATATTATTTTGGAAACTTTGGGAAAGTTTCCGGGAATATTGGGAATATTCCCGTAAGTTTACAACGAGTAAATTACTTGGAAATGGGAATATTCCCAGCGGCACAACGCTAATCACAAATCGTCATGCCGCAAGATTTGACAGAAGCAAGCAAGCCGGGATTCGCAAAGACTTATAGTACCGCAGACCACATACACACAGTAAGGCAGGTTATATAAAAATCCGGAGAGTAACCAACCACTGTGCCTATCATTTGTAGACTACGAGAAGGCCTTCGAGCTCCTTGCATCGATATCAAGTCGATTGGCAGTACGTGCAGGTGCTGAGAAGGCTTTATAGTATGGCGACCATAATGTCTGTCCAAGCATAATATTCCTATCCAGTTGCTCAGAGGCGTGAGCCGTTCACGAACGCACTGGAGGATACCTTCAAAACGAGGATATCTGCAGGATTTGCGAAAAATGCTGCAAAGCCTTAGCTGCGTCTCTGAGATTCAAACTCGGCATGAACTTGGAGAAAACCACGATTATGTTCAATGAACATATCATTGAACATAATCCGGCGCCGATTTCTGCCGAAGCTAAGGTACAGCGCTCGAAGTTGAGCAGGAATCTGTCTACCTCAGGCAAACAGTGCAGTTGAGTAAAGACAACTTCAAGCGGGAAACCAGAAGAGTGCAGCTGGGTTGGGCAGTATATGGGCAGCTGAGTCATATCTTTTCGTCGCTCCAGGTCCATGCTGGGGATCTCGATAAGGGATAATATGGATATATAATGAGATCAAATGGAGACCAAGTCTCGGCAAATATGTATATATGTACTGAGATAGGATGATATTATGTCTTAAAAATCACGGACGTAGCAGGAAGGGAGTTCCACTCTTTTGCTGTGCTGCTAATACAGCTACCAAGAGAAAGAGAGGGTGGTACCGTGCAGTGCGTCTGGATGTCCGATTAAAGAAAGGCCTGCAGTGCGTCTGGATATCCGATGAAAGAAAGGGGATGGCGGTATAAGCAAATGCAGCTCCTGAGCACAGTCTGTAAAAGACCGACAAAGAGGTAGCTTTACGGCGGTGAGCTAAGATGTGAAGCTTGTTCTCTCCAATTTATTGTCAGTAATGATCCTCTCGGCGCTGAATCGTATCCAGTGCAGCAACTTGGTTTCTTGCTGAATCGTCCCAGAAGTGGCTGCACTATTCCATGCAGGTATAAGCAAGCAGCAGTAAGGGCTTGAGGTTTGTAAAGAATTAAATCTGTCCTGTTTGCGACACTTGTTTCTTCTGCACATCAACGACCTGCTGGTGTCCGATACCATTGGGTATGCAGATGATACCACCTTAACCAGCAGATATCTCTCAACTGCAAAGGCTACTAGTGATAAAATCCAGTCTTGTCGAGAGTCCCTTGTCGAGCATATGAATCTGACACTTCAGGCTGTCTCCGATTGGGGCAACGCCAATCTTGTCAGTTTTAATGCTACTAAACACAGGCTTGTTTATTCACCGCAAAACGGAGTCCCTTCCAACTGACTCCGACTTACCAGGGTGTAACTTTACCGATAACCGAAAATCTACAACTTCTTGGCCTAAACCTGTCTTCCAACCTGAACTTTGGCGAGTACATCGATTCCATTGCTAAGTGTGCTGCAAAGACACTGGGCGCCCTCTATAAGGCTAGGCGGTACTTCTCTCCGAATCAGCTGCTTTTTTTATACAAAACGCAGATTCGGCCGTGCATGGAGTACTGCTGTCACCTGTGGGATGGTTCTGCTAGAGCTTCTAGAATCATTGGCCACGGCGGAACTTCAGAGCCCCAGTCACCGCCGCAAAGTTGCATGTTTATCGGTCTTTTATAGAATACACTTTGGAGAGTGTGCGAGAGAACTGCACCATCGGGGTACCAGACCTTACCGGGTAGCTTATCACCCGTACGTCGTTGACATTCCAGCGATCCGTACCAAGCGCTTTGCTGACACATTTCTAATGCGAACCGCTAAAGAATGGATTGCACTGCCTTCTCATGTGTTCCCCGATTCCTACAACCTTGGTCTCTTCAAGGCGAGAGTGAATGCATTTCCTGGGCAAGCATGTTACACCTTAGACCACATCCTGTTTACCAAGCACGATGGTGGTCAAATGCCTGCCCAGTTGTAAAAAAAAAGCTGTCCAAGTGTAAAATATCGGTTGGTTTAGGATAGGACGTACAGTTTGAGCCTTGAACTCGATGGTGGTGGTCAAAGTTGAGAAAACTGAAGAAAACTCCATGCCAAAAAAGGTCAATAGTGTCGGTAACGTACAGATTCACCCCGGAAAGTAAAAGTACCATGAACAGACACACACTTTGTTACCGCTACTTTTGCATTAGACAGACAGGTATCTCCATGACGATTACATGTAATGTATTCCCTGAATGCTAAAATTTGGATCTTTTCAAAAGCAAAATGAATAGGTACTTGTTGGGCAAATATGCTCTATCTTAGGCTCACAGCACAGCTCGCTTTCCATCAGGCCAGTTGGTGGCCAAATGCTTGCCTTGTATGAATTTAGTATAAAAAGCCGGCGCGGCGCACATGTCTAGTGTTTTGTAGAGTTTAAGGGACGAGAATTTTGGTCGGTTTCTGAATTATTTTTCTCTCCTTTCCGAATCCTCAACCACTGAGGAACTGGCTATCTTTTCTCTAACTGCCGGAATACAACAATAACGATATTCTATTATTCTACCGGTGTCCTGCTTACAAATGACGATTATTTTATTATGACGTATCTAATAAGTATGACTATTAAAGATTACTTTCAAGAAAATACTAGACTACCTGCATGTATAGACACTAGTGAAAGCATTCTTCCTAATTCCACTAAACCAAACAGTTAATCTACAAAAATCAATAGAATCCACCAAGTTCACGCACATGTGACAATTGCGAATTGTTCCCATACATTACCTGGAGCTTTAAACAATAGAACAAAGCCTGCGGGTTTTGCTCGAAATGTAGTCCAACTAATCCTTTAGTGCCTTTAGTCTGACAACGATAAATGAAACATCATTGTTTGCTCTTTGATGACTTTTTTCGTAAAACAAAATTGTACTTAACCTTTTTCTGTTTAAATTAACGGCAATTCGATCCTCGAGGACACTTTTGGAAGACAAGTCTCAGTTTTTTTCTTCTGTTTTCATTTGGTTCCAGTCTTAATACTTTCATTTACATACAATATTGAGCACCAAGTACCTTGACTTAGCCTTTTTTACTATCACAATAAAACAATCGAATCGGCTACACGGTACCAAGATAGTGCCTATATCGACAATGGTCTCACGTATCCAGATGTCTAGCCAGACACTTGAGAGACTCAAAGACCTATACCAATTTTATTATAACTTCATAATTATAAAAAATTACAAAGTAATGTAATAACAAATAACCTATACAAGTTTATAAAAAATCTAGCGGCCGCTCGCGGCTTCACCCGCGTGGTTCCCTTTCCCATGAGAATACCGGGATAAAAAGTAACCTATGTTCATAACCAATCTATCTACTATCTGTGTACCAAATTTCATTCAAATCCGTTCAATCTTTTTTGAGTTTATTCGTTGCAAACAAACAAACAATCTATTTTTTTCTCTTTATAATATTAGTTTGAATAGTATTTATAATAGCGTTTTTAAACGTTTAATAACTTTGCAATGTTTTCTTTTCCAGATCAAACGGCTACGCAGACTTCTGTCTTCAGCCTTAGATATATTTATCACTGCCAACAATTCCGCCCTTCAGCGTGCTTAATGTCGCCATGCTAGACAACATCCATATTAACTTTAAGAAGAACGCTCCAAGCTGCAGAAAGTTTGGGAGGTGTCGACGTACGTGACGTCATCGGGAGGACTGGGAGTGCGAAATGAGCCAGTCCCAAGATGAAGCCCGGGCGACCCGGATTCAGAAGTACAAGGAGGAGAGAAGGAAACAGCTCACAGCTAGAACGGCAACTTTGTTCTCTGCAAATGTTACTGAAAGGTTGGTTTTCTTATGTATATTAACCTTACAATAAGTAAAATTATAGGATACCCTTAGCCCGGTTAAAGCTGCTTCGTGTCTCTTTAACTTCTCGTATGCCGAGATTCTAGACACAATAGAAAATCAATTGTGTCTCGCGTGGATCTACGTTCCGGCATACAAAGGGTTAAACCACCATTGAAATTCTCATCCATACCAGAGCCAGTGTATTAAATGATTTATTTTCTGTTTATGCACAAATAGACAAGTTCACGGACACAGAAATATGACAAGAACCATTCACGAAAATGCTTGTCAGATAAATTCGACACTAACATTTAAAGTGTTAACTGTTATTTCTTTAAATTATACCTTTGTTTTAGATAATTCATCTGCTAATTTTTACTTAATATCATTCCAGACGCCCCAGAAAACCTGGCCGTGCTCAATCCGATGACAATGCTGAACATCTTAAGTCTTCCTCCGAGCTGAACCTCAACGTAACTTCGAATCCTGTGCCTATCAGAACAACCCGTGCGTCACGCCTCAGAGCTGCTGCTGCAAATCATTCCGATACTTCCCCATCACCTAGGAAATCCACCAGAAGCTCTTCAGTACAATCCTTGTTAGAAGATTCTAAAAAAACGCTTAAAAATTCCAAAATAATAGATAGAGATAAACATAAGTCGGTCGCCCAGAAAAGGCAAAGCAATGAGAAGGAAAATTTGAAAACGTCTGGAACGTCCCTCTCAGATAAAGATATTGGTGCTATTAAAATGAAATCTAAACATTCCACTAATAAAATAATTTTAGAAAAAGACAAAACTAATTTTTTAGAGAATAGAATTAAAGAAAGAGTTGTTGATGAAAAAGTTGTTTTGATGTTGGAAGAAAAAGGAAAGAGAAAATTATTAAGTGACAACAAACTAGTTAGCTCTAATGCTAAAGAGAATGGACCTTTACAATATAAGGAGGATGAAATTTTCAATGACATTTTGGGCGATAAATGTTACACTGATACAATAGAAAAAAAGAATATAGAAGATTTATTTAACGATCTGGTAGTCGCCAATGCTAACGTTCAATGTAAAATCGACGATATCAACGACATCAACGAAAATATGGGTCTCAAAGATAGTCACAAAATCAACATTCCTATGAAAGACGCAATAGTAGATATAAATAAAGTGGTTAATATTGTGAAGTTAGAAGATAGTGGTTTAGTGCCAAAAGTTGAAGTTGTGAAAGAAGATGTGGGGGGATTGTTAGGAGCCGTGTGTGTTCGTAAAGTAGAAAGGTTTAGTGAATTGCTCAGTAATTTATGTTCGCCGTGTGAAGCCGATATTCTGTTTGAGGACATTTTGGCTGATAATGGCATTCATGGAGATGTGAACTCGGTAAGTTTATGAAATTTAGTTAATTGACGACTCTGTGTGAAATAACAGTAAGAAAAAAAGAACACTTGAAGAGTTTCTTGCCGGTTCTTCTCATTACAAGTTCTCCCGTCGTAGGATTTTGCGAACGAATGGCGTAGATACTTTTTCGTTCATTGTTTGGCTAAATTGATCGATTTCATTTTCATGTGTGGTTTTCATACTGTTCATAATGATCGTGTTGAAATGTGTTTTGCATTATTGGAATGACTGAGTATAAAGCACTGTCATTAGTGACCTCATATTCATAAAATGCATCAATGGTAATGTGATTAATGCGATGCTCAATACGTGATGCCCCGACTACCTTTCACTAATTAATAACACAGGTGGCGATGCCAGGCCTTAAGACCGTTATTTTCTTATATCGGCCTACTGGTTTCTGTTAGGGTTAAACGGTTATCTTGCCAGTTGTTGCTAAGCTATGTAGTTATTGCGACACGTCTTTGCGACAGCTTTAAGTTAATGTTATTTTGCGGTGATAGAATTGAAGCCTTTTTGAAACATTGTAGACTTCTACCTCGTTTATAGGTTTTCTTACTAAACTTGTTTAACAATTTCCATTCGTTTTTGCTTCATAAGCAGTGAAAAAGCATAACCTTTCACTAATTAATAACACAGGTTGCGATGCCAGGCCTTAAGACCGTTATTTTCTTATATCGGCCTACTGGTTTCTGTTAGGGTTAAAGGGTTATCTTGCCAGTTGTTGCTAAGCTATGTAGTTATTGCGACACGTCTTTGCGACAGCTTTAAGTTAATGTTATTTTGCGGGGATAGAATTGAAGCCTTTTTGAAACATTGTAGACTTCTACCTCGTTTATAGGTTTTCTTACTAAACTTGTTTAACAATTTCCATTCGTTTTTGCTTCATAAGCAGTGAAAAAGCATGACGATTTTATTTTTGGTTCGTACGCTACAGGAATTTGAATTGCGGAAGTCGCTTCGAGACCAAAATCGTCGGGTATTGGAGATTTGAATTGCCTTGTGTACGAAGGGGCTTATATTCACATTTTCTCATCCATCTCAGAAAAACTATTTAGTTTTAGGATGCTGTTCGCTAATGTCCATTTAATTGCCACTTCTGGCCACTTTATTGGGTCAATTACCGACGTGTTGTATACTAATCTATTATTATTGGCCTAACGGCCTATTAGTGGGACTAAACAAAGTGCTAAATTAATAGTTACGGCCGCTCAATTAGTTTTAGCTCAGGAACGTTGTTGGCTTAATGGTTCTCTTAAACGACCCATTTTTGTTAGTTTCGGTAACAGTGAATAAGTATTTTAGCTGTTTATGCAATGTTAACTATACTCTGTCTTGTTTTTCGGTAAAACATGATATGGAACAAAATCTTCACATTTATTAAAATACGCGCGGTTTCATCCGCGTAGTTCCCGTTCCCGTGGCAATATCGGGATAAATTATAGCCTATGACTTAGTTATTCTAGTGTATAAACTATGTTACTGTAAAGATTCATCTCAACTCCTAGTTTTTGCTTGAAAGAGGAACAAACATCCATCCATCCAAACATCCTCACAAAGTTTGTCACACCAGGAATATTGGAGCCCCTGGAAGCAGGCAATGGTTAATTAAAATTAAGTTTATCGAGGTATTATGTACTAAGTAGGTGACGATAGTGACGTGACGAGTAAAGAAAGGGATAAGGTTTTAGTAAAAGAAAGAAAGAAACATCTTTCTTTTTCCTTACCTAATTCTATAATTCATCTTTAAAAAAAATCTACTTACGCCACCTATTGCGATGTAGTGTATCTTCCCGTAGAAAATAGGGATTTTTACGCGAAAAAAAGTAGGCTATGTTCCTCTCAAGGCTGTAAAGTATATGTGTCTCGAATTCCATCTAAATCTGTTCAGCGGTTTTTGCGTGATTGAGTAATAAACATCCAAACACTTTACATCCAAACTTTCACCTTAATTATATTAGTAGGAAGTAGGATAGGAGGATTTCAAAAATTATGTGGCACCATCTATTTAAGCCCGTACCTATCGATTATTGTTTTTAAAGTAGTTGTTTATAATACTAGCATGGATAAGTGTGACTGGAGAAGTATTTGATGACACGAAGTATTGTGAGTTTATAATATTAGCATGTAAAAAAATATATTTTATAAGTTATAAGTTGCTATGTCTAATTTTTTTATTTTTATTAAACACAATTTAGAGTCCTTTTTCAAACCTTTTAGGGTTGAATGATATCCACCAGCCTCAAAATCGATGCCATTTTCGTAATGAACATCCCATAAAACCTCAATAACGACACCTATATCGATTTTTACATTATTTACCCCTTTTTACCTCCTTAACCCTTCCGAATCCGGACCACCCGCGTCGAATTACGTAAGCGCCGGCCACTTGACACCGCTCGTGATTTTTTATCGCTGAGATCTGCCTTGCGGGATTGTTTTTGTTTCAGGCCGAAGGTAGTCTTATTTTTAAAATAATAGCGAATATAATCGAGTGCGATTCGACGACAGCCCGGTCTGTCGTTCGGACGTCTTCGGAGCACGCGATGGCAGCCCGGGCTGTCGTCCGGATTTGGATAGGTTAAGGGTTGATTTCCATAAATCAAACTTTCATCCCCTATTTCACCCCGTTAGGGATATAATTTCGAAAAATCCTTTCTTAGTGCATCCCTAGACCTCAGAAGGAACCTATGTTCTAAATTTGGAGTCTCTAGACCTAGCGGTTTGGGCTGTGCGTTGATATATCAGTCAGTTTCTTCTTTTATATATGTATTTATATAGATAAACATAATCGCCAGTTATGTCTAAGTGCTGTAATGCAATATGAACTCATATGCATTATACTAGATAATAATTACCAACAATGACACGATTTGCACACCCAGTCTCAATGATCTCTAGTTAATTAATTATTATATATAAACTATAAAAATTATATCTGTTATCTTATTGCTAGTTTATTTATTATTTATAACAAAAGTTTACTGTAATACAGAAGCTAAGTTCATCGAATGACGCACTAGATGTTTAGTGATTAGGTTTATTGAATCCACGTATGTACTTGATATTAATTTGTATTTATCATGGCGATTACCTACTGAGCTCTACTTCTTACCTATTTTCGTTGCGAATAACTAGGTAATAGCAATAAAATTTTGGTTAACATAGCTTCCGACTAACAGAAAATTAGAATTACTTACTATTATACTTTTTTTTCGCATACCAAAAGGTTTTGCTGGGTTCAACTGACGCCTCTGGAAAATGATGGTTTTCAAAATAAAAAGCTACAGCCGTTAAAATAAACCACTAGCCATTTTATCGATTGACTACAAATAGCTATTACTTATAATATTACATTACTTACGTTTATGTGTATAGCAGAATTACTAAAAATAATATGACAGTGCAATATCGTCAGCTAACACTCTTTAACCACGCATTGAAATCCTGAGACCCTTCTATAAGCCCTTCTAATAACCGCTACATACAGCTAATGCAATATTTGAGCTGTCACTGCACTCTTTAACCACGCATTTAAAAACTGAGACCTTTCTATAAGTCTTTATAATAACCACTACATACAGCTAATGCAATATTTGAGCTGTCACTTCACTCTTTGACCACGCATTGAAATCCTGAGACCTTTCTATAAGTCCTTATAATAACCGCTACATACAGCTAATGCAATATTTGAGCTGTCACTTCACTCTTTAACCACGCATTGAAATCCTCAGACCTTTCTATAAGTCCTTATAATAACCGCAACATACAGCTAATGCAATATTTGAGCTGTCACTTCACTCTTTAACCACGCATTGAAATCCTGAGACCTTTCTATAAGTCCTTATAATAACCGCTACATACAGCTATTGCAATATTTGAGCTGTCGCTTCACTCTTTAACCACGCATTGAAATCCTGAGACCCTTCTATTAGCCCTTATAATAACCGCTACATACAGCTAATGCAATATTTGAGCTATCACTTCACTCTTTAACCACGCATTTAAAAACTGAGACCTTTCTATAAGTCCTTATAAAAACCGCTACATACAGCTAATGCAATATTTGAGCTGTCACTTCACTCTTTAACCACGCATTGAAATCCTGAGACCTTTCTATAATAGTAGAAAACGAAAAATATGTCGCGTAATTCCGCAAGAAAAAATGCAGATGCAGCCCAGTGACACACCTTGCACCTTCACCGACTACTCTACACGTGTTTCGCCCACACACGGAGCATCCTCAGGAGTTGTTAGACCGTGCCAATCTCAGCACCGAGATTATTATTTTTTTTTTCTTGCGGAATTACGCGACATATTTTTCGTTTTCTACTAAGATATGGATTTCCGCCAAGTAACGCCTGATTCTATCAAATACCTTTCTATAAGTCCTTATAATAACCGCTACAAACAGCTAATGCAATATTTGAGCTGTCACTTCACTCTTTAACCACGCATTGGAATCCTGAAACCTTTCTATAAGTCCTTATAATAACCGCTACATACAGCTAATGCAATATTTAAGCTGTCACTTCACTCTTTAACCACGCATTGAAATCCTGAGACCTTTCTATAAGTCCTTATAATAACCGCTACATACAGCTAATGCAATATTTGAGCTGTCACTTTGCCGATGTCCTTACTACCATCACCGGCATATTAATCGGCGACGTCATTCCAAAAGTGCATGCCGATAATTCGTTAGCAGTCGAACTTGACCCGAACCCGCCGTCCATACCAAGTATGGCATGATTCGGTCTGGCCTTCACCTTAGGTTGTAATTCAAGATAATAATCTTAAGTATTGTGCCCGTCTAAGCTCTTAACACATTCTTCTTCAAAGGAAGATTTTGTTAAATATTCTACTAATCCTACTTATAGTATAAATGCGAGAGTATGTCAGTTTGTTTGTTACTTTTCCTCGCTAAAACTACTGAACAGATTAAGCTAAAATTTTGCACAAAGATTGTAGATAGCCTGGATTAAAACGTATGATACTTTTTATCCCGATATTCCCACGGAAACGGGAACCACGCGGGTGAAACCGCGGGCGGCCGCTAGTCATTTCATAATTTTTCCTGGTGTTATCCAAAACAAGTTAAAATGTTTACAAACAAGTTTTACTCCATCTTATTTCCGAGCCAATAAGTATTCACTTGAATAAATATGTCCCTATTTTGTAAAGTGAGGACTGAGGAGTGAAGCTATTTTGTTTTAGTCAAAGGCTGAAACAAATTGATTCCTTCCGCTTTGTTCGTCCCTCCTTTGTAAAAATACCTCCCACATCTAATGCTGTGGTAACGGGTATATGAGATGTTTTTTTTTTACCTTTCTTGTATCATTCTTTCTACATTGTGGAATATGAATATTATGAAAGAGTCGTCTGCACAAATTGTAATTATACGCATGTAAACATGCCTTTGTTGCATTCTGAACATCTTTCTTAACAACACAAAATGACAAAATAGCTCCTAATGGTAAAAAAAACATACAACGTCAAGGTTATATGTCAGGTCATTTAAGTCGGATTAAATTGTAAGTCCATTGTGAAATGTTTTACGTTAAAGCCTCTTTGTTTTAGAGGTTCCTTAACATTGTTCTTGAAACTTAATCCACAGATACTCCTTGTGATTACAGTACAGTAGGTGTGACCTAAGATAAGTTTGATACACGCGGCATTGTCTCCATGAAAGGTTGCTTTTATCGCATGCAATCAGGTCAAGTATCAAGTCGATATGGCGATGTCGTGAAATTGCATGTAAATTATTATCGAAGCTCTACCGATGCCCTCTTACGGTCTGTCTGGATCTAGAACACTGATTGCGACAAGTTCTGTACATATGGAAAGCCAATTTCGTGGCGACTTAATCTCAATGATTAGCTTTCAAGACTGGAAAGGATTGCAGTCATTTCTTTTTTAACCTTGATACAACTAACATGCTTATTAAATGTGTTTACGTATTTTAATTCTTCGTCTGTTTGACACGGACCTTTAAAGACAAGCATGAGAATAGTTATAATCTATACTCAATGTGTAAACCAAATTAGGCTGTGTGGATGATGTTTTGATGTAGTCAAGTAATTCCAGACTTTTCTCCTTGATCACAGGCTCCCACATTCGTCGGAAAAAAAATCTAAATATTAATAGAATTGAATAATTTTTTAATGCAACTAGACCTCTAAAGAATCTTAAATTTACTAAATAATAATTAACATAAGCTACAATAATTAAATTGGCCATGCATACTCTTACCTGTCTACCAGCAAGCAAAAGATAACCGAAAGAATTTCATTAACTCCATGGAAAAAAGCTTCCTCGTTTCTTCGGTTTTCCTTATTCGACCTCCCACGCTACTGAACCGCACCTTTGACCTTATTTCTTTTAGTCAGTCTCAAAATATGAGCTGCAGTCTCTCAGTTATTTTCTGACTTATTGCTTGCAGCTGAAAGTATAATTTTGGTTAACCCCTCTGTTGCAACGTCCCGATTCGATTGGTCAAGTGAAACAAGACCTATTTTGGTAGCGTTCATAGTATTAATCGATTGTATTGTGTTGTCTTGCGCTGGTGTTACTGACAAGCCACTGGCCTCGGTGCCGTCACGATATCTCTTCGTATTTGGTTATGATCATCGAGAGTTCGCATTGAACGGCCTGATGAAATATGCAATTTTTACTGGATCGCTATCTTGAATCAATCAGATGCTGCAAACAAGGTCTTGAGACAGACTGGTGATTGCTATTATATCTACGGAAAAGGCTATTATTTTATCCATGCACAGGAGTTCTGCATTTAATTTCTGGTGTATTAGAGTGCTGTTACTTTTGTGGTTGATTTTACATACATACTCACGCCGCGATTGCGGGCTTGGCACAGTGTCAAACACAGACCTATATCGAGATAGACGGTAAAAGTGTACCTACCTTGCGTGTCAAAAGTTTGATCCACTGTCAAAGTTTTCCGGTCTAAGTCAGTCCGCTTGAGACCATTGCCATGAAAACAAGCGTCACTCAGAAACGAAAATGGTTAATTGTGCAGTGCTTTCTTGCAAGAGCTCGTCAATAAAATTTCCACATCACTAAATCTCGCTCGTAAAGTCATCGTAGGGACGAAAAATTCGACACGCCAGGTTCCCATACAGTTTGAAGCGCTCTTTTTGTCTATCTCGATATTCTCGATACAGGTCTGTCGTATCAAAGGTGCAGCTTGAGATTGAGAGTGTAGTGTTGCCTCCCTCTTTGATCTTCAAAGGTGAATTTATCGTCCGGAAACTGTAGTTACAGGTTGCCAGCCCGTCGCCTGTATTAGTTTTCGAAATAAACCCTGTCCATCAGTGGCAAAGGGTCGATACATACCGATTCCCATCGGCATCCCTTTTCGCAATCCCACCTTACCGATCCACCTTAGAAAATTTAGGAAATTCTTGGACCGGCTTACCTTCGCCATATTTCGACCCCTCGCAACTGCTGTCCATTCATAGGCTACCTACTAGATAGTTAAAGCCCATCAATGGACAGGGTATGTAGAATGTACCAGCTGCAATATACACATTCTATGTTTTTTGAAGTGAAAATTTCTTTAGCGGCGTTGTGCACATCAGAGTTTAAAATTTTTGGGATGGATAGTTAAAAAATGTTAAAGTCGCGTCAGGACACGTGACCTGATCGAGAATTCGTAAGACAGAGGGAGATTACACCGCCGGCGCGGCGTAGGAGAGGAAGTAATATCCCCCTCTCATTCTACCGCGCGGCGATAATGTATGCCTGCTCCTGCTGTTTCGTTTCAAGTGGTTTTCACCTCTACCGGCACTCCCGGAGTGCAACCCATTGTTTTTTTTATTATTATAATTTTTTGAAATATTGCGCGTTTAATATCCGGAAAAGTTGTTTTATTTCAATGAACAGTGCGCGCCAAAACTTAAGATGTAGGTAAAATGTACTTAATTAATATTTTTTCATAGAAAGGTAAGTTTACGCCTGTCTGGTTCACCAGAGCAATATCGGGGGGAACTTTACGACTCCTTTATGTAAATAAGTATGTAGATTTTGTTTGTCTCCATGAAATTGGATTTTACTGGAATTATGTCTGTGCAAGGAAATATTGTAGCTTGTCTTAACTAGCACTACGAAACTGTCTTTGGAATTGAAAGAAATTACATTTTTTTTCTGTTTTGAATGTAAAGTAGAGTAGTCATGATATCTTGTGATTGCAGTTAAATTAGATTTTAGGCAAATAGTACTTTTCTGGTGGTGTTCCATAGACGCACTTATTATATACCTACCTAAATATGTCATACATACACGCATCGGCCAAAGTGTCTCACTTGGGAGGTGGGATTGGCACTCACATCTAAATGACGAGCATCTAAATTTAAAAGGGTATTATTTAATCGATCAGCAAAAAAACTCTAACCTAACCTAACCAATTTGATTGTTTAGCAAGAAAACCTATTTGGTCAGCAAGTACTAGGTAAGCCAAAGAGAGTTGCTGACCAAATTGATATTTAGCTGATCAAAATATTTATTCCTAATTTAAATAACTAATTTTAATATTAAAGTTATACCAATTTCCATTCAATTTTGGGGAAGGGAGGGTCAAAGGGAGGGTTTGCCATAATCGCCACGCTTGGCAGGCGGGTTGGCGATCGCAGTATGGCTCCTGTCTGTCCGTCTCCTGAAGGCTGAGTCCCTTAGTCGCCTTTTACGACACCCACGGGATGAGAGGGGGTAGTGCTATTCTAAGCCGACACTACACAGGTTTAAATGGTGTGTACCCAAAATGATTTCTTTATTATTTTTATAAAATCGTCATCAATAAAAACTTCTCTTAAACGCATTAAGGGGCCGTCCATTAATCACGTGATCTTTTTTTAAGCATTTTTTAACCCCCCCTCCCCCTTGGTGATACATGGTGAGGTTTAAGACTACCCCCCCACCCCCCATCTAACATCACGTGTATTTTTCGTATCTACAAAAAATATTAAATTTATTAGAACTAGAATTGTCTTGCGCGCGCAAGCGCGCGTGTTGAATTTATATATTAATTTAGTATCGTATATGTCATGATATATTTTTGTGTCATTTTACTATAATACATGTAACTGTCAGCCAATCACAAGCCTGGAAGCTTGGCTTCACATATATTTGATCTCCTTTTATGTTAGGATATTTTAGAATATTATCTTAAATAGATGTATAAAGTATAATCTTATTTTATTCTGAAATTAAGGACCATGATAAAAATGTCTGACAGAAAGGTTGCAGGTTGTTTTTGATTGGCATAAAAATAATAACAAACGAATGGTGTAGTCATGCGAAAAACATATATTGTACTTAGTACATGAACATATTTAATGTACATTGTTCTCAGACCACGGATTAGCAAGACATTCTTCAACACTAACATATATATTTTTGTTTTTTCCTTTCTTATACTCTGCAAAAAGGTCTTTATACAGATCACCTACTTTAAACATTGTTTTAATAATGCGAAACGTACTAAGGTATTATAACAGTTTACGCATGTATTCGGCGCGAAAACAACAATAACTGGCGATTGGCGTGCCGCCGAGTGCCGAGCGGGCGGTCGTCGGCGGCGCGTGAGAAGGTACTTCGTTCGTTTCGCCAAGGTCACACTACACGCCGCTTTTCGATTTAAAAATCGCGCGTTTGAAAAAATAATGAAAAAATAAATACACGTGATATCTTACTACACCCCCCCCCCCTCCCCCTTGTGACATTTCGTGATTTTTGTCAAACCCCTCCCCCCCCTTTCAAGCCTCACGTGATTAATGGACGGCCCCTAAGCGATCAAGCTTGACAGGTTTTATAACGCACTGAAAGGATTTTGATAGTAGTACAGATTTGCCTTACTTTTTAAAAAAATAAATTAAGGATAGAAAAGATTCGAATTCGACAATCCCACCGCGAAAATCTCTGGATCTGATACCGTTGCTGTTATCACTAAATAAAAAATATATTAAAAAAACCGATTTCAAAAATCAAAAAGGAAAAAATAACCCTTTTGAAGTCGGTGCCAGCCAAGGAATTCTTCATTGCACTTCTATTACTTACTTACCTTGGCTGGCACCGACTCCAAAAGGGTTATTTTTTATTATTGGATTTTTGAAGTGACTTTTTTTATATTTTTTTATTTCAAGATTTTGAAAGTTAGATCTCCCGCACTTCGGTTTGACTTAAACTAGTAGTGTAGTTTGAGTCTAACCGTTTGACCGAAAAAACGACAGTTTTTTCAAGATTTCCTCAAAACTACTGAACCGATTTCAAAATTTCAAAATACAGGACCAACTTGGTAATAAACCCCATGTTATAAATTTTGAATCATTTCGATCGGTTCAGGCGTTCTCGAGTAATCAGTGAACATACATAATATATATATATATATACGCGACGAATTGATAACCTCCTTCTCTTTTTGAAGTCGGTTAAAATGCAAAAGTACCTATTACATTACCCTTATCACATATACTTCACGATTGTGAAGATTTGTCATTAGCATAGTCATGTCATAGCACTTTTTATTTACAGAAGTTATCCCAAGTAGCATTTTTTTCTCTTTAATAGTACACATTTAGTTCACTGGCGATCCTTAAGCAATAACATTGGCCACACGACGTTCATTAGCTGTAATTAAGTGAACAAATCCACTTAAAGCTGTATAATAATCCACATATACATATATAACAGTGTAAAATTGGCCTATTAAGTAACTATTGGTGTTATAATAGTACAACATTACTCTTCTAGTCAGCTTTAATTTTAAAAGCTGAACAAGAGCATTTCGAGAGGGGAATAATACGGCATTGGCTATTTAAGGGTCCACATGTACAGTGTTATAATGCCGGCGTTTTTATACAACACATGTGAATATAAATGCAGCCAAAGGCTGTTAAATAGAAGCTTGTGTGGAGCATTATTCAGCTTGTTGCTTTAAGTCGGCTAGTTTGTGTTATATTATTCAGCATTTATGTTATTCTGTAAATGAGCGTTTAATGAGTCCACATAAACATATAAGTAGGTATTACACGCACCACTCTTGATATCTAGTGATACTGGCAGCTGTTAAATATCCCTTGTGTGGAGCATTATTCAGCTTGTTGCTTTAAGTCGGCTAGTTTGTGATATATTAATCAGCTATAATGTTATTCTGTAAATGAGCGTTTAATGAGTCAACATGTACATATAAGCAGGTATTACACGCACCACTCTTGATATCTAGTGACACTGGCAGCTGTTAAATATCCCTTGTGTGGAGCATTATTCAGCTTGTTGTTATAAGTCGGCTAGTTTGTGATATATTAATCAGCATTTATGTTATTCTGTAAATGAGCTATTAATGAGTCCACATGTACAGTAACGCACCACTCTTGATATCTAGTAAGACTGGCAGCTGTTTATTCGTTCACGAGTACCACATTGTTATCCTCTGAGCCGAATAATTATGTGAACGTGGTTTTCTTTAACACTTTGGACGACGACACACACGACATGATTCACATGTGAACCTTTCTAGAGCTCACGACATTATAATGGTACACATGTGCAACTTTATAGAGCTTACAGCATCAATTTGGAGTTACAATGGTTCACGTAGCTAGAGATAACTCCACCATTTTGTTTATTACTCATAACCTATAATATTTCTAATTTATTATGATTTTATCTTAAACTACAGAGGTTTCGTGATTAATTTTGTGGTTAATGTTTAAATACAAAACCATAGACTCATTTTGATGCCATAAAAACATAAATTTGAAAAAATGCTTTGTTCGTCTCTGCATATTTAGATATATTTTTTTGGTAAAAAGGGAATATTTCAGAGGCGCGTCAAAATTTTAACTCTAAATATGTATATACTTTACAATAAATTTACATTACCCATAATATTAACACATTATAACATAATAACACAAATTATATACTTACTTTACCAGTTTGTTACCAATAACCAAATCATTCTAAAAATGGCAACCTAACGAGGAGCAATAGCCATTTCTTAAAAAAATATTATTACAAAATGTGGCACTCAGGTGATAATTTGGAGAAAATGCGGCCGATTACTAGTTTTTAGGGTAAACTTGTGACATTTAATTACTATAGAGACTGTATAATTTTTCTCTCGTTACTTGTTATAACTCTCTTGTCTGTATGAAGAACCACACGGAATCTTATGTAGTGCCGTTGATCAGCTTTTAAGACCACCGTTCTCTCTTAAACTGCCATTAAAGTGCTACTATTCTGCTACTGTGTACCTTTTGTGACCTCGAGGATGAATAATTTGTGCCCAAACCGTCGATAGAAGGGCAGTATAGCCTGCTATATAGCTCTTGTACCGCTTACTTAGACCGCTCAAAGAATAAATGTGTACCATTAGTCAACCGCTATAGAGCCAAAAATGCTACTTGGGATATGTCTGTGATTTTTCCATGTAAGTAAAAATTTAATAAATGTCGTTAGTTTTCACCATGTTTTGTTTTCAATATTCAAACAATATTACCTATAGTGATTGATATCACAATGTTAATTAGCGTGAAGTTTGTCTAACGTAATGTATCAGGCGTTCACCGCAAACTGTGTGCTTGTTAAAGACATGTTTCACTTTTGACTTGTTAAATTCTGCGGGTTTCAACATAGTAGGATAGGTACTTACTTCGCTATCAGCCCTTTTTAACCGACTTCAAAAAAGGAGGAGGTAATCAAATTCGTGTGTATGTTTTTTTATGTTTGTTACCTCAGTACTTGGTCATTTATGAACCGACTTAAATAATTATTTTTTTGTTATAAAGGGTATACTTTCAAGTTGGTCCCCATTGTCAAGACAGGATCTGATGGTGAGCTCCTCGAGAAATCCAGGGAACTCTTCAAATACTATAGGCAAACTTACATTGATTTCGGTGTTTTCTTAAGTAACTCGTGCATTTGCTTTCATAAAGCACCATTTGGTGGAGTGAAACGGATGATGAAAACCAATATGGTCATCGGAACTATTAAATACCTACTTAGCATTTTACAGAAGTGATACGATGATTTTAATGTGGTTAATAAGCAATTTATGCTTATCTCAATGCATGTGATGAAGTGGAGCTGATGATGAAGTACCAGGAGAACTCCTTAATAATTAACGTCCATACACCGGTAAAAGCACCATTTTGTAAAAGATGATGCAGTGATTGTGAGCAGTTGACATAAAGTTATAGGAATAAATATTTTGATCAGCTAAATATCAATTTGGTCAGCAACTCTCTTTGGCTTAGCTAGTACTTGCTGACCAAATAGGTTTTCTTGCTGAACAATCAATTATTGGTTAGGTTAGGTTAGAGTTTTTTTGCTGATCGATTAAATAATACCCTAAAGTTATTAGTGTTAAAAATTATTAAATAAAAATACTTTTTTGAAAAAGCAAACCGCAAAGTACCTATGCCTTGGCTGCCACCGACTGCAAAAGGCTTATTTTTTGCTTTTTAGTTTTTTAGTCAGTTTTAATTGTTTGTACATCTAAAAAGTTTTCTTAGAAGGTATTATTGATTGTCTTATCGAACGTTTTGGTTTTTAGTTTAAACTCCAAAAATAAATATTGATCATTAACTCAAGTCATATCTAACCAAATTCTCTACTTAAAATATCGTAAATAAGGCCAGCTCCTTTAATGGCAGCATACACACACACGATACGGGGGTGTATCGCGAAATCGGTGAAAGAAGCCTGCGTCCGCGCCAGTCGCGAACACGACGCGTTTGCTCACGCGCACCGCGTCACCGTCCGATCGGTACTGCATTCTGCGTGTTGTTTATTTATTTTAAATGTTTATGTGAAAGGCCATTTTCGATTTTGTTTTGTTTTGCTATACGGCTCGATGTTGTGTGATTAATGTTTCCGATAAACGAAGTTGTGGATGTTGTTTACGTATGAGGACGTTGATTAGTGTAAATTAGAAAGTTTGGCTATAAGGAAACTTACGATTATTTTATAATGTTGTCAGTACGAAAAACCTTTTTCGTACCACCTATGAAATAGTTGCTCTATTTTATTACGGAATTGAAGGGAACGCGAGTTGGTATCCTTATAACATTATCCTGGGTGGGTGTTAGACTTATGCAGGATAAAAGCGTGGTCCTCGATCTCGAATATTTTAAGATTCTCACAATGCGGACTCTATTTGAATGGTCACTCACATCACAAGTCAATGCATGAGATCAGGATCTTTATAGGAAAATCGTCCTCTTACACTCTTACATTCTTTAATGGAAATCGTTTCATACAATCCATTAAAAGTTTATTCAGCCTTGAACCTCAGTTATATCACTTCCTTTGTCAAATTATCTGGTGACATTGATTCGCTGTGTCACCGGTAGCAGACAGCAGAACTTGTTGTCGGAAGTAATCAACTAACTTCTGCCTTTTATGGCTAATCGGCTTTACTCGTCTATGGTAAAGAGCTCTTTGTCTATGAGTAAGTTCTAAGAGCGTGTTGTAGTTTAACTAACCTAGACTAGTTTAAAATTAATCTATTTTTGAAGCTGTAGGTACTTCTATTCTGAATTTATTAAAGAGTTACCCTTACGTGAGAGCGAGTGAATATTTTTTTTTTATTCTAAATTAAATCATAAGTATAAAAATAGCATTGAAAAATGCAAAAAATTAAAATTATAAACTATTTCACGTTCTTACCTAATTACTTAATAATTTTTAATATGAGCGCTCATGCCCGCGCTGACTGACTGATCGTATTCGATCAGATTTGTTAAGCAAAGTTCGGCCTGGTAAGGTGTCGGATGGGTGACCGTAAAGTGGCATTACAACTGAGCGCTTCCGTGCTTCGGAGGGCACGTTAAACCGTCGGTCCCGGCTGTTGTCATTTGATTACAGTCGTTAATCCAAGTCAGGGCCTTGATAAACTCTGACACCAGAGGTGGCCACTAATTGTAACTCGATACGACGAAGATTTTTAATACTAATTTGTTGACTTCAGTATCAATACCTTTTTGGAACAAGAAATATACTTGTGTTCCGACAGATAACTGTGTCGCTAGTAACTTAACGCGTTCCCAATTAGCTCACTTAACCCTAAAGGATTTCAGGTACCTGAACAAAGCATTAACTTGTTGATTGACAACTTAGTGATTCCATCCGTACTCCTCAGAGTTTCTCCGTCAATCCGATTATGGTTATTGATCTTCGTTCATCAATACGCATGAGTAAGTAAATAATCAATGGTGGAAACGGTTAGCTCAGGAAAATGTTAAGTATTTAATTTTCCACAATTGAACATTGTAAGTTTGGCAGACTAAAGACCGAAAATGATAGCTACCAACATTATTATCTAAGCCTGACGCCATAACAACAATGTTTTCAGCATTATTATGTTCCGTAAGTTTGAGATAGATTGCCAGTTCCTCAGTGACTGAGGATTCCGGGAGAAGCTCGCTTCCATCTTCAGCCTTATCAATACTTAACATCAGGTATGATGAAGGCTAAGAGTCATTCCGTCGTTCAATAAAAAAAACGATTTTTATGGTGACCTTAATGTTGAACTTGCTCACTCTCACTGTGCTAAACACCTTCATAGTCTGGACACTACCTACGTCAATTCATTATGCTCGGTTGGCTCGGCATCGAACGGTTTGAAAAGAGACACTACGTTTTATGAAGTCGAGTGTGAGCGAACACGCATAATTTAATTAAAATTATTATTAAGTTTCAATAGGCGGGGGATTTTTTTTATGGAATTTTCTATAATTTTACGAACTCACCACGTGGTTCTTGTGTCCACAAAAGTGTTAAATATATAATTACTTAAACGACGTTTCAGTTCGACTGTGAAGAAATATCGTGATATATTTTCATATTTTTCTCGAGTCTAACTATCATCATTTGACCATGAAATCGTTAGAATATTGCTCAACTGAAAGTAAATCAGGCTCGATAATAACTATTGTTCATTAATGAACCGTAAAACAAATGATGTATTGCTTAAAGAGCTGCCGATTGTTCTAAATGATATTACGCATTGAAAGAAATATAAAGCGATACTTATCGATGATACGACCGTAAAAGCATAACGGCGTGGTTGCCTTGTTCGTATTGGTGAATAAGGCTTTCGCAATGGTGGGTTATGGATGGGCGACGGGATCAATTAGGTATTTCTTATCTTGCTGAAGAGGTATTTATTTGTAAAATCGATAGCATATTAGACTATAAATTTAGCCTACGAAAACCGCAACAATTTAGAGTGACTGTGGGGTCTCAAGAATAAAATGTGAAGTGTGTTTTCGTGTATACATACCTATAACAAGACAATAATATGATAAATATTAAACAAGAAAATATAGCAAAAGAAAGCAACTAGTCTCATGTCGTCAGGGCCCGTCAGGGCGACATGAGACTACTAGTTGCTTTTTTCTAGTATATTTTCTTGTTTAATATTTATCACATAAAAATAGCATTGTAAAATGCAAAATTAAAAAGTTATAAAAAGACAACAATATCTTTATCGTGTAGGTAGGTACTTTATAAATATAGTGATATCTATCTACTTAAGACTTCAATCTAGTTTTTTATTTTTATTTTAATATATTTCATTAGTCTCCTATATCTATATACATATTAAAGACTAGCGGCCGCTCGCAGTTTCATCCGCGTGGTTCCCGTTCCCGTGGGAATATCGGTATAAAAAGTATCCTAGGTGCATAACCAGGCTATCTAGATTCAGATTTAAAGATTTATTGCAAGTCATAGGTATAACAAGGTGTTACAAAATATAAATATGTACAAGTGACGCCCTGCAAGGGCACAGCAACCATGAGGGACTGCTATTGCCGTTTTACTTACTATTAATTATTCATAGTATATAAAATTTCATTACACTAATTTTACATTATTTTAAATTACACTTAATTTAGCATTACAATTGATAATAATAATAAATACGAACTATTATAATATTAAATGATTATTTACATAATACACTTTTATAAATAGTTAAATATACACGATACAATAGAATTAAATTACAGAAAAAAAGCCATTTGTAATAATAAATTACACAATTACCCAACTTTAGTTATTATATTACACTGTCAAAAATTGTATATTATCTATCTACATAGCACATTTTATAGGAACTAAGGAAACATACAAAACAAAGTACCAAGCCTTCTATGATTTCATAAATATGAATAAGGGGGTAAGAACCCTATCCTCAATTTGAGTTAGTGAAGCGATACAATATTTTCATCAAACTTATCATGAAAGAATTCTTTGATATCATAGTAACACTTTTGTACAAGGAAACTTTTGAGTTCGTTAGTTAAAAATCCGTTCAGTAGTTTCGGAGCCTATTCAATGCAAACAAACAAACAATCAAATCTTTCCTCTTTTTAATATTAGTATATATGTACTTAGTCTAAGTTGGGCCCCGTAGTCACTTTTAAAAGTTATGCTATACCCAGCTGCTATTACAATACCCATCTGTTTACTCCACTTTGTTTTTTTTTGCATTTCTTTTAAGTAATATTATTGTTTTGCGACTTGATTTATTTTATTATTTGAATGCGTGGTTTCATGTAAAATTGGAAAACTTGGTACCGTACATGGCATCTGTCTAAAATAACTGTCTCTCTAGCTTGTCTGTATCGTTATTCTAAAGCCCTGTAGTTACTGTGGTATGATAGTAAATAATATTCACTACGTTTATATGTATACAAAAGTGATAGATAACATTAAATAAGGAAGGATATTAGCCTTTGGAGGTGGCACTTATTCATAGCTCTGACGTGTGAGTCGAAACTGCGATCCATCATGTCTCCTTGCCTTATTTTTAGACAAAGAAATATATTTTCGCGTAACACCGTCACAGCTCAGAAAAGATTTTTATATCATGTCATAAAGGTCAAATGAGTTTCTAAGAATTTAAAAGGTGATGAATTTCGATTCATCAAAAATGAAATTATTCCTTCTCGTAGTAAGTAATTTTATAGTTATCTGACTGAAAGTCATATCATATATTATGTTTTTTTTCAATAATAAAAAGGGCCAATCAAAAAATTTATTAATGCAGCTTCAGCCATTTTCCAAACAATAAAAATAATCTGTCGCTGGGTTTCTTTTAAAGAAGACAGGTGCCGTTTCCCATTTATATCCACTTAATTAATTTCTATAGGCACTAATAGTGTTATATTTTACCCGTGTGTTTGTAAGAGGGATAATGAACGACACAGTCGTAACAAACAATACTCATTTAATGAAATATAGTATTTTATTTATACGAAATGACACTTAGCTAGATTACAAAATACATAATTATGCTTCTAAACACGTTCAGTTCACTAGTTAAGTTATTCAAAAGCTTGATCTTAAATTTGCATTGCGGAGGAGTTGTTTGCCTCTTAGATTACCTAGATCGACATTCTATATGCTTGTCGAAGGTCTTATGCTACCTTGTGGTCGAAAATTGGAGCTAGGTGAGATATTGCACGAACATTGTTATTATTGTGGTTTGTTATTATTACATTGCTTAAGTTCCCACGTAAAAAATTAGTTCAGATTACTTGTGCTGAGTGTACAGCACAATCCTGTCGAAGGTTTTTCTAGATAATCGTTATCGCTTTCCTATTGTTTTATTTTTGTTTAAATCTTCTTTGATCACCAAAGTTTCCTAAGATTGTGCTTTCTCAAGTTGCCGTTCAAATATGCAATACCTATTGCTTTTCGACTAAGAGGCTCGACGCATTGAACACCTGTGTGAGAGAAGGAAAACTTGAAACAAACTCTTTACCAACCCGTCTGGCCAGCGTGGTAGCAGTATGCTAATAGCCTCCTATGAACGCCACAATTATAGGCGTGAGCTAGGAGAGGCCTATGTCCAGCAGTGGACGTCCACAGGCTGGATGATTGCTTTTCTTTGGCATAAAATTAATCCATATTCTTCCCTTCACTATTGAACCCAAATGTGCAAAGATAAAATAATTAATTATTTTCTTTCGTTGTTATCTATATTTATTTCAAATAGTTTTTTTTTTCAATTTATTGCAAGGGTTTGTTCAACTCCGAACAGGTCACCCCTATACGGAAACATACAATTATTTTCTTATACATTGCATTTACAACTCAAATTGGTTGCATACAAGGCCAGTTACAATGTCAATCGTTGTTACACATAGGTATCTAATCACCAAAACATCGGAGACGTCTAGCAATTAAACAAATTGTTGTTTTAAGATTTACTACGAATTACGATTTGCTTTAAACGTATGGCCACACGAACAAGACAGTCATTGCACTGACTAGAAAATATCATTTGTACATCACTGTCGATTTACACGCAGATGGAACAAGTTCTCTTGAATCTTATGTGAAGTCATAAAATTCATGAGTTTATCATCCAATCCATAATGCGCATCTATTTCAAAGAACATAAAATCAAAACGGTGAGTATCTAGAATTAAATCGAATCCTTAAGTGTTCTATCCTATCATGATATTGTTAGCGTAAAACACCAAGGCTTAAGGTTATTTTTAGGTTCAATGGACAGTACGTTTAAGTACTTAACTACCAATCTTGTATTTTAGTTAAAATATATTTCTTAATGTTTCTGGATGAAATGCTTATCCATCTTGCCCGTGATAATTTTAACTGAGATTTAAGTAACGGGAACAAACAATGTTAGAAAATTTTCTTACCTTTCGTTTTGTTCCCATTTTTGTGTGTAGTAAACAGATTTGTATGGCGAAATACTAAATTAATATAATTAAATATACTTAGTAGATGTGAACTTATTAACAAAAAATTAATAGGTAAGTATTCTTTTGAACAAAACACATTAACTAAGCTAAGGAAAATTAGGAAACGGCCTTGGAAATATAAGATCTTCTGAAGCTGTATAATACAAGGGCAAGGAAACCCATTTGAGAGAAATTTTAAATGATTTAAGTTAAAACTTTTCATTTATTTCTGCCTTTTAATTGAATTGCCATATCTCATCTCTTCTAACTTGTCCTGTAAGGGTTAGAAGAGATGAGATATGGAAATTCAAATGACCTGTGTGTAGCCAACCTGCTAACCGCCAAAGAACTTACGTACCATTTTGGTTTTATGTAGGTCGCATAAGAGGGAAAAGCGCGTAAAATATCTTCCTCTCGTACACTCTTTACACTATAAATATTGTCTTAATCTGTCTCCTTGTCCCTTTAGTTTCTCTCCACTTACTGGGGCTGTTCTTGTAGCAGTCTTAATTAAAATACTCCGATGGCTCAGCGACCCGATTTGAGTCTTGGCCACCAATATAGGGTGACCCCACTGCTCTCTGTCTTGCACGATCTCTTGCCAGTCGCTAGTATCCAGGAGTTCACGTAGGTAGGTAGCCTTAATTGAATAAATCTTGTTTATTTTTAATGAAATCAAACCTCTTTTACAGCGCAATGCACCGCCAGAGTGCACGCCACCATGCCGGCGCGTGCAGCCCTCCCCGCGCACCACAAGCACGCCGATGCAAGCTCAGGCGCAGCATTCCAACATTGCTACCCCTTCGACCGGTAAGTACCTACGTTACCATGACTACGACACTAGTTTGTTATGAAAGTACGTCGCAACTGAGTCGCAGCTTATGATAGTTGTCTTTTGACGCTTGCTGACTCAGTACCACAGACTTGTATCGAGATCTGTGCTCAGCACGTCTCGTGTCAAATTACTGAAAACACCGTCTCCGCCGATGTGGAGAAAGCAAATGAAAGAAATTATAATCATGATGACTAAGGATTCGACCACATCTATCAGGACGCTATCGCCTTTTTCCGTCGCCCTACCCTTTTCTGTCACACAGAACCGCCACTTTTTCTTTTTTTTTATGAACAACGAGTAGACTCTTAGCCTCAGTCATACCTGACATTAAGTATTGATAAGGCTGAGTGGTGACGGCCTAAGAATACAAGTGTCACCACTCCCTTACATGCCTAGGATGTCGTAAGAGTCGACTAAGAGGCTCGACGCATTGAAAACTGTGCGAGAGAAGGACAACTTGAAGCAAACCCTCTACCAACCCGTCTGGCCAGCGTGGTACCAGTAGGCTAATAGCCTCCTATGAACGCCACAATAGGCGTGAGCTAGGAGAGGACTATGTCCAGCAGTGGACGTCCACAGGCTGATGATGGAAGGCTGAAGATGGAAGCGAGCCTCTCCCGGAATCCTCATCACTGACTTAACTGGCTATCTTATCTCTGGCTGCCGGAACACAAAAATGCTGAAAACATTGTTGTTATGGCATCACTGATAAGTTGGTGGTAGCTAACCAGGCGGACTTACAACAAGTCCTACCACCATACAAATTGTACCTCTGCTGGGAATCGACCCCGGGACCCCTGGGTCTGATACCGGTGATTGTTACCACTAGACCACAGAGGCAGTTAAAACACTTGCCAGAGTGAGAAAGATTGGCGGAACGCCATCGCAACGCCGATGCTGGCATTGCTGACGCATACTATAGCATTCATTCAATCTTTCTCGCTCTATCAGATGGTGGTTTTGAGCGACAGAAAAGGATACGGCGACGGAAGAGGGCGATAGCGTGTTGACGGATGTGGTCCAACCCTTAGCAGGCGTTAGCGCTTATTACCGAGACGTTAACAAAATTTGGACCCTAGAAGTGGGCACGCTAGGAATGGCTGATGATGATGATGAATATGCATATTTTTTTACCGTACTCAAGCATCCAAGTGACTTTGAAGGAGAAACCTTATGAAGAACGGACAATAAGTGATGGCGGAATAATTATTTTTATATGTTCCTACTGAACATTGTTCATTAGGTTAGGTATTTCATAAGGGAAATAATAATAATGGAACAAGAAAGATTAATATACCTAGTTTCATGTGCTTTTGCAAAGTGAAAACAGTATTTCTTGGAACGTGTGCTGAATTATTGAGTAGGTGAGGTAAATGGTTATGCTTTTATTGGCTTTGTCCGTGTTTTGAATGTGAAACTTGTACAGAAATTGTTTATAACTTCATATTAAATATGATTGAGGTACACTTAGTTCTTGTTGTTCTTCTCAATCTTGGGACTTTATTGAAGTAAGAAAGTTGTTTCAATCTTTCGTCCACTCTTGTAACAACAATGCATTAATTTAGTTGTCCATTTAACAAATCATGTTTTATTTTATAACTTTTTAATTTTGCATATTACAATGCTATTTTTATGTGATAAATATTAAACAAGAAAATATACTAGAAAAAAGCAACTAGTCACATATCCCGTCAGGGCGACATGAGACTAGTTGCTTTTTTCTAGTATATTTTCTTGTTTAATATTTATCAAATCATGTTTTTCAAAGAAACTCCCATCTTGATTATGAAATTACGTTAAAACGTAGGTTGGATGGAAATAATATGAATAATTATGATTCTATAGCGGTCAAAATGCACACGTTTAAAATCGAATCATTTATTCTAGTAGGCGTATCAGATATCTTATCAGTTCAAATAAAGGTCATCGACACCAACAAACCCACACGATCTTCATCAATAGGAATTGTAGGTCACGCAGCTCACGCTGACGAATCGTTAATTTTTGTATGGGCAACCCTCTAATAGAATAACAAAAGACAATCAATGTAATGTTACCTATAGAAAAATTCCGTTGTTTACTACAAATATTGGGCTACTACCAATCCTAATGATTAATGAAATGTAACAACTAAATATTTTTTATCATGCGTTTGTTTACACCTGCTCTATCAAAGTCACTTTGTTACGCAAATTTTTCGCGACAGTAGGGTTGGCACTTTTAAAATCGTAATCCTAAGTAATATTATAAATGGGAAAGTGTGTTTGTTTGTCCTTCCTTGACGACCTAACTAAGCAACCAATCGACTTGATTTTTGGCACAGAGTTGGAAGGACAACGTAACATAGGCTACTTTTTATCCCGATATTCCCACGGAAACGGGAACCACACGGGTGATTCCGTGGGCGGAAGCTAGTTAGCCATAATATATAAAGAATATCTTTAAAATAATGGGTCTTTCGAACTCCAGGAACGCGGGGTTGGCAAAGCATCAAGAGTGCAGCTTGAAAATGTAAAAGAGAGAGAGTGAGAGGAAATCTCTCATATCCACACCTCAGCGAGGCCACATTTGGCGTTAGGGTCTAAGATGTTGTCCGGAAACAATAGTGATCTATACGTTGCTAGTACTTGCTGGCCCATTGCCATTATTCTTTTTCGACATACCCTGTCCATCGATAGGCTCTTTCTTTCTACACTGGAAGGCTGGAAGCTGGCAAATTCTATGTTTTTCCATCCCTCCCAGTCCAGCATGGGATATAAATGTTTAAATATCAAATAAAAAATTAAAAGACATGTAAAAGACATGACATCCGGACAACATCTAAGATAGACCCAGTCAGTACGGCTCAGTCGTCGTCGTCGTCGTCGTCTCAGCCACATAACACCCACTGCTGGGTAAAGGCCTCCCCCAAAACGGGGGTTTGCCATAATCGCCACGCTTGGAGGCGGGTTAGCGATCGCAGTATGGCCAAGTTTGTAGGAGACGCTGCTGTCCGTCTCCTGAAGGCTGAGTCCCTTAGTCGCCTTTTACGACACCCACGGGATGAGAGGGGGTAGTGCTATTCTAAGCCGACACTACACAGCAGCTACACAGTACTGCTCAGTATGGGTGGCTAACTATAGCAAGCTTGGCAGCCCTATGAATCTACCGACCGACACCTGTGAATGACTGTTGGCAACGGTCACCTTAGCCTTGACTTCGCCATTCAAAGGGTGAACTCGAAGTTCATTCATTCGCAATTATCAGTTCGATCCAGGTATTGGAAGGTCGATGGCAGACGCGTGAACAGTGTCGATCATAATAATTTTCTTTCATGTTTCCAATTAGCTAATATCAGTGTAATAACAAATTGGTTTATCATGTACAATCAACATCACGTCGGGCTTTGAACTTGCTGTGCGAAAACCGCCTTTATTGAGTAGAATTGATGAGTAATTTTACTAATATAAGCGGGTTGTGTGTACATACTCTAATTAAGGTGAAGAGTTTGTTAGTTTTAGTTTGCAGCTAGTAGTCGAAATGCGATTGAATTTAGTTTTCTACAGGAACTGAAAGTTGATACTATGAGGAAATGACATACTTACTGATACAATTCCTATTTTCCTCCAGAAAAACCCAATATTGTGAAATATGTGACTTTTAAGAATCAGCAAGAACGAAGTGGTTGGTTTCCCCTTTTACAAAGAAACGTCCATAGTTTTTTTATGGGGAATTGTTTGACCTTTTACGATTCAATTAAATAAAACGGGTGCCGAGCCGACACGGCAGTTGAACTAATGTTCAACTCACTTAATCACATTTACTTTCATCAATGTTTAAATTCATGTAATAAACAACAAATCATATATATTGCATGACGCGTTAAAATTTTGGCTTGTTCCTAACAAGGTATTTTGCATAAAATTAGTCCGTTACCATCGCGTTGTTACCATACCAACATTTTATTAGTTTTTCTTGATTTACATAAGTACAGTTAAGTTTGAATATATTGAACACGTGACGATATAAAAACTTAAATTTATCACAAAGTTAGTCTTTTTTTATTAGATTTACAGCTAACGACAGTGGATTTTACCTAATCCAATAGTTGTCACTCAGAATTACTTTATCAGTTAGTTGTCTTGTCACTCGGAATTACCTTCTGCAGTCAATTTATCAGTTCCATAATAATCTAACAAAGCCGCGTTTGCTGTCGCCTCAACGTCTTCATAAACCACAGAGATTTGTCATAAATAATGGATTTTGATCGACTTATGCGTGTCTTCTATTTTCTCCTTCGCCGTATCAATTAATGCCATAGTGAAACTGTTTTTTTTTTATTCAACGTAATGGTATTCAGTTGGTTCTCGGAATATCGTATTATTTTCAGTAATCTTATACTAATCACTCATTATAAGTCACGTTTGCGCCGAATTCATTTCGTCGATTATGTCTAGATGGGGTTAATACTCCAATGCTTACCACCTTGTTGTATGAATGTTTCACTAGAACTAGATGTTTGAATAAAATGTGTCATTTTTGTAGGTAGACGTACGATTTGAATCATGATTTTTTCATACACATTGCTTTATAAATGGAGTCACTAGTTTCCAATTTCGAATTAAACTAATCGTTGTCAGTTCTTCTAAATTACCTGTTACCTGTATCCTTATTACCTGTATGTATTTGTATCTTTAGATCCCTTTTGTCAAGTAGGTAACAAAAATTCAGTGGGACATACGAGTGTTTATTTACTTATTTCTGGGTCAGTAAACGCGTAAGTACCGTCAAATTTTAATCGGATTCTGCAAGTACCTCACATAGTAATTTCCCTTGTACTAGAAGGCTTGTCACGGAACAGTTCTATTATTTAAACGCCGCCATTTGTAGGCCACAGGTAGCCTCCGTCAGGTACCAGGCGACTAGCTAGCTTGAGGAGTTCTTGTGTAGGCGATATGAATTATTAAATAGCTCAGTTGCTTGGCGGTGCGTTCATTCTGAAATATCGGGGCTTCGAGAAGCCCGCTATGTTAACACAAGGTTGTAAGCTCCTTGCAACAAGTTTACTCTTTCACTTCTCTTATGCCCTAGTAACTTAGTTATAGTGCTTCGATAATATTAACAAGCGACCTTTGATCTTTCAAGTTCGATACATTTATCGATTAAACTCAACGATGTTACTGCTATGTAGGTATTGAGTTCAAGCATTTGATTACTTATTACAGATTAATATAATTTCTTGTTGAATACTAACGAGGAAGCTAATAACTGTAATATTTCCCAAGAAGTTATTAACTTGGTGATGCTAAAATAAATATGTTTTCCCCGTTTTATAAGGTCACGGCTGTTCCTTTACGAGTATATTTTATAGCTCCTGGTATCTAATACATCGCGGAGAAAGAGCACGTTAATATTTCTCTCACAGTCGCATTACATCTCCGTTTCAGGTAATAGAAGTCTTGGTTAATAAACAGTAAATAGTCTATAAAAACGTTTTTGAATAGATGATATCGCCGCTGAAAATCAGTCTGTGATCTTTGCTTTTAAAAAAGTGTTTTTTTGTCATGTCATGAAAGTGGGGTCTCGATTTTCATGATTAGCTAACGTTCGAAACATTACCAATAATAATTTGTTAAATCGTAATAATAACGGACGGAAGATTTTGAATACTTCAGTGATTCATAGACTTCTTTTTCTAAACCTCAACGGGAACCATTACTTATAATGTAAATGACTGATTGCTCAAGAATGTTTAAAGACAGTAATTTGTCCAACGGTCCAATGAGTGAAGGGAGGAAAACTTAAAAAGAATTGATTAAATGCTGCGGAACAACGAAGAATTTTGGGGTAAATATCTCGTTTCGTTACCCCTTAATGCCACTAAAAGTTCACAAAAGACAAAACACGGCCGTGTAAACCGGAATTTAATATTTAATTTTTATCGTCGTTATTCATATGATGGACTCACGTATTGGAAATAATGGTTTGATATATATTTTTTTATATACATATATATCTTACGCTTGGACGAATTAACCACTGGACACGAAACCCGAGAAGAATGTATGAAAACACTATCAACCAATTCTTGCGGGGGTGAGGGGCGATTACTAATGTCAAATAATGACAGTAGTGCTTGAAGTAATCGATAATTTTTTTTATCGATAAGTAAGGAGTGAATGAATGAACCTATTGAGATTAATAAATCATGTGTGTTTTTAAAAAAATTGTAAGTTAATTGTTTATTTCGTGGAAAAATATAAAGCACCTAATAATATGAAAATCTCATTAAAAAAATACCTCAAATTCATAAAAACTATACAATATGGTTTCCAAAGCGTTTGTGTTTGGGTTTATTTTGTGAAAAATGGGTAGATACATGCAACCTGGTACTAGTACTGTACTGATAAGGCTTAAGATGGAAGCGCGCCTCTCCCGGTATCCTCAATCTCTGAGGAACTAGCTATCTTACCTCTAACTGCCGGAACGGACTTGGATAAGATGGTAGTCGCTAGCCAGGCGGACTTACAATTTACTTACTAACACTTTTTAAGTGAGTAAAAAACATTAATATTTGGTTTATATAATAATATAATTCATTATTTACATTAACTTCTTCAATCACTCGAGCTTTTTTATATAAAACAAAATATGGGTAAATAGTTCATTACAGAACCATTGTATAGGACATACACAATAGCAACCCCTCCATAAGTGTTTAATTTTATAATCGATTGCAATCCCTTTCAAAGGTCAAATAGTTGTGGCGCGATGCTATGTGATGCGATGTGAATAATATGTACCTTTTAAATGAAAAATTTAAAGGGATTGTGATAGACTTAAAATTAGACAATAAAGCCCCTGTGTGCTTCTCGAGCTGTGATATCTCGTATTCTAAATTTTTTTTGGAGGCAAAAATCTAAGTATACTAAAACTTATTGAAAATAATCATCGACATTAGAAGATCGTTGAGACTAAAACATTTTAATTTCAACTCTAGTCCATTTACATTTAAGAAATATGCATATTTGTAAGAAAAAATATAAACTTGTTTTCACTTTATTAAAGATCTCAAAATTTATGCCACCGTACGAAATTAGCACAACCTAAACCCAAATTAGAAATAGTAGACTAGCGTTTGGATAGCGTATGGTCCAGCATACGCTATGACAGTATTAAACAACAAACTCCCAGAAGTTATAATTATATATAATTACCTATATTTAAGATAAAGCCAAGGCAGTATCTTTCTAGCAACTACTAGCTGAAATACTAATTGCAAGTATATTGCAACCAATAGTTTATTGTAGTTTTATGATTGTTTTACTTGAATATAATAAAACAATCTTAAAATTAAAATATTATAAGATTAAAAAATAGTATAATATATTAGTAGAAAACGAAAAATATGTCGCGTAATTCAGCAAGAAAAAATGCAGATGCAGCCCAGTGACACACCTTGCACCTTCACCGACTACTCTACAATCCTCAGGAGTTGTTAGACCGTGCCAATCTCAGCACCGAGTGCTGAGATTGGCACGGTCTAACAACTCCTGAGGATGCTCCGTGTGTGTTGGCGAAACAAGTGTAGAGTAGTCGGTGAAGGTGCAAGGTGTGTCACTGGGCTGCATCTGCATTTTTTCTTGCGGAATTACGCGACATATTTTTCGTTTTCTACTAAGATATGGATTTCCGCCAAGTAACGCCTGATTCTATCAAATAGTATAATATAGTTAAGTACATACATAAATATAATTAATTTTATTCTTGCTGTGACCTAACAAGGTTTATGTTAGAAACAAATAATAAATGTAACCACCATTTATGATACATTTTAACAAGAAAAATATTGGAACAAATGAACTCGGCCACAAGTGAATTTTCAGATGTGACTTGAACCCACGACCTTTGGGAATCCGGCCCACTGCTCTAACCAATGAGCTACCGAGTTTTGCGGACCACTGTCGAAATTCTCCGATACTTTTATATTTTTATACGCTGTAAGAATATCCTTCCTTGCATTCGAAAGAGAAAAAAAACAAATGTTTAACGATTAATATTATGATGCAACAGCTAATAAGTTATGATTTTTTAATTTTTGCGTTGTCAATGCTATATTTATACTTATGATACATTTTAAATATTAATGTACAACACACCATGATAATGTACAACATAAGTCTAATACTAAAAAACAATACCGTGACTGACTTACAGGCAAGGCAACGCACAGCCCAAACGGCTAAACCAATTAAACTGAAATTTTGCATACAGGTTCTTTTAACGATGTTGGCGAGCACTAAGGCAGGATTTTTGATATTACCGCGGAAACGGGAACCATGCGGGTGAAATAAGCAACATTTTTTTTAAAGTTTGAAGCTATATTTCAAATATAACAAGCTCAAAGTTCGTAGGGTTGCGTCGTTTAATTACAGAGTTCCTATAGCCATCTTCGGGCTCCATCATCAGACCTTAGATGTTATCTAAGACCTGAGTACTCGTCTATGTTATCTCCCTGCGTACCGCTTCCACCCAATTCTTCTTGTTAGGGGCTCAACTGTAAATCTGAAATTAATTTAAATAGTTCCTACATTAAAATTGGATTCGTTCGTTCATTTACATACATCGATATGTTTATCGATATGTTCAAGCCCTATACGACATAAAAATGACAATTGAATGAATGAGTGATACGTATAACCCAACCAAATTACTTATGCAATATCTTTGAAGAATTTACACGTACAATGATTACTTTTTGAAATGACGTATTACATTTTGTTTACATACCAAATTTTATTTATTTTACGAAAAATTGCTACTCTAATAGATTGAAATTATACTTACGCGTGAAAAGAAAAATGTTTTGATTGTCCGGTATGATTTTTACAAATTAAATCAGCGTGTTTACCCATTTTTGAGATAATATTCCACTTCGAGATCTCGCGTCATACTGACAACGCCATATTGCTTACTGTGTCTAAAAGGCAGGGTAAGTGACAGAGGGGTAAAGGCGAACGCGGTCCTCGTTACGCGTCCAGTGGTTAATTCGTCCAAGATCTTACGTCATCGACAAAGGAAACTTTTTCATATTTATCCTATTCTCATAACTTGGAGAAAAAGTAATGGGTACGGATCCCTATGGAAATGTTACATAATTTCTGGATGCCATATTATGCATTTTTGTATCTGTTATTATGTTCCATTCCTTAGGCGGACTAGCTTTCTTCTGTAATAAAATAAGAATTAGATTAAATAGCACTATTATAAAACTTAGTAGATATTTCAGGTCCTTAGTTATAATGAATGCACAGCGAATTTAACAAATGCTATAGAAATAAATTTTGATAATGTTTCTGACAACTTGTACACAGACGTGTCAACTTTAATGCACTCCCGAGTTTTCCCCAAGGCTTTCGGGTTAGTTGGCGTGGTATATAGTGCAAGGTTGCGACCCTCAGCATCGTCCTTCATAGTTAACACTACAACGAACATTTACTATGAAAACATTTAGCAGTTTTATTTCTCATTTAGAAGTATTACTTTTACGATGAGATTATTTTAACTCTATTAGTGTTATTTGTCCAAATGCATTATATGATAATCCTTGCACGACATTGGGCGAGAAAGACGATACGAAAGAACTTGTATTCCCCATCCACATTTCGTCCCCTTTCGTTATAACGACAAATATTAAAGTCAATCCAACTGATAGTTTCATAAATAAGCGCCATCAAATGAATTCTGTAGCCATCTTATTCGCCTTGGTTGGTGGTAGGATTTGTTGTAAGTCCGCCTGGCCAGCTACCACCATCTTATCTAAGTCTGATGCCATTACAATTAGAGTTAGAGATAAGATGTTCCTCAGTGTTTGAGAATTCCGCGAGAGGCTCGCTTCCATTTTCACCCTTATCAAACTTAACATCAGCTATGTTGAAGGCTAAGAGACTCCCAGTCGTTCATAAAATAAAAACTACAACGATCTGATTCAAAATGTTCTTCATACATGAGTAAGTTTTGAGACGATCTCAACTCGAAATTCCCAATTCAGAAACTAACCATAAGCGATTTAAATAAAATGTAACATAAACTGTGATTGATATACACAACATGACCTTATACTAAAACATGCGACGAATTGCATTCTATGACTGATTGTACCCTCTAAGTATACTATAAAATCCAAGCTATAAGATAAAACCAACTAGCATAGCGGACTGTTAGTGAGCATAAGCTTCATATAACAGGTTTACTTGTTATTTTCAATTACCGCGTTTGTTTAACATCGTTGCCCTAACTTGCTCTCACGGGTCTTAAAGGATTACATTTAGTCAGTAGTCTATGCTTTCATGGCTCTTTACGTCAACAAGCCTTAAAGTAGACGAGCAGAATGCCACCGTATTTCATTGGAATGTCCAACTTCAACGATTTCACAGTCTGCAGACCTTTTTGTCTGTTCTTTAAAGTTATCCGGAGGTAACTTCTGCCGAAATATACTTTGTAAGGATCTAATTCAGCAAATCGTTTCGGCTTCCTTATAGTATTACTAGAAGTTCGTTATACAGGCTTTTATTTCAACTTTATATTCAAAAGCTCCTTAAGTTTTAAATTTAAAATATTTTGTTTCTGTACTGTTACCGGTTACTTCTTGTTCCGAAAAACATTGTTCGGGTTTGTTCATTTAATTAGAATGTTTAATAAATTGGACATCTTGTTTTTTTATGAAACGACGGTTGCTAATACCGTAGAAAGGTGATTAGTGCATTGGGCCGGATTCCCAAGGATGCGGGCTCGAATCCCGTCAGGGCGACATGAGGCAAGTTGCTTTTTTCTAGTATATTTTCTTGTTTAATATTTATTGTAAATGTTTATCTGGTGCCGCAAACTATTATAACTTATACTTCTTTTCATAAAATTAAATAGGTACTACTTTGCGCATTAAGTCGACAATTTATACGAGCTTACTTAGTACTTTTGTTTGGCCATATTAATATATTCCATTTATTTATCTTATTAATGAAATACGGATTCCCTCGTACTTTTACAGATTTCGTGGGCTTACACTTATATTAAAAGTTTGAAAAGAAAGAAAGAAAGAAAATTAATTTTATTGAGACAATACAACAAGGACAATTGAACATATTATTAATAATTAACACAAAAGCATTGTCTCAAAACGGTCCCGGCTCAGCATAATGCATGGTCTACGACCAGCGCTGATCCTCCGCCGCAACCGGTTTGTTGTGGATGTTTGTTACTCAATCACGCAAAAACTGCTGAATGGATCTTAATGAAATTTGGGATACAGATACTTGAAAGCCTGGAGAGTAACATATGACACTTTTTATCCCGATATTCCCGCGGGAACGGGATCCACGCGGGTGAAACCGCGGGCGTCAGCTAGCATTTCATATTGCTCTATATACCTACGCCCCGTTTCGTCAAAAAGTTACTCGCGTAAAACCCATTAGAGAATTGCTAGAGGCATCTGCTCCCGTCATGGGCATGGCAATTTCATAAATAGAACCTTTGAATGTATTTATCTCTTAAACTAGCGGATCCTCGCGGTTTAACTAGCGTGGTGCCCGTTCCTGTGGGAATATCGGGACAACAAAATAACGTTTAGTTTTCTTTGAACTAAAGCGAACTTTCACTAACTGAAATTAAATACGTTTATCGCTAAATATATTTAAAACATCGCACTGTCACTTTACTTCAAACGAATGGCTGAAATGGAATGTCATTCAAAATATTTAGCACTAAATGAGTTTACTGACAGCTGGTGTTAGTGGTAGTCGATCAAGTAAGTTCCTTGTTCTTATGTTTAACATAATCAAGACAAGAAAAGATCTTATCTCCCACCCAGCCAAAGCATAGGTATTTGCTAATGAAAAAAAAACACACACAAGTCACTTACAGCATCGTTTAGTCTATAATATTATGATAATACAATAATTTATTATAGCAGTTACATTAGGATGATACAATAATTTGTTATTATTGCAGTTTCTTATCTAGAACTAGCGGCCGCTTGCGGTTTCACCCGCGTGGTTCCCGTTCCCGTGGAAATATCGGGATAAAAAGTAGCCTAGTGTTAGTCCATTACTTGCAGTCCCTACATACCAAATTTCATCCAAATCCGTTCAGTAGTTTTTGAGTGAAAGAGTAACAAACAAACAAACCGACATACTTTCGCATTTATAATAATAGTAGGAAGGATTAACTTTCTACTAGGGCGGTTACAACCCGATACTCGGGTTCGTCGATCGACGAAAAATTCCAAATTATGCGAAAATAATGACACTTTTTAATTGCAGTTTGTGATCATCACGTTTAACATTTTGTATATTTTATAGTTTTCGGAACAAATAGACTCGAGTACCTTTAATTTGATACCTTACTCGGCCGCGTACTACGCGCCAAAGTCCCTATCGAGTCGTCACAAATGTTGCGAACCTGAATTAAGTATATAGATTTTAAATCTAGAAAGGTTGGTTTTTATAACTTAGTAGCTGCATAATGATCAGATTAGAGATTTGCCGATCAATTTATTATGTATTTACATTGTTCCTTGTTCATAATTAAATGGCCTACATTTATTTGTCACCTTTAAAAAAAACAAACAAAAGAAAAGTTTGTGAGCGCTAGACCGGTTTTTGGCAACGTTGACTGGCTGAATATCCCTTGTCACAGATTTGTTGTAAGTCACTACCCTTGTATTTTATTTAATGCAAAGGACCAGATCAAAGGCATATTTCCCGTCACCTGTCAAGATGAATAAATTGTATTTATACCGTGGTTATACTTACTGCGGTAGTTTTCGCTATAGTCGTGTCAAGGGATGGGTGACCAAACTTTACTAACTCGACTTCACCGTGTTTTGGAGGGCCACGTTTTAAGCCGTTGGTGTTTTTACTAAAAAGTGGTTTATGAAAATACAATTTCATTTGATTAAAAATGTTTCTTAGTTATTCGTTCCTCATTGACAATGTTTTTTTTTAAATAAACAGTTATTTAGATATTTTGTTTCAAACATGCAAATTTCCCTCATAATGCCTTAACACTTTTTTTTTCTTGCCAATCGACGTTGGGCTTGCGTGGATCATGACATTCTTACTCCAGGTCTGTGCTGCCCCCACTGCTGAGTTGGGACATTAAATTGACTGATGAAGCATACTCGACAAAATGTTTCTGACATACTAACTTTCAATATACGTAAAGCTCAATAGTGGGCTGGTATCGATTTATTGGTTTTAGATTATCATTTTATCATAAGTAGGTGTAGCTACCTGTGGAATTGTGGAATTCCTTACTAAATAGTTAGGTACATTGAACACAATACATACTTCACTCTGTAAACTTTTCTATGGAGCTTAGGATTATTATTTGTAAATAATTATATCACCTTAAGAGCTTGCGCAGACGACGGATAACGGAGGACTTTTTGTCCGCGACACGTCTTTATTGTTAGCCAAATAAGATTCAACTTAGACCGCGTACATCCGCGAAAAGTACGCGATAGTCCTCGTTATTTATTCAACTTTACGTTCTTAGTAATAAGGTCGTGTCGCGGACAAAAAGTCCTTCAATGTCCGTCGTCTGCGCAGGCCATTAAAGTCTAATGCAAAATAGAACTATTTTGCTATCAATCTGCACTAAAATATTTGTTGGACAATAAAAATAAAGCAATACTAACGTATCGTATGGCCATTCGATTGTTGCTATAGTGAATAGACTGTGCACAGTGATAATAGAAAATGATAATGAAAAATTAAATAAATAACAATTTATTTGTTTTTCTAAATCAAGCCTGCGAGTGCTGCGACAGACCTATGTGTTGACAAAATTCTTCTATTACATTGTAATACTTAACACTTTTATATTATTTTATAACCCGATAATAAGACATGATCGCGGTTATAAAATAGATGATTGACGAAGAATGTTGTACTTATTTCATTATTTTCTGTATTCTTCGTGACATGAATCACTAACTTAATTCAAGGTTGGTTCGATCATTTAGTTGAGCCTTTTACGCAAACAACCAAAAGTCAATGGTGACTCATAATAGTTATTGGTCTACTTACCAAGCTATGTGACTTAAACATACTTACGTAATGTTACATTTGCAAATATTATTCACTTCAACGTGAATATTAAAATTTTGTTTCACGGCTTTGGAAAGCCATCTTATAAAACGAGATCGTGTTTATCTCTTTTGCTCTTTATGAGTTATTAAAATCAATCGTAAATACTGTTGTGGCAACCTCTAATCATAATTACGTATAAAGCAAATAATAGGCATAGTATTTAATTAATCGCCTATTTATGCAAATATTTGCAATAAAATAAGTACCTAGAAAGAGGACACGCATGAATGTGTTCGTGTATTTAGCATGATGAATATTATCATATAATTGGAATAACATTTAAGAAAAAAAATCAAAATAAAGTGCGCGTCGTATACTTCGTCGGGATATTTATTAAAAATAGAAACACAAAACCATATTGCAACACAAAATCATTAAGAATTGTTTTTATTTTTTTATTATTCTTTCATTTGATGTCGGCATACTCTTTACAATTTTGTTAGATCGTATTTTTTGTAACCAACATACTTGATTTTTAAAGGTATTTTAATTTAATGATAATGACTATCTGGTTTCTATTTACTCTCTATTCTGATCAAACTGGTTGTCATAATAGATACTTGTTTCAAATAGTAGCTTTTTGTTTTTATCGATCTTATATTAGAAATGTATTCATATACTGCAGGACATTCACATTGATTTAGTATTTTAGTCTGACTGACACCTACAGGTTTCTTCGTTAGTGGTCGTACATTTTAGCTTACACCTTGTGTGGTGCTTTATTTTTGTTAATAACTGACGTTACGGAGTATTGTACGGGCAACCACATGGTTTGGAAAGGCGCGCGTGCGCAGTCGAAGTTTACGGTTCACTGTGCGCGCTTATCTTTGTCGATGATCGAACTGCAGATCGATACATCGTCTATGCTAAAAAAGTCTTTAAATATTTAGTATGAAATATCATATGTTTTATTTGCTTGTTTTAAAAAAGATAAAAGTAAAAGCCGGTTGTTCAACAGTTTCTCCGTAAAAACAAGGAGTAATTAAATCGGGCAATTTCGTCGGTTATTTGGATCGTGACTCCCGCGCATGTGCCAAACGTTCGACCGCGCATTTCTTTAGAGTCAGTCTAAATGACATCGACCCGTGCGTCTACCCCACATGCGCTTTTGTTTTTTTTTAATCTGTGTCGGTTTAAAGTGCTTGTTTTAAATAAGTTTTGGGAAAAGTGAACACTCCTTGTTTTTGATTTTTTTTTAATAATAAAAATAAATTTTATTTTCTCATCACAAACTCATTCAAACTTTCAAAGATGGAAATGTTACTAGTGCAGGAAGGACCTATTGTGATCTCTTGGATTGTTTTTCTGTTGTTGATATGCCGGTGTTATTACCAGATAGGTACGCCGAAAAATTCTGGTGAGTTTTGTCTAAAAACATGTTTTATGGAATCCTTTCATTCCAAGTTTTCTCCAAGAGTTTAGAGTATGATTTGCAAACTTACCCTTTATTATAGTTATTGTTATAGTAAAAGTTTGTACTTTCTAAGTTAAATGGGAATTCTGAACTATACAACGATGAAACTGAAGTTAGTATTGGATGGAACTAGCTTTTAGCTTAATAACAAGTAGAAATAATAGAGTACATAAAGTTGGTTTTTCTGTATACATTTCCAATGAGTTGCTACTTCATTGAGTCCACACAGAGAAAGGGCCTTTTGAATTGTAGGTAGGTAGTTTTGAAAGAACATTTTCGAGCAAACCTTTGACTATGATTTTAAAAAAATTAGGAGTATTTATCTTGTATCTTTCTTGACTGATTATTATCTGATACAAGACGCTGAATTTTGCTAAAGAATTATTTTAATTTGTCTGTCATGTCGAAGACAACTCATAGACATAGACAGAATCGTGTATTCATTCATCAAAATTGTCTAGGGATCAAATTAGTTTTATAGTATCACCGCTATAGAGGTTTTTTTTTTTTTTTAATTCGGTAATGAATCTTTTTCAGTTCAATAAGGAAATAATCAAAGTAAGACTACATTTGACAAATATTCATTGGATATTATTTATAGTCAAAAAAGCACTTTTGATGTGTATACTTGGCTGAGCCGTTCTGCCGTTCTACCTCACAGGGCATAAAATTATTAAGTACAGACTACAGAGAAAACCGATTGTAATTTTTGTGAAATCAAATAGATGTTTATTTATTAAAAATCTACTACTACAATACTAACGAAAATGTAAACGATCATAAGATAAAAGTCCCTTCAGAGAGCTTAGGACGCGTTGCCATGGCTTGAGTCACCAAGCTATTTGTACACGTACCTGTTACATGAAAATGTACAATTCCAAGAATTGGGGTGGTATCAACTGATCTTTATTCAAGAAATACCAAAACAAACGCTTTTAGGTCATTGACTTGGTGCTGCTCACGCAAGTAGCAAACTGACAGGTTGACGTCCGTTGCTACGAGTGAAGCGGAAGGCGTTTTATAATAATAATAATAAACTTTATTGCACATCGTTACAAAGAAACATACAAAGGAGATACAAAACAAGACAATAAACACACAATAGGCGGCCTTATTGCTACATAGCAATCTCTTCCAGGCAACCTTGGGTGAAAGGAGTAAAGGGATAGTAGGGGATGGGTGCAAAAAGAAAGTGAAATAAGATAAAAAGTAAGTACCTATATATTTTTACATAAATAGTGATGGGGAGAAAAAAGGAAAAAACTAAAGTTTTATATGATGGATGATAGACAAGACAACTGGCAAATACAGTGTGAATGTTCGTAAATGCAGAAATGAAAATGAGGGAAACTTTAATTTTATTTACGGGAAAAAAAAGGAAAAAATTAAATGTTATTTTTATTGAAAAAAAAAAAATTTAGGTTTTTGACGTTAATTTTAATTTTATTAAGACACCCTATTATTTCAAATCACACAACACAGTTTGTTTTGTAGTGAGAGATAGTTTAGTTCAAAAGTTATAACATTTTGTTGACAGTAGCAAACGAGGACTTTTGTAAATGTTTAAAATATTTTTCCCGTCACTAAAATCAAGCATAGTTTCACTCATTTGTGCCCTTTATGAAGACTCACGCTGTACCTATATGGTTAGTATGCAAAGATAATGACAATGATAAATAAATAATAAATAAATTAATAATTGCATACAAACACACACATAATCTAACCCACGTTAAGTTTCATGAAGAACTTGTGTTATGGATACTAGATAACGGATAAACATACGTATATACTTTTTACTTACTTTTATACTTTTGTAAATACATACATAATACATATATTAAACACCCAGAGCAAGACAAATATACATGTTCATGCACACAAATATTTGTCTTGTCCTGGATCGAAACGGGATCTCTGACGCAGAAAGTGGGGTTAGTACCCATGCGCCAAACAGGTCGGCAAATGATGCATAGATTCATTGTCAGTCAATAGAACATCAAGCTTTACATGACCTACGAGGATAAAGGCCAAGGGGCAATAATCACGTGACACCAAAAAAATCTCAGGTTTTGTTTAGAACATTTTAAGTTACCATGTTTGATATACTTTGAAGGGTTATTTAAGTAGAAACATAACGGTATGTAACTACCTGTTGTCGATGTGAATGGTCAAAAGTCAACGTGTTTATAAACTTGGTGTGCTTTCTTCTGTACGATCATGAGCGGACATGTTGACAGGAAATTCAAAAGCTTTGTTTTGATATTCTTGGTAGTATTGCTCGTTATTTTTATGACGCTGTTATTATTATTTTATGGCATGGAACATGAATGTTATTTTGAATATTACTTTCTAAAAATTGTGTGCGAAAGTTTTCATTGACTGTTAATTAACTTTTCGGAAAAGTAAATTTATTAACAAAAACATCGATATGGATGTTTTCAATGGCAGGTTTTCTCAATTCAAAAGAGTTGTTTCGGATACTTATTATAAATTCTAAGTGATCCTCAACCTAACGCTACAATGAATGTCAGTCTCATTGCCAAAATTATTACTTTTTATTTTTGTATTTTTCTGTTGTTATGATTAGCTTTTGTTTTTTATTTGTTTTTCTTGCGATTTGTTTAAAGTAGCACTCTGTTTTGATAGATCAAAGAATTCAATCAATTTTGATTAAACTATTGTATTAACTCTAATCTGTTTGTGTACCAACCAAATACAAGTAAATAAATAAATAAAATCAATTACCATCTCGTTAAATAGTTTTAATATACGAGGCTGGATTGAAAAGTTCGCGGCCTCAGCAAGAAAACAATATAAAATATAAGCAAAAGTAATTTTATTTTTCCACGTAATCTCCACTTAACTCTATGCACTTCTTCCATCAGGTTTCCAACGCCTGTATGCCGGTCATAAAAAAGTTTCTTCAAGGCCTTCAAAAAAGTCACCCACCGCAGCTTCGACACGCGTTCACACGTCTGTTGAATCTATGACTCAAATTCGTGATTGTGGCTTTAAATTGCTGCCCCATCCCGCCTTTTCCCCTGATTTGGCACCTTCAGACTTTCATTTCTTCCCAAACCTAAAAAACACCTTGGATGTCAAAAATTTTCATCAAATGAGGAATTTGAAAGGCCACAATCACGAATTTGAGCCATAGATTCAACAGACGTGTGAACGCGTGCATTATCCTGATGGAACAACACTTTCTTGCTGAGTAATCCTGGCCTTTTCTCTTTGATTGTTTCGCGCAAGCGACGTAAGAGGGTGCAGTAATAAGCCGAGTTTATAGTTTCACCTTTTGCAAGATAGTCCACCATGATGACACCCTTAGCATCCCAAAAAACTGACGCCATCACCTTGCCAGCTGACAAAATTGTTTTGGCTTTTTTTGGAGTCGGTTCATCACGTTTTTTCCACTGCTTGGATTGCTGTTTTGACTCTGGGGTATAGTGGTGTACCCAAGTTTCATCCATTGTTACAAATCTGGACAAAAAATCCTGTGGATCAGCCTCATAGGCCGGCCAGAGCGAGGGTCATCTTCAATTCTCTCTCGTTCGCGTTTAAATTCAGCAACCCACTTTTTCACAGTCGTATACGACGGAACAGATTCCCCCAATGTTGTGGACGTATCTACGTGAATCTTTTTTGCAGTTAGTTTTTTTTTAAACAGGTAGGTATTTGATGACCGCACGTTGCTCAGTTTTCTCCATTCTTTAAAAACGCTGCACAAAGGCTCACAAATTTCAGTCTAATTTAAATACAGTTAATGCTATTGAGATAGAATTTTACAATTTGACAACCAGAGAGTTAAGTAATCGAATGAGGTCAGTAACATTAAAATAGTTTAAGTATTTATGTGTTAGGCCGCGAACTTTTCAATCCACCCTAGTAGTAATTAAATCCCACTTTGTCAGTTCAAATATGAATCAAAATTTCAAGTTATATATCTATGCTAAAATAAACGTAGAAATGCCAACTACCTACCTATATTTAAAGGCAAAACTCTATTTGCCCTTACCTCAACTAAGCCCTTTAAATAATTTATTTTTTAACAATGAACTACACAAAATGTAAACTGAACATGTCAAGAATTCCAATAAATATTCTAACGAACACTGCTGAAGAATTTGGGTTTATTCTACTTTTTAAAATACATAATTAAATACTTATTGACTTATTCAAAGTAAAACTGGCTGATTTAATGAGTCTTAAATTTTTTGCTTGCGTTATATTTTCTATTCATTTTATTAACCAATTAAACTCTTTTCTGTTACAAAGCTCCTATAATCCTCTTAGTTAGATACTTATTTTTTTATCGAAAAATACTGTAAAAGGTTGAAAAGAACCGATTTGTTTGATGTTTTAAATTTTTAATTGAATTACAAATATTTGAGTGTTGTTTTTTACAACGTTCGATTTGACGATCGATACCTACTCGTACAAAGACTTGATAAAATAAACTTTTTATAATCGAAACAGAACTTATTTCCTATTTAATCTCACCATTGAATTCCAATAATATTCAATAGCCGGTAGATGTCTTAAAAATTTTTTTAAAAGATATTGATTATAGTTTAGGAATGCAACTTTGAACACTGAAATGGGTCAGAGCAGAATAATATTTAAAACATCATATAATTGTAAATGTCAACAACAACAACAACAACGAGCTTAGAAAATTAATAAACGCAAGGAAACTTTGAAAGCTCCGAAGAAAGTATATTATTTTCTGTTAAGTTACGTTAATGCATTAGCCGAAGCAGTCTCCTGTGTCTGAAAGTTACCACTCAGCTTGTACAATATTCAAGAGTTCGGAGGAAATATCCTAGATGGCTTGGGACGTGAATGGGCGACGAGGTTAATATCTAGATGGCACGGAAAGAAATTAGACAGGGTAGCGTGTGCTCTAAATGGTTCGTTATAATTAAGGGTTAAGGAAAGAGCCTTTTCTAAATACCGTATGTCGTTACTTCAGACCGTCTGAAACGGTCGTAATCATAGAATTTGAATAAAACTTACTTTTCAATTTTGTTTTTTTGTTTGAGAGTTGTTTTCAATATACCTTACAATATACATTGCTTTTAATAGTTTCTTCTAAATCGTGCTTGTTTTCAAATTTATGTGAAAATCTACATAGTTAATAGGTACAAACAAGGGGACTATAAAAGCTCCGAAGACAGTTATTATTTTCTGTTGAGTTACCTTTATGTATTAGCCGAAGCAGTCTCCAGTGGCTGGAAGTGACAGCTTGTACAATATTCACGAGTACAGAGGACATTTCCTAGATGGCTTGGGAGGTGAATGGGCGAGAGGTAGAATATCTAGATGGCACGGATAGTGAAGTGACATGACAATCAAGGGTTTGGAGAATTAGCCTTTTTAAATACTTTCTGTCACTCTTAAATGAGACCGTCGGAAACAGTCTTAGAATTTTAGTGAAAAGTAAATTCAATAATATAATAAATAGCTTCTAGGTAGTCGTTCCTATTAAAACATGACTTTTACAAAACTAATTTAGTATTGTCAATTAGATTAGTAAGAAGTCTTTTATTTAAACTTTCAGTGGAGATGCATCGGGCTTTCAAATTACAAAAAAAATGTATTAGAACAATTTGTGGTGCTGGCTATTTGGATACTTGTAAACCTCTTTTTAAATCGTTAAATATTTTGCCCTTGCCATGCCTTTATTTTTACGAAATTTGTGCATTTTTAAAAAAACACAGTCTTCTGTTTAAAAAAAATGTGATTTTAATTATAGAGGAAGAAAAGGCGACGATTTGTGCATTCCTCAACAAAAACTCACAATACATGCAAAAAACTCATTTTGTATGACAATACGACTGTACAATAAATTTCCGAATAATATTAAGGAACTGCCCCTTAATAAATTCAAAGGGAAAATGAACTGACTATTTGAACGATACATTGACATTTCAAAAATTAGAAAGAACTTTAATATAATATTTGTAGTTATGATTTTAATATGATTTCTGACATTTTTACTTTAATAACATTGACATTCACAATTTAATTATTGACTTATTGTTAACTGTATTTTCATTAATTGTATCTGGATTATTAGCATTCGTAATAACTTGTATCACTTTAACAAAATATTTGCACGTCGAACCACTCGACAGAATATGTTGGAAACCTAATCATAACTTTGTATTACCATATTTTATGCAAATAAATAAAGTAAATGATCTGTTGTTGAATGAAGTGTATGTAGTGTCTAGCAGAAAGTACTAAATAATATAATTCCAGAAATATTCATCAACATATTACCTACTTACATAAAGCTAATTAATATACTAATGGATTCGAGACTTCTTTTACTTGGGCTAAGAGTCACTGCGACGACTAGATCTTAAACAGAAACAACCCATCTTACTAAAGAATTAGGCTAATAAATGTAAAAGTATTTTTTTATGCGTCTTTTACTTTTCGCGTTCAACCTATTATAGCAAGCAATCTGTGCGTGTTTGTTTATTATATTATTATTAGCATATATTGTATTAGTATAGGTAACATTCTTAAACTTTTGTATAATCGATCCATCATCTTCGCAGTTACAGTTTTCTTATATATTGTCTAGACTTCTTACAGGTTTAAGAATGTCCTCAGTCTCACATCTAGGTCACCTAGTTTCATACACCAGATGCATTGTGGAACTATAGTTATCAATATTGTGCACTATTGATATTAAATTTGTTTGTTCGTAAGTCGAATTGCGAAACTAAAACTTTGATTTGTAACATTCACGTTTTAGTGCTTTTAAAGACATTAGGCTATACAAACATAGGAAAGACTTAAATGATAAATTTTAATTGGGCTACCGAGCCCCATCTGAGAATTCACTTATGGCCGAGTTGATTTTATCCAATATTTTTCTATTAAGTGTAAAAATAGCATTTAAAAAATATATAGGAAAGACTGCTGAAAGGTTATTTTTAAAAAGACCTCCTCGTAGTACATTTTTTAATCTATTAATAGAGATGCATATGGATGCTCTGTCTGTACTGCAGCGTATTCTTTTTTGGAGTTACAAACAATTCAAATATTATGTAGTTTCTAAAGATAAAAGTATTTTATACTATTTGTAGGTTATCTCGGGTTAAAGATGTCCTGAATGGCTGGTAGGAAAAAAAAATTGGACGATTCGAAAGCACTTATCTATAAGTCTATTTGAATAAAAATCTTTGACTTTGACTTTACGGTTCATGGTAATTTGTGTCTCTATCTAGCTAGAGCGATTTTCGGAAAACGCGTTGCAGAATCAAATGCTTTACTAACAATTTAAATGATTTAAGGCCAAGCTTCTAACACCCGAAATTAATAACCTTACCCGTAGATATGGATTGGGCTATTAACAAAAATATCCTCGGCAACTATCTCAGTTGCCGAGGATATTTTTGTTAATATGACCAAAATAACGGCGACAGTTTCTAGGCAACGAAGCTAGTATCCTAGGCAACTGTCTCAGATAGCCCTATCCATATCTACAGATATGTTATTAACTTCGGCCGTAAGTCAACCCATTCAAGATTCGGTAGTAGGTATGCAGGTATTTGATTCAGACTCACTTTTGGAATAATGCTTTTTCGTCCAAATTCCCAAATAAAGTTCTACTATTTCATCTCTAGCATTATTTTATATATTTCTCAGCCAACATTCCGCCGGCACATAAATAAAATCCCACAGGAATCTAATATCTACATAATATTTCCTTCGGCTCGTTTGCCAAGTTCAATCGTGGTCCTACATAATTCAGGATATTTAGCTACAAGTTAAACAGGATCTCGTAGTTGTTCCCTTCGAACAGGAAAACATGCAAATTAAAACCAGTTTCTTTTGTATATTGCATCGGAAATCGATATGAGCTTGTCTGCCAATACCAAGGTTTATAGCATAGATAACGTAGTAATATTAAAAGCTACTTATGCGACTGTCGGCCCTCCATGATTTGATAAGGGTAAACATTTTTCCAGATTTTCATACAAACTTATTAAGGCGCTATATGACTGAAGCGAAATAGCAATGAGAAAACGACGCGCGGGACCGATTTTGCAGATTAGGCAAAAACACCACGAAATCACTTCGTAGTTAATTACTATAGCGATTAAAAGATAAATGGAACTAAGCGACCCTATATATTATTCGTCTTCGTCTTCGTCTCAGCCATTTAACACCCACTGCTGGGTATAGGCCTCCCCAAAAGGGGGCGTTTGTCATAATCGCCACGCTTGGCAGGCTGGTTGGCGATCGCAGTATGTCCAAGTTTTCAGGAAACGCTGCTGCCCGTCTCCTGAAGGCTGAGTCCCTTAGTCGCCTTTTACGACACCCACGGGATGAGAGGGGGTAGTGCTATTCTAAGCCGACACTACACAGCTACACACTACAAATATTATTAGTGTCCACTAATTAAACTCATTTCCAATAGTAGTAGTTATATGGTAACCCCATTTGTAAATAATTTAGAATTTTCGTCTTTTCGATAAGGAAAAGTGTCGAGGCAAAATCATAATCGTGTTTCTGAAACATAAGAAATCTAGATAAAGGTATGAAGAAATATATATCTTATTACCAGATTTGTAACATATCTAACTGTCCAATAGTTTTATTAAAAAAAGTAAGTACTTTTTCCGTAGGTATAGCGTCGTAAAAGGGAAACACAATCCTATTAAATAACTAATAACTTACGTCTTCTATTTCACTTTACGGGCCTGCGCAGACGACGGACTTTGGAGCACTTTTTGTCGGCGACAGGAACTTATTACTATCACAAAGTTGAATATATAACGAAGACTATCGCGTATTTATTATGGATATACGCGATCTAAGTTCAATCTTATTTGGTTACAATACAATAAAGAAGTGTCGCGGACAAAAAGTCCTCCGTTATCGGTCGTCTGCGCTAGCCCTAAATGCAATCCAATGGTATAAAAATTATTATTATTTCGGTAAATGATAGGTCAGAACAGAATATAGAATAACTTAGAATTAATAACTTAGAATATTGTTTCACATATTCCTAGAATATGTGAAACAATATTCTACGACGTTCAAAAATATATGTTCTGTTGCAAGGTCTAAATTCATAAAAGCAAAAATAAAACAAGCCCAAAACAAAATTAAAACGACCTGGGAAGTCATTAATCGTGAAACTGGTAAATATAAACCACGTGACCGTAGTATGGCGCTTAAAGTCAATAATACAATAGTAAAGTCGGACCAAGAAATCGCTAACATTTTTGTCAATTTTTTTTTGTGAATATTCCTTTAGAAACTACTTTGAATTTGGATCCTTCACCAGCAGCGTCACTCTCTTAAAAGGAACGTAACGGAATGCGGGTCATTGTTTACTTTAAAAAAAATCGATGCTATAGACATTGTAAAAGCTTTTAAATCGCTAAAAATGAAAAATTCTACAGACTTGTGGGGCATATCTGTAATTATAGTCAAAGAAATTGTTAATACTATTGCCCCTTATCTTGCTGACATTTTTAATCTGTGTATTGATCAAGGAATTTTTCCTGATCTTATGAAATTAAGTAAAGTAATACCATTATTTAAATCTGGAGATAAAGACGACCCTAGTAATTATAGACCAATTTTAATATTACCCGTCTTAAGTAAATTATTTGAAAAAATAATACTCGAACAGTTATTAACGCACTTTAATATGAATCATCTCTTGCATAATAAACAATTTGGTTTTACAAAGGGTCGGTCTACAACTGATGCTGGGGTCGCGCTATTAAAGCACGTCTTTAAGGCCTGGGAGGGGTCGCAGAATGCTCAGGCATTTTTTTGGAACTTATCTAAAGCTTTCGATTGCGTAGATCATCAGACGCTGCTGTTGAAGCTTAACCACTACGGTGTAAAGGACAATGCTGAGAAGTTGTTACTGTCGTATCTCAGTTCGAGGACACAAACCGTTGATATTAATGGCGTAAAATCGTCCGGCTGTCTTGTAAAGATGGGCGTGCCTCAAGGCTCTATCTTAGATCCGTTCCTATTTTTAATTTACATAAATGATTTACCATTCTTCGCAGAGAAATTTTGTGAGATTGTCTTGTTTGCGGATGATACTTCCCTTATTTTTAACATTGACAGAAATCATACTCATTATGACGATGTAAACATGGCACTCTCTCAAATTCTTACTTGGTTAGATGCAAATAACTTACAACTTAATCCAAGGAAAACCAAATGTATCCAATTTTCTTTATAAATGTTGAAATTTATACAGAAAAATTTGATTTAGTCGTTATAACTTTTTAATTTTTGCATTTTGCAATGCTATTTTTATGTGAAAATTTGATTTAGTCGATTCAACTGTTTTCTTGGGTGTTACTCTAGACACTAAACTCCAATGGGCCCCACATATCGCGGCATTAGCTGGTAAACTTGGCTCGGCTGCATATGCTATTAGAAAAATTAGACAGTTAACAGATGTTGAAACTGCTAGGATTGTATATTTTAGTTATTTCCATAGCATCATGTCTTATGGTATTCTTTTGTGAGAGACAGCAGCTGATATAAACACTATATTCATTTTACAAAAACGAGCAATAAGAGCCATTTATCAGCTAGGATCTAAAACATCTCTTAGGGATAAGTTCAAAGAGATAGGTATATTAACAGCTGCATCTCAATTTATTTTGAAATGTATAATTTTTGTTCGTCGCTATCTATCAGAATATACCAAACATAGTGATGTGCACATTCTTAATACGAGAAATAAAAATAAACTTGTAATGCCTCGACACAGGCTAAAAAAGGTTCACGGAAACTTTCACTTTCTTGGGTATTGGTGTAAATTTTTCAATAAAATTCCACAATGTACCTATTTTGGATTTGCCTTTTGAAAAGTTTAAGATTCATGTAAAAGATTGTCTACTAGAGAAAGGATATTATACTATAAAGGATTATTTGAATGACAAAACAGCTTGGTCATAAATGTTTTGTTTTATTTTTTCGAAGTTGTAGCCGTGTCATTCATTTGTTTAGTATAGTATTAGATTAAACTTTTAACGCAGGTAGCTTGAGTATGTCATGCTCACTCAAACTTCTTCGGCGGTGTCGTGTGAGGCGGGTCGTAACGCTCCCTAAAATATGGTTGAGCGAAGCGATGGCTGGTTCATGCGTCATGCTCGTGAACGGGTGCCGCCAGCGGAAATGGGTCTACTTCAGTCTGCTTGTCTTAACGTTGTGCTCAGAGATTAATTATTTTCATCTAAAATAAATTGCTATCGACCTGTATGTACGTCACAACTTGCAGTACAGTAACGTTGTAATGTGAGAAATGTTAAATGTAAGTCCTTCCTTGCGAGTTGAAAATTGTTTACGGTTAGGATAACCATAAAATGTAATATTATAATTAGTATTTTCTTTTGTGATGGAAATTGACCTTACTAATATGTTAAGCTCACTTTTCAATTTGACGACTCTGTATGAAATAAAACAGGGAGAAAAAAAATAGCCCTTGACGAGTTTCTTGCCGGTTCTTCTCGTTACAAGGACTCCCGCCGTAGAGTTTGTGAACCGATGGCGTAGCTTCTTTGACGTTCATAAGTGCTTGTATCAGCCTAGACTGAATAAATGATATTGAATTTGAATTTGAATTTGAAGGCCTACTCTCTAAGCCCGTCAAATAAGATACGGGTCCCCGTCCGTAAGTTTCCCGAAACTACGGATGGAGCCTACTCTCTATTGATTCCGGATGTACTAGTTTTGGACAAACGGCACAAACACATTGGGAGTAGGGACAATGTCAAAACGTATTCTCATTCATTCTTAGTTCGGGTCTCCGAACTAATAAGCTGACCGTAGGTGATACGGACTAGGAAACGTCCGTAACTTAGGCCGAAACTACGGGTTTTGTGCTTAGAGAGTAGACCTCCTGAACAGAGCCTAACAGCGGACGGATGACGGAAGCATTAATTTTTGTTTTCCGTATTTCTTCGTACTGTGTAATTTAACGTAGTAAACTAAAGCGGATGTTAATTTCTTTTCTGCCGATAAGGACTAAAAGTTAATTTAAAAATGTGTTATGTAACTGGCAGATGACTAACTGGGTCAAGTCAATAATGCATCCGAGTTACTACCGGCATAAAGTAGCCAAATGGGTGACTAAAAATATACATTGCATTTTGTACAGCAGAGCAGTTGAAAGAAATTGTCGACAGTAGGAGTCGTCCGTACGAAGGATTTATATTTAATGGATTCAGTTCTTTTGACTTTAGACCGCTGATAACCAATTAGAAATGCTATCTATTATTTTGGAATAGGCAGTCAAAAATCCTTACTTTTAGTATATGGGTCTAGCAGTCTAGCTTGTATCTATGTTTAGGATTCGGCTGGTTAATTAAGTGTTCCATAGGAGAGGTTAAAATCGACTTCGAAATACATTGACGTTTCAGTCCATTTTTCTGTGTGTAATTTATTTGATATATGGGTAGTCAAATTGAAATCATCTTTTTATTTTTTAGTTTGAAAGGTTCTGATTCTGTTTACACGACCTACTGCCCAAAAAAGTTAAGTACATAGCAATTCATTCATTCATGAGGAGCCCGTGGCGCAGCGGTTCGCGCGCTCGGCCTGCGATTGTTGAGATTAAGCAACTTTCGCAATGGTCGGTCACGGTCGGGATGGGTGACCAAAAATTTACTTTCTCGAGCTCCTCTGTGCTTCGGAAGGCACGTTAAGCCGTTGGTCCCGGCTGTGTTTGCAGTCGTTAAAACTCACCAATCCGCATTGGGCCCGCGTGGAGGGTCACGGCCCTTTCTCCTTATCCATCCATAAGGAAGGCCAGTGCTCCAGCAGTGGGGACATAAAAAAATGGCTGATGTGGGTGGATGTGGATAGCAATTCATCGTCATTTTTCACTGTAGTCAGTCGTTTCGATCTATGATCATGTGATGTCTATGATCTGATGTGTTTTTAATTAGCCTATGTAAATCAATGATGCAAAAAATTGTGACTTTTAAAGGTGTGATGACGTCACCATCCGAGCGGCCTTCGCGGCCGGTCGTCGACCCCGCCTACAGTTATAATGCAGAGTCGCTGACATTTGCAATTAGCTATAGTACATGTTTGACCCTGATTATCAGACAAACACACCGTAACTGATATCATGTGGATGTGGGCTTGTTTGTCAAATGGTTCGATACAACTATTGTTCTCGGGTATTGCGATATGGTTCCATTTTGGAAAAGGTGACTTGTGATCTAGTTCAATTTCTGATGCAAAGATTGACTGGCTTCAATTGTTTCATAGCTCTTTATTATATTATATTGGAGTAGGAACGAAAGAAATTATACTTTTATTTTATCTTATAATAGCGCCTGGTCACTTCTATCCGGTTTAAAAGATTTAGATTTTCCAAAAAAATAAATAATATTTGGAAAATATTCATCCTCTACTTTACTCCCTTTAATTTTTTTTTTCTCACCAACAAACAGGTCTGTGATACAGTTGCATTTATATTATAATCTTATCAGTAAGATTGAAATAGCTTTTATGAAAAAGAAAATCGTCTCAGTATCATACGGTTAAATCAAATTTGAAAATACACTCAAATCATTAATCGTGAAAGTGATTTCAATCCAGCTCGTTCTAAATCAGGATTATTTTTGTCACGGGAACGTCCTGCCACCGAAGATATTTCAATCTTTCGGATCTGAATCTGAATATTGTCCCGCGTTTATTTTGTCTACATGCCATGAAATGAAGGGATTGAATTGGATAGATCTTAAATTGCATATTATAGTGCCCTAGTGTTTTCTGCAAGTGTCGAGTACCTTTTTCTGTTAACAAAGCAGATTTATATAATGAAGTCGGTTAAAAAGTAGCTACTTAAGTACTTTGTAATATAATTACTATAAATAGCAAAGAAGCATGCTTTTTGTCTATTTTTTCTGATAGTTTGTAAACGTGCAAAATAATGTAGCCTTTTGTGAATAATGGAAACCTTCACATTGTGATGTTTCCTCCATATTTATGCTGAATTATATTATTGAAATGCGTAAAAGCACTCTCAGCGTTACCATTTTTTACATATTTCTCAGATACCTACACAACCGCACCTTGGAGCCGAAGTAATTTGCTTGTCAAATGTAGTAAATATAGAAACCACCATTTAGTAACAACATTTTTACATTTGAATGTAATACATACATTTCTGGCTCCACTTTATGCACGCCCCAGGCTATAAAGTAGCGTTCGTGATGTATTCTAAATGGAATCGAGTTGGAAAGGTTTGCGGCGCGAGATGATCTGATGGATGCTTTCGAGTATTACTTGTACAAAAAGTAAATGTACATAGTCTTTTTGCTTCTTTTCCAGTTTCAAGTTACCCTTTTTCTACTCTTTCTAACGAAAGCTGCATTAGCAGACTTCAAAGATATCTTTTGGGAAATAATTCAGTTTGTCTTTGCTCATTTCTGAAAACTCTTGGTGCAGTAAAATTATAAAATTAATTCGCAACGCGTCAGTCCAAATGAAGACATTGTTCTTTTGCAACTATTTCTTATAGTGCAATAAAGTTTTATTTATTCCACGGTCTCCTTTGAGTAGGAAAAACATTATGTAATAATATCTAACGCTACCATTCTTTCTCTATTCAAGATTTTAGTAACGTTGAAATGTATTGTCATTGCCGCTCTGACTTTTGATCTAAATGGAATCCAGTTGGAAATGTTTGCGGCGTGAGATGATCTGATGGATGCTTTTGTAAGGATTACTTTTACAAAAAGTAAATGTACTTAGTCTTTTTGCTTCTTTTCCAGTTTCAAGTTACCTTTATTTTCTACTCTTTCCAACGAAACATTAGCAGACCTCAAATATATCTTTTGGGATGCAGTTTAAGTTTCTCTTTACTAACTTCTGAAATCTTTGTGTTGTGCAGTAAAATTATGGAAATTTTTCCCAACGTTTCAGTCCAAATGAAGACTTTGTGCTGTTGCAACTAATCTTTCTAGTGCAATAAAGTTTTATTTATTCCACGATCTCATTTGAGTAGGAAAAACATTAATAAAGTCTAGTCACCATTTTTATCTCTCTAATAAAAAATTGGAAACGTTGGAATGTATTGTTATTGCCGCTCAGACTTTTTGTCTTCCATCACTTAATTAGAGTATAAGTGGATAAATTGCGTTCTGAAACTCGAATGATATTTACGAGAGGTTGTACAGATGTCACCAAATTAATGTCACTCAGTCTGCTGAACGCTTACAAAGTTTATAAAGCCCTTTAAAGCTGTCCAACGTATTTAAATCCAAGAGATAAATGAGGCGAATGTAGTATCGGCATAAATTGTAAGAGGAAAGGGCTGGTTGGAAGTTTTAGTGGAAGGATCTTAATGAGATCGTGACTTTGGTTTTGCCCAGTTTTTTTTATTACTAGAATCATTATGAACTTTGAACCGTCATAAATAATGTCTGCTAGATTTTGATTACCTATGTACTTAGTTAAGTATTTAAAAGTGCCAAACATTTCGTTATTATTTTTAATTTTTATTTCAACTTATTATTTGTCTTATTCTTACTTACTTTAGTTTATTTAGTTTCATTGTGTTATATTATTACTGGTAGATAGGTAGGTATGTCGAGACCCGGTCCTTTTTCACTTTAATACTAGCAGACGTTCTAATTAAAACTAAACACTCCACCGCACTCGTGAAAACCTCTCTCGCCAGACTTTATGTTGAAATCAACTTTTCTTATTTCAGGAAAATCTGCTATTTGTCTTTGAATATGCAACTAGGGGTAAAATTCTCAGACCTATGTCGAGATTGACGAAAAGAGCGCTTCAGACTGTATGAGAACCTGTCGAATTTTTCGTACCTACGATGACGTCACGAGCGAGATTTAGTGAAGTGGAAATGTTATTTATGAGCTCTTGCAAGAAAGCACTGCACAATTAACTATTTACTTCTCTGAGTGACGTGTGTTTTAAAGGTAATGGTCTCAAGCGGACTGACTTAGGTTGGAAAACTTTGACCGTGGATCAAACTTTATACACGCAAGGTAGGTTTTGCCGTCTATCTCGATATAGGTCTGTGGTAAAAATTTTAGCGCTATTAACTTTACCATTACCTAGACATTTTTCGATGTTTACCTAATGATCTTGCCGTGTCGTGACGGCCTAAGAATACAAGTGTCACCACTCCCTTACATGCCTGGGGTGTCGTAAGAGTTGACTAAGAGGCTCGACGCATTGAAAAAATGTGCGAGAGAAGGAAAACTTGAAACAAACCCTCTACCAACCCGTCTGGCCAGCGTGGTAGCAGTATGCTAATAGCCTCCTATGAACGCCACAGTAGGCGTGAGCTAGGAGAGGTCTATGCCCAGCAGTGGACGTCCACAGGCTGGTAATGACCTAACGATCGATAAAATAGTCACTGAAATGTTTGCGGTTATTTTAAGCACGGTGTGGAATTAGAATTTCTGTACCATTTTCATTAACAGTTTTAAAGCCCGCTTCAGCCTTCAGCGAAAAATCACTTAAAGACGACCGTAACGTATAGACGTAAAGACACAACTTTGCGGAGGGTAACTTGCCCTTCACACCTTACTCAAAGCGTGATTGATATTTTAATGGATCTCAATCAAGATAATGGTGACCGAAAATGCCTGTCGATAGAAACTAATCGTTTACGTCTGATGCAGCCTGACTTATTGATGAGGCTGTTATTTCGAAATTTGACAATTTGTTTGCTGATTTTATTGATCTTTGAAGTACGAATAGGTGTTGCATATTAAATTGAAAGGTCCACAGGGAAAGACATAAAACGTGTTTTATTTTATTCACCAATCGAGACTACTGGGATCAATTTCATTCCGCTCACGTTGAATACAAAACATTAAACGCTACCAGACGTAGCTTTTGCAGAAATTAATATCGAAACTTTCTTGGTAATCGCCTAGACTTTTCACATTTTGACTCGGATTACTTAAAAATAAATACCTACAGTACAGTTAAAGAAGTAAACGTTCTGAGAATCTTTTATGTTATTTTAGGGTTCAGTACCCAAAGGGTAAAACGGGAACCCTATTACTAAGACTCCGCTGTCCGTCCGTCTGTCTGTCCGTCTGTCTGTCACCAGGCTGTTTCTCATGAATTGTGATAGTTAGACAGTTGCAATTTTCACAGATGATGTATTTCTGATGCCGCTATAACAATAAATACTAAAAAATAATAAATATTTAAGGGCGCTCCCATACGACAAACGTGATGTTTTGCTTGTTTTTGCTCGATATTGATAACGGCAACTGGTAGACGCTTAAAATATTCACAGAATATTTAGCTATATATTCACTTTAAAAATAAATAATTAAATTGAAATAAAACAAATGTTTAAGGGGGCTCCCATACAACAAACGTGATTTTTTTGCAGTTTTTATAGATAGTGTTACGGAACCCCTTTTGCGCGAATCCGACTCGCACTTGGCCGGTTTTTTTATTTACTTACATCTCATATTAGTTTTTGAAGAATCTAGTCAAATAGTTGAACAAACGAAAATAATATTATCCATCTCATAAACATTATTACTTTTGTAAGTAACAAAGATTAGTTAAGTTCGCAAAGGTTTAGTAAGTATTTGGATTTTGGTTTAAAATTGTAAATACGCTGACGAGCAATGAAAAAGTTCCACCCACAAAATGCCGACAAACACCTTAATATCTCTTAAGACATTGAACCTATCTTCATAAATTAAAATTAATTAAAAATCACACATTAATATTCTGATGCGCTGACATAATATGTACTTCCATATTACAGACGGCGCCATTAAGCTAGCCTTTCCTGCTAAGTGCTATGTCATTGGAACTTTTTCATTGCTCGCGAGTGTAATAAATATGGCGAAGCTTATCTATACTTAATATTATAAAGCTGAAAAGTTTGTTTGTTTGAACGCGCTAATCTCAGGAATTACTGGACCGTTTTAGAAAATTCTTAGACCATTAGAAAGCAACATTTCTCCCGAGTGATAGGCTATATTTTATCTCAATATTCTCACGGGAAGGGGCACCACGCGGTTAAAACCGCGAGGATCCGCTAGTGTTGAAATAAAGCCACGTAATTATAGTAAACATTTGTGTACAAAGTTGTGAGTTGCTGTGTACAAAACGTTTGCAACATTTTATGTAACAGAGTTTATCCCTGCATATTAACATATAATATATCCTGCAACAATGTTGACGACCTGTTTGGCGCAGGGGTACTAACCCCGCCTTCTGCGCCAGAGGTCCCGGGTTCAATCCCCGGATAAGACAAATATTCGTGTGCATGAACATGTCTATTTGTCTTGGTCTGGGTGTTTAATATGTATATTAAGTATGTATTTACAAAAAAAAAGTTATTTAGTATCCATGTCACAAGTTCTTCATGCAACTTAACGTGGGCTAGATAATTGGTGTGATTGTATGCAAGTATAAAAAAAAAAAGTTGTTCATCTCATAAACAATACTTATTTCTAATTTATCAAATGTTACTTAATTTTTTTTTATCATCACTAACTTTAACCATTTGATTGAGTCTTTAGTACTTTATTTACATTTTCATATTTGTCAATCAATAAGATATTAGGATTTATGGTGGATATTTAAACACTAGTGCCTATGCCAAAATAGACTCTAAACTTTATTGCCTAAATAATCTAAGATAATTATGATTGTTTCACACGCATTTTTTACAATATAGGTGTAAAAGATGCGTGTGATGCGTGTGACAAGTTGCTTTTTTCTAGTCTATTTTCTTGTTTAATATTCATCACATAAAATAGCATTGTAAAATGCAAAATTAAAAAGTTACAATATAGGTGTGTTTATAATAGCAAAGTGATCGTTTCCAGTCATGTCATGATAGATAGGTTAACATACCGACCAATGTGTGCATACTTAAATGAGGTCCCACTAAAAGCGAAACTAAACGAAAGGTCGTTTCGCTCAGCACATATGGCAAGGGCCAACCCAACACAAATATGAAAGATCCAGAACCACTTTTCGCTTAGCTTCGGCCCCAAGAGGCTTAAAGCTAATAATTTTCTGAATAAACAAAGCCTCGTTATCTTTCCCTGCTTTTATATTTTCCTTTTCAAATAGCAGCTGGGACTGATGTACAAGTATTGCAAATTACGGCATCTCGACATTTATTCGAATTTTATTAAAACCTTTCTTTTAAGTATCTTAGTTAGCATTCATTTTACTGTTCTCAATATATCTTACAAAATCCCTTCACTGTTAAAAGGTTAAATTTTGTGTACAATAATTTAACTACGTAGTAGGTAGGTACCTTATAAAGGTTTCAAACTTATGACTTAACTTGCTGGTAGGTACTTAGATGTTTAGATACTAAAAGCCTCCTAGAATGTTATTTGCATAATGCAGCTTATGTACCGACCTTAAGTAAAGGTTTATTGTCACAAAGTAAGTCCGTAATAATTTCGTTTAAATGATTTTGTTTCCCACGTTCTCAGAGCTTTTCATTGTTTTGGTTATTTTGTGGACTTGACGTAGATACTTTCTCAACGCTAGATTCCATTACTAAAATTTATACCTTCTTGTTTAAGTTTTAAACTTGTAGTTCCCGTTCTTGTAGGCATATCAGGATAAAATATATCCAATGTTTCAATCCAGGGTTTGAAGACTGTGTGCTAAATAAAATCCAAATCGGTCCAGGCATGCTTAAGTTACAAATGAGAGAGAGTGAGAGAGAATTTCTTGACCACACAGTTAAATTACATAAAACAAATAAAAATAGGATACTTATAGGTAGTACACGCATTGAACATTTACAAACAAGCAATACTTAACTGAGTAAATGGTGTAACTAAACCGTCTTTCTTTTATTTCAATTGAAAACATTTTAAACAATGTTAACCGTAATCTTTCCAGTTTATTTAACGTAAAACCTCTGGCTGGACTCAGTGGACTCCACGGTTGAGTGGCCAGGTTTTGTTACAGGCCAGCGGTGCTTTTCGAGATTCCTGCATTGCTTGCACTGCTGCCTCTAGGGTGTCTGTCTAGGGTCACTACTATACATAATTGATACTTGGGTTACATTAACAGGAATAAGCGAAGATGGGGAAAAACTTATAGATCCTGTAGTACCCGAGAAGTTTTAATGCTGACTTTTTAAACTGAGGTTTAAGTCGTAATAACGTGAAGTCAAAATATTTCAAACGTGTTTCAAGTTTCAATGGTAGTGTAGTTTTATATAGTTCTTGTTTCTACAGTACAGAGTAAAAAACAGACTACGATCGAAACAGGATAGAGACTAAACTTTAGCAGAATTATGCCCCCTTGTTCAGGTTCGAATAGATAAGCGATTCTATAGAAATATTTATGGTTGAAAATTTGAATACCAGCAATGGTTGAGAAGTGTGCAGAATTTCGAAACGTAACGGTAATTGGTAACCCTAACAATACCGCCCTTGAGCACCGAGCCACGAATGAAACTGGCCTTCGAAATTCTAGTAACTACGGCTTGTCATTCGTAGATTAAATTTTACATTACAATCCAAATGTAATAACAACCCCTGGGGAGGTGACTTTCACAATAAAAATAAGGCAATTAACTAATGCGGTAATAAAACCCAAACAATAGCGACCATAAAATTAACTGTTTATTTACAAGATCTGAATATAATATCGTACGACAATATCGTTTATTAACTGCCTGAATGCTCTGCACTACTCATCTAAACATAGAGATTTTCCACTGTGATAGAATTAAGAAATGCATCAATAACAGTGTCATTGTGGAGCTTACGTCACTCGAATCATTCCATCGTACAACAGTAGAATTTATTGCAATATTGATGTATTGACAGCCTATTATTGTTGACCAGGTCAAGAACGTGGCACCAACTGTTGAAGTTATTGTGTTGGAAGCAAAGTTACTGAAGGATAACCATCTACGATACAGTACAATATTCTGTTTTCTGATATCGTGGTTGGTGTGTTTGATAAGGGTCGTGTGTCAGCCGATGCCTACATCAGTTCTGGTGTATGCCGTGCCGTATCAATTAAACAAACAGTACGTAGCACCTGACGGCTGCACCAGCGAGACGGCGGCAGTAGCCAGCCGACCGTCGCGAGAGGCGCGCGCCCTTTGTCCTCGGAACGTCAACACGCGACCCAACTCTTCAATATTTTTAGTCCGCGGAAATCGCGTGTCGTTTGATTTCGACATCGGTGCTGCATAGGAAGTTTGTTCGTGTTTTTTGTAACCCATATTTAATAACGGATGTGACTTAAGATCTTCAGGTGAGTCGAGGTTGTCTGACCAGTGATCAGCTGTGATGAGACACACGATAACTGTTTATAGTGCAATGCACCGATCGACGTAACTTCAGTTGACTTGCGTCCTGCTTTTCAATTTCTTTCGTTACTTTATAGCGAGAAGATACAACCTCTGTTTTAGCTTTAATAATCCATTTTTTACGTGTTTGACGATTATTGACCAGAAAGAATTTGGTTCTGCTTTAGGTATGTGAACTTCTCATCAATATCAATATCAAGATAACGTTGACTTAGCCTGTGATATATTTAAAATTGATAAAGGAGAAATTTGGCTCAAGAATTTTAAGGTACTTGTGGCTGATAAGGAAATCTTAAGAAAATGAAAATTGATAAAAAAATCTCTCGAAATTTATTATGTTTCAAAAACTTGGAAAGTTTATTCAAACATCAAATATAGGTTATATTTGATGTTTAAAAAAACTGACATACTTGTTATGACTTGTAATACTTGTAATACTCGTATTCTTGTAAAGAGATAGGGTTTATTAAAGAATTCCTTTGTTAAAAGTGACATGTACCTACGTTTCACAAAATCATAGAAAAAAAATGAAATTAAAACACGATGGTAAATTTTGTTCATTCCAAACAATTTCACCGAAAATTGGATTTGGCAGTAAAGTAACCAAAGTCTAAAAACTTTATATAATCGCAAATTATGTTAAGATGATTGCGTTTAGGATAAGACTTGGCTAAATAGAAAGTAATCTTTAATTACTTATCCAGTTCTGTTACGTGTAAAGATAAAGTTAAATGTTAACATTCAAACAGCTACCGTGGTTATAGAATCACGTACCGGTTTTCGAATGTACATCTTTTATTAAAATGGCATGGCTATTGTGAGCATAAAACAATTAGAAATGTCATGAAATATTTTCAACATTACATGGTCAAAATTTTGTGTGGCTTTTTCATAACAGAGGAATATCTCGAGATTCATAAACATATAGCTTGTGTTTGTAAATTGTGTCTTTCTACATGGCTAAGTACATATAAACATTTTATCAAAACATTCTCCCTCCTACCCAGTACCATTGTTGGAAGAAGAAGAAGAAGACCTTTTGAATGCCTGCGGATAGGTCTAAAGTTCCTAGCTTTGTGCCCTAAAATCAGGAGCACAATAAAAACCCTGAATCTGACAAGCGTACAATGGATAAATCTTTGTTGATTACATTCAGAAATCTTTAGCTTGCCTTTATGTTTTAATATCTTTAGTAATCTTTATGCTCGCATATTTTTTAATCATCTTTACTGGCCTGTACCATTTTTTTTTCCATTCTTATGCATAATCGAATTATTGCCACGTGCTTGTAAGTAAAATTCAAACGGGGCATATCTCACCAAAGCTCCTTATGTCGCTCTTAAAACAAGGCAATAAAGTTGAAAATCGTTACATATACGTGGTTCATGATTTAAAGAACTGTAGTTAACTAAAACAATGGGTGGTATTTCTTATAGTAGACCGAAAGCAAACCAATAACATTATGAATGTTAAATATCTCTGTTGAATAAAAACGGTTCCATCAAAACATTCATTTAGCCTTTCTTTAAACTAAAAGAGCCGTTTGAAGATCTTTGGTCTCAAATAATTCATAAAACTTTTAAAGAAAAATATTACTGAAAGCATTTTTTAAATTGAGGTCTCAGTTTAACGAATAAAACTGTGTAAATTATCAATTTATCAGACTTCAAAACTTAAAATGTTTTGTTATTTTTTAAAATTTAAATATACGTTTGTCTCATAATGGAAGCATAATTATAATACTTTTCTTTCTTTCTTTCTTTCTAATAGCAAACAAAAATTGTGTAAAAAGAATTCATAATAGTCAAGTTGCATGTAAAAAAGTTCTCTTAATGGGATACTTTTGGCGCATTTGCATTCAAATGTCACCCAGTCCTTGGCACGCCTTTGTTTCAATGATTTTTAGAAGTTTGTGACATTAATATAGCTAATTGAAATATTGCACTATCATTCTTTAAATTTTTAGCTTTGAAGCACTTCTGAATTGTGAAAGTTTGATCTTATGAATCATTGAGAAATAGAGTTGTAAAATCAAGAAAATGTCCGTCCTGAATAATAAATATTGAAAACTAAGATCCTACTGAGTTTCAATGCGTTGGTTGAAGTTCAAAGTTATCAATACAAGTTCTAGTTGTAGAATATACTTGATTTTCCTCTTACACTTACTTTGTTTTTACTCTGTGGCCGACGTATTCTTTAAATTTGTGAATAGCATTCTCGTTTGCGTTACTTCCAAAACTTTGCAGACGGTATTCATGTTCTTTGCTTCAACAGATCCAAATGGTCTTAGATAATTCCTGATGGACCTCAGTCCTTTTGTTCTATTTCATGTTGACACTTTTTTATTTTATTTTTGTTCTAATATCTCTAGTTTTATTTTCTTTTTTATCTTACGACGATGATATTTACCACGTGTTACACTATCATACCTATATTCTAATTACATTGTATTTCCTAATTACAATTTATGTTATCACAACAAATTAACCTATTTAAGGGTTTTCTTCAACTTACTATTTAATGCTTGCGTATGTTTGTTTTTGTTTGTCAGTCAGATCATCTTTCCATTGAACTTAGAGATTTATCGTAATAAATATTTTTAATGTTGGCCCTGCTAATAAATTCAAACCTATTCAAGATCTTTTGATAAAATTCGTTTGAAAATATCACACAGATAGAATTTATATGTTTTGGTGTCTTATGATAATGATACTTATCCTACCCCACAATACGTAGAAATCGTTGATTTTTTTAAAACACGTCAATCAATCCTAAATAAGGTCAAGCGATATTTCACGCCGGGACAGCTATCAACTCTCTATAAAGCTCAAGTCCGATCTTGCATGGAATATTGCAGTCACCTTCACCTTTGGGACGGCTCAGCGAAATACCAACGAGCAAGTTTCACACACTGGCTCACCGCCGCAAAGTTGCCTGTCTGTCGGTCTTTTACAGACTGTACTTCGGAGTGTGCTCAGGAGCTGCATGAGCTCATATCGCCATCCCCTTCTTCCATCGGACATCCAGACGCACTGACGCAATGTCGCACAAAGCGCAACTCAACATCTTTGTGGATGTTGTTCAGTGGAACTCCCTCCCTGCGTCTGTATTTCCGAGTACTTATCTATAACCCGTCCATCTTCAAAGCAAAGGTGAATAGGCATCTTCTGGGTTAACTCGCTCAATCGTGGATCCTGTCTTAGCCCCTGGGCTTGATTGGGATAAAGAGCAAAGCCATTCATAGTAAAAAAAAAACATATTTCATCAGTTTTCTTTTCGTTACTATTCATTTGTACCTTAATTTAGATTTCGGTCCAACATATTTAAAACCAACGTTGAAATACGAGATCAAAAAAATTACATTCATTTAGTATCTTAGCGTTACTGTTCGTTGTTTTGAAATAATAACTTTCGCTCTCGATATTCTCCAAGCAATTAAGACATTCTCCGCCTTATTTCGAAAACATGAGCAATATTATGCGAAACGTTAAAATAAACCTATATATTCGTCGTGCGAGTCATTTCATTTGCTTAATGTATAAAATAATTTTCTTGTCTGCCAATTATAATTTGTGCATGACATCAGATCACATCGAATATAAAATGTATTCTTTTGCTGCTGTAGGTACAGCCGGACTTTTGAAACTTACAGTTATATTATTAAGTGTGTTTTCGTATTAATGCTATAAAATTGTTTACTTTGCACGTCGTATGTCTGGTGTGGCTTTTTAAAGAAGAGTTTTAAATATAAACTTTACCTGTTTTGTAAAGATCGAATATAATTTGAAATATTTGGACTTCATATAAATGAAGGAACAAAATAACAATTTTTCAACACGTGCATTATAGTTATTAATATTTTGTGTAAACCTTTTGTTACCTTTTCGCTTTAATTATAACGATTTATATTTGGCCTTACATATGGAAGATACGAAGTACAGTCACGTGCAATGACATAGAAACACTAAGCAACCTTGTCGAATTACAATATTAAATGACATTTGTGGACAGAGATGGCTTTGTTTCTGTGTGCGTCAATGTGATAAGGTTGTAAAGTGTATACATGTCATTGCATTGGTACAGTAAGTTACATAATCTTACAGAGCTAAACCAAAAAAATCCAGCGTAATTGATAAACAGATGATATTACTTAAAATCTCTCAGATTTTTTACGCCCCACTGTATGTTATTATATTTATTGAAACTAATTTCGATAATTATTATATTTTCACGTTTTACGATGCCTTTATTTTATATCCTATTGTATATGCCCGAAAGAATTTGTTACTTACACTTGTTAATATTTCGTGTTTACGTTACACATATTTTCATTGTGACACATTCACGAATCTAAAATATTACGTGTCATTGTATACTGTAATAAAGTTGGCCTAATGACTTGGTCGATACTTAGCAATTTTAACGTAGTTAGTAGTAGAATATAGCGAAGGTCCCAGCTAAGGTTAGATTGAATTATAGGCGTTATTGTTAGAACTTATAAGGGCAAACTTGTTTGTTCATACTTTGCCTCTAGACGCGTGTAGGTTTTACGAAAAGTTTATTTAGGTTTAGCGTGTCAGCCCTTCAGCACCCACTATTGTGTATTCATGGTACTCAGACTTTAATTTTTAGAGCTTAGTAATAAGTTGATGGAATTTCATAGAATTTTGGAATTGTGTAGGACGGGGCTGTTAAGAGCTATATTTGATTTTACAAATTGCCATTTTGTAATGTCATGTTCAGGTTTGCTTTGCCACAGTGTGGATGGATAAGGAGAATATACGGTTTGCCTTTGTTTTGCATTTTCACTGAATACTTAAATGTTATTATTAATAGGAGGAGGATTTATTCTAAACTATCTATCCGTTGTTGTCTGTAGCTTCATCAGCCATTTAAATGTTGGATAAGGAAAATAGCTCCTTTACAAGAGACACGCTAGAGATTTAGTACAAGTAGTGAAAATTCTGATGCCGATTGTACCTAATATTTTACTAAACATGCAACGCTGTCTCAAGCTTTCTTGACGCATTAAATTATTCAAGGTTACAGATACTATTGTTATAATAAAACATAACATAATGTTTGGCGTTACTGCGCCACATCACAGTAGGCCTAGCACGAATAACTTTCGAGTAAGTATCGAGGAAGTTAAGTAAAAAAAATGTATGGGACATTGAGCACCGTTCCTACCGGACGTAAAAGGAACTACATTTTCCTATACAATTTTTGACATTACGTGCTCGAACTTAGGGCTAGCGCACATACCTATACAACTTTTAGTTGTACAACTATTTTGTTGTGAGTCATATATTTATAGAAATATATTGAAGTGCGCATACTATCAACTCGATAGTTGTTCGACAAAACAGTCGTCATCGATTTTTCCATCTGCTAAACTGTTTAGTTGTGTGGAAATCACGAGAAGTACACAACTCGACAAAACAGGATGGAAACGTTGTATACTTATATGCGCTAGCCCTTACTTGATACTATTTTGATAGTTTTTCGTGCTAGTCCCTACAGAACATACAACATGCGCGTGTTACAACAAAGAGTATAATAACGAAAACAACACGAGTGTTGGTTGGTAGTGTAAATATTTTGCTTGGTTAGGTTACACGTGCTTTCGTGATTTCCCTTAAAAAGATTGAACTAGAAATTAACTATGTTTGTTCGCTTGCTATTTTCTTACTAGAATATTTAGACGATATGTTAATAAATCCACTGCGTCTGTAGTAAAAAAGTAATCAAAAAGTTTATGAAAATAGATGAACGGGAGAAGATAAAGTATTTTTACACTGTTTTATAATACTTAATGAATCTTGGTGTCGGAATCTCTAAGCTTTGATATTTAAGATAAATGATTTATTTTAACTGACTTCCTTTTTTTGTTGCAGGTAAGAAACTTTTGGATATTCATCATCTGGTAATAAACTTCTGTGTAAGACGGATATTATTTTTAAATAATTTAGTTTCTTTAAATCTTAGTATTTGAAGAATGAACATAAAGTTCGTTCGTGTAGAACAATGATCGCCATGCGACTATGAAACATCGGATATCCGCCAGGGCTACCTACTACATATTTATTATGGTTATAAAACGGCTATGTATGACATCACTATCGATATAGATCAACCATTTTCGAAACTAATTTATTATTATTACTGAAGCAACTTGAGCAGTCCCCAAATCTTTTACCCGCTTTGAATAAGTATTATTGTTTTTGTTTTTCCACAAACGAAAGATAGAGGGATCAAATTAATATGAGCTGAATCATCTAATTTAATACGCTCATTAATTCTTGCAAACAAACAATAAGTCACCCTTTGCACTTGATTCGTCCTCGATTGAATGTCGCGAAAATACTTACTCCATTTTCTTAAGAAACATCTTAATGATTACGTAGGAATGAATATTTACCCATTATTGGAACCAAAGAAAACAAACCCTTTTGGTCGAAACACAGATGCAGTCGATACATTTCCTTGTCAATATTTTTCTCGTTGTCATGGAAAACGTGTCTGTTCTCAAAGCGAGTCTGCTTTCATTACTAAATTAGTGTCTTGCTACTTCTTATCTCTGTCCTGTGTTCTGTTATTAGAACCTCTTTGCTTCGTTCATCCATTATCGCCCTCATCCTCGTCTATTTATTTATCATCCAGCCCACACATAAGTTTTTGTTTACCACCAGTTTTCACGGGAACAACGGCTAACAAGTATTGTTCAATATCAAAGACGTTAACAATGTCTTTTCAAGGTCTTCGTTGTTCGTGTGGCATTTTATGGTTGTCTTACATCAATGTCAGTACTAGATTCGAATTAATACATTATCTTGGATCTTGATTGTAAGTACATTGGGTATTTTTCCATCAAAAGAAAAGAGACAAAAAGAAGTGATCTTTCATAATTTACAATTAACTTTTCTTAATTGTCTATAAGTGTATTAATACATGAAATGTCTCAATATTGTACGCAATTTTATCCATTTTCAGAAACTATTAAAGCACCAATATCTGTTTCATCAAAAGATTTGATATAAACATATAGCATGTTATTATATTCGACAGATCTCGTTATCCCACATCAAAGCGTGACATATTATATTAAATATGTAGTATAAATAAATGATATTAGTTTCATAATTTTTCTGGGCTAAACACTAGCATAACTTTGCCAACAAAAATACTTTCTACTTACGTCAACAATTACAGATTTCTGTTTATTTATAGAATCGTGTGTAAGCGTGTGATCGATCATTATAATTTATCACTTGTATTCACATGTTATGATGATCAATCTCTTGAAGAATGTGACGTACGCCCTGTGCCTCTTATTCGCTATGACCACTTATCGATTCCTTCCCTTGTTCCTTACAGATAACCGTGGCTAGATAACTGGTGAACTGTGAAGAATTTTTTTCCTCGGAGATAACTGGCTATCTCTGAGGATTTTATATTCTTCGCAGATAACTGTTAAAAATAACAGTTACCTGTGAGGAAAACCTGTTCCTCTGAGATAACTGGCTATCTCCGAGGATTTTATATTCTTCGCAGATAATTGTTTTTTTTAACAGTTATTTTTTAGGAAAACCTGCTCCTCGGAGGTAATTAGTTATCTCCAAGGATTTTATATTCTTCGCAGATAACTTTGTGTTTATAAATAGTTATCTGCGAGAAAACTTCAAAAACAAGAACAAAGGTTTATAAAAATACTAAGTAGGGCTACTTAGTATTTTTTAAATCTTTGTTTACATTTAAATTAAAACACAAACCTACAAATAAACGAATTTTATTTTAAATATGTACATTTAAACTTTCTTCTTGTACATCTTTCTTTATGTCATTTTAATCAATAATTTTAATACGCATATGGGCATATTTTTTCCAAGCAATGCCCAACGTTGATGTACGATTGCAGCAACTGTAAGATTGCTCTTGCAGTGCTTGCCTGTCGCTCTATGTCTTCTAACTTATTAACTTATTTCAAACTTCAACCGACAATCCGAAAGAAAAAGATAATGCCACTTCAATCAAAGTATATAGGAACTCCATGGTTAAATAGTTACAAAAAAAAATGGGTCGTAGATGTAGACATATTCCTACTAAGTGCATAAACACAGTGTTTTATAGACCTACTTTTTGTCGCATTGCCGTTTTTTTTGCAGAAATTGTGTCCTTTTATCAGTCTTAGCACTAAATTAAAACTCTGAAGTCGATATAATCAGTAGTTTTTAAAGAAATTAAGTCTAAAGTTGGCCGGAGAGAGGGTAGAGGTACATACCTAGAATCACAAAAACTATGCATAGAAATCAAACTAGGCTACTAAATTTAAATAAACGTTATGTTTACAATCTTAAGAACAAATATTACGACCATTTTTGTAAATTTTTCTGTTTTTTTTCTTTAGAATCCGGTACCTTAGATTCAAATATTACTGCCACATGTTCTTTATATAATCTTCTATAAAGTAAAACAGACACGTCACATTTCTGCAAAAGAAATTAAAATCGAATCCAACAGACGAAAAAACAAAAAATCAACAACTGGGTCTTAGGTACATGACCCAAGACCCAATAAATCCATCATATCACCCATCTTTATGTTTCCTTTTTTATTTAATCTAGATTAGACTTAACTATTTTGTTGTACCTATGTATTGTATAGTTATTGCAAAGCCGATAATTTTTTTATTAATTCTCGTTCCTATTCTGTGAGCTTCGAATACATCGATGTTCAAAAGATTGACTTCGTCACTATAGCAACTGTATGTATTGACGACGATATTGTGCTATTGTAGGGAGTTTTTGTGCGCGTCTGTATTTGTACAATCCGATGTTTGTTTACCGACATTGTACGTAACCGCAATTACCTCAATCATTGAATAATCAACCTTATTCCGTTTTACGAAAAGCTCATTATAGTTAGCAATCTTGAGGTTTCTGAAAAACTCCTTGTATTTATAGTTGACTTTTCGTGACGAAATTCATCGTATTTATTTATAGCAAAACTTAACAGTTTCTATTGATTAAAGAAATGTCATCCCCTTTAATGTGATTTTTAGGCTTTGATGATTGATTTTTCGGTAGACAGTTTCAAAGCAAGACTTCTAATAAATTGATAACATTTCTGTTAAGTATAATGAAACGAATATCTTTTAAGCTTTTATAGAAAAACAAACAAAATCGCTTTTGGAATATGAAGGCGACGTACATTCATCACCATATCACGCTTTCATGGGTTATTGGAAAAGCGTTCTAGTAAAGAACGCGGTAAGAGCCTTTTAAAGAAAAACTTGTTAATCTTGACGTGTTTTCTACTTTACAAAACGGTAAAATGTAGTCATGAGTTTTACCTACAAGTGCTACAAGATATTCAAAGACTAGGCAGGTGTCTATTAATCAAAGTAAGTACGCAGACCTGACTACAAATTAAGCTGGCAAAAATCTAAAGTCATGGTTCAAAATTGATTCGTTTGATGAAAACGCTTTCATTAATTTACTATTATTATTGATATTGTAAACAACATTGAAAGGTTAATATCTGAGGAAATATGCTTGTCGAAAAAATCATAAATATCGGTCGTTATATTATAATTTGATACCTTTGTCTCTTCGATCAGCTCGTGCCGTTTGACAGACAGATTATTGACAGCTCGTACAGGAATAACCTTTATTCGTTTTATAACGTTATCTATTCAAGCTACAATAAGTTGAAACAACGGGTGAAAATTTTAGGACCTTGTACTATTCAGGTAGAACTTTGTCCGTTTCACTTTGAAATAGCAGTGTACAAAACGTTCCAAGGACTAGAAAAGTGCTGAAAATTGTAAATACCGAAATGTCGAAATTAGTCATGTAACTTTTCATGTCAAAAATTATTTCAAGCTTTGTTTTTGCTCCTTGATAAAATTGCAAGTCACGAGAGGTGTACAGACCCAAGTATACATGAAACAACTGTTAAGCTACTGTGAATTGTAAAAATGATGAACGACACCGCTTTTAAGATCCTATAGGAACATTGGTGACAAATATTTCTAGATACTTATGTATGTAAGTAAGTACCTGAATATGAAACAAAAAAATTAAATTAAATAATAACTAATATCTCAATCTGTTCCCAAAGCGAAAAGCCGTTATGCCGTAACAGATAGAAATAATTCGCGTTAAACAAAATTCTTCAACGCCCTCGGAATCAATTTGTTAGTGAAACTCTCAGAAGGTCGTCGCGGTCTGTGTCAGATGAACACCTTGAGGTTGAATTGTATCTTGATATTTTAATTAAGTATTATCAATCACATTTAAAGGGCTACTCGACTGAAGAGAGATAGTAATGAGAAAAAGACGCGCGCGAGAGCGATTTTGCAGATTAGGCGAAAGAAAACCACGAAATCACTCCGTTGTAAATAACTATAGCGATTAAAGAGAAATTGAAACTATGCGATCCTAAATATTATTGGTGTCTACAAATAAACCAATTTCCAATAGTGTATGTAACTCCATTAGAGAAAAATCTTGAAAAATTCGTATTTTCAAGGGGCCATTACGAAAAGAAGTGTGTCGAGGGAAAATCATAAAATCGTGTTTCTGAAACTTAATAAATCTAGATAAAGGCATGAAGAAATATATCTTACAAGCTTCCGCCCGCGACTTCGTTTGCGTGGAAATTCTAGAAAACCCTTAGGGACCTTTTTTGTTAAAAAAACAGGTTAAATCAGGTTAGTAAGTAATTGTTTAAATTCTCAGGTACTGGTTTTACTTAACCGCCTCTGGTCTAGTGGTAGCACCATTCGGTATGGTACAGAGGTCCAATTTCGATTCCCAGGGGGTGTATATATTGTATTCGGTTTGGTTGGTGGTAGGACTTGTTCTAAGTTCGTCTGGCTTGCTACCATTATCTTATCTAATTCTATCGCCATGGCAACAATGATTTCAGTGTTGTTGTGTTCCGGCAATAATAGATAAGATAGCCAGTTTATCAGTGGTTGAGAATTCTGGAGAAAGTGCGATCATCACTTACTATTAACATTACCTACTTATTAACATTAGTATGATGTCGGCTAAGTGTTTCTCCGTTGTAAAAACTAAAGAAATGAAATCTATCTGTCTTCAATATAGAAAGGTGTGGTTTTTTTAAATTATACTTAGCAATGACGCATACCTACATATTTTTTCTCATCTACTTATATCTTTGTCATTTCACCAGCTGCCCCATTCATGTACATGCGTTATAGAACTTATATACCTACCCGAATTAATTATAATACGCAAAGGACAGTTAGTCGATGGCGCAGTTCAATCTGTAACTGTGCGGTTAAGAAACTTTTACTATGCTCGGGATGGGTGCCGAAAAAAACTATCTTGATCTTCTCTGTAAATCTGAAGGCACGATAAGAGGTCGATCTCGGCTGAATTTACAGTAGTTTCCACCCAGCAATCCTAACTGGGCCCGCATGGCCCCGCTCCCCTTTTCCCTTATCCATCCATGAGCAAGTTCCAATAAAAGGGAAATAATCGTAAAAACATGAATGGCGAAACGAATTCAAACCGATAAGTATTTATTTATTCAAAGACCAACAATTTATTCTCTTATTGTTATGAATGGAAATATAATCTTTATCGCTAAGTATTAATGTTCCGAAGCTATCGCAAACCATTCTTACACAACATCATCCCCCTTTTTCACCCTTTCGGGGGTGAAAGACAATCACGACAATATGATTGACCAAGGAGGTCACAAATACTTGCGATAGTTTACAAGGTGGCCAGTAATATTCCTACATACATACTCATTTATTCATTTCATTTTCTGAGTACTCGCTTAGGGTACGCCTCGTTTTGATTGCGTGAACAATCGAATGCGAGCCACTTTCGCGAACATTCGTTGCGACGTTCACACCGACCGTAGTTCGTGCTCACGTGTAAGCTTTGTAGTAACGCTCGGCTCAACCACACCACTCGAATATTCGACACCAAATGCTCATTTAAGCGAATGCTCTCAGTGAGGACTGAGGACGCTCCTTTAGACCATCTTTTCGGGTTAAAAGATCAGTGAAGGAAATTGAACAAAATATATTCTTTGAACTAGAATAACTTTTTATTCGTCACCTCCACAAGTTCAAATAGTTTTAGATCTAAGCATGGAGGAACCCCCGCCTGGACCGGGGACGTGGAAGGCTTGTCTAGACTAATTTTAGCATCCAATCAATACTTATCTCTTGCTATGTTTATTAGACCTTTCGTCAGCACTAATTTTAATTGACTGTCTTTCCTGTACGGTGAATCTGAAGGTCAAATTAGTAATCTTGTTACTGATGACAATGGCAATAGACAAAACAGTTTACAACATGAGGAAGTGTGTAAATACCACTATTTATGGGAAATTCGAAATATGCAAACGACTAGGTATGATAACAATGATAATTTATGTGCCTATTATGATTACAGTAACAATGAGAAAGGACAATGATGATCCGCTGTAGTTGTAGTCGTCCGATGTAGCTGTTTCGGTGCAAAAAAAAAATTGACTATATCACGTCATCATTTCCGTGTTCTATTACGACTTTTCGGTTGTAACGTTGATTTTTTACATCCCCGTTTGGCTGTTGTCGCTGTTTTCTCATTACAAAGCCTCAGATTCCGGTAGAACATTTTTGCTAAATTACTCTGAGGTTGATGTCCGCCCGAACAGGGCCACGAACTTGCAACCCCACGTTCGTTCGCCTTCATTATGGCGCCCGTATTTAACTCTCAATGAGGCTATAGCGAAACTCGCTTTAATATCGCTCGAAAAAATAATAAAGAGATATGATTGCAAATTCAGTTCGGCGCAGTCGCTTAACTCTGTTATTCCCCCCTAGTTATAAACGATGAATCGTGTTACTGAATTGAAGATATCGCACAAAATCCGAGTTTCCTAATGTCATAATGTATTATTGCTTTACGCAATACGCCAAGTATGTACAGCACTTTTTTTAATCAAGTAAAAAAAATGCTAAACTCGCAGACCTATAGACGAAAAGAGCGCTTCAAACTGTATTGAGAATATAGCGAGTCGCATTTTTCGCACCTACGATGACGGCACGAGCGAGATTTATGTGGAAATGTTATTGACGAGACTTGCAAGAAACCACTGCACAATTAACCATTTTTGTTTCTGGGTGACGCGTGTTTTCATGGCAATGGTCTCAAGCGGACTGATTTAGGTCAGAATACTTTGACCCTGGATCAAACTTTTGGCACTCAAGGTGGGTACACTTTTACTGTCTATCTCGATATAGGTCTGTGTCTAAACTATATCGATATTTGTACCTTATTTCTGTAGATCCGGTAAATAATGTTGTGATCTATAGCTATAGTTTATTTCTTTTTCTAAGTCATTTATTTAGCTATCATTTCAGATACCGTTACTATTTTTAAGGAACTCATAAAACTACAGTATTATTTACTTTTCCACTTTGTTTCCCATCACACCGTAATAAATGAGCTAGAATAATGAATTTATTTCATTTCATTGCTTTAGTTTAGTATCAGAGTGTACTAACATGTTTTTACACCCTGCCATTCAAGATGTTATAGCTGGGGGTGAAATTGCGACCGTTAAGAATTTTACTTCGTGAAAAATAATGTTGTACAGTTGCATTGTGGTATTCAAGTAATTATTTTATAGTTCGAAATACCTAAATTATATGGTGTGAATCATAAATATACCATAATTGACCTGAATATTTTTGTACTGTAGTTTTTAATTTTTATTCTCTTGTCCTACGAATATTACTAGGTTTTAAATTAAAATGGATATGGTGTTAGTTCAATAAAATGAAAAAAAAGGCTTGATTACTCTTTACAGTTTTGATCACTCTCTACTCTTTAAGGTTTCTAAAGTTGTAAAGATAAATCTATATCTATACTAATATTATAAAGAGGAAAGATTTGATTGTTTGTATGTTTGCAACGAATAAACTTAAAAACTATTGGACGCATTTAAATGAAATTTGGTATACAGATAGTAGATAGTCTGGTTATGAATATAGGATTATGAACATAGGAGGCCTTATACTTATGATAAATTTTAAATAGAAAAATATTGGAAAAAAACAACTCTGCCACAAGTGAATTCTCAGATGGGAATTCACTTGTGACCGAGTTGTTTTTTCCAATATTTTTCTATTTAAAATTTATCATAAGTATAAAAAATAACATTGAAAAATGCAAAATTCAAAAATCATAAATAGGAGTTCTTTTATCCAGATCCCACGGGAACGGGAAACACGCGTAAAACCGCGAGCGGTTGCAAGTACCTATATAAAATGAATAAGAAATTGACGTTTCAGTAAACTGATCTCTTCTATCACGAACATCAGTTAGGCGACAGATGGCGCTCGTGTCGACCGCTGCATCCAAGTTTTACGACCTTTTTATGGTTTTTCATTTTATAGCTTATGTAGCCTCTTCTATGTTTTATTTGCTATAGAGGTCCAACCTTTGCTCAGAGGAAAATCAAATATATTGTGTTCCTTGGGTTCATCCGAAGTTCTCGAAGGGCTCTATTTCGGGATTTCTGTTTCAGGAATGTGTAATTGTCTACCCACAGGGCACCGATGTTCACTTACTCGAAACGATCAGCGATAGGAAATTCTTGAGGTATATGTAGGTAGGTATAAACTGAGGCTTCGTCTGATAGTTTAAAAATAGTCATACATTTCTTTTAAACTTAAATAGGCTGAAAATAGAACAGTAAACAGAAAATATTTTCTTGTGGTACTTAAAGAGCTTTACCTATAACTTTTTAATTTTGCATTTTACAATGGTATTTTTATGTGATAAATATTAAACAAGAAAGTCGCCCTGACATGAGACAAGTTGCTTTTTTCTAATATATTTTCTTGTTTAATATTTAAATAGTTGTTTAAGCAATATAAATGATCTAATTTTCTTGCTTATCCCCGAAACATCTCAATAAAAAAGTTAATAAGCAAATTTTTCAATGTAAAGTTTCAGCGACCTATTAAAAATTGACATAATTGGCTATGATCAGGTAACTATTTGGACTTGGGCCAATTCTCCAACGGTGTACGCGGTGTTTCCTAGAAACGAAATAGGTACCTATCACGTAATGTCTTATTTGAACCTTTTAAGTTGAAATTAAACAAAAATTGTTTCGTTTAGTAAAAGTTACTTATAAATTATAGGTTACTAGACTTAAGCGCGTGCTACGCACGTGTAGGTACTCACTGGGGTCACTTGAGAAAAAAAAATCTGACCTTTGATCTTGATAAGATCAATAAAAAAAAAATATATAGTTTACCGGCCGTCTACATTTTTTTGTGATTTTGAAGCTATTAGTGAAGGCTGTAGGTGTTATACTCATGGCGCTGGAGGGAACATTAGAATGGACAACACGGGCCTTATATTATTATATATACCGTGCAATTTTTTTATTGAGCCAAGCTTAAGGGGAAGGTCATGTTAAGTGTTTAGAATAAAATGAACAAGGAATTTAATTTTTTAAAAATATTTTAATTTTTTAATAATTTTTATTTTTATATTATATCGACAATCATTCGGATATAATACCCAAACAACACCAAAAATAAAAAATAAAAACAAAAAACAAATTAAATAAGTAAAAATATTAAAACAGCGGTAGGTGCTCGGGCGGTCACTAGCCCGCGGCGCGACCTGTGTCGACCCCGCACAACCACACGCTCACATGTGCCTTCTGACTACCGATCCATTTCTACAACTGAGACGAACCCCGTAAAAGTTCAAACGTTTGTTTATAAAATAAATTTTATAAAAAAAAACCTGAATGTAAGTACTTACAAGCAGCTAACCTGGTGTTTAAGGTAAATAAACAGTGTATGTAAACTGTCCATAAATTTCGGCATTATTCTCAAAATCCTATATTTTTTTAAATTTACTCTTGATGTGCTTATAAGTTACGCACAGGAATCTGGGATGCATACAAGCAAGCAGCCAGCGAAGGACGCAAGTACATAAATCGTATCGTGCCGCTCCGTTTCTTAGCAATTCTTCCGCTCAAATGGTACACCTACAGACTATTGTAACATTTAATAAATACATTTCGCCCTTTTTTACTATAAACTAATAGTACCTAGGCAGGCAGCTGCGATACTGAAATAAAATTACTGTTACGGATTAAAATGCTCACAGGTTTATAATACATTTAAATAGCAAATTGGTGTTTTAGAGTTTGGATACATGTTTTTAATCAAAGTAATAATAAAAGACTATTCAACGATTTGTATAAACGATGAGCCTACCCTACAATAGCTATGTGACACGTCGTCAGATACTTCTTTTAGAGTGTATTAAACATTATACTACGCTTAGTGTTATTTCATAAAATAACAAACACCTGGATTCTTTAGTAGTAGTTTAAAAGTAAGATTTAAATAAAACCAAAGACATACAAAACGAATAATCTAGCATACCCAGTGCAGAATTGTTGTCTAAATTGACGGTCCACAAATACCAGATGAGTGTGATTGAGACTTGCGCTTGTGTGTACAAAATTCCAATAAACTGACATGCTTAATAAATAATAAATTTGAACGGACTAAGATTTGGAACTTAGCAGCAAGTAACTTTCATAACAAAATTATTTGTTATGAAAGCCCACAGCCCGTATATTACCCACGTAGCTGTTTGAGGGTGGGTCCAAAACTAGCTTCATCCTATTCAATAAAAAAGGGTGGGTCCAGAATTGGCACCATCCTTCCAAGGAATAATTTAAATAAGTTTAATTTAATTTGAATTCACAAAAATAGGTACAGCATTTAAACACACTGTTTTTTTAAACAAAACGCGATTAATTACTTAAATAATGTTTTATTTCAATAATGGTACGCACAAAAAAAAATATAAGTAAGATGCATTCTTGTTCTCTCCTAAAAGTCATAGCGAAATTAAAACTTTCAATCGTTAATCATAATGCAGTGTAGGTGTACTGATTCTTTGCGTTTTGCCGGTGCGCCTGCCGAAAGGCGGCACGGGGCGGCGGCATGACTTTGTGTCATAGTACCACAGTGATCAAAAATGACCGTTCTAATAAGGGTGCATACATACTTTTCGATGAACTGTGTAAATTCTGTAATTCAACTTTACTTACTACAGTTCAATCTCGAAAATAAAATAATTTATTGATAGACATTATTAGACATAAGCGGCCGCCCGCGGTTTCATATGCGTCGTTTTCGTTCCCGTGCAAATATCGGGATAAAAAGTATCATATGTTCTACTATCTCTGTGCCAAATTTAACTTTTGTTACTCTTTCACACTTAAAGAAATCTTAGCGTGAAATAGTAACAAACCAACAAACTGACATACTTTTGCATTTATAATATTAGTAGGATTTAAGCAAAAGTAATGGTACGGGTTTGTTTTTGTTGCTTAATTTGCAATTTGCAGACCATTATTCAAAGTCGGACTAGGGACAAAGAATACTTTCCCCCATTGAAACAGAACCACGTGGACACAGCCACTGGATGAAATTTCTAATAATAATAATTTTCGTTTAAAAAAACATGTGAGTATATCGCAATGCTATCTGCATTTAGTCAATTTTTGATAGTTGTTTTTTTTACTTTTCTTAGGTACCTATTTTACTTATCACTATCCGGCTATCCGCCCTAGAGAATCATAGTTAAAGAAGAATACGATACTAGTAGAAGAACTAAAACTCTGCCCCTAAAAGTTAATTTCTATTCGTAGTAAGCAATTAATTTTTTACTGATAAAAAAAATACTTTGTTGATTTGATATTTATTCAATTCGATATGAGTTGAATGAACAGTGCGGGCCAAAACTTAAGATGTACTTAGTGTGAACTAGGCCTAAAGCACAGAATAAAAATTATTATATCGCGCTCTGATTTTATTTATTCAGTTTGCATTTGCATGTTGCTCTTGCTTGTCGCGCGCGTTTGCAAACATAAACATGCCTCGTCGGTAAACCAACCAGGAGTACCTGGAGATGGTCATTTGTTATCGGGAAAGCAATGAAGTGCTTAGAGCTGCGGTGCACCTCTATCATGAAAGGTTTGGTTTTGTGTACGAGTCGAGCATCGCACAATTTTGAGAGCCGTTTAATTATTTCGTGTTTTAACTACTAATTTCAAGATAACCTAAGAATTCTAAAATGATAACGTTATTCAGGGAAAAAAAGTCATGATTTAGTTATTATTGCATTAGTTCGTCATTCCAAAGCCTGTTAAGTGTGATGGAAAGTTATCACCTTTCTAGTGTTATTAATGAAGGAAGTGTTGAAGGAGACTCGTTCGACATTAAGTATGTAAGTATTTAAACTGAACCTACACAGTTTAGATTTTAAATTGGTATTTCTATTTTATCTCGAAAGTCGTTTGTAATTATGAATTTTTTTGCTGATGTTGGTAGATAAAACGCAACTTTCCCGCGTAAGTAACAGTAGGTAGGCAGTGAGATCGTTAAGTTAGAAGTTGCAAACAGTGGTTTGTTTGACTATTTGGGTTACGTTTTAATTTAATAAGTATCCGAAAAATCAACGATTACATTGTTTTGACAAAATAAAAAATTGGTAATAACTTTCCGAGAAAATAACAGTAGGTAGTACGGTTGGTACTGTGATGTGACCGTAATCGTAAGTTGGTTTTATCAACAGACGTTTATTTATTCATTAACTCATTTGAAAAATTCTTTAATTTTCTCAGTCAGTTGTAGCAATGGATCGGTAATCAGAGGGCATAGGAGAGCTGGTGGTTGTGCGGGGTCAACACAGGTCGCGCCGTGGGCTAATGACCGCCCGAGCACCTACCGCGCCGGCGATCAGCTGTTTTAGTATTTTTACTTATTTAATTTATTTCTGCTATTATTTTTTTATTTTTGCCTTTGTTTGAGCTTTATATCCGAATGATTGACGATAAGTTATAAAAACAAAAATTATTCAAAAATAAAAGTATTTTTAAAAAATAAAATTCCTTATGCATTTTATTCTTAACAGTTAACATGACCTTCCCCTTAAGCTTGGGTCAATAAAAAAATTGCACGGTATATAGAGATACTAAACCTGCATAGATTTCAGTAAAGCGCTCATGACACCGTGCTTGACAGACTGATCGTATTTAATTACGTTTGTGAAGCAACGGTCGGCCCGGTCAGGTGTCGGATGGGTGACCGTAAAGTAGCATTATAACTGAGCGCTTCCTTGCTTCGGAGGGCACGTTAAACCGTCGGTCCCGGCTGTTGTCATTTGATTAAAGTCGTTAAGCCAAGTCAGAGGCCTTATAGGTGCCTTGATAAACTCTGACACCAGAGGTAGCCACTTACCCTCATTCGATATGAAGAAGAAGAAGTAAAGCGTAAACTCTTGATGTCCGCGTTTGAAGTAAACTACGACTGCTATTATAAGAACTTTAATAAAAGAAAATTGCAGTTCTCACTCTTTTTGTTATTTGCAACAATATATAAATATTTTTCGATTGAAAAAGAGTGAGAAATGCAATAAAAGCTTATTTGCCAGATATTTGTTGTTTATGTTGATTGTGCACTTCAATGACGTCAGTTCATCACATTATTCTGTATAACACTTGTGTCTATCTATACAGTGATGTCAATTTCTGCTTTTAATTTGCTGTATAGTTATAAACTCCTATGCATTATGTCAATTTCGAAATATGGTTTTAATTTTTTTAAGTAATCGATAAAGTTATATATCTATATTATATATCGAATATATTGACATAGTGGCTTTACCCATTTGACTATAACTCTATGGAAAAATTGTTTGAAATTTTTATTTGACAATGTACTAGTATATGTCTTGAGTTTGATAATTGTGTGAACCATTTTTAACTAAAATAAGCAAGGGCAACTTCCTGGGCAAGCATGCAACACCTTAGACCACATCCTGTTTGTTAAGCACGATGGTGGTCTGCCCAGTTATAACTAAAAAAAATAATAAAAAAAAAAATAAGACTGAATTTGTGTTAAAATAAATAAGTGATAATAATTTAGTACTTCAGTTGGTTTTTATCGTATCAATTGAATTTTTGATTGATATTGAGACTCTGATAACCCTAAACTGTCTGCCCAGATATTACAAAAAAAAAACCATTGTTCTTTGTCTCTAAATTCTAGGTTGCAACCCATTATAAGTTGTTACTTATATGTATTGCTAGCAGCAGACTGGGCTTTACATTTGACCTACAAAATAAATAATAATAATAATTATAAAAACTACCGCTTTATTACAAGGGTCTTAAGGGCTCTCTTAAGGTCAAACTGTAAAGTCTGGGCTGCTGTTCCGGGCACTTATCAATAATGTAATGTAATAAAATAGAACTAGCGTAACGCTGCTTAATATTTATTAACCCGGCGTGAGTGAGGTCGGGTATGTCATACCCGAGAAGTTTTTAAACGCAGATTATTTAATGTTACTGTTGCCTTGCGAGACTCGTTTTTGCAGTAGCTGCACGCGTAGCATGACGACGTCGAGAAAAGCTATATCTACTCCCAAATGTCATTTGAGTCGGGTTGAGAGTGAGATTCGCGAGGCATGAGCACGACGTACTCGAGAAACAATCGCGGTCTCAAGGTAACGTCAGGAGCCGACAATAATCTTTTGCTGCGAGCACGACGACCATTTATTATCTTCACTTGACATATAATATGTCAGTTGAGTCCCAGATATTGTCTACTACCCACTGAGTAGTCGAGAAAGAAAACAAGTTGATTAATTGTTTGCTTTGTTCATGAAATACGAATTCCATCACTGGAATTATTAAGATAGGATCTTTCTCAACCTCTTCCACTCCTTTTCATGGAAAAGACCATAAATAAACTTACTGTAAAACTTGTTTAGCAATACGAATTTCACGCAAAAAACGTGAACATAACTTAACACATTGGGCAAAATTCTATGCCATCCTTATAATAATAATTCTAAGACCCAGTGGGTCAGACGGTAAGTAAAGACGGTAAGTTTATTAGGTAGGTAACTAGCGGCACCGCAGCCCACGGTATCACCCGCGTGGTTCCCGTTCCCGTGGGAATATCGGGATACAAGGTATCCTACGTTTTTTTAATCTACTACGTGTTAAATTTTATCCAAATCCGTTCAGTAGTTTTTGCGTGATAGAGTAACAAATCAACAAACAAACTGACATACTTTCGCATTTATAATATTCGTAAGATTAACTCTGGACTTCTAGAGTTAATCTTAACTTTGGACAAAATCTTATTTTTTCAGATATGTTTATGCTTAGATAGGTATCCCATAAAATTTATGAAAAAACAGGAATTTGATCAAATCTCTAAGAAATTTCACAACTTCTCAACTTCATTCCTCTAATAGAAATCAGTGATTTGATCAAAAATCTAAACCGTTACAGTGAAATTAAATAGATAAGTTGTAATTTGCATTAAATCTTTTTCCCACCCCTGCCCGGCTGCTGAGACAATTTATTTAACCTAAAACAATATTTTTCATTTAATTATTTGAGTACGATTGGTACTTATATTTGTTTCCAGTGATTTTAGACAATATAATAAAGTAGATACTTAAATAATAGCATTTTATGAATAGGTATTGTTGTAGATTATAATGATAAAAAAATATATATTATATAATGAACTTTTTACATCGCTTAACTACAATTCTAAAGAGTATCTACAAATACTACTTTAACTTTGTTTCAGACACCAAATTAATATTACATAAAATAAATTTTGATTTCGCAGTTTTTGTTTCATCATTTAGCTGAAATGGTTTAGAGATTTTATGAAATCACTGATTTCGGGTTGGTAAATGACCCCATGGAGTTGTGATTTTATTATCTTCCACCATTACACCAAATCCTTTATAGATTTAATCTAATCCCTGTTTTTATCATTTCCCTGCCACATAGATGCAGAAAACTAATCAACTTGTTCATCACAATTATCTTAATATGGTTTGATAATAAGTGATCTACATATAATAGTACCTAATGAGATAAATTACGTACTTTCCTGTGCAAGAAGGGGAGTAAATGTAGGTTCCTACACTCAATTAAATTTAAATCCTAAGCCACTATGAAACTGAAAATATGAAAAGGTGGTGTTTTTTTATTATACTACTGACCCTACTGTAAAGTAGTTTTGAACTAAATAACATGACAACTTTTTATATTTTTATTGTTTAATTAGGTATTAAGTTTGCATTTTCAGAGTTTTCATACAAGTATGACAAGATGACGGTTTCTTCTTCTTAGACTGCTTGTTGTAATATTACGTGTGCTTCATAAATCTTTGCAGACTGCTGAGCTGTGCAGTCTCTTCCATAAGAAAAAGAATAGATGAAATAGCTTTCTAGCAGAATAAAATGCTAAAATATAATGAGAAAACACTTGAGTGAGATACGAATCTATAGTCCATGTATTGGAATGAACAAGATACACAATTCTCTTTATTGTCCGCCAACTACACATCCAAATCTGCCCAATATCATTCCTTTTCTTGTTTATATATATATTTTTTCGTATTTAAAAGATAGTTTTATAGATACGTTGTAAATTAAAAATAAACAAAACAATCAACAAATAATATGTCATGTCAATATCGACTTTTTTTTTCTTTATCGCCTTGGTTAAATCACAGATTAAAATATAGCCAAACATGACAGGAACAAGTCATCCAATGCGTAGAATGTATGATTTTTTTTTATCGGCAAATTACCGGTTCGGTGTTACTATATTTAAATAATAATCAGTATTTAAAAATGGCAATTATTTCACTCTCGCGGTAGAAAAGGCATTCTCTACCCTATAAAACGAGTCCCGCTGTCAAACTGTGCTCGCTAAATCGACACGGGACTTAGACAAGACAGCGGTTGTCGAGCTACTCCCAAGTCGAGTCCCGTGCGCTCATGCTACGCGTGCTGGAAGGGCTTGAGGGATGAGAAATACAAAAAACTGTTGTTCAAAATGTGTAAAAAAATTTTTTTCGTTAAACGTTTGGTCTGATTTTTTGGAGTAATTTTAGTGCTATGTTACCTGATCATTTAAGACTTTTCAGATTTTTTTTTGTTAAAGTGGTTAGATACTATTGTTATGTTGATTTGCTCAAGAAGTTGTAAATTTTGATACATTTTTATGCGCAAAAGAAGCTAAACTACTTTTAAGAATTTTTTGAGACTGTTATTTCAATGAAAATTACGCTTATTTTTATTTAATTACTTAATTATGGTTTTTTATTTACTGATCCTGCTGAATGGACACTATTATATTATTATATCTCAAGTAAAAAGGCGAATTACACAATCATAGTAAATCTCCTACCCACTTCATAGCTAGTGTAACATTTTCTCACCTCATTCATGCCGGGTTAAAAGAGAAGCCTGACTCCCATTACACAGGGAAACCTTTTATGAGAGCACATTCCTACTGTAAATTGTAAAAACGCTGTTCTAACTTTTTTTTTTCATAGAACTTGAATTGTTGGATTGGTCTAGATTGAAACAAATTATGCTTCAATTGTTCAATGAGTCGAAACGTTTTCAGTTTACTGAGCTAATAAGCTTTAATGTTAAAATACTTATAGAAAGTTATCTGGTGGAGAGTTAGAATTCAGTCCATCAGATCTTCTAAACAAAATGAAAGCCACCAGACTGAAGGAAACCTCCACGTTATCTACTGAAAACTATAACATTATTATCAATCTGTCCGACCAATCGCGGCACGCGTGGTCATAAAACTTGTCAGCAACGTTAGTCGCTATGGACCCTATCCATAAATGCAAGGGAACGAGCAATGGGATCGTTATGCTGCATCCACGTTTTATGTCTCCACGTGCCAAGAAACAGACTTGCTCTTGCTCATGCTAATAGAGTTCTTTATGTTGCCTATGTAACCCAACTTCAAATTGCATTTTTATTATTTGTAAAGGATGTGCACCGAAGAATTTGGAAAGTGTTGACTTGATAAATAAGATTTTTTTTTCTTCCTAAATACTCACACTAACAGGCAACAACGTGTATATAGGTACAATGTGTAAAATGGCATTAATAAGATTATACCATATTTCCATGCAATAACGAAGTTTTGCCGAAACGATTTTTATTAGTTTTGGAAACTTTTGATTTGAAAATTATAATAAAATAATAATATACCCATATATATATTTCAAATATATATCAATTATATATAAAAAAAAACACGTTGTATACCTTCTTGTTCGCCATTGTGTATCACACAAAACACATGTAACCATTTCAATCTCAAAAAAATTATTTTGCCGAAAACTATTACACGTGTTATTTCTAAAGACCTCAGTCCTTCGCCCCGTTGCCCTAACAACGACGCGGAAAAGTCTCTCGAGTCTCGTCTTAAGTCGCATTTGGGAAATCGTTATTGTTATAATAACGTCAACATAAGTTAAAAAGGTCAAGGCTTGAGGCTACTATTTTATTATGTGTTGTACCTATAAGTCTGATATACTCTAAGTACTAAGGTGTTGATTGGTTGGCCCCTTCAGAACAATGATTGATCTCGCCTATTTAAAGCTAGATTATTTTAGTAAGTACCTACTTATTCTTATAATTTATTCTAATGTATAAAAGCCGAGAAATTCGTTTGTTTAGTTTATTTGGTTGGAAACTGCCAGTTGGAAAAAAAACATTAACATGCACTTGTCACTCGTCAGCTTAGCTAAAAGACTTCTTGAAATAAAAAAATGTTAAAAAATTTAATATTTAAATGATGAAATTAGAGTATTTGCGTTTATAAGAGACTTTTCGTACTTATTGTAGACTGTAGTAGAATATTGCGTGGCAAATTTTGATTGTAGTACCTACACTCGGGTGCAAAGAATTCGCACAGAAGCGTTATTTCATACAAACATGCTCACTTCACGGCATAGTAAATAAAAAGGTATTTGTATTTCTGTGAAGATTTGTGTGTCGATAGCCAGAGGCCCGACCGCCTAACGGTATAGCGTGTGGTATTGCTATGGCTATCAAACTTCAAACTCTCATAAAACCCTTCAAAGATAGTATTTTTGGCTAATTCCTACATATTTCTATTCATCTATTGGATTCACTATTGCATTTTTATTATGAAAGTAATAGCGTCAGCGAGAGCCCTTGTAGGAGGTTTGAAAAATCGATAACTATAGCAATAGCACAAGCTATACCGTTAGACGGTCGGGGTGCTGGTCCGATGTTCAAAGCAATTAACATTTAAAACAACAGAAAAACCTCTTGATTTCCTAAAATTTCAGTGAACCAAATGTTTAATTTCGTTTTCATATAAAGTTGTAGGAAACCGGATTGAGTGATTTGTTTTTCTTACTATCCTCATAAATTAAGGTTCTCTTGAATTTTCGGGACTTTTATTTTTCAAGTTAAGTATTTGACTGCTACATCGACGTATACATTTTCATATAACTGATAATACTTTTAAATAAAGTGAGCATTTTTGTATGAAAATAACGCCACTGTGCGATTTTTTTGCACCTGAGTGTATTCTATAGTCGCGTAATTACAATTTGGTCTTTTCATTATTCTCTTTCAGTCTGTGATACCTACTCAATATTTGTACTGTTTTATAATTTAAATGATCTAGAATATGCAAGAGGCAAAAACAAAATATTAATGAAAGTCTTGCTAAACAAATGAGCGAGGAAAAATATGCGAATTTTATTTATTACTGCCTGCTTGATTACTTTAATTCGAGCAACGCTTCATAAACTTTCACTTGGGTGTAATTCTACTGTGCAAAATGTGCGTCATCAAATGATATCACTCACAGTGGCAATCGTGTTTCTATTAGGTACTATTATTTTATTATTATTACTATATTAAACATGGTGAATGTACACACAACAGCTGAGCAGCACGTCAGACATTGTTTGACTTATATCGAGATAGACGAAAAGAGCGCTTAACTGTATGATAACCTAGCTTGTCGAATTTTTCGTACCTACGATGGTGTCAGTAGCGAGATTTACTGATGTGGAAATGTTATTGACGAGCTCTTTCAAGAAAGCACTGCACAATTTTCCATTTTCGTTTCTGAGTGACGCGTGTTTTCATGGCAATGGTCTCAAGCGGATAGACTTAGGTTGTCGAATTTTTCGTTCCTACGATGGTGTCAGTAGCGAGTTTTACTGATGTGGAAATGTTATTGAGGAGCTCTTTCAAGAAAGCACTGCACAATTTTCCATTTTCGTTTCTGAGTGACGCGTGTTTTCATGGCAATGGTCTCAAGCGGATAGACTTAGGTCGGAAAACTTTGACCGTCGATCAAACTTTTTATGAGGTACACTTTTATCGTCTATCTCGATATAGGACTTTAAGAAAGCTCATAAGTCGCTTGTAATAGCGACGGTTTTGGTAGTGCAAGTGGAAAGCTTGACATGCCGTTGACTATACGTACAGTGGGATTGATAGCATAGCCGTAGGAGTTGCACTACGAATAACAGCGTTTTTATTACGTGCGAAGAAAGGTCGCAATAGTGAAGCTTGATGTCCTTTCGACTTTACCTAGATTTAATTATTTGGAACAATTAAGTAAATAGGTACATATTTTTTTGTAATATTTACATGAATAAATTAAAAAAAAAAAAAAAAAAAAACAACTTAAACGTTACAAGATGGGTACTTGCCATAAGGGTTGAGCTACAACTGACAAGCTAAGCAAAGAATCACTATTTTCCGTGCATTTTCAATTTCGAGCGACTGAAAATGCTATTCCGTCCGTAAAAATGTAGCTCAACCCTAGTATAGTTGAAAAAACAATCTAAAGTACTTTAGTTATTTTTACTTTAAATAATTTAATTACTTTGTTTCAAAGCCATTCAGTTAAAAGTTTCAGCATTGGTTCGAATGAAGTCAAAGTTGGGAAAGATTTTTTTTGTATAATTTCAAATTAAGCTCATTTATTCTAATTAATGTTTCATAAAGTTAGTACGAAATAAACTCCTAAATAAAGCTGCTGCCGTAATAAACTCAAAGGGACTGTTAAAATATGAATGACTTGATATTTTTTTTAAACAGATATAAATAATGAAACGTCTAGGTAGGTGTGTTAATTATCAAACATGTAAAAGTCACCAAAACAAACAATTTCACAATATTAATCATATTACTTTGTGCACGATGCGATGTAACTTACGTTTCAGGGGGTAACATGAATAAACATCATGCTATTTATACCAAATATCAATTGATTCCGTCTTGTCCTTTTAATTTTATTAATTATTTCGTAAAACAAATTGATAAAGTCTACTAAACAAGGATAAAAACGAGATACGCACAGTGATAAAGTACCAGTGCCTGAAAAAAAATGTCAGCTACGGATATTAATATGGATATTGAGCACTCATAAGGGACTGATGTTGTTCCATGCTCGCTTTTTGGGTAGCCGAGTTTAAAAGTGGCAAATCTAGCTATGAAGATGATTCTCGCTCTGGTCGAACGTCCACCTCTTTAAACGAAAGAAAGGCCAAAAAATGGAAAGAATGGAACTTGATGACTCTCTAAAATATCCTGCAGAGACCCTAAAGATTTCATATGGTAGTTTCCTATCCATTTTCATAAAAAAACTTTTGGGTCTTGTTTCACCATGGTAACGCTTCAGCTCGTCGCTCCGACGTTGCACTCACGGCAATCCGTCAGTATTGCTTTGAAATCTATACTATGTATATTATATATAACATTATAAAGCTGAAGAGTTTGTTTGTTTGAACGCGCTAATCTCAGGAACTAATGGACTGATTTAGAAAATTCTTAGACCATTAGAAAGCTACATTTCTCTCGAGTGACATTGGCTATATTTTATCCCGATATTCCCACGGGAACTGGCACCACGCGCGAGGATCCGCTAGTTTTAAAATATACCGCCATATTTACCGGACTTTCACCCCTAGTGATTTTCACTTATTAAAAGAGCATTTTCATGAAACAAGACTTCACGACAATGACGCGGTAATGACCGCCTGAAAGGATTTTCGAAACTCAAGGAAATTATTTTTTTCAGATGGTATAAACAAGTTGGAGAAGCATTATACGAAATGTTTAGAGTTGTAGGAGATAACGTAGAAAAATAATTTTTTTTTGACATGTAATTGATGCTTTATTGGCAATTCTAAGAACTTTTTGATTCACCCTCGTGAAACTGTTTTCACCAAAAATGCATTGAAATACTTATGAACACACTCGTTCGTTGAATTTGCCTGTTTGGAATCAGCCCGCAACATTCCTATTGTCCGTCTGTTGATGTATCAAACAGATGTATCGAAACAGAAAAATTAATGGAGTTACGGCAAGCGTGTTATGAAACAATACGTCGTCTCGATATCGTACGCGCCCAGCGATTTGTTTCAGTAAGTAATATGTTACATTGATTTTATTAGAAAAGGCAATGCCTAAAATTGGCGCCTTTTTTTCTCGCAGCCATCAACTTAATCTTATTACGTCTACATCTTTTACGTTTTGTACGTCTTTTCACGGCAGCTGAAAAGGAGCCGAAACGTTGGGAAAACCAAAAAACCTTACATTAAGTACAAATACTTACCTAGATCTACTAAACTCTGTAAATAGACTGTGCGTTAGTGATCCGTAAGCGTTTTTTTTTAAATAAACATTGTTAGGTATTTGAATTCACAATTTAATGTTAATATGTATGTTAATTATATATGTCTGTCTGTGTTGGCCCAAATGGGAGTAAAAATTTAAGTATAAACATTTCTTTTTACTTTTTTTTATGAACGACGGGTACAATGTAAAAACATTGTTATATGTTATTCGTTTTCTTAGGTCCAACTGCGCCAAGCTGGGTTAGCGCATTTAGCGCAGAGTTAGTCCTACGTTCCTACTCTGTGTTAAATTTTAACCCAGCTCGGCGCAAGTGGTCCTTAATCTTTTTATTTTGTTTGTTTAATCCAACCCTTACAGTTTTATGCTACTATTTTGTGTCACTACTTATTGTGTCACAGTAGCGTAGATTATTGTGCGTCTATTGGGTCACCAGTGTCACCACACCATCACACAAGAAGTTGTGTCACTGTCACTATTGTGTCATATGCGTCAAAATTTTGGTTTTCACCTATTTTAAAAATGATTGTACAAACCCAAAACAATTTAAGCGCTATTATGAATCTAAATGACTTAACCACACTGCCTATTATTTTCGTAGAACTCTTTCGACCCATAAATAATCACACTGATGAACTGTTAACTGCGGTTAGTAGTGCTGCAATAATTGTCGGTGCTAACTAATGGATTGCTTAGAACCTACAAATTACTACGAAGTGACCTCACACCGAACCCGAGAAGTAGGGCGAAGTATGGTGACCTCATCGGGCTAAACAATATTAAATTATGCATCGAACAACACTTCTAAATGATTATAATCTTGCGCATAATTGTATAAAGAACTAAGAAGGTAAAAACATAATATAGCTTGGTCTTGTGTTTGATGTCAATCGTTACTTTGTTGTTTTTTTAACCGACTTAAAAAAAGAGGAAGGTTATCAATTCGTCGCGTATATTTTTTATGTATGTTCACCGATTAGGTACTCGAAGACGGCTGAACCGATCGAAATTATTCAAACGTTATAACATCAGGGCCACTAACCAAAGTAACTATTCAAAACGATAATGAAATTAAAAAAATAATTACATGTAGGTATGTAATTGGCGGATTGCTAAATCACGTGGTCTAACCTTAATTGGCGCATATATACAATAACGAATCGAATTATCGTTTCGCTACATAATGAATCGATGTTACTTTGTCTACGGGCCCAGCACCCCGACTGCCTAACGGTATAGCTTGTGCTATCGCTATATTCGCTATAGCTATCGATTTTTCAAACCCCCTACAAGGGCTCTCGCTGACGCTATCACTTTCATACTAAAAATGCAATAGTGAATCCAATAGATGTATAGAAATATGTAGGAATTAGATAAAAACCCTATCGTTGAAGGGTTTTATGAGAGTTTGAAGTTTGAAAGCTATAGCTATAGCACAAACTATACCGTTAGGCGGTCGGTGTGCAGGGATGCGATTGCGTAAGGTAATCGTATTCATTTGACAGTTCATGTCGTAATCAATCGGCTGCAATTTGTATGAAATGACATTTATTATGATTATTTATGATACAATACAATTAAATTAATACGATTGACTTTACGCAATTGCCTAGCAGGTTTGTTCCGAAGTTGGTTCCATTTATTGAACTTTTGAAATCAGTTCAGTGGTTTTCGAGAAATATTGAAAAATATATCGTTTTCGTACTTGTTATACTTAGGTGACATAATACTTTTTAGCCCGATTTTTTGTGTAGACAATTTTGAAAAAACTTGAAAAATGGTAAAATAAAAAACTTTTTATAGTAAAATATAAAACCGACTTCAAAAGGCAAAAAATAGGCTATTTGGCGTCGGTGCCAGCCAAGGCATCGATGGTCCATTCTTCAAATTTTACGTTGCGCATCTATACTTTTATTTTTAATTCTTGCACTGGCACCGGCTCCATAAGGCTTCTTTTTTTACATTTTGAAGTCGGTTTTTTATGATTTGGCTAGTTAATCAAAGTAAGGTGGTTGATATCTAGCTGTAAAAATTCCGACATAGTAATTTTATAGGTAGGTACTTATTTTTTTTACATTACAGTCATGAACCCACGCATGCAAAGAAATTAATAAGTGTAATTTTTAAGTTTTTAAAATCTATAGTTAAATCAACATAAGTAATTAACATAATAACAAAAGAATTCGATAAAATAACTACATATTAAATGATCGCCTGAACAATAAAGTAGGTATCACGCTTTTACATAATACATAATACCATACGTACCTATACTTTATAATTACAAAGCTATTCTAAAAGCAATTTTCTTTTACACAACCATTACAGTTAATTGGTTTTTCAGTGTACCCACGAAGGTTTCGGCAAACATCTTGCGCGGTTTGATTGCAAAACCTTAGGTGCGTAGTAGATCAAAGCTGTAACTGGTAATCATTAAAGCCCATTTATTAAAAAGTTGTTTGTATCGCGTTACTCCGCACTCTGCAGTTTGTTCTAGATAATAGCAAAGAGCGTGAGGGGTGAAAACTGTGTAGGCGTCAGGTGTCCTGCCTAATGGAGTGGTAAGATAAGCTAAGATAGTAGCACAGTATAAATATACATAGGTACAGTATTTTATCTTCCTACAAAAGGTCCGTTCGTAAGTAATACCGTATTCCGTAAGTAAGAATGCGCCTCGTCTCGGTGAGAGCTCTGCAAGCGTCTCAGTCTCGAACTAATGCGCCGCGGTGAAGAACGCACGATGTGAAAGTTTTGTACGCTGTAAGCGATATGGCTAATTAATCTATATTGGCGGGCAGGAGCTCTATTTTTGATTCACTCGTCTCGAGGATTCTACTGATTTTCGTGCGACATTTGAGTTTCCGTATTCCGTAAAAGCGACCTTGCACGTATTCGTCGTAGCTTTGCTTTTCGCCTGTAGTACCGCCTCCCAACACGAGCGCGCGAGGGGCAAAGCGAAAAGCGTGCTACGAGTATGTCTACGCTTGCAAGGTCGCTAATCGCCTGAGCGACTCGTCGTGATTCGAAAATAGAGGTCCTGGACCTCTATTTTGAATTTCTCGTATGACATAGCGTTGACGCATGCGACTAAAGTCTTTATTTCGCTCGGTTGCAACTTTAACGAGTGGGTGAGGGCACTCGTTGCGGTCGAGCGATTCAAAATGATGGAAATGCGTATGTCGAACGAAAATCAGTAGAAACGAAGCGCTCGACGCGTGACGATTGAATCAAAAATAGAGCGCCAGCTCTATCGTGTATTGCGCATAATAATATTAACTGTTATCAAGAAAGAGTCTAAGACAAAATACTGTATGTTTCTTTAGTAGGTACTAGCCGTCACGTCTCGAAAGTGCTAGTACAGTCAAAAGCAACTACGACTTATAGGTACATTGTACGAATGTAATTCCTTTGTCTCGATATTTACGAGTATAATCAATAGTTTAAAGATAAATTATAGTAAACAGAAAGCTTTTGTTGTTATTGTCATTCAAAAAGATTATTTTTGTCAGAATTCTTATAAAAATAAATACGTAATATGTCATTAAAAATATTTAATGCACCGTGGGGTGTATAAATTCTAATTATTTAAAAGTAACCGTAAATAAATATTACAATCTAGATCCTAGACTAAATGTTATTGAAATTAATGGATTGAAAAATTGTACATGCGTGATTGAGTAACAAACAAACCAACATTTTTCCATTGAAACTTGCTGGGATTTTATCGTTGAAGATTTTTTTTCACATCAATTGTATCAAAGCCAGTTCCCCAAAGTAACAATGCTGTCAACCAATAGCAAGTAAACAGGGCAGCGCTGTGCTGATATTGACCGCGTAGTAAACCGCACGAACCACAGCCTTGCTTCCTTTGCACGTGATCGCCGGTCATGAGGCATTCCACTTTATATACGATCGACATCAGAAGTGGACAATCACTTACCCCCTTATTAATAATCGTGGAGTAAAGTTACACCAAGGTGTAAACCTGGGGCCCTACCGCCATCTCTTAGCACAATATTGTTTCAATCTTACAATGCTTTTTCGTACTACAAATCTCTTAAAGTAAGATTGTGTTTGACGGATATTTTGTGACATCTTTTGCAAAACTTTCTTATGACATGATTGTTTCCAATAGATGATGGTACCGCTGATGATGCTTAGATACTTTCTAATTTATTGCGCTTGTTCACCCGTTGCAACCTTGCTGCATTTGCGCATTAAGTAGTTAACTACTGCTGAAGTCGAAAATATGAAATGCTCAATCTTACAATACCATGTATTACGTAAATTAACATGTTATATTGAATTTCAAATATCAATAAAGTACCTAACTATCCCTACTATTATATAATACTAGGTGATTTACTCCCACACTTGCTGCCGTTACTTAATATTAAATCCACACAAGATGTGACTTAGTCATCATATTTCCATTCAGCTACTCTAGCCTATGCAGAGTCACATTTAGCAACAATAGACTCAGCTGCCGTAACGCGCGAAATGTCACGCGTATCGGCGCCTGCACAGTCACTAAACCTGCCTTTTAACAATACACTACGTTGTATGTATGGTATAACAACAGGTCAACAGCTCCCATTTCCGGTACTACGCTAATGACACAATTAATGTTGCCTTGTTAAATAATTTTATATTAAAGTATTTTTTGTTTGTTGCAGGCACTGTCGCAAGAACAAGAGTTCGACGTCCCTACGAATCACCGCACACCAAGACTGAAAATTCATTACCGTCTTCCAAAGTATCTCCTAAAAGTGCTTTTAATCTTTCATTTGGTGTTAAATCGCCTCTCTCGAAAGCCTCGCAGCCTAATGCGAATAAACCCAATGAGAGGCGTCGCAGTTCCGATACTGGCACCAAACCTAGTTGTATACCTTTATCAAAAAAATCTACTGAAAAACTCAACCGCACCTCCACTTCACCTCTAAAGCACGAAGTAAAAGATACTGTTTCTAAATCTAAGTTAGGATCGCCTAGAGGAAATTCTACTAGAAAAAGTCCTGATAAAGCAAAGAGTGACTCAGAAAATAATCGTACCGAGAGAAGAAATCGAGCTCAAAAGGAAAGTGAAAGTGCTAGCGAAAAATATCATTATTCAAAGAAAAGACTGACTAGTTTAGAAAATAATACACCGAGAGAACAGAACCACATTGGCCACAATTCTAAAAATGTTGTAAAGCATAATACTGAGTCGAATTATAAATTCGATGCTATTTCTAGTGACTTAGAGGACAATAAAGTCACCAAAATGCTATCCACACTTCACGAAACCGTTAGGCCACATACAAGTAATTCCAGACTTTCACAGGAGATGGACAGTTTGGCTGCGCTGACCAAGCAAACATTAGATAGGGTTAACAAATTATCGAATAACTTAAATAGTAATAAGCTAACATTAGACAATCCTGAACACCGTTTTGACTCTTTATTTGGATCGACCTCAGAGCAAAAAAAAAATAATAATAATTTTAACTATAGAGTTTCACCTGACAAACCTGTTTCAAATAGAGGAGTCACAGAACGATTGAAAGATATAGACACAGCAGCACAGAGACTTATTGACTTTGAAAAACAAAGTGCAATGTTTTCTGATCTCAACGATATGTCTAGTCAAAACCGTCGTCTTGATGCTTTGACGACGTCTTGTAGTCATACACCTGTGTCTATTTTAAAACGGAAATCAATCCATGAAGATAGTACTATATCTAATGCTTCTAATCATGCTATTGCTTCTCCTCCAGTAACATTTTCCCCCAGCGTCATTGAACCACGAAGTTGTCGATCTGATAGACAACGTCAAGGAATATTGAAAAAACGTCGTAGCTTAGACGAATCACAAGTTGCTAGAAGAAGATCTTGTAGTCCAGAAGTTTCTTTTGCTGATGATGGGTCGATTGATGAAAACAAGCCCATTTTAAAAAACAGAAGATCATCTCTAGAAGATGTCATAAGAAATAGATCGCCCGATGGCCAAATTCAAGGTATTTTGAAAAGGAAAATGAGCAGAGAAGAAGATTACACCAATGAAGATATATCTAACGGGTCACCAGAGCCTCATGGTATTCTTAAACGCAAATCAAATTCAAGCTCTAGTAGCAGCACGACCTCGTCTCATGTTTCAATTGCTCAAGCCGTACTTTTAGCAGCCGCTGGCGGCGCTGAAATAGTTGACGATGATAAAGAAATCGTCAGACCAATATTAAAGAAAAAAAGTTTCTCTGAAGAGCGGCCCTCTCTTGATGTTATGCCGTCTGAGACACCGAAGCCCATATTAAAGAAAAAGTCTATAGAGCATGATGACCATGACTTTGACCTTCCAAAAAAACCTATTCTCAAATCATCAAAAAAACTGTCCGGAGATGAAGGACATACTTCTAGTTTCGATATGAGCGAAGATGACAGAAGTTCAAGACGACCTTCTCTTCTCAGAACGCGTACATCAGACCATTCTGGATCGGAATGTGAAGCTACTGTTAAGCCTATTTTAAAGCAGAGAGGGTCAAGTCTCACTAGGGAACGTAGCCAATCGCCGCGCCCACGACTCTCATTTTGCGCAGACAGCGATGCGAACATTAGTGTGACGAATATCAGTTGCGACGCGAACGACTTGTCGGCGGCTGGACCGCGACGAATGTTGAATATCGCGCCTGACACGGAAGAAAGTTTTCCGTGTGCTGTCCTGCGTCGAAGGAACCTACGACCGAAAACAAACCCTCGATCAAAAAGTTTAGTTTGTGATGTGAATGACGAATTACTCTCTATACTAAATAATAGAAGGTTAAAAGTGGAAGAAAATTGTAAATTGAAAAGTGTAAATGGACATTGCGAACAGTGGGGGCTGAGTAACTGCGACGAGGCTAGCGGTGATGATAGTAAACCGAAAGGATTTCCATCTATCGCTGGGCGCATAAAGAGCATGGAGCAGGCGTTAACGAAAGACCATGCTTCAAAAGATAAACCTTCGACATCTAGGGGTAAACCCCGTGATAAGGAACGATTCAAGACTCAACCGATCACCATCGACGAAATGCGATCTGCAGCTTTCAGGTAAATTATTAATTTATCTGCTAGCTAAATTATTATGTTTAGTTAGTTTGCTATAAATTATTTTTGACATATCAAAAATAATTTGGAGACGTCACAAGAAAATTATTGTTTGTTCCGGATACTTCAGCATTGCGACTCGGGCATCGTTCTTAAATATGGCTTTCCTTGTGTAAAGGTGATTGTGCTCTACACTGTCGTGGAAGCCGAATATTGGCTCTTCGCCATTATTTTGATGGGCGAGCGTGCAGCGTGGGTAGCTAGCTACCAAATGTTTTGTTCTGCACTGTGTTTCGTTGTTTGGATTCCAACTTCCTTAGTACATTTCCCTAGCTTTCTAACCTGAAATTCTTCTTAATCACTACATGTATGTTTTGGCAATGTCACATGCGATACTTACTCATACTCACAATAATGATGTTGTTTACATTTTGGAATAGTATCAGGATATAATAGAATACTCGTACTTAGGTATGTCATATTTTTTGGCTTTTTGTATTCGTGTGTATTAGATGAGATTTAAAGCATTAACGATGATTACATCTATGAATTTGTTCATGTTTAGCAATGATCGCGTTTTAACGGAAAAACTGTTAATTTTATCTTTCTACTGTGTTTGTATCTGACATCATCGCTGGTTCAGTTTAAAGCTTGAATCATGTAGTACAAAGCGTAAATTTTGAATAACTGGGTATTTGATGGTTGTAGCCTGCTTATATCCACATACGACGGATTCATTTTCAGGAGACGGTTCGTAATTTTTTTTGTTTTAATTTTTTGTTTTAGACAAAAAAATTGCAAAATAAATTGACATGAATCTAGATTTCATAGTATCTAGAATGAATATTTAGCTGTAAACTTGATAAAGGTGAATAATTAGGGCCATAATATAATTTTAGTAAACTGATTGATAAAGCTTTATTGATCTGTAATTGGCGTTTTTTTATGTAAAGGCTAAACATATTCTTAAAACCTTAAAAAAACGTATATTTTGAATTCTTACAACTTCCGAGATTGAGTTAGAACATTTATTAACCCTGTCTCATTGCAACAAGTACACGTGGTACGATTTTATGTTTTGTTTATATTTAATTTTGTCCTAATTTCTTAAGTCAATCGAACTTGTAAAACTTAGTTTTAGTCATTAAAGTAACTTTGACAAGAATAATAAAAAATGTATGACTAAATTCACTTTAGACTTCATAATTTATCTCCTCCCCCTAATTCCACGTTGTCTGATCGTATAATTCCCATGTGATTAACGTCGGTGGTGCATTCGAGACGGCCTACATGACGGAAATACGTGCTCCAGCCGTTACTGGGTCAGCAACTATTTCTGGACCTGTTTTGTTTCGGCACGCATCGACTTTTATTACCCTACCGTAGTTTGATGGGAAGATATCAACTCATTATTAAATGCATCGTATTGCGTATGTTTTGGTAATGGCAGTTCATCGAGCTTTAGTTTCGGACGTTGTTCTTTCTCTCAATCTATTCTATTTTTGACGTCTTCTACATGCGTTATGTGCATGATATTTTTGCCACTTTGTTTATCAAAATTTCAAACATCGTCTGTCATCATGGAACAGAAGACACATCTATAGCTAGTTTTGTTATACTCCTGCATTTTTAACCGACTTCAAAAAAGTAGGAGGTTCTCAATTCGGTTGGTACTTATATATTTTTTTTAAGTTTTTAATTTTTTTTATGTTTGTACACCGATTACGCCGAGATTTTTGAACCGATTTCCGTGATTCTTTTTTGTTCGATGCAGAATAGTTGCCAATTGGTCCCATAAAAATTTGGTTCTGTTTGACCCAGTACTTTTTATGTTTTGAGCATTTTTATATATTTCATTTCATATTTGTTACTTGGATGACATGATATCTAGCTTTAAAAACTGTGAAATAAAAACATTTTATATAAAAAATGAAAACTAGCCAAGACATTCTACTTTGCGGTCCTACTATTTTATTTTTCTTGCTTGACTTGCACCGACTCCAAAAGGTTTATTTTTTGCTTTTTAGTGTTTTGAAATCGGTTTTCATTTTTTATATAAAAAGTTTCACTAATTGAGCTGCGTTATTAAAATGTCTGTGAAATACATTGTATCACTTACATACAAACTATACAGAACCTTCGTAAAATCTGGTTTAGTGAAATGGTGCACCGTACTAGACATTACTAGGTCAAGCACTATTTCTATTAATGTTGTTTTGGGCTATTTACTCTGCACTTTCGTTAAAGTGATGGATTTGGACGATAAAACATACATTTGTTAAATTGATGCTTTATGTTTTGCTTTTTTGAATTGTTAATCTTGACTTCTCGAGTAAAGTATAGCACTTACTCACTTATTACACTTTTTGCATTCATAATCATTGCTATAGTATTGCTACTGTGATATTATCGAGCAGAGCTAAAAACTGTGTAGGTGTGTTTGTACGAATTAGTCTCGAATTAGTCGGAGTCGGATTTGCAAAATATTTCTGCAATTGATAGATATTCTTTAGAACAATTGTCCTAGGCAAACAAGGTCGCGCACGGTCGGTAGTATTCCCATAATCAAATTTTAATCTTGATGTTTTTGATGGCAGCTGAGTCCATGCATTTTTATAGCTATACCAGCTGTGAGCAGCGTAACTTATAGAGCAATGCTCTATTTTCAGATGACTTGCTTTTTTATTGCGACATGGATGCATGGAGGCAGCTTAGTAATTTAGCCTTAAGTATCTAAATGTTTGTAAGTGCAATGCAGTGGTAACACCACTTGATGTGCATATAATATGTTTCAGAAACTTAGACAACGATATACAGTTGAATGTCTATAAATTGTTTTACTTTATATGCATCGTATTTGCAGTTTTAGGGAATAAGTAACGAGAAAAGTAATTAAATAGTAATTTTCAATACGCAGGAGGAATCGGGCAATTGTAAATAATAAAAAAATGCTTGATTATAGTTTGAAAAGTTTTTTTGTTGCTGGGGATGGCCTGTAACGAAGAATGACTGCTTTTTTTCTCTGTCGATATAATTCCATTTGCATAAATAGATCGATGATGCAATGTTCCTAGTTTTCCATTGTCACTAATCAACATTGTTTTGCGGAAAGGAATTATTAAATCATTGTTTCCATTAATGATATCTTCCAAGCAAGATATTATTGTCAATCACATCACATGCCCTATCGAAACCGAATCACAGTTATATCACCCAAAACAGTCGCTGTAATAGGCACCAATAGTTTATTGCTTTGATGTTGGGCTACCCTTAAACATCAATTTGGCGACGCCGATCCAATCACTCATACCATAATTCATCGAAATTTATGAGGGTGTAATGAAACGACTTCCATCTCTTTCTTATGTACGAGTTCGTTCTACATTGACGAGTTTCTTTTCTCATTTCACAGTTTGGAGCCGGGCCAAGCGAGTTTCCAAGCGTTCGGTATCGCCGCCTGTAGTTTTCCGAGTCCATCCGTCGAGTCCGGTGTTGCTCCGATTGAGTCCATATCGAGAGAAGAAAGAGATCCCTTCGTAGAATTCGCTAATTGCTTGGATTCGCCACCGTTTGGCACCAGCTCTTTCAGTGTCAAATCTCCGATTACCAACGGCGTCGTCGAAGACGCCTCTGCTACCAAGGACGACAGTTACGGCGAGGCCACATTTCTAGACTTTGAAAACATCGTCCCGAGCGTCGAGAGGAAGCAGTCGACCTTGGATGAAATCGAGCAAGAAGTGAACAAAGTCCGCGTCGCCTTGGATGAGGACTGCCGTGCTCTCGAGGAAGACGAGAGGCACCAAGCCGAGGCTGACAACTGGAGCTTGAATGTGTCTTGTGATAGCGGAGTGTACAATCGGGCTTCTTCCCGCGACTCTGGACCACATTCTGGTAAGCTCTCATTTCCCTTAATAGTTTATAGTCGTAAATTTTAACGATTCAACAGTTTATATTAAAACGAACAAACAACCGTCCAAATATTTGAAGCGGATGATATTGTGACATTGATGATCGGTGCATATGGAAGTGATCAAATAATATTCGCGTTGCATGTTTGTTTATGTTGCATGGTAAAATTAGCCATACCGTAAGCGTCTCTTTACTCGCTTTGCGTATTAGGACCGATTTGAAAATAAACGTCTCGCAACCTTGCAAATGTCTCGACCTATCTGGGTCAATGTAATACACGTGTTATTTGTCAAACTTCAGTGGTCAATTATGATATGATATTGTTATTCTTTTTGTTTTTATTTGACTAGGGAAAAAGTGACATAGTGACCGTTTACTTCTGACTGACATTTGTAGCCCCATTAACGTTGGCAGATGTCTATGACTCACGTTTCTGTCAATGTCTTCGCTCCCATTAGTGAAGTGTGTCTCTATTTATTAGTCCACTGAAGCATTTCACTTTAGTTTGACAATAGCAATGTGATTAAACCAAGTAGTTTATCAACAAAATTCGTAAGAGATGTATTTTATTTATATAAATTACTTATTTTTTGTTATTTTTCAAAAGCAATCTTCTCAAAATCAAATCCAAATGCATCTGAAAAAATGTATTCAGTAATGTAGTGTAAAAAACTTATAGCTGCTTACCGCCGGTTGCACCAAGTTTTTTTTACGTCATACTTTTACAGGGTTTGTGGTTTAAAAATGTTTGCGATTTGACAAGCAAATTACAGTTACTTTATACAAATTCGTATATAACTTTTTGATGCAACTGGCGGTTGGTCTATCAAACTTTCTGAACTGTGTTTTTGTTTCTATTAAGATTCGTCTTTTTTTAAGTACTTATTAACTTGTTGTTAGCATGGAATAGTTACGTTTTGTATTTGTCATTCAATAGAATTTTTGAATTCGAGCAAATAAGACAAAACACTGAGTTGTTCCTCCAAGCTAACACCAAGTTCATGCTACTATGGGAGAAACTTAATCTCTCAGACCCCGAGTAATGAGACACAATTGATATTCCATTGTTCTCTGGAGACCGGTGTTCTGCAAGCAAATGACAAATTACACTACTAGAGGATTAAGAAGAAGATTATTAAGTTATTATGCTGTTATCAGAGAAACATCAAACTACAAAGGAAATAACATTTTTCTCACTGTTCTTTACAGGCGAAGAGCTCGGTCTGATCGAAAGCCAAGAGATTCGGGACAACCACGTGACGAACAGCAGTAGCAACGAGTGGTCTTCCTCTTCAATAGAACGAGGTCTTCTCAACATGGACCGCGAACGCAAGTCCACTGAAACTGAGTCAGTGATGCCCAAAGATGATGGCAGTGATGATGACGGAGCGGACAACAGTGTCGGGTTCGCTCTTGGTCTTGTTAAAAGCAACAGTGTAGTGGCGCGAGCAAGCATGTGGCAGCAGCTGCAGCAGCAAGCTAAAGGTTTGTATTTGTTGATTTCAGCTTGAAACCATATATCTCCTAAGCGTATCTAAAATTTGCCGCGTACTGTTCAGTGAGTAAAACAATTTTTCCGGATCATCCCGTGACCACGGCCCCTGAAAATTCGAATGGCTTTTGAATTTTTGTGATATTTTGTTTATTTTTATCGGGAAATTTTAACCGCCTCTGTGGTCTAGTGGTAACAACCACCGGTATCAGACCCACGGTTCCCGGGTTCGTTCCCCAGCGGGGGTACATATTGTATTCGGTTCGGTTGTTGGTAGGACTTGTTGTAAGTCCGCCTGGCTAGCTACCACAATCTTATCTAAGCCTAACGCCATAACAACAATGTTTTCAGCATTGTTGTGTTCCCGCAGTTAGAGATAGCCAGTTCCTCAGTGATGAGGATTCCGGGAGAGGCTCGCTACCATCTTCAGCCTTATCAATACTTAACATCAGTTAAGAGGAAGGTTAAGAGTCTCCCCGTTGTTCATAAAAAAAAATCACAAAAGTTCCAAGACTTTTAAAATAAATGCGCGATTAAATCCGGAAAAGTAAGTAGTTTTATTCAATGACCATAGTCTCCATTGAAATTCTAACGATCGGTGTCATAAGAGCTTACCACAGTTTTGTTGCCTCGATATTTTTGTCAATTAGTCCAAAATAACAGCGGTTGTTAAGTAACGTAACCAAGATAGGCCTATCCCTTACTAGGGATAGATTATTATTGAAACTGGCCGTAAGAAGTGGTCGATATGTTCAATAATTTTTAAGGGTTGATTTTTAGTTTTCAATCCTTGGACTTGACTTATGATTCAGCTAATTCATAACCAACTAAAAATAATTACAATTTGTCCGTATATTGCGATAGCAGAGGTATAATATTTATCTGAGCATTGAGAAATAGGTCCTTAATCATTTAATTAACACAGAAAAAGTCCATATTATAATTATTGTAACTGTTTCTAAAGCTTTTAAAATTTAACTCTACAAGATAAATACTGCGAAGTATAAAGTGCAAATACCAAGGCTTTTGTAATTATTAATTCAAGACTAAACAAATATTAGAATATTTACCTTTTACTTTTAGTCTTTAAAGATGATTTTATACTTGAGTACCAAGAAGATTAAAAATACTGAACCTACTTACAAGAATCACCAATAATTATTTCTTTCGATAGATTGGCTGAGTGGAAATTATACTAAACATTAAATGAACTACATATTCCAAGAAACAACTTTTTTTTGCAAGATATCGCCAAGTAAAGTTATGCAAATAAAACTGGAAGTTAAGATGTATATTTGTATTGTAGCTGTATTGATTTTATATGACTGAATCAATTCATTTTTAGACAAAGTATTTCTATTAGTATACATTACATCATCCTAACTAACCTCATGTTTAATGCCGTATATTTTAGATTCAAAACTGTCTTTGATTTAGATGCTTTGGCAACGTTATCTCACTCGGAAATCTAGCCTATACTTAAATATTGAATACCTATTAATATATCATTATCAATCATCAACATCACTTACAACTATGCCTACGCAGATATCGATGTGTATTTTTAGTATTGGCAGAATCATCAAAGTTAATTTAGTTGTAGTTCTAAACGATTATATCACGCTCATTATTCTTGTTGTCGTTTCCAGGCACACCGAAGCCGTTGTTACGTCACAATCGCTCGAAGAATAAAGATGGGCCGTCCGTTACAGATCGCTTCAAGACCCAACCTATATCTTTCCCAGTTGCTGCACCAGACACCACCCCAGAACCACCTAAAGAAAGTTTTTCTCTCGCTCAGTCTAAGAGCTCAGCCAATATGTTGGACAGAGATGAAGATGGTAAGATATAATTCATAATACATAGTAACAGTTTCTTCACTTTTATTTATTGAAACGATAAGACTTTCTTTGAATTTCATTTGCGATTTATAATTTTTGACATAATTGCAGTACACGATTTGTTACTAGACTCAAAGATTAGAAGCATGTAAATTGCATTTTGTACGGTAAAATCATACAAACAATCGGCTTCCTGTCTTTTGATTGTCGGCTTATGTTTCTTTTTTGCATGTCCTCGACTCTACTATGTGTATGTCCGGGTCTATCGTAAACACACGCACAATGTTATGTAAATACGCACAAACTCACTGGTGGCAGCTAAGTTAGACGAGGACGATCCGGCGAAAATGTCCTTGAGCGAGAAGATGAAGATGTTCAATTCGAAGTTGACGCACAAACCGCCGATGGCAGGGTTGCCCCGACCTAAGGAGGAGAAGGGAGCGAGAACTTCGCGCTTGCGAACGATGCCGGTATTAGCCAGCCAAGTGCAAGAGGCCATGGAGCAGAATGAGCGGCTAACCAAATCCCTGACCCACGAAGAGGTGCCGCGCAACCCTGACTTCCAACTCAAAATGGAGCTATTCCGATCGGCGAGTGCTAAGAACACCTCCTTAGAGTATCTGATGAGGCAGAACGCCAAGTTTAGGAGCTTAGGTCTGATTATGTTTGATTTTTTTTCAGTTTGGTTGTGTTTTTATCGTCGTTTGCTTGAGAGCTTGTTGGGTTCAGCACTAATATTTAGATTGTGCAATGACAGGTAAGATGTAAACACGCATGCAACATCGCATGTCAAGTTGAAGTATGTAATTAGGTATTTACAGTGTCACAGAAGACATATTCCGTTAATTTTTAACTACTATTAATAGGAAAATCATGTACATTCCCTTCTAACAACTAACATAAAATTCCATCCTAAGGTAAACGAGACATTTTGGGAGAACTAACAGGAGTTGAGCAGTTGAAGTTGATTGAAGAAGTTTTGGAATTTGCTATAGAAGGTTTTGGTTGGGCAATGCTAAATAACATCACGCTTACGTTTTCAAGTTGAGGCCAGGGCTTGTGAAAAATAAGGGTAGCAAAATTGCAGAATTCCAGCTGTATTTTTGAGTTTGGTTTTGAAATACCAATTCCTTGTATTTAATTATGATACTGTTAAAGTCCTACCATTAACTTCCTGCATGCGTAGCATGAGCACCTCGACAAAGCTTTCTCGACACTTTTCTCGCGCGAGCGTAGTGTCTGTCCCGCTCACACCGTACTGATATGAGCGGAACAGGCATCGCGAGATAAGCGACGACAGCGAGTCGCGGTGCGCATGCTACGCTGGCTGGATGTTTTTACTATCATAATACAAGACCAATCCTTTACCATGTTGTGTGACCGTAAATTAAAATTGAAAATCTTAAACTTTGTAACCAACCCAATAAAAAATTATATGTGAATTAATTAATTGATACTGATATTTTATGTAACGAGCGCGGGTGAGCCATACATGTGTGTGTAAATTGTACATGCACATGTTTTTGCGTGCGTAAACTCAAGAGCGCTCAGTATAGATCGAGTCGCCCGGCTGGATCGCTACGCACACACAAGCGCACGTGCCCATACGCATAACTACAAGGATGGCTCACCCGCGTTCGTGAGATAAAACATCTGTATCTATATAATACTGGTAAATTTGCCATCTGTATTATGTATGCCTTTTCGCCATGCCAGGTTTTTAACCGGTAGAAACCACCGGTACCGGTTCTTGATAATACCGGTAACCCAAAGCCCTGGCCTTACGACTTGAGTAAAACCATCGCAGTCCATCTCGGGCGCTCAGTCTGCAATAATGTTTATTTCGAGCTCAATAGTTAGTCATATGTTTGCTCAATCTGTTAGTCATAAAATTTCATTTTTTCCTCGCTGTATATTTTGGGACACATGTACTGGAGAAAATGAAATAGAAACTCGCGCTTGGGCGTAATGTATTCTATGAAATAGAAACTCGCGCTTGGGCGTAATGTATTCTAAACGGTTCCCAGCAAAATCTAAGATTTACATTTCTGCTGATGACTACACCATGTATCATAGTTCGCTTGTTCTTAACCCTGTATGTAAATTGTTTATAGTTATTTTAGCTGTACTATATGCTTGAAGGTGTTAACAGAGTTAGGGTCGGTTTCAACACCGACAGATAAGTTCTGGATAGCTTATCGGGCAGATAATTTGACAGAACTTTTAATATGAACAATATGCTAGTCTCGAATCGGAACGCAGAGCCACGCGACTTATCGGCCGACCACGAGCTGGTTAAAAACCTACATAGTTCGAGTCACCGTTGTAAGGTCGCTTGTCTGTCGGTTTTCTACAGACTTTACTTTGAGAAGTGTGCATCGGAGCTGCATAACCTCATTCCGCCTTTTCCTTTTTTCCATTGGGATTCCAGACGTACTTCAGGCTACCATCCATACTTGGCTGCCATTACTAACGCACAGTGCGCTTTAAGTCCTCTTTTATCATGCGAACAGCCAAGGAATGGAATGCCCTGCCGGCGTCTGTTTTCCTGAGCATACAACCCAAACCTCTTCAAGGTGCAAGTGAACAGGTTTCTTCTGGGCGAAGTCGCTCGATCGTAGGCCGCATCTACGCCCTTCGGCCAGATTGAGGTCAAAAGTAAACCCATTTAATATATAGTGGTGGTCACATTATTAACGTCACTAGCCGATTTTCATACAATCGAGGTAACTTTGGGTCCTTGGTTCTCTGCCAGGGATTAGGACCACCACTGTATAAAAAAAAATATGTCAAATTATCTGCCAAATAAGCTATCCAAGATTTATCAGTCGATGGTAAAACCGGCCCGAAATCATCGACGAATGCTGTAAGTGTGTAATCATTACAGATCTGGATGATGACTCGCCTACTGAACGGGCCCAGAGAATGATTACTCCTGAAGTGAGGGGTATTCTGAAGTCAGGGACCACTGTCGTGCCTAAGCCCAAGACGTTAGCTAAGGGAGAGAGCTCAGAGGTACGTTACATTTTTTACTAATGGTCAGTAGTATGAGTTGGCATTTACTGTCAACGTTTTTTAAAACTATCGAATGCTCTACTTATGTCGGTAAAGAATCTATGGATATGAAAGAGACAAAGCGATAGTCTTCCAAAACACGATTATAGTTTGCCAATTTCGTACTAAGAGCCTGGGATTTAAGGTGATTTTTCTTGCAAAACTAAGGAAGACGCTTTGCATAGATGTACCTAGTGGTCATCTGAGCTGATTTAGCTCTGTACCCACGTGGCACCGCCCTGCAGGTGGGCCCCCGGAGGGTGAAGAAAATCGCATCTACCGCGCTCCACAATGACGTCGATATTTGCATAAGTTTAGCAAATATGTCGTGTTTGGTATCGTTTCGGTATAAATCAAGGACGAGGAATTCATTTCTGTGACATTTTTACTCGTTCATAGAAAAATAAAGACATGCGCAAAATAGTTTTCTTTTTTAGGTATCTATGCTTACAATATTAAACCACACGGTTATGCTTTATAACAAAAAATATATGTAAATAGCCCTATAATAGTTATCTAGAGATATTATCTAGAAAATAGTTTATCTAGAATATATAAATATAAACTTTCTTGATATATGGCTTATGAAAATTAGTCAAAGAAATGTATATCATGTATAATATAAAGAAATGTTGTCACAGAAATGAATATCTAGTCCTTGATTTATACGGAAACGATACCAAACACGACCAATTTGCTCAACTTATGGAAATACCGACGTCCTGGTACAGCGCGGTAGATGCGATGCTCCACACCCTCCCCCGGCAGGGCGGTGCCACGTGGGTACAGGGCTTAATCAGCTCAGATGACCACTAGGTAAGCCTGTGCAAATCGGCTTTCTTTGTTGAAATTTTGCAGGAATCCCATAGAACTTTTGACCTTATGTGTCACTATTACGTGTATTTCCTGGCATTTTTACATGCCGTCATACTTACACGCCATATTATATCCCGTGCGGGGATGCAAAGCATCAGAGCCCTTAGTACGAGTTGACATTTACTGTCAACGTTTTCGAAAACTATCGGATGCTCAACTCATGTCGGTAAAGCAGTCTAAGGATTTTTTTTATTCACGACGTGGATACTCTTTGCCTCCATCATACCTGATGTTAAGTATTGATAAGGCTGAAGATGGAAGCGAGCCCTTCCTGGAATCCGCAACCACTGAGGAACTGGCTATCTTATAACTACCAGAACACAACAATGCTGAAAACATTGTTGTTATGGCGTCAGACTTAGATAAGATGGTGGTAGCTAGCCAGGCAGACTCACAACAGGTCCTACCACCAACCAAAATAATGTGTAGTAAATTCGACCCGCAAAAAGTTCCACAAACGTTGAATTTGAACACTCATGTTAGACATATAAATTTTATATTAATAAAAAATAACGATTTCTTCCAGGGTCTTAAAGACGAAGGCATCGACAGCTCATCAGACGAATCCGCATCTGACAGCGTCTCCTCATCTGAGAAGAGCTGCTCATCATCCGACTCTTCTGAAGATATCCCGGGGCCCAAGCCACGCAGATTCCAAAGAAAAAACAACAAGTTAAAAGCTTCCAGAACAGAATCTGACCTCACCAGCGCCCAACACTACCCCAGAAAGATACAATTGCCTGGCGCCATCGAGCTAAAAGAACGCCTAGTCCAAGCCAGGAATCCCGAAGTCAAACCTCTACTAGGCAAACTCGGCCGGAAACCGGAGGAAAAGAAGGAGGACGATCCCGCAAGATACAGAAAGTTCGTTAAGAAGCTAGAAGAGCCCATCCAGTTAGGGAAACTTAGGCGACCCCCAGAAAAGACTACTTCCCTTGAATCTAGAGAGGAAGTGCTATCGCCTCCCGTTTTGAAGATTTCGGCGTTGAACCTCGCGGCCAAGAACAAGTTCTTTGGTTTGGTGGCGCCAAAGAAGGAAAGGAGTCTCGATGAACTCACCGCTGCTGTCAGAAAATACATTCCACCCGTAAGTTTATGATATATATATTTTAACTGTTTTAAATTCATTAGTTTATGTACAGGCAAAAGTACTGTACCTTTGTCATTAGGAGTAGATTTGAAATAGAAAAATTGTCAGTCACAGCAAAATGAACTCTTGATATAAAAGTAAACCTTTGAAATCAACAGAGACTTTCCGATATTGAAGCACCCTTAATGTGTGGTTATAAATCGGTGCGCGTCGTCTTATCATAAAAATGGCTTAAATGAGTACTATGTGTGGTAATAGACGCTCCGTAATTTCGGCAACTGTTGATATCAGAATGTAACTGGTAACTCGCTGTTTGCATTTACTAAATTCGACTATGGAGACGAACACGAAGCAACTCCACTTGCAAGTTTTAATAATTGACAACAGTTTTCAATTCTGGAATCGTAGAATAAATAATTTGTTCCAACTAGTGATTCTGTCGAATTTGTCCCAGCTGTGTCGAGTTGTCGGTAGTCCCAACTGGCGCTGGACTCCCAACGGAAAACAATCCCACGCAGCGCCAGTGTTTTTTTCGAACATGGGTTATTAACAGCACTTTTAGTTTTATATGCCATCATCGCCAAATAAATATACTGTTCATTGAAATAAAACAACTTTTACGGATATCAAACGCGCTATATTTCCACGAACTAAGTTGTAATTGTCCGTATTTTTTTAGGTTTTTTAGGGGTTTATAATCATATGTATCATCCCGTGACCACGGCAGCTGTAAAGGTGCCGAAATGTCGGGAAAATCAAAAAACCCCTAAAATTCTAAAAATACGGACAATTACAACTTAGTTCGTGGAAATATAGCGCGTTTGATATCCGTAAAAGTTGTTTTATTTCAATGAACAGTGCGCGCCAAAACATAAGATGTACGTAAATATATATGTAAATATATATAATATACGTAAATATACTGTTTAATTTTTTCCATATGTTGTATATTTATAATTACGCTTTACCGTTTTGGTGTGACGTCATTTAAAACACTTTGTATGTAGCTTGCGGCGCACGTTTGACCAATTTCTACCAATTTATATGAAGCTGGTATAAAACGACGTCACCCAAAGAGCGCGCGAATCTTGAAGTTTGAAACCTTGTAAATCCGGAACTACTTATCGTATTTGACAAAATTTGACAAACAAAAAGGATTCAGTATTTATATGTTAAAGCTGTACTGTTAAAAGTTTCAAGCGGTTTAAGAAACCTACTGCTAAGCTCTATTGCAAACATCCTGACACCTGCCCTATCCCCAGGTGAGCAAGTCGGCGTCCATCCAGGTGGTGGAGAGCGGCGGCGCGTCGGGCAGCGACGGCGAGAGCAGCGGCGGCCGCGAGGTGCGCCACATCAACGCCCGCCACGCGCGACACAGGTACGTCGCTTCATACATTTCGCTAGGTATTAGCAGTCTATATTACCACAAAGAAAGACATACGACGGGACTGTTACCAAAAAAATTGCAATTAGCGCGCAGATACGGCCCGATCGCTGCGGAACGTCAAAATAAAAATGGTATTATGTTTATGATTTTGTAATTTTTGCGTTTTTCAATGCTATTTTTATACTTATGGTAAATTTTTAATAGAAAAATATTGGAAAAAATTAACTCGGCCACAAGTGAATTCTCAGGAATCGAACCCGCGACCTTTGGAAATCCGGTCCGATGCTCTCGATTCCCGTCTGAGAATTCACTTGTGGCCGAGTTAATTTTTTTCTATTTAAAATTTACCATGGTACTATGTGATTGCTGGCTAATCGCTCGCTTATGGTTCGTATAGCGGCGTCCACTCTCTCGCGCTCCTACATAGGTGGGAGAGTGAGACGCCGCGTGTTGCGTCAACACGCTAGCGCCAAAACAATTTGGTAGCAATAACAGGAACTAAATGAATGCACATTGTAGTTCATCGTTTGTTTGGTAAAAGCCGCACTGTTGATACGTGACGTAAAGCAATTCTCGCGCAATATCTGCTGTCGCGTTGCTGTTGCAAAGATAGGTCCGCTATAGCCCCGTTATATAATTGTATGTTAAGGTTCGTTTAAGTTAGAACTGTGATCAACGAACGCGTGAGCCGAGCGATCCTACCGAGCGTGCTGCGGCAGCGGCCGGCGAAGCGCGCTCGCTCTGCTTGCGATTTGTTTTTGTTACAGTTTTAACCTCACACTTTTGGCGTAAACATAACATCATTTTATCCACATACAACGGAGAACAATAGGCACCGCATTAGCAGGAACCGGGACCATCCGTTCGTCAATCAAAGGTGCTCGTTACCTTCATTTAATTGGTTAAAATTATTGTCAATTTTGACGCATCTAAATTTGATTGACTTATTTTGCAAAAGAGCTAATTAAAATAACCCTTCCTTTGCAGTCGGGTAACAAGCTGACCTCTCCTTACCCCACCATTTTTGGCGATTTAACTCTGTACTGAAGAAGTTCCTTGAATCGGTGTTGTCTGTGTTTTTAACACATTGTCCGCTCTGATTTACACAATCCGCTCATTACAAATAGTGCCTGATTTGTCCATTACCACTTGTCGATGACATAAAATTGACAGTGATGTATTAAGATAGAAAAGTTGATACCAACTCGGGCGTCAACGGCGTCATATAGACAAGCACTCAAGATTACTAACAAAAGTGCGGCCGCTGAGATAATTATTATCTCAGCGGCCGCACTTTTGCACTTTTGTTCCTGTCCTGCCAGTTTCCTGCCGACACTTCGATTCGAAAGCACTTATCTATAAGTCTATTTGAATAAAAATCTCTGACTTTGACTTTGAAAACAATGGACTCCCTTGGAATGGAACCTTTTCTACAATCATATTGCATGTGTACAAGCACCACATGTTCACCTCAGGTGTGCAGGCGGCTAGATAGCTCTTAATAAGTCCATATCTTTTAGTCTACGTCTGTAGAGTATGAACTAAAAATTTCGCACATTCCAAGATTAACAGCATTCCAAAATGTACACCTCGTAAAATAATAATTTTAAACAAAATAAATACTTATGTTAACCACATGTTTACATTTAAAACTATTTTGTAATCGTATGCAACATATTATTTAGCTAACAAAGTAAACCCAGTACTATTAATTACCCAGTAAGTTTGACTGATTTCTGAACAAGTTGTAGTGCCATCTAAACATAGCGTACCATTCGTTAGCAAGGGCATCCGTTCGCTAAAGTCAGGTAGTAATACCACATAATACTTAATAGTACAAGTACAGAAGGTTCACTTCGCAACTCCAATCAAATAAATTGCTAGTCTAGCTCACGACGCTATAAAGTCCAATTCACGTCGCGCTGCGCTAAATGCCTAGCATTATATTCACCTACATTCTGCGACTCTTTCTATCGCGTAACTCGTATTCTTTCTGACGCAGCTAGGGTTACCTCTTTGTGATTCATTTATTTATAGGTAGACTTTGTGTCGGCATATGCATAGTATAATCAAAAGATATATTAAAGGTTAATAGGTACCTACCAAAAGTTAAAAAAAAAATAACAAACCTACCTATAACCTATAACGACAAAACAGAGCGTTATTCTCAAACATCAGAAATTCGTTTAATTCTATCAAACTCGTGAAAGATTATTACACCAACCTACGTTCCTACTTATTTTCGTAACCTAAGTAGGTAGGTACCTACCTATTTAAATATTAAACCTACGTAATAAACCTAACATGAATGAGAATTTCATAATAATAATAACCACTTTAAAGTAGAACTTGCCTTTCATCGTCCTTAGGGAACGTAAAAAAAGTTAACTTTGGATCGCGATTCGTGTTTAAACAGTTGAACACTGCACAATATTTACGAGCTTTTTTTTACGTGTTGCCATTTTAAATTTAACTTATTTTAAGGTAGTTAACTACGGAAAGTAGGTGACAAACAAAACTCGCGCGTGCGTCACTGCTCGCTCGTGAGTCCCTACTAGATTGGCCCCGCCGGAGGGGCCGCCGCGCGTAGGTATGTTTTCGAGCATACACGGGGAGTGAAACAGGCCTGGTAATACCGTAATATTAAAAATAAATTGTATTAGAATGTATAACTGTTATTTTGTGGTTGCCGTGGTTAATTTTATGAATATCTCACAATATTTAAATTCACTGGACCGCAAAGAAAAAGAAAAAATCTTCAATATTTTTTTAAATAATATTCTCTAAAGTAATAACAAGGTTGAAGGCGCTTCTCTACTGGAACACTGGACCACTGAGGAACTGGCTATGCTATCTCTTAACTGCCGGATCACAAAAACGCTGAAAAGACTTAGATGAGATGGTGGTAGCTACCACCAGCCAGCCTAGCCAGGCGGACTAGGAACAAATACTACCACTAAACAACAGGTTCTTCGATACACACTACTTCACAGATATGTCTTAGAAAAGAGAACTAAGGATGGCAATAAGACGCTTTTTTTATGAAGTACGGGGAGACTCTTAGCCTTCATCATACCTGATGTTAAGTATTGATAAGGCTGAAAGATGGAAGCGAGCCTGTCCCGGAATCCCCAATCACTAGTAACTAAGATCACTGCTATAAACATATACATCCAAGCGTATTCGGTCGGATGATGGTCTCCTACTTGTAAGAGACATAGTACTAAGCGTGGTGAGGAACTGGCTATCTTATCTCTTACTGCCAGAACACAACATTGCTGAAAACATTGTTGTTATGGCGTCAGACTTAGATAAGATGGCGATAGCTAGCCAGGCGGACTTACAACGAGTCCTACCACCAACCAAACCCAATACAATATGTACCCCCGCTGGGAATCGAACCCGGGACCCCTGGGTCTAATACCGGTGGTTGTACCACTAGACCACAGAGGCTGTTCTATTACGTTAGTAATAGTTAGTATTCTTTGTTTCTATTATGTAAAATATACGATTTATTTGTGGCCACTCTAAGCCCCGATCATGACCACTCTAAGCTTCGATGTGGCCACTTTCATTTATTTCTTATTTACATAGCGTTAAGGTCCAAAATATTCACCACTGGGAGGTAGGGACAGAGGCCACTGGGGGTCGTCACTATGGTCGTTGCTGGCAGGACACCGGTGTCCATAGAACAGTGTGTCTCATAATCGGGGGCCTGAAAGGTTAAATGACATAATAACTGCTGTCTTTTCTTTCATATTATTTATTCAATAAAAAAGCCGGATTTATTTACAGACCATAATTTTCAAATGAATAACATTAAAAAACATTTTTCTTTAACTTCACCAAAATATTTTATAACATTAAATTAAAACTGTCGGCAAGTAATAATAATATTATTATAAATGATTTTATATTCTCTACTAAGCTTATAAGATAAAAAGTTAGGATAACATAACTAGTATATTAAGTTATTAAGTTTATTGCCTACCAAGAAACTGCATCTCATTAAACAAGTTTAATATGCAAAATAATTCCATAAAAAGACAAAAACTTTGATTTTCTTGTTAAGACTAGATATTAGGTTCTTACCTGTTTAGATATTATAATAAGCTGATGAAGCATGTGATAACGTTTAGCGCGCTTGTTAATTTGTTTTACCCTACTGCGTAGGAAGGGTTATGTTACCACGAGTCTAGAGTGGTATGAGTTTGAGAGAGAGCTATATATATAATTATTTTATAAACACATAAGTAATATTTTTTATATTGCTGTAAGCTAATGCTGTAGCTTATTATTATATATATAATATATATATATATATATATATATATATATATATATATATATATATATAATAATATATATATTATATATAATAATAACATAAAATATGGCTTTTGGGTCAATAAGGTCCCTGACTCAGCATGGTGTTGCCATGGCACTAGATGTGTCTGTGACTGATGAAGGGCTCGTTTGGTGCGCGTTATGCAAAATCAGAAAGCAAAATACTAAAATTAAACGTAAACATTAAAATGGTATCTATGTATGTTTGTTTACATGTAATATACTTTATTGCCTCTTATCTTCAAAACGGCTGGACGGATTTTGATAATTAAGACATTGTTAGAATTGTCTTGACAGCGCAAGTGTTCTTAGATCAGAAATGTTAAAAAACAACATAGCAGCTCTGAGGTGCTATTTATTTGAAAAGTTTTTTTTAATCTTCATTTTGGGTATCAAATTAAAGAGCTGATCTTAAAGATTTCAAATATGTAAATCGTGACCGATAAATTTATAACAAAAAAGATTTAAATAAACAATATATAAATAAAAAAAACCGGCTAAGTGCGAGTCGGACTCGCGCACCAAAATATTTTTTATTATATGATGTAACTAAAAATTTACGGCTTTCGCAATGTTTCCTTTATCTGTACTAAACGACGTTCGTACCAAATCTCAAGATTCTAAGTTCACGGGAAGTACCCTGTAGGTTTTGATTCCCGTGCGAGTTTCGAAAATTTGCGGAAATTTGCGGCATAAACAGCTGTATCTTTTGATTGCTTTGGCTTAGAAGTTTGATTTTTCACAGCTCCAAGGGACAGTAGACCTGAGTATTAGATATAAATTTCAGTTTGATACCTCCACGCGTTCCTGAGAAAAACGGTCTTGACAGACGGACGGACAACGAAGTGATCCTATAAGTAGAGGTACGGAACCCTAAAAAAAAGTAAAAACACGCCTGCATCAAAAGACAAGTCAACTGAAAAGATGGAAACAAGATATTTAAAAATATTTTGTTCAACATAATGACATACAGTCGGAGGCATATAATTAAATAATAAGTCGAATCATTTATAATGTCATGCGTCCGAATGAATGAATGAATACTTTAGATTAGAACCATATCGCAGTAACTACTCTTTCATTAAATAAGATATCTAATGAAGCGTTATTTAATAGGAGTATGACAAAGTACTAAAGAGTCCGAGTTCACTGTACTAGACAGGTTTCAATCTGAGACTTGTTTCAGTAAGCAGTGGCTAATGATATTCTAATGTGGTTAGCTCTTCCTGTCCGTGGTAGGGCAATCAAGTCTAGAGCTTTTTGTTCCAAACATATTAAATTATAATTTATTGTGCAATTTGCTTTATTAAATAACTTCTAACGCAATATCAAAGTTTTAAGTATGGAGTAATAGTTGATTGACTTCCATCTAATCCATACATCTCTGTAAAAACTAATTGCTTTTATGTTTTAAAAGCATTTATGTTGATATCTTGATAAATTGTATGATTTATAAAAAGCACAGATTATGTAATAGTGCTTCATAAAACCCCTAAAACTATTAAAAGAACATTTTAATACCGAGCGCTTTACTAGCGTTTGGCGTTAAATATAACTAGTAAATAACATATCCACTTTTTAAGATAGATTATCTTTTATATGTCATCAGGCATTTTAATGTCTATGGCCTATCTATACTAATATTATGAAGCTGAAGAGTTTGTTTGTTTAAACGCGCTAATCTCAGGAACTACTGGACCGATTTAGAAAATTCTTAGACCATTAGAAAGCTACATTTCTCCCGAGTGACATAGGCTATATTGTATCCCTATACTCCCACGGAGAACGGGCACCACGCGGGTAAAACCGCGAGGATCCTCTAATGGATGGATAAGAAAAATGCGCCATGACCCACCACGCGGGCCCAATGCGGATTATTGGGTTTTAACGACGACGAAAGTAACCAGGAACATCGGATTAACGTGCGTTCCGAAGTACGAAGGAGCTCGAGATAGTAGGTTTTTAATCACCAATCCCCTGACCGTCCATTGCGAAAGTTGCATAACCTCAACAATCGCAGGCGAGCGCGCGAACCACTGCGCCCCGAGCTCCTCTATCTTTTATAAAATGCCTACAATAAAAAAAACTTGCTTTTACTTCCCTACCATCAATTAAAAAAAGAAAATTCCGTTTACGGATTCTCATTAAGCTTCGGGTTCAAAGCTGTAATTGCGCAAGTTTCCACCGCCTATATTGTTAAGCAGCGCTTACCGACAATTACGATAATATTGGTGCAGTGATGAGCTTTCAAACCGGTCGGCAAGACATCCGACAGTGTTGAGCTTACAGGCTCATTTACGATTGCGCCATAGCACAGAATAGTTAAGGCTCGCGCATACCACAGCCGCAGCGCAGCGCATAAATACGCCTCAGAACCGACTGCCACCGAGCCACCGAGATCCTCAAATTAAATCCTTCAATTAAAAACGAGAATATTCCCCTGGTTAGCTACCATAATTTTATCAGTCTGACGCCATAACAACAATGTTTTCAGCATTGTTGTGTTTCGGCAGTTACAGATAAGGTATCCAGTTCCTCTCTTTCTCCTTATCCATCCATAAGAAAGGCCAGTGCCCTAGTGGACATTAAAAATTGCTAATGCCATCCAGTTCCTCAGTGGTTGAGGAATCCATGAAAGGCGCGCTACCATCTTTAGCCTTATCAATACTTAACGTTTCAGTATGATGAAGGCTAAGCGTCTAACCATTGTACTTAAAACATTGTAAAAAAAAGGGTTTCTAAACTGTAGACTTTTCACTCTTGGATTAGTTAGGAGGATACGCCATAGTCTTATTACTTTTCTTTTAATCTCTTGCATATTAGTAGGATTAGTATCTTTTTGAAATGAAAAAGGAGCATGACTTAATTAAATATTTGTTTACTCATTCTAGTCCAGATCCGACCATATCGAACGTGACTTTACCGTTCCACAACGGAAAATCAAATATATATCGTTCAATAACTGTGCTCACTATTATCTCTCCGACACAGAGATTCTAGTCAGCTAGACTTTACTAAAGGTGTATTCAGTATTGAAGATTTACGTGTGTGTACATAATCGTCAGGCGGGTTGGCGATCGCGTATGGCCAAGTTTGTAGAAGACGCTGCTGCCCGTCTCCTGAAGGCTGAGTGCCTTAGTCGCCTTTTACGACACTCACGGGATGAGAGGGGGTAGTGCTATTCTAAGCCGACACTACACAGATGTGATCATAATATCATGTTCTATTACGAATATACAGCGGCGTTTTTAAAGACCTCTGTCACCTCTGATCCCTGCAATATTACCGAACGTCTACGAGCAGAAAACGTGTACGTACGTTTGTTAATCGATTTGTGATCCTTTTCCTTGATTGCAACTCCTCGGAGGATGACGACCTTAACGGCTTGCTTTTCAACTTTCTAAAAGTAGTTGTTAGTGTCTTAGGTACTTAGTAAGTAATCTTTGTTTTGCGTTCTAATTTGTATACTTATAAACTTTACTATAATATAGGTGTTTAATTGAAAATCAGAGATTAGATCAAATTAGTAGTTAGTACTTAACACAAATATTAGAAAATAGGAAACAGAAAAAATCATCTCATGATGATTTCATGATTTTCATATTATTCTTACTTCATAAAAAGTTGTATGTACCTTGTTTTCATCCTTAAAGTTACGTTTTAGAGCAACAATGATTACGACGACATTTTTTTTTATCATCTAACGTAATGACTTCTATAACTATATTCATTTAACTGATGAACTAAATAGTGAAACTCTGGCTTCGAGCTGGGAAAGTGGTCAATTACGAATCGGCGGACCGGCGGCCTAGGAAATCGGGTGAATCGATGCATTAAATGTGACACCACAGATCTCGTGAAAGGGGACATTTTCGCTGCGTTTAGTCAATTAGTTTTCTTTTTTTTATTACGCAATCTTCTGGCAATTAACTGCCAGTTTAATTTCCAGAACAGGGTTCCGGTAAAAAATTATGTTTTAGTAAACTTTTGTAGGCTTGTTTGTTACTCTTGACGCGGTCGCGTTGAGTTCGTGATTTTGTTAAAAATGATTACTGATTTTCGACGTTGATTCGATTTTGATTGCCGCTAAAATGGATTTCTAGAGTACAAAATTACTTTATTTATTAATTTCAAGTAATTAATACTTAGTTTAATTTTTTATTATAGTTCATAATTGCTGACTTTTGACATTAATTCAGTCCCGATGCCATCGCGTCGAGAGTAAGGGAGCTGATCACAATAAGAAATTTGTTCAGATTGAATCTGCTTTGCGTTACTGAAGGTTTTTCTTAAATTACCCGACGGTACTGGGATAAGGCGGCATTGCCAACTACTTTACCACTACTTCTATTTACAGTCTATCAGCCTTTACACAGGACAAACGCTCTACCTGTACTTCTAGTTCTACCATGCGCTAGATGGCTAACGCACTGCAAAGTAGATAGTGCAATACCTGCATTAGTGACCGTGACTTTGAAGTTCAAGTATGTGATTAGAGGTACTACTGCAATATAAGCTAGCCCTAGGAGCACAAGTGTAATTTATCGCGTGGAAGTGTAGTCAGGTGTCAATTCGCCACAATATTTGCCTTGTATTATTGATGATGATTGTATTTTACGTGATATCATGTTAAAACTAAGGCACTTTCTGACCTTTATTGACGTCAAATGCCAAAGCAAATTTATTTGTCTGGTCAATGTTGATGTTGCAATTGAAAGCGAAACTAATTTCAATTCCAATTGATTGTTATGATTTCTATCTTATTTGCTTGATGGATCAGAAGATTTCTAACGATTTTGCATTGATGACCATTATAATTATGTTAGCCCGTTATATACATTGCGTTATCTGCGATAAACTTATTACATTTGAATTTCTCTCATATTACCAAAGTAACTAAATAGGCTAATGGAAAGACCATTATTGTCATACCTAGCAAAACAAAAGAAAATTATGACCATAACGAGAGCATAATATTTCATAGCAAGCCATGACAAGATACTGAACCATGACATGATACTGTCATAATGACTCACGAAAGAATCTATTACCATATAAGGCAAACGCCTCACGCCGTTTTGACGGATCGCGTGCGCTGCAGTTTGGCTCTTATGCAACATCTCATAAGGCGCCACGCCCGGAAGCATAGCGTCCGACTGACATAGTTGCTTTGCAATATGGTAGGAAGTCAACGTTCCATGTAAGGGGAAATGGATTGCAGGTCAAGAACGTATTCGATATAATAGTTTCATTCCGTTTCATATTCGATGATAGTTATGATCAATCGATGAAATTGATTTTGATAGAGCACTTGTTAGGCTCAACTTTTCTTGCTAGAAGAAAACACTATCCCAGATTTGCTCAAATGCTTTAGTTTAATTAGTAACATACATATTACATCCAACATACAATTGGTTTAATTAATAGAAGGAAAAATATAACATCAGAAATATAGAAAAAAAAACAAGGATACTACTTCTAGGCCCAATATTTCATGGTTCAATGCCCATACTTCTCAAGACTAATATTGCTGGACTAAATCGGCCAAGAGTAGCACCACTCTTCTCGTTCTGGTTTCCATAAGGGAGGACTAAAGGATTCAAAGTTATCACTATAAAAGATGAGCAGATTCTTCTGAAATCTCGTCTACTAGCATAAACTTCAATGGTTCACTTGATTCACAAACACTAATTTCTTAAAGACCAAGTTGCTCCTGGTACATAGTAGGGCAGTGTCATCTTCATATAAATCTTCTTCCAACAAAACGGTTAATTTTTAATCTATTTTCTTGTCTTTCTTACGAAGTTTTGAAATGTCGTTTTTAAGCAAATTGCTTTACCAATCATCCTATTGCCTTTTGTCTACTTAACAACAGCTCCCACATCCATCAGAAACTTTGTTAATCACCGAACTTTTCGCATGTCCGCCATTAGGCAATCTCGTTACACACTTAATGCGCTTTTGTTGTTATTTATGTGGCAAGTGTTAGACAAGTGGGTCAAGACCGTCTCTGCTCTGATGATCAAACAAAATGAGCATTCTGGGTTTACGTCAACTTGGGGAAATATATCGCCGCCATTAATATCGTTACCGTAGGTTTCTTGTTGAATATTTATGGGCGTTTCTGATGTAGGTGCAAAAGCTGCTATAGTAGTACCTAAATATGTATTTAACATTAAAAGTTCATTAACATTATGCTACATCTCAAAACAGACATTGTCTTCTGAGTATAACTTTTCATGATGGATCTCTCTCTCTCTGGTCGGTCCTTCGTGTTTGAAGATCGTGGTCATGATGGGATGTGAATCTGGAGCGAAGTGTCTCCATCGACTCCTGTCAGCGACAGTGTAAAATTTTAGTGTGTCTGTCTAGATCCTTGAGTTGATCAGACCATCCAGTTGGTGGGCGGCCTCTGGGTCTTTTCTCCTCTGTGTTCCTAACGATGACTAACTTTTCGAGGATTCCGCGTCTCATTATGTGTCCAAATAGCACCGCTGATAGCATATAGTCGAAAGACTTCATGATAGATATAAATAATGAAGTTATTAAGTACAATTTTTATCGTTTTTAATAAAAAAATACAGGAAAAATAAATATTAATTAAGAATAAAATAAGTTGTATTTACTTGATTAAAAATTATCACATAAAAATAGCATTGTAAAATGCAAAATTAAAAAGTTATAAGTAGATGGCAGTTTCATCTTAATCGATAGTCAAACATCTGTAAAGATGTTTCTTTCGAATGCGAGGATATTTCTCTCATTGATGAAACGACGGTGGCCAACACCGTAGAAAAAGGTGAATATACTAGAGAATTTCAACGTGTTCTCGTAGGTCTCTGTAGCATAATTGGTCAGTACATTGGGCCGGATTCCCAAGGATGCGGGTTCGAGTCCCGTCAGGGCGACATGAGACAAGTTGCTTTTTTCTAGTATATTTACTTGATTAAAAATTATCACATAAAAATAGCATTGTAAAATGCAAAATTAAAAAGTTATAAGTAGATGGCAGTTTCATCTTAATCGATAGTCAAACATCTGTAAAGATGTTTCTTTCGAATGCGAGGATATTTCTCTCATTGATGAAACGACGGTGGCCAACACCGTAGAAAAAGGTGAATATACTAGAGAATTTCAACGTGTTCTCGTAGGTCTCTGTAGCATAATTGGTCAGTGCATTGGGCCGGATTCCCAAGGATGCGGGTTCGAGTCCCGTCAGGGCGACATGAGACAAGTTGCTTTTTTCTAGTATATTTATTTGATTAAAAATTATCAAAATAAGTTGTATTTCCGTTTCATGTGCCGTATAAAAAAAATGTATATTTAAACTCATACAATACAATACGATCATCGTCACATCTGATTGTTCGTGTTTAATTAAAAACTTGTTAATAATTATGGTTATATTGTGTGGTCTCAGTGGGGAACTGATGTCCTGAGAATATTAATCATTTTGTCATTCAATCCAATTTGAAATAAAATTACCAACTTTGTTAATTTTAACATCATCTGTCTCAAGCTCAAAGTATAATTTCAGCTATATTATACCTACGAAATATTTTGTAAACACACTATCTTTACAAACTGAATTTTAGGGTAAATTTTTGAACTTCCTCTCCCTTTATAAAAAAAACCGGTCATGAGCGAGTCGGGCTTGCGCACCGAGGGTTCCGTACCATCATAATATATTTTCCCCATACATCGAAATACCAAACCAAAAGCAAATAAGTATAAAATCCTTTTGCTAAGATTTCTAAAAAAGTATGCTATTAAGAGATATTGTTTTATTTTTCCAATAATCTTTACATAAACTTCTGTCACATAGAATAATTTCAGATCTTTCTCTATGTAAACTTCTTAGATTTATTTTTAAATTTTCATTAATAGTCTAAAACTATGGAGACTAAAAACAAAAAAAAAATGTTTGAGAATGTGCAAGCAGTGCTCTTTCATGTGATACCCCACATGCCCTTGTAGACACACTTTGAATATTGTAAAAAAAAGTGTATATTTATTTCTCTCTAATTGCAAAATAGTTGGGCAAACGTCATCTAAAACTATTCCAAATTTCAAGTTCATAACATTAGTAATTCTTGAGATATCCAGCTGTGACAGACAGTCTGAATCCTTTTTATCATTTTGGTACGGAACCCTAAAAACAATGAAAAATATCTTTGTTGTTATATTTATCGTGTTTCCACACCGATTTCATTGAAATATAACCTTTTTCGACCCTCTTATACACTATGACAAATCCGGGAAAAACCAGATGTAAAGTTATTATCACAAACCCATATAGGTACCATATTTTTGAGCAAATTATGATATTCATACCCTCAGGCCATTCATCCCTTGGGGAGTTGGCAGAGTATTATGATCAATTTCATTATCACACCTTAACGACTGACGCCACATTTTGGTCGGTTCCTTATGATGGCCGGCAACAATAGTAATTATTGGCATAGCAATTCATGAATCAGAAAAAATAATGGAAATATAAATAAGTCTCGGTAGCTCAGAGGTTAGAGCATTGGACCGGATTTCCAAAGATCGTGGGTTCGATTCCCATCTGAGAATTCGCTTGTGGCCGTGTGAATTTTTTCCAATATTTTTCTATTTAAAATTTATCTTAAATATAAATCATTATTACGATTAACATTGTAGTGTCGTGCCCACCTACCTGGCTTTCACTCGCTTATCGACCTTGTCGTCTGAGTCATTCTTGTGGGTAATACCTGCAGTTATCTCTTGTTATGAGGATACACTTGAAACTGAACAGAAGCAGTCTAATTAGCATTCATGAGTGTATGAGTAATTTAATATAAAACTACCTTACATTTTGAATTTTTCCTTTATCAGTTTTAAGCTTGGAATAACAAAGGTATTTCAGGACTTTTCTTTTTGTTGTGGGGCAGATTGGCAACCCCCCAAGTCTAGATAAAAAAATTAACAATCCGACAATACGTTTAATGTTGTTGTCATTTTTATGAATTGTGTCATGTCCATGTCAAGTACATTACATTTACAATACAGCCATAGATTATATACCTACCAAAGGATGGGATTGGATTCGAGGATTTATGAAAGATTTTATGCAAAGGCAATCGTACAAATAGTTTTATTCCATGTACTGAGTATTGTTATCCACTTTCAGAACCGATCAGCTATGCCCTAATTCTTTAACTAAATTAGTTCCACATGCCGTTTTGTAGTAGATCACACAGTATATAATAATGTGACATAACATAACACAATAGCACAAAACACAAAGCGGTGTTCCATAAACCCGAACTGACAATTAAAACGATTTGCACCGCTTAATTATACAGTGGTATGTTTTATTGCCTGTAACGCATCAGCTTCCGAGATAATAGTGTCAGTTTATTTTATTAAAAACTAGCTGTTCCTGGCATGTGTTGGAGTGGACAAATGCCTGCCAAGTTATTAGTAAAAAAAAATGCTTAAATAAAATTTAAAGAAATGTATAGATTTTCTGGGTCAGGAACCCTCGCGGGCGTCCCCAGGACACCTTACCAAAGTTTCTACGCAATATGACCAATAGTTTCGGAACCCATAGAGGACAAACATACAAATATTGTTTTTTATTTATATAGACTAGTGTTAGCCCGCGGTTTCACCCGCGTGTTTGCCGTTCCCGCGGCGATTCTTATTTTTCTTTTTATACCAACCTTCCTCGAACTTCAAGGAATATTTGAAAAAGAAGAGTGTTAGTTCAGTCGTTCTTTTAAGTTATGCCGTGACTATAGCTAGCGCAGACGACGGATAACGGAGGAGTTTTTCTCCGCGACACGTCTTTATTGTTAACCAAATAAGATTGAACTTAGATCGCGTATATCCGTGAAAAGTACGCAAAAGTCTTCGCTAAATATTCAACTTTATGTTCTTAGTTATAAGATCGTGTCGCGGACAAAAAGTCCTCCAATGTCCGTCGTATGCGCAGGCCCTAAGGAAAATAGGGATTCAATTTTAGATTCATTATTGGATTGAGAATCTGCGGCAGATCAGTTTTTATGATGTTATGGAATTTGTACATAAGAATACAATCGGCATTCATGGTCATACTTCTACAACCCAATGGATAGTACATTGAGCGTTGTGATATTACTAGCCCAGGATATTTAGGAGTAGTCCTATTAATATTATAAATGCGAAGTATGTCAGTTTGTTTATTTATTTGTTTTTAACCGACTTCAAAAAAGGAGGAGGTTCTCAATTCGGTTGGTATATATATATTTTTTTTTATGTATGTACACCGATTACGCCGAGATTTCTGAACCGATTTCCATGATTCTTTTTTTGTTCGATGCAGAATAGTTGCCAATTGGTCCCATAAAAATTTGGTTTCGTTTGACCCAGTAGTTTTTATGTTATGAGCATTTTTATATATTTCATTTCATTGTTGACTTGGACGATGTAGTATTTACGATAATTTTGTTTATAATGTACATGAAACCTTATCTAATATAGAAAAACCCTGCTGTAGTTTACAAAACAGCCTATTACAGACACTAAAAAGTAAAAAAAAAACTGCGTTACAAAAAACCGACTTCAAAAACTAAAAAGCAAAAAATAAGCCTTTTGGAGTCTGTGCCAGCCAAGGCAAGAAAAATAAAAGAATAGGAGCTTAAAGTAGAATGTCTTGGCTGCCACCGACTCCAAAAGGCTTATTTTTGCTTTTTAGTTTTTGAAGTCGGTTTTTTGTAACGCAGTTTTTTTTTATACTCTTTCACGCAAAAACTACTGAACGGATTTGGATGAAATTTGGCACACAGATAGAAGATAGCCTGGATTAAAATATAGGCAATTTTTATCCCGATATCCCCACGAAAACGGGAACCACGCGGGTGAAACCGCGGGTGGACGCTAGTAAAGTTATAACATTTTTCGTAATGGAAAGGCACAGGCCTCTCCATTACTGGGGAGGTTTGACAAAAATCTCTGTTTTTCACCAAGTGAAATAATTCTTCTGCTTTGGTGATTATAGTCTACTCCCTTATGTTTCTCAGCCATGACTTTTTAACATCTACCAGCACGTCTTTTGTCTTCTAATTGGCCATCATAATAAATTGAAGCAGCTGATCGTTCGTCTCGCAAATCAAGTCCCAAATAACCAAATTTTTTGCTTTTTGACGGCCTCTCTGTATGTCTAGTTTTCATTTACTGCAATAAAAGCATTAGTAATCTATAATATAATAACTCTCAACGTTATTGTACGAGGTAAGAAGTATGTTTCACGGCATCATACCTGGCATCTTCTCATGTAAAACTGACATAACGAACATACATTACCATAATATGATCTCGTTACCAATGTTACTTAGATTTTTATCTTGTAAAAAAAATGAATTCCATGCATACTACACACGTTTTAGTGCCACGACTAAGTAATTTTTCTTGTGCCCATACTACAAATGGTTGTATTAGTTAAATGCTGGTTACTCTCTTTCAAACTGCTTGACATTGAAAAGAATAAGAGGAATGTGTAATTAATTACCTTTTGAGTGTAATGGTACTATTGTGGTCAAACGAGATAACTGTCGTCGTGTACGTTCAGATAAGCAGGTACTGCATCTTCGTGGTTTTTTAACCGTTGTCAATTGTCTAGGTTTGTTGTGTTTTTTTTTTAAATATGTATGTGATGCATCATAATCAGTTAAAGTATATTTATTCATGATATTCATACGTATAAGAAAAATAGGTACCTGGTGAATGAAGTGAAGCTGATTAATTAGTAGAAATATGAAGATTAATGAATACTTCTGTATATGGTACATCAAATGGCTTCTTCCGTTCTCGCCATAAATGTTTCTGCGTTTATTAGAAACTTCCGCGCTGTGTTCATTGAGATAAAACACTTAACAAGTTTATTTCTGCATTATACCTATATTGTTTTTACATTATTTCCTGACGCCTTTCACAGGTACACTATTCTATTTTTATTTATCAACTACGCAAAGCAGAAAACAATCAGAAATTTTCGGTACATTGAATATTTTTACCAACAACTAATTGAAAACGACGTAAAAACAGAAAAAGAATACGTTTTAAAAAAAAATCTGTCTGTTTGTGTGTGTCTGTTTGTCTGTACACACTAATCTCAGAAAGTACTGAACGGATTTAAATAAAACTTTTTGTAACATGTAGTCACTAGGTCTGGCCGTAAAATAGGCTAAAATTTATTTTGAAATCTGGAAAACCTGATGCAGGAAGCTAAGAGACCGCTAAACTTTATGAGATATGGAATTGGCGCCTTAGCAAAAGTCGTTTAGTGTGATGGGTCTTTTCTGTTGACATAAAAATCAGGGGTATGAGACTTTTTCCATTACATGATACAAAAATAACACTGGGAGTACATCCACGCGGTATAGGCGGTAACATTGTACTTCGAACGTTCGATGTCAACAGATGCAAAAGCTGATACATTAAATCCACGCGAACGAAGTCGCTGCCATCAACTAGTCTAGAATAAAAACACCAGTCTTTCGTTATTATTACGTACCGCAAGCGACCTTAACATTAGCCAAAATGGAATCCGAATTGCATTACCAAAAGGAGTAAAGATAATAATAGAACGTTTTTTTTTGCTATAATGATGTCGCCACGTAGTATGTACCTATGTTAGTAATTTACTCATTTTTTCATATCCAGTTTCGCCAACATACCGCCATTACGAAGTTTTTGTTATGCCATTGGCTCACCACATGTTACAGTTTTTTGTAACGATTTGTTTATTTAATTTAACACTGATAAAATTACTCGTTTGGTTTTCTTGATAGCCCAACATTGCCAACTTGCATCAACAAAAAGATAGAATTGTCAAGGTTAATTCTGTGTACACAATAGTTTTTGCAAAACAGTGTAGAAACATCGAAGTATTTCATTTTGCTTTACTAGGATAAATTTTATTAATTAGATTACACTTTTTTATGACTCACAACAATAACATAGTCCCAGTTCCCAGATACAACAATCTGTATTAACTTCTTAAGGAAATAGACATCAAGATCTGTCGAACATGATTCTTAAGCGAGGCTATTTTAATTATTTTACAAGACATTCTTTTAATATTTAAACTTTTAGCAAATACGCGAAATTCCGTTTTGTAAAAGAAACAAAACAGGAACTCACCTGGATGGGGCCTTGAGGTCACATTTTTTTGTCTCATTTAAACGAAGAGTCAACATAACACTGTATTTTTTAAACGACAACTTGAGACATGAAAGCTTCCTAATTGGTAGCGGAATAGAAGTACAGGGTTCGTCCCTATCTAGTATTCAAGACACTTCCCTTAAAGAGAACCCGCCTTCTGAATAGCAAACCCTTCATTCAACATGATGGCCGCTGGCACACGATCTGAATTTAATTGCACTTAGACCCGTCGCTTTATCCTTAGCTCGTAAACTGGAGACGCGGCATTCATCCCTAGATCTAGTTTAAAGATTTTCATTAATGACGAAAGCATCATCATAAAAACTTAAAACATTTAATATTTAATCAGGTGTTACCTGGCAGTAATCCTTATCAAATAGGGGGAAAAGACTCATAGCTAATGTCGTCATGTTGACAAGTAACTGACAAATCAACAGATTTTGGGTACAAGGTGGCGCCATTAGTTCATTTCCCTCGTTAATTTCATAACGGAAATATAAAAAAAAACTAAGCTTTGTTACATAGCTCGATTAGGTGGCAAGCAGAGGCTCATTTGAATGTTGTCAAACTTCTGCTCCCGAGAAACTATTGATTCGGCCATAGAAACTCACGGGTTACAATCTCCCCAGCCAGACAAAACGTCTGGAGTCTAGACTATGTCTAGACTGGTTTTATTCCAAGTGGAAATTGCACTAAACCCCTTTACTCAAGGATTGATCTGAACCCATCTAATTTGGACTTCTAAACACGTGCTCGCTAACTAACCATAATTCTGTTATCCTTGTTTTATCTCTCTTGCTGATTGATTCAAATTTCTCCGGAGGTAGCAGTGATACAGTTAAAGTTTTGCGTCCATTACATGGCCCATATTAATTTAATCACGAATCACTAAAATTACAGCTATTATTAATATTTGAACGTTTCTATACTTTTAGCGTAAAACTTCAAATATTTTCGGTTTCTGTTTCATAAGAAATGTGCAAAGACGCAAAGCCACGGTGTGCTGATTTCATTTCATTATACGCAATCATTATGAGTTACGATTTTAATGTGGGTTAATGCATGAAAGATAACTCAACAGTCACGTCATGGGTGATGGACTGGAAGCTTTTAGTTCCGTTTTAAATAATATTGGATGCTTTTTATAGAATCCATTTGTATGCTCAACTACGCATTTCTTGTTTCAGGTATGTAACCTACTGCATGCTGTATTGACTTCTGTTTCATGTAAGTTTAATATCCTCTGTATTATTTCTAGCTTGAGTGGAAGTAGTAAAAGTATGGGATTTCTTTTTGAATCTTGGAAAAGGTAAAAGTGGTTGAGTAAAAAACGTCGATTGACAACCATAAAAACGTTGTGGGACCCCTAATAGTTCCCGATTTACCGAACGTCATAAAAAACCGGATCGTGACCCGTCTTGTCTCTAGCCGTACCCACGCATTTTTCTCACGTTTCCTGGGTAACAGCCACGTTTCAAACATTTTTAATTACATGTGAGATTATACGAATGATTCCGTTGAGAATCTAATTGTACCACAGCAGTACGATCTTTTCTACGTTTTTGCGTGTAATGTAACTTGATTATTGGTAAATTTGAACTTCCTCGACATTTCCAATTCTAGTAAATGCCAAGAACCTTCTGGTATTTAAAGTCTTTCAATAATATTGTGCAAGTGCACGTGTGCTTACGGGATGCGCAAAGGTCACTCGATGAATAGATCGCAGGCAGATGCTTCATTATACAATAGAACTGTTAGACTGTGACGTGGCAATAATTTCTGTATAACTACGAGACGCAAGGGAGAAACTATACTAGCTGTTTTCTTATCTTGAATGGCTCAGCGGGGAACTTATCGTACTTCGTTAGCTACATGTGCTAATTAAGCCTTGTATTTTTTTTCACTGACTGACATCACCGTTTCCTTCTTTGCCTTTATTGTGTTTTCTATAACATTTTCGTAATCCTTAGGAATGAGCAAAGCACTCATTGTGCAGTGTTCGCTGGCACCGATAGCCTTTGTATCCAGGTCTTCATTGTTTATTCAACTCCCTATGGCCGCAAGCGCAACATTAAACCATCGCTTTTGTCTTCACCCTAGTTAATGTTATATCATTCATAATTCTTAGACTTCTCAATGTGATATTTGTTTTAATTTGAAGCACCATTCTTAACATTCTACTGTGAGTTGATGAAATTTTCTCGTCAGTAACATGTTTACTGCTAGCGTCTGATTTTTGACGCTGATTTTTAAGAGCATGTTGTAAGTTGGACAATGGTGCCAAGTGATTGAAAGAGGACTGCGATGCGACCTGGTTTACGGTAGGCCGTGAGATCGGTCATTGTATTCGCTGTCCCTTTTGCCACTTTGTCATTCTAATCTAAGTTCCAAATTGAAAATTTTAAAATACCATACTATTGTATGGCACTGTTTTTTCTTTAACTCATAATATCGGCGATTATTACTGTTTTATCACAAATACTTGTTGGATTTCGCATATAAGTGTAAATTAAGTTCGCAACGTCTTAAAAATCTTGACAAAGCAGGTAACAGTAAAATATTTACTTGAGCCGATGTGAATGGGTAACTTTAAAATTCTTCTTGACGAAGACGTTTTATGTCGACTGTAGGTCCAACAGCATGCGTTGTTTGTTTACTTATCTCTGTAGTAAGTCCATGTGTATAACGGGCCCGGTCGCGGGGCGCCGCGGCGGACTGCCGACCGCCGGCCGCCGTCAGTCGCGCGCAACACGCCCGCCTGATCGCACACCCTGTGTCTCGCCCTCCTTCACGTAACAGCTGATCGCGCCAATTACAAAAACAAACAAACATCACACAAAACGACCATTTGAAATCTCGAAATTAACGAAATTCTTCGCTGTAGTATAAGGAGGTTGGAGATCACACGGAGTGCAGTTCGCCGGGACCAGATCGATATCCCGAAAACGGTCTGCGACCTCCAGCCGAACAGCTCAGCAATATTCGTGCAATACCTAGCGCAGTTGCAATAATCTAAGACTGATTAATACTAGTGATCTTGAACAAGGTTTGTGCTAATCGCAAATGTTGTCTTAGCAGTGTGTAGTGTTTGCAAAAATGGATATCCTTGATTGACTCTCGTGTCAGGTGTTTTCGCTGCGTCTTCATCGGCATTGTTTAGTACGAGTGAGTATTGTGCACGCACCATAATATTTACGATGTTAGCTCCGCTTAGTTAGCCGTTGTTTATTCGGTATGATTACATTAGCGTAAAGGGGTATGGTTTTTCATTGAATTCTTGGTAAATTTTGTGTAGATCTCTTGATGTCTTGGTCGCCTTTAGTGCGTGTTTTTTTTTCGTTTTCCTCTTCGAGTTCTTTGCGGTCAGTTTCATTAACTTTATTATTTTTTGCTAAACCATTAGTATCATTAACTTTAAATATTAGATTTGTGATTTTGCGCAAATCAATTGGCACCTCCAGCGCATTGTGTTGTGTCTGTGTGCAATCGTCGCGCCCCGTCGGTCGCACCATCCCCGACTGGGAACTTGGGGTGGTTACCCTCGCTTGAATGAGACGAGGTCGTCAAACCCAATAGCTAACATTGAAATTCAATTCTTTGCCACAGGGATGATGCGTAATACTACTACAAATATTTGTGTTAGTGATACTGTGATCTTATCTGTTAATGAGTAATTAGTTTTTTGTTTTGAATTGTAATCGATACTTTGATGGATTGGTTTTATTTAAAATTTGTTCCCAATATTTATTAGCATAATATTAAAGTTAGGTTAATTACACAAAAAAATAGCGATAAATAAATCCTAGATATTATAAACAGTACAGATACAAATACAGTTCGTAAACGTTTCAATACCTTGAAATTAGTCCTCGATCATCAGAAACGACTTGATACTTTATTAATATTATTTTTATCATAGATCGATAGATTTTTCGTAATGACCGAGTTGTATTTATCTATCCATTGATAAGACTGGTTTGTATTACTGCTCCAATAATTAATGGAAAGGATCACTCGTGCGTATAATTTTACTAATCAATTATTCGTTTCGCAAACATTGCAATTATTGTTTTTATCAGTTGTCTGTGTAATTTAAACACTATTTAGAACGCTACGAAATTATGCACTGTAAGATAGTATCTTATCAAATTAGATATGACGAAATGCAAACTTAACAAATTCAGTTTGTTGTGATTGATATTTTTAATTGGTTTTTATTGTATTCCATTCATAACAAACATGCGCAAGATCTACTTAAATTGTAACAAAGATTCTGATTAAATTTGCAACAAGTGTCCCATAGTAAAAGTAATTGAGCAACTTTCTCAATTGAACAACGACGTTAATGTCGTTGATATTTTAAGCCTTAAAAGCTGATAAGTTTAAAAACAGGATTGTTACGTCACGATCTTCTTTTGTGGCTATAGTGATCTTATAGTGATTGAGAGTGATACGTCACACAAGCTGAGTCACTGCAGGACTTTCACCATTGACGTCTAGGACTCGATAATCTGTGTCACATGTTTATTAATTAACAACGATGTTGTTTATTGACCTAGTGTTTTTCCCTAAATCTTTAACGAATATGTTATTTTGATTCGTTTAAACTTTTTAGTTACCTACTTAATATTTAGAGTATTGATAAAAAAAAATGTAAAAGACTTTATAATGCAATAAATAAATAGTCCCATCTGAGAATTCACTTCAAGTTGTTTTTTTTCTAATATTTTTCTATTTGAAATTTAAGTACAAAAATTGTATTGAAATATGCAAAAAATCATAAAATAAATAATGTTAAACGCAACAAATCTTGGGCAAACTTCACATTTAGTAAAAACGCTGCAAGTTGCTTAATATTTAGTGTTGACATTGGTATATTAATCTTACGTTGTGCTATTATTACTTTTTGTAGGTATACTGCAACAGTAAATGATGTATGTATCTGTTCGATCTTCGATAGGATACGTGCAATAAACGATACGTGAAATTAAGATGCAAATGGTTGCACCAAACGAAATCGAATTGCCACTCAGTGTGCACTAAGCGTCATTTATAACGGAAAGTGGTCAGATCTGACTGATTTATCTACATGTAGCCAGTTTCACCTTCTTTTGTATTCCGGGAAGTTCTCAAGAAAGTGAGTTTTCCTTAGATGCCGTATCTAAGAGCGTGCGTAATTTTATAATGGTTATCTACGTATGGCACTTCCTCGCTACTTATCTTAGCAGTTGGCTGGTTGGCACGAAAGTTTTTAACTGCTTTATTAGATCTTGTGAAACGTTTGCCGTTAAAGGTATTAAGAACTGTACTCGACCTTATACTTCTACAGTAGTTGGAGCCGACTTGTTTGCATGTACTAAGGGACTATTAGACCGATAAAATATCTTAATAATTTGACCATCAGATTGAAAATATTTAGATGCCAGTTATTTGCGGGTACTATTAAACGATGACTTCGGCTTTTATGCGAGTATATAAGCATGGATATGTCACCTTGCATCTCGTGTAACATTTCGAGCTTTTCAGAAAAAGCCTCCCCAATTTTATAGTGTGCTTTAAAATTTCATTCCCTACTAATTAACTTAGTTGGCTTTTTAATATCTGCATATAAAAGGTAACTCGTTTTACATTCATCCTTTATGTTCTGTAACATCTATGTCGACAATCAGTATATAGACTCGCGTTCGTTTGTTAAAACTCTTTCATACGCTGTGCGCTCTCGACCGTGACCGGTTTGTTTTTATTACATTTCTGATGGGCCATATTTGAAAGAATCTTTTTTGATCGTTTATAAAAAACTGCCTGTTTCGTTGGAATTGGAAATGATAATTTATATTAAAGTTTGGGCATTTTCGTCATGTTTAAATATGAGCATTAATAAATAGTCTCTTATACATTAATTATTGGTTAAAACTATTTTTATTATAGATAGCGACTTCATATTTTGTATTCGGTTTACTGGATTTGAATTTTTTACGCACATTGTTATGAAGAAATTATTTAACCGATCCAGATAGATAAATGCAGTCATGAATAAATACGGAAGTCCCATTTTATTGCGGTGTAATGAGGATTGTGAGTTTTTGCATCAAATACAAATAAGTAGAAGATTTTTTCTGCTATAGTTTTTGTTGTTCCCTTGCCATAACCTCACGTTGCGAGGTTAGTCACGTTTTAGGCTACAGCTTTAGATTTACGATACACAGAGTTGCTGGAGCCCGTAAACTGCCATGTTAGTTTAAGTTTAATTTAATTATATTTTCACATTATCATCATTCTGTTAAACATCCTCAATGCTATTTAGTTTGGTATTAACAACTCCAAATGCAGTGGGACCAACAACGATGGCATTATTAAAGGCAGTTGGTAAACTAACCGCCTCTGTGGTCTAGTGGTAACAACCACCGGTATCAGACCCAGGGGTCTTGGGTTCGATTCCCAGAGGGGGTACTTATTGTATTCGGTTTGGTTGGTGTTAGGACTTGTTGTAAGTCCGTCTGGCTAGCTACTTCCAGCATTGTTGTGATCCGGCAGTTAGAGATAAGATATCTAAGATAGTTCCTCATTGATGATGATTCTGGGAGAGGCTCGCTTCCGTCTTTTTCCTTATCAATACTTACTAATACATCAGGTATGATGAAGGCCAAGAGTCTCCTCTTTGTTCATAAAAAAAACTAACTCATCGTGGTGGGTACCACAAACAAGTTCTATTTTTTAAACGGCAACAAAACAAACATTTGACATTTTGCCATATCTTAAAAGCTTGGCACACCCAAATCTTCATACACTAGACGGGATCAGCTATTGTGTATTAGACATGTGACGTCACATTTGATTGTTGTCTAATTATTACGCTTGGCTGGAAAGGTAATTTGTAGCTAATCTTCATAAAAAGTACTTCAGCAGTCTTGTTCCATTGTCGTCAAATAAAAACAATCATCCGCCTGCGCTAATATACACGCCATTTGAGCCATTATTCGTTTGCGTGCTATCGTTCACCCGTCACGTCACAATCCACAACGTCTTAATGTACATCATCTGATATTTGTCTGGTGTGCAATTAATCACTATCTGTCCCTAATCAGCGTTTCGGTTTGCTGGCTGCGAATTTTCTCTTTTAAATTGCAAATACATGCTTAATGTCGTGTTCCGAAGTTTGTGTTTTAATCAATCGTATCGGTTTTACTAATTGCCTTGTTCTGTCTTTCTGGGTGGAATATTTACTTCAAATCTGAACACCCATAATAGATAAGGCATGTCAAAAATAGATACTTGCTTCAATGCCTAAATGCATTAGTGGTAGTGGAATAGGTGTGGTCCAAATTTAGTTTAATGAGCTCCTCCGTTGTCACGGCAATCAGCGGTAGGATGGGGTTCGCTTCCGGCCAGATATTTTGGGATTATTGATTGATATCTATTGTTAGATAGTAGTTAGAATGCTCGTTTTCTCTGCGTTCTACTATCCCTTTGATTTTTTCACGCCTGCCTACAGTTTTTTTAAAGTTATTTTCGAGCTTTACTTTTGTATTGTCATTTCAGTGTGTATTCCTGTCGTCTACAAATATAAACATCACGATTTGAGTGTAGCAATCGTCTTGCTTCCTCTTGCGCGAACAAGTTTTCATTACTTAACACTACGTGGGTAGTAACACTATGTGGGTAGTAGTAGTACTACACTACCAACTACCAAGTAGATATCTGTTTCTCTGTACTGTGTCGCAATGTTCTTAAAGCGGATGGCACAAGAAATTACAACTTCTTTTGTTTTGGATGCAGCAAGCGCAGTGCTTAATAAGATAATGTTTGAGAGTAATAAATTACAATTGGTGCAACAATTGTGGCACTATTTTGCATTGGTGTAAGTCTTGGAGATAAGTATTTTCGTAAACGGTACGGAAAACTGAAAGAATGGAGTTCAACGTTCTCCTTTAATGAAATAATTTAAATTACTGGTTCTTTATAAATGCTTTGGAAATATTTTGATGCTTAGACTGAAATGATAAGCAATTTCAAACATTGCGTGTTTAATTTTGCGTGTGGTCAATCATCTTAATGTAGGGTTTTCATAACTTTGACAAATTCTCAATTTTCTAGTTTGCGTTTCAAGACTTTATGCATTAAAATATTTTCTACGTATATTTTTAATTCAATTTTACAAGTGTAAGTAAGTATAGTGAAATTATTATCTTTGTTACGTCAGAGGGATATACAATGAAAATCTTTAAAATTTCCGAAAACATCTGTGCAAATATAACAATTCGTTTGTATTATTTGCTCCAGTTTTATAATAATGTAACACCGCAGCAATCACCAAAAATGACCGTGTTTCTGTAGCTTAATCTAACAGTATGACATGTGAATAAGGTCGAGAAAGATATTCTTGGTGATTGTTTAACACAAATATCGTAGACCTTAATGATGATGACTGTTTCTGATTCTTAAAATTGAAATTTTAACGTAGACTACGATAAACATTTAAGTTTCTATGTCATCAGTCGTACTTTCCGCTAGTATTTTTTTTATCGTTGTTGTGATTGTGATTGTAGTTTCTTTATGAATGTTGGTTTGTTACAGCTACGAGTATACGCATATGTAACTACGCTCTAGAGAACTCCACTACTCTTTAATTTCATAATGTTTACTTTAAACTTTTTATAACATCTTCACATAATATCGTAAGAAATATAGAACAGATTTTTATCAGCTTTAAGTATCAAACAGTCGTCCAATACGAGAGTTGTAGTTAATTACTGTTCGATTCGTTAATATCCGACTCCAACGTCATAACGTAGCACTAGTAATGAGCATTTTATCACCGTGGCTTTATATCCTCGAGGTATGGGTGAACCATCATTTAAGTCGATCTGTTTTTCTATACAGGTTTATATTCTCCCTTTGCAGCGCATACCATAGGATTTAAAACCATTTGGTGTAGTATTAATCTTAGGGTGTGAGTGAAATGAGTTTGCATTGCACTAGTGAAATATTAACTTTATCTTACATTTTTTATCCATTCCAATTTTATATACCATTTTTCCATTTGCTCGTGACAATACGAATTCATCCTATGTGTGTACCTAGCAGAGGTCAGCGTATAAAAGAGTTTGTTCCTTTGTTTGTCTGTCCATTGCTCACTTCCGTTGTGTGAAAGCGGCTTTCTCTCGATGGCACAGTGCAGTTTGACTGTGGGAGGTCAAAGGGATCATTTTTTGCTCCAAATTCGAGCTAAGGTTATGACTGTACTTGATAAGTGGATTGGTTTTGTATAAAGTTCAAGAAATAAATAAAGTTCTTATTTATTTTAGTGATTTTACATAGATAAATTGAATTGTATCAAAAGATGGAAACGAAACTGTTTGTGACAGCAATTGTATTACAATTTGGATTGAAATATTTTTAACAGTGAGATAAAACTTAATAGTAACTTCACTTTGAAGAAATATAAAATAAGCGTCAAGTAAAATTGGTTCAGAAACTCTTTGTGATGAACTGATAATAACTGTTATCTGTATTATGAAATCTCCGAGTTCACAATGCATTTAATTGGGACGATTCAGTACACCACGCACGTTATGTAATCGTTTGATATTCTATTCATCAACCTTGTTACATAACGGTATGTAATGTGTCTTGTAAACACATGGCATTGTATGCAACATAGCGTACGAAAATTAATGTTCACCAAAGCGTTTTTGTCAAGTTTGGAATTTATTGTGAGTTTTTTTAAAAGGAAATCCTTTCAGCTGACTGGATTTATTCATCATAAATTGCCTTTATATTGTGTTCAACATTTGATTCGTCATTGTGTGCCTCTTTATAAGCAAGACTTTCGTTAGAAGCCTTATTATTATTTTTTTTAATCGTAACTTCACAGCAGGTTTACGCAATTCTGGAAGTTAACTGGTTGTTACTCGGTATTATCGAATCATTCTTGATCTAAATTGATTATAGGCACGACTTCCGTGACATACTGTGAAATCGTACGTCTTATGAGAACCTGTATTTCACTGCATCATGTAATTTGTTGCTATGTGAACGGAAACCAAGGTACCGGCTAAAATAATAGGGAATGTTATGTCAATGCTTCTTCCACTTTGTTTAGATGTTTGGAAATCTTGTAGTAGATATCTTTTTAATGTTCATTTCCCACAGAAATCTGCGAGATTCGTTTGCATAGTCTGCTCTTTCATAATTTATTGACTTCCAAGTATTACGTTTCATATCCTATGGGATTGCATTTTCAATAAAATTATGTTTTTAACGTTAGTGAATCACATATATTTTTTAAATTAATTTTGATCATTATTGTTTTTATTCTTCTTCCTCTTCTTTTTCTTCATCTTAGTCATGCACACTTGTCAGAGTGGTCGTGGTCATGCCTCAGTCGATTGGTTCCTGCGCCACCGCTGCTCTCGTGATGCGTCGCCATGTATTCCGATGTTAGGCGGAGTGAGAGCATTCGTTAATACTGGAGCGTGTTGCAGTTTTAATCTGGTCAGTCCACCGTGTTGGAGAGCGAGCACGAGCTCTTCTTCCCTCGACTTTCCCCTGCACCACCAGTCGCTCCATTGAGTTTTTATTACGGGTGACGTGCCCGAAGAACTTGAGGATTCGTATTTGCACAGTTGACTCTCTCTTTGATATTAAGTTCTTTGAGGATCGAAAGGTTGGTGCGGTGCGCGGTCCACGGGATTCTGAGCATGCTTCTCCAACACCAAATTTCAAGCGCATCAATTTAGCGGCGGTCCTGTATCCGCAGCGTCCATGTCTCAGCTCCGTACACAAAGATCGGAAAGACCATGCATCTCATTAGTCGAACCTTTGTCTTTTAATTATTTAATTATTAACCTTATGTAATTAACTTTATTATTCGCATGTTAAATATCTTTTTATAGTTACGAAGTTGTACTTGTGTTTTGGATTGGGTAGGAGGGGTTGTGGGCTTAGCATGATGTAATCTACGTTATATAACATTTGATTTAAAGTATTTGCGCTTATTCAGATTTTATTTAATCAATATCGTGTAAACATCGCATCGGTTAGGTACTCACTAATTATATTATATTATAAGCAATAAAGCTTTACATTTTTATTTTCATTACGTCTCTTCTACTATTACGCTCTATATTTTGAGATTACCACAATGATGGGCTTTCAATAAATGGACTTGAACTTCTCAGAATATCACGTGACGTATAAAGTTACATAGAGTAACCGCAAAATATCGTTTACAATGTTCATCTTTAGGTCCGTGCGAACTCTCGGCAACGTCAATCTTAATTGTATCGATAGTAAAAGTGCATGCTTCTACATATCGCTGAATGCGATCTGTATACAGTTACATTCGCAAATCAGTTACCTAGCACAGTTTAATTAAAATATTAAGACAATGCCATTAAAGAGATCTTGAGTTGACATGTAATTTTTGTTACTGATTGTCATTAGTGACGCTAGCTCATGATACTTTGGACTAGAGATGTGCCAAGTGGTAAATTACCCATTGCCGGCAATATTCCCAATCTTGCCACTGCCGGTAAAATTCTATTTTGCCGGGAACATTGGCAATATTGCCAATCCATTTAAATAGCTTTATTATATAAAAATTCTAATTGTTTAGTAAATAAACTTAGAATTAGTTATTCCACTACACTGTAAAAAATAATAGAAAACATTATTTCATTCTACTTCATAAATTATGACGGTAATCGAAACTCTCGGTTTAAAAAGTATCTAAAAAATTGTATGCAGTTAAAAATAGTCTTACAAATAATGGTTGTTCATACAGAAAATAAAGAGATGCAAAAAATTAAAACAATGCTTTTAGATGAGAATACTTGGACAAACATATAAACATTGTGATATTATTAAATCTGTTGTGCATTGGATAAATAAATTGGAAGGTGACTATTATTGGTATTGGTATTGGTGATGGGCTCTTTTCTCCGCATTTAGACTCCCATTTGGTCCGTTATGCGTGAACATAGCTTCGGTATGGCTAGTCAAGCCATCACAGCTCCTTCCAGAAGAGCAGAAGCCTCCTGGGGCGTTCACAGGCTTCTAGGAGCGACCTCACGTCTTTGAGGATTTCTGCCCGTTTTGCGGCCAAACCCACGCACTCCAGGATCACGTGGGCGGCTGTTTCCTCTGCGTCCAGGCATCCCCTACATAGGGGACTGTCTGTCGCATTCATGATGAATAGTTGTCGGTTTAAGGTGACTATGGGACAATACATTTAGTACATCAAGCTTTGAGCGAAATTGGTCGAGTGCTGCATAACACCACATCCGAAGAAATTTTGGAGGAGCAATGTGAAAGTATTCGTACAAAGTTTATAGAATGAAAAATAATTCTTTGAAGCCAGCGCATTTTGCAGCTGCAATTTTAGATCCCCAAAACCAAGGGGTCAATTTAACAACCGATGAGAATTTAGATGGTTGCCAATTTATTCTAAATCAATCACAATGTGACGGCTCTACAGGAGTTAATATTATGGAGGAGTTAGCTGAATACAAATCAATAATAAATAGGTACGGAAGCTTGTTTGGACAATTCAGCAACGTCAACATCACCAATGACGTGGTGGAATTTAATTTTTCCATGCACAAATTTAGGAAAAACTGCATTAAAATTTTTATCCATCCCATCAACTTCTGCCTCGGTAGAGAGAAGCTTTTCCACTTTCTCGAATGTGAAACGAAACAAGTTGACCACAGAGAGAGCAGGAAGCTTTGCTTCATTGCACACAATTGGAAATTACTCAATCCTAACATACAACTTCGAAGGGAAGACTCAATAGGATCAAATACGGAAGATTCTCCTATCGAAGAATACGATGAAGAGGTTGAATTTGATTTCGTCGATGTGCCCGAAGATGAGACTAATCATGCCAACTCACCTATAATTTTAGATGAGGATCCTAAGACCCAATCTTTGGGAAGCACTACGGAGATCTTCGAGCATTGTGGTGAGGTCCTCCAGGGTCTCAGTCATAAGGACTATATCATCGGCAAAACGAAGGTGTGTCAGATACAGGCCATTTATGTTGCTGCCGCGTCCTTTCCAGTCTAAAAGCTTAAAGATGTCCTCCAACGCAGCTGTGAACAGTTTCGGAGAAATGAGGTCTCCCTGTCTCACACCTCGCTGCAGTTGGATGGGACTTGTGCTCTGGTTCTGTAATCGGACCGGCATGGTGGCATGTTCGTATATGTACCTTAACACCTCGATATACCTATAATCCACTTGGCACCTCTGGAGAGACTGCAGCACCGCCCAGGTCTCTATCGAATCGAAGGCTTTCTCATAGTCCACAAACGCCAAGCAAAGTGGCAGATTATACTCCTCGGTCTTCTGTATAACCTGCCGCAGCGTATGGATGTGGTCTATGGTGCTAAAGCCTTTTCGGCGTTTTGCCCTCGACAATGACGGAATTGAAAAGTTTCTGGAGGACTTTGAGTATCGGCTTGCCGCCCGCTCTCAGAAGTTCTGTAGTGATTCCGTCATCACCCGCCGCCTTGTTGTTTTTGAGCTGTTTGAGAGCCATACTAATCTCGTACAGGCTACGTCCAGGATATATTCGGTGAAGTGTCGGGTAAGCTTGGCTCTCGGGTTTCTTTAGCCTTGCTTTCAACAGATTATTGATGAACATGATTAGGTATTATCTCTTAATTAAAGTTGTTACGAAGTGAAAAACCATGTTATTTTCTATATTCATCATTAATTTATATTTTAACTCTTTTATTTTAATTTTAACTGACAAAATCAATGTAAACTTGTAATCAATAAGTCTGATAAATCTCGTCAAAGTAATTATATCAATAAAACCTGATTTGTAATCATTTGTGTAGTTTGGAATAAACAAATTTACCATAAAAGTGTTAATTGTTTTTTCTTTCACATTTCCTATTTGAAATTGTAACTATTTCTCTCTAACGCAAGAAATTTAGTATAAAAAATATACTTGGGCAATTTTGCCAGCAATATTGCCGGTAATATTCCGGCAGCATTGGCAGTTTGTATATAGGATATATATTTTTTAAATATATCTTATTTAACACGCTTAGATACATTTATTTTATGAGTTAGGAAGTAAAATCTATCCAATATTTCCCATATTTAGCCAATGTTCCCCAAAATTTCCTCGTAGGGCAATCTTGCCGGCAGCGTTGCCGGCAATATTCCCACTAAGGGCAATATTGCCGGCAACGGCACATCTCTACTTTGGACAGACAGGTAGGAATAACATAGTTTATTTTTTGTTCTTGAAATGCATTCAATGTGTGGTATAATAATTATTAAAACATTTCAAAGCAAATAATATTCCTCGGTCATCCATACCGTCCTGATGTAATAGCTTTTTGCTTTTCACCGTATTGCGTGTGTGGCAAACTCATAAAGAAGTAATTACAATCATAAATAGCAACCCTGATAACAAATCGTACTGTGTGGTAAGTAGTCATCTACTGACCACCTGCCGGGAAGTGTTAATGCGATCTTATATGTCGTAAGGATTCCATCTAAATCGGCCTTAATTTCAAGAGCATAGAAACCAAAATTATTTGTCTGTGATGTTTTCTGTTGCTCACAGCTTGGTGTTAGTTGTCGAAGACTTGGAATATTAACATGGTTGTATTAATATGTATCTTGTTACGTTCTTGCTGTGTTAGGACGTGGTTGGGTCTTAAGACTATTATTCTTACTTGTATGCTTCATTGAAGAGGGATGGTATATTTTAGTTCAATTAATTACTTCTTTACTTTTACTGCAGCCTTTTGTTTTGCTCTTTAGTATTATTTATTATATTATTACCTATCCTTTGAAGTCAGTTGAAAGGAGAATAGGCAGTTTAGTATTAAATTTGTCCAAACCCTTGTAACAATATAGGATATGTGCTCAAATGTTGTCGTCATCGCGAATATATTATTTTTATTGCTCTAAGTAACGCCGAAATAATCAAAAATATTTTTCAAAGATTACAAAACAGAACTTCGTGAGCCAATAATCTCAGTTTGTATGATGATTTTTCCCGTGTTTTTATTATTATGTTTATTGATGATGCCGATTAGGAAGGCTTTGCTAAATTCAGCGTTCAGTGTCTTCGACTTCTCTGCTCCGTGTTGGGGCTAATCCCTTGATAGGTCCTTTATAGCACATTGTGCTTAGTGCTAGCCCCCAACAGATTTAATAATGATAAATCATTATTTTATCGGTTGGGCGCAGCACCACCAAGATCCAAGTTAGAATTACCTAAAAAACCCCACACGAACAGGAGATGCATTTTTGAATCATTCGAAATTCTTATGCTAAATTCGTCGAGTTCCATTTTGTCATAACTATTTTTGAATAATTGAATCAAAGAGCCGTTACAACATGGGCAAAGGTTTTATTTTATCCATATTTATTTTAGAATCATGATTGATGCATGATTATGCTTCGCATCACTAAGACCAACTCTTTGGGATGCTGCACAACGGTTCTCACAGTTTTCCCATCACTAAGAATTTCAGGCTTTGATAAAATATGCGACCATGCAGCTTACTATAGCCCTCCGGATTTCTGGGAGAGCTATTCTGGCAAGTGGATTCATCTCGCTCAATCAAAATAACATCATCCAGAAATACAGCCGAGCTTTGAAAATTTGTTAGAGTGCCTTGCAAATCCAATTCATACCAAATGTAACTCATACATAATCACACAAACAGTTCCTATGGTTGGTATACGTTCCTACACGACTGTCTCTATAAACAAGTACAGTAAAAACACGCTAAAGCCTCTTTATTATTTGAAGGATCTTCAAACCTATGTAGTTTTTTTCTGAATTGGAATTCAGCTTCACTGACATACAATGAATTATTCTACTGAACAATACCTTTCTAATGATAACAACCCAACGTGTTACAACACTTGTGACAATTCGCCCTTTCTCCTTTAATGCAGACCTCGTTTTTGCTATATTGTTTGATTGATCCGATACATCGGAAATATTTTCTTACATTATAAGAAAGATATAACTCAAACTATATTTTCCGTACCTTTATTTTGTTTCTTACGGTTTAATTGCAGTAGTACCATCAAGTCGATATCGTATTCATAATTAGCACGGTCGTGTGAATGCCGTTCTATGTAGGCGTCTTATAGAATTGCAAATGGTTGAAAAGGTACCAAGGCACCTGTTTTGAAATCTCGTGGGAGTGCCCGTTCATGAGTTGCGTAAGAACAAGCCCTTTTTGGATCAAGCGGGAATTTATACCTACGTACTAGTTAGATTTCCCGTCGAGCCTTATATGACATGACATGTCATGTGTTTAGAAATTGTTGGCCATTTACTTTTTGTTTATGAACTTAATAAATTTAGTATAACTGGAATTTACAGCTGACGCTGTTGTAAATGTTTATCTTAAAAAATTTCAAATATTCCAATATTTTGAAATAAATAACTGAAATCAGCTGAATTTGGCGAGTTATCGGATGCGGTCTTTCATTTAGAAGGTAATATAGATCGCACCATTTAGGCTCTAACTGTTTCTTGTTTCTGTTATGTGTGCATAGTATATTCAAGGAATATAAGACAATGCAAACGCGGTGACGAATGCGATTAGCGATAAAATCGCGTGTGAGATGGCGTAAGCGCAGTTAACGTTTTCCTAATGAAGGTACCCGACTAACTGGCATTATTTTTATAGGTGCGCATACTTGACATGTTTGAAAGTAATTTTTGATTGCATGCCGCAGTTTCAATACTTCCATTTCATTAAACACGCCTTCCGCTGGCAGTAGAAACTGGTAAAGAGGAAGGGAATTTCATGCAAATACCTCCCTATTAGTGATTTCATCCTTAGAACTATGAGTCATTATAGCAATATTTTTAAATTTCTATTATACCGGTTATCCTTCGACATCAGGCTCATAAAGGCGCTATGGCATAATCAGAATCTCGTTATCATTTAGGTGTACGAAATGTTTCACGTTGTAACCCAAATTCTTCTTTGTAAGTTTGACACATTCCTTTGTTTCATCAATAATGTCAAATACCTAGATCATCACTTGTTTCTTTAAGTATACACAAAGGATTCGAGGTTATTAATTTTTTAATAGTCACGTTTAAGCCTAACTCGTTGGGATAAGGTTTATAATTATTTGCGATGGTACCAAGGCCTTGTAAACTGAACTCACGAGCACGATTATTAATGTTCAATGCATTTGCAGTAGGTACAGTCAGCATCACGTCAGGCTATTCAAGATTGAAATACTTCCAGTTGATTTTCAAACTTAAGAGTCTGGGAATTCAGTTCAAAATTGGTAGACCAAATGTGACATGCCGTTGATCCAAGGTGCAGTTGAGTACTCGGAAAGCAGAAGTTTAGTAAATGGATTCTTGCGTAATTTATGATGTAGGCTATATGGCAAATGTTTATTGGGAATCATGTTTAAGGATATGTAGGTACATTATTTTAAATACCCTTACCCAATATATTAAGATCAAGATGACCGCCTCCAGATATACCTACTCAATATGATGTTTTTAACATTCACTGTGTGTTCCATTTGGAATTGATATCTTTTGTATGACCTATCTTCTAAAATGACATGGAAAGCGAGGCCTACAAGAAGGTAAACAATAAATAAACAAGTTTTTATTGAGGAAAATGATGTCTGATAAATTCTTATCCATAAATAAAAAACACTGACGTTGTAAATCTTTGAAGACCTTTATTTATAGCTCCTTATTGTTGCATAAACATAAAGTGAGTTTTCTTTTAAATTGCAAAACAAGAACCTAGGATCAATTATGTCATTGGCCTACGCTTAATTTCAAATTACTACTTTCTAAAACTAAGCCCAAAGGGCCGTAACGAATTATTGAAGCATTTAGGCGAATTCTGAACGGTGGTGACAGCTAATAGTCGTATTTTGCGCCACAACCGAATAATTTGCTAGCAGGGGGGAAATGCGTGGAAAATTATCGAAATGTTGAGCCCGGAATGGGATGTACCGCACCGCAGAGGTCGGAAACCGCTAGGCGAAATCGAGTTTGGGACACTCGTTCCTCTAATTTTGATTCCGGTTTGAAATGCGTTTACGTTCCAGCCCTAGGTATATTTGTGTTTTTGTTGCCAGAAGAGACGTAAACGATTTCCTGAATATTCATTGATGGAATGCTTAATTTTTATACGATACAAATTGTATGTTTGCTTATGTTTGTATGTGTAAACATTTGCGTTTACCACTACAGAAACTCAAAAAATGAATTGACATCTTTTATTTCACTTTTTTTAGCATCGTCTTAAGGTTCTCTGAACCGTTAGCCAAGTTTTCCATGTTATTAGACAATTGCATAGGTATATTTGTGGTTTTGTTGCCAGAAGAGACGTAAACGATTTCCTGAATATTAATTGATGGAATGCTTAATTTTTATACGACACAAATTGTATGTTTATTTTGCTTATGTTTGTATGTAAACATTTTCGTTTACTACTACAGTAACTAAAAAAATTAATTGACATCTTTTAGTTCACTTTTTTTAGCATCGTCTTGAGGTTCTCTGAACTGTTAGCCAAGTCTTTTCCATGTTATTAGACAATTGCATTCCAAGTTATACCAGCCAGTGTATTGGCCGTTCTGCGTGACTTCCTATCTGGTTTTGTTAAGGTTGCTGCGCGTCGTATGATCGGACAGTGAGGTCGTGGCGAATCACTTCGATACCCATTTGCCATTGTTACGTCGACAATGTGGTTAAACTGCAATATTTCACACGCCACGATTAGAGCAAGGTCATATGAAATCACCTCTTTATCGAATTTGTTACTTTCGCATTTTATCTTATCTCTCCAATTCGTGATCATTAATGGATCTAACTGATAATTTGGTTGGTTATCCATTGTTTCCGTCAAATTAATATCCATCCATTTAATAATATTTCGCTACTGCAATTGTTTACTTTGTGTGTTTTATGTTATCTGCAGTCAGTTATCTCATTTATTCTACGTTACCAGTAGCCTCAGAAGTAAATCTCTTTTGTTTCGTAAACGTTGTGTGACTTTTGACTGTTACTATAAATGGCGTTGCGGTTGACTGGTGTGGATAAGAATAGAGAACCTGACAAGAAACTGTACGTAAATCAAAACGGAAGTTATATAATTATGCATAGGTGTAATCCAGTTAGAGCCTATATACGTAATCGTGCGTAGGTCGCGACACCGATACGTCAACGAGGATGTTGCAGCTTCTAGTGTGGCTATACTCAGGTCAGGTTGCAGCTGATGTTCGGACATAGATTCTTATGAATTGAAAGCCAATAATTAAATAATGTCTTAAGTGTGAAATGCCTATAGGTATGTTTATGACTGTCATCGTAATGCCATAACTGAATTTCGGCAAAATAATAAATTAGAGCGTTTGCGTACTGCGTTTGATTCTCAATTCCTCATCCGAAAATTGTCGTTTTGAATTTTCGAAAGTAGCTGAAATAGGTACTGTTTGTACAAATTTACGGCAAAAAAATCGGATCGAATGCAATGCCAAATCGCTATAAGACCTTGTAGAAGAACATGGACTAATATTTGTCGAGAATTTTTAGTGATCCCTAAGGAGCGGTTTATAATCAGGTTCACGACAACCAAATTCAACACGTAAATACTACAAAGTCGCGGACGGCACGCTAGTGCCTAAATAAATAAGTTGTAGTCCTTAAAAAGGTTGAATATTGCTGTTCATGACTCGATGTGTCACCACTCCTTGCAGTTCAGTCAGGTGTGAAATGCACAGGCTTCAGTATAAATGAAGCCAGGGAAATGACGTGCAATAAGGCGCTTGTGGCTAGATACTAGGTCGTGACATCGGTAAATCAAGATGTCGCATTCAACCTCATTTCCTTTAAAGGTTTTAAGGTCGCGGCAGCCGGCACACATAATAGCTAGGATTCTGAAAGGGTTGACTTTGAGTCAAGTTAGATGATGCAATGAAAATAGCATAGTTATGATTACTTCCCGTTTCGTTGATATTTTAAAACTTTAACAATAAAGTCGCTGTGAAGTTATACTCCGTTGAAAACGCGGTATTTTGGTACGGTATGAAGTCAATTAGCAAAATTGTTTGCTTTTAGTATTTGCCTATCGTACTTCTTTTTCTATTTTGGTTACTGTGTGACAGGATTGTAGTATTATGTCAGGCTTTCTAAACACAGCGCTACCATGCTTTTCGTTAGGGATTCCCGAGACTTATGTGTTATCCCATTGATTTTTGGTCTGCGGTAGTTATAGTCTCTGTGTGTTACCTGCATGACATATTGCATAATTCTCCTTATTATTCATAACGAAGGCCGCAGTGTCAGTGAAATGTATTGAATGGCTAATGATGTTGATCTGCTTATCGCTTTTATCGCACTACCCTCTGGTAGTTTTATAAAACAATTTAGCACTTTATTCGAGTAGGTCAACATAGCCTTTTATTTATATTTATACCTATCTATAATATTGTTTGCTTCTGGCGATGAAAAGATCATAGTCAAAATATTACTCATGCAAAACGATCGCCGGCTAACCGACTGCCGGCGAAACGTTCGTTCGGCGAAAGATATTTAAGATAAACATTTGCCGATAAAAAGGTTTGTTGACTAACAGTTCATCGGACAAATGACTGTAGGAGAACCGTCCCAGACTCACACAGATGTTCGTGAGAAGCCAAGAAGGGAATCACGCGGAAAATGTAAACCGTCTTTTAATCGCACTGTTTTTAGGGCTCCGTACCAATATGGTAAAAAGAAACCTTTATGGTGCGACTCAGTCTGTCATAACGGTGTTCTTGGGCATGTTGGGTACCTATCATATGAAAGAGCGCTGCTTGCAAATTCTCATTGTTTTTTTTAGCCCCCCTTAGATACCTAGTTAAATAGCCCCCCCCCCCCTTTTTTTGTCGTAATAAGGGGGGCCTTATCTCCGAAGTCTACATAGAGAAAATCTGAAATTTCTGTTTGTGCTAGAATTGTAAAGATTACTGGAAAAATAAAACGATGTCAATAAATAGCATACTTTTTCATTAATCTTTGCTTATTTGCTTTGGTAAATTTACCTCGACCCATGTCGATGTACAGGGGTCAATATATGATTCTACGGAATTCTCGGCGTGCGAGCCCGACTCGCTATTGACCGGTTTTTGTTTTCAACTGTGATTCAGAGAAAATTGCTATAAATGTATCTTGAAAATGCTGGCACGCGTTCTAATAACTCTCAAAGTGTTGCTTAATTATTTTAAACGTTCATTGAAATAGCTCTTGCTTTCTTATCAACGAGAGTTATGATATCATGAGTGTGTTAACGCATAACTCTTAGTTTTGTTTAAAATATTTTGCTTTTGATGAGATGAAAATACTTTTGTTTTGTTTTATGATTAAGCTCTTATTCATAATCCTTTTTTTTATTGTTACAGGTATGTACCTACCATAGTATTCAACAATTGAATGAATAGCTGTAGACAAATGACTATGGAACTCATGGATCGTTAATTCGTATTTTTGTATTCCATCGTGGATCGGGGTAAGTGGTTGCTCCGTATCTGTACTTATACAATATTTTGTCAGATTCTGGCAAAATAAATGTTTACATTACATTGATAATATAATCGGTACACGGTTGCAGTCTGTTTAACTTGCCCAAATATTGCGTAAAAAATTATACCTTTTTTTAGTGCAGGTTATCGAATATTTCATTTTTGAGGCGTTTTCAATGTAAAACTTTCCGCCATGAAAGCTAAATAATAAGTTACCGTTCGTTTAGCTAGGTAAGTAGCTTCTACTTAGGAAGTAATAATGATAACTAGGGAGTTACATAGTTTATCACAAACTTAATCCAAATAATATAGTTTTGTCATAAGTAGAATAAATTGTAGGACTAAATTTTTATTGATCAAAATAGAAGTACCTAGGTAACCAAGAAGAAACTGTTTTTTTTATAAACAACGGACAGGCTCTTAGCCTTAATCATACCTGATGTTAAGTGTTGATAAGGTCGAAGATGGAAGCGAGCCTCTCCCGGAATCCTTATCACTGAGGAACTGGCTATCTTATCTCTAACTGCCGGAACACAACAGAAAACATTGTTGTTATGGCGTCAAGCTTAGATAAGATGGTAGTAGCTAGCCAGACGGACTTACAACAAGTCCTACCACCAACCAAACCGAATATAAATGTACCCCCGATGGGAATTGAACCCGGGTCCCCTGGGTCTGATACCGGTGGTTGTGACCACTAAACCACAGAGGCGGCTAGAATTGGTCTTGAAGCAGTTCAAAAGTCTTTTTTCCTAGATTTGAATTCACCGACACATCTTAAAATTTAGGTTGTGAACTCCTCATTCAAGAAATAATGAACTATCCAGGAACATTTTGTACTTCGGTTCCCTTATAACATATCACAGTGTCGTCGGAGTATGCTCAGCAACATGCATAATTATTATGCAAATTATGTCTATGCGCACGGTGCGGTGTTGGTAAGTCATAAGCGTGTCCTATTTAAGCACGTGTGACTTCTTAACGTAATCGTAGTATGGTTATTTGGTTGTGTATTAACTACTACCATCTTATCTAAGTCTGACGCCATAACAACAAAGTTTTCAGCATTGTTGTGTTCCGGCAGTTAGAGATAAGATAGCCAGTCCCTCAGTGGTTGAGGGTTCCGGGAGAGGCTCGCTTCCATCGTCAGCCTTATCAATACCAGGTATGATGAAGGTTAAGAGTCTACCCGTCGTTCATAAAAACATGTATGTATTATAAATAAATACATTTACTAGATAAAACGCGGTTAATCAACTTTGTACAGTCACGGTTATGCTACTATCATACGAGGAAGGTCTTTTTGACTTCTAAGTTAAGTTTTTATTAATTGTTGAATTATTTCACTAACTGATGGATGGTGAAGCGTAACCGCATTTATAAACTTAATAATTTTAGAGTACAAACTTACGTAATAAGTTTTACCAGTCACTTCAGTACGGAAAAGCAACAGCTATGTAACAGTCAATAAATTTCATCATAATTAATTAAATGTAACTCATAAGCTAACTAACTTTAGGTACCTACGTTTGTAACAGTTCTTAATATTAAATTATCTAAGCCAGATAGCAATCGAATAAACAAAACTAATACGTTTGGTACTATTTTGAACACAAATCTGTATTATCGCGGTTAGGATACAAATATAACAAAATATATGTTGTGTTAGTTAACGTTGACCTGACTTGAACCGTGGTTCAAATGTGTTTGTTAAGTGTGTACAACATCTGTTAATTTATTTAGCAAAAACTGAACTTTAACTGACACTAATAGATACGAAAACAAGTCAAAATTTTAGACTACTTGTTGCCCTAATAGTCTAGTTCGGTAGTTCCTTGATTTCTTTGAACAAAAACGTAGGTTAAAATTCAACAAGAAAGTAGGTAATAATAACCTTGCTGTTGCTAATTTGTAATTATAAGATAGACGTTTTTTTGTTGACATTGTTATACTAATTTCCCTCTTTTGATATAAATAGTACATTACTGCAGCAACCAGCAAAATAGGCATTGATGGACGAACGTGTAATACGTAAGTCCATCAATGCCTAGTTACACGACAGATATGGATTGTCATACAATTTTTGCCGGCCGCTCGTCGCATGTAGATATGTGGCCAGTACAGGAATATCGATTTATCTCGAAGAAGGTTGTCAAAATAATGCTTATATTTCCAAGCATGTTTGAGAAAAAATATTTATTTTGTAAGATACAAATAATATGAATGTATTTTGTTTTTCCTTTCATACTAGTTCTCATTTTAATTTGGTCTATTTTTGTATCAAACTTCTTAAAGCTGATTGATCAATATTCCGATAATAAACGCTCAATTGTAAATTAGTTACCGTAGTTCCCGTGAATATCTCTTACCTCTAGTTTACTTCCGATGATCATTTATTTAAAGTCTATTACGTAGTAAACTGACCGCTAACTTAATTCAAGAATTGAAAAAACAGCCCTTTGATTATTTTTTCGGGATTTTCACCAACTCGACACAAGAGACTGGGCACACGTGTGTCCAGTTGTATCATGTAAAAATAAAACTTTCATTCTGCAGAATATCTATACTCGTACTTATAGCAAGTACAGGATATTGTTTTAAAAGTATTAACGAAGGTAATTTGTGGTCTCTTATCAAGAAACTTGTCACCGCACCACTGGTTACGGTCGGTCTGTAGAATACACTGAAATGAGTTTTGTAAATTTTATTTTACCGTAAGCGTGAATTAATTAGCACAGAATCGATAGCTATTTCCACTTTTACAAATTACCGTATTGTTTTCAGAATTTCGAAACAAAGGCGTTGTTTTATTTTAAGTAGCACGATACGGAGTTCGTGTATTGAGAAATTGTGTTAGTACAAAGCCGCCTTCGTTGATTTTGTGTATATGTCATGTTTTGTGTACAATAGAATAGATACTTAGACATAAACTATTTAGAACTAGCAGCAGTAGCCGACTTCGTCCGCGGGTATAACAAGTCGTGATGTCATTTTATTAAGCTCATAAGCTATTTTGATAAAGGATTTACTGTAAACATTATCAGTGTCAAGTTCCATAAACAAAACAATATTTTTGCGCGAAAGTGTTACAATAATCGATTCTTACTAACTTTCTCGTTACATATTATAAGTTAGTAGGAAGTTTCTATTATTGATTGTTTTTATTTAATACCAAATTCTTTTTTAATCCGGCTCGAAGGACCATTTGATGTATGAGATGAGGATACACCAAAGAAAGATATTTTATGATGTAACAAAGATATACTTTTATTGATACAAAATTACTTATTTAGTTGATGAAGTGTGAATCGCGGTTTGATGATCTACTACGACTGACGCGCTGTGCCCCAGATTCGGCGCACTCGCGTAAATACGCTGACATGAATAAATGTAATTAATGACAACTATTCTGTGCGGTTATCTGTACCGTACAATAACTCGTGTCGATACTATCAAGTTACATTGTTTTGGGTACCTACTCAAATTGTCCTTCCTCCTTTCCGTCTGAAAATATGGAGAGAACATGATCCTAAAATGTCTATTATAAAGTCTCCACTCAGCAAAAGTCCAGGCTTCCCATTCCAGGTTTCCCGGTAGCTTTACTTGATTTCCTACGCGTCACCGGTTCGGAAACGGCCGCCCTGATGCACCGGCTGCGCAATCTTCAACATGCAAAATGAACCCGTCATTTTCTGCACGTAGGTAGTAGGGTAACTGCAGTGAGACTGCAGACAGTTTTAAATTTGCTACTGTATAAATATAAGTACTTAAGTAATCGCATATTGAATGTTACGCTTTCAGTAATTTACTTTACAGAAACTTGTTATAGTTTTGTAGTGCTCAGAAGTTTTTGTTATACAGTGCTGGCTGTCATAACATTTGTTGATGATGTATAATAAATTGGTCTGGATTTGACATTCCCAAATGTCTATAATCAACTTGACTATAATCATAGTAATAAGTATATGCTTCCGACCGCGGTTTCACCCGCGTGGTTCCCGTTCCCGTGGGAATATCGTGATAAAAAGCAGCGTATGTTACTCTCCGTCCTTTCAACTAACTCTATGCCAAAAATCAAGTTAATTGGTTGCTTACAAGCACACTTTCACATTTTTAATATTATATAATATATAATATAATACAAGTTAGGATTCGAAGTGGCATCCAGGTTTCCCGGTAGCTTTACTTGATTTCCTACGCGTCACCGGTTCGGAAACGGCCGCCCTGATGCACCCGCTGCGCAATCTGCAACATGCAAAATGAACCCGTCATTTTCTGCACGTAGGTAGTAGGGTAACTGCATGAGACTGCAGACAGTTTTAAATTTGCTACTGTATAAATATAAGTACTTAAGTAATCGCATATTGAATGTTACGCTTTCAGTAATTTACTTTAAGTACAGAAACTTGTTATAGTTTTTTAGTGCTCAGAAGTTTTTGTTATACGGTGCTGGCTGTCATAACATTTGTTGATGATGTATAATAAATTGGTCTGGATTTGACATTCCCAAATGTCTATAATCAACTTGACTATAATCGTAGTAATAAGTATACGCTTCCGACCGCAGTTTCACCCGCGTGGTTCCCGTTCCCGTGGGAATATCGTGATAAAAAGCAGCGTATGTTACTCTCCGTCCTTTCAACTAACTCTATGCCAAAATTCATGTTAATTGGTTGCTTACAAGCACACTTTCACATTTTTAATTATTAATCTATACTAATATTATAAAAAGGAAAGATTTGTATTTTGTATGTAACGAATAAACTCAAAAATACTGGTACGATTTTGACGAAATTTGGTATAGAGAATCCTTAGACCCCAAGTAGTAACATAGGCTATAAATGATCCCATAATTCCCACGGGAACGGGAACCACGCGGGTGAAACCGCGAGCGGCCACTAGTATATAATATAATACAAGTTAGGATTCGAAGTGGCATCCAGGTTTCCCGGTAGCTTTACTTGATTTCCTACGCGTCACCGGTTCGGAAACGGCCGCCCTGATGCACCCACCTGCGCAATCTGCAACATGCAAAATGAACCCGTCATTTTCTGCACGTAGGTTACGTAGGTAAGTTTATGCAGTGAATAGGTAAGCTAAGCAGGCAGTTTTAAAATTGCGACTGTAAAAAAATATCGGATTTTGGATGCTAAGCAATGAGGCCCATGAGCCATCATATTGTCACAGTTTTCACAGAAGCACGTCATTCAATGTTCCATGATGCTAACATAATATTTGCTAATGATGTAGCTAATATGGGTCTGGAACTCTGGATTTGACTATTCTTAAATAATTGTGTGTAGTGTAATATTTTTTACATAATTACTGTTAATGATAGGAAGATGGGTGCATTGTTTACCTGTGGAAATAATGCACACAAACATACTCCTTCAATACGTTATTTTCACCATGGAAATTGCTGGCTCAAAGCATCGCAGCTCAGTGACCCGAACGAATGTTTCATTTTAAGCCCATGCTCTTAAACCGATAAATCCTTCGGATATTACTTTATCATGGACTATGAGTACATACATTTTATTTATTGACCGGGGAGCTTATGAAAATATAAACCATATTGTTATTTATAGAAAAAAAGCCAAATTAACCCATTATACTAATGGGATTTTTCTTCGTCGTACAAACTCAATTCCTAATTTTAAAAAACAATAAAAACTTGACTAAAATTTCTCATTCCTACGAAAATCCAAATCCTGCTGACTGATATCTGAAAATCGAAATCAAACGACGAAATGACGACCCTTTGTTCACGTAAGCGAATGAATCACAGAAAAGCGTTAGATTATAAACGGCAAACGTGTGTGTGACTAACATAAAAAAAAAATATAACAATAATCTTTCAAATGTTTTTTCTAAAAGGGCGTTTACTTTCTTATTCATAACACACTTGACATATTCAGAAGTTGATTGCCGTTATGTAACTTGAGTTTATACTTTGACCTTTGATTAGGAATGGTAATTCGTTACAGCGATATGCATTTTTACTTTCATTGTCGATACTGTTACTGTATGAATGACTCACGGCACGGGCCGGTTTTAAAATCTATGTAGTTACTTTCAAGGTTACTAATAGAAGTTGAACCAAGTTCTACCGTGTTAAGTTGATCGCAGTTACGATAGGAGACGTTAGGATAACTTTTTAGGTATTCATCTTATGGTGGGCTCTTTCTTCCGACTTCTGATATGCTCAGCCACAAAGGAACTGGTAGTTATCTGAATGCTTCAGTCTTGAGTCTTACAATCTAAATGCCTCTACACTTGTCTAAATTCACATAATTTTTCATTTAGCGCACTAACTAAGCTAGCCAGGCGGACTTAGAACAAGTCCTACCTATATAAGTACCACCACCACCTGTCTCGGTTTCAATTTCTAAGTCGAACTCCTGGGTTAAATTATGGCAATATTTTTATCATTTCTCATGTTAAGTTTTATATGTCCGTGAAATGTAACAGAAGGTGCTCTGTTATTAAATTCTGTCTCGACAATGAAAACGCTCTTATTTTCATCATTCCATTCTACTCGAGTATTAAATGTATATAACGCAACTTAGGTGGAATTCACTATTGAAATTTGCGGATTCCCCTCCAAATTTCGTGCATATTCTACATAAAGTAAGTATTGTTAACTCCTTGTACGACACTGAAACGTCGGCTTTGATTTTTTTTAAGTAATGCTTCTCCTTTTTCGCATTTTTTAAGTTTATTTTTTCTATTTTTAGGGAAGCATCAAGTCCTAGTCCAATCTATTTCTTAACGGCCATTTTTTTTTTTTTTTACTTTAAAGTTGTTGATTTGAATTATTTCTTCCAGAAAATGTATGTTAAAAATCATTAGTAGTAAACTATATAACACTTCCTGTCTGACTAATCAAAGTGACATAATATTATAATATAACATATTGTATTAAAAAGGTTCTATAATTTCTGTTACATTTCTTGAAACGCTCTACCTTTAAGATGTCATGAGGAACGTGACACGGATAACCCAGAATGTTAACCACTAATTAACGGTAACGTTTATTAATGATTGTAGAAGGTAATCGGATTCAAACAAGACGAGTTAATTGAATTGAAATAGTTTGACGATACGTAGATAAGGTAAAATTTATGGGTTCAAATTTAAGTTGTTAGTACTTAATTTGTAATGATCTGCCCCCTGATTATGTAACTTGTTTCTATCAACGTTTGATTGAAAGTGCAGTCACATTGCTGCTTTGGTAAAAATCAATGGGACAACTATCTTACTAAAGCAGCAATGTAACTGCACTTTCAATGAAAATTTGTTAGCAACAGAGTTAGATAATCAACTAGCTGCTCTTAAGTGTATATAAAATCGCGAGTAACATCGGCCCAGAATCTTTGCAAGAGCTCTTGGAAAAATAGGTAATAGGACCGAATTTAATTTGGTCCCTAGTAATCAACATACGTTTATGTAAATAAAATAGAGTAACAGAAATTACGCTGTTTCTTTGGTATTACACTTTGAATATGAAACTAGCTCCTAAGAAAATAAAATAGCAACAAGTTGAATACAAACAACATAACGCTTGGGCATGAAACCGGACAGGCGTATCATTAGTTAAACCTACTCACATTCACGTCTACTACTGTTCCATCAATCAGCCATCACCCAATACAATTTCTTTCGGTAGACCCCTAAATCTATTATCTACATTTCGTTGTTAAAAGTAGCCTCTTTAAATAGAAACATCGCTAATCGACTTCAGCTGTATACCGTAGAGGTTATATTAAAAGTTTCACAGAGCAACCTTTAATGGAGTTAATACCAACCTTTGTACTCAGATCTCTCTCGAGAGTCGGTCTGTTGTTGAACAGCTTATCATAATTTTAAGCAGTTTATAGCCACAGAGGAACTAGCTTACATTCCTAAATTAAAAAACATGAAATCTAGCGCTATTAAAAAGCTTTGTGTACAATATCTCCTCTTTTGAAAACGTATTTTCTTTACAAAGAAAACTGTTGCGAGTGCTTTTAAGATTTTCATTTTCTGCTGTCTAGACGGAGGGCGAAATGAGGGGGTGAGGAAAGTGCGGGTTTAGGTTTCGCTGACTCCACTGTTATGCCGTGCTCTTATTATTTTGTAAAATGAAATGTTTTTGTTCCACCGTTACCACCTCCCGTCGTTTCCAATATTTCCGCTTATTTCGCCGTTTCCTCTGAGCACTTTTCGGATTCGTTATATTCACGCCATTTGAGTTTTCCGCTCGAGTAATTTGTGATTCTTTTTTATTCGCAGCTTAGCTTGGACAATGCCCAAAGATTTTTTAGATAGGATTTCTTATCGAAATTAAGCTCGACTAGCCAGAGTGGTTGGTTACCTTTTTGAATGAATTTTGACGGTAATATGTTGGTGCGAGCGAGCGAGTTAATGTTTACCCAACAAACTTGAAAAGTAAACTTGTTCTCAAGTGTTTGTTCTAGAAGTTGGGTTCTGGTTAACATTGGCCTCTTGATTCTAAAACATCGGCCAAACGTTACCCTATTAAATTTTTTAACTAACTTAGACTTAAATTCCGACATAAGATTTGTTTCCTTCATTCATTTTGAAATATCACTTAATTTTTACGAACAAAATACTATTGCTGTAGGTAAGTAGTAGACTTTAAATTTACCAAACAACTTTTTCAAACAAAATATATAATTTGTGGATTTCCATTTTATATTTTATTTCTCTTTCAAAGACATGCTTCTTAAAGAATCGAAACACGACAAAATAGTTTGTATATTTCGTAGGGTACTCTCAAAGTTATTGGCCTTCGGCGCCTCAGCGCCCCTTCTGAAGGGAAGGAAAAGGGGGAGCTAGGATGATTAACACACGCAGTAATTATTGTCAGGCACTGCAGTCGGGGGGTTGAAGAGGTTCATTTTGCTATTTTGCTTGTTTGTTTGCCATTAGTGTATGCATGCACGAGGGAGATGAAATTTTTAAACCTTTTGACGCGAGAGTAAATATTGTTAGCTAGTAAGTAAGTTTGTACAGTCGGGGAACTCCCCGGTTGATCAATAGAGTTTTTTTGAGAGTCGATATTTCGGAAAGTATTAAGGTTGAAGAAATAATTTATTTAGAAAATGAAAAACCTTTTAAAGCTCTATTATTTGTGATATAAAAGTTTTCTATAAGTCTATTACTTTTTGAGATAACTTTCTTTAAAAAAACTCTACTGATCAACCGTGAAGTTCCCCGGCTGCACCTATACGCAGGGATGTATGAAAGCAAGCGTTGATTATGGTTTAGTTTGGTAAATGATTTTGTGGAATCATACAAATAGGTAATGCGCTAAGAGTTCATTTTCAGCATTTTTTTTATGAATGTCGGGGAGACTTAGCCATCATCATACCTGATGGTAAGTATTGATAAGGCTGAAGATGGAAGCGAGCCTCTCCCGGAATCCTCAGCCACTGAGGAACTGGCTATCTTATCTCGAACTGTCGGAACACAACAATGCTGAAAACATTGTTGTTATAGCGTCAGGCTTAGATAAGATGGTGGTAGGTAGCCAGGCAGACTTACAACGAGTCTTACCACCAATCAAATGCTGCATCTGTGTTTGGTTTGAATGTTAATTGGGATAGCTCGATGGAGTTGGAGTTGGAGTTTGTTTAATCGTGAACTGATATGAATTCAATGATATGCAATTATCAAGTTTTGTTGCTCTTCTCTAAACACTGCGAAGCGTATGATGATGGTATTTTTTATGAGAAACTAGCGGCAGCTCGCAGTTTCACCCGCGTGTTTTGCCGTTCCCTTGGGAATATCGGGATAATAAGAAGCCTATGTGTTAGTTCACTACTTGAAGTCCCTACTTACAAAATTTCATCAAAATCTGTTCAGTAGTTTTTGCGTAAAATAGCAACAAACAAACAAACTGACATACTTTCACATTTTTTCTAACTTTTACGTCGTCTTTAATTGTACTTATATCATTCGATATCGATACAGTATGGGGCCTGTGCCTGTCTATTAACATAGATAACAGATATTTGAAAACTCAACTGTGAATCCAGAACGATGTTACCATTTCATACTGTTGGTGGACGACAGCGTTTCCGGTGTCCGGCGCCGGCTCATTTCCAACCCAATCGTATCTCGATAGGTGCGGCTGCAAACTGTATATGCGAAAATGTGAACGTTTATTGAGTTTTGACTGATATTTACACCAACAGTAATGATGATAATAGTACTTACTAACAAAAATCTGCCTAACTGAGTGCTGATTACCTCCATCATCATCCATCACCAGCCTGTGGACGTCCACGGTTAAGGAAACACGGGGCTGGCCAGAACCTGTGTTACCCTCTCGGCTTTTAAGTAAAGCTCCCTAAAAATCTCTGCTGGTTAACCGGGAAGTTACCCGACTGTACCGACTTGCTGAGAGAGAGAAGAGAGAGAAACGTGTCTGGGATATAGGGACAGATAGAAAGATTTATAGAGAGTCAAGAAGTTTGCGCAGACAAATCTCGCGTGCATCTCCCGCGATTCGACCATTATAACCACTCGATTGGTATGGCCATGGGAGGTGGTGGGTTATGTACCTTCTTGCTACAAAATATTTCAACAAGGTTTTTTACGTCTTCTGTAAGTAAGTAGGTTAATTTAAATGATCTTAGATTTGAGCCACAGGACGTAAGACAGATACATTCAGCTAACAAGTGTTCCTGCACTATCTGGCCAGCCGAAGGTTGCGAGTTTGACTCCCGTCTGAGCAATTGGATTAAATTATTGTTGACCTTTGCCCTTTTTTGTCGCACTGTTTTCCGCATTTCCATCCGTGCATTGTCGTTTACGTCAGTTTTATATTGGATTAGCGGTCGCTCGCGGTTTCACCCGCGTGGTACCCGTTCCCGTGGGAATATCGTGATAAAAAGTATCCTATGTTCATAACCAGGCTATCTACTATCTGTGTACCAAATTTTATCCAAATCCGTTCAGTAGTTTCGGAGCCTATTCAATGCAAACAAACAAACAAACAATCAAATCTCTCCTCTTTATAAAATTAGTATAGACTATCATGGATAAAGTAGTGAAACAACATGATTCAAAATGATGAGCGGAGCCTAACCCACAAATTGCCTAATAAAGCCCGCATCGCACCGTTCCTGTCTCCATTATTTTGGGCTGATAAGTGTCGTATATATACTCGTACCTACGTAGGTACACGTACCTAATCTGCGTTTATTCTGATCCCACTCGGTCTGAAAACGTGAGATAACGTTGTAGGGAACAACGGCACGGAGTGATTATTTTCTTTCTTCTTTATGAATAGAGAGCTTTGAACTAAGTCCATGAATACCTTTATCTTTAGTGTTTTGTTATTTGATTAGGGATGTATTGGTGACAAATATCTTTATCTGTGATTTAAAAAAAAACAATTACATACTGCATACCAATTTTTTTTTTTTTATGAACGATGGGGAGACTCTTAACCTTCATCATACCTGATGTTAAGTATTGATAAGGCTGAAGATGGAAGCGAGCCTCTCCCGGTATCCTCAATCACTGAGGAACTGGCTATCTTATCTCTAACTGCCGGAACACAACAATGCTGACAACATTATTGTTATGGCGTCAGACTTAGATAAGATGGTGGTAGCTAGCCAGGCGGAGAACGAGTCCTACCACCAACCAAACCGAATACAATATGTACCCCCGCTGGGAATCGAACCCGGGACCCCTGGGTCTGATACCGGTGGTTGTACCACTAGACCATAGAGGCGGTTTATATGAATATGAAATTTAATTTGAGAGCGACTCAACTGATTTGGCTGATTTGATTTTGTTGTGTTTGTAAATATCAGTTACTGCATATCAATTTACAATTATCCGGATATCTATCGGAAATGTCAGGTATTTGGATAACACGTTTTGGACAAGACAGAATAAAAATTTTAAGTTTATTTAAACACCTTTATGCTTATGTAATGTAGGTAACAGTTTTTTTATATACATACCGGAATCGTCTGGTATTCGGATAGCTTCTGGTAAAAGTTTATTAAATACCAACCTACCCTTCGCAATCCGGATGTAACTATTTCGTTATTGCTTCCAACTCATGCATATCAAATTTTGTTCATAAATTCATTTTCACCAAATCCAACCTACGTGCTATATGGTTCTGAAGTGACTGTCGCCCTGTCTGTCACACGCCTACCCTCATCTCGCTTTGCCAACACAGATAAGGCTGTATCGTTTGGGCTTTCATTCAGTTGCGGAAATGTTCACGTTGATGGGACCGCAGCACCTCTGTACTTTGATGTTTCGATATTGTGTTCATGTCATAATGTGTATGAGCTCTTCAGGACAATGGCGAAGTATCTTGATGTTGAAAACATTATATTTTAAAATATACATCAAAACTAGTAAGACAATGAAATTTATTTGAAATCCTTTAAGAAATATTATAGCACAGAATTGACTGTGACCTCTAATATGGCGGTGACGTCACTTATTCACGTCGCGTCGGCGCAGCGCCCTACAATTTTTTTGATATATGTAATGAATTTGTGAAGTGACAAATAAATAAATTATTGATTGATTGATTGAATTACCAGAGGGCTAAAGTGGCGTGACGTCACATGAAGGCCCCATAACCTCTCTATTTGTAGTGATATTTTCATGATTCTTTCACACTTTTGTTTAATTTTACATATATTTTCGAATTTGATTCCATCATCAGCCTGTCCACATCCACTGCTTTACATAAGCCTCTCCTAGCTCACGCCTATTGTGGCGTTCATAGGAGGCTATTAGCCTACTGCTACCACGCTGGCCAGACGGGTTGGTAGAGGGTTTGTTTCAAGTTTTCGTTCTCTCGCACAGGTTTTTAATGCTTCAAGCCTCGTAGTCGACACTTACGACATCCCAGGCATGTATGGGAGTGGTGACGATTGTATTCTTAGGCCAGTACCACACGGAAAATATGATTAATTAAGTATAAAAACATTAAAACCTCTATTCTCGCGCTACGACAATATCTCGAATTCGACATGCCGGAATCAATTCAGATCAATCCGAAAGACTATTTCAATCTGTCTGCTTTCAGACTTTGAGGCTAAATCGCTGCACTGATTTTGCTGAAACAAACTGAAATTAAAGTAAATTACTAAATAGATGAAACTACTTCGCAACCATCCACTAAACAGTCTTAAGAAGATTCAGAATAAATATGAGTCCGTGACGCAGGGGTTCGCGCGCTTGACGTGCGATTGTTGAGGTTGGGCAACTTTCGCAATGGTCGGTCACGGGATTAAAAATTTACTATCTCGAGCTCCTCCGTGCTTCGGAAGGCACGTTAAGCCGTTGGTCCCGGCTGCATATTTGCAGTCGTTTAAACCCGCATTGGGTCCACGTGGTGGGTCATGGCCCGTTCTCCTTATCCATCCATAGGAAAGGCCAGTGCCCAGCATTGGGGACATTAAAAATGGCTAATGACATGAAGAAATAACTATTAGAAATATAACACATATCGATATTTGAAAGTTTACTGAAAACAATCTTCGACGTTATAGCATTGTCGAAGATCTTTGAAGCTGAAACATTTTGAAGTCATTTTTCAGTAGTAGAGATTTCGCCTACATTTCTATTATAGAATTATGGTTATTTATCTCCCTTCAGCAGCATCGGTAATGGAAAAACACACTTGTCGCAAAAAATCCCACCCGCCCGCCATTTCATTTCCATACAACACGTTCTTCTATACGTAAATTTTGTAATTTGTATGTAAGAGACGCAATCGACCGTTGAGTCTCTAATCCAGTGGTAGTGATAAGTCAGTGGGGATATTTCCATTCTTCCACACAAGTCAAAAGTAAGACAAAACCTACATTCAACCACTGGAATCGTCCAGTATTATCGAATAGCAATCATAGTAGCTCATCGATTGTTGACAATATTTTCTGCAATAAGATAGGTCAAGAAACGAAGACGTTGCATCACAGACCTATATCGAGATAGACGGTAAAAGTGCACCTACCTTGCGTGTCAAAAGTTTGATCCACGGTAAAGTTTTCCGACCTATGTCAGTCCGCTTGAGACCATTGCCATGAAAACACGCGTCACTCAGAAACGAAAATGGTTAAATGTGCAGTGCTTTCTTGCAAGAGCTTGTCAACATTTCCACATCACGTAATCTCGCTCGTGAAGTCATCGGAGGTACGAGAAATTCGACGCGAAGTTTGAAGCGCTCTTTTCGTCTATCTCAATATAGGTCTTTGCATTGCATTGCATCATAAGGCTAGCTAGAAATAAACTTTTGGGCTGTCCTTATCTCAAGCCAAGGCATTCGCTGTAAATAGTTGATACATGGTTTCCTAACTTACCTACACAACACAAGTACTGAAATATTTTGCAAATGTACGAGTTTTTACATCGATACTTCAATGCTTTTCTTGTTTTCGTTGTTTTAGGATATAAAACCATAAACGTCACATATTTGAACAGTTTTGCGATAACTACTCAAATATGTCACAAAAAATATGAAAGAGCATTATCATCTTCTGTAAATTCATAAAAGTTTTATAGCGTTAACTATATCGTTCTTAGGCCATAAATCATCCGTACAATTAATACGGCCGTTAAACCTGTCTCAAGAAATATACGCTCCGAAACTGTCACTTCCCTGCGATAATGACGTAATACCAGTTATTTATAACGGAACCGCTTCAGCCACCAGCTCTGTTCCGGATGCGGCAATCGCCGTAAAATATCTCAATAAATTGCATCACAGCAATAGTATTTGATACAAATACTGCGCCTCGTGCAGTACCTACTTGATTTCTACACCCAATTTTTGAAGTGAAAACTTCTTTAGCGGCGTTGTGCATATCAGAGTTTTTAAATTTTTGAGATGGGTAAAAAATGTTAAAGTCGCGTCAGGACACGTGACCCTGATCGAAAATTCGTAAGACGGATGGACAGTAGACCGCCGGCGCGGCGTAGGAGTGGAAGTAATATCCCCCTCGTCTTTCTACCGCGCGGCAAAAATGTATGCCTGCTCCTGCTGTTTGGTTTAAGCGGTTTTCACTTCTGCCGGCACTTTTGGAGTGCAACACGTTGTTTTTTTTTTCTGTAATATCCGCTCTCTAGTTGTTCCGCGAAAACGGAAAAGCGATCAGACGGCTAGTAAAATAAAATTTTCAACATCCATTGTTTGAAATCCATCGCCCACAAAACCTAGCCATGTTATTGATGACATACAGTCATTGTTCGGAAAATAAATCAATACAGTCATTTGTTTTAATTTTACCATAAAGAAACTATCGAAATGATTCAGAGTTAAGTGCAGTAGGAATCCCATCATTCAGGAACAACACAAGCTATAATAACGGGCTACTCGTAATGAATGGCCGGCTTGCAGCGATAAACGGTAACTACAATCTATAGGGAGGGCTGATTACCGTTTTGTTTGAGACCTATTAGGAGCAGGGCCCCTACCGCGCAAGTGTCGTCGGCATCGACATCGACTTCATTTGACAGATGGATGTGACACATTGCTGCTTCTTTTTGACACAAATGAAATCTTACCAAAGACTAAGAGCAATATGTCAATCCATCTGTCAAATGAAGCCGATTTCGATGCCGACGCCACTTGCGCGGTACGGCGCCAGGTCCTTGTTATCTTGCTTCCGGATTTATAGCGACGACGACGTAGGAGAATATGATAAGGATTTATTTTAGGAGTAACTACAAAGTAAGTAGTTTATAATTTTTTTATTTTGCATTTCTACTATGCTATTTTTATGTGATAAATATTAAACAAGAAAATATACTAGAAAAAAGAAACCAGTCTCACCCCGTCAAATAGACATGTTCATGCACACAAATATTTGTCTTGTCCGGGGATCGAACCCGGGACCTCTGGAACAAACTGGTCGTCACAAACATTGCATAATCATATTATTATAACATTTCCAGAACTGTTTCACTCATAACTAAACTGTCGATGGTTTCTAAAATATATTATAAATATTATCTGATCTATCGTTTACAAAACAATACATTAAAATTTGAAAATTTCTAAATAATAATGTCGTATAACGTCGCATCGTCATGCTGCGATCGGTGTAGGTAGGTACTATCTGACCAAGACATGACAGCTGAGAAAAGCTTAAAAAATCTAAGTAAAAAACCAAAATTTCAAGAATCGGTAATCAATCAGTTAATCACTGTAGCGCTTATTAATCACACAATAACCGAAGTGCGGTGATAGAAGTGGGCTGCAGGTGCCAAAAGTGCAAAATCGCATTCCTGTCATGCGCCTAATTGTCTTGCTCGTGTAGTATGTCTATTTTTCGCATTTTCACACGGCATATTAAATTATCTATGTCTATGCAAAATTGTATACCGTTCCAAATACCCAATGTAGCGTAGTCGAATAAACATAGTAGGATATCAGTCGTTTCATATTAGTGTTAGTAGGGTTTTTGCATGCATCGTAATTCATTGTGTGGATATAAAAAAAACATACGATTTGTTATCAGTTCCTAATTGAATCGATAACGTTATTAAAAGTGAATCAGGTATTGATACAATCCCGTCATTGGGGGAATGGTGATATCTTTCTAACGTTATCGGAATCGTATCGTATTTTTTGTATACCTACAGTTTTGTGTTGTGTTTTGATGAATTAGTGATTGTGCTTCGGAAAAATAGTGTCTGTTTCACACATTGAGCTAATGCTAATACCTCTTTGATTTCAAAGGAGAAAAAATCATTACGATCGTTTAAAATGCTTTTTATTATATTCATTGAGTGGTGAATTGCTGGTGATTTTCTAGTTTCTGTGTTTGTGAAGTGATAGTATCGTTAAGGTTATTTGAAGTACTTTCTTTCCATAAAATATGCCTCATGAAAGTATAAGATTTCAGTTCAGTTTCTGTTACGCTTTTTGAAGAAAAAGCAACATCTAAACATTCAAAACGTGTTACAAGAATTAGTACGTTTTTTTTACATAAAACGTTTGTTGTATGTATGTAAGTAAAACAGAAATGACATTTCAGACCTAACTCTTACTATTTTCTGTAAGTACTTTGCATTTTATTCTGATCGAGCGTTTAACCATACCTATATTAAGAAAATAAAAATTGAGAATTTAATATTTTAATAATTTCATTTTTATAAGTATTGACAGTGATTACTTAACTTCGCTAAGTATGTTATTATTAATAAAGAAGAGATTATTAAAAAATATTTTCAATATTACACTGACTAGAAACCAAAAATTACAAATTACTTAAGTACATAGTTTTGAAACGACGCACTTAACCTAACCTCTAAACCTTACACTTAACTTTCCTCCTCATTCAACTGATTTCCGCTCCTATTCCTTCTCTGTGGATGCTGTCCGATTGTGGAACTCCCTTCCAGACGGTATCAGGAAAGCTCGCACGTTGGAATCTTTTGGCGATCAAGTCTTTTTTTTTTATGAACTACGGTGACACTCTTAGCCTGATGTTAAGTATTGATAAAGCTGAAGATGAAAGCGAGCCTCTCCCGGAATCCTCAGTCACTGAGGAACTGGCTATCTTATCTCCAACTGCCGGAACACAATAATTCTGAAAACATTGTTGTTATGGCGTCAGGCTTAGATAAGATGGTGGTAGCTAGCCAGGCGGACTTACAACAAGTCCTACCACCAACCAAACCGGATACAATATGTACCCCCGCTGGGAATCGAACCCGGGACCCCTGGGTCTGATACCGGTGGTTGTACCACTAGATCACAGAGGCGGTCAGAACGCATTTCCTTTGCTATACATAATTTATCTCGTTTCCATTCATATTATATTATCTATATTTGCTATCTTTTAAGTTTAACTTCATATTTGGTACATTCTGTTATTTCTCTTTTATATTGCAGTCCCTCCCCTTATTGTCCTCATCCACTTTTTACTTTTCTACTCGAGGTTGCCTGGAAGAAATTGCTACTTAGCAATGAGACCGGTTTTTGTGTTTCCTTTTACTGTCCTCAATGTGTCTGTGTTCCTTTTATGTGCAATAAAGAGTTATTATTATTATTATTATTAACCCATTTACAAAGATTTACTCTTTAGTCATCTCTTTATCGTCATATGACAATATGAATAATATGACATGTCTAGTGCACTCTGTGCACCCATTACTACGATTCTATTTATGCTGATCACTTTTATTAACCCCTGTTATTGAAAAAATGCAGTAAGTACCTATTGATAGCAACAGATAGCGATACATAATATTTTTTAACTGGAAAAATACTAGAAAAATCGAATTAGTGCTTAGAAGGGATTGATACATTATTATACTTAAGTAAAAATTGATGTTATTATTGTACAAAATACTTTTACATTATTTGTTTGTTTGCTAGATGCGAAGCAGTTTACATTTTATTGCATTATGATTACTTATCAATTAATGTATTATAGCGATATGAATTGCTGTCTGTTAGTTAATTTATATTTTTTCGTTCATGATGTGGCTTTTATTTGCTATTTTCGTCATTACGATAGTTGGTTCGTTGGTCTAGGGGTATGATTTTCGCTTAGGGTGCGAGAGGTCCCGGGTTCAAATCCCGGACGAGCCCAAATCCTTTTTGCGTTTTTATCACACGTAGCCATACTATGCAGAGTTTAATAATCCCTAATTCTTGACCTATTGAAATTTAAACTGTTTTAGTCGGTCGTGTACCTAAATGTCAGTGACAGTGATGTCATGAACTGCATTCAGTAACAGTAAAAAGACGCTTGCGCAGTCGGGGAGGAAATAGGTATCATAGAATTCTTTAACAAAAGGATATTGCAAATTCTGCATTGCGTATTGCAATACAAAGTCTCGGCTATAATTTTTAATCAGGAATACCCACGGTTGCTTTACCGGTATTTCTGTATTTGGGTCGAAGCGACCGATGCAGCAATGCTATCACGTTTTCCCGCACTCCCGGAAAAGCCCACGTCCTGGACAACAGGAACAGAACTCGGTTGCAATTTAACTTCGTCCTTGGTCCAATGGAGCGATTTATGTAAGTGCGATTTTTTTTTAAAGTTTCACGGAGTTTTTAATTAGTTTCTGTTTTAGATACTTTCTGAGACATCCTACATATCTATATGGAAGGACAAACATCGAAAGTTGTTCAATAATGTTGACAATTGTTGTAAGTCCATCTGGCTAGCTACCACCATCTTATCTAATCCTGACATCATAACAACAATGTTTTCAGAATTGTTGTGTTCCGGCAGTAAGAGATACATAGCCAGTTCCTCAGTGATGAGGATTCCGGGAGAGGCTCGCTTCCATCTTCAGCCTTATCAATACTTAACATAAAGTATGATGAAAGCTAAGAGTATTGTCCCCGTTTTCATAAATAAAGAAAATGCAAGCGCGACCCCGTCTATTTAATATTCATTTTATTTGACTTCTTCCAAGAAAATAATGAAATTTTTTTGAATTTTGTAATTTTTGCATTTTTCAATGCTATTTTTATACTTATGGTAAATCGAGAATTTTTAGCAACACAACAGACCTCACGTAATCGGTATTTATACAGATCATTAATTGACATTTTGTACTTATGGTAAATTTTAAATAGAAAAATATTGGAAAAAATTAACTCGGCCAATGCTCTTGCATTGCATTGCAAAGCATTGGACCGGATTTCCAAAGGTCGCGGGTTCGATTCCCGTCTGAGAATTTACTTGTGGCCGAGTTAATTTTTTCCAATATTTTTCTATTTATTTTTACCATAAGTACAAAATGTCAATTTATGATCTGTATAAATACCGATTATGTGAGGTCTGTTGTGTTGCTAAAAATTCTCGATTACAAAAAAATTAATTGTTACATTTGCGTTCATGAGCTGAATTGTCACAACAGCGTTATGTAATCTGGGGTTGATTACAAAACATTTTAAAATGACATGTAGGGACTATCATAACATAATGTTGGCCGTATTCAAAAATCGGTGAATGGGTAAACTTTGATGGATATGCCGAGGCTTATAAATTAGAAATGTATCCGAATTTGTTTGGTGTTGCTATGAACTATTACAGGACCCTGGGGTGGCTTGATGGGCTATAACCACCCTCTGGGCGATCAATGCTGGCAGTCGTTAACCTTTTAAATATTTATTACCTTCCGATAGTTCATATTTTTTGTTGGCTACCTTATGTATTGTGTGGCTAACGGCTCCCTGAGTGGTGGGATTTTAATTTCGAAAAAAAAGGTATTTTGATATGCCTATTGTTAACTGGAAATAAACCCAAACTTACTTCCTTACATTTACTCATAAATTAATAATGGCTAAATATAGTATATCGTATATATATTCTGTATTGTTTTTCCTTAAGTATGTCAGGTAAGTAGATACGGTCAACAATAACCTGAGATATAATATCCCATTATTTTTCATGATGTTTGCCTTTTCTACCATTATGGGCTACATATCGTACTTTACTGTAATAAGACTCCTACATTTTTCTACTGGAACATCTAATAAATCCTAGGATTGGGCTAATCTGCCCCTTAATTGTCTAATTTCAAAATCTATCACAATCCTTTTAAAGGTTATTGTGATTGTTATAGTGATTTATGGAAATTGTGTAACTTATAGTTGCAATCCCTTTCGGAACGAATGGTGTTTTAATGACACTTCTCCATACCTTTGAAGGATATTTTCGAGTGTCACTTTGCTTAGACAGTTCAATTTCGTTAATTCAAAACCTTTCAAAACGCGTACCGATCACAATCCCAATCATTCAACAATCCTATCAAATGTCAAATAGTGACGGTTTGAAGTATATAAATATCTTTCAAATAACGAATTGAAAGGGATTGCCATAGATTTCAAAATTTTACAATTAGCCCCTGTTTTATCAAAGCACATTACGTTCTCCACAGTTTTTGCTTTAATCATTTAATATTTCTTTTAAAAGCTTTCCCTATAGGTACTTAATTCCTTATTCCACTAACGCTAGATTACATGCGTCGGCGTGTCAGTTACGATGTATTGCATACGCCCTAGTAATATAGCAGGTAATGAGATCCTGAGAAACAGAACAGATGTCAGTTCAAGAAACTGCCCGTGGCTGCGTTTAGTCATCTTCAATTTCTCCCTGTAATTTAAGCTGGCAAAAGGCCGCTAATTTATCGCTCAACAGTTTAGGCGATAGAGTTTAATTCGAACTCGATCAGTTGACAGATGGCATTTTCGAGTCCTTAAGTTTACTTACGTTGTTATCTAGTTTCTTTGCAACAAAATTTATACAATTTGCTTTTAGGGAATGTATATAGGGAAAGAAAATGGGAGAGAAAAAGCGGCAAGTGCAACGCATGGCAAAATATATAAGTGTTGTACTTTTTAGTCAATTGGAGTATTAGGCTGGCCTCTAAAAAAAGCAGACGTTTAAATTAGTTATTACTTAATCAAATAGTGGTCATTTTGATTCTAACGTATAAAGAATCGCATAAAACTATTTTTATCTGTCTCAATTTTAAAAATAATTGCTTTGCACTTACCTTTTGAGACGCTTTTTAATCCTTAGTGGATTGAAAAACGAGCGCCTAAAGCTTAATTAGGCTATTATCTTAAAATGAATGTAAGAATAGATTCCTATGTTTAGTGCAAATAAGTGTCATAAATATTGTCTAGATTATGCAGTGGCAAGCAAAGCTTAAGACAATCACGATGATTCAAATGTTACCAAAGATCCAAATAATGCTTTTGCTTTGAAACTTAAATATATCAAGCACATGATGGCAATAGCAAATTTTTATGAAAATAATACAGATACATTAAAATTTTACATAAACAACCAAACTTACAAGCGTTTCTGTTTTGGTTTTATATCATGTAATAGGCTTGAAATTTAGACAATCTGTACACACCGAAATTGTCCGTACACCATTCTAAACACATCAACTTTTAGTATAGGTAGCAAAAGCTTTAGGCGAATGCGCTTTTGTGAACGTCGGCGACGGTAAATTTACAGTCAAACCGTATATTGATAGCCCACAACATACCTTCAATAGTATTTGCGTTTTCCAATACTGAGTTTCAGCATTCGACCTAATGGATGCAACTCCTGCAAACGATACAATGTATTGTTTGTAGTTTTAGCAGTTTATGCTCGGATGTTTGACTAACGTTGGTAAATAGTGGAGGAAAATTCAACTGGTAGCTTAATGGTAAACTGGTGTGATTGATTTGGTTATCAGATGTAGGTAGAGGTCTTTTAGGGAAGGTAACATACCTTTTGTCCCTGAAATGGACTTGGTATAGAATACAGCGTTAAAGTTACAAAAGAAACCCAATATTCTTCCAGTGATCGATAAGAAAAACGTACCTAGTCTTCTTTTGTTTACTTTTTATCTTATCCTTGCACGAATTTATTCGTCCAAGATCCTACCAATTTAGAGTTTAACCCCCATATTCTAAGTCGTTCCCCCAAAACTTTTTACACTCCACTTAACCTTGTCGTGGGTAAAAATGTAGGCCTAACACGGAGTGGCTACGTACTCTTTGGCTCCTCCAGGTCCTTACGGTGTTATGACTTAGAATACCGATTAGGAGGAGTATTTCGAAGAGGTTTTCAATGAGGTTTCGTTTAGTCGAGGACGAGTAAGTTTTGGAGGAACGACTTAGAATATGGGTGTAAGACTACCTACCTACTCAAAACAAAGACAGCACGGACGATGTCGCGTACTACAGTCATACAAAGCAGATACGACAGTACCGAGTACCGTCAACAAGTAATGAGATTAATGTCTCGCGTCATCCATTGTCGCCTGACAATGCAGTCTGTGCATTACGCCGACAAAAGTGCACTGGAAACTAGGCTTTCAATGTTTATGCGAGCTGTAGCTCTAGTTCGAAAGTATAACTGCTTTCAGTTTTAGAGTACCTACCGGTTTTTCTCTTGATATTTTTTCATAGTCTAAAAGAGTTTAAGTCCAGTCGTACGGATTTCTGGCGGACATACCTTGGCAAATTAATTTAAAAAATACACTGTGACATTGTCAAGTCAACATGACACTAGAACAATGACCCTAAAACTAAAACCTTAAAAATATAATATAATAACTAAAATATATTATTAAAAGGAGTCCCTTTAGGCAAGGTTCCGAAGATACTGGCAGCGTTCCCCCTTTGAATAGCTAGACTAATTCTTTGTCCGAGGTAGCTGCCAGCTTTTCGGTCTCCTGTGATGTCGACTAACCTTTTTGCTATTTCCTTAAAATTTAATAAAGCTATTTCATAGTTTTTGTATCATTTGTTTGTTTATTCATAGCTATCAGTTATATCAGATAGACAGGATAACAGGACATAAGGTTTATATATGGCATGGATAATGATTTCGGCTATTTCGGAGATGTTTATTATTTTGTTAATCTTCTTAAAGATTATATTTTATCTTATTGTCATCTTACCTTCATTTTCATTCTTCTTCTTAGCGTGTCGATGGCAGACACTAAAGTATTGAGGCCCAGAATTCAGCCACTTTGACAGCCTTGTCGGATGCCGTCATGAGATCCTCCTGCATGCAGGTGTCAGGACACGCAGGATGTTAGGTGGGCCATCGTCTGGACTGCACCGCAAAGGCATTTCGCGGAACCAGCCGAAATCCCCACCTGACCATGCTTTCTTTGCTCTGGCCTGTCTGAGTCCGAAGCCTATTTAAAGACTTAAACTTTTCATTAATAGTTTAATACTTCTTTTTGTTACGATGTTTACCTGTTCCTGGATATTATTCTTATAAGTCTTTTACCGGTGTTATTTTTTTTAACTACCTTAAGTCCCGTATTACATAATAAGACAGTAATCGTGTAGGCACTTACACTTCTGTCGGGAGTCAAGTGACAAGGAAGCACTAAAAATACTACTATATTGCACTTACTTGCATAGAATCCTGTTCTGTAAGCAGGGAAGCCGGGTGAAGCTCATTGCGTTGTGTACGTGAAAAAATTCTGATCCAGATGGCTAGTACTAATGGTTTTCGACTTCGAGTGTTTTGCTAAACTCAGTCGGTTACTTAAGTATACAAAACTGTAAATTTTACAGTTTACATTGTAAAAGGTATTAATTTTCCTAGGAAGCAGCTACTTACAGTCTTCGATAAAAGCAACAACTTTTTCCATAAAAGAGAACATTTGACCCCTCAGGCCCCGGATTATGAGACACAATAGATAATCCATTGTTCTCTGGACACTGGTATCCTGCTAGCAAATGATGAATTAAATATTTGTGTGTTTGTTAATTTCATTGTAATATATCAGAGGACCTACTCTTGTTGTACGTTTGCGGAGTTTCATATTAGTTTCGGATAGTTCTCAATACTTTGTTAAAACAACGAGAGAAGCCCCTCAGGAATGGAAATGTAAATCAGTATCAATTTGCCACCATCAGAGTACCTATAGTAAACTTTTTTTTTAACTACGTTATGCATAATTATTCAGTCATACGAATAAAACATTCCGATCGAGAAATTCGACTTTCCGTAGTAGAAGCCCTGTGTTGGAGTCCGCCCGCCCGCCCTTCAGTCGCGAACTGTGTGCCGTAGGGCGCGCTCACTTCGCTCGCTTATACTGCTTATACAAAGGTCATTCCGCTTAGTCTCGGTGCAACAGGACGACTTGTCGCATTCTTTGTTTGAAAACAATCTCAAGGTAATTTTGCTATGCACTTAGATATAAAGAGCAATTTGTGCTATGAACATCCTATAAAAAGCAGTTGTAATTTTTGTAGTTATTATTTTCGTTTTTCGTTTCGGGGTTTTTTATTATTTTACGAGAATGTAAATATCCTTTTTTTATTTCTTTTTGTTGTACTTAATTTAATGAAAATCTAAAATCAATGACTTTGTTTGTTTTAAACCCTTGACAATTTGTGACTTATCTACCATTAATTTTGATGATATTTACATTATATTTTTTATCATATTTGTTTATAGATTCGTAATCGATGGTTTAACACAGATTTTCTCTGTGTCTTGCATAAGGTATCTACTTACATAATTTGGTGATGGTTAAAGTTTTGATAATTATCTAAATATAAATAAATAAAAGTCATTACTTCAGTTCTTACAATTTTCGAACCATATTTTTACAGACTTCTTTAAAAATGTTGGTCACGTCTGACGTCACGATTGACCCTTAAGAAAAATACTGTTTAAGTACAATATATTGTACTACTGCAATAGTGCTCATATTAAAGTTCCAACAACCTGTTTTAAACCATTACAGTTTATACATTTCTCTTATCGTTTCGTTTATTTATTATTCTAAACATCATTTCTTTAAAATAATACAATATCTCTTGACTTATCTCAAACAAAATAAACAAATCCAACTTATTTCTTAGCTACACTAATGAACTTGTCTACAATTGTATACAAAATCTTGGCTCCAACAAACTAATTAGAACAGGATAATAGCCCCAAAGATAATACTAATGTATTCTGTGACAATTTTACATTGAAACGACACTCCAGAGTGCCCATTATCAGTAGGACGCGGGATTCAATTTATGACACTTGTCCTTTGCCACTATTCTCTTTGTCTGTCAGTGTCACTCCGCCTTTCAAAAGAAGCTGAACTGAACTGCTCGTTTATAAACTGATTTTTAATAAATATTTTTTAAGGATAACGATACCATCGCTTCACGTGAACTATGAATAATTAGAAGATTTGTGTGTAGTTTTTTATAGTGTTGTGTGTAGGTTCATAAGTAGTGGTCAAAATGTTGTCTGTAAGGCCGTTGCAAGATAGGCTTTACAATTTCAAGTCTTTGAAGGAGAAATTTGAAAAGACCAGGTAAATAATAAGTAATATAAAAACAACACCCCTCTTTTTGTGTCGGGGGTTAAAAAGTACTAGACAAGTACTATACTGAGCTTAGTTCGTGAATACCTATGCAGCAATTCAATGCTGCTAGTGCAAATTACTAGTCGTTTCATCTTTTATCAATGATATTTCATAAATAAATATGTTACGTTCATGGTAGTTTGCGTTGAAATCTGTAATCAAGACACTTATTCCAATTTTAAATTGGTCCCAGAACCACAACCCATGTTTAGTATGTATTTACGACAGAAGAATAAAACCCATGCAATACAAGGACGATTTCCTATACTTATGACTATTTAATAAACTTGTATTTTTGTTTGTTTGCAGGGCGGGCGGCGGTGTGCAGCGCAGCGCGACGCATGCCGAGATGCCGCATAGAGGAGGCACAATTGCCGAAAGGTAAAAAAAAAAAAAAAAATGTACTATACTGAAATTATTAACCCTCGAGCTAGGATGATTAGCAATAAAATTAAACATTTTCCCTAAAAAAATGACAATTAAGAAGAAAATATCTTAACTACGAGAAAGTGTGTGTTTGTTTCTTTGTCCTTCTTTCACACCCTACCTAAGTAACCAATCGACTTTATTCTTTACATATAGTTGAAAGGACGAAGAGGAACATATGCTTTTTATCCCGATATTCCCACGGGAACGGGAACCATGTGTTCCCCGATTCCTACAACCTTGGTCTCTTCAAGGCGAGAGTGAATAGGCATTTCCATGTGACACCTTACACCACATCATGTTTACTCAGCACGATGGTGGTCAAATGCCTGCCTAGTTACTTGTAAAAAAAATCCACGCGCACGAAACCTCGGGCGGCTGCTATTACTAGAATAAATCATATTATTTCTTACCGCTCAGACGAGACTCCAACTCGCTGCGGTGCTACCTTTAGCTATTTCTCCCACGGGGGGATATCAAGTGCGGCAAATACACCAACCTAACTAAACAATAAAACATTTTGTTAAACAATAGTATTTTAGTATTAATTAGTGGAACTTTCCTGGAAAGGACTTCCTCAACATGGCTGTTATAAATAACATAATTGTAAATAGCATAAGTAGGTATTCCCGAAGCAAGCCGATATTAGGTATAATAAATAAATAAATAATTGCATACAGTCACGCCAATTATCTAGCCCACGTTAATTTTCACGAAGAACTTGTGTTATGGATACTAGATAACGGATAAACATACTTATATACTTTTTTTTGTAAATACATACATAATATACATATCAAACACCCAGACAGAGACAAATAGACATGTTCATGCACACAAAATATATTTGCCTTGTCCTGGCTTAGTACCCCGGCAATATACACGGTATAGGAAAAAGACGGTCGTCGAAGGGAAAGTACCCTAAATATTGATGTAGTGATTTTACCCAAAGGCAACATTTATATATTTCCAAAATTAAGTTAAACTAAATTTAAAGATTTTTGATAAATCACTTACCTACACCGGGAATCGAACAGGCTTAAATGAGAAAAAATAACATCATGTACTTTTATGGTACCAATACTAACAATCGATAGTCTTAAGTATAAACATCAATTAGGCTTAAGTTACTCAGTGTCTTAAATTAAAGACAAGGTCTGGAAAGATAAAAGAATACATAATAGTTCAAAATACTTTATTGTACCTGGGTACTTACTTCATACTCATCAGTAAAATAAGCATGAATTTCACTTATTATACTTTATAAGTTTTTTTTTTTTTTTTATGATTGACGGTGAGACTCTTAGCCTTCATCATACCTGATGTTAAGTATTGATAAGGCTGAAGATGGAAGCGAGCCTCTCCCGGAATCCTCAGTCACTGAGGAACTGGCTATCTTATCTCAAACTGCCGGAACACAATAATAGCTAGCCAAGCGGACTTACAACAAGTCCTACCACCAACCAAACTGAATACAATATGTACCCCCGCTGGGAATCGAACCCGGGACCCCTGGGTCTGATACCGGTGGTTGTACCACTAGACCACAGAGGCGGTTAAAAGGTTAAAAAAGTTACCTACACGAAATGAACGCCATTTGCAGCATACACAGATTTTTGGGTCAATATTCACCATGATCGATACTATGTTCAAAGTTCTTTAAATGTGGTGACAGGGTTGATACATACTTGTCATTTCAGAATCACGAACTTAACTGCGTGAACAGTATGCAAATATAATTTCTATGAAAATTCAACATGGATTTATAAATAATTCATTTTTATAATGTCAATATTCGTCCATTAATAAGACTGTCAATAAAGTTTTTCAATATTTGTCTTTAATTACTTACACTAAATTAATATTTAAGATTAACACTATCAATTTGGTACCATTTAAGTACACTATGTTATTTTTCTCACATAAGGCGGTGCGATTCCCGGTGCAGGAGAGTTATTTTTGAAAATAAAGGAATGTTTCATTTAATTATAACTTGCTATCATCAATATTAAGGGTTCCCTTCCCACTATCGTCTTTTTTTCCACCTGTATATTATATTATGTATATACAACACAATCATATTTACAACACAATAAAATTTATCAAGATTTCCAGGATTAGGAGGAAAGTTATTGTACTCAAAACTTCGTCTTTTGCTTTCAATTTACTTACTTATAAAAATATTATTATTTTATCGGTTACAAAACATCTACCTACCTTGAAACTTATCATTACAAATGCTTTTTTGCAAATAAGACAAAACCACAGAGAATTAAACACACAAAGGACGGATTTATTATTGTTATGTTGAAAGAAATATTGTTCAGGCAGCTCTGATTATTAAGTTTAATAAGTGGATGAGAACAAAAAGGGTTGAAATCCCTTTCAACTATTAAATTAAAATATTCTTACACAATTGTTTTAACCGACTTCAATAAAAAAGAAGAAGGTTATCCACGTTCGGGTCGTGGTCGGCCTCTTATATTATCTTAATTAATATTATAAATGCGAATGTATGGCAGATTGTTTGTTACTCTTTCACGCAAAAACTACTGAGCAGATATGGATGAAATTTGGCACACAGCTAGAACATATCCTGGGCTAAAACATAGGCAACTTTTTATCCCGATATTTCCACGGGAACGGGAACCACGCGGATGAAACTGCGGGCGGCCACTAGTAATCAAATATATTAAGGCGGTACCCCCACCGAAAGTGGCGCCGCGTTGAATTTTATTTAATATCGTAATTCTAATACACAATTTTAATAAAACTTTACGTGGAATTTTTAGAGCCCATAGTCTAGTATTTTTAGACGGTATCATTACATTCCCTCGTAGTCACTGCTAGAAGTAGATAGCAAAACTGCTAAAAGTGGCCGTTTTTGACACATTTGCTATCTACTTTTACGAATGACTATGACGAGATGTAGCGATACCTTCTAAAAATACAAGACAATGGGCTCTAAAAATTCCACGTTTAGTTTTATTAAAATTGTGAATTAGAATAACGATATTAAATAAAATTCAACGCGGCGCCACTTTCGGTGGGGGTACCATACCGCCTTAAAATAAATAAGTAAATAATTAAGTATGATTTAATTTAACTACGGGCGATTTCACAACTAATCGTATGAATTATAATGCTACATCGTAATAGGTAAATATCATGTCATGTCCCATATATATTCTATGAATCGTATCGCGCCATTGTTGCGACTTCCTTGATAGATTGAAATACTATGTTGAACATTCTATTGTGAGTATATTGAAATATGTACTATGAACATATTTGTAAGTTATGGACCTGTTTGTGACTTGTGTTGAGAGGCTTCCATTGAAGTTTTATATAAAAAGTTGCCTCTCCATTTAAGACAGTACAAACGTATTATTATTTAAAAAAAATGTAAGTAAGTATATTAATTGTCAGTGATCATAAGCGTCTCCCCGTTGATCATTAAAACATTATAAAAATGCCATTGTGCCTGTTCGACTTATTATAAAATAAGTATTAGCAGTAGCAAATATTTTTTTCTATATTTTACCTAATTCAATATAATGTTAATATATTTTTTTCATTATCTATGGCTTTCTTAGTTTTAAATATTTATGACTGACATCTCTGTGGGAGACATCCGCACGTCATGTTTGACATTATAATCAAAACTGAAGCGATTGTATAAAAGTGATGTTTTATGACAAAATATTAGATTTGACACCCCTCTTTGTTATTCTATGTCAGTTTCTTTATATCCTAGGTTGTCAAGAAGAGATCGCTTTAAGCCATAAGGCCACATTTGTAACAACTACATTAATAATCTTTTTTTTCCTGATGTTCTAGTAGATACATATTAAACAAGAAAATATACTAGAAAAAAGCAACTAGTCTCATGTCGCCCTGACGGGATGACATGAGACTAGTTGCTTTTTTCTAGTATATTTTCTTGTTTAATATGTATCACATAAAAATAGCATTGTAAAATGCAAAATTAAAAAGTTATAATGTTCAGTAGAGTCAACGGCAGCTATGGCTTTACATATCTGTCAAAGGGTAACCTAGTTTTGGCGCAAATGTCTGCACACCGCATTTCGCATTCGATACCGTCCTAGAACCTAATGAGTTTTTTTACTTAAATATATTGTTAATGTTTTTTTAAATAGTATTATTATTTAATACATTGTATAAATAATAATATTTCATTGGTATAAGTTGCTAAAATCTCAAAAATTTGGTTATTTTCAGCTTAAATATATTAAATAGTAGTAATAATAGGACAGGTGCATTTATCTCAGAATGGATACGGTTTCGGAAATGTGCTGTCTCTATAACTATTTTTCGTACTTAAATTGAATGATTGAACACAGTTTCAATGGTGTGCAGGGATTTCCGAAAAGGCGCCAGCCTTCCATACATTTGTGGCATTGTCCTTTCTCCAATCGACTATAGACTTTAAAACATAAATGCTGTTGAGTTCAGATTTATCTGTAGAAATTTGACATTTTGTATATATTGTGTCGCTGTTGACCTTACAATGATCACTCGGTTGCTAACCTAATCTAACCTCATCATTATCTGTTGCAGGCTGGCGGCTCTCCAGGCAGCCGGCGCGAACGACTGGCGAGCGAGAGTCTGCCGCCTGAGCCCCGAGAAAGATGACTCTAAGGCCATCGAGAGGGCCAAGAACAGGATCAATGTGAGTACCTAGAAATTGAGGACCTAGCGTGTCGAAATTTTCGTACATTCGGGGACCTTCCCGGTTGACTAGTGGAGTGTTATTGGGAAACGTTTCCTCGGAAAGTACTAAGGTTAAAGCAATAATGAATTATTATGGAACTCCCTTCAAGAAGGTATTAGAAAAGCTCGCTCTTTGAAGTCTTTTAGCGATCAAGACAGAATGCATTTCCTTTCTCATATTTAATCGAAATTTTTCCTTTCCCATTCCTACTATATGTTTATATATTCATTCTAAGTATGATTATTTATAATGCTTTTTTTTCATTTTTTTTTAAATTTATTTAAGGACATCCAACAAGATGTACACCACATACATGATTAGAGATACAGTTGCAACTTAATGTAGGTATTCTGCCACCTTAATTAAAGGTTGCCACGGCATGCATTACAGAAGGAACTGTCTGATTGTAACTTAAAATGAATACTTATCATATATAATAATGTTCTATATTTAATTGCACCCACTCCCCCCTTTTCCCCCTTTTCTTCTCTTTCTCTTATTTCTTTACCACTCAAGGTTGCCTGGAAGAAATTGCTACCTAGTAATAAGGCCGCCTTTTGTGTATTTCCTTTTACTGAGTGTTTTTTATTTTTCTTTGTTTTCTTATTATGTGCAATAAAGTGTTTTATTATTATTATTATTAATTATTCAAATGAAATGCCTATTAATGTTCTATTATTTGTGATGTACTTAAACGTTTTCTGTCTAAGTATTACTTTTAAATAAAGCTCCCTAAAACTCTACTGGTCAACCGGGAGTTCCCCGACTGTACCTACCTACGATGACGTCACGAGCGAGATTTTGTTATGGGAAATAAATTTAATGAATTAGGCTAGGACAAAACTTTGACGGTGAATCGAACTTTTTACACGCAAGGTAGATAAACTTTTACCGATATTGGTCTATTGGTCGATATTTTTTTTTTTCATGAACGACGGGGATACTCTTAGCCTTCATCATACCTGCTGTTAAGTATTGATAAGGCTGAAGGTGGAAGCGAGCCGCTCCCGGAATCCTCAATCATTGAGGAACTGGCTATCTGATCTTTAACTGCCGAAACACAACAATGCTGAACACACTGTTGTTATGGCGTCAGCTAGATAAGATGGTGGTAGTTAGCCAGGCGGACTTACAATGTCTTACAATGTCTGATAACGGTGGTTGTACCACTAGACCACAGATGCGGTTGGTTATATTGTGTTGTGTTATATATAGGTCTGTGATACTCTTAGTACTCATATATTTTTTAACAACTTCAAGCTACTACTACTGAGAATCATACCCTTTTTTATCCTAGGAGGAACAAGGGGATTATTTGTCTAATTTTAAAATCTATCGCAATCCTTTTCAAATTGTCATTTAAAAGGTATTAGGAGCTTCGCGCCACAACTATATGACATGTGACAGGGATTTTGATCGGGACGCGTTTTGAAAGGTATCTATTGAATAATAATAATAATAATAAAATTTTATTTCACACCACAATCAATCTTAAATAAAGTACAGTACAATGATTTCACTTATTACTAAAGTAGATTGTGGCGGGCTGATACCTGAACTAGGAAGACTCCTGTATCTCAGGTTATCAACCCTCCACCCCGAAAAATTAAATCTATATGTATAAAATTACAAAGGTACCAACATGGTTCATATAAAAAAAAATTACGGAGAGTAAATTAATCAATCAAAAATTTATAAATAATACAAAGGTATCCCCTTAATCTTTTAACAAAGGTAGGAATGAACGAAATAGAACTGTCTAAGCAAAATGACACACGAAAATATCTATCAAATGAAGTGTCATCTTAATATCATTCAAAAATCATTCGTTCCAAAAGCGATTGCTCTCCCAAGTTACACAATTCCATAAATCACTATCACAATCACTAAACCTTTGAAAGGGATTGCAATAGATTTTAAAATTAAACAATTAGGGGGCAGAATAAAAGGAAATGGTAATATAAATTTTAAGAAAGGCCAATGGAACATCATGATTTACAATTTTGATCAGCTGTAAATCAATAATAGTGGATATAATAGTAAAAATACCATTACATAATTAAGCATTAATAAATACAAAATAACTTTCTCAAAACAATCTCGTTGCTTCTATTTTTCTTCACAAAACTAAACTAAACTTGAACTTAACAAAGGAACCTCATAACAGTCATGAAGCTTAAACAAAACTTATTATATATACTTACTACTTTAAACATTTTGAAACTTACTCAAGTTGAATGTTTTGAAACTAACTCTTATGTTTTAACTTACTCTTCTATGTTAGTTACACCAAGCTGTCAATTTTGCTGGCTCGTCTATTTCTACAGCCCTTACTGCAGACCGCTGTCGAGTGCACTCCACTGCAGCCGACCTTGCAATGCTTTGACACAGTAATAAGCTTACTGAATAGGGTGGATAGTTCCATTCAAGCACATGTGTAATTGAAATAACTAGTCAACGTGTCGTTTTAAGATACGAAAAAGAGATTAGAATTAGAGGAAAATTTATTTGAATTTATTATACTGGGAAATGTGGAAATCATTCTGGGAAACTTTAAAGTATTATTTTGCTGGATCTTTTATTTCTGAAGTCATCGCCGCTGACAGCTGTTGAGTGCACTTCACTGCAGTCGACCTTGCGATGCTTTGACGCAGTAATAAGTTTACTGAATAGGGTGGTAAGTTCCTTTCAAGCACATGTGATATTGAGATAACTAGTCAACGTGTCGTTTGAGATACGAAAAAGAGATTAGAATTAGAGGAAAATTTATTTGAATTTATTATTCTGGGAAATGTGGAAATCATTCTGGGAAACTTTAAAGTATTATTTTGCTGGCTCGTCTATTTCTAAAGTCAGCGCCGCTGAAAGCTGTCGAGTGCACTTCACTGCAGTCGACCTTGCGATGCTTTGACGCAGTAATAAGTTTACTGAATAGGGTGGTAAGTTCCTTTCAAGCACAGGTGATATCGAGATATAACTACATAAAAAAAAATAGAGACGTAAAGTTAAAAAAATACTTGAATTTGTAATTTGACGACCTGTTTGGCGCAGAGGTACTAACCCCACCTTCTGCGCCAGAGATCCCGGGTTCGATTTCCGGACAAGACAAATATTTGTGTGCATGAACATGTCTATTTGTCATGGTCTGGGTGTTTAATATGTATATTAAGTATGTATTTACAAAAAGAAAGTATATATGTATGTTTATCCGTTATCTAGTATCCATAACACAAGTTCTTCATGAAACTTAACGTGGGACTAGATAATTGGTGTGATACGAATATTTATTTATTTATTTAATTTAGGAAAATGTAGAGACAATTCTTGGAAACCTCTTAGGTTTTTAAATATCACTTTAAAAACGAAACTAAAAGTAGTATTTTGTTGGCTCGTCTATTTCTAAAGCCCTCGCTGCAGACAGCTGTCGAGTGCACTCCTCTGCAGCCGACCTTGCGATGCTTTGACGCAGTAATAAGCTTACTGAGGCTGGCAATCTGAATAGAGTGATTAGCTCCTTTCAAACACAAGTGATATCGACATAACTGGTCAACGTGTCGTTCTAGAATACGAGAATGAAGATAGAATTAAAATATTGGAAAACTTGGAAACATTTCTAGGAAAGCTCTTATTACTTAAATATCACTAAAAAAATTAACTCAAAGTAGCATCTTGTATAGGCGCTTTAGCCATCTTTGGGAAAGAATGTTTGTAAACAAACTTTTGAGCATTTTTCGTAATTATTCCACAAATATGTTATACTTTAGTAATTAATGCCATATTTCAAAATTGTACAACATAAGTAAGCTATTAATGAAGCGCACATATTTCTAAAACGTGAAATAAAAAAGTACTCTGGAGGTTATGTATGGACGATTTGTTTACAAGCATTATTTCCGTAAGATGGCCGAAGTATAGGCTCATCTATTTCTAAAGCCCTCACTGCAGGCTGTTGTCGAGTGCAGCCGACCTTGCGATGCTTTGACGTAGTAACAAGCTTACTTAATAAGCTTATCGAGCCTTGCACAGCACTTTCTTAAACACTTTCCTACGCTTTCAAGTATGTATGGGTGATATCGAGATAGCTAACGTTGCTATTTGATAGAATCAGGCGGGCGGTGCATCTTGCGTGTTTCTTGCGGAAGTACCTAGATTTTGTGTTCAGACTTAGGCAACGTTGCGTCTAGAGAAACAAACAAAATGGGCTAGTTTTAAAAATTTACTGTAGTTATTATCTTGGAAAACGTTCTTTAAATAACGCTGGAAGGACAAAATTTAGATTTTTCATATCATCTTTAAATAGAATGAGCGCGTAATAGTATTGTGCTGATGTACGGCAGGATCATTCAGTTATTCTGCACCATTTCGTCTAAATCATTATAGGGCTTTCACAGATAATTAAAGGCTGCCTTTGCTTACAGATTAAGAGATTTCATAGGATTATCTGGGTAAGCCTATTTGACGTTTCGATGTTTTCGATCAGCATTTATTTTTGTTTATACCACAAGCTAAAATTTACAATACAATGGTCAATAAAATGAAAGGGATTTTTCCAAATTAATGAAATTCTAAGATGCAAATATACTAGAGCAGAGTAGTAGTAGAATGATAGTCCATCACTGCATGTCCAATATTTCTATGAGAACAAAAACAATATTCATTGAAAGTACACACACGAAGTATTGAAAGTAACACAGTAGACAGAAGATGTTCCATAAAGAAAAGCATAAAATATACACATATGTGAATGTGACACATAATAACAAACATTAATTTAATTCCATACAAATATAATTCTCTATTCTCCGTAGAAAAAAAAACAAAAGCTTGAATCGTTTGTACCCATAATATTAGATTTATGTGATCAATAAAACCTCAAAATATCACACGTAGCCTTTTCGTGATGGTAGCAATAAAGCAAGTAATCGATGGATTTCGTCAAGGCCGAGTGCTGGCTTGAGATATCGCCAAAACATAGGAAGACACCATACCATACCATATTCAAGGTGTATATTCAAGTTCTTTTTATAATTTACTGCATACTTTTCGGAATTACAAAACACTTTATATTATTTATTATTGCTCAAAGTAAAAATCGCCCTAGAGAAGTTGCACCCTTGCACCCCTGATCACGGGCGCGGGACTCAAATTAAAAAATTATACCTTTTACGAAATATAAATTGTATCCCGCCTTTCATATTTCCGAATTTCCCGATGTAATTTGAATACGGCTTGTCATTCAAAACATTAGGCTCAGCCGTAATAAAATATTTTAATTATATTTTCAGACATCAGTTGTAATGGAAACGTGTTGATTGCATGAAACACGACATTTCCGCCTTGCTCCCAATTAATTTTAATAAACGCTAAGTAAAGGCGTGGCAGCGGCTTGCGAACATTAATTTGCACTATTTCTGAGCGAAAAGTGCATCTAACAACGTTATAGGAACATCCTGTTGTCACATGCATATAGGCAATATAGTTTCCGAAGGCTTACTATATTTAAATATTATATTAGTATATGATTATAAATCTATTAAAACTAATTACCAGGACCATACAAATGGCGTGTGGTCTCCATTAGTTTATTTTATGGCAATGAAAAGCTCTAAGATGTTAAGAATATGTTGGATTTTCTACTTAGAAAAATTTCCATAGAAAAGATCTTTTCCTTTAAATTAAAAACTGAAGGATCTAATCTAAATCTAAATTTTAACCTCTCAGGCCCCGGTTTATGAGACACTTTAGATGTTCCATTATTCTCTGGACACCGGTGTCTAGTAGCAAATGATGAATTTAGGGTTTAGAGTTGCTGTGACATTCTGCAAACCTCACCCTTAACAAAATTAGTTCAAGAACAGGCATTTGACAAATTACTGGAAATCATGAAATATCGTGCCTGATCTCATAATAACCTCGTAAAATAGAAGGACGGTTGTTGTACGAAATTAAGAAATCCAAAATCAAAGTTATGTTTTTGGTGTTTCTATTTATCTAAAATAACATATATTTTTTTATTACTTAATAATGCACAGTGCTATGTTTATGATAAAATTGTTTCTCATTATCAAGAGAAATAGCAACATAAAAAATTTCTAAAACTAGAACTGAATAGATTAACAAAGATGATTAGACAAATGTTACAACTACCTGTGGGGGTCGAAAGAGGTTTTATACCTCATTGTTTTCGACCTCCCACAAAATTAAGAAACATAAAACAAGGACTTGTCAATCAATGACAGTTACGCGAAAAATTGTAGATATTTTCACAAAAGCGAAATTATAATTATCACAATTTGATTACTTTTGCTATCATGTACATACGTTGTATATATCGTGTACATATTATTATTATACATTTGTAAATATACTGTTGCCGTCTTATTTAATTATCGTCTTTAAAGTGCGGGATGAAAATCTCGTACATACCTGTATAAACTGATAGGGTTAGACTAATACCAAAGGCGGAAAGGGTGATTAACTTCACGCTCCAACTATAATTAACCACCACACCTCGTGGCGTAATTCTTGCGTTTGACGAGCTAATAAAATCACATGCTTTCGGTCAAATTTGTTTACAGCTCCAATGTTTATCGTGGCGTGCCGCAAATTACAAATTTTCTAATTTAGTCCTTACGAGTAATGAAATACAGGTCCTAGTCTGCTCCCTTGTAGCACACTTTTTTAGGATACGGTGTTTGCGAATCGTAACAGTTAGCTATGGAGCAGTCGTTAACCTCTTTCGCTTTTATTTCATGGCGACCTGGCGACTCATTAACGATAGCATTTGATGGAACTATAGTACGGATTTGGTGATTACATTGATCACGAAGGCGTATTATTGATATTATTCATATTGAGCCTATTTCGTGGCACCTTGGGAGAGATTTACGTGCAGCAGTTCACTGCAATAGGCTGAATGATAAATTTACAATCGTTTTTAATACTGTAGATGGGATTCACCGATTTAATTATACACTACCCATTTGCACGAATCTCTTTCGTGCAAGACAGATTTACGACGTGTCTCAAATATAATTTACCAACTGATATATAAGCCAATAATCGTCATTTATTAATATAAAATGCCTTCATTGCTAGTCTTAAAAAAAAAAAAGAGAGAATGAAAATATTAACTTGACTGTTTGACTTTATATGTTCCATGTTGCTATTCGTCGGATAGCATTCAATTAAAGTAATGTATGTTTGTTTTTATTTGTTCGTATGTTTGTCGTACCTTCTTGATTAGCCGGAAATTGTCTAGAGGTGGCGTTTCGGCCTCGAAACTAGAGATTCTCAAATAACAGCCTGACTTTTTGTATTTCTGGTCTAAATATTAAACTTTTCGAAGTGGTCTTGACAATGAATTTGCTTTTTGTAATCGTTCGTTTCATTGCGTATTTATGTTTTAATCCCTGACCTTTTACCTTGAGGGCTCGAACCACTGTCATTATTGGACTAAGAACGTTGCGTCCCTAAAGTTCAACCTATTTTTAGCCAAATGAAAATGCTATTCTCAGATCCAAATGCCAAAACTTTTTTGTTTGAGTCTTTATAGGTTTTGTCTTCTTTATAATTTTTACTATTAATTCAAGATTCATCATAGAATAATTGCTGTCACAGGTACACCACTGCAAGAATCAAAGAGTCATATTTTAAATCACGATTTAACTTTTTACGTTCTCAATATGATTTTATGAGTAGTTCGAATTTCTGTCAAGGTTTGTTTACTCAAACTGGAAAATGGAAATTCCACGCTTGCTGATGACTGATATGATTTGACTGGCTCGGAGCTGGTCTTTATTAAATAATGCCACAGCGCCATCTATGTTTACAGTTGGAATCTAACTAACAGCGACGATGTCGCTCCGAGCGGAGCGTCGTGTAACTAACTTATGTTCTCAATTTAGAGGTAAATTGTTTATGCACTGCATCAACGTTAACGTTATCGCAGCTGGTGCTAAATATACTACATTATTGAACTGGTAACCGATGACTCTACAACAGTGGTTCTTAAACTTATTTCGTCTATCGCCCACTTTAAAATCAATTATTATTCAGCACCACCCCCATTTTTTTTTACTTTACCACATCTTAAAAACCATAATTTTTACCCTTTTGGCCCGTTACTGCCTAAGCCACCATGGCCCACAAGGAGGCGTTATCGACTATTTTGAGAAAGACTGCTCCACAATGTTATTAAAAGTCGATCAATATATCTTGCTTCAATGTTAATGTTAATATAATAATTTTGTAACTTATTAAGTTTCCTATTTCATTTGTATATTGCAGGATCTTATTAAAATGCCATTCATATTCTTTACCGTTTATTGTGAACATTAACTTTATTAGTGTGTTTTCACTTTGCTATAATTTAATACCATAATATATCGCGTAGTCTTTTCGTAGTAGCCTGAGTAATGCCAACGAAATCCACTATCTGAATGATTTAATATAGTTTACTTATTAGAAGGGTCTAAAACAAAACGTTTTGCAGCCTTACGAGCACCAAGCATAGAACTTGAGAAATGGTATTGCCCTAACATATTTTACATACGGTTCTCGCATTCTAGGCCGCGTTTATGCACAACACGAACCACAACCTTATATGGTCCAGCTGGCTCCGTACCCTGCCTTAAGTGGACGGAGGTCACGATCAGGTGTCATGCATAATCGGATTGTGGACCAGCGTACTTCCGAGCAAGGCTGGAATCGATCCTTAGATGCTTAGAAAATTCTCCGTTTAAGTTTTTCTACTCGCGAATGACCTTAATCGAAATACTATTCTTTTACTGGTGTCTTATTAAGTAGGAAAGAAGCAAAACAGTGCGGCAATGATAGATTCCAGTCTACAATGTATTTGGTGATCTTGATAGTTTCAACCATCTAATCCAAATCTAAAATACCTAACTTTTTGTATTAAAATTTACCTTCCTACGATAAAAACCTTGTCTCCTTATCTTTGGCTACCCAGACAGTGCACCTTCATTAGAACTACCTAGATATTACAAGGTTTTTGATATTACGAAATTTTCTTATTCTGCTTTGCTGTTTCACTCTAATGCCAGTATCATTTCATCAAATTGAAGAATACCCTCGACTAACATCTGTTTTGAAATTTGTATCTTCAGAGTTATTAAAGCTTTGTGCATGATGTATCAGAGTACTTGATGTATCAAATCTACGTAGTGTATTGTGTATTTCGTCTACCGATGTGGAGCATTTGGGAAGTACTTCAAACTTCCACGCATTCCCCTCTCGACGTATGCATTTTTACTGGCAGCATTAAAATACTTAGCTTTTCAAATTCTTTCCGAAGCTTGTGAAATCCGTCATTGATTATGTAAACCACGAGAGTGACTCTATCCATCGCCAAGCTACTCCTGTATTTCTAGGTTATAATATATCTCACTAAAAGAGATTATACATTTTAGAATTATAAAACCACCTATCGGGAAAGTGAGGACAAAGGATTGTTCGTAGCGTTATTACTAAGGCAAACCTAATATGATTTTTATGACTCATGTGAATTCCTTTTGTCTTACCTCAGATATAAAGTTTATGCGGTTTTTATTTTTTATCAGATTCTCATGTTGGCAATTGCAGTAACCTATTTGAAAGTTTTCAACATTTCCTAAGAAATTATGTGTTCATACAGCAGACCTGTTTACAAAACAAAACTTTTTGCGTCCGTAATTTCTACACTGTTCCTTGAAGTATCTATGCCAACTATGTACCTCGCAAACTGAATGGAATTGGAATTTAATCGTCCAGAAAAATTAAGCAAACATTGCTATAAGTGTCATATAAGGAATCCATTTGCAGCATTATTAATTTATTTATTTAAAATGTATAGATTGTCTTTAATACTATATGTTGATTTTAAAAGACACAGTCTAGCGTCAAATATATACGTAGACGAGTAAAAGGCCTCATTTTAATTAGCTCTTGTATCATTCACAACTCATTACATAATGTCACTGTTATAATTAACATGATCTACAACCGTGCCAGCGAAGCATCGCGGTTATGAGTGTTCCACATTTTGGCGTTAGATGCTAAAACTAATTATAGATTTTGGCCACTTCGAAGTATTGGATCTTGAACGTCCGTGAAATAGAATCTCGAGGATACAAATGGATAAAATAATTAATAACCTATTATCAAATTTTCCTGTTTGTCACACAATCCTATCATATGGGTAAATGGTTAGCTGTCGCAATGGTTGAGTTTCTGTTTAAATTAAGTTATAATTTGAATTAATAAAACCAGTTATTTCACCGATTATTCGTTTATATTGCAAGGGAATATAATAAACCGATCGACTACGGCTAAGGCTCTTCCCGTGTCGTTCATAAAAAAAACAAAAAATTACTAAATTGCGCGACAAAAAATCCAGGTTGGGGTTATAGAAAAACTAGGTTTATTAAGTTAGGTTAAGAATGTAAACTAGATTGGCGACTTAGTCGCTCACTTAGTATTTTTGTCGCTCAAAAAGTTTTTAAGTCGATCGGTTAATTACTACCCTATTGCAAGTACTTTCTATTCATAGACTATTCATTGTGACTATTATTACAACTGTTGTTTTGAAACCTTGATTACGTTTTGACATGAAAAGATATACGAGTACATACGATAATATGAAATGAACTAATATTCAGTAACGTTTTCAACAGGTCAGTTTTATATTGAAATCATAATATCGTATAGTTAAGTCGTACTTCGCTGGAGTGCTTCCAAAATAAATCACATTTCAAGTTTAAAATATTTCAATAATGGTGCTTTGAAGCCACATCACCACCATATTTTCTAAGTCTGACGCTATAACAACAATGTTTTCAGCATTGTTGTGTTCTGGCATTTAAAGATAAGATCGCCAGTTTCTCAGTGATTGAGGATTCCGAGAGAGGCTCGCTTCCATCTTCAGCCTTATCAATACTTAACATCAGTTATGGCACATAATAATTAATAGTACAAGTAGTTATGGGGAAGGTTAAGAGTCTCCCAGTTCGTTCATACAAAAAAACTCAGTTTTCCAGGCCAGCACGAGTTTATGAATTGAGAATTTCAAGTTAAGAACGTCTTAAACAAAATATACAAAATCATAAATCAGTGGGGATTGAGATTCTCAATTGAGAAACTGACCATAAACTTATAATTTAGCACCTATATTTTCATAATCTTTGACGATTTATCAACTGCGAGATGTTTTTGAGATGTTATTATTTCTTTTAGTTTATTTTATATGAAAGGAAAATAACATAATTACGTCTTTTTATACTTTCGAAAGTTCGTTATGACCACGAAACAGCGTGACTTTGAAACGATTGTTAAATTAAAATATCAAAGGAAACAGAAACGTTTAACCTTTAATTTTATTTCGCAAGTTCCCGGATGTTTTATAATCTGAGTAAACACAATTTAAATAATTGTTAAAAACCATTACTTATTTTATTGTGTTGATAATATAGCAGAAATTATATTTATTTTTTAATGTGTTCGAAAAGAAGAATACTGCAATCTTGGACGGATAACCAAATGTTAAAAACAATTTAAGTGATAATGCTATCACATAATCATATCGAAATAATTCTGTGGGGTATAATTAAGACTGATCATACAAGTCAAATCAATTTAGAATAAATAAAAAAGTCGGTCTTCTACACGGATGTATCTGTATGAATTTATAATTCTATGGCTGTAAACCATAAGAAATGACCTCAGTACATCTGAAGGCCATGGAAGAAAGGGCTAAAGATGTCTGTTAAATAACATTTATTTGCTTTTTGAAACTGGTATTGCGATCGGCAATGTGTGTAAATATGTAACTCTATGACTGTGTACCACAATGAATGACCTCAGTACATCTGAAGGCCATGGAAGAAAGGGCTAAAGATGTCTGTTAAATAATATTTATTTGCTTTTTTAAACTGGTATTGCGATCGGCAATGACCTGGCTCGGCGGTCGAGACTCGGCGGCACCGCGGCCAGCAGTTGTTTTGGCGGGAGCGTGGACGGTGCGCGCGCGCATATTAGTGTCTTTCGCGAATTTTTGATTAAAAATTGCTTTCAATAAGAACGCTGGAAGTTTTTGAAACAGTGCCAGTGTGTAATTTGAGAACTTGTTGATTATTTTTCATCTTTTGGATTTTATACTTTTTTGGTTTGTTTCTCGTCTTGTTACTTTGGGATGTGTTCTTCGTGCGATTTTTTATCGACTTTTTGTTTCTTGTGGTATCTTCAAGATAAATGTTATCTAAGCATTATCGCATTTTATCTATATTATCTAGTATACTGACCTTCTTAGCACCTTCTCTAAGAATATTTATATTTTCTCTACATGTATGGAAGATCGCGGTTGAAGTGTAATTGAATCTCTGCGCGAAGCATTAGTGAATACCTCTTCACATTAGCTTTGGCTCTTTAAACCCATTAATTGGCCGTTTTTGCCGAATTTAAACGATCTGTTAAAACTTTCTATGATAATAAATGATTATACTATTCAGGACCTCGTTCATGCTAGTAGTTTTGACTTTCACTCCCATAAAATTGTTGTAACCTTAATTACTATGTGTGTTTAGGGCATCATATTCAGTTCCTTCGTTTCTAAATGGACGTGATTTGTATTCGTTAAGTGCGTCTTCAATTGATATGTCAAGTGTTATGTATTGTGATGGATTCGTTCTACATTAACGATTTGATACTCTATTGATGTTTATTAGTTCATCGCGGCGGCTATTGACTCGATGTATCTTGAGCCCTATATATATTTTATTGATCGTAAATAAGTTGGACTGAATTATATTTATTTTAGCCCTTTTTAATTGTATAAGATTCGTTAGACTTTTTCAAAAATGTCCTGAATGGGATCAGTTAAGTAAGACAATCCAAAAGAACTTTGTTAAGAAGTATATTGTTGTTCAATATTGGTTTCCTTTAATCCTTTTTGTGTTTCGAAATTGATTGCAAGATTATGTTCGAACATCAAATTAGCTTGGTGAAACTTTTTTGTCATTTGCCACTTTAGGTTTGGACAAGTTGTCATATTTGGTGTAGGACTGTCGTCACGTATAATATCTGGTAATAATGAAGTAGATAAGTGGAATGTTGCTGCAAGGCGAGCAAGTTAGATTTTCCTCAAATATTTCCATTAGTTATTGAACGCTATGTGATATTACGTAGCCTCATCATAACATTTTATTGTAATTGTAGCTTTGTTTGACAAGCTCTCGTCTTAGCTTTACAATATAAAGGTGTGCGCATTTAAATTGATAGTGCATAGCTTTGATTCGAAATCATCGTGTTCCATTTTAAACTCTATTGTTTTATTATTTATATTACACAGTTGTTTTTAGCTTAGGTTCTCATCAATTACGTTTGAATCCATTATAGTTATTGCGTTTCAATACTGTCAGAAGTATATAGCTTCCGACACACGTGGATTGACTTTTGTTGTTTGCATATTTGCTTTTGTTAGCATATATAGCGTATTCTATAAAGTCGTTCTTTGTTTGGGTGTGGTATATTTATGAAGGTCGTCCGTACACTAATGATGTTACCGGCTCAGACGCACCCACAATATTGACAAATTTTGTATTCGTCATTTGTAACCACTGGTCGGTAGCGGTATGTTGTTCCGAGACCTGCGCATGAGTCACACTCGCCTCTGTTACCGATGATAGTGAGAATGATCGGCTGTGTCCAATAGTATACTGTTGTCATTCTCTCCTTGCGGTCAAGTGCCACAGTATCATATAAGTCGTATCCAATCTGACCTTTCGTTTTTAAACGTATATTGATTGTCACTGTCTCGTTAGCATTACCCTATGTTTTATTCATACAGACTAACGCATCTTTAAGGATTGTAGTGTGGTGATTTTAACAGTGCAAAAACTTTATTGATCAATTAATTTTTCCTTCATATCATAACAAATGGAGCTGAACAATCTCGAGGACTGTTAACAACTCACGTGTCGCAAGTCAACTTATTCTAGTCAGTGATGTGATTGGACTTTAAAATATTTTACACGATGTTCGCGTTAATCGTTGGTATCAGTGTTGTTTTGTACTTAATTTGGAAATATTGGTTGCCGAATAAACAGGAAGTTGTGACACCAGTATTTAAGGATGAAATCGATAAGAGTGTCAGTTTCGACGAAGTGATAAATGCTCAGAAAAGTGTTTTACAAGAGAAAATTAAGAATTCACTTGACGGTAGTGACGAGTCAAGTCTTAAGGACCGTGAAGACAAAGTGTTATTAAATTATTTGAATACTGGTGCTGAAACTTCGTCGTATAAAGCAGAAATTACAGAAACAGACGATGTTGATTTTCAAAAAGCGCCGTCTCTAAAACTATTAGATACGGAACGATTAGTTACACCAAGTGCATTATTAAAGAAATTAAAAGAGAAACAGTCAAACGCAGGCGTAAATGCGACTACTAGTTTGATTGAGGACTGTCAGCCAATTCACTTTGTCAACAAAGTTGAAACCCAGGCGGTAGTTTCACCAAATAAATACAATAACAAGCAAGTAATTGGATCGATTTACGAAATACACGAACAAGATAACTCAAAAACAAATTTTGACGTGACACCCTTTAAACATATTGTTGAAGAAAACTTAATCAATGAAAAAACAGAGTCACGGTTTCAAACTAAAACTGAAGGCGGTAATATTATAACACCGACTCAATTACTAAAACAATCAAATGAAAAAGGCCAACGCAATAATTCAAATGTAAATAAAAGAGAGAGTCCACCCAAAGAAAGGCTAGCGGAATTTCTTGGAAAAACTGTATTACGCGATGATAAAATTCAATCAATAATACATAACTTATCTTTAGATATAGATGACTCAACAAAAATTGAAGAACCAGTAGCAACATTAGAATGTGAACTAAAACCAGCCATAAAAGATAGTGACGCAAACATTTCTATAAGTGAAAATGCTGCTAAACTTCAACAAGTTATTGACACGGCTGCAGATAGGTATCAATTATTATCCGATGCTAGTAATGAATACCAAAAACATGACATAATAACAATCAGTGATAATGTGAATATTGTAGACGTTTCCGTGACAGCAAAAGCAATCGAAAGTGATAGAAATATTAATGAAAGTGAAAGAGAAGAGAAACCATTTTTAAAACGTCTTCAAAAGCAATCTGGGTTCCCTATTGGTCTTAATTTCGGATCAGTTATAGGAGAGCTGAAGAATAAAACCAAAAATGCCGGCAATGGTGGTTTGAAGCCTGTATTTAAGAAGTTCGATCCGGATTATGAAGATAATCAGGCATGTCATTTATTTTTTTGCACATAATTTGAGAGTTAAATACGGCGTTCTTAAATAACAACTGTTTTATTCATAATAATTGCCTTCAATCCTGCAATAAATGTAACTTTTAAAATTTCTGTACTTATGAGCTTATGTTGTAATTATGATTTTAATTGCCAAATTAAGAAAACCTCAATGCTATGTTGCACTGTAGTAACCAGTAACTTATTGCTTACCAAGGAATTAAGGTTTTTGTTTTAATATATTTTCATAACTTTACAAATTAAAACAAGTTAGCAGCGCCTGCTAGTTAGCAGGCACAAAATAGACTTCTAAACCACGTGACAGTTGTTATTGTTTTGTAGTGTAGAAACTAAAAAAGTACATTTGACACATGTCCAAGGTGTCCTAAACTCATTCCCGGGGACCGTTTGTCTCTATCTCTTATGGTTTCTGAGATCTCGATGCGTACATACATACGTACGTACGTACGGACGGACAGAGAGGGATTATAAGACTTTTCTAAACTTTAGAGTTTAGAAGTCTAAAACTGAAATTATTATTATTATTATGATGATGATCCATTGGAAAAGTTATAAAATATTAATCATATACGTGATAGCTGTCGAATTTTATTGATGTACTGAGCCTTTGTTTGACGCTTAAAGTAGTCAAAATAAATGTTTAAAGGCAGTAGATAACTATACAAACCTAATTCGGGGCAGTTGGGTTAGCTGATCTAGTTATTATTAAATATTTTGGGTGGAATGTATACGAAAGTTTATTTCAGTTTATTACGTGAAGATGTCGTTGACAAAGTTATCTTTAGAATGCAGGTCAAATCTACTAGACGCACGTAACAATAGTGTCGTTACTGCACGTCGGAAGAAACGCATAATAATTATCTCACACACTTTTTTACTGTATACATAACTTATTAAGCATATGAATCGTATTCTTGTGTAATCGCAATGTTATTTAAAAAGTTAATATCATCAGATAACTTTTGGGCGTTTTGTAAATGTTTTTTGTTACTTTTTAATAATTATGTAGAATGACAGAACATTTTGACACTTTGTTATACCGCGAGGACTGCCAGTAGATTTTTGGAACTATTTTAGCTCAATATCGTTATGACTCATATAATGCAAATGATTTCAAATTTACATAATCCATTATGCATAATAAACATCATTTGAGTAAAGGACATCAGGCATTCTGGTCGAAAAAAAAAGTGAGCGGCCAGACCCGAGATCAATTTCAATAGATAGTTCCTATTAAGGCCCAAAAATAATTATATGGACTTAACCCTGTCACCGCATGAACTGAGTAGCTATTTCGAGTTAAAAATTCTGGACAAATAAAAGTGAGCGGCCAGACCCAAAATTATTTCCAATAAGTAGTTAATACTAAGGCCTAAAAAAAATATATGGACCTAACCCTGTCACCACTTGAACTGAGTAGCTATTTCAAGTTAAAATATCTGGACAAAAATAAAAAGTGAGCGTCCAGACCCAAGATTATTTACAATAGGTAGCTAATACTAAGGCCTAAAAATATATATATATGGACCTAACCCTGTTACCACATAAACTAAGTAGCTATTTCAAGTAAAAAAATCTAGACAAAAAAAAAGTGAGAGGCCAGACCCTAGATTATTTCCAATAGGTAGTTAATACTAAGGCCTAAAAAAAATTATATAGACCTAACCCTGTCACCACATGAACTAAGTAGCTATTTCAAGTTAAAAAATCTGGACAAAAAAAAAGTGAACGGCCAGACTCGAGATTATTTTCAATAGGTAGTTTCTATTAAGGCCAAAAAAAAATATGTGGACTATAGTAAATAATCTTGGGTCTGGCCGCTCACTTTTTTTTGTCCAGATTTTTTTGACTTGAAATAACAACTCTCTTCATGCGGTGACAGGGTTAAGTCTATATAATTTTTTTTAGGCCTTAGTATGAACCACCTATTAGAAATAATCTTGGGTCTGGCCGCTCACTTTTTTTTTTTTGGACCAACTTTGTATGGATATTGCCTGATGTCCTTTTCCAATCACTTGACCGTTGAGCTTCTTTATCATTTTTTTTTGTTGTCATTTCCTCTTGTAACCATCATAATTATTATTATGTTGTTTTGTTTGGGTCATTATTTCCTTTGACCGATAACAGAGATAGATAGTGATGTAAATAAACATTTAATTACTATTGAGCCTGCGACAACGCCATTTACCAATTAGCTTTGAATTGACATTGCATTGGAGAAAGATCCCCTTATTGAAGGGGGCGCGGAATGTCAATCCACGTTTTAACATTCCACACCCCCTAACTTTTCCGATTGCAAGTTCAACCTGAAGTACGGTTTCAGTGAAAACAGAATATGCGACGCCTTTTAATGGTTGATATCCCAAAGACTCTCAATTAGCGTTTTGGTTTAAATTATATCATACATACCGCTTGAAAGTGAAACCCCATGTCTGAGTCAGTGTTTCTTAATACTAACCACTAGAATTGGGAAACTTTCAAAACCGGGTGAATTAGGTATCTTCCAGGCAAGCGCATTACGCATCATCGCTTATCATTTAACGAAAAAGCGGTCAAACGCTGATCTTTTGTATAACAGCTTATTTAATAGTGTTTATTGTTTACAGGAAAATCTGAACGCGGTTGTAGATGAGAAGAAAAAAGTCCAGATAGAAGACAACGAGTTGGGCCCAAACATCCTTGCCGACAGGCGGAACAAGCTTGAGACAGCGGCGCAGGTAAATATCAATATCCCAATATCAAATACATGGGCTTACCAACAAGTCTTTGCGATTCATTTTAGGTTGTGAGCGTGGGATGCATCTCACTTCTTCTAGCTGAAAATAACTTAAAATTAACCGCATTACAGTTAATCGGAGTCCTCTTATACAGCACAAAGAACATCAGGCATTCTAGTCCAAAAAAAATTGCATGGTCATATCCGGGATTCATATTAAGACCTAAAGAAAAATTATAGGTATGGACTTAACCCTGTGACTGTGTTTTGATAATAAAATACTTTATTTTCTTAACTGAACTGAACTGAGAGACTACTCAGAAAATGCAGTTATCACTGGTTTTTGACTCCAGCCTATTTACGGAATAGAATAATGTTAATAAAACATAGACTCAGTCTAAATAGTCTTTGCACTGCCCACAAACAGCCGAAATGACGCACTCACACAGATACGCGCCGCTACACACGCGCTCGCAACTGTTTCAGGCTCAGACTACAGCGAAAACCAGCGAGATCGAGGGGGCGACCGTGTAGCGATAGCGAGCGGCGTGTGTGTGTGTGTGTGTGAGCGCGTCATATCGGCCGAGTGCAACGGTTGTTTATGTTTAAACTGTGTCTTATGGAAGTGCATAATGAATGTGACTTTTGTCCATTTTAAATTAAACCCTTTCCCTCCCTTGACAAGTCATTAAAGGATATATCATAAACACAGTCGACCTCATTCCGCAACAGACACAACATAATTGTGTTAATAAATGTAGCCTCTACCGGAGGCTGCGCAAAGATCAAGGATGAAGCGATTCTGGAATCTTGACCGGCTTCCGTGAATGCTGCAAGACTTAAGTAAACAATTAGGAAGTATGAATTTCGACGAAAATGATTCAGTCACCGCAACATTTGTGTTGTCACTCATGCAATGTAGTGACTAAGTTTTAAAGAAAAATTTGGTGACACTTTCATGCTTTGTGAAGATTTAAAATAGTTTTAGTTTTTTCATGTTTAAAATATTGTGTGGCGTGAGCGTGACGCACAAATTCTGCAAGAAAATAAGTCGAAAGGTAATATTAACAATGCATTTGTCAACCGATTATATAAATTAATTTAAACTTCAATTTATTCGTGTAAGTAATAAATGTTAGTTTAATTTGAAATATTTGCAGTTTTAAATGCAAACTTTTTACAGTTATTTTATTGTGAAAGACATTTGAAATACTTTAAATAAGCCCAAATACTACAATAATTTGCGATGGCCTATCATTATTTGCCAGTAACCGCACCGCACCCGTAGTCGTATTTGTCATCCGCTTCTAAGTAAGATAATAATGTAAAATTTTGTTTATAAAATAAATCTATCTTACAGAAGTCAAAAATATAAGTTACTGTTTTCCTCAGGGATGGCGCAAACGCGTTCCCCAAAACGACGCAAACCTGTTCACGGTTGCGGGGCGTTTGGAACGCGACAAAGTACCGACAGCCACGCCGCCTCTAACACCGCCGCTGACCCCGCCCGCTGTCGCACCCGCCGTCACAACCCCTGTCGCACCCGCCGTCGCAACCGCTGTCGCACCCGCTGTTGCGTCGCCTTTAGTACCCACGCCTGCGGTGCCTACGCCCAATAAGTTCAGGTAGGTTTACTCGTCTTATTAAATACTTATACCTCTACTGATAAAGTTGGTGTAAGCTTGGGTATCTTATTTGCTCTAGTCAAAATGTCATTTAAATGACAGAGACAATACGCAGAATAAATTTTCCAAGCTTACACTAAGTATACTATACTAATTATCGTACTTCTGCACGTCCTGAAATTAAAGTTTATGGAAATACTACTACTTTTGATATTCTGTAGCGATAATGCTTTCTCCGAGATCCATCAAAGAGAAACTTCGATCTAATTATCCGAATCTTGCGTTTGAAACGAATCTCACGCAGTAAAGATCGGGAAATAGTTAAGATTGATAGATTGAAATAGTCTCGTGTTCCTTTACGATAGAGTTTTGCAAAGAAGTAAAGAACTTCATATTAGCTCAGCCCACACCGCACATTCATTAAAGGTAGAAACACTTAGGTTTTGAGTAGTCAATCCAGCATAAAATTCGATAAAAAAAATTCTCTAACCTAAATTTCTTGTTCAGATCCCGTAAACAAAACTCTCCCACCAACGGTTTCGCATCGGGCCCGCTACGATCGGCATCCTGTGCTGTAGTAAGCGCGTGCGCGAACGCGGGAGCGAATGCTAATGCGACCAAGACGCACGACTCGCCGCGACCGGACCGCGATGCGTTCAAGCGCAGCCACTCGGTCAGCGAGAATATCAGCAGTCGGCTCGATGACAGTAAGTTTTATCTACGCCTGGCGTCTTCTACAGCAGAATCGAATCGAATAGCATTTCTTTTCATTCATTTTTCAAAGTAAGTTTGTCGAAATTCGCCTGCGGGAAATGAGCGCGGTCTATTCAAAGGTACTTCGTAGACTACGTCATTCAGTCAGCGAGAATATCTGCAGTCGCCTCGTTGACACTTAATTTTGTTTTTATCCATACTAGGCAAATATTTGACTAACATCTTGCTTAGTAAACAGGATGTGGTCTGAGGTGTTACATAATTGCCCAGGAAACGCCTATTCCCTGCCGTCTTGAGGAGACCAAAGATGTAGGAAACGAGGTACACATGAGCAGGCAGCGCATTCCATTCTTTAGCCGTTCTCTTAAGGAATGAATTCGCAAAGCGCTTGGTACGGAATGCGAATGCGACCAAGACGCACAACTCGCCGCGACCGAACCGCGACGCGTTCAAGCGCAGCCTCTCGTTCAAGCGCAGCATCTCGTTCAGCGAGAATATCACTAGTCATTAGCTTTTGCATTTGCAGCATTGAGGTCAAGTAACTTTTGCAATGATTAGTCACGGGATGAATGACCAAAAATGCTATTGAGCTCCTACGTACTTCGGAAGGTATAACAAGCCATTAGTCCCGTTACCATTAACACCTAACAATCCACATCTGGCCCGCTACGGTCCGCGTCTTATTGACACGTACGTACACGCGAAAGCGACCTAGGAGCACGACTCGCCGTGACTGGACCGCGACGCAAATTCCTGCGATTGTCAAGGTTATCGCAATAGTTGTCAAGGGATGATTGATCGGAAATGCTCTTGTGCTCCTACGTACTACAATAGGCACCGTCAAGCCTTTAGTCATTAAAATGGCTGATCCTGTTTCACAATTAACACGTGAGTTCTGAATAGCTTATTTGGAAGATGATTGGACATATTTTTCATGCTTATCACAACTGCCATATTATCTAGTCAGAACTTATTTTTTGATTGTGAAACAGCCTCTTTAATTTCCAACTGAATGCCCATTTATTACAAACTAAAGCCCACTTGCGCCAAGCCAGGTTAACACATTTAACTCAGAGTTAATGCTACTTTTGCATACATCTAACGAGTTAAATGTTAACCTAGCTTGGCGCAAGTGAGCCTCAAATAGTCTAATATTTCTCCTTTTATAGAATACCTATGAGAATCTTACAGCTGAAAATCATATCTCATTCAACTCATTATTTCCAGACGTGGAAGTATCCCCCGGCGCAGAGAAGTCTGGTTGCCCAGTACTAGTACCGCGGGCGGACGATGAAACTTTCCACGCATTCTTCGCGCCTCTGCAGCAGCAGGACAGGGTCCAGGAGACGGGAGAGGTAGATCTGGATGCCATTGACAGTGGATCCAGGCAGCTGTGAGTTGATTAAGTGATTCTTAAAGTTATGTGCGCGTAGTTTTTGGATACTAAATACATAACAACGTACAACGTCTCGTAGCCTCGGGAAGGAAATAGGGAAAGTAAATAATCTAACTTTTGTCTGAAATCACAACATACAAATCCATAGTCAGACTATATCCGAATCCATTTGAGAGATATCTTTGCGCAGAAGTGTTATACTACAGTCTATCTATGCACAGTCGTCTGACGGACACGTTTTGCCAGAGCAATCGTGCGGGGTTCGCGGGGCGAGAGCGGGTGCTAGCGAGACCGAGCTGCCATACGCTCATTCGGGACAGTGACATATGTCCTGTCAAATACTATGAAAGTCTTACAAAAGCGGCATGGCCGCGAGTTTTCAAGGGCGTTGTCCCACTGTTAGTTCCTTAGTTACACTGTGGTTATACGGTCGATTCAGTCTATCGAATAAGTACCTAACGAAAAACTTTATCATACTACCCCGCTATACAAAAACTAACCTTTCTGCCGTTCTAATAGAGTAAATTTTCCCTCAGCCTCGCGAGCGACTGGGCGCGGCGTGCGAAGCGTGAAAGGCGACACGCTGCGTCGAGAAATCCTCTTCGGGCTTTAGCGGCTCGCACGGATATACGACAGGAATATGTTCCACCACCTTCTACTATCCGAGAACAACTTATCAAGGAGAAAGGTATGTTGTTTGTTTGTAAATAAGGGTTGTTATCTCTGTCTGATATCGTCATCAGCCATTTTTTATGTCCCCACTGCTGGGGCACTGTCCTTCCTTATGGATGAATAAGGGGACTGGGTCATGACCCACCACGCGGGCCCAATGCGGGTTGGTGGGTTTTAATGACTGCAAATGCAGCCGATACCAACAGCTTAACGTGCCTTATGAAGCACGGAGGAGCTCGAGATAGTAAATTTTTGGTCACCCATCCCGTAACTATTGAGAAAATTTGCTAAAATCACAGGCCGAGCGCGAACTAATGTTCTACGGGCACCTACGGGCTCCACACCGCACCGGAGAGATCTCCCGCTTTCTTCAATGAGCTGTGTAATATAAATGATCTAAAATGCTCACGTGTATTAGTGGCGTGTAGCCGTTGGAAGTGTACGCTACTGTCAGAATTAAAATACCGGCTAATTATGGTGGGTACAGATTGGTGGAATTTATCGTGCAATGAGAGAATTGTATCACGAGATGTATCAAAATTCCGGCAGTGAGGACTTGCACGTGCCAACTTCTTACGTTTTGCTGTACTGAATTTCATATCGCGATGAATGTGTTTATGAATAAGAAAGTAATATAAAGTAGTGTATCAAACTGTACATAACTAGAAAACATACGGTCTTACCCCAAAACAGTGTTTATCGCGTGTGTAAGTTAGACAATATTTAAATGGGATCCTAACACTTTTTTGACAATACTGTTTGATAGAGACTGCATCACATTTAAACTCTGTCTTAAACAGTGTTTTGAAATCTTTTGTGCTAAGGCCGATATTCTCTGTGATATTATTAGAAACCTTGCTTACAGTAAAGGTTTCAAATAAGCCTCGTCTATTCATAAAAACTACCTATCACAGACCTATATTGAGATAGACGGTAAAAGTGTACCTACCTTGCGTGTCAAAAGTTTAATCCACGGTCCAAGTTACGACCTAAGTCAGACCATTGCCATGAAAATACACGTCACACAAAAACGAAAATGGTTATGTGTGCAGTGCTTTCTTGCAAAAGCTCATCTATAACATTTACACATCACTAAATCTCGCTCGTGACTTCAGTACGAAAAATTCGACACGCTAGGTTCTCATACAGTTTGAGGCGCTCTTTTCGTCTATCTCGATATAGGTCTGTGCTACCTATCGTTCAATTAACAGTACGCGTTAAAAATTAAGATGCACGTAACAAATAGCGTTAAAATCTCTAGTGACGGCGAACTGCGGTCTGGCAGCCGAGGCGCTAGCAGCGTTAGCCACCAAGGAGGACTTCTCTAACGTAGCGCTGCGAAGCGCTTCGACCACGGCGGTGCCCACTAATGGACTGAAGCCGCTCATGTTGCTGCAAGTCAAGGGCAGGAGGCGGGTTCAGGTTGGTGTTTGTGTCTTATTTTTATAGGAATAGAGGTGATTTTCCAACTCTGATCGAAATTCAAAAGTCAATCGTACTTTGATAACGTGTTACTTTCTCGCTCACATCTTAACGAGGTAAACAAGACAGCATAATGCGCCATATCATATCGCTTGATACAGCGGTGTTCAGGCTATACGGTTCATAGGGTATGTTGTATCATAAACTGGCAGTTCGACTCGGTCAAAGTGAGTAAGCAGCTAAAGAAGCAGCGCTTGGTACCAAGGAGGAATTTTCTAACTTCGTGTGAAGGGCAGGAGGCGGGTTCGGGTTGGTTGGAGTTTGTATCTTATTGTAGTAGGCTTAGGGTTTAGGTTAGTTAGGACACTTGTACCCACGAAGCGCTAGCAGCGCTCGTCACCAAAGTGGACTTCTCAAACGTAGCGCTTCAATCCCGGCTGTGCCTACTAATGGACTGAAGCTGCTCATGTTGCTCCACGTCAAGGGCAGGAGGCGGTTTCAGGTTCGTTGGAGTTTGTGTCTTATTGTAATAGCACAGTTTATCTATCTATTCCTCCCAACAATTGTTCGTCGGACACATTTTAACCGAGTAATCGTGCGTGGTTCGCGGAGCGAGAGTGGGTGCTAGCGAGCCCCAACTGCCATATAAATATACAGTGGTGGTCCATAATTAACGGCATTATCCGATTTTCATACGATTGAGGTAACTTTAGAGGCTTGGTTCTCTGCCAAAGATTGACCGAGATGCGATCTGATGATGGTTATCCAGGGAGAGAATGGAGGAGATTCAGATTGCTATACATACTCAATTGATTTGATAAATATTCTAAAATATGTAGGGATCTGAGTTTTTTGTTTCACAAATTCCATACATTTTTATGTTATTTGCGTAGGTTTTTTTTTGTAGTTTATCCATTCATCTCTTAGAATGTTGATTCGATTATTTGGGTGTGTATAGCAATCTAAATCTCCTCCATCCACTCCCTGGATGGCCATCAACAGATCATAGCTCGGTCAATCCTTGGCAAAGAACCAAGGTTCCAAAGTTACCTCGATTGTATGAAAATCGACTAGTGTCGTTAATAATGTGACCACCACTGTATAACGTTCGCTGGGGACAATGACAATGTCCTGTCAAATATTAATGAAGTCTTGTCAAAAGCGGCATTGCGCGAGGTTTCAAGGACGTTGTCTCACTGTCAATTCCTTAGTTACGCTGTAGTAATAGATTTCGGGTACATGTTAGTTAGGATAGTCAGGACACTTGTACCCACGAAGCGCTAGCAGCGCTCGCCACCAATTAAGACTTCTCTAACGTAGCGCTGCGCAGCACTTCAACTAATTATTTTTTTTCTTTTTTAGGTTCATTTATTAAATAATTCTATATCAGTCGTACGTTGTTAATGAAACCTAACACAGTTCACTAAAACGTAAAAGCTTGTTTGATGTCATGGTTTTTTTTATTTGTTTATTTTAATATTCATCTCTCAATATATGTTTTAGTTGGCAAGTTATTTAAATTTTTACTTGCTGAAAGGACAATCCCACAAATCTATGAAGGGTTGGCGCCTTTTGAAACCTTGTTCAATCGATAGAGTATATATGTACTAACAACAGTTATGAGACAGCACATTTCTAAGCGTATCTATACTGGCAAGGCGCCAAAACTAAGCATTGCCCTTTTAAACTTTAAATAAAGAACTCAAATTCATGAATCACACCCCTAACTAAACAACGATTAATTAAATATTTAATTGTATTTCAGACGCGGCTTGTAGAGCCGTTGCATACGAACGTCAACCGCGGCGACTGCTTCATCCTCACAACCACCGAACAAGTGTTCCTGTACATTGGACTCTATGCCAATGTCATAGAAAGGTTAATTGTGTGGCAAACTTATAATACAACTACAACTCATCATATCCCGACTTCATATACTGGGTATTAAAAGACCCTTACTTAATGAAAACGACTGCCGCGTGTTGTCCCTATCTTAACTATTATTTTCTTATACGGCAAAATCTGGGAACCTTATTAGTTATTGAGGATCAAAGTATTTTTTTAAGATTACGAAATCATTTTAAAATGTTATTTCACAACTTTCTTGCAAAGAAACATTACAATATGAGTTTTTTATTTTAGTTATGATTAACAGCAACCTCATTTTGACATGAACTATTTGTCCCACAGGAATAGAAGCACTGACATCGCTCTCCATATCCACAAAACCAAAGATCTCGGCTGCAAATCGGTCGCGGACATTATTAAGATCGATGAGCAGACCAAAAACTTCTCCAAAAAACATTGGAACCAATTCTGGTCACTTCTCGGCGTGACAGAACCCGTAGAAGATTACAAACCCATAGAAACCGGGCACTCCGATGAAGATGAAATCTTCGAATCTTGCATCGTGCAAACTAACATGTGCTATGAAGTTATGGACGACGAACTGGTCCCTATAAAAGAGTACTGGGGTCAAATGCCCAAGATCGCAATGTTGCACCAATCGAAAATTATCGTATTCGATTTCGGCTCCGAAATGTACATTTGGTACGGAAAGAATGTACCGCTCGAAAGTCGAAGGCGAGCGGCGCAACTCGCACAAGAACTCTTCGACGAGGGTTACAATTACGAGGAGTGCCATATCAACCCCTTGAATGCCGCCAATCACCAAGGGGCTAGAGATTCAGAAGCTAATGGAGTTCTCAAAACATCAAAAAGCCGTCCCGATTGGGCAATGATTTCCAAAATCACACAACATATGGAAACAATACTCTTCAAAGAAAAATTCCTCGACTGGCCCGACTACACCAGAGTAATCAAAGTGAAACCACCTGAAAACAAATCAAATTCCATAGAAATAAACCCTTGCGATGCCGAGGAAATGTGGTCCAACGAGTACCAGGATCCAGATCTCATTTTAGAAGGATCCCACATCGGTAGGGGCACGCAGTACTATGACAAAGAGAGCATGAGACACTATGACATTAATACTAAAACCGTATCGAAATGGGTGATACAAGAATACGATTTCCAGAAAGTGGACAATGATGCTGAAATCGGGGAGTTTTTCTCTGGCGACAGTTATATTATTCGTTGGGAGTATCAGATTACGGTTTCCGGAAGGGAATTGAATGGGAAACCTTCGAAACATAATGTCACCGGTCGTGATAGATGCGCTTACTTCTGTTGGCAAGGGAAAGATGCGTCACCTAATGAAAAAGGCGCGGCGGCGTTACTTACAGTAGAATTAGACAGAGAAAAGGGCCCACAAGTAAGAGTAGCGCAAGGCAACGAACCAACCGCATTCTTAAACCTATTCCAAGGTAACTTAGTCATACACCAAGGAAAGAGAGATACGGACAAAAGCAGATACCGCCTATTCGTAACTCGAGGCAACCTTTCCAACGAAGCATACCTCCTCCAAGTACCGTGTTCGGTCCGACAATTACGAACCCGAGGATCTCTCCTTCTAGCGGACACTGAGAAAAGCCGCTTATACATCTGGCATGGGGCGCGAAGCTTAAAACACACGAAGAACATAGCTATAGAACTCGCAAACAAGTTGATCGCTAGAAAATGTGGGTACTTATTTAAAAATAACGCTTCCGATGTTGAGATTACGGAGGTGAAAGAAGGGGAGGAGCCGAAAGAGGTTTTGGAGGCGTTGGGAGTGGCTAATAAACAGCATTATAGTTCAGTTTTGGGCGGTGGGAAAGAGGTAGGGGGCGACACTAGTCCTAGGTTGTTCCACTTCACGGATTTGGGCGGTCAGTTCGAAGCTAACGAGGTGCTGTCGCCGCTGAGGCATGAACATTTGGTGACACCCTTCCCTTTTGAACAAAAGGAGTTGTATTTGGCTTCGCAACCAGGTGAGCTTTGTATCTTTTCATCTTTTTTTGTTGCTTATTCACCTAATTAAGGAAGCGGATACAAGTTTTTGTTATTTTGTCTGATAAGGAAATTATTTTGTCAAATATGACAAATCAACACAATGCTATGACAAAACGCTATGCCATATAAAATACTATAATTAGGTGTTGTGATTTTAAAACTTATTACAAAAACTCGGCCGTTTTAAATCATTGATAATATTAAATGAAAAAGTGTTTGATGATATATTAATATTTCTAAATCTTTTCACTTGGACGTGAATTTAAATTGATGATTTATAATTTCTAGATCTCTTTACTTGGACGCGAATGAACTTTAAATGTTTAATTTAATTCATAAAGCATGTCGCACAACAATGAAATATCTATTGTGTCTTGTTTTTCGATACCTGGCAGGTGGAAGTCCATTTGGAATCCATTTATAGTCTATAAATAATTGTCCAAAGTCAACTAACTTAAAGTTTCTAAATTCACAAAACTTGCCCAACGATTTTCAACCCTCTGCTGTTTACTATAAAGTCTAATTTCTCGCAGCCCTATTCCTGCTGGATGACGGCAAGGTGGTGTGGCTGTGGCAGGGCTGGTGGCCCCGATCTGAAGACGGCGAGTTGGAGCCCGCTGAGAGGAATGCAGGTAATTATACAATACGATAAATTCGGTTAGAATCGTATCATTTATCGAAAATGATAGTTTTAAATGTCTTTAGCAAAAAGTTCTGAATATTAATTTACAAATGGCTGCTATCAGCGGTTTTATTGGTGTGGTTCCTGTGTTTCGATCCAAGCTATTAATAATCTGGATACCGATTTTTTGAGATTTCTTGATAATATTATAAGATTTTAAACTTTCGCGTTCCATTATACCAATAAGCAGTGTCTGCTTGTGACCACTGCTGTAGCCGCCGAAAATCACGAAAACACAGCCGAAACGTCAAGCTGTAAATACATAATTACATAATTTGTACTTCATAATAAATGTCGCGTTTGAGTCCCTTTCCTCTAAACTTAGCATTTCGTGATAATTTCATTAGAAACGGTGATTTCTACTCGGGAAATAAAGTTGTAATTTTCTTATTCTCTGTGATTTCATCAAATTCTAGAAGTCAAGTTTTCCTGAATTCGCTTTGTTGAACCAGAAAACTTTAAACTTTATCAGATTTATGGTAAATTTTAAATAGAAAAATATTGGAAAAAATTAACTCGGGCACAAGTTAATTCCCGTCTGAGAATTCACTTGTGGCCGAGTAAATTTTTTCTAATATTTTTCTATTTAAAATTTACCATAAGTATAAAAGTAGCATTCAAAATGCAAAAAATACAAAATCATAAATTTATCAGATTTATGATTGTTAAAGCTTCAAATCCTATACACGTTTAAAGCTGTACTTACCGTTACAATAAGATAATGCAATCCAACCTTATGCCCGATTTACACGGCTCAAGTCTTATCGAAGTTGGTAGGTACAGTAGTGTAAATGATCGGACAGTGGCGAGGCAACTTTGCTTGCTGTCAGCTATCAAGCTGCCTTGCAAGTGGATCCATAGAAATCAGCCGCTGTCTTTTGTTTCATTATCTAGGCGCTCGTCACTCGCTACTGTACTTGACCCGTGTAAATCGGGCATTGGATCAAACCCCTGTTTTTATTTGCTTTTTTTTATCTTTATTTAATGAGCTTGATCACTGAGTGAACATGTCGCTCAATTACATTTTCTTAAATCTAAGTAACAAAATAATCTTATGATCTACTTTCACAACAAATTTTAACAATCTTATATATATTTTTTGCATTGTCAGATAAAGGATCTGTTTGGATAATATTACAATAGCCGATCGTATTTAATTTTCTTTCAAAGTACAATTTTCTAATGTCCTCGTTTCGGGTACATTCCACCATCACATGATATGTGTACTCAGGTTTTTTTTTTTTTTCCTGACGACAATTAGAACTGAGCACGCATCTTTTTAATCACTCTAGGCGTAGGAGCTTTCGCAGCCCGATGGCAAGCGCTACGAGCGGCCGCGCTACGAACGTGCGAGGCGTACTGGCGCGCGTCCCGCGGCGCTACGGCGCCCGTAGTCCGCGTCGTAGCGGCCGGACTTGAACCGCGCGCTTTTACTGACCTTTTTGACACCTGGCGGGAGGATGACGACGCCGCTGATGCCAATATAGCGGTAAGATTTTTTGACTAGTCAGCCATTTTATATTTCTTTTTCAAGTGAAAACTTCTTTAGCGGCGTTGTGCACATCAGAGTTTAAAATTTTTGGGATGGGTAAAAATTGTTAAAGTCGCGTCAGGACACGTGACCTGATCGAAAATTCGTTAGACGGAGGGAGAGTAGACCGCCAGGAAGTAATATCCCCCTCTCTTTCTACCTCGCGGCGAAAATGTATGCCTGCTCCTGCTGTTTCGTTTAAACGGTTTTTACTTCAGCCGACCGTACCGGAGTGCAACCCATTATTTTTTACTTGGCAGGCATTTGCCCCCATCTTGCTATCGGCTAAAGGCCATTGAAGCAAGCGTTGGTAAAACATTTTAGCAAAAAACATCCCTACACGCAACCCATTTTGCTAAGTATACAGGTTGCAGTCTAGAAGTTTCATGCTTGCCGCTGAAGTCAACATCGCAGTAGGTTTTCTTAGTATTTGAGCAGACATTTAACCCCCAATCTTGCTTAGTAAACAGTATATGGTCTTAGGTCTAAGATGCATACTTCTAGGAAATGCCTAGTCAGTCTCGCCTTGAAGAGACTCGAACGGTGCTACGGCGTCCGTAGTCCGCGTCATATCAGCTGGACTTGAACCGGTTAGCGTATAGCGGTTTTTTTTAGTAACTGGCAAGCATTTGACCCTCTTTTGCTCAGTAAACAGGATATGAAACAGCAGAAACCTATATCGAGATAGACGGAAAGAGCGCTTCAAACTGTATGGGAACCTAGCGTGTCGAATTTTTCGTAACTACAATGACGTCAAGGTGTAAATGTTATAGACGAGCTCTTGCAAGAAAGCACTGCACAATGAACCATCGTTTCTGAGTGACGCGTGTTTTCATGCCAATGGTCTCAAGCGGACTGACTTAGGTCGTAAAACTTGGACCGGGGATCAAACTTTTGACACGCAAGGTACACTTTTACCGCCTACCTCGATATAGTTCTGTGGGCTATGGTCTATTGCTACGTGCTTGCCCAGCAAATACCTATTCACTTTCGCCTTGATAAGACCAAGATGTTGAAGTTACGCCGCCCGCCTCGAGCCGCGGGCGTGCATTCACTGGTAGTCGTATCATGGCCTCTTACAGCGATTGTGTTGTGAACTTGTGACTGTGTTTTACTTGTGTGAGAGTAAGACTCCGCTTTAGCGCGTGTTTTCTACTACCAAAGCACTGTCGAAAGTCGCAACACAACAGCAATATGGGGTCAGGAGAATGAAGATGCCGCTGGCGCAAACATCGCGGAAGGTTTGATATTTATTGTTCTTCAGGCGCCTAGTTTTGATTTAAGTGTGAAATGAGGTTTTGGTTAATATAATGGATACCTAGTCTTGATATCTGGCAAGAGGTATTTTAAATTTTAAGGCGTCTGGTTTAGATACTAAGTTTCGAGGTGATGGTTTCTCGTGGTGTTACTATAAAACGTGTTCTAAACTTAGATTAAGTTAAAAAATTATGCCGTCTCTGTATTCCTTTTAGGGAATGAAAGTGACAGCTTCATTTTTAAACTTATAAACCTTAAACGTTTTAGAGTAACAACATTAATATTTACAATTGATAGTTATAATACTATATTAATTTAATAATTAATGGGTTAATATTTTTAATGAATTTGTAGTACAGTCGATATCACGTTAAACTTAACATTTTGAACTCGAGCACGCCTTTATTGTGCATGCATTAAGAACGGTTTTAATAAAGCAACTGTTAAGCTTGACGTATTGTCCACTGTACAGTCAGCGTCAAAATAATCGGAGCAATTAAACTTACCAAAATACCGCATCATTTGACAAAAATCAACCTTATCTCAAGATTTCATTTGGTGTCTGAGAACAAATGAAAGTGCACCTCATTTTGACGCTGACTCTACAATGAATTTATTGATCTGTACCCCTATTACGAGTTTGGCAAACATGACATTTACTGTCAAAGCTCATGTCAGTCCAACAGTGGATGGATATTATGAAAGAGACACGTTAGTTTACGTTAACGTTGATTAACGTCAAGTTAGCCATGCTCGTAATAAGCCTACTGTATAAAAAAGGCGTTCTGAATAATATCAATAGAACTTACAAATCTTTTACGTTAAAAAAACCGGCATTTGCTAAAATTCTGATTTTCTACTTGCATTGTCCTTAATACTAAAATCGTTTTCGAAAACTATCGCTTTGTCACTTTCATACCCATAGACCGCTTAACCGACATAAGTAGAGCATCCGATAGTTGTCGAAAACGTTGACAGTTGTCAACTCGTACTAAGGGCTCAGATTGTAGATAAAATGGTGATGGTACTACTACGACCAAAACGAAAGCAGAATAATATAATTACTTGAATCAGCCCCTAATTGCCTAATTTCTAAATTTATCACAATCCCTTTCAAAGCTATTGTGATTGTGATAATGATTTATGGAATTGTGTAACATTATAGTCTTAATACCTTTCGGAACGAATGATGTTTTAAATGACACTTCTCCATACATTTTAAAGGTATTTTCGTTTGTTACTTTGCTTAGACAGTTCAATTTTGTTCTTTCAATACCTTTCAAAATGCGTCTTGCTCACAATCACTTTCAAATGTCAAATAGTGACGGTCTATGTATGTAAATATCTTTCAAGTGACGAATTGAAAGGGATTGCGATAGATTAAAAAAATAGACAATTAGCCCCCTGTCTGTCAACATCGTTCATAACTTATTTCGTAATCCAAGCTACACCTAAAACTATGTACAAGATAAACTCTTCCGCTTACCACACTGTAAAAAAAACCCCGCACTGACGCTTGCGCACTGTACATTGCAGCACGGGTATAAGGCGGGCGACGCATTGTGCGGCGACTACGAGCTATCTCGCCTCACTAGCAAGGCGGCCGTGTTGCCGATAGCTGAACTACAGAGAAGACCTTTGCCAGACCACGTGGATCCAAACCACTTGGAGAGGCACCTTTCTGAAGCCGATTTTTTGGTATGCGATTGTAGTCCTTATTGCCTAGTTATTAAGACAGCCTCAATGGCAAGGTGGATATGTAGCCGATAGCCGAAGTATAAAGAAGACCTTTTCCAGACACGTGGATCCAAACCTATTGGAGAGGTACCTTTCTGAAGCCAACTTTTGGTACGCGATTGTAGACTTTATCCCCTAGATGTTATGATAACCTCAATGGCAATGTGGCTATGTTGCCGATAGCCGAACTACAGACAAGACCTTTCCCAGACCACGTGGACCCAAACCACTTGGAGCGACACCTTTCTCAAGCCGACTTTATGGTACGCGATTGTAGAACTTATAGCTTAGGTCTTAAGATAGTTTTAATGCTGCTAGTGAACTTACAGAGAAGTCTGTTGCAAAACCACACGGAGAGACACCTTTCTCAAGCCGACTTCATGGTACGCGATTGTAGACCCAATTGCCTTAGTCATTAAGTCGTCACAGTTTCACTTGTAAGTTAAGCATGGGTATAAGTCGGGCGACGCACTGTTTAGCGACTACGAGCTGTCTGCCCTCTACAGGAGAAGACCTTTGCCTGACCGCGTGGATCCCAACCACCTGGAGAGGCACCGTTCGGCAGCCGACTTTTAGGTACGTGATTGTAGACTTTAAGTCCTAGTGAGTAAGATACAGTTTCGTTTCCACAGCCCTCATTACGAGTTTAGCAAGCTATTAGTTTTCGAAACCTATCGCTTTGTCCCTTTCATATTCATAGATTGTTTTATCGACATGTGTAAAGCATCCGATACGTTTATAGTAAATTTCAACTCGTAATAAGAGCTCGGACCACGAAACGTAATTTGTTAGGTATACCGTTGTAATTAAAATTATACCTAACAATTCATATCCCTTACCAACATTTCATTATTTTTTCTCTTTACAAAATGCCATATCTACCATCTAGTTACGCATCAGTTTTCAATGGTAAATTGTTTGATGTGCAGGAAGCCTTTGGGATGATCAAAGAGGAGTTCTCCGCGCTGCCGGCCTGGAAACAAACAAACATGAAGAAAGACGTCGGCCTGTTTTGACACGGCGGCGTCATCAACTTTACACATTTTGATACAAAACGCAGCTATTTCGTACTTTTTTACCCAGTAACATTGAAGGATTTGATACGACTTATCTATAAGGAGCACGCTTTAAATCTCTATAGTGATTGAAACGTTTTGTACTAACCGAATGTAACTATGTATTCGTACACGTGATATTTTCATGTAACCGCCGTAGATTAGGCAAGTAGCGATGGATTTGTATGTTGGAATTGTTTACCACGGGCGGCCCTCGAGTGACACGCCCTGTAAATAGTCGTTTTAATATATTTATTATTTTGTAACGTTCCTCTATTCGTATAAATTTATTTTAACATAATAGTATAAATTTCGTAATCTTAATATTTTTATTAATTTTATTATTGAAGTTGGTTTTACTGTCCCCAACTTGCTGGCGTGGGTGTGACAAAGTAGCAATGTTTTCATCGTGATATTATTCTATTTGTATTGACATATTGTCAAACGGTGCGTTCCGCCGATGTTCTTGGGCCCGTCGTTCCACCAGACGCAGTGTTTGACAATATCGGACTGTTTTAGAGCAAATGTATTCGGTCAGTGTGGTTAACTGTCATAAATCGCTAGATTTACAAACACTTTTATTATACGCTTTAGGGTAGGCTTACGATCTGTGACGGTTGGGATTTTATACAAATAAAATAACATGTGATATACGGGATACCGCTTTGCTAACATTAGTAATTCGTTGTAACATTTAGTGAGCGTTTGTATGTTATTGTGACTGTCACAGAGTATCTATGTTAACGACATCACATATCTAATTAAATTGATGCTACTCTTTTTATACTGTGCGTAAGGTGGACCATATTTGATATATTTAACCTAACTGTATCTTAATCGGTTTTAACTTGGCTTAGAACTGTGACTTAGACATACATTTTGACCACATGATTTGACTTTGTTTTTGTTGCTATTTGCGCCATTGACTGACTGAAAAAAGAGGAAGGAACGAAGCAGACGAGCGTTATCGAGGTTACCATTTAGTAAAACGATAAGGTGGTTATTTTATTAAAATCTATTTAGTAACAAACTTTTCTGATTTTTTATCGTTTCCTACGGTGCTCAAGTACTGAGTGAAACGCTCGTCTAGTAAATAAATTATACGTTTAGTCGGCCATAACTTTTAAATAATATAGCAAAGTGAATATTTTTTCAAATTGAAATATCAATTCCTGGCTAATTAATATGTAATTTTCTACTAAATAACTTTTGTATCTTTCTTAAAATACTAACGTTAATTTCATTTTCTATATCACTTTAATTAATATTTTTAGTGTATGTACCTACCGTTTTTGGCCGACTCTATTATCTTAACGCTGTTGCTATGTTATGTGTAACTTTAGATGTTTATTTTTTATAACTAGCGTTAATAATAATGTACCGTGATCTTAACGGCTGGTTGGCAATGAAAATAAATTGCTAGTATTTTGAAATGGTTTCTTCTGCCAATGAATAGGGTAATATGTAACAATCGAGTCAATATCTTAAGTTAATTGTTTCAAAGTAATATACGAATCATATTTATGTCCCGAATGCATTTACGGCGGATCCTAACGCGCCTGCGACATAAACTTATCTCTCAAATTCAATGTATAATGTTTTGCTTTGGTTGTGTTACTTATACCTATGATTATTATTGTATTTGAGATTCATTTTGTATAATAATGTAATAAATCGCTAAATTGGTAAAAATATTTTTTATTAAACTTAACCCCATCCCTATTTTAGGATACGATCTATTAGGGTCTGCGCAGACGACGGACATTGGATGACTTTTTGTCCGCGACACGACCTTATTACTAAGAACATAAAGTTGAATATATAACGAAGACTATCGCGTACTTTTTATGGATATACGCGATCTAAGTTCAATCTTATTTGGTTAACAATAAAGACGTGCCGCGGACAAAAAGTCCTCCGTTATCCGTTGCCTGCGCTAGCTCTTGACAAATCCCTAGTTTTCTAAGATCATTCGATATAGAAAGCGAAGGTAGACTGCCTAGGGCTAGATGTACAGAACGGCCAGGCCATGCCCTAATCTATTACATTAAACATTTTTTTTTGTAGAAATATATTGAAGTTATATGTAATAATAATCAATAATTTATTTCCAAAAGATTACATTATTTGGTATGACATTTCCTAAGTCTTCCACATTAGACTAGGCCTGTTCTGTGGAAGTCTTTATTACAATATTAACCTAACGAGATTGCGGTACCAAAAACAATTTAATAATTTAAAATTAGGTAAGTAATTTAAAATCGCTAATATATTTTTGTATAAAATTAACTACATAATGAAAATTGAAATAATCCAATTAATAATTAAATGTCGTAGTACCTAATAAAAGTAATCCAATTTATAATTAATAATTAAAATTCATAGTGATAATAATAATCTACTAATAATAAATAAGGACCACCGTCGAAATTCTCCAATACTTTTATATTTTTAATACGCTGTAGGCCAGCGTTGTCACATCAATGCTAGGAATATCCTTGCATTCGAAAGAAACATCTTTTCAGCTGTTTAACGATCGATTAAGATGCAGCAGCCAATAATTTATGATTTTTGATTTTTTGCATTTTTCAATGCTATTTTTATACTTATGATAAATTTTAAATAGAAAAATATTGGAAAAAATTAACTCGGCCGCGATTGTATGTAGCGTTATCTCACTCTCAGAATTCTCTCTCTTTCTAATTATATTTGTTTTCCCTTTTTTAACACTATTAGTGAAAGGACAAGTTAGCATTTTGTATTCCAATTACTTCCTCCACCACGTCGCGTCAGAGAGAATCGTATTATTGAAACAATCGAATAAATACTTTTGAATAACACCGTATTGACATGCAAATCTTGCGATTACGTATGCGTAAGGTAGGTAATTCGATCACAGACCTTCTGTTTCAAATATGCAACTCCTGCTTCTCCGTCGCATCGCCTTATGCACAATATATCAACCTTTCTTTTGAAACTGGAACATTCCCTGAGAAACTAAAACTTTCGATAGTAAAACCGCTTCACAAGAAGGGCGACAAAAAAAATGTTGCTAATTACCGTCCTCTTGTCTTGTCACCTGTTTTCGCAAAAATTTTTGAGAAGGCAATGCATCTTAAGTTAATGTCATTTTTCAAAAAACATAATACAATCAAACAAGCTCAATTTGGATTTCAGAATGGAAAATCCACTTCCCAGGCTATGTTCTATATGGTAAATGAAATACTACAAAACATCAACAAAAGGAAACATGCGTCGGTTTTACTATTGGACATGACTAGTGCCTTTGACCTCGTACTGCATGATCGCCTACTTTATAAGCTAGAATATTGTGGTATTAGAGGTCCAGCTTTAAAATGGTTACAATCATACTTAAGTGAACGATTGCAATCAGTAGAAATAACATATCTGGACAGTCGAGACATTATACAGGCTAGTAGATCTCCTATTATGTGTAATCCAATGGGTGTGCCCCAGGGAAGTGTCCTGGGGCCACTTTTATTCTTGATATACATAAACGACTTACCGGATATTTTGACTCATAAAACAATATTATTTGCAGATGATGTTTCAGTAATAATAGCTACTAATCAAAATTCTACACTTGATGACCACAATCTTGACATTTTAAATACACTGACATTAGTAAATAACTGGCTCACCAATAATAATCTAGTTATTAATTTGACTAAAACCAATCTCATTAATTTTAATAATCTAAAGAATGGACATATATCTTTGAATTTCAATAATCAGATAATAAATATTAAAAATGAAGCCTTATTTTTGGGTATTGTTGTAGACTCAAAATTGAATTGGCATAAACACACAGATAATGTATGTAATAAAGTAAATAGTTTTTCTTACGCATTGTATAAATTAGTGAGAGTTGCAAGTAAAGAAACTGCCCTAGTTGCCTACTATGCATACGTGGAGTCTGTACTCAGGTACGGCATTATTGTGTGGGGAAATAGTGTTGGCTCAAAAAAAGTTTTTATTGCACAAAAAAGATGTGTAAGGGCTTTGGTTGGTATTGCACCTGACATTTCGTGTAAACCGTATTTCTTGGGATTGGGTATATTAACGCTAGCCTCTCTATATATACTAGAAATCGGAAAGTTTGTTAAATTAAACTACGAAATATTTACAGAAGCAAAGGACTATTATACAACAAATACCCGAAACCCGCATAGACTAGTACTAACTATCACCCCTAAAACAACGTGTTTTCAGAAAAATTGTTACGCAATGTGCATACGCATTTATAATAAGATCCCAGAATATATAAAAGAGTTACCATATACTAGGTTTAAGATAACATTAAGAAAATGGTTGTTACAAAATGTGTTTTATACAATTGATGAGTTTTTTAATAATCAACCTGAATGTATTTAATTTAAATTCTAATTTTGATTATTTATTCTATTTTGTTTAGTGTGATTAATATTTGTATTCTAACACTTTAGCTAAATGTGCGATTTCCTTATATTTACTGTTACCACCAATTTAATGTACCACATTTAATGCAAATAAATTGTTCTATTCTATTCTATTCTATTCTATTCCTCTGGGCCCTGTTTCATAAAGATTACAATTGTCGGCGACCGGTGACAGGTGACAATTTGACGATTGTACGTTTCATATAACATTGGTGCTTTATGAAAGCCAATATAATTGTCAAATTGTCGCGACAATTCTACAATTTAATGTTTCAAAAAACATTTGGTTTGTCTATTATTTGTAATCGGAAAATCTGACATATTTGTTAACTTGTCGCACTTTTTTTATAGGCATCCTTGGTCTGTGTCAGGCAGGATGAGGAGTGACAGATATTTTTCTTTTATAAATTCTCACATGATCGAAAGAGTTCGTAATAGGATTTTGATAAAGAGAACATTTATAAAGTATGATTGCTTTTTTAACCTACCTTCTGCAATGGTGACAAAGGTCAAAATTGCGTAGATCAGTGACAAAAAAATATTTTCGAGCATAGTTGACAAATTGTCGACTTGTCAAGCTTTATGAAACAGGGCCAAATGAATCAGAATATATATGGACTTATTTGTCCGATAAATTATTACGAACGTAATCCGATTTTGAGAAACAGGCCATTTTTAGAACATGACTATAGAATGACAAAACATAAATCTAAGTATTTTAAAATAAATCACTTCAAAGTACGGATTTCTTCGGAATTTTGGTGCCAGCATTTAAGAGACAAATAAAATAAAAGCGCGTTTTGTAACGGAAAAAGTAATAGATATATAGAAAACGTTTTTATCACATATAAAAGGACATTAACAGGTATATAATTAATTTGAATAATACATTATTTCTGCAACCTTTTAGTCGGGTACTAATATATATTCTGTGCTTTTAGTACTTTCCGAGTACCTTAAAAAAACTCTACTGGTCAACCGGGAAGTTCCCCGATTGAATGCTACAACGGCCGTTCGTACAAGTTGAAGTTGGTGTTTGCAATGTTAGCTCCAGTTATATAGTTATAGTTTATGGAAAAAAACGCGGGTAGTTTAATATTTTGAAGTCATCCATTTAACAGTTTTAAGAAAACTCATAATATGTGCAGTGCAAAGCTGCAAGGTACCTGTATAAACTAAAACGGGAGGGTTTTTTTACTTTACTTCCTCGATACTTACTCGAAAGTTATTCGTGCTAGGCCAACAGAGAGTGCGTGCTTATTTACGTTAATCGTGTGTGTAATATAATTTCGATAACTGCTCGTACACAATCCTATGTACTAGACATAGACAATAGTATTATGAAGGATCTAGTAAAAGCCTTTATAGTCTATCATCAATATGTGAAATAGTGATTGTGACATTTGTGATCTCTAAGACGGAAGATGATCGAGTTAAAACGTAGTGATTACATACTCTTTGATCGAGTGCAGCATAGCAACTGTCCAAGTTACGTGTGCATGTGGGACTATTTATTCAAACTCGCATAAAATCTTATGATGCACATCTTAAGTTTCTTCGCACACTCATAATTGAAATGAAACAACTTTTGCTGACTATTTAGTGCTATTTATTTACCCGAAATATATAGTCAACAAGTGAAATGTCGGGAAACCTAAACACCAATAATATATTTCGGGTAAATAAATCGCACTAGTTATAAAAGTTGATTTATTTCGCAATAAACTCGTTGACCCAACTTTATCAAATTCATCCTGTTACATTGACTCGTTTGAGACTACATTACCTCTTTGACATATTTTTTTACACAACCAGTCTATTACGATGACTAATGCATTAGCGATTTGTTGGGTCAACTTGTGGAACCCGCATCGGTTTCAAACTTAAGCGTTGCAAATGTTAATCCAAAGAGGTTATATCAAATCTAATAAAGAAAACGTGAGAATGCTTATACCTACCCTAAAGTAAAATAAAATGTCTAAACTCGCACCCATTAGCCTAGCCCCAAAGCATGGGCTTCTGTTATGGGAAAGTGCAGTCAAAGAGTATGTAATGACGGATAAAAAGTGATTTTGATACATAGTCAGCGTAAGTTTTGGGTAGAATATAATGCAAATGCATTCATCAATTTCATCGCGACACACTTATGACTTACTCCGGGCCCTACTAGCGAAAGAATTGTGTTAACATTCTTGCCAGCATTTTCTGTTACTTTTGTAGTTTTTAATAAAACAAAGAATCAGACGCTTCAGTTGTATATTATCTCACTCACATATTTACAAAATTGCACAAAGTGAACCTATTCATAAGCACTTACAATATTTTAATAAATAACCTACCTATTTACTAGCCTACGACTACATCCCTACTGCATTACAAGAAAACATTCCTTTAGGAAAGTTTTGAATGCTCCAGCATCTTAAAAGGTGATCCTGATCATTTTCTTCATAAACCTTTTTAGTTTGTTGTCGACAATATCGTCTTCACTATCGTCGCCATTGCTTTCACTGTCATCATTATCATCGTCGTCGTTCGTTTCTTCTTGTTTGAAAGGAACGATTTCGATACCCTCATCATTTTCGGAAGATTCATCATCATCATTTTCCTCGGCTTCCTGTTCTTCTTGTTTCGTTGCCTTGACAGCCCTCGATTTCAAATCACTGTCATTTTCCTCTTCAACGTCATTTTCATCGGCCTCATTTTCTTCTTCCTCATCTTCGTTCTCTTCTTGTTTTACTTTTCGTGGTAATATGAGGTCATCATCGTCATCATTGTCATCGTCGTCGTCGTCCTCCTCATCGACAACTTCCTCCTGTTTCTTTTTATTTGTCTCTTCTTCACTTTCATCGTCATCATCTTCAACATTATTGTCATCGTCATCATCATTGTCGTCATCCACTTCTTCCTGTTTTATTTTTATTGCTTCCTCAATTTCAATGTCACCATCATTTTCTTCAACCTCTTCGTCCTCATCTTCCTGCAGTTTTAGTCTTCTTCTTTTAATGAAATTGACGATGGCATCCTCATTATCACTGTTGTCTCCATTGTCTTCCTCGTCGTTTTCTTCTTCTGGCTCTACAACATCTGATTCATCTCCTTCTTCAGGTTGTTCTTCAGGCGTTTCTTCTTCCTCTGGTTGTTCTTCTTCAGTATTTTCTTCTTCAACTGCTTCTTCTTCAGTGTTTTCTTCCTCAGCTGCTTCTTCTTCAGGTGCTACTTCTTCTTCTTCTTCCTCAGGTGCTACTTCTGCTTCTTCCTCAGGTGCTACTTCTGCTTCTTCCTCAGGTGCTGTTTCTTGTTCCGCTACGGCTTCTCCAGCGGTTTCCTCTTCTGGTGTTTCTTCTGCATTGTCTTCACGTTCCTGCTCTGTAACTTCTTCTTCCGGTACTTCCTCTTCTTCTTCCGGAATTTCTTCTTCTGGTTCAGGCTCGGGTTCGGGTTCAGGTTCAGGTTCTGGTTCTGGTTCGGGTTCGGGTTCAGGTTCAGGTTCAGGTTCCAGATTACAGATAGCGGGAGGCGCCGATCCATCACATACCTGAAAATTACGAAGTGAATGTAAATTAAAAATATCTTGCCAACAAGTGAAAGAGGAGCGCTACCTAATGTTATGAAACAGCGTCCCTTTCATATTGCCATATTATTAATATTATAGAGCGGTAGTCCTAAATCTTTCTTGAGTTCGGCCAGCTATGATGATCTGTTTTAGGTTTTAATTATTTTATAAGGTTCAATGGAACAGATATGTTAGAAAAAATTAAAGGCCCTAAAAAAATAAAGTGAAAAGATCTTGTTACCTACTGATTTTCATTTGATAATTTGGATTTAACTTTAGTGCCTTAACTGTCACGAGTTTGATAATATTTTGTAACCCCTTTTTAAAACCATTAGGTAGTTATTAACAGTTTCTTATGTTTTTATATCATTTAGAAGCACGCAGTAACTGATATCCCTGAATTTTAAACTTCTTTCCTTACCTGATCTTCTTCATTGAACCACGTGCCTCTGGGGCACTCCATCAGGTACGAACGGCCATTGTAGCACTGGAAGTACTGGAAGCAGTTCTCGATGCTGGCGATGCGCAGGAAGTTCTCCTGTCCCGAACATAGCGACGCCGGGTCCTGTCTCAAGGAGATTGAGAGGCCGGAGCTGCAGGACAAAGCTGCAGCGCAGCAAAGCAGGGCAAACACACCTGAAAGCGCAAAACAGACAGATAGGAATAAATCTGACAAATTAATTCCCATTAAAGCTACAAGGACAGTTAGCGCAATATACCGCAAAACGAAGGAACTAATTTTAGGTGCCTTTGTTTCCTCGGAAAATTATCACACTTATTAAGAATAAAGGCGTTCTTAAGTCATTTTCGAGATTCTTGCAGTCAAGTCTTTGTAGCACCGAATGTGCGATGATATGCGTATTATGTATAGAATCTCGCTTTCAATGGGCGTTCGTTTCATTGCCATTTGAAGCATTGCGAAAAGATAAATTCCTTGAGTTTATACTAAGTTCTATTGCTCACGATAGGTAAACGTAAATGCCTCTTTTCGCTTAATTTCCCCTTAACTTATTAGTCGATTTAGGAATGGTGCTTGAGTTTTTAACAAATTTATAGGTAGAATATTCGTATACAGGAATGGAAGTAACTATAGGAAATTTATTCACGCTATAACTAAGTACAAAGAGCCGCAATTTAATTAACTAATCAAATCTGAATTATAGTATAATAGGCAAAACCATTTACGTTGTCGCGACACCACGTAACAAATAGTTTTTTTTTTTTATATTAATAATACCATAATAAAATAAAAATGCAGTAGGTTTGTAACAATAACCTTCTAAAAGGGTTTATAAAAATTGAATTGGAAATGCGCTTCCAACCAATGTTATTGATATTCTCGGGAATCCGCGCGTACATTTGCTGAACAGAGTAAGTTAATATGGCTAGGCATTATTCTCGGAAAGTCCATAGCTACTATCCGGTATTCGTTAATATGTATTTTAGCCATTAAAACCAAAAATATAATTATAATGCTATAATTATTATTTAAATCGCCTCTATTTCAATAATAGAAGATGAAAACCATATTTTGTTTTACATGCCAAAAATTCTACAAAAAATTACGAGGTTATCTGTTTTTGTTTTTATAAAAGTGCTAAGTTGTCACTTTCGGTGTAAGCTGTGGACCGAGCGCGAAATCGTTCATTACGGGTACCATCTCCGATCTAACACGCGGAACCACTTTGCTTATTTAAAACAAGAAACAATTTAAAACAACATGAGTCCATCTATTAAATACTGTATGGTGCCTCAGTGTAGTTATTTTTTATTACCGAATAGTTGTTTTTTTATGTTCTTATGATCTGAAAATCAGAAACAAAGGGACAAATGCGATGAGAAGAGCACATCCATTAGGACCAAAAACACAGCATATTGTTATGAGGATCATTTCGATGTCAAGTGTATTCAAATACTGTGAAATACTAAGTAGTAGGTAGATACTTAGTTATTGCTAGTAATATGCTTTTTAGTAGGTAGGTATGTAGGTACTCGACTCGCAGTGTCTATCACTAAATATTGAAACTAACGATTTATTGAACCTTTCCAAGGTGAAACAATAAGTATAAGTTTTAAACTACAGCATTCACTGTAAATTAACACCTAGCCACCAGCGAACAACTTTCCCGCGAAATGTACTACGGACGTATTATGGCTCGCCCGCCGTGTCTTGAAAACGATGACGTCACGCGCTACTCGCAAACACAGAATATAATAATATTAATAATCAGTAATATTGCACGATTGATGTGAAATAGAAACTAGAATAATGTGTACGGTCTAGATTTTTATTCTACGTACTTAAAAGTGTAATATTGTAACCTTGTTTTCTTCCCCCCATTCTCCTTATTCTTCCATGAATGAGGCTAAAAATAAGACTATTTAAATGTAAAAATAAATCCATCAAGAAGGCCAGTTATCCAGCATTTGGGACATTAGAAAACGCTGATGGCCAATGACTAAATTGTAATTTTATAGTCGTAAACTTTGTTTACAAACGTTGTTTGTAAACTGTTTTGTCGTATAAATTTTATTTAATTCTTTCTGTAATAAATTCATTTATTTATTTGAATTTCTTACCTTTCCAACATTTTAAACTAACCTTGATTGAACTCGCTCGATTGAGATGGATCGATAAATACATCAGAATTGACATTTCAATAGATCGTATATCACGTCAAGACTATGATAAGAGAAATCATGTTTTCCTCTTGTCAGAGGGATTATTACTTTTCTTAGAATGGAATATTTTATTTGTCTCTGAATATTATTATTGCTATTGTTGTTACAGTTTTTTAGTACCGACAATTGTTTAGTTTAGATAAGTATACCTATGTGTGTGTGTATGTCTCCTATGTTGTAATCCAGGCTGTAAACTATATGTGCAAAATATAATTTAAATTCATTCAGTTGATTTTGCGTGATTAGGTATTTAACGCCCCGTTTCCACTAGCGAAACATTTACAAGAAACATTTTGTAAACGTTTAGTGAGAGAATGCTATAATTGACAGCTCTTATCGAGAGCCATTTTGGTCACCCTCTCGGCGGCTGTGCTATATTTTACACATGTTAACTTGTTAATGTTTTGCCAGTGGAAATGGGGGTCGAACAACCAAACTTTCATTCTTATATTATTATTATTTTAGGAGAATATTCTGTCCGCAAGAGACACAAATTGGATAAAAGTTAAAGTATTTATATCGTGCTCTATGTTACAAACGTAACACTCAACAATTCAACAGAACTGTGAACTTTTATTGATGAACATAATTATCTAAGTAGGTAGGTACTTCAACAGTCTTAATAATTAGAGAATTCTGGTAAGTAGAAAAGTTTTAGTTTTACATAACATTGTTAAACGTCTGAAAACTTTATTTAAAAGCTCGAGATACTTGACTGAATGACTCTTGTTGAGTCTTTATCCAAAAGGTGCCGATTAAGTTACAACTTTGATCATTACTTAATAAGCTGAAAGTAATTTTATCATTGCCGTGTGGTGACGGCATAAGAATACAAGTGTCACCACTCCCTTACATGCCTGGGATGTCGTAAGAGTCGACTAAGAAGCTCGACGCATTGAACATCTGTGCGAGAGAAGGAAAACTTGAAATAAACCCTCTACCAACCCGTCTGGCCAGGCGTGGTAGCAGTAGCCTAATAACCTCCTACAAACGCCACAATAGGTGTGAGCTAGGAGATGCATATGTCTATGTATGGCCTATGGCTGATGATGGTGATGATGTGAATCTTATCATTTGTCAATTGCTAGCAGAACAATTGAATATAATTATACTTATTGTGTATCATAGCCCGAGGCCTGAATACATTTTCCTGACACATTATAATTTTATTGGCGTTCTATATTCATCGTTATCGTTTTTCATTTTAATGAACCACCGATGCCACCTTAAAGTGGGAACCCAGGCCTTAAAAATCAAGACTTATTTTAAATTCTTTTAATTACTTCGTACCAAGTCGGCCAGGGATTGATGCCCCAACTACTAGAAATTTAGAAATAGTTAATATTGATTCCTAAGGATGGATAAGGAGAATGAGCTATGACTATGAGTCATATTACTTAGGATAAGTAGAACACAGAGCGTGAACATGACAAGTTCCACTTTATCAGAGTAAAGATTATAATTTTCTTTGAATAGTATTCCATATAAAGATGCGGATTTAGATTGGACAACTGGATCTTCGATTTCCTGAGCGAACGGTCCATCAGCGTGGTCGTCGATGGCAGCTTACCATACATACCCAACGGCTATTAATGCTGGAGTTCCTCAGGGGTCCGTTCTCTCTGCGACTCTTTTCCTGCTGCACATCAATGACCTTCTTCAGCCAGGCATTGTTGGGTACGCAGACAACAGTACAGGCACGGAGAGATACTTGTCCAGTGCAAGCAACGACAGGACTGTCATTCACTGTCATTTGAGAGAGGCCATGGTGGAGCGATAATTTGACCAATTCAACGCCGCCATAACACAAGCGTGTCTCTTCTCCGCAAAAATTAGTTAATTCACCCTGACTACGACTTTCCGAGGCTCGTCTGTAGACATCACTGACAACCTCATACTTCTCGGCATGAAGTTGACTGCCAACCTCAACATCGGTGCTACCATCGAGACGAAGGCACAAATTGCGGCGAAAAGGCTGGGCATTCTGAACATGGTCAAACGATACTTCACGCCTGGACAGCTTCTTACTCTTTACAAAGCTCAAATTCGATCGTGCATGAAGTATTGTAGCCACCCCTGGGGTAGCTCAGCGAAATACCAACATGCTACTCTCACTTGGTCAAACGCAGACCAAGGCGACTTATCGGTGACCACGAGGTGGTTAAAAACCTACATAGTTTGAGTCACCGCCGCCGTAAGGTCGCTTGTCTATCTGTTTTCTACAGACTTTGGGGAGTGTGCATCTGAGCTAAGTGTATATATTTTTTGTCTGAGCTGCATAACCTCATCCCGCCTTCTCCTTTTTTTCCATCGAGATACCAAACGTACTGCAGGCTACCAGCCATACTTGGTTGACATTCCAAACCTACGCACAGAGCGCTTAGACTCCTCTTTTATCATGCAAACAGCCAAGGAGTGGAATGCTCTGCTGGCGTCTGTTTTTCCGAGCACATACAACCCAAACCTCTTCAAGGTGCAAGTGAACAGGCTTCTTCAGGGCGAACTCGCCTCATCTTAGACCTCATCTACGCTCCTCGGCCAGATTGAGGTTAACAGTAAACGTAAACGTGTAAAACTGATAAATATAATATTATAATTTTTTCAAGACTATGAGACTTGAGAAAAGAAAATATAAAATAATTAAATTTGGGTTTAATTTTAACATAAACTCAAGGCACTTTCTTTTAGAAATGTAGGTACACCTCATGAATTTTTTTAAAGGTTTAATTTTACGTTTGTTTTTAATTATGAATATAAAAAGACAGACAGGTTTTGATTTTCAGATTTAATTGCTAGCATCCCGACCAAAATCATTCATCTTTAAAATTATTACTTCTAATGATAGATGTAATAATTTGATAATTAAACTAAGTAGATTGTCCATCCAACTTTCTGTAAACTATGGGTACTAATAAATGTGTAAACACTAACAGTGTACTAATAGTCCCTATTAACCGCACACAAGATGATAAAGCACACTTTGTGAAAAACTGTCAGCACAGAATTGAAAATATTACTCAGTTTGTAATTTTTTTTACTGACTGTGTAGCTTCATCGACATACACAAGTGCTTGTAACTAGTTGAGAAAACTAATTATTGTAGACTTACGGCCATTCCCAATAATCTACCCTCAGTAAGAGATAGGCCTACTGTGGTTCAGTTGCTAGGCAATCTTTGTTATTTCCTGTAATGTAACAGAAATAACTAAGCAACCAAACTATAGTAACCCTATCTGTTACTAATGATAGGTTATTGGGAACGGCTGTTATTGAAAACTTTACTTTCTAATTTAGTACTAGGTCGTAATTAAAGATGTAAAAAAACTTACTATTCATGTTGGTCGCTGTGCGAGCGTCTGTGAAGCGAACGACTTCTGGAGTAAGTGAGGGCCTCGGATGGGCATCAATTTTATCAAGACCAACCTATCTTGGAGGCTGATAACGTGGACGAAACTGTTAGATATAATAAGATGTAGATATGTCCATCATACTACCTATTATCTGCTACTACTTACTTATTTTGAATTGGCTTAATCTACGGTTCTACTGCCGCAACGATTATGGAACATTCGTTAAATAAATCTTCCTTTGCAGTCGGGTAAAAATAAAATCATATTAAAGATAATCCTTCTTATATTCTTCATTAGAAATAGAATAGAATAGAATAATATTTATTATTCACAACACATAGCACACATACAAAACCAGTAAAAAACACAAATGATAAAATAAAACAAAATAAAAGTACCTAATTATACAAAAAAAAAGCAAAAGAAAAGAAAATGTACGTGCTATGTGATGCCAATACTGATCTCAGCTCAGTATATACAGCAAACAGCGCCTACTGCACTGGTATTCTGCATTGAGACCAGTCGTGACATTGTGGTACGGAGACAAGAACAAGATATGAACACAAAATTAACGTAATAAAAGAAGTTAAAGCAAAACAAAGACAAGCATAAAGTAGAAAAATTAAAATTAAAGCACAGGATACTTAATAAAGCTTAAAACTTATACAAGTAAAACACAGAAGGTGATCATTTACAAAAAGCAAAAGCGTGAACAAAAAAAGAAACATTATCGGATTTATTTATAATAATTATCATTTAATTATTATAATAATAATATATTTATTCAAATAGACTTAGTAATTATTAAGCTTTTGAATTGTGTAAATTTTTCTTACGTCCGTTAAGACTTTTCCAACTGACAAGAAGCCCAAGAGATCTTGCCAGCTGCCAGAAGTAACGACACTTAGATACAATTTAACTATAACTAAACGGTTATTTATTAATAGGGTCGCGAAAACAATTGATTATTTTGATAGGTATGATGCAACAAGACGCTTTCAATCTTTGTTTAGATATTACATAAAGAATATAATAAGAAAAACGCCTTATGGGCTTCTTGGTGGGGCTGATAATACCACCAAATAAACTTCGTGGAAGCATTGAAAAAATACATAGGTACAATGAACATTATTTTCTTAAGAAATAATAATTGCCTACTAAACTAACCTATTTTATGGATTTTTTTATTTCTTTTTGTAAGTAATTATTAATATTATCTTTAATTAAAGAAAAATCTTTGCTGCCTGTGGTGAGTTGATACAGACATAGCCCTGTCAGATAAAGTAAGAAGATGTTTGCTCTACCACAGAACACATTACTCCTAGGCTCCACGCCCCGCCACCCGCGTTTTTACGAGCACACATGCTCAAGTGTCGCTTCTTTTTAAGTCGCGTAAGTGTATATATGCAAAAACACCGATATAGTCGATAATCAACGTAAAACATAGTCTTGCGATGGTCAGGCTTACTGGGGTTGTTTGGGTAACGTTAATCAGTAATTACGGCCGTAATTTAGATATTACACAGTAGGATTCATTAACATATTAATATTACATACTTTCTGTATTTGTTATTTTCAATTTGTGAATTTTCCCTTTTAGCTGCAGCAATAGAACTGCCCTTTAAGCGTTTACCGTAACCTAAACGACAGTGCATGATCGTAAGAACCTCGCGATTATGAACTTGCGTGTCTTGCCAGACAATTTTTAACTACGTAACGCGGCTACATAGTAACAAAATGTTCATTTGGGAGCTCTCTCCGCTGCTACAGTGTTAGCTACTACTAGCTTAATTGTAGCAGCGTAGTAGATAGATTTACTATTGCTGCTAAACTCACACAGACACGAAACATGTTATTTAAAATATCTGGGATACCAGAAGAGACAATAAAAGTAAATCAAAGAAAACATATAAATAAAATATAACTAACTTACTACTTAAACAACAACTATATAATAAAGACAATGTGCCCGTGTGCAGCAGCAAAAGGATCTAGCTTGTACTATTTAGTATTCTGTGTCTGGGCTCGGCGTAAAAATTTCACAATTTCGCAGGAAAGGTGATTTTCAGCCGTCACCCAACAAGTGGTGTATGGGGACGTTCGGTAGGCTGATTATTTAACAAAACATTACTTAGATTCCGATTTTTTATTTGTGAAAATGATGCTGAATTTAAATGTAGCTATTATGATAATATTGAATTTAAGTGCGTGAATGGAATCAATACTTACTGAACTGGAACGGTCGCGCAAATCATTAGGAGAAACAGTTTAAAGCAGGATTATTTTTACAAAATGACATTGGTACCTGTCAAGTTACTCTACTGAATTAATAATCAGACTTTAGTAACTAGTTTCGCGCTGTCATTACTGTCACATTTTCAGACCGTATGACAGCCACAATAGCGACGTAACTGAAACAAAACCGAGTTTTCGTTAGGTAATCAGCCCTCGGATTACCTACCAGAGAACCTTTTTTTTTTTTACTAATACTAAGTGACCTGTCTTTAGCGTCAGTCAGTGACTATGCCAACTGCCTACTACTAGAAGTCAATAATAATTCTACTAATGTTTAATCAGTATCCGCGATGTTGTCTCGATTGTAGTGTTTTTACACTGTATTAATAAAAACTGTACTGTAACTGCACTACAATACATGACCTTCAAAACGAATCTTTCTAAGAATTTGATGTCACATTCGTCTACTGGATCAAAGTAAATCTATAGATAAGTACTTGAACTAAATCATTGTGATAAAACAAGCTTGCATTTGTCACGGATTTATAGCGATGTTGTACCAAAACGGATAAGACAGGAAAACTCTTCACTTTATTTAAACTTTAATAAAATCAACACATTAACTCAATTAACTACTTTGTAACGAATCTTGTTAATGAATCTTCTGAATTTGACAAATTAAATCAATCAATGTCTTACCAGCAAGGTATAAATTTAAGATTTTTACTTCTTGAATAATTATTTGAAAAGCGTTCTTCACATTACTTTCATTGCAGTGTTTATGCATAAAGTAGCTACAGAAAAGAAAAAAAAATGAAAACCGACTTCAAAACACTAAAAAGCAAAAAATTAACCTTTTGGAGTCGGTGCCATTTTTTTATAAAAAGTTTTTATTTCATAGTTTTTAAAGGTAGATATTATCATGTCATCCAAGTAACAAATATGAAATGAAATATATAAAAATGGTCAAAACATAAAAAGTACTGGGTCAAACTAAACCAAATTTTTATGGGACCAATTGGCAACTATTCTGCATCGAACAAAAAAAGAATCACGGAAATCGGTTCAAAATCTCGGCGTAATCGGTGTACGTACATAAAAAAAAAAACCACCCGAATTGAGAACCTCCTCCTTTTTTGAAGTTGGTTAAAAACAACCAATCATATAGCTAGAAGTAATTTTCGTGGGCAATTTCTCACGAAAATTATGCCACGAAAGTTACGCTATTTAACATATTTAAAGATGTATAATGTGTATAATGACTTATCCACAAGTAAATTAAGTATATAATATACATTGTCAATGACTAACGTTATTGATACAGTATTTTGGAAAGTATATTATCGCTTTTCTTTACATTGTATAATAGGACAACGAAAGTTAGTTGACAAAATTTTTTTTTATTCATATGCCTGTAATTAATTTATGGCAAGGTGGGGAGCAGAATGTGCATCCTCCAGAGATGCACAACATTACAGAGTATCGAATTAATTAAAACTTGTATCTAAATACACTATTGTGAGCCATTATGTCACGCGCTCGAAAAATTGCTATTTTTCTTTACAGTTTTTTTTTACTTTTGGCAGGAAGAAACATGGTTTAAATACGTTTTTTTTAGATAAAAAACAAACATACAGCAGGCAAAGAAGTTTTGAAACGTTGCTCTAAGCGCGAACAGAGTGTGATGTGATGTGTGACACGCGGAGAACACCATTTTTACACCCGTTTTGGAACTTCGAAAATTAATGTAAATATTAACATAATACATACCGTATTTTTTTAAATATAATTGTGTAGAAATATAATCAAGCAATCATTACGGAATACGAATCAAAAACAATGTGACCGCTGAAAAAAGGTGCCCTAACAATGTCATTTAAGATTAGCTAGCGTGGTGCCGCTGTTTCACCCGCCTGGATTCCTTTCCCGTGGGAATATAATAATATAGGGGAGGACGATTCAAACTCAAATAAAAAAAATATATACAATATCATAGTATGAAGGAGGTTTGACACGTTCACAATTCAGGAATCGCCCAACAGCCGGCGTTTTTTTACAACAACGGGGATACTTAGCCTTCATCATACCTGATGTTAAGTATTGATAAGGCTGAAGATGGAAGCGAGCCTCTCCCGGAATCCTCAATCACTCAGAAACTGGCCATCTTATCTCTAACCGCCGGAACACAACAATGCTGAAAACATAACAACATGTTATGGCTGCAGACTTAGATAAGATGGTGATAGCTAGACAGGTAGACTTTCAACAAGTCCTACCACCAACCAAATCGAATATAAATTGTATCCCGTGGGGAATTTAACTCGGGACCCCTGGGTTTGATACGGTGGTTACAACTAGACCACAGAGGCGGTTAAAGCGTTTAAAGCGTTTAATAAAACCGGGGAGACTTGTTTCGATGAGTAGGTATACGATTTCGACATTTTCATAATTAGTTTCTCTGTAATTTACAATAACTTACATATACTATACACTTGGGTATACAGAGATTTTGTGTGAGCTAAATGTATGTCTAATAACTTCAAAGATTTTCGAGATACGATCGTTAGGAATAACCTTATTATGATGTAATGCTAATAACTTCTAAGATTTTCGAGTTACAATCGTTAGAAATAACCTTAATAATCACAATTTTATATATCTTTCAGTTTTGTAGTTTCGATGCCTTTGTAGGCTCAAAACTATATACTCTTTATAGTCACTATGATAGGGAATCCCTTAAAAATTGTAAATTGTCTGTAATTTATAGTAATATCTTTTAGATTGCGATTGTCGTTTTTTTAGTTGATTAAATTGGTTGATTAATTTGATTTATAATCGAGAATCGAAAATCAACCTCAAACAAAAGAGATTTATCATGGGTCTCCGCGTTGCTATAACTAGATACCGCGCTTCATACATACAACGGATAAAAAATGTGACCCCGACGTTTTTCTTCAACCACCTGACTCGGTTTCTAGGGATATTTTTGTAGCCGTATATGCCGTCACAGTAGACTGTGCAGTAAGTGACAGAGTAAAACGGTCAAGAGCTAAATATACAGGGTGTTAAAAGACCCATACCGAAGCCGTAATATATGCATAGTGTACATCAAACTAAATAAGAATATGTGAAAATAATTGCAGGGAAACGACTTTTATTTTTCGTTTTAAAAAAGTGGGTGTTATTTTTACACGCAAAAAAACTCGTGCAACGACTTATTCGTGTGTCTAGAGGGTACGAGTAGGCGACCGGGATCCAGTTTCTTTGATTGGTTTTGATAGGTACTTATTGCAGTTTTGTAACTTTAAACGATAATCTTTAAAACGATAATCAATAACTCATTAACTAGGAGGTTCCCAGATTCCAGAGGTTCCCAGGCCCCATACAAGAAAATGATTGTAACGATGGGTAGAATACGTGGTTTTCGTTTTCGTTATAGGTCTTTTAATACCCTGTAGAAGGGCGGTATCTAGTAGTAGCAACGCGGAGACCAATAACAAATCTATGTTAAAGCCGTTAAAATACCTATTGGTTTAGCTAAACCTACTCAAAACGTCACGTCTTATGACAGTGACGTTTTATTGCAATCAGTATTGGCATTTTTACAACTTTATCTCTGCCTAAATTCGGACAGCTGTACTTGCGTTGCGTGATAACTATCAGGCTATCATCAATGTTATTGACAGTATAGTCAGTATTCAGTTATCATTAGCATGGAAAAATCTGGTTTAAGATTTACGTAGGTACGGATTGTGAGAAATGTGGAGTGATCTATTCATTTGAGTCATTACGATCATCAGGAATTTTAATGCCCGGTGGGGCACTGGCACCCCTACCCTAAAGTTATTGCTATCGCTATAGCTATTAAACTTAAAACTCTCGTTAAACACTTTAATGATAGGGTTTTTGTCTATTTCTATTCATCTATTGGATTCATTTGAGTATTTAGTATAAAAGTGATAGCGTTAGCGAGATACTTGTAAGGGGTTTGAGAAATCGATAGTGATAGTATCGCAATAATAACGGCTACAGTCGGGATCATTGGCTTTTAACGTGCCTTCCGAAACACAGAGAAGCTCGAGATTGTAAATTTTCGGTCACCCATCCCGTATAACCATCACTCTCATGGCCACCGACCGTTGCAAAAGTTGCTTAACAGCTACAATCGGAGGCCGAATGCACAACCACTGCACCATCACCACCGAGCTCTTCATTTGACCTTTCACATCCAATAATTTTAGGTTTTGTTTTGTAAAAATAGATCTACCAACTTGTAATATTTCGGAATTATTAAAATACTAGCGGCGGCCGGTGGTTTTATCCGCGTGGTTCCTGTTCCCGTGGCAATATTGGGATAAAATGTAGCCTAAGTTACTCTCCGTCTTTTCGAGTAACTCTATGCCAAAATCAAGTCTATTGGTTTCTTAGTTAGGGATCGCGCATATACACAACTTTTCATTCCATGCAAGCTGTGTAGTGTCGGCTTATTAGCACTACCCCCTCTCATCCCGTGGGTGTCGTAAAAGGCGACTAAGGGACTCAGCCTACAGGAGACGGGCAGCAGCGTCTCCTACAAACTTGGCCGTACTGTGATCGCCAAACCGCCTGCCGAGCGTGGCGATTATGGCAAAACCCCCCTTTGGGGGAGGCCTATACCCAGCAGTGGATGTTATGTGGCTGAGACGACGACGACGATAACTTTCCATCGACTAAACTGTTTTGTCAAGTCGTGTACCTCTCGCGATTTCCCCACAACTAAACAGTTTAGTTGGTGAAAAGGTTGATAAGTATATATAGGCTGATAGTATGCGCGCTTCCATATATTCCTATATAAATATGATTTACATTACAACTAAATAGTTGTTTTTTTTTATGAACAACGGGGACACTCTTAGCCTTCATCATACCTGATGTTAAGTATTGATAAGGCCGAAGATGGATGCGAGCCTCTCCCGGAATCCTCATCACTGAGGAACTGGCTATCTTATCTCTAACTGGCGGAAGACAACAATGTTGAATACAATGTTGTTAGGCGTCAGGCTTAGATAAGATGGTGGTAGCTAGCCAGATGGATTTACAACAAGTCCTAACACCACCAAACCGAATACAATATGTATTCCCGCTGGGAATCTAACCCGGGACCCCTCGGTCTCATACCGGTGGTTGTTACCACTAGACCACAAAGGCGGTTAAACTAAAAGTTGTATATATTCGCTAGCCCTAAGGATTAGGACTAGCAACCGAAACGAATTTCTGTAGCATCGGCGATCGCGACGTGTTTATGTTGGACAAGCCGAAAGGGGTATCGCGACAAAACGTAGCCTATGTCCTTCTTGAAAGTCTAAATTATGTCTAAGCAAACAGTTTAACGAAATTGCCGTGGTTTAGGCTTGGAAACATAACAGAGAGAGACAGAGTTACAAACATCCAAACAAATGTTTGCAATGTTATAACTAGTTATAAAATTTGTCGCAGCCATATCGTATAACACGATGTATCAAAAAAATGGCGCGCCGGTTTAAAAAACGTCTCTGTTATGTAATGAGGCTAGCCGGGTTACAATTCGGCTGAAATTAAGTACGCCGCTTTGCATGAGAACTTCACGTTCGTTAAAGCGGCTAGTAAGTGAAGCATACAAAACGGCACAGCGTGGATACGCGCAGCGGTAAATTTTATTTTAAAATGGGTAAAGTGGCCAAAGATTTTTACCCCCATATTCTAAGTCGTTCCTCCAAAACTTTTTACACTCCACTCAACCTCGTCGTGATAGTAGTGTCGGCTTGGAATAGCACTACCCCCTCTCATCCCGTGGGTGTCGTAAAAGGCGACTAAGGGACTCAGCCTTCAGGAGATGGGCAGCAGCGTCTCCTACAAACTTGGCCATACTGCGATTGCCAACCCGCCTGCCAAGCGTGGCAATTATGGCAAACCCCCCCTTTTTGGGGAGGCCTATACCCAGCAGTGGGTGATAAATGGCTGACACGACGAAGTGACCAGATCGGGACTTGGGACACCACGAAAATCAAAGAAAGGGGGTATTTTTTTTATGACATTAATTATAAAGATAATTGCATAATAATCAGTAACCCAGTTAACAGAGGTTTTCTGACTTTTCGATTTCTATTATTTTTAAGTAAAGCCTCTTGAAAAACGTGTCCAAAAGAATGACCTTAATTAATACTGTTACCATAAATCGTAAAAAGTTTGTACCATAAATCGTAAAATGTTTAATCGTAAAAAGAATGCTATTGTAATAAATTGAAGGAAATGATTTAAATCTAGAAATTGTATACAATTAAAAGTAAAATTAGATTTCGTGAAAATCATAAAAAAAAATGTCCTCAGGTTCCCAGATTTTGCCTCATACAAGAAAGTGATAGTAATGATGGGGAGAATACGTGGTTTTCGTTTTCAGTATGGGTCTTTTAATATCCTGTATTTCCTAGGAATTGTATACAATTCCTTGATTTCATTCATTTCCTTCAATTTATTACAATAACCTTCTTTTTTCGATTAAAAATGGTAACAGTATTACGCATACAAGCAACCTTCTTACCTCTACCATATTTGTATTTGTTTTTCAATTTAACAAGTCATATCTAGCAATTTCAACGGTAAAAACTAGAGTACAATTTTTTCAACCTCTTGTAGCTTATTAAGTAAGTTTTTACGTGAGTTTCTGCATATCCCCCTTTGGCTGTACCCTAAAAACTATTACTTTACAATTTTTTTAAGTATGTACAGATTGGGTACAGATTGTGTACAACAGCTTTATGAACTTAAAAATAAGACAAACGATAATGGGGTTGCCAGGGAGCATGACGTAAATCAGTATCAGTAAAAGCGTTATATAAGAAACTATTTTTTCACCTCACACGCTCTGAAAATTTAGGCGTAGAAAATCGGTTTTTGCGGCCTAGCGCGGCAAAGTAATTTTTTAATTTAATACCTAAAAATATATCATAATGCGTTCCGAATCGCACTATTGACTGATTTGTTACGTTTTATTCTTATTTTAATAGCTTTAAATTAATTATAATACTCCATTTTGATTTTATTATATCATTTAAGTTCATTGAATCATAAAAACAATAACAATAAGATTAAACTATTTGTTATAAAAAATATATTAGGCTGGGTGAGATTTCACAACCTATGATTGGATTTCGGAACGTGACATAAATCTTTATTTTTAATTTGTCTTTGTCTTGTACCTCATGTCAGTGTTAACATTTACGGAATCGTTTTTATGTTATTTATAAGTGACAATTTATTCCTTTTTTAAATGACTTTGAATAAACTATAATCCTTCCTTAACTCCTTTTTTATTATTTTAGTTTTTTATATCATTAAAACAACGATAATAAGGTATATTTAGATTAAACTTTATTTTTATAGATTTTTTTACCGGAAGTTGACCGCGGAAACAACCATAAAATGTTCCTCGCTGTTGTGAGGTGAAAAACTGTGTGTTACGCTCGGCAGAAAAGTTTTTAGCGTATTGTACCTTTGAAATCTTCGCTTCGCTCAGGATTCAATCATTGAACCACTCGCTACGCTCGTGGTATCCTAGAATCCTTCACTTGCTCAGCTTTCAATAGAGGTAACTCGGCGCTAAATAACCGACTTTCCAGCCTTGCATAGCAAATAACTATTGTTGCGTCATTGTTCTTATTATAACACTTTGTTAACCCAAAAGTTTAAAAAGCTTTAAAAAGTTCAATTAAAATCCGTAATAAAGCTCAATACCGGGGTGTAACAGGCCCGTCCTTTATGCAAACAGCCGATAAAAAGGATTCACGGGTACATGACAAAATTGGTTATATTAACCCGTGATACGCTACGCACGTCACAATCACAACTGACCGGCAAACAAAAACAGAGGAAACATTTATTTATTTTGAACATTGAAATAAAACAACTTTTGCGGAGTATTTAGTGCGATTTATTTACCCGAAATATATATTTGATACTATAATTTCGGTTTATTTGAGGTTTCTTAGTTTCCCGACATTTCGGCACCTTTTCAGTTGCCGTGGTCACGGGTTGACTAGCTACTTATAAGTCTACCTTCACAAATATGATTTATTATTGCGTTCGGAAACGGTTAGATAATTACTAATTAAAATTATCTAACCGTTTCCGAATCATTTCAAATAAGAGTGCGCGAAGAAATTTAAGATGTGCTTATTTATTTTCAATCTATACTACCTTTACAGATTAATATCCAAGGTGATACAAGCAAAAACAAGCAATAAATTTTATAATTAGGTAACTTTTTATAACAAATGACATAAAGTGCTCTAAGGGTGAATTCGCATACAAATCGATATGTTTTGCTATATAGTTATGGAGGTGTGTGGCGCGAGTGAACGGTCCCGCTGCAGCAGGTTGGTGAGCTGTACCGCCAGCAGCGGCGCGGCGGCTGCCTCCTTCTCTCAACGGTGTCCCTACCGCGTGTGTCGTCGACGTCGTCGACTTGTCGAATATGGGCGCAACTCTTCACACACGCTGAATGAAACGAACCCTGATGCTATGCGCTCTCGGTCCCACACAGTGTCGAGTAGAAACTGACTATGGAAAAGGAATGTTATTATTAGGACGATAACGTTGAAGTTGCGTTGTACGAAAACACCGTCGGCTGTCAAAGTGAAGTTGACAGCGATGCCGACGGCACTTACGCGGTAGGCCTGGCACACTAAAGTTTAGGGTAGCTAATAATTGCGCGTTTTTTATGTGTCCCTTTAATAATTTTACAATGTACGACACCAATGCGATACCTACAATAAAAAGGTAAGGATATTGCAGTGGAAAAATGGGTATACGCTGTAATATTTCATAAGTATATAAATTTCTTATAAATCTATTTTGTACCCGCTCCAGCATGAGACTATATTTAGTTTCATGTGGAGCCCAGATAACTAACTGCGTTACACTCGAGCTGACTTCTAACTAAGGTGTTATACAATGCGGTAATTATTTTACATTTTCAATTATAATCAATAAATATTCTAAAAAGATAAAATAAGCAAGCAATAATTAATTTATTTATTTTCGGACAACCAGCAGCTGTAATTAACAGAAAATATTATTTATCTAGCAACAGAAAGTCAATTATTAGAGGTTAACACTATTCTAAAAACGTATACAAACAAGCACCATCTTATTTCTTTATTTACTTAAAGGCAATTCCGTACCTTCATCGGAGTTATTCATTTTGCGCGGGTATTATGGACAGATATTTCAGAAATAACAGTCAAATATCACAAATTACAATGTTTTAATCACTAATGCAATCACAAAAATCAATTAGAGTACAAATTAAACGAGATTAAATTGGATTGAAAACGGACGTCGACGATCCGTCCCTTACGTATTGCACGTGGCGTGTTTTTCTTTCTAACTGACATTAAAAACTGCCCACCGCCATCTTGGCTTGCCACTGTCAAACGTAAGTGACGTTCCGTCAGAGTGACATCTACTCTCGTCCGTGCAATGACAGCCTCAACTGCCAATGCCATGTATAATTTCACTTATAGAAACTAGATGGCGCTACGTTTGCGCCGTCATACTTATACTAATTAAAAACAAACTAACCAGTTACTGCCTCATCGAAAAAAAATTACTCATCGAAACCTCATTCGTTGCAAAAGTTTAGTTTGTCGCGATGTTAAATCAACTATACTCACCTAAAGTCGGTTTTTTCTTACTTGTCTTAAAATGTAAACAATCTTGACAAGACTTATTATTGAAATGTAACGAAAAAAATTACATGTTAATGTCAATCTATACCTTTCATGAATAAACTACTAATGAGTAAAAATATAAATTTGTAATATCTTTATGTTCTAAGGAAACCTGTAAAAAGACATGTAAAGATTGTTTTCATGTCTCATATTCTGAAAGTAACTCATAACTTGCCTAAAATGCGGGTTGAAAGTGATATGTGGCGGCCCTAGGGCTGTAATAAATTTGAAAAAAGAATAGGGGGTGTCATGTCAAATCGATATCTGTAATCTCTTTGGACTTTTATTTACCAAAGGTATGTAGGCAAAGGCACAGAAGCCTATACAGCTTATTTTGCTACATTATAAAATAATTAAAATCGTAGAAACCTTACAAAATTTTTTTTAGAATATTCTGTTTGTTTTTACTTTCCTCATATTCAAAATGAAAAGTAGAGTGTTTACTTCGGGTGTATGGACCCATAACAGTCTCGAACTATCGGCGCCCTCACTTCGTTCGGGCGCCAAAACACTCGACTGTTATGGGTGTCATACAGCCCTTGGTAAACAATCTACTATTTCATTTTAAGACAAGTAAGAAAAAAAACAGACTAAGTATAGCAATTTTGATGAGTAGGTACCGACACCACTGCATTTGTCCATAGAGGCTGAACAATAAATGCTTCATAATCACATTTTAAGTTTCTTCGCGCACTTAACATAGAAATAAAAAAGTTTTACGGATTTAAGTGTACTACATAATACACTTAGTGCACCAAAATTCGTAAAAGTGCCGAATGCCGAAATCGTAGGTCGTTGTGTAGGAATCGTAGGTATGAACGCATCTCTTGTATAATTTTTTTTTTCTTTTTAATAATTTTTAAATAGGAAAGTGTTTAAATTTGGTTTTTTGTTTGCTTCCTAATAGTAAAAAATGGCGCATGTTGTGGCAGCCTTTAAGTATGACAACGATTTGAAATGCTTATAAAATGTGCATTATTGTAAATGTGAATATCGTTTGTTATGTTGGTTGTCCTTAAATAAATAAATAAATTAGTGGTTTTTTTCAATTAATGCTTCAAGTATGACAACCTTTAAGTATGACAACGATTTGAAATGCTTATAAAATGTGCATTATTGTAAATGTGAATATCGTTTGTTATGTTGGTTGTCCTTAAATAAATAAATAAATAAGTGGTTTTATTTCAATTAATGCTTCATCAGATTCCATACAATGTGATATGGCCTTAAAGTAATGCTTTGTTTAAACGAAGGTTTGGGAACGGGAAGAGATTTGTAAAAGTCTTTTTACTCCTCATTTAACAGTCGAACGCTGAACCTAAACATTAGCACCATACAGATCTTTGCAGAAATATGTTGACATTTTATGTTTAAAGTCGCAAAGTTAGTATGTTTGTATGAAAATAAGGGGGTAGGTGCCGGTATTGTATGTGTTACACGCACGCCATAAATAAACATTCTGTGGTAATTTGAGGATGCAGGAGGGACCTATAGCAGCTGGTTAGATCTAAGTGGTAGTTGGTGGTCGCAATGTCAAGAATTAAAAAGCTGTTTTCATAAGTGAAAATAAAAAACATACTCAAGGAAAAATTAAATTCTGCGTTATTGCTTCCTTATATTTACATTGTGCAACAGCGATAGGCATTCGAAATGCCAATACTTCCGAAATTATCTAAACTAACCTGAGTCAGATCTTATCGAATCGTGTGATTGCTTGATATCGTAAGAACAGTGTCCTTGAATATTATATGACTAACGTAGTATTTAATAATAATAATAAAATCTTTATTGCACTCGATTTAAAGACAAATACAGAGAGATTACAGAAAAAGAGAAACACACAATAGGCAGCCTTATTGCTACGTAGCAATCTCTTCCAGGCAACCAAGGGTGAGAAAAACAGATAATTAGGATAAATGGGGATTGGGTGCATAAATAGAAAGTGACAAATTATCAATATAATACTTACAAATACTATTAAAGGAAATACTAAGATAATAATAATAAATTAAGGTGAAAGAGAGAGGAAAGAACTTCTTACTTGACCACCAAAGGATCGCAGAGTTTGAGCCTTTCTGATACCTTCAGGAAGCGCGTTCCATAATCGAACGGCATGCACAGAGAAGGAGCAGGAAGCAAAATCAGAAGAGTGGTATTTTTTTTTCTCTAAATTACTTGGATACATAATTAATTATATTCTGCAGAGGGTTGCGTCTAAATCTCCGCACTACTACTTAGCCGTTTGGCATTGGGTGGGAGAAAGATGTTGTCCAGAAACAATGGTGACAGGTCGCAGGCCTTTGCAGCCCCATGTACTATATCGGTTTTCAAATATACCTACCCTGTGTAGTGATAGGCTTTTACTGTCTGTACTGGAAAGCGAGCAGGTGGAGTGTGATATATAAATTCGACGCTCGACATCGCGACAAAACAGTAATTTTTAGTAACATTTTAATGCAAATAATACATAATGATGGATGTTATTATAGTTTTTATACATGTATTTACATGTTTATAAGTACCTATACTACATGACTTTAGACACGATTACCTACGTAAGATAAAACAGATGCTTTTTCGCACACTACCTACCTAAAATAAATTATGTTTGTAATATTTATCAGCAATAATCAAAATACGCACATATAATATCATTGACAATAATGCATACAAATGGAGGATGTCAATATGTGTAGCTTTTATTTATTTCTATGTTCAAAGAGTTTCTATAGGTAGTGAAATTCAAAATTTAAATTTAAAATGTCAGCTTTAACTTGTTTGTTATGAATGGTGATCTTATTTTGTCTTGTGAGAGTATACAATTACTCTGTGTAACAGTAGCTTTTTATTATTTAAGACCAGTCACACACCGCATTTCACACATCGCCTTTTTGGATCATAGATGGGACTTTCATGACGTGCCCTTTGTTATTTCACCAAATGTATACCGTTCGTGGATTGGTGGGGCATTACGATTACGATGCATCACATAAAACATGGCCACTTGTTTATGGACTATTGTCAAATAACTACTACTACATAATGACTTGCATATCTCTCTCTCCCAAAACCATCATCACAGATGTGTAAACATCTGATGCATCACATAAAACATGGCCACTTGTTTATGGACTATTGTCAAATAACTACTACTACGTAATGAGTTGCATATCTCTCTCTCCCAAAACCATCATCACAGATGTGTAAACATCTGTAACATTCAGACAAAACTTTCACTGCTAGTCGCATGGGAGATCATTTAATGGTGCATATGTCGTAGGATGATTTGATAAATAGAATTTTCGCAAAAATCCTAGGGATGTTGGAAAAACACGGATATGTTGACAATGATGTTGACATTTCTCAATCTAACTGAAAAAAGATAGGGTTTTTGCAAAATTACGGGTTGCTTTGTGGGGTGGGGAAACGAAAAGTCTTAAAGAACATGCTCATAAGTAAGAACATAACTCTAAGAATAGCTCGTTGAGCTTGTGCTACTTTAAGAAAGTGAGATTTGCTTTAATGCAATAAGTCAAGTTGGATTGTACCAACACACGTTAATAAATTATCTCAGAGCCAAAGCATAACAAGACCAATTGTGTTGTCATTTTTAAGTTACTGTTAATAATATCTAAGATTTCTGTGATATCAGTTTCATACATGACCATTGAATTAAGTGAGGAAGCTGCAGAAGAATGTGTGTATGTATTGTTAATGTTAGGATTGCTAGATTGAATTTTTTCAGCTATAGTTTTCCCAACCTCGGAAAAATATGTATTAACAGATTCAACCGAGCTTTGAGGATTGTCTACTATTCTTAAAAAGTCACTGGGTATTAAGAGTAAATAATATTATATAAATAAACTTGCGAAATATAAGTATTATTATTAATGTTAATAAATTGTTATGTTTAGGTACCGTAAACGTTCTCCAAAAATACCGAAAGTATATTTGTCAAAATCAACAATTTACTGCAAGTACACAAGTCATGGTTGCTTAGGCCTTTCCTGAGGGAAAACCAAACAAACATAAGATTTGTGTATTGTGTTAAGTATTTTATTTTCACTTTTTCGAGGGTGAAAAATTATACAGGAATTAAAACCAAAAAGTACTTACATATAAGCTATAACAAAATTGATAACCAATTTTATTACCGTTTCAAAAACTTTAAATCTGACTAATAAATACGACGGACAACATAAAATATATAGGTACGAATAGGAGACTGTGCCGACCAAAAAGCCAAAAAAACACAGGGTTAACGTGATGAAGATGAAAATAGTTTATTTACATTGTGAAAGGACCTGTCCCAATTTGGGCCACGTTTATGTACACCACCTCCAAAGATAGAGAAAAAATTACTGATACTGAGAATAATACAAGTAATAACTAATCTTATATAATGCATGGTTAAGTTAAAAATAAATCAATATTTTTTACTCGAAATAAGGAGTCAAATATGACAACTCGGTTAAAAACAACTGTCAGTGTCACTGTTATTGAGTTCTACTCTGTGTTCAAATGTAATTCTATTGACTGACATTGACAGTGACATTGACAGTGACAGTGACATAATGACATCTTTCGCCATTGGCGAAATCCAAGAGGGCACCGCCACTACATAAAAAGAAGAAGAAGAAGAAGACGAAGATGATTTTTTTTTCTGTGTTTGCTTTATATTTATTGTTACGTCCAGAAAACAAAGATTTTAATTAAATTGAGGTAATTAGAAACTGTTTATCGTGTATTTAACTATCTTTTGGTATACCTGTACATAGACGTGGCCCAGATTTCATACAGTTTTGGACATCACCTTTACATGATTATTACCACGGATAATGTGTCTAATGTTGACAAGGCAAAAGCAAGCCAGTTTCAAAAGACTGAATAGTGTCTGTTTTATCTGTTTGTAGTTCTCACATAATTCCTACCTCCTACTTGTAGTGTTATCCTGTTCAGGGATTACCCTTGAGAAATATGTAAAATCTGGGCCTTAACATGTTTACTAAACAGTCCCAGAAGGATGACTCTAAGCCCGTAAACTATTAGTCGAATTACCTAAGAGATCTTAGAAATATTTAACTTGTAAAAGAGATTGTTATTTGTTACTTATAGTTATCTATTATGGTAAGAAATAGCTGGAGAAAATTTATTTTGTAAATCACTTTTGTGCCATGCCGGTCGTATAAAAATAAGTACTCATGACATAAATTTTACAGAGTTTTACATTTATAATGTCAATTCTCAATTACAAAAACGAGTACGAGCTACATGGATTCTCGGTATTTCCGGTATATATTATTAAAAAATACTGGCTCAAAAATTCTATATTATTTTAACAATCGTTCGGAGTGTTTTTTTAATTTCCCTATGCTACGTGTAGATAAAGGGGGATGGTAATATTGTATTAATTGATGGAATCAATCATTCGACGAAGGTGTGTGGGACATTTGCGGCATTGTTTTTTATTGAATTTCAATATGATTCGATTTAGCAGTAATTAACTAGACTTTTTTGTGTTTAATACTAGCGGCCGCCCGCTGTTTCACCCACGTGGTTCCCGTTTCCATGGGAATATCGGGATGAAAAGTATCCTATGTTTTTAGTCAGGTTGTCTACTATCTGTTTGCTAAATTTCAACCGAATCCGTTCAGTAGTTTTTGTGTGAAAGAGTAATAAACATCCATCCATCCATCCAAACATCACAAACTTTCCCATTTTCAACGGGTAAATGTCAAGTCTGCAAATCATGCAGTTGAGGTGATTTGTGTGTGAGATTTGACATTTAACGTAATTGCTGTTCATCGATCCTAAACCAAAAGATTAAATAATAAATAATTTCATACAATTACTTACCCATAAAAGTTTTAAGACGTACAAATTGTTTTATTTAAATTTTAGTACTACTTACTTTTTGTCAAAGTATTTTGTTTAAAGTTTGTCATGTAAGTAGCTGCTCTCATGTAAGTACCAGCCTGGGTTCCCCGGATTTGTTCTAGTTTGCAGGGATTATGAAAACATACTTTTATAACATTGCTTTTTCAAAATAAAACGAGTATTTTATTAACACATTTGATTTTTAATTGCGTGTTATTTCAGGTATTTTAGGTTTTGATTGGATTTTCCAATATTTTGACACTTTTCCAGGGGCTGTATGTTGGCTGAAACAAACAAAAAATTAAGATTATACTTTTCCACTGCCGCCGCCTTACGTCGTGACCTAACTCTGGAACTCTGTGACCATAACAAAACAAATCTGCAGGCTGAATCGCAGGCTTGTGGCTGTCATTACTGTCACATTTTCATACAGTAGGTCTAGCATGAGCGACTTTTATCGACTCGATAACTCGATAACGTGTCACTGTCCCGCTCACATCGTAGCGGAGTAAGCAAGACAGCATGATGCGCTATATCATATCGCGGGATATAATGATGTTCATGCTAGGGGGGCTGAATGTGTATGACACCCCGACCGCCTAACGGTATAGCTTGTCCTATCGATATAGCTATTTCAAACCTCCTACAAGGACTGCAGCCCCTCTAGCATGAACACTGCTATATCATGCGATATGATATAGCGCGTCATGTTGTCTTTGCTTACTCCGCTACGATGTGAGCGGGACAGTGACACGTTATCGAGTTATCGAGTCGATAAAAGTCGCTCATGCTAGTCCTACTGCTGAAGCTATCACTTTCATACTAAAAATGCAATAGTGAATCCAATAGATGAATATAAATATGTAGGAATTACAAATACCCTATCGTTGAAGAGTTTTATGAGAGTTTGAAGTTTGATAGCTATAGCGATAGCACAAGCTATACCGCAGAGTGACGAAACTGAAACGGAACCGAGTTTTCGTTAGATAAATCAGCCATCCGAATAATAACAAATTCCATTAATTGTCTGCTTTATATTAATGGAATGTTACTGTATGTCGTACTAACACTAGATTTTAGTGTTTACTAATGTAAATTATACCGTAATAATAATAATAAATTTAAAAAACCTCCATCTAAATGATGAAGCTGATCCAATACGGTTAAGTCATTCATCGCTCGCTTCTAAGTGTAAGCGACGGTTCGGCGCCTGGGCAATCTAATTAGGAGTGCGTTTATCCGTCCGTCTGTCCGTTTACGAGGGGCTCGGAGTGGATTAGATATAGTTTAACACGTATACAAGTGTTTAGTTAAAGGAATGAGGAAGTGAAGGCTCACTATAGTCGTTTATGACTTGTATTGAGCTGTGGCGATGTTTACAGAAGCGGCGGAAATGGACATTTTTTATTAGTTAAAACTTTTTACGTACTTTTTTATGAAGAGCAGGGAGACACTTAACCTTCATCATACCTGAAGTTAAGCAATGACAAGGCTGAAGGTAACCGCTCACCGAATCCTCTACCATTGAGGAACTGGCTAGGTCTATGACTTTAGTATTTTTTTTTTGCATTTTTTCAATGCTATTTTTATACTTATGGTAAATTTTAAATAGAAAAATATTGGAAAAAAATTAACTCGGCCACAAGTGAATTCTCAGACGGGAATCGAACCCGCGACCTTTGGAAATCCGGGTAGGTCTCTTTTCTCTAACTACCGGAACACAATTTATGATGAAAAAAATGTTGTTATGGCGTCAGACTTAGATAAGATGGTGGTAATTAGTCAGGTGGATTTGCATCAAGTCCTACCACCAACCAAACCGAATACTTTATCTACCCACGGGAATCGAAGCCGGTACCTATGTGTCTGATACCGGTGCTGTGGCGTGTGGACCACTAGACCACAAAGCGGTTATTTTTTTATTACAAGTAAGTATGAAATAAAATCAAATTAGTTTCTCTCAATCTGAAGGTTGTTTTATGGATAAGATAGAATGACTACTATTTTTTTGAGACCACTCAAACACCCAAATCTAATTTTATTATGATGACTATAGCAGCGGCGGCCCGCGGTTTCACCGGCGTGGTTCCCGTTCCCGTGGGAATATTGGGATAATAAGTCCTATGTTTTAATCCAGGCTATCTATTACCTCTGTGCCAAATTTCATCCAAATCCGTACAGTAGTTTAAGCGTAAAATTGTAACAAACAAGCAAGTAAACAAACAAACTGACATAAATTTTAAACAAGAAAATATACTAGAAAAATGCAACTTGTCTCATTTTGCCCTGACGGGATTCGAACCCGCATTCTTGGGAATCCGGCCCAATGCATTAAACTGACATACTTTCGCATTTATTATTAGTAGGATAGGAAGTAAGATTGCTCAGACGGGAGTTGAATTCGCAATCTTTGGGATTCCGTTACACTCCTCTGTTTCTTATTAAATCACACAATAACTATTAAATGGGTTTGGATCCCAGATAGTTTATAGCCTAGATTATAACTTAATATAGTTTTTAAATGTCAATATTTCCAAGGGATTTACCGAATGTTCATGCAGACAAAATCGAGGACGCAAACTAATGGAGCTAATTATTAAAGCTATCAATAGAATAGAATAGTACAAACATTTATTTGGTACAAGATAAAACATAAATAACTAAAAAAAAAAAAAATACTGTACCAAATGGGCCTTCTGCTCAGTATAAGTCGTGATAACGTAACGTTACCGTCATCACGGCACTGGTTTTTTGCAGATGCCTGTAGAGGGTAAAGGGTAAAAAAAAAAAACAAAATCTTACACATATTTTAAAAAAAAAACAAATAATAAAATCGCGACCACTAGTGGCATTTTGGCAATAATAATAATAGAAACTTTATTGCACACGATACAAAAACAAACGCATACAGAGAAAATGACAAAAAAGAGGAACACACAATAGGCGGCTTTATTGCTACGTAGCAATCTCTTCCAGGCAACCTTGGGTAAGAGACGAAACCCTTCATGTGCAAGTTCGACTTGCACTTGGCCGATTTTGAAATTTTGAAACCGGTTCAGTAGCGTTTTGAAATCGGTTATGTAGTTTTTAAAAATACTGTCGTTTTCCTAGTCGTTACATAGATGATATAATTATTGTTTTTTTTTGTATAAGTTAGTACTTAACTACCTACGGGACACAGTGTAACTTAATTGAAATCGTTTTATTTTATGTAAAAACGTTTTATAAAAAAATGCAACGCAAGAGAAATAAAAGTATAAAAGTGCATAGTGGGATACTCGTAGCTTGGGTAGCACCGACTCCACAAGTCTTATTTTTTTACTTTTTGAAGTCGGTTTTTATTTTTTATAAAAAGTTTTATTCAGAACAAACTAAGAAAATAAGAAAATCACCTAATAACTTACCAAATCAGTATGGGTAGCTGCAGGTGATGTTGACTTATGATGGATCGTACCAAACAATTCCAATATAGTTCGGAACTCAACCTACACCATAATTATATATGTATTGAGGTCCTTACAAATATTACGTAGGTATAATTTGCGCTTTTGAACGTAGTTATACTGGTTAAATACGACAGTGGAAAGGTTATAAAATATTAAACATTATTTAAGTTGTGATAAAAAGCTTATCTTCTCTAAGTCAAAGTAAAAAAAAAAATATTCAATTAAATTTATAATAACTAAATAAATAGGTACTTTTATATCAACAATTTTTTCCTACCTCTGCCACTTAGACCTGTAGGAATTCAATATTCAAATGTAATTTTCAATTCCCCACTCCATGCGAACTATGTGTTGTGAACAAACACAAAAATATTTCAATAATTTAATACAAAGCAACTTATAAAAACCGACTTATGGATCGATAAAAAGTTTAAATTAACTTAATTGGCATCAGCATACCTACTCGTAGATGTCATAAATTCAGTCAAAATACAAAATCTCTTGCAAGTAAATGTTTGGTACCAACAAACTTTCGTTTAGAATATTTTATCCCTTGACCACGGCTCTTACAAAGCTACCTATGTCGGCAAAACAAAACGTACCTAATACCTAAACAAAATCCCATCACGTCTTAAAATTTAAAGGATTATTTAGTGCTAACTTAGATACTAGAAAATATACATAATTATAAAATAAATATCGCTCGGACTGTCTAACATAATACATAGTATAACAACCAATAAAAAAAAATACATTTAACTTTTTGAATTGATTGATAAACATCTTGCTATTAGTAACAAATTGCTATTAGTATTATTATCTTATATATGCCATGTTTAGCAATAAATATTATTTCTTGCTTCTTTAGTATGAAAAATCATAAATGAATGAATAGTTAAATAATTAATTAGATAACAAACGATCCTTCAGTAAGATAGTGAATTATTCAGGAAACAAGAGCACCATCTCCCCTTTTCCATCGGACAACAAGACATAAATATGGGACAAAAATTATCACTAAACGTTTTGCGTCAAATTTTATCACCGTACTTCTAGTGGAACTCCCAGCTAGAGTCTGTGTTTCCTAATACTTTTTATACCTGATAGGAATCATCTACAGAAGCGTGTTTCAATCTATTTTGACGACCTGCTTTGCGCAGGGGTACTATACCCGCCTTTTGCCACCCAGGTCTCAGTTTCGATCTGCGGACTAAAAAATTTTTTGTGTGCATGAACATGTCTATTTTTTTGGTTTGGCTGTTTAATTTGTTGTATTATATATATTATATAATATATCTATTTACAAAAAAGTATATAGTAAGGTTATCCGTATCTAGAATCCATAATACAAGTTCTTCATGAAACTTATCGTGGTACACCGGTGGTTGTACCACTAGACCACAGAGGCGGTTATTTTATTTTAGATCGCATCATCGCATAACATTATGCGAGATAGCGGTCCAGCGCTGACCTATCTTAAAATAAGAAAACCCATCGTTGTCCATTGGCGGTCCGCCCACGTGCCACTGTTATGCCCCATTGTCTGGATGACCCGATACAGATGCAGTATGCAGCTGTATGGATTCTTTAGTGCAAAGAATAAGAATAACACTGAAAGGTTATTTTGTCAATCGTATTAGAAAATCAACTTAAGGTCGGTTAAAAAATGTTCTTACAAAATCATGCTTGGTGTGAGACGTTCTTAGCCTGAAATTTCAATTTCAATTCAGAACAGAAACCAAATATTTATAACTTTTTTATTTGCATTTTCAATGCTATTTTTATGAGGTAAATATTAAACAAGAAAATTTACTAGGAAAAGGCAACGTGTCTCATATCGCCCTGACGTACACTAAACTAAGTAAGTATTTGACATGATTCTAAAGGTTTTAGTAGCGTGGTTCCCGTTCCCGTCGTAATATCGGTACAAAATGTATCCTTCTGGGCACACTTTTCCAGATGATGGTCTATTCGTTTGCAAAATTTTAACCAAATCAATTCAGCCATTTAAACGTGATTAAGTAACAAACAATTTCCATTCTAATAATTTTAGTATGATACCAAATGACCATATTCAATCAATCAAAAATTTTACGCGTTACTGTCGATAGAACAAGGCTAATTTACTCAAATAGAGGAATGTGTAATTTGCAATTGGTATTTGCCGGTATTTTTACACATGCATATTCTTCTGCAGCAAAACTAGGTAAGAAAGAAAACGAAATAAAGAATAAAGACTGAAATGATAGGTTAAAGGTTTCATCCACTCAATCTTCCCGAGTCCACCTTTGTGATATGAATTTAAGCACAGACCTAAAAGTCCTACCTTGCGTGTCAAAAGTGTGATCCACGGTCAAGGATTTCCGACTTAAGTTAGTCCGCTTGAGACCATTGCCATGAAAACACGCGTCACTCAGAAACGAAGATGGTTAGTTGGGCAGTGCTTCTTGCAAGAGGTCGTCAATATCATTTCCACATCTCTCAAACTCGCTCGTGACGTCATGGTGGGTACGAAAAATTCGACACACTAGGTTCTCATACAGTTTGAAGCGCTTTTTCGTCTATCTCGATATAGGTCTGTGAATTTAAGAGTTATGAAATAAAGCAATAACTCTAGGTTATTGCTCGGAAGGTTAATATTCATTGCAGGCAAGTTCATTTCCGCACATTAAATTAGAAATAAAACGCATTTAACTTGCATCATAAAGATAGGGTTGGCATTAGATACGCGTTTTCAATTTCGGATTTAAGAATTTGATTTATTGTTAACAATCTTGCTTTGTCTATCATGACAAGAGTCAATTTGACCAACTGAGAATTAAATAATCGTGGTTTAAAACATTTCCTGTCCTTTTAAATTTCAAGCAAACGACTGAAATGCAATGATATTTAAAAGACTTTTAGCGTTAATCGATTAAAATGAAATACAACAAAATTTTAATTACATCAACTTTTGTCTCAGGTGGCAATAGAACTCACGACCCCTGACGCAGTAAGCAGCATTTTTCTTCACGTAAAAAAAAGAATAAATCCCTTGTATATTAATTAAGAATTTACAAATGTAAGCACACCTTAAGTTTCTTCTAATAAAACAACTGTTTATAACCCGATATTTAGTGGTGGTATTGTATGGGTTTTAATAATGTTTTTTTGGTTTTCCCGACGTTTCGGCATCTTTTCACCTGCCGTGGTGCTAGTACTAGCTACTTAAGTGACTTTTTATCACTTGACTTTTTATCCCGATATTCCCACGGGAACAACGCGAAAATCTTTTATTGTCAGTAAAGCCGACAACCCTAGGTATGAGTCAAGCTAATAATCTAGAGTTAGTCTATCTTTCGGTTTGTTTATGCAGATGAGTCAGTTAGCTGACAATATTATCACTTGACATTTAAAAATTGAACAACATTTGCAACACAACATTCTTTGATAAACAGATCCGGTTATCATTATCGCAGATTTTATAAAGAAATTACTTACATGACACAGTGGATAGTGACTTCGGCCCGCGATTGCTGAGGTTAAGCAGCTTTCGCAATGGTCGGTCACGGGATGGGTGACCAAAATTGTTGTAATCTATTTCCTCCGTGGTTTGGAAGGCTTTAGATATTTAGTTCCGGCTGCTTTTGCTTCATCATCATCATCTCAGTCACATGACACCCACTGCTAGATATAGCTCTCTCCCAAATAGGTATTTAACGAACAACGAGAAGACTCCTAACATTAATCATGCCTGATGTTCAGTATTGATAAGGCTGAAGATGGTGAAAATGAAAGCGAGCCGCTCCCGTGATCCTCAACCACTGAGGAACTAACTGGCTATCTTATCTTTGACTGCCGGAACACAACAAAACATTGTTGCTATAGCATCAGACTCAGGTAGATGATGTGGTGGTAGTTAGATGATTGCCATAATCGACACGCTTGGCAGGTTGGTTGGCGCTCGCGGTATGGACAAGTTTTTAGAAGACGCTGCTGCCCATCTCCTGAAGGCTGTGTTCCATATACCGCCTTTTAAAACACCCACGGGTTGAGAGAGGGTCGAACCGGCACCTACACGAGACCACAGATTACTACCTATATAGTTACTTCGTCGACACTTTGCGCGATTTAACACCCACACCTTCGGCTTGCGTGGCGTAAGAAAAGCTCTGCCTTGGGGATATTAAAATATGTAGTTGATAATATTTAATTCTCCTTTACTATTAACACTAGAGCGCTCTCGCGGGGGACATGTGATACCCACGGTGAAATATTATTAAATAACTTTTACGGGCGGGAAGGCTTTTGCGACAGATAAAAAAAATAAATCCTTTTTGACAAAAAATCTTAAAGACATAAAATACAAGTACCATTAAATATCGGGTAATAAACAGTGTGCACTGAAGTCAGTAAAAGTTCTGTACATCTTAATCTGAAGTTTTGGCGCGCACTGTTCATTCAAATAAAAAAACTTTTCCGGATATAAAGCGCGCTTTATTTTACTAACTAAGATCTAATTGTCCGTATTTTTAGGTTTATTATTATTATAATTGTTTGCCATAGTAAATGTCTAACCGTATCCGAACGAAAATATAAAATAACTTTTCGAGGGTGACTTATAAGTAGCCAGTCATCCGATGACCACTGCAGCTGAAAAGGTGCTGAAACGTCGGAAAAATTAAAAAACCCCAAAAATACCTAAAAATACCGGCAATTAGATCTTAGTTCGTGAAATATAGCACGATTAATATCCGGAAAAGAAGTTTTATTCCATAGAAGTTGTTTTATTTCAATGATGATGAGTGCGCGAAGAAACTTAAGATGTACTTACTTGTGTACCGAAATGTGTTAATTTCAATATTTTTTATAAATGGCCATCTTTAGATCAGAAATAAAATATATTAAGCAATTTTTGACTTTTGATAACGTATTTATTAAGAAATAAAGTGAACTAATCACATTATAACTTACTAGCGGCCGTGCGCGGTTTCACCCGCGTGGTTCCCGTTCCCGTGGGAATTTTGGGATCATTTATAGCCTATGTTACTACATGGGGTCTAAGGATTCTCTATACCAAATTTCGTCAAAATCGGCCAAGTAGTTTTTGAGTTTATTCGTTACATACAAAAATACAAATCTTTCCTCTTTATAATATTATATATACTAGAGGCCGGGCGCGGTTTCACCCGCGTGGTTCCCGTTCCCGTGGGAATTTTGGGATCATTCATAGCCTATGTTACTACTTGGGGTCTAAAGATTATCTATACGAAATTTCGTCAAAATCGGTCCAGTAGTTTTTGAGTTTATTCGTTACATACAAAAATACAAATCTTTCCTCTTTATAATATTAGTATAGATTTATGAGTGTTAAGAATAATATATATTTATATCAAAATTCGCGATGACTCTAGTTGTTAAATATATATAACTAGCGGATCCTCGCGGTTTTACTCGCGTGGTGCCCGTTCCCGTGGGAATATCGGTATAAAATATAGCCTGTCACTCGGAAGAAATGTAGCTTTCTAATGGTCTAAGAATTTTCTAAATGGGTCCAGTAGTTCCTGAGATTAGCGCGTTCAAACAAACAAACTCTTTAGCTTTATAATATTAGTATAGATTATATTATTAAAATAAACAACTTTTACGGATATCAAACGCGCTATATTTCCACGAACTAAGTTGTAATTGTCCGTATTTTTAGGTTTTTTAGGGGTTTTTCGATTTTCCCGACGTTTCGGCACCTTTACAGCTGCCGTGGTCACGGGATGACTGGCTACTTATAAGTCTACCCTCGAAAAGTTAATTTATTTTCGTTCTGATACGGTTAGACATTTACTATGGCACAAATTATTATTGATTTGATATTTTGATTTAATTGTTATTTTAATTCTTTATTATTAATAAACGAGAAAACTAAAGACTCTACTGGCAGTTCACAAATTGGGAGGACCTTCGAAGAAAGAAGCTGCCAAGAAAACTTCGAAAGCGGGCCGACCTCCACCTAAAAATACAACTTAGTTCGTGGAACCTAAAAAACCTAAAAATACGGACAATTACAACTTAGTTCGTGGAAATATAGCGCGTTTGATATCCGTAAAAGTTGTTTATATCAATGAACAGTGCGCGCCAAAACATAAGATATACGTATAATTATCATTAACTCAACAATCATGAAGGCAGCGTCTCCCCGTTGTCTATAGGTACTTATATAAAAACATGTATTAAGATGATCACTTCCTTTGCTTGTGTCTATTTATGGAATAGCGTATTTATTATTTGTTGTGAACGTAGCACTTGTGTAATTAAGAAGGCTGACTTAATTCATTTCTTACACCTGTCGTTGGTAATTAACAGGCACTCACGTGAAATCTAATATGTGAGGATTTATACAATGCAGGGTTAATTGATGTTTGAGTCGAAATGGCTCAAGGTAAAGCTGACAAAAGTTGGTGAAAGATTTACGTGTCAAATCAAATTTGATATTCTTAAGTATGTTATTTTTTAACTAGTCAGGTATTTACGGAAAAATGTGGCACAATATTTCATTGTTGTGAAGACTTTTAACCGCCTCAGTGGTCTAGTGGCACGACCACCGGTATGAGACCCGGGGGTCCCGAATTCGATTCGCAGCGGGGGTACATATTGTATTCGGTTTGGTTGGTGGAAGGACTCTTTGTAAGACCGCCTGGCTAGCTACCACCATCTTATTTATGTCTGACGCCATAATAACAACGTTTTTAGCATTGTTGTATTCCGGCAGTTAGAGATAAGATAGCCAGTTCCTCAGTGATTGAGGATTCCGGGAGAGGCTCGCTTCCATCTTCAGCCTTATCAATACTTAACATCAAGTATAATGAAGGCTAACCCCCATATTCTAAGTCGTTCCTCCAAAACTTTTTACACTCCACTCAACCTCGTCGTGGGTAAAAATGTGTGCGCTAGGCCCACACGGAGTGGCTACGAACTCTTTGGCTCCTCCAGGTCCTTACGGAGTTATGACTTAGAATACCGATTTCGAGAAGTATTTTGAAGAGGTTTTCAATGAGGTTTCGTTAAGGCGAGGACGAGTAAGTTTTGGAGGAACTACTTAGAATATGGGTGTAAGAGTCTCACCGTCATTCATTAAAAAAAGACTCTGTGTGTGCAATCGGGTAACTTCCTGGTAGTCCAGCTGGCCTATCATCATCAATTAGAAACCATCATGTCGAAGAACGTTTTGCTTGCGTTTTGTTTTTATTAAAAGTTGTCACATTTTGACTCACTTCTCACTTTGTAGGCGATGATTGAGCGAAGACGTCACAAAAAGCAAGCTTTTTCAAATTTATGAGATTCGTAGTATGAAATAGCATGGTAAGATTGAAACAATACTGCGCTAGGAGATGGCGGAGTATTTTAGGAAGCGATATTTTAATAAATAATAGATTTATAGAAACATTTAATATCACAATTATAAAAGCATTAAAATAGAATTTTCTTTTTAGTGATACCTTATCTTTAGATAACTTACCTTTAGTATTTTATGTATTTTTTTAATTTTTGCAATTTTCAATGCTATTTTTATACTTATGATAAATTTGAATGATAAAATTGAAAAATACAAGTGAATTCTCAGATGGGTCTTGAATCTCGATAGCTCAGTAGTTAGAGCATTGGACCGGATTTCCAAAGGTCGTGGGCCCTATCTGAGAATTCACTTGTGGCCGAGTTGATTCTTCCAATATTTTTCTATTTAAAAATGTATCTTTAAGTAAGTACCTATTACTTTTCGAAAAAAAAACCCATAAAGCCGAGATTTCCATGATATTCGTCATTCATACAGTTGATAGATAAATGGGTTCTACTGCTAAAAGTGGTATTGAGAATTCATAAGAAGGTAAAGTACTCGTAATTTTTTTGGGCCGACAAGCTAAGATCTTTGCGTCAGCTGACCTCCTAAAAAAGATAAGTGTATCAGAGTGGGGTATCTAAACGAATAAACTGAACTGTCAATTATGGGCCCTGTAAATATGAGTTAAGCCGGGGACACACTGGGATTTTGTAAGACATAACGGGGTCTTCGACGCTGACATGAGGTGTAAAAGGATTATAGAGGGTTCACTTGCGAACCGAAATCAAGGGAGTTAACGTAGGTACGAGTAGTGTTTTCGTTTGTGAAATGAAGTTGAATAAAGTTTACGCACCGTCCCTTTTAAATGTTTTTAATGTCATAATTATATTACGTATCATTATAAGTTAGTAGGAATTGTGTATAACCAAATGTTTGAAGTTAAAATTAAATACTTATGATAAATGTGAAAATATTGGAAAAAACAACTCGGCCCCAAGTTAAAATCAAAGGTTAAAATTAAATGTCAATAAAAATAGGTGTTCATTTGTTGTTTCGGCCTAAATTGTTTTTCAAGTTACCTATGTCCATCGCGGAAACTTATCTTCCAAATCTACTTTTGTTGTTTTCTTTGTCAGTTGTCGAAACAACAAGCTTGCTTTATTTCTTATTTTTCTCTACTTTAGCACTATAATCATACTTGATACGTTGTGTAGACCCGGAGGTACTTCTGACTCGATGTCCCAACTACACGCTTCGTCTTACCTGTGAGCATGCCTGCGCAAACAGAGGCCGTACCTCGCAAATGGCGTCGCCCTCGAAATCGGCTTCATTTGACAGATGGATGTGACACATTGCTGCTTTTTTTTGTACACAAATGAAAACTTACCAAATACTAAGAGCAATGTGTCATATCCATCTGTCAAATGAAGTTGATTTCGATGCCGATGCCACTTGCGCGGTAGGGACCCAGGTTTGTTTCAGGTAAGACGGCGGGATTTTTACCTAACTTTGCAACAGCAATGGGATATCAGATATTGCGCGATAATTGCTTTACGTCACGTATCAACAGTGCGGCCTCTACCGAACAAACGATTAACTACAATGTACATTCATTTAGTTCCTGTTATTGCTACCAAATTGCTTTTGGCGCTAGCGTCATAGTACTCGCGGCGTCTCACTCTCGCACCTAGCTAGGAGCGCATGAGAATGAGACGAACAGTCAGCGAGCGTTTAGCCAGCAATCACATACCTACGTAATACCATTTTTATTTTGACGTTCTGCAGCGATCGCGCGATATCTGCGCGATAATTGCTAATTTTTAGGTATTAGCCACGCCGAGCGGGTAGCCGGGACGTTAGGGCTTAGGCGTAGGGTTAGGTTTCACCACCGACTGAAAGTTCTGCTTACGCTTAAGCTTACCTACTTAAAAGTTGATTTGACAGCTGTAGTGATATGAAAAATGTGTCAAATCATCTGTCAAGTAAGCTATCCAGAACATATTATCTACATTATCTATGACCTCTTATTATTCGACGACCTAGGTATTTGGCGCAGGGGTATTCATACCAAAGAATATTAACGATCACTAACGCTAATACCCGCCTTCTACGCCAGAGGTCTCGGATTCGATCCCCGGACAAAACAAATATTTTTGTGTATGAGCATATCCATTTGACTTGGTCTGGGTGTTTAATGTGCATATTATTATGTATGTATTTACAAAAAAGTATATAAGTATGTTTCTCTGTTATCTAGTATCCTTAACACAAGTTCTCATAAAACTTAACGTGGCGTGGGCTAGATAATTGGTGTGTATATACAATTATTTATGTATTTATTTATTTTTAACCGAGTTCAAAAAAGAAGGAGGTTCTCAAGTCCACGGTTTTTTTATGTATGTTTTACCATAACTTCGCCAGTTGTTAACAGATTTTTATAATTCTTTTTTTATCTGAATAAAAATGGTTTATGTGTGGTCCCATATAATTTTTACGAAGATCTGGCTAGTAGTTTTTTCATAATCCTGATAAATATCAATCACGTTTTGGCAAGTAGTCGTTTACCTAGATGACATCATTGATGTGTATGGGCTGATTTTTACCGACTTCAACAAAAAGGAGGGAGGTACTCAATTCAACGCGTATTTTTTTTTTTTTTTTTGTCTGATGTATGTATACCGATTGCTCCGGTGTTGGTGCTCCGATTTTAATAATTGTTTTTTTGTTCGATCGGGTACACTGTCAATTTGGTCCCATATAATTTTTACGAAGATCTGGCTAGTAGTTTTTTCATAATCTTGAAAAATATCAATCACCTTTTGGCAAGTAGTCGTTTACCTAGATGACATTGTTGTGTATGGGCTGATTTTTAGTGTAAGTAAAGGCACATGATGTAACTAAAAAATCTGAAATAAAAACATTTTATAAAAAAAAATCAAACCGACTTCAAAAAGTAAAAAATAAAACTTTTGGAGTCGGTGCTAGCTAGCTAAGGCCAAAAAAATATATAGTTAATAGAAGTGCAATGTAGAATGCCCTGGCTGGCACCGACTCCAAAAGTTTTATTTTTTACTTTTTGAAGTCGGTTTGATTTTTTTTTATAAAATGTTTTTATTTCAGATTTTTTTAGTGTAAGTAACGGCACATGATGTAACAAAAAAATCTGAAATAAAAACATTTTATAAAAAAAAAACAAACCGACTTCAAAAAGTAAAAAATATAACTTTTGGAGTCGGTGCTAGTTAGCTAAGGCCAAAAAAATATATAGTTAATAGAAGTACAATGTAGAATGCCTTGGCTGGCACCGACTCCAAAAGTTTTATTTTTTACTTTTTTAAGTCGGTTTGAATTTTTTTTATATAATGTTTTTATATATAACTAATTACAGCTATCGGTGGTAAAACCGCCCCGTTTTTATTATGGTTTTAGTAATTAAATTAAAGGTATTTTCGACTATCAATAAGTTTTGTCTTCAACGTAACTTAATCCCTTTTGTTATAATATATTTGATTGGAAGGGTTTCTCAAACTTACGTTTTCAAACTGGAACTATTCAAATTATGTTAATCATCGACGTTCCCAAATCTGGATATTGGTTTAATTTTGTGCCAAGTACTGTTTTTAATATGTAACAGATTTAAGTAAATATGCGAAGGTTGTGTATTTGAAGAAAAAATAAACTAACTACAAATAATTTATAAAAACATACACAATAATAATAAATCTTTGTTCATTCTGAGAAAAACATATTATTAATATTTTTTCATCGTCAAATAGCGATATTATTATAAAATATTAAAGAATTTAAAAGAATCTGTATCTTATTTTTTTAGAGGTATTGTTGAGTATACTGACTGACAGTATGTTTTGAGAAGTTTCATTCAGAAAACGCTAACTCGTATTTTTGCATTTAATTAGCCATTTTAAAGACAAAATCTTTGCCACTTGTGTAAAAACAAATTCAAGTATAGGGAGGCATTTGTCTTTTAAATTATTCTTTAGTGAAGCAACATTCAAACAAATTGAAGTAATAATTCTTTTTAAAACTTGATTTTTATTGTGGTTGATCATAATAAAAATTTAAGTTTATGATCAAATGCTGGTTTCGATAAATAAATATCAACAACATCACACACATTGATTAGCTCTATTACGAGTTGTTCCTGTAAACGTAAGTGACGTGACAGCTGCTGTTAACGTAAATACGGTGCTCGAATCGCCGACTATCGTATCGGTATTATGAGTTTTTGTAAACGCTACATTAGCTGGTACGTAAATACGTGAGAAGGCAGCGTCGAGGCATAAATTTGAAAACGTAACGTAAAATTGTCACTATCTCTTTCTGTCTATATGATGAGGATAAGGACAGAAAGACACCTTCACCATCGAGCCAAAAATAGAGAAATTAAAAGAGTACACTTTTCATGGCGACGTTAAGCCCTACTAAATTAAGAAATATGAAGTAAAGCTTCACTGCCTGACTATGTATGACCTTTTACATTTTATCATAGTATCCGCGTCAGTCAAGTGTCAAGTCTCATCACGGACACAGAATAAAATAATAGTACAAGGACACAGTGTATTAATATACACTAAATGTTTGTTGATAAATATATAATCGATCTTTATGTAGTTTCTCATTATCGGCTGAGAATATGAAATTACTATGCCTACGATAAATTGATATATTTTGTATTAAAACAATAGACCGCTTACCTAAAAATAATCCATGAAATTATGAACAATCTAAAATATTGGAAAAATATTTTTATTGCTAAAATAGAAAACTTTCTATTGAGAAAAGAGACATCTCAAGACCCGAAAAGGGCCTTGGTTATCCACAGTTCAATTAATAAGCCCATAGGCGCCGTTTACTAAATAAGTTCCATAATAATTATTACGTGGAATCATTGCAAAATAAATACAGCTATATTATCTTATTTTCATCTTTTTACGACTTCGATTAATTCTTTACGTCGATTTTAAAGTTGTGTGTTGTAATAGTAGGCATAATTTAGCTAAATGCGTTTTGGAAGGACAAATCAATGTTAGGATTTTTTTCCGTTTTCGAAATTTTGCCTCTGTACAAGTTAGTTCATTCATTGTGTTCTTTGTTTCGTTCAGCCGCGTAAATTATTTTCTAACCAAAAAAATGCCTTGTCATCAATTTGTTTCAAAATATGTCGTGTATTTATCAATTTAAATTGAATAATATACCTTCTCACTACAAGAAATGCCGTGAGTGCCGTAACAGCTCCTGTGAACGTAAATTACAGGAGCATCTGCCAAATTAGTAACTCATAATACCAAATTGTATGAAAAACGCATAGATTTAGCGCAAAAATTCTAAATCTATGGAAAAACGTGACCGCGAATCGTGAAGCTTACGTAACAGGAGCTGTTAAGTCACCAAATGTCAACGTTGTCATCTCATAATACCATTTTTAGTTCAGCTACTCAGCGCTTGGGGCTCTGAACAGTTTTTCATACAAATGTCTATACGTTAGACGCTAGCGAGGATCGTTGACAAAACTCGTAATAGAGCTACATTCCGAAATAACTAGCACACACGTATATCCGAAATAGGTAACAGAGGTATGTTATTACAATAATACACACATCCGGCCACAGAATAAACTTATACTCGTATGTTCACCACACCTATTTTGTTCTGGGTGGGAATCGAACCGGCAGTAGGTAGGATAAGTATCACTGTGAGATCGCAATCGTGTTTAATGCTATTAATGGTTGATTCCTGAGTTGAGAATTTTTTCATTGAGAATATTTCAAACATTGTAAATATTGTATGAAAAATTTCTCAATCCAAAATTGAATTTCTTCATTCAGATACCATAGGTGTTGATAGCACCTCTGCCAATGCTAAAAGTAATTTAGAGTAAAGAATTCCAGAGACATAACCGGGAATTGAAGCAAGATGTACGTGGTGCATTAGCCTTTACATTTCCGACCTCACATCTCGTTGAGTCCTTCGAATTCATACACTGTTGCTGTTAAATTTGTTGGTGCACAGAAAAGTTTGTATAGGTTAGAATACATTGATGTCCACGAAAAGGCTCAGCTCGTTGTCATCAGCCATTTTTAAGAATGCATCTATCAACATAAAGTGGTAGTGAAACAGCACCGTTATCTTGCAATATTCCAGGCCCGTGGAGACCACGCTTTACCTATACAGGAGTAACTATCCTGGAATATTATCACAAGTTTTGCCGTAAGTTAGTTTAAATTTGCATTGAAGCCGTCGAGACTCTTCATGTTAGTAAATGTGCATTGTGCTCACCTTTATTTAATACACATTATTATTAGTACAATCTGCAATACTAATGTCGCTCAAAATTATTGATTAAATAATTACATTTGACATTCTGTAGTGATCTTTGATATCATAATTGTTAATCCTTTTACAGAAGCCCTTTAAAACCAATTTGGCACAACCACCAAAGTAACTGGATTCAATATTTCGGGTCAAGAATTTCTGTAAAAAAAAACTATTTTACAGAATAAAACAATTAATTCTAAAAGGTATCATTCCGGTTGAAAAAGTTGTGTAACTATTATAGGGCAAGATTTTAAACTTTCGCGTTCCATTATAATTATAATGAAGAGTAGCGAGACTCAACGCGACATTTATTATGTAGTACATATGTACTTTCAGCTTGACGTTTCGGTTGTGTGGCGTGTTCACAAGCAGACTAAGGGCCTGCGCAGACGACGGACATTGGAGGACTTTTTGTCCGCGACACGACCTTATAACTAAGAACATAAAGTTGAATATATAACGAGGACTATCGCGTACTTTTCACGGATATACGCGGCCTAAGTTGAATCTTATTTGGTTAACAATAAAGACGTGTCGCGGACAAAAAGTGCTCCGTTATCCGTCGTCTGCGCTAGCTATAAATGTTGCGTTGAGTCCTGCGGCTCGAAGGGCACTTACCGCGCAAGTGTCGTCGACATCAACATCGACTTCATTTGACAGATGGATGTGACATATTGCTCAAGTCTTTGGTAAGTTTTAATTTGTGTCAAAAAGAAGCAGCAATATGTCACATCCATCTGTCAAATGAAGTCGATGTCGATGCCGCCGCCACTTGCGCGGTACGGCTCTGTTACTCTAGTTAATAATTATAAGGTACAGTCAACAGCACGACAGTCTTTTACACTAAGTTGCACTATGAAATACTACCTACTATTCCTTTGGCGCATTGATTATGGCCTCCAACACATGAGATCGCATGTACTTTAGCAAACGATTGTAATATATTAATAAAATTATTTAAAAGGTAACCTTACAAATAAACACTATTGCGACTGTTAAGCTACTTTTTTTTAATGAACGACGGGGAGACTCTTAGCCTTCATCATACCTGATGTTAAGTATTGATAAGGCTGAAGATGGAAGCGAGCCTCTCCCGGAATCCTCAATCACTGAGGAACTGGCTATCTTATCTATAACTGCCGGAACACAACAATGCTGAAAACATTGTTGTTATGGCGTCAGACTTAGATAAGATGGTGGTAGCTAGCCAGACGGACTTAGAACAAGTCCTTCCACCAACCAAACTGAATACAATATGTACCCGCGCTGGGAATCGAACCCGGGACCCCTGGGTCTGATACCGGTGGTTGTACCACTAGACCACAGAGGCGGTTAAACTTACATAATCTTTTGTCGCTTTCATCGTGAATAAGTCTGAATCCTAATAATAACCTACAGAGACAGATGTTTAAACGTCTGTAATACAATCTCTTTTAATAAAAGCTAAAAAGAGCCTTATCCCGTAAGCTCGTGATGGCCAATTAACTTCTCATTTCTCCTAATTTGTTTTACGTGATTTAGTAATTCCTTCATTTACATCAGAGAACAATAAATGTTCCCAGATTCCTTTTTGAGGACACTTTCGGTGAATAAAGAGACGGTATCTTAGTGGGTAGATTATGGAAAAGGAATCGCAAAGGAATGAAATAGAAGGAAAGCCACGTGAATGTTGGTCATTCATGTGTTGAGGCTTTGTGTGTGTCTGTGTTGGGATAATATTATTATCGTGGCCGTTGCTGTTCTCGTGGGATTCCATTTTTATCGTCATTACAACCTCAAGGAATATAAAAAAAAAATAACAATATTGACACAGAACATACATAAAATAGTACTTACTAAATATTGGTTCCATCGTTCTCAAGATAAACGCCATTATTTTCGAAGTGAAAACTTCTTTAGCGGCGTTGTGCACAGCAGAGTTTTTTTTTTTTTGGGATTTCTAAAAAATGTTAAAGTCGCGTCAGGACACGTCACCCTGGACCTCTATTTTTGAATCACTCGTCGCGCGAGTGGCGAGGCGAACGAGGAGGCGATCAGGCGATTAGCGACCATGCAGGCGTAGACATAGCAAGCTTTTCGCTTTGCCCCACGCGCGCTCACGTTGGGAGACGGTACTACAGGCGAAAAGCGAAGCTATGTATATACATGCAAGGTCGCTTTTACGGAATACGGAAACACAAACGTCGCACGAAAATCAGTAGAATCCTCGAGACGAGTGAATCAAAAATAGAGCCCCTGATCGAAAATTCGTAAGACCATTTACCGTTGACCTATTTAATTACATAAAGTCTCACACTTGAAAGATCTACGTATATTAGTTAATAACATCCATTATTTAAAGATCTCTCATTACTACCAACTTTCATATTGATGCCAGGTCAGCTTTAATGGAATTACCTGCCAAATCAAGTTGGTCTCCGTTATCATCAACTTTTTATGAAGTTGTGCTCAAAATATAGTGGATTTTGATTGTTATTATCGTTTAAGCGGTTTTCACTTCTGCCGGCACTCCCAGAGTGCAACCCGTTGTTTTTTATATGTTATTTATTATAGTATTATTAAAGTATTTATAGATTTATTTATACTAATAATTGTTATAAAGAGGAAAGATTTGCATGTTTGTTACTGAACGGATGAAATTTGGGACACAGATAGCCTGGATTGGAACATAAGATACCTTTTTTTTATATCCTGATATTCCCACGGGAATGAGAACCACGCGTATTATATTTTATATTTGTTGAAAATTTGTTGTTTCTTCCCTTTACTGATTTTGTAAAATACCGTAAATAAATATTAACGCCGCTGATACGGATCAATAGGAGATAATAAGTATGGTTTTGGCTCATCAAATATTCAATAAATCATAGAATCATCCGATTAGTGAGCGTAGTTCTGGAACTAGTTACGATCATCTATTGACATTAAATTAGGCTAATTTATGAATCACCATACTATGAAACTTATTAGAAAGTAATATGAAGTAAAAAAAACATAAGTTGTTAAAAAGTGTGTTTAATATAAAATCCGATAGAAAGAAATAAAATATTTTGAATTACTTTCATATTTTCACCACTATTCGAAATTTTAATTTAACAGTCGGTTGGTCAGTCGGTCAAATGGAGTTCGATTTCAAAGGAACTTTGTTCCGTGCAAGGCACCGACTACAAAAAGAGGGAGGTTATTCATTCGTAGCGTTATATATCAAAATATATATATATAAAAACTAGCGGCATCCGCGTGGTTCCTGTTCCCGTGGGAATATCGGGATAAAAAAAATCCTATGTTCATAACAGGCTATCTACTATGTGTACCAAATTTCATCCAATCCAATCCGTAGTTTCGGAGCCTATTCAATGCAAACAAACAAACAATCAAATCTTTCCTCTTTATATATATATAATATAATTTCATACAATCACACCTATTATCTAGCCTACGTTAAGTTTCTTGAAGAACTTATGTTATGGATACTAGATATCGGATAAACATAATATACTTCTTTTTTGTAAATACATACACAATATACATATTAAATACCCATTATAAGGCCTCTGATTTGGCTTAACGATTGTTATTAGATGCCAACAGCTGGGACCGACGGTTTAGCGTGCCCTCCGAAGCACGGAAGCGCTTGCCACTTTACGGTCACCCATCCGACACCTGACCGGACCGAACGTTACGTAACAAACGTGATCGAATACGACCGTCAAGCGCCGTCACGAGCGCTTCAATCGTATAATACCTGATGTGTAACCATAGCAGTCCAGCCAAACTATGAGAGATATGATAATAGCAACATCGGAAATTTTTTTGAGCGTAATGAGCATTTTCTATTGACGTACAAATATCGAAGGTCAGGTACACCTGATGTGGAACATTAGCAGCCAAGTTAAACTATAAAAATGCGAATATTGCACCAAGGGATTAGTTGTTTAGCGTGATAAGTATTTTCAATTGACGTATAAAAATCGAAGGGTTGGCACACCTGATATAGAAACCAGCAGCCCAGCTTAATTAAATAATAAAATAAATAATAATTTGGTGCGGAATGGTTCCGGAATGGCGAACGCGCACCGGGCGAAGAGTAGGCCCCCGTCAAGATGGACCGACAATCTGGTGAAGGTTGCGGGTAGCCGCTGGATGCGAGCAGCGCAGAACCGATTGTTGTGGAGTTCTATGGTGGCGTCGTGCGGCTGATATGATGATGATTACAAAAAAAGATCTGGTACGTACACCATATACAGGGTGTTAAAAGACCTATAACGAAAACGAAAATAACGTATTATCCCCATCGTTACAACCATTTTCTTGTATGGGGCCAAATCTGGGAAACTGATAGTTAAGGAGTTATTGAGGATTATAGTCAAAATTATTTTTTAAAGATTATCGTTTAAAGTTACAGAACCGCAATAAATAACAAAACCAATCAATGAAACTGAGTCCCAGCCGCCTACTCGTACCTTCTAGACACACGCACACGTTGTTGCACACCTTTCATTGCGTATAAAAACTGTCAATTTCACAGTTTCCCAGCAATTATTTTCACAATCTTATCTAGCTTGATGTACACTACGCATATATTACGGCTTCGGTATGGGTCTTTTAACACCCTGTATATGGAACCCTAGCAGCCCAACAGATATAGATAACATTTTCATAACGAAGTTCGCTGGGTCCGCTAATCTTAGCGTCTGCCTTCGGACATAGACCACCTCTCTGCTTCTACATACTTGACGGTCTGCAGCCACACGCATCAAGTTGATGCCAGTTTACTGCCGGATATCATTCGTCCGTAACCGATGTATGTTGACCGATTATTCGAAAACGACATAAGCTATTGAAATTAATCAAACGCAATAAAACAACTTTTACGGATTTTAAGCGCACTGGTATGTAGTATATATTTTTTATTATTAGATAGGTAAAGCGCGCGCTTGACCGGAATCTTGCCTGATGGATAGCGAAGATGCGATCTAGGATGTAACGCGCTTGCCTAGAAGATGCCTATTCACTCGGGGCTTGAAGACCGCCAAATTGTAAGTGCCAGGAAACACAGATTCAGGCAAGGAATTCCACTCTTTGGCGGTGCGGATGATAAATGTCCAGTCAAAACGGTGCGACTCTTGTGTATATCAACCATATAATTGTGGCACGCAGGTTGTACGCCTGGTTGTCCGATGAAAAAATGGAACAAATATTACACGAGTTAAGATCTTATTTTCCGTCTTTTTAAGGTTTTTGGCTTTCCCGACATTTCGGCACCTTTTCAGCTGCCGTGGCCACTGGATGACTGGCTACTTATAATTGTACCTTCAAAAAGTAATTGATTTTTTTCGTCCGGATACGGTTAGACATTTTTATGTCAATGACTTACTTCATCGCTCATGGAATGATTCTTTGTATAAAAAAAGGTAAAAAAGTACAAGATTTATGCTAACTTTACAACAATGGACACTACATCTATGATTATATAGTATATGTAAGGAAACGATTTATTTACTAAGCATAGCGATGTTCATCATTTTAATACAAAAAATAGACGCTCGTTTTTGGGAAAGGCGTAGCCTTTTTAAAATAAAGTTCTACAAAATGTGGTCTTATTGCCCTTGCATAAATTCATGTTAAAAAGACGCTACATAGCATAGGTTAGGTATTATAAGGTAGACGATTATTTAAAAGACCACAATACATAGATGTGATACTAACATAAAAACATAACTATTGTAAATATTCTATTAACTAAGAATATTAAAATTTTCCTCTTATATTAATATTTCAAGACTGTAGATTTGTGTTTGGTAACAACATGTTCCTTGTAAATGTTGTTGATTCTGTTAAAGCCGATAAGTTTCTTGCGGCCATTCTTCTTGTCAGTTAAAAATCACCTCAGTGATTGAGGATTCCGGGAGAGGCTCGCTTACATCTTCAGCCTTATCAATACTTAATATCAGGTATGATGAAGGCCAAGAGTCTCCCCGTCGTTCATAAAAAGTAAAAAAAAAGGTGTCCTGGATGGCTGGCAGGGAAAAAAAGTTTTATTCAAATAGACTTACCTATTCTATTTGAATAAAATATTTTGACGTTGACTTAAAAAAACATATAATAAAAGGCTTTTTTATAATTTTTTGAAGTCGTTTTTTTTTTGGTTTTTTGATAAAAAGTATTTTTAATTCTATAGTTTGGAAATACGCCGCCCAGTCTGAACAGACGCGCACGGACTCAATGCAGCTTTGTAAATGGAACGTTCGCAATATTTGTCGCGTATCAGGTTTCTAGGAAGAACGCCCTTTGAAACTTCTACCCGTGTTGTTTTAAAAAAATCTGGTTTCGGATTGAAAATTATTCTGTAAAACTACACTGAGGAAGAACCGTGTGAGGCGTAGGTAGAATAGTTGGCGAAGGTACAAATTGTTTTACTGTTTTGAATATGTATTTATTTGCGGGCAGCGCAGCGATGCATACATCACGCTGTTTTTTTGTCTATTGTGCAAGTGAAAACAGATGATTTTTGTCATGACGTGTGTTCATGTCTATTTCATATAGGTGGTTATTGCATGTAGATAGCCTTTTACGCAATTTCTTGTATAAAGAATTGCCAAATTCCTAAAAATTACTTTACTGATTTGGAGTTCGAAAGGTAACTACATTATTTCCTCCGCGAAATAATAACTACATTATTTCCTCCGCGAAATAATGTAGTTACTTACCTCTCGAACTTCAAATCAGTTTTATATTTTTGAAACATGTGTGTTTAATAAGATTCATGCATACTTATCTATATAAATAAAAATAAAACACCGAAATGTATGCAAGCGATTAACTCAGTAAAGTGTCATAGAGTGACCGAATGTCGAAACAAAATACGTCATTGGCGTTGTTTTTAGCAAGGAATCGTTAAGTGGTCACAGTAATACAGGCGATGAGTACAAGTATCTACAGCAAGAGAAATTTATCTATTTGTCAAAAAACTACTCTACCGGCTCTACTATTCGTATAAAAATATGAAGTCAAGGTATAAATGTTTCAACAACACCTGACTAGTGAAGATAGACAAGGCAACCTAACAACCTTGTATACGAAGTCAAAACGTTGTTGTATGTTCGTAGCGCACGGTGGGCGGACAAAGAAACGTAGTTATTGTGTAGAAACAATAGAAGTCCATTACCCAGGGCGGTTTGCAATCAGTCCTGCTGCTGTGACACACATTGACGGTTTAGCAACAAGAAAGAAAGAAAAAAGATACTTTTTACTGTAACTGGGGGGCAATTTTATATTATAATTTGATATAAATATGTCGAATTCGACATTTTTATATCCTTAATTTTTTCATAAAATGTAAGAAAAATCTCTTCGTCATCAACCATTTTTAATGTCCTCACTGCTGGGGCACTGGCCTTCCTTATGGATTGATAAGGAGAACGGGCCATGACACACCACGCGGGCCCAATGCGGATTGGTGGGTTTTAACGATTGCAAACGCAGCCGGGACCAACGGCTTAACGTGCCTTCCGAAGGAGCTTGAGATAGTAAATTTTTGGCCACCCATCCCGAAACCGGCCATTGTGAAAGTTGCTTAACCTCAACAATCGCAAGCCGAGAGCGCGTACCAATGCGCCACGGGCTCCTCAAAAGTAAAATCTTTACTACTGTCAAAATCATTTAGTTTGAATTATCTTTGATAATCCTATAATTATCGAAAATTCCATTTAGTGAGGTTTAAATACAGATTTTTTACTCCAAAGAATGTCGGATTCGAGATGTCGAAGGCGCGAGAATCGGGCCCCTGGGCGTGCGTTCAAACGCTTGAGTATCTTTTGGTACCTATCTTAAGGCGCTATACGACTGAAGCAAGATAGCAATGAGAAAACGACGCGCGCGGGAGCGAGACCCATTTTGTAGATTAGGCGAAAAATGTATGAAATCACTTCGTAGTAAATAACTTTATTGATAAAAAAAAATGATGCTAAATATTATTGGTGTCCTCTAATTAAACCAATTTCCAAAAGTAGTTATATGTAACCCCATTTGAGAATAATCTTATATTTTCGTATTTTCAGGGAGTCATTTCGAAAAGAAAAAGTGTCAAACATAAAATCTGGTTTCTGGTACATTACAAACATAGATAAGATAAGGGTTTGAAGAATTGTATATCTTATTACCAGATTTTTTACATCTCTAACCATACTGTAGTTTATATCAAAAAGTGCATACTATTTCCGTAAAGCGTCTTAAAATACAAAAACAAATCTAGAAATTGTTAACTAGTTAGTCTCCAAGTTACTGAGACGGGTCCCGATTCCAGAACCCATAACTTTTGGATTTCCGGTTCACACAACTTTGCAAGTTGCATTCGCTCGTTTCATCTGAAAAAAATCCTTTATTCAGTAGACTACACTGTAATTTCTTTTGAAATATCGAAAATGATATTATTATGACACTTCTCCATATAACAAGAAAGATATAGTTTTATCGTTTATTCCCTTTTCCGTTAGGTTGCTACCCCTGTATGTCAAGAAGGCGCGTACGTTTTAGAAACATCATTTTACGTTCACCGCTTTCTAATGTTCGAAAAATTAGAAAGCGGTGAGAGTAAAATGATTGCTTGATTTTAAAACAGAATCCAAAAAATAATCATGCTGCTTCAAATTCTTATCCTAAATTAACTTGACCTTTTGACAGAAATCGACAGGGGTCCGACAACCTAACAGAAAAGGATATAGGTATACGATGAAACGCACTCCACTTTAGTGTGTCACTTTGCTTAGAAAGTTCTATTTCGTTCATATATTTTCTTTAAAAACGCATCCCGGTCATTATCCTTATCACATGTCAAATATAGCTCATACCTTTCAAAGGAGAAATACAAAGGAATTGCGTTAAATTTCAAAATTAGACAATTAGCCCCCTGCGGAATTAGAATTACCATCATCAATTATTCATTCATTCCCCCCAATTACCATCATCTATTAGAAATTCCTGGGCAAGCATGCAACACCTTAGACCACATCCTGTTTGTTATGCACGATGGTGGTCAAATGCCTACCCAGTTATTAAAAAAAAAAAGAATTAGAAAATTTGTTGTTATTGAAGTTGTCACATTTTGACACACTTCACCATTTGGAGGCGATGATTTAGCTAAGGCGTCACAACACTTACAGAAAACAAGCTTAATTTAAGATTCGTTGTACGAAATAGCATGGTAAGATTGTAATAATACTGCGCTAGAAATGGCGGTAGGCCCCCAGTCCGAGTATCTTAGCATTGTGAATGCAAAAGTAAATCTCAACATCAGTATGTCCATCACTTTCTATGGATAAGCAGGTAATAAGAACGGCCATTATTCCGCTCTTACGACACCCACGGGTCAAGAAATGTAGTGCAGTGTTTCGCTATTTCTAATTCTCAATTAGTTTGATTATATAGAGGTTGTGTGATGAGTGCTGATATGGACATACTTGGGAGAAATTCGGATACGCATACTTACAAAAGTGACATAAATCGTTGCCTGAGTTGGGCGGACCATTGTCTCACCACCGACGTGGCATGGAAAACGGTTGTTTCCGCGGTGATATATGACGTTTTGTGGTCAGACCACTGTCCGCTTAAAATCACTTTTAAAGTCCCTACCATACGTGGTGTCAGTTGTTCAGTAAACACAGGCTCGATTGATACGCATAGGGGGGTTAGATGTGGAAATCGGAATATGGACCAAATAAAATATTTATGGTAATAACTGTTTTAAAATCTTAGATAATTTTTGCACAGCTCTATATTAAGCAACTGTGATATTATTAGTACATGTAGTCATCATAGGGCATATTTTAATTATATTCAAAGTCAAAGATTTTTAGAATTAGAATTCATTTATTTGCCTTGAATAGGGTACATTACAGATGGAACATTATTAGATATATGTCGCTCATTGCCTTTACAGCTATAACAATAGCATGCAAATGTCAACTGAGAAGAATACAATTTTTACAATGATTTTTAGTCAATGCATTTCTACCATTTCAACAATAAATAATTAATATCACACATCACAATAATATCACAATAACAATAATATTTAATAATCAAAATAATATTTAATAATCAAAATAATAAATTAATTTAAAACATGTCTAAGTAGGATACAAAATTATAATATCATTGCAACAATAATAAATATCAAAATAATAAATGTACTTAACTATAAATAACCTTCAATCCTTATAATTTAAAAACTCGTTAAGACAGTAGAAAGTGTGGTCACTGAGCCATTTATGTAGTGTTTTCTTAAACATATTGAAAGGCAAGTCTCTAATTTGTTGTGGTATCTTGTTATATATTTTAATGCACATAAAGGAGCAGTTTTTTTTAAACCTAGCACTTTTTGCGACAACATCAAGGACTAGTCTGTTTTGATTTCTTGTGTTTCTAGAATATACGTCTTGTGCTTGTTTGAAATAATGAGGATATAATTTTACAAATTTTGCTACTTCAAATATATAAAGGCAGGGGAGAGGTAGTATTTTAAGTGATTTGAAGAGAGGTCTACATGATTCATCTGTTGCTAGACCGCATATTGCTCTTATACATTTCTTTTGAGATATGAACATCCCATGTACATCTGTTCCGTTTCCCCAAACTATTAGACCGTAACGAAGAACTGACTGAACGTAGGCAAAGTAGGCAGTTAACGCAGTATTTTTAGTCGATGTCTTTGCTAATTTAAATAATGCGTAAGAAAATCTATTAATTTTATTACAAACATTTTCTACATGTTGTTTCCAGTCTAGTTTTTGGTCTATTTCTAATCCTAAGAACCTAACGCTATTTGCATTTCCAAGTTTTAGTCCATGATAATTAATGTCCAATTTATCTATTGAATTATTGAAATTAATAAAGTATGTCTTGTCAATATTTATTTCTAGGTGATTTAGTTTAAGCCAGTTTACTATTGTCAGTATTGTATTATTTACTTCTATTTCATGTGTTAATTTAGTGTCTTTAATGTCAGTAGTAACTATCACCGATATGTCATCTGCAAACAATGTTACTTTATTGTGTGTTATATTTACGATGTCATTTATATAAACAAGGAATAGCAGTGGACCAAGCACGCTCCCTTGCGGGACGCCAGAGGCGTTGACCTTGAAGCTTGAATAATACTTTTGTTCTACGCTACTAGGGTCCAGTTGAGTAATTGCCACTGATTGCGTTCTGTTTTCCAAGTACGTTTTTATCCAAGCCAAGGCTGTGCCCCTTACTCCACTGTTTTCTAGTTTTTCCAGTAATCGATTATGGCAGACATAATCGAAAGCCTTTGACATGTCAAAGAAAAGAACCGTTACATACCTATTTTTATTTACACAATGTAAGACTTCATTTACTACTTCAATAGCTGCTGTAGTGGTAGATTTGTTTTTCTGAAATCCATGCTGATTCTTTTTCAAAACATGATATTTATTAAAGAATGATGTTAGCTTCTCAAGCAATATCTTTTCGTAGATCTTTGAGAAAATTGGGATACATGTAATCGGCCTAAAATTACTGATAATGGTCCTTTTTCCCTTTTTGAAAAGTGGTTTGACGATAGATAATTTAAGACTGTCAGGAAATTGGCCTGTTACCATTGAGAGGTTTATCAAATATGTTAAAACTGACGCCAATTGATTTCTACATAATTTTACTACCTTTGTACATATATTATCAATATCCTTCTGTATTTGTATTATTCAATGTCATAATTATTTTATTCACATATTGTTCGTCAACAGGGGTCAGAAATATTGAATTGTTTAATTTGTCAGTAGAAGTAGTATTTGCAGCATTTATATAATGTTTATTATCCGAATTTGTTTTGGTCAAATTTATAAAGTAGTCATTAAAGCAGTGGGCAATTTTTGAAGGATCAGATATATTTTCACCTCAACCTCAATCCGATCTATATATGTATTGGATTTTGTGGCGGTACCCGTTTCATTTCCAATTACCTTCCAGGTAGCTTTACATACATTTTTGCTTTTTATCACATAATTATGATTAGTATTTCGTTTTGCTTGGAATATACAATTTTTCAGAAGATGTGAATATTTTTGGTATTTTAATTTATTAAATTTGTTTTTTTTTCTTATAATAGTTGTACCGTAGCAGTCTGCTTCTAACGCAACTCTTTTTTAAACCTTTAGTGATTCATGATAGTTGTGATCTTGAACCATTTATTCTTCTTATCATGGGAAAGCACAAATTATAAAGTAACCGAAAAAAGTAATAAAATTTGTTAAAAGCTACATTTGGTTCTGTTTCGTTAAAGACCTCCTCAAATGATAAGCACTCTAAATAGCTTTGGAACCTTTGAATATTTTCAAATGAGTAATATCTATTAAATGAGTATGTGGTCTTTGGAACTGATAATTTTCGTCCAACCTTAAAACTTAACAACTGCGCCGTGTCTTGGTCAGACAGGCAAAGTGGAAGCACGGAACCAGTGGCTCCCTTAACGTTTATTCAAATAGACTTATAGATATAAGTGCTTTCGAATCGTCAATTTTTTTTTCCTACCAGCCATTCAGGCCATCTTTTAACTGATAAGAAGAACGGCCGGAAGAAACTTGTCAGCATTAACAGAAGCAACAACATTTACAAAGAAACATGTCGTTGCCAAACACAAATCTACAATCTTGAAACATATTTAATGAGGAAAATTTTCTCATACTCAGTTATTTAATTATTGACAAATACTATAATCATTTAACTACTGTACTGGAAACAGCAGCTAAACTAAGTTTCTCTTCCTGTGGACCGATAAGGCGTAAGCAGATTGTGGGGTGGAATTTCCATGTAAAAGAAAGTCATAAAAGGGCCAGGCTATTTTTTCAATATTCGATGGAGGCCGGAAAGCCTTTGGTGTGGGGGGGAACATTTAAACTAAAATGAAAGATAATAGATTTGAATAAAAAATAAGCTTAGTTGTTGACAGAAATATGAAGATACTATAAAAAATAATATTTTGAATATTAGTAAACAAAGTAAGAATTAAAAATTTTGGAATTCATCTAAACAAATTAATTGTTAAAAGTCTAGAAACCTATGTAGCTCAATGGATGGCATCCAGGACACCTCACCAATAGTGGAATTATATGCCAATAAATTCAAAATTAATCCTCTGCCAGTAAACAATAATTTGACCAAGAATGACGTTCTCAATCTGAGGCCTATCCGAGCTTTTTGAGTGTAGATGTCGCTCGGGTGATAAAATCGATTAAGAGGGGCAAGTCACCAGGTTTTGACGAGCTGAGTATAGAACATTTGCTCTGGGTAAGCTACAAATTGCAGAAACATCTAAGTTAGATTTTTTAAATCTATGCATTAAATATGGCTACTTACATGATAATTTAATGAAGACTTGTGGAAACCAAAGTAAAAAACAGGACTGGTGACTTGTCCGTCTCGTCGAACTATCGTCCGATATCACTGGGACCATTAACAGGAAAAGTCCTAGAACAACTTTGGCGTCCTACGCTACTGAAATCTATCGACATAAGTACTCAAAACACCGTGCAATATTATACCAGTCGGAACACTTCAGTTTATGCGTGGTTTTTTGGACTTGGGCCGCGCATTTGACCAGCCCCAGAAGCTCATAAAATTGCCATGTATGGTCATTTAACCGTCAAATGAAGCCCATGTCCATATCAATAATATAATCATAAAAGCAGTTGCTGACAATTTCTATAGTCCTATATTTAAGCACTGGATTCACATAGAGAGAAACAATAAAAAATACCCTGACTTTCGGTATAAGGTACAGTTGGGAACATCCCGGCTCACCAGTAGAGTCTTTTTATGGAGTTTTATTCAAAAAAGTAACAGATTTATAGAAAACGTTGATATCACAACTAATAGGCATTTCATTTGAATACTAAATTACTTCTTGCACCTAAATACTTTCCGAGAAAATAATTCCCAAAAAAATTTTACTGGTCAACCGGGAAAATCCCCGATTGTACCTACATAATTATTTAATATTATTACTATTGTTTTATTTTGTGATGTCTTAATACGTATTTTTATTTTGATCCAATTCTATAATGTTGATGTTAATTTTATTTGAATTTTTACTTTTCTGTACGTTTTTGGTCTATAAGTACCTGAAATAAATGCCTTATTCTTATTATTATATAAGAAAGAAATCTTGTTTTTGTTATTGTGAAAACAAGTCTAAAAAAACATACGGAAAAGTAAAGTTTCTTAATTACTTTTTCTTTTGTGCGCAGTGCCGTTGCGTTACGTGCCAAAGCTTATGACAAGAAGCTAGCTCAGTAAGGTAAGCACAAAAACTATCGAAAATGTAGCTCAGCGGTTAGAGCATTGGACCGGATTTCCAAAGGTCGCGGGTTAGATTCCCGTCAGAGAATTCACTTGTGGCCGAGTTAATTTTTTCCAATATTTTTCTATTTAAAATTTACCATAAGTATAACAATAGCATAGAAAAATGCAAAAATTACAAAATCATAAATTATTGGCTGTTGCATCTTAATCGATCGTTAAACACCTGAAAATGTTTCTTTCGAATGCAAGGATATTCCTGGCATTGATGTAACAAGACTGGCCTACAGCGTATTAATAATGTAAAAGTATTGGAGAATTTCGACAGTGGTTCGAAAGTCTCGGTAGCTCAGCGGTTAAAGCATTGGACCGGATTTCCAAAGGTCGCGGGTTCGATTCCCGTGTGAGAATTCACTTGTGGCCGAGTTAATTTTTTCCAATATTTTTCTATTTAAAATTTACCATAAGTATAAAAAATGCATTGAAAAATGCAAAAATTACAAAATCTCGAGCACGTAATGTTACAGAATGTATAGGAAAATGTAATTCTAACGCTACTCAATATCTCAACATTTTTTTTTGCTACATACTTCTTCGATACTTACTCGAAAGTTATTCGTGCTAGGCCCACTGAGCTCCAAATGTATCGACTTATTCTTTATTGCTGCACTCGACCTCGTGGTTATTGTAAGTTTCGCTATAGACGTCGGTCCCGAGATAGGTGAAATTTTTTTTTTCTTTTGATCAAAAAATATTACCTCCTTGCTTTATGCGGGAAGCGCGTTTAGCCGTTGGTGTCGGCATATGCAGTCATTGACACCCACAAATCCGCATTGGGACCGCGTGGTGGGTCAAGGCCCAATATCCTTATCCATCTTTAAAGCCAGTGCCCCAGCAATGATGATATTAAAATGGCAATCTAACGTTGCTGATAATTACCTCATAATTACTTATTTATATTATTACCCTGATAAGCTATTTATCATATTATTTATTTTATACCTTAGATTACCATTATATACATATTACATTAGTATTATCTATTTTATACCTTTTTTTAAAATATTTTCTTTATTTCTATTATATTTATAGGAAATACGGAACATGAACAAAGACCTTATTATAGAAAACTAGTGGCCCCTTCGTGGTGTCACCCGCGTGGATCCCGTTCCCGTGGAAATATCGGGATAAAAAGCATCCTTGTACTATTTAGTATTCTGTGCCAATGTTCATAACTAGGCTATCTACTATCTGTGTACCAAATTTCATCCAAATCCATCCAGTAGTTTTGAGTTTATTCGTTGCAAACAAACAAATCTTTCCTCTTTATAATATTCGTATAGATTAAAACATTCCCTTTAATCTTTTAAAATAAAAATAAAATAACTTTATTTCATACTTAGAGGTCCATATAGTGTTAGTTACAACTTACATACTAAGTTAGTCAAAAGAAACATTCTTTAAAATCTTGAATCGATATCCTAAAACCTAAACCAGATTCACTGCTTTACATGTCTGACATACAAATCAGTGAAAGCTGGCAAACAAGGGGCAACCTCTCTGATAACATCCTCAGAATGCCATTCGGAATACCACGTTTTCTTTTGATAACAGAATAGAATATGACTTCTTTCGCATTAAAGCGTAGAAGTCATCAGTTTTTCCATCGGCAAACATGCCAGATGCACTGTAGAAACTTGGTAGCCCGCACAGGGCCCTGAATATGTTATTGTATAACACACGCAGGGCACCTTTGGTAAAATTGACCCGACAACAGGGACCCAATTCTGCTAATGCTTAGTCACAATCGTATTCCAATCGTGTTTTTATGGTAGTGCTGTTTTGCTCAGTTGTTGTTACAACAGTGTAAATAAACACTAGTTTTGACCACGACTAAGAGACGATTATGACAAAAATTTAGCAGAATTGACCCCCAGTCCGAGTGCGCGAACCACTGGGAAACATTTATAAAGTTTCACCAGTTAAAAAAAACTTCGGTCACTAGTTTTTGTTTTCAAGATGTTTTAACTTTTATAATGACTGAGCTATCGAATATCAAAGTTGCTATCTTGGTTGAAAATTTTTGTCCAAAGTTAGAAAATGTTTTACTATATATTTTTCATTATAGTTATTAACGATTATTAACGATTGTCTGTTATAATATTATTTTTGTAATAATCGACCGAGAAGCTTGGCATCGGTCGGTTGCTGTGGCGATTAAAACAGCAACTTTTGTTTTATTCGCGTCGGCGAGACTCTTAGCCTTCATCATGCCTGATGTTAAGTATTGATAAGGCTGAAGATGGAAGTGAGCCTCTCGGAATCCTCAACCACTGAGGAACTGGCTACCTTATCTTTAAATGCCGGAACACAACAATGCTGAAAACATTGTTGTAATGGCGTCAGACTTAGATAAGATGGTGGTAGCTAGCCAGGCGGACTCACAACAAGTCCTACCACCAACCAAACCGAATACAATATGTACCCCCGCTGACTCAAAGGACGCACGGCTGAAAGGACGCACTAACACAGATACGCGCCGCTACACGCCCACTAGCTACTGTTTTACCAGTGAAAACCAGTGAGATCGAGTGGCCGACCGTGTAGCGATAGCGAGCGGCGCGTGTGTATGTGAGTGCGCCATATCGGCCGAGTGCAACGATTGTATGTTTAGACTGTGCCTACATGGTGGGTCATGTCATGATCAGAACCTATTCTTCTTTTGGGCACGTTAAATGGCTAATGATAATGAATAACACAGACCTGGACGCCTACCATCAACTGTCATGCGATTCATTTTAGGTAGTAAGAGGGAGACGCCGCTATACGCAGCATCCCACTCTCACAACCTAAAAATGATCTCAAATATATCTCAAAAAGTTTATGGTAATGGCCCTGTATCGGGATAGATGGTAAAAGTGTACCTACCTTGCGTGTCAAAAGTTTGATCTACGGTCAAAGTTTTACGACCTAAGTCAGTCCACTTGAGACCATTGCCATGAAAACGCGCGTCACTCAGAAACAAAAATGGTTAATTTTGCAGTGCGTTCCTGTAAGAGCTCGTCAATAACATTTACACATCACTAAATCTCGCTCGTGACGTCATCGTACGTACGAAAAATTCGACACCTTACCTTAGGTTCTCACACAGTTTCAAGAGCTCTTTTCGTCTATCTCGATAAAGGTCTGTGATGAATATTTGCTTTATTTTTAGAAATTTAAAAATACGGATCTAACGGTATATTCTGATTAAGGTCACTTGTTTCTATTATAAGACCAAATTTAAAATCTGTATAATACAAACATGACACTGTAATTAAGATACGACTGTTGGGTAAAAAGAAAATTGTTTTCACTTTCAAGTTAAGATCTTATCCCTCTAGGGGAGATTGTTATTTTTCGCTGAATAAGTATGGATAAGTGTCAATCTTTTGATCTAATACAAGAAATTGGCAACCTTTGGGAAACTGAGCCGTGTAAGACGAAATACTAAGCATGTAATAAAGTGATAAACGTGTGCAGAATAAATCAGAAGTAAATGGGTTCGAATCGACCCCAACGGGGACAGATATTTATTGTGTATCGTGCCCGTAGACGAAGTAACATCGTTATGTAGCGAAACGATAATTCGGTTCGTTATTGTCTATATTCGCCAATTAACTTGCGTTAAGACCACGTGATTTAGCGCGGACTATGCCAATCCGCCAATCCCATACATTTGATTCCTTTCGAACTTCGTTGTCGTTTTTGAATTGTTACTTTGGCTTTAAGCCCTGCCCCCTATTTGTCAAATTGCAAAATCTATCACAACCCCTTTCAAAGGTATTGTGAAAGTGATTTATGGAATTGTGTAATTTATACTTGCAATCCCTTTCGGAACGAATGATGTTTTAAATGACACTTCTCCATACTTTTGAAAGATATTTCCGTCTGTCACTTTGCTTAGACAGTTCAATTTCGTTCATTCAATACCTTTCAAAACGCGTCCCGATAATAATCCCTATCAAATGTCAAATAGTGACTGCCTGAAGTTTGTGAATATCTTTCAAATGACGAATTGAAAGGTATTGCGATTGATATTAAAATTAGACAATGGAGAATGTTACTGGGTATGCGAAATCGCTTGTAACTTTGTCACAGTAAAGCCTATGAGAATATAAACACACTATTTTTTGTTTCATGCCAAAATATCAAATAGTTTAGATTTTATAGACATTTAAAAATCCGTTTATTTGAAATCGCCGCGCTTTGGCGCTGCGGTGGTGTGACGTCACAGGTCATACACTCCTTACGCCCGCGCGCGCGCGCGCAGTACACGGCCCGGAGACATAAGTGATAACGTACTTAACCATACTTAACGCTTGTCAGTAAATTGTTGTTTCATTTCGTTTTTGATATAAGTATATTAGGTACTGTTATCTTCATAGTGAAATTCACAACATGGATGAAGGATATGAAAAAGGGCAATCGGATAATTTACCCAAAATAGATGGACTAATGGTTGCCCACTATTTTGCAAAAAATAGTGATTTTGTTGCTGCTGAAATGCGAGGAGTAAAAATGAAAAAGTTAAAAGAAAAATCTGAATATTTTATTAGGACGTTTTTTTACTGCAGATCTTTCAGGTTTATCACTGTTTTCTTGTTGAAATTTTGTGAGGTACTATGTCTTTTTTAAGTTACAGTTTGTCCCCAACCAGTTTATATTTAATGTAGTTCTCCATATCATTCTCAATCTGAAACAAGAATAAATGCTTTAGGTTATGATTTGAAGCGTTTGGAGCAAAAGGTTTTGGCTCGTATTGATACACTAATACTTGTAGGTTCTTATCCTAACTAATATTATAAATGCGAAAGTGTGTTTGTTCGTTTATTTGTTTGTTTATTACGTTTTCACGCAAAATATTGAACTGATCTTCATGAAATTTAGCATTGGTATTGTCAAGAACACGGAGAAGGATATAGGCTAGCTTTTATCCCGGAAATAATACAGTTCACGAGGGATCGACAGTAACGCTGGCGGAACCGCGGGCGATAGCTAGTAGATTAAATAAACAAGGTATGACGTAAAATTTGTTGTTTTTTTATTTAAATTTTAGGTAGATACGTTTAAACTGATACCAAAGGTTTTGCACCTCTGGTCTGATTTTACATATAAGTGCCTACATATTTAGGTAGGTACTCTTGCTGGCAGCGGCCGCTCCTTGACTGTACTCGTGCACGCACTGAACGACTACATCTTTAAGTTTTACAACTTTATCCATTTTTGTTTGGCTCAAATTTGCGGAGTGCTTTTAAAGTACGTCTCTCCATACAAACTATTGTTAGAAGATAGAAATTTTCTCGCGCGTGAAACGGAAGATGTTCTGTAGGTACTAAATGAATGGGAAATAAATAGGAGCGGCGCACGGAAGGCCTATGTTTCCGACTCCGAGTTACGTTCGGTGCGCCCGGGCAGGCCCTGCGTGCGTTTATTATTTCGCACCTGTGATGCGATCTCTTGGACGACTATAGTTTATTCGTTTGTTTGTGCTACGTAACTGAACCATCATTTCTTGGAATCGGCTCGTGATTCCAAGAAATGATGGTTCAGTTACCACTTATACCTACTTGTACAAACCAAATACAAACTAGATCCTACTAACCTACTGCAAACTATAAAAATACAATAACAAACTACCTATAATACAAATAACATAATAGATTGTCAATCTACTTACGTCAAAATGATCTTCACAACAATATACTTTGCTTTTATCTCCAAATGGATCCAACCTCTTCATAGCTTTTAGCCATTTCTTACGTATTTTAATATCCATTGGAACCAAAAAAAAATACTTTTCGGGTGCATTGGTGGTAGTACTTTTACATTTTGGCACCACACATGATTTTCTTGTATTTGTATTCGACATTTCGAACAATATTTGCGTTATTTCGTAGTGAACCGTACCAGAGCGCGCAACGTACTGCGTGAGTGTATGACCTGTGACGTCACCGCAATGAGCGCCGGCCGGCCGACACTCGCGATGTTTAAAATTCAATATCTCGGGAACTAAGTGACATATCGAAATAATTTTTACACACACTTTTTTTTATTTCATATGGACTATAAGAAAAGTTAAAAATCGAAACTAGTGAACATTCTTCATTAGACCCGTGGTTGTTACCACCTATCATACACCCATTTTTTTAACAATTGTTTTTTTTCGGGATATCAGTTTTGACTCCGTAGTAAATTTGTTTGTATTGATGGATACTTAAAGTTTTTCTGGTAAAAAGAAATTAAAGTGAATATCCGTAAGTATAGCAACAATAAATTATTTTATTCATTTTTTTTTATTAAACTGGTATCATACAATTATTATTTGTTCTACAAAACTACTCGTATTTACATAGTTTGACTGTTGGATCAGGAGCCTCGATACATACATATATAACTTACTTGGAGTTAACAATAATTATCTTATGTTTAGTAGAAAACGAACAATATGTCGCGTAATTCCGCAAGAAAAAATGCAGATGCAGCCCAGTGACACACCTTGCACCTTCACCGACTACTCTACACGTGTTTCGCCCACACACGGAGCATCCTCAGGAGTTGTTAGACCGTGCCAATCTCAGCACCGAGTGAGTAAAATGGCCCCAAACAGCCGTATTTAATGCTTCCCACTCCCCCCCTCCCCGCCCCCAGTGTGACGCATCGCGACTATAAAAGTGAGACAGAGTAATAATTATTGAAAATGTTATAATAAATGTAAATTAAATGTAAAAGTATGATCACATGAAAGTTGTAATTGTAAAACCTCGTAGGAATGCCCATCAGATAATGGGCATTCCTACGAGGTTTTACATACTTGTAATAAAAGTTTACGACTGAACGTGTTGGAACAATTAGAAATTATCAAACATAATGTTGATGGAGCCATACTTAACGATCAGATAAATGTTTCTTCCTCCCCACTTCTGCGTATTTGTAGACAAACAAACAGTGATAGGGATTCATAAATAAAAAAAAAAAAAAAAAAAAAAAAAAAAAAAAAATACTTTCATCGATATCACATATTTATATCATACTTTTACATTTAATTTACATTTATTATAACATTTTCAATAATTATTACTCTGTCTCACTTTTATAGTCGCGATGCGTCACACTGGGGGCGGGGAGGGGGGGAGTGGGAAGCATTAAATACGGCTGTTTGGGGCCATTTTACTCACTCGGTGCTGAGATTGGCACGGTCTAACAACTCCTGAGGATGCTCCGTGTGTGGGCGAAACACGTGTAGAGTAGTCGGTGAAGGTGCAAGGTGTGTCACTGGGCTGCATCTGCATTTTTTCTTGCGGAATTACGCGACATATTTTTCGTTTTCTACTAAGATATGGATTTCCGCCAAGTAACGCCTGATTCTATCAAATATCTTATGTTTAGTTTACAAGTAAGTTTGTGCATTTAAGTTATAATGCTATTAAGTAGTGTCTTAAATTGTTTAAATAAATATATTTTTGGTCTCAAAACTTAAGGAACTTATATGGGATTAACAATATTATTTATATTAATTAAAATTAACTATGTGTATTTTAAACGAGTAATTTGACATGTTGTCATTTATATTGTAAAGCCTGGTAAATGGCTTCTTAGAGAAAATTAACTATTGTATCCCCCTTTACTTATACCCAATATATTAATTACTTAAAATGAATTTAAATTATAAGAATATTTTAAATTAACGTTAATATAGGTTACAAAAAAACCTTGAAACTTGCAAATTGAAATTACAATCAAGTCTCGCAACTTTTTCAATTTCTCGTTTTCCTTAAATTAAACTCGACTTATCACGTGGCAATCTGTATACATTTCTAAAAATGAATATTTTCGATTATAAAATAAAGTATTGACCTAATTGACCATTTTATTTTGGTATACTAATAATAATAATTATAATAGGTAGGTAATAACATTTTAAATAGAAAAATATTGGACAAAATCAACTCGGCCACAAGTGAATTCTCAGATGGGAATTCACTTGTGGCCGAGTTGAGTTAATTTTTCCAATATTTTTCTATTTAAAATTTATCATAACTATAAAAATAGCATTGAAAAATGCAAAAAATCAAAAATCATAGGTAATAACAGTTTTTAACTTCAATAAATGTGATTAATTAAATGAAAGGAGAGTTATATTTTTTTCATAATAATATTGACGTGGTATTAATATATTGGAATGGGTATTAAAATATCGGTTTTCTATATAGGTACTGTTGTTTTGGATCATAATTGGAAAAAATATTTTTTTTAAACATGACTAACATTTTGAATGTCATTAAAAAATGATGTTAAATGTAATTAACTATCATAACAAATATTTTTTTACAATGGCAAGTATCTGTATATACCTATTTAGGTATGTTTTGTCCAAGACCACCAAATATCTATAAACGTATATTTATTTTTCAACAAGGATAATACTTCATGTTACTTCGGGGGTTATGCTGGTTGCGTTCAAATTACTTAATGAAGCACGAAAATAATTACATATAAATACTTTTATAAGCGCGTCTTACCTTTGCGTAAGCGCAGACATATCGAGATAACTGTCGAGAAATAGTCGCAGTATGCACATGTTACATAGGAAAAGAATACTGCCTACGAAGTGTCTGAAACGTCACACATAAATATGGACACTTTAATAACGGGGAGGCATAAATCAAATAGCATTGCAAAGGTTTTTAATACGATGTACGGATTACGAGAGTATTCTAATGGATGCGTCCATGGCATAACGTCAGATGTAAAGGCAATAGTAAATCTTCTGTGTACTAACACATCCATACTACCTATACGTTTGAAACAATGTTTTATTTTTCCTGTAATCTTTACATAAACATCTATTACGTAGTATAATTTCAGATTTTGCTCTATGCAACCTTCGGAAATAAGGGGGAGGGGGGGGAATTTTGTTGTAAAAAAAATGTATTGTTATTTCTCTCTTGATTGCAAAATAGTTTTACAAACGTCATCTAAAACTATACCAATTAATCTCAAGTTCATAGTAGTCACATGTATACGGAACCCTAAAAAGGAACAGGATAAATCACAAAATTAACCTCTCAGAAGGCCAACCAGATGGATGGGTCCATGTAAGTGTTAACTGAAGTGTACGCTACGCAAACTAACATTTTAATTAAATAATTGCATACAAGCACACCAATTAGATAATTTTACGTATCAAGAACTTGTGTTATGGTTACTAGATAACGGACAAACATACTTATATACGTTTTTTTGGAAATACATACATATATATTATGTATCAAACACCCAGACCAAGTCAAATGGACAGGTTCATGCACACTAATATTTGTCTTGTCCGGGGATCGAACCGACCTCTGGCGCAGAAGGCACGTTTAGTACCCCTGCGCCAAACAGGTCGTCAAAGCCAAATTGCTTGCATTGCAAATATTAAATGCCATTAATATTTGCAATAAAAGGCTAAAACGTAATAAAATAAATAAAAGAAGTCTGCCTACGTATTTTCCCTTGATCGTTTGTAGGTAGAAACGTGATTGCAATTTTGCAGCGATTTTAATTAAATTCTGCTCATTATACCCATTTTTTATACCCTGACCCTGGTTTGCCTTTGTGTTGTCAAAAGAGTAGTGAGCGTAAGTGATGATAATATTGTGCATACACAATTTCTATATTATCCTATCCTACTAACATTATATGCGAAAGATGCCAGTTAGTTTGTTTATTTGTTTGTTTGTTACACTTTCACTTTCTTTTTTATGAACGACGGGTAGACCGCCTTCTTGGCCTTCATCATACCTAATGTTAAGTATTGATAAGGCTGAAGATGAAAGCGAGCCTGTCCCGGAATCCTCAATCACTGAGGAACTGGCTATCTTATCTCTTACTGCCGGAACACAACAATGCTGAAAACATTGTTGTTATGGCTTCAGACTTAGATAAGATGGTGGTAGTTAGCCAGGGGGACTCACAACAAGTCCTACCACCAACCAAACCGAATACAATATGTACCCCCGTTGGGAATCGAACCCGGGACCTCTGAGTCTGATACCGATGTTTGTATTTGTACCACTAGACCACAGAAGCGGTTAACTACTGAATGGATTGGATGACATTGAAATAGTAAAAAACACTGAGATAGTAGATAGCCTGAATTAAAACATAGGATACTTATAATCCCGATATTCCCACGGGAACGGGAACCACGAGGGTGAATCCGCGTGCGGCCGCTAGTATGTCATATATTTGTTGATGATACTTTTTCGATACTTACTCGAAAGCCTATTTACAGATATCCTATGTTCATAGCCAGGCTATCCACTATCTGTGTACCAAATTTCATCAGAATCCGTTGAATAGCTTCGGAACCTATTCAATGCAAACAAACAAACAATCAAATCTTTCCGCTTAGTATATATATATATAGACTGAGCAGCGTTAGTGTTCCTACCGGAAGTAAACGGGAGTACATTTTCGTATACATTTTTTACCCACGACGACGGACGGAACGGAACGAGGGCCGGTATATGCGTTTGGGATTAGAGGTTAGAGTCATTACAAACGCAAGAAAAATCCGTCGGCGCTGCCATTACCTGTCCAGAAACGAATTAATTTTTTGCAATGGCAGCACCCGACGGATTATTCTTGCATTTGTAATTTATGAATAGGTGGATAATTTATGTTTAAGTACCTACATCACTTTTAGTCGGATTTTTTGTTTTTGTATCGTGTGCAATAAAGTTTCTATTATTATTTTTATTATTATATTAAATACACCTACCCAAAATGTTACTATAATTTTTCGTCTGCAAAAATAACTTTGTTTTTCATAGTGTTTGTATGAATGACAGTTGCGGTTTTGGAAAATGTGCTATAGCTCTGAAACTGCTAAATATATTTCGTTCAAACCAATTTTCGTTGAGAGTTTTTATGAAGATCTACAGCATATTTTTATTTTTATTTTTCACTCTCTTATTTCAAATGTTAGAGGTGTCCAAAACACACATTTTCCCACTTTGGAAGTGTACTCTTTCAAACGATTGACTTTGAGAAAAAATCGTTTTAGAAACCTCAATGTAATTTTTAAAGAGCTATCTATACATACGCCACACGTGTAGGTTTGATGAAAAAAAAATCAGTTTCAGTTCCATGTATAGGGATGTATGGGGTATCCCTTAATTATATATTAAGGGTTACCCCATATATTATATATTACTTTTTTGTAAAAACTGTAAAGCGGTTTACAGAATACATCTACCTACCAAGTTTCAACTGTGTAATCCTCATAGCTCTATGGAATGACGAATCTATAAAGGTTCCGTTTTTTGTTAAGAAAAAATCAACAAATGAACACTTTACGCGGAAAAAATATTGTTTTTGTTTTTCGTCTAATTTTGAAAAGTAGTTTTAATTTCCGCACATTATTTGAGAAAAGCCTTGGCCACAAGTGGGCATTGATGGACTTTATGTGTGCCTCGGTTTCGCCTCGGCTCACATTTACAAGTTCGTCCTTTATTGAACGAGATAAAAAGTATCAGAGACAAGACACACCAATGTTGTCACATGTAAAAAGTCAGCCGTGCAAACAGATACTAAAAATATTTGTTGCCATTTTTTCAACCTGTCAACAAATATTTATATTTTTTAATAACATTTTAATAAAAACTAACATAGCATTTGCATGAACACATGTTGGATAAACCTATCCACTAAAATAAAATAAATCAGCACATCTTGCATAAACTTATCCACTAACAAAACTCAAAAGAAATTTACCTTTCATAAACATAAACTTAGTTTCAATTACACCTTTCATAAACATAAACTTAGTTTCAATTACACACTTTTTAAAATAGCATCCCTATGTTTTACAAATAAAATTTTACCCAATGGTTTTGTTAAGAGATCGGCCAAATTTTTCTCTGACATTATATAATTCAATCAAACTTTCTTATTTCCGACATTTTCTATAATATAATGATGACTTATGTCTAAGTCTTTCAACCTTTTATTATTTTCCTTATGATAGGCTAGTTTTATAACAGACTGGTTGTCTTCAAAAATATTAATATCTATCATAATGCTTAAATCTAAAAGTAAATTTTGTAACCAAATTGACTCACAAATTGCATTACTGAGTGCTATATACTCTGACTCGGTTGAGGACAAAGAAACAGAGTTTTGTTTTTTATAATTCCAGGAAATTAAACAATTAAATAAAAAGAACATGTAACCAGAAGTTGACTTTCGGGTTACAGTATCAATTGGAAATTGGTTTAAATAGTGGACACCAAAAATAGTATTTAGGATCGTATAGTTTCATTTTCTCTTTAATCGCTATAGTTATTTACAACGAATTCGCGGTTTTTTCGCCTAATCTGAAAAATCGGTCTCGCTCCCGCGCGCCCGCGCGTCGTCGCGCGATTTAAAATGTGTATTGTTTGTGTCGTTTTTAGCCTAATGGCAAAAAAACAAAAAACGGAACCCATATAGAATCGTCACGTCTGGCTGTCTGTCTGTCCATCCAACCGTATGTCACAGCCACTTTATTCTGAAACTATTAGGATTACACAATTGAAAAATGGTAGGTAGATGTATTCTGTAAACCGCTTTTTTTACAAGAGAAACACTGTATGGGTCTTGAAGAGTGTGGAGTAGAAAGTAGTAGAAGTAGTATTTAAGTTGAAACACTGAAGTTAAAGTTAAGTTGATTTATTATGAGAACAAGTATACAGTTTGGAGTTGTACTTAGAACTAACTAATTATAAAATAAAATATAAATTGTTGGACGCGCCAAAGTAGGTCGCGTAGTCAGCTGATTCGCGTGGTTATTTGTACGTAATCGTACATGCTCCCGAGGGGAAAACATAACAATCTACACCTATACAAAATAAGTAAATAAATAATTAAAACGTTGTATAAAATTAAGTTATAAAATATAAAACTTGCTTAGTATAACTAATGTAAAAACACAAAAGGTAAAAGGTTACACAGTTAATTAAAATCAAATATTTTTTTCGAACTGTGAGCTTGCTGTGATGGCGCAGCGTTCAGTTCTTGCAGTTCAATCTCTTGCGGCTGATCGGCGGTGACCTCTCGCTGCACGGACGCTGTATTCGCATGTCTTAGGTTTCGCTTTTTGATAACAAAATATAATATCATAGAGACAGCGGCTCCTCCCACGACGACACAAGAAAACGAGTAGTGAAAGACATCGTGAAGCGATAGAGCATCAGATTCTGACGGCAGTGATTCTTGTTCTTTCAGTTTTTGCTCAGTCAAACTCTGTTGAATTTTAGAATAATCTTCTGAACTATTCAACTTTTTAAAATCTATTTTCAGTTGCGTATTGTGCCAAGTGATATTAATTATTTTATTAATCGATGAGTCAAAAGTCGATACGTCATCGTCCGTCTTCAAGTTATAATCGCTTCCGTAATGGTTGAATGAGTAAATAGTCGCGTCTTCTTTCTGTATTGCACATCCCTCTTGTAATGCAATAAGTCCAGTTCCCGTTATCGCAGCCGATGTAACTTGATCACTGCATATAATCCTTAACAGGTGTTTGTCGCAGCACGTGAATAACCATATGTTACTCTTGTGAAGTTTGACCCACTTATCAGTGCACGTGATTTCATTAATGGTACAAGACAATGACCTTTGCTGATTGAACACTTTTATTTCACATGGTGCGTCTTGATTGTTTATTTTGTATATCGGTTGTTGTAAACTGCAAATATAATTATCTTCGTTATATAGAGTGCATGATTGCAGTTCTTGTTCCTGAAGATTTAGATAGGAATTTTTAGCGAAATTGATAGCGATGTATGATGTAATAGTAGCAATCACATGCCAGTGTTCTTCTTTTTTGAATGGTACGGGAATTACTCGGTAGATGTTGTATTTTTCATCGCTAACTAGCGGTATATGCAGTTCAAACATAAAGTAGTTTTTAGTTATCCGGGCTTTCACGTGCAATAATTTATACAGTTCAGTCATATCCTGCTGACTATCTGTAATAGGTAAAGACAGTCCATTCGGTAGTTTTCCAGATATGATATGAAGTTGCTGGATCAGTTGTGCCGCCGAAAATAAATGCATATCTAGATGTCCGTTGTAAACATCGACTAGCGCGTTCAATAACATATCTTGGGTCCGGCGTAAGTTTGCAATTATCAGGCTCGCGGTGACGTCATTCATAACAAATAGCATACCGACTCTGGTTTCAATTTGTTGTAGTTCATATCTTGTTTCATTCATATAATTGTGCATTATTTCAAATTGATCGTTAATGAATTTTTCGTTTCTCTTTACGATATTATTTTCAGCTTCGATTATCAGAGTCTGGTTTTTGATTAAATTTTTTAGATAGTTGTCGTTTGACTTCAGATTTTCAATGTCCTTTTCATATTTTATAGCGAAGTTTTCATCTAAGGTCCCAAATAATGTTCTTGCTAAGTTACCGACGCCATTGAAATATCCTCGTTTACGTCTCAACTTCGGCGTAGATAGTAATAAGTCGTTGCGCTCTAATAAGTAGTTAAGTTCGTGACGTAGTTGGTTTGATATAGCGTCACAAGGCGCGCTTTTCACAGCGCTGCAAACTTCTTGTGTGTTCGGTGTTTGCTTGAATTCGAATTATTGAGTTCCAGTATGATTTCAAATTGTAGTAAATAAGAAGTGCCCAGTCGTCGTGTATCAGTTGTATCTTCCCTATTTCGTCGAAGTATATAGGTTGATTTTCAATATTGTTTATTTTGTAGCTTGGCTGCGGCAAGTGAGTGGATGCGGCCGGCGCGACAAACAAAAATAGTAGCGTCATCAATACCGCGAAGCAGCCTTTTTTTATCTTATTAGGAGATTTCAGTGAGTTTTTCCGTTGTTTTATTTCAGCTTTACTTGAGTTTTCATCTGAAATCGTAGTTTTCTTTTCTATGGGTAATACAGCGAGCTTCGTGATTGGGCGTTTCAGGGTGGCGTTTTTAGTTTTCAGTGTGACCACTCGAACATAGCCGTCGGCTCCGGGATGTAGTTCAGTGACTCGTCCGAGCGCCCATTTTCCTGGAGGTAAGTTATTTTCTTTCAGCAATACTATGTCTCCAGTTTCAAAATTTTTCGATGGTGTTTGCCACTTGCTTCGTATTTGTAGTTGTTGCAAATACTCATGTGACCAGCGTTTCCACAAATGTAGGTTCATTTGGTCGACTAGTTTCCACCGATTACGAAGATCTAAGTTTCCTTCATGAACATCACTGCCATATGGTATTGACAGGATGGGCCTACCGGTTAGAAAGTGCCCCGGCGTGAGATAATCGAGATCTTCAATATCTTCGGTTAAAGCGCACAGTGGGCGTGAGTTCATACACGCTTCAACTTGAGTAAGTAAAGTTGAGAATTGCTCGTAGGTCAGTTTCTGTTCGCCGATGACTCTGCGTAAGTGGTATTTCATTGATTTCACTGCAGCCTCCCATAATCCTCCCGCAGTTGGCCACAGTGGGGCGTTGAAGTGCCATTCAATGTCTAGTTCATTCACAGCATCATCAAATTCTTGAGTTGAAAAGGTCTTGTGGTATTTAAAATCTTCTTTCAGTACTTTGGCAGCCCCCACAAAGTTCGTACCGTTATCAGAGTACATGTTTTTTGGTCGGCCACGCCTAGAACACATGCGTTTCAAAGCTGCCAAAAAAGCTTCGGTGCTGAGGTCCGAAACCAACTCCAGGTGCACGGCCTTTGTTACCATGCAGATAAATATGGCTATGTAGCCCTTACAAGTTCGAACGCCCTTTCCTTTATTAATTTTAAGTTCCACGTGACCAGTGTAATCTACACCGGTGTTAGTAAATGGCCTTGATGGTGTTATCCTTGCTTTCGGTAGTTCGCCCATGATTTGTTGATTATTGTGCGATTTGAATCGAGCACACCAAACACAAAGTCGAAGTTGTTTTTTGACAGTCTTGTTGCCACCCACGATCCAATATTTTTCTCTGATGAGCGCCAACGTCAGACGAGGTCCACCGTGTAGAGTTAGTTTGTGATAATAATCTATTATCAGTTCAGTCAGCTTACTGGGAGGCAAAATAAGTGGATGTTTAGTTTCGTAGGGAAGCGTAGAGTTTTGCAGTCGTCCTCCTACTCTCAGTAAACCATCTTCATCCAGTATTGGACTCAATTTTGACAGATGACCCCTTTTGACAGCTTCAGTTTTCTTCAGTAAATCTATTTCTTGTTGATAATATTGAAGTTGAATGTTTTTCACAATAAATAGCGTAGCTGCAGAAGTCTCGTGTTTCGATAAATAATTTGTGCAAATAAATATTTTATTCCGTGTCACCGCTACAAAGCGAAGTATCCAGCTGACGAGTCGTATTACACGGGTCAAAGAACTGCATTTCATAAGTAGTGCACTAAGTAATGTATTTTCTTGATTATTTTTAGTTGCGAAACAACAGTTACTAATCATTCCAATTTCTGTGACGAATGATTGTTTTTTCTTTGCCGATTCGGAGCTTTGTTTATATGTTTTTAGCCATAAGGGTCCTTCCCACCATAAGTTGAATGTTAAAAGTTTCGATGGTAGGAGGCCTCTGGTAGCACAGTCGGCCGAGTTTTCTTCGCTTTTCACGTAACTCCATTGTGTTACAGGAATAATCGCGCTTATTTGTTTCACGCGGTTAGCGATGTATCGCTCCGATTTATTGACGTCACGCTGTAGCCATGCTAATACAACTTTCGAGTCTGTCCAACAGTGATAAGTTATTTGCCTTTCTTTAAAAGTATTATTGAGCTTTTCTAATAGCTTAGCCAATAAAAGGGCTCCACATAGTTCTAGTTGTGGTAAAGTTATCTTTGTTTTTATAGGCGCCACTTTAGTTTTAGCGGCGACTAAAGTTATTTTTGTTTCGTTGTCATTTTGAGCTCGACAGTATATCACGGCCGCATAAGCCTTTTCGCTGGCATCGCAGAATCCGTGAAGCTCAATTTCATCTCCAGTTGTCGACAGCCATCGGTTCAGCTTTAAAGTTTGAATGTTTTCAAGGTCTTTTCTTATCCTTTCCCATTCTTTGTAGATTTCTTCGGGTACGATTTCATCCCAGGAATAGTTTCCAAGCCAAAGTTTTTGAAAAAGTAGTTTAGTTTTGATGATAATCGGTGACAGCCATCCAAGAGGGTCGTAAAGGCAGCTTATCTCAGATAGCAGTGTGCGCTTTGTACGTTTTTGAGAAGACGGTTGTTTGAAGTCAAAATGGAAATAGTCATCTTGAGGGTTCCAATTTAAGCCAAGTGTTTTTGTTTTTTCAGAGTTTTCATGTTTGTTAAAATTCAAAACAGTTTTCGATTTTTGCTCTTCAGTAAGATTTTCTAAGATAAGAGGCTCGTTGGTTGTCCATTTTCTCAAGTTAAGTCCCCCGCCTTTGGTTAGTAATAAAAGATCTTGAATTAAGTTTTTTGCTGACTCTATCGTATTACAGCCATAGAGTAAATCATCCATGTAACAGTAGGATGAAAGCACTTTTGCAGCTTCAGGGTACTTATGACCATCATCTTGTGCGAGCTGTTGAAGTGTTCGCATGGCGAGGTATGGTGCGGCCTTAGTTCCATATGTTACGGTGCATAATTGCATCTCACGCAACGGCTCTTTTGGTGACTCTCGCCATATGATCTTTTGAAGTGACTGTTGCTCTTCATGAAGCAAGATATTTCGGTACATTTTTTCCATATCAGCTGTAAAAGCATATTGATGGAGTCGCCACTGTGATATTAGCGACATAATATCTTTCTGTAAGTTAGGGCCAGTATACATTAGATCATTTAGGCTGTAGTTATTTTTAGCTTTCTGGGAGCCGTTGAAAACGACACGTAGCTTAGTGGTTGTAGAATCGTTTCTCAGTACGCCATGATGAGGAAGGTAAGCTTGTGATTGATTTTCAGTTTTGGTAGTAACAGGTTTCATATGTCCCATTTCTTTATATTCCTTCATAAAGAGTTTATACTGGGTTGCGAAATGTTTTTGTCTTTGCATTTTTCTTTCCAGTTGGAAAAATTGCGATAAAGCTTGCGGCTTCGAGTCTCCCAAATATTTCTCAAAATCAGGTTTCATTGGCATTTTTACAATATATTTTCCATCGTTTTGTCTTTCAGTGGTGCTCGTAAAGAATTTTTCACAGTATTCTTCTTCCTTAATTTCTGGGCAGCGATTATTTTGGTTGATGTCTTCAGTTTCCCAAAAACGTGTTATTTCTTCAAGGTCATTTAAAGTAATAAAACAGTTAAAAGTCTGGACGTTCCCGCATAAAATCCATCCTAATTTTGTTTGCTGAGCGATAGGACGGTTCTTTTCACTCTTCATGACTCCATCCATTATCAATTCTGAGTACACATCCGCTCCAAGAAGCAAGTTTACCGGTCCCGAAATATTAAACTCAGGGTCGGCAAGTTTGATGTTATCGAGATAGTTCCAGTTATCAATAGAAAAAGATGTAGCAGGTAGTTTCTTCGTAAGCTTATTCATAATTAAAGTTTCCGTTTTAAAAGTGTAGTTAGAATGTATTGATTTACATTCTAATTGTAATAAGCCTTTACTGTTGCCACTAATGCTTCCAACTCCAGATACAACAGCGCTCATCTTTTGTCGAGGAAGTTGTAGTAATTGAGCAGAGTCTTCCGTAATAAGGCTAACCTGAGATCCCTGATCCAGGAGCGCTCTCAAAGTTACGTAATTTCCATGAATATTTTTCACCTTCAGTTGTACAGTCGTAAGTAAAATCTCTCTATTTTCATCAGTAATGCTGTTCACTGCAGGTGGTTTAGTTTGAGATGTCGAAGTTTCAAAGTTATTTTCATGTAATAATGTGTGATGAGCCTTATTACATAATTTGCATCGTTTATCGGAGTTACATGCCTTATTCTTGTGACTGTATAAACAGTTTTTGCAAAGTTGCAGTTTTGCGACAGCGCTGCGCCGGGCCTCATTAGTCATATTTAAAAATTTGTCGCATTGCATTAAAACATGGCCATTGTTTTTGCAAAGCGGGCATCGTTGAACTGAGAAAGTAAAGTTATAAGTCTTATGCGCTTTTTCAGATCTATTGCAAAAAGTTGGCTTCTTCTGACTGTCAAATTTTCTAATTGGTACTTGACTGGATGCTGTTGACTGTCTTGGATTTTGCCCATTTTGCAAAGTCTCGAGTGCTATAAACTTCGATTCCAAAAAGTTTAAAAGCTCTTCTAAGTTCGGTAACTCTCTTGGCGCTTTAAGTCCCTTCACATACTCGGCGTAGACTTCACTATCAAGTTTCTTGCAAATTAAATGCGCGAGAATCGAATGCGCTGCCGATATGTCCAATCCAAGGTTAGTGAGACCGTTTAAGCACTCCACAGTGGTGTCATGTAGCTTTTTGATGGAATAAGCATTATTATTTTGTATTGTTGGTTGGTTGAGCATCGTATTCATATAAGATGTAAACAAAAGTCGCTGGTTGTCATAGCGATGCGTTAAGATGTCCCAACACGCGTCATAGTTTTCGGCGCTAACATTCAAATGCTGCACAAGTTTTTCTGCTTCTCCTTTCAGTTTGGATTTCAGATGCTGCATCTTCTGAGTCTTGGCCAGCAAGGGATTGGAGTGAATGCTTTCGACGAAAAGATCTTTAAATGATGACCACTGGGTATAATTTCCATAAAAGTCTGGAATTTCTATTCTCGGAGTTGCCTTTTCATAATGAACATTATTCCATATTTTGTGATTTAGTTGTTTTTTTACATTGTCGTATGACTTTTCTAGCTCACTGTACTCGTGTTCGTAAAAGTAATCGGTTTCCGGTGACAAATAATCCAATTCAAAGTGTGTTTTTTCAATATTGTGCCACTTTGATTTGATGTCACCCAAGGCATCTTCTAGTTCCCATTTTTCAGTTATGGTGACAGTCTCGTATTTAGATATAGCGCGTCGCAGCATCTTGAAGTTACACTGCTGATAACGTAAAAGTTCTTTACGTTTGGTATTCTCAGATGAAGCAATAATATCTTTTGATTCCCGTTTTTCAGTAGTTATCTGAACGCCCTGTGGTGTAGAGGGAGTTTTAAATGACATAGCAATCTCATTTTGCAAGTTTAAAATCTCGTTTTCAGTTCCTTCACACAGCGCTTTAGTACGTTCAAAAATATTATCATTAAAGTAGTCTATATTCTTGTCTTCTAATTGCAAAAGTACCTGATGATTTCTTTGGAATTCCTGCCAATGTGTTTTCAAATCACTTAGTCTTCTTTCCAAATATTCTAAAGATTTTCTTGATGCACTGTCTTTCTTGAAGTTAGTACAGATTTGCTTGATTTTCAGGAAGCTGTCTTGCTGACGCAGAATGAGTTCTTGAGTTTCAGTTGACATGGTAAGTCTTGGTAAGTCCGCCAAAAACGTATCCAATAATAGGTGATGGTTCTTTACGGCCACACAGTACGTGGACGTAAATTATAGGTACCTACAACCGTTCCTTTTGCACGATATTTGCGTCGCTCGTCTCAATTTGCTTGGTGAGACCCGCTTGTGGGAGGCCAAACAAACCGATTCGCTACCGTACAAAATTCACTATATAAGTACCTGTTAAACTTCGAAGAACCACAAAGAGATGTATGGGTCTTGAAGAGTGTGGAGTAGAAAGTAGTAGAAGTAGTATTTAAGTTGAAACACTGAAGTTAAAGTTAAGTTGATTTATTATGAGAACAAGTATACAGTTTGGAGTTGTACTTAGAACTAACTAATTATAAAATAAAATATAAATTGTTGGACGCGCCAAAGTAGGTCGCGTAGTCAGCTGATTCGCGTGGTTATTTGTACGTAATCGTACAAACACAAAGAAACAAAACAACTTTTACGGATTTTAATCGCGGTGTATTTCACGAGCTAGTTGTCCGTGTTTTGAACAGGTTTTTGGTTTTCCGGACGTTTCGGCACCTTTTCAGCTAGTCAGCGTGGTCACGGGACCACGGCAGCTAGACACTTAGATCTTAGCTTGTGAAATACAGCGCTTAGTTGTTTTATTTCAATGAACAGTGCGCGCCAAAACTTAAGTTGTACGTAAACAAAGCATGTACAAGCTGTACAAATAATGTACCTATGATTGCAAAGAATAATGATCAACTATTGCCAATCAAAAGTTACACAAATTAAAGTACTGTGAAGATCGTAATGTCTCCACACTACAAGATTTAAAATTGTAAAAATACTAATATAATTACTGAATATAAAATCAGTATCGAGTTAAACATCGTTTTAATTCTTTAAGGAGAATGTGGAGATCGTATATGTCTCCGCACTACAAGGAGGCCGCTACAACGCCGCGCCCCGTTGCTGGCTAGTTTTGTTTATAATAAAATTAAGAAACGGAGGCCGGTCGTGCGTATATATGGACGGTAATATTGATAAAATTGTAAAAATACTAATATAATTACTGAATATGAAATCAGTATTGAGTTAAACATCGTTTTAATTCTATAAGAGCACACTCCCGATACAGTACACACTTTATATACTCGTATAAACAAAATCGAGACGCAGTTACAAACCAATGCAACCTTTATGAAATGTCTCAATAGTGTATGCAGATGCATAACAGAAGGAAACAATATTGCGCCACAAGTTGCGTCAGATATGCTTCACTCTACAAACAGAGGACTTCCCTTAAACAAGTAGGTTGTATAGTTTCACAAGTAGGTTGTATAGTTTGCTTACTTACAAAAACACACTTCCCCGTACCACAAGAATAAAGTTTTCCATTATTCATGTTATAAGTTGTTCAATTACCCATCGAGGTAAGTGCGAGTCGGACGGGGAAATATTTTTTATTTATTACTAGTCAGTCAGTTTATTTTATTAGTATAGAAGACTTAGCGTAGCAGCCGAACGCGGTTTCACCCGCCTGTGGGAATATCGGAATAAAAAGTATCCTATTTAATCCAGGCTATCTACTTCAGCCTTATCAATACTTAACATCAGGTATGATGAGTGCTAAGAGTCTCACCGTAGTTCATAAAAAAAATATTAAAACATAGGCTATTTTTATGCCGATATTAGCAAGGGAACGAGAAAGACCTGGGTGAACTCGCGGGCGACCGCTAGTAATATAAAAATGGGAAAGTTTGTAAGGATGGATTAATGTTTGTTACTCTTTCACGCAAAAACTACTGGACCGATTTTGACGAAATTTGGTATAGAGAATCCTTAGACCCCAAGTAGTAACATAGGCTATAAATGATCCCAAAATTCCCACGGGAACGGGAACCACGCGGGTGAAACCGCGCCAGGCCTCTAGTAATTAATATAATAATAATATCTTTATTTCAAGCATTAAACCCATAGGTTCATACATCATAACAACAATTAAATAATTGATAAAAAAAACAAGTGAATATTCGATCTTATTACTTTTATTCAATGTTGAGAATTATTAATAGTACCGTTTTTTTGTTCGATTAATGTTATAGAATATTTTCAAATTCTGAAATTTCAAATATCTGATACGCGCATATTCTTTATTCACACGTAAAAACGTAAAAAAATGCACAATTTAACATTATTTTTTATTGCATTTTCTAAACCAGTAAGTAAAAATAGTTTTTAAAGATCTTTGCACCCAATTTGCGAACTCAAAGTACTTTATTCTGGGTGAGGACTCTCGGATTTCGTGAGGGTCTGTGAGACGGAGCCCACTCTGCACTGGTTTGAAGAGAACCTTCATAATACATGTACAGTGAAAAGAAATAAAAAGCTTTATTCCACTCAGTAAAAACAATCAAATACGCCAGAACATACAATAGGCGGCTTTATTGCATCATATCATACTCCTCGATTCGTATTATGGAATGGGTGCACTCAATGACTTTATATGTGTGTAGAGATATGTCATACGAGTTCGCATTATGAAAATTGGCAAGAGTTGAATTTGCTATCTTTTACATTTCTGTGCTTTTTCGTGTATTTGTTCCTACTTGCCAATGTCTGCGGTCTTTGTCAAAGATTCCAACGCAAATTACTATTAAGGTAACATTATCTATATTATAAAGAGGAAAGATTTGATTGTCTGTTTGTTTGTTTGCATTGAATAGGCTCCAAAACTACTGAACGGATTTGGAGGAAATTTGGTACTCAGGTAGTAGATAGCCTGGTTTTGAACATAGGATACTTTATCCCAATATTCCCACGGGAACGGGAATCACATAGATGAAACCGCGAGCGGCCGCTAGTCTATTATAAAACATCATTGGGTTCACTACTAAAAAATGTTTAAAAACGGGTAATTAAATTAAATTCCGTTAAACTTCCTGACAGTTGTGATTTACGAAAGTCTGTACTTTGTTTTTTTTTAAATATTTAAATGAAGATAATTTCCTCCAAGACGGAGCCAACTTCGAGCTTGTTTGACAAGAACCTGTTATTGTAAAAACTGATAATCTTTTGGAACATGAGAGCAACATATTTTTAACTTCCTGTATGGCTAGCATATAAAACTTCGAAAGAGTATCGAGAAAGTCACGTCAAAATATTTTTGTTTAAATCCACGTCGTATGTCAAAACGTCTAAGGTACATAAAAAAATTAGTACATTACTGCAACGGCCAAAGAGGTATAAAGACTTGCTGCGTCCATCCATATTGTATTATACACGTGTTCGTTTATTTCAATACCAAAAACCCCTATATTTTCATCTAAAGCCCTAGACAAAGTGGAAACTACCTCAGCCTTAGTAAAGGAATGCAAACAAAGCATTCAGGAACTCGCCAACTTGGCTGAGGTAGAAATTGCCTGGTACCCGGACACGAAGGTAACAGTGGAAATGAGGAAGCTGATAAATTGGCTAGGAGGGGGGCTGGTGAACCCTTCATTGGCCCTGAACCAAGACTGCCAATCTCACATAGAATCTCTAAGAACATCATCGAAATGGTTCCGATTAGGGAGACTGATCACCCGTCCGGCCTTGCTGGTGTGTCTCTCTAATAATAATAATAAACCCGCAGGGCAGCTTGTGGCGAGCTGTTTTTGAGTGGCGACACCACGGGTAAACCGATTGCTCCAGAGAGTCGGACGCGGTCCTCACCTCTGGCCTGCCAGAGTGGATTTCAACAGGGCCCGGACTCTCGCCCCTGGCTCGCCTTCATCGGCTGATCAGGGTGGAGTCGCAAGAGCTATACGCTCGCAGGGTAGAAGTGAAATATGCATAAGACGCGAGTTGGCACACTGTCCCTTGTACAGTGGGTAGAAAGCGGTGCACACCTCTCTACACCCTTCAGTTGCCCGCGCCGGTGTTGCGCCCCGGCCTGCAGACGTCGGCCAATTTGGGGTGCCCATCTAGCGGGCAGCGAGCCACCTTCCGCCGACGGTTCGAGTTGTGAGATGTAGGAAAAGGCGGAAGTCAGTTATCTCACCCCATAGCCCGATATCCCAATCCACTAGCCTCGCACCCAATAGCCCAATCATTTTATATTCTCACACTCAAAATAGGCCTGCCGGTGTCCGCTTCCGTCTGCGCCTACACGTAGAGGCCCTTTGAGACAGGTTTAATAGAATGTGCAATGTGTGATGCACATTCTATTAAACCTGTCTCAAAGGGCCTCTACGTGTTGGACTCATGTCCCCACGCAAGCCTGGCAAAAGGAACGAGCTTTGCCCGTTAACAATGCCGAGATACATTATAATAATAATAATACTTCTTGCCTTGGCTGGCGCCGACTACAAAAGGCTTATTTTTTTCTTTTTGATTTTTGAAGTCGGTTTTTCAATATTGTATGTGGTACCGTCTTTTTGCAAAATCCGATTGTTTGACCGAATAGTCGACGGTATTTATAAACTGTCAAATTATTGTAAACAGGCCGTACTATTTGCAATAGAACAGATATTTTTTTTCGGATTTCCAAAGGTCGTTAGTTCGAGTCCCATCTGAGAATATAAACAATTTAATTTGCGACAATATTTTTTCTTAATTAAGTTCCGCTAGATTTGGGAAATTAGACAGGGTGCACCGCGGAGCGCGGAGTCAGTGGGCGAATCGTCAAAGTCTGTGAATAAATAGTGACGTCCAAAACTGTAACATAACATTAATTACATTGTCCTCATTAATGAAAACAAAAACAATATTAAAAAGTTTAATTGTTTACTTTGAAAACTAAAATAACGAAGTTAACGATGTTTCTTTTAATTGTTATGTCGGTAAGTAGGTACTTAGGCAATCTTTTTTTCTTTAATTAGCAAAGGAAATATGAATAAGCTGTATTTTTAATTTATCTGTGTTACTATGAAACGCTTTCAACATTTTAAGATACTAATATTACAATTACTAAAGCAAGCCTGTCCGTCTGTCCCTTCATGACCACCCACTGAAACAATTTTGATGAATTTTGACATAGTTAAAGCTTCCTCTGGCCACTCTTGCTAAAATGACCAAACTTTAACTTATTCATGCTTTGAAACCTATATAATTATTAACCTAATATAATTATTTATTTATTATATAAGGTGTTCATTTATCAAGTGCCGATCGAGCAGGGGCTGCTCAGGTCAACGATATGAAACACATATATATATTTTTATATTAGAATTTATTTTACCTTTCATATTTTAAGCATTAGATTGAATACTCAGCATAAGCAAAACCAAACGTAAACCAAAATTTGTTTTAAGTAGTAACCAAGGAAATGGGTATTTTAGCTATTAGAGTCGTTGGTCGAAATCAGAAAATAAAACAAACAAAAATATATTTTTTTTGCCGATATTGTGTTCTATGTTGACCTGAGCAGCCCCTGCTCGATCGGCACTTGATAAATTAACATCTTCTATTTAATATAAAAAATAAAGCTTTGAAACCAATAAACGACAAATTGTTACTTCGTTCGTGAAGTTTAAACTGTACCTCTAGTACAATCTAAACATATGACGCTCTCACATACGCACACGGCGCGCCGCTCGCTAAAGCGACACGCTCTCGATCCTTATCTCGAGATGTCTATCACGTTCATATCAGTACGGTGTGAGAGGGAAAGACGATGCGCTCGCGCGAGAAAAGTGTCGAGGTGCGCATGCACGCATGCTGATCTCACTGGTTTCGAGCCCAAGGCTGGAAATACATATCAGATTTTTCTCTCCGATAGTCTGATCAGACAATCGGAAGGCGCTTGTGCCATATATTTGTTTGAACACTCAATTCACATCGGATCCTATAGTCGGATTGGACGTCTGAGTCGGCAAGAACGCTACGTGTTTACGATTTTATTGTCTTATCCAATTGTCTAAAGGCGCTGTATGCATACTTCTGTACAGTGACGAAATAGACGAGCCATTCTCCTTCCGATTTGCCAGTTGACTCTGTAGCGCATTTTTTTTAACTCTTTGGACTTTAGAAAAAGTCGGAGGTAAAAATTGGCCGTGTATTCAGTGAATCTGCATGCGTAGCATGCGCACCTCGACAAAGCTTTCTCGGCCCTTTTCTCGAGTAAGCGCAGTGTCTGTCCCGCTCACGCCGTACTGATATGAGCGGGACAGATATCACTGAAAGGGGTCAACAACGAGTCCCGGTGCGCATGCTACGCCTGCTGATCAGACAATCGGAAGCAAAATCGGACTTTATACAGTTCCGAGCGCGCGTGTAGCTGTGCGTATCTGTGTGAGTGCGGCTTTTCAGTCGTTTGAGGGCAGTGCAAAGACTGTACCAATAGTACGAGTTTGGTTAGGTTAGGTTAGTTTGGTTTATTCATTATCGGAATCTATCGTCTTATCTCTTTCAAATCCAATCCATATCCTTCTTTACCTTCTGACACTATACGGGAAAAAAATATGTACTTTTTGATATAACTTAGAGATGTTACAAATCTGGTAATAAGATATACATTTCTACCATACCATTATCTAGATTTATGTAGGTAGTAGAAACACGATTTTATGATTTTGCTTCGACACTTTTTCTTTTCCAAATGACCCCCTAAAAAAACTAAAATTTAAGATTATTCACATGGGATGACATATAAGAGGTATTCCTCGAAGCGCACCTATTTTCAAGCGCATCAAAAGAAGTCACTTAAATTATTCCTCGAGGAATGCCTCACATAAAATATTGGAAATTGGTTTAACTAGTGGACACCAACAATATTTAGCATCGTAGTATCGTTATAGTTATTTATTACGAAGCGAAGTGATTTCGTAGTTTTTTTAGCCTAATTTGCAAAATCGGTCTCGCTCCCGCGCCCGCGCTCGTCCTCTTCACTTCAGTCGTATAGCGCCTTCATGAGAGATGCATCCGATAGTATCGATAAAGCGTTGACAGTTTATGTCAACTCGTACAGAGATTATCAACTTATTACGATTTTATTTGTTGACCTACCTTTTAGTTTAAATAAGGGTTTTGAACATACAACACAGACAAACAAACTCCTAAACGGTTCCTTATGTCTGATATATGAAACCCCCGGCCAGGGAACCTTGTTATCAGAGATATACGAGGTGTTTAGTGCAACATGGTTCCTCACTCGGCCCAATCTACCCTAATGCGCCGATTTGTCTCAACTAAATGTGCTACTGAGTCGACATCAATTCGGGCCAAACGAGCGTTCCTACATTCGTGTACTTCTGTGTCGTTGCTCAGTACTTTTCATCCTACTTGTTCATTAATATAGTATCAATGTGACGTGTGGATATTTGTTACGCAATCACACAAAAATAGCTGAACGAATTTAGATGAAATTAGGAACACAAGATAGTATATAGCCTGGATTATAGCATTTTATCTCGATATTCCCTCCAGAAAGGAAATTGGCCACTAGATAGTAAGAGTATAATAATTAATGAGGCACATATCAGTATCAAAGATATCAGAGATATAAGAAGTGTCAAAAATATCTATATTGACCAAATCCAAAATGACATAGAAATGTATAAAATAAATTTTCAAACCATCGATATTGATAAATTGCCAAAAATATAATGTCGATAAATTGTGAAAAAAGTTATCAATGTCAGTCGAAAATATTTAAAAAATCCGACGAACTGAGAACAAACAACAATGCTGAAAAAATCACAGCAATGTGTGTTCCCGCAGTTGGAGATAAGATAGCCAGTTCCTCAGTGATAAGGATTCCGGGAGAGGCTCATCACCTTCAGCCTTATCAATACTTAACATCAGGCTAGGAGGCTGATGAATGCTAAGAGTTAATTATTTTAATTATTTTGATCCCCTTTGTTAATTATTTTATTTTTTTATTGCGACGTTGTTGTTGTTAATAAAAAAAAAGAACTTCCTGTTTTTTTAAGTCGGTTAAAAAGTGTTTGTGTGAAATGTAAAACATCAGTCTCATAGCCACTCCTCAACGAGACGCATTGGCATTGGTGCTATTCTAATATGTCAGTCCTGGGAGTGAGATATCTCAATATATGGAAGCTGCCAAGTTGGGAGATAGATTACCTCTACTCCCAGTCATCACCACTGAAAATGAATGGGTAAAAATTATCCCGACTGTCGCCAGTGGGGAGGTTTAACATATAGTTTCCCAGCTAAATGCGTATCTTGTTTTCCTTGTCTACTTTAATATAGTGGTTGGGAAGATTTTTCTCATTCGGCACCAGTGCCAGTGGTGACAAAGCCAGTAGCTACGACTGGGAAACTATGTGTTATACCTCCCCACTGGTGAGAGTCGGGATTATTTTTCCCATTCATCTTCAGTTGTGACAAAGCCAGTGGTGATGACTGGGTATTCCCAGTCATCACCACTGGCTTTGCGTAGCTACTAGGGTCGTAGCTACTAGCTTTGTCGCCAGTACTGGGGACAAATGAGAAATAACTTCCCAACTATCGCCAGTGGGGACGTACGACACAAATATGGTCACATATGTTACCACAATAGTATATGATCAGTACAGATATACATTTATATAACTGAATTTTAGTACAAATTGTTGGTGTTTGTTTCTTTCTAAATACTTTAGGTACGTATTGATTGTTAAAAAACTTTTCGCAGTTTGCTCAACTAACGAACGAGCGAATGGAAACGTAACACAGAAAGTTGGCTTACGTTAGCACCAGCTAATGATTAAACAGAACTTTTCGCTATTTTTAAATATTACGAACAGAGTCAGTCAAAAGCCTTTTTATAGGCGAAACAATAGCAAATGTTCGCGAATGAGTATTTTTAATACAAGTTGCTCGGTGACACAAAAAGTAAAATTTTATATGGCTTTTTATATTGTGTTTGTGTAGTTAAATGAACAAATACATTGAAGAAATTGTGCTTGCAAATAGGTGTATTTACCTAGATGTAACTTGTCATTAGTTTTGATAAGAGATCAGTAGGCCTAGCACGAATAACATTCGAGTAAGTATCGAGAAAGTAAAGTAAAAACACGTATAAGATATTGAGCAACGTTCCTACCGGACGTAAACGGAACTACATTATTCTATACATTTTTTGACATAACGTGCTCGATACTTGCTCGATACTATTTCGATAGTTATTCGTGCTAACCCTGCAGAACATACTTCTAGCACAAACAAATATCGAGCAAGTATCAGCACGTATTTTTTTACTACTCGTTAACACACTCGATACAAGACTCGATACGATTAAAACGTCTATTACACCATACGGCAGACCGGACCACCACCACCGGCCCGGTCGCCGCGCCGGCCCGGTCGACCACCATAAATAGTGTTGCTGAACTTATTTCTTTAGACCATCGATATTGTCCTTTAATATCGATATTGTTTTATTGTATAAGTATACAGCGGAAGAGTTTCTTTGTTTGAATCTCAGGATCTACTGGTTCGAATTGAAATATTTTTTTGTGATAATTTTTTAATAGAAAAATATTGAAACAAAAACAACACGGCCACAAGTGAATTCACAGATGAGACTCAGTTTTTTTTTGTAATACTTTTCCATTTAAAATTTATTATAAGTATAAAAATAGCATTGAAAAATGCAAAAAATCAAAAAACATTAAAAAAAAATGTTTTAGGGTTCCGTAGCCTAATGGCAAAAAACGGAACCCTTATAGATTCGTCATGTCCGATGTATGTCACAGCCACTATATTCGAACTATGAGGATTACACAGTTGAAACTTGGTAGGTAGATGTATTCTGTAAACGGCTTTACGGTTTTTAGACAAAACAAAAAATATATGTATATTAAGGGGGGCTCCCCATACATGGAACTGAAACTGATTTTTTTTTCATCAAACATATACGTGTGGGGTATCAATAGATAGATCTTTAAACATTACATTGAGGTTCCTCAAACAGTTTTTTCTCAAAGTCAACCGTTTGAATGATATACACTTTTAAAGTTGTAAAATGTGTGTCGTCCCCCCCCCCCCCCCCCCCCCCCCTCTAACTTTTAAAATAAGAAAGTGAATTATCTAAAAAAAATATGCTGTAGACCTTTATAAAAACTTTCAACGAAAATTAGTTTCAACGAAATATATTTAGCAGTTTCAGAGCTTTAGCACATTTTCCAATACTATGAAAAACAAAGTTATTTTTGCAGACGTAAAGTTATAGTGGCATTTTGGGTAGGTGTCTATAATATAATAATAATTATAATAGAATCTTTATTCCACACGATACATAACAAACACATGCAGAGAAAATGACAAAAAAGAGGAACACACAATAGCCGGCCTTATTGCTACATAGCAGTCTTCCAGGCAACCTTGGATGAGAGGCGGAACCCTTCATGTGCGAGTTCGACTCGCACTTGGCTGATTTTTTTGCATTTTTCAATGTTATTTTTGTAAATAAAAATATTGTATACTAAATAGAAAAATATTGGAAAAAATCAACTTGGCCACAAGTGAATTCCCAGATGGGTCTCGGTAGCTCAGTGGTTAGAGCATTGGACTGGATTTCCAAAGGTCGTGGGTTTGAGTCCCATTTGCAAAACTGTCAAACTCTAATCGACTTTGAACTTTAAGACGCACGCCGTTCAATTCGGAATGGCCTGTCAAAATTTGACATTTTACATAAACCGTAATTGCTGTCGACTGTACCTACCACGAAGTGACCCGTTTAATTAAGTTATGGCTAATGGATTCCGGTAACACTGGCCAGGGGATTACACAGTCGGAAAATTAAATGAACAGTATAGACTCCGAAACGAAAATAAAATTTTATGCGCCGCATTCTATGATTTTTTTGTATGAGTTTGAGTTTAACGGTCGATGATGATAATGACAATTGACGACGGTAAAAAAAGAAAAAAAGAAAATGTTAAATGCCAAATTTCAAAATCATATTAATCTAGATTCAAAAAATAAATATAATAAATAATTCTAAAAGTTATATTAAATCTAATTATTAAAGTAATTAAATTAAATAAAAACTTTTCTTACAATAAAAATGTAGTTTTTTGTGACAACAAGTTTTTCAGCATGTTGTGTTCCGGCAGTTCATAATAATAAACAAATAAATAATTGCATACAAACACCAATTATCTAGCCTACGTAAGTTTCATGAAGAACTTGTGCTATGGATACTAGATTACGGATAAACATACATTAATATTTTTTTGTAAATACATACATATTAAACACCCAGACCAAGACAAATAGACGTCTTCATGCACACAAATAGTTGTCCGGGGATCGAACCCGGGACCTCTGGCGTATAGGGCGGGTTTAGTACCCCTGCGCCAAGAAGGTCGTCGGTAAAACCGATATATATACCAAACAGGTAATATATAAGATTTTAAACTTTCGCGTTCCATTATAATTTATATTAAAACAACGGGACTAAAACGCGACATTTCTTATATAGTACAACTATGTACTTACAGCTGACGTGGTCACAAGTAGACTGGCGGTGCGCGGCGTCGTCTGTTCGGGCGGGCTTGGAGATCTTCAGCCTCAAATTGTCACTATTTTTATTTTTATTGTCTTTAGAGATGTCCTGACGGCACACAACACTTCGTATCGGGGTTTGTTCTAAAAACAGTAAAACAATGTTGGTAATATAATGTTGATCACCCATTCCATGATCGACAATTGCGAAAATGGCTTAATCGATACCGAAGATCGAGCGTTTCACTGGACCATTGTTCTCTTCAACATTTTTTCGCAACCGATTCCACTAATTACCACTGCAATGTTTATTCATGCGCGATGTATGTACAACACTAGTTTATAATTTACAAATCATATATAGGAACAGGTGCGGTAGGGGGTGAAAAAACCTCCCACGTTTTAAGAGGCCTATAGGCCCTTTAACCTCACTAGATGACGATTTCTTTCTTGTAGTGCGGTAAGGGGTCTTAAGACCTCTTACGTATTTTTTGAAAGCGTTTTTTGAATTGAAAGCACAACTCAATCATATATTTATCTTCTTCATACGTATAGAAATCTACGAGTTGTCTCCTTCGCACCAGAGCAAGATCAATGTATATAGACAGATTTTGCAGATCAGCCGAAAAAAACACGAACTCACTTCGTAGTAAATAATTATATGCCGTGTGGTGACGGCCTAAGAATACAAGTATCACCACTCCCTTAAATGCCTGGGATGTCGTAAGAGTCGACTAAGAGGCTCGACGCATTGAACACCTGTGCGAAAGAAGGAAAACTTGAAACAAACCCTCTACCAACCCGTCTGGCCAGCGTGGTAGCATTAGGCTAATAACCTCCTATGAACGCCACAATAGGCGTGAGCTAGGAGAGGCCTATGTCCAGCAGTGGACGTCCACAGGCTGTTGATGTGTGTGATGTGAAATAATTATAGCGATTAAAGAGAAATTAAACTACACGTTGCTAAAATATATTATTGTTGTCCACTAATAAAAGCAATTTACAATAGTATATTATGTAACCCCATTTAACAATAATCTTGAAATTTCGAATTTTTAGGAGGTCATTTCGAAAAGAAAAACCACAAAATCATATAATCGTGTTTCTGGTACATTACAAATCTAGATCTTTATCTATATTATTATTATGAAAAATTGTATATCTTATTACCAGATGTGTAACATTGCTAAGCATCCTATAGTTTTGTATCTATTTACATATTAATTTTATAATAATAATAAACATTAAACAGTGCATAATTTTTCCGTATAGCGTCTTAACAGTCGGTTCGCTTACACCGACATGTTATTAAAAGGTGTCCATAGTTGTTTAACGGATTGTTACATTTGACTTGCATTTCAGAAATCAGTTAGTAATTATCCGGTTCGCATATAAATCTAGTATTAGCAATATCTGTTCAGTAATAATAAATAACTAAAATTAAAAGAACGAGGATGTTAAAAGAACCGTACCGAAGCCGTGATATATGCATAGTGTACATCAAACGAAATAACATTATGTAAAAATAATTGCTGCGAAACCACTTTTATTTTTAGTAAAAAAATGATTGTTATTTTTTTACATGCAATGGAACGCGTGCAACAACAACGTTTGCGTGTGTCTACAGCCCTATAGTGCCTCATATCATTGAGTGGTTTTGAAATTCATTGCGGTTTTGTTACTTTATACGAAATCTTTAGAAAAAATTAATAACTTTAATCCTCAATAACTCCTTAACTATCCGTTTCCCAGGTTTGGCTCCATACAAGAAAATGATAGTAACAATGGGGAGAATACGTGGTTTGCGTTTTCATTATGGGTCTTTTAACACCCAGTATAAAGATGTTGATGACACCTGTTAGCAGATTTAATTGTAGTAATAAACCACATTTAACGACAACAACCTATATAAAAAAAATAGCATTTTGGCGTTAACCATGGCATTAGTGATGACATAATTTAGCTTATGACCTCATAACTTTACTTATGATCAAGGGGATACAAGTCGCAAAGGTGACATTTTTTTATTTCCTGATTTAATTAAAAATATGACACTGTTGCCAGTAACGTATTTAACTTTTATGTTTAAATAACTATCCTAGTCCTAAATAATAGCAGTAACAAAATAGTAACCGACGGCCTAACATCATCTATTAGAAACTATCCTGTAATAAAAAGTTTTGTGTGCGATTTGTTTTTAATTGAGTTGTCACATTTCGCTTCGAAATCGCATTGACTGCTATACTGACAAATACTGCATACTTCTACTTGCCGGCTACGACTGACGTCTGCTACGGCTACGGCGTTTCGTCTGCTACGCCGTAGCCGTAGTTGCTACGGTGGAAAGATAAATCAAATTAATTTCAACCGGACTGGAAACACCTACAATCAAGTGCTGTATAAGGCCTAATAGTGTTAAATTATTTGATAAATACATTTTATAAAGATCATACCATGTCCTGTCAGTTTTCTCATTCAATTAGTAGGATGTTTAATAAGAGGTATAATTTTTTATTTCATTCTAATGACGTCTCTGTCCGTCTTTATATTCATACTAGCAGCATTGTTCCCGTTCCCGTTGGAATATCGGAATAAAAAGTAGCTTATATTTTAATCCAGGTTATCTTCTATCTGTGAGCCAAACTTCATACACATCGCTTTAGTAGTTTTTGCGTGAAAGAGTAACAAACAAACAAAATAACTGACATACTTTCGCATTTATAATATAAGTAAGATAACTCTTTTTAATTAAAAAATGTATCAACAATGTTACAGTTACAGCTTACTTCTTTCTTAGAATTGCTAAATACAGTTTTATCACAAGTTTGTAATTCTTGCTGTAGCTAATCGCTAATGGACGGTTTTCATTAGCATTAATGTGATTTCCGATCGTTTTAATTGCATCTGAGACTTTTGCCAACCTTACTATGTTACACTGGTTTCGCATTTACGAAAAGTGTGGTGTGTAAAATAATCATTGTAATACGAGTGTTATAAATGTGAATGTTTGGATGTTTGTTGCTCAAAACGACTGAACGGCTTTTGTTGAAAGCCATATAGCCTTTATCCTATATCGGGATATTGTGAATGTTCGTATGTTTGTTATCCAACCACAGAAAAGCTACTGCGGGCCTATCATCATCTATTACAATGACAAGAATTTGGTTTTAACCGCCTCTGTGGTATAGTGGTACAACCACTGGTATCAGACCCAAGGGTACCGGGTTCGATTCCCAGCGGGGGTACATATTGTGTTTGGTTTGGTTGGTGGTAGAACTTGTTGTAAGTCCGTCTACAGCTACCACCATCTTATCTAAGTCTGACGCCATAACAACAATGTTTTCAGCATTGTTGTGTTCCGGCAGTTAGAGATAAGATAGTCAGCTCCTCAGTGATTGAGGATTCCGGGAGAGACTCGCTTCCATCTTTCAGCCTTATCATATGATGAAGGCTAGAGTCTCCCCGTTCGTACATAAAAAAACCATCATGTCATAAGAAAGTTTTGTTTTTATTGAAGTTGTTACATTGTGACAACTTCAATAAAAACAACTTTGGAGGCGATGATTGGGCGAAGATGTTACAAAACTTCCGTCAAAAAACAAGCTTACTTTAAGATATTTGTAGTACGAAATAACATGGTAAGATTAAAACAATACTGCGCTAAGAGATGGCCCCCTTAACGAAATTTAGATGTTTGTCATACACATCATTTCTAGCCTGGAATCTATTATGGGATAGGATATTTTATCCATATATTCGCACGGAAATTGCACTCACGCAGAAAAACCGCGGAAGGACACTAGTAATAATATACTTAAATTTGAAAATTTGGATGTTACTCAATCACGCAAAAAACAGCTGAAGGAGTTTGGATGATAGTTAGTTTCTAACTTAGATAGGACATTTGATCCCTGTATTCTCATAGGAATTGAAGTGTTCAAAAATATTTTGGTCGCTATAAAAACAAACAGTGACAGTACTAGTAGAAAGGTCATCTTTGTGAAACTATGACGAAGACACATATTTGTTAGTTCCCGAAATAAAATGCCTCAGGAAAAGGCAAAAAATGGACATCATTACGAATCAGATAACAAAAGGCAATTTCTATGAGGAGAAGTCGAAAATACAGGTATAGGCACGTACATACCCTTAATTTCCGGGCCTATTCAAATCTAAACGAAATAGTCAACAGTCAATTGAGTATATTTATTTTGCTGTTTCTTGCTTTAGAAAATTCTACTAAATTGGACAATTTACTCATAAATGGAACACATTTTATTTATTCAAATTAGAATCGTTTTGTAATACATTAAAAAGTTCTTGAGTGAACCTCTTCATATCCAATTTTGATGAGAGTCGTGAATGACGTTCGCTCGGTCCGGCCAGGTGACGGATGGGTGACCGTAAAGTGGCATTACAACTGAACGCTTCCGTGCTTCGGAGGGCACGTTGAACCGTCCGTCCCGACTGTTGTCATCTGATAACAGTCTTTAACCTAATTCAGTGGCCTTATAGGCGGCTTGATAAACTCTGACACCAGAGGTGGCCACTAATCCTCATCCGATAAGAGAAGAGAGATACGTTAAAGACGTTTGTTAATTAGTGTGGGAGGAACGAGTATGTGAAATGGGGAATTTCTATTAAAACTTTATAATGTCACGTCACGTAGCGCCCCTTGTGAAACTATTTGGGACTTAGTGGCTAGTTACCCCACAGATTAAGATAAGCCGTTGGCTAATTAAAATATTAACGTACGTTTGTACAGTCAACGGCAGCTACGGCTTTACACTTTGATCTTGAGAGCGCCCTTATTTCGCTCGTAATAGCGGCGGTTTTCGTAGTGCTAATGTAAAGTCGTAGCTGCTGTTGACTGGTACTTCACTATAGTTTACGTTGAAACAGTAATCTTATTGGAGTAAGTTGACTAAAGAGCTGTTAAGAACATAATAATAAAATAAAATTCGACGCGTCCTCATAGGTCTCTGTAGCATAATTGGTTAGTGCATTGGGCCGGACTCCCAAGGAAGCGGGTTCGAATCCCGTCAGGGCGACATGAGACTAGTTGCTTTTTTCTAGTATATTTTCTTGTTTAATATTTATCACATAAAAATAGCATTGTGAAATGCAAAACTAAAAAGTTATAATTAGATGGCTGTTTCATCTTAATCGATAGTCAAACATCTGTAAAGATGTTTCTTTAGAATGCGAGGATATTTCTCTCATTGATGAAGCGATGGTGGCCAACACCGTAGAACGGTGAATATACTAGAAAAATTCGACGTGTCCTCATAGGTCTCTGTAGCATAATTGGTTAGTGCATTGGGCCAGACTCCCAAGGATGCGGGTTCCCTTCAACGCGACATGAGACTAGTTGCTTTTTTCTAGTATTTTTTTTATGTTTAATTTCATGACATAAAAATAGCATTGTAAAATGCAAATTTAAAAAGTTATAACATAATAATATCTAAAATATCAAACGTTTTCATTAAATATCCTTTGCGGAGTTGGCAGTGCAACAAAGGTCCTGTTTGACAGTAGAATATAGTCATATTTCATCACTCTCAAAGCCTTTATGAACACTAAAATCGAATAACATCGAAAGAGTGGAAAGGTGGGGATATTTTCTTTACATGTAAAGAAATATACAGAAAAAAAAGTTTTCGAGACATCCGCGGGTAGGCCCGCGGATGTCTTGAAAACATTTTTTTCATCATCATATATTAGAAAGCATCATGTCATAAGGACGTTTTGTTTGTTTTGTTTTTGTTGAAGTTGTCACATTTTGACACACTTCATATTTTGGAGGCGATGTTGAGCGAAGACGTCACAAAACTTCCGTCAAAAAACAAGCTTACAAGCACAAGCTTACTGAACCCGGCGAGGATGTGGTGAAAATAGTTACGTGGAGGTTGTGAAGGGTATAATTGACCCTGTGTTTCTATTGCATTTTAGACGAGTAAATCTATATTTTATAGATACACAACAAAGGAGGTTTTTATATTAGTTGGGTTATGTTTTATGAATTTTGATAAAAAAAACAGACTTCAAAGTACAAAAATTTTTTTTTATAATCAATTTTAGCAAGCCTCGAATAGACGACGAATAATAAATAAAAAAAACAAACTTTTCATTGCAATTAGGATTATTTGGTATACATTTAGAAATCAATAAGTTTGATTTACAGTTTAATCATCAGTTTTAAAAACTAACCAACTTAATCGTCTCTTAATGCAGCACATTTTTTGACTTCGCGCACGTGTGATTCGCGTCGCAGGCGGCGCCTGCCTTTAGCGATGTTCGGCGTGCTGGGGGGTCCCTTAGTAATAGCTACTGAGACATTCAAAATTATACGGCGGCGGGAAAAAATAACTACCCTTGATTAAAAACTGACAGGGTCAAATCGACCCCTCCACATCCTCGCCGGGTTAAACAAGAGATTCGTAGTACGAAATAGTATGGTAAGATTGAAACAATACTGCGCTAAGAGAAGCGGTAGGCCCCCTGGCCTTAGCAGGTTCTCTGTCCACAGAACATATGAGATCTGTAGACGGAAAGGTCTACATGTTCACAATCCACATATGGTCTGCTTGTCGGTTCAATTTCTACAATTTCTTTTTTTTAGAGCTGTGGACGTACAGGGATAGTTCCATTTAGTAATAGTTAGTATTCTTTGGTTCCATATATTGTGCGGACTTGATAGGATATAACTGAGAACCTAAAAAGTGCTGGGACTTGCTGGGACGCTGGGCTGGGACAAAACTTTTTTTTGGGAGTTTTAACTCACGAAACAGAATGTGTCAAAATTGGACGTGAGGGGGTATTTCCACTTTCATGTTTGGACAGTGAAGCTGTAAAGGCAAATTTATTGAAATGTTCTATTACGTGGTTTAAGCATTAACTAATTGCTTTTATTAATGTTGTAAAATGATTACATTATTTCTGTATAAAGCATAGGAACCGTTTTATGGGATTACTTTAAACCTTATCAAATTAATTACATTACGCCTAAACCCACCGTTTGTAGTTGAATTAGTCGAGAAATAGCTACATTCATTCGCTTTGTGACATTCATGACAGTATTAATGTGGGTACATCTTACCAATAATATAAATGCGTAAGTATGTCAGTTTGTTCGGTTGGTTACTCTGTCACGCAGATGTTTGTCACAGTCTTCTTCTTCTTCTTTATCAAGCCGCCTCTAAGGCCTTGGCTTGGCTTGACTTGGCTTGACTTACGACTGTAATCAATGACAATCGCCGGGACCGACGGTTTCACGTGCCCGCCGAAGCACGGAAGCGCACAGTTATAATGCCACTTTACAGTCACCCATCCGACATCTGACCGGGCATAACTTTGCTTAACATACGTGATCGTATACGATCAGTCTGTCGATGAGTCTGTAGATAGCCTGGATTAAAACATAGCCTACTTTTTATCCCGATATTCCTACGGTAACGGGAATCACGCGGGTAATACCGCGGGCGGCCGCTAGTTTGCAGGCAGCAGAGATGTGCTATGCTACGTTTTTGTGGTTGCGTGATATCCACCAATCATATTCACGGTGGAAACAACAAATTCAATAAATTTTAGTTAACAAATACCATATGGACAACGTGAGTAAGCTAGCGAACTGTACTTATTTCTAAAATGTGTAATTAGAAAGTACTTTTGAAGTTAAATATGATAAATGATATTTTATTTGCAAAAAACATGGTATAATGATGGTGAACCAAGGATTTACAGAATAAAGTGCTCATGCTTTGCTGATTACAAATTACAAATGTCAGACAAATACTAAGCTTAATTAAATTTAGGTATTACAATGTCATCGAGACAAATAGCCGTTAGTATTGTTTTTATTTTTCGATATAAAGAAATCTTTGTCGGTGAACCTTTCCAAAGTTACACAAATTATTATAACGTGGGTTCTGATGGCAATAAATTCTGAAACTGAGATTGGGTTATAATTCAATTAGTTATTTTGTCGGGGTCTGCAGTATCCGATAATTCGGTTACACTTTGCAATTTGAGCCGCGGCGACGCTCGCCACCGTTTAACTAAGCGACTTATATCTTAATTGTGATTTAGATGCCCTCCGGATAATCGGCCTTTCCAATTTTGTTAATTATTGATAACTCCTACCGGGGGTTGACAATGGCCGATACTATGATATCAGAGAATACGTACTAGTGATCGCCGGCGGTTTCACGTGGTTCCCGATTTTCTCGATATTCCCACGGAACATACGACCTGTTTGGCTCAGGGGTACTAAACCCGCCTTCTACGCTAGATATCCCGAGTTCGATCCCCGGACACGACAAATATTTGTGTGCATGAACATGTCTATTTGTCTTGGTCTGTGTGTTTAATATGTATATTATGTATGTATTTACAAAAAAAGTATATAAGTATGTTTATCTGATTACTAGTATCCATAACACAAGTTCTTAATGAAAGTTACGTGGGCTTGATAATAGGTGTGATTGTATGAAATTAATTTATTTATTTATTTAAGTAACAAACATCCAAACTTTTTAATTTTTTATATGTAGTTATCCACACTAAAATAATAATTATAAATGGAAAAGGAAAAACAGTTGATTTTAAACAGACAACAGATAGTTTCTAGACTGGATTGAAACATAATCAACATTTATGTCCCGTATTCACTATGACCACTTACCGATTCCTTGCTCAAATCACGCCAATGTCGTATTTCGATTTGACATTTTCAAAATTTGTTTTCTCTATTGACCCTTACAAATTTTAAAGTTAATTTACTTGTTTAATAACTATACAATTTGTGACTGTCATGTACTTGTATAATATAATTTGTATGTAGGTATCATGGAAAAAACTAATTTTGAAAATGTCAAAATTCAAACATTGGCGATTCGCTAAGTGGTTATAGTGAATAAGGGCTTAGATGAAACCGCAGGCAGCCACTAGTTTTTCATAAAATATCAACTAAGCCCTATCTCCCTGAAGCACGAGGCAACTGTTACCTTGGGCCGCATTGCCAGTTAAAAATAAACAAATGCTCATTTCTGACAACACTGCAGTCCTTGTGTGGGAGTCCTTATACAAAGCGTTTGCACTTTGTGTTCCGTGACAAAGGTGATAATCTCACCTTCGATGCCAATAAAAGGATTTAATCTGGAGAATTTTTATAAAATAAATGTCTAACATGGTTATGCTACCGGAGCGGTTTTGCTTTCCTATAATTTATATTTAGCCATTTTAATATCCGCACTGTAAAATAATAAGCCTTACTTATATATTGAGTCGACCTCCGTGGTGGAGTGGTACGTACACCGATTTCAAGGTATGTACTCGCCAACTCTGATTCGAAATCCGGTAAATACTTATATATGTATAATTATATGTATAATAGCCGTTACTTTAGTAGGTATCCTATAACACAAGCCTTACAGTGCTTACTTTGGGGCTAGGCTAATTGGTGTGAGAGTGAAGTATTGTTTTTTTTGGCTCTTAGCCTTCATCATACCTGATGTTAAGTATTGATAAGGCTGAAGATGGAAGCGAGCCTCTCCCGGAATCCTTAATCACTGAGGAACTGGCTATCTTATCTCTAATTGCTGGAACACAACAATGCTGAAAACATTGTTGTTATGGCGTCAGACTAAGATAAGATGGTGGTAGCTAGCCAGACGGACTAAGAACAAGTCCTACCACCAACCAAACCAAATGTATTGATATAGAAAGCATTGAAATTCTTCGCCATTCGAGCAATCAAGAAATTTGCGAGTTTAAACAAACAAACACAGACCTATATCAAGATAGACAAAAACAGCGCTTCAAACTGTATGGGAACCTAGCGTGTCGAATTTTTCGTACCTACGATGACGTCACGAGCGTGATTTAGTGATGGGAAATAGATTTAACCTCTCGGATTATAAGACACAATAGTTATTCTATTTGTTTTCTGGACACCGGTGTCCGGTTCGGGTTTGATAAATTAATGACTTAGGTCGAACAAAACTTTAACGGTGGATCAAACTTTTTACACGCAAGGTAGGTAAACTTTTACTGTCTATCTCGTCTAGGTCTGTGCAAACAAAAGAACATACTCATACGCATGTTTATGGGAAGAAATGTAACACTCTTCCACAAAGGTTCAGAAATCCACGTGAAAACGTTAAGCTCCTTTCTCACGTCTCTTGCGGTATTTGGCAGTGTAGTGCGAGTTTTTTCTACTAACGGTCGATAGTGACCGCGGTTTGGTTTTTGTTTGGCGTTGGTATAGTCCTTGGCATAATCCGCTAGATGACAGGCCACTGATTTCATACAAAAATCGATGCGTTCACGATCGACTGTGAGTTGAAAAACGCGAACTAAGCACTCTAAGCATCAAAGTTGAAATTTGAAAGTAATAAATAAATAATTGCATACAAACACACCAATTATCTAGCCCACGTTAAGTTTCATGAAGAACTTGTGTTATAGACATTAAATAACGGATAAACATTTATTTTGAACTTTTGAACTGCCTTCCCCAATTTTGAAAAAAAATACAGTCAGAAAAAATTCAGTTTTCAATTTTTTTTTAAATTTTGATTCTTATGATCAAAACACTTTTTGATACCTACTGCGGTATGACTACTAGAAAAGTTGGAAATCGCTAAAAAATATTTCCATTTATTCGCTAAGAAAACAAGTTCATTTAACAAAGGTACTCGTAGGTGAAGCGGATACGTAGGTGAAGCGGAACAGTTCAAATTTAAACAAAAAATAAAGGATGGTTTCTTAAGAACATTTTCATTTAGCTGCAACGGTTTAATATCTGTCCTTACCGACCCGTCTTAATTTCCATACTGAATATTCTGTTACAGTTACTTATTAGTTTCTGTTTATTTATTTTATTTTATTTTATTTGGCGAACACGGAAGATCAGTGTTAGGGCAACACTCTTAGGTGCTTAACATATGAGTAATGCTGAGTTTTAGCCTTTTTCGTGGACCACATATGTACTTAATTATAAGTAAAAAATTTAAATTTGTATTTGGTTGACAAAATAATTTATTTTTCTTTCTTTCATAAACTATCTGCATTAGAAAGCACACAGCTCGTACATTTATTTTTACTGCCAGTTCACCACGGGAGACTTCCTTTCCATTTCGATAATATAACTGGTGTACTTTTAAATTTTCATTTTTGAAAGTGTGGAATCTAATCTAGTTTGTAAAGGCCAAGTCACGCCAAGTGTATGTTATTATTTGAAAACTTTTCGAAATCATATAAAGTGTCATGTAATCCTATCTAAATGACAACCGTATCAAGTTTTAATTTCCGTTCTTTGAGGTTTCAATAATTTATTCATTTTTGCCTTTTCACAAAAATGTGAAAGTGAACATACAATATTCCAACCTGCTGATTAATAATGTATTTATTAAATTAGTGTTTACTTATTGTAATTTTGGTACGAAGCTCTATTTGTTTTCTTAATAAATAAAGATATCGATTGACATAACGACGTAGCTGGCACTTTTTTCATGAGGACTAATACGTGCAGTAATTTACTAAACCATATTCTAATCCTATCCTAAGTTATTAATTATTACGTCAATATTTTTTATATTATAAATGCGAAGCTCTGTTTGTTTGTCCATCCTTCGAGCTCTAACTAAGCAACCAACCGACATTGCCAATCGACTTGATTTTTGGCATTGAGTTGAAAAGACGGAAAGTAATATAGGTATTAAAAGTAAAAAGTATTTTATCCCGATATTTCCACGGGAAGGAGAACCACGAGGGTGAAACCGCGGGCGGAAGCTAGTCTAAAATACTTGGAAAATCTCTGGCAGTAATGGTTCAGCTCAAAAAGTATAAAATATTATTTGTAAAGTTATTTGAAGTTTTATTGGAAATTCTGTAATGCTCAATATACTCATCTAACGGAAATTTTTATTTGTTATACAAAGCTGGAAAGTTGGATATTATCGGCGAGTTGCCTCTATTGAATCCTGAGCGTAGCGAGGGTTTCAAAGGTACGAGACGCCAAAACTTTTCTGCCGAGCGCAACAGACAATTTTTCACCTCACAACAGCGAGAACAATAAAGTTTTTAGGTTGTTTCCGCAGTGAACTTTTTTTTGTTTAATCATAATGTTATTGTTTTTAGGATTCAAGAAACTAAAATAATATATTAAAACTATAACGGAGTTAATTAATTCAAAGTTATATAAAATAATAATAAAACGTAACATAAAGTGCTATTCGGAACGCATTAGGACATATTTTAAGGTGTTAAATTAAAAAAAGGACTTAACCACGCTAAGCCGCAGAATGCGATTTTCCACGCAGAAATTTAATGACAAAACCTCCCTTTACGAGCGTGTGAAGTAAAAAATAATATTATGCAGTTATTTTCCCGCAAGCTTTTCCAATTAACTTCTGTACAGGTTTCCACACTTTTGACCTGTGATTAGAAAAACTGCATTAGGCATTTATTTCCCAATAATTTAACCTTGTAATGAGACCACATAAAAGCAAAATATATTAATTTCAAAACGATTTGATCGCATTACGTGGCACATCTAAATTTAAAACGTCAATAAATGCATAAGTCGTACTGTCAAAAAAAAAGTGGACATTTCTTGCAGCATTACCGACAATGGCGCACCGACTACTCTCTCGATCATACAACTGGATACCGCCCTCATGAATTAAGCTCTTGACCGTTTTACCCTGCCACAAATGGCACAGTCTACTGAGCCAAACGGCATACGGCATCAACAATCATCCCTAGCAACCGAGTCAATTGGTTTGGTTAACGTCAAAATTGGTCACATTTTTTGATTTGTTGTTTGTATGAAGCGCGGTACCTAGTTATCCATAAACAGTGGACATCTCTTGCAACTTTATCGACAATGACGCGCCAACTACTCTCTCGACCACCCTGTCTACACGTGTTTCGCCCCTACACGGGACATTCTCAGGAATTGTTAGACCGTGCAATACTACGGAGTTTCCAAATTCAAAGGATAAATTTTTCATGGAATTAATGAAAGGAAGGAAATAAAAGAACAGTAGGTAAAAATACGTTTGCGCACGTAAAACGCACAATGTAGTATTTACTAAGAATTATGAACTAGTCTTCCACCTGCGACTTTGTCCGCGAGGAATAAGATTATCGCGCGGACTTAGTATGTCGCGTGGTAGTGTAATTTATCATAATAAAAAGTATTTCAAATTGTTTTTCTATACAAAATTGGCACACCTTGTTCGAACCTTAAAAAGGGTTGATTCATGACCACTGCTTCGGACTTCAAAAACGATGCCATTTTTGCAATCAATATCCCATAAAACCTTAATAACGACTCCCATATTGATTTAAACATTAAATACCCCTTTTTACGTTTTAAGTACGTCATGCTCACTCAAACGTTTCTTCGGCGGTGTCGTGTGAGGCGGGTCGTTACGATCCCTAAAATATGGTTGAGCGAAGCGATGGCTGGTTCATGCGTCATGCTCGTGAACGGGTGCCGCCAGCGGAAATGGGTCTAGTTCAGTCTGCTTGTCTTAACGTTGTGGTTAAAGCTTAAATATTTTCATTTAAAATAAATTGCTATCGACCTGTACGTACGTCACAACTTGCGTACAGTAACCTTGTAATGCGAGAAATCTTAAATGTAAGTCCTTCCTTGCGAGTTGAAAATTGTTTACGGTTAGGATAACCATAAAATGTCATATTATAATTAGTATTTTCTTTTGTGATGGAAATTGACCTTACTGATATGTTAAGCTCACTTTTCAATTTGACGACTCTGTATGAAATAAAACAGGGAGAAAAAAATAGCCCTTGACGAGTTTCTTGCCGGTTCTTCTCGTTACAAGGTCTCCCGCCGTAGGGTTTGTGAACCGATGGCGTAGTTTCTTTAAAGTTCATAAGTGCTTGTAACAGCCTAGACTGAATAAATGATATTGATTTGGTTTGATTTGATTTACCCCCTTAGGGGTTGATTTTCGTAAAATACAAAATGTATGTTTGTTTATTTGTATTTAATGTCCAACCATAAGCCTAATAAAAAAAAAAAACTTTTACTTTTAAAATAAAGGACTTTCCTTACACAACTTCACCCCTCTTTTCACCGCTTTGTGTTTAAACGTTTATTTTAAATCGACAACCAAAATACGAAATTTATTGATCCTAACTTCAAAACTGACGGACTTTCATACAAACTTTTATAAAACATATGATAAATTTTAAATAGAAATATATTACAAAACTCACTTCGGCTGCATTTGAAAAATGTTTCATTCGAATGCAAGGGCATTGATGTAACAAAGCTGGCCTACAGCGTAATAGAAATATAAATTAATAAAGAAATTGAAGAAATTCGACCTTTCTGTTTCGGTTTTTGTGATTTTTCAGATCAGATAAGTAAAACAAAAACTGATCATCAGAAATTCTCGAGCGCGTCAGATTAAGGTAGGGCGAGTTAATTACATGGTAAAAAGTGTATATTCCACTAATCTGACAATTTGAGAGTGTCGTAAAGAAAGGGGAGGGCTACAAAGTTATAAAAAAACGTCATCTCGACATTCTCGAGCGTGGCTATTTTATTTTCATTTTGAAGGAAATTATCAAGGATTACGAAAAATATCTAATCTGACGATTTCCGAAAGTAACAAAAGCCGAAGTAACAAAATTCGTCTATAAAGTTGTCGACGGAAAGTTCAAAATGATCTGGGGTGCGATTGCGTATCGTCTTTATTTGTTCATATCGTATTCAATCGGCTGCAATTTGTATGGAATGACATTTAATATGATACAATAAGATCTGTCAAATCAATACGATTGACTGTACGCAATCGCCTAGCTGGTTTGCAGGTGATCAATTGCCGAAAGCGTATGAAGATGTAGTCATAAAACCTGATATTCTTGAGGATACTAAAGAATCAGGTATATCTTTTCTCAAATAATAAAAAAAAACACGTTATTCATAATAAAAATTGCTAATTATTTTAATGTTTTTTTTTATTATTTTCTTATAAATACAAATATTCTACTTAAAAACATACTCTTTTATTTGTATGCTAATTCCTGAACTTTTCAAACAATTAAATTCAATGATTTAATATTTTGATTTTTTTGTCACATTTGGCGAATCCCTCTAGATAATCGTCAGATTATGAGACAGTACGCCTAGGACAGAAAGATGAACCATATATATCTTAATCTTACGCGTTTGATAATGGCTGAATAATGGCCGCGAGTTTGCGTCACATCGAAATCCTCAGATTGAATGAGCGCTTTTTGTAGGTTCACTTAACACCCCCTTAGAAAATCTGACGCGCTCGATTAAATTATTATATTTTTCATCTTCAACCATTACGTACACACACATCATGCAAAAAATCAGATTAACATACGTACATTACCAAAAAATACGTAGGACATTGATGCTATCAATATCTGACGCGCTCGAGTATGTCCATGCAACAGATTTTTTTTACATATTTGAAAATCTATAGCCGCTCCCCCACCGATGAAAAGGTATACATTATATAATATTTTTTTCTTCTTGTCTAAGCTTTGCATCCCAATAGGTCTCTATGACGCTCGAGTAAATCCCCATTTAGCATCGTGGGCTCCTCTACTAAAACATTCGAACCCCTTTATGATTTTTTAATATTTGCATTTTTCAATACTATTTTATGGAGTCTCTAGCTAGACCCAACGGTTTTGGGCTGTGCGTTGATATATAAGTCAGTCAGTCATTAAGGACTTTGAATTCTATATAATAATAAATAATTGCATACAATCACACCAATTCTCTAGCCCCACGTTAAGGTTCATAAAGAACTTGTGATATGGATACTAGTTAACGGATAAACATACGTATATACGTAATATATACCTACTCGTGAATGCAAGTGTGGCAAATATAGTTTATAGATATCGGAAAAAATCAGCAGGCCTACCGCCATCTTTTAGAAACCGTCATGTCGTAAGAACGTTTTGTTTTCCTTTTGTTTCATTACTGTTTAAATTACAAGCTTGACTTTATTTGAGACATGACGTCGTAGTAGGTTTGATTGATAAAAATCTTGTTTGAGTGAATGATTGAGCGATGACGCCACAAAACTTCCGTCAAAAGACAAGCTTGTTTTAAGAGGTTCGCGGTACGATATGACATATAACAACATTGCGCCGATACAAACTGACATTAAACAATATTATTGCGTTAAGAGATGGCGGTAGGCCCCCAGATATACTTACAATTTTTATATGTTTTTGGGTCCACCTAGACAGTGTTTATTCAGATTTGCAGAAATCTCAAATGTGAGCGCGCTGTGATATTGCTGTTTTTTTTTTTTGCAAAAACACGACATGGGAAGGTTCACTATTGCGTTTTTAAAGTCAACAAAATTACTGACAATTTGAGCCCTAATCCTATTTTCTAGATATAATAGCTCCCAATATAATAAGATTTTTTAAATGATAATATATAAATATAAAAAAACTCGTTTTTCTCAATTAAATTAAATTAAGATTAGCATAGTATATGTAACTAGATTATGCACACATGATAGAATAGAAATCTAGTAATATAGTAATATTAGTGTAACATCCCCTTTAACATCCGATTTTTAAGTTTGTCTGGTTTATAGTCATTATTAAACAAAATATCACGTCTACGAAAGCAAATTTAGTCTTAAAATGTAGGTAATTAAATTTGGTACATCTTAATTTTTCATGAATTTCCCCGGAAATACCTCATTATACCTAATATTTTGGTCGAAAGTTTTCTAGTTGCCATAACTCAGCCCGCTCACTTTTAAGGATGCCGCAAATCTGGATAAATAACAACTAGGTGGACCCAAACAACATACCAAAAATGCAGGTTTACGATTTAAGCGTAAATTTTTGTACGATTTATTATCTCAAGGTAAGCAAAAAAGGTTTGTACTAGATTTCAACATAGCCCACCTATTTAGAAAAAAAATTGCTACAGCCTAAGTTACTTTTACTAAATATAAAAAATAAAAACACAGGTAAAACTAAGGTTATATTGGTAAATATTTTTTTTGTACGCATGTTTTCATGTCAATTGGAATAACTATTAGGAAATTGAAATTAATGGATGTATGACACATTCATTAATTTGTGTCAACTTGACGGTAGGTTTCTATCAAATTGAAATATCGCCTCGCCCTTACTTGCCAGTCAGTTAGACAAATATTATCTATTAGAAATATTATTACCATACTATTGCGCCACCGCGACCTTTAAACACTGCCAAGTCTTGCTTCGCAATAGTCACCCTTCTTTATTTATTATATATATTTATTTAAATTAGTCATCTAGGTCTATACAATATATACTTTACAGACTAACATACATAAATAGTTAAATTAAAAAATAGTCAATTTGACTGTTTTGACCGTATCCTGAAATATTGGCCAGCCTTTGTCGTGGTAGCAGCAAAAGTTTACGTTGGAGCGATTGTGTGGCCGTATCATTATATGTTTCAACTGTGTGTTCCCATAACCGCGTCCATTAGAATATTGGTGGGGACAAATTAACAGGCTCTGTGGCACAGTAAATTAATTATACTTTGATGCACGGGCGATAGACATGTTGTTCTTATAGCAGTACTAGCTTCCGTCTGCGGTTTTACCCGTGTGGTACCTGTTCCCGTGGGAATATCAGGATAAAAAGTAGCTGTAACTCTCCGTCCTTTCAGCTCTAAGCCAAAAAATAAGTCGATTGGTTGTTACCTAGGCCGTGAAGGAAGGACAGACAAACACACTTTTACATTTATAATATTAGTTAGGAATAAGATGGTGAATATGGTACTTTAGTTAACTATTAGATAGAGTTTATACAATGCGTACTCGGGTTAGAGTCATTGTTTTAATCATAAAAACGGGAGGTTGTTTTAGTTAAAAAAACGAATGGGCGCCGGCGATTTCATCCGTTAGTTCTTGTTTCCTTGGGAATATCCCATATCATATATGAAAATTGACTACCTGTTTGGCGCAGGGGTACTAACCCCACCTTCTGCGCCAGAGGTCCCGGGTTCGATCCCCGGACAAGACAAATCTTTGTGTGCATGAACATGTCTATTTGTCTTGGTCTGGGTGTTTAATATGTATATTATGTATGTATTTACAAAAAAAAAGTATATAAGTATGTTTATCCGTTATCTAGTATCCATAACACAAGTTCTTCATGATACTTAACGTGGGCTAGATAATTGGTGTGATTGTATGGAAATATTTATTTATTTAATATCGGGATAAAATGTATCCTGGATTACATCCAGGCTATGAGCTATCTGTGTCCCAAATTTCATTCTAATCCATTCTACATTCAAACTTTCACGTTTGGATTATTAGAAAAAGATCAAAAAAATCCTTATAAAAGTTTCTGTCGATCAAAATTTATTAGATTCTGAGAAACTATCAGTTCAGAAACGCGTCTTGGATTCAAGTCACATATTAGAGTCGATAAAACTCCTCGGGACATATTAATAAATAGATTATGAAGAGAATTTATGATGTCAACGGCATGAATACAAATAGACAAATTTTCCTTTTTTTATGATACCATTTTTCTATAACATCTACGCTTTATGAACTTAAATCTCTACCTACGCTTCTCTCGGCTGAATTTCAAGAGTAAAGGGGGTTGTCTCATGGTTATATTACAAACTAGCAGCCGCTCGAGGTTTCACCCCCGTGGTTCCCGTTCCCGTGGGAAAATCGGGATTAAAAGTCTTCTATGTTCATAGCCAGGCTATCTACTAACTGTGTACCAAATTTCATTCATATCCGTTCAGTAGTTTTTGAGTTTATTCGTTGCAAACAAACAATCTAATCTTTATAATATTATATAAGTATAGAAGGGTATAGATAGGGAAGATTGTTACTTTTATCAACTTTTGACTTCACTTTTTTACTTCTTACTTATGATTTAGTACCTACTTAAAGCTGTGCTCGTGGATCAATCTATTATTTATTATTATTATTATATTTTATAATATTTGACGGATAGATAGATAAATTCTTTATTGCATACATTACAGAAAACAGAACAACTTTAGAATACTTAAAGCTAAGGTTAGCAGAGGCGGCCTTATCGTTGACGGAGTTACTAATCTGTATGTTTGTTCGGATCATAACTCATTTTGACAAGTTTTGGAATAGAGATAGATAAAATACTATGGGATATCTTAATATTGCTATTGAAAGTGACCTTGAGGTCATTTCTAAGCTTAAAGACGCGTAAGCCAAGGAAAAACCAGCCTTTGTAAATTTTATGCCGGTTCTTCTAGGTACAAAGACATGAACTGAATATAGGTATGTTATATTTTTTAATAAAATAAAAAAATATACACTCACATCAATTTACCTAACCCCAAAGAAAGCACTGTAAAACTTGTGTTATTGGATACTAGGGTAACGGATATAAATACATATGATTATACTTATATAAGTATTTATCTTTAGAAATATATAAACGTCCATGACTCAGGTACAAATGCTCGTATTCATCATGCAAACATTTGCACCTACCGGGATTCAAACCCGGGATCTCAGAGTAAGCGACATCTTGAAACCGGTGTACGTACCACTCTACCACGGAAGTCGTCAATTAAAAATATAGATCGGAAAAATACACCTCAAAGGCATTGAATGACCTTTGAACATTGATGATTAGTGAAAGCACAGTGAGCAGGAAATTGTCTTCCCATATCATTTTGCTTTATTTTATGATATAATTAATAAATAAAACACGTAATCGATACCCGATATATTTATTTTATTCATAACGTAGATAATAAACAACAAATTTGTTATTTCTGGGTATCCAAACATTCATCTTGTTATTAATCTAATTTTTATAATTATACAACATTACATGTATGTATGTAGAGTGATTATTACAGAAAAGATCCTAATTCTTTTTTCCAAAATTGACGTTATTTAAACCAGCCTACTAATTAAATTTTTCTACAGAAAAAATATATTAACTCTCTAAATCGTGCCTTTCCCCTTTAATTTTCTGTATAATTTCAATTGTAACTGTAGTTTTTGCGAGATGATAATACAGTCAAAATTAACCTAGTTTTATATAAATAAAAATAAAAAAATTAACTATTTTCCAACTGGTTAAATTGCTAATTGGTTTTGCCAATCGAACTAACAACAAAGAAAATATAAATTCTAAAGTATAATAATAAAAAATGAAGATTTATCCGCTAAGAAGATTCATTTAGATTACATTTCAATCATTTAGATTTATTACACTTTAGGTCCTATATTAACGTCATGCCATAAAGAATTACATTGCAAGTTCGCATTTCGTAAAAACTCGAAGTATTTTAGATACAACGAAATTCCTAAAGTACAATCTTAGTCTTGTATCTCTTACATTATTCCGATTTTTAATACATCATAATATTCTTGATGGTTCTCCCATTACGCAGAGTAGTATCCTGGCGAACAACAATGAATTATTTCTTTTATTCTACAATACAAATACATCCATTCTTGGACGATCTTTTTATGCCGTGTCGGGTAAATTATTTACAACACTAATAGTTTTTAAACAACATTTTTTATTTAAAAATCCAATAAATACAATGCAACTCAACTAATTAGTTATAATTTAATAATGACCAAAGTTATTTCTTTTTTCATATCACAGTACCATAATTACAAGACTTTGTAACTTATAAATAGTTGAACGAATCACTTAATCTTTAAAGTATTCATACAAAACGATAAGTACTTGAGTATTAACTATGGTGGGGAGATTAGACCGGGTTCCGGAGTAGCTCGTCTGACGTCAGTTGTCCATCCTGGGAACAAAAAAAATTAAATTAATTTTTATTGTTTTTAATGACCACCAATTTGCCTTGGACTTCAACGTACTATTGGGACAACCCAATTTATACATACACATACATACAAATGTGCTCACAAAACTAACCGATCTAAAAATAAATACTAAGTCTAGATTTTTTGTTTTTTATGAACAACGGGGACACTCTTAGCCTTCATCATACCTGATGTTAAGTATTGATAAGGCTGAAGATGGAAGCGAGCCTCTCCCGGAATCCTTATCACTGAGGAACTGGCTATCTTATCTCTAACTGCCGGAACACAACAATTTTGAATACAATGTTGTTATGGCGTCAGGCTTAGATAAGATGGTGGTAGCTAGCCAGACGAACTTAAACAAGTCCTACCACCAACCAAACCGAATACTATATGTACCCCCGCGGGAATCGAACCCGGGACCCCTGGGTCTGATACCGGTGGTTGTTACCACTACACCACAAAGGCGGTTATGCACACAATTGGGCGTGCATTGAGTACCTATTTGTGTATGTCATCTCAGTAATTTTTATTATGTAGTTACTCCATTTAAATATTTAATCGATAAATCTGATTATTACCTAGCGTTTAGTTATATAAAATTAAAAACAAAGCTATTTTGCATATTATAACGCGTTTCATTTATTATTAGGTACAAACTTTAATTATAAGATCATTGGGCAATTTAGTTTAGATTTTTGTTTTCTTAAACTTTTACAGAAGTAAGGTAAGGTCTGGGGATCTCAAAATATTTTTTTGCGTGAACCATTCCGAGTAAAACATTTTAGGAATATTACAAGTACCAAAGTAGAATAATATTCTTCTTCTAATAATAACAAGTGCCAATAGAAAATAACCTTATTAAAATCTAACGGCGAGTGTGCTAATGGAAACATTCTAATTAGCCACCCTATAAAAAGTTGCTGATGTTAGTGGTTTTTTTTGTTAGATTGTCTTCAAATACTGGTCTTCTAACTGGAAACTGCATAAAATTATTTCATTTGTGGTGAAATAAAAAGCTATTGCTTGTTTTTACGTTATTTTGTACAATGGTTAAATTTAATTTTCCGCTGCGACGATTTTGCTTTTCATTTATAAATGTTCATTTATTAAATTCTCTGACCACAACTAGAACAATGTTTATAGTTTGTTATAGCATAATAGTAGCTTGTATTAGTAATAAGAAAAAAAAAGATATTCTTTTTACTATCCAATTTTTACTATACAAACGAAAAAAACCCATGGTAGAGGGTATTAGAAACACAGCCACAAAACTACGTTGCGGTGTCGCACCGCAGAATTAACCGATGCACTGCCATAAAGCTCGGCTCGCGACGGTAAGGCAGCGCGTCGGATAATTCTGCGGTGCGATGCTGCAAACGCAGTGTTTTGGCCTAGTCGAAAACATGTGCAGTCAACAGCATTTCAACTTTGAGAAAGCTCTTATCACGTACGGATTTCGCAGTGTATCTGGAATTACTCTTGACAGAATCGGGTTACGATCGAAATCGAATCAAGTCATGATTCAGTAATGATTACTGTTCTCGACTTTGATATGATTTCAATCATAAATCGGATCCGTTAAGAGAAAGCCCCCTGTTGATGTGTTGTTAACTGTACTGTTTAACCAAAATATATTTAGCTCTTACCTGATTGAGGTCCACAAATTTGCGCACCACCGACCGCGTGAAATCCGGGTTGTTAAGCATTTCGTTGACGAACCAGTCCAGTGGGATACTGTGAAAATAAATAAGTTTTAGACATCACTTCTACCACAGTCTAAACATAATAAACAGTCGATAAACTGATATGACGCGCTCACACACACACACGCGTCGCTTGCTATCGCTACACGGATCTCACTGGTTTTCGCTGTAGTCCGAGCCTAAAACAGTAGCGAGCGCGCGTTTAACTGCGCGTATGTGGTGCGTCATCTCGAACATTTGTAGGCAGAGCAGACTGTTTACTTTGGACTGTGCTTCTACTTAATATTCTGTAAGAGGAGCCCGTGGCGCAGTGGCTCGCGCTCACTGCCTGCGATTGTTGAGGTTAAGCAACTTTCGAAACGGTCGGCCACGGGATGGGTGACCAGAAATTTACTATCTTGTGCTCCTCCGTGCTTCGGAAGGCCCGTTAAGCCGTTGGTTCCGGCTGCATTTGCAGTCGTTAAAACCCACTAACCTGCATGGGGCCCGAATGGTGGGTCATGGCCAATTCTCCTAATCCATCCACAAGGAAGGCCAGTGCTCCAGCAATGGAGACATTAAAATAGCTGATGAAATCTACTTAATGTTAGCGTTTATCGAACGCACAACTAACGTGGATTGCATCATGTTACTATTAGTCTGGCGTGGGGGTACATAGCCTGCCTTCTACGCCGAGGGTGCCGGGTTCGATCCCCGGATAAGACAAATATTTGTGTGAATGAACATGTCTATAAGTCATGGTCTGGGTTTTTAATTTATATATTAAGTATGTATTTACAAAACAAACTTAGTTATATATTGTATTAACGAAACTATGTTTATCCGTTATCGAGTATCCATAACACAAGTTCTTATGAAACATACCTTGGGCTAGATAATTGGTGTGGTTGTATGAAATTTATTTATTATTTATTTATTACATTTACGGCTTGAAAATGTATGGGATTGCAGCGCAGCCTAAGCGCTCCGTAAACTATCAAATTTTCTGTCATATTTTGGTGTTTATCAAAAAATCAGTCAAATTGAACCAAAAATTAAAAGTGTCGGTCAACGAAAATTAATGGCACATTATTATTGTCAGTGTTACGGTCATTTTATGTTATGACGTCAATAGTCTACGAATAGTGGCCAAGCATTTAATCTAGTTTGAAATTATCATATTTTTTGGTAAAAATACTATAAATACGATCAAAAAACGGATCGGCCATGTAATCGCATAATCGTTTAACAGAATATCGTTTATTACAATAAGATCAGTTCCTCTTCAGCATCATAAGCGACCCACGAATGTCCCTGAGCTGGTTTCCGTTTAGTAGTCCGGGCCATACCTTACCGGGCTCTTTATAGCTGAGAGGAGCGGAGCGGAGCAGTTTAATGTATGAAACATTTGACAATATAGCGTTCCATACATTTGATAGAAACGTGTAGCCAGCTGTTCTCTCTATATCTAATACTAGCGGCTGCACGCGGTTTGGCCCGCGTGGTTCCCGTTCCTTTGGGAATATCGGGATAAAAAGTATCCATGTTCATAGCCAGGCTATCTACTATCTGTGTACCAAATTTCATCCAATTCCGTTCAGTAGTTTCGGAGCCTATTCAATGCAAACAAACAAACAATCAAATCTTTCCTCTTTATAATATTACTAGGTATAGATGGGAAAACTTATAGCACCGTTTCTCTCAAGTTTATTGTACAGGAACCTTTTGTCTCTACCTTGCAATTATTTAAATCGTCTATTATATAACTTTTGTTAGTAATTTTAATGAGTTAGAAATTTGTTATTGTATAAATTATACAAAACCATAAACTTTTTACTAAATAAGTAACATATTCGACCTATAAAAACATTAAACCTCTCCTAGGATTAATTTAAATCAAATTCAGTTCAAAATCAGAACATATTTCCACCCACGGATACTCTTCAAATCCGTGGGTCGGTTTGCACACCGGTCTGTTATTTGCCAAAGGATTTTTGCCGAAAGCCATCATTGGCAAATCCTTTGTTTGTCGGGCTTACCGCGCTTCGAAAAAGTGGTTATGTCAACTTTACCGAAATAATACGACAGTTGAGACATATTAACAATCGTTTGTTGTGAATATTTACGCTGTTAAGGCAAAACTGAGCCAACTAAAGTCTCCGACAGTTATTTTTTTGATAAGAATGTGAGGTTGTATTATCGTATGGGGATCTCGAAAAATACACATGCTTCTTAAGAACAATGGGGAGTCGCTGAGCCTACATCATAACTGATGCTAAGTAATGATAAGGCTGAAGATGGAAGCGTGCCTCTCCCTGAATTCTGGATCACTGAGGAACTGGCTATATTATCTCTAACTACCGAAACACGACAATGCTGAAAACATTACTGATGAAATCTGCTGATCAAAATTGGAACAAAACTTGCTGACGAAATATGTGGTCGTTTTTTTTTATATAGCAGGTGTTTCATAGTTAATTATTCGATCAAGGATATCAAATCTAGCCTATAACACAAAAGTGTCTGCCACGTGTAACAAACCAGGCGAAACTATTAATAAATACAGGTAGTATTATGTACCTTGACTGAAATGAATAAAGTTTCAAATTGAATAGCAGTGAATTTGAATAGCATTTATGGAGATGGAATTCCTGAACTTGGAACTCGCTATCGCCATGAATATTTAGTTCAGTTCGTAATCATTTTGTCGCTTGTTGTCGCCTGCAAAGGAAATATTTTGAAACTTTTTCTAATACAAAGGCTTTTCAGGTATAAGTAAATTAGAAAACTTGCATCATATCAGTCACACTCGTTTTAGCAGTCATTAAAATACCTTCCTAAATATTAGGTCTGTACAGATGAAATTGCCGATTTGTATGAAAAAATGCTATTTTTTACATTTTTGCCATAGTGACTACCGCAAATGCAAATTGCGACATTTTATTTATGTACAAGTATTGTATGAAGACTCAGCAATGTAATGCTATTTTTTAATTTTTAAAATAATAAGTATCTTAGATATAATTGGAAATTTTTGCTAAGATAAAAATGAGTACAGTTTGAGGATTTTTTTATCATATAAGAAACGAAAATAATAACCCTAAGTATAATTATTAATTTCGGCGGTTATTTTTCGACCTCTCACGTTTTTTAAAAGGTTTGAAAATGCATAAGTGCATTGGGATCGGAGAGGGATATTTTGAAAAGCTGTAAATAAACATTTTTTATATTCTATTTTTAATTTCACTAAATATTTTTTAATAGCCCACGTACAGTCAAATAAAAACGTAGCTCTCTGTACATAAATAAGCGAGTTGCCGTAAACAAAAATAGTTTCACACTCGACAGCTGTTGACGAATAAATCGATGTTTATTAATTTCTTAAGTATGAGACTACGTTGTTGTCTACGATTGATGTTTATCTGTCTCCTTTATTGATTCGACAGTTCTAGTCGACAAAGGCGAAAGTAAAAGTAAATAGTTCTTACAAAATTCAGGGAAAACCGATTACTACTTTATTCTTTACTTTTCAGTCAGTTTTCAGTTGAAAGAGCTACCGCTTTTACCAACTATTAGTTCAACTCATTCTCGATCATTTTATTTCTAATACGTTTACTGAATTTACTTTGCTGTAACTATTGATAGTTTAATGTACTTTAACATTGCATTCGATTGCAAAAGTTTTGAGTTATTAAAGCCGGTTTCTATATAACTCTCGATGAAGCCAAACGTACCAACGTTTACCTTCATATTTTCAGTATGTTTTGAGATTTCAGTTCTCCAGTCAACAGAATCACTTCAGTGACTTCATAAATATTTCATAGTTGGAACTTTACCAGACTTTTAACTTAAACAACTCGTGGTTAAGTAAGGTTAAGTATACCTAGAAAAATATTGTATAATTCCGTTAAGTTAGTAGTTTCTGAGAAATTTGTGGTCCAACTTTACTATCCTACTGGTTATTATTTTAGAACTTTTGCATTTTCAATGCTATTTTTATACTTATGATTATTTTAAATAAAAAAGTGTTGGAAAAAATCAACACGTCCTCAAGTGAATTCTCAGATGGGACTCGAAACCACGACCTTTGGAAATCCACTGGAGCATTGGACCAGATTAGTACTGGTTTTTTGGTTTCCCGACGTTTTGGCACCTTTTCAGTTGCCGTGGTCACGGGTTGACTAGTTAGCTACTTATAAGACTACCTTCACAACGTTGATTTATTATTGCGTTCGGATACGGTTAGATAATACTAATTAAAAGTTAATAATTTTTACTATGGCAACAGTTATTAAGTGAAATATTTTGTTTTTTTTTTATATATAAATCATATATATATTTATAAGTAAACTTAATAAGATGTGCTAATTCTACTAATAATATAAATGCGAAAGTATGTCAGTTTGTTTGTTACTCTTTCCCGCTAAAACCACTGAACAGCCCATGGTGTTTTAAATAACACTCATTTGACATTTCTCCATACATTTGAAAGATATTATAGAGTATCACTTTGCTTAGACAGTTTAATTTCGTTTATTCAATACCTTTCAAAGCGCGTCCCGATCACAATCCCTATTAAATGTCAAATAGTGGCGATTTGAAGTATGTACATATCTTTCAAATTACGAATTGAAAGCGATTGCGATAGATTTTAAAATTAGACAATTATCCCCCCTGATCACAATGAAAGGAGATGGCTAAATTTTGTATGGACGACTGCCCTAGCAATGTATTTACACTGAACCTAGTAATATATAATGCTAGATAGCGGAATATCAGTAGTCTATAACCACTTATGGAAAATTTTAAATAGAAAAATATTGGAAAAAATTAACTCGACCACAAGTGAATTCTCAGACGGGAATCATACCCGCGACCTTTGGAAATCCGGTCCAATGCTCTTGACCGGATTAATTTTTTCCAATATTTTTCTATTTAAAATTTACCATAAGTATAAAAATAGCATTGAAAAATGCAAAAATTACAAAATCATAAAGTATAAAACAAGTTTCAGGAACTTTTGAAACAGTTAAAATCTTGAAAATAAAATCATTAAAACAGTCTTTCGTCTGCCAATTGACCTTTTATTTTTAGATCACTTCGGCTACGTTCAAGACAATATATTTTTCGAACACAGCTAGACGCGGCCTTTTCGGTGACAAATTCGGAAGTTACAAGAAGAACGTGAAAAATATTTCTTAAGCACGATATTTTCTCACATCGAGTCTATGTGAATAAGTATTTTCTACTGTCACTGCTCTGTTTAATATAAAATCTCGTGTGCGGTTTGCGGAGAAAATAATGCCTTATGAACGTAGCCGTATCATATGCTCATCACTTGTCAATTGTAGGTCAACCAATCTTATTACTTATTTTGTGTTTTCGGTGATCTGTTATGAACAAACAAAATGAAGAATATCATATTTTTTTAATAATTTATAAACATAAATTCTCTAATATTAGTTGTTTTATTGTTTACAAAAATATAAAATAAAAGAAGGTATGTTGCCCACCGATTTCGTAATAAGGACATTCTTCTTGTCAAACAAAAAACATCAAACCAACTTGAAATCTTTTAATAAATTGATTATTTCATGAAAGTGGTATATGAATATTAATCTCGAAATAATTCAAATATGAATATTTTAATGTTACGCCCTAGTAAGACTTTAATATACACGTTAAGGGCAGTTTCTTAGCCATCTCCTTTAGCACAGAGATAGAATACCTGGATTACAACATAGGATACTTTTTATTCCAATTTTCCCAAGGGAACGGGAACCACGCGGGTGAAACTGCAGGCGGCCGCTAGTATTATAAAAAAGTATGGTCACTGTGATTGCTAGATTTTTTTATTTTTGTTACATCTGAGAAATCCTTTTACACGAATGTTAAAAAAGTTGATACTTACTGTTAACATAATTCTGTAAAAAAAATACCAGAAGTCGACGAAATCATATCAATCAGCCAGTAGCAAATTAAAAAAAAAACCTTTTTTACTTGGTTAAAGTTGAACCTCACATTAACTAGGTCCTTTTATTACTTCTGAACATTTATGGGTATGTTTTCACCTTTTGAACGTGAATCTAATAGTATCTTAATGTCCGTATGAAACGTTATCTATAAGATATAGTGCTTGCTGACTTTAGGTCTTGTCCATATAATGTATGTGAAGCTCAAAGATAATATCGGCCTTTTCAACACATTACCTATTAACTAGGCCGACTTTCACCAACTCACTAAACAAGCACTAAACACATTTAGGACTGAACATATTTGACATGACATTTCACAATGAAAGAACGTATTTAAAGTCTGTTAGTAAAAGTCCGCTTATAGGAGGTGGCAAATGTATGCCATATTATTTTTCACTTACATAAAAACAAGATTTTATTTCACTGAAAATTCCGTCGAAAGAAATTTTATTGAAAACTTGAATTCATAGAGTTAATGAAGACGAAAATGATGTAAGCTATTTATAATCACTATCACTATTAAGAAAAAAACCAGTCAAGAGCGAGTCGGACTAGCGCACCGAGGGTTCCGTATCATCATATATTTTTTATTTTATTTTTCACTTTATTCATGACTAGAGGCTGGGCGCGGTTTCACCCGCGTGGTTCCCGTTCCCGTGGGAATTTTGGGATCATTTATAGCCTATGTTACTACTTGGGGTCTAAGGATTCTCTATACCAAATTTCGTCAAAATCGGTCCAGTAGTTTTTGAGTTTATTCGTTACATACAAAAATACAAATCTTTCCTCTTTATAATATTAGTATAGATTTCTGAAAAAGTATGCTATCTAGAGACATCGTTTTATTTTTCCTGAAAAAAGGATGGGGGGGAGGGAGGGAGAGATAAAAAAAAATCATAAAAAATGTGCAAACAGCGCTCTGTGCTGTGCAAATATAATAGTCCACATGCCGTAGTGGCCTCACTTCGATTTGACCCCCCTTCAGTCCATAGTTATCCTTGATTGTAGTGCATGCAACTATCAAAGTTATTAACTGCCGATAATTTATTAAACTAGCTTCTGAGTTTCATCGTGGGAATGATTATACGAATTCCGTGTTTCCGTTTCAAAGAGTTTGAGCTTGCTTAAAATTAAGTTATAATAGTTCAAGCATAGATAAACGACGTAGAAGAAGACGAAAGGAGAAGAAAGCACATAATGTTTTTAAAGATTCGAAAATAAATGAGTAAAATAAAATTTTGCCGTGTTCAAAGGATTTAGCAAAAAAAAATTGTATACTTATTTAGATTAGTCGCGCTATTATGGACAAAACAAGGTAAAATTGATATTAAACGCCATTTTGCGTATATTCTCCCAGAACTAAATCAAAATAGGATTTCAATTCTGAGCGAAATTCGGAACAGTTACAGTTGGTATTTTTAACCCCCGACGCAGCGCAAAGAGGGGTGTTATAAGTTTGAAGCCTATGTCTGTCTGTCTGTCTGTCTGTATGTATATTCGTAGAGCCTAAACGAATCAAGCGATTTCAATGTGGTTTTTTTTAAATTGAAATCTAAATTAATCGAGATGGTTCTTAGCCACGTTTGATGAAAATCCATCCGGCCATTTATGGAGATGGTCAACTGTCTGCCGAAACGGTAAAAGATACAAAGGTGGCGCTCTGACTAAAATAATATACACCCTGGGCAAATTTAGGTACAGCAAAAAAAAAACAAAATGGTGGCAAAAAATGTTTTGTCTTTTTGTACATAAATATTCGCAGTGTCTAAACGAATTAAGCGATTGCAATGCGGTTTTTTTAATTTTGTGTGTAATTTAAAAAGGATGTAATAAAAATAAAATTTTCTCTCTCGGTCGGGAGACCACAAAAAGAGAAGTACTAAAAGGATATATTATACGTTGGGGGTCCCCCGACCGAGAGATAAATTTTATTTTTGAAGTTTTTTTTTGTGTCGGGGGTTTTTTAAAATGTTAAAAAATTTTATGTTCATTTTGTGACTTGGGGTCATAACATACAGCAGAAGAAAGAGATGTAAAGGAGCAGTAGTAAAAAAAGAACACCGCTTCAAAAACACAGGACAACGCGTAGAAATTGAAAATTGTTCAAAGAGGCATGGAGTGTATGGTCTACTTCCGAGGCCGGTGACCAGTCAGCCCCACGTAATACCAAAGAGAGATTAACATATGCTATTTTTTATCCCGATATTCCCACGGGAACGGGAATCACGCGGATGAAATCACGGGCGGAAACTAGTTAAATATAAAAGCAGTTTTGTATTAAAACATAATAATTGGCTTTATTTTTTATTGGGTAGGTATATTGATTTTTTTTTATATAGAAACGTAGATAAATATATTGTCCTAATTCAATTAACATTACAAGTATAGTCAATCATGCTCAAATTTTAAATTGGTACTACGATAGTATGGGAGACTGATGAGTCGCGGGCTTCTTCTGGGTTGCATAAGAGTGGCGAAGCGCAACAGCCTCAAGTGACAATAGAATACTTCCGACCTCTTTCTTATGACTTAGGTTTGCTATAAAGTCTCGTTTTCACGGAATGGTTGACCTAAACTTTTTTTTTTGCAGTCGTTTACAACTACCAATCAGCGTTGGGCCAGTGTTGGGTCATGCCTTTTGTGGATGTGTGCATGATTGTACACCCTTCTTTTCGATATATAAAGACGTCCTGACCTTAAAGTCGGACATTAAATACATGGCTGATAATGATTTTGATGAAACCTGTAAAATTTTACCTTTCCAAAGATTTTGCATCTCCGTCTTGTCCGTCCCTCTCTGGTGAAGCCTCTAGCATTTCCCAGAAGTTGTCCAAACCGTACACTGCACAAGAAAAATGCATTTTAATACTTAGAAATTTTACAGCGAGAGCTTATAATATCACTAAAATTGTGATTTTTTTTTTTATTTCACTTGCATCGAAAACTTTCTTCTTTACGGCTATCGATAAAGAAATAATAATAAGCACCTTTACATTGCTTACGTTAACATCTAAAAAAACAATTAGAATAACAACAATTTAGTGATATTTTTGTACCCTCGCAAGTTGAATAAAACCTGCTGTACATATTAGACCAACGTTTGGATCAGTATTTGGGCCAAATTATTATATTTTCCAATTAATCACCGCACCGGCCATTTGGCCATTTCGCCAATAGTCACGTCATGTCAATAATCATCTTATTTCAGATGAAGCTAGCAAGTTTCTTGCGCCTATTCCTCTGAATGGTAGAAAAAATACAACGATTTAAAAACACATAGGTTTAAAGCTATTTTGAGTAAAGAATGACTTCGGTATGTTGACCCTATTTATTCAGAACCGTACAATTCCGTCAAAATGATCTGAGCATTTCTACAAAAATATATCTAAACAATTATAACTTTTTAATTTTGCATTTTACAATGCTATTTTTATGTTATAAATATTAAACAAGAAAATATACTAGAAAAAATCAACTAGTCTCATCCCGTCAGGGCGACATGAGACTAGTTGCTTTTTTCTAGCATATTTTCTTGTTTAATATTTATCATATCTAAACAATTTTCATTTGTCATCTGAAATCAAATGAAAGTGCGTTCTGAGTTGCAATGCATTGGTCTCAATATGTACAGCAAGAATATCGGTTACAAACATATGAAACATTAATAGTTATTTTTATTCCACCTTATGTGGTAATGTAGTCATTCCTGATTATTGGAATGATATTCTATCAAGAGCATTGTGGCACAGTTACTATTGTAAGTTATTTTTACTGGGTGGCGGAGCATTTTTCAAAAGTTTGAGTTATATGTCAGAAGGTGATGGAGGTTTTGCAATTTATTTAGTTAAGTTCAAGCATGAGTATTATGCAGGCGTTTTAGTACAAAACCGATTATAGAGCGACGCAATGTAATCCCAATTAAAAAAAAACATAAAGAGCGTGTCAATCGTGAAACGAGTTGTAAAATCATAAGTAAATAATACAATTCCCAATACCGTTAACAATAATTCTATTGTACTACTGCAACTTCGAAAACCGTTAATTATATTTCTTTAACATACTATTCCGTCCGCGGTTTCACCCGGATGTGGGGGATAGGAATGGGAATAAAAATTAACTCTATGCCAAAAAATTGGTTGATTGGTTGCTTAGTCAGGGAGTCAAGAAACGACAAACAAATTCACATTTATAATATTAGTAATGGCCTGCGCAGACGACGGACATTGAAGGACTTTTTGTCCGCGACACGACCTTATTACTAAGAACATAAAGTTGAATAAATAACGAGGACTATCGCGTACTTTTCATGGATATACGCGATCTAAGTTGAATCTTATTTGGTTAATAATAAAGACGTGTCGCGGACAAAAAGTCCTCCGTTATCAGTCGTCTGCGCTAGCTCTTAGGATTAGGATTTCACGATTGACACTCCTTTAGTGTCGGCTTAGAATAGCACTACCCTCTCTCATCCCGTGGGTATCGTAAAAGGCGACTAAGGGACTCAGCCTTCAGGAGACGGGCAGCAGCGTCTCCTACAATCTTGGCCATACTGCGATCGCCAACCCGCCTGCCAAGCGTGGCGATTATGGCAAACCCCCCCTTTTGGGGGAGGCCTATACCCAGCAGTGGGTGTTATGTGGCTGAGACGACGACGACTCCTTTTTCTTCTTCTTCGTAGATAAAATTTCTAATGTTAAAAACGCGGAGTACTTAACCGAAACTGAACCTCCATAAAATAAATTTATCACACTCAAGGTGTACCGGTCGACAATTGATCCACAATAAGTAACACCTTTGTGTAACATTAACCGAAGCGTCCGGTCAAAAAGACCCGTTAACCCTTCATTTTAGAAAGAAATTAACTAACCCTTCTACTTATAGGAACTGCTCGTAAGTGTGATGTAGCACAAGTGTAATGGAATACTTTACCTTTGTCACAATACAATACAGAAGGCTACTTTAAAAGAAAAGAAAAAAAGATTTTTCCTGGAAAAGGCTAGGTAAGAATTGAAACCGCGTAGTGATTCAAAAAATGACGAGGGATAATACAATGGGATATTATATATCTGATACCTGTTTGGCGCAAGGGTACTAAACCACCTTCTGCGCCAGAGGTCCCGGGTTCGATCCCCGGACAAGACAAATAATTCCATTGCAATGTGCATGAACAGGTCTATTTGTCTTGATCTGGGTGTTTAATATGTACATTATGTATGTATTTACAAAAAAAAAGTATATATGTATGTTTATCCGTTATCTAGTATACAGAACACAAGTTCTTCATGAAACTTAACGTGGGGTAGATGATGTAATTAATTTGCCATTGATTTGTTTTTTTTTTACTAAGTAATTGATGTAAAAAAAAAAACAAATCAATGGCAAAAGGGCTCAAAATTAATCCTAATTCTAACTAATATTATAAATGCGAAAGTGTGTTTGTTTCTCTTTTCTTAACGCCCTAAATAAGCAACCAATCGACTCGATTTTTGGCATAGAGTTAGTTGAAAGGACGGAGACTAACATGGGAATATCCTGATATTCCCAAGAAAAGGCTACCTTTTATCCTGATAGAAGGTAGCCTTTTCTTTTATCCTGATATTCCCACGGGAACGAGAACCACGCGGGTGAAAGTGCGGGCGGAAGCTAGTAATTTGATTATGAAGTCAAAAAAGGAAAGAAAATTTTTTTTCTGGAAAATGCTAGGTCAAAATTATTAACACAAAAATTCGGGGTTTTGTTGTTTAGAAGTTTAAATATAGCGTTTGAATCATTGCATTTGGTGCAAAGATTTCTTCGAGTAATCGGTGAACATACACAAAAAAAAATGCGACGAATTGATAACCTCCTTCTTTTTTAAAGTCGGTAAATAATTTTTAAAGTCGGTAAATAAAATTTACTAGATAACTCTGCAAGGATTGTCTCTTTCTCGCCCATTATTGTTTGTAGTTTTGAAAATGGTAACGAAGAAATTTACGATTATGAAAATTAAAATTTAATATTAATATTACCGACAAGACACAACAGATCGGATGTTTGTGGTTTGAAACTTCATAACAAAATTTACCAGAAAACTCGGCGATGATTTTTTTCTTTTTAACCTTAAATTGCCAACCAAACAATTTATAAACATTTTTGGTAATAGCTTTCTTTTTTTAAAGAGCTATCTTAGTATTTTTGTTGTTTCATTATGATAGAAATACTACGGCTATGATAAAGTTTTTTTTTTATGAAAATACAAACGCCCTCAGTATGGTAACTCACTTAATAATCTTTGCCGAAGTATGATTAAGACACATGTGGCGCGAAAATATCTATACTCTTTTTTTTTCTTAATCTGATAAGTAGGAAAAGGCAAACACAACATTCTTACTTCCTTAATACGAGTTACGTTCCACTTGGATCTTATTAAGTGTATGAAAACAGACAAATTGTGTTCGATAAATTAGAACGCATAAGTTTATTGTAGTGTGTTTACTACAAATAAATAAGATAGATGCGTATTTCAAACTTTTTACATAATCTGTAACTTGCAATTATAAATTCAAAGCGCGAGTGCTTTTCGTTTTTTTTTTCATGTATTTTAGGAGAAATTATCTTACATATTACTTAGTCACTTTCACCACCGGCTGGTCAGTTCTGGATAGTTTATCCGGCAGATAATATGACAATTGTATGTTAACTGAAAAATACTTATGTAAAATTATTTGCAATCGATGATGCCTTAACAGTCGATGATGAAACCGGCCCTAAATAAATTTAAAAACCTTACCCTTACCCAACTATTAAATAGTTTCTGAAGCTGAACGTACTACGGTTTGCTTTGGATATCAAGCGATACCTACTTATTATACATTACTTAGTAAGTATACAAAGTAAGTTGTACTGAATGCTCACCACCTCACTTACAACTTGCTCAAGTCTCGTGCCAAAATGCAAACTTGATAAAAGCACCCACAGCGAAAGTTAACGACATTCGTATGCTGCCGCTAATGTACTTAGAAGGTAGCTCTCACCAATAATTAGTCTGATTTCCACCATGTAACATGTTATGGAAACGAGTACATGTAAATCAGTTAGTTACTAAAGCCTAGTATATTAATTGCCATAACATCGATATAAAACAACTTTTACAGATATCAAACGCGCTATATTTCCACCGTTGTTTCCAATTGTCCGTATTTTTAGATTTCTTGATTTTCCTGACGTTTCGGCATCTTTACAGCTGCCGTGGTCACGGGATGACTTTCTGTAAAAGTTGTTTTATTTCAATGAACAGTGCGCGCCAAAACATAAGATGTAGGTACGTATAACATCGATGTTCAGTTTTGAATTTTGTTTCAAAGATATACCGAAACATTGAAAAAATCTGTATGGTCCGTGCAAAATCAAACAGTCAACACCACGATCCAGTCACGTAATACAAGAGTAATACAATTACATTAATTACTTACCAACACAACACAAAAAATACTCATACCTAAATCCACCTAAGAAGTAAATTGAATTACAATTGTTCCTTAAAGATAAAAGACAGTCGGCGTTATGTGCCGGAATGAATGTTTTCATTTGACACAAGTACACACACTAATAAGTATACTTCGATACAATACTCTAGTAAAAAAGCGACGTAGTTGTACACAAAAGGACGTCGTACAAAATACTTAGTGGCACAACAAAGGCTCTGAGATAGTTTATACTATCCTTTATAAGGCAGTCTTCACCTCGAGCGAGTGTAGAAAGAGCAGTAGGTAATTATTGTCCAAAAGTCAATCTAAATATTGAAGAATACTCCGTGGTAGAAAACTTTATTTTGCTACTTCTACATGTCATAGAGCCGTGAAAAAGACTTTCATCTTTCCATTATATTACCTATTAGATTTATAAAGGTAATAATAATAAGTGTCTATCAAATATTTCGATCTGTGATACACTGGACCGCAAAGAAAAAGTCGGTTAGAAAATCTTTAATATCTTCAAAAAACCTGACCCAGCTTTATGAAATAAAAACTAAATTATAGAATATTTTAATGTGCTTAAAGGAAATTAAAATAAAATGTTTTCAAGCTTTACATTTTTCATAAATGTAAATTTAATCAAAATGCGTACTTTTGAACATATTGAAGATTTTCTAATCGACCCTTTTTCTATGCTGTTCAGTATGATAAAATTATTATAGATGTATATATTTTGGGAGGACCAAGGACTTAATTAATTTGCTGCTCTTTCCTCACCACACGTAGTCATAACAGTTCTTCTACGACGAAACCAAAACCACTTAAGGTCAGATATATTATTGTTTGCGAGACATAATAAGCTTATACGACAAATACAGCGTTATTAGTATCACGAAGCTTTTAGACAAACACTATAGCAGCATTTAATATCAACCAGCATTTAATAGGCTAAGTTATTAAGCTCAGCGACACTCAAATAGATATAATTTACCTCACTTTCACAACATTTTTTTTACGGTCGTTATCTTTAATGAATGAAGAAGCTTAACTGACTTATTTTAAGATGACAGCTTACAACCAGTTCAAAAAAGCCAGGATATAAATACTGCGTCTCTTTAAGCGTTTATAGACAAACATGAGGTCGGAAACACTAGGACCTTTATTCTTAAAAAATATATATTTTATGTTTATGGTAAGCAGTGTTGATCTCACTTTTGACCTCATTACAAATCAATAAGGAGATCTAAAGTGACAGTGAAATTGCTTAACTTTATATGGATAATAGGGATAATGAAGGAGTTTCACCCGTGTTCTTTTCGTAATAACACGTGTTGTGAGGCTCCATTTTTAACTCAATCTACCGTACAATTTCTATATATTACAAAATATATTTACTTGACATTGGCAAAATTCGCGTATTTAACGCGAGCACGCCATTAATTAAGAAAGAAGAAGAAGAAGATAATGAACTCAAAATAAATTGATGAGTAATAAAAGTTTTTTTTTTCACAAATTTGCTCTGAAAATCGAAATGCAACATATAACTTCGTAAAAAGTCGATATTTATCACAGTACAGTTGTTTGATATATCGTCTTTTTAGTACTAATAAATATAAAACTCATCTGAATAATATTGAGAAAAGCATTATAAAAGCTAAGTCATTTTAAATGCAGATCTCAAAAGTTAGAGCATTGTAAACTTAAAAAAAATACGACTACCAGCAACACTCCGGCTGGTACTTTGGCTAATTGATTAAAGAAAATTGAATTCTGTATCATATCGTAAGATCTTTATGTTGTTACGAAACCTTCTGTGGTTGCCCTTAATAATGGTCTTTCCAGTTAATTAGAGGATCCATTTTAAACACAGATTTTACGTTTCCAATCAACTTTGAAGGCTTATCAAGGAAATGTTCAAGAAAATTATGAAAATAAAATTACTTTAGGGTAAACAAAAACAAGAAACAAACATTATAATTTTGTAATGTAGCATGTAAACTGTAAAGTATGTATGTTTAAAGCGTGTATGATTTTTTATTACCAATATAAGCTTTAGGGATTAGTAGTTTCATCAATAAGAATAACATTTACTATAGAGCTAACAACGAAATCGCAAAGAAATTCCGATATTCCATAGAATAGTACAATGCGTACTCAATCGAGGACGACGACCTCCGTGGTAGAGTGGTACGTACACCGGTTTCAAGGTATCGCCTACTCAGAGGTCCTGGGTTCATATCCCGGTAGGAGCAAATGTTTCTATGGTGAACACCGAGCATTTGTACCTGAGTCATGGATGTATATATTTATATATATATACATTTCTACACATAAATACTTATATATGTATAATTATATGTATTTATAGCCGTTACCCTAGTATCCCATAACACAAGCCTACAGTGATTACTTTGGGGCTAGGTTAATTGGTGTGAGTGTAAGAAATATTTATTTATATTTTGAAATCAAAATGTGTGGAATAGTTGATATTTTTTACCGCGATTTCGTTGTTGGCTCCGTTGGTAAAAGTTCGTCCCGGCGAGGATGTGGAGGGGTCGATTTGACCCTGTAAATTTTTGATCAAGTGTAGTTTTTTTTCCTGCCGCCGAATAATTAAGAATGTCTCCGTAGCTGTTACTAAGGAACCGCTACCGCTAAACAGGCAGCCACCGCTTGCGACGCCAATCACACGTGCGCGAAGTCAAAAAGGCCACAAATGTGCTGAAAAGGCCACAATTAAGAGACGATTAAGTTGGTTAGTTTTTAAAACTGACGATTAAACTGTAAATCAAACTGATTGATTTCTAAATGTATACCAAATAATGATTAATGCAATGAAAAGTTTGTTTTATTTTTAGTTTTTTCATCCACTCTTCGATTCTTGCTAAAAATGCTTATTTTTAGGCCTTTGCTAAAAAAAAAAATGAAAAAATATTTTGTACTTGTACTAGTCTTTTTTTTTAATCAAAATCCATAAAATATAACCCAACTAATATAATAACCTCCTATGTTATGTTTAAAATATAGATTTACTCGTCTAAAATGCAATAGAAACACAGGGTCAATTATACCCTCCACAACAATTTTCACCACAACCTCGCCGGGTTAAAGTATCTCTAGTTGTAAAAAATCACGCTGTAAGTATAATTGGAACAGGCATTATGCTAAATGTACTGCCATTTTTATAATAAGTTCGCTTTACTCATGATTAAAAAGCATTTGCAATTTTAATTTTGAATAATAGGCACAATGCTAAATGCATTTTCACTTGCAAAATTAGCTCGCTTCACTTCCGACCAATAAGCATTTGTTTGCATGTTCAACTTGTTTATAGTTTTAGATTCAATTAGTTTTATAACTGCTAATTAAAAATAAGCGTTCAAAAACCTTTTCACGATTTTGAATATCGCATACAGTACAATTTTCGATACCACACCCACACACCACGCCTAGCCAATGAGTCTGAATTATGGCTAGATTTTTATCTATGGTTGTTTTGTTTTTGTTTTGATTTACCTCCATTTTGGTTTTCGTCCCGTTTTCCGTAACCCCTCGCGATCAACACATTTTTGCCAGGTTTAAATGTACCCCGCGTCACTCTTAATTCGTAATCTGTCCAATGTGAATAACACTTATTAATAAAACTGCTTGACGTCATTTTAAGTTTTGATTTCTTATTTTGTTGTTTATGAAAAAGTTGACAAAAACTAATTGTTTCACAGATTTCGTTTATGAGTTTTTCTTCGTGATCTAATTCCATATTGGTACCTTCATTTTGTGCTTCTTGACGTTTCCCGTAATCTCTAGCGATGAGCACTTTTGGATTTGGTTTGAATTTCCCTCTCGATTCTCTTATTTCACAATCTGGACAAGATAAAGTCAACTAGGTACTAGATAATATATATATCTTTTTTCCTAAGCACATTCATTAAATTGTTTTATGATTAACTGGAAAAAGAGAACGAGTGTACTTTTCAAAGTTTACTCAGCTTTAATAAAGTTTTTTTGATTCTGCAGATTTTCCAGAGCAAAGTTACTCGTATACAGGAATTTGCAAAGTTTTAGCTACAAACATCTATTTGCAGCTCACTAATTCCTTTTTTCGACACACATGCCACTCTGAGTTTAGTTTTAAAAAGTTTGAATAACTAAAGCTTAATAACTAAAGCTGAATAACTTAAAACGACGAATATAATTTTTTAAATAGATTTTAGTAAAGAGATTTTTTTACATACTCGAGTATTTTATCCATTTTGATTATAATAGCAGTCGAATAAACACTCGATAGAGCTTTTCATAGAAGTTAGAAATGTAGTACAGAATATTTTAATTGAATAATCAATAAGTGTCATAATCATAATCCAATTGTTTATTATTTTGTGCTTTACCTTCATTTTCATTCCTCTTTCCATAACCTCTTGCTATGAGCACTGTGTGGCCAGGATTGAAACCAGCACGTCTCGTTTCTCTAACTTCATAGTCTAATTAAAATATTTTTACATAAAATAAGTCATAATATTCATTGCTCAAAATGGATAACAATCTTTAAAATGTAGCTAGAAGCCATTTGGATGACCGAAATTAGGATTATATAAGGTGTTAATTTACCGATCTAGGTGGTTTAAGTGCCGATCGAGCAGGAGCCGCTCAGGTCAACGATAAAGAACAGAATTGGGGCAAAAGAATTTGTTTTTTTAAATTTTAAAATTCAATTTTCTGATTTCGACCGCCGCGCGCCGACCAATTAGCTAAATCACCCATTACTTGATTACTAACTTAAAACAAATTTTGTTTTACGTTTGGTTTTGCTTATGCTGAATATTCAATAGGTATCTAATGCTTAAAATATGAAAGTGAAAATAAATTCTTAAATTAAAAAAAAACCTTTTTTTATATAGGTAGATTCTGCCGATCAAGCAGCCCCTGCTCGATCGGCACTTGATAATAACACCTTATATAATGGACAACTCAGCTGACCAATCAGGCGCGTCATCGTTGTCGTCGGTTTGCCGAGAGGTGCTCGGGCAATAGAAAGAGTTAGAACTATGGAAAAATGCAGAGGTAGGTGATTTTTAAAGCTTTGCGCTACAGCCGATTTTGGTTTTAATTTGATTATCAGAAATAAGCATTTGGGGCATTTTTTCGTAGTTTGGTAATGATTTAGATTGTATTGTATATTCGGGTCGTATTAAATGTCAATTTATTTAATTTTGTCGTATAAAAAAACCACAAAGCTTATTCTTTGTGACGAAGTCTGTTTATTGTCAAAAGAATAATTATAGCAGATTACTCAATAGTTTAATTTAACTTCTGTTACCTTCACTTTGGCTATCAGTTCGTTTACCATAGCCACGAGCGATTAAAATTTTGGATCCAGGTTGGAAAGTATCCCTTGTTACTCTTAATTCATAATCTGCGTGTTAAATTTGTTTATTAGTTTGCGAAACGACATTTTAAGCAACTATAAAGGCTGAATTAAATTGATTTACAAAAGTCTCAAAAATAAATAAAGAAAAAAATGGCTGAATTTAGAATACTGTGGGCTTATAATAGTTGGCAGAATACTATTACCAAGGTAATGAAAAAAATGGAGACATAATATTTTTTTCTTATGATAAATTAATAGAAAAATATTGGAAAAATCAACTCGGCCACCAGTTATTCTGAGACAGGACTCGAATCTGTATTAAATATGTAAAAAGTATTGGAAAATTTAGATGGTCGGTCGTAAGGCTCGGCAGCTCAGTGGTTAGAGCACTGGGCCGGATACCCAAAGGTCGCAGGTTCGAGTCCTGTCTACAATAACTTGTGGCCGATTCGATTAATTCCAATATTTTTCTATTGAAAACTTATCGTTAGTATAAAAACAGCATTGAAAATGCAAAAACCTAAAACTTATATAGAGATAATATTTTGTTTAAAAAAACCTGCCAATCTATTACTTGCCTCGCTTTAAAAAAAATACCTTTTTCCACAGCTCATACATTTTTTTTGTAAACAAAAGGAATAAGTAGGTACCTCGATCTAGACGGTGTTTACGTAATAATCGTATCATCATAGTAATTTTAACGTTGAAAATTTAAACAGGTATTAAACGCGTAGAACGTGATAGGTATTTCACCTACCTAATTTTCCCGACGTTTCGGCCGTTACATCGGCCGTGGTCGCGGGCTGACACAAAACGCTGTTTCAATTTTTATAATGCAATGCAAAAGTTTAAAAGTGAATAATTTTAACATTCCCATCAAAATCAGCGTCGACACAATGGTGTTTCAATGGTAACTTGACACAGTTATTTTAACCATTATACAAAATTACGAATTACGTTAAACTACTGAAGAATCGAGGACCTAGGGGTCTAAAAACGGCGATAATGCAATATTACTAAGTAAATTCCCCATCAATTCATTTAATTGTTTATTTTCTATGGAGTTTAGAACTGTGTCAGTGTCAGTGTAGCAGAATTTGCTTTTAATTTTTTGAAAACAAGAAAACTTACTAAAAGCAAATTCCATGGGAATAAACAAATTAATGAATTATATTAAACAAGAAAATATACTAGAAAAAAGCAACTAGTCTCATGTCGCCCTGACGGGATTCGAACCCGCATACTTGGGAGTCCGGCCTAATGCACTAACCAATTGTGCTACAGAGACCTATGAGGACACGTCGAATTTTTCTAGTATATTCACCGTTCTACGGTGTTGGCCACCGTCGCTTCATCAATAAGAGAAATATCCTCGCATTCGAAAGAAACATCTTTACAGATGGTTGACTATCGATAAAGATGAAACAGCCATCTATTTATAACTTTTTAAGTTATAATTAGGATATTTCTCTCATTGATGAAGCGACGGTGGCCACCACCATAGAACGGTGAATATACTAGAAAAATTGGACGTGTCCTCATAGGTCTCTGTAGCATAATTGGTTAGTGCATTGGGCCGGACTCCCAAGGATGCGGGTTCGAATCCCGTCAGGGCGACATGAGACTAGTTGCTTTTTTCTAGTATATTTTCTTGTTTAATATTTATCACATAAAAATAGCATTGTAAAATGCAAAATTAAAAAGTTATAAATTAATGAATTGTCAGGGAATTCACTTAACCATATTGCTTAAACGCCCTGTTTAGACACTCTGATTTGAAAAGAAGAGAGCTTTGGAAAAAACAAAGCGCAAGAAATGTAAACCAAGATATTTTAAGCCGTAACTTGTAAAGCAAGTTTTGTTTACTTATACGTTTTTATAAAGCGAGTATATTTTTACGTTTTTATAAATATTACCATCGTCGTCTTCTTCAATGCCGTTCCTTTTGCCAAAATCTGATGCAACCATCAAGGATGATTTTGGATTAAACTTTTTGCGTGGTGATGTCTCGTAATTATAATCTGTTGGAGTAGAATAGTGTTCAGTGTGCGATAAATGTATTTTTAAGAAAATAAAAAATATATAAGTAATCTCAATTCTTAAGAGGAAATAAAATTATAAAGTCTTAATGAAGGAGTACACCATCTTTTTCATCTCTACTTTTATAGAAATTCAAAAGAAATGAGTACCCGTAACTACATAGTTAGGAAGAATTTATTTAATAAGTTAATGCTGCCTTTTAGCCAAGAAGTCGTATTTTTGAAACAATCGAATTACATTTCGCTTACGGAATCATAAGATTACTGCAGGTCCTTTTAAGGAAAAGTATTCTTCTGTCTTTATAAATTTGAAAAGGACCTAATTTACTGCATAATAATATGTGGTAAAGATGCTTCTTTTGAATGATTGCTTTTCATAAGGTTATCCGAATGTTGATCACGTACATCCAATAATTCATTTATATCATGCGCAGGCTTCCGACTGATATTGATATTGACACAACCGGTCCTTTATTAGACAAACTGTCACAGCGTTTGCTATAGCTTATTGATTTAATTCACTGGACTATTTGGTTTGATACTATTTGCAGAGACCAATATAAGAACTCATCTTTGAATAAAACAACTTTTAACATCTCGTGACCATGGCCCCTGAAAAGATGCAGAATGTTGGGAAATCTAAATCGAAAAAGTTTATATATATATTTTTTAAAGTCTTTGTAGCAAACTCCTTTTTTATATTAAACAGGCTTACTGTTGAGCTCATTATAGATCAAAGGTAAGAATAGGCTGCAGATGGAGCAAGCTTGCCTAGAAAATGCCTATTCACTTATATACCTTAATTATAAGGCATAAATCGAATAATTCGATTCTTTATTTTTATCCTATAAATCATTAATTATGCAGCTTTTTTATCGCACATACGTCACAAGACATAACAGATTTTATTAAACTTTTAGGAATTGTTCCTCAAGTTCCCAACTCCTAATATCTAAATAATAAAAAATGGTGAATCCTAAAAAGACATTCATTTTTGTGTATGTTTAATATGTGAAGTAAGTAAAGTTCAACTAAAAGGATGTCAGATGTTATCATATAATAATATGATAACATCTGACATCCTGAAAAAAAACTTAACCATAAAATACCAAGTAAATTACGTGAACGAATATAGTAGAATTCTCAGTCAATCAAGTCAATAAAATTCAATAACTAGAGAAAAATCCTCCGAAATGAAAAAAGGTACTTATAGTCTTTTGGTTCAAAATAAATTTACGCCATCAATATTATTATCATTACTATACATGTTATAAATTGGCCGTGTATTTTTACGATAGTAGAATTTTATTAATATTGATAGTATGATCACGTAATATAAACCAATGTAAAATTAGTTAATAGATAATTAACCAATAATAACAATTATAAGCGTTATATAAGAAATACCTTTCGTTCTCCATGAACTTTTGTCAGTAAAACACAGGCACGGAGTCAAATTCAAATAAATTATGAATTGACAATACATTTAGTATTTCTTTACATTCGTATTTTTGCAAAAGAACCCAATTACTTCAGCTTTATAAGAATTTCACTCCGTTGTTATAGCCAATATTGTTGCCATCATTTGCGAGAAGATATAGTATTGCTCGAATAGTATTTTATTCAGGTATTCAAAGATATGCCTGAAAGCTTTGAACTATAATACTAACATGCATAGGTGTTTACCTATACATGATTAGTGTATTATTATGGAAATTATTTGCGTCTGTTCTGGCCTTTGCGTCTGTTTGTGGCATTGTCAGAGCTCTGTATCTCAATAATGTGTGTTACCGAATTAGATTATTTCTGTACCACACTATTGGATTTTGATAATGACGGGTGTTCGTTTTTTTTATGAACGACGGGGAGCCTTTATCATACCTGATGTTAAGTATTGATAAGGCTGAAGATGGAAGAGAGCCTCTCCCGGAATCCTCAATCACTGAGGACTGGCTATCTTATCTCTAACTGCCGGAACACAACAATGCTGTAAACATTGTTGTTATGGCGTCAGACTTAGATGGTGGTAGCTAGCCAGACGGACTTAGAACAAGTCCTACCACCAGCCAAACCGAATACAATATATACCTTCGCTGGGAATCGAACCCGGGACCACAGAGGCGGTTAAAAATAAATTACTTCTTTAACCTCTCACACCCCGGGTTATGAGACACAATTGGTCCATTGTTCTTTGGATACCGTGTCCTGCTAGCAAATTTTGAAATATCATATTATCTTTTAAAAGATCTATTTTTTTATGTTCAACGGGGAGGCTCTTAGCCTTCATCATACCTGATGTTAAGTATTGATTAGGCTGAAGATGGAAGCAAGCCTCTTCCGGAATCCTCAACTACTGAGGAACTGGCTATGTTATCTGTAACTGCCGGAACACAACAATTCTGAAAAAATTGTTGTTATGGCGACAGAATTAGATGAAATGGTGGTAGCTAGCTGGCCAGGCGGACTCACAACAAGTCCTATCACCAACCAAACCGAATACGGTGGTTGTTACCACGAGACCACAGAGGTGGTAAAAACAAATTTCTGCTAAGACTTGCTGATGTAATGAAGTCATTAAAAAAAGGATGTGAGCACTGAAAATCGAGTGCCCTTGCTATCAGAGTTTCACCTGTTGTTTAATTTTGTAAATTTAACTTACAATCATTGAATGATGTTTGCAAATTTCACAATCAATAATCAAGGATGGCACATTATATAACAAACTACATGTATCTATTTGCAAAGCTAAATAAGCCTTTTTAGATTTGAACAACTATTTTAAAAATAAAGTTTAAATATAAAAATATTTCTTTGAGATCTTTCTACGAGATATTTCTTGAAGGGAAAGAATATTTCTTCTGAACTTTTAATTCAAAAGAAGCGACGTTCTCATAATCTCGAATAATTACAGCAAGAACAGACGCAAGATTTTTTTTTTACTAGCTTTTTTATTAAACCACCAGCCACACTTTAACTTCCGCACAACTATTTGGTATACTAACTATAGTTGTTTAGCTATCCTCAACAAATAAAGCAGCCAGTCATCCCATATATGACCAGATCCAATACGACATTTTAGTAGGAAAATATTCCCATTTTTCCGGGAGTCTGTCCCTGTCCAAACACCAATTTTTCCCATCAAGTATTCGCATCGAGTGGACGTAACTTAATTACTGATCTTGTACCTTCATCGTCGCCCGTTCGCTTGCCAAAATCCCTCGCTATCCCAACAGTGGGACTTTTAAACGTGGGCGTACTTCTTGGAGCTCGTTCCGCTGATGATTCGTGGTCTACGTCGCCTTTAGGAATTGTAATGTTAACTATGTCTTATGTTGAGTAATTTCTTTTGAAAAAATTGTTTTTGCAAATTAGCCGACTGACAAAATAGAATAATATTTTATATCGAGGGTTCAAAACGAAAAATCTTTTGAGTAGAAAGCGCACATAATAATCGTTAGTTGAAAATGTGGGTTGAACACGCAAAGAAACTAGACTTAGGCGGACTTTCACCAACTGACATTAGAAAAGTTTAGCGCTAAACATATTTTAATTATCGCTCTGTCACTTTTGACTTAAACGAATGATTGAAATGCAATGTCATTATTATAAGTTAAGCGCTAAATATGTTTACTAACAGGTGGTGAAAGTCACCCTTATTCATTTCTTCTTTATCAAAATAAAAACTTAACTTTGTAAAACTGATTAATTAAGTATTGAATTATATTTCATTATTATTTCAACTACGAAAACTCAATACAAATGCTAACAAAACAACGGTAGATATTTCCAATTGATCTTTGACGTTTGAAACACGATACAACTTGACACATAAGGACGGTGCAACACGATCTGGTCACAAGGCACTGGAGTTTTTCTCTCATCAAAAGACTTGGACGACATTGAGTAAGATTGTTATTCACTTAAACATATTATAACTTACTAGCTGACCAGTAGCTCACAAAAAAATATAATTTATCAAAAGAACAATAAAGCTTTCTACAGCCCAAAGTTACTTCCTACGAACCAACTCACAAACTTAAAAAAAAACTTAAGTAAATAATATAGAAGTCAATGAGTAACACTTTTATTATTTTGAGATAAATAACATACGTATTTCGATAGTTTATTCTGTTAATCGTATTATCAATAATTCAAGGTACCGAAATTAACACAAAAGACTATTCGAAAAAATAATTCTTGAAGTAAAATTATCAATAATTCAAGGTACCGAAATTAACACAAAAGACTATTCGAAAAAATAATTCTTGAAGTAAAAAAAGTAAAAGGCTTCAAATATTAAACAAGTCTTCTTCTTGAAGTAAAAGGCTTCAAATATTAAACATTATTATTGAAAAACAATTATATAGGTAAGTACTTAAGGGAAATGTTTTAATTAAATATTTAGTATAAAATAGGAACCAATATGTTCCCCTCCCTAAATCAGTTATTAATTAAAAAAGGAAAACCTTTAACTATACTTATTCTATTTTAACAAAAAAAATGTTATATACTACTGACTATTTTCGTATCAATTTATGAGTCGGCGAATTTGCAAAGAAGTGGCTTGACCGTTTGAAATTAAATCACAATAAACATTACCAAATGGACTTTACAAAACATTAACTTACAACTTAAGTTATTTCATAATTAAGTTCTAAAAAGTTAAGCACACATTTGAAATTCCAAGTGACACGAAAAATGGGGGAACAGGTTAATACCGTTTCAGAATTCATAACAAATTTTGCATACCATTAGACCGAGTCTTCAAAGTTTTACTTGACAAAGATCGATGGCATTTTAACAACCTTCCTTTGTGGGTTACATATGCACTCCTATATTCGCAAGTTTAAAATCTTTTGAAGATGAAAACAACCTTTTCGATTTTTTTAAATATAAACTATATTTTTAACACTAAAGAACTTTTGAGCGACAAAAATTATAATAATAAAATAAAATCAAATAAACATTATAGCACACGATTAAACATACAGAATACAGAACAAATTACAATAAAGAAAACACACAATAGGTGGCCTTATTGCTACATAGCAATCTCTTCCAGGCAACCTTGGGTGAGAGAAAGAAACAGATAGATAGTATATTAAGGGAGTGGGTGCATGAAAAGAATGGACAAATATGGGTATTATAGTGATAGATAGATATAATGATAGGTCTTAGACTCCAATCTAACCTAATCTAAAACCAACCTAGATTTTAGTGGCTCAATTTAGTAATTTTTAGTCGACCGGTTTATTATATTCCATCATTAATTATAGCTTTATTGCACACTAAAAAGATAACATTTTAAAGTCAAAGATTTTTATTCAAATAGACTTATAGATAAGTGCTTTCGAATAGTCTAAAATTTAATACTAAAAGATACAAATTATAAATAAAAAAATCAATAAGCGGCCTTATTATTACATAGGAATCACTTCCAGGCAACCTTGAGAAAGACACCAATTAAATTGGAACAATTTGATATACGGATTGCTATTTTGTTATAGTGTGCGTTGTGTAAACACTAAACAATCTTGTCACATTAGAATATTAGATGACTTTTGTTGAAACTGAGAGTTCGTGTTCGTGTGTTTCAGTGTGATAAGGTTGTATAGTATTTACAAATTGTTGCCCGTAGCTGTACATAGTGTAAAATTGGGTGTCAATAATTTATTAATGAAAGTTAGTATGAACGTACTAATTCCATGTTTCATATGAGTTCACTTTTTCAGTAGTGTCAAGGGGAATGAATATAATGAGACCCTTATCAGAATTAACCATAACACCCTGGGCCAGTAGCGATGGAGGGTAAAAATATTTCTCGTTAAACTTCTCGTAGTACGGTAGTACTTAGTAATGAATGAAATATTATGAAAATTGTAGTAACAATGCTCCACCTGCATAGTAAGCCTTCCTAAAAGCTTCATAAATTGGAATAAACGACTTTCATGGATGCACTTTAAATTTCTGCTGCCAATGCCGTGGTCAAGGGATGACAGCTGAAAAGGTGCAGAAGCGTCAGGAAACAAAAAAACCATAAAAACACAAAAAACATGCCGATGAATATATAGTATATATTCATCGGCATATAGTTATACGAGTATTTCAATGATGATCGCGCGAAGAAACTTATGATGGGCTTAATAGATACATAATGAGTAATATATATATATATATATATATATATATATATATATATATATATATATATATATATATAGGTATATATATATAATTTAATCTCTATTTACCTTCGTCATCGCATCACGCGTGAACGGATGGAACAATTTCGCTAATTCTTTATTTGTTGTGTTTATTACTGTCAGGAGAAGGTTCATATGAAAGAAAAAGTAAGAAAGTAGAGCGAAACATTAGAAAATTCAAGAAAACTTAACGACAATATTAATTTTACATGACTATCAGTTGTTTGACAGGACAACGGCTGTCGGGTCAGCTAGTGTGCAATAAAATGTCTATAATGTACGCCGTATCTACACTCGGTCCGAACTAATACCATCATACTACAAGTATCTAAACTAATTTTGTCACAAATATGTCAAAAACGCAATGTAATGGATTTTTTTTTCAATAGATCTGTTAATAAGTTACAATATCAACCCTTTATCAATTAATTAATTTCTTTTGCTTTTCGTATGCTATAGACGCTACTATTAAGGTTTAAAGTTGTATGCATTAGAAAGTATCTATTCTTTGTGTAGTTTTCGATTTAGTGAATGCAAACTTCATTCGGTATAAATTAAACATTCTGTTACAGCATTAACCCATTCCTTGTTAGTAGCAACTAATTAATTAAATATAACATATTAATACTAATGTCATCTGAAATGGTATTAGATACTTTTTACGTTTCATATTACATATTTGCTTCTCGTAGGTATAAAAAAACATTTGAAATTCTTATATAAAATAATCAAACGTAACTTTGACGTACTTTTACAAATAATGTTGTAACTAAATGATTAATTCATATAGTAATATAAGTAATATAACTGATTCAATTGACGATAATGACGAGCTCAAATTATCACGAACGGGTTTAACCAATATCGCTAACACAGGCTAACTGTTCCAATTCTCCCCTTTTTCACATTTTTTTATCGGAATAGGCATTCAGAAAAATCCCCTCACATTGTCTTTGACAGAGCAAAAATATCCGAATACAAAGTAAATTGTTAATGAAGGTTCTGGGTTACGAAATCCATCAGACACCGTTTATTTTCAGAGGACATTAAAAAGCACACAGAATTTTGCCACGATTAAAATACAAAGCTTTGATGACATCAAATGACGGTTTTCCATTTTCGCTTATTTAATATACTCCTTTAAACTCGTTTTAATAATTTATTTAATAAACAAAATGAACCCTGCCGTAATCTCCTTAATCTGCCTTTTGATAATTTTCAATAAAAACAGGCAAACTTTACTTAAGTTTAAAAAAAATGTCCCTTCGAACTAAGTTCTACATTACAATTAACAATCAAATTTTAAGAAAATCTGTCTCTAAAAACTAAAGTCAACAAATCAACAACATTGGTTTCGCTCATAGACCTATATCAAGATAGACGGTAAAAGTGTACCTACCTGGCGTGTAAAAATTTTGATCCATGGTCAAAGTTTTCCGACCTAAGTCAGTCCGCTAGAGACCATTTCTATGAAAACACGTGTCACTCAGAAAGGAAAATGGTTAATTGTGCTTTCTTGCAAGAGCTCGTGAATAACATTTCCACATCGTACATACGAAAAATTCGACACACTAGGTCGATTTTTCTCATACAGTTTGAAGCGCTCTTTTCGTCTATCTCGTTATAGGTCTGTGGTTTCGCTTTTGGTCCAGCGTTGTTTATTCATAATCGTTCGAAAACTTTCCTTGTTGGTTCGCTTCCGTATTCGATTCGCAATGTCTCTATACTCGATCCTTCAGATTTTAATATATTCTCAAAAGCGATTCACAAATAAACACAGTATTGTTACCAGCCTATTGAAATACTAGGTAGACTCATGGAATTATTAAGTACTACGTAGTACTGTAGTACCTATTAATTCCATGGGTATAGTCTGTCTCGCGAAAGATGGCCCGAGAGATGGCCTATTACTATAAAAATAATTTCAGTTCCAATAATATTCCGCATGCCATCTGTCGTGAGATGGACTCTACTGAAGTTTTCAAAGAGTAAACTAAGTGAAAGAGTAAAATAGTTAAATTATTTGAATTAATAATGTCTTCTATTATCGATAAGAGGCAAAGAAATACTCACGCTCAGCCCTCGTGGTGGGTCGGTCTCGTTTACCGAATCCCCGAGCCGTCATCATCTCGACGTTTTTGAAGCCGCGCGTCGGACGCTGCTTGGCGCGGGCCACCCGGACCTCGGGCCCCGCCTCGGCGAGGCAGAGGCACACCGCCGCGACGACAGCTAACTGCATTGTGATGTTCATTGCTGCAACAAAAAGAGAACAGAATTGTAATGAGATAGAAGTAGAAGGAATGAAATGACAAGTTTATAGTTAAACTAAGAAAAGTATATTTTGTAACAAAAAGAAAAATTAAGAAAAACAAAAAAGGTTATCAGTATTTTCATCAGGACCTCAATTTTATTTTTTCTTTTAGTCTTCCTGTCGAAGACTTTTGAATAGTAGCTCAGGTATTGGACTGGACTTCAAATCAGGGTTCGATTACCACAGCAGGTATTACATTAGTCTGAGTGTTCGCGATTTGTTTTACAAATAAGCATTGTCTAAAAACCTACAAAACAAGTAATGCTGAGGATTAAATAAGAGGGTTGCGTGCGTATTGGATGATATAATTTCATTTCAATAAAATTCATATTACATAAACATTAGTCATAACAACTCTTCAACTAATTTCTTTTAACATTATGTTCATTTCATAGAATCATATTTTTTTATAATATAATTTTATTTAAACATATTTTACATAAAATTCATTTGCTGTAACAGTCATTTGTTATAATTTTGTTTCTTAAAATCATTATCTGTAATAATTTTAGTTGATATAGACTAATTGATATAATTTTCATCATAAGTAATAACTAACTGGCTCAGCGTTAGTAGTCGCAATATCGGCCTCACATATAGATAACTTGTTTATTTTAAAGCGGAAACGCATAATTTATTTTTACACATACATTTTTAGGTTAAGTTAAGTTGGAACTGTAATCGTAACAAAGCGCGAGCCGAGCAAGCGAAATAAGCGTGCCGCGGCAGCGGCCGGCGAAGCGCTAGAAAAAGTTGTTTCATTATACGAAATAAACGTTGTACGAAATGATTTTATGTAAAATAAATGATAAGTGTGTAATATTTATAAAAATACATTTTAAGTTTTATAGTATGTGTTTATTAGATGAGACGATTTTATATCAAATGTCATTCATTATACGTTTTAAATTTATATATTTTGATTTTATGTTATTCGTTGATTATATGAAATGAACGTTATATGAAATGATTTGATGTAATCTGTTGTTATATTTTGTAAGTATTTTACGATATATGTCCACTAATCATATATATTACTTGCACGCCCAAGAAGATTGACTGTTGCGTTAAAGTTTCAAATTCATATTTTCTCTTAGAAACGTATATTTAACATAACACTTATAATGGACTTACGAGACTTACGAGTCACAAAAATATGATTGTTTATGAATAATATACATGATATGATTAATTTAAGCCTAATTAATCTTAAAAGCATTTCCCAGTGCATCCTAATTACACTAATGGAACTCAACTAACTGAAAGAAGATTACCAAAGTAGTCAAATAATGAGTTTAAAACCTGGAACATCTAAATGTGACATTCCACTTTAACTCATTATACGAACTTTGGTCTGCTGAATTTCATACTTTTAGTGCAATGGAAACTAATGGCACAGCACAAAGAAACATACAGTATTTTGTCTTTGACTCTTTCTTGATAAAAGTAAATTATTATTATTAACTGCGAACAAAACTTTCAGAGAGTGCGTTTTGTTATACCCTAGGTAGTTGTGTAGGGGTGATAATGCTTAGTAAGCATTTGTGTTCAGGATATATACGAGTGCCATATAGTCCTCACTACTCCGTGATAAACCACGTGACGGGTCGGTCCACGTTACTCATTTATATTTTTGTACCAATTTTCTAAGATTATTGCTATCTATACATATTTAATAATATAATATCATTTATAATAATACGAATAAGTAAGTATATAATAAGACTGTAAAAAAGAATGTTTGTACATTGAAAATATTTACCAAAAACTGATTGGGGGCGACGTAAAAACAGTAACAGAATATGTTACGACAATATTTCAAATTTTTGTCCGTCTGTGATGGAGATTTTTTGTTGACATATAAAAATCAGGAGTATGAGACTTTATTTTTCACTTCATCATGTTGTCTATATGATACAAATGACGGATGCAAATGCTGACACATTCCACGCCAACGAAGTCGCTGGCATTAACTAGTTTCCAATATAAACCAGTTTTAATATCATATCATTTCCTTTTTTTTTTCAAAACTTATTTGCGATCTTACGTATAATAGTTTGTCACAGTGTCGCTTTCGAGACTGAGATGCTTGCCGAGCTCTCACCGAGACGAGGTACGTCGGGTATTACTCGCGAACTGACCTTTTTCGGGAAGATAAATTACTGTATCTATATTTATACTGTGCTAATGGCTAAAAGAAAGTGCACTAAAGCTACCACTTCAGTTATTATGAAATAAAATGTGTTCTAACAAGCTCGCGAATAATAAAAACTGCACCACTTTATGGACAATTTGTAGTTTTATGACTGAAAGGTGAGAAAAAGTCAGTTGCCATAATTTTTATAAGCTTTTCCTGTCACAGCGTCATTTTGCAATATAAAATATTGTAGAAGGAAAATTTACTGCATTTGAAATTTAAACTATATTGTAAAGCTAAAAGTGAAAAGTATTTCCTAAAAGACAATGACAAGATTTCTAAGATGCCATGCCCCATTTGTTTTTTTTTAGTTACAAGCACGATTTATATGTCAAATGATGGTTTAAGAACTTTATTTTCTCATAAAGAATTACAAAAAAATTCACTTACTGAGAAAAAACAATAATTTATAACTTAATAATAATCGAAACAAATGATAGCTGAATATCTGCACTTTTAAAGTAATAAAACAGTAATTGTAATAAAGCAGAAGATTCAGAGCTATGGTGGAACAAAACTACCTCAATAAAAAGCAGTTCGTTTATTTTATAGGTTTTTCAATTATAGCAGCAGTGCACAGTAACCAAAACGTAAAGGCAACTCGAAAGTCCAGATTCAATAGCAGGGGGTTCCAAATGAGAATAATCCACATGTCTTAATGGGTGATTTAGTATTTAGGAATAGGTTAATGAACTAGCTCTCTTTATCAATAAGTAGTTAATTTTTATTCAGTGATTCTGATATGAAAAGGTAACAAACACGTATTTCAAAGATAGACAAGATACAGAGTTACTATTGCGCGTATAATATTCAGTGTGACCTCTATTAAACCAGTAGCGTGTTATATAATAATTTAAATATTGTTTCATAATTATTTTCAAAGCATTGTATCATAATTATTTTCAAAACATTGTTTCATAATTATTTTCCAAAACATTGTTTCACGGTTATTTTCAAAACATTGTTTCATAATTATTTTCTAAACATTGTTTTATATTTATTTTCAAAAAAAATATTTCCTTATCTTAAGTCTTGTTAAATATTAACAAGACAGTAAAACAATCATGATGAAGGTATTAACCGTTCTGTTTATAACCGTTCTGTTTAATTACATTGTCGCCCGAAGGAAAAGGATTTAATTTAAAAGATTCTTCGGATTCTTTAATCTTGGAGTTTACGGTCTTTTTGGAGGCGTTTATCGAATGGGATTATTATTAAAAGCTTAATTATGGCGTGATAAAGTCGACTTTAATTAGCACCTTTAAAAAGATTCTTTACAATACGAAGGAATAAAGTATTTAGCCGCAAAATTTTGGGGTAAGATTTATTAAGGAAGTATTTAAAAGACTATACTACTAATGCCAGTACCTACCCAAGGTTTGTACTTTTTGTAGTAAGTACAGATAATACCAATTCTTTTTTTATTTTGTGTAAGATCTTTGTAAGATTGTTTGTAAGATTGTTTGTAAGATTGTTTGTAAGATTGTTACCTTTGTCCATTGCTCAAACATATGTTTTAGTAATAAGTGGAAACTTTGCTGATTTAAGATATATTTAGTTATTATTTTACTTATAAGACAAATTGTATTGTTTGTTTCCCAAATAAACTAAATAAATAAATAAATATACGGAAAAAGTATGTACTTTTTGTTAAGTATAAAACTATACCTTTATCTATATAAAGATATTGTAATGTACCAGAAACACGATATTATGATTTTTGCCTCAACACTTTTTCTTTTCGAAATGACCCCTAAAAAATAAAAAAGTACACGCCGAATGTAAAAACGTCAAAAATAAAAGAGAAAAATATTTTTTAACAAAAATCCCTCTACTAAAAGTGACATAAATTACAAACGCAAGAAAAATCCCCCGGGACTGCCATTACCTGCCGTACCGTGAGTGAACTATATTTTGCAGATGTGATCAGAGAAATGGCAGCACCTGACGGATTTTTCTTGCGTTTGAAATTTATGTCTTTTTTTGGGGGTGTCGGGGGATTTTTGTAAAAAATATTTAACTTTTTATTTTTGACGTTTTTACATTCGGCATGGGGTTTTTTCAGAATTTTTAATTTTGTTTTTATTAATACTTTTTGGAGAACTCGCAGCAGAATACTGCAATTGGTGGTTTACGGCTATAAATAAATATATTATGCTCTGAAATATCTCTTATTTAATGCAAAAAACCGCATCTAAATCGGTTGAATAGTTTCTGGGAAGCCCTCAAACTTGGCGTATCCTGGCTGCTGCAGTGGCACCTGGTGATCTGTAGTTTAATGCAAAAAGCCGCACTGAAATAGGTTTAGTAGTTTTTAATCTGTTATCTGGTTACTGCAGCTCCCCCTGGTGGTCTACCACCATGAAACATATCTAAGGACCTGCTCTGAAATAACACCTTTCGAATGCAACAAACCGTATCGAATAGTTTCCGAGAAAAATGTTGACAGACATACTTAAAAAACAACCTTTAACCCCAAACGCATATACCGCCTCCGTTCCGTTCCGTCCGTCGTGGGTAAAAATACGAAAATTCAAGATTATTCTCAAATGGGGTAACATACTATCGGAAATTGGTTTAATTAGTGGACACCTATAATATTTTCACCTCACACGCTCTGAAAAGGAGGTTTTGTCCATCAGTTTAGGCGTAGAAAATAGCTTTTTGCGGCCTAGCGCGGCAAAGTACTTTTTTTAATTTAATACCTAAAATATGCCATAATGCGTTCCGAATCGCACTATTGACTTTTCTGTTATATTTGATTCTTATTTTAAATAGTTTTAAATTAATTATAATACTCCGTTTTGGTTTAATTATATTATTTTAGTTCATTGAATCATAAAAACAATAACAATAAGATTAAACTATTTGTTATAAGAATTTTATATTAGGCTGGGTGAGATTTCACAACCTATAATTGGATTTCGGACTGTGACATAAGAATTTATTTTTAAATTGTCTTTGTCTTGTACCACATGTTAGTGTCAACATTTACGAAATCGTTTTTATTCTTATTAATAAGTAACAATATATTCCTACTTTAAATAACTTTGAATTAACTATAATACTCCCATTTATATTATCTTAGTTTTTTATATCATTAAAACAACGAGAATAAGGTATATTTAGATTAAACTTAATGTTTAAAATTTTTTTTACCGGAAGTTTACCGCGGAAACAACCATAAAATGTTCCTTGCTGTTGTGAGGTGAAAAATTGTGTGTTGCGCTCGGCAGAAAAGTTTTTAGCGTCTTGTACCTTTGAAATCCTCGCTACGCTCAGGTTTTAATAGAGGTAACTCGCCGCTAAATAACCAACTTTCCAGCCTTGCATAACAAATAACTATTGCATCGTGTAGTTTCATTTCTCTTTAATCGCTATAGTTATGTACTACAAAGTGATTTCGTCGGTTACGCCTAATCTGCAAATTCGGTCACTTCATACCTTTATCTATATAAAGATATTGTAATGTACCAGAAACACGATTTTATGATTTTTGCCTCGACACCTTTTTCTTGTCGAAATGACCCCACTTGTGTGTTAAACACACACAAAATAAAAAAATCTCGCTCCCGCGCGTCCTTTTCTCATTAATTATTATGTCGTTTCAGTCGTATAGCGCCTTAAGCTTGCAATCTCTATGGTAGGTGTAAGATATAAGACAATGCTAACAGAAGAAACTAAATGACCGACATTCCAAAGCGTATCCTAGATTATAATTAGTAATAAGAATTTCAATGATTTATTATTTATTTGTTATGCAAGGCTGGAAAGCTGGATTTAGCTTCGAGTTACCTCTATTGAAACCTGAGCAAGCGAAGGATTCTAGGATTGAAATACTAGTGTAGTAAGTGGTTCAAAGATTGAAAGGTACGAGACACTAAACATTTTTCACCCGAGCGTCTTTTAACAAAAAGTTTAATCTAAATATACATTATTAATAATAAAATATAAAGAATCAAAAATAATAAAAAACGGAATATTATACTTAATTCAAAGTAACTTAAAAAGGAATAAATTTTTACTTAAAATAACAATAAAAGCGATTCGGTAAATGTTGACATTGACATGAGGTACAAGACAAAGACAATTTAAAAATAAAGGTTCATGTCACGTTCCGATATCCAATCATAGGTTGTGAGATCTCACTTAGGCTAAGCATAAAATTCTTATATAAAAAGATTAATCCGATTCGGAACGCATTAGGAAATATTTTTAGGTTTTAATTTAAAAAAAAAGTACTTTACTACGCTAGGCCGCAAAATGCGCACGCAGAAATTGAATGACAAAACCTGCTTTTCCGAGCGTGTGAGGTGAAAAAAATTTTTTTTTTTTTTAAAAACGTTACCAAAACGGCCCTCTCATGTTGTCCCTTCTGACCAACTTCTTTTTTTATATTTTAAGGAACAATTTTTGAAACGAATCGATTCAAAATCGACCAAGAGTAACAAACATCCAAACATTCACATTTCTAACTTTAAGCGGATAGTTGGATTGCTTATTTCCTAGATTCAGTTTAACAATAAATTTCAGTTAAAAAAAAAAAAAATAGTTTAAATAATGCAATTTATGATTTTAAGTTATTTTCCATGCTACTGTTATACTTATGATTTCTTTAAAAGAAACATATTTGCCTTTTAAGACTCGGTAGCTCAGAAATTTAAGCAGTGGGCCGGATACCCAAAGGTCACAGGTTTGAGTCATGTCTAAGAATAACTTGCGACCGAGTTGATTTTATCCAATATTTTTTCTTAAATAATGCAAGTTTAATAAATAGACAATAAATTTCCAAAACGCGATTACATTTTAGGCCTACAGAGACCAAATTATTGAGTTTTTCTGAAGATTCAAAAATTCTGTTTGACTAAATGGTAAGGCACTTTTAAGACCGGCGACGACGTTAAGTACGGCTTAGGAAGTAGACATCGTTTAATATCTAGAAGTCATTTTAACTGAAATTTTAACATGGGACTGAAAACTTTAATATAAAAGGCCTAAAATAACGCAACCACATTAAATGGATTGCTTTTACACCTAATTATAGCTATACTTCCTCTTCGAACTTTCAGAATGTCAATATGAATGAAATAAGGATGGTGTCGTCAGTTTATTTCGTCATTATACTTTCCGAGTAGCAATACAAGGTTTCACAGTCTATTTTGATACTCTTTATCGTATTAAAACACGTTGACAAGGCTTATTTTACTATGTGACATGATGATCCAATTACAGAGCCATTGTATAGATTAGCGACTGAATGGAATAAGCGATTATTTACCTTATTGTATTCCGTGCCGAAATGGTTGTACCATTATTTTAGTACTTTGATAAGGCTTCTAATAGTTACTGCTGCATTAATTATGAATATGATAGTATTGTTATAGAAGAAGTTTTTCCTAGTCAGTTAGCACAAAGCTTTGTTTTTACTACAAAATAAGAAATACTACCTTGGTAACTATTTAAAAATAAAAACCAAATTTCTATGTCACGATTCGGAACTGGGGGCTATTGTCTAATTTTAAAATCTATCGCAATCCCTTTCAATTCGTCATTTCAAAGATATTTACATACTTCAAACCGTCACTATTTGACATTTGATAGGGATTGGACGCGTTTTGAAAGGTATTGAATGAACGAAATTGAACTGTCTAAGCAAAGTGACACTCGAAAATATCTTTGAAATGTATGGAGAATGCCAAATGAAGTGTCACTTTAAAACATCATTCATTCCTAAATGGATAACGACTATATTTAACACAATTCCATAAATCAGTATCACAATCACAATACCTTTGAAAGGGATTGTGATAGATTTTGAAATTAGACAATTAGGGGGCTGGTTCAATTTTACATTAAAATAATTTAGCTAAGAAACGTAAAATTCTACTAATAAATTATAAATGCGAAAGTTTCTGAGGATGTTTGGATGTTTGTTACTCTTTCACGCAAAAACTAGTTAAGCGATTTAGATGAAATTTGGCACACAAATAGAAGATTGGCTATAAATAAAATAAATATAAACATAATAAATAAAATACTATAAATAAAAACATAGGCTACTTTTAACTTCTGCGAGGATGTTATCCTCCAGAAGGAGACAGCGGAAAGGGCTCGCGAGCAGGATGCTCATGCGGCCCGTATCCGCCGCAGGCGGTTAAGGGGAAGGAGGCGACGTTATGATCACCTCATTCCCCTCTAGTGAAACCACGCTGGCGTTGGTGGGTGTGCCACCGCCGGCATTGCACGGTTTCCACCGTCTGGGAAGATGGCCAAACTTGCTCGGCCATCTTCCAGTCGAGAGGGGGTCCGGGTAACCGGGCCACGGCCGCCTGGTCTTAGGGGTGATTGCGAACCCTACCCCCCGTGACCAATGGCGGCCAGGAGGGCAAGTACTAGGAGTTTTAGTTGGTAGTACCCAAGAGTCCAACATACGAATCGCCCCTACACCTGGGGGCGAGGGATGCGTAAAAGCATTTCGCTTGTATAAAAAAAAGGCTACTTTTAACTCGATATCCCGCGGGTGAAAACGCGGGCGGCCGCTAGTATTATATAAATAAAGCACAATTACATCAAAAAGTTTATCTGTGTTACAAATAAGCAGTGTTCAGATACTTTAACTATAACATTTCGATGAGATCTTTGTAGCCATCAAAGTCATAGTCTTGAAACTGATAGAATAATTAACTGATTACCGATACTTTTAATTAAAATAGGAGGAGGTTCTATTTTTGTTAGTAATTATGTTTTATTTGGTATAACCACCGATCAGTCGAAGGTGGCTGGCAATGGTTCTCAAATCAAATGTAATTACATCAGCGTGTGTTATTTAGAAACCTTCATGTCTTAGGAACTTTTATTTTGCGTTTTGTTTTTATTGAAGTTAACACATTTTGACGCACTTCACTTCAACTTCAACTTTGCTGATATGATGGCTGCGTGCACACTTCACACTTTGGAACCGTTGATTGATATAATTGAGCAAAGACGTAACAAATTTTGTCTCAAAAAACAAGCTGACTTATGAGATTCATAGTATGAAATAGCTTGGTAAGATGGTTGTAGACCCCCAGGTTTATCTCAATTCTGAAATCAGTTCCGTAGTTTTTGGGAAATCTTGAAAATACTGTCATTTTCGTAACGTTTACACAGCTTACTTCTTTGTTCATGAACCGATTTTGAGTGTAAATTGTATGGACTTAGGTATTTTAACTTAAAACCAAGCTATTGCTTGGTAAAATGGCGGTAGGCCCCCAGGTTTGTTCCCAAGTTGGTCTCAATTCTGAAATCAGTTCCGTAGTTTTTGGGAAATCTTGAAAATACTGTCATCTTCGTAACGTTTATACAGCTTACTTCTTTGTTCATGAACCGATTTTTATTGTAAATTTTTTGGACTTAGGTATTTTAACTTAAAACCAAGCTATTGCTTGGTAAAATGGCGGTAGGCCCCCAGGTTTGTTCCCAAGTTGGTCTCAATTCTGAAATCAGTTCCGTAGTTTTTGGGAAATCTTGAAAATACTGTCATTTTCGTAACGTTTACACAGCTTACTTCTTTGTTCATGAACCGATATTTAGTGTTATTCTTTTGGACTTAGGTATCTATTTTAAATTAATAAAAATATGAAGTAAAATTACATAAACTTTTTATGAAAAAACCAACAGGCTTATTTTAACTTTATTAAGACGATTTTTATTTGATTAGGTATTTATAAAGGTTTTAATAACTCAACTTGTAAAATTAAATAACTTGAACATGCTAGAAATAAGTACATCAATAGTTACTACATAATTAAATCACTGGATCGTAATAATCTGTTATTAATTAAAGGTAATATGGTAAATCGTATACTATCTGTGCGATTAATATCAAATATAGAAATGAGCGAACGATATGATCCTTGAATCTGATTGCGATATCACATAAGTAATTGATTGATTATTATACGTAAAACTAATAAATATTGGATGTACGTACATATTAATGAAATAATCATAATCGAAACCTTCTTAACGAGGGATATCGAAACAGAATTAATAGACTTGTATTTTTGTATCAAGACTAATAAAAAACAATTAAGTTTTATAAATAGTTAGAAGACGACATCACACACTTGATGTGACTTCGAAATAAAGTAGGTACTTTTTACGCGCGACGGTACGGAGATGGTATGCCTATGCGTTTGGGGTGAGAGGTTGTTTGTTTGTGCAAACCAATGTTACCATTTATCTCCAAAACTACTAGTCCGATTTTGATGAAATTTTCAGTGATGGGTTCGGGTTTGATTGGTGCATGTTCTTAGGAAGGTATTACGGTGCCAACTCATCAGGGGGCACAGTAAACATTTGTTTTGAATACCAATGTTACCATTTATCTCCAAAACTACTAGTCCGATTTTGGTGCGGTTTTCAGTAATGGGTTTGGGTTTGATTAGTGAATGTTTTTAGGTGTTACGGTGACAACTCACCAGGGGGCGCTGCAGGAAACATTTGTTTGAGCAAAACCGAAACTACAAGTCCGATATTGATGCGGTTTTCATAATATTTATGCTCTCTAAAAAGTATGATTTTTTTTAAATCCACGACGTTTAAGACATTATTAAAAAAGGATAAAATAATTAAAAATCCCCCGACTTAATCATCCGCCGGGGGCTATATTATGCATATTTTTATCACTCATTTTTATTATATCAATATTGATATTAATAAAACATTGTAAGTTATGTTGAAACGAAAACAAATCACATTAAATTGTCAGCTGATGCGAGCTATCTGACGCCATATTTGTTTTGAGACTACCAGCGCCCCAGTGGCAAAAAAAATAAACGAAATTTGAATCACGTGGCTGAATTAACGTCAGCCATCTTCAAAGGGCTAACTTACAATAAGACAACTAGTTGAACGTCAAGTGATGCTAGTTAAATCAACGATCGGCCTAGGCATTCAACTTAATGCCGGCATTTAATTAATGGGCTAGCCTTCCAACCAAATGGCTGCAACATATACATGTCATTGCTCGTGACTGTACATATGTATACAAAAATAAAACACCCAGATTAACAACACACATATGTTTTATCACATACATACAGTAACCCGACCATGAGCGGCTTTTATTGACACTCGTAGCTCGATAATGTCACCCGCTCACATCTTAGCGGGACAAGGAAGACATCATTATGTGTCATACCATATCAAGTGATATAGCAGTGCTAGGGAGCTTGTCGAGGAAAGGTGCAGTCACCATCAGATATATCGTAGTAGATAAGGTGGCAAAATACTTCTGCACAGTCAAAACTATCATTTTATCTGAACATCCATCAATTCAATAATATCTGAACGAACCACGTCAATAATATCTGAACAGTGGGTTGTCAATAATTTCTATAAAGGCATAAATCCAAAGATATCTGAACAAATATAACATAAAGTGTATTTATGCCTAAGGCTGCCTTTCCATCAGAGATGTGCTATGCTGCTAACATTTAATTATATCAGAGATCTACTATGTAATATTTTCCATTGAGGCTAAGCTATGTAGCGGAGCGAGTAAGATGTGCTATGAACTGATGAAACTGAACTACGACACTACGCAAGTGGAACACGACTTCACTACGCTCGCAGTGAAGTAGTGTTGGCATAATGTGTTGTTGCAGTAGCGTAGTGTAATGTTCCAGTGAAGTCGGTCGCAGTGGAGTCGTGAAGCAGTGAAATCGTGTCGCAGTGAAGTCGTGTCGCAGTGAATTCGTGTCGCAGTAAAAGTCGTGTCGCAGTTGAAGTCGTGTCGCAGGAAAGCCGTGTCGCAGTAGCGTAGTGTCGTATTAAAGTCATGACGCAGATAAGTAAAGTAGCAGTTACGTCGTGTTGGCGTACGTGTGGTCGCAGTAGCATAGTGAAGAGTCGCAATCAAGTCGAGGTAGCGTAGTATCGCAGTGAAACCTACAACGTATTGTCACATTGATGTTATATTTGTTGACATATTTACGGTTATAAGTCTGTATAGAAATTATTGATAAGTTGCTGTTCAGATATATATGACATGTTGAATGTGAGTAATGCGACATTAATATTATTTAGAGTGTAAGGAACTTATTGGCATTTTAAATGTTCAGATGTATTTGGTTACCTTGTCGGCTACGATATATCTGATGGTGACTGTACCTATGGTATTTCCACTATGCAAACATGCACATTAAAATGCTGACTGATATTGAGACTAACTTAGCTGACAATTATTAATGCCGATCTGCTCAATTTCAAATCTATGAAAAATGGAGCTGACTATTTATTGTTTATTATTTTATATTTCTCTTTTTGCTATTGTTTTATTTCCTTATCACTCGTCCGATGTAAGCCCTGAATGTTGTACTTACTTTACCTTTTGTCCTTATAAATAAATAAATAAATATTTCTCACACACCAATTAACCTAGCCCCAAAGTAAGCACTGTAAGGCTTGTGTTATGGGATACCAGGGTAACGGATATAAGTACATTATTATACATTAAGTATTTATGTGTAGAAATATATATAAACGTCCATGTCGTCCATGACTCAGCACAAATGATCGTATTCATCATACAAACATTTGGCCCTACCGGGATTCGAACCCGGGACCTCAGAGTAGGCGACACCTTGAAACCGGTGTACGCTACTCCACCACGGAGGTCGTCCTTAGATGGGCCTGGCGACCTGAAGCTGACGCCTAGGTACAGTATATAGACACAGCTCACGTGCTCATATAATTAGGAATATCCAAAGTGATCAAATATATCAATACAACCATAGTGTTCTTAAAAATGAGAACTGTATAGAGCATTCTATGACGTTGTCATCAATTTGAATACTTGAGTTTTAACGATATTATTGATTACTTTGGATGTTACTGAATATTTGAGCACATTGACTGAGTCTATATATATGATGCTGACTGTACAACCCTTAGATTAATCAGATCAGTAGATATCGATTACTCTTTAGGCACTGATTCGAAGCACCTTGCGTGCATCAAACCGCATCCGCAACCACGAATTGATAATGTCAAACTGATTATCTCCTTTGATCAAAGCTGGACAATTATACCAAATGCGGTATGCCTCCTCGAGTTGCAGGTCAATCATTGTTGTGACCATTGAAATGAATAATCCTAGACGTACACACAACAGCACGTCGATTATACGAATATCGACGCCACGAAACCACCAAGGGACCACATGACTAGTCATGTCTTCCTCTAAATAATTCACTAGCTTCCGCCGGTGGTTTCACTCGCCTGGTTCCCGTTCCCGTGGGAATATCGAGATAAAAAGTAGCCTATGTGTAAAATAGATTTCGGGATAAAAAGTAGTCGATTGATTGCTTAATGAAGGCGTGAGGAAGGACAAACAAATACACTTTAGCATTTATAATATTAGTTAAGATATTATTAGAATCATTTGCTAGCACACCGGTCACCGGTGGTGTCCAGATGACAATATAATATTGCATCCGGAACCTGAGAGGTTGAACGAATTTATTAATTTAGTTTCTGAATCATTATAATCATAATCAGTCATTTGTAATGTCTCCACCGCTTGGGAATATCACGGATGAATAAGGAGGGATAACAAATCTAACCACTTCTTCTTTTCCAGGTCTTTATGGATTGCATTAATATTTTATTTTATCACATCTTAAATATTTTTACCTATTAATATTTGTTGTACTTCACTGTATGAATAAAATTTTAAATAAATAACAGGCCTTTGGATATGTGTCGTTAAATGTTTGGATATTTTTGCACGTTTGAGTCCCGTTGGTCTAAAATATTAGTATTTTGGAACGCGAAAGTTTAAAATTTTATATAAAAATTTCAAATTATAATATCTTAAGAAGAAACTTAAAAAAATATAACAAGAGATATTATTAGACCCCTAACAAATAAAACAGGTTGTCAATGTTACACAAACTAAATAAAATAAAACTAATGATAATTTAAAAGTGAGACCATATGATTAACTTAAGGTTAGTGTGTAATTTTTTACCAGTTAAAATATTAATAACGAGTTAACGACCTATCCACAGGTTACGAAATAGTAACTTCGTAAACATAAACATTATATTGAACGTAATCAATAGAATTCCAAAGTACGCGTTTTTATTTTAATGAACATTGCTTACGTTTCGATGAATTACAATCAGAGACAAAAAAGACCAAACAATCGTATGTTAATTTAAGCGTACGACACAGATTAAATGAAGCATCTTGAAATGTAAATGCTTCATTAATTTTTCTTGAGATCTGTGTTTATTTTCTAAATTGGAGTCGTTACTTGGCTGACAACTTTATGCGTACAAACAGTTTGTGTGCAAACAGTCCATTACTGTGTGTTATTCGAATGCGTCAATGAAAAAAAAACAATTATCTAAAGTACGTTTAAAATGAAAGTTTAATTGCCGCTATGTTGGTTCCCCTTACTTAATTCATCGGGAACGTTAAGACGCGATAACCATCGTCTGCACGCTTTTTAAGTTTTAAACCGACTTCAAAAAAAGTAGGAGGCTATCAATTAGTCGCGTATATTTTGTATTCTTTAGCCGGACTTTGACAATAATGAAAGCTGACACTAAGTATTTTTCAGAAATTTCATTATGGCGTGGTAACAGTGACTTTTCTACTTGCTTTTTTATTACCATAATCAATTTGCCACCTTTTTTCAATGTCAGCTTTCATTAGCCAGACTCTAGTCTTAGAAAACATTAAAAGTGATGAAAGACTGAACGGTTTTACAATGATGGTTCTATTACCAACGATATCTAGAAGCAACAACTTTTTTATGCAATCAAAAAGTATTCATAAATTTTACGCCTACGTAAATAATTACGTCCCTCGGCGTATTTCGTGCCATTTTAAGGCGGTGCCTATAAATATTTACCTGTTTTTAATCATTGTCTCTATAACATATTTCTGTGGGGAATAACGCACATTAACTGGTTACTTCAATAGTGGCGTAGTTACAAATTTTTTTTACTTAGTATAATTTAATTATTTTATTGCCTACTAAGAGAAGGTTCACGCATTAGTTGATTGGTAATCGATTAATGTTTATTATCATGACAAAATACTATACAGGTATTTCATTTGAAAAAATTAACTCAATGCTCACAAATGGGTAAGAACATCTTTTTAGAGAATGAAAAAATAAAACTAAATGGGAATCAATTGTCTTTTTTTAACTTTGTGGAAAAACTGTAGTATAAGTCAGATTAAAAAATCTTTATGCGCTTTAGCTTAATTTATATTTAATTATTTATTTAATGTCTAGTCTATCTCGAGCCCACCGAGGTGGTCTGAAAACAATAAAATATTTTTTTATACTTAGGTCGGAGCAAATGACTCTACCTCCACCTGATGTTAAGTGGAGGTAGAGTCCAGACGCGAAGATAGCTGGTGCAGCAGATCAAACTGCCACATCAGCCACCTTCACCTTGCCGGCCTGCTAAATGTTCACGCCTCGTTTAAAGGACCCCGGGTTGTAAGAAGGAGGGAAGACGTGCGCAGGCAAACAATTCCATTTGCGGATAGTGCGACAAAGAAATGAGCTACCAAATTTCTTTGTTCTCGTCGGAATCGCTGCCACAGTAAACCGGTGGCAACGCAAGCCAGCGCGCGTGGTCCTATGAAGGAAAGGAGAAGGTGGGTCTGTGGGTATGGGTGGGTGGGGTTGTGTCAATTTCCCCATTCCTGACGAGTTAAAAACGTCTGATAACTATCTATTTTAAAAGTGTAACAATTTTGATGTACAAGCTTCGATTAAAAGAAAGTCTTGCTAGTTTTTCACATAAAAATATTAGAAATCTCAATCACTATGTTTTTTTGAGGCTTGGGACAGTAAATTATAGGTCATTGCTGCATTCTGATTCATTGGATTATGAAGATAGAGCGAGCTTGCCTAGAGGAAGCCTATTCTCTGGAGCTTTAAGGGCCATTTCACACATTTTGTTTGTATTTTTTAAATTACCTTACTTTAGAACTTTATTTGAGTGAAATATAAGTGAGAAGCAATAAAAAAGAAATAAGATAGGTGTAAGCTCGACCAGTTATGGAGGACAAAAGATTTTTTAAAAGTTAATTTTAAAAGTTAATTCACCTATTTCTGAAATATGTGAGCGAATTGACGATGTGCATCACCTGTTGATGGAATGTGATACCTTCCTAAGTAAATTTTGTATGAATAGGCTAGATATTGGGATTGCTCAGAGTATTTTGAGCAATCCGGATTCTGAGGCCGCACTATACTTGTGTGGTTTGGTGGAGTACTGCCTACAAACCACACAAACTTAGACTTTTATTTTTTCTAAATGTAAACGGCTGATTTGAGACAAAAGCTCCTAAATAAATAAAGATAATAAAAAAAAATATCTTTAGTTGCGCGGAAATAGATACTAATTCATTGTATTAAAATATTTGAATATAGTAAAATGTAATATTATTATTTCACATCAATTTAATTATTAGTTTAGTTTATTTCGATATAAGTTTCTTGTTTAAATTTCTAGTATTATAAGAAATAAAACGCTCTTTTTAACAGCTATTGCTTATTTGCAAAACTATCATGTTTGGAATTTCATTTTCTACCAATATGAACCTATATCAAAAATCTACTATAACGTGTCAATGAAAGGTATTGTATTTTTAAGCAATTTGTAGCTAAATATCTGAAATCCAGGACTTCAAAACACCCTTTCTAGGCTTTTTTTCAAGGTGGCGGGTGGTAGGGGAAAAGGTTAATTAAGAAATATATATACTTCGTCATCTTCGTCATCATCCATTTTTAATGTCCCCCACTGCTGGGGCACTGACATTCCTTATGGATGGATAAGGAGAACAGGACATGACCGGCCATGATGCGGATTGGTGGGTTTTAACGACTGCTAATGCAGCCGGGGCCAACGGCTTAACGTGCCTTCCGAAGCACGGAGGAGCTAGAGATAGTAAATTTATGGTCACCCATCCCATGACCGACCATTGCGAAAGTTGCTTAACCTCAACAATCGCAGTCCGAGCGCGCGAACCACTGCGCCACGGGCTCCTCTCGGGCATCGTAATAAATACGATAGAAATAAAAATTATGATTCATTAACTTACTACGACAAAGGTTTATCTATTATAGGTCAATAATAGCAATTATTGCTTCCAATACTGAGATAAATGACGTCAAAATGTTACAGTTTCGCAGATTTCTACTGATTTTTGTGAAATGACTCAGAGTCATAAGCTCCCGGGAACTTTTGTACAGTACGTATTCTTTGACTGACATCCGATACCCTAGACGCCGCAACCGCAAGTGAGTTCCGAACTAACTCTACAAAAATGCAACAGCGTAGCCGTTTCAAAACTGTAACGGATCTGTTTCAAACTTATACAAACAAGTGGAATACATTTCAACGTGAAAATATTAATATTTCTGATGTTACAGTTGAACGGAAACCTAATAAAGTTTCCGAGACTTAGCTCGGGTTAGTTGTATTCGCACCTCGGGCAATTTATTTTCTAGATCTTGAACATTTTAATCTTACTGAGCGGTTGTATGATCTAAATGTCAGTTAGAAAATGTATTTCTGAGAAGTTTTTAGTTTAGACGGATTCTTAAGGAGAGAAATGGTGTTGTGTTCTGAATGAAATTGAGAAAGGAGTTAAGATTAGCTCTATTATTGAATAAAGACTTTCAGCACTTTTATTTAACGGTATTTATGGTTCAGTAGCGGCCGCCCACAGGTTTCCCTCGTGGTTCACGTTCCCGTGTGAAACCGGGATTAAAATTATATCTATGTTTCAATAAAGACTTTAAGCTATGTGTGTGCCAAATTTTATCCAAATCCGATAAGCCGTGGGTTGGGTATTTCAGAAACGAACATCTTAACAACCACATGTTCACGTATATTACTAGGATAAGATTAGTAAATTAGTAGTTCTTAAAATTATTAAAATGTAATATAAGTACGACTTAAAAAAATCCACCCCCTTTTTTATTTTTTTTATTTACGAACGGGGAGATTCTTAGCCTTCATCATACCTGATGTTAAGTATTGATAAGGCTGAAGATGGAAGCGAGCCTCACCCGGAACCCTCAACCACTGACTGGCTATCTAATCTTTAACTACCGGAATACAACAATGGTAAAGATGGTGGTAGCTAGCCAGGCGGACTTACAACAAGTCCTACCACCAACCAAACCGAATACAATATGTACTCCCGCTGGGAATCGAACCCGGGACCCCTGGGTCTGAACCCAGGGGTCCCGGGTTAACAACCACCGGTATCAGTACCGCTGGTTGTTATCACTAGACTACAGAGGCGGTTAAAAAAGGAAGGTCAATTCTAGTGAACAGTTTAATATTTATAGAAAAATATCACTATACTATATCGATAACAGCGTGATACTTTATCTCCTACGTACCTATTTTCCTTAAGCGATTGAATTTCTATGGTCAATCCATAAATTCTTCACTTAAATTTTCCTTAGTGGACGGATCGGGGGAATCCAATAAGATTTGGTGAAACATCTCGTAATAACCCCATTTTATGTTAACCCTTTCGGCTTATTGTATTAAATTCCTTAACTTTTGTCGGTACTGTGGCGATTTTATTTAGTTTTTACAAGTCTCTTGCATAATTGATTTGTTGTAATTTAAAGAATTATATTTGGGATTAGAATATATACTTACCTACTAGAAATAAATTTTCAAAATATTTATAGTATACAGGGTGTTTTTATTCTAAGTGCCCAAACTTAAGGGAGAGGTTGTGTTATGTGTTTAGAACAAAATTTTAAATTTTTTTTACTCAAATAGTTTTTTGTCATCGTAGCGCTGCGATAAGCTGATAGCCCTGAGCCGAGCTTGGTGCACGCTCAATAGTTATTTTTACTATTATTTATATTATTTTAAATTTGTTTTCTTTGTTTTTCATTGCTTAGGTAGGTTTAATATCCAAATACGCTAACACTTCACATAATAAAAAATAGTTATTTGTTATGCAAGGCTGGAAAGTTGGTAATTTAGCGGCGAGTTACCTCTATTGAAAGCTGAGCAAGTGAAGGATTCTAGGATTGAATCCTGAGCGAAGCGAGGATTTCAAAGGTACAAGACGCTAAAAACTTTTCTGCCGAGCGCAATACACAATTTTTTACCTCACAACAGCGAGGAACATTTTATGGTTGTTTCCGCGGTCACATTCCGAAATCCAATCATAGGTTGTGAAATCTCACCCAGCCTAATATATTTTTTATAACAAATAGTTTAATCTTAATGTTATTGTTTTTATGATTCAATGAACTAAAATAATATGATAAAACTAAAACGGAGTATAATAATTCATTTAAAGCTATTTAAAACAAGAATAAAATGTAACAAAAAGTCAATAGTGCGATTCGGAACGCATTATGACATATTTTTAGGTATTAAATTAAAAAAGTACTTTGCCGCGCTAGGCCGCAAAAAGCGATTTTCTACGCCTAAACTGATAGACAAAACCTCCTTTTCAGAGCGTGTGAGGTGAAAAATAAATTTCTGTCCATAATTTTGTTCTAAACGCGTAACACTACCTCCACCTTAACTTTGGCCACAAAGAAAAAAAAACACGGTATATAGTAATAATTTTTCATGGTGATAATCACTATAACACTCGACAACAAATACTAAATGGGAAGATTTTTTATTTATCGAAAGGTCGAAAGGAAAAAAAAACTAATAAAATATTTGTAGCTCAACATAAAATAGCACATTTTCATTTAAAAAATAACACAACCGCAATTTTTATAGAAGAAGATAAAGAAAAATAACTCGCATACTCATAGTTGTGATAATTAATTCCGAAACAAAGCAATCATAATAGTCATCATCTGCCATTTTTAATGTCCCGACTGCTGGGGCACTGGCCTTCCTTATGGATGGATAAGGAGAACGGGCCATGACCCACCACGCGGGCCCAATGCGGATCGGTGGGTTTTACAACTGCAAATACAGCCGGGACCGACGGCTTAACAAAGCAATTTAAAAATAGTTTTGCCGTTTCATCGCCCAATTACCTAAAATAATTAAACTAGTATTTTCTCAAAGCAACCACGGAAACTGCGGGCGGTCGTTAGTATGTTTGTATAAACTTTCTGTCGAATTAATACCCCGCGGGCAAAGGTTGAAATACAACTTAATTACTCAAAGGAATACCGATGTTAACTAGTAATTAATATTCTGTGGTCGTTTCCGCAATTAACCTGAACGATTAATTACAAAACGCTAAAGGGGTAGGTTAACACCGCAAGAATTTCAGTAACAACTGAAAACTTATTGTCTTTAAAATGTGCACAGCCAAAGACAATTACGATACATCAAAAATCACTAGCTATTTTAATTTTCCAACTGGTGGGGCACTGGCTTTCCTTTGTCATCAGCCATTTTTAATATCCCCACTGCTGGGGCACGCCTTCCTTATGGATGGATAAGGAGAACGGGCCATGACCCACCACGTGGGCCCATTGCGGATTGGAGGGTTTTTACGACTGCAAATACACTCGAGATCAACGGCTTAACGTGCCTTGCGTGCATTGCGGCAACAGAAGAAACAAAAAAAAAGTACGGTAAAAACTAAGAAACATTTTTTTTCTAAATGAGATAAGGTTTCATGTACATTATAAAAACAAGTATTATAAAAATTACATCGTCCAAGTTAATAAAAATGCTCATAAAATAAAAACTACTAGGCCAAACTGAACCTTTTTTTTTAATGGGACAAAATTACAGCTATTCCGCTTCTAATAAAAAAAACACGCAAATCGGATCAGAATTCTCGACGTAATCGGTGTACATACATAAAAAACATACCAACGGAATTGAGAACCTCCTCCTTTTTGGAAGTCGGTTAAAAAGCTGGCATTGCTGCGAAATATTTAGATTTGTCTTCCAATTACAATTAGTGAACATAATTTATTTTTGATATTGTATTGGATTATTTTATTTTTTCGTAATATGTAGTGAAAAATATGGTGTAACACGGCACTAGAAACACATTACATCTCGGTTTCTATTTAGAAACTACTACTTAAAAAGATATTGGGAAGAAATAATTCTAAAATTCATTACAACTTTTTATTTTGCATTTTACAATGCTATTTTTATATGATATTTTTTAAACAAGTAAACATACTAGAAAAAAGCAACTCGTCTTACTCTCGAGTACAACTCGTATACTTGGGAATCCGACCCAACGCACTGACCAAATTATGCTACAGAGACCTATGAGAACACGTTGAAATTCTCTGTATTTTCACCTTTTCTACGGTGTGACCACCGTCGTTTCATCAATGAGACAAATATCCTCGCATTCGAAAGAATCATCTTTACAGATGTTTGACTATTTAAGATGAAACAGCCATCTAATTATAACTTTTTAATTTTGCATTTTACAGGGCGACATGAGACGAGTTGCTTTTCTCTAGTATATTTACTTGTCTAAAAATCATGTTACTGGTAAGTAAGTACTCTACTTTCTACTACTTAGTACTTACCGCCGATAGCACCAAAACATTATTTTACAGATTCGTATAAAGTAACTGGGGGCCTGCCGCCAACTCTTAGCGCAGTATTGTTTCAATCTTACCGTGCTATTTCGTACTACGTATCTCGAGTAAGCTTGTTTTTTGACGGCTGTTTTTGTGACGTCATCGCACAACCATCGCCTCCAAAGTGTGAAATGAGTCAAAACGTGACAACTTCAATAAAAACAAAACGCAAACAAAACGTTCTCATGACATGATGGTTTCTAATAGACAGCGGGCCTACCGCTGAAATTTGCTTCTCAAAACTGTCAAATCCCATATATTTTTAAACCATAAACCCTTTAAAAGTAACAGTATAGCATATTAAAAACTTGGTGCAAACGTCCCGGTTATAATTATTAGTTAGTGTTTACAACATGATGCCGACCATAACCAAAAGTCATATAACAGCTACCAGCTTCAAACTGTTTCATAAACAATAATATTTGTATTTCCTGAATCCCGAATAAACCGCAATAACGGGTTAGGGTTTGAGGGATAGAAACGAACGGTCCAATCCCGTAACAGGGAAAACTTAAGCCGATTATACACTTTGGGCCAATGCTTGGGCCAGTATTTGGACCACTCTGTGATGCTCCTGAACGGGCCCTATTTTAAAAAAGTATAGACAAACAAATAATTAGATTGACAGAAATTTTGACAAAAGAAAGAAGATAATGCACGTGTGTGCAGCAGCAAAAAGGGCCAGGACTCGGTGTGTGAAATTTTTCAGCCAACACCGGTTTTCAGCCTTTCAGTCAGGTGTAGCGCGAGCAGCACAGCAACTGGGTTATTGGTTAGAATGAGCATCAAACTGTGAAAATCGATGTTTGTAAATTGAGTAGTAGTGTAGTGAGTAGTGTATTGTATCGGTTAAAATTGTAATTAAATAGATAGGGCAATTTTAAAAATAATAAGTAAATAATAAGAAGCAGTAATAATAGTCATGGTAATTGAATCAAACAATTAAAAAAATAAAATAAAAAACAACAAATAACTTAATTTATATATGTATTTGAACGGATTCGAACCGCGGCACCAGATTTATCCAAAACTACCACCCTTTTTATCGATAATCGATTTTCTCGCATTGGTTGACTTTACGTTAGACTAATACGCTGGTCTAAGCGTTAAACCCAATTGTGTACAGACAGCTTTAGTTATTAAACTTTTGAACCCGTATTACATAACAATCATGGATTAAACTCGATAAATTATTCAAAAGGAAATATGTTTATAGAAACCTTAGCATATATTTTAATGCTTTGGAATAACTTAAGTCATTTAATCCAGCTCGTATAACGATCTCCATAGATTTACCGTTTTATTACAAGATAACTATGACACTTGTTATTTGTCAGTTATAATTAGAACTGTTATATAACATTTTAGGATTTTTGAATTTTTGCATTTTTCAATGCTATTTTAAAACTTATGATAAACATTTAGTCATGTGAGTCATTTACGTATTACTTAAAATAATATTAGGTACATTGAGTCTAAAATTAAATCAAAAATAAGAAATTAACGTTGTTAAAACGATGGTCAAACTGTGATGGAGTTACTGAATTAGAGTTAATGAGTTACAATGAGGGGATCTAAAAAGGGCGCTGTAGCAATATTGCTAAGCGTATTCATTTAATTGTTTATTTCCTATGGAATTTGATTTCAGTAAGTTTTATTGCCTTCAAAAAATTAAAAGCAAATTCTGCTACAATGACACTGACACAGGTGAAGTCTGAAGTGTCGAGTCGATTTCATTAAAGCAAACTCTTTTGAAAAGGTGCCGTATAAGAAAGTACATTTAAACGCAATGGAAAGACAATACCTCATATTAAATCATAATCAGATTTAATATCTGAAGACATCACATCCTGTACGGGTTGAGGATACACCAAAGAAAGATATTTTATGATGTAACAAAGATATACTTATATTGACACAAAATTACTTATTTAGTTGATGGAGTGTGAATCGCGGTTTGATGATCTACTACGACTGACGCGCTGTGCCCCAGATTCGGCGCACTCGCGTAAATATACTGACATGAATATATGTAATTAATGACGACCTGTTTGACGCAGGGGTACTAAGCCCACCTTCTGCGCCAGAGGTCCCGGGTTCGATTCCCGGACAAGACAAATATTTGTGTGCATGAACATGTCTATTTGTCTTGGTCTGGGTGTTTAATACGTATATTATGTATGTATTTACAAAAAAAGTATATAAGTATGTTTATCCGTTATCTTAACGTGGGCTAGATAATTAGTGTGATTGTTTGCAATTATTAAAAAAAAAATGATAACTATTCTGTGCGGTTATCTGTACCGTACACATACATTGAACTTAGAGTCTAAAAAGGACGCAAGCGCAATATTGCTTTAATGTTTTGGAGGCAACAAAACTTACTAAAATCAAACTCCATAGAAACGAAGGGAAATAAACAAATAAAGGAATAGGCTATTTGACAGGTTTTTAAAATCCATTTTATATTATGTAGTGTAGTTTAAGGAACCCAGTAAAAGTTGTTTTCTCTAATTCTGGTACATATTTGCTGAAAAATATCAAATAAAAAATTCGATATTTAAATAGCGTGCCAAAACGCTACTTTGACAATATGGCGCTGCAATGGGGTCGGTGATGTCACTTGCCTGTATTCTGATCAGTGGGACATAATCATCCATATACGAAGGCAAACGAGGTTTACAAGCAGGTGACGTCATCATAAAACTCGACAAATCAGGAGCGTTTTGTGTCTCGTGACAAACGTTTAAAAAATCCATTTTTATTTACGGTATTTTTAAATAAAGTTATTAATAATTTTCAATTGACGTTAATAAATAACCATTTTTAAACTCTTAATTTATACTGATAACAGTAATTGACACTTTATTTTTCGCATTGTCAAATAGCCTATTGTCAGGTAATTTATTTGCCATTTACCTTTAGTCCTTCCTTTTTAGACACTCTGATTTCGAGTTAAGTAGATTTAGTTTTTGTATTAGGGGATTCGGCTATCAGACCAGACCCAACAAAGGTATAACATTCGTAAACCATAGAATCCAGGTTTAAACCACTTTTTTAATTATCATCCCTTAACTACGCGTTTACATCCGTAAAATTGGTTTTATATCGATGCAGAGATAGTTAAGTATACCAATACCACACTATGGCCCTTTGAAAATTTTCGAAACGGCAGGAGAACCAAAAAGTATACATAATAAATAAATAAATATTGGCATACAATCACACCAATTATCTAGCCCACGTTAAGTTTCATGAAGAACTTGTGTTATGGATACTAGATAACGGATAAACATACTTATATACTTTTTTTTTGTAAATACATACTTAATATACATATTAAACACCCAGACCAAGACAAATAGAAATGTTCATGCACACAAATATTTGTCTTGTCCGGGGATCGAACCCGGGACCTCTGGCGCAGAAGGCGAGGTTAGTACCCCTACGCCACACAGGTCGTCATATATAAACTATGACATTTAAAGGTATTTCATTTTAAAACGTCCTTTTCATTGAAACTATTTCAATTTCACAACTGCCATCATGTGTGTTTACAAATAACAAAGTTTACAAACGACAGTTTGACACAAACATAAACCTTATGAATAACGAACGATGCAAAGATAAATACTTACTTAGTATGACACTTTTAAGTAAAACATTAATTAATGTAAAAACGTGTATTATTCAATTATTATTTAACTAGGAATTTAATTTTAACTTTTGTAGTTTTAACTTTTTCTGCAGTTCATTCATTTTGACCGTTTTTACTTTTCCTCGTTTCGATAATGATTTTATTTTATATCTAAATGAAGAGACCGGGGTTTTTGTCTTTTAGACTTGTCAACCCCATCGTTGCCAGCTAGATATTTACAGAGGCCTGTGGCCCTTGTGTGTGAAATACAAACTTATTTGAATTCCATTTGATTCACTTTGGTTAGAGATAAAATATCAATGTTGCTCGCATCTTCACTATTGACAGAAAAATATCTACTGTTTGTGTTCAAGACAAAATTTATTTTCAAACAAAAACCGATTTTGATTCCTCTACGCCAAGTGCAACCATTATTGCAATATTTTGTATAGATAATGTGAATTTAGGTCTGTTTTGCATCTTTTGTAATCGTAATAATTTTGTCATCTCGGTACGAGGCTTTATTAATTTATTATTATTGTTAATATGTTTTTACCACATTTTTTACTAAAATAATATAAAATAATGAGATGATTGTTGATGTATTTTCTTATCTTCCAAATTAGTATATTTATGTATTGAGGTTATTGTATTAGTTCTAAACGAATATTCTGCTCATAATGTACTGTAAGTACTGCGTTTATCTATATCTATTTTATTTTTGTAATTTTATTATATTTAACTGTTGGTGATTTCAAAATTATGCTAGTTGCGAATAATTCTTTTGGCCAACATTATTTTAGAGTTACTCATTAACGTTTATGTTGTTTAAGTGGCTGTCTGTTACTATTATTAAATAAATAAATATTGAACATTAAGACCACCTGTTTAGTAGTCGCAATATTAGCGTGTCATCATTTTAATGATGTTGTTGTTACTTCATTAATTACCTTTTGAGTGAACGCTTCGTCGGCGTCGGCGTCAGCGTCGGCAGGGTTAATTGAAACCCATCGCCGTTACAATGGAAGACGAGATTCTGCAAATATTTGACGGCCTTCGAGGTAAGGGTGCCCACGCTTTGTGCTAATTTTATAGTACATCCTACTATAGTAGGATATTAATTTCAGTAGAGTATTTTGACAGGTACCAATGTCACTTTGTAAAAATAATTGCGCATTTAGTAATGATTTGCGCAGATCCAGTTCCAGTTCAGTCAGTATTGATTCCATTCACGTTCACAATTTCAATAATAATTATCATTCTAGCTACACATTCAGGCAGCATTATTTTAACAAAATGACATTAAAAAGCTGTCAAATCACTCTACTGAATAAAAAATCTCACTATATAATAATAATATATATATGTATATGTACTCTTTGACACAAAAACTATTAAACCGATTTAACCTGCATTAAAACATAGGCTACTTTTTATCGCTATATTCCCACGGGAATGGGAACTACGCAAGTGAAACCGCGAGCCGAAGCTGATGTTATATAAAAATACTGGACTTAAGGAAGAATTAAAACGTGTTAATATTCTAATTATATTTGTTTTTTTTACCATTTATGGTCCAGTATGTTTCCTAATCAAATACAGGACACGGTCGAAATATTAGGATAAATTGAAAAGCGTGACGTCCTGTAAAATATAGGTCAGTTGGTCAGCCTACTCGAGGGGAATTTGCGAAAACTGCCTTTTAAGTTGTAGATACTATCGTGGCAGGCAGTAGCGTCATTTTCGGTGCTATTTTTAACGCAAGAATATAATTTAGCGGAAATTAGTTATTAATAAATAGTTAGCTTAATTTAGTTAATAGTTAGCTTTTGTTCCGTAGTCTTTTGTTATGTTTGACTAGTTTCAGCCCGCAGTTTCACCCGCCTGATTCCCGTTCCCGTGGGAATATCGGGTTAAAAAGTAGCCTATGTTAATCTCCGTCCTTTTAACTAACTCTATGCAAATCAAGTCGATTGATTGCTTAGTTAGGGCGTGAAATAATGACAAACAAACACGCTTTCGCATTTACAATATTAGTTAGGATTAGGATGAACGAGAAAGTAGTTTTTTTATCATATTCAGTCACGAAAAATATGTTTTGTTTTCAGAAAATATTCTAATTATTATTGTTGTTATTATTATAGTTCAGGCAACTCATCATCATGGATGAAAAATAAAAATGTTTAAGTAACCATCGATATAAATTATCATTGAAATCTTGAAACGAAACAAGAAACAGACCATTAAAATTAGACCAGGAACCTTCTTAGAACAAAACCTTTTCTCTTATTTTTTGTCAAAATTTGTAACATTTTATTTTACGTTAATTTCTTTGTTTTCTTTAATAAAATGTCTTTCACAATTGACACCGCTCTTGTTTTTTTTATACTTAACCATTTTAAATTGTTTAAAAAGTATAAATCACGTACAAATGTTCCACATTAAAACTTTTCGCGAAGTTGAATTTTGTGGACAATATGTCGTTTGTTCAAACTGCGCCGCTTTCGGTCGGTTAGGCTACTACAAACTCTTCTAACGATACTTATGACGTGACATCATTACATGTCATGCACGGACGTGGTATAACGTTACTCGAAGCTTGCATTTGAATGTCGCAACAAATTGTAACTTTTTGGGTCGTGACCACAGACCTATATCGAGATAAACAAAAAGATTCAAACTGTATGAGAACCTAGCGTGTCGAAGTTTTCGTACCTACGATAACGTTACTAGTCAGATTTAGTAATGTGTAAATGTTAATGACGAGCTCTTGCAAGAAAGCACTGCCCAATTTACTATCTTCGTTTCTGAGTGATCAAAGTTTTGACACGCAAGGTAGGTACACTTATACCGTCTAACTTGTTATAGGTATGTGGTCGTGACGTGTTAAAGATAACATAGGTAAGTTAATTTTAATTGTCCTTATCCATCCATAAGGAACGCCAGAACCCTAGCAGTGGACATTAAAAATGGCTGACGACGAAGTTAAATTGTTTAAAACACCGATAATTTTTGCCGTTTCACCGAATAAGGTTCTGTTCGTGTGAGACTTAGTTTAAGTAAAATTAAGAGACAGACATAGAAACAGAGACAGATTCAAAACACTAGTTCTTTAAAAAAAATCTACCTCATTTAACCAAATTTGATCATTGCTTGTTTCAATAAACTTAAACTAAACAAATATAAAAAAAAACCTTTTATAAACAAAATCAAACTGACTTAAAAAAAAAACTTTTGGAGTCGGTGCCAGCCAAGGCATTCTACATTGCACTTCTATTAACTATATATTTTTTTAGCCTTAGCTAGCTAGCACCGACTCCAAAAGTTTTATTTTTTACTTTTTGAAGTCGGTTTGAATTTTTTTAATAAAATGTTTTTATTAAAATTTTTGAAGTGAAAACTTCTTTAGCGGCGTTGAGCACTTTTTCTGTAATGGGTATAAAATCTTAAACTCGCGTCAGGACACGTGACCTGGGCCCTAATTCTCTATGACCACTTTGCGATTCCTTGCTTCAAAACCACGCCAATATCGTACATGGTTACGACATTTTCAAAATTCGTATTCTCTATGACACTTAAATGAAACCGTGTGATATGAACGTGACTTGCGCGTGGTTTGAACTGTCAAAAATTCCACGTTTTAGAAACGCGTGGAATCAACGTGGAATCTGCAAGGAATCGTTGTGACTGTGAAGAAATTTATTGTTTTTGTGCTAAAAACTATTTAAATAAATCTATAACGTACCTAAGGCCAAAGACCTTCTAAACACCATCTCTTTCTTTAAGTATTTCAGTGAAATTTAGTGTCAGCTATTTATATTATAATCTACTATTACTAAGATTTTGTAAATTTTGTATAGAATTAAACCACATGTAACTATAAAACTATTTTATTATGAACTTTTATGTAAGTAATTTGCACGCAACTACCGAAGACCATTCTTGATCTACACTTATGAATGAACTTGTGAATCACATTTTTAAACAAATTGATTTCAATGAAGTGATGTTTTAGTTTTACATCGCTTTTAAATCTGGAACAAATGCAAAAGACATATGTTAGGGGTTATGTAAGTAAATTAGATATTATAAGGCAAGTAACTTGTAACATTTTTGGGAGTAACAAACGATTAGGTACTTACAATAACAAATCGCTTTAAATAAAATACCGCCAAGTACATATAAATTCTTCAAACAAAATATACTCGTAGGTACAATATTAATGTTTTGAAGTGTATGTATATATTTCCATTGAAATACTAAGTATTATTATTTCTTTCTTGTAATAAACATATAATAAACAGACAAAATTGAATCAATTAATTTTCATTGTAAAAATCGATAACAAGAAATAAAAAAGTAAAAAGGAACGTTCAAAAACGTTCGAACGTTTTGGTTTTGCTGCGTGTTTGTTTAAATTATTGAGAAATATTTTTTCTTTGTTATTGCAAAAATTGCATTGTTATGATATAAACGATTATATATTAATATAAACATAATAAATCACGGTTAATTGTTAGTGAAATTAAATTTTGCAAGTAATAAATTTAAAATATTAAAAGTTTTAAGTTTAGTTTTCGAACGCACTCGTGACTTCATAACTTACCAAAGACAATTTGTCTTGGAGGTGTCTTGGAGCGCGGTGGGACTTACAGAATAGAGTTGACCAGATTCCTTACCGTGACAAGATACGATATTGACAGGGTTTATGCGTGGTAAGGTTTAAGTGTGGAATCTAAGTGGTCATAGTGAATAAGGGCCCTGATCGAAAAAGCGTAGGACGGATGGAGAACTGATAAAGCAATTGGTGCAAAATTATTCCCTAACCATTCCAAAATATCAAACATGCTCAACGTTAATAATCAAGTTTTCACTTCTGCCGGCACTCCCGGAGTGCAACCCGTCTTTTTTTTAGTTACATCATGTGCCGTTACTTACACTAAAATTCAGCCCATACACAACAATGATGTCATCTAGGTAAACGACTGCTTGCCAAAACGTGATTGATATTTTTCAGGATTGTGAAAAAACTACTAGCCAGAGCTTCGTAAAAATTATATGGGACCACACATAAACCATTTTCTTTCAGATAAAAAAAGAATTATAAAAATCGATTAACAACTGGCGAACTTATGGTAAAACATACATAAAAAAATTCAAAAAATACCGTCGACTTGATAACCTCCTCCTTTTTTTTAAGTCGGTTAAAAAAGTAACGTGGGCTAAGTACGAGAAGGTAACGTAACGACTAACGACACAAAAAGTTACTTTGAAAATCGAATATATGTTATAAGTACTTATTAAATCTACTGTATATTAGTAATAATTTTTACCCGACTGCAAAGGAAGGGTTATGTTTATCGCGCGTATCTTGTATGTATGTATGTTTGTTTTTTATAGGTAATATTCTTTATTACCTCTTATCTTTCAAACGGCTGAACGGATTTCTATAATTAAGATATCGTTAGATTTGTCTTGACTGCCCAACTGTTCTTAGGTAAGTGATGTTAAAAAAAACATAGCGACTGTGAGGTTTTTTTCTTTGAAGTGAAAAAAAATGTTTAGAATACTTCATGGGTATCAAATTAAAGGGCTGGTCTTAAGGATTTCAAAAAGGTATATCGTAACCGATAAATAATTAAAAATATATTAATAAGAACAATAATAAAAATAAAATTAAAAAAACTTAAACCCTCCTGCTTTAAAAGACAAGACAAGTCAAGTGTCAAAATGATTAGTGAGCCCATTCGCAACATACAAGTTATATTATTAATCTTGTTAATATATTAAATTACTCAATACCAATTGATAAACAATATTGATGTATGGGAGGATAACTAGTAATAAATCACTGTCTAATTTAGTTTGGAACTTCAGTGTGACATGGTCCCTAAGAAATTAAAAAGTTGATGACGTTACCTATATTTACTGAGTTTGAAATTTTGTTCGTCCTATGTGCCCGTATAGACTTGAGTACGGTACCGTTGAGACGTGCTAAAATTCTAGCAAAAGGATTATTTCACAAACAACTGACACTGAAGAGATAGATACATACTTATAAAATGTAAAAAAAACATCTTTTTTATGATTTTGAATTTTTGCATTTTTCAATGCATTTTTATACTTATGATAAATTTTAAATAGAAAAATATTGGAAAAAAATAACTCGACCACAAGTCATAAATTATTGGCTATTGCATGTTAATCGATCGTGAAAAGATGTTTCTTTCGAATGCAAGGATATTCCTAGCATTGATGTGACAACGCTGGAGCTTACAGCGTATTAAAAATGAAAAAGTATTGGAGAATTTCGACGGTCGGTGGTCCGCAAGTCTCGGTAGCTCAGTGGTTAGAGCGTTGGACCGGATTTCCAAAGGTCGTGCGTTCGTGTCCCATCTGAGAATTCACTTGTGGCCCAGTTAATTGTTTTCCAATATTTTTCTATTAAAAATTTATCATAAATGCATCTTTTATTAGGTCGATATGTCCCCCACACGCACGTCACTTTACCTAGACAATCACGAAAAAACGGCTGAAAGTCGATAGTCAGAATTAAAACATAGGGTACTTTAAATCCCGATATTCCTACGGGAACGAAAACAACGAAAACAGTTAGAAAATTTTAACAGCACCTTGCTAACTTCTGCCATAGAAAATAGCCATGCAGCGAAAGTGTTAAAACAACATTAGCGATTGGAAAACATATGGAATGTCAAGAGAAGTGACAATCCTGCATAGTTGGTAACGCTGAAGTTATTTTTCAACGACAAACAACGTCAGTGGAGTTATACGCGTCACAATGTTGCGCGTATTGTCAAACTTCCCGCAAACTAAGTTATGCTGCGCTTTGTTGCCCGTTTTGTCCTTCTCAGCTCGTAGAACACCTCATAATAGTTATATTGATATTCTGTAGAACACTTCGGCCCGTATTTATAAATCACACTTTCAAAATTCTGTTGGATCCTGGCTATTTGATTTACTGACTGAATTCATTTATTGAGAAAACTAATTTTAATTGCTTTCCCGGATGCAAAAGTCCCGTTGTTAAGAAGTCACTACCTATTGTACTTATTATAAAATTGACTACATTAAAAGGTTTAAATAGTTAGGAATCAAGTTATTTTTTACACAAGATTTTGTCAACATTAGTTCACTACTTTTTGCGTGATAGATAACTGTAGTGTTAAATAACTTTAACTGTATCACGACTTGTGCCATAGGAAATAGTAAAAAATAGCCATGCAGCGAACGTGTATAATATGGGCGATTGGAAAACATAACATGAAATGACAATAGAAGTGACAATCCTCCATAGTTGGTGATGCTGAAGTTATTTTTCAACGGCAAACAACAGTCAACGTCAGTGGAGTTATACCTACCTACGTGTCACAAAGTTGCGCGTATTGTCGAACTTCCCGCAAACTAAGTTATGCTGCGCTTCGTTACTCGTTTTGTCCTTTACCAACTCATAGAATACCTACCTCATAATAATTATACAATCACGTGCAAGCAAATTGAATCAAAGCGTCATTTTCTACAACATACTTACTTTACAGTCGCATTAATTCAAAGGTAATATAATAAATTATACGTTGATGTATGAGTTGATTACTCGACTTACGAATAGCTCAGTGGTTAGAGCATTGGACCGGATTTCCAAAGGTCGTGGGTTTGAGTCCCATCTGAGAATTCACTTGTGACCGAGTTGTTTTTTTTTAATATTTTTCTATTTAAAATTTACTCAATCTGGTTTATATAGATACATTTTAACCGCTCGTGTGGTCTAGTGGTACAACCACCGTTATCAGACCCAGGGGGCCTGGGTTCAATTCCCAGCGGGGGTACATATTGTATTCGGTTTGGTTGGTGGTAGGACTTGTTACAAGCCCGCCTGGCTAGCTACCACTATCTGATCTAAGCCTGACGCCATAACAACAATGTTTTCAGCATTGTGTTTCAGCATGTGGGACTCTCCCGCCGATTGGACTACCCACTAAAAACCACTGACCGTGTCCTTCTTCCTATCTCCTTCTTCATATTCTCGGCCATGGCCATCGTTGTAGCATTGGTCCAAAGCCTCAACTGGGTTGCTTGCCGAAGCAAGCCCACCTCCCGAGGTGGGCTTGCGATCCGCCCACGAATCCGATGGGATGGCAGAAGTAGTTTCTGCATCCCGATGCAGAAACTACTTCTGCCATCCCATCGGATTTCTCCCAAACGCCAGAAAGCGCACTGCACGGATGCGCACCAACCAGCTTGGAGTCCATAAACTTAAAGAGCAAGGTCTCCCAACCGAGCTCGGGACCCACTAGAGCGTACTACCCATAATTTGCCGCCTCCATATGGACGCGTAGTCCTTACAGGTCTCCGCATTCTAAAGAGCTTTCTGATTCACCGCACACTTTACGTCACCTTAGGCCACTGTCTCATTCAGAGCGGCCGCCACTAAGAGACTCGTGTGTACTAACTTCCGGTTTCCGCCTCCGGTAGCCGGTAGTCCCTCTAAGTTTTTCACATAGTCGCTCGAAAAGTGAGTTTCCAAGGGAAACTAGGCGCGCCTCTCGCGCTTGTCCCTTAGTCCTCACTGTTTTCGAGCGTCCGCCTCAAAGCAACTTTCGCTACCCTCGTGTGTACTTTCTTCCGGTTTCCGCCACTATGTAAGTCATAGAGCGTATTCTCTTTCAGACTTCCACAATCAAACGCGTACTATCCAAAAGGTTTCCGTTTCCGTGTAAACACAGGCACGTAACCGTTCGAGTGTGGTTGCTCACCGCTCTGGTTTTGGTTCGCGCCGGCAAGCCGGTAGCCCCCATATCTGGAGGCCGTTCCACTATCCACCACATAGGGCGCGCCCGATAGCAGACCAGAAATTACCACGGGCCTAATCAATACTTAACATCCGGTATGATGATGGCTAAAAGTCTCCCCGTTCGTTCACAAAAAAAAAGAACATTACATTACAACTTTATTTGGAATCAAATTAAACATCTGATTCACAGAAAGTTTAAGATATCAAGATTTTTTTTTAGTTGTTCTAAAGTGTTAATTGTTATATAATAATATAATATCTATAACAATTAACACTTTATTGATATAAGATATTTGATCTCGCAATTGACACAAAAAAAGTTGCAGAAATACACATACTTTTTTATTTAATGACACAGTGAGTCGATTTGCTTGCAAGCGAGTGTACTTAGAACAAAATTAGCCAATGTTCGATATTCACACTAACTAGTTAAAAGATATTCTGTAGATCACTAAATTCTGTTGGAATCTGGCGATCCGATTTACTGACTCAATTTATTTATTTACCAAATCAACATTTGCTTTCCCGGATGCACAAATATTGTTGCTGAGAAGTCACTATTGTATTATAAAATTGGCTGCATTTTACCGCAATAAAATGTTTAAATGGTTAGGAATTAAGTTATTTTTTACATCAAATTTTGTTAACATTAGGTCAGTATTTTTTGCGTCATAATAACTGTTGTATTAATTTACTTTAACTGTACCTCGATAACTTTTGCCATAGAAATAAGAAGAAAATAGCCACGCAGCGAAAGTGTAAAAATAACAGGGGCGGTTGGTAAACATATGGAATGTCAAATCACGTTCGCTGTATATCATTTTTATATAGAAAAAAATGCATGTGATTCTGCAAAAAATAAGCTTTTGCGAAAGTGACTTTCTGCGAAAGTAAAGTAGTTTTTGCGAAAGTGACTAAAAACTGACTATTTACTTTTTTTTACCCAAACTACAAAACTGTGTTTGACCTTTTGCGAAAGTGACTTTTTCCAAGTGACCAAGTTTTTTTGCGATGAGATTTTGCAAATATGACTTTCTGCGTCAAAACCCTACTTTGGGTAAGTTTTGCGTGAAAAACTGTTATTTTGGACAAAATCTAGGTATATAGGAGATTTTGATAGGGAGGTTGTGTTATGTGTTTAGAACAACATGAAGCGAAAAGTTTTTTTTTACTAATTTTTTTTTTGTCATCGTAGCGCTGCGTTAAGCTGATAGCCCTGAGCCGAGCACACTCAATAGTTATTTTTACTATCATTGATATTATTTTAAGTTTGTTTTCTTTGTTTTTCATTGCTACCTAGATTTAATATCAAAATAAACAACGCTAACACTTGATAAAATAAAAAAAATATTTTTGTATTTTTTTTCAATATTTCATAATTTTGTTTTAAAACCGTAACACTACCTGCACCGTAACTTTGGACACGCACAAAAAAAACACAAACATATTTATCTATAGATCGGCTTCGTTACCATTTTGATACATGTTTAGTTTTATTACGATGTCACTACTAAGTCATTAAAAATGAAACTCCTTACAAACGTAAACAATTGAATTTTTACTGGTTTCTGTAGCTGTGTCAGGATCCGTATACACTATGACCAGTAACCGATTCCTTGCTCAAACCACGCCGATGTTGTATTTGTTTTCGACATTTTCAAAATTCGTCTTGTCTATATCACTTACAAAATTTAAAGTTATTTTACTTGTTTGATAATTATACAACTGGTGACTTTCATGTACTTCTACAATAACTTTATAACTTGGGAGTTACATGTAGAAAACGACTTTTGAAAATGTCAAAACCAAGTACGACATTGGCGTGGTTTGAATAAGGAATCGCAAAGTGGTCATAGTAAATAAGGGCCCTGGTAATGTAACGTAATTAATTAAACTATTGTCCGCTTAGTTTACAATTTATAAGCTCGAGTGAGATAACTAATTGTAAAGTAAACATTTCAATATGCTCGGGATAAACCAAATTGTTAAGTGGCAACTGTAAAATGAAGCAACTGTAAATGAATGACACTAAAATGCTATACTTATTTCAAAGGATTTGCCAATTACTTATAGGTTGAAGTGCGACACTTGAGTTGTAGACTGAAGTTAATGAGTCGATTTTAACATTCGACGTTAGAACTTTCTACAGAAGTTGTAGGAGTGGTTGAGAACAAAGTTCTGTTTCTATTTACTTTTGAGAGGTTAAGGTTCAATAGAAAATATTTTACGGGGCATTACTAGCTGCCGCCCGCGGTTTCACTCGCGTGGTTTCCGTTCCCGCGGGAATATCGGGAAAAAAAGTATCCTATGTTCCTCTCCAGGCTTTCAAGTTTCTGTATCCCAAATTTCATCAAAATCCATTCAGCCGTTTTTGCGTGATTGAGTAACAAACATCCAAACATTTAAACATCTAAACTTTCACATTTATAATATTAGTAGGAAGTAGGGTACTTAGGGCGAGTACCACCAACTGTCACACAATTAGCGCTAAATATTTTTAAAATGCCATTCATTTCGGTCATTCGTTTGAAGTAAAAAGTGACAGAAATATGTTTAGCACTAAACGTATTTAAGAGGCTACTCGGCTGAAGTGACATAGTAATGAAAAAAGGGGGGCAAAACTTTTCGCATAATGTCGATTGTCCTAAAGTCGTTTGTCATACATCAATTGGCATAATCATCAAATAGCATAACACTAATGTTACATAATTGTTCTGTCGCATAACTTTTAAGTAGCATAACTGTCTAAAAGCATATTATTATGAAGCATAATTAATTAAATCCCTTATTTCAATTGGCATAATATAAGGCAGTCCTAAAATCCCTTAGCATTATTTTATTTGCCATAATTATATAAAAACCTAATTTTATTTGGCATATTATAGGTAGTCCTAAAATTTTTGGCCATAAAAATGGTTAAAAATTTTCAATTTTTATAGTAAATAAAATGATACATAACAATTTCTATTATAGTTGTTAGAGCTGATTTGCAGGTGTTGTATCAGCCGCTCTGCTTCGCCCCTCACCTTGCTTTTTAGGAATTGCATTTTATGTGCACACGATAAGAACGATTATTATGAATAGACTCTGTGGACAGGTCTTTAAAGGGAACACATTGATGATAATTCCCACTGAATATCGGGATCTCAAGCTTCGGAGTAGATTTTTCTCGGTGGGTTATAGGTTATATACTAGTCATTGACAGAAACGAATTGCCTAAAAACCGACTCTACGCAGTCTTGTATGCCCTACCCCTAGAGTGTAATTTAAGCCCGCGTAGGCGCGGAGCCTGCCGCGGCTGAGGCTGGCCGAAGCTGTGGTGGTGACCAAAAACTTCATGATATGCTTGCGTGGGACCGCCAGAGCCCCGCAGCGTGACAGAAACCATGCATGCGGCATGCCTGCTTATCTAGGTATATTTTCTGTTTTGTCACACAGGTAAGATAAATACGAACCGTATATAACTTACAAATTCCCACTGAAATATATAGGATTTTCACAGCTACGTCAAAACACTATAAAATTATACAGGCGGTTAGTATAAATTATACGAAAAAATATTATTCTCAATAAACTTTTATACCTTTTATGATCAAAGGTTCGACTTATACATTCTGTCTATGAGTATAACGGGAAAATAAACGGAATCCTTATGACTCATAAATATTCTGGAATACTGCCCATCATGATAGAGGTAGTCATTACTAAGTTTCTATTATAACCCGCTTTTATGCCAATAAACTATACCTAATCTTGTAATCATTGGTATCTCAATATACACACATCAAAAGTGTCTAGAGATCAAGTTCGTTTTAGAGTGTCGGCGCTTTACAGGATTATTAATTTATGATTTATGGAAATAGCACTTTAACGAAACATCTTTAATAAAAGGAATCTGGTATAAAACAATGCAGAGTGAGCCCCCTCGTATACCCTGGTGTGCAAAGATTAATTTGTCTATAAAATATCTAGTACTTTTACACAAACTGCGGTCCGGACACATTCCATGCAACAAGTTGGCGCATTTATTGGAAAGACTGGTTCCCCAAACAGTGACGCGTGTGGTAAATGGAGCATGTGCAACACTTGTTGATGGAATGTGCACGTGACAAGCACTTATGTATGATCTAGACCTGAGGGCATCTGATGTGGGAGTTTTCCAAAGTATTTTGGTCGAACCCGCATCGGAAGCAGCAAGGCTTCTCTGTGAGGTGCAATCACGGTTTTAGTAGGTCATATAAATAGCTAAGGATACTAAAGTAAGGACTAAAGTACTCTTGTTAAAGTCCCTAAATTAAATAAATTTAAAAAAAAGAATATTATTTTAACTTTTTTGGATAATCAATCAAATGGATAATACGTGATACTATTCTAGTTTAACGAGTTCGGTGGTTCACCACCATCAGCTATTTTATTTCCCCACTGGCCTTCCATATGGATGAATAAGGAGAAGCTTTCCAGCCTTGCATAACAAATAACTAATGTGTATTTGGATATGGCCAAAAGCATGTGATTTAACAGGCGGTCAAATAATGACTAGACTTTTTGATATAAAAGCGTTTATCTAGTTTCAGACTAAGAATTGTTGGTAACACTTCCGCATATACGAAAATACAAGCACAATCTTTCTTCAATTTGTCACATCCTATAATATTTTTATGGATAGGCGGCGAGTAAAACTAAAATAGTATAGACAAATATGTTTGTGCATGAACATGTCTATTTGTCTTGGTCTGGGTGTTAAATAAGTATAATTATGTATGTATTTACAAAAAAAAGTATATAAGTATGTTTATCCGTTATCTAGTATCCATAACACAAGTTCTTCATGAAACTTAACGTGGGCTAGATAATTGGTGTGCTTGTATGCAATTATAAAAATAAAAAAAATAGACGTTAATATTAAACAAGACAATATACTAGAAAAAAACAACTTGTCTCATGTCGCCCAGACGGGATTATTTTATAGTATATTTTCTTGTTTAATATATATCACATAAAAATATATTTTAAAATGCAAAATTAAAAAGTTATAGTATAGACGATTAGTTTAACCGTATTCGAGTTATATAACTATTAAACTGTTACTGATCTAAATGAAACTTTGCTCAAGAATGACTTAATTATTGCCAACAACATAGTTTAAAACCACTTTATATAGAATCCAATCAATTGTCATGAATAACTATGAAGCGAGTTATTTCTGTATTAAGAAGTAATAAATTAGTGAAGTACTTAAGATGTACGTAATAAAGATGTACGTAAATAGTGAAGTATCATACTTTAGCTAAAGTGTGACTAATTAATATTAAGTGTATTAAATTGTATTCACTTGTAATACTTAACTGAAATGTTTGTATTATATGACTCAATCTTGGTAAAAAATTACTTAGAAAAATAATTCGTATAAATTGACACACCTCAGTGACCACCATCTAAACATCACATCACACACATCACACATGATGATTGGAGACGACGGAGAGCTTGTGGACGTCCACTGCTGGACATAGGCCTCTCCTAGCTCACGACTATTGTGGCGTTCATAGGAGGCTATTAGCCTACTGCTAACACGCTGGCCAGACGGGTTGGTTAGAGGGTTTGTTTCAAGTTTTCCTTCTCTAGCACAGGTGTTCAATGCGTCGAGCCTCTTAGTCGACTCTTACGACATCCCAGGCATGTAAGGGAGTGGTGACACTTGTATTCTTAGGCCGTCACCACACGGCATCTAAACATAATCATACTAATATAATTTATGCGAAAGTATGTCACTTAATTTGTGTATTTGTTTGTTTGTATGTAACTCTTTCACGCTAAAACTACTGAACTTTATTTTTTATTTTGAATAGAAATTTTATTATTTATTATCTTCATTAATTAAATTTTTGTTAACCCTGAAGCACAGTTGTCGCTGTGCTCTACAATGTGCAAATAAACGTTTTCGACTTTAAGACCTTATGTCTGAAGGCATGAACCAGCAGCCTTTGGATAACCCCACTGCTCTCCCAATTGACCAAGCCGAGAGATCGAACAAAATTAATCTAACCGAGAGATCGAGAAGGCGCGCGCGTCTCTATGTTTTTATAATGAAAATGTGGTAAAAATCTTGTTACATAGGTAAGGCAAAGACAAATATAAAATCACATAAATGGCAGAATAAAGAAATTGCAACTTCCAACAAAAAGCTATCGAGCCTTGTGAGCAACGCTCTATGCCAGCGTTATTTCATCAGTGATAGGAATATTCTCGCATTTGAAAGAAATTTTACAAAATGTTTGACAATCGATTTGACACAACCATTTAAGGGGAAGCGCATATGTATGTATAAGTTGTGAATCATATGTTTATGGGAATGTATTGAAGCGCGCATACTATCAACTCGATAGTGGTTTGACAAAAAAGACGACATCAACTTTTCCACCAACTAAACTGATTAATGTGGAAATCACGAGAAGAACATAACTCGACAAAACAGTTTAGTCGATGGCAAAGTTGTAAATACGCGCGAGCTCTAATTTGTGATTTTTAAAGTTTGCTTTTTCAATGCTATTTTATATTAACCGGCGGCTCCCGAAAGGTTAGGATAAATTTTATTAGTCTCGACTCACAAGTTATTCTTAGGCGGCCGGGGCGGGACTATTTGTGAGCCGAGTCGATTTTATCCTTCCATATCTTCTATCTATTAATCTATACTAGTAAATATACCGTGACTGACCGACAGACAAGACAACGCACAGCCAAAACGGCTGAACTGATTACGCTGAAATTTTGTATACAGGATCCTTTAGGTAACTATGTAAGCGAGCACTAAGAAAGTATTTTTAGACATTCCTGCGGGATAGGTATTAAAACGGGATTGTAATGCAACCTATCTCAGCGCGGACGAAGTCGCGGGCGGAAGTCTAGTGTGTTATAACTAGTTCTTGATATATTTAAGTTTTTAATTATAGGTCGGCATCTCGTGCTGTGATGCGACTAAACGTTACAACGGTTTCTACGGCCACTCATATAGCTTGCGGCTCACGCCTGAACAATTTGTACGAAATTTATATGAATGACGTCACGCCAGGAGCGCGAGAAGCTTGAAGTTTGAACTCTAGTCAATCCGAAACAGAATTATTGAAATTATAAGATATAAGTTTAGTCGTGATTTATGTATGAAAGTAATTTTTTTTATTATTTCGCGCAAACAAATAACTGAAACGAGTTAGTTGCGCATGTATTTATGAATTATTAAGGTATGATGAACCAATAATTGTGCAATGTTTGTTTGTATGGAAGTCGTACCACCTTAAAAGAAATAATTTATTATGCAGATGGTAGTACCTGTTAATGTTCTATTATTTGTGATATAAACGTTTTCTATATCTATTACTTTTTTAAATAAAGCTCCCTAGAAAAACTCTACTGGTCAACCGGGAAGTTCCCCGACTGTACATGTTTAAACAAGTCCGCACACGAAGCGGTGTTGCAGCGATAGGTCTAGTCGACGATTCGTTTGTAGGACACTGTAGGGTCACAGATTTAAAAATAGTTACTTCGTGTAGGGTCTCGTACGCGTCGTAACTATACGCTTACGATACGACTACGCTTACGACTCGTGTGCGAATGGTCTTAGTTATACTGTTCAAACAATTTATTGAACCCCTGTTAAAATCTTACTAAGGTTAAAGAAATAATTTGTTGCAGATGTCAATACCTGTTAATGTTCTTTTATTTGTAATATAAAGTTTTCTATATATCTATTACTTTATAAAATAAAGCTCCTTAGGAAAACTCTACTGGTCAACCGGGAAATTCCCTGACTGTACATGTTTAAACAAGTCTGCACACGAAGCGGTGCAGTGTTGCAGCGATACGTCTACTCGACGATTCGTTTGTAGGACACTGCACTATACGATTACGATACGACTACGCTTACGACTCGTGTGCGAAGGGGCTTAGCTATACTCTTCAAGCAATTTAATGAACCTGCTGTTAAAATCCTCATTACCAGACGATTTTTGCTAGGTAGTATAGTTAATAAAAAATATCAGCATTTTTAGAACGCCCCTATTATATTTGCAACTAAGTTTTTCAACAAATTTTTTTTATGAAGTAGACTCTTAGCCTTCATCATACCTGATGGTATTGATAAGCTTAACGCATTTTCCACTCGTTAAAAAAAAGTATTGATAAGGCTGAAGATGGAAGCGAGCCTCTCCCGGAATCCCCAATCACTGAGGAACTAGCTATCTTAAATTTAACTGCTGGAACACAACAATGCTGAAAACATTGTTGTTATGGCGTCAGACTTAGATAAGCTAGCCAGGCGGACTTACAACAAGTCCTACCACCAACCAAACCGAATACAATATGTACCCCCGCTGGGAATCGAACCCGGGACCCCTGGGTCTGATACCGGTGGTTGTACCACTAGACCACAGAGGCGGTTAGAATTATGTTAGTTCAAGAGTTAATTGTAAAGCTTCTGCCCAGTGTTCTTACTGCTTACAAACAAGTTTTTCTTGACCATAGAGTTAGTAAGTTACAGAATACGCCTTCGACGGAGTTGAGAAGTTTACCTAAATGTAAACAGGGAAGTTTGCACGCGATTACTTTAAAAGAAAATCTGTTTTTAAACTCACTGTGACGTTAGTTTGAAAAAGGCTACGTCTTTAGTTCTTTTAAACTGGCTTGATGAAGCGGACTTACGGCGGACTTTCACCAACTGAAATTAAATATGCTTGGCACTATTTAATTTGTCAAACCCGAACCGGAGACCAGTGTCCAGAACGTCCAGAACAATTGAATATCTATTGTGTCTCATAATCCGGGGCCTGAAAGGTAATCATCGCTCTGTCATTTTTGACTTCAAACGAACGACTGAAATGCAATGTCATTTTAAATATGTTTAGCGCTAAGTAAATGTGTTTAGTGACAGTTGGTGATAGTCGTCCTAAGAATATAAAGCTAACGAATGCCCATCCATCATCAGCCTGTGGACGTCTACTGCTGGACATAGGCCTCTCCTAGCTCACGCCTATTGTGGCGTTCATAGGAGGCTATTAGCCTACTGCTACCACGCTGGCCAGACGGGTTGGTAGAGGGTTTGTTTCAAGTTTTCCTTCTCTCGCACAGGTGTTCAATGCGTCGAGCCTCTTCTTAGTCCACTGTTACGACATCCCAGAAATGTAAGGGAGTGGTGACACTTGTATTCTTAGGCCGTCACCACACGGCACTGTCCAACGAATGCCCGCTCTTTATTTATAGGTTTATATTTGGAAATTTCAGGATTGTAGGCCAGAAATATCGTTTACAAAATAAGTATTAATCTCTTATCTTTTATGCGTCATGCTCGTGAACGGGTGCCGCCAGCGGAAATGGGTCTACTTCAGTTGTGCTTAAAGCTTAAATATTTTTATCAAAAATATATTGATACTGACCTGTATGTACCTCACAACTTGCAGTACAGTAATCTTGTAATGCGAGAAATGTTGTAATGTATGGTAGATAGACAAAGTCTTTTTTGCTAGTTGATAATTGTTTACGGTTACAATAATCATAAAATGTAATATTATAATTAGTATTTTCTTTTTGTGATGGGAATTGACCTTACTGATATGTTAAGGTTACTTTTCAATTTGACGACTCTGTATGAAATAAAACAGGGAGAAAAAACAGCCCTTGACGAGTTTCTTGCCGGTTCTTCTCGTTACAAGGTCTTTGTGAACCGATGGCGTAGCTTCTTTGACGTTCATAAGTGCTTGTAACAGCATAGACTGAATAAATGATTTTGAATTTTAATTTGAATTTTTATACATAATTTCAAAATAAAAGATGGTCAACGTTTTTTTTAAAGTTTAAAAATATCACCCCCAAGTTTTTTTCAGATAGATAGGTATCAATATTTTTACCTTCAATCAAACATATGTTTCGTCATCCACCTTAATACTCCAGTCGATTATCCCCTACCGAAAAGAAATAACACGTTTCGTATGATACAGAGAACGAAAGAATATACAGAGGTACAGTCAACAGCAACTATGGTATGGATGGACTAGTAGCGTCATCTTATTTCAGCGGCCACTCAATTATTGAAATGAAAACTTCTTTAGCGGCGTTGTGCACATCAGTTTTAATTTTTTGGGATGGGTAAAAAATGGTAAAGTCGCGTCAGGACACGTGACCCTGATCGAAAATTCGTAAGACCATTTACCCTTGACCTATTTCAAATTACATAAAGTCTCACACTTGAAAGATCTACTTATATTAGTTAATATAAAGATTATATAAAGATCTTTCAATACTACCAACTTTCATAGTGATGCCAGGTCAGTTTTAATGGATTTACCTGGCAAATCAAGTTGGTCTCCGTTTTCATCAACAACTTTTTATGAAGTTGTGGTCAAGTTATATTGGATTTTGATCGTTATTTTCGTTTAAGCGGTTTTCATTTCTGCCGGCTCTCCCAGAGTGCAACCCGTTTTTTTTTTTATTACTTACAGCATCACAATCAACACATTTAGGTATCTGACTGATTAATTTTGTCTAAAGTTATATCGGAGCTGAGATTTAGATATCTTTGTTAATTTTTTATTCCTTAATAATACAATATAAAGTCGACAAACGTCTGAAATCTTTTGTTCCGATAGCGTTTAGCTATAGGGGAAGTCCGCTCAAAGCGGCCATACCATGTTTTTATGGTAACTAAAAGCGATAGCGCCACGTTTGCTATTCTGCCTTATAACCAACCTTCCACCCTGCACCGAGCAATCATTCGGTGGTGATAGGAGCAAACCCGTGGCCGCGGCGACCTGTGCAAGGTTATTGAGATTTTTGTTAAAAAATCCATTGTAAGTTCAACCTATTTTGATCAAACCTCTTTATAATTCTTACTGTACTGTACGGTACTTAGGTTTATGTAATGACGTATGATCAATTTGAAAACTGAAATTATTGTTTAATTAGAAACTTTATTATACAGTATTCCTTTTTTTATCTACACTAATATTATAAAGAGGAAAGATTTGTAATTTTGTATGTAACGAATAAACTCAAAAACTACTGGACCGATTTTGACGAAATTTGGTATAGAGAATCCTTAGACCCCAAGTAGTAACATAGGCTATAAATGATCCTAAAATTTCTACGGGAACGGGAACCACGCGGGTGAAACCGCGAGCGGCTGCTAGTCGTAAATAAAGTAAAAGATCAATTATTATTTTTGGCATTTTTGTTATATAAAATTGCATTTCTTGATATATTTTAACGTGACCACTCTGCCCTTACCCCCATGGCCGCTTGAGGCGCTTACTCGGGCAAAGCGGTACTTTGACAAGTTTTCGTAATTTGCATATAATAATAAGCTTTACAAGTTTTTGCAAAATGTGATTACACTTTATAGAAGTTTATGAAATTCCCCATCCATTGACTTTTTCAAAATCGATTCTACATTACAGTGTAATTTTTTTTAAGTCAAAGTTAAGGTGGCCGCTTTGAGCTGACCTCCCCTAATGTTTCATAATGAGAGTTGTGTCTTTTTTTATTACATTCTTTTAAAATATACTATTTCCGTAAGGGTCAGCACACACCGAGACGCGACGCGACGCGACGTTCGCGCACATTTTAATAGAGCGACACAAAATATACCTTATTACCTTACCTGCGCTCGATATTGGGCCCGTAAGCTATATAGCCTTAGTGGATTTTAATAACGTCATATGATTAAGAAAGGTAACAATGGCCTTAGGCGATTCTTAAGATAAGTGCAAACGGGTGATACCTAGAGTAATGAAAATACCGATAATAACTTTTAAATTTCAATGATGGTTATTTTGTGAAAGAAACAAAAGGCTGTTTTTATTTATCAAATTGAACTCTAACCCCCATATTCTAAGTCGTTCCTCCAAAACTTTTTACACTCCACTCAAGCTCGTCGTGGGTAAAAATGGTAGTGTGTGCTAGGCCTAACACGGAGTGGCTACGTACTCTTTGGCTCCTCTAGGTCCTTACGGAGTTATGACTTAGAATACCGATTTCGAGGAGTATTTCGAAGAGGTTTTCAATGAGGTTTCGTTAAGTTGAGAGCCAGTAAGTTTTGGAGGAACGACTTAGAATATGGGTGTAAGTTCGAAATTTTAATTCAAACTCAAGTCAATATCTTTTTTTTTTACAATCACGCCAATTAACCTATCCCCAAATTAAGCACTGTAAGGCTTGTGTTATGGGATGGGGTAAAAGGCGATAAAGGGACTCAGCCTTCAGGGAATGGGCAGCAGCGTCTCCTACATACTTGGCCACCCCAGCAGTGGGTGTTATATGGCTGAGACGACGACGACGAGGGTAACGGATATAATAACATATAATTATACATATATAAGTATCATATAATGTATAAGTATCATATAATATATAAGTATCATTTATTCAGTCTAGGCTGTTACAAGCACTTGTGAATGCCAAAGAAGCTACGCCATCGGTTCACAAACCCTACAGCGGGAGGCCTTGTAACGAGAAGAACCGGCAAGAAACTCGCTGCTGTTTTTTTCTCCCTGTCTTATTATTACATACAGATTCGTCAAATTGAAAAATGAGCTTAAACTACGACACTTTTCATTCTAACAAGTATTATAATCATTAACAGAGTACTAGCCCTTTTTAAGAAGGTAATTTTTATAATAGACGAAAAAATCAAATAGAGGTTCTTGTCGCTCCTACTCATTTCGCACCAATACCACCCAATGGCGTAACTTTTTTCACTTTCACAAGCTCACTTGTACAAGTTGTTAAATTGGATTAAGTGATTCCACACCATATCATGCTTAACATATCTCTGGCAAGCTGTGACGTTAGTATGCAAAGGCCCTAACAATCTTGCAAAGGGCAACAAATGAAGAAGTGAAACGAGGTTACGTCTTTTCCTGTTGATTATTCCTCAGCAAACAAGTATACGAACAAACTTACAAATTGTGATTATTTGAGATACATTGTTTTATGAAAGTACTTGATGTATTGTATTTATTTTCGAAAATTAAGTTAAATAAGTTTCGAAAATACAGTGTTTTAATGAACGACGGGGAGACTCTTAGCCTTCATCATACCTGATGTTAAGTATAAATACGACTGAAGATGGAAGCGAGCCTCTCCCGGAATGCTCAGCCACTGAGGAACAGGCTATCCAACTGGCGGAACACAACAATTCTGAAAACATTATAGTGTCAGACTTAGATAAGATGGTGGTAGCTAGCCAGGAGGACTAACAACAAGTCCTACCATCAACCTAACCAAAAACAATATATACCCCCGCTGGGAATCGAACCTGGGACCCCTGGGTCTGATACCGGTGGTTGTACCACTAGACAACAGAGGCGGTTAAGAGTGCACACAGAGGCGGCGTGACCTGTACGGACAGTGCCCTGTCTAAAAATAGCTTATGGCCGAGACAAATTTTTCCAATATTTTTATATTTAAAAAATTATCATTAGTGTGAAATAAGATACTTTTCACTGAAAGTCATGTAATCGTAAAGGCACGCAGTTCTTGTTACAGTGACAAGCCAAGCTTTATGTAATCTTGCGTTGTGTTATCTCAACTTGAGTCTCAAGTTAGAATAACTAAACGAAAATCAGAGACTTGTTTACTGTTTAAGACTCGAGTTAGAATGTGTTATAACTTAATGAAAACAGACACGTCGCTTTTTAAATTTATAATACAAACTCGAGGCAGTATCTTTTGTTTATTGAGAACCAACATATTATGTACTTGTAAGAGTACAGTTTTTTCGAAACTAATTGTATAAATAAAAACATTTTATAAAAAAAAATCAAACCGACTTCAAAAAGTAAAAAATAAAACTTTTGGAGTCGGTGCCAGCCAGGGCATTCTACATTGCACTTCTATTAACGATATATTTTTTTGGCCTTAGCTAGCTAGCACCGACTCCAAAAGTTTTATTTTTTACTTTTTGAAGTCGGTTTGATTTTTTTTTATAAAATGTTTTTATTTCAGATTTTTTAGTTACATCATGTGCCGTTACTTACACTAAAAATCAGCCCATACACAACAATGTCATCTAGGTAAACGACTACCTGCCAAAAGGTGATTGATATTTTTCAAGATTATAAAAAAACTACTAGCCAGATCTTCGTAAAAATTATATGGGACCAAATTGACAGTGTACCCGATCGAACAAAAAAACAACTATTAAAATCGGATCACCAACACCGGAGTAATCGGTATACATACATCAGACAAAAAAAAAAAAAAAAAAATACGTGTTGAATTGAGTACCTCCCTCCTTTTTTGTTGAAGTCGGTAAAAAAAGGAATGATAATTCATAAAAATATAAGTAGAGAGGTTATTGTTACCAGTTTATTTTTATAATAAATGATTCGAGCGATAAGAGAATACACGATAGGAGAATTTTAGCACCATAAATCACATCGGTATGCTCGGCGTTTTCCTACGTGATCGAATCAGAAATGATGATATCCGTAGGAGAACTAAAGTAACTGACATCGCCCGAAGGATTGCTCAGCTGAAGTGGCAGTGGGTGGGACATATAGCGAGAAGGACCGATAGCCGTTGGGGCGGAAAGGTTCAGCATGGCGACCGCGCACAAAACGACGCTCCGTGGGTAAGCCCCCGACAAGGAGGACCGACGATCTGGTGAAGGTCGCGGGATAAGCCGCTGGATGCGGACAGATCGTTGTGGAGATCCTTGGAGGAGGCCTATACCCAGCAATGGGTGTTATGTGGCTGAGACGACGACGACGACGAAATGATACGAGTTGACGTAAATTAAAGATTAAAGTGAAAAATAGAGCCAAAATAATTGTATTTATTTGTATCTATGACGTTGTTTGACCCACAGTACGTATATACTACGTCACGAAAACCTTCTATGAATAGAATTTTCGAGGGTAAACTTTCACGACTAAAAATAATAATCTCTTCGCGTATTCTTGTCGAACATATAATGTGAAAGGGCCTGCAGAATACTATCAACGCATTTCCTCCCATGGTGTATTATTTGCAATTCTTTATTTTTAATCAATTTAAAAGGGTTCACCGAAAGAAATAATTTATCATCCATAAGAGCCGGCCCTTCATATTCCTCATTTACCATACTCATTCAAGAACTTATTTATAATTAAACAATTCAGCAAATAAGTAAATGAGCTTAAGATTCAGTCTAACAACTTTTACGGATTTAAATGCAAGTATATATTCCTAAAAACATTGACTATGTTATTAGGAATATCCTTAAGTAGACATTGTTTAAAGACAACAAGAAATTACCCCTTGACAAAAACGATTAACTGTCGGTTTTCTTGCGGAGACACTTAAGTATAAACCACAAACATACAGTCACACTTACAAGCGCTGTGTGTGGGAATTATTTTGGATAAGTAACCCATAAGTCCTCAGTGGGGTAACATTTAGGATTTAGTACTAGTTTGGAATAGGTAAAAGGTAACATGACACACTAACCAACACACTGCTAAAACGAGTTTCGAATATTACCTATTTTGCCTTAAGTTCAGTAGAAGATGCTTTTATCAAGTGACGACTTCATTGCTATTCCTTAACGTCTTCTTTTTCCCTAACAGTTTCTAACGAATTAAATTTACATTGCGAGATCGCCCGGTGTTGCCATTTAATAAAGAAAAACTTTTATCTTTCTGTTAAATTACCGAATGCGTATATTGAACATCATTTAAAATTTTTATTATTTTTTATTTAGTTATTTAAAATTATCTGTATTTTACATAACATTGTTTTAAGGTAAAAAAAATGTTTTTGTCTAATCACCTATTTATTTTTATTTATCTAGTCACCTATTTATTTTTATCAGCCGTTATAATTCCCTTATCTGTGCCTTATGGTTACATATTTGATGCTTTACTCAGTATTTCAGTTCTGAGAAATTAAACATTAGGCTTTTTAATGAATTCTTGTTTAATTAACTTTTACTCCTCCGTCACAAATAAAAGACCTTTCAGGTTTGGACGTACCGTTTTGCGGAGTACGTGATTTTGGAGATTTCCTTTTGTTTTTCACAACGTGAAATTCACTTTTATGGATTTGAATTACTCAAGAATTCTAGCAAAGATATTTTATCTGAGTTTGTATCAACTGATCCCCCAAGAAAGTGATCAATATTATTTTAGGTAGCTAATAGCAAATTTATTCTTACGAATTTAGTCACACAGTAATAATCAAGAAGTAATCTGTAATGTACTTCGAGAGATAAGTTTAACAATAATTAAAAATATGCAAATATATCAAATCTAAAGTGGCTATTATATCCAAGAATAATTCTAAAACAATGATTTTCACGCTCATGAATTTTGGTAATAGAATGTCCCACAAACAATAAAACTTTTGCTGGTAAAATATCCCTAGGTGTTAAAAGCGAAAACGTTTTAAAATATTGATTACAAATGAAACCTTTTGAAAGATCATAACAGTATTGTCTTAAGTTTTGTTTACAAAGTGTTCTCATAAAACTCAAACTTTGGCGAGTTGATACGGATAAAAGACAGTGCTATTATTGTTGTCACGAATTAAAAACAATTAACCATTTACAAACTTTTTATTGTCGTTGGTTTGTGAAGCCTAAACTTGGTTTTAGTAAGCAAAAGTCTTGGGTCTTACACACAATAGACTTTTCGTTGTTATTTTTTAATTATTATTTTTGAGGGGTGAAAGTATTTGTCTTGCGAAGTATTAGGTACTAGATTTATGAATTTCAATATTTTCCGTAAGCACTTGAGCAATTGAATGGTATTTTGGTAATGGCTTTGTATAGTTTAAGGATGATAAAGCTACTTATACTTATAGACATGCTTATACGTTTGATAATTATACAATTACTGGTTGTATAATTTTCGAACATTATCACCAACATTACCTCGTAAATTATATATTTTTTTTTATCTCATCGATGGTTTTGAAGCGTATAGTGGACAAACATACAAAGATTGATTTTTATTTATATATATTACTAATGCCCAATAAGTTTTACCATGTGTAGGTGTAGTGTTTGATAATGATGGTTTTGTTCAATGAAACGTAACTATTTAAAATATACGCGACGAATAGATAACCTCCTACTTTTTTGAAGTCGGTTAAAAATTTCACGACAACATAAGGTTACATAATAATTAGATACTCCCTATACCTATGTACTCTATCTTACTTTGCTTTCAACACTCCTTTTGAAATAAACAGATTGATTCGTGTACTTTTCTTTCCTTGGCTGACACCGATACGAAAGGCTTATTTTTATGATTTTTGTTTTTTTTTTGCATTTTTCAATGCTGTTTTTACAGTTATGATAAAATAGAAAAATATTCGAAATAATCAACTCGGCCACAAGTGAATTCTCAGATAGGATTCGAACCTTTAGCAATCCGGCCCACAGCTCTCCGGGCCGGATAGATGAGCATGAATGCTTTTTTATGGTTCTATTTTCTGAAATAGCACAAAATATTGCATAGTTTATGTTGCGTTAGTACCTACTTATTTATTTTTCGTGTAAAATTGATATTCATGAAATATGCATTAACGAAACAAACACCTATTTTATATAAAACAAAAAATGCCAGCCTCGGTTTTACCAGTGAAGTTATTCAATCCAGCCTATAAACTGACTGGTTAACTAGGTTTACCCAAATCTAGAGTAGCAAACATTCAAAATATACAAACATCCAAACTAACATTAAAAATATTTATAGGATCATCATCATCATCAGCCTGTGGACGTCCACTGCTGGACATAGGCCTCTCCTAGCTCACGCCTATTGTGGCGTTCATAGGAGGCTAGCCTACTGCTACCTCGCTGGCCAGACGGGTTGGTAGAGGGTTTCTTTCAATTTTTCTCCTCTCGCACAGGTGTTCAATGCGTCGAGCCTCTTAGTCGACTCTTACGACATCCCAGGCATGTAAAAGAGTGGTGACACTTGTATTCTTAGGCCGTTACCACACGGCGCCATTTATAGGACATTGATAGGATAAAATACTCTTGAGATGTTCACAAAAAATCTAATGTTTTTATACAAGTGCATTCAAGTAGGATTTTAAGGGTTCCGTACCCAAAGGGTTAAAACGGGACTTCGCTGACCGTCCGTCTGTCCGTCTGTCTGTCACCAGGCTGTATCTCATGAACCGTGATAGTTAGACAGTTGAAATTTTCACAGATGATGTATTGCCCCTTTAACAACAAATACTAAAAAACAGAATAAAATAAATATTGGAGGGGGGTCCCATACAATATACCGTTTTTATAGATAATGGTACGGAACTCGTCGTGCGCGACTCCGACTCGCACTTGGCCGGTTTTTTTTCGTTCAAAGTCAATTAATAAGTTGAAAGTAAGTGTCTGAGAACACTGGTTAGCTAAATAGCATTTAAAATCTTTATTCTTAAAAGAAGGTCAGTTTGTAGTTTTGCTGACGAAGTAATTATTTAGTAATCTGTGGTTTTGCGTTTATTCCGGGATTGTTATCGTAAATAGCTTAACTACTTAAACCAAGTAATCCTAACGAAACTTCTACTTCAACTGATTTTTTGTAGTTTATCCAAGTACTTAAAAAATAATTGAAGTATTAAATTTTTACCAAATAATAATCTCTACAAAAATTAAAATAAATCCCCGAAACGTAGGATGTACGCGCATAGCTTCAGAACGAATGCACCGAATTGCATATTTATTTAATACTAGAGGCCGGGCGCGGTTTCACCCGCGTGGTTCCCGTTCCCGTGGGAATTTTGGGATCATTTATAGCCTATGTTACTACTTGGGGTCTAAGGATTCTCTATACCAAATTTCGTCAAAATCGGTCCAGTAGTTTTTGAGTTTATTCGTTACATACATAAATACAAATCTTTCATCTTTATAATATTAGTATAGAAAAAAACGTGAAGAAAGTTAATTTCGATAATTTTAGCAACTTATTTCCCGTCATATTTCGATAATATCGTTCTAATGGACCACCTTCTCTGCAAAACGTGTAATTCCTTCTCCATTGTTTTCATGCCAAAATTCAAAAATAATCGTTCAATCGTTTAGGTGTGAAAAGTTAAACCCTTTATAAGTCAAAGGGAACTAATTTCCCACTATTTATCCACTAAATCAATTTTTTCAGCTACTTTAATATTTGAAAAAATTGGTTTTGCAACTATATTGCCACCACCGCAGTTTTTAAAAAGTCCCTCACAAATTAGAAAAAACATTTAACAAAACAAGCAACTATAACTTTTTAATTTTGCATTTTACAATGCTATTTTGATGTGATAAATATTAAACAAGAAAATATACCAGAAAAAAGCAACTAGTCTCATGTCGCCATGTTTTCGAGCATCTCGTCAGGGCGACATGAGACTAGTTGCTTTTTTCTGGTATATTTTCTTGTTTAATATTTATCACATAAAAACAAGCAACCTCTACGTTTTTAATAATATTACAAAATTGTGTCACTGTTGATAACATTCTTAGTTTTATATTCTGTCAAAAGGGATAAAAGGTGTTTTTGCCGTAACTGGTTAAATCGACCCGCGATCGTTCTTGCAGATTTCAGGTCCGCTTGTGCTTGTGCTTCTGCTCAAGAAACACTTTAAATCGCGTCAAAAATAGTATTAAAACTTGGAGAAGTAAATGGCCCTCTCATTTAAAAATAATTAAAATTGGTCGAATGGTTTATGCGTAAAAATGTTAAAGATATTAGAGTTATACAAACTCGTACAACGCGTTTTATATCTTTACAAAAACTTTAGGTTTTTTGTTTTTTTTTTTGATTCTATACAAATTGATTTGGCAAAACTACGTTTTTTTATGAAATAACAAAATAAAAACACTTAATGATAATTTTTTTAATAGAAAAATAATGGAAAAAATTAACTCGGCCACAACCGGTCCAATGCAAGAGTATTGGACCGGATTTCCAAAGGTCATGGGTTCGATTCCCATCTGAGAATTCACTTGTGGCCGAGATAATTTTTTCCAATATTTTTCTATTTAAAATTTTATCATAAGTATAAAAATAGCATTGAAAAATGCAAAAATTCAAAAAATCACAAATTATTGGCTGTTGCATCTTAATCGATCGTTAAACACCTGAAAAGATGTTTCTTTCGAATGCAAGGAAGGATATTCCTAGCATTGATGTGAAAACGCTGGCCTACAGCGTATTAAAAATATAAAAGTATTGGAGAATTTCGACGGTGGTTCGCAAGTCTCGGTAGCTCAGCGGTTAGAGCATTGGACCGGATTTCCAAAGGTCATGGGTTCGATTCCCATCTGAGAATTCACTTGTGGCCGAGTTAATTTTTTCCAATATTTTTCTATTTAAAAATTTATCATAAGGATAAAAATAGCATAGAAAAATGCAAAAATTCAAAAAATCACAAAATAAAAACACTTAATTTGAAATATTTAATCTTTCGCGTGGTCTCATTCAACATTAGTAATGGGATATAAAAAACGTTGAACTTGCATATAGTGTGGACTCAAAATATGTGTTGAAGTGGAAAAAAACTAATAGTACCGATATTCAATCAACTATATAAGAGGGCGACATATAGGTCACTTGTCTTGTTACCCTCATATTAAAAATAACTAATATCGAATCACTAACAGCGTGTGTGTTATTATTAAGGAACTATTCCTACGTCATTCATACTATTTGAATTAAATATAATCACATATTTATTGTTGAGTTTACATTTTAACATTAGACATTTAAAATAAAATAACTTCTGGGGATTTAAGTGCAATACCTATTTTTACCCGAAACATATATTTGATACTATATTTTTTTGGATTTTGAGGGTTTGTGACCTTTTCAATAGCATTTGTCACGGGTTGACTAGCCACTTACAAGTCTACCTTCGGAAAGTTAAATTATTTCGATCGGATACGGTTAGGCAATAGATATTTTTGTTATTAAAATGGAATTAACATTTTAAATAACTTTTTAAGTTATCGAATGAAAAATATAATAAAAATATCCAGTAAAAAATATTTATTAAGATATAGTTTAAAACTCTTCACATTTCCATTGACTCTAAGTTACTTCACTGGATATAAATAAGTATTCATCCATCAATCTATTACAAAATCTTTTGGTTAGAATTTTGTATTTTCCATAAGAATATTTGTATTTTAAAGTCACTAAGTTTAAATAGGTGAAACTCAAAAAAAAAATTTTTATGGAAAGTAGCTTTCTACGGTTCCGCATAGTTTTATTAGCTGACGTAGTTTATTCTTAAAGAAAAATCTACATTTCGTTGTGTTACCTACTTTGTATTTTTATAACAATATTTATAATTAATAGTCACATAATAGTATAAATACTCAAAAAGTTACAACCATGAAAAGTTACTTTCTATAAAATTATAGAAGGTAACTTCCCATGGTTCTGCACAAGTTTATAAAGCTAACGTAATTCATTCATACAGAAAAAAATACATATCTACAATTTGTTGGCACTTACCTTTAATTTTGCGACTCGAGTTCACTTTGCTTTTGCAACAGTGCGCGTCGCGCGCTCTTTCTTACTGAAATGAAACCGTATGTTGTGGCGGTTGTATTTATATGCCGCCGTGCCAGCAGGGCAGCGGTTGGCGCTACGGCGGCACGCCTCGCCCAGCGCGTAGGCGGACGTAGGCTACGGCCTACAGTACAACCCCTGCCTTTCTTTCCATTTATTTATTTACTAGCGGTCGCCCGCGGTTTCAATTGCGTTGGTGCCGTTCACGTGGGAATATCAGGATAAAAAGCAGCCTATGTTACTAAAAATCGAGTCGATTGGTAGCTTAGTTGGCGTGAAGGTAGGACAAACATACTTTCGTATTTATATATTATTAGTTAGGAAGGAATATAATTAGGATATTAAAACTAACAACGTTACTATTGTTTTAATTGAGTAGGTCCTAATGTGAATAGTAAAGTAAAAAAAAAAACTTTATAAATAAACAAGATTTCAAAAAAATACAAGAAATCAGTTGTTATCCTCACTTATATTATAAATACGACAGTGTGTTTGTTTGTCCTTTCCCGACGCCCTAACTGAAAAACCAATGGACTTGATTTTTTTTTTGAAAGGGCGGAGAGTAACTTACGCTACGTTTTACCCCGATATTCCCACGGGAACGGGAACCACGTGGGTGAAACCACGGGCGGAAATAATATAATACATACATTATTATAAATTATTTTAAATTACATTATTTTAATACATTATTCTAAATTATTTGTCCATTTTCTGCGCAATCGCGGAACTTCCCGGTAGTTTTTTAAAGTACATAATAGATTTATAGAAATGTTAATATACAAAAATATTAAATAACAGAATATTAATTTTAATTTCATTTGAATAGTACTTAATTTGATAAATATTAAACAAGAAAATATGCTAGAAAAAAGCAACTTGTCTCTTGTATATTTTCTTGTTTCGTCTCAGCCACATAACACCCACTGCTGGGTATAGGCCTCTCCTAAAAGGGGGGGTTTGCCGTAATCGCCACGCTTGGCAGGCGGGTTGGCGATCGCAGTATGGCCAAGTTTGTAGTAGACGCTGCTGCCCGTATCCTGAAGGCTGAGTCCCTTAGTCTCGTTTATGACACCCACGGGATGAGAGGGGGTAGTGCTATTCTAAGCCGACACTACACAGCTTATTTATATATTTTCTTGTTTACTATAAGGCTTTACCTATGAAATTGCCGATTTTATTTTTACACTTCTGGAGAACCTCACTACTTCTGTGATTAAAAGTTACATCAATTGCTTGATTTTATATTAAATTTAGATCATAACGATCAAGAATCATTAATCTTATGCTTATTATTTTCGTTTCTTATACGATAAAGGTAGCGGAATTTGATCAAACCACTTTAGAATTCAATGTTTTTTTTGCAATGCAAGTCTATTGTTACTCATCTATTTGGCTTTGTTTGTTTATTATTTGTTCCGACATGTGATAATGTGAGCTAATTCTAAGTTTCCTATTATTTATCACATAAAAATAGCACAGTAAAATGAAAAATTAAAAAATTATAGTACTTGGGCTGAGTTGCATCAGTAAACTTTAACTGATTTATGGCTGTCAATACTGTCAAATCATAGACAATTTTCATGCGTTAAAGTTATAGTTATCTTTTTATAACTTTTTAATTTTGCATTTTACAATGCTATTTTTATGTGATAAATATTAAACAAGAAAATATACTAGAAAAAGCAACTAGTCTCATGTCGCCCTGACGGGATTCGAACCCGCATCCTTGGGAGTCCGGCCCAATGCACTAACCAATTATACTACAGAGACCTATGAGGACACGTCGAATTTTTCTAGTATATTCACCGTTCTACGGTGTTGGCCACCGTTATAAATATATTACTAAGTTAGATGGTGCAATCCACCCTTAATTTATTTTGTTTAACTTAATACTTTTCGGAAAAATTCTACTGCTCGACCGAGAAGTTCCTCTAATGTCCAGTCAACAGCAGCTACAGCTTTACACTTTGACCTTGAGAACACCCTTATGTCCCTCGTAATAGCAGTGGTTTTCGTAGTGCAAATGGAAAGCCGTACGAGCTGGGCCGTATTTACATCAGCCGTACAATCGGGAACTTCCCGGTTGATCAGTAGAGTTTTTTGGAAAAAGTTCTAAGAATAATAAAATAATTTATTATTCAAATGTAAAACCTATTAAGGGCGCGCTTAGGCCAAAAGCAAAAGTAATAACTGCAACGGCGAGTAAAAAAAATGCTGCCTTATTTCTATGAGAAATAAGGACTCGGTGCTGAGATTGGCACGGTCTAACAACTCCTGAGGATGCTCCGTGTGTGGGCGAAACACGTGTAGAGTAGTCGGTGAAGGTGCAAGGTGTGTCACTGGGCTGCATCTGCATTTTTTCTTGCGGAATTACGCGACATATTTTTCGTTTTCTAATATTTACATACTTCAGGCCGTCACTATTTGACATTTGATAGGGATTGTGATCGGGGCGCATTTTGAAAGATATTGAATGAACGAAATTGAGCTGTCTAAGCAAACTGACACTCGAAAATATCAAATGTATGGAGAAGTGTCATTTAAAACATCATTCGTTCCGAAATTGATTGCGACTATAAGTTACTCAATTCCATAAATCACTATAACAATCAAAATACCTTTCAAAGGGATTGTGATAGATTTTAAAATTTGACAATTAGGGGGCAGATCATTAAATCGTGAACGTTTCACGATTTTGTCATCCACGATTGGTCATATCGTGAAAATAGGGTGTTCTGTGAAAAACTGTGTTTTTTTGCATCTTGTTCGGCATTTGTATGACTCGCATAGTATTTCAGTACCTTTTAATCGTAAACTCATTAATATTATCACTTTTTTCATCATTTATTAACGAATAATTGTAATTTTTTACTGCGAGCAACAACATATTGACAGATAAACAAAGCGCTTCCGGAGCCTCCATCGGTAATTAATGTAACCATTTTCGAAATGATCAAATAATCTTGACCATTTGATGAAGTAGCCGCGCGTTGAGTTGATCATATCGACAAACGATTTCTTGCCATTGATCTAGCCAAGGTACATGATATAGCCAATGGACAATGAAAAAATTCGAGTGTTACACCAAGCCTCCAAGCTGCGTAGTGTCGGCTTAGAATAGCACTACCCCCTCTCATCCCGTGGGTGTCGTAAAAGGCGACTAAGGGGCTCAGCCTTCAGGAGACGGGCAGCAGCGTCTCCTACAAACTTGGCCATACTGCGATCGCCAACCCGCCTGCCAAGGGTGGCGATTATAGGAATCCCCCCTTCCCCAAAGGCCTATACCCAGCAGTGGGTGTAATGTGGCTGAGACGACCAAGCCTCCCTACTCTATATTGTAAGTATATTGTAAACGTCACAAATAATAGAACTTTAATAGGTATTTCATTTTGATAATTAAAATTTCTTTAACCTTAGTATTTTCCGAGAAAACGTTTCCCAAAAAAACTCTACTGATCAACCGGGGAGTTCCCCGACTGTACCTACCAAACAGCTGATTTTTTCATAACACAAACATACCTTCTATTTATATATAATAGAATTAGAGAGAAAAAAGTATAAAAACAGAATTTATAATCATATTTTATTCCACTCTGGGTAATTTTCAAGCAAACCTAAAGCCTGGTGTAGACGGTAGAGTACTAACTATCTTACTTAGTATATTCGTGTAAACAGTATTGGTAGAGTAGCGTCGAATAAAGTACTAAAAGGAGATGTTCCATTTTTGTATGGAAATTGTGGCCCCTAATTCATACAGTGATGAAAATATATTTTATGCAAAGCACAAGGGCCCTAATATATATTTTTTTTAATAAAAGAAAACGACAAAAAAGAGAAACACACAATAGGCCGTCTTATTGCTACATAGCAATCTCTTCCAGGCAACCTTGGCTGAGAGACGAAACCCTTCATGTGCGAGTTTGACTTGCACTTGGCCGATTTTTTAAGTATAAACACGTAACGTACATTGGCTGCTGAGCGCCACAGCAACAGGCCATAGGACATTACACTATGAAAGTTACTAAAGTAAACTAGTCTTGCCGTTTCAATATGTCAACAGTCTTATTTTTTTTACTGCGAAAGCCGTAGAACTGAGTCTACTCGACAAGGTTTCAATATGTGGACCTCATAGCAGTTTTGAATCTAATGAAATTTTGTACTCTCAATTAACTGGATTACATCCGCATTCATATTGATGTGCATATCAACCTGCCTCAAATTAGGTAATGAGAACTTAACAAACTTGGTTTTACTATTAAGTATTCTGTGGTTTTTGTAGGGTTTAATGATGAACCAGTGTGCAACGTGAGAGAGAGCACTATTTACATCGTCAGAACAATTGTCTTCTCGATCAATTTTAAAAATTAAAGAGGTATCATCTGCGGATCTCGGATTATATTGTTCGCGTAGTACTCTACTAACCATTGAAATTGAAAAACCACGTGTAAACAGCTTCTCTACCAAAAACTGGTAGAGTACTAGAAACAGGGGGCCGATTCTCGCGCCTTCAACATCTCGAATTCGACATTTTTAGAGCCAAAAATCTGTATTAAAAACACACTGAAAACAATCTTCGACATTACAGGATTCTCAAACATCATTGAAACTAAAGGATTTCGGCAGTAGTACTTGAAATTTCAATAAATAAATTATGATTTCCAAAATAACTTAACTCTGCGAGAGAATTGCAGCTCCCCTGGTAGAGTAGTATGCTATTACTACCGTTCATCTACTCTACCCGTGTACATCAGGCTTAACGTTTTGGATAGTTAATATACGAGAAAATCTTTTCTAGTACGAAGTCCTAACTATCAATGGTAGTTACATTTCTGTTGGTTTATGCCCTGAAATCTGTAGTTGTAGAAGTGTAAATTCATTATCTGTGGTTGGGTCACACACAAAAAAAAACATCAAAATATCATCATCATCTTCTTACAAAATGTTATATTTAGATTAGGCTTATGATTGCAATTCTTACAATATTAAGAACACAGATCAGACTTATAGATTTAGACTCAAAATCAACTTCTAAAGTTTTTAATGTCTACAAAATTATTTAAATGTCTACAAAGTTTTTAAAGTTCTTAATTCTAATGTCCACTCAGAAGGAACCAAATAGATATCATAGTCATGGTAGCATTTAATCAAATAACATAACCGATATAATTTCTCCTATTGATAATAATTCATAATTTGCTATAATAAATAAATAATAAATAATTGTATACAATCACACCAATTATCTAGCCCTTGTTAAGTTTCATGAAAAACTTGTGTTATGGATACTAGAGAACGGATAAACATACTTATATACTTTTTTTTGTAAATACATACAATAATATACATATTAGTCCAATGTTTCGTAAAATATTTTTACATACTAATTACAAATTACATGTTAACGAAAGGCAGTACACACAAAGAACATTAAAAATTTGTCCCAAAACAGTCACGACTCAGCATAATGCGTGGTCTTACGACCCGCGCTGGTCTTCCGTCGTGACCGTAACAAAACAACATACCATACTACAATTTAAAAAGACAAGTAACATAAATAAAAAAAAAAAAGAAACAGAAAAATATTAATTAACAAAACAAAACGATCACAACACAACGATATCTGCAGTTCGGCACAAAATAAAAAACATAAATTAACACATTGCACAAAACCGAACGGGAAGGACATTGATAATTTAACACAAAGGAAAAACAAATTAAACGGGATACGAAGTATGAAAGAAAAAAACAAAAAAAAGCACATACAGTTTTGCATTGCGAATTTTAATCATCGTATATCTCATTGTAGGTATACAAGTAAAATGCAGAGAGTATTTACGGCTATTAGAGGTCTATAAACTACAGGCGACGGTTCATACCGAAGCAATTTTTAAAAAAAAACAATGTGGAAACAAAAACAAGACCACCCCAAAGAGCATGGGACAGATGAATAAGGAGAACGGGCCATGACCCACCACGCGGGCCCAATGCGGTTTGGTGGTTTTAACGAACTGCAAATGCAGACAGCAACGGCTTAAGGCGATACTCGAAAAAAATATGTTGAAGCGAGATAGCAATGAGAAAACGACGCTCACGGGAGCGAGACCGATTTTGCAAATTAGGAAAAAAAACACAAAATCACTTCTTATTAAAAAAACTACAGCAATTAAAAAAAAAAGCTTCTATACGATTCTAAATATGATTGGTGTCCACTTAATAAACCAATTTCCAATAGTGTAAGTAACCCCATTTAAGAATAATCTCTTAAGAAAAAGTGTCGAGGCAAAATCATAAAATCGTGTTTTTTAAACTATACGAATCTAAATAAAGGTATGAAGAAATATATATGTTATTACCAGATTTGTAACAACTGTAACCGTGCTATAGTTTTATATCAAAAACTTCATAGTTTTTCCGAGTAGTTCCGCCTTAACGTATCTTCTGAAGCACAGAGGGGCTCGAGATAGGAAATTTTTGGTCACCCATCCCGTGACCGACCATTGCGAAAGTAGCTTAACCTCAACAATCGCAGGCCGAGCGTGCAAACCACTGCGCCACGGGCTCCTCCAAAGTATAACTTCTTTCAGCTCAGTGAGCTTCTCGTCTGTCCTTAGTGTGCGCGTGTTGTAGGTTAGATGCAATTTAAATTGCGATGTAAGTAAGCCATACAATTTCGTGTGTCAAATTATTATTTTTTATATTAACCCCTTCCCTGTCCCATCAATTGAAAATCAATTGTTATAATTCTTGGACAGCGAACCTGTTAAGACAATGTTTGATTGGAATTGGAAATTGATGATGATTAGTTTAGAATATTGTTCAACAATAACATACAAAGGAGTCGGGTAAAAAAAGAAAACCTCTTGCTTTCAAGTCGGTTAAAATCATCCATCTTCGGCTCTTTGACATCTATACTAGCGTTTGGTTCGTAACAACTTGACATATTAGTAGTAAATTGGATTTGCCTTATGGTTTTTGTCACAGATTCGCTCCTATTCATCTATCACACCACAAGTCTACAGTATTGTACCACAGACTAGTCACCATTCATCAACCCACGTAGCAGCCTTGCTATTCTGAAAATGGTAAATCACTTCGTAAGTCACTTCGGAAATCATCTCACCTGTCATTGTTTTGGTGTAAAAAGTATGAAAGATAATATGAAATGAGTGAGAAAAGGATAGGCTAGGAAACATCCAGAAACCAAAAATCCCTAAAAACCCCCTAAAATATACTAAACCAGGCCTGTCTCACTTCCATACAAGCGGCGCAAAATCCCCGAGATATTTACCTAATATTCTGGAAAACAACCTAATTTTAACCTTTTGCATTGCGTATAGCGTTCATAGTACAATAACTGTCTGCCGTCTCGCTTCAATCTACTAGGGCTGTTGATTGAGACTAGTCCGGTGACGGGACGCTTGCGTTTATCATACCTAAACTCGGGAGTGAAATTTCTGTACCGTAAGGTACTAATATATATTCTATGATTAAACATAGATTTAAGCTTTTGCTAGGTCAAGAAATATTCCCAAAGTCTTGTTACCAGTGTCTAGTTCTTCAACTATATAGTTAGTTAACTGATGCACAGCATCAGCAGTCGATAATTGGGTCTAAAGCCATATTAAGTTCTAGAAAAAACAGAATGCTTCTCGAAATATCTAACAAGCCTGATATTTATTACCTTTTCTAATATTTTTGAAACGGCGGGTAATAAAGAGATAGGCCTATAGTTTGATATTTGATCTTTGCTATTTGATATTCACGGATGTCAGTTGTGACGTGCCCTCTTGAAACAACCCTGAAGATGACTCATGTTGCTTTGACATATGAGTAACATTTTTTATAACCTTCCATATTCTTTTACTGTCAGTTCCAGCCTTTTCTAATTATTTTTTATCGTAACTATTCTTGACTTTTTTCAAAACATCGTTACAAAAGTTTCGATATATTTTATAAGATAATTGTAATATTAAATAATCCGGGTTAGATTTGACCTTCTTGTGTAATTTGTCCTTGTGAGGCATAGCCTCATAGAACGGATAAGCCCTGGTTTGATCCATGGCTTAATATTATAAATTTTATTACTCGACCATGTGTATATCGTGCTTCTTGATATTGCTTGACGAACTTTGTTTATAAAATACGACATGCACTCATCCACGTCATCAGAATTGCAAAGTGGGTCAAAGTCAATGCAAAATAAATTGTCCTCAAGTTTACGTTAATTTTAATGTTTATGATAAATTTTAAATAGAAAAATATTAGGAAAAAACACTTTGGCCACAAGTAAATTCTCGTATGGGATTCGAGCCCACGAACTTTGGAAATACGGTCCAATTCTCTAACCACTGAGCTACCGAGACTATTTTTCTATTTAACATTTATCATAAGTATAAAAATAGCATTGAGAAATGCAAAATTTTAAAAAATCATAAAATTGTTAATTTTGTTTGTATTAACTTACGTAGTTTTAACCTTCCACTGCGATCAATGGCGTACTTTTCTCTCTGTCTTATGTAAACAATATGTTTATATTTATATTTACATCTTCAACTGATGCTGTTTACGAAATAAATAATCAATCAGTGTTACAAGTCATAATTCACAAATAAGAATAATGGTGTTCTAGAAATAATCGTCGAGTTATTTTATTTCTTACTAGTATTAACAAAATTCAAAACAAGAATTTGTTTTCTATTGATAGAGTGAATAATAATCCTAAATATAATTATAATATTATGATATAATATTGTAAATTCTAAAGTGTGTTTGTTTGTCCTTCCTTCACCTATTAAGCAACCAATCGACTTGATTTTTGGCATAGAGTTAGTTGGAAGAACGGAGAGTAACATATGATACTTTTTATTCCGATATTCCCACGGGAACAGGCAACACGAGGGTGAAACCGCGATCTGCTGGCCGCTACTATTATAATACTCTGTAGCACCGTAAGAAAACAAAATACAAAGAAAGTGTAAATACAAAGAAGCAGAAACAAAGCATAGAAATAAGCGGTTTAGATAACCTTGAGTAAAAAAAAACTGACAAGGTAAGTAATTTATAAAAAAATATGATATTTCCGCGCAGTTGCATGCGCCATGATCATCGACTGAAGTTAATGCGGTTGGATGGCGAAACGCGTTTCCCTATTTATTGATCGTTTACTGATCATGGCGCATGCAGCTGCACCGAAATATTGAGGACTCGGAAACAAATTCAAATGCGGTAAAAAATCCCGTTTTGCCAAATAATGTTAATGCATAAAGTCCAGACAACCTCCGGTATAGTGGTACACCGGTTTCAAGGTGTCACCTACATAAATAGTACATATTTTTATTTACATGTATTTATATTCGTTACCCTAGTATCCCATAACACAAGCCTTACAATGCTTACTTTGGGGCTAGGTTAATTGGTGTGGTTGAAAAAAATATTTATTATTATTAATAGTACTGTAGACGCTCCAACTTGTATCACAAGAGACTGAGCAAGAGCGATTTTAGTGCTATTCGGTAATAATAGTTACGCAGGCAATTAATAGATTTGTACGCAGCAAACACCGAGGCCTCCTTCAAGAGAAACACTGGATCAACATGGGACACCGAGGTTTTTGGCGGATTCGGAAAAAAGGGATAAAAGTGCTGTAGTTCAAAGTCGAAACTCGATTCAAAATGATGTCTACGTATAATGATGGTTTTTGATTTTGAAGGGTTAACAGTAAGCTAGAGTGTCAGATTAGAATTGGTAGCCGCTATTGCACTGGAGATTTCGGAAAGTGGCGCTTATGTGTAAATCTGAAAATCATCTGTAGATGATAGTAACTTGAAAGAGAATTAGTAGGTACCTAATGGAATTTATAAAACTGGAGAAAAGAGGTGGAGATAAGACGACTCTGAGGAACTAGGGTGCCAAAGTGACACCACGTAGAGTAGAGGAGGAGTCTCCGAGACGGATTCGTTGCCAACGCCCTGGCATGTAACTTACTTATCCGTAATCCTGAAGTGAACAATTTAATTACTTAATGCTTATGAGTTTCAATGCTATGTTAATATGATAGTTTTTGTTGAAAAACATTAGAGAAAATCGAATTGCGGGCTCAAGTTTCCATCTAAGAATAACTTGTGAGCCGAGTCGATATTTTCTAATATTTTTCTGTGATAAATATTAAACAAGAAAATATACTGTAAAGAAGCAACTTATCTCATGTCGCCCTGACGGGTTTTCTAGTACTGATATTTTTTATATATATAATATTTATCACATAAAAATAGCATTGTAAAATGCAAAATTAAAAAGTTATAAATGATATATTTCTATTATTAATCAGGATTAAAATGTAGGATGTGAATTATACGGCGTCAGACTTCGATTCGGCAAGAGTGTGAATCTAGGTAAACACGCCACCATATATATTCCAAGCAGAGGTATAAGCCATCATAGAATGCGCGAAGTCCAACCGCCAACGGAACTTCATAAATCCAACTTTTCTTATCTTCTCAGATAGCCAGGCAGCCCTCAACGCTTTTCGAATGTCATAAATTCCAAAATGGTGAAGGACTGCGTCGAAGAGCTGAACGAGCTAGAAATAAAATTATTTTGAAGTGGGTGCCAGGTTATTTAGGAATCATTGAAAATGAAAAAGCCTATGACTTGCAAGGGCTGGAGCTCAGAGGTCAAGAGCCTTTCTGCGTATCTCAAAGAACTAGGCCATGTAACTTCTTAAGGGAAACCTATTTGGAGAGTCAAAAAAATACTGGTAAAATCGACCAGGATTTGTAAATCCCATATCGAATATTATATTTGGCTATCTTCAAAAGCAAACTGCTGAACCTCTATATCTCAGCAGAGCAAGCATATGTGCGATAGCCAGAGCCATAATCCCCTGCACAGGCAAGCAGGTATATTATAATTTACAACAATAAAATTTATATTGTGTCGCGTTCATTGCCAGCGAAAGATTTAACTACATAAACAACAAAAAAAACAGGCACTAATTTCACATGAAATCGAGTGATACTGACGTTTTCCGTCACTGCGGATTTTTAGAGAGAAATACCAAAACATCTCCTTTGTGACTGCGACACCCTAATTCACAAACGCTGTACCCTCCTGGGCCGGTATATAATTCGGAACTAAAATCTCTCAAAGCTAGGAAGATTTTAGACTTCCTGGAGGCCGCCAGGCTGAAGGAGATACTATAACTAGGTGGCGAGTTACAATAGATCTTTCAGGTCGCAGTGACTACAGTTTTGACTGGAGCTGCATAGCCCTTATATCCCACGAATAATAATTCTTGTAGAATCGTGAGTCACGACACAATGAACAAAAATAAATTGAAATTTCTATCTCATCTCACCCTGTAGGTAAATGTGAATACCTCCACTTAAATCAATGTTTTGATGTTTTGGTATTTATAATTTACACATTGTGCTGGTATATCATATAATGCAGTTTTCTTCGAATCCGCATTGCAACTGAGTACATTCGAGAGCGCTTAAGAATTCACAATGAAAGTGTAAGTATCTTTGAACCTTTGTTTATTAAATTCATTGCTGCTATAATGCAGACAATAGCTGATGATCCAAGTATAATATTACCTTTGCGGCGTAGGGCGAGGGATACTAGCCTCCAGCCGTACTACCGCGTACAAAATGGGTATTTATAGATATGGGCTTCCTTTGACAGTTGAAGCCCATAAGTTTCGAAGGCTGATAATTGCTCTGAATATCAACAACTTAGACCTAGACATTTTCCAGAGCTTGCTTAGTGAACCAACCTTCAATTCAGCCAAATACATTTGTGATATGGTAAGCAGTCATCGTGATCGACGCCCTCGCGGCATAGATTTATGATTGGACTCGACGTTCGCTACAAGATACAACGCTTCCGGAATACAACTACCTACTCTAAACAGTCGGCAACTTTGTGATTGTTGTATTGTGTGTAGGTTTAAGGGTTCTTTTTAAGGGTTCCGTATTGAAATCAACAAGTGTAACACTTTTTTCAGCAGTATCACTTTCACACATTATTTATGTTAAAATTCATAAAATACTTTTTTTAATGGCTTTCGGAGGAACGGACCTCACAGAAATTCCGCCAACGTCCCGTAATGACAGATACACTGATTACCGGAAGAATGATCGGAATAGTCGGGTTAATTTTTGATTTTACTTGATATTATTCTGCCTTGAGCGTTCTCTTTCTTCAGAAGGACAAACACAAAACATAACAATTATGCTAAAATACTAGTAGACTACGCTGACTAGGTATTACAGCAGTGGCCAAGTTAAATAAATAATAAGGAGGTACGTCGTCGTCGTCTCAGCCACATAACACCCACTGCTGGGTATAGGCCTCCCCCAAAAGGGGGGGGGTTGCCATAATCGCCACGCTTGGCAGGCGGGTTGGCGATCGCAGTATGGCCAAGTTTGTAGGAGACGCTGCTGCCCGTCTCCTAAAGGCTGAGTCCCTTAGTCGCCTTTTACGACACCCACGGGATGAGAGGGGGTAGTGCTATTCTAAGCCGACACTACACAGGATATAAGGTACACTATAGTTTAATGTTATGATGTTTTAGATATTTAGGACTTAGGTAAACGAAAAAAGCCGGTTTGTCAGAGAGAGTTAGAAGGGTATTAAGGTTAGTGGGACGGGGAATAGAGGCTGAGGTGGGAGGTGATAGTATAACGATCATATAGATTTTGTAGCTTCTTCAAGACCGCATTCACATATAGAGCTCACTTATATGTGAATTTTGTGGAGAAACACTGGGGTGCAAACATGAACGAGGCGAAGCCGACTTATGGTTGATACAACATATCGCTAATTTGCAAGAAGGACGTAACATCTCAAAAAACAGTAATTTTAATTTATATATACACGAAGTATGAGAAATTTCTACTTGATATACCATAATAACGTCATAATTCCTAAGCGTAAAATGAGTGATTGAGACAAGTTGTGTCATACTGTATCGATCTCTTTCGTGTGCACCTCTTTTTCGTCTACACTGATACATTTCAGTTGCCACGGAGAGAAAAAGTGCTAGTTTTCAGAAAAGACGGCATATTTCATTTTATAGATATATTCTGTAAAAGGTCAGTAAAATAGTGGTTTTATAATTTTCTGAAAGAACGACAAATTTTTATTTGTGACGTTGTATAACTAAAACACTCAAGATCACATTTGGCGTTGTGTCGTTATTGAGAATATAATGAAATAATTTCGTATGAATCATTTTCATAAAATACGTTATAAACAATAAGTAAAAGAACATTATGAAATTCCTAAACGGCACATTTAGTGAAAAAACATTATTGATGTTAGAAGCCGGTTGTGTATACTTTGAATATTTTATGTTATGACGTTTTAACAATTACAAATTGTTTTATAGACACTGAAATATTACGAACTATCTGCGATGTCTTCTAGCAGAGAGAGAAAAACATGTACTATAGCCTGATCCAAGCTACCACACGCAGATAAACTCGCTCCAACTTCCCAGGCTTACAACTTTGAGGAAGTAGAAGCTAACCTCTGTGCCACCCTCAACTCCTTGAACGCATATTATAAGGAGAACCAACTACGGCGCAATCGCTCGCAATAGCCTGCTCTAACATTTTTTCACCACCTCTTGCCACAAGAACAAGCATTTTCATCCGGCGAATACGTATCGAGCCGCTCTGCACATGCAATGCTAGTGGATAGCCCTGAATGAGGCCTGTCGGATCATCACGGGTTGTCTCGAACCGACACCGGTGAACATGCTGTATCCACAGGCTGGCATTGCGCATTATCGAGCTCCGCTGAAAGACAAAAAATGGAGAACGATACGTGGCACCCACTGCATGGGCATATTCCGACCCACCTAGGCTGAAAATTTACCATGGAGCCATCGAGAGCGAGGCGAGATCTGTGGAGGAAAGGAGCTTCGTTGCCAAACCCATTCGTGCCACCTCCAGAGAACCATCCACCTGGACATAAACTACCCTGGCTGGTACATCTGAAAATCGCTAAATAGACTTGGAACACAGGTCGGTCGGAGCTAGGAAAATATGACCAGGTGGAAATTTGCAGATGGCTCCAATTTGCGCTGTTTGTGTGCTGCTGCCTACACGCATGCTGACCTGCCACCGACAACGCTTTTGATGTAGCCAATTTCTGGGCCAAAACAATTTATTTTGTCATTGAAATGATAAAAAGAAGAATAAAAACTTTGTGATTCGTAAGTCATATTTCATTTGATTCTCAAAAACTTCCAAATTGTCTACCATCAACAATGACACAAGATGAATAATGAAATAAAAATAATGAAAAAATATTTAGAAAAACGACACAACTTGCAACTCCTCCTCCTCCTCCTCAGTCGTTCACTCTTGACAGAGTGGTCGTGGTTAATGATGATGCATTTCTTTGGATAACGCCGCCTCGCGATGCACCTCCATTTCTCGCGGTCTTCTGCATTGCGGGCATACTTAACTATGAAGGTTTGTGTTTGCAGCTTTTATAGTCTGTCCAACACGTAGGTGATCGACCACGCGACCGTTTGCCTTCCACCTGCCCTTGGACAACAAGTCGATCCATTATTTGAGAATTCGTAATTGTACAGTCGATGATAATCTTTCTTTAATTTTTAATTTTGGAACGTTGGTGAAACGTTGATCCTAAATGCTGTCCAAGGGATACGTAGCAGTCGTCGCCAGCACCACATCTCAAGTGCATCAATTTTGCGTCGGCCTTTCAAGCGAACCGTCCATGTTTCCGCGCCATAAAGGAATATTGGAAAGACAAGGCTTCTCATAAGGCGAACTTTCGTGGTGTTGGTGATGTTGCGGTTGCTCCAGACTCCCTTCAACCTGTCAAGGCAGATCTCGCAATAGCACATCTCTTTCGAATCTTGTTCTCACACCCTCCAGTGTTCGTGATCGTGGAGCCGTGGTACACGTAGCTTTGGACAACCTCGCAATTGCCAATCATAAGAGTATCAGTTTGAATTGATTCAGCTAGGTCCATCATCTTGGTTTTGTCTCTGTTGATTGCGAGTCCGAAAGAGAGGCTTACTGTCTCCACTTATATACTTCGACTTCTATTTACTTAAAATACTTCGTAGGCAGATTGAGATTGTATCCACTATTGTTAATTGTTTTTTACTATAACTTGATATAATCTTATGTTTTTTTTACTGTTATTATTCATTAAATAACTGATTTTTAAATTCATAAGGGAAAAACATCGTGTAGGGTGACCATATTTAAATAACACAATAAAATACTATAATTTTGAAAAAATATTGAGAAAACTTCAGTTATCAGTGAGTCCATGAGACAAAGTATGCAAACATACATAGGCTTCCTTACTTGTATAAAAACTGGTTGTTAGGTCATCGTAACATACCATTTGGTCTTTAAAATAAGCATGTGCATTATAGTACCCGATACCATTACCCATTGCAGGCAGGTATTCAATACCCCCTAACAATTTGTAACATCTTTTTTTACGGAAATAATTTGAGGTACCTACATCTTTGAAAATTGGGAAATTCATAAGTAATGGTAGCACCACACAAAACACACGTTTTCGTCCCATAATCAATACAGATTGCATCTTCTAGACAAAAAATGCCAAAAGCTGAAATAATATTAATATTAATTGGCAGAAATGTAATTTTTCTATAGATTTTGGACGTCATGCAAGACTCAATCGAGCACTGTTTTGTATAAATGGCACTAAAAATGTCATCAAATAGTTGTGTTGTGTTGTATTTATGTTCAAATATAAACGTGATATTACATGTATAAGATGGGTGCCGCGTTTGCTGACGGTCGACCAAAAACGAATTCGTGTAACAATCTGCTGCTTAGGTTTGTATAACCGCAATTCAAGTGATTTTTTTCGTCGGTACGTAGCAGTTGACGAAATGTAGGTCAACCAGAGACGAAGCAACAGTCAAAGCAGTGGACTTCTACCGGTGAACGTGCCCCCAAGAAGGCAAAAACTGTTTGTTCGGCTGGTAACTTCTTTTGGGACAGCCAAAGTGTCATTTACATCGATTTTTTGGAGAAAGGCAAGACAATCACCGAAGCTTACTATGTTGCTTTGTTGGATAGATTCAATGTAGAGCTGCTGAAGAAAAGACCGCATCTAGCAAACAAAAAAATATTATTTCATCACGATAATGCTCCGGCCCACTCGTCGGCAATTGCAACCTCAAACTTGTGAAATAGTGATACGACCTATTGCCATCATACCCTCCGTATTTACCAAATTTGGTGATTTAGGTGTGAATTTTCCTCTTCCCAAACATGAAGAAATGGCTTGGTGGACAAAGATTTTCATCCAATTAAGAAGTGTTAGCGGAAACAGAAGCCTATTTTTCAGGGTTTGATAAAACCAATTTTTTTGGATGGGTTGAAGAAGTTGGAACATATATTATATTGTTCACTATTCGTTCAAACAAACCAGCTGGACTTCACCTGCTTTCCAACCACGCGGTGATACTACCATCTTCAGCCATCCCAAGAACTAAGCGAAGACATACAACTGCTGCGAGGCTTGAAGGACACGGTGGTGCGGTTAGTCAAGGTAAGGCGGTGTACCTACTTGCTTTGGCTATCAGCCCAAACGAACCACATATTAAATTCATCGTCGGCGGGAATATTCTTTTCAAAATTTGATTCCTGAACCAGAGTGGCGTCTAGAGCTTTTCTATACTTTCGGCTAGGCTGCGTCGTCACATATATTCTTTAAATATTTTTTCTTCTCAAAAGCCACGGACTTATCAAGCCACCCTCGTAAACGTTAAATGTTTTAATTAACATTAAGAATTTATGAGGGTAGTTGATTAAAAAAAGTCTCACAAAAAAAAAATCATATCTTTTACTCTTTTCCCTTAGGAATGAAAGAAGCATGATATTTCTTAAAGTATAACCATTAGAAAAGCAGAATATATGCAATATTATAGTAAAAAACAACTAACAATTTCGGATACAATCTCAGTCTGCCTACGAAGTATATTTAAGTATATAGAGGTCGAAGTATGGATGACGGTAATTACCTTTCTTCAGCCTATAAGTTTTGTCACACTTATTCTTTATCAAATTCACTTTTAAGTTTAGTTATATTATACAACTAAAATAATACGTACGAGTATTTAATTAGTGTAAAGCAATAATTTTTAAGAGCACTCATACGGCCCGTGTGCGGTATGGGTGATCTAAATTAATCGTTATAAATTTGGAACGGGACGTGCTAGTAAATTCTTAAATTGTTATTAGGTTGTAACAATTTTTTACATTTTTTCAATATTGAAATAAGAAGTGCAAAGGCTGTATATTCTGAGATATACTTATTGTCGTTTTCTTAAAGCGCGCGGTTTGAGTGATCCACTTTATTGACCATATGATTTTTATCTCCGGCTTAACAATTTTTTTACGTCGCTGTAATGTTTTAGCTATCATTTACTAAATCTTCCTCAATTGTTGTAAAGATTGATGAGAGGATCACTCAATCCACAGTCACATTTATTTTTCTATCAGCCGACACATAAATTGTCAAAAAGATGTTCCCAGTAGTTCTAAAAAGGTTGAGCGGTACTGTTGTTTGCATTACATTGAATTTACGATTAAGTTTGTTAGAAAAATAAAAAAAATAAGATTTGGTTTTAATTAGTTGGGACCATAATGATTCTATTACTAGTGATTTATAGAGCCTCCGTTTTTAATATTATCCTCGGTACTATTAAGTATTCTGTGGTTGTAGGCCCACCCGGTATAACGAAGTTACTAGGGACGATCAAAATGTTTCCGGTTTTGGGGGGATGGTGGATTTAGGTTCATTTGATCAGCCCCTTATTGTCTAATTTCAAAATGTATCACAATCCCTTTCAAAGGTATTTCCTATAGTCGCAATCCCTTTTGGAACAAAATGATGTTTTAAATGACACTTCATATGACACTTCTTCAAACATTTGAAAAAAAAAAAAAAAAAAAAAAAGATATTTTCGTGTGTCACTTTCTTAGACAGTTCAATTTCGTTCATTCAATACCTTTCAAAACGCGTCCCGATCACAATCCCTATTAAATGTCAAATAGTGACGGCCGAAGTATGTAAATATCTTTCAAATGACGAATTGAAAGGGATTGCGATAGATTTTAAAATTAGACAATTAGCCCCCTGGTAGATAGTAATTAAGCATCTTATCATTCGTATATTATATTCCAAATTTGAACCTAACTAGGTCGTTAAATTTTGTGTTAGCGTTGCTTGCACGCTATATGACCCAGTCAATCGAAATGAAATCCACAAGTATGGAGAAAACTGAATATTGGGTCATTATTAAATGCCTTCCTAGACAAGGAAAATCCAGTCAGACTATTTTGTTAAGTACTGTAAGTGGTTAACGGGATTTCTTCCCTGGTAAAACCATGGCTTATAAGTGGCATTGCCTTTTCATACTAGGCAGATACTCAATTACAAACTACTCACGTTCTGGATGATTATTGAGGCCACTGCACTCGAAACCATCTAGAAAGTTTGACAAAGAGGATAAAGAGGTTTGATAAAGAGGTGGCACCTCTTTATCAAAGTGGGACCTACCTAACTGATTGTTTGTCCGAGGTAGATGTATACTATCAACTTCGATTGTATCGTCTCCAACAATCACGGGTATGTGCAATACACGGTCATTGGACATGACTTTTGTATTGGCCATGTTCATTTTAAGACCCACCTGTTGGGAGACTCTACAGAGGTGGCTGAGCATGGTACTGAGTTCGTCTAACGTCTCCGCCAAGATAAATATATCGTCGGCGTATCGAAGGGGAAGTGATGTACCTGCTGATGTATTCGTCGTTGATGTTGATGCTAGATCCGTTCCAGATTTGAAAACATCTTCCAGAGCGTTAGTGAACTGCCGCACGCCACGCTGCAATGGAATATGATTATTTCTCTGATCCCGTATTCGGACTGAAATAGTGGCTTTATCATACAAACACTTCCACACATCGACATGCTTATAGTCGACCTGGCAGCGCTGTAAAGTCTGTAGTACTGCCCAGGTCTCGATCGAATCGAAGGCCTTTTTATAATCCACGAACTCCTGGAGGACAACAAGTATTGGTTTAACATCCGCAGTCAGAAGTCCTGCCATTATTCTGTCTTCACCTGGTGCTTTGTTGGTATGCTCGATTGACGGGGATCTGTGATGATGCGTTTAAACGTCTGTAGAAAAATTCGATCTCGCTTAAAATCTCAGGCATGAAGGAGATTGTACTACCGCAATCCGTCTTCAGTTTGGTCAGCTGGCCGTGGCCTTTCGACGAATGCCTTGCGAAGACTTTTGTGCCTTGGTTCCACTCTATGGCTGAAGTCTTATGTCTCTCCGTTCTGTCATGAGATCGAGAGTTATCTGCTAAAGCTTCTGGATCTTACCTTTGCGATGAGCCTTGTAGAACTTTGACCCCACCGCTTGCATAGTTTACGCAAATCCGTCATGTAGCTCGTCCACATTTTCGCATTCAGCGAGGCACTGGAAATGCTTTTCAAGTTCGAGCTGGTTCGCTATTGTAATAAATTAATTAAATAATTGATTCTGGCTATAGAATAGTTAATTAAATTTAGTTTTTATTATTTACAGGGCTATCGGAATATTTTGGCTGTTCCATTCCATCAAAATGTCGTTTCAACTGTATATTAGTAGGGAAGACTTAAATGAGTTTTGGAATTACACATCATTAGATCAATTACAATCTACAAAAGTGAACATCATCCGTCGTAGTCAATCATTAGATAATATAATCTTCAAACCTATTCAGCGTGTCTTTAATTATACATGGGACGATGAAGACCCATACTTTGATTTAATTGTATTCCTACGAATCGATAGAGTGTCACAAATAAAAGAAGAGCAGAAACATAAAAAGATAATAAATGCCACTGAAAATCGAATCTTATCTACTGGTGTCTTTATTACTGTAAGACACGTATTAACATCCTTCAACCCGTTCAGAAAACTACTGACCGTGTTCAAGAGTTACGACATTGTTGTAGCCGCATTAAGGGATAGAGACAAAGTAAACAACACTTATGCAAGGGTGACACACCTGAGAGTCAATTGCGCTAGACAAATCATACCGATGTTCGAGAAAGACATAAACCTAAACGCATGGCATGGAACCGAAGAACAGAGGCATACTGCATTACATGACCTAATGGTAGCAAGAGTAGCGGGAACGATGCGGTTTCACAATTATTTTGAAAGAAAACCTCCAAATAATATATATGACCCTGTAGTTAATATATATAACCTAACATCGCAAGAATTATACGATGATCATGATGAAAACTACTATCTAACAAAAGACGGCCCGAATGTAACGTTTGCTGCAAGACCTAAGGATGCAATAACAGATATGTACAATCTTAAGTTTGCCTCAGTTGCTTTTATGGACGAAGATCATATAAAAGAAAATAATCAACTAAGAACTAAGACATTTAACACGGATGCACTAGTTGACTGCGAAGAATATCTGTTTCGTGAATGGGGTGAATTTATTTGCATTAAGGATGATGATAACTACCCGGGTATTGGGTCTGGTGCGATTCTAACAGCATCTGACCATGTTTATGGAATAGGTAGTTTCAAAATGAAAAAGGGCAATACAAGCATATTGGTTTTTACTGACGTCAGAAAATATCATCATCTGTTGCATATAACATGCACTGGACAAGATCATCCTAACATACTCGACGAGCAAGATTTTATTACTTATGAAGTAACTGCCGATGTGAGTTATGCTGTGAAGATGTGGCGTAATTTTATGAACAAAACTAGCTACGAAAACTATAAATATGAATCATGGTATTACCAATATAGTCTATGAAATATAAATTATACTTTTAGTCTGATTTTTTATCTGACAGCTATCATTTTTTGACATCTTAGCTAGCACAAAACTTTTCTGCTATGGACTTTTCATGAGTAATAAATGGGTATAAAATAACAAAGAATATTAAATTATGACCAGTCTCCATTTTTGGAACCATCTCAATTCCCTTGAGAACTATACAGATATAACAAGTATATACATATACTGATAAATTAACACCCAGGCACAGAACGAATAAAAGATTATCACGAAGTGTGTCTCCTAGGTGGGCATCGAACCCACGACCCGACCCCAGCACTGAAGGTAGGATCGCTACCCCCCAGGGGGCGAAGGATGCCTAAAAGCATTTCTCCTAGTATAAAAAAAGGATCGCTACCCCCGCGCTAACGGGCCCGTCATAAGTATCATACTAATATTATAAATGTGAAAGTTTGGATGTTTAGATGTTTATCACTCAATCACGCAAAAACAGCGGAATGGATTTTGATGAAATTTGGGATACCGATACTTGAAAGCCTGAACAGAAACATAGGACTCTTTTATCCCGATATTCCCTCAGGAACGGGAACCACGCGGGTGAAACGGTTTCACCCGGTAACCTGGTAACGGTTTCACCAGGTAAGAATGGATTTTGATGAAATTTGGGATACCGATACTTGAAAGCCTGAACAGAAACATAGGACTCTTTTATCCCGATATTCCCTCGGTAACGGGAACCACGCGGGTGAAACGGTTTCACCCGGTAACCTGGTAACGGTTTCACCAGGTAAGAATGGATTTTGATGAAATTTGGGATACCGATACTTGAAAGCCTGGAGAGGAACATAGGACACTTTTAATCTTGATATTCCCGCGGGAACGGGAACCACGCGGGTGAAACCGCGAGCGGCAGCTAGTAAGATCAAATAATTTAGCAGCTTTTTAAGGATTTTTTTATTAAGAGACAAACAGTTACTAGTATTTGATGCAAAAGAACAAGAAAAAACCTAAATACGAGTATTAAACAAAACCTATAGGCATAAATCGCTAAAGAAGTAAAAAAAATATTTTAAATGCTTTGTGTCTAATGGAAGATTTAAGGGAGCTGGTGGGGTGATCGATAACCCATCTACTTCTGTTCCCAAGACAATTGGGGAACTGGGTGAAGTGGTTTCAAAAAGGGAGACTGGTCATAATTCAATATTATCACAATAATGACTTTCCGCAGTAACGTGCATCGAGGTGTTGTAGTATCGAATTAGCGTGCATCGATGTTTTGTGCTTCAAGATTCCATATTACACTACAGGAGATTGTGCAACAAACTTGCGTGCCAGACCTTGTCAAAAGCCTTTGATATGTCAAACTTTATTTGATTTCAATTCTCTTTTTATATATTTATGTAAGTACTTAAATTAATTTACAATTTTATATTTTGTCGTTGGTGTTTAAAATAGTATCAAAAACAGTTTTTTGTTTTATATTTCCTTCAGAGAATTTTCGATTTTTTTTATTTTTTTTATTTTATTATTTCAAAAAATTAACAATAAGAGGTTGTAAATAGCATAAATATTCGCCAAACTGCATGGCAGTTTGTTGGCGAAGATAAGCACTCACATTAACAATTTATTTGTGTACACCCTTTTAAAAGCTTACTTACTTAATTTTAACAAAAACACAAAAAAATATATATATGTTATTTTATGATTTGCTAAGAAAATAATCTTTCAATTTCCTTTTAAGTGCGGGATTACATAGTTTATTATCATCTCTTAGTAAATCTATTTCGTTAAATATTTCAGGAACCAAATATCGAGAACATCTTTTACCATAATAACGGACTACACATTATCAATATATTGACAATATATTGACAATAAAATGAAATTACTTTCAAGCAATGTGACGGAATGATGAAAAACGATGAAATGACGGAAAATTTTGATATTTCGTAAAAATATCAATATACTGTCAATATATTGACAATATATTGATGACCTTGGAACGCACATTAATCCATGGTATCTACTAGGGATGCCCGAGTTTTTGCTATGAATTGATCTTTAGGATCGCATGAGAGCGTAACCCAAAAGATTGATTCACGAGCTTGAATCTAGATAGATTCAAGCTTTTCCCCAACCTATTATTTAGTACCTAATAATAGTATAAGTAACCTCGGAATGTTCTTTATTCTTTTTAGTAACTAATGAAAGTAAAGTAACCTCTGGTTGTTCGAAAATAGTAGGTAGGTAGAGTCTAAAATAATAGCCTACTTAATCGTTTCAGCCTTCAATCGGTTTACTTATCTTCCACTTTGTATGAGTTGAGGTGCTTCTTCTAATATTTATCACTAAGGCCCACTTGCGCTTAACATATTTAACTCATTGCTACCTTTGCCTGCATCTAACTCTGAGTCAAATGTTAATTTAACTCGGCGCTAGTTGGTAAAAAATTATTATCTCATTGGCTAGCAGATCAAATTATCACAAATATAATTTGGGATAAAGTTACAAACTTTATTAAAACACCTATTCAAGGATTAAAAATCCAAATAGTTACTTCACACCTTCCCTGCATTCTTGCAATTGTTGTTATGATGTACTAGCTGTTTTATACTAGCTGCTGTTTGCTTCTTTTTATGAATTTATCAGATATATAGATCCGTATAGATCATGATACATAGATCTATAGATAATCCTACCTAGTCTTCACCAACCTATAACAATAATTTAGTTTTTAATATTCTCTCACAAAACAAATACACTTAAAAGTGCAATAAGAATGTAATGGGCTGGGTTTGTTAAATATGATCATAACGAAACAATTAATATTTAAATAAAACGTATTAATTTAAAATAATGAAAATACAGCAGTTGCGCTATAATAATTACGTGTTTTTGTTTATTTCTGTATAACCTTTAAGGTAAGATAAAAATTATTACTAAGCAACTTTCCTACTTGATATTCATTTTTTCATTCATGAAACATTTTATTAATTCGCATCACGGGCACCGCCAGTAATTACGAATCACATACTCGTATTTCACTATCTCCACTGCTTAAATACTACTACCAACTCAAAACTCGCAACATTGTGTTGCCATATAGTGAAGTTGGTAAGTTTCTCAATAACACGTTTTCTACTCTTTTGTGTTATTATAATAAACTAGACTTATACTTAATCTTAGCTTTTTTATCTTTGATTCAATAAGAATTGGATCCCTATTCTTATCTTAATTAGCTTGAAACACTTCATTCCAATTTATTTATTTATTATTCTATAAGTTTAAAACTATTTTTAATGCATGCGAATCGGGTTCGAATCCCGTCAGGGCGACATGAGACAAGTTGCTTTTTTCGAGTATATTTTCTTCTTTAATATTTATCACTTAAAAATAGCATTGTAAAATGCAAAATTTAAAAGTTATAGCATGCGAATTAATCTATAGACGGATTTTTAATTCAGTAGAGTAATTTGAATCTTGCTTTAAACTGTTTCTCGTAACGATTTGCGCAGATCCAGTTCCAGTTCAATAAGCATTGATTCCATTCACGCACACAGATTCAATAATTATTATCATTTTAGGTAGCTAAATTTTAATTCAGCATTATTTTAACAAAGTGAAAACCTACGTACATCTTAAGTTTTGGCGCGCACTGTTCATTGAAATAATATCTATCTCATGTGGAATGATGAATTCTATGTACAAGTTGATGGAGTAGCAATGGGTTTTCCTGTATCCCCCATAGTCGCCGACATATTTATGGAGGATTTCGAGGAGAAGGCGCTGGCTTCAGCACCAGTGTATCCCCGGTTCTACAAACGGTACGTAGATGACACTTTCACTGTACTACCTAGAGATAGTGTTTCTGCTTTCCTTATCCATCTTAACTCTATTCACCCAAAAATTAAATTCACTATGGAGTTAGAAGCAAATAATAAACTAGCCTTCCTAGATGTACTTGTTATTAGGAATCCTGATCAAACTTTGAGCCACACAGTGTATCGGAAAGCAACACATACAGACAGATACCTAAATGGTGACTCACACCATCATCCTTCACAGTGTTAGCTACCGTAGGGAAATCTTTGTTTTAGAGAGCTCGCGGCATCTGTGACGAGAAACACCTGTCTGCTGAGCTTCGACATGTCGAGCAAGTACTAAGAAATAACAAGTTGCAAGTACCACGCAGATGTCACAGAAACCGCGCCAAACCAGTCACAATAGAACGTCAACCTGCCACATTATACCATTTGTGAAAGGTGTCACAGACAAGATTGGGAGAATTCTAAAGCAAGCTTCTATTAATACTTACTTTAAGCTATTAACAAAGTATATTTTTATACAAATGAATATGCAGTAATAAAACTTATTTGTCCCTTAATTGTATCGTCTATACCAAAAATTTGTTCCACTCTGGCAACCCCACAAAAAACGGTTTGTTTGTGCGCCGCCCGTGCATCAAGTGCTTTAGTCATAGAAAGCGTTCTCGCCGAACGTATGCACACACATTTTTTTCTTAAGAGTTTTTGATCATTTTATGATATTAATGCCAACGCCTATTTGACAAATTCGTTGCTCACTATTGTAACTCAATAATAATAATAACTCTTATTAACGTAAATATATTAAATATATAGTTAATTGTTACTTTTCATTGTTATATTGTTTAAGAACTTTTTAAGAGTATGTCAGTTATAATAAGATACTAATATGATGTTAAAATTATTATAAAATAATGAAGCCAAAAACTGATGTTATCTGCATTAAAATAATTATAACTTTATAAAAACAATCAAAACTAGTAATTTAATACCATGATTTGTGTAAAAAGTAACTCATGCCTTAGGACGTATGCATTTGACTTCCAACGTCATTGGTTCCCGCGCATTTCGTTCGAAAAAAATATAGCAGGGAGAAAAAAAGAAAAGTGAGCAGGGTAATATACGAATTGTCGACTGAGAAGGTCAAATGCATAAAGTGCCAGTGATATTCTAAAAATAAGACTGTTTAAGTATTGTGAACTGTGGAAAGTAAAATTGAGATAAACTGTTTGGTGTTCAATTAAATGAAGGAAGGCTATTTTCGGTGTTTCATTGGTGTAAGGTGCATCAATTTCAGAAGTGGGATGACACGCTGCTGGACATCCAGGTTTGATACATAGGTTTGTTAAAACAAACAAAAAAGGTGAGTTAATCTTTTGTTTTTCTTTCATCAAAAGATTTAAATGTGAATAATAAAGTTTACGACGTTACAAATATTACGATCATAATTTTTAAGGTGATAATTGATAGCTTTCAAACGTTTCTTTATTTATGAGTAACTTAAAGAAAGCTAATCACAAACCGGGCGCCATCTTGTTGCATAAGCTAGTGTTTTAAAAGACGACGACACCTGATTATGTTTCATTTAGCTGGTTTTCTTTCAGTTAAGCTTGAGTAAAGAATAAGTCTGTGTATTTAAATAATAATTTGGTAAGTTAAAGATACACTTTATCAAACTTAATGGAGCCTTTAGTTTGTTCTTTCTTTTCTTTTACTCCTTTCTTAGTTTTTTAGATTTTAGTATCAAAACTGATCTTTTGTCTTGATTTCAACCTCAGAACCGAAGCTAGGCTTATGGTTGTAAATTAATATAATCATAATAATATGGGTTCAGGAAAATAAACCTAGAATAAAACACTTGGTGTTTCTGTCCTTGTCTTATTTAATTAATGTAAATTTTTAATATTTCTCCACTGGGCTTTTTCAGTTTTGAAATCATTGTTTTAACACAATGCCACGTGAGAGATCTTCACGAGACCGACGGGCTCGCACTCGACGGCGGCGGTCACGTTCTGCTACAAGTCGACGATCGCGATCTCCAACGAGGCGGCCGTCCCGCTCCAGACGAAGCAAGCGCAGCCGGTCACGTACCAAGAGATCAGCGAGGCAGGAGCAACACCGGTCCCGATCAAACTCAAGGTCAGCTTTGCATGAGAGTAGGTCTCGTAGTTCTGGGGCTTTTTTGGCTCGCTCCCGGGATAGTCAAAAGAAACTACCAAGCGTTATTAGGGATTCACGCAACAATGTACCGGATGAAAATCAAACCAACAATGTCGCAAGAGGTTCTAGTAGTTGTACTAATCAAGTTGATATAGTTCCTAATAAAGAATCAGCTAACCCTATTGGTTCTGTTTAAATCGTCAATAGTGGTAGAAGTTCTGAACCTTCCTTACCATCTGTGCAAAACGAAGCAAGCATAAACAAGAGTTTAATTGATAGCCTTAGTCAGGTGTTGCAAGCTGTCTCAACTGTAAACCCACTCAATAAAGAAAAGTTTTCTGCTATGAATGTTGTCCCAGAGTTTGACCCAAAGGTTAAAAACCAAACGATTATTACTTGGTTAACTAAAGTTAATGAGTGTGCGGAGATTTATGGTTGGGATAGCAGGCAAACCGCTCATTATGCATTGCCAAAACTTATGGGTACGGCCAAACGATGGTTTGAAGGTCAACAATCAGTGATGCATACATGGGAAGAGTGGCAAGAGAAACTTAAATCTGCTTTTCCTGTATACGAGAATTACGGTCGACTACTTACCGAAATGCTAAATATAAGAGCTAAGTTTGGACAAGACTTGGAAGAGTATTTCTACGAGAAATTAATAGCTTTGAACCGATGTAGTATAGTAGGGAAAAACGCTATTGACTGTATCGTTTTTGGTATAGACGATAGATCGATTCGTTATGGTGCAGAAGCTGTAGGTTTCGAAGATGCTGATAAATTGTTAGGTTATTTAAGAAGTGTAAAGCATGAGAAATTTGACGGTAATAGAAAGATTATACGAATAAATAGTGAATCAAATCGAAAACCGGGAAAAATAGAACCAAATCGTGTTTTAAGATGTTTTAATTGTCATGGAATAGGTCATACTTTTAATGATTGTAAAAAACCTGTAGTTAAATGTCAAAAGTGTTTACGACTTGGTCACAATTATCCTAGTTGTACAAGAGAAGTTTGGAAGGACAAGTCAGAGGTTAAGATTATGACCAGTTAGCGCCGGTGAGTTACTTGACGAAAAATTTAAAAAGAAAATTAACTTACAAGGATGCGATTGCAATGCATATGTAGATCTTGGCAGCCAGTGTACCTTAGTTAAAGAATCGGTAGCTAGGAAAGTGGTTGGTTGTTCTGATTGGAAGACAGAGAATTTGCCGTGTTTGCGTGGTTTTGGTAACTCGCTCATTCAACCTATAGGCGCGTGCACAGTAGAATTAAAAATAGACCAAGTCGAAGTTACAGTAGAATTAATAATAGTACCGGATCGTTTTCTTAGTTATGATGTTCTAATGGGTCAAACTGTGACAGAACAATCTCATATTGAAATACACAAGGATAACAGGAATCTAATTATAAAAACTAAGAGTCCACTTAGTGGGCAGCGTTTCACTTTTAGGTCGTGTAGTGCAGTCAACCTATGTTGGAAGTGCAATTATTAAAGTTAAGACAGACTGTCCTCTCACAGGAGAAATATATATTGAGGATAGTCAAAGAACTAAATATAAGATAGTGGGTTGTAAAATGAAGGTTAATAATGGCGTAACATCTACTATTAGATACATACATATATCTAATAGTAGATGTTTGACATTACAATTTCCAACTGATCAAATCATCTCTCGGGGTACTTTATTCTTACAAAATTTACACGATTTTAAATATCAAACAGTCAATAAAATATGTAAAATATAAATACTTACCTTAGCAGACATAAATATTGGTAATAATTTAAACGAAAATCAGAAGAATAAATTATTAAGCCTGGTTAATGAATTTAGGGATTTTGCCAAACATTTATCAGAGTTAGGTTGTACTAATGTTACTACAATGGACATAGAGCTAAAAGATTTGAATCCTGTAGTTCATCGTCCATACCGCCTCAGTCACACAGAAAGAGCCGAGGTCAGGACAATGATAGATGAGCTATTGCAAAATCAAATCATTAGGGATCTTCCTCTCCATATGCTTCACCAATTATAGTAGTTAAGAAGAAAACCGGTGATAAAGGCCTATGTGTAGATTATCGAGCACTAAACAATAAAACAGTGAAACAACATTACCCCATCCCACGTATTGAGGACCAAATTGATCGGTTATCTGGTAACATCTACTTTAGCACATTAGATCTTGCATCTGGCTATTATCAGATCCCGATCAGTGAGGACTCTAAATACAAAACGGCCTTCGTAACCCCCGACGGTCAGTTCGAATTTAACAGAATGCCGTTTGGGTTAGCAAACGCACCCGCTGTTTTTCAGAGGGCGATTAATATGGTGTTGGGGAATACGCGTTTTGACTCAGCTTTGGCATACATGGACGATATTTTAGTTCCATCGAATTCTTTTGAACAAGGCTTAGATAGACTACGTACAATCTTCGAAAAATTACGACATTCGGGACTGACTCTTAAACCTCAAAAATGTTATTTTTTCAAAGAAGAGGTCGAATATTTAGGTTTCGAAGTTTCTAAGTCAGGCATTAAACCAGGGTTACGAAAAGTTGAGGCTGTTAGCAATTTCCCTACTCCAAAAGATGTCCATAACTTAAGGCAATTAATAGGTCTCGCTAGTTTTTTTAGGAGATTCATCAAAGGTTTTGCACAAATTAGTAGACCTTTAACTAAATTATTAAAAAAGGATGCTATTTGGAATTGGGGAATCGAGGAAGAACATGCGTTTAATGAGATTCGACATGTATTAGTATCGCGACCTGTTTTAGCTTTGTATAATCCAACTGCTGAGACATAAATTCTCACTGACGCTAGCAAACACGGAATAGGCGGGGTATTGTCACAGAAACAAGAAGATTCCAACTTTAAACCAATTGCTTATTACAGTCGGCAAACTTCTCCAGAAGAATCACATTTTTCGTCTTATGAATTAGAGACTCTCGCTGTCATAGCATCACTAATGAAATTTAGGCCGTACGTTCTGGGATCAAATTTTACTATCGTTACAGACTGCAATTCACTTAGGGCAACCTTTCAAAAGAAATATATGATTCCGCGGGTAGCAAGATGGTGGAGCTTAATCCAGGAATATGTTTGCGACATAGTATATAGGTCAGGCAATAAGATGACTCACGTAGACGCTTTGAGTAGAAACACAGTTTAAGGAGAAGTAGGCGTTATGGAAGTTATCGAAAAGTACGAAGTAATGAGTATAGAAAACGATTGGATAGTTACCGTCCAATCAAATGACTCGGAGCTTAAACGTATAAAAGACATATTAACAGATCCTCAGTATGACGATATTATTGAGATAAAGAAGAATTTTGTGCTTAAGAAGGACAGGGTAAATAGAAATCTGATGCTGGATTAAGATGGGTCGTGCCAAAGGGCTGTAGGTGGCAAATTTTACAAAAAAATCATGACCAAATAGGTTATTTCGGTTTTGAAAAGACTCTCGAAAGACTTAAGGAACATTATTGGTTTTCAAAAATGAGGAAGTTTGTAAAAAAATACGTTAATGCATGTCTCGAATGCGCTCATAATAAAATTCCAGCTGGTAAAAAGGAAGGTTATCTTCATCCTATCCCTAAGGTTTCTAAACCGTTCCACACGATACACATTGACCATGTTGGCCCGTTTGTCACAAGTAAACGTAAAAATGATATAATAGATGCTTACACGAAATTTATAGTCCTTAAAGCTGTTAAAAACACTAAATCAAATACTAGTCAAATAATCAAATAGCTGTACTCAGAGATTATTTTGGCACATTTGGATTACCTACACGACTAATAAGCGACCGAGGTACATCTTTCACTAGTGTAAAGTTTAAGCAGTTTCCAGTAGAGTTGGGAGTCAGACACATTCAAAGTGCAGTTGCTTCTCCACGCGCTAATGGTCAAGTAGAACGGTATAACCGTACTATACTTGACTCATTAGCTGCGCAAAATCATGGTTTTGATGAGAAATTGTGGGATGACAGGTTGTTGCAGGTTCAATGGGGCCTAAATAATACCGTTAATAAGGGTACGGGAAAATCACCATCTGAAGTTTTGTTTGGGCTTAAGCTTATGAACTCAAACGAGGGTCATATCGTGCCAGAAATTGAACAGGATTTAATGACAGACACTTTGGATACCGCAAGAGATGATAGTAACTGTCACTCAAGTAGTACGCATAATCAGAAAGCTGACAGGTCTAGTCAAAGGGAAACAAATTTAGATGTTACAACGTCTCAAATTCAAACTAATGAGGAAAATACTAATGATTCTCTAGATAAAATAGAATTAGATGGACTAGTTGTAGAAAATCATAGCGCTTTGAGTTCTGAAACTGACATAATTAAAATCAGATCTGAAGTAGATAATTTTGTAACGGAGTCTCAAGGAAAACAAAAGAGTAATTTTGACAAAAAAAGAAAATCAGCTAGAAACTATAATGTGGGAGATCTTGTGCGAGTTGAAAAGGTTATTCATAGTGTAGGTAAAAGTAGGAAATTATTACCTAAGTTATCAGGGCCGTATAAGATTACCAAGATACTAGCCAATGATAGGTACGAAATCTGCGATACAGCTATAACAAAAAAGGGGACTAAAACTTATACAGGAGTTTATGCGGTAGACAAAATATTCCCATGGCTGTGTTATAGTAACCAGGGAAATGATTCCCAATCCGATAGTTCAGGTAGCGAGGAACATGAGGACGATACCAATAGTCATTAAAATGGTAACATAATTTTGTTATTGGTAGTTTTAAGTCTAATTTAATACTACTTTTGTGATTAACTGGTTTAAGGGCATATGAGTACAGAATTTACAACTGGTACTTAGTATTTAAGATTAATTTAGGATTTTATTATTTTTTTGTATTTAAAATTGTATTTCTATGTGATTTCAACAAGAAAGTAAATTAACTTGTCTCATATCGCTCATACGAGCTGGGAAGTAGTTAAACCTATTAGTTCGACCAATATGTCTATTAATTACATAAACGAATGCAACATGTGTAGATCATAATTATTGTTTAAGTGTAACGTGCACAAATTAAATAACAGATAATGTTAGCGCAACGTGCGCAATTTAAAGCACAAAGTGTGCAAGTTAAGAGCACAAAGTGTGCTAGCGCAACGTGCGCCCATTGGAGCACAAAGTGTGCTAGCGCAACGTGCGCAAATAAAAGTACAAAGTGTGCTAGCGCAAAGTGCGCAAATAGAAGCATAAAGTGTGTCGGCGCAAAGTGTGCTAGGTAAAGCACAAAGTGTGCTAAAAAGGGTACTACCAGCATTATAATAATAATTAAATGTATAATGCACAAAGTGTGCAATTTAATTGTCAGCTATCATAAAAGTTTGTAAAACAAATGTTGAAATACAAAGCTATTGGATGTAATTAAAATTATGTACAACTTACCTTGTCGAAAAATGTATTTAATTTAGATTTATTTTCATGAGATGTTCACGAGGACGTGAACCGAAATCAGGATGGACGAGCTGTTAGAGTTATTAACGTAACTATATTAAATATATAGTTAATTGTTACTTTTCATTGTTAAATTGTTTAAGAACTTTTTAAGAGTATGTCAGTTATAATAAGATACTAATATGATGTTAAAATTATTATAAAATAATGAAGCCAAAAACTGATGTTATCTGCATAACTTTATAAAAACAAACAAAACTAGTAATTTAATACCATGATTTGTGTAAAAAGTAACTCATGCCTTAGGACTTATGCATTTGACTTCCAACGTCATTGGTTCCCGCGCATTTCGTTCGAAAAAATATAGCAGGGAGAAAAAAAGAAAAGTGAGCAGGGTAATATACAAATTGTCGACTGAGAAGGTCAAATGCATAAAGTGCCAGTGATATTCTAAAAATAAGACTGTTTAAGTATTGTGAACTGTGGAAAGTAAAATTGAGATAAACTGTTTGGTGTTCAATTAAATGAAGGAAGGCTATTTTCGGTGTTTCATTGGTGTAAGGTGCATCACTATCTTCCAAATACAAAAGAAACACGTTTCTTGTATTTTAATATGTTTGCTTTAATAAAATGAATAAATATATTGCCGCTGGCGATAGCTTCCAGGATTTGGCAGTTGCTGCTATTTACCGTGGTACCCACGGTAAAAGCAATAGTGAAAGCTGAGTTTACTTGATTTTTATTCTAGAATACGGTATTATTTGTCAATAAAAACAGTGCCATGTGGGGACGCTCGGTATAACCTGCAGTTGACTTTCTGATAAAAAAAATATTTTTCAGTTTAAAAGATAAGTATATTGAGCAAATTTTAATATTAATTAGATAGAGAATTAAATCAACTTTAGAGAAAAAATATTTGTATGGACTTAGCACATTAACTTATGCGTCTTTTTTTACTCCCAATTTGAAATATTGCTTAGCCCCCTCGTTAATACCTGCATTTACCTGTAGTAGGTCCCCTATTACCACATTCTTGCATAGCTTGTAGTAGCATATCGTGATCCAATGTTTCAAATGCTTTTTTGTAATCAATGAATAGCGCAATAACCTGTCTCCCATTGTTTAAATTGTATTTGTATTATATCTGAAAACCGAGTAAGTGCAGTACTAGATTTTTCCTAAACCCGTGTTGAGACTCTGATATTATGCAATTCTTATCCAAAAAATCTGAAATCTGACCTACTATTACTTTTTCAACAATTTTATTGATAACCGACAAAATAGCAATTGGCCTGTAATTAGCGAAGTCCAGGTGACTGCCCTGCTTGTAAATAGGTCGAATAATTGATTTCTTTAATAGATCAGGATAAATTCCCGTTGTTAAACACATATTGATAAAATGAGCCAACACAGGACTAATTTTTTTTTTATAAACTTTAAATCTTTTATTCTTATTTCATCTGCGCCTGGGGCTTTATTCTGATGCAATGTATCTATATTTTTTTCTATTTCATACGAGTCAACTTTTCGATACCTAAATGACAAATCAGTTTCTTTCACATACATTTTACGATCTAAAAATTTTTCATTGCAATTATGTTAAATACTTTCTACTTAAGCTGTAAATGTTTGGCAAAATTTTGTGCTTACCCATGTATTTCATAATTAGAGTATCCAAATTTAGTTTTTTATTACTTAACCATGAATTTATACAAGACCAGACCTTTCTACAATCCCCATTACAATTTTGTATTTTTTTTACTGTGCCTGTCTTTGGCGATATTTATTTGTTTATTTACTATATTTCTGAACTTGGTGTATTCTAAACGATTATTCATATTCTTAGGTGACGCTCGCCACGCTCTGAACAAAAAATCTATTATTTCTAACAATCTATTAAGCTTTCTATTGATCCACGGTTGACTTACCCGCTTCTCCATAGTATTGCAAGTAATTTTACTTTCCTGATAAATACCGCCAAACACATGACACAGTTTCTGATACAGATCCAAAGGGCATTTTATCACCAAAAACTGAGACCAACCATACTCGGCTAGTCTTTTCCAAACTAATGTATCACTAATATATTCGTTAGTTTTTATCACTGGTAACGCACTTCTTTCCATGTAAAAGTCTGATGAAATTCCCACTACATGGTGATCCGAGATAAAACAGTCAATTATGTAAGCCATTGCACCAGATGTTTTCGCTCGCTGCCACACATGGTCAATACAAGATCGCTCGTGCTTCCCGTCCACGATTGCTTCCCGCGTTATCTCAGGCATGGCAATGCACAACATTAAGCCGCTCTCATTTCAGGTTCATTTTATAGTGAGTTTCAGTTGGATTTGTTTTGTAGTATAAATCTATGTTCTTGTCTCCAAGTAGCAGAATTTCTTCTCGCGGCGGGATTTTGTCCTTAATAAATGATTGTATATAGTCAATGAAAAGTAGTTTGATTTTTCCTGGTGGTCTGTATATTCCAATAATATGTAAAGTTTAATTTCCGATATTTAACATTCCATGCATCAGTTCCGTCGTATTGTTTTCAATTACATTGGATAATGAAAAGTTTAAGTTTTCTTTTACATATATTAAAACTCCGCCTCCTTTTGTTATTTATCTAGTGTTAGCGTGTAGACTATAGACCTTAATGTTATAAAGACATAATTCTTCTTTTTTTATGTTAATCTCAGTGAGGACAAAAACTTGAAATCGATGCTTGTTTTGGTTCAACAATATTAGGAACTCGTTGAAATGTTTACGTAATGAGCGAATATTGAGATGTGCAATATGTAATCCCATAATAACGCTATTTTTAGTCCAGTGTGCCATATCTGGGTATCTTGTAAAATCTATGTCTGATGGTCCATCCTGTGGGACATTGAATTTTACTATAAAAAGAATTCACATAGTGTGTACGCACGGCTTAAGCGCCTTGCTTGCCCATGTTTTCCATTAACGTCTCAATATCGCTTTCCTTTTTCTTTAGTGCTAAAAATTGACTTTTGCTTGTCGATTTTATTTTCTTGTTAAAGTTGATAGCCATTTTGGACCCTGCCGCCAAAAGGGGTGGCTCTTATGCTTTTCAATTAAAATGCCTCTGCTAGCAGAATCAGCCGGATTTTTGGCTGATTTAACATAGTTCAATTTATCTGCTGGTGCTATCTCGATAATCTGCTTGACTCTATTGGCCACAAACGGTTTCCAGCGGCTAGAGTCTCCTTGAAGCCATCCGAGGACTGCCGTAGAATCCGACCAACAGAATATCTTCACATCTCTGATTGACAATCCATTTACTATAACTTTCATTAGTTTTGACAACAATAGTGCGGCGCTGAGCTCTAGTCTTGGTAATGTGATTGTTTTGTTTATAGGCACAAGTTTCGATTTTGCAGCTACTATTGTTATTCGTGAGTTTCGTGACTGATTTTTGATGTTGGATTTTTCATTAATCTTACAATAGATTACACATGCGTAAGCTTTTGATGATGAGTCACAGAACCCATGTAACTCTATGTCTCCGTATTCGCTTGTTTCCAACCATCGGGGTATTGTTGTGTCTTCAATTAATGACAGATCTGTTTTTAGTTTTTGCCATTCTTTATTGATATTTTCAGGTACTTGCTCGTCCCACTGAAGGTTAAGTGACCAGATACTTTGAAACAAAAGCTTTAGTTTTGTTGTAATTGGAGCCAGCCAGCCAAGAGGGTCGAAAATTTTAGAAATGTCTGATAATAATGACCTTTTGGTAGCTGGTTTTGATGATTTCAGATCAATCTTGATTTGGAATGTGAACTGATCCTTCTGAGGGTGCCAGCGCAGCCCTAAGGTTTTGATTGATTCCGAGTGTCTAAATTCAAATGTTTGTTGATGTTTTGAAATGACGTCATCAGACAATTCTGGTTTGTTCGACGACCATTTTCTTAAGTTGAATCCGCCCGATTTATGTAAATTGATGAGGTCTGTTTTCAACTGGATGGCGGAATTCAAATCATGATGCCCCGAAAGAACATCATCCATGTAAAATTGATCTTCTAAAACTTTGGCTGCTGTTGGATATTTTGAGCGTTCATCTTCTGCGAGCTGTTTCAATGTCATCATGGCCAAGAACTGTGCTGATTTTGCACCATATGTGACAGTCGTGAGTTGATATTCACGTAAGACGTCATTCGGGTTCTCTCGCCAAACTTTTTTCTGATATTTATGATTTTTCTCATTGCATAAGATTTGGCGAAACATCTTCTCAATGTCGGCTGTGAAAGCATATTTATATTTTCTCCACCTTAAAATGAGTGTAAATAAATCAGGTTGTTAATTGGGGCCACTTTACATAAGTTCATTTAAACTGTAGCCTGTTGAAGTCTTTGCTGACGCGTTAAAAACGACTCGTAACGCTGTTGTTAACGAGTCCGCTCGCAATACACACAAGTGAGGTAAAATGCAATCTGGCAGTTCTTTGTACACACACTCGCGCATGTGTCCCAATTGAATGTATTCGCTAATAAATGATTTATAGTCTTGCCAATCTTTCTATTTTTAGCGAATTTATTTTCCAGTTGGAAAAATTGTGCGACAGCTCGCTTCTTGGAATCTCGGATTTTTGCTTCGATATCTGATTTTAGAGGCAGCCTTACGACGTAACGACCATCTTCTCTGCGGAAAGTCTCTGATTTAAATTGTTTGATGCAAATGTCATCTTCAGTTGACATATTCGTGATGTTTTCCGAGATTTCTTCCATGGCCCAAAACCTTTGGATGTCGTCTATGTTGTTCAGTACAACATTACATTGATAAGACTTCACGTTTCCGCATAGTATCCACCCTAGGTGGGTTTGCTGGGCTACGGGTTGTGACTCGTGCTCTTTTATTATACCGGCCATGATAATATTTGAATATACGTCGGCGCCTAGTAACATGTCGACAGGGCGGCTGATGTTAAAATCTGGGTCAGCTAGCTGAATATTCTGTAGGTATGACCATGATGGTTTGCTAAAGGTTTGATTAGGTAAATTGTTTATCAAGTTCTTCATTATAAATACATCAGTGTTGAATGTGAAATTTGAGTACAATGAAGAAGCTGTTATGTTGATCACACCCCTACTGTTGTTTTGATTGGTGCCAACTCCAAATATAACACCCTTGCATGCCCGACGCGGAAGGTTCAATAATTGAGCAGCATTCTCGGAGATGAGGGATGCTTGGGATCCTTGATCGATAAGAGCTCTCATCTTGTATATTGATCCGTTTTCCGCCTTTACTTTTATTGATTGCAGTGGCCAGTAAAATTTCGGATATGTTGTTGTTCGAAACATGCGTCACATTAGTTTTCTGTTTCTGTGACGTCGGGGGCAATGCACTTGATTTGTTACTTGAACCGGCCAACGTCTGCTGATAGGAGTTATGTAGCAGCGTATTGTGACGTGCGTTACATACACGACACCTTGCTTCAGAAAAACAAGTCTTATCTTTGTGATCGTAAAGACAATTCTTGCATAACTTGTACTTTTCGATAGTATTTAACTTAGTTTCTGCATTAGCTTCTAAAAATGTGTTGCAATGAAATAATCCATGATTATCTTTACACAGCGGACAAATATGACTTGCTTGTGGCCTTGTTGTATAACTTTTGTAAACAGGGTGGCGATAAGGCTTGTTTCATTCTAATTTTGTTTTTTAAAAAACAGTACTAATCTTGTTTTGATGTTGAAGTGGCTTTCTGTTATGTTGATGTTGATAGTTGCTTGTGTCTTTTCCACTAGATTGCGAAAATGATCGAGGTGCGCTCTGCTTACGACGGGCCGACTCGAGTGACGTATATTTATTTTCCAAGAACTTTAAGAACTCTGTTAGTGATGGCAGCTCTCTCGGTTTCTCTAATGACTCGATATACTCGCTGTGTCTGAATATCCAGTTTTTGAGCCAATAAGTGAATGATGAGTGCGTCCCATGTTGTAATGTCCACATTGAGATTCTTGATAGCGTTCAAGCATTCGTTGGTGGTATCGAACAAGTTTTTTATAAGCGTGTCTGATTGTTGTAATGACAGAAGAGTATTAAGATGAGAACTGAATATCAGTTTAATATTATTGTAGCGGTGATTAAGAATATCCCAGCATACTTGATAGTTTTCTGAACTGATATTAAGATGTTGAATGAGGCGCTCGGGTTCTCCTTTAACTTTGCTTTTCAAAAATTGTAGTTTTTGGGCACTTGATATTGATTTATTGTTGTGTATTGTTTCACAATACAAATCTTTAAATGATGTCTATTTTTGATAACTGCCAGTGAATATAGGGACTTAAATTTTTGGGGTGCAGTTTTCTCGATGAGACGCTGACATAATTTTGTTGTTGATTGATTTTTTCATGCTTAAAAATAGCTGCTCGTATTTACTGAATGTCTTCTCGTACTCTTCATCTTCCTCATAGGATTCACTATCTATATTGGGATAGATTGCACTGGGGTGCAGGTTGTCAATAGTGGTCCACCTAGATTGGATATTTTTCAAAACGTCTTCAGCTTCCCACTTCTCTGAGATGCTTTCAAGGTCAATATTCGCAATGGTTCGTGAAAATGCTTTAAAATTACTCTTTTGCTTGCGTAACAATCTTCTAACTTACTGGAGTTACCTCGAGATAACGTAGATTGCTCTCTCGGGGTACGAGTGACGGATGTTTCTTGATTTTTGGATTCGCGATTCGATGACGGGTTCGCTGGCGACAGATCCCTTTTCTTCGTGTCGCAGGAATAATATTGATCGATGGTATTTCTTGCTTCTTGATAATAGTTTCGATAAACGTTTCTATGAATTAATACTAGCAAACCCCCCCGCATCTCAGATGTACCGTTGTTCTGAGATGCAGGAGGGTTTCCATAAACGATTCTATGAATTGATGATAGCAATTTCTCCCGCAGAGCAACGGTACATCTGACATGCGGGAGGGTTTGCTACCATCAATTCATAGAAACGTTTATCGAAACCCTCATTTCAGACCAACAGTACGTATGAGATGCGGGAGAAATTGCTATCATCAATTCATAGAATCGTTTATGGGAACCCTCCCGCATCTCAGAGCAACAGTACGAGTACGTCTGATATGCGGGAGGGTTTACTGCCATTAATTCATAGAAACGTTTATGGAAACCTTCCCGCATCTCAGAGCAACCGTACGTCTGAGATGCGGGAGGGTTTATTCCATCAATACATACAAACGTTTATGGAAACCTTCCCGCATCTCAGAGCAATGTCTGAGATGCGGGAGGGTTTACTACCATCAATAAATAAAAACGATTATGGTAACCCTCCCGCATCTCAGAGCCACAGTACATCTGAGATGCGGGAGGGTTTATTCCATCAGTACATACAAATGTTTATGGAAACCCTCCCGCATCTCAGAGCAACAGTGCATCTGAGATGCAGGGGGGTTTGCTACCATCAATTCATAGAAACGTTTATGGAAACCTTCCCGCATCTCAGAGCAACCGTACGTCTGAGATGCGGGAGGGTTTATTCCATCAATACATACAAACGTTTATGGAAACCTTCCCGCATCTCAGAGCAACGTCTGAGATGCGGGAGGGTTTACTACCATCAATAAATAAAAACGATTATGGTAACCCTCCCGCATCTCAGAGCAACAGTACATCTGAGATGCGGGGGGGTTTGCTACCATCAATTCATAGAAACGTTTATGGAAACCTTCCTGCATCTCAGAGCAACCGTACGTCTGAGATGCGGGAGGGTTTATTCCATCAATACATACAAATGTTTATCGCATCTCAGAGCAACAGTACGAGTACGTCTGATATGCGGGAGGGTTTACTACCATCAATTCATAGAAATGTTTATGAAAACCCTCCCGCATCTCAGAGCAACAGTACGAGTACGTCTGATATGCGGGAGGGTTTACTACCATCAATTCATAGAAAAGTTTATGGAAACCTTCTCGCATCTCAGAACAACCGTACGTCTGAGATGCGGGAGGGTTTATTCCATCAATACATACAAACGTTTAAGGAAACCCTCCCGCATCTCAGAGCAACAGTACAAGTACGTTTGATATGCGGGAGGGTTTACTACCATCAATTCATAGAAACGTTTATGGAAACCTTTTCGCATCTCAGAGCAACGTCTGAGATGCGGGAGCGTTTAATACCATCAATAAACAAAAACGATAATGGAAACCCTCCCGCATCTCAGAGCAACAGTACATCTGAGATGCGGGAGGGTTTACTACCATCAATTCATATAAACGTTTATGAAAACCTTCCCGCATCTCAGAGCAACGTCTGAGATGCGGGAGGGTTTACTACCATCAATAACGATTCTATGAATTGATGATAGCAAATTCTCCCGCATATCAGACGTACTGTTGCTCTGAAATTCGGGAGGGTTTCGATAAACGTTTCTATGAATTGATGGTAGCAAACCCTCCCGCATCTCAGATGTACAGTTAATCTGAGATGTTAATCTGAGTTAATCTGAGATTTCTGTTATATGTATGGATCCGGGTCCGGTTGTGTAGTTCAGGAAGTTCCTGGTGCGATTCCCGGTGGGAACATTGTGTCGCAAATCTGATGTAGCAACAACCTTTCAGATAGTATGTAATAATCGTACGCAGGATCAAAGGCTTGACGTGTTTTCCGAAGCACGGAATCATTTATTTTCTCGGAGAATCGGGCCATTCTGCTTCTTTCCGAAGAAACCACAACCACCACAACCAACCAAAACAAACCATGCCTTTTCAGGTTGCATATTTTTTTGTAAAATCTGTTGATTGTGTCTTTGCTTGTCGTGCATAAGTACCTACACGCACATACCAACAATCGTTCGTATGGAATTTGCCGGTTGTCACCACTTCTTTCACGAGCATTTTCGTGCATGATTAAAAACTCATGTCCTACTTTTTTATTGTTATTGTTTTAAATCACAATTAAAACAAAAAATACCTAATAAATAAAGATTGGACACCATCACATACATTGTTCCAATGCCAAAGTGCTTTGGCTTAGTAGCTTGAGCACTAGTATTATGAAAATTTGTAACAACGACGGGTATTATGACATACACCCAGACCCGAATAAATATTGAAAAGTTCGCTATCAATATTTGCCCGACCGGAATCAAACCCGGGACCTCTAGAGATAGCGTAGCGGCACATTGAAAGCCGGTGTGCTACACCACTCGGCAACGAAGCGAAGGGCACGGTCGTTAACAGTGACACTAATGTTTTAATTAAACATGTAAAAACGAAATTTCACTCTTCTGCTTTTTTATAATTATTGTTTTTAATCACAATGAAATATATCTCTTCCTAAACATAAATGTATTAATAAAACCTGTAAAATCGAAATTTCACTACTAACATAAAATAAAATTTCTGATATAATGTCCGGAACCAATTTCGATAAAAATTTTAATAACCAGGAGCACAGCTAGGAGTGAAAGGGGTGGTAACTATTCCGAAAGGAGCGGTCAAAGGTCAATACTCCTTAACAGCTGATTGCTCGCTAGTGTTGTGCGAATTTAAATTGAATCTACGGAGACTTGGAATTCAATTACTTATTAATAATTAAAACATGAACTTGGAAGGTTAAATGCTCTAGCATATGGTTTGTAAACTATGTCTGAATCGGTCCACTTCGGGATGATACCCCCTTTCCGTGACACGTTGTATTTATAAATTTTTGGGTCTAATATGGCTGATGTCCTTTTTTCTAGATTTTGACATAAGTATGTCATGCACGATTAAGGGGGGCCACTTAAATCGATTATATCCTTTGAACTTCTGGTTTTACAAATGAATGGCTGAATTTGCAATCGTTTTAGAACTTCTAATAACGGTTGACTCAATAAAAAGCTCAAAATTCCATGTGAGCTCTCAATGGGAACGCAAACGATGTTACAGCTTTAGCCGTAAATGTCGCTTCCTCATAATGTCTCTCTCGCAAAATGTTGCTTTCTCATTATGACTCTTTCGCAAAATGTCTCTTTCTGATAATGTCTCTTTCGCAAAATGTTGCTTTCTCATAATGTCTCTTTTGCAAAATGTCCAAAAAAGGCTTATCCAAAAACGGATCAAAGAAACAATCTTTGTGCGGCACAACGCAGAATCAAGCGATGCGCGCCGCAGAAATCGGCTGTGAATTCTGCGGACCGCAAGCGCAACGTAGACATGTGTTGTCGCCCTTAAATATATAACCCGAGAACTATTTTCACATTCGGCCAAATATCTATGGTTAAACTAATTCTGAATATACAGCTCTCTCTCGCTCCACAGTACTTTAAATAAGTCTATTCCTTTCTGCCAAATTTGACATGACACTATTACACTGACTGACTACTTGGTCGCATTATATTGACTTTGACACTGTCGTCATGGTGATGAGTTAAAAATTTTAACCCGCCACCGAGGGCCCTGGGTTAAATCAACTAACTCTGTGTTTGCACTGGCAAAAAATATTAAAATTGTTTTATCGGTTTTAGACATTGACTTATATTTTTAGGTTTTCTTTTACGTTTTTGTCTCCCTATTACGTCACATAGCAGCAAATTGCAGATATTAGTAAAATGTTGGCCACGCAACTGAGGTTTCTTCACCGTTTTGAAGATAAAAATATTATCTTCACAAAGTTTTATTATCAGAAATTAAATAATCTGTGATCAGAAGATAATATACCTACCTACCTACCGCATCCTACCGCACAACTTTATGAGCTATGGCAGGTTCTTTCCGTGCGTAAGCTTTTCGTACTGTCCGTTCTTCTACGTAAACACAGATCTTGTAATTTTGATCCTGAGTTAGCCTTGAATACAAGATTGTCAAATAGAATCTTCAAAGTCGAAAAATGTTCTACCAAGCTTACCAGTCGGCACTATTTGTACCTTAGCTCAGTCCTATATAATAAAATTAACTATAAATTGCGTTTTTACAGCTTATCTTTTCGAGAGTGTAAGCAAGTCTCTTGTTTAACAAAATGAATGACATTCAACACACATAACATGCATCACACACTCACGTTAATACACACACTCACCCACACAAACACACACACACACACAAACACACACACACACACACTCACACGCACACACTCACACGCACACAAACACACACGCGCACACACATTCCACACCCAAGCACGCACACGCGCGCGCGCGTACTTACTACACTTACATGTATAAGAAAGTTTTTTTTTTTTTTTTATATAATATAGTCTCTAGTTAGACCTTAGATTTCGGTTTAAAATTTGTACAACTTCGAGGTGGGCGCTAATAACTGCGACACAGTCTTTGACTACTGTGGTTATTAACGATAATAATTGTTTTTGTACCAGGCTTTAGATACAAATAATTAATGATTATTGATTGAAAACATTAATGATTGTTGTCATATTGATTAATACAAATACATAATACAATAGATGTATTATGTATTTCTATTAATCAATATGACAACAATCATTAATGCGACAAAGTACAATGTCTTGTTATTTCAAATCTGACATTTAAAGCATTTAGCATTAGATTCATTTTCACTCTATTTGGCCGGTTATAAAATTAACTCTTGGGTAAACCCAGCGCTAACCCAGCTGACGCAAGTGGCCTTTAGAGAGTTTAGTGCGAAACAGGATAGATTGGCATTATAAAATATTTTTGAAAGCCGAAGTTTTTTTTTTTGCATACTGTATTTGTGTATTTTTCAAATCTGCGATGGATGCCGTTCAAAATTTCCTAATTTACTAGGCTGGTTTACTAAGAATGTTTTCATATAACTACAGCGATTAAGGATGCCTACCTTACCTACCCCTACCTGCCCTTCATTTCATGCCCCGTCTTAACTTTTCATATACGAGTATTTATGTTTTTATTGCATTTGCAAGTCACTCACAAAATGTTTAACAATAATACTTACTTATACATTGTATGTACACAACACATAAACGTATGTGATGTGAGTCAATCTCAAAAACTGCGGTATCCATCCGTGAATTACTTCTGCAAAACCTGATGAACTGTTGACCGTACTTGTACCTACGTGATTGAGAACACCTGATTTTTCCGTGACGTTATGAGCAGTTCTTATCTTCATCAATATTGGACTGTCTGCGTTGCCCGCCTAATTTGATGGCTACGTGAACGTGATTACGTGACGTGATATGCAGTGCGACAAGGCTCATTATAACATAGCCGTTTTTATTTATCAAGCCATGAAGTAAGAAATCTGGCAACAGCGCATGTGGTCTAACCGAGCTAATCGCCCGCGCCTATTCATCTTTTTCAGTTTCTTGTTTACCTATTCAAGTTTTTTCAGCAGTTCACCACATCGATCTCTACCGCCTTTACTCTAGAATCTACATAAATTAAGCGATAATTGTTCCAGTGATTTTTTTCGTCGTTTAGTACGTCTAGAAATATAAATATTGTGTATTGCTGCAAACTTTTAAATTTTTTGTCGCGTTGCTCACATGCTTACAATTGATTTACAAAGAAACCCCATATTCGGAGTTCTACTGAATGGCTGGCTATGCGCATTTAAAGACAGCAATCAAAGTGTTTACTTTGTTATGTAAGCGAATGTACAGCGGGTAGTACGTTCATTTAAAGATACATTTAAATTCATAAAAGTATACTTAATAAACAGTTTTTTTCCCCTCCCTCCTTTTGGACACCAAAGAACTTAAAAAGAATTCATCAATCAATCGAAAATGATCCAGCGTAAGTCTGGTAAAAACTTTTGGTGTTGGCAAATCTCCTACCCATGTCACAGACAAAAATATCAATTTCGACCAACTGAACAGTCATTTCACAACGTCACTACTGCCAAGTGTCAAACTTCAAACTGTTTATTTGCAAAACTAAGTGTTACATTAGATGTTACATAATATATACAATGTGCTTATAACTTAGTAACCTTTAAAATGTATCTATATCTATATCTATATCTATATCTTGAAAAGTGATACCTAATAATATTTCTTTTACAAGAAATAAAATAAAATATTATTGTCAAAACCAAAAAAAAATCGTAAACATTGGTCTAACTAAACTTGTGTCTCGGAAACCAGAAACCACGACGGTATCACTGGAAAAGATTAATTCCAGTTTTTTCGTTAAAAAATATTTATAACGTAGATTTTATTTTGCGTTCCAGATGGCGATTTATTCTTTTCTTTTACGAACAGGCCAATATTTCTAATAAAAAATTAATACAGGTAAAAATTTAATAAAAAAATTCTAACATCTATTAACAAGCAATAATTACTTAATATATTGCTTGATCATTGTTGCATAGTTCATCCAAGCTCTGTGTTGACAAAATTTCGTGACGCATCGCATTTTATTGGTTCTCGGCACCAGTGCTGAATGAAAAATGGCCAATCACAGAGCATGACGGTGCATGCATCATTTACAAAATGGCGTAAATAGCGAACGCTGCCTATTCGGTAATAGGCAGCGCCTAAACCCACCTAAACGCACCTAAACCCACCACTTTTAAGGATGTTTTTATGTTTCGATAATTTTCGTGTATTATCACTTGCCTTTTGTGTGTGTATCTCTCTTGTGTGAAACGGGTGTCAATAATTATTGGAGGCTTGATTGAAGAGACTGCTTCCTTGTTTTATATGTTCGCAGCCTACGAACCATTAAACTAAACATCATCCCATACGATTTAACTACGTTTTACAGTTACACTCTACTAATAATAACAAACCATTTGAAACACGGAGACTATACCGTCTAAGTTCTACTATCTAAGTGTGTGAGACCCAAATCAGCCCCCTAATTGTCTAATTTCAAAATCTAGCACAATACCTTTCAAAGGCATTGTGATTGTAATAGTGAATTACGGAATTGTATAACTTATAGTCGCAATCCTTTTCGGAACGAATGATGCTTTAAATGACACTTCATTGGACACTTCTCCATACATTTGAAAGATATTTTCGTGTGTCACTTTGCTTAGACAATCACAATCCCTATCAAACGTCAAATATTGACGGCTTGAAGTATGTAAATATCTTTCAAATGAAGAATTCAAAAGGATTGCGATAGATTTTAAAATTAGACAATTAGCCCCCAGGACTCCATGACAAATAGTTTATTGCCTTATCATGTTACACCCAATAATAGTAGCCAATTAAACCAACAAATCCTACTTTACTAAGCCGATACGATCTAGGTACTAGATTACTAGGTACTTACTACAATTCGACCCTTAAAACAATCCAACTACAACTACTAAAACTACATGCTATAAAAAAGTATAGATAGGTATTAGCACAGTCTATATATTTCCCTTCCCTACAGTCAGCCAACGGACACGTCTAGACAGAGCAATCGTGCGGGGTTCGCGGGGCGAGGGAGGGGCGGTAGCAAGCCCAATCTGCCATACACTCGCTTGGGACACGCCGGTCAGGAGTGACACATTTTAGTGAAGCATTTTATTAAAATATTTTATTTATAATGGTCCATACTACGTGCTGTGAGAGACTGCATGTCATCATCTCGTGTTAATAAGAATTTCATCACTTTCCGCACACCGATAAAAGTTAAGTGTAATAATCTTTTATTTTGTTAGAATGTTTGTAAGTGTTCTGTTGTAATATTGAATTTTGCTATAAACAAAATGGCGGAGGTTTGCGACGTCATTTTAAATAACATCAATAAGCATTAATATTTTTAAAAATGATTTTGATACTTATAAAATAAGTATAATAATTTATTATGCATAAACGATTTTTTTCATACTTTTTCACTTTGACTTTTGAAATATAAATCCACTAATTTTATCGTATTAAAGGATTCAAGATGGCGGAAACGACATTTTAAATAAAGTCAATATGGGTGTCGAATTCATGGTTCTCAGGGGTGCTGATTACGAATATAACATCTATTTAAGGATCCAAGATGGCGGACTCGACATTTTAAATAAAGTCAATATGGGTGTCGAATTCATGGTTTTCGGGGGTGCTGATTACGAATATAACATCTATTTAACCATCCAAGATGGCGGACTCGACATTTTAAATAAAGTCAATATAGGTGTCGAATTCAAGGTTTTCGGGGGTGCCGATTACGAATATAACATCTATTTAAGTATCCAAGATGGCGGACATGACATTTTAAATAAAGTCAATATGGGTGTCGAATTCATGGTTTTCGGTGGTGCTGATTTTGTCTCCTTTTATATATTTCATGGTTTTTTATGAATACTAATGTAATTTTGCTATTAACTCATTAAAAAAATATCCATTGGAACTAAAATCTAAATATAAGAAACGAGCTCAATATGTGTGTATTATAAGTTTTACTGATTTCACTACTTTGTATTTTTTTTGTATTTTTGTTAATAATAAAACGATTAATGTCTGTGTACTTATATTTCTTTTTACATTATATTCCTAATATACTACTTACACGTACTACCAATAAGGTAGTACGTGTATGTAGGATATAAGAGACTACGTAAAAAAATAAAGAAATGTGACAACCCTGCGCCAATGACGAATGTCCAGATAAAAGCGGCATTGCGCGAGACATCAAAGGCGTTGACCCACTGTTAGTTCTTACGCTGTGGTATTAGTCCAGTCCTTTGGAAGTTTTACCTAGAAAGTTTTCCGGGAGTTTTGAAAATTAGAGATTTTATAGATTTCGACGTGCTCTTTTCGAATTTTCACTTTGCCATCTCGAATCTTTGCCGCTCGCGCCGCCGTATTCGAAAATGACGCTCAAAAACAGTTTTTTGAAGAGCACGTCGAAATCTATAAAATCACCAATTTTCAAAACTCCCGGAAGACTTTCCAGGTAACCCCATTTTTGAGTACCAAATACTATATACCCATATGTTAATATACTTATCTCACGTTTATCAACTAAACAATTCAATTATAATTAAAAGATAAGATAATAATTTATTTCTAACTAGCTGGTGCCCGCGACTTCGTACGCGTGGACTTTTATGTAGTACTTATATTTTTTTATTTGACGTTAAATATCGACCATTAAGGTGATATGATTTCCATACAAACAAACATTGCACATTAATTGGTTCATCATACATTAATAATTCATAAATACATGTGCAACTAACTCGTTTTAGTTATTTGTTTGCGCGAAATGATTAAAAAAATGTACTATCATTATTGGTATATAAATCCACACATACGTAGAATTATTGAAATTATAAGATATTAGTTTATTCGTGATTTATGTATGAAAGTAATTTTTTTTTATTCTTTCGCGCAAACAAATAACTGAAACGAGTTAGTTGCGCATGTATTTATGAATTATTAAGGTATGATGAACCAATAATTGTGCAATTTTTGCTTGTATGAAAGACGTACCACCTTAAATCGTGGTACTTACAACAAACAATGATTATTAAATGCCGTATGCTAAAGGAAATTTATTTTACTAATGTAGCTGTAAGGGGCTTAGAGTATTTCTTCATGAACTACATTGATGGATTTTCCGTTTTGAGCCAATATGAATAGACCCGCAGCTCTACTGACCCGCAAAAAAGCGACATAGACCTAGCTGGCCGTGGGAAAAACAATCAGATAAATATTAAATTTGACGTTAAAGATTGACCATTAAATCGTGGTACTCACAACAAACAATGATTATTAAATGCCGTATGCTAAAGGAAATTTATTTTACTAATGTAGCTGTAAGGGGCTTAGAGGATTTCTTCATGAACTACATTGGTGGTTTTTCCGTTTTGAGCCAATATGAATAGACCCGCAGCTCTACTGACCCGCAAAAAAGCGACATAGAGCTCGGCTGCGCAAAACCAAAACACAGTAAGACGCATTTGGAAAAATTTACAGGACGAGCAGAAACGTGTTTTTGCTCTGCCTTAAGCATATTATAGGTAGTGCATTTAAGTGTCATACATCAATCGAAGCGTTATTTTTTGCCACATTTTTTGGATTTATTACTTTGCCATAAAACCTCTGTTGAACGTTTCAGCGGTAAAAAGAATAAGAAATTTGACAATTTTGGGCCTATTAAGGAACAAGTCCTTGTTTTTGCTGACTAGCAACGGATCGAAAATAAACTCAAAACACAGTATCTCTTATTCTAGACGTTACTGGGTTTTGGTTTTGTTTTTAAACAAGTTATCAATCAACTTTACACCTAGTAACAAGCAGCTTACACTTGCGGACATTTAAGAGCCCATTTTTAATGTTATTACCTATCTCTATTTACCATTTTATTGAGTGACTTTTTGATTAGCTACTTAACTTTATTCTGTGGATATAAATCAACTTTTTACCTTCCTCCCTTTTAGTTGGCTGTACAATGTTTTTCAATAATAAAAATTGCATTGTGAATGCAAAAAAGTAAATATAATTTTAAGACCTTTACAAGAAAGAAATGGAACAATTATTTAAATACTTTTAAGTAGTTATTGAAAACATCTGCTGGTACTAGACCATCCATTTATTGATCTGAACGAATAGGTTCCTACTTATATAAAAAACGAAATTATAAAAAGTGTATTTTATTAAGTTAAATAAACTTTATTTGTCGGTAATGTCATCTTCGTGGCTGCCTAAATCCGGAGATTTGTCATTAGTTGGCAAATTTAACCAAAATGTCTGTCTGTTAAGCGGCATCAACGTTACTAATTTGTCCACAATATTAGTTTTTTTATTACTTGCCACTCCTCGTGGCTCTGTTTTCAGAACAGGCAAAGTTGGCACGTTGAATTATTTTAACCAGAAAGTCGAGTTCCTGAAAAGAGTCGCTGAAATTTGTTTTAAAAAAAAGATTTCTTGAGCCAGCCACAAATTTTGCACAACAGGACTTAACAAAAAATCTTTCAGTGGATCAACTGCAGCAGCATCAACAAAAGCAAAACCGACTTCTTTAATGAATTTAACCAATTGGAATTTGAAGTTTGTGTTACTTCTGAAAAGGTCAATCATATTCGTTGAATGATCAGTGATCACAGACCTTTATTTAGGCTTCGGCAAGGCTGTCCATTACATACACCCTGTATTCTGACTAATCATTTAATTCTTATTTGACTACAGTAAAATTACCAACGTAATAAAAATAATTAAAACTACGGAAAGAAACATAACCTCGCCTTAAGACGAGTGGACTACAATAAAAAGCTTAAGGCAAATATAATGAACTATTTTTGAACTCATACTTTGTTTAAGCAGTATGTACCGGTTCGAAGCAAAAACACAACGTGCTCGCGACAAAATCTCACGGCAAACTAAGCACGCTGAGGCTCGCCGCAGGGTAGCGATGGGCGACTCGAATCAAATAACTCGGTTAACTCGAGTTGCTTATCTAACCGGTCAACTCGAGTTGATTTTGTCCTAGCCCGGTTTGACTCGCTTCGTTGACCGAGTCGGCGGCGGCGGTTTGAACCGAACCGCCGCCTACTCGGTTCGATTGGTGTGGTGTGTGGATCGCTCGGCTCGCTTCGGCCGTCGTCGCCGGTCGCCGCTCCGTGATCGTGATTTATATATAATATACAGTTGATTGGAAGTAACTATTTGTTTTATAATTGAAATTCTTATCCTTTAAAAGTTTAAATATTAATTTCTATTGGAATAGCTAAATCAAGATATTTTTGAAACAACCTTACTCAATCAAAATAGTAATAAAATCGAAGCTAATGTTTAAATCATTTACTTTGCCGTAATTGCCGTTGCGACTTGCAGACTCCGAGTTGCAACCGCAATCGAGTCGGTTTGGTTAAATGTATCAAACACAAACAAAATGCCATCTATCGCACCGTAAACTCAACTGAACCGGTTTGAACCGAGTTGCAAGCCGAGTCGGCAATGATATCAACTCGGTTAACTCGAGTTGAAAAAATTGCGACTCGGCCCATCGCTACCGCAGGGTGTCCGTTCGCATTTACCTTTGAATGTGTGCGTGTTACTATTGTAACGGTCGCGGCAATTCGGCGGTAAAACAAAACCAAAACCAAGTATGTCACAAAAACAAAATCAAAACCTAGTAAGACCCCGTAACATCGATGTCTCATACTGTGTTTTGATTTTGTTTCTGAGACATACTGTGTTTTGATGTGGTTTTTTGTGCTATTTTGTCTCTTACTAGGTTTAAACTTCTTTAAATAATTCAGGCTCTAGACAACGTAGCGCTACGAGGATCAGACCATTTTGTTGAGCGTTACTAGGCAAATAAGGTCACTAAATAAAATAAAAAAATTGAAGTTGGGCCTTACTGTGTTTTGGTTTTGCGCAGCCGAGCAAGCCGTGGGAAAACAATCAGATAAATATTAAACAAGAAAATATACTAGAAAAAAGCAATTAGTAGACGGGATCCCGTCAGGGCGACGCAAAAATAGCATTATAAATGCAAAATTAAAAAGTTATAAAAACAATCAGACCTTAGTGCGATACTAGCGGATTTCACTGCTTATTTATAGTCACTTATTTATAGTCATTCCAAAGCACGGGGTCACTCAAAAACATAAACTCAGTTTATGTTTTTGAGTGACCCCGTAAACTCATAAACTCAGTTTCACCGGCAGGACAGTCAGCATCTCAGCTTCGATAATATTTCTTACTTTGCTTACTTACTTACTTCTTACTCTCCCGTTGCATAATTTTGGCTTAGTAAAATTTCGCAAAAGCATTATCGGAACACCGACTTTAAGTTTGATCTTGTAAGCAGGGAGACACTGAAGTAAATTTAAAAATTCAAATGAGTAATTTCCGCTATTTTTTTTCATTTATTGCATTTTCTTAGTCATTTTTGGGTGTTAGTATGGCGCGTTCACATAATCAAGAATTTTCCTAACTTGAGATACACTGGAGGTCCCCGAATTATTGCCCTCCAAAGTTTTTCAAAATGGCGGATCCAATATGGCCGCCAAACTTTGAAGGGCTATAGCTCCGGTGCTATTAGTTCTAGGTGGGTAGTGTTTTGGTCTACCTTGGGCTGCTTCGTGAGATCTTACTGGAGAGCCACTCAAATCGGGTCCCAAAGTTTGGTGCTCCCAATTTGGGTTTTGAGGGGTTGAGGGGAGCGGTGGGTCGGGGGACACCCTTTAGTCCAACTCCCGTGGGAATCGGCCCAGAAGTTCGTGAGCTATGGGGCTGCAAACTTTTAAAAATGGCGGATCCAAGATGGCCGCCGATTTTTAAAGATTCGCTGCTCCCAAACTATTGTTCGTAGAGAGGCGGGGTTTTTTGCGATGTGGTCGAGGTCTATAGGTGAAGGTGGTCAAACTCCGAAAAAGAGCACTTTGTGGAATTTCGACCTTTGACCGCACTAGACCGCAAGAGGAGGGTTTTTTAAGCCCTACTGTTGAAACCCCGTCTCTCTAAGTCCAATATTTCGCAAGAAAAACCTGGGCCAAGTTTTTGGCCCCGAAAAACAAAATGGCTGCCGGGTGGGCCAAACTCAAATATAAGACCTACAGCGCCCCGGTTTGGGGTTCAATAATGGTCTATATGTATATATAGGTAATACCTATAGTATGGTCGATCAACCCCTATTTCACCCCCTTTCCTAGAAGTGAAAATTTACCGCACAAAAAATTCAATAGTTTACAAAGTATTGGTCCAAAAATTCTGAAAAATTTACACTAAGTAGTCCTAACTAGGGTGCACAACATATAAAAAATTTGAATTAAAAGGTCTTAAAACTACTGAGATATTTAAGGGGGATGAAACCACCCTTACCTTTGAGGATTTTTCCTGACTCTATATTTGGGCCGATTTTGAATTTTTTTTCTACGTAGGGTAGGTCCACACTAGAAAATTTTTTGTTGCCCCGGTGTTGATAGTAAATATTTTCAGGAAAAATCTTCTGTTTTGCAATTTTTAAAATTAAATAACTTGCTAGTTTCTCGTCCGATTTCGGTGCTCGAAGCGCCGGATGTCGGGTAAGCTTGGCCCTGGGGTCTTTAGCCTTGCTTTCAACATGTGTCTGCGTGGAATATAACTGTCCATAGAAACTCTCAATCTCCCTCAGGATTTCAGGTTTCGTAGAAATGATGCGACCCTCGTCAGTTTTGAGCCTCGTCATCTGGCTTTGCCCAATAGACAGATCTCTCGCGAACGCTTTGCAGCCTTTATTCCGCTCGATAGCCTCTTTAGTTCGTATTAAATTGGCGAAGGTCGCTTGTCAAAGTCTTAGAGATCTGCCTATTTAGCTGCCGATAACGATGAGCATCTGCTGAGTTCTGAAGCCTCATTTCACGTCTCTGATCCATGAGTAGTAGTGTATGGTGGGAAAGATACTTTAAATTGGGGCGGCTGGTCTTAAAGTACTTGGACCCTACCGTACGGACAGTATCCACCACCGTGTTGTGTAGATCGTCCACATCTATGCTGTTCTCAAGGGGCTTCGAAGCGGTTTTGGAGCTCGAGTTGAAAGCTCTCGGGGTTTTGGATATGGGCCGGTAATGGTCGAAGCGTAGACTTTATCAGCCGCGATCTTTCCAGCTTAACGTTGATATTCAACTTGCGGTGATCGCTCGCCGTCTTGACGGTGTTGATCACAGCCTAGTGATACCATTGAATATTTGCTTTTTCGTCGACATGATAAAATCTATCTCATTTTTTACTTTACCGTCTGGATTGATCCAGGTCCACTTTCAGCTTTCCGGCTTTTTGAAAAAGGACTTCATCATGTCGAGGTTCTCCTTCTCCATAAAGTCGGCCAGCATTTGGCCTCTTGTCATTCCGTTGCCCAACTCCAAATTGCCCCACTCTCAACTCGTCACCGCAACGTTTCCCCAACTTAGCATTAAAGTCCCTCATCACAACGGTGTCGTGGGTTTTGTGGCTATGCCTGGCTCTACAAATGTCCCCATACATAGCTTCAACTTCGTTATCTTGGTGTGTCGATGACGGAGCGTAGACCTGTATAACTTTCAGCGAATACCGTTCGGATATTCTGAGTATCAGGTACGCTACCCTGATCGAATAAGAAAGAATACTTATTAATTAAATAGTAGACGTATTTCGGTCAGCATACCTGAGACAGTTCTTTAAAAAATTATAAATTCGAAATTGTAAAATGATAGCTGTTGGCGGCCTTAGTTGCCTCAATTCAATATTATCTATTTTAAAATGCTGGATGTAGATCAAGTAATATAATCTATCTTTCATTTATCTTCATTTAGCATGTAGGTACCTTCCTCATAAAATTTACATGGCTGGTTATAGAACAAAGCATGGTGCAAAGTTTCTTAATCTAGCTTTGTACCATCAGATTCAAAATAAACTGTTTACGTATATAGTACATTTCAATATTTTGTATTTCGTTCATATCATCACTGATAAATTGTACTAAAATCTGACTAAAATGTGTTTCGGATATAGAACAAAACAATACATTTTACATCTCTTCAATACCTGGACGTAGTACATTCTTTTATTGCGTATCTCAGTGACTATACACATATTTTACGATCTGATCGGTGGATATAGTACAGAAACATTACTACATTAACACACACACACAAACACAAAATACATAAAATGTGGAGTTAGTACAAAGCAATAATAGGGCAGCGATTTAAATAGGTACCTACCTACTTCGATTACGAAAATAAGTAGGAACGTAGGTATACTAAGTAGGTAGGTGTAATTATCTTTCACGAGTTTGATAGAAATAAACTAATTTTGAGATTGACGATCTGGAGGTTAATTGTCTAATTTTAAAATCAATCGCAATCCCTTTCAATTCGTAATTTGAAAGATATTAACAAACTTCAGGCCGTCGCTATTTGACATTTGATAGGGATTGTGATCGGGATGCGTTTTGAAAGGTCGAAATTGAATGAACGAAATAGAATGGTGTAAGCAAAGTGACACACGAAAATATCTTTCTACTTCTTCTTCTTTATGAATGGCTTGCTCTATGCTCTAAACATAATTCCGCCAATGTCACGTGTAGGTAGCTTTTACACGGTGAAGTGGGATGTAAAATTTTGAAATTATTTTATTCTAAGCTATTTTACTGAAAATAAAAGACATCACACACATTTAACATAATATGGGAGAAGTATATATTTAATATTTTAGGTTGTTGTGGGAGATAAATTTTGTCAATATTTTTAATAAGGGGGTGTTATTATTAATGAGACATAAAAGGGATTTCATATTAATAGGGCGAGGAATATCTTTGGGTAGGGTATCGTACAGGGATCTATGTAGATTAGGGCAGTTAAAGAATAGATGGTCCACGGAACCCTCCTCCATCCCACATTCACAAAGGGTGGGTGGGTGTACAGGCGTGACCTATGCGTAGACGGCAAATAACAGATACAGATTTTTTATTAAAATCTTTCTGTTTAAAAAACCATGGATTTGGTGGAATCTCTCGTTGGATATCAAAGTAATATTTTCCAGCTCGATCTTTCGTCTGGGACCAATGAGTCTGCAACGATTTTTTGAGGTGTTGATGAGATAGTATGCAGACATCCTGGTAAAATAATTCCGAATAGTCCAAAGCTCCAGAAGTAGTAGCGGCTTTTGCGCATGAGTCTGCTGTGACATTTCCAGGAATTCCATTATGACCAGGGATTCATGTTAGGACTACTTTGAGCGATTTCTGCTGACATCTTACTAATGCTTGCCTAATATTCAAAATGATAGGGAATTTAGATTTTGAGCGGAACGGGTTTGTTAGTATCGCTTGAAGACAACTTAGTGAGTCACTGAAGATAATTGTATTATTCAGGCTATGAGACTCTATAAATAGTATTGATTCAAGGATAGCAATCGATTCGCCGGTAAAAACCGAGGAAGGGGGAGGGATTTGAAAGTTCAATATAATTTTATGATTGGGGACCCAGACTGCGGCCCCCACTGAGCCTTTCTCCTGAAATTTGGAAGCGTCCGTGTAAATTGGGAGCCAACCATTCCAGTCACTAGCAAGAACTCGATTGAATTTCTGAACTTTTTCGGGAGAATCCTTCTCGACCCCAAAGTCAAGTTTGACCGGAGGATTGAAGATTTAAGAGTCAAAACTGTTATCAAAAAGCGGTGGTGGGAAAAACGTTTCAAAGGAATTTGGGATCTGTTATTGAATTTATTATAACTGTGGAGAATGCAAGGTCTTGTCTATAGGATCTGAAAGGAATAAACGAGCCAGTGTTTTTAATACTCGGGGTAGAGGGTGAGAGGATATGGGAAGAATTCTAAGAATGTAGCGATCGCTGAGGTATTGTCTTCGTAAAGAAAGGGGAGGGTCGCCGCACTCCACCTGAAGAGCATTAATGGGAGATGACCTCGTAGCGCCCAGTATAATGCGTAAGCATTTTAATTGAATTTTAGAAATTTTATCTAAGGGGAGCTTATTGCAAGGGTCTAAGAGAAAGGATCCGTAATCTAGATGGCATCGTATAATTGCGTTGTATCGTAACTTTGTAGTAACGGGCTCAGGACAGATCCCTGAGGTAAGCCCTTCCATACTGTTCTGGGCGGTAAGGAAACATTTTGACATCTGATTTCTATGTTTCTGCACAAAATAGAGTTTAAAATAAATCGTACTAACTTCTCAGGGATACTCAGCTGTTGCAATTTTTGCCTGAGCACTGGAAGGAGAACGTTGTCGTAAGCAGAGGCTATATCAAGAAAAACTTCCACCACTTGCTCCTTTTTCTTAAAAGCAACCCGAATTTTAGATGTCAAAATGCTTAAATTATCAAGTGTGCTGCATCCCTTTCTGAAACCAAATTGAGATTTACCCAGGAGGTTCTGGTTTTCTAAGAACCATTCTAACCGGTTTCTTATCATATGCTCCGTAATTTTGAGGTGAGTGGAGGACAAAGCAATGGGTCTGTAGGAACCTGGATCCTGAGGATCTTTTCCGGGTTTGAGTAAGGGAATTATAATTTGCTTATTCCATGATTCTGGAATGATACCTAAATCAAAAAAGTTATTTAGCAAATTTAGAAAAATATGTTTTGGCTTCTCAGATGCTTTAACCAGGAACGAGTATGGAAAACCGTCACTACCAGGAGACGAATCAGTGAGGTCGGAGAGCGCCGTTTGGAACTCTTCGAATGAGAACGGCCAATCGAGGGCGTGAATCGATGTCATAAAGGTGTGTAGGTTTACCGGTAGGCAATCGTTATTGGGATTAGACGGAGGTGCTAGTTTGTCCGCAAATGCATCAATCCAATTCGATGGGTTGTTCGATGTGGGGTTCCCGCGATTTACGGCGCAGCGGAACCTTCTTATCGGTTTCCAAACCACATTTGAAGGAGTGCCGGGAGATATCGACTCACAGAACCACGCCCAGCCTTCTTTTTTCTTTGCGGACAGGAGTCTTTTGGTACGTGCATCTATACGCTGATACTTCAAAACGTTTTCCATAGACATATTTGAGTAGTATTCCAATTCAGCCTCTTTCCTCTTTTGTACCATAGTGGTACACTTTGAGTCCCACCAAGGGGGGGATTTTCTTATAGATGAATATTTTTTGGGGGGAATATGGGCGTCAGCAGATGATTTTATATTATCAGCGTACAGAGAATATACCTCAAGGCAGTTTTGAGGGGAAATTGCGGGGAGGCAGTCTATTTTGTTATCCATTTCTGAGGGAAAAGATGGCCAATCAGCTCTTTTAAGGTTGTATCTTAGAAGGGGGGGAGGAACAGCAGAGGTGGGGCAGTCAAGGGGGAAGGAGACGAAAATAGGGAAATGATCACTTCCGAATGTACTAGAAAGAACATTCCAGGATAGTTCCGAAGCCAAATTGGGGGAACAGATGGTTAGGTCCACTGCACTGGGGTTCTGAGTAGGAGATGTTCTTCTTGTGGGGCGGCCGTTATTTAGAATGCACAAGTTTTCAGAGTCCAAGCAGTCTACAATAAGGTTACCGAAGGCATTAGATTCAACTGAGCCCCACGAAATGTGATGGGCGTTAAAATCGCCCATTAGCACAATTTGGTGGAGGAAGTGCTTGGATAATAGATCTAAGTTCTTGTAATACATTAGTGTTGGGGTGGGGAATGTAGATAGACGCTACGGAAACATCACTTGTTCTTATTGCTACTGCATTGATAATACACTCATTTGCAAAAAAAACGGGCGGTTTTGATTTTCATTCATCTTTAAAAAGATACAATACCAAAAAGGTTTCAATCGTTTGTACACGTTACTGGCCGGTTTTAAAAGTGCTGTGGTATTTAAAAAAGTACGTTCTAAATTCAAATTTTCATTTGATGCTAATTTTTACAGAAATTCCCTTTTTATCCTACATTTTTGGCGTGAAGTTCCAGAAGTTAACATCGATTTTCATAACTTTTATTCAATTTTTATCGATTAATTTCATATCCTTGACTGTCAAAGCTTTATTTATTGCTGTTTGGTTGCATCAAAAATGGTAGATAAAGTGGTAAAAGGTACCAAAATTATCGCGCTGCTTGAAGAGGGTTGCAGCCAATGTTTCGTGTCTAGGAGGCTAAATGTTAGTCGCTCGACAGTCCAAAGGACCTGGTAGCGATATCAGGAGACTGGTTCCGTCGAGAGAAGGCCTGGTTCTGGAAGAAAACCATGTACCCAACCACGGGATGATCGTTTTCTTGTGAGTCGCGCATTGAGAAATCGCAAATCTTCGTATGTGGATCTTAAGAACAACCTCCATGAAGTAAGAAATGTGCATATTAGTCTATTCAGGAGGAGGCTTCTCGCTGCCAATATACGCAGTCACCGCCCGGCCCGCGGCCCAAAATTACTCCGTGAGCACAGAGTTCACAGCCTTTAGGTTCGCTAGAAATTGTCAATCATGGACTCAAGAAGATTGGAATAGGGTTTTGTTCTCTGATGAAGCCAGGATATCTCTGTTCGGTGAAGATCGACGTCGGCGAGTGCTAAGAAGACAAGGAGAACGCTTTGCAGAGGCATGTTTCGAAGAAATCACACCTATGGTGGGGGCTCTGTTATGTTTTGGGCAGGAATAAATTCAATGGATCGTACAGAGTTAGTCTTCATTGAAAACGGCTCACTGACTGGGCATCGATACATAACGGAAGTTCTAATTCCTTATGCACAACCCGCATTGGCCGCTCTAGGTGAAGACTCGATTTTTATGGACGACAATGCTCGCACCCACCGATCCCGCGATGTTAATGCGTATGTGCAAGAGGTCGGCATTCGTCGTTTGGATTGGCCAGCTCGAAGTCCCGACCTCAATCCCATAGAGCATGTCTGGGACGTTCTGAAACGGCGTGTGAGATTAGTACACCCGGCTCCGCAGACCATCAGAGAGCTGAAGAATGTGATTACTGCGGAGTGGGAACGTATTCCGCACGCAAGTATCCGGGATATACTCGCTAGCATGCCCAGACGAATTCAAGCTGTGATTTTAGCTAGAGGGGGTCACACTCGATACTAAACATTTATCAGCTTTTACTTTATTAAAGAAAAACAAACAAAAAAACTTTTTTATTTTTACTTCATGAGTATATGCACTACTAGCGAACATACACTACTAGCGAGGTTTAGCATTATTTCCCATAAATTGTATCTAAATTTTATGAAATACTGATGAAAACGATTATTTTCTTATTAATTTACCAAATTGTGAGGATAAAACTACCTATAATTATCAAACAAAGCAATATTAACATTTAAAATGGTTCATTGCTTAGGTGCCCGTTTTTTAGCCATTTTTAGAGAGTGAGCTGAGAAGAGGCATAATTTTAGAGGCAACGTTGGGCGGTAGAGGAACATCACTAAACTTCGACAATATATTGGCCACGAGCAGCCAAAGGAGGTCGAGCGTATCATCGTTTGGACTGTCATCGGGAAAATTCGAGTTATTCCCGAGAGCACAGCCATTAAGGAGAGATGACGGTACATCTCTAGTTATATTATGATGAGCCACCTTGTCATAAGATTTGCCCAAAGGGGACCTTGGGCGAGGAGAGAGGGAGACTGTTTTCCTGTAGGAAACTGAGGGGTTAGGAGTAGGATAGGATTGCGATGAAGGGATATTAATTGAGGGGGCTATGCTTGTTTTTGCTGTGTCAGCATATGACTTTCGAGACTGAGGATACAATTGAGAAGCCTCCTGGTATGAGATATTATCATTGAGGTTTTACTCGATTTCTGTCGCGAATGTTCAGGGCATGATTTGTTGGTGGCAAAATGCCTACTTGAGCAGTGTATACAGGTAGCGTTATCCTCTGTAACCTCAAAATCTTCACCTGCAGGAGGTTGAGCACAGCGATAGCACCTGGGTTTGGACCGGCACTGCGCTTTGATGTGACCAAACCTGCAGCAGTTATTGCATTGAATTGTTGGCAACTGGTAGCACTCGACTGGGATAGCTGTGTAGAACGAGAATATCCTTTTTGGAAGAGTTTGCCCCTTGAATGTCAGAACTACTGATTGCGTAAGAGTCCATGAAATATCACCATTTAATTTTTGTTTACGATTAAGCCGCCTAGCTTTGAGAACCATATCGCAGCCATCTGGTAGAACTAGAGACTCAACAAATTCCTCCACTGTTAAGTCTGTTGGGATGCTCCTAACTATACCCATACGGGTAACATTGTATGTAGGGATAGAAGCTACATATTTGTGAGTCTTCAAAAGGGGGTTTGTTAAAAATTTGTTGGCAGCCGAGCTGCTTCTAAATTCAACAGAGATTCAATTACGGCCAACTGTTTTTATTCCGTCATTCACAATATCTACCACATGGTTTTTTGACAGAAATCGGCCAAAGATAATGGGTCGGATGGTGGTACCGGATGAGGGGGATCTCATTTACTGAGACATACACTATAAACGGGTTTTTATCCGAATCTGAATAAAGCTTTTGGGCATTGTCGTCTAAAGAGGGATGCCTGTACACCGTTTGTCCAGGCGGAGTTAATTGTGAATTATTCTCGATCACAGTTTTTTTTACGGGGATTGAATGAGTATCCGGACTATCCGGGGCAAGGCGTCTTTTCGTTCCAGACTGGGAAAAGAGAGGAGGAGAAAGCTCCATTGTCTCCATATTCAAGTCAGCGTCAGGGGGATCAGGAGGATCGGGCGGGATGTTGTCCATTGTTTCTTGTAAAGAAGTTAGTTGAGAGGTTATACACAACACCTTACAGGACCGCACCGGACGACACAAATATACACTGATATAAACACCCTATCACCAATACTAAGTAGAAAAAGCTTAGAGTTTTACATAAGAAGAAATAAACATCAAAAATGGCCAAAACTAAATTAAATCCCTTGAACACGTGTATCTACTAACACTCGCGAACACGGAATCACGAAAATATCTTTCAAATGTATGGAGAAGTGTCAAACGAAGTGTCATTTAAAACATCATTCGTTCCGAAAGGGATTGCGACTATAAGTTCACAATTCCATAAATCACTATCACAATCACAATACCTTTGAAAGGGATTGTGATAGATTTTGAAATTAGACAATTAGGGGACTGGGGGATAATTGACTAATTTTAAAATCTATCCCAATCCCTTTCAATTCGACATTTGAAAAATATTAACATACTTCAGACCGTCACTATTTGACATTTGATAGGGATTGTGATCGGGACGCGTTTTGAAAGGTATTGAATGAACGGAATTGAACTGTCTAAGCAAACTGACACTCGAAAATATCTTTCAAAGGTATGGAGAAGTGTCAAATGAAGCGTCATTTAAAACGTCATTCGTTCCGAAAGGGATTGCGACTATAAGTTACACAATTCCATAAATCACTATCACAATACGAAAGGAAAGGGATTGTGATAGATTTTAAAATTAGACAATTAGGGGTCGCTTTGGGTGCGCTTCATTGGGTGCGCTCCTCAAGGAGGTCTCGTATATGTCATTCCGATTTAATACGCAACCTACCTACAGAAACACATAAATATTAAAATAATATTCAATTACTTAAACAAAGTAAGTACACACTAATGTACCTATGCCGTATCACTATCATTTTCGTTTAAAGAAGTAGGTAGGTACTTTAGGTAGAATTGTTATTATTTTTTACTTTTGATACGTATTACCTTTAATATACCTTAAGTCTACCTATAAATAAAGAAATCACAAAGAGGCAACCCTAGCTGCGTCAGAAGGAATACGAGTTACGCGATAGAAAGAGACGCAAATTGTAGGTGAATAAAATGCTAGGCATTTAGCGCAGTGCGACGTGAATTGGACTTTATTGCGTCGTGAGCTAGACTAGCTATTTGTTCGATTGGAGTTGCGAAGTGAACATTCTGTACTTGTACTATTAAGTATTCTGTGGTTGCGCTCGGCAGAAAGAGTACAATGGGACTGACAATAACTCGTGAAAAAAGTCCCTAAAAACTTTAGGAATAAAAGAAAGTAAAAAATTCTTTTTCCGTTTTAGGGTCCCATATAATTATATTAAATGATGACTTGATAAAGTTCTAATCTATTGGACCTACGAACTTGATTTATCGTTAACTCAAGTTCGTAGTTCCAATTTACGGACATTTTCAATAACAAAAAACGTGCGCTCACTGTGGTGACCGACCGACTGGCGCGAGAGAGCGGGAATACGAGTAATTGTGTTCTGTGGCGGGAATGTAGAGAGACAGTTTCGCCCTAAAACAAAGCTCTTTGTTGTATTTATTGTACCGACACCGAACCGAATGAATAAAAGGCGAATATAGACGAGACATTTCGGCAAAACACGAGAACTCCCTTCACACTCTCGAATTCGGCAAGTTTAGTCTAGTTTTGCCGAGAATGTGGAGAACCCTTTTTATGCAACCAAATATGGACCCCTTCCATGGTATGTTCACCACTTTGCAATTTTATTGTAGGGTAATTAGGAAAACATTTTATTGAACGCGTCTGTCGCCAAACGTCACTTCCTATATTTATGACATTGACATACCTGACAGTCAGAGAATTTTGTCTTTGGTACAAATCCGCTCTTGCCATTGGTGCAAAAGTGATTTATTAATATGGCGGTACTTTTGTCACATCCTGTTATTTATATGTTGGGTGAGTGAGTGCATGGCCTTTACGTATAAATCCTTTCAAGATTTTTATTTTACAACGCCGTTGTTGTTTAGGTAATATTGAAAACGTGAAATTTCGTGATGGTGTTTTTTATTAGACAATGGATATGATGAAGACGGTAAGACCAACATAGATGCAGTGTATTCACTTTAATTTGTTTGGCTTTTGTTTCTTGTTTTGGTGATTTTGAAACTGGCCATTTCATTAGAAAAAATATCTCTTTACAGAAATTCTGTACCTGAGGGAGGTAAGTGTTAATAGTTATTATTCCTTTCATGGTGTCCAGTTTCGGAATAGCACTAATAGAATCACCAAACGTTGATTTGTCAATACGTTGATGGCACCCGGCAACTGAGCGTTGTTACGCCATCTTATAGTCATCCAAATGTTCCGCATATTTTGCAGCTTTACGTAGAAAAAAGGAGTAAAGTGATGAAAATAATGCTTTGATGGAAAGGAAATTTGAAGGAAATGATTTCATAAAACAGATTCTAGGTATGTCATTTTTCATTATTGCATTCAATTTCGTTATGAAACCACATGTGACTAGACGGATTTGTTATTGTTATTTGGCCTTTTTTTGCTTGGACTGCATGGTAGAAATTGTTATTGTTATTGTAAAATATACTAATATCATTTTATACATTTATTTTTGTGTTAGTGAGATCTAATTTGAAAGGTATAACCTAAAACATATTGACAAACCTACCGTGTAGTCCAACGTTCAAACGAAGTGTCACTTTGTACCATTGCGTTTATAAATCAAGGTTAGGCAATTCGAGATAGTTGTCTAGAAACGAAAATGGCAATAGTTTTGTTTCAATTCGAAAATTTGTCACTATCCAAACCTGTAAAAAAACTTGCATAGAAGATATAGGTACTGGAAGAAAATGCTCCATTATAATCCCCTATAAGTTGTTAAAGCTTTAATGACTACTATTAGAACTCGAATATTTGGTCAGATTACTCTCTTTCTAAATATCCTTTGAAAGTTCTTGTTGAAGCTAACTTTATCACCCACATTAAGCCAATCCGTGATGAAGCCTATCAGTATGAATTGTAATAGTAAGCCATCATTGGGAAAACATCTATTTAATAAAAACCAATCTTTGTATGTTTGTCCTCTATGCATTTTGAAACTATTGGTCAGATTGTGATGAAACTTTGGTAGGGTGTTCTGGGGATCTCTGACAATGCATATAGATTTCTGTATATGTGGCATTGCAATGCATGCTGGGACAGCTAGTTGATTATAAATTTGGCAAATTTAGGTCCTACCTAAAGAGTTAGTATTGGTATTGACTCTAGGTGCATACTTAAATAATATAAGAATGTCAACATTATATCAAGTTTAACAATTATTGTTAAAATTGATATAATGTTGACAACATTTAAATTAGGTCTATTCTACTATTATTCTATCTTTCAAATTATTTTGACCTACCAGTATTATAAACAGTTGGCTTGAGGGAAAGGTGTGATTTTATAGATCTGCACTGCAGTGCATTGTACTATGAAAACTGCATGAGATAATCGTCAAGGTCAAGTGGTCAACATCAAAAGCTTGGTGTAATGTTGACTAAACCAGTCTTTTTGAAACTTGACAATTGTTTGATTTCATGAGGACAAATCATGTGCAGTCAACAGTGTCAGGATTTGTACAATAAATAATGCCATGAGAAGAAGCATACACTCAAGGTCAAACTGTAGTTTGGCATCCCGCAGCAGTAAATTGTTGTTTTGTTCTTACTTACATTGATTTGTTCTTCTAATTTTTTAAGAAAGCTTTGTGGACCAAAATTTTCAATATAGTTGATCTTTAATGTGCCAGAATTACTTAAAAATAAAAGTAGGTCACTGAAAAAGTATTATATAAGAAAAACACAGCTTTGAAAAGTATACTACAAATCCAATGCAATTAGACAGGAATATGCTGTATTGTATTTTCAAAGTCAGCTTCCCACCTCTTTCACTGCCTTTCCACTAATAACTGATTGATTAGTACTACAGTGATTAACTAATTAAACAGCGCTTCTTGAAGTTTTCGTTTTGAGTAAATTATGTTATTCATAGCTGTAATGTGTTTAATTGTGTTGGATGTGTATTATGTGTAATTCATACTGCTTGAAATTGAAGTAAGATTTGATTTAAAAATAAATATTGTTATAAAATGGTTTAATTAAGTGGACCTACTATTTCTCAAATTAATTACTGCAGGTTAATGCAGAGAAAATTGATTATCAGCTTTGATTGAATTGACCCTAATAAGAACCAATCATTTGCAACAATATAAGTTCAATGGTTTAGGGATATTGCTTGCTAAACTGAAATAAATGAACTCGCACATTTCTTATTCAGATAGAAGAAACTTAATTTAGCCCTTCATTAGAAGTACTAATAAAATGGTAATTAATTTGTAGATAAGTATCAATTTCTTGAAAATGTGATTCGTAATGTGTGGTAAAAAAATTATGGGTAAAGATTGAAATTATTGAATCTTTAAAGTTATCTGTTTCATAAAATTTAATTGGCAGTCACATCTGCCCCTTATTATGTAGAACTAACAATAAGAATCATCTAAAGACGGATCTGCTGTGACACAGTTTTGAGTTTCCTGACCAACCAACAACAAACATCTTACCGAATATGGACATGTCCACTTTTGTTAGCAAGAACAAGATAATATGTTATCCGAGTTGGAGAGAAAAGTTTTCCATTCCATTTCCATGTTTACCTGTGGGAAGGAATATTCTTAATTTCATCCAATCATCGTTGCTTGTGAATATTGAGGACATTCTGCTTGCTAAGTCACAGGGAGACTGCAATGTTGTGGTAAACACATTGTTTGTAAAGCAGATCAAGCTTTAGACTGCACCATTTTATGTGTGAACCAGAATAAATACAAATCAATAAGTACTGTATTTGCATAATTTTAAACATTCACTTATATTTACCAAATACTGTTAGTTTTTGAAAGCAACACAAACAATATTTGCAAGTCAGAATTAGGTTTTGTTAAATTATCATTACTGTAAATATAAATAAATTATCATTACAAACATAAATAATTAATGCTTTTTTCTGCAGGTACAGAATAATGTTATTACAATCCTAAAATAATATCTATCTTGCTTGCATACATTACGATTTCGGGCACTTTGATGTGGTCTTTCTGTAAAAAAACCTGATAAAGTAACTTTCACCTAGATCTTCCCCGTCCTGCAAGTTTAAATGCTCTCATGGGCATAAGGCACCACTTAACTTGCTTATAAGTTTAACCTTAAGAGCTTGGGTCTTGATGAGATTCGCATTCGCGAATGTTAAAGGGTGGTCCTTTAACATTCGCGAATGCGAATCTCATAAAGGGCTCCATTCCATATACGGTACAATTGGTCCCTACGATCAGTCGCAATCGCAACAGACCGATCGAACAACCAATCGTTGGTGTATGTGATGATCATCAATGATTGACTTGATCGCAGAGGATTTTGAATTTGTACTATGGTTGATCATAATCGTAATGACCGATCTTACAGACCAATCGTTAGTGTATGTGAGAATTGTCAGTGATTTACTTGAATGAAATATGATATGAAATTAATAAAATCGTGGATCGTAATGACCAATCGTACAGACTAATTGTAACAATCAATTGTTTGTGTGTGGCTGCAATCTGTGAACAATCAGTCGTCACGAGATGGATCGTTCCGTATATGGGGCCCTTAAGACCTGTTAGAGTTTGACCCTTCATACAGTATGTACAGTCGGGGAACTTCCCCGTTGACCAGTAGAGTTTTTTTAGGGAGCTTTATTTAAAAAAGTAATAGATATATAGAAAACGTTTATATCACAAATAATAGAACATTAACAGGTATTTCATTTGAATAATAAATTATTTCTTTAACATAAGCACTTTCAGAGAAAACTTTTCCCAAATAAACTTGGTCAACCGGGAAGTTCCCCGATTGGTAAGTGGGTAGGAATAATATTGCTGTATTAAATAGGCGTGGCGTGTTTCAGGAATATGAGTTCCTAGACTTATCAGATGTGAGAGAAGCGGAGCTGAGTAGTCTGCAGTGCGCGTTGTACGACCGCAAGCCCGAAGCAGCGGTGGCCAGGAATCCCTTCGGTCGGGCCGATCCTGCCATAGGTAAAAATGGATTTCATTTACACCATGCTTCTTAATCAATTAGATTTAATTGCAAAGTGGTGACAGTATTCTTACCTTGATAGCACTTATTTTAGAAAAAAAATAAAAAAAAGTCCCCTTACTCTGGAAGCGATCGCATTGAGATTGAGATTGAATTAATGTCAAACGCCAGTAATTATGATTTAAAATAAGTAATTAACTAAAAAAATAATACTTGAAATAATAATAATAATGAATATTTCTTACACTCACATCAATTAACCTAGCCCCATAGTAAGCATTTTAAGGCTTGTGATCTGGGATACTAGGATGACGAAATATTTTTTTTTTTTAAATAATCATGTAAACAACTCAGGTACAAATGAACGTATTCACACACATTTCCCCCAACCGGGATTCGAACCCGGGACCTCAGAGTAAGTGACACCTTGAAGACCGCGTGCGCTGACCTGCGTACCACTCTACCACGGAGGTCGTCAAAATGAAATTAGTAAATAAAGTAATTTTGCCCGTGTATAGATATATCGTCGTGTTCCTCGAGTACCGCGGGACCACCGACCGTGTCGAGCAGCCTGGATAGCCTGTCGGGCGGCGAGTGCGAGATGGCGCCCCACTCGCCGGTGCGGGGCGCGGGCGCGGGGCCCCCGCACGCGCCCCCGCCCTACGTGGCGCCGCCGCCCGCCTATCCGCCCCCGCACCCCCACCAGTGGCCCGTCGCCCCGCCCAACGTATACGTCAGCCAGGTCACCGCCAACGTCAACGTGCACGGATACATGGGGCAGTACTACCAACCTCAGCCCCAGTACGCCCCGCCACAAGTCGACCGTCCTCGCCCTCACCGCAGGGATAGGAGAGGCAAACGCGCACCCTCACCCCCGCCGCCGCAACCTCCCCCGTACTATGTACAATATCCGCAGTATTACCCTGCTGCTCAAGCGCAAGGCGCGCCTTTGTATCACCTTCCGATGTATCAGCCGCTGGTTTACGGCCCGTATGCGTACCCACCTTACTATCCAGAGTATCCGATGCCGGTCGAAGGAGATTCGGGAGAAAAAGGTCCCGAAGAATACCCTCAGGAAGTTGTGATGGAACAGGAAGCGGTGGATGCGTATTACGCTAGTGCACACTACGCCGGCCCACCTTACGGCCCTCCCGTCGAAGGAGGAGTGGAGTACATGTCGCCGATATACCTCCCGCCCCCACAACATCCACCACCTATACCGATACCTCAACACCCTCAGCCGCCTCATCAATCGACACCGCATCAATTTAACGTGCATGCCAAAAACTTCGTCCAAGGTCAAAGCCAAAACAAAAATTTCACACCCCCAGAAAAGGCGCAAGAGCAGAAAATTCCCCCAGTGACGGCGACAGCTACGGCGATTGCGACGGCTTGTGCCACTGTGGAATCACTCTCTGTCAAAGATCTCAAAATATCAACAAAAGGGCCGAGCAGTCCGAAACAAACAGACAGGCCGGCCGACAACGCTCAGGTGAAACCGGTGTCTCCCAGTGAAAAAGTTGCTCCTGTTGCCAAAACTGAAGCGACAAAACCAGGATGGGTGCCAAATGAAGCTAAAATTCCCGAGGCTTCTAATACTCAAGCTCAAGTTGCAAATAAAACTTTCCCCCCTGCAACGTCAGCAAATAATCAAGCGGCCGGAGCTAAAGTGGCTCCTACTGCCAGCAAGCCCACTAAAGGCCCGGCAGCACCTTTCTCTGGCGGTAAGCAACCAACGAAGCCTTCTGTGCCACAAACCATAGTCCCAGTACAGCAAGCTGCATCGACACCGAAAGCACCGTTCGGCAATAGACAGAAACGAGACGGCCCAGCTAACCGCTCGCCGTCCAATGAGAACGTAGAGAGCGCCGAGAGGAACGTCCCTGCCGCGGAGCACATAAAGCGAGAGCCGCCTCTACCGCCCAGCAAGGCGCCGATGCCGATCTCGATAACGTTGCACTCGCAAGGTCAACCTTTCATCGTGACCAACAAGTCGCCGTTCGGGCATTCGAGGAAAGCGGCCGCCGCCGCCGCCGAGCCCCCGCCGGCCCCGCAACCGCCTCCGCCGGCGCCCACCGCGTCCGATTTCCCTCCACCTCCGACCCCGAGGAACCGCGGAGAACCGATCCCCCCTCCAGTGGTCCAACCGCAGCCCCAACCGGCACCGGGGAAGTCTTGGGCCAGCTTATTCTCGACCAAAACCTCTGTGACGACTCCTGCGCCTGTGGCAGTCGTGCCGGCCGAAGAGCCGTCTAGCCCTACGACCACTACGCCTCCGGCTCCCAACATTCAGAAACCTGTGGCGAAGGTGTCTCCTTTTGACGCGTCACCTCTACAAGCGGCTGTAGTAGAAAAGAGTTCGCCCACGCCCCGAACGGCGACCGTGTCTGCGCCAACAGTGTCGTATTCAGAAAAAACTTCGGTGAATGCCGTTAGCAACGTGGCAAGTTCTCCTTCTGCCGCTAAGCCGACGCCGAGCCCGCCCGCCCCTGAGGTCCGCGAGGTTCCTATTCAAAAGGATCCGGCTCCAGCTGTTCCGGTACAACCTTCACCGTACAGCGATGACCCCAATTCATACAGGATGGGAGGTAATTATTTATTCTTCTATAAAACATTTAAAATACTAAAACATCTAAAATCAAACTGGTCTTATAATAATAAAATAAAGAAATAAAAAATGCCACACTGAATTCAGTTTTGCCGCAATAAGAGTGTGGTAATTTGTATGTACCTAGATTTTAGTGTGATACAAATATTTGGATACGCCTATACCTCATTTGATGTCGATTAACTTTTTATAATTTTAATTACAATGCACATAAAAATTATTTCTTTGATATTGTAATGTACAAACAAATCGAAAATATATATTTTTTTTATTACATTTTGTGATTTATTAAGGTGGAACCATTTAGGAATTAAAGCTTTTCACTTTCCTAGTGCCTTATTTCTTGTATAAGGATTGGAAAATAATAGTTGCATGCTGATGTCCATCACTATTTTTATTACAGAATTCCTGTCTAAATATCAGCTGGACAATAGGCCAGTGTCTCTTCTGCCCCGTGGGCTGACGAACCGCTCCAACTACTGCTATGTCAACGCGATCCTACAGGCGCTGATAGCCTGCCCGCCCTTCTACAACATGCTGAAGGCACTGCCTTACCAGACGCGCCGCGGGAAATCTAGCACGCCTGTCATCGATTCTATGTAAGTTAAGTACTAACGGTTGCCCGCGGTTTCACTCAGTATAAATTTATTTTTGTGTGAAAGAGTAAAAAATCTATCTCTCATTACAAACTTTCGCATTTATAATAATAAGTATAATGTATAAGGAGTTCTGGATAGCTTATTTGGCAGATAATAATAGTTTAAAATTCTAAAGTCATAGTTTACAATATCAAGGTGACACAACAGAAAAAACAAGATAATTTGACAGTTGTATGTACTAATTGTCTTTTTCAGCTATGATGATTACTGTGACACTTCAAAATTCTTCAAATTTCCTAGAGGTACTATATCAAATGGTGTAATAAAAAGAAAAAAAATGTTTTTGAAAAATCATTTATTTATATGAGCAATTCAGTAAAAGAATATTAAAACTACACCTCTGGAAATATAAAGTAAAATCTGTGTCTATTAATTACATTTTAATTGAATATGATAGAAAAATATTAAATTTTTTGTTGTAAGGGTAAAGATGAGACACAACACAACAGAAACAACAACTGCCTATTTTCATTAGTTGATAACAGTGACTTAAAACTTTAAACAAAACAAAACTCAAGAGTTTTTTGATGCTACAAATTAAATGTTTCTGCTGACATTACCACTCATAGATATGTTATTTTACTACATAAATAAGCACATACAATACTTTGTTTTTCCTATATTATGTTTACATGGGATGATATAAGTTACACTATATAACTGGATTGCACGTGGCCGGACAAGTATTGCAATTTCTCTAAAAATAGGTACATTGTACCTTTAGAAAAAATTTATAGATTAGTTGTAGGGTTTCACTGTGGGACATCTCTAAAACTATCAAACTTGAAATGTCACCGGAATCATCATAGTTGAAAAAGACTATAAATGAAAAACATGGCAAATTGTCTGCCAGATAAGCTATCCAGAACTTATAACTTTTTAATTTTGCATTTTACAATGTTAATTTTATGTGAAAATATTAAACAAGAAAATATACTAGAAAAAAGAACTTATCAGTCGGTAGTGAAATCGGCCCTAAAAGTTGTTTTAAATATCAAATTATAATATTATTATTTTATGTGAAACAGGGTTGAACTCTGCTACGAGTTCAGCGCGGCTACTGGTACAGTCCCCGGGAGCAGAGCCCGAGGGCGGGGCGAAGGCGCCTGCAGTGGCCCCGCAGTCCCCGCCGGCCCGCCACTAGAAGGGGGTGCAGGCCTACGCGTGCTCAGGGCTCTGAGACCCTTCCCCGGCTCGCAGGAAGGGAGGCAGGAAGATGCCGAAGAGTTTCTAGGCTGCTTACTCAACTCTTTGAACGATGAAATGCTTGAAGTGAGTTGAAATTAATATCACACATACTATCGCTATAAATCCCTGCATTCCTGGCTGTCCTGGCCCGCCACTATAGGGGGGCGCAGGCCTACGGGTGCTCAGGACCCTGAGATCCTTCCCCGGCACGCACGGCACCAAGACGCCGAAGAGTTTCTGGGCTGCTTGCTCAACTCTTTGTAAAGTTTCATCTAAATCCTTAAAAAAAACAAATAAAAACCTAATAAAAAAATTCTCATCATTCATTACATTTCGAATTATCGTAGGAATATGTAGGGGTTTTTTTTTTTGTTTTCAAACCAATCAAATGTGTTATCAAATTAAAATGCTGATTCTAAAAATATAATATCACACCATTACATTTCAGTCTTATACTTTTAATGAAAGTTCAAATCATTTTCAAAACATACCATGTTTGGGCTTTTCCAAATACTATACGATTGAATATTTTTTATAAAATATGGATCAAATGATACATAATTATGCTCATATTGGTTGGCAGAGCATCATCGGCCCAGCTTGCAAGCGAAATGTAGGGACATCACCCTCAAGCCAAACGTCAACAACGAACATTTGGCATTGGTTGTATCTTTATTAATTTTTTAATTATTTGGAGAGGGGACACCAGCAAGGTCGGACGGGTGATCGGTCTCCCTAGTCGGAACCGTTTCACCCAGTTCACCAAAAGTCCCCTGAAAGCAGGAGGAGGCGGGTAATCGTTCACCCCACCGGCGTCGGAACCTCGAACCTTCCTGTGCTCTTACAGTACCTGTTGAGTTGACTTATCGTGCAACTGCTTTAGATCCTCTTCTTTTAGTTTTATAGAATAAATAATTTAGTTAGTTTCTTTAATTATTCTTATCTCGATGATGTTCTTAGAGGTTCTATGTGAGATTGGCAGTCTTGGTTCAGGGCCAATGAAGGGTTCATCAGCCCCATCCTACCGAATTCATCAGCTTCCTTATTGCCACTGTTACCTTTGTGTCCGGGTACATAGGCAATTGGTTGATGATTGGATGTTGTCCGGTAACAATAATGAGCGGTTGCCATGCCAGCCTATCGCCTTCGACATCGCCCTAGACTTCATGGTATCCCTCTGATTTCCCATAGACATATACAATACATATACAAGATGTCCCGGGTTCAAGCCCCAGACAAGACAAATATTTGTGTGCATGAACATGTCTATTTGTCTTGGTCTGGGTGTTTAATATGTATATTATGTATATATAAAAAAAAAAGTATATAAGTATGTATATCCGTTATCTAGTATCCATAACACAAGTTCTTCATGAAACTTAACGTGGGCTAGATAATGGGTGTAATTGTATGCAATTATTTATTTATTTATTATTTTTATTTATTTATATTGTACATAATTAAGATCATATTTTTTTTATTTCAGCTGATGAAACTTGTGGAGCCCGAAGAGGTCAAAGATAGCAACGGTCAACAAAATGGCGTCATCCCACAGGAACAGGTGCAGGAAGAGGATGATGACGATGATGAGTGGAAGGTAAGTTTATTTTGTTTATCTAGCGAAGCTCTTCTTAAAGTGCGCAGTTCCTCATTTCGCAACTTGTGTGGTGAACACAGTGAGAAATGTAGGTCCTTTTTAGGGTTCCGTCCTTACCAAAATGGTAAACAGGAACACTTTGGTGCGACTCAATCTGTCTGTGTGTATGTCTGTCTGCGTGTCTGTCACTGCTGGTTATCTCAAGAACTACTAATGCTATCAACTAGAAAGGAGATCGGCTACTCTGGGCTTAACTGTGGATAGCATTTTTTCAAGAACTTTGTTTAAAATATATTTATGGAAAATTATGTAAATAATATTGATGGATATATGATAGTATAAAATATTTGTATGAAAAAATTAAAGTTATAGAATTTCAAAGTTACATAGTCAACAGGCGCTTCTTTTGAATAATTTTGCCAGTTAATGCATAATGGTACCAAATTGACACTACCAAGTGGCCAAATAAGCTAATATATAAAAAATAATAACCGGTCAAGAGCGAGTCTTTCTCGCTGACCGAAGGTTCCGATATCTTGTCCCAAAAAAAAACAGTCGTCCTACGGGCACGTTTTGCCAGAGCAATCGTGCGGGGTTCGCGGGGCAAGAGGGGGTGCTAGCGAGACCGAGCTGCCATACGCTCACTCGGGACAATGATATACAGTGGTGGTCAAATAATTAAGAACGCTTATTTATAGAGAAGATTTTTTCTAACTAACAAGCATAACTACTTATTTTTTTTTTATTTCTCTCGGTATAGCAAAACATTTCAATACCATAAAATATTAAATTAGATAAATGTCATACATTAGATTGGACCCTAGTATTACTACATTCTGGCTGGTCACATAATTTAGAACACTGAATAGTTTATTTTTTATTCAAATGTAAATAAAAAATACTCTGTTCTTTGGTTGTAGGTCACTATTTTTTAAATTGAGCGCTGTGATTGCTTCATATGAAAACAATGTGAAAAAATGAAAGTTTTGATAAATCTACAAGGGAAGTAATAATAAAACTTCGCGAATTCTACTGAAAACAGGAGGCGGGTTATCGTTTACCCCACCGGCGTCGGACCCTCCCAACCTTCCTGTGCGCTTACAGTACCAGCCAGCGTAGCATGCGCACCACGACTCGCTGTCGACGCTTGTCTCGCGATGCCTGTCCAGTTCATAACAGTACGGTGTGAGCGGGACAGACTATACGCTGGCGCGAGAAAAGTGTCGAGAAAGCTTTGTCGAGGTGCTCATGCTACGCATGCTGTTGAGTTGACTTATCGTCAACTGCTTTAGATCCTCTTCTTTTAGCTTGTCCGCTTCAAAGAGCTCCCAGCGCAACGATGCATACATAATGCATACATTGATTGGGCATTCTGTCATGAAGTGGTAGCTTGTTTCTTCTTTTTCTTTACATTGTGGACAGATGGGATCCCCTGTCCTTTTGATAACTGACAGGTGCCTGTTCAGTGGTTCAGGACATTCCTGTCAGTACTCCTACTATGTTTCTTATGTTTCTCCTACTTAGTTTCAGCAGCTCTCTAATTTTCTTCTATCAACTGATTTCATGAAGATCTTTGACTGTCTGCAGTCCTTTGTTTTCATCCATCTTTGGTTAGTTTCTTTGATTGTTCTAATCTCAATGATGTTCTTAGAGATTCTATGTGAGATTGGCAGTCTTGGTTCAGGACCAATGAAGGGTTTGATTCTTTTCTTGACCGATCAGTGTAGCATACTGCAGTGCTATCCAGATCGCCTTGCTCTATTTCCCAGTCTTTTCTAGATCTGATGCTTATCCTGTACTTTTTGTCGAACAGCCTTTCCTTATTCATTAGGTCATTGTTGACCAGTATCATTGAAAAGTTTTCTCCGTACTTATTACCTATAATAGCGTGACCTTCGTCATTGTGTTTACCTTTCCATAGATTAATAACTGGGGGTGGGTGGGCGTTCCAGTCCGGCGCAGGATTTTTGAGGCGGACATCATTGTTAATCATGTTTTGTGTTCCATTTTCGTGTTTGTTATTTTTATTTTGTTTACGTCTGTATCCATCCACTGTCTATCTGTGTAACACACTTTTTTTAAGCTGTTTATCCTTTATTTTTTTTTATTTTTTTTTATATATATCATGTCATGGCACCGTATTACTAGACCAGACTCGCTTGATAATATTTTTTTTGTGTTGGAAAGGCAAAGGAACTCGCTACTGTGCAGCCTATCCAATATAGAAATATTTTTTTTTTTTTAATAGTTTTATTTTTGTTTTTAATCTTTTATTGCAGTGTTTAATTTTTGTTTGTTTGACTTTAATTTTTAATATTCCTGTTGTCACCAAATAGGCTCCTCCAGAATACCAGCGTCTCAGTGGCATGCTTTTTGCCGCGCACTTTTTATTTATATTTTTTTATATTTATGTTTTTATTATTTTGTGTGTGTCCAATAAATAGTTTTTCTTTCTTTCTTTCATGGCTCCTGATATCATGATGTTGACTAATCTTTGTACCTTTGTCAGTTCTTTTCTGTTGTATTGTAATTGTGCCTTATTCCACCATACTCGGATAATTAAACACATTTTAAACAATTAACACAGAAACATTGTCTCAAAACGGTCCCGGCTCAGCATAATGCATAGTCTATGACCAGCGCTGATCTTCCGCAGGAACCGGTTTGTTGACTCCGCACACAGATAAACAAACAAAGTAACACAAAAAAGAACAATAAACAACGATAAAAAAATTTAAAGAAAACAACAATAACAAAGCATATAAGCATGCTGATTGTCATGTAGTGGTCTCTTAATCTTACTTTTTCTTATGGTTTCTCTTAGGTGTCTGTCTAGTATCTTTTCCAGTGTCTTCAGTAGAGACGAAGATTATAATAGGTTGAGGAAAATGTTTCTTCACTTTTTTTTGAATATTTAAAACATTTTTTTATATAGTTTATTTACATTTAACTAAAGTCTGTACGAGGGTGGATCCAAAAGTTCGTGGCCTAACGTAGAAAAAGCTACGATATTTTTATAAATCTACCCTCACTTTTTAGTATGGTACTTTGGTAGTAAATGTGCGAATTTCGTCCCGATACTGCAAGTCATATTTTTTATGATTATTTGTTTGACACTGGTGGCAATTCGGTTGTGCACACGACTAAACTAAACCAACTTAAAAATTCTCTAATTTTAATCAAGTTGTAGTCTAAAGCTATTCCGTTGGACACGCCAATCTAAACTAAAAAAATATTTTGACAGAACTAAAGTTCGACTAATTTGAGTAGTCATAAAAAAAATATGTCTTTTTGTAGGACAGGCGAAGACATTTAGCCATACTGCCACATCTCAAGTATTATTAGCCCCGAGTACAGGTTGGCCGACCATGGTCGGCGACCATGACGAATACATCGTACATTTACACTTTATTATTATTATAAACGTGAAAGTGTGTTTGTTTGTCCATTTTTCACGTCAAAACGGAAATGTAAACATTTTGCTAACCCGTCTAAGTTAGAATAAGTGTAAATCCATAGTTTTAGTAAGACATCGCCGATTTTTTAAGATTAGCACAAAAGGGCAGAAACCCAGTGCCGTAATGAAAGGGATATGAAAGGGATTCCAGCAGTCCCTTATCCGTTCTAATCGGATCCTTTCCTCATAGTGCCTAAAAAATCGAGATAAGTGATGATGATTTAGGAATGAAATTCAGAGCTATAATTACTGTTGTTATATATCCTTTCCGGTAAATCCATAAGAGCTGCTATCACGAAATCAGCCATTTTTAACACAGAGAAAGCAATAACTACGTATTTGAAATCCTAAATTACATTAGTCGTCACCAGTTTTTAAGCTTTCTAAATTTAGTTTGACACTTCTAATATAAGTATATTTTTGGCGTAAATTGTGTACAACAGAATAGCAGAAAGCTAAGTTGAACGACTAACCACCTTTGGTCCTGTCAAACTTAAACTTAGTTTACTCCAGTCCTTTGCCGAATAGCAAAACCCAGTTTGACAGCACTAAACCTCAATTTAGTCTAGTTTAGTCTAATTTGTGCTAGCCGAATCGATACCACTGTCTAACACGTTTTTCAATAATAGATTTTTTTTTAGACGGAACGGTGATCAAGTACCTCATTAAAAAGGCCTATCGTCAAAAGATATTCAACAAGATATGGTGAACACATTGGGGGAGTCATCTTCAGCGTATTCCAGTGTTAAAACGTGGATAGCTGAGCTTAATTGGGACTGGGAGAGCATTGAAAATGACCCTAAGACCGATAGGCCTTCAACGGTTACCATGAAGGAAAACATTGAAAAAAATTGTGATTTTGTTCTGAGTGACCGAAGATTGACCATCAGTAAGATAGCTGATATCAAGGACATTGGTTATGGTCGGGTACAAAATATTGTAACTCTTGAATTGGGGTTCCATAAGATTTTTGCTTGATGGGTTCCGAAATTGCTTTCAGTGAAACATTAATGCAATTTCTCGTGACTGCTTGGAGCTTTTTGAGGCAGATCCAGAGGAATTTTTATCCCGGTTTGTGACCATGGATGAAAGCTGGGTTCACCACCATTCCCCTGAATCTAAACAACCATCCAAGCAGTGCATAAATCTGCCTTACCTACTCTAAAGTAAGCTAAGGTCGTTTTGTCGACCAACAAAGTCATGGCCTCAGTTTTCTGGGGTGCAAAGGGGATTGTTATCGTCGATTATTTACAAAAAGGCAAAGCCATACATTCTAGTTATTATTGTAAGCTTTTACGACAACTTAGAAACAAAAGCGAAGAAGTTCCATCAAGGCAACGCTCGGGTTCGAACTTCGGCTGAAACCATGGCTGAAATCCATAATTGTGGCTACGAATTATTGCCCCCTTAGCACCCTTGGACTACCACTTATTTTCAAATTATAAAAAAAGACTAAGGTGGCCCGAAATTTTCGGAGAGAAGAAGTGATGCCGCGTAAATGATTATTTTGACAACCTTCAGCATTTTTTTTTTTTTTTTAGAAAGTATAAACCAGTTGCAGTCAAGTGGAATAAGTGCATTGACCTAAATGAAGACTAAGCCGAAAATAAAAATTAATTCGGACCAACTTTTCTTTCATTTTCATGGTCGGGCTTAAAACTTTTGGATCCACCCTTGTATAGTATCCCATTGCTATAGAAATTTTGGGGCTTCTGATCAAAATAACGCGTCAAGTGGTTTTGGCAGTCCTCTCGCGATGCTAACCTGACACGGCCTAAAGAATTCTGAAGAGACCGAAAAAGGTGGAAATCTGAAGGTACAAGGTCAGGACTATACGGCTGATGCATTAACACCTCCCAGCCAAACTCTTAAATTTTGCTGAGTGGCTAAAGATGTGTGAGGTCTAGCGTTATCATGATGAAAAACTACACCCCCTCTGTTGATTAATTCCGACCGCTTTCTCTCAACTTCTTGCTTTAGTCTCACAATTTGTTCGCAGAAGAGTTCAGAATCTACGTTCCTGCCTGGTGGTAACAGCTCATAATTAATAATGCCCTTCCAATCCCACCATACTCACAGCATCACCTTGTTGCGAGTTAACCCCGGTTTCGCCACGGACTTTGAAGCCTGACCAGCCTTTGACCACGAACTTTTTCGCACGTTCCTGTCGTACGTGATCCACTTTTCATCATCAGTTTCGTCAAAAATGGTTCAGTTTGATTACATCGTAAAGAATCACAAATGAGTACACGGTTCATTAGGTTTCTTTCAGTGAGCTCGTGAGGTACCCAAATATCGAATTTTTTGTGTACCCAGTTCTTCAGCTACGTCGTAACTACTGAAATGCCGATCTTGCTTCACTTTTTCAAAAATGGCATCCATTTTATCCGTTATAGGGTGACCATAGCGACGTGCATCTTTGACATCAAAATTTCCGGATTGAAAACGCTTAAACCAAATTTGTGCTACTCTCACAAACACTGCACTAGGTCCATAAAAATTATTCTCATAGTAACTAATAATATCTTTTAATAAATCGTCTTCAAAATAAAAGGAACGAAAACCAAAAAACCCGGACAAGTGCGAATCGGACCAAGGGTTCGGCACACGCAAATATTTTTCGCGACTTACGTTGCATTTTTACCTTTTTTGTAGTAAATTTTTAAAGTGTATCGAATGTCTTCATTAGAGTCACTCATCTTGACAGTAAAAAAACAAATGAAAATCACACATTTTCCTAATTTGAATTTGGAATTCAAATAAGGAAAATATCTTTCTTTAAAATTTAAACTTTTAATGATACCAAAACCAGCCAGATACAAATAGTATAGCCAAAGAGATTTTATTACAAGTTCATACATACTATATGCGGAAAGACTTTCTCCCCAACCTTTAAATATAGTTTAGTATTATTTCTTATGAAAATAATATTTATTGTAGGTTACGTATTTTTTCAAGTGCTTCCACGAAGTTTATTTGGTGGTATTATCAGCCCCACCGAGAAGCCTATAAGTCGTTTTTGTTATTACATTCTTTATACAGGATGGAAAAAATCTATGGGCCCTGAAAAGGGAAACTACCTTAAAACCTCTAGTTAGCTCATTTTACTGAAAGGAAACATTCTTTATTTAAAAAAAATAAGTTAAATTGCATTCACAGATTTTTGATAAATCACTTACCTATACTTGGAATCGAACCGGCTTAAATAAGAAAAATGCATCCTGTATTTTTATGATATTTCATATTCATTACATTTCCACCTGCTCCAAGTGGGTTAAAGAATAAATAATTTTTATAAAAAAATTGTTCGAGATATTATTCTTTATTCGTATTCCTGTTTGCTCTATTCATGTGGCTATATCAAAACATAACTAGTTACATCTAAAAATAAACACATGACTACACATGACATGATTTAGATAACAATATTCTTGAAGTTCAAATCGTTCTTAATTATATGACCACCACTGTATGTCCTGTCAAATACTATGAAAGTCTTGTCAAAAGCGGCATGGCCGCGAGGTTTCAAGGGCGTCGTCCCACTGTTAGTTCCTTAGTTACACTGTGCCAATAATATGTGGTGGTCCATCAGGTGATGGGCCCGCGCAACCGCGGCGCGGTGGAGCGGCGCTGGGCGGCGCGCCGCACGCCCGTCGGCGACATCTTCCGCGGCCGCACGCGCGTGCGCCTCACCCGCGCGCCGCACCACGACGTCACCGACGCCGTGCAGCCCTTCTTCACGCTGCAGCTGGACATAGAGGTACCTCACATGACATCACCCGCGGCCGCACGCCCGTCGGCGACATCTTCCGCGGCCGCACGCGCGTGCGCCTCACCCGCGCGCCGCACCACGACGTCACCGACGCCGTGCAGCCCTTCTTCACGCTGCAGCTGGACATAGAGGTACCTCACATGACATCACCCGCGGCCGCACGCCCGTCGGCGACATCTTCCGCGGCCGCACGCGCGTGCGCCTCACCCGCGCGCCGCACCACGACGTCACCGACGCCGTGCAGCCCTTCTTCACGCTGCAGCTGGACATAGAGGTACCTCACATGACATCACCCGCGGCCGCACGCCCGTCGGCGACATCTTCCGCGGCCGCACGCGCGTGCGCCTCACCCGCGCGCCGCACCACGACGTCACCGACGCCGTGCAGCCCTTCTTCACGCTGCAGCTGGACATAGAGGTACCTCACATGACATCACCCGCGGCCGCACGCCCGTCGGCGACATCTTCCGCGGCCGCACGCGCGTGCGCCTCACCCGCGCGCCGCACCACGACGTCACCGACGCCGTGCAGCCCTTCTTCACGCTGCAGCTGGACATAGAGGTACCTCACATGACATCACCCGCGGCCGCACGCCCGTCGGCGACATCTTCCGCGGCCGCACGCGCGTGCGCCTCACCCGCGCGCCGCACCACGACGTCACCGACGCCGTGCAGCCCTTCTTCACGCTGCAGCTGGACATAGAGGTACCTCACATGACATCACCCGCGGCCGCACGCCCGTCGGCGACATCTTCCGCGGCCGCACGCGCGTGCGCCTCACCCGCGCGCCGCACCACGACGTCACCGACGCCGTGCAGCCCTTCTTCACGCTGCAGCTGGACATAGAGGTACCTCACATGACATCACCCGCGGCCGCACGCCCGTCGGCGACATCTTCCGCGGCCGCACGCGCGTGCGCCTCACCCGCGCGCCGCACCACGACGTCACCGACGCCGTGCAGCCCTTCTTCACGCTGCAGCTGGACATAGAGGTACCTCACATGACATCACCCGCGGCCGCACGCCCGTCGGCGACATCTTCCGCGGCCGCACGCGCGTGCGCCTCACCCGCGCGCCGCACCACGACGTCACCGACGCCGTGCAGCCCTTCTTCACGCTGCAGCTGGACATAGAGGTACCTCACATGACATCACCCGCGGCCGCACGCCCGTCGGCGACATCTTCCGCGGCCGCACGCGCGTGCGCCTCACCCGCGCGCCGCACCACGACGTCACCGACGCCGTGCAGCCCTTCTTCACGCTGCAGCTGGACATAGAGGTACCTCACATGACATCACCCGCGGCCGCACGCCCGTCGGCGACATCTTCCGCGGCCGCACGCGCGTGCGCCTCACCCGCGCGCCGCACCACGACGTCACCGACGCCGTGCAGCCCTTCTTCACGCTGCAGCTGGACATAGAGGTACCTCACATGACATCACCCGCGGCCGCACGCCCGTCGGCGACATCTTCCGCGGCCGCACGCGCGTGCGCCTCACCCGCGCGCCGCACCACGACGTCACCGACGCCGTGCAGCCCTTCTTCACGCTGCAGCTGGACATAGAGGTACCTCACATGACATCACCCGCGGCCGCACGCCCGTCGGCGACATCTTCCGCGGCCGCACGCGCGTGCGCCTCACCCGCGCGCCGCACCACGACGTCACCGACGCCGTGCAGCCCTTCTTCACGCTGCAGCTGGACATAGAGGTACCTCACATGACATCACCCGCGGCCGCACGCCCGTCGGCGACATCTTCCGCGGCCGCACGCGCGTGCGCCTCACCCGCGCGCCGCACCACGACGTCACCGACGCCGTGCAGCCCTTCTTCACGCTGCAGCTGGACATAGAGGTACCTCACATGACATCACCCGCGGCCGCACGCCCGTCGGCGACATCTTCCGCGGCCGCACGCGCGTGCGCCTCACCCGCGCGCCGCACCACGACGTCACCGACGCCGTGCAGCCCTTCTTCACGCTGCAGCTGGACATAGAGGTACCTCACATGACATCACCCGCGGCCGCACGCCCGTCGGCGACATCTTCCGCGGCCGCACGCGCGTGCGCCTCACCCGCGCGCCGCACCACGACGTCACCGACGCCGTGCAGCCCTTCTTCACGCTGCAGCTGGACATAGAGGTACCTCACATGACATCACCCGCGGCCGCACGCCCGTCGGCGACATCTTCCGCGGCCGCACGCGCGTGCGCCTCACCCGCGCGCCGCACCACGACGTCACCGACGCCGTGCAGCCCTTCTTCACGCTGCAGCTGGACATAGAGGTACCTCACATGACATCACCCGCGGCCGCACGCCCGTCGGCGACATCTTCCGCGGCCGCACGCGCGTGCGCCTCACCCGCGCGCCGCACCACGACGTCACCGACGCCGTGCAGCCCTTCTTCACGCTGCAGCTGGACATAGAGGTACCTCACATGACATCACCCGCGGCCGCACGCCCGTCGGCGACATCTTCCGCGGCCGCACGCGCGTGCGCCTCACCCGCGCGCCGCACCACGACGTCATGTTATATCCCGGTCAATCAGTGTTGTTTTGGGCAAACCAGTGTTGCTTTCTAGAAAAGTTATAAGTAATCAAATATCTATTAACTTTCTATTGTTTATGATATAAAACGTTTTCTTTAAATGGATTACTTTTTTTAAATAACGCTCCCTTAAATAATCTCGACAGTTACCCGGAAGTTCCCCGACTGTACGCACGACAACATATATCATTCACTGCATCTGCATAGAAAAATCAATCTTGCTTACCTACATAATATAATCATCTCTTGAAGCCTTCAACAACGCACAAATCCCTTTTGCAATGATGGTACTTATTTTTCGTCTCTGAAAACAAATTATTATAAATGTTCCCATGTAGACAAATCTTACTGAGCAATCAATACCTTTAACCTTCCAAACACTGTCACAAGGTCATTTCTAACAACCTTCTTACTTCTCAGCGTGCGACCAGCGTTAAAGACGCTTTAGAACTGCTCGCGAACAAAGACACCTTGGAAGGAGTGTCAGACGCCTGGCAGCAGCTGTCTCTGGAGCAATTGCCAGTCGTACTCCTGCTTCATCTCAAATGCTTCCAATTGGACGCCGAAGGACACACCGCAAAGATCGTCAAGAATATCGACTATCCGATTGACTTGAAAATTGATCCCAGTAAGTGACTTTAATTTCATTTATGTCAAGATATAACTGGGAATTATTTTAAAAGCATACCCATTGTAGTACAATTCAGTTTTTCATCTATTTCACAATAATAAGTACATTTTACCGCCTTTCAAAATAGCTAGTCTGCAATTTAAATATGGGCTCTCCTAATAACATTTTTGTATATTGTATTTGTGTATATACTTGTTAATAAATAAATGTACTTATTTCCATTTCCAAAAATTCCAAAGAAAGTGAAACTGTGTTTACTTGTACTTTCTCGATGCCCTAACTACGTTACCAATAGACTTCATTAGTTGAAATGATGGATAGTAATATTGGCTACGTTTATCCTGATATTCCTACGGGAACGGGACCACGCGGGTGAAACCGCGGGCGGAAGCTAGTTGAAAAATAAATTAATGTTATGAACAGTGTAGTGTATATTGTCAAAATTTAAGTTGCAGTAATAAATATAACATTTACAATGATGGTACCTATTTTTCGTCTCTGAAGTCGATCAAATGATCACATCAATGTTGTCATTCAAGGCTGAGTAAACTTGCCACTTCACTACCCATACGACATAAAAAATAAACAATGCTTAACCATAAAATCCTTCCACAGAGATAATGTCGTCCAAGTTGAAGTACACGCCGAAACAGCGCCTTTACAAGTTGTTCGCAGTTGTATACCACGAGGGCGTGGAAGCCGTGAAAGGGCACTACCTGACTGATACATACCATGGACAAGTTGGATGGATTAGGTAAATCAGTTTTTGTCTCTCAGGTCATTTCTATCTTCTATCAGGCTTTATTATTATTTATTTATTCTACTAATATTATGAATGGGAAAGTTTATGCGGATGTTTGCAACTCTGAAGCAAAATCTACTTAACAGATTTGGATGAAATTTGTATATAACATTACTTACTTTTTATCCCGATATTCGAACGGGAACGGCAACCACGCAGGCAAGGCTAGTCGTCAATAAATTAGGAATCCATTTCTGACAAAAAAGTGTAAATGGTTGGAAATAATTGTGACGTATGTGTATGAGATACTATGATGTCATTTATTTTTCGTCTCTGAAAGCTTTTAAAGCTTGTCTGTAGATAACTTTAACTGAGTACTTTGAAAGTTATATAACTTTAATCTTTTATTGCAAACTGTGCTAACAGAACCCGTTTTTTCAGATACGATGACTCCACTGTGACACAAGTGAGCGATGCACAAGTACTGAAACCGAAACCCCCACGAATGCCTTACCTTCTCATGTACAGAAGGCATGACACTTTGCCTCCACACCGAGCCCCTACTAAGCCTGAGTAAATACAAGTGTACTTTCAAAGTACCTCGAGTGTCCAGATACAAGATACAAGTGTCCCTGGGACTGCACTTCATATTCTAGTGCTGGGAGTTTTTAATCGGTGCTTATTGTGGATTGTGTATTATAATAATTGTGCATCTTTAAACTTTTGAAAAAGGATTGAATCCGAATATTTGGTGATGACTTGTAAATATAGTTTCAAAATGTGCCTCTCGGACTATGTGCAGAGTCAGTTACATAATGTAAGTGTACATTTTAAATGCTTTTTGGTATCATGTATAAAAATGGTTGATTGACGGTTTTTACCTAGATTTATTTCTTCATATGAATTTGTGTTTGTTTTTTCATGCAGAAATGATTGAATAACTTTCGCTGTCTGATTAGTATACTTGAAACTTAAAATATATATAATGTTAGATTTTAATATTATCATTAAATAATCAGTTTATTGAAGTACAAAAATGCTAACTTTCGTTTGCTTTTAGCACCATTGGCCAAGTAATCTGGCCTATGAGTGTTGTAATCTAAATTCATTTGCAATGAAAATGTTAATAGCTATTAACCGAAGTTGGAGCAGATTTGATGATATGGCTATGAAAAAACTTGCAATCACAATCTAGAATTAGATAATTTAGATTTTGTATTGTTAATATTTTTATAACTTTACTAACACATCTGTCACATTCTGTTATGCTCCAACTCAACTTAGACTAGATTAGGAAGTTCTCTACTGGACAATATGGAATTGTGGTGTTATAAACGAAAAATGTAAAAAAAAACATTGTAGTCGTACTATCATGTTCATGATACACATTGATACTCGTGTTGCAGAAGATTTGATCGATTGATTGTAAATAAAGTACAATGTTGTGAAAAAACCTGAGACTAGATGTTACTATGTATACAATATGAATCCAATACAAAGGTAATTATTATCAGCGTAACAAAGAGAGAATGTGTATCATGCATAGCAACATTTCGTCCTAGAAATAATTGATAACTATAAATTAGGGATTGAATGGTTGTTTAGGCTGTGACTTTACTAGAAATTGCAGTAGCTCATGTAAATATCCATTCTGCTAGTGGCATAAAGAATTGTGTATTTCATGGGATGTATATGATATTTTTTTATTCTAACCTGAGGAGCAAAAGTTAGCTACAGCAATTTTAGTGGAGCGAAGCCTGGAGATGGTGTTTCAAAGAATCGGTGCTTCATTGACGGACTAAAAAGCAAGGCAGTGAGCATAGTGTCCTTGTAACTTGTGATATGGTGTGCATGAAAGGATACAACAGATTGTTAGTTGTAGTCATTTGTATATTATTGTTGTAACAGTTTAAGTGTTAAACATAAATAGATTGTCTATCCACTCGCTGTTCCTAGTTTCGAGGAACATCTGTTTTTAATATTATTCAAATTCAACTCGAGATCTACGTTTCATTTCTGTTAATGATTTTCTATACAAAATGAACATTATTAATGTAGCGGAACTTGTTGGTTATACTAAATTTTACAATATAATTTATTATCTATTGTAAATCACATTGATTAGGTGTTTATGGGAAGGGAGGGGAGTACTGTCGTGGCTCGGTATGGGGCCCTTATGATCTCACAGTAGAGTTGGAAAGGTCGCGTGATATTTGGTGTAAATATCCTTCCTTAAAGTGATGAAGGCAATACATCAATGCCTTATTTAGTATTTGATCGATAATATTTTGCTATTACGAAATTGACCAAAAAGTTTGTGGATATCATTAAAAAATTGCTACTAAAGTAGAATTTCTACTTGGTGTTTAAAAAATGCCAACATGTTTATAATATAAAAAAAAAGATATCATAAATTCCACTTTGGTTAAATGACCAAATGTATTGAATAATATTTTAGTGTTAAAATTAGTCAATTTAACTATAATGGTAATGAAACGAAATAGAATTAGTTTTGTATGATAATTTCTAATAAAATTTATTTACTAACTCACTAAGCTTTTATATGTATAACTTGGTTGTTGTTGATACTACTATAGTTTGGATTGAGGGTAGATCATAGAGTAATTAGGTGATGATACTGGCAATAACTATGGATAGTTCACATTGAATAGTTAATTTCGGCACCTTTGAATCTATTTTTAACTACAAAATAAATATCAAGGATATTGTTATCCGACAGATGAAAATTTGATAAATTGTTTGTTTTTTGTTATTATAAGTGTATGTATAGTCAATAGTGTTTAATATGTTTTCTGTCGCTATTTAATTAAGTCATTGCAGAAGGGGCTGAACTCGATTATTTTATAGATTTTTCTTTTCACATAAGCACATTTTCTTTTGAATATTATTGCAGCGCTACAAAAATTTAATTCTCTTTACTATTTGCGTCGTTAGCATATGGAGGAAATGCACAATGGTGATTTATCTCGATCGTTCTCCGGCCGAACTTAAACATTTGGCTGGAGTAGCACAAATGTACTCTTTTGTATATTGGTCCATATCTCGTATTTACGTGTCTTATCATCAAATATTTAGTCCACTTCGCCATTACGAATTGCAATATCATGCAATACGTGCAAATAAACATTTTTTATTATTGGCAAGGATAGTTGACAAAATGTTTGATGAGAGTGCTGGGTTTTAGGTCGGTATTAATTTATGTAGAATGAGCACATCTAGTTATTAAGGTTTTATATAACAACTGCCTTTTAATTAAGTATCTGTGTTGCATATTTATTGAAATAGTTTTACTCTATTGGTAACAAATTTATTGTTAGTCGGAACATCACTTGAAAGCCACATTGTAAAATACTAAAATCAAATAATTTCTCGAATTTGATTGAACTAGACTGGATCTAAACTCAGTATAAATTGAATCATATAGAATTGATTAAATACAATTTAAACTAAAACAAACTTTATTGCTAAATACAGTTTTGTTCCGATCGACAGTATACTTAGAATATAACTAGCTAACACTGGCATTTATAACTTTATATTAAATGATCCTATCGCAGTTGGCTGTGACATATAACTATTAGGTCATTGACTGTTATAAATGACAGCTAGCACTGATATTTAACACATTGACTCTAAATATTATTGAATGTGAATCTTAAACCATTTATAAGTCCTATTATTTGTATAGACCTATCGACCTTAATGAAAAAATCATTTGATCATTGATTTTCATCACTCATTATTTACGGTAAATTATTTCTGTGTAGAATATAAAATTGTTGCATTATGTAAATTAGTTTAAAGAGTTTAATCTATTAGTAAACGTTCCTGATAATAGTTTATAAAACATAATCTGATCAAAATAGTTGTGAGTTAAATCGAAATAGCTTTAGTTTTATTTCAATGAGCAGCTTTTAGATGCACGACTTTTCATCGCTCAAGTGCCAACTCTTGCTTGGATTCTTATGATCACTAGATAGTTATACATATTCATTCGAACGAATTAAAGAAGTATCTAATGTTAGTTTGTGACTTTCGTTGCGTAACCGCCTCACCAACGTTTTTACGATTATTTGCCTTATATCAATGCGAATATTAATATAATCAAAAGCTTTTTAAATCGGAAAATGCTTATGGTATTATTTAATATGAGAGCTTATCACTAAGAATAATTATCACTAAGAAGTTAATAATAAAGATAATTTTAATAAATCGTAGAAGTTAACGATCGCTCTCTTTAAGCACAAGATGATATCTAATTAACAACTTGGTTATTTTACTTGGGAGTCCTATGAAAGAAAACCGCGATCTTGATTATTTACATCGAACTGTAGTCGCTTTCCTATTCTCAATTGTGTAACGATCAAAGGAAAATATTTATATTGTAAAGCTTCAGTGTAGAGTATTCTTGTGTATGAGGCAATGAAGTCTGATTTTAAAGTCTTCTTTTAAATTCACAGTTGATTTACTGTTTTTATCACAAGTTAACCATCTAGTCCACATTTAAATTAATCCTTTGGTGTAATGAAACCGGTATCTATTGAATGTTTTATACTAATGTTACCTTTCAACGTCCAAAACAATATAACTCTACGCAAATTGTGCAATAGCCTAAAAATAAACAACGCGGTAACATAAAAGACGTCGGCGGTCTATTTACTTAGGTTTTTAGCAATGTATGTAATATGCATAACATTAATTTAATTATTATTTTTATATGAGAAGTTCATTATTTAAGTTACAGTTAATTTAGTGTTAAGATCCAAGGCTGTATTACCGAGGAGTGTTTTTTCCCCAGCGAACACCACTGAATTTATGGTTTTTGTTTGAAATATTGTGTAAAAAATACTCCTGTCGGTCGTAATAAACGATGTTTCAAGTTGAAAAATAAAAAGACAAAAAAAAGTAGCGCCCGTAGAGCGTGGTTTATTACGGCCGACTTTATAAGTTGTTATGTGGATGTGTGTATGACTAATTATAAAATAATCCTTTATTTTGGTAACAAATTGGTGTTATAAAATTTTTGTGAATAAAATATGGTGTCATTCAGAAATAATCTTTTATTCACAATAAAATCCTTACGATCGTTCCAAACGTGCCCACAAAAAATATAAATAAAACTATTTTAAATAAAAATTATGTATAAGTAAAATTTTATCATTAGATTAGAAACCTTATTTTTCATTGCCCACCATATTCTGAAACAAAAATGTTATTATAAATTGACAGTATAGGGTAATAAAAAACGTAATAATTATATTAAATTAACAAATTCCCGTGGTAATTCCAGATTATCTCGACATTAGAATGTAGGAAATACAGACCTTAGACATATTGTGTGGTTGTTGTGGTTAGCTTAGGGTTGGTCCACACCTGTCGGCACACTTTCGCCTTTTTCGTCGCCCTATCCTTTTCTGTCGCACAGAACCGTCGCTCGTCAGCGCGAGAAAGATTGAAGGCCTTGATCGACGAGCAAGTAAAACCGCGGTCTTATGGCTCTACGGCAAAGCTCGCCGACGTATCATTGCAATACCGCGGTTTTGGGAGTTGACGACCTTGGCCAAGGACACCATTTTATTATTTCTCTGGTCCGTGCGCAGAAGGCCTTCTACTTTGCTGTATTTGTACTTTGTATTTTATTGGAGCGAAGCTCCATTCTTTTTCCCCCGCACTATAAGAGCTTTGGCCATGAAAATTGGCATGTAACTCCGTGTTCAGCCGAAGATGGTTTAGAAAAAATTAAATTAGAAGTTACCACGGAGGAATAATCACCGAAATAAAATAAAGACATCGAAAAAAACCGCTTCGCTCCATGTAGGCTTACCGGGGACGGCAAGTGCACCTTGTTGTATATTATGATTAACTAAAACTGTATTATAGTTTTGAGAAAATAAATATAAAAGGTATAAGTAACGTTTTATACACAAACATTGTAAAACATTTTTTTTTTCAAAAGAGCCCTAGCGTTATTGCTCTTGCTTTAAGGTCATTCGCGCGAAGCTGTGAAGCAACAGCAAGCTCACGTCCCCTTAATACGGTATATTTTCGCGCGCCGAGGCGCGCAGCTGCGAAGAGTAGGCTATTATAAAATGCAAGTACCAACATTTGCAATAGAGTGGTTTATCTGTTACGAAGTAACTATTTATTCATCTGTGCTTCAGGCTCCAAACAGGACATGTAAACCTCAATTCGACTACGATACGACTGTTTCACTCGTTAGTCGATCAGCACCAACGAGCCGCGAGTAAAACGGACGTTCTTTAAAGCTTATAGGCTCGTACGACGCTCACCCACTTGACGGAAAGCTATGGCACATCCGATGCTGACGCATGCTATAGCATTCCGCCAGTGTTTCTCGCTCTGTCAAGTGACGGTTCTGTGCGACAGAAAAGGATAGGGCGACGGAAAAGGCGATAGTGTGCTGATAGAGGACATCCCAGAACCTTTTGTTAAGTCATCCGGGAGCCCTGCACCTGGCCATGAGTTGCCATGGTCGACTTGGAGTTCGCTAAATAGACTTCGGAAGATGGTCGGCCGGAGTAAGGACAATCTGGTCAGGTGGGGCTTCCTGGACGAAACCAACCTAGAGTGCAGGTGCGGTGTTGTTCTCCAAACGATGGCGCATTTGTTGTCGTGTCCTGCGTGTCCTTGCAGCTGCACACAGGAGGTTCTAGTGAAGGCTACAGATGCTGCAGTGCAAGTTGCCGATATAATTTAGGTTTTATGTCGACACTAAAAGATGTGGTCCAACCCTTACCCGAACCCTGCACTTGAACACCGCGTAGAACAGCATCATCGTAGCAACTGGTAGCAGCGCGACGGCCGCCAGCGACCAGCCCGCCGCCGCCGCCGCCGACCACGAGCCCAGGCCCGATAGAAACATCACCTAGGGGCACAAAGCATTAAGGCCCGTATTAATAAACGGCTCTCAAAACCTATCTCAAGAGTGAAATCAGATGATACGCTCTCAAGATGTGAGCAGCATTTTAAGTTGGTTATTAATTAAGTCAGTTATCAAGAGCGCACTCTCAGTTGATACCAGGAACTTAAACATGCTCTTATGTGTGATCTATTAATTAGAACATCATCTCAAATAGAAGGGTCCACTGCAATAATGATGAATGTCCAAAAACATTTAATTCTTAACTAGTAATGCCATTCGGTCACTTGACTATGTAGTTAAGAAATCTTGTTTACAAACTTAGCAATATCGCTTGCAGTCCCGAGATAAAAATGTTTTTAATATTTTGGCTACACGGCTGGAACGCTCAACGTCACAGGTGTTCACGGCAATAACGATAAATGTCCAGCGCGGGCGCCTCGCACTGACCGCCACCTTGCTGTCAAATCAGAATTTAGAGTCCAGAAAGAACATCCACGGCTCATGTTTCACAGAAATTTTAATAACAGTCCATGGGAATCAAGTGTTGTCAACACACCAGTTTCTTTTCGGTCTATGAAGGCAGTTAATCAGGGCGAATTCAAATTACCTGGTTTGGCTTATAAAGAGAAGCTGCCTATATCAACAGCAAAATATAACGACCTGCAGTTCCTGAAAAAGTTCTGTAGGCCTGAAACGAGACGTTATTTCGATGAACTTCCTCATGCTGCAAATATTAAAGAATTGGAAGTTAATTAAAACAATAATTTGGACACCTATCATTATTGACTGTCAACGCAGTGTGGACAGTGCTCATTATAGTCCTGATTTTTAAATACTTACTTAAGATAATATTATTTTTAGTTAGTTTATAATACCCTTAGAATGAATATTTTCCAAAGAAATAATATATGATACATATACTTTAACTTTAATAAACAACATTTTATTATCTTCAGGTCTGAGTTTTTTTACACTGTTTATAAATTTAAAACCCAATTATCTTAAAACAAAAGACAAAGGACATTCATCATTATTGCAGTGGACCCTTCATAAGCTCAAGATAGCTATCAAACTTGTTCATACAGGCCTAAGTGTCAATTAGCCCTATTATTGCGACAGGGCGCTGTGATTGGCTTGTATGTGTGTAACTGAGACGATTACAAAGGGTGTAATTTTTTATATATTACAGTTTGACCACGAAGAAAGTCAAAAAGAAAATTAAGGGACGAGACAAGTATTGTTTGTGAATAGACCTATACGAAAACATTATTTTTACAGACTTACAACCAGAAAACCGGTATTACCGCCCAGCAGACCCGCACGCCGGGATACTCTCCGACGGCATAGAACGTCCTCGCAGAACGTGTTCAGTCCGTACAAGTACGTGACGACCGACGTTTTGACCCGTGATTTGTGAAACGTATCATACGAATTCACAAACAAAAACACCGGCATAACCGCCCAGCAGACCCGCATAAACACGCCGGGGTACTCCCCCACGCCGTAGAAAACGTGACAGAGAACGTGCTCTGTCCGTAATACGTACATGAAGACGTCTTTAACCCTCGTGTTCACACATAATACTAGAGCCCCTATTATTAAGATATACTTTTAGGTACTTACTATTAAAAACACGGGCATAATGGCCCAGCTGACCCGCATGAACACGCCGGGGTACTCCCCCACGGCGTAGAACACGTCCTCACAGAACGTGTTCTGTCCGTACACGTACGTGACGATGGCGGCTACGAGCGCCGCCACTGGGGCTCGGGCTTTCACCGCTGGCCACGACATTAGGAAGTTCAGGATGTAGAGGCCGCCCTAGGGAGATTAAGAGATTAAGATTTTGTTTGGTGGTAGGACTTTAGAATTTTTATTGTTTTGTTTTTGCTACTATATAGTGAACTTCTTTGTATTTGTCTATTCTTTTTTTGAAATTGCATTAGTGTGAGTACTGATAACGCGCTAGCTTTCGGTAATCTACTTAAATAAATTAAAGTCGCACTGACCGTTGTCGCCTCTACCTACTTAATTATAATCTTTTTTGTGCCAATAAACACCCCGCTTTTTTCACAGTCAATTTCTCGCCATACTGTGGGTTGTGAAGAGATCGCTTCAAGCGATAAGACCGCCCTTGTAACACTAGATTAGTATTAGATTAAGAACTAAGTTGTAAATGTTTTCTGTATCAAGTATGTGGTGTTTCAAAGTGTTGGTAATAAAGTGGAGTTGAGGAGCCCGTGACGCAGTGGTTCGCGCGCTCGGCCTGCGATTGATGAGGTTAAGCAACTTTCGCAATGGTCGGTCACGGGATGGGTGACCATAAATTTACTATCTCGAGCTCCTCCGTTATTCGGAGGGCACGTTAAGCCGTTGGTCTGCCTGCATTGCAATCGCAAAACCTACCAACCCGCATTGGGTCTGCGTGGTGGGTCATGACCCATTCTCCTTATCCATCCATAAGGAAGGCCAGTGCTCCAGCAGTGGGGACATTAAAGATGGCAGATGACGACGACGGTGAATAATGTGTGGTTGCATTATATAACCAACCTGCGTGCACAGCGTGATGGTGCCAATGACGCTGAACAGAACGCACGTCAGGATCAGGAACGTCCACGTCACCTTGCGCAGCGAGCGGCCCGTCAGAGACGACATTATGGTCTGCACCAACAGGGCCTGAGGATGTTATTATATCGTTTTTTTTATTATTATTATGTATACGTTAGCGCTTGACCGCTATCTCGCCTGATGGTAAGCGATGATGCGATCTAGGATGAAACGCGCTTGCCTAGAAGATACCTATTCACACGTGACTTGAAGACCCCCCAAATTGTAAGTAAGAGGACACACAGACTCGGGCACAGCATTCCACTCTCTGGCAGTACGGATGATAAAATTTGACGCAAAACGTTTAGTGCGAATCTTTGGGATCTCAACCAGAAAGCGGTGGCGCATATTTGTATGTCTGGTTGTCCGATGGAAGAAGGGTATCAAATAAGTAAATCATTCTTATCTACACATTAAGGTGCACTTTCATTTGTTTACCAGCATCAAATGAAAGTGCACCTTAATTTCTTGAGATAAGGTTGATTTTTGTCACATGATTTGGTATTTTGGTAGGTTTGAATACTCCGATCACTTTGATGCTGTCTGTACTAGACTTTGTCTCACTTAACTTGTCAGGTATCGGAAAACGAGACACAATAAATAGATATTTCATTGTCCCACAGCATATCACTGGAATTAAAATGAGGTTTACTTATTTCCATAGTAATAGAGATTATTTTCGAACGTTGATAGCGTCTCAAGGGACTTCTTTCTTTCGTGAATCGGACTCTATAGAAACTAGGTAACGTACATATCTTGAGGTTCTTCTTTTAAATTTACTACTCAACCTCTTAAACAGCGCCCTCTATTACCGGCCATAGTGGCTGAGTTGCCCATATTGTTTGTTGGCCCTGATAGCTCTAGTCGCACATGAGCTATCGCACATTCCAAAAAACTCTTGCGCGTTATGATCGTGCAAACCTGACGTATTCCTTACCGTGGAGGAGAGAGCCACCACGAACATGGTGAAGAACAGCAGCGCCGACCAGAACTGGCTGCCCGGCACCCGCGCCACGAACTCCGACCACAGCACCATCGATGCAGACGCGCCTGGAATGACACAAGTTATCTAGAAAATGGCGCTTCTAACAGGCCTAGTTCACTCCATGTACTTAATTACCTACCGGCCGGAGGACATTCAGATATCCGAATGTATGGATGAGATTGCTTCTGTGAAGCGATAGCAAGCTTACTTACGGTATATTTTCGCGCGCAGCTGTAAAGAGTAGGCTATTATAAAATGCAAGTACCAACATTTCTTAGAGAGTGGTTTATCTTTTACGTCAAAGTCAAAGTCAAAGTCAAAGATTTTTATTCAAATAGACTTATAGATAAGTGCTTTCGAATCGTCCAATTTTTTTTTTCCTACCAGCCATTCAGGACATCTTTTAACTGATAAGAAGAACGAACGAAGTAACTATTTACTAATCTGTGTAGAAAGACGGGCCCTATTTTCCAGCAATGAGGCATAACAGCAGGTTCATCAATTCTTGAAACTTTTTTATAATACCTTAAACATATTAGAATTGAAAACTTTTTGTTTTATTCAAATATGGTAAGTAGTTTCAAACTTCAAGTATTGCGCGCTCTTCGCGTGACGACATTTTATACAAAGAAAGCGACTCACTGACCAAATCAGGAAAGCGTGAGCCGAAGGCTGCATGTATCAATAAATATCTCTGGAAATATACCACTTGTAGAAAACAATAAAACACAGTTCTTTTTACTATTTTCCTTGTACTACATGATGGCATATAGGTAAATCTCAAAGTGCTGTTAATCCCCATTTCTGTACGGGAACTATTGCTGTCTCGCCCTGACTTTATACGCTAGAATTTTTTTATTGTTCATTAGTTATATAAGAGGCGGCAGAGGCCACCATTAACCTCTCCAGCATACGTAGCATGCGCACCTTGACAAAGCTTTCTCGACACTTTTCTCGCGCGAGCGCATTGAGTGTCCCGCTCACACCGTACTGATACGAGCGGGACAGACATAGCGAGATAAGGATCGACAATGCGTCGCGGTGCGCATGCTACGCGGGCAGGGCCCGTTTTCACTATAACCATTTAGTGATTCCGTGCTCAAACCACGCTAATGTCGTACTTGGTTATGATTATGACATTTTCAAAATTCGTTTTCTCTATGTCGCTCTCAAAATTTAAAGTTTACTTGTTGTACTATGAGTATATAATGTGTAAATTTTATGTAATTGTACAATTACTATATAATTTGTGAGTTTCATGTACTTGCACAATTACTATATAATTTGTGAGTTTCATGTACTTGCACAATTACTATATAATTTGTGAGAATTCGAATTTTGAAAATGTCGTGGTTTGAGCATGGAATCCATATACTAGTGTCGTTGTTGTCGTAGTCAGCTTGCAGCGCGCCGCGAGTTGCCCCGAGATCAAACGCGATGACTATAGAGCGATATTAGTGATATAAGTGATTGGCTGTTACTGACATTAGAGGCGACTAACACTACCACTAACCTCTCCAAATACTAGTGTCGTTACTATCATAGTTTGCGGCGCGCCTTGAGTAGCGCCGAGTACATCGTCGTCGTCGTCTCCGCCACATGACACCCACTGCTGGGCCTATGCCTCCCCCAAGTATCTCCACGACGATCGGTCCTGCGCTGCCCGCATCCAGCGGCTTCCCGCGACCTTCACCAGATCGTCGGTCTACCTTGTCGGAGGCCTACCCATAGAGCGTCGTCCGGTGCGCGGTCGCCATTCCAGAACCTTTTCCGCCACAACGGCCGATTTTTCTCGCTATGTGTCACGCCCACTGCCACTTTAGCTGAGCAATCCTTCGAGCGATGTCGGTTACTTAAGTTCTTCTACGGATCTCCTCATTTCTGATTCGATCACGTAGGGAAACCCCGAGCATAGTTCTCTCCATTGCACGCTGTGTGAACTTGAGCTTTCTTATCAGACCCATAGTAAGCGACCGCGTTTCACTGCCATAAGTGCCACTGGCAACACACACTGGTCAAAGACTTTCATCTAGAGACTCGTAAGGTAAGTTGACGCGAACATTTTACGGAGCTTCCCGAATGCTGCCCATCCGAGCTAGATTCGACGAGAGATCTCTTTCTCAAAGTTGAACTTACCTAACTGGACTGTCTGTCCAAGGTAAACGTAGTGGTCAACAACTTCGAGCGTAGTGTTCCCAACATGAAGTGGAGTGGGTACAACATGGGAATTTGACATGATTTTCGTCTTATCCATGTTCATCCTAAGACCCACTCTTTGGGAAGCACAAAGAGTGGGTCTTATGCCGAGTACATAAGTGCTGATAATAGATGGAGTGAATATTACTGATTTGTGGCGGCACCTACCAACGCCGCACATAACACGACACACGGTGGAAGAGCAAGCTACAAGTATTACCCCCCAAAACTACCAAAATAGTGGGTACACCTAGTAACTCCTACGAGGCGGGGTTCAGATTCTACCCCTCTCGTACCAGAACCTTTTGCTCCCATCCCAGCTAGCTGGTAAGATCCGTGAGCACACAGCTAACTTGCATCAAAACTACTGGGACTCACTGGAGACGTGCAGACAAGCGAAATTAGCACTACCGCGCGCGGACGCTCGTCTCTCCAGAGCTCTCCTTAAACTCAGAAGACCGCTGTTACATTTGACAACAGGGACCATCGTAAGCGAGACATTTAAGTCAACAGTTATCAAACAAATAGAAGCTTACTTATATAAAGAAATAAAAATTTAGTATGCTGAAATACAGTCAGACTTAGTTGAAATAAGAAAAGGTATGACAATAAAAGGAATCTAAGACTGAGACACCTAAAATGAATGCCATGACATCTTGTATGGAAACCTACATCGCGCTGTCAGAAGTTTCACCAGCCACGAACTATATATTATGTCGCAGCCATCTAGTTAAATCAGCCGTTTAATTGAACGGCTAGCCCGTTCCTTGAACGCCGGCATTCAATTAAATGGCTTAAGAACAACCAGCCAAAATGTTGAATGAAACGTTTAACCACTTGGCTAAACGTCATATATAGCCGTTTTGTTAAATCGGCTAGGGTACAACTACTTTATGGACCCACTATTTTGGTAGTTTTGGGGGGTACTAGCAAAGAGAATTCTATTGTTTGAAAAAAATAACCACAAAATTTAGGGCTTACGCTCCGCTACGCTTCGCGTTTGCTAACTTCAAATGTCTAACCTATCACTTGACCTACAGGGCTAAGGCAGCAGGAGTAAAAAAAAAATACTTTAATTATTCTCAGTAGATCTATTCAACAAAAAATGCGATGCATTTCCAACGAAAAAATTGTCAGCTGAGCGAGCTATCTGACGTCATAATTGTTTTGATGACACCAGAGCGCCGTAGTGGTAAAAAAATATCAAAATTTTAATCACCTGCCTGAATTCGCGTCAGCCATCTTCAATGGGCTAGCTTACAATCAGCCAACTAGTTGAACGTTGAGTGATGCTATTTCAATCAATTATCGGCCTAGGCATTCATTTGAATGCCGGCGTTAAATGAATGGGCTAGCCTTCTAATTGAATGGCCGATTTAACGAGGGGCCGTACCTTGCAAGGGAAATCGGCTTCATTTGACAGATGAATGTGACATATATACCACCTTCGACGCACAACAACCGGACCGCGGCCCCCGGGCTAACAACACCCAGTCCGGAGGAAGAAGAGCTCAACATTTGAACTTCCTATGAGCGGCTTACCAACTACCATCCATCTCCATACTCCCATCATCACCATCTCTCCTACAGATTGTAATATTAGTGAAAGTGTTTGGATAAGAGCGGTATTAATTATTTTAAACCTGACCATAGGATCCTAGAGACGGCGAAGGCAAGAAGCGCGGTGGCGCCAAGCTTGTGCCGTTCTTTGGGACAGTAGGTGCCTAACATCACTAGCGCACCTTGGAACACTAACATCTCTACCAGGGAGTATTCTACCGCGTCGCGCCATCGACAAAAGCGATATCGTGATTGGAATATTAGTGATATAAGAATCATAAGTGATTTGCTGGTTTTGAAGGAGGTGAAGGCAAGCAGCGCCATGATATTGCGAGTTCATACAGACTACAACTTACCTTTCCATATACTAGTGTTGTTGTTGTCGTAGTCAGTTTGCAGCGCGCCGTGAGTAGCGCCGAGCACAAAAGCGCTGACCATAGAGCTGGTCTTAGAGGCGGCAAAGGCGAGAAGTGCAGTGGCGCCGAGCTTGTGCCGTTCTTTGGGACAGTAGGCGCCTAACATGACTAGTACGCCTTGGGACACTGACATCTCTACCAGAGAGTATTCTACCGCGTCGCGCCATATCTGTGAAGTTAAAGTCAGCGTCAGTGGTGGTACACCAGTCCAAAAAGTACAGTGGCGGTGTCGAATTTTGCCCCAACCTACCTCTATGATTTGCTACTGAACTAAATATGCTTAATTAAAGTTAGATAAAAAATATTCATGTAGAGTAATAAAAACATTTTATAAAAAAAATTCAAACCGACTTCAAAAAGTAAAAAATAAAACTTTTGGAATCACCTCGGTCGCAAGTTCGACGACTTTCAACCTTCCAACCTTCTTTACAAGCCAACTACACTTTTCGGTCTGCTTGTACGACCGAGGAGTGCAGGTAATGAGAAAGACTTTGATTCGATAGAGACTTAGAGGTGCTAAGTGGACTAAAGATATATCAAGGTGTTCAGATACTTATACGAACCCACCATGTGTCGGTCCGATTACAGAACCAGAGCACAAATCTCATCTCTTGCTCTTAACAACCTTACAATACTAGTCACCCGAGAGGAAAGAGACTTGTCCGTTGTCAGCTTTAACAGAAGTATCTTAGGACACATTTACAATTATTTTTACCTCCATGCATTATTGACATTATGCTCATTTAAGATTTTAAACTTTCGCATTCCATTGGAATTATATATTAATTATTATGCTCTTTATTTTTACCTCCATGCTGTCAAGTAACACACTCCAGTCGCAGAGGTGAAACATGGCGCTGGCGCCGTGAAGACGAGCTGCGCCTAAAGCGAAGCAGACCAGCACGAAGTACGCCATCACGTCTTTGAATAACACTACCTGCAACAAAAGTCGATAACGTAACTTTTGACTACGACTATAACAAATTAATTTAAAATAAACCAAAATACGTCTCGCTGTGAATAAGTTCCAACGTCGAACAGTCTGCGCCACGCCTCTCAAGGGGCGTGGTCCCATGAGCTGAATTACTTTCCGAGTACCTACAGTGTAATAAAGAATTAATAGTAGCACAACGCACAGTATGATTTGAAGCCTCAAAAATGGACATCGTCTTTTTATTTTAAAATTTGATATTCTAAATCATTAGAAATGCATGACTAAAACTCCCACGTGTCACAAATGAGTAGATTTTGAGAAAAAAAAAAATTTAAATTCAGTAATTTTTAACCGGTTTTCCCGAAAATTAAAAATAACTTAAAAAATCATAAAAGATATTTAAAAATCATCTATACAAATTATGTTAGGCTCTCAATAATCTAAATATTTGTATAATCAAGATAAATCTAAGACCATATTCCTAATTGGCACCACCGAAAACATGATAACGATACCAATATTTATTTTATTTAAAATGTCGATCCCGCCAAAAATATATGTTAGTAAAAAATGTATATAGTTATGTATTGGATCCCAAAATATATGTTAAATTCTTAATCGGCGCAGCCGAATACCATGAATTTCGGTGGTATTTTAATTTTAAACCAAACTGATTATGATGAAACTTCAAATTATTATTACATAAAAGTATTTTTTTCACGTCACTCCCAAAAATATATAGACAGAGTCACTCCTGACGGCGTGTTCCGAGCGAGTGTATGGCCGCTCAGTCTCGCCAGCACCCCCTTTCGCCCCGCGAAACCCGCACGATGGCTCTGTCAAGACGTGTTCATCGGCCGACTGTAGAGAAGAGAAGGTAAGAGTCTGACATAACTCTCATAGCTCTTGGGGGGTTGGATGGTTGCCTCCCCGCGGCGCCCCCTGGAAACGGTAACTAGGTACACGGTAACGCAGTGTCCTAGCCCGGCTAAAACCATCCCTATGCGAACTACTGAGTTCGTGTTTGCAGCGACTAACCATCATGGAAGACATCTTTGCGGATTACATGCCTGGAGGGGCATATTGCCCTATTTCGGAATCAGGTTCCGAAGATGGTGAGCCGAAGTTGTACGGGCTCTTCGAAAAAATCACAAAATCCTCGTGACTAATGCACAAAAAGGGAAAGGTCTTTCTAAAGACCAAAAAACGCGCATCATCGAGCTATGCAGGATTTAATTAGGTTAAAATTAGAATTAGAAAGATTAGAAAGATTAAAATTAGGCAGTGCTTACCTCATTAAAAACCTAAATAACATGCCACTAATTTAATAATATAAAGTTAATTTAGTTTACTATGGTTCAGATATTCTATAACAAAATGTCTATTCAACACCTCACCCAATATGTAAAACAGCGCCATCTAACGAATAGCTTGCTCAACGTCGTAATTTTTCCTAACGCTAAATACTTAGAGGTAGGCATGTTGCCGGTGTGCCGGCCATGTTTTTGTTTTTAGTTTGTTTGTTGACATTACGCCCGCACGAGTTAATTCGATAATTACATTAATATTTACTTGTTTTATTTTTTTATTTTTTTATTTATTTATTTCTAGGAAGACCAACAGCAACAAACAGTAATAAATAATACAAATAAAAGTAGATGGCCAATTAAAGGTCCTCACAAATAGTTTTGTTAATTTCCTTTCGTGTTTAGTATTAGTGCTATGAAAAAAGGAGTTGGTGTGTGTGTTTGTATATAAAATAAGTATTATGCAATTAAAATATAATTGAAAAATTAGAGTGTGCCGATTGTGCTGAGGATTGGATTTGTTTACAGAAATTACGTACGTAACCTTTCGAACAGTTGTTATTTTGCTCGTATATTAAACCTGGTATTCGTGAGTGATGTGAGTGAAGTGACATAAAACAAAATTAACAACGGGCTAAGCCACTACAGCTCAAATGACATTGTTTAAGTGACTTTTTAAGAGTCATGTCTATTATCCATGCATTTTTGAGATATCTGTAGTGGTGAAAAATTCGTTCGACCGCCAGGTGCCTATGAAAATTATCCATTTATACCTAGGAAGCATGTTCACATAACCTTATTTACAGCCTCAAGAATACGGAAAAAAGTGGTAAGAGAATTTATATCATTACTAGCGGCTGCCCGCTGTTCCACCCGTTCCCGCGGGAATATCGGGATAAAAAGTATCCTATGCTTTAATTCAGGCTATCTACTATCTTTGTGCCAAATTTCATCCAAATCCATTCAGTAGTTTTAGCGTGAAACAGTAACAAACAAACTGCATACTTTTGCATTTATATTATTAGTAAGCTAACCTCTTATTTTTAAAATGATAATCGCAACTACGACTAGTTAAAATCTATAGTGCCTACCTCGCTGGAAAACCAATGCACGCCCCTGAGGATGACTACCACCGTTTGCTATGCCTCATCGGCCAAACCATCATCGAAGGAGAAACCAACTACCTCCTCTACTGCGCCTGTTTTCTCTACGCCCGAGACTCCAGCGAATCTCACTGTTGAAAATATCAACCAAATCGTACGAGATTCCCTTAAGGAAGAACTGAAGAACTACCCCATTTTAAAACAAAATCCTACTTCCGATCGACCTGTTTCATACGCCGCAATCGCTTCCCGACCCAGTGATAAAACCACAAAACCCGTTGAAAACACCCCTAAGACTTCTAAGCCAGCCATCATCGTCTCTCATAAAAAAGAGTCTGCGTCTCGTGAGGACACCATTCGAAGCTTCCGCACAGCAGTGAACTTCAAAATACTGGACTTCGCTCCGTCAAGGGTCCATTTGCTTTCTAAGCAAAAGTTCTGGGTCGAGTTCGACACCTATGAACAAAGATCCGAGACCCTTAAGCGACTGGCCCAAGATACAAACTTAAATGCCGAGACTGCTCGAAAACTCCGGCCCATGGTCGTTCTGAAGGGCGTATCCAAGGAGATACCCAGTGAAGATTTGTGCCACCTGATTCATCAATAAAACCCGAGTGTCAAAGCTGCCACAAAGGAAGATAATGACCTGGTTTCAAATTTGAGAGGAAGAACCGCAGCGTAAAACTCTACAATGCTGTTTTCATAGTAACTCCCACTGTTTTCTGTGCCATGTTGGACTTAGCCAAAATCAATGTGGACTATTTGCGAGTCCATGTTGAAGAGTTTAGTCCCTTCCTTCCTTCAATGCTTCAAGTGTCTACAGTTTGGACACACGAGAAGCAAACGTACCGCCACCGTGGAGACATGCTCTCACTGCACAGGCAACACGACCTGGAGGCATATCCCGCGAAAGTCCGTGTGTCTTAACTGTAAAAGGGACTCAATCCAGCACCGTGCGACCTCTACCAAGTGCCCATGTGTGAGGGCCATGCTACGAAGAGTCCAGCAAAGGATCGACTATGGCACGGAAAGCAATCCATAGTCAAAATCATAGATTCATTTTCTTCTTTTGAATAATGTTTGTCTTCTTTTTTTTTTACAATCCGAAAATCACATCTATTTTAAAATCACCTCAAATTTAATTTGCAAAACATTTCATCTTTTCTATAATCACTTTATAAAATTTTAAATTGTAATAACTTTATTCTTTTATCTTACGTCTCGAGAGTAACAGGGTCGGTGAATCGTATACCGTTCGCGAGAACCGGCTGTCTGACTCGCCGGGTATGAAAAAACATTACTCTTACGTGAAACACAAATATTTTGGTAAACTCAAATAAAATTAATAAAAAAAATAAAAAACTCTCATAGCCGGCTTTGAATCCATGAGGATTTACCACCCTCCTTCCTCGCGTCCAGAGAGTTGTCTATTATTATAAGGGCGAAACAAAGAAAAATTCGAATAGTTGGTAGGCCACGGTCCTCGAGCACAGATACCATAGCTCCAAAAGAGTACATCCCTTTTGCAGCATTCGTTATATTTGCTTACCCAAAACCTGAAAAAACGAACAACTATAAATGTATGGAAGCAACCCTGGAATAGCAGAAAAATCCGTTTCATTTAAGCAAAGCTCACATAAAATTTTGTACGCAACAGCTGTTTTTTTCCAAAATACCAATTAGAGTACCAAAAATAATGTTTTCGAGGTTTTAGGTAAAACAAAAGTAAAATAACGTTGTACAGTAAAAAGTCCCGCTTCAACACACACACACACCCTACCTTCGAGTAGCTATAGATCCTCTTGACGGCGATGAAGTAGATGAGCAGCCAGCTCACGACGAAGTAGACGGCCAGCTCCCACACCACGTTGCCGAACCCACCTTCCAGACCGTCGCGCTTCAGATTCAGGACAAAATTGCTGAAATTTAATAAGAAGTTTAATCTGGGTGCGCGAAGAAACTTAAGATGTGCCTAAGAAGTTTAAAGTATCAAATGCGGTTTGTGCAAAGAATATAATAGAATGGTTGAATTCTTTGAATCAAATGATCTTCTTACAGATACACAATATGGCTTTCGTAAAGGTCCCTCTACGCAAATGGCGATTCTTAGGATTCTTTATGCTGTTTTAAGTGCGTTGGATGAAAAACAAAAATGTGTTGTCTAAGGCATTCGACAGTTTGAGGCATGATATTTAATTACTGAATTTAAATTACTATGGGTTTGAAGGATGATACGAACTTATCTAACGAATCGACAACAAGTTAATAAAATTAATATGTAATATACATTCCAAGAAAACAATATGTGGCATAGGTGTTCCATAGGGATCTATTTTAGGGCCTTTGTTATTTCTGATTTATGTAAAGGACCTAGAAAATTGTTTACCGGATGGAAGTCACGGTACTTAATATGCCGTCTAACGCGTCTTTTACACATATATTATATGTGTAAAAGACGCGTCCGAAAACGAGGTAAACGAAAAGAAGCTTAAAGTATTAGATAATCTAAAAAGTGGTTTGAAAATAATGGAATAGTGTTGAATACGGATAAAACAGTAATGATTAATTATAAATTAAGAAATGAAAAACATTTAAACGTAACACAAAGTTAGTATTTTCGTTACCAATTTGGCACTGATCAAATTTAAAACTGTAATCATTGTTTGAATTAAACCCTTTTTATAAAATTCATGAATTCATGACAAAGAAATGGAAGCAAAATGATTTTGATTTGTAATTTATATTTTTTTATTAGAGTGTTTTTTTTAATAACTGTTTATTATACATCGATTTCAAACATAATAACATTGAAGTCTATAAAAATAAGGAATTTATGATAAATAATGATGATATAGTTTTTATCTATTTATTAGCTGTTTTAATTAGTTTATTTATCAAGTCATTTGTACACCCCTACTGTTATGGCTACCTAATACATAGAACGTAAGTTATGTTATGAATAGTTAAGTAAGCACTTTAACATAGAATGACTTGCGAGCCTAATGTGGATTTATGGGTTTTAACGACTGCAATGACAGCCGGGACCAAGAGCTCAGAGTGCATTGAAGCATGGAGTACATTTAACCGCTACAATAGCAGGCCGCTCGAACCATTGCGCTACCGAGCTTCTACTGGATACAAGGACTTAATCCTATGTTTTTCAGGATATAAACCATTTATCTGCCAACCCGTTCCTTTTAGTCTTGTTGAACATTGCGTCATAATAATGTTAGTACAACTTAAAAGAAGGACTGCGACGGCATCTCGCTCCCAGTCGGTAGTGGCCTATGGCGGGCGGCACACGCTGGGATGGCCGTGGCGGCGCAGTGCAGCCACGGCAGGAAAGAGTGGAACAGGAGCATGACAGGAATGTGGTTTTGCAATTTTGGCCCCTGCAGCCCACTTTTATCACCGCAATTCTCCTATTATCTGATTTAATAGCGCTACAGTGATCAACTGATTGATAACCGCTTCTTAAAATATTGGTCTTTTAGTTAGTTTTTGTATTTTTTTCTTAGTTGTCATGCGTCTAATTGTTCTGGTCGGATAGTAGTACAACTCACAAGAAGAAGGACTGCGACGGCGTCTCACTCCCAGTCGGTAGTGGCCTATGGCGGGCGGCACACGCTGGTATGGCAGTGGCAGCACAGTGCAGCCACGGCAAGAACGAGTGGAACGAGTGCACGAGCAACGCCAGACTCCACGCCGCCACCGCGCCCAGCGCCAGCGCGGTGAACATGCAGCAGAATATCATGGCGAAACCTATACCTGGGAATTTTTATACCATTGGAATAAGTTAGGTAGGTGATTGCGAATGGGCTCCCCTGACTTACGCTGACGAGTACGCAAATGTGAGAAGTTAAGCTGGTAGAACCTCCTCCCGGCCTTTCATTGAGCCTTTTTAGGCCGAATGGGGGGCCGAGAAGCGGCAGGTGAGCCCGGCATAACCGTTTGGTATGCGTAAACACACTTCCCTCACTCAATAAAAGGTAGGGGATTGCGTAAAGTAATAGTATCCACTTGACAGTTCATAATTGCATGTAATTTCAAATTTCATACAAATTGCAGCTGATCGGATACGACATGAACTGTCAAATGATTACGATTGACTTTACGCAATCGCACCCTAGATATGAGTAAAGTTTCTCACACACTATGGCGACAATCTAAGCCCCGAGGGTCAAGAGTTGCTTTTACTAGAATACGTTATCATTACCATCAGCCATTTTAATGTACTTACTCACTTCTGGAGAACAGCTCCCGTATTACTACTACCTCTAACACCAACCAGCTCCAGTGAAGTGAGTGAGAAGCTGCTATACTCGTGTATAGCGGCTTTTGGAACAGTAATAAGAGGTCGTATACGGAGGCAGGACTTCCTTATGGAGGGTTATTAAGAACTAATGAGATCTAACCAACAGTACAACTTCTAAATAATCAGTATTACTTACCTCTCGCCAAAGGCGCCATATCCCAACACTTCAAAACCCCTTTCTTAGTGACAACACCCAAAGCCAGCTCGAGGTAGAACATTGGGTAGCCAATCAGAATGCTGAACAAGTTGTACAGGAAGATGAACGGAATCAGCTTCCGCAAGTCGTGCACGTAAGGCTGCCACCATAGTTGCAGGATTCCGATACATGAAGACACCACGAGTTGTCTGTATGTGATGTTGTGACTCCAGCGGTCGGGAATCTGGCATTGATTACAATAAGTCAGAAAATTATTTTGCTTTTATCCTGTACCACCATACATCTTTATATAAAGAAGATGTGAAACTACCTTCAAAAACTTATTTTTTTTAATGGGTTCGGAATCGGCCCTACCAACGGAAGTTCATTAATTTACTGTGTTCATACATTTTTTTTATATCCCTATTTTACCTTCTAACATAAGAACTCTAAAATATAAACGAATAGATACTTACAATAGGATCTTCACTCGCATCAGACGCGCCGCTGTCGGTCAAAGTTTTAGTCCTTGAACTCTGAAATTACATTGGATAATACTGTATTATTAAAATGTAATAATCACCAAAAGTAGAAGCCCTGATTGTCGGCACTTTGAACCTTAAAACTATGTTAATAAGGATTAAATCAAAATAACCACAACCGGGTTATCTACCTTAATAATCGTTGATATTAAATTAATGCACTTACCACAGTTTCGCTCATTTAAAATATTATTTAATGTAATTCCTGTTCAAAAAAGTAACAACGATAAAGCTTCTTTCTAAACACAACGTCAAACTGAAGTTTGCTTTCTGACTTCAACATTTTTTTTAAACTTCTATTCAATAACCTACTCTCTTTTAATTTTACTCCTTTTCTAGCACTTCATACAAGAATAGAATACATGTTGGGATGGCGGTAATATAAGTGGACTGTATAGCGGCTAGCGGGGCGGCTTGTGATTTGTGGTTCAGAAAAAAAATGATGTGGACCTTATAGATATTATGGAGAGGGAAGGGGACTCACCGAGCGCGATTCGATTCAGCTTCTGGAGTATCTTGCCTTCAGGAAACGCCACTCACTGTCTCACACATGCCGGATGGACAGGAACCCTAGGCCTAGGTTACTCTGCCGGCCGGCCAAGTTCCACACACTTTATAACATTGAATCACTCATTACACAGTTTATAATTAATTGAATTGCGGTTAATGCATTTTATCTTAAATTATATCAGGAGTCGCACGCACATCTTGGCGACGCGGCTCGGTCGTCGAAGACGGAAGGACTGACGTGACGAATCACGATGCACTCTGCACTTGCTTGATTAGCTCTCTCACTCTGCGCACGATGGTGTGAGCAGGAAAGGGGTATGAAGTAAGGAACCACATCATGAAGCTCGCGAATTTAAAATAAGGAAGCCGGAAATGGCGTAAACACATGTTTTATTTTGTATATGGACCATCGACCATGTTTTGGTATTAAGTCAATCCTTCCGCCTTATTCTTTTCCAAAAAAGCACTAATATTATAAATGCAAAAGTATGTCCGTTTGTTTGTTTTTTACTCTTTCACGCAAAAACTATTGAACGGATTTGGATAAAATTAGGCACATAGATAGAAAATAGCCTGGATTAACATATAGGCTACTTTTTATCCCGATATTCCCGGGGACGCGAACCACGCGGGTGAAACCGCGGGGGCCGCTAGTAGTCAATAATAGTTAAGTATTATTTGTGGGGTCAGCCGACTCGAGGTAAGCCGGTCTTCTCCAAGCCGGACTAATTTGGAAAAAATTCACAGTCGTTGTGTCAACGCAGTGAACAGGAGTAAAAAACGATGGTCTCAGGCCAAAGTTATGCAGTTAAATTGAAGCATCGTCGTCGTCGTCTGAGCCACATGACACCCACTGCTGGGTATATGCCTATTGAATTGAAGTATTCTTTGTTAATAGTCACACTTTTATCCCTTTGAAGCCGAATTTACATTATGAAATTAGGGGCATGAAATTAATGTCGCGACACTAGTTTCATCAAGTTTTAATTCTTATTTACATAACGAAACTAGTGTCGTGTAAATTAGGTACAATGTAAATCAGGCTTAAGGGTAGACAAAGATCGTTTCTTTTGACTACCTACGATCTTTACAAATCTCTCTTGCTTCCTATACTCCTTAGTGAAATAAAACTACAATTCTTGTTAATATAACAAATTTAATATTTGAATAATCTAGCTATACATCTCTGATTTTTGTAGCTAAATATTTTTACTAGAACGCATTACATCATACTACTATTTTTGGCTTAAACATTACATAAACCATAAATTACGACTTGTTGCAATCGCCGCGTCTGATACAATATACGACAAAAGAAATTGAACTGTCATCGCGGAAGTTAAGAGTCATATTTGAATGAAGTTTATACATGTGTGTGCACACGCTAAAACTATATACATTATACTTTCTTTTAACTCTTGAAAGACGCGGCGATTGTTAGATATAAATCGTACTTTTCGAAACGAATTCTTAAGTGAGTAAAAAGGAAAATATGTCACATGTGTTTCAGCAAATTTTGATGTCAGAAGTCTTAATTATTTGTTTATGACATAAATTGAGAATAGTATATGCACCGAAAAAGTATTAATTATGGTTATTCCATTAATTAATTGTTTGTACATACTATACTATACCTATACGTAATATCCATATGCCTTTTCCATGAAAGAGTGGTCTTTATGTTCATCATATACAAGCATTAATTTGTAGACCACATAGGCATCATGAAATATCATTTGCGACCGAAAAATATTCTCAATTTTGTCTAAAAGTAACGTTTATTTAACAAAAGCACACTATCTCTATAACGGCTTAATTTAAAGTATAATAAAATAAAAATACTACACACAATTACTATAAAAACCAATAAAAATCAAATCGAACTACCATTATTTTTTACTACTTCAATAAAGAATGTTGTCATGAGCGATAACATTTAATATTAGATGGTATGAAAGCTATTGGTAAGATAAATCCGACCTTAAAAGCATTATATTATAAGCATTTAAATAACATATTTGTAAAATCCAATATTATTTTGTATTACTCAATTTTAGCGCTCATAACTTATGTTTAGATAACCATTTTCAGAGAACCAAAATCAGCAGAACAAAGCTATGTTTTTCTTAAAATCTTTATTATATTTACATGAAATAAAGGCACCTCTGTTGCATGGTATATGGATAATGTGAGATAAATAACAAACAGTAGTATTGAGCGGATGAAAAAGGTAGAAATACAACTATTTTCACATACACCACGTCTTTAAGTTTCACAGCTTAGAGAGTTTTTTGTATTTCTTACTAGATTCAGATTCACAAAATATCACTTTTGTTAACCTAAAAAGAGGAGCAACGCGTTGAATATAGAGAGAATAGGTAGTTATATTGTTAATGACACTCATGTGGTTTTTTAAGCTGTGATTATTAGAAACGCAAATAACAAGATTAGACCTGTATCTTGTGTGACAAGATTGGCAGCAGAGCAAGAAAGGATTAAACAATCGAACCATCAATCCGGAACTCATAATTGAAATAAAACAACTCCCGACAACCCAGTCAACCCGTGACCACGGCAACTGAAAAGGTGCCGAAACGTCGGGAAACCAAAAACCTCAAATAAACCGAAAAAATATAGTACCAAATATATATTTCGGGCAAATAAATCGCACTAAATATTCCGCAAAAGTTGTTTTATTTTAACTATCAGGTGCATTTTTTATGTCTGTTCACTGTTAATATTTTTGATGACAAATTGATGTATTAACTAATAAAATAGCCAAATAAAATATATATTAACAGGAAACTAATCATGATTTTTATTATTATTTAATATAATCAAGTTAAATACAGAACACATATTAGCTTTTAATTTATTACGTAAATTCTCTTAAACATATTTTATACAAAATGTAAGTGTGCATATATACGTATTCACGTATACGTAAACTGTTAAATAATGCAAGTACTTTATTAAACTTTAGAATATATAAGATATAGAATTTTGGCAGTTAACTACTTTTTATTAAGTAAGTAAATATCTGCAGAGTTTTTATTTATATCGTTTATATTTTAAATGATATTTATAATAAAAACTCGACTGCATACGCACATCCCGAATAAAAAATATGATGCATTTTTATTAAATATATTAACAATTAACATCATAAAATAACTAATATTTTAATAATGTGTATGTATTGGTGATGCATGTAGAAAAGATATTTTTTTTGTATATAAGCACAGATTATATAATACTAATAATTAATTGATGAAAAGGTTAACCGTTTATTTACATTGTGAATCTGAAAAGTTGACAAAAGAAACTCAACCGTAAATTATTATCGTAACAAATTCACTCAAATCAAATCATGTTTAAAAATATTTTATAATTTTAGGGAACAAAAGATATAACGTAGGAGCTTCGTTAATAAATCACAAAATTTATGGTTTCATATCAATAATCTTTCCTCAGTAAGAGATAGGCCAAACGCTTTAATAGATAGTTATCTCGAATAAAATGGAATTACAACAGTTTCTTTGTAAATAAACCAAACAAGAAAAGCACGAACATTGCTAATAGCTTTGTCTCGAAACGAAACAATGTCCTTTATATCAATGTATCACCACAGAATACTTAATAGTACAAGTACAGAAGGTTCACTTCGTAACTCCAATCAAATAAATTGCTAGTCTAGCTTACGACGCAATAAAGTCCAATTCACGTCGCGCTGCGCTAAATGCCTAGCTTAATATTCACCTACATTCTGCGTCTCTTTCTATCGCGTAACTCGTATTCTTTCTGACGCAGCTAGGGTTGCCTCTTTGTGATTCATTTATTAGTAGGTAGACTTTGTGTCGGCATATGCATAGTATAATCAAAAGGTTATATTAAAGGTAATAGGTAATAGTAATAGGTACCTACCAAAAGTTAAAAAAAATAACAAACCTACCTAAAGTACCTACCTACTTCTTTAACAAAATGATAACGATACGGCATACATTACTGTGTACTTAGTATAAGAAGTTGAATATTATTTAAATATTGATGTGTTTATGTAGGTAAGTTGCGTATTAAATCGGAATGACATATTACGAGACCTCGAGGCGCACCCAATGAAGCGCATCCAAACTGTTTCTCGAAGCACACCTTTCAGGTGCGCTAACGAAATCAACTACGGTTAAAAGGTGCGCTTCGAGGAATGTTTTAGATGCGCTTGTAAATAGGAGCGCTTCGATTAATATCTCGTAATATGGTGGTATTCCTCGAAACGCACCTTTACTATTTCTCGAAGCACACCTTTTAGGCGTAGTTGATTTCGTTAGCGCAAAGCGTTAAAGTAGAACTTGCCTTTCATCGTCCTTAGGGAGCGTAAAAAAAGTTAACTTTGGATCGCGATTCGTGTTTAAACAGTTGAACACTGCACAATATTTACGAGCTTTTTTTTACGTGTTGCCATTTTAAATTTAACATATTTTAAGGTAGTTAACTACGGAAAGTAGGTGACAAACAAAACTCGCGCGTGCGTCACTGCTCGCTCGTGAGTCCCTACTAGATTGGCCCCGCCGGAGGGGCCGCCGCGCGTAGGTATGTTTTCGAGCATACACGGGGAGTGAAACAGGCCTGGTATCACGTTAAACAAAAGATTTTAATTTTAAATGATGAACAATGGCGAATTGTTTAGCCTTTATCATACCTGATGATAAGTAATGATAAGGCTGAAGGCGGAAGCGCGCCTTTCCAGATCCTCAGTCACCAAGTAGCTAGTTATCTTATTACTAATGCCTCATTTACACGGGTCATAACAGTGGCGAGCGACCGGACAGTGAAACAAAAGTCAGCGCCCGATTAAAAAAGGTTTTTTTTTATCACGACGGGTGACTCTTCACCTTCATGATACCTGATGGATCCCCTGAAAAGGCAGCTTGCAAGCAAAGTTGACTCGTCACTGTCCGATCTTTTACACCACTGTACTTGTAATCAGAGTGTAAATTGAGTATAACTGCATTCCGTCCGTGAAATTTACAAAGTAACCTTATCACTTACTGAGGATTTAAAATCAAGCCCCACAGACGCAGATCTGTAGCGGTAATCTATTTATATATCATACATACTGATCTCTATCTCCAAACTATAAAGCACGCATTTAAATTGAAAGGTCATTGGGCACTTAAGTATGAATAATTTTCGTGGCGTACAGAAAGAACATGATATAGTAGGATTTCTGAATGTGTAAATATGCCAATAGAAAAAGTCGTGCAAAGTCATTATTATTCCAATGGTATTTTTAAACTCTATTGAAATAATAATTCATTTGTTAGATGACTCCCATTTACATTTGTGTATTTTTCAGAATATAAAGATCAAAATGCGGAATAAACATCTTAACAAGTTAGGGTACATACCGCCTATTTCATATTTCGTCCAATATATAATTATTTTTTGCTAGTCACAGTTCTAACCTAAGCTAACGAATTGACGATTAGTTTTATTGTACAGTCAACGGCAACTACGGTTTAAATTCGACCAAATTCATTCATTCCAAACTCAACGGCATACGTCTTAAAGTTCAAAATCGATTGGAGAAAATTGTCAGTTACTGCTGTTGACCGTACATAAGTTAGTGTATTGTACAGCCAACACTTTCACTGTCTATCTCGATATAGGTCTGTGCATGAGCTGCTTTTATCCATACTCGTAGCTCGATAACGCGGCAAGACTCATATCTTAGAAGGGTAAGCAAGGCAGCATCATGCTTCGACACATCATATCGCGTGATATAGGCACTGTTCACGCTAGGGAGCCAGCACAGCAGTGGCGAGGGGTCGAAATATGCCGATAGTAAGCCGGACTAAAGAAACTCCATAAATCAGATAATGATAAAATAAACATGGAAAATAAACATTTCGTTCACTTTTCGACTGCCTGGTATACTCGTATATATATCTAATTTGGTGACAATAACTTGATTATGATCTACATGGTGAATCCTTTGGGTCGTATTTCAAAAGGGGAAGCCAATACGTTTCTGTTTATATCCTACATATATATATAAATTATAAATTTGAAAGATATCAGTTAGTTTATTTGTTGGTTCCTCTTTCACGCAAAAAACTACCCAACGGATTTGGTATGTAGGAACTTCAAGTAGTGGACATAGGATACTTTTTTTACACTTTAGAATAAACGTAGTTAGTAACTGTGACTAGACAAATAAAATCTAAATATTGGGACGAGTTTGATTTCTGGCGTAATGATAGCTAATTTAAACCACCTACCACTTCAAGTTTGCGTCGGTGGGGCAACGTTACTTCTGCAGCCGTCTCGTGACTCGCCGACGTCCGCCGCGTGCGGCCGCGTCTCACAGACTGAACAGATCGCCGGCCGAGGGGAGGGGAGCCAACCCCCCCGTCACGTCCGGAAGCCGAGACACATCCGGCAAGTTCTCTATGTGAGACTTCACTTCCGCTTTCACTGCGTAGATCTTTTGCAGCTTCACGTTGTATTCCTGTAAGGTAGTAAACATAATATGTTAATGGATATCCGAACTAATATTATAAATGCGAAAGTGTGTTTGTTTGTCCTTTCTTGACGCCGTAACTAAGCAACCAATCGACTCTTGGCACAGTTACTTGAAAGGGCGGTGAGTAACATAGGGTACTTTTTATCCTGATATTCCTACGGGAACGAAACATACTGGTGAAATCGCGGGAGGAAGCTAATATTTAATAATTTGACCTTATCGCCCTTGACTTAAACTTAATAGTCTATTTTTCTTTATTTATCATCCTTTAATCGAAAACTACTTCAAAAGTTTATGATAAATTTTAAATAGAAAAATATTGGAAAAAATCATCTCGGCCACAAGTGAATTCTCAGATGGGGCTCGAACCCACGACCTTTGGAAATCCGGTCCAAAGCTCTTTTTTTCTATTAAGTTAACTGTACAATCCCTTGAACGGCTATCAATGGTGGACGTAGCGTCCAAATCGCGTACAATCGAAACTTTCGCGACTGTACATAACCCCTAGCCTGTGACAGCTATTACTTGAGAGGTAATAGCTAAATGTCGCTGTCTGTAAAGGCATAGGCGTTGATCTTAATGTAAAGACTACTATGGATACGCCTTCTGTGGATTTATTTCAGATATTGATATGTGTCATTTTTAAGGAGGCTTCATATCAAACGATTTCTGTTGTAAACAAACTATCTATCTATACCAATAATACCAGTGCTATTATTACGAAAGACTTTGGCGCGAAATATGATGGCTGAATTCAGCCAGCCCGCACAGATGCGCCTTTTAGATAAGAAGATCAGACAGAATACAATGTAAGGAAAAATATAAGTAAAAAAGGCCTTAAAAACCTCGAGTCTCGCCTCAGCTTGTTTCGCCAGGTCCCGCTGCGCCTGGGCAAAGTCGCGCAACATGGCCGCCACCTTCCTCCTCTTCTCCAGCTCGTCTGACAGTCTCAGGTTGTACTCGGCCAGGAGCTCCACGGCAGAGTTCACTATGGTACTGAGACTCAATGCAGAATCTTTATCTGTAATATGAAACGATGACGTCATCGCCTGTGCCACAGTAAGAACCATCTAGATACAAATGGTTAACGTATGGTCTGTAGATAATATAGAGTATGTCTCACGAAAGAGGTCCCACGAAATATAACTAATATGGTAAATGGTAAATTAATGTGGTTGGCTTGTCTCCATAGTAAAAGAGCTTATTTCCAAATGTCTTGAAGGCGAAAGCAGCGCCTTTACGATATGGATTCACCGGTGGATTTCAGAGGAAAAATAAAATAGCCAAGGATCCACCGGTGGATTAAAGAGGATAAAAAATAGACATAGATCCACCGGTGGATCCTCGTAGGTCAATCCAAGTGGAACGAGGGCAAATATTTGACTCTTCTGCTTTGTAATTTTTTTATTATAACTTTTTAATATTTTTTATTATACATCAAAATTTATGAGGAGTACGATTTCAAATAACAGCAGTTTTTAAGGCAAAATGCCTGTATTCTATGGAATGACATTGGCGATGGTAAAATTAAATGTACAGCGTGTTCTACGAAAATAATTACAATCTCATTAGGTACTTCTACGCCCAGTTTACAATTTATATCTACTTCAGCTCAAATTTATATTTCAATAGTAGCCTTGGCTGTAACATTAAATTAACAATTATCTTTAAACTTCTTACTAGCTAAGTATGGGGAAAATTTCCAACTTAAGTACCTATAATATATAGGTAGGTATAGGTAGAGGTGAGGTAGGGGTAGGACCTAATTAAGCAACCAATAGACTTGATTTATGGCATAGTTAGTTGAAAGGATGGAGTAACAAAGGATACTTTTATCCCGATATTCCCACGGGAATGGAATCCCGAGCGACCGCTATTTGTGAATAAATAAATAAATATTTGCATACAAACACACCAATTATCTAGCTCACGTTAAGTTTAATTAAGAACTTGTATTATGGATAGGTACTAGGTAACGGATAAACATATACTTATATACTTTTTTTATGTAAATACATACATAATATACATATTAAACACCCAGACCAAGACAAATAGACAATTTCATGCACACAAATATTTGTCTTGTCCGGGGATCGAACCCGGGACCTCTGGCGCAGAAGGCGGGCTTAGTACCCCTGCGCCAAACAGGTCATAAAAGGGTTTCTTTTGTGAGAAGTGCTCGTTTTCCTGTTAGATTTGGTGTGGTTTAGATAAGTATAGCTAGAGTGAATTTTAGTTGAAATATGAGTGTGATACTCTCATTCTAATTAGTATGTGTGTGTGTGTGTATGTTTGTGTGTTGTGTGCTCAAGTTAACTAAAGGCTCATTTTTAATCCTTGGATAAAAATTTAAGTTAATTATATATTCTTATTATCTTACCATCACATCTTTTGATCTGGATTGCTTCTTATTATTATATTCATTCATAACCAATTTATAAGAAAGAAAACTAAAAGAGATTTGAATGACATTATTTTTTTTTATATTTTATGTTTAACAGAGGAATAATTGCTCTGAACATATAACAAATAGGGCCTTTGTAAATTAAAAACAAAACTTTCTACATTTATTATTGCCTTATCCCAACTTCTAAAAAATCAGTTCCAAAGTGCTCCAGTTTCATAAATAACTTTTAATTTCGTGATTAAATAATGTAGTACACTGAAAACCGCTATATTACGCGATATAAGATGGCGCATGATGCTGTCTTGCTTACCCCGCTAAGGTGTAAACAGGACAGTGACACGTTATCGAGCTACTAATGTATGGGATGCTCAAGTACAGCAGTGCAGTGGCCCTTTTGGTTTTTTTATAGTGAAAACTTCTTTAGCGGCGTTGTGCACATCAGTTTAAAATTTTTGGGATGGGTAAAAAATGTTAAAGTCGCGTCAGGACACGTGACCTGATCGAAAATTCGTAAGACGGAGGGAGAGTAGACCGCCGGCGCGGCGTAGGAGAGGAGGTAATATCCCCTCTTTCTACCGCGCGGCGAAAATGTATGCCTGCTCCTGTTTCGTTTAAGCGGTTTTCACTTCTGCCGGCACTCCCGGAGTGCAACCCGCTGTTTTTTTTTTATGAACTACGGGGAGACTCCTAGCCTTCATCATACTTGATGTTAAGTATTGATAAGGCTGAAGATGGAAGCGAGCTTCTCCCGGAATCCTCATTCACTGAGGAACTGGCTATCTTATCTCTAACTGCCGGAACAAAATAATGCTGGAAACATTGTTGTTATGGCGTCAGACTTAGATAAGATGGTGATAGCTAGCCAGACGGACAACAAGTCCTACCATAAACCAAACCGAATACAATATGACCCCCGCTGGGAATCGAACCTGGGACCCCTGGGTCTGATACCGGTGGTTGTACCACTAGACCACAGAGGCGGTTAAATAAATAAGTTCTTTAATGTAAGTAGTTCGGTTCTTAAATGTAAATTGTAACCTAATTTTGTGAAGGACAAGTTGCCAGAGATCAAGGTGTTTGGAAGAATACAAAATTTAGAATAGCAAAAATTTTTCGAATATTAACGCGGCCAAAAGTAAGCAGCCCGATGCCCGACTCGCAGTTGATTATCGTATGCTACTCCAGTAAATCCAGAGATACTGCCATTTTTATTCCACACTTCAAATATAAAAAATACATTCGTAAACGAGTTCTTTTTTTTAAGAAATATTAATTTGTGTCTTCCGTAGCACGGAGTACGGGATAAAAACAAAATTGTCACCTATCCCGTGTGCGATCATTGCGAAGGATGATTAACCGTCACAATCGCAGGCCGAACGCGTGAACCACTGCGCCACCGAGCTTCTCAGCTTTACTTTACATATAACATAAAGTTCTCAATGGCAAAATTACTAGCTCTTCAATACTTGAATTTACAGTTCCCTTGAAATAACCTAGATCTAGCATTACCAAACCTCTAACTATCCGTCCGTGTCGTACAAATATGGGATTTCATCAACCGATCTCTAGAATGTCGTCCACTTACAATAAAATGACTGTAAACATACCAGAACTGGATATTTTTGGCGATAAATTAAACTCATTCAAGAGAAAATTAGTAAATTTTCTTGCTTGTAATTATTTATTTTTCATTGCACTAACAAATTTTTATTTTTACTTTATGTGTATTTTAATAGTAAAAAAATAATATTTTAAGTTCTTTCATAAAAAAATCGTTACCAATGCTGTGTATATCTAGTATAATTGGCTTATATACCAGAACAATATCCGATTTGAAACTTTTACTAAAATGTAATGTATGCTTTTGGTGTTTACCTTTTAAATAAATAAATAATATTTTGTTTTTGAGCTTTTGAGCAATAGAAAGGTCTAGTTGTCCAAGACAGAGTAGAGGGCACTAGATCCCGCGTGACGATAGCCGTAGCCGATGCGATAGACTGACCAAATAAAAACACTGGTGGATAGGCTTCTCCAAGAGTGCAAAAGATTTACGATTAATAGAGCGATATCGGTAGGATCGTGAAGCAACCTTCATCGGCTACCCCCTAATATTACTTGTTGACTATAACCACCCCGACAAGAGAGGGCAGGAGGATCAAATTCGTGGGTAGGCCTCTTCAGGAGTGTACCAAATTGACGACGAACAGACCGAGATGGCAGAAGATCGTAAAGTAAGCTACATCGGCTATCCCGATAATACAACTTGTTGACTACGATCAAACTGAGAAGAGCGGCAGGAGGATCAAATTCAGACATAGGTGGATAGGCCTCTTCAGGTGAGCACCAGTTTTATGATGAACGGAGCGAGATGCCAGGTCGTACAGCAAGCTACATCGGCAACCCCCAATAATACTATTGTTGACCACGACCACTGATAAGAGACGGCAGGAGTGTCAACTTCAGACATTGGTAGGCTGACTTCTACAAGAGTGAAACAGATTTACGATGAGAACATGAAGCAAGCTACATCGGCTAACCTCTATAATATCACTTGTTGACCACAATCATCCTGACAAGAGAGGGCAGGATGATTAAATTCAGACATTGATGGGTAGGCCTCTTCAGGAGTGCGATAGATTGACGATGAATAGAGCGAGATGGCAGAAGATCATGAAGCAAGTTACATTGGCTACCCCCTATAATACTACTTGTTGACAAGAAAGGGCAGGAGGATCGAATTCAGATATAAATGGGTAGGCTTCTTTAGGAGTGCACCAGAACGATAAGCGGAGTGAGATGGCAAAGGTTCGTGAAGCAAGTTACATCGGCTACTCCCTATAATACTGCTCGTATAAGTACATCGGCTACCCCCTAGAATACTATTTGTTGAGCACGCACGGCACGACCACTCTGACTAGCGAGGGCAGAAAATGAAATTCAGACATTGGTGGGTAGGCCTCTTCAGGAGTGCACCAGAACAATAATAAACGGAGTGAGATGGCAGAAGTTCGTGAAGCAAGCTACATCGGCACCCCCTATAATACTTCAGTTGACGACAACCACTGACAAGAGAAGACAGGATGATCAAATTCAGATATAGGTGTGGGTAGGCCTGTTCTGGAGTGCACCAGATCGTCGATGAATATAGCAATCGTGATTGCAGAAGATCGTGAAGCTCCATCGGCTACCCTCTATAATACTGCTGTTGACCACGACCACTCTGACAAGACAAGAAAGGACAGGAGGATTAAATTCAGACATAAGTAGGTAGGCCTTTACTGGAGTGCACTAGATCGACGATGAATAGAGCGTTTGTGATAGCAGAAGATTGTGGAACAGGCTCCATTGGTTACCCCCTATAATACTACTTGTTGACCACGACAAAACATGGCAAGACATAGTGACCAGGAAGACAGGCCGAGCTAATGAAATCGATAGACGAGTACGATTAGCCTGGGCCGCCTATTTCAACCTCGAGTTTGCCTTCAAGGAAAATCTTGAGGCCGAACAAAAGGCACGTGTATTTATGTATCCTGCCAGTTCCCACTTACGGTGCAGAAACCCGAGTTTTCACCAGACATACTGCAAAAGCTGAGTGTGGCCCAGGGGGCGCTGGAGATAAAACTGGTTGGGGACACGTTGAGGAGCCGTAATCAATGAATGACTCAGGCAACAGAGCAAGCTCATGGATGGACTAAACGTGTAACAAGACTGAAGTGGGAATGGTACCAATCGGCTGCTCGAATGGCGACCATGGGGTCAAAAGCGTACTCCAGGAAAACCCCAGATGCGTTGAGCCGACCAACTTCAAATTCACAGGTGGAAAAAATGAGTAGCGTAGACTGAAGGCCTACAGAAGGGTCAAGACAGGCTGAAGAGACAGTAAGAGACTGTCAAGAGTAAAATGATTGAGGTGATGATGATGACATTCAATTTTTTTTTAAAGTACAGTAGTAGTAGTAGGGCGTCGGTTATCATTTGCATCGTAACTAACAAATTCTATTTCTTAAACATCCCACCGATGTTCCTTTGAAATGCTGTTGCAGTGGGCTCTTACAATAAAAAGATACAAATACAATTATTTAAGCAGTTAGTTAGATTCTGTGAGATAAGTAAATTAAGAATAAAACTGAGATGCAGGAGACAATATAACTACAAAGAAAACCAAGATTTTTTAAATAATACAAGACAGACCTTTTAAACTTTTACTTGACAAATAAGGCCCATTTAATATAATTTATATATTACTCTTCTTTGAATCTAATACTTTTTTTATATTTAATGTATGAGTTAAGCTAAAAAAAGTATTTTTGTTTTACTTCTGTCAGTGATTTTTCAATTATTTTAAAGAGCTATAAAGGTGGCATTTTTTATTTTGCATGAGATAAATGAAACAAGGATAAAAAATAAGTGTCAGTCTTTATTTCTTATGCATGTGCATTGGCATTCGTCTAAATCAAAATCACGAAGGAACTTTTTTAATTCAATGTATCGTTTGACAATCATAATACTGAGTTTTATACGGGTATATGGGGGCATTTTACCTTCTAGCTTAGACAATAATTGGATTTCGGAAACTTCCGGAGGTAGAGACGCTATCCTTTCACGGACAGCTTCGTCGCTAGATGCGCTGGATTCCAACTCCAGAAGTGCCTGTAAAAATTGTCAATGTTGTATAATCATATTTTTCAATAAATGTATTCTGTTTGATCGCTCGTGGCACGCGAGGTCATAAACTAGTCAATGGCACATTAGGGCATCAGATATTAGGGCCGGTAAGAACAGTCACAAGCAATGACATGTATATGTCGCAGGATAATTAGATAAATCGTTTTTTTGCGAAAATCCTAGCGTGTTTTCGCAATGAAAACACGGATAATTAGACAATGGTGTTGTCATTAAATAACTGGTTGCCTTAGTATGATTACAAAAAGAATCGCTGGCTATTATGAAATGACAACAATTGAAATAAGAACACTGATTGGCTGGTCGGACCGTCCAAAACAACAACTTCTGTGATTGGTTGACGAATTGACATTTCAAATGTCAATCCGTTCTGACAGGTAAAACAAAATGTTATTTACCTTAATCAGTTCTTCAGGTTCTGGAGGGTCGCCAGGCGGAGTCTTCGGGCTGAGCGTAGTGTGTGTCTCAATTTGTCCATCCACTTCCACCTTTGTCTCACTGCGTCTTCTCTCCTGCTTCTGCCTCTCAATCTTAGGTTTCTTCTCAGGTTCTTTTGGTTCGGTGTCTGTTGATTTACGTTTGCTGACTTTCTTTGGTACAGCATCATTTGGATCCACTAGAACAACACAATTGATTATTAATAATAAATCTTCAATGTAGCAACAATTAATAATCAATGGTATACAAGGCATTCTCAAATAAATTTGTGATAAATGGAAATTTAATGGGGGCAAACTATATAATTTATTTATGTAAATAACCAGTAGCACTATATAATTTCAACTTCATGGACTAAAAGTCAACTTCACCACTTATTGATTTGATAATAATGTTTTTAAAACATTGTTCTGTCCAATTAAATTTTAAATAAGTGACTGAAACGCAAGGACATTTATATAATATCTAGCATTAATCAGTTGATGAACTCGGCTCATGGGATTGTATTTTTGAATAAAAATCAAAATGTTATTACAATAAAAGCATTCTTATTCTATCTTTTGTGTGACACATTTTACATTTACAGTAGTTTAAGGTTGCCTGCAACAACTGTGAACTGTCAGATACAATAGTTGAAAGCCAAATGAAATAAATCTTGTCATCTTAACTTACCAGCTTCCTTATAGTCTTGAATTTTCTGCGCATCATACACTCCTCTTTCTTCCCATATTGACAAAATCCTATGCAAGGAGTGTTTAGTCTTTGTGTTTATTCCAGTCTTTGCCATGTGCTTGAAAGAGTCCACCAGGACCTCACCAAATGACTTTCCATACTCTGGACCTTTCTTTTTACTATTTTGTATCACATCATTCGCTAAGTACATGAAAGTTAATTGTTTGCTGTCTTTCACTGTAAATGAAAATTGCTAAAATTGTATCACATTTCTCTTTGCCATTATCAATGTTTTGTAGTGATCAAGATTTTACTTTTCTGCTATTTTTGTAGTGATGAAAATGCAGGTCAATAATAACTCTGTTTGAGTAAGAGATAGTTTAAGGCTTTATTAGTTAGAAATATTTAAAAACCTTTTGGTCGGAATAAGTATTTATGCCTGTTGAAGTATATATCTCATATATAAATCTCAGCGACTGTTGTTATTGATTTCTAGGGCTTTAAATGACTTGATCAGTATTTCTCTTAACTACTAACAAAATAAGTACAGACAGTCACATTAACAACACCTGCAAGGAATACCATGGTAACTCAGTTTTTGGCATTTGACAGCTATGTTTCCGTGTGTCAATGCAATTAGATTGTAAAGTACCTATATACTTAACATTGAGCATGACTGTAGCTATGAATTTATTTTGTAATGCATTGGATTGCTACTAAATACCATTTAGATGATTATAGTATAGGGTTTTTCAACCTTTTAGGCCCCGGATTATGAGACACAAATGATTTGCCATTTTTCTCTGTACACTGGTGTCCGGTTCGGGTTTATTTATTTACAAAACAATACAATCCACTAAAATGCTATAGTTAAGTGTAACAAACAATTATAGGTAAATTCAACATGCTTTTGAAAAAAAAACTATTACCTACCTAACTATCTAATGTATAGGCCAAAAAACAGAGAGGAAAAATAAAAATTTAACTTTTGTAGACTATCCTATGGATACTACCAAGCAAGTCAAAAATTAAAGTCAAACATGTCACTGTAGTTGTTTACAAGCCTGCAGAGTCATGGGGATGGGCAAATTGGATCCGTAAACTGTCCTTCGGAAGGGAAAAGAAAGGGGCATTATTTGGTGTCTAGGATATCTTTTTGGCACATGCAGGTTTAACATAGCTAAAAGTGAGGGGCTGTCTATGAAGTTATTTTTGTAATTTGGGTTTGATGAATTAATGTTATTTAGATTCAAGAAAACTAGTTACCTATATTGATATTTTAATGCTGAAAGATTGTTTGTTTCTTTGAATGCATGTCAGAAACTACTGGTTTGAATTGAAAAAGATATGTTTTTGTGCAAGATAGTCCAATTATAAAGGAAGGTTAAGGCTAAACAAGAACCATACGGCTGAAACTTCAGGTGGGCTACTAGGTACATATACTTTTAATTGGCCCTTTAATAAGGATTTATATATATTTTTTTAAGAATAACATTAAGTATTCAACTGTACTTTAAAAAAATGCCATAGGAAACACACATAAAAAAAATTATTGTCCCATTTAAATTATTTATTTGACCAAAGGCGACTCTCTGACCCAATGTTTAATCATTTTAATTTCTTGTTAATGTATTTCCACGTAAGATTCCACGCATGCCGAACAAATTCATCATTAGTCAATAGGTAATAATTACCTATATATCAAGTTTATTTTAAATGATAGAGATATAGATGAGTGGTTTGGATAACATTTGATGCTTACATTATAACGGTTCCACTGGTAAAAAAATCAAAAGTAGGTAGGTAAATGAAAACGAAGCAGTAATGTACGTAGGTAAGCATTATTGGTAACAATAGTCGATCTTCAAACAACAAAACAAGGCATGTGTAGGTATTGTTTTCAGGTATTTTTTTATTATGTAACTAGACGAAATACTGGAGTATTAAGTGTTGACGATTAACATAAATTAGAAAAAAGAATGAGAGGTTACCCTTCAAAAGTTCCTTGTACCAAGTCTTCACTACTGCGGCGTGGTGTTTTCTATGGTGAATCAACCACAACGACAGCGTTTGAATACTTTGCTGGCTTGAATTTAATTCTTGTAGTTTACGAACTAGTGCGTTCTCCGTAAATCCTGCCATGGTTATCTATTTTATAATAAAATATCGTCAAAGGTCGGTCGAAGCGTTTGCCTCAACTCAATTTCACATAACCACAGACAAGACAAACCACAGACACAGAATACTCTTACTCGTAGCGGAGAGTGAGACAAACTGACTGAAGAGAACAGACAGAGACAGATTAATATAGACATAATTGACCATAGATAGTGGAACAACTTCAAAAAAGAAGGAGGTTATAAATTCATCACGATTTTTTATGTATGTTTGGCTGAACCGATTGAAAAACGTAAATAAGTTAACTTACAGAGCGACACAAAAGAGTAGAAAAATAGGAGATTTTCTTAAAAAAAAAATAGTTCTTATGTACTTGATATGACGCTGTATGGTGGAAGCAAAGAATATATTATTTTATTGACAGGATGATTTGACATTTAATTTGAGCGTTTTAAGGGGGCGCTATTGTAGATGTAGACCAAAGTTTTCAAAGACGTTGTTTTTATTGAATTTACTTGTTTGCTACAATTTTTTTAAATTTGGAAGCGAATGCAATGCATTTTTAGATAAAAATAAATGATAACCCACATGCACGAAAGTAAACAATTTGACAGGTCTACATCTAATGCAGCGCCACCAAGCGGGATTACTTTTTCGTGATCCTGCCACGCGCCAATCATCGTAATTTAAATAATTTAAAAAGCCGCTCTATTATATTATTGTTCAAATAAGATTATTACACTTTTAAAATTTAGAAAGTAAATACACGATTCGACTATTTTGACATTTATATTTCTTCTCTTTGTCAAAAATAAAACTGTCTCGCTTACATGCATCTTTCATTAAAGCCAAACCTTGCTATTTCGGTTAAGAATAATGTAAAGTGAAAATCTATTAAGTAACTATGTTAATGTTACTGCCTAAACTCGGTCCAAATAAAATATAAAAAAACCATTTTGTAATAAATATAACGAGCAACCCGTGTGCGCATAATGCGCAAAAAACACATAATAACATTCAAAAAAGTTTTTTTTTTTGTTTTTTTTTTTATTTGAGTTTTTGCTAAATTTCTCGACTTATCCGACCACTTCAGACAAATACCTTTCTAACGGTGTATTGCACTTGATTGTGCGACTTTTAGTTTAGGAGGAGAAGCGGCTTCACTGCCGTATTATATATATAGAAAGATATTTAAATAAAATAATGGCCTTTTCACCTTGAACTTCTAACATTGTTATTTTAGATAATAGCTCGGTCTGGTCTGGACTGAGTTTCAAACATCCTACTTCCTATTATAACTTTTTAATTTTCCATTTTACAATGCTATTTATCCTACTTCCTAATAATATTATAATTGCGAAACTATGTCATTTTGTTTGTTTGTTACTCTTTCACGCTAAAACTACTGAACGAATTTGGATGAAAGGGGTATGGGTAAAGTTGGCGTCATTTTCGAATTTCCAGCAAAATTGAAAATAACGGCCACTTACTGAAATAGTACCATTTTAAAAGAACATTATTATAAGACACAAATCTCAAAGGAACATAGGTATACAGAGTGGAGAAAAAATAATTGGAGGGAAAGTACCCTAAATATTGATGTGAGCAAATTTATACCCAAAAGAATCATTCCTTCATTTTCAAAAATAAATTAAACTTAATTCAAAGATTTTTGAAAAAACATTATCTGCACCGGGAATCGAACCGGCGCGGCGGAATGAGAAAAATAACATCGTGTACTCTTATGGTATCAATCGATAGTGTTATTCATAAAGATCAATTTAGTGTGAGTAGAATAATATCTAAAATTAAAAACAACTCTTATTTACCTATTTAAAAATTAATTCATCATTTGAACACGCGTCTTGTCGCTCTTAGAATGGAATTATGGTGAACAAAATATTAGTCAAAAAAGTCAACTAATAATTATAATCCGTGTATTGCTGCATATGGTTCATATTTCAAGCTATTAAGTAAGTTAAAGTGAACTTCAGTTTTATTTTAGTTAGTGTGACTGTGAGTCTAACAGGTAGGTAGAATAATGTATTGAAATGTTTTTTTTTATTTTTATATTTTAAGAAAATCACAAATTACAAGACTCATATTTATACATAAATTATTAACATGGTCGAGTACAAAAGACACGTAGTGTGACCTTAGTTACAAACTGCCACGGCATGTTGGGTTCACAAAAAGCAGTAAGTATATGAAACAGTTTATGAAAATCAAAAACAAACAAAAAAGTTATATAAACAATAAAAACACTTATTTATTATATGTACTTAGTAGACAGAATTTCCCATAACATTCTCTTGAACTCGGAAAATCTGGAGTTGATATCTAAATGAGAGTTTTTAACAAGTGTTCCAAACTGTCTTTTCATTCATTTTCAATCATTATATAGAATTATCTGTAGGAGATTAATATGACCCAAATTAGACTTAAATGACTTTGGTAAACGTAATTTAAAGTCTAAGTGCCACTGATGACTTTATGCAAAAATAATTGATCTAACAACTGCCTTCTTTTTTGTAAACTAAGGATCTTGAAGTGACATAAACGTTCATTAAAGGAGGGCAGTTGTTTTACCAAATTATGCTGGAAGGCCAAATGCCACATGAAGCGTTTTTGGATAGATTATATGCGATTGATGTGTACCTCACAACGAGGAGACCATACTATACTGCAATATTCTAAAGAAAATAGTATCAATGAGTTAAGGACATGAATTTTTGAATTTCATTTTCAAGATTAATTTTTATGTTTCTCATAACGAAGCCAAGAATATTAAAACTTTTACTGATCAATTTATCTATGTGTATGTTAAAATTTATTTTTTTATCGAAGTGAACGCCCAAGTCGCGAATCTCAGTAACTTCTGCACATCGTGTTGTTCTATTTTGTATTTATGAGGAACAGAGATTTTTTTTTAGTGAATCTAATGAAGTTGCATTTTTTATATTTAATACATTCTATTGGCATTACACCAGACAACAAATCTATTAATGTTCTACTGTAAAAGCAAGCAATCGGAAATTATTTAGACAGCTTGGACACAACCAACAAGCCTCTCGTTATGTCTTCAGACGCATGGTAATTCAGGCACAAATATTAATCCTTGCACCTCGAACATACGAAATAATCATTGTTGTCGATTGACAGGCGGCAAGCTGATCAAGCGTAGAGGATTTATTTATTGTTGTATGGTTTGTATATGACTTATATGTAGTGAGATATGTAGGTACGCACCAAGTTGGGCGGGGCACGCAGGAGCGAAAGGAAAGATAGTAAAGATTCGCTCGATTACTTGGCAAGAAATATAAACTAATAGGACCGCAAAGTAGAATGCCTTGGCTGACACAGACTCCAAAAGGTTTATTTTTTGCTTTTTAGTGTTTTGAAGTCGGTTCTCATTTTTTTTTATAAAAAGTTTTTTCTCACAAGTAATTGAGCGAATCTTTAAAAAATGCGAAAAATTATATCAACCGAATTGCGAACCTCCTCCTTTTTTGAAGTCGGTTAAAAATAAGATATGCACTGGCGTTATTATTCTAAGACACTGATCTGTTTTTTCTGTTCTGTGACACTGATGCACTGCCTCCCCCCGCGTCACACGAGGTCCTTAGCAAATGTACCTCACGAAGTAACATTTAGTAACAGGAGGGAGTTGCTTTGCATTGCTTGCATTCCACAGATTACTAATATGTAGCTTGCACTCGAAAAATTGACCGTCCGCGAGCCACGTAATGATTAAAACTGTTTGATTGAATATTAATATTTTACGAAAAATACTGAGAACCAACTGCGACACAACTGCTTGCGACGGTGGTTATGACCACAGAACAAGGCTGGTTATGACGACGACTTGTAAGTAATCTTTTAAATCTTTTATTGTCTTTAATTTAAGACATTAAGATACTCAAGCTAAATTGATCTTTATACTAAACACTATCCAATAGTATCATAAAAGTACACGATGTTTTTTTTTTCTCAAACAAGCCAGTTCGATTCTTGGTGCAGGTATGTAATTTTTCAACAATATTTGAATTCAGTTTAACTTATTTTTGAAAATAAAGGAATGTTTGCTTTGGGTAAAATTTGCATAGATTTCCTACTTACATCAATATTTAGGGTACTTTCCCCCCAATAACCGTCTTTTTTACCTGACTACGGCAAAACAAAAAAAAAAGAAGGGTTATGATTTTGACCGGTAACATAACTTAACACATAACTTTTAAACTGCTGAATAAATACTCACAAATGAGGTATCGTTGGAAGCGTCTCGTTTGTCCGCTGGTTTATGGCGCCCTCTAGACGACATAAAGCTGTGAACTAAAAAACCTTTCTTTTTTTAAAGAATATCGTGTTTGGTGTCATATGAAAGCTCTTGGTAAGCACGTTTCAAAAACATATATTTTATTAGTTTTTGCTCGCGGCTTTGCTTGCATAAATTGAATTTTGGTAATAATTTCCATAACTACCTACGTCTTAGAAGGGAGTTAAACTCAATTTCTCTCCAAACCTGTATCTATGTAAGTAAATATAAAATTATAAACATAAAAATAAATGCACGAAATTCAAAGCGGTACACTAAAATAAAACTCTAAAAGAATTTAAATAAAAAATAAGTTCAAAAACTAAAACCCACAACTGAAAAATTTGACGATCGAACCTTTTGAAATCCGGTCCAATGCTCTAACCATGTTTTATTTTTTACTTGTGGCCGAATTGTTTTTTCCAATATTTTCCTATTTAAAATAGTATAAAAATAGCATTGAAAAATGCAAAAATTGAAAAATCATAAATTATTGGCTGTTGCATTTAATCGATCGTTAAAGACCTGCTAGTTGATTATCTAACTCTGTTGCTAACAGATTTGATGAGCAATTGATTAAAAGTGCAGTTACATTGCTGCTTTAGTAAGATAGTTGTCACATTTATTTTTACTAAAGCAGCAATGTGACTGCACTTTCAATCAAACGTTGATAGCAACAAGTTACATAATCAGGGGGCAGAAAAGATGTTTCTTTCGAATACAAGGATATTCCTAACATTGATGTGCGTATTAAAAGTCTCGACAGCTCAGTGGTTAGAGCTTTGGACAGGATTTGCAAAGGTCGTGGGTTTGAATTCCATCTGAGAATTCACTTGTGGCCGATTTGTTTTTTTCCAATATTTTTCTATTTAAAATTTATCATAAGTATACTTTCGCAATTATAATATTAGTAGGATTATTCGGAATCGCAGTAATAGGCAGGGCTATCTTTGCAACAACAACGCGACAGCCACGTATCAGCATAGCTACATCACGTATAACCATAGCAACCGTGCGGATGCTATTTCGCGAATTATCGCTGTCGCGTTGCTGTCGCGTGTTTGTTGCAAAGACAGGTAATAGCCAAGAGGGTTTGGTTGATGACCGCGAGATAAAAAGGACGTCAATTTTAGGCACTGCATTAAAGTCAAGGTCTTATGGTTTTTTTTAAGTTCTGCAATGAGCCGTTTTTTGAGATCTGGGAAATCCCAAAAGCTGGAGTAACGCCAGCTAAATTTGTTTTTCTCAAATAGGTATACACGAATTTTATATACGTACATCGGTACATCTTAAGTTTTGGCGCGCACTGTTCATTGAAATAAAACAACTTCCAGCCAGTCATCCCGTGACCACGGCAGCTAAAAAGGTGCCGAAACGTCGGGAAAATCAAAACACCTTACACGTTCGGAAAAGGAGGTTCAGTCATTAAATTTTTGTGTGGAAAGTGTTTTAGAAATTAGAACCTTTCTATTCGAAGGAAAACACACATGGTAAATTCCGAATCGTCACTATTGTCTTTTTGTTACGTTTTATTCTTATTTTAAATAACTTTGAATTAATTATAATACTCTGATTTGATTTTATCTGGGGACACGTGATTGACCCCTCCAATGCGAGTCAATGCGAAGCGCGAGGGCACTACCTACCTTTTGTTGAAGCGCTTCGTCGTTTTGTAAAGCCTTACAAAATTGGTTTAAATTATACTAGATCAACCAAATTCAATTGATTTAATGTCAATAGTGGTCTTTATAAATAAACATATAAGTTTCAATTGCATAGCTCTTATACTTTCGATTATATTCATATCTAAAAAACCCCGACATCCTCACTGACTCACTCACTGATGATCACCAAAATTCATAGCGTACTTCCTGAAGTCCTAGAAAGCTGAAATTTGGTATGTAAGCTAATAATAGTACACACACAACAAAAAAAAATAGAAAACTTGGAACTTTTAGCTTAAAAACCCAACCCAACCCTTAAAAATAGGGGATGGTAGTTTGTATTTGTACTTCAACCAAGTTGATGCTGGAGGTCTGAAAATTGATACAGGGTTTCCTTGTAATAAATGATAAAATACGTATTTCTAGATTTTTAGTAAACCCTTACAAAAAAAAGTGAAGTCCCACCAAAAACATGTTCCTGTAAAGTGTTGCCAATACGAGACCATATGGTAGGTACCTACTCACTGTCAAAAGTTATCAGATCTCATTTAGAGCCAAGCTTCTAACTCTACAAGTCCTAACTTTATAAACTCTACACGTAGTCAAAATATGTGGATTGGCCGTTTCCTTACAATACAATAACTCTTTATTATAATCCATCATCAGCCTGTGGACGTCCACTGCTGGACATAGGCCTCTCCTAGCTCACGCCTATTGTGGCGTTCATAGGAGGCTATTAGCCTACTGCTACCACGCTAGCCAGACGGGTTGGTAGAGGGTTTGTTTCAAATTTCCTTCCTTCTCTCGCACAGGTGTTCAATGCGTCGAGCTTCTTAGTCGACTCTTACGACACCCCAGGCATTTAAGGGAGTGGTGACACTTGTATTCTTAGGCCGTCACCACGCGGCACTTAGGCCGTCACCACACAAATTTTTCACACTAATTCACCACGCTTTATTATAATACCATGTACATATTACATTTACAATAAAGTTTTAATAAATTGAAGCGTTATAAGGGCGGTGTTATCGCTAAAAGCGTTTAGAGAAAAAACCTCAACCCACAACTTTCACAATGGTCAGTCACGGGATGGGTGACCAAATATTTGCTATCTCGAGCTCCTTCGTGCTTCGGAAGGGACGTTAAGCCGTTGGTCCCGGCTGCGTTTGCAGTCGTTTAAACCTCCCAATCAACATTGGGCCCGCGTGGTGGGTCATGTCATGGCCCGTTCTCCTTATCCATCCATAAAGAAGGCCAGTGCCCCAGCAGTGGGGACATTAAAAACTGATGATGATGACGACTAGATTAGGATTTAGGAGTGTAAGGTTTTTAGAACCTTTGCAAACAGTGAAGAATTACCTCACGCCCACGCACGGCATGGCCCATGTGACGGTAGCGAAACGGCTAAGCCACATATTTTGAATAAGGTGTAGAGTTTATGCAGTTAGGACTTGTAGAGTTAGAAGCTTGGCTCTAAATGAGATCTGATAACTTTTTGGCAGTGAGAACCATATCGTATCGTATTGGCACCACTTTACAAGATCATGTTTTTTGTGGGATTCTATTATTTTAGTTCCATAAATCATAAAAACAATAAGAATAAATATAAACTTATGGTAAAATTTAAATAGAAAAATATAAAAATAGCATTGAAAAATGCAAAAATTACAAAATCATTAATTATTGGCAGTTGCATCTTAATCGATCGTTAAACACCTGAAAAGATGTTTCTTTCGAATGCAAGGATATTCCTAGCATTGATGTGACAATGCGTGCCTACAGCGTATTAAAAATATAAAAGTATTGGAGAATTTCGACGGTGGTTCGCAAGTCTCGGTAGCTCAGCGGTTAGAGCATTGGACCGGATTTCCAAAGGTCGCGGGTTCGATTCCCGTCTGAGAATTCACTTGTGGCCGAGTTAATTTTTTTCCAATATTTTTCTATTTAAAATTTACCATAAGTATAAAAATAGCATTAAAAATGCAAAAATTACAAAATCATTAAGAATAAATATAAATTTAGATTAAGCGCTACTTATTTATTATAAGATTTTTTACGGTCAGACCGCGGAGCTTTTAAATTGTCTTGCACCAAAAAAAATACGGAATCGTTTTTATTGTTATTATAAGTAACCTTTTATTGCTATTTTAAATATCTTTGAATGAACTTTAAGACTCCATTTTTATATTTTAGTTCTTTATAATTATATAAACAACAACAATAAGGAATATTTAGATTATCCTATTTGTTAAAAGAATTTTATACCGGAAGTTGACAGCGGAAATAACCTAAATTTTCTTTCCTCGCTGTCGTATGGTGAACAAATGTGTATTTCGTTCGTTTTTATCGTCCAACTTTGAAACGCTGGTTGTGCTCAGGATTCATAGAGGTAAATTACCGCAAAATCAAACTTTCCAGCCGAGCGTAACAAATAACATTTGCCTGAAAAGCTACTTAAGTATAGTGCGTCTAGTAAAGTACATAACGGGCGGCGGCGGTTAGACCAAAGAAGACAAAGGCGCAGGACATTTCCGTAGGGTCATTCTGTTTTCCGAAAGAGCTTACTGTAGTTAGGTTAGGTACGTACTTACCAATAAACAGCCAGACAGCCGGACAAAGATAAATGCTCATGCACTCATAGGTACCTATATTTTGTCTTGTCAAGGAATCGAAACACGGACCTCTGCGTATAAGGCAGATACAATCAGACAGGTCGTTAGAAATAAATCCTATAAGAGAGTATTTATTTCTGGCTCCTTCTGACAATCAGCGTCACACTTGTTGTGGTAATAGCTGAGGTGGAGACCTTTTTGACTAGGTACTTAAACATGTTTTTTCTTTATTTTGCACCGTTATTGTTTGTTATTTTTAATTTGCGTGTTTTATTTAAAAAAAAAATCTTTGTTGTTAAATTATACATAGGTACTTACTTATACATTTACGCCACTCAGTCATCATTATGTACAATCAATATATTGATAACGTCTATGCACGCCGGCATGTGATGTGGTCTTGTTTTGGTGGCATCGACCGCGCACGAGACGTGCGCCGCACGTTGCGATGCGCCTTCTTTCTCCGCACCTGCGCGCAGCCTCTCAGTTGAGTTTCCAAAGGCCGCCGAGCACGCGCACCCTTGACAGCGGCCAAGCGCGCGAAAATGAAAACGAGCTTCTAATTTCGAACCAATTACCTAGTTTAAATTTCAAATCGTATATACCATAGAGTTTATAATATCATTTAATTTTTTAAGTAACTAATTAAGTATTGGTCGCATCGCATTCAGTTTTATTTATTTTAAAGTGATTAAAAATGAAGTTTTTGTTTGTAAATAATGTACCAAGTGTGCTGCTTATGACGCTAGTTCTTCTAGCTAATGCCCAAAGGTCTTCAAACAATTTAAGGGACACTGGTAAGTAACTATATAAAAAAAGTTGTTAATTTAGATTTTATTTATCTATATTTATTCGATTTACTTGATCTTAATGTGAGTTTATAATCTTGATTTATCAATTACCTATATACAATTATATTGTATATCTACATAGATATCAAACCTATTAAAACTGCTAAAAATAAACTTTCATCCAACGTCATACGCAGGTACATATTAAACTTTTTTTTTTATTTGACATACCACTAAATAGTCAAATAATATCGCATTTTTTTTTTGTTTAAACAGTTAATCGGTGTTTAATTATTGCCAAAATTCTACAAGGTTTTAGACTTGTTAATGTATTAGGATGTGCCAGCATTATAATTAATCCATAAATCGTTACCTACGTAGTGTCTGTCTTACCTCTTGCGTAATTTCCATAACATAATATTTGTCATTCATTAATTTAAAAATAATGTCAATTCCTTATAAGTTATGTCATAGTTGTCATGAAGTGTATAAAAAATAGGTTTATTTAGGTAGGTACTAGGTAACATCCTCACGACCGGTTTGTCCTTTTTACAAAAATATTCTAACCTTCTCTATCTCGAGATTATATTCGTCATAGTCTATTACATAAACTGGTACAGTAGCTACTTAATCTATACAATTTAATGATTTTAAATGAATTTTATTTAAGTAGGTTCAATCACATAACAAGGAAAATCTATTCTGTTTGTTCAATGCAGTTAGTTACGTTTCTATACATCCATAAAAACTTAGTATTTAAATATTTTTCTCGAAATCGTCACGAGGTAAATATTAACCATCGTCGTCGTCGTCATCAGCCTATTTTAATGTCCCCACTACTGGGGCGCTGGCCTTCCTTATGGATGGATAAGGTGACCGGGCCATGACCCACCACGCGGGCCCAATGCGTATTGGCGGGTTTTAACGACTGCAAATGCAGCCAGGATTAACGACTAAACGTCCCTTCCGAAGCACGGAGGAGCTCGAGATAGTAAATTTTTGGTAACCCATCCTGTGACCGACCATTGCGAAAGTTGCGTAATCGCAACAAACGCAGTCCGGGAGCAAGAACCACTGCGCCACGGGCTCCTCAAAATTAATCATACTTATGCGTAAGTAATTTATTTTTATTAAAAACGAATAAATAACTAACACTAAACATAGATAGACGAGATAAACTAGAGTTTATAGAGAAACGATGGGTTTTACTATTAACTTTAATCAAAAAATCACTTAACCAAAATTCAGCAAAATTCTTTCCGCGGACAATACAGTCTATTGATTGTAGAGAAAAATACTTAAATACATCGATTCGTCTCACAAGTTCTTCTCAGACGGGACTCTAACTCGAAAAATTTCATATAGGTACTTAATGTTGGGCAAATGAAAAAAAACAAAAGGATTGATGTCTTTTTAGGATTCCGTACCAAAATGGTAAAAGGAATCCTTATGGTGCGACTAAAGTCTGTCTGTCTGTCACAGCTGGATCTATTAAGGACCACTAATGCTATCAACTTGAAAATTTGGAATACATACGAGTAGTTTTAGATGACGTTTGCCCAACTATTTTGCGAATAAGAGAGAAAATAGTTCAAAGTGGGGCTTCTAGGGCATGTATCATATTAAAGAGCGCTGCTTGCACATTCTGAAATATTTATTTTAGGCCGCATAGTTCTCGACTTTTGATGAAAATTGTAAAAAAAATACCGTTCCACCGTTATGTAAGTACCACCTAATAGCAATCATACCTAAACTGTATCCCTAGCCTTGCGTGAGTGGCTAGCTTTTATCGAGACTCGTACCTCGATAACCCACTGTGCCTCTCACATCTTTGCGGGGTAAGCAAGACAGCATCATGCGCCAATATCGTATGATATTGTCATTGTCCCCAACGTTTTTTATGACAGTTGGGGCTCGCTAGCACCCCCTCTCGCCCCGCGAACCACGCACGATTGTTCTGTCAAAACGTGTCCGTCGGACACATGTCGGACGACTTTATGGAAGAGAAGATAGGTAGACTGTGATAAAGTAGTGTTCAATGTTAGGGGCCCTGAAATAGTAGATTATTAACCAAGGGGATAAAGCAGTGTCTTCTGTCGCGGGTGACGATTTAAATCGCGAGCGTAACGAAGGACTCGAGGTTTACTCCCGAGCTTCGCTCGTGATTTAAGACGAGTCCTGAGTGTAGCGAGGGATTTAAGTTCACCCAAGACTAAGACAGCTTTATCACCTAGGAAAATACTCTACTTTTTGTACCATTTGCGAAAAAATTAACACAATAATAATATGAGATGTATTTGAAGAAAACAAAAACGCGGCAAATTCCTAGACTAATATTTTTTTGTCGGAAAAGCAAAGGCATCAAGCTCATACGGCCTCGTCGGTTTTCGTAATTTTATTTAATAATCATAACTGCATAATAAATACGTATACCTTTTTCAAAAAGATGTGTAATGCTTTATATTCAAACTCAATGGTGTAAACTCAGATGTAGTTCAGTATAAATTTCGGTAAGTATTCCAAATTTAAATCACATTCTCCCCCTAGAGGATGAATGAAATTCAGTACAATTTTCTTTCCCTGTTTTTAACAGATTAAAAATGACTATTGTTATGTTCGCTTTTTGTGGCATACAATGTCACTTTTTTGAGCAAGTGGTACGAAAAAGATATGTACGAGTGACACTTAATTTGTACTGATAATACGATATGAGAATTGATTTTTATCTGAACATTGGAAAACGGTACAAAAAATGATAAGGTGATCATTACCCATCCATACTTGGAATAACTTTAACGAAAACTAACTCTGAACTTTTCACACCTAAGTATTCTGTTCCTTACTTACATAAATCACTGATTTTTTTCATAGAGTTAGATTTCACTATGCAAAAAGACATTTATGTAGGTACCTTTGCTAGACATTGTAGCAAAGAATCTGAATCAATTCAGATTTATAGCGTCAAAATCTAGCAGATCAACCCTGGAGAAGCACCATATCGCAGACAAAGTCGCGGGTAGACCGCAACTAGTCTTTATTTGACTGAGGGCCTGTTTCACAATCTAAAAGTAAGTTCCGAGTAGCTCACTTGACAACTAATTTCATACAAATTATGTTCCATTTTTAAATTTAACCAGAAGTTAGTGCCTAATCATAGATGGTGAAATAGGCACTGAATGTTATACAATTTGCAAAGAATTTATGTTGTTTTTTTTTTTTTTATATATAATACAGTCAAAATCAACTGCCATATCAAATGCTTAGAAAGTGGTTTTGAAAGTAAGTATGTAGATACTGTCAGCATTATGCATCTGGCACGTCATTCTTATTAGCTAAAGTTAGTTCCTATATCCGTTTTCATGAAGAAATGGTTATCAAATACCTAATACACATTTAAATATTTTTTTTGCAAGGTTTCATGTGATTTACATTTTAGCCATTTGCTCTACTTTCAAATAGTCTAAATTTTACGATTTTGAAAATGCAATTTGTCCTCTTTGCATGTTGTCCTCTAGTGACGAGAAGAACCGGTAAGACACATCACTCGTCAAATGCTGTTTTGTTTCTTTTTATTTTATTTCATACAGATTACAGAGTTAGCAAATTCAAAATTGTCAAACCGAATTCTGCATTTGTACCTTACATTCAGTCGGTAGGTAATCACAAACGGTACTCATAATTTTCAAATGCAAATACATAGGTGGGTACGCATCTACTTGATTTAGCTTGGCCACCAATGGATATGCAATAACCGAGGCAAATAAAGATCTTTTGCCAGTCGTTATTGCCCGATTGACAGTATAAAAATGTACGCATTTCGGTCCTGCGTTTTTCTTTACACACAAAAGTTAATAGGGAAAGATCACTTCTTTCTTACTACTCTTAAAACTGATATCGTCACCAGCTAACTACTTAAAGTTTTAATTCAGATCCAAGGCTGCATATTTCGGATCGGCTGCCACTTTTACTTTCGTCGTCGTTCGAGATTTCTCTGTACCACATAATATTGTTGTTTGTTTATTACACCTACAACAATGGCACATGTGGTTTAGTGGAATGGTTTAACAGTATTGCGTTATTGAAATTGCCTTTTGACGTAATCTGTTTTATTACAAGGGAAGTGCAATTCGAACAAATTATGATGGGGGAAAACTGACAGTTTCTTATTATTATTTTTTTAAACGTTTTTATTTTTTTATTTTTTACAGGAGACTTATGAGATAAGAGCAGGTAGTGATCGGTAGTGACCGCATTAGTTATAAACTGTGTCGCAGTCACTAGCGCCCACCTCCAGAACACATTATTACCATAGATAGGTTTTATCTCTAATAATAGTAGTTTAATAGTTATATAAAGGGCATGCAAGTTTGGGTGTGTATTTTTGCATGTGTGTGTGTGTGTGTGTGTGTGTGTGAGTGTGTGGGTGAGTGTGTGTGTGAGTGTGTGGGTGGGTGTGGGTGTGTGTGTGGGTGCGTGTGCGTGCGTGTGTGTGAGTATTATTTTATGAATGGTTTCGTATATCATCTAAATCCCCACTAAAGTGCTGATAAATTCCTCTGTGTCAGAGTACGACAAGTTTTGGAGCCAATGCATGCTTTTAATTTTACAGTTTCTTAAAGTTAAGGGAAAAATATCTATGATTTTATTTACTTCATTGTACATAGGAGAGGAAATGAAATGAAAATGACGTCTAGCTAATTTCAGCCTAAAACGAGGAGTTTTACAAACTGCATAGTGTCTATTTTAATTAATTTTAAAACAGCGGTTACATATCGATTGAGGATTTTATTCAGTGTACGTGCAAAGAATACTAACTATTACTAATGCGTCTGTTGCAGTACCTATAAAGATTTTTCGTGGTAGTTATCAAGATGATTTAAAAAACATAATACCTAAGTAAGTATTTAACATATGAATTTTCGGGTTTAAAATTTACTTTTTTATGCCGAATACTTATAAAAACCAAATTTGCAGTCGTGTAAAAAGCAAAATTTTGCTGGTTAATTTACTATAAAATATATTGAGTAAAGATGTTGATGCTGAAGATATAATCTTCAAATACTTCAAATTCCATCCTTATTTCGTAGGAAAATATTGCAACAAACGCAGCCTACTTGCGACCGCGTCATTTTGCGGTTTTCCCGATTACAAATTCTATCAATTGTTTATTGTAATACTACGGAAGACTTTGAGTCATTTTGATTTAACAGTATTTAGGCAGTAGTGGTTTCAACCATAAGGGCTTCGTATATTATTTTTTTTTCTGAACGACGGGGAGACTCTTAGCCTTCATCATACCTGATGTTAAGTATTGATAAGGCTGAAGATAGTAGCGAGCCTCTCCCGGAATCCTCAGCCACTGAGGAACTGGCTATCTTATCTCTAACTGCCGCAACACAACAAGGCTAAAAACATTGTTGTTATTACGTCAGACTTAGATAAGATGGTGGTAGCTAGCCAGGAGGACTTACAACAAGTCCTACCACTAACCAAACTGAATACAATATGTACCCCTGCTGGGAATCGAACCCGGGATACCTGATACCGGTGGTTGTACCACTAGACCACAGAGGGGGTTATATATCTTAGTAAAGAATCCCTACTTAGTATAGATAGAATAGTATCTATCTAAGTATAGATTAAATATTCAGTTTTCTGACTATAGTAAGTTAGTTTTCAGGCTTGTTGAATCAAGTTGTTGTCTCATTCACATTCAAGCTGTATAGGTGTAAACACATACAACTTTATCACCTCAATGAAATACACGAAAAGAAAGCTCTATGTGCCCACAAAAGTCTTTGAGTAACATATTAGATATTATTTACTCGTGACTGTACATTAAAATATTATAGGTATTACACGTAAACGTGTCTAAGACTTTAATATACTTACACATAAAAAATAAGTGTTATTCCCATCAGATCCTCTGTAACTGATACACCGAGAATTTTTAAATCCCAACCGATCCCCTAATAATTTTCAACTCCCAACGGATCCCCTCATTGTTTTTTTAGGTAAGGTAAGGTAGCAAAAATAAGCTAATAAGTAGGTTCTGGGGTATCAGTAGGAATTAAAATATTAATATTTATTCTTGACCCCCTACACAGGGGATCCAATGGGAATAAAATATACAACAGATCCACCAGGGGATAGGTTGCAGGGGATGGTGGGAATAACCCAATAATAATATTGTCTGTAGGTATATGTTAATAAAGTGCACTTAATTGTAACAGCCTTCGTGCTGCAGTACTGTTACCAAGCGACCCGTCTGAGTTAACAGAACGACCTTGCTTCAATTAACCCAAATTTCGTTTTTTGTCCAATTAATTTACTACTACAGCTGTGCAAGACCATAATATTGAAATCTTGATACATTTTTCAGATCTCGTTTTAAGTGTAGTGTGATATTGATTCTTTAGTTGGGGTAACTAAAAATTATTATTAAAATAATAATAATAAAATGTTTGTACTGTGGTACGTCGGACATATTTTTTTAAAATATGTATTACGTACCTATATTATTTTTATTCTACTCAGACAGATGCAAGGCTTAGGCCCACTTGCGCCAAGCTGTATGGACTACTTCTGGGTTAAATATCAACCTAGCTTGGCGCAAGTGGTTCTAAGAGGTCTTTCACCAACTGCACCTAAACAAAATTAGTGATTAACTTATTTAAAACATCGCTCTATCCCATTAACATTTTGAACTTCAAACGAATTACTAAAATGTAACTAATGACATTTGAAAAAAATGTAGCGCTAATGACACTTGTTTAGGACAGTTACCAATTTCAGCAAGTTTGTCCATTACAACAACTTAGCCTGGCAGAGGTAACAAAATGTTCTTAAAATCTTGAAGACTCCTTGTGCTTGACGTCATAAAGTTCAAACAACATATTAATGCATTAGAATATTCATCAACAGAATTCGCTTCTAATAGACGACTTTTGACGTCCTACTGGTCACCTTGTGTTCACTGTTGAGTCACTTGTTTGCATTCCATTCAAATTCGAGATTGGGACGGACTTATTCACGATGCGCAAACGAGTTTCGGAGTCGAAAGTAAAATTTGACGACAAACGTTTGCCTGCAGCTTTAATTAATCATCGAGCAGGTGGTTTCTCTTGAACGTAACCGCTTAAATATTTTCTAGCTGTCTGTCTCTCTTTAGATATGTAAAGTTGGCCGGCCTGGCCATTACCTATACCTACTCGAGCCATCTTACGGAAGAAATATTTGTAAACCAAATTTTGTGTATATTTCATAATTTTTTAAGTTATTACGTTAAGTTTTAATAAATAAATGCTATAAATTAAACTTGAACAACATAAATAAGCTACTAGTAACATGAACATATTTATAAAACGTGTAATGAAGATGTTCTTCTGAAGTCATTTGTTTACAAACATTTAGCTGAAGCACCTACCTAAATACGAAAATTCCCTCGAAAAAATGGTCAAAAGTTTTCTCGAAACAGTTTTTTTGTAGAATGAAAAGCCGTTAATTTTAATAACGAATACAATAACTATTCATTGATAGCATTTACAAACACTTACTAACACTTGAACTAGAGTTCGAGATCGAGACTGGTAAATAAATATTGTGAGTGATCGACAAATTCAACAATTCAACACTTCAACAGACAGACACTCATACACTGACGAGCAAAAAAAACTATGTACCTTTTTGGTAAGTACATAAACCAGTTAAATAAATAAATAACCAATTACAGTCACGAGCAATGATAGGTATACACTATACAACCTTTTTCTATAAATCTTTTAAGTAAGACTTTTTGAAATAACCATCCCTAAAAAAACTACTATTCGACCGGGAAGTGTCTCAATTTTTCCTTGGAAAAAGGCTGGCTTTGCAGTGAAACTGTTAAGCTTGGACGTGCTGTTAACCGTACATTCCTTTAAACTTCCTTCCGCAGTTCCGCTGAATTCCGACATGTGTAATGTAATTCAGGCTGTTAGACTCAGACTGAGGCATTCAGACTGTCTGAATTTAGTGCACTGAATTTAGACAAATGTAATGAGTGCTTTAATTCGTCATTTGCTAGCAGGACACCGGCGGTGTCCAGAGAATATCTCTGTCGGGGGTCTGAGAGGTACAGTCGATTCACTTCCCGGTTGATCAGTAGAGTTTTTTTAGGGAGCTTTATTTAAAAAGTAGTAGATATAAAGAAAATGTTTATATCACAAATAATAGAACATTAACAGGTATTTCATTTGAATAATAATCGCCCTGCAGGGATTCGGACCCCCATGCTTGGGAATCCGGCTCAATGCACCGACCAATTATGCTACAGATACTTATGAGGACACGTCGAATTTTTCTAGTATACTCACCTTACTACGGTCACAGATTACTAAATAGTTATTCTACGGTGTTGGCCACCGTTGTTTTATCAATGAGAGAAATATCCTCCCATTCGAAAGAAACATTTTTACAAAGGTTTGACTATCGATTGAGATGAAACAGCCATCTAATTATATCCTTTTAATTTTGCATTTTACAATGCTATTTTTATGAGATAAATATTAAACAAGAAAATATACTAGAAAAAAGCAACTTGTCCCTGACGGGATTCGAACACGCATCCTTGGGAATTCGGCCCATGCACGTATAAATTATTTATTTAACCTTAGTACTTTCCGAGAAAACACATCTCAAAAAAACTCTACTAGTCAACCGGGAAGTTCCCCGATTGTCCCTACAGCCTACCAGTAGCTTATCAAGCTGCCATATTTGATTATCGTTGCTTGACCGATGAAGCGCACATCCGAAATATAACACTTTCGAAAGGTTGGTCTCGCGTACGGTAATAAAAAATAAAACAATAATTTACATATGCATTTTTAACACCTAACCTATACGCTGTTAAAAGAGTGTTAAAACTTTCACATAATATCTATAAATAAATATAAAACATCCAGACAACATTTCATACCTAGACATCGCTGTACCGGGATAAGTAGCTTAATTAAGCACTTTTGTTACAAATATCCGAATCGACATATTCATATTTATAATTAATAACACCCAGACACAGAAAAAAATGTTTGCCCCGTGTGGGGATCGAAGCCTCGACACATGGCTCGGAAGATATAATCAGTACCACTATGATAGTGGTATATGCCATCGGGTCCGGAAAATTGTTATGAAAGTACGCAATACATTAAAAGTACAGTAACGTGCAACGTCATGTATATGTCACCGTCTCTTTGCACGTACGAACTGTTTGTAAATAATCGAGGGTATTTATAAACTGCTGAATTATTGAAAACAGATTGTATTGTATGAATAAACTTTGTTGATCAGTCAGTTTATAAATAAACGAGATTAGCTGCGTTTAATTGTGAACAAACCCGTATCAAATGTACAGATCGCGGCACGGTGTACAATTATGCGCAGTTACCGTATACGTGTTATTGTACGCGGTTATCTGATTGGCCCCTGGATAAAAAGCACGGATGTTAAATAATTGTTCATCAAGATTCAGAGTTATTTAATACTGGTTGGTCATTAATTTCTTCGCCTGCAGGCTCCGTTTTCCTCATTTCCAATGAATTTTCACTTTGTATGTTAAACAAACCTATAAAAACTGGTATTTAGCACTAAAAACACTCAAGCACACGTTACGTATTTCAACCAATCGGTGTAATGCATGCTTCTTGTCACATGCCTACGTACAATATAACCAAGAGGTACTGATTATTTATAAATCATCAAAAATCATCCGCTTTATTGCAAATTTAATTGTCCATGTACAATAATTCGACGGTCTATAAATACCCTCGATTATTTACAAACAATCGGTTCTTGCAAAAAGACGGTGACATATACACTTTAAAACCTTATCACATTGATGCACAGGATACAGAGCGCTCTTTGTCCACAAATGGCATTAAATATTGTAATGTGACAAGGTTGCGTAGGGTTTTTATGTCATAGCACGTGACTGTACTACTGTATCTGTTTTGCTCGGTCGGATTTGAATATGCTTTACAAACGAATGTTTTTGTGAGGCAGTCTAGACTTGACGTTATACGAGTTTTGGGGTCAAAAATTTAATTAAACTCTCTCACCTATGCTATATTGATAATAAATAATACTAATTGCTCCAAACAAATGCTACAAAACTATTAAAAGAAAATGCTAATGAAGAGTTTTTTATCTTTCTAAATGTAGGTGAACTACTACGAAGCAGGAAGCTACTGGAATCATAATAGCAAACGATGTTAGTTAATAGTGTTTTACGCAATAAGTTTCTCGGGCCGATTTAAATAATTTGTTGACATCACGTGACCCTGATGCTTAGCAAATGAGAAAATAGAGCAGTCTAAAAGGTTTACTTAGTTAGCTACAGTACTTAAAAAAGTAAACTACTAGGGATGAATACACTTAAAATTGCTTTCACTTAATTATCGTTAGTCATTTTGGCCCACTGCTGGGATGTAGATAAGTATATCCATAATTATAGGTAAGGAAATAATAAAAAAAATTAAATAAAATAGTTGAGCTATAAATTAAACTCGCTCTTCCATAGTTTATTAGAAATTACAATAATAAAATATGTTGTAAGTATTAAGTTTTGAACACTGTATCAGGATAAAATATACTTTTTGAATAAAAAAGAAACGCTGCGGCACTGCCCTCATATTAACACTTAAAATATACACATAAGTGCTAACTTATTAGTATACTTATATGTATCATAAGAATGAGTATGACTGGACCAAGTGAAAGTGCTACTTCCAGCATGTCATTATAATTAAAAAATCTATTTTTTTTATCGTATCTTGTTACTGGAAAAGAATGTCTTAAAGATTAATGAGCCAGTTTATTAATATTTACGTTCCATAATAAGGTACTTAAAGTGCTTTTTTTGTATCATAAAACAATAAGAGAATTGTTACGTGAACGGATAATTGGGAATCTTTATGTTGTGGCATACTTTTTTCGCTTTCGGTTTTCACTTTTGTTGGAGACGAGTAAAAAGTGACGGCATTGCTTTAATTTTGCAATAATTATGTTTATTATTGTTAAAAATTTGCATTGAAAATATACTCTCGAAACTGGGTTTGCCAAATTAGTAGGGATTTTTATTACCTTAAAAGTTTTATTTTCTTTAATTGCTTATTTTTCATTTTAACATTCTTTATTAGTCATCTTTCTAGAAGAAGATGAGTAGCTCGTTTATTACACGACTGTCCAAAAAAGGAGTGTAATTGTAACGGAAAGAACTAGGTTCAAAGACTATCTTTGTAAGCTCATTAGCTCACTTGTTGCCATATGCATTCTCTATGTATGTACACAGCACAGAACATATAAAGTATTTTCCTTTCTTGTGTTCTATGGTACACAGTATCACTCGTGTAGAAAGATATTATTTAAGTAACTAAGGTAGTGCTTAAAATAGTTTCTTGTTACATTTCTCAAAACAAATTTTCCATACAATAAAATGTAAAGTTGCCATGCCGCCATCCAGATAGGTATTTCCATCGTTTGTTGTTTTAAATGTATCTAATGAAGAAACGTTTCAATTTACTCCACTTTTAACGCAACTGTAATACCTGACATTAAATATTAACTTATTGCAATTTACTACTTAGTAATTACCACATTAATGCACAACACCTACCGCAGTAATGAAATAGTTTATTTTGCAACACTGGATGCTTGATGTTCTTTTATTTATTTTATTTTCACGCTTAGTGATATCATAGTTAGGTGCGAAATGACCTTCTTTGATTGAAAAGTGGATTATCAAACTTATTAAGTTGGCATTAGCTGCTTCCCGCAATTACGTTTGGACATTCCTCCAATGAGCAATTTTTTTTTAAAACTCTCAACTAACCAACATTTTCGTATTCTTAGTTCTATTTAGAATCATATTTTCCTGAGCGTCACAAATAAAGCTACTGTTAGGTCCAGCTTGTGTAGGTGCCTAATTTGGCTAAGCGTATATTACTTAAACATAATTTTTGTATTTTTTGGATTCCTAATAGAAATTATTCCGCAATGAAAAGTGACCAAAATATTGCCTGAAAGCTAACAAGATGAGATGAAAATTTCAAAAACTATTAATTTCGCGTACCTGCAATAAGTAAGTAGCAATCTTTATTTTATACCCAGCATGAGACTATTTTTGCAAAAAATGAGTTAAGGGTCCATAATATTTTTAAATCTCGCCCAATATTTGTTTTTTTCCAGTTACAGTTAATTAACGATGAGTTGTATAGTATTTATAACTTTTTAATTTTGCATTTTACAATGTTCTTTTTATGTGGAATGTCGCCCTGACGGAGTCGTGGTACACCTGTGTAGTTCTCCTAGGTGTACCACCGGCACTTTTTCTTGCCCGTGGTACACCTTAGTTCACCTGGGTGTACCACGGGCACTTTTTCTTGCCCCTGGTACACCTTAGTTTCGGCTTTATCTGCCCCGTGTTTCAACTTTTGCACGCCTAGGAATGAGGTAGGTAGTGCTCTGTTCACCTGTATCCACTAAAAATGTTTCCACTGATAATGCATATATAGAATAAGTATTGAACGAAAAGTACCAGAGCAGCAGGATAACTAGGAGTTATTATACCTAGTACAAAAGCTGTTGCCTATAAAAACTCGTAACATCAAAAAAAAAATTCCAGGTTAGCTATGCGATCCAGGTACTTTTAGCTTATAATATTATAATTTAATAAGTATTCAAACGGCCGAGTAGATTGTAGGTGTACCACGGCCCACAGATGTTTTGAATTCAAAATTGTCCTAATCAATGAGTCAATTGTTAAATCAACCACAGGCAAGAAAAAGTGCCATGACTGGCTCCTACGTGCTTTGGAACGCACATTCAGCTGTTGGTACCAGCAAAAGCCGCATTGGGCCCTTGGTAGATGGGTCATGGCCCAATCTCCATATCTAACCATAAAGAAGGCCAGTGCCCTAGCAGTGGAGACATCAAAAAAACCCACGGCGGTTAAAACGTAATTGAAAAAAGATCAAATAATTTAAAAACCCCCGACTTAATTAACCGTCGGGGGCTGCCATCACTATTATAAATTTCAGCATGAATATAAATAAATCCAATTATTCACGTTAGTATAAAACTGCAAAACTATAGTTCATTTAGTGGCAGCCCCCGACGGATAATTAAGTCGGGGGTTTTTAAATTATTTGATCCTTTTTCAATGGTTTTTTCTAAATTTTTAATTTTCCTTAAAAAATATTTTTCACTGTCTGTAGTAGGTTGTTTTATAAACTACAGTACGATTTTTCTAGATTAGATCAAGTAGACTATGGTAGGTTTCGTTGTTGTATATTGTCATATATCGTCCAAATAAATTAATTTGGGTTTGCTCAAACAAATGTTTACTGCTGCTGCATCCACTGGTGAGTTGTCACCGTAACACCTATCTAATAACATGCACCAATCAAACCCGAAACCATTACTGAAAACCGCATCAAAATCGGACTAGAAGTTTTAGAGATAAATGGCAACATTGGTTTGTACAAACAAATGTTTGCTGCAGCGCCCCCTGGCGAGTTGTCACCGTAATACCTATTTAAGATCATGCACCAATCAAACCCGAACCCATCACTGCAAACCGCATCAAAATCGGACTAGAAGTTTTAGAGATAAATGGCAACATTGGTTTGAACAAACAAATGTTTGCTGCAGCGCCCCCTGGCGAGTTGTCACCGTAATACCTATTTAAGATCATGCACCAATCAAACCCGAACCCATCACTGCAAACCGCATCAAAATCGGACAGGTAGTTTTGGAGATAAATGGTATTGGTTTGGACAAATAAAAAACCTCTTACCCCAAACGCATATACCGTCTCCGTACCGTCGTTGGTAAAAATGGCTGCTAATGATACTCCAGTTAACATGACCGGGCAAACCCCAACCTCGGATCTAGGTCATCGTTAAAATCATATCATTCGTGTTACCCTTTATAACAGTTGTTTCATCAAAGTATCACGCAAGATTTATACTTAATCTGAGCCATTTTCAATGACGGGTGTGTTATTATAATACCCATCGATCTCTCTGTGTGAATGGAAGGTTATTTCAATGATTACAGTACAGATAATGCACGGATCAGTACAGTCTACATAGCATCAGGCTTCACCTGTTAACTTTATAAGCACCTTATTGCGTACGTATTAAAAACGTTTTTTTAGCGAGCTACTGCTTGTGTTAAGGTAAATATTCTGTCTGTCGTGCTTAAGGTTAACAATATAATTATGAGAATGTCTTCATAGACTGCCAGATGCCAATGAATTTTGATAGCTAGACAACTAATGAGGATTCCGGGAGAGGCTCGCTTCCATCTTCGGCCTTATCAATACTTAACATCAGGTATGATGAAGGCTAAGATTCTCCCCGTTGTTCATAAAAAAAATGGATTGAGCAATGTTGTTTTTTTATTATTCACGTTTTTGTACACGTGGTTCTAGTTGTTAGTTCTTCTTCTTGTTAGATCACCTTGATAATACCAATACTTGATAGTTTAAAATTCATAATTGTTTGTAACAGCCTAGACTGAATAAATGATATTGACTTTGAGTTTTCAATATCTGTTTTTGTTTTACCTTAAACATCCTTATTGAATTATATAAAAAAAAGTTCTACTTAAAGAAAGAATGTAAACAAAACTTTTCGTAAGTAATTGTTCCACAAATAGGTACTTTAATTAAGTGTCTATCAAACTTGGAGAACATAAATTAACTCAGATCACAAAATTTGTAGGTATCAAGGTACAGTCGGGGAACTTCCCGGTTGACCAGTAGAGTTTTTTTAGGGAGCTTTATTAAAAAAAGTAATAGATATATAGAAAACGTTTATATAAAAAAAAAAATAGAACATTAACAGATATTTCATTTGAACAGTTTCAATAAGTAACTTTACAAAAATTAAATAAAAACATAAGTCCGTCTGAACATTTATGTAAGTTTGTTGTTAATAATAATATAATTTAATGATATCCTTTTTTCTGACAACTGACAGTGACAGCTTGTCATATGTCAACTTGTATACTTTTGTTAGTATGGTAGAGTGTACTCGTACAGGCCATGCCAGAATACAGCGCCGTTGCGGTGTGACGATTACTGCGCCGCAATGGCATAATGCTGAGGCAGGGTCCTGATTGGCCTGTCACACCACAAATTTCATTTGTATTTAGGTTAAGTATATAATTAAGTACATGTTTGTTGTATTATGTAGTTCGGTTTAAATTTATGTTTTTTTTGTATTTTTTTTAACTTTTGTATTCAATACGTCATGTGTGTGTTAGGTCAATAAAAGATTTTCTATTCTATTCTATTCTAATAATAAATTATTTCTTTAACCATATTACTTTCCGAGGAAATGTTTCCCAAAAAAACTCTACTGGGCAACCGGGCAGTTCCCCGATTCTACCTCGGAGGTTAAGTATGTTCCGCAGGAGCCCGTGGCACAGTGGTTCACGCGGTCGGCCTGCGTTTGTTGAGGTTAAGCAATTTTCGCAATGGTCGGTCACGGGATGGGTGACCAAAAATTTACTATCTCGAGCTCTTCCGTGCTTCGGAAGAGACGTTAAGTCGTTGGTCCCGGCTGCATTTGTAGTCGTTAGAACCCACCAGATCGCATTGGGCCCACGTGGTGGGTCATGGCCCATTGTCCTTATCGGATGGATAAGGACAATGGGCCTGGGGATGAATAAGGAATGACAACGGGATAGATAAGGAATGCCAGTGCCCCAGCTGTGGAGACATTCAAAATGGAAAGTTGGATTTAGCGGCCAGTTACCTCTACTGAAACCTGAGCAAGCGAAGGATTCTAGGAATTAAGAAATGTTTATTTAATTTCTTCAGCTCAATGTAGATTTGCTGTTGTATGTACAGTCAACAGCAGCCACGGCTTTACACTTGGACCTTGAGAGCGCCCTTACTTCACTCGTAATAGCGGCGGTTTTCGTAGTGCTAATGTAAAGCCGTAGCTGCTGTTCACTGTACTTTGTCCACTAAGTAATTCGTTGTTCAACAGAACAATAAAACAAGCTCTCAATATGCTCGTATGAATATTAATACTACATTCAAGTGATAATTTCTTCTTCCATACACCGGTTACATAAATAACGCAACTCGATGAATGTCGCCTGAATTAGAACAAGCGCAGTCTTGCAAGCATAATTAATTATTATATAATTACGCAAGGACGTATATCGACTTAATGATCAGTCAGTTAAGACAAATTTGGTTACAGACTTGCAGATTAAGTTTGTATGATATTTCTAGATTTTATTCATCTATCGAGTCACAGTTTCAACTAAGACTTGATTTTTTTTGTAATTTATCGAACAAATACTATACGAATTGTTAAACAAGAAAATATACTAGAAAAAAGCAACTTGTCTCATGTCTCGTCTTGTCCGACCCATGACTGGGAGGAGCTCCAGATATAAAATTTTTGGTCACCCATCCAAAATTATGGTATTCTGTCTCAGCAAATTGGAAGTCTGTTTTATATTGGTTACAAATAGGTACATACTCTTTTTAATTTTTTTCATTTATTTAAGGACAACCAACAAGATGTACACCACATCACATACATACACCACAGAGATACAGTTGCAACTTAATGTAGGTACAGTGTCACCTTAATTAAAGGTTGCCACGGCACACAATACTTTTCGGAATTTGCTACGCAATTTTCGTAGAACAACTTCGATGTACACTCGGCCGCAAATAAATTGAGCCACTTCGTTATTTTCATACAAACCTGTCTCTTCACGGTGTAATAAATAAAAAAGAATGTGTAATATTCAACTAACCAACTAGCATTTAAAACAACTGACAACATTTCTTGATTTCATTAATTTTCAGTGAAACAAATGTTTAATTTTCATTCCATATAAAGTTGTAGGAAACCGAATTGAGTGAATTTGTTTTCCATACTTGGCACAAAACTGAAAGTTTTCTTGATTTTTTGGGTCTTTTATTCGCAAGTCGAGTATTCGACTCATACATCGACGTACAGATGTTTACATAACTGTTTATACGTTTTGAATAATGAGACTGTAAAATTTGCATTTTTGTATGAAAATAACGCGTGGCTCGATTAATTTGCTGCTAAGTGTATTTATTTATAAGCTTCATAGTTGTAATAGTTAAGAAGTAAATCTAATCGTTTACTTAGAAAGAATCTTGGTCAGTATTGCACTGTATGTTCACACAATCTTAAATAAGATACCGCATTAAATTGATACCTACATATTTGTACAGTCCCATATTAAGCTTAACAGATGTACAGTCAACAGCACGACAGCCTTCACACATGCATTAAGAAAACTGCATATCAAGAGTGACAGATATTTGAAATAAAACAACTTTTGCGGTTTTATATTGCCAATTATATTGCCAATAACAGTTTTGCGTAAACGATGTGTGGTAAAGTCATAAGTAATATTTATTTAAAGAATAAATTGTATCGTTAAGAGGTGTGTGAAAACAATTTACAAAACAAGAATTACAAAACGATTTTTTTGCTGAATTTAAGAAAAGGTGATGGTTCCGAGTTGAATCGTTTTTTTATAAACCTCTGTTCCGCGATAATGTTGGATAAATAAATACATAATTTCGAAGGTTGTTAGCTGACTTTGTAATATGGTGAATGGGCAAAGGAGAATGCCGGATTTTGAGCTATGCTGCGTCTTAACCAATTTATACCTCAAAATAAATTGTTTCATCAGAAAAAAGAAATAACTAAAAGAAATGTGGCGATTAAAAGTTATAAAGAAAACAGTTTCAGACTGAATTTAACCTATTTTTTTATTTTTTATTTACATTCTGCTCTTCATCATCATCATCTCCTTCTTTTGATAAACTCAAAGTTCACTCCTGCAACTCGTCAACCAGCGTTCCCCAGCAAGATTGTTGTTGCAACAGTATCTCAGGATCTCTCTCTACAAAATATCTTGGTTTGTTTGGAGAAACTTACCTTTAAAGTACATATTGATGCAACATCAGCACCGGTTAGGAAGCTTATCTACATTTTTCGAACCCTGCGTAGGGTAGTGGATGCTAACTAATTAAATTTAGTCTATACCGCCATTTGTCAGTCTGTAATTTCCTATTGTATTGAAACTTGGGGCGGTGCAACCACTAGCAATATGATCACCCTGGAAAGAGCTCAACTCGCTACGCTCGTGGTTCCATCCAAGAATCCTTAACTTGCTCAGCTTTCAATAAAGGTAACTCTCCGCTAAATAACCAACTTTCCAGCCTTGCATTACAAATAACTATGGTTAGGCAAGGCTAGAAAGTTGGTTATTAGCGGCGAGTTACCTCTATTGAAATCTGAGCAAGTGAAGGATTCTAGGATTGACGTATTTTTAGGTATTAAACTAAAAAAGTACTTTACCGCGCTGCAAAATGCAATTAAATTGGTAGTTTTATAAGGACAATACTAGCAGCGGCACTTATCTTCCTACATGCTTGTGTTTTTCTATTTAAAATTTATCATAAGTATAAAAATAGCATTGACAAATGCAAAAATTCAAAAATCCTAAAAAGCTTGTGTTTTTATTTTTCATTTAACAAACTTACGGTTTGATGTTAACATTTGGTTTCGCGGGAACAAGCCTTAAAGTCTTGTTTTTATGTATCAAAATTCATCGCACATTTATACTAGTTCCAGTGATAAGTGTAGTAAACTCGATTTGTAAAGGCATTGCACACGTAACTAATCGAATTTTTATTGCGCGAAATTGCGAGAAGATATGTGCCATATTTTCACGGTTTATACGCTTATTTTAGAACTAATTAAGAAAGGAGGATGCAAAATAACCTGCTTAGTTACTTTTATTTACGTTTTTCACACTTGCATTGTCGTAATTGAGATGAATACTACATAATTACGTAAAAAACGAAGGGGAAAGAACGGTCGCGTGGCCCATCAATGTACCTTTACTCGCAAAAGTTTTCACCAAAACCAAGTTAATAAAAACGAAAGCATCGGTTTCTCGTTTAAAACCATTACTGTGTTATAAAACCACATACGCTTGTAACAAATATCACACGACTTTGGAACAACTTCTTGAAAGAGTGCGATTTGATTTTATCTATTACGTAAATGTCTTTCGGCATGCATAAGGGTTGTCGCACCGCATATTTTTACATTTTATTTGTAGCTATCTACCAATTTACTTAAATTGAAACATTGAAAAAACCCTTCAATAACACTGGGGTTTGAACCTTCAGGCATCGTCCTCGGTCCGCCATTAAAAAAAAAAACAAAATGGCGTCGCACATCAATATAACCCTACCGTAATGTAAACGTACCCATATAAATGAATAGGGAGGGGTAAAGATGACAAAAAATCATACAATATAATGCCAGGAAAGGTCAGGTTAGTGAGATAATTGGAGTTAAAGATACAAAGATGATATTTACGGTAATTTTTTTACTGTTATTATCTAGCAAACGTGATCTGGATGGCATTGTATATCTTAACATATTTTTGTTCCTCTGTGTCCCCTATTCATTTGTAAAAAAAAAACAAAGTGGCGTCACAAGATAATCCCTACTGCGGACTGGGACGAGGCCAGGCACCATACAAAAAAATTCAAATACCTTTCAATTCTCAAATGCGTGATTAAATCCGGAATAGTTGTTTTATTCAATGAACAGTACACATTAAAATGTGCAATGTGCTTATTAGGTTTATCCCCAAATTGTCAATGATTGTTGTGTTGTTTCAATTTATAAAGATGAATAAGTTCGAATCAAAACATTTAAGTAAGTAACTAAAATTTAGATGACGAGTTTCGCTATTCGACAATATGTAACATCGAGAATCTCAATTATCAACCTACACATAATTAGCCATAAGAAACAAAAGTTTTCGTTGAAACTTTGCAATGTTTTTGTTCCAATTATCGTTTCCCTTTAAACTGACGCTGCAGCACGATTCTTCTGCAATTTTAGCCGCGATGGCGTGTACTCGTGCATTCCTGTTCACAATTATCCTGTCAACCCAAAACACAACTTGTAAATAAATTGAAGGTAACTAGTTTAAGGTTTTTACTTCAAAATACTATTACCAGAATGAAAGTAGCTTCTGTATAGACTGACAACTGAAATATAGAGATAATAATAAAAATCGACGTTTATAAAAATCAAGATTATTTAAAATTGCTTGTGTTTCCTAACTAAACGCTTTAAACTCCTATTCACAATTACCAACTTTAATTGGAAATAGAAAATAAGAATTTTAGAATACACTATTATTGGTATATATGTTACTTTTTTTACGTTGAATAGGATACTCTTGACCTGATTCTGAATCGTTAGATTTAAGAAGAGACCGAAGTTGGAACGACCTTGGCTAGAAATGTAAATGTAAAATAATTAATTGAATAAAATACTAGAAAGTGAGTTAAATACAATACATTAACAATGAAATTAAAAATCTGTTTTACAAAAAAAAGTGTATACTATATTCCATTAAATCGTTTTATAATAAGTTGCCAGCCCTAACGACAACTCGTTCTAGATGCTCCAGTAATTGCGCGTACCGTTGCAATTCCATTTTTGTTACGCGCAGATATGTAGTATTTTTGGTGGGCTGTATTTCTAAACCGATTTAATGCTCCACAGTTTTATGGGCCACTTTTAAAGGCATTCAGCTTATCTGCTCATTACGCTCTTATAAACACATAATTTTGGGACGCAATTCAAAAGTTTCCGCACTTCGGGTCCCAGCTGAGGCAACTGAGACGGATCGTCATTTGTTTGTTATGGCCGCGAAAATGGCCGCTTCTATGCCCATTGTCCAAAATATACAGAATGATGTGTGGTACAAATCTGTAAGATTAGTATGAAATCATTTCAATATTAAACTTGTCAATCATTTAATTTTTGGCTATATTTCGCTTATTATAACTTTTTAATTTTGCATTTTACAATGCTATTTTGTTTTATATGACAGTGAAACAAAAGAAGCATTCCTAGTGCGGTACGACCAATAATTTGACGTAAGTAAGTTCCGGTTTTGCGCCTTCAAAGAGAATCTGACTGTTGTTTTTTTTTTTAAGAAAAGGACAGTTTACAAGACTCGCACTTATACATAAATGAATAACATGATCGAGTACAAAAGACACTTAGTGTGGCCTTAGTTACAAACTGCACGGCATGTTAGATTCACAAAAAGCAGTATATGAAACAGTTCATAAAAATCAAAAAGTCATATAAACAAAAAAAAAAAGAAAAAAAGGTTTCAAAACAACAATTAAAGTATTTTTTACGAAGTACGCTGCCTAACCTAACTTTTAACCGCCTCTGTGTTCTAGTCGTAACAACCACCGGTATCAGACCCCCGGGTTCGATTCCCAGCGGGGATACATATTGTATTCGGTTTTCTTTGGTGGTGGGACTTGTTGTAAGTCCGCCTGGATCGCTACCACGATCTTATCTAAAACTGACGCCATAACAACATTGTTGTGTAATGAGATAGCCAGTTTTTCAGTGATGAGGATTCCGGAAGAGGTTCGCTTCCATCTTCAGCCTTATCAATACTTAACATCAGGCATGATGAAGGTTAAGAGCCTCCCCGTTGTTCATAAAAAAGGCATAAAGTAATCAACATTTTTTAAATGATAAATATTAAACAAGAAAGTAAGCTAGAAAAAAAGCTAGAAAAAAAGCAACTTCTCTCATGTCGCTCTGACATGAGAGAAGTCCGTCAAAACGACATGAGACAAGTTGCTTTTTTCTAGTATATTTTATTGTTTAATATTTATCACATAAAAATAGCATAGTAAAATGCAAAATTAGAAAGTTATAAATACACTTTCAATTTTTTGTTTCAGGTAAGTCCCGCTTATAAAGATTTTCGTGCTAATAACGTGTAAGTATGAGTTGTCATCGTAAACTAACTACGCCTGCATCAGTTTGAAACCAAAAACAAAAATCGTGGTCAAATATATTAGGTAAGTACTTATGTGTTATGTTACAGATTCAGCGGCTCTATTTGTATTCACTCGTTGCGCGTCGAGCGCTCCGTTTCTACTGATTTTTGTTCGCCGTACGAATTTCTATATTTTTGAATTGCTCGACCGTAACAAGTGCCCTCACCCACTCGTAGCAGTCGAGCGAAACAAGCGTGCGACGCGTGGCTTAAATCATACGAGCGATTCAAAAATAGAGCTGAATCCTTATTTGATTCATCGCAATAGGCGTAATACACCTTCCGTTGCCTATACGGCTCTAAATGCTGCCTGTGCCACATTCATTTAGACAGATATTTAGTGCTACAATTCTGAATTGGAAAGGAACGTCCATTGTAAAACAATTAGATCATTCCAGTACCCGTAAGTCACGACAAGCGAATGCAACTAGCTTTCAATAGGCTCTGGTTATCATAAGATTAATTAGGGCCTCAAGCTCGTCCTAAAAGGATCACCTGGAGAACGGTAAACGTGAAAGTCTCTTGTGCAATCTTGTTTAAAATCTCTGTACTGTCGACGGCACATCAACATTGGACTTATGATTTTCATTACTGAATAATTAGTTAGAGAGATAAAGATAAAGATAAAAGATAAAATATTCTTTATTGTACACCATGATGGTTTATAAAAGTATTTTTTTAAAGAAAAACAATTGGCGGCCTTATCGCTAAAAAGCAATTTCTTTATTATTTAGAGTTAGTTTTAGAGTTATAATTATTCAGGCAGTTAGATATGAGATAGCCAGTTCCTCAGTGGTTGAGGACACAGATCTATATCATGATAGACGGTAAAAGTGTACCTACCTTGCGTGTCAAAAGTTCGATCCACGGTCAAAGTTTTTCGACCTAAATCAGTCCGCTTGAGACCATTGTCATGAAAACACGCGTCACTCCGAAACGATAATGGTTAATTGTGCAGTGCTTTCTTGCAAGAGCTCGTCAATAACATTTCCACATCACTAAATCTCGCTCGTGAAGTCATCGTAGGTATGAAAAATTCGACACGCTAGGTTCTCATACAGTTTGAAGCGCTCTTTTCGTCTATCTCGATATAGTACTATTAAGTATTCTGTGATATAGGTATGTGGTTGAGGATTTCGGGAGAGACGCGCTTCCACCAGTTACCCACCCACAGGCTAAGCGTCTCATCGTTATTCATAAAAAAATATGATGGAAATGTTAGTTTCATTAGATTTTGCCTGTGGTCAAGTAGACTTTTCACCCCATACATTTAATTTTCAATTGTACCCATTTTAAAAATACATTAAGCACCAAAATTCGTTCAATAGTCCAATATTTCTTTATAAAAGAAAAATGTTGCAATTCCAGTTATTAACTTAATGTACATACACTCAGTTATGGTTGTTGATTACCTACCAACAACTTTATGTCGTAGCCATCTGGTTAAATCAGCCATTTAATCGAAAGGCTAGCCCGTTAGTCAATTTCTATTTTGATTTCCCGAATTTCTCTCAAAGAATATTCGTGTTACTAAAGAGAAATACTACCAAGTTACATACAGAATTGGTCGTAAAGTAAACGGTCGATTGTTTATTGTACTAGGATCTCTGTACGAGGAAGAGATCTAATCTAGTGGCTGACTTACATTGGAATAACTGGAGCGTAGCCTCCGATGCAATGTTAGAACTGGATATTGTCCGATCGCCTTGTTAACGGCGTATTTATGTACCGTGTACGCTGTGAGACACCGATCGGGGATTAGCTACAACTAATTCTTTGAGTAATAATCGTCTCAAACACAATTCAAGACTTAATGATCATAATATGCAATCTGAAATTCTGAATTTATCAATTGATGCCGGATATATTGTCAAAGCTGATAGAACGTTTTATTTTAACAGAACGCGATCGAGACCCAAACTAAGAAAATCGTCGTCTTTACTAATATTATAAAGAAGAAAGATTTGTTTGTTTGTTTGCATTGAAAAGGCTCCGAAACTACAGAACGGATTTGGATGAAATTTGGTACACAGATAGTAGATAGCCTGTTTATGAACATAGGATACTTTTTATCCCGATATTCCCACGGGAACGGTAATCACGCGAGTGAAACCGCGAGCGGCCGCTAGTTTGATATATGTTTGGTTTCCTTCACAGACATTTTACATTTATTTTTTATGTAATATAGTACACATATAGTTAAACACACTAATTTACACTCGTATCGTAATCATAACTCAGGAAAATAATAAGAGAGAAAATTGTGCTATATTTTACCCGTTTGGAGCTGGCAGGAGTACTATGACACCGCCTTATGCGCCGGAGGTCCCGGGGTTCGATTTCTTTCTTTCTCGTTCTATCTAGTCTTCTTCTTCTTCTTTACGTGCCACTCCTATCGGAGGTTGGACAACATCATGGCTATCTTGACTTTTGAAGCCGCTGCCCGAAATAGGGATGTAGTACTATGGCCAAACCATTCCCTAAGGTTTTTAAGCCAAGAATGTCTTCTTCTTCCAACACTACGCTTTCCTATAATCTTTCCCTGAATGATCAGTTGGTGAATTTTATATTTGGTGTTCCTCTTCACTTATCTAGTATCAATATCAATATCATTTAGTATCAAGCATCCGTTATCCATTACACAAATTCTTCATGAACTTAACGTGGGCTAGATAATTGGTGTGATTGTATGTTATTATTTATTTTTACTTCTTCTTGGCGTGTCCATTATGACTAAAAGAAAAGTAAATTTGCTATCAAGTTATCATCATCATTATTATAAGTCGATAAATAATACGATATGATTGTTTTTGGTACAAATATTGTAAAAAAGGATATACTTCTTTCAAATCTTTTTTTATCATATCTAATGTAAAATAGAGAAATAACCCTTTGTGATCACCGGCCCTGCTGAAACATCGTAAAAACAAAATAATCTTAAAAATTACCTATCTTACATCTTTTTAACGATGAGAGTTTTGTAATTTTCTTATTTAACTAATCGACCGAATTCATTGTCTGCCAAAATTATAAATAATAAAGATAAAATTTATTGCCTTAAAATTACCTGCTTGGTATTTACTTGACGTCATACTTTGACGTTGTTTTACAGCAAACAATAAACTTTCGACAAACTTCTCAAGCAATGCAATAAAATTGAACAATGCAAGAATGCGTTAAATGTGCAAATTTCACGGAGAATAACTGCACGATTTTGTCAAATATTTTGTGAAAGCTGTAGTAGCCCATTCAAAATTGTATACAGAAGTGTCCATAATCAAACTATTAAGACTATTAATACTATCCCACAAAAAACATGTTAATAAAAGTGTTGCCAATACGAGACCATATGGTACTTACTATCAAAAAATGGGCCCCGTCAGAATATCAGTTCTGCTTCTGGGTTATTCTGATCATCAACGAATGACCCAGAAGTTAATTTTGCTGAGACGGCCTATTAGCAGCACACATTTTGTTTTGTTGTATTGTACTATGATTCTTGTTTTTTTTTCTGTCTTAGTTTATGTACCTACTTGTCTGATTCTATTTCTCTTTTCGTGTGTTTTGTTAATAAATGGTTTCTATTTCTATTCTATTTCTATTTCTAAAAAGGTCCTAAAAAGGACGCTAACGCAATATTGCTAAGTGTATTCCCTAAAAATTCATTTAATTGTTTATTTCTATGGAGTTTTGAAACTGTGTCAGTGTCGGTGTATCTTTTGAAGGCAAAAAAGTTTCTAAAATCAAATTCCATAGGAAATAAAAAAAAAATGAATTGACAGGGAATTCACTAGTAATATTCCGTTAGCGTCCTTTTAAGGCCGTCAGATCTCATTAGAGCCAATCTCATCTCACAAGTCCTAACTTATGCTAAATTTTAAAAGAAAAATATTGGTAAACATCAACTCGGTCACAGGTGAATTCTCAGATGGAACTTGAATCCACGACCTTTGGAAATCCGGTCCAATGCTCTAACTACTGAGATACCGAGGCTTGCGGACCACCGTCAAAATTCTCCAATACTTTTTTGTTTTTAATACGCCAGTGTTGTCACATCAATGCTAGGAATATCCTTGCATTCGAAAGAAACATCTTTTCATATGTTTAACGATCGATTATGATGCAACAGACAATAATTTTTCATTTTTGAATTCTTGCATTTCTCAATGCTAATTTGCTGAAAAATGCAGGAATTCAAAAATGATAAAAAAAACAAAAATTATATAAAGAAAGTCCTAACTTCTTAAACTCTACACCTTACTCAAAATATGTGGCTTGGCCGTTTCGCTACCGTCACATGAGTTCATGCATGCATTACATAAGTTCTGTTAGATATAAGTTCTTGTAGTAACGAAACGGGGCGGCAGATCGGGGACGAAATCGTGGTTTTATGGATATTATTTAAATCTAAAGTATTAGAGCTATGCAATTGAAAGTTTAATATTTAATAAGACCACTATTGACATTATATCCCGAGAATTTTGTTTGTCTAGTATAATAATAACCACAGAACACAGAAAGTTTTATACTAACCCAAATAATGAGGCATCAACAAAACGACGAAGGGCTTCGAGAAATTAATGTAGGTAGTGCCCCTGCGCTTCGCTTGGCTCGTCTTAGCGGGGACACTACCGTGTTCCCAGATAAAATCGGAAGACCATATTATATACCACATTTTCAGGTCTGAATTTCTCAAGCAATTAAACCGAGCAAATCTTGGAGACCAATACCATGGTCCGATCAATCAACAAGGAATAAACTTTTGTCACAAAAATAAATGGTAATGGGAGGTAACCGCTAGTTTCTAATTGAAGATGATGGGGACTTATAATGTGATAATTTTTAATCAAGTAAATATACTAGAAAAAAGCAACTTGTCTCATGTCGCCCTGACGGGACTCGAACCCGCATCCTTGGGAATCCGGCCCAATGCACTGACCAATTATGCTACAGAGACCTACGAGAACACGTTGAAATTCTCTAGTATATTCACCTTTTTCTACGGTGGTGTTGTTCCACCGTAGTTCTTTTTTTGAATTTGATTAGTTTCATCACCGATAAAATTATTCTAGTGTTTTCTTCATAATTATTATTTCCTGAAGCTTCTTAGAGTACTTATTCTAAAAGTTTCATCATCTCTTTTAGTATTTTAAAGTTTCATTATCTTCAGCAATTTTCAATGTCCTCACTTCTGCGGCATCCTCGCCATCCTCACAGATGGATAATGAACTTTTAAATTAATTGTGCAATTATTTGCTATAAAGGCCAACCTCTCACAAATAAATTAACAAATGCAATTAAAATAACAATTTTGCATGCAACGTAAGGATAATTTGAGCTCCTCTAAATAGCGCTCGTTCGAATCTAAGGCATTACCTTTCGAAAGTGTTACTATGTCTAAAGATTTATTTTATGTCACCAGTAAATACCGTGTTTCTCGTGAGAACGCCGTCGCAGGATATCCGTGCGTGTTTGCCATGAAACACGTAATTTTATGAGTGTTTGTTTTATGAAATTACTAAAGAGTCTTTCCATAAGTATATTAGCACTGCAAACTAAAATTTTAAGTTTGAACACAGTTTGCGAAATCAAAGTCAATATAAATTAGTTACTCTTAGCATTTTCAGTTTTTGGATATTATTATACTATTACATCATAATGTATACTACGTTTTTTTTTTTTTTATGATTTTGTAATTTTTGCATTTTTCAATGCTATTTTTATACTTATGGTAAATTTTAAATAGAAAAATATTGGAAAAAATTAACTCGGCCACAAGTGAATTCTCAGGCTGGAAATTCACTTGTGGCCGAGTTAATTTTTTCCAATATTTTACTACGTTTTTTTAACACTCGTATTTTACATAAAAAATCTATTAGGCTTATACTCCTTTTTGCTTTTTAGCGCTGAAAAAAGACAGGCGCTCGACATATTTGAGATGCAAAAAGGAATATGCCATGTGGAATGTGCTTATGAATACAAGTGTCACCACTCACTTACATGCCTGGAATGTCGTAAGAGTCGACTAAGAGGCTCGACGCATTGAACATCTGTGCGAGAGAAGGAAAACTAGAAACAAACCCTCTACCAACCCGTCTGGCCAGCATGGTAGCAGTAGCCTAATAACCGCCTTGAACGCCACTATAGGCGTAAGCTAGGAGAGGCCTATGTCCAGCAGTGGACGTCCACAGGCTGATGAGTGAGAGTGAGTGAAATAGGAATATTGGCAATATTTTTGAGAGAGTTTGGTTAGCCGTAGGTAAACGTCACGGCCTGGGGTTAGTCTTGACGGAATTGAGTTGGATCGAATTAATGTCAAAACGGTACTATGGAAACCATAGCAACCGATGTTGTAGGCACCAAATTTTTGAGGAGCCCGTGGCGCAGTGTTTCGCGCGCTCGGCCTGTGATTGTTGAGAATAAGCAACTTTCGCAATGGGCGGTCACGGGATAGGTGACCAAAAATTTACTAGCTAATTTTAGCTCCTCCGTGCTTCGGAAGGCACGTTAAGCCGTTGGTCCTGGTTGCATTTGCAGTCATTAAAACCCACCAATCCGCATTGGGCCCGCGTGGTGGGTCATGGTTAGCGATGTGCCGCTGGGAATATTCCCATTTCCAAGTAATTTACTCGTTGTAAACTTACGGGAATATTCCCATTATTCCCGGAAACTTTCCCAAAGTTTCCAAAATAATATATTTTCAAGTATGGTAAAAATTCTGTGCTATTTATATTTTCTTCTTACTCCCACGGATACGCCACAACAAGTATGTGCATGCGCTTGCTTGAGCCGCGAGGAGAGGGTCCCCGCCGCGCCGCGCCGCCCCCTCCCCTTTCCTCTACTTTAAAACAAAAGAAACACGTTTACTCCAGTGTCGCTTTGATTGTCGAGTGTGCTGTGCTAGCTGTGTTAGTCATAATGAGACCAAACAGTAAAATTTTTGATTACTTTCTATTACAAACTGTTAACGAACAAACAAATTATATATGTTCATTTTGTAAAATTGTATACAAATATAAACATGCAACAAAATTTGCTCTTCATTTAAAGAAATGTAATAATTCATATTTGTTATAAATGTTAAATTATTTGAATGATTATACTGTTTGTGTTTTTTGTTTTTGATGGTAATTGATTTTATATTTGCTTCTTCTATCGCATTGGGTAATCTGTAATGATAGTTGTAAGTTTGTGTTTAATAATAAATAAATAAATAAAAAATAAAAAAAATAAAAAATATTATATAGATAAATTATTATTTCTTATATTTTTGTGTTTTTGCCCGCGACTTTCGCATTTCCGCATGGAATTCCGCGTGGAATAGTGCATTTCGGCAGCATTTTTAATTTTTTAGGCAAACTTTTTTGTTTTTTATTTTTTATTTATATATTAGTACAGCGCTATGAATGCATATATTTTAACACATTAAAATTTATATCACATAGCCTACCGCCCGCGGTTTCGCCTAGGTCACTCTCTAGCTCCTGAACTACCCACATACTACAAAACACGTCAATCCGTTGCTCCGTTTTCACGTGAAAGACAGACATACAAACAAACACACTTTCACATTTATAATATTAGTATAGATTGTATGTCAAAAGAAAATACATATTACGCTGAACAATTTCTCTTAAGATGCTATATTTGTATCTCTTATAGTTTAGCTGTTATAGAGAACCTTCCATGAATACCGATGCTCTAAAAGACAAAGAAACCTTAGCTGCATTCAACCTAGAGTTAAGTAACAGATTCGAAGAATTGAATGACTCTAAAGACATGGATAAAGCTTGGGAAAGAACAGAACAGATAGTCAAAGACGTAGGAATCCGATTACTGGGCAAAAAGAAACGACAGAAGAGAAGAAAATGGTGGACTGAGAAATGTGAAGAGACGATGAACAGAAAGAGAGAACTTAGAATGATGGCCGAGCAGAACAGGAAATGGGATGACATCCACAAAGAAGCACGAATAGAATTCAGGAGACTGGTAAGAAGAGCAAAGAGGGATCATATGACTAGAATCTTGAGAGACTTGGAAACACTAATAAGAGCAAACGAATCATGAAAGTTTTATTAAGAAGTCAGATCAGCTAAGAAAGCCTACCAGCCCGTAACTCAACTTCTAGAAGATGAAGACGGAAACCTTGTCTCAGACCCTGAAAAACAAAAATCGATGCGGCACCAGTACATTCAAGAACTACTCAACTGCCAACCAGTGACCAACGAAATAGATGCGAACCTGAACACAAGACTAGATGTTGACCACCAGGAACCACCAACCCTTGATGAAGTGCGCAAGGCCATCATGCGGCTTAAGAACCACAAGTCTCCAGGAATTGACAACATACCAGGAGAAATGTGGAAATAAGGGGAAAAGCAGTACAATCTCGACTGTATGAAATCATCCGTAAAGTATGGACGGAAGAACAACAGCCCACACAGTGGAATACGGGCATTATCTGTCCTATACATAAGAAGGGGTGCAAGAAGAAGTGTGAGAACTACAGAGGAATTGCGCTGCTTCCGCCTGCGTACAAGGTGCTCTCGTACGTTCTTCTGACTCGCTTAGAACCCTACGCAGAGCAAACACTCGGCGACTATCAGTGCGGATTTCGCAGGAACAGGAGTACAGTGGACCAAATGTTTCTCCTAAAACAAATTATGGGGAAACGGCGGGAGTATGCCCAAAGCATACACTGCCTCTTTGTGGATTTTACCAAAGCATACAATAGTATCGATCGAGAAACGCTCTATCGGATCATATCATCCTTCCAAATACCAGCAAAACTCGGCAGAATGATTAAAGTCGCCACTAGCACCAGCAAAATGCGAGTTAGAGTCGGAGGAGAATTGACCGAGGAGTTCGTAGTAGTGGAGTTCGTAGTAAAGGAGACGCCCCTATCGCCTTTACTGTTTAACCTTGCTCTCGAATACATCATCCATAAAGTCTTATTGATAGATGGGGGGGCAGAGCTAAATGGAAGGCACAAAGTTATTGGGTACGCCGACGACCTTGCCATACTGGGGCAGTGTGTGAGAGAAGTGATAGAGATGGCAAAAGTATTAGAAGAAGAATTGAAACAAATTGGTCTCAGAATCAGTCATGAGAACACGGGGTACCTCTATATGAAGAGATACAAGGATCATAGGGCCAAGAGAAAAGATCTTATGGTAAAAGGAACAACTTTCAGAGGTATCAGCAAATTTAAGTATCTCGGGTGCACGTTTACTGACACTAACCAAAGGGAGGAAGAAATCTTTAACCGTATAGTCAACGCGCTAAGATGTACCGCAGCCTTGCACAAAGTCCTGGTGTCCAAGTACAAAAATTCGCGTCTACAAAACGATAATAAGGCCGATTTTAATGTGGGTGTGAAACTTGGACGATAACCCTGAAGGAGGAAAGGAAACTCTTAGTTGCGAACTTAAAATCCTGCGGAAGATACTGGGACCAACAAGAGGGGAGGACGGGTTGTGGAGGCAAAGTTTCAACCAAGAAATAACACAACTGATGTCAGAGCCGAATATCATCGGGGAAATAAAATCTGCCCGACTTCGCTGGCAAGGGCACGTGGAGAGAATGGGATAGGATCGAGCTGCCAAAAGAGCATATCTTGGACTACCAGCCGGACGACGTCCGGTTGGTCGCCCAAGATACCGCTGGAAAGACGAAGTTGCCAAAGACCTAAAGGAACTGGAAGTACCCGACTGGTCAGGCTTAGTACAAAACAGGAACGCATGGCGCATTTTGATGTCGGAAGTATAATTTATGTAAGTAAGTATAATTTAGCTGGGCTGCTAGGGTTCCACATCAGGTGTACCAGACCTTCGATATTTTTCCGTCAATAGAAAATGTTCATTACATTAAACAACTTTTCTTAAGACGCTATGTTTGTATCTCATATAGTTTAACTTAGCTGCTAGGGTTCCACATCAGGTGTACCAGATCTTCAAACTTTGTATGTCAATAGAAAATGCTCATCACGCTAAACAATTTTTCGTAAGACCGTATTTATATATCTCTCATAGTTTGACTGGACTGCTATGGTTCCACATCAGATATTGCGATCTTCAAAATAAATTATAGCCTATATGTTGGCGAGGACCAATAGCTGTATAACAAAAAAAGTTTCATTAAAATCCATTCGGCATTTTTTGCGAGAAATGCTGACAACAGACAGACAGACAGACAAAAAATTCAAAATGTATATTTTTGGTATCTGTTTCGTTTAAGAAGACCCCTAGAGGTATTTTTTTCTATTAATTCTTTTCAATGTACAGAATTGGATCGCTTACAGTTTTATTATAATTAACTATATGGGTATTGGAAATATTCCCGGAAACATTGGAAATTTACTGGGAATATTCCCAGGAAAATTGGAAATTTTCGCCATAAGTGATAATTTACCTTTGGCATATTCATTAAGCCTTGTAATATTGCCAAAAGAATGGTTAGCATACAACAAAAAAAATACTTTAATACAACACAAGCAATTTTCCCCAAAATTTCCGCTTTTGGGAATATTGCCGGGAACGCTTCTGGGAATATTCCCAATGTTTCCAATATTCCCGGGAACGGCACATCACTAGTCATGGTCCGTTCTCCTTATCCATAAGGAAGGCCAGTGCCCCGGCAGTGGGGACATTAAAAATGGCTGATGACGAACTAACAGATTCTTGACGTTGATTCGATCCTAGTATGAACTTGATTCCGTCCAGAATAAGGGGGTTGTTAACTATTAAACATTAGTTAATGTAGTTTTGTATGTAACGGCCAAACCGCCATAGCCATTGGATAACCGTTGCTAATAAATATTAGCTTGTTAGCTACGTTGCTAATAATTATTATTTAATTTATTACAATAAATAATTTACCTTCTAAAATTAATATATCATTTTGTACGCTCTCTGAAACTCAAGCTGAAATTGCTGTATTGTAAATCGCTACAGTACGATCATAATTACATACGAAATTTTCACGTAGTTTCAAGATTCATAAGTACATATTTACGCCCAGTTGTTCACTGACTTTTATATACCCATAATAAAGCTATGTCCACACCAGCTACTGTTACGCATAATACGTCGCGTAGAACGTCGATTTCCAACTTACGTAATTCTAAGCCTATTTTCCTAATTTAGAAAAGGAAATATCATCATGTTTTGTAACAAAAAATCGCTTTACACTGATTATGGCCATGTATTATGATTATGATATATTGGACTAGAAAATATCAATGAAATTCAAGGTTTACATAATAAATAACGTATATGATTAAAAATGTACTATTTCTTTTTTTTACATTATTGAAAATGTTAATTATGTTGTAAGTCATATTAATTAACTTTTTCATTTTCTGCGGATTCGTATGTTATTTATTACACAATTATTATTTTTAATTTTTAATCTATCAATTTAATTGTATAATGGTCTCATTCAGATTGATTGATTTCAACTAATTAATTGTTTTTAAGTTAAATTATTAGTTTATAACTATGAAATAATTTTTAAGTCTTAAACTATGTTATTGATTTCGTTATAACAGTTAACATGATGATAGAAGTTGATTAATGTTCATTTTGACCTTTTGTTTTGTGAAAATTTGTAGTTTTACATTAGTTTTATAAAAGTTTATTATGTCGAGTTTAAAGATTTTTTGATATATGAAAAACATCATTTCTTGTAAACAACAATATTCTGTGGATCGTATGTATGTATATGACTGGATCATGTCCTATTTGATAGATAACTAGAAACAGCCCCAGCCATTTTAAACTTATGAAACAATACCGTGACTGACTGACAGACAATGCTCAGCCCAAACGGCTGAACCGATTAAGCTGAAATGTTGCATACCTACAGGATCTTTTAACGATGAAAAGAAAAGTTTTTTTTTATATTCCCACGGGATCGGGAGCCGTGGGCCACCCCTAGTTATTTAATTAGTTATATGTTATGCAAGGCTGGAAAGTTGGTTATTTAGCGGCGAGTTACCTCTATTGAAATTTAAGCAAGTGAAGGATTTAGCGAGTGGTTCAAAGATTGAATCCTGATCGAAGCGAGGATTTCAAAGTTACAAGACGCTAATAACTTTTCTGCCGAGCGCAACACACAATTATATGGAACATTATATAGTTGTTGCCACGGTCAACTTCCGGTAAAAAAATCTTAAATCATAAAGTTTAATCTAAATATACCTTATTCTCGTTGTTTTAGTGATATAAAAAACTAAAATAATAAAAAAGGGAGTATTATTGTTAATTCAAAGTTATTTAAAGTAGGAATATATTATTACTTATTAATAACAATAAAAACGATTCCGTAAATGTTGGCACTGACATGAGGTACAAGACAAAGACAATTTAAAAATAAAGATTTATATCACACACAGTTCGAAATCCAATTATAGGTTGTGAAATCTCATCCAGCCTAATATAAAATCAGTGTAATAAATAGTTTAATCTTATTGTTATTGTTTGTATGATTCAATGAACTAAAATAATATAATAAAAACAAAACGGAGCATTAAAATTTATTTAAAGCTATTTAAAATAAGAATCAAGTATAACAAAAACGGCAATAGTGCGATTCGGAACGCATTATGACATATTTTTAGGTATTAAATTAAAAAAGTACTTTGCCGCGCTAGGCCGCAAAAAGCGGTTTCTACGCATAAACTGATTGACAAAACCTCCTTTTCAGAGCGTGTGAGGTGAAAATGATATTTTTTTTGCATTTAATGTGTATATCTGTCATCATAAATCGCATTCTGAAAGAAAGATAAATCTTAATAACACTTTAATACTGTTATTAAGAGTTTAGTCTAGAATTATAAGTAAAATAAGATTTATTTACCAAAAAAATATATGAAACCGTTACGTTTAGATAGAAAATAATTTTCGACAATTTATCCATCAATCTGTATCAACCAGATAGTGCGTTGAAGTCTTTTCTATGGGTACTTGTTGATGGTTCTAAATAAGGCCCCCTAGTACGAGTTTGGAAAATTTTATTCCTTATCTAAAACTAAAGTTTTGTCTTCTAATTATTTATAGACTGCTTTACCGACATGACTAGTTTTAGAATTAGAAAATTAGAAACAACCCCGGCCATTTTCTAAAATAATATGTATTTTTTTGCACGTAACGTTTTGTTGTAAAGTTGTTTTATTCCAATGATGAGAGCAGTGGTAACAACCACCGGTATCAGACCCAGGGGTCCCGGGTTCGTTTCCCAGTGAGGGGTACATATTGTATTAGGTTTGGTTGGTGGTAGGAGTTATTGTGAGTCCGCCCGGCTAGCTACCACCATCATATCTAAGTCTGACGCCATTACAACAATGTTCACATCATTGTTGTCTTCCGGCAGTTAGAGATAAGATAGCCAGTTCCTCAGTGGTAGAGGATTCCGGGAGAGGCTCGCTTCCATCTTCAGCCTTATCAATACTTAATATCAGGTTAAATGAATTGACTCTCCCCGTCATAAATAAAAAAAAGAGTGCGCGAAGAAACATAAGATATTGGAGATGTTGAGTAGTTTTTGATAACGTTGATAGTCAATGTCAACTCGTACTCGGGTGATGGACGTCATTACTTTTCAATAAGTTACGGTTGATATATTGAAGGTTGTTGATGTGATGATTAATGACCATTAAGATTGAAAGACCTCATTTACCAAATTTGAGAAAATGGAAAGACTTATGAGGTATAATCAGCTTCAGCAGTAAATTAAGTTACGATATACGGAAAAAGTACGTACTTTTTTATAAAACTATAGGACAGTTAGAGATATTACAAATCCGGTAATAAGATTTAATATATTTCTTCATACCTTTATATAGATTTGTAAAGTTTCAGAAACACAATTTTATGAATTTGCCACTTTTTCTTTTCGAAAAGATCCCTTAAAAATACGAAAACTCAAGATTATTCTTAATTGGGGTTACATATACTATTGGAAATTGGGTTGTTAATAATATTTAGCATCATGTAGTTTCATTACTCTTTAAATCGCTATAGTTATTTACTACGAAGTGATTTCGTGGTTTATTCGCCTAATCTGCAAAATCTCCCGCGCGCGTACTAATTACGGCATTCGTGGAGAAAGTAGCAACATAATAGACGATATAGTAGATTTGACAAAATATAGTAAGCAAAGACACTAGGTCCTTCCTAGCTTATAAATTTTTGCAGCACATTTCGAATATTCAAAGGATTTCTACTATAAACTGATGACTTATTACAGGTTATATAAATTTCTTACTGAGCAAATATATATATAACTTTATCAATTTTTTTTTTACCTCTTTTTGATATTACCTATTTACAAAACTTCCCTGTTTAAACCGCCTCTGTGGTCCACAATCTAAATCTGCAAACTAATAAACAAATATCGTCGAATTTTCATCTGTATAAAAGATTTATTTCACTAAACGTTCGTTAATTATTTTTAAGGTGATATTTGGTTAGTGAAAGGACGAATAGGGCACCAAGGCCGGTAAAAGTAGTATTTGGTTTTGACCCGAATTTAATTTCTGCAAACAGGGTGGATTGCAGAATCAACTCGTATTAATTCGCAATTTTTTATACGTCAATAAAAAGTGTTATGATTAAGACCTAACTGTCCCGTTTTATATGCAGTTATTTTTTATGTAACCAATTAAAACTTTAGGAAGATATTAGATATTTGTGTTGAATAATAGACTAACTAACATTTATTAGATTTAAATAATGTATGAATTCGTCACAGTGGTGAAATAATGTTGGCTCTCACGATATTCATCGGCAAAAAGAATAAACAGAATTGATAGGTTTTAGTTTTTACGTCTATTTTGAACTTTAGTATTTATTTTAAAATAAGCGCTAACGTTAGGCCTATCTCAAAACATATTTTTCACCTCACACGCTCTGAAAAGGAGGTTTTGTCAATCAGTTTAGGCGTAGAAAATAGCTTTTTGCGGCCTAGCGCGGCAAAGTACTTTTTTAATTTAATACCTAAAAATATGTCATAATGCGTTCCGAATCGCACTATTGACTTTTTTGTTATAATTGATTCTTATTTTAAATAGCTTTAAATTTATTATAATACTCCGTTTTGGTTTTATTATATTATTTTAGTTCATTGAATCATAACAATGACAATAAGATTAAATTATTTGTTATAAGAATTTTATATTAGGCTGGGTGAGATTTCACAACTTATAATTGGATTTCGGACTGTGACATAAATCTTTATTTTTAAATTGTCTTTGTCTTGTACCTCATGTCAGTGTCAACATTTACGGAATCGTTTTTATTCTTATTAATAAGTAACAATATATTCCTACTTTAAATAACTTTGAATTACCTATAATACTCCCTTTTTTATTATTTTAGTTTTTTATATCATTACAACAACGAGAATAAGGTTTATTTAGATTAAACTTTATGTTAAAGAATTTTTTACCGGAAGTTGACCGCGGAAACAACCATAAAATGTTCCTCGCTGTTGTGAGGTGAAAAATTGTGTGTTGCGCTCGGCAGAAAAGTTTTTAGCGTCTTGTACCTTTGAAATCCTCGTTTCGCTCAAGATTCAATCCTAGAATCCTTCACTTGCTCAGATTTCAATAGAGATAACTCGCCGCTAAATTACCAACTTTCCAGCCTTGCATAACAAATAACTATTTCTTGTTACGTTTTTAAACTTAACAAGTTGTTTTTTGTCTTCTTAATTTTTCTTTACATCCTACTAATATTATAAATGCGAAAGTATGTCAGTTTGTTTGTTACTCTTTCACGCTAAAACTACTGAACGAACATAAGATACTTTTTATCCCGATATTCCCACGGGAGCGGGAACCACGCGGGTGAAACCGCGGTCGGCTGCTAGTTTTTATAATTTTTGGTATTTTCTTTTAGAATGTTTATAACCTTGTACTCTACTATCCATCGGAGTCTAGTTTTCGTATTCTGGTCACGACGTACGATGACCAAGGTCACAACGAAATCACTTTCTCCGTCTTATAAAGAAAAAAATCGAACCGGAATTTGCTCTCGGCGAAGCAAAAAAATTACGTGAACTTACACAATACGGCTACAGAAGCGAATGTATTAGTTCTTTTTTATTGAAAATATATTGCTACGGGATTGTGGCTATTGATGTATATTGAAGGAGCTATACCAATCAGTAAAGAGTGTACGCAATGATTATTTTAATTATAAGCGACTTCTTCTGTATTCTGCAATTCCATGCAGATAATGGAGATAATCAAGTTTTGCAGCATGATTCATTTTTGTACTTTAGAATATGTTTCTTATGTCTGCATGGAATAAGTTTTGTAGCGTGATTTTGTTTTGTCCTTAGATTATTAGGGTATTTTATGTATTATTTCATCCCAATAGCGGTACCTATAAGAAGCGATATTTAAAAAGGAACGTTAGAATATTAGAAACATTATGACGACGCTTTTTTAAGATATTGTTTGTTGTTTGGAACCATAAATATTTTAAGTCATTTATATAAATTTCAAAATATACATACCCTTCGAAAATTAAAATAGAAATCTATTTTCGAATCCTATCTATAGTTGGTTATCATTTTTTATCGGATCTTATTAATGAGAACTTAATAACTACATCGACTAATAAACTTTCTCTTGTCGCCAACGTCACTCAATATTATTGATGGCCGCGTTCCTCCTATAAGCACATATTTCAATCTCCATTTGCGTAATCATAGTAATAATTGAGCACTTTAGTACTTCATTCTCGGTTTAGATTGATTTAACGAACTTTTAAAAGAAAAATATTCAATTAAAGTGAAACTGCTTGCTCAGAGAACGAGTAAAAGACAGTGAGTGACTGATATAATGAACACACTAATACATGGTAGAAAATATTTTATTGAAAATTTATTTAATACGGTTCAAAATAGTGCACAAGTACACAGTACACAAGAAGTGCTATGAATCAAAAGAATGTCAGTCAAATGTTATTGCTATCCATAGTGAAAGCTTTCACTTGTTCCTGATACATCCTGTGCTTTTCTTCTAAAGTTCGAAGCGCACTGGAGGGTCTAACGCCGCCAACATTTACTAAGAAACTTATTTGTACTGGAGGAACTTCCCCTCTGGTCTTCTCTTTCTCTGTATTCATACCTTTACTTTTAGCACTTGATCGGACGGACTTTATCTTTGCATTGTTATCTTCTTGTGCTTTCTTTCCAATAAGTTTAACATTATTATGGAGTTTTTTGTCTAATTTAGTATCTGGTTGTTGAGAAGCGTCTTTAAAATTTTGTTCATCTTTTGATTCATGGTTTTCTTTATATTTTTTGTTTTTAGCTGATTGAGGCTTTGTTAATTTAGTGATTTTTTCTTCCGTAGCATTGTTGTTTATGAGATAAGATGTTTTATTATTCACTTTTGGGGAATCTTTTGATGAACACCGTTGTTTGGCTGAACTATCTTTTTCCTTTTTTTCTAGTTCAATCTGCAGAGACTTCTTGTATATTCGTAGCCTATTTTCCATTCTTACCTTTTCGGAGTACCGCTGCAGGCTACGAGCTCTTTCCAGTCTAGGTTTAATTTTTTCCATATCAGGACCGAGGCCACCAAGTTTAACATTTTGTATGGGTTGGACTGTAGCTCTTCTTACTCGTCGACGATGTTGAGATACATCAGATACGCTTTTGAGATTATTATCGTCGCCAGATTGACTTTCACAGTCATCCAAATTAAGACCTGCATCAAAAGATTGCTCCAAATAATTCTCAAGTTCTTTATTAAGTATTTTGTCATAATATATCTCATTATATGCTTCAGTCTCATAGAATTCAATAGCAGGATTGTGGGTGTGTTCATCTTCCCCAAAACTTTCTCTTTCGGTATCTCCATACTCTGGAGATAACGAACGTATTTCATGTTCCTCTTCCTTTTTTACAATAGTGTGAGGAGCAAACTGCTTCCGAAATCTATCTAAATAAGACGGTTTTTTTATTTTTTTATTATCTACTTTGACAAGATAACTATTACTTGAAAGTGAGTCTTTTCTTGCACGATGATCTTGTTTTATCTTCTTTTTCTGATCTTTCTGTACCTTTATGAGCACATCTTTCTCGTAGAACGGCACCAGTATTGTATCAACGTTGTCGTCGAAAGGCGAGTCACACTTCTGTTTCGTATTTCGTTTCGAATCATTTTCCAGGCTGTCTAAAGAAATATTGCTGTCAGAACTTGAACGTTTATCCATAATTCGTGGCTGAAAATTGTATATTTTCCTTTTTCTCCTAAACAAATAAGATGGCGTTTCCATAATGACACAGTGTCATTTCTTTTTTTATAGCATGACACTCAACTGACTGTTAGAGGTCAAGTAAAAAGAGGATGATACATTGTCATTGACTATTAAAGATAGTGTAAAATCTAAGCGATATTGAATAGGTACTGCTTCACATTTACGAATGCTCAAGATTATTTTAACCGCTACACGCTGCTCAGTGGAGGTAACTCAGTGGTTAGTACCGTGGGCCGAAATCCCATAGGTGCGGGTTCGAGTCCCATCAAAGAAAAACTTGTGAACCGAGTTGACTTTTTCTAATATTTTTCTTTGAAACAATATAATATAAAGATAGCATTGACAATGCAAAACTTAATAAATCATAAATGCAAATAGTAAAGTCCCACAAATAGTACACTTTTTATTTAACTACGGAAAGTTGATGTAAACATAATTTGTTTCCTTTTTGTGGCTTATTTTTAATACATTTATTACTATTACAGTTACTTGATCTTTATTACCTCAAGAAAGATGAATACAAGCATACAACAAAAATAAATATTTGTTATTTTTTAGATATAACTGCAGTAATTAGAAGGTTTTGAGAATAACATATCACAGTTTGAAAGCATTGTCTGCCGTTTTACGGATCAGTCAGTAAATTGTAATAAAAAAGCCAGTAAATATTTTAATGGCAAAAGTTTGGGCCTCTCGTCCTGGCTCCAATCCAATTCGGGATAGCGGTAGGCGGTTTCTGTCTGTGCATGTTCCCGTAGGATGCTGACTTAAACGCTCTCCGCAAATGGAATTGGTCTATGGGGCAAATGCAATAACAGAAACATACTGAAGCTAAACGAAATGCATTCGAAATACTACGGTAATAAATGTGATCAAATTTATATAGCATATGACGTCTTCTGGAAGAGATCTATCTTCAACTAGAAAATCAGATCAAGATATCTAGCTTCATTTGAGTAAAGCAAGAGCCTTTTAAAACATGTATGGTTTGGTAATATTTCATATTGGACATGCTGTTATATCTACGTATCATAGTCATTGTAGAATTTACGTCATATTTTTTTCGTGTAAGTAGATAAAACACTTTTATACATTTTACTTAGCAGAGGCCGTGATCATGGAACTTAAAGGTACCTAACTTAATCCCTTCCTTCCACACTGCACTATAAAACCACACTACCGGTCGTATTGTTAGGATTTTTTTTGTGCCATCTGCACTACCTGTACTATCAAATCTAATTTTTAAACACGCAACTGCTTTGATTGTTTTTTTTTCTGCATATAGCAACTTTAACTTAATACCACTGTCTATCGATCTTCTCTTCCATAGTTACGCTGTATGTTCTAGGTCTTTTAACATATTATACAATCATTTTTTAAACCTGATATGTGTCAAAACTATATTTCAAATATTTGTTTTTTGATTATCATTAATACGTAATGTTAATATGAGGTTCATTAATTCACCTTGACATTAAAACTAATCCTAACTCTTTTAATATAACTTGAATTTAATAATGGTTTATAGTTTCGGCTAAGCAATTATAAATAAATATTATATCATTATATAATATCAAACTTATGTTATTATGACTGATTCATCAGGACTGTTCATACTTTATTATTGTATGGTGTAATCCAAGATCCGAGGGCCGCTAGACCTTACTAATTTTTTTCTCATAAACCAAAGTAGTGTAAGTATGTACATTTAGTGTATGCCTACTCGCTAGTTTGTAGCATGGACCATTAACATGTACCCGAGGCTAAAGGTAAGTGAAAAGAATACAAACTTTTCTTAAAGTCTCAAAGCTGATTTTTATGTATGTTTTAGAAAATTGGGTTTAAAATAATTAATCCATAATGCCAGTAGGGAATGCAAACTGGTTTCACCGAAACTGAAAAACCGGTTTTTCGGTGGATTTTACAACCAAAAAAAACTCGGGCTTGTTTACCGACAAACTGGTTTTTTCGATTTTTAGGATAATAAAGGATTGCTATGGTAGCACCCACACAAAACGAATATGCGCCTACAATGCGTTTAAATGAATGAACACGCAAAGATACGCAGTGTATGCGCATTAAATGCATGGTGAAGGCGAGTGGATGGGCCAGATAACAAAATCGACCTCTATTTGAAGGCCTCGTCTCGTCATCATCATTTCAGCCGTATTACACCCACTGCTGAGTATTGGCCTTCCCCATGGATCTCAACGATGATCGGTGTTGCGTTGCCAGCATCCAGCAGCGTCCCGCGACCTTCACCAGATCATCGTGCCGCCTTGTCGGGGGCTCCCACGGAGCTTCGTCGGGGTTGCGGTTTCCATTCTAGAACCTTTTTGCCCCATCGGTTCTTTTCGCTATGTATCCGCCCATTGCCACTTCAGATAGGCAATCCTTCGAGCTTTATAGGTTATTCATATTCCTAGCATTGATGTGACAACGCTGGCCCACAACCTATTCAAAAATATAAAAGTATTGGAGAATTTCGATGTGGTCCGCAAGTCTCGGTAGCTCAGTGGTTAGAGCATTGGACCCGATTTCCAAAGGTCGTGGGTTCGAGTCCCATCTGAGAATTCACTTGTGATCGAGTTGATTATTTCCAATATTTTTCTATATATTTATCTTGTGGGAATTGAACTCGTCTGGAGCCGTATTAGAAATATGTTAATAATTACAAACAGATGATATTTCGTTAATAACTACTTTTGTCAGTACAATGCGAACAACATCGTGACCACAAGCGCTGTAAAGGCCATAAGAACCAATTTGTGATTCTCAAGCGATATGACCTTTAATTTGCATTACAAAACTAACTTTAATTATATGGGATAAAGTGTATTTTAATCTGCATGGTGTTTGCTGATGAGATTTTGATGAAGATACCGGGTGTTAGCTGCACCGGAACTGGCTACTGTGGCGAAACTAAAGGTTAGCAAGTAACAGACTTAGTCGTATAGAAGGATTTTTAATACCATAATAAAAAAGTTTACCAAAATTAAATTATATTGAATGGTAAAATAACTAACGAAGTTAATGTAATTTAAATTGTAATGAAGCGGTTTTGTGATTTAGATACATAGTTTCCTAATTGAAATGCTTACAATTAGGTAGTGATTTACACGACGAGAGAATAAAGTAAAATTGCATGTTTAGTTTGTCTATGAATTTCATTTCTTTTCACCTAGAACACTTTAGGTAGTACCAATAGTAAAACTGTAAATCATCTCTAATAACTGTAGAGTTTATCTTCGAAAATATGCAAAACTTAAACTTAAAATATTTAATTTTAAATTCTCTAAATGGACGGTTAAAGCATCTACGCTTTAACCGTCCATTTAGAGAATTCAGTTTTTTATGATGTTAGAAGGTAATCCATCACTGTTCTATGGGCAGTTCTCTGATTTAAATTAATATAAAGGTCAAAATTACATTAATACTCGACATTCAATCTATAGATATACAACTAGCACATATATGCTATTACATATACGCACGTACATCTATCAGAATAAGTTTATACAATGTGTTTAATATTAATATTTTTAAAATCTGCTATACCTACAAAAAACGGTTTTTCTGTTATGGTTGGTCACAGTCGCAATGCAAAGTTCGATACTATACGTAGATACGTCGTTTCCTGAAAATAACAGAGGGGTTAGCACTCATAACTTTCGAGTAAGTATCGAGGAAGTAAAGTAAAAAAAATGTATGACACATTGAGCAGCGTTCCTACCGGACGTAAACGGAACTACATTTTCCTATACGTTTTTTGACATTACTTGCTCGATACTTACTCGATACTATTTCGATAGTTATTCATGCTTGCCTTGGACGAATTAATTCGTCCAAGGTGCTTGCCTTACTGGAGACTGAAAATTTATTTTGCAAAATTACTCATGAATCCGTGCTGAAATAAGTTTGGTATTTTTAAGTCTCGGTAGCTCAGCGGTTAGAGCAGTGGGCCGGATTGCCAAAGGTCGTGGGTTCGAATCCCATCTGAGAGTTCACTAGTGGCCGAGTTGATTTTAGCCATATATTTTTCTATTTAAAATTTACCATTGGTATTATTATTTTTTGTTTTTCTCACTATTATCTATTACTTAGTAATAAACCGATTATTCCGTATTTTTTATTAAGTAAGTAAGAAAAAATCTTACTAGAAGATAAACTTAGATAGACTGTAGTATTACCAAAGAATACTATTACTAACGTAGTTTTACTACAGTATAGTATTATATAATCTGTAGTAGTATTAACCTGTCGTGCTATTACTAAAATAATTCGCACAATCTAGGCGCACAGATTAATAAATAGTTACTTCTAGGAGTAGCATTGCCTAGAAATTATATTCGGTACAAATTAGATTTCACAATTATCAAATGTTGCAATCTAAGATTCAATAACCCTATCTAGTGATAACACCTCAGATCTCCAACAAGGTGACTCAAATTAGGATAATATGGTTAACAAAGAGGCAGCCATTTAGCACTGTATGTAGGCCAAGGCATCAAAGATCGGTGCCAATTACTGTGACAATAGTTCATCTGAGATATATTTGGGCCTCCACTGGTATGATCTTAAGCCTACAGCTTAGCAGCAAGTGTGAAGGTGTAAATACTTTTTCTTGTCTTATTATTTTAACGACTGGTGCAAGTAGTTCTTGTCTATGCCAAGGGGGCGTCCATTAATGAAGTGAGGTGATTTTGGCGATTTTTGGACTCACCCCTTTGTGAGATATCTTGAGATTTGGCTAAACCCCTCGCCCATCTAATCGTAAGATTGTTCAAAATGCATATTTTCAGTGTAAGTTTGTTAATCTATGTTTTATGGCGTTGGTTTTTTTTCTCATTATTTAGAATTAACTACTGTGCTACTTTTTGGCGTTCGCATAACCGCCATATATATTATTGTGTAGAATTTCGTGTTTTGCTCAATTCAAACCAGTTTTCTAGCAATTTTACTCTGTTTATTGCAGAAAAAAAACGTGATACTTGCCAGGATTCCCTCTCTCCCCCACGTGAGATATCATGAGATTTGGCTAGACCCCCCCCCCCCTCACCCCCCTTTAAACGCCCCACGTAATTAATGGACCAAGGAATGTCAGGCGTATCTTAAATGTGTTAAAATTTTAGTGCTCTTTTACAAAGTTCTTATTATTACAGTGTCAAAAAGCACTACGATATTAACACGATTGACATACGATTGTCATAATCGTATGTCAATCGTGTCATTAGTGTAAACAGCAGAATTGATCCCCTGTTCACAGGGTCTAAAAAGGGCGCTAACGCAATATTTCTAAGTGATTTTACTGTCAATTCATTTAATTGTTTATTTACTACACGGCTTAAAACTCAATGTTAGTTTCAGTATATAGCAGAATTTGCTTTTAATTTTTACAAAGCAAATTCCATAGGAAATAAACAAAGAAGTGAATTGTCAGGGAATTCACTTTGCAATATTGCTTTAGTGCCCTTTTTAGACCCTCAGGTAAGGTTGTGTTTTAGTCCAGTTGCAAGTCCTTTTCTATCGAATCTCAACATGTTCTAGTAGATAACATGAGATGCGATAGTTCCAAAAACAAAATTCACATGCATTCTTCTTAGAGCTTTATTTACAAGAATTCATGTTGAATTTAAATAATACTTACTGCAGATAGAAACGGTTATGTACCTAATTATTTGGCAAGTAGTTTTAAAAGTACTCTAATTTCTCACATAACTATACCTGTCAAATACAAGACAAATTACAATGTTAACTCATAGAGTGAATGTGTGTGGAATCTAGTGAAAGGTACCACACCTCTATCAAAGAGACGTGCTGGTAATTATTAATAAAAGTATTTTTTTATACTTGGTATCATAATATTATTTAGAACATCTAGTTATGGAAATGTACAGTCACGCGCAATGACATGTATACACTTTACAACCTTATCGCATTGACGTACACGGAAACAAAGCTCTCTCAGTCCACAAATGTCATTCAATATTGTAATGTGACAAGGTTGCTTAGTGTTTCTATGTCATTGCACGTGACTGTACCTACAAAAAGTATCTTAAATTCATCCATAACCAAGAAAGCTATTAAGCACGAATCAATTAACTTGACATGCAGTTTCACACATATTCTGTTCCATTTCAAAATTAAACCAGAAGTTAAAACGTAATTAGTGCCAAATCATAGATTGTGAATCAGAAGTTTTAATGCACACATTAATATCTTGATTTGGTAGACACGTGAGGAAGGATAAATTGTGTTCTCCATACGACGTAGAACATTTTCATCATTTTATATGATTAATTAATCAGTCTCATTGAAAATATCATACCAAAGTCCACGCAGAGGCCGATACGAGCAATCTTATGACTAATGGTCATTCCAAAAATATATCTACTATTTTTTTCCACGATTAAGAGCATAAAATAATATGTCACGGTTCGACAAAAAAAAAAGAGAAGCTGATAAACCAAAACTTAGTAAAACGTTACGTCATCAGCACTAGATGATGAATACCTTAGGAGGTCATTATTTTTAATGGCTTTTAAGTTCCTACTTATGAACCTATCAGAAATCCGAAGAGGATCAATTCATTTGTTGACTTAAATTACAGTTTACTTGATATTATTATGATAAATTTTAAATATATAAAATAGCATTGAAAAATGCAAAAAATCTAAAATTATAAATTGATATTATTAATTTCATTATTTCATTTTTATTGTCATAATAAATATGAAGGTTCGTGTGATCACTGTAAATTTTTTTGTTTGACGACCTGTTTGGCGCAGGGGTACTTACCCCGCCTTCTGCACTAGAGGTCCCGGGTTCAATCCCCGGACAAGACAAATATTGGTGTGCATGATCATGTCTATTTGTCTTGGTCTGGGTGTTTAATATGTATAATAAGTATGTATTTACAAAAAAAAGTATATAAGTATGTTTATCCGTTATCTAGTATCCATAACACAAGTTCTTCATGAAACTTAACGTGGGCTAGATAATTGGTGTGAATGTATGCAAATATTTATTTATTTATTATTTCTTAAACCAATGCTGTCGACGAAAGATTACTGTCATCCATAAAATCGCCTTTGTCCACTATATTGTATAATGACACTAGCTTCCGCCCGCGGTTTACCCGCATGGTTGCCGTTCCCGTGGGAATAACGGGACCAAAAATAGCCTATGTTACTCTCCGTCTCATCAAGTAACTACTCCTATATGCCGAAAAATCAAATCAATTGGTTGCTTAGTTAGGGGGTCAAGGAAGGACAAACAAACAAACTTTCGCATTTATACTATTAGTTAGGTTTAAACTTTTTTGTATACAATATATAATTGATAAATTCTCTGAGATGGTCCATCAATTCTTCTTTCATAATCATTGACTTATAATATTTCTTTCATATTAGTCATAATAGAGAGATTAGGATGAACATATTTTTCTCATTATTTTTCTAAATGGAATTTGATGCTACCACTAATTACTATTTGATAGTCGGCGATTGCGAATAACAGAAGAACTGAAAGGTCAAGTTCGTCGCCACGGCACCTTACACAACCTTTAACAACACAGTTGGTAGTAACTTTAAATAAATTATCGAAGGTATTTAACACCTCAGTACATCAAAGTTCAATACAGATTCACAATTTGACTTTGGTCTTTTTGTGAACAGCAAATATCTGTGGTCAAGTCAATTGCGTAGTGGACATACATACTTTAAATTTGGATGTTGAATTATTGGTTTGCCAGCAAATAGAAGAAAAGAAAGCAATTCAAATAAATACAAAATAATACAAAATGAAATAATGAAAGCAATACAAAATATTCAGATCAATAAGTACATGTGAATTACTAACTAGTTGATTTTTCTCTTATTTAACAGTTGAGTGCTTAGTGTCAGTTTTCTCACATTATTACTCGCTTACGCCGCAGTTTGCGAATAAAGTTTAATTCTCAGCCTTATTCCCATTGCATTAAGGCTATCTGTCAAAACTTTACTCTTACGCGATCGTAACGTTTGGACATTTGCAATTGCACACTAGGCCCTCTGTATTAGAGTCACTTTAGAAGTTCATATACCTAATTATCTAATTATCATTATTTATGTTAAACGAGACGGAAGATCTCACAGTTAAACCGACAAGTCGGTTTTGCGGGACTATTGTAAAAACAAAATTGTAATCCCCTTGTTTTTAGTAAATAAATAAATAATAATAATAGCATACGATGACGCCATGTCACTTTTACTAATTTATAAAGTCCGCATCCGCATTGGACCGGATTTCCAAAGGTCGTGGGTTCGATTCCCATCTGAGAATTCACTTGTGGCCGAGTTAATTTTTTCCAATATTTTTCTATTTAAATTTATCATAATTATAAAGTCGTTATAAAAAATACTTAATTTCTATGACCTAATTGCAATACTCAAGTATCATCATATTAGCAGCACGAGAGCGTTTTTATTTTCTTCTTCCTAGAGAATTCAGGTGATACCTACATAAACATTTTAATTTCAAACCACCAACAGTCAAAACACAACATAACTATGTAACCAGAGATAATACACATGATAACGTTACCAAATAACAAAATCCGATTAGAAAATTGTTTTTTCCGGTGAATTGAGCCAATTTGACGAGACAATCGGACAATTAGTGATTAGCTAAGAGTAAACTTGACCCGCATTCTCAAAGCAAGGCAAGTAGGCTTTGCTGGCAAGTCAAAGAGATTGATGAAGCTTTGTTGAGTTTGACAAATGTTATGGTAGACATACTCGCGCCGAGTCGCTTAGAAAGTTGCTATTCCTACGCAAACAAATAAGTACAAATAATCGTAAATCTATGATACCCTCGTTAATTTATAGCTATGTAGCTAAAACGTATTTATAATAGAAGTTCTAAAATAAGGCTGGTGGTAAATAATAAATCTGTTCATATTACTAGTGACAGTAACCTAGTTGTCATTATGATTTTATTTTCGACACATTGTTTAAGTTAGACAATTTTCGAATTACACATTCAAGCGCAGTATAAATTCATGAGTCTTAGGTACTGTTGAAAATTCTGAAATGACAGATCGTAACGAAATCGTAACGTTTGTTACTTCGTTGGCACTTACCGAAAAACGTAAATAATCGTAAAATAGTTTTATCTTCATCCCGATCCTGACTCATCCTTATTGAAATCTGTTAAATGATGAATAAACACTTCCCCAATACTTATCATAATTTATCGAAAATCCGAAAGAGATAGGACTGTAATCATTTATTATTTGCATTTTTTTTACAGTTCAGCATTCTGGTTTCACTTTTTCCTTTTAAAATAAAGATCCGTATATTTGACAAGCAAATTATTTTTTATAAGCGTTTCTTAATATCGGCTGTAGGTAATTAGTAACATTGAAATATTATTTATTTGAAGAATAAAATTAGACTGTCCCATGAGCTCCATGAATATTAATGTTCCGCGTAAAATTAACAAAAATCTTAAGGATTAAATAAATTTCACTGTCATACTGTATCATATTTTTTGTCATACGAACTATATTGATCAGCGGAAGATAATACAGTCGTAGCCAGCTTTTTATCAACTTCTTCTTTAAACTACTATCCAACATTCTAATACAGAAAAGATTTAGGTACTTAGGAAGACCTACATTTTTTTATGAACGACGGGGAGACTCTTAGCCTTCATCATACCTGATGTTAACTATTGATAAGGCTGAAGATGGAAGCGAATGGAAACGAAAGCGAGCCTCTCCCGGAATCCTCAATCACTGAGGAACTGGCTATCTTATCTCTAACTGCCGGGACACAACAATGCTGAACACATTGCTGTTATGGCGTCAGACTTAGATAAAATGGTGGTAGCTAGCCAGGCGGACTTACTACAAGTCCTACTACCAACCAAACCGAATACAATATGGAATCGAACCCGGGACCCCTGGGTCAGATACCGGTGGTTTGACCACTAGACCACCACAGAGGCGGTTATGACCTACTTCTATGATTATTATTAAAGCATCGCAGTAGCATTATGTTCAGTTGTAGCCTTTCTGCCGGTTTATTAATAAAAGGCATGACAATAAAACAACCCAAAAACACCGATTTACTTCACACAAAGACTCTCGTTGAACAACACCTGATTTTTCTATTGAAAATGAAAGTAAATTCGTGACATTACAATCGATTCCATTTCGGTCAACAGACACTCCGTAACGATTTGGTGATCATAAAAATACTACTTACTATTTATACCTACTTTCAAAAGTATTAAGGCTATTGGTGCGAATCGTCGTCGTCGTCTCAGCAACATAACACCCACTGCTGGGTATAGGCCTCCCCCAAAAGGGGGGGTTTGCCATAATGGCCACGCTTGGCAGGCGGGTTGGCGATCGCAGTATGGCCAAAATTGTAGGAGACGCTATTGCCCGTCTCCTGAAGGCCGAGTCCCTTAGTCGCCTTTTACGACACCCACGGGATGAGAGGGGGTAGTGCTATTCTAAGCCGACACTACACATTGGTGCAAATATCTTTGGGAATTTGTATAGAACATACATTTTGGGTTTGCTTTGCTCTACAGCCGCCTGCGACTTCCCTTGCGTGGTCTTAACTTTGTAACGTGACAGTTCAGCGTTCTCAAAAAATGTGGCTACTAAATTGGTGAAAAAAAATATTTTCTATAGAAATTGAGGTGTTCAAACAAACATTTTAGCTTTGTTACTTAAAATATATGTAACAAATATATTAATGTATAATTAATCAAGTTCAACAACCTATAAACTTGTTTAATTGACGTCGTTTATGTAACCAGGCTGAAAATCGGAATAAAAAGTATCCTATCTTCATAATACTCGTAATATAAAGCAGTTACATATAATATGTTCGTATATTATTAAGTGCTTAAAAACACTTCTACTTATTACTTATTTTTGTATTATGATCTATGAAAATTGGTTTCAAGCCTATTTTCATGAATATAATTCATAATTTAAAAAATGATCGTAAAGTCACATGTACAGTCAGCAGCACGTACCTACAGCTTTACATTTGCACTACGAAAACCGCCAGTAACGCGAGCGACGTAAGGGCGCTCTCAAGGTCAAAGTGTAAAGCCGTAACTGCTGTTGACTGTACATACTTTTCTCTTCTCACGTTATACGTCAAACTATTAGTTAAGCGATACGTCGATTTTACAACAACCATCTATCGGTCAATCATTGTAACCGTGACGGATTGTTATCAACCACAATCAACCTTTATGGTGATATTTACGAAAAAATTGGTTTCACAAACGTCATGAAAATATAAATGAGTATTAATATGTTGCTAGTTAGTTAAAAGCATCCACTTGTTTTATAAAATCGACGATCTACGGCCGGTTTCAATAATATATCCTTAACAAGAGATAGGCCTATCTTGGTTACGTTACTTAGCAACCACTGTTGTTTTAGGTTATTTTGGGCTGATTAACAAAAATATCTAGGCAACAAAGCTCTAGTAAGCCTATCTCTTACTGAGGATAGTTTATTGAAACCGACCATTAGTGATTTTTCGGAGGAGGTGATTGTTACTATAATGGTTTTTTGTATGAAAGTGACTGATTAAGGAGCACAATCTCTTAATGAAGTGCATTTAGGACAGAATTTAAATTTTAATCATAATATTTTAAATATAAGTAAAACATTACATTTCATTTTTGAAAAATATTTCCTACATTTCTATATGTATGCAGCCTTCGCCACTGATATGTAATATTAGTATGGATGCCTATTGAAATAATGCAGAGTAACAATTTAGGACGTTAAAATATAATCAAAGTATCAACTTTATTTGTGTCCTACTTTAGTTTACGTATGCGCATTTATTATGGGATGCAGTCTTAATAAGTCAAACAAGTACTATACAGGGTGGAATGTTAAAACGGGGCAGTAACGGCAGATATTAAACCGTTGCAGCTACATGAATACGTCCTTAAGAAATCATCCTTAATTTTAATTTAATTTAAAATGCTTCACAGATTTTGAAAAAAAAATACAGCCAGCAGGAAAAAGAGCAGATTTCACATTTTTATGACAATCGATCCTGTTTCTGAGGATTAAAACACTCTGGGACACCAACGGAGGTTTGAGTACTAGAAACGTCTGAAATCGCGAAAAACACGCACCCCGCGCTCGCGCTACACGCAGTCGTATCCGCTTCATCTACGAGTAACTTTGTTGAATGAACTTATTTTCTTAGCAATTTCTAACTTTTCTAGTTTTTACTCATACCGCAGTAGGTGTCTTAAAGCGTTTTGATCCTTATAAGAAACAGGATCGAATGGCATCAATTTTTTTTCTGCTTACTGTATTGTTTTTCAAAATCCGAGAATGCAGTTCAAAATTTCTCAAAAAATTAAGGATGGTTTCCTGAGAACTTTTTCATGTAGCTACAATGGTTAGAGTACGTACCAATGGCGAAGGATCCATACAACACGATTCCCATCGGCTTCCCTTATAGAAAACACCACACTAAACAACGGACCGAAAATTTCTCAAAAAAATTTCTTAACTGTTAAGAGATTTTTTTTTGGGAAATTTTTGGTCTGCTTGGTTTTTGGTCATATTTCGGCCTCTCGCCACCTGTACCTGCCCTTCATGGCCCATCTTAACTTTCCACCCTGCATATAATATAGTAAGACACTAGTTTAGTTTCTATAGCAGGGATGGCGAATCCCTATATATTAACGTGCCATTTTTCTAAATAAATGATTAATGAGGTCATAGACGTGCCGTGTCATCAAATAATTTTGCCTTTGTGATTATTGGGAAAGTAATAATAATAATAATAAATACAATGAAAACTCTATATTTACTACATCATTCGCGTTCGCCCGTCATTTATAATAGGACTTCACACTTTTTTTTCGTAGTGCATAATGAATTTTATGATCGGTGACGTGCCCAAAATTTTGTGTCGCGTGCCATCAATGGCACGAGTGCCATTGGTTCGCAATCACTGTTCTATAGTATTTTTCTGAATTCCAAAATTGTACCTTACATACATTACAACATGCTCGAGGAAAGTTAAAATTGATGTTATTATATAAGAATAAATAGAATTAGACATATAATTGAGTGCTATTAATAATTATGAAAACACAAAAAATACAATACTGTAAAATTTATATTTCAAACAAACTTGTTTACATTATTGTTAAACATGTAAACAAACTATATCTACATTAATGGATCACTACTCTATATTTCCACATGTCTTATCTCTAAAGCAATTAATAAACTTGAAAAGAGGAAGGAGCTATAACATCCAATCAATACAGACGTAAAAACAAATTAGATCAATGTTACTCAAACACGTACTTATTAAGCTACAGGATGTTTAAAGAGATTAATTGTTATTTTACAAAGCAAGGGCAAGTAAGTATTTATTGGCCCTACACGATAACTTATAATCACTCAGTATACCTGTACAAACTTCCGTACATTCACCGAATTTACAAATGTCCGATAAGGAGCCATTGTTTTCGCAATGAATGCCTTTACAATGGAGGCAGGAAGAAACCTTATTTATATGAATGATGTGGGGGACTTTTCGTGGGTGTGGATGATATGATACTATCTTTTCAATTTTAAGAATTAAATTGTTCTACTGATTTTTTATAATATAGTATGTGTCATTTACAACCGATCTTAAGTTAGTGACATTTGACCTGAAAAGTTACGCTCATTTTGACCGAACAGACATTATAACCGAACAAATTTTATAAGCTGATTGTAAACGACAATTTTTGTACCGGTTGGCGGACAGATGTATTTATTGTCGAGGCGTAGCCAGAAGAAGACAAATACCAGCAATTTTTATCCGTTAAAAAAATTATACCTAGCATACCTATAACCCTGGTTTTCGATGTCTTGTTGTAGTCGTCGAGAAGAGAGAACCAGATAAAAATGACGTCAATCTTCTAAATAACCAATTTCTCTTTTTGATTTGTACTACAGTCATTTTTATCTGTCTTCTCTTTTCTCCGCAGATTTCCAAGAGCTGGCGAGGCAAAACAAGATAACGAAGCAGATCTTAGAAGCATTCATACAGAAGAAGCTTGGTCTTTCGAGGGGATACGTGAGGCCGCCGTCTGTTCACGAGATTTTGCCGAAAAACATGGTAGGGGAGAAGAATGCTCGACCTCCTGATTTGGAGGAGCAGGCAGAAGAACAGGCAGAGGTTCAGGAAACCCAAGAATATCCGGAAGACGATAGCTTGCAGAGCGTGGAAAGTGAACAGATTGACTCCATTTATTCTGAAGGCATGTATTTTTTTTCTAATTGGTAGAGTAATGGTTTCTAATCAGTAACTATTCAAAGGGTAACAATATTAATTAATGCCTTTTTAGTAAAATCTTCACAGACTATTTTAGCAATTTGAATTCAGACTTTTTATCTTAATTATTGTTTGTTGAATTTAAATTTTAAAGTGATAAAAGGCAAGAAATTAAAAACTAGTTTTTAAAACACTTTAAATTGCTATGCACATCTAAAGTTATCAATTTAAAAATACTTTAAATTTAATCGTTTATCTATAATTTGGATAGGTTTATCCTTATGATCCCAATGACTTCTGCAAACGAAACTAGCAATACAAGTTATCAACGTAATAAAAATGACAATTTAGATAACCATCCTTATATCATAATAATCTCACCAATAATTATGCAATCGTCGTAAGGTTTCATGACTACATTTGGATGCATACCATTACAAATGAATTTGAACGGCGTTTATTTATTACGCAGTTAGGGTCTTTTCTAAATGTCATTGTGTGTCCGATTTGCTTTAAGAATGTTAAATTCATAGGTAATTAAGTTATTAACCTTTAACATTCCTTCCTAATATCTATGGGAGTGGGGACACAAATTTTACAGCGAGAAGGAAAAACAGTACTAAAAAAAAGCTTCGAGCAGCGACTTCGTACAGCTAATAGTTCTGGGTTTGAGTCCCGCCGGAGAGCAGCTATGCTATTCTCTAAACCACACATCATGAGCATATTGAGCATCGTTCCTACCGGACTTAAATAGAACTGCGTTTTCTTTTACATTTTTTGACAGTACGTGTTCTATACGAATATGCAAGTCATTCGTACTAGAGGTAGTGCTGTCAAATCGTATTGAAAATGGTGCGATCACCGATGTTGCAGCCGCCTACTACTGTCAAGGATGTTGCTTAGGGAATAACCTCTCCATATAGTTATAAATTTTTAATTTTGCATTTTACAATGCTATTTATGTGTGATAAATATTATACAAGAAAATATACTAGAAAAATCCCGTCAGGGCGACATGAGACTAGTTGCTTTTTTCCAGTATATTTTCTTGTTTAATATTTATCTCTCCATATAGGTCGAATTCCACGCTAACCTTCTAAGAAATCGGCCAAAAATACTATCAACAAATATTTGTATTGTAGTAGTCTTGCTAATTATTTCAAAATGTCGCCACGCAAATCAAACATTGTTTATGTCAATGTTTGGTCCAAATGTTTGCGAGGAAACGCAGTGGACGGACGCGTTGCGAAAATGTTTCGAAGTCCTTTCGGAGTATGTTGCTTGGCCGAGTTTCTTAATAGAAGCAAATCTTTGCCGACCATAATCATGCTCATTTTTCATTTGGTCACGTAGCCTTAGTAAATGAGCACTGTTGGCGACTGGCTGAGATGCCACCTTTTTTGATACGATCAATTTATATTTTTGTAATGACGTTTTGTTTTGCTTTTACTTGTCAGTGTCTCCTTGCCTTGTGTTTTTGTATCAGTTGATTCTTGTGATTAAATTAGTTTTTAGTCATAAACTGAGTGTTTCCATCATCCTCCCATTAAAATCACATACAGTCCACTTAGCTCTCCAACATTTTGGTCCATTCTCGCCATAAAAACAAACCATTTTCAAAATTTTCATTTTGACGTAAGTTTTTCATTTCGCCTAGTAAACAGTAATTTCGTCATTTGTATTCATTCACCATGGTGGAAACACGCAGTCAAAGCAAGGCAAACGCGGACACGGCTACGGAAGTCGATCGGCCGCAGCCCGAATGTCGTGAACATTCACGGGGCGGCGACCGGCCGGCTTCGGCCATGGAAGTCGAGCGGACGCAACCCGCACACTCGCCGGGTGGCGACCGGCCGGTTTCGGCCACAGCCACGGAGGGTGCTTCGGCATTGCCAACTAGTTCGTCCACACAGCCCGTGGGCACCGACTCTTGCGACCAGGCGCAACTTAGCCTCGCAAATCGCCCAAGTGTTCGATCTATTTCGGATTTAGACGCAAATGCCAAAGCACCTTCTCGTAGCGGCACTCACTCCTCGAGGTCTTCGGCGACCGTCCGCGCTCAGAAACTGGCCATCGAAGCCGACGCAATGCGGCGCCGAGTAGAGCGCGAGCGCGAGCTTGTGCGACAGCAGGCGGAGCGCGAGCGCGAGCTTGTGCGACAGCAGGCGGAGCGCGAGCGCGAGCTTGCCCGTCTCGAGGCTGAGGTGGAAGCGACGGAGCTACAAGCCAGACTAGCCGCTTTGGAAGCATCAGATAAGTCATCTAAATCCCGTTGTTCACGTTCTCATTGTGATTCAGCAAAACGCACTGCTACGTGGGTTTTCGAGCAGAACATGGCTACGGTAACTACCGCGAACATGCCTGGTGAGGCACCGACTGTCACCTTGGGTAAACCCCAAGGACAACATTCACAGCCGGCCGCTCCTACCAACACGGTATCGTTCTACGTACCGAATGTCACCCCTGCAGCCCCGTCTATAGTTACACGCGCCGCCGGTAACAATTACAACAACGACGTGACACAACAATTAAATACGTCTGAATGCCCTGTCACGCAGCTTACCAAAGCTATAAACGCTTTTTCTAACAGACCAAAGAGACCCGAACTCGTCACGTTCTCGGGCGAAGTTAGTCAATGGATGGCGTTCAAGAGTAGTTACGAACGAACTAAAACTAATTTCTCTCCGTCAGATAACTTAGATCGTTTAAACAACGCTGTGCGCGGTCCGGCGTACCAGTCCGTGGCGTCTCTCCTGTGGACTTCAGGGGAACCGGACGACATCGTGAGGGCCCTGGAGCAGACGTACGCGCGCCCGGAACTTCTCGTCGCCCGCGAGGTCGCCGAGCTACGCAACAGTTCTAAGCTAAGTTCTCCCGAAGACTTAAACCGCTTAGCAAATAAATTACGCAATTTCGTGACAACGCTTAAACTGCTTAAACAGAGCGAGTATTTATCGTCACCAGAGCTCTTTCGGTGCATATTGGTAAAGTTGAGCGAGCACACGCGCGCTCGTTTCACAGACTTTGCTTCCATTTATGCATCCGATCAACCAAATTTCACAAAATTAGAAATTTTGTCACGCTTTCTTTTAGTAGAGGCTGATAAACAGTTGAAATATAACTTTGTTGCTGACAGTACGGTTAAGGCACAGAACACACCGTATCCTACTAATAAATTTCAATTGAAGAAGGAAACAATTCACACCACCGTATCTAGCAGCAAAGGGCCCGAGCGTTGTACCTATTGTAAACAAGGACCTCACAACATTAAAACCTGTAAAGTCTTTTTAGCGCTTTCAATAGACGATAGATGGCGATGGGTCCGTGAGACAAAGATATGCTACCGGTGTTTGAAGTCCAGTCCACACACTTGGAATTTTTGTCGCGCCAAACGTTGTGGAGTAGACGGATGTCCGAGACGTCACAACGCGCTCCTTCACGGCACAGTGACAGCAAACTCCAAACCTAGCGTATCTAACAGCCAATGCAACAACATTCAAACTTTGTTTGCCGAATCGACCACTGCTGTCAACGTTGACAATCTAACCAACGAATTTGAACCATCTGTCAAAATTGGAAATACGTCTGATACTTTGATTGATGCCACAGGGACTTCGCGGTCAACCGACCGTCCTCGCGGGCTGCTGAAGGTAGTCCCGATCGTACTCGAGGGTCCTGACGGCGAGTTCCACACGACGGCGTTACTCGATGAGGGCAGTACCGCGACGCTCGTTGACGGAGAGGTTGCTGCGCGCATCGGCGCGAAACCCACCTGTCAGGAGCGGCTGCGTATCGAAGGCGTCAGTGGTATGACGAAAGAAGTCGACGTAAGTTACGTAGACTTTTACATTCGAGGTCGAAACCTGTCTGACCGATATTTAGTGAAACACGCGCGGGCGATCAAACCTCTGGGGTTGCGCGCGCAACACCCAGGCAAAATTAACTTCTCAGATTACGATCATTTGGTTGACTTATGCGACAAACTTTCGTACACTGACACTGACGTCACCCCTACTGTCCTCATTGGTGCGCCCGATTGGCACCTGTCTTTGAGTCGCGAAGTGCGGTGCGGCAAGAAGAGCGATCCTGTCGCCTCAAGGACTTTGTTAGGTTGGGTAATTCACGGCGCGCTTTCCGTTTCGTCTAAGCCACTCGAATTCGTGAACCACGTATCGGACGATTTAGACATTCTCATCAAAAGTCAATACGACATCGATGCCTTAGGCATAACGAAAAGCGCCCCTCGCCCAAACGATGACGATAAACGAGCCGTAGACATCGTCGAATCGTCGGCGCGCCAACTTGATGACAGACATTTTGAGGTTGGCCTACCCTGGAAGAAAGAACTGCCGAAGACTATACCTGACAGTTACCCGCAGGCTTTGTCCCGCTTCAAGGCCCTTGAACGCCAGATGTCGAAAGATGAATCGTTTGCCACAGCCTTTCACAAATTCATAGGTGATGTTATCGCAAAAGGCTACGCTGAAGAGTGCGAACCCATCACCTATCATCAAAGAAAACCTCCAAATGGTTCCTGCATTGATACAGACACTGGCATTCGCTGGTACCTGCCTATTTTCGGCGTATTTCACCCCCAAAAGAAGAAGCTCAGAGCAGTCCACGACGCCGCAGCGATGACGAAGGGTGTCAGTTTAAACTGTTTGCTCCTACAAGGCCCGGACTTGCTTTGTTCTCTTCTGGACATCCTGTTCCGCTTCAGAGAAGGCGCCGTGGCTCTAAACGGTGACATCAAAGAGATGTTTCCTCAAATAAAAATTGCTCCAAGAGACAGAGACGCCCAACGCTTTCTCTGGCGTAACAAAGACGGCGTGCTGAAAGAGTACCGCATGTCCTCCATGATTTTCGGCGCGGTTTCAAGTCCGTTCATCGCACTCTACATTAAAAACAAAAATGCTAAAACATTCCAAGCCGAGTACCCCGCCGCCTGTAAGGCAATAATTGACGACCATTATATGGACGACTATCTAGGTAGCCACTCCAGTGTCGCCGACGCGGCGCAGCTGGCCGCCGATGTAGTCACCGTTCATAAAGGCTGTGGTTTCGAGATGCGCGCGTGGACGTCAAACGATCCGGAAGCACTTTCACTTATCCCAAAGGAACTTCGAAGCGACGCGACCTCCGACGTCTATTTACCGCCTAGTAGCGAGGTCGGCGTATTGGGTATTAAGTGGAACCCAAGTCAGGATTCACTGGGTTTCCGCGCAGTTTCGCAGTTACCGGCCGACACGTTAACCAAGCGAAGTCTATTGTCTAACGTCATGAAGGTCTATGACCCCCTCGGCTTTTTAATGCCTGTCATCATCTGGGGCCGCATTTTGATACAGAAACTATGGAGGGCAGGGGTCGGCTGGGACTCACCGCTCCCCGATACGTACGTAAGCGAATCTGAAGACTGGTTTTCACAATTGCAGGTCGCGTCCAACATAAAAATACCTCGTTGGTATATGACTAGGACAGATTTAGTAGATACACAATTGCATGTAGTAGCCGATGGTGGCGAACAAGCCTACGCATGCGTTGCCTATTGGCGTTTTACTTACGATGACGGCTCTGTATCTACAACTCTAATCGGCAGTAAAGCACGCGTTTCACCCTTAAGACCGGTTTCGATTCCACGCATTGAGTTACAAGCTGCGCTTATAGCCTCTCGTTTCGCGCAAACAATTTTGAAAGCTCATCGAATCAAGCCCTCCGAAACCACTTTTTGGACAGACTCAACCACCGTCCTCAAGTGGATTCGGAGTGATGCTCGGGCGTTTAAACCATTCGTGGCTCACAGGTTGGGAGAGATATTGGAAACCACCAACCCGTCCAACTGGAGGTGGATCCCTACCTCTCTCAACGTCGCTGACGATGCCACAAAACCAAAAAAATTAAACCTCACACAGTCTCATCGATGGTTTACAGGTCCCCCGTTTCTGTTACAGCCGCCATACGCTTGGCCGACCGAGCGAGTTGCTGACATCGAGGAGACTCTACCAGATCTCGAGTTAAAGTCGGAGCTGGTGGGGCTGCTCCTCGACGTCCCGTTCTCGAGTCCAGTACCTGACGCGACGCGTTTTAGCTCTTGGCTGCGCCTTTTGCGCGCCACCGCCCGTGTTCTCCACGGTGCGCGAATGTTCCGGTTTAAACTATCTCGGCCATTAGATCGAAATTCTAAATTATACGTCGACGGCACCACATCTCCTTCACAACTTCACGCGGCGGACATTATAACAGCTGAGAAGATGATACTCCAACGAGCTCAGAAAGATAGCTTCCCAGATGAGCTGAAAGCAGTCGAATCTTCACAGCCCGTGCCCAAAAACAGCCGAATAGCAAAACTCGCGCCGACTCTTGACCATGATGGCTTGCTGCGACTGGACTCACGGATAAAGTATGCGCCAGGAGTGAGTGAGAGAGCCATATCGCCTGCAATTCTGGACGGTCGCCATCACGTCACACGGCTTCTCATCCTTCACGAGCATGTTCACGCCGCTCATTGTTTTAACGAACTCGTCCTTAATGAGGTCAGGCAGAAGTTTTGGATACTCAAAGCAAGAGACAGCATCCGTAGCGTAGCCAAAGCCTGTCTCCAATGCAGAAGGTGGAAGGGCCAACCTGCTCAACCTAGAATTGGCAATCTACCCGAAGAGCGACTCGACCATCACAAGAGGCCGTTCACGCACGTTGGCCTAGATTATTTTGGTCCGATCACTGTCACAATATTCCGACGCCGAGAAAAACGCTACGTCGCGCTGTACACCTGCCTAGTAACGAGAGCCATCCACTTAGAACTTGTCACCTCACTTTCATCAGATGCTGCCATTATGAGCCTGAGACGTTTTATTGCTCGCCGAGGTTCGCCTTCAACAATATTTACCGATAATGGCACCAACTTTGTCGGAGCCTCCCGAGAGCTACGCTCGTTACAAGACGACGCAGTGCAAGCATACGCCACAAACCACAAAATCGAATGGCGTTTCATCCCACCGGCATCACCGTTCATGGGCGGAGCGTGGGAAAGATTGGTGAGAACCGTGAAGACAGCCCTGAGAGCCTGCCTCGCCGAAAAAGTATTAAAAGAAGATGTACTTTCCACACTACTCCTCGAGGCAGAGGCCATAATAAATTCGAGACCTCTCACATATGTGCCATCTTCACCCGACTCACCAGAAGCGATCACACCTTTCCACTTCATCCTGGGCTCCTCTTCAGTCGCACCTTGGACCAGCACGCTCACAGATGCAGACTTAGACAGAAGGTGCGACTGGCGTCGAAGCTTACGTCTGGCAGATCAGTTTTGGGCACGATGGCTGCGCGAGTACCTGCCCACGCTCCGAGCAAGAGGACCCTCCACCAACACAATAAATTTCAGTGAGGGAGACGTGGTGCTGATCGTCGACCCTACCCCTCCTCGTGGCCTATGGCCGTTAGGAAGGATAGTGTCAACCTACCCAGGGCTAGACGGAGCGGTCCGCGTGGCAGACGTCCGCACTAAAGGCGGCATACTGCGCCGACCGGCCCGTAAGCTAGTCTTAATGGAAGCTGCTTCCCAGCCAGTAGCCACCGCTGGTTGTTAGTGTTCCACTGGGGATCCGGTATGTTGGCGACTGGCTGAGATGCCACCTTTTTTGATACGATCAATTTATATTTTTGTAATGACGTTTTGTTTTGCTTTTACTTGTCAGTGTCTCCTTGCCTTGTGTTTTTGTATCAGTTGATTCTTGTGATTAAATTAGTTTTTAGTCATAAACTGAGTGTTTCCATCATCCTCCCATTAAAATCACATACAGTCCACTTAGCTCTCCAACAAGCACCATTAGCAATTTAAAATAACATCATATGCGGAAAAGGCGCGTAAGAAATTCGGACTTTTTTTTACACAAATTATAAGGTTTTCACGAGCTCTTGGTTTATTTGATGAACATACGATGTTTTTAATCAAACGTGTTTTTATTGATTTGATGACGTAAATAGGTAGATATGGTTGGTTGCATTCTCGACATTTCGACAGACCAAACTAGGTAAATAAAAATACTTAGGTACAATGATATGTACTTAACGTAATCAATTAACTTTTTTAAACCGTTTATTTTATAAGCTTTCATATATTTTTTTAGATTCAATTGTTTGAATTAGTTTTTGTTTCTTTATGTCTGTTGTGTTACTCTAGATTTATTACTTAGTATCGCGCTTTTTAGGGTTCCGAACTTCAAATGAAAAAATCGGAACCCTTATAGGATCGCTTTGTTGTCCGTCTGTCCATCCGTCCATCTTTGTTTATCTCGGCAGGGTTTAAGTAGCAGTCTGTTGAAGCTGTGAAAAATCAATCTTGTAAATTAACATAAAAAAGATAGGACCGTTTATGCCTAAAAAAACGTATATTTCGACACTCTCAAGGGAATCAAAATTCATAGGGTACTTCCCTTTGACCTAGAACTATGAATAAATCAAAAAAATATACATTTGTAATTAAATCATGAAAATATAGTCTTTAGTTTCGGAAACTCAATTTCGGGAAAAACTCGGGAACGCGTGGAGGTATCCAGTTGAAATTTAAACCATATATTCAAGTCAACAATCTCTTGAAGCTATGAAAAAAACATACTTGTACATTAACGTAAAAAAGGTAATGCCGTTTATGCCATAAAAAACTTATATTTCGACGCTCTTAAGGGAATCAAAATTCAAAGTTCTGTTGACCTAGAACTACGTTAGTAATAGTTCGTATTCTTTGCTAGAACTATGAAATTTGGCAAGTAATATCGTCTTTTACAAGTAAAGGATTTTTTTGGAAAACTGGACATTTGACATTAAATCATGAAACTTTTTATCTTTAGTTTTGGAAACTGAGTTCCGAGAAAAATTTGGAAAATACTGGGAATCCTGACCCGCTCTTGTCCGGTTTTTTATTATTTATTCACTAGAAATAGACCCATTTCCTCTCGCTCTACGTTTCGAGTCCACTTAACAACCGATCTCCTTAACCTTGCAGAGTTCAAACAAAAACCGGTCAGAGTCATAAACAGATCAGTAACAACTATATGATGACAGAGAAAAAAAAACTGTCCACATCAAAAGAAGATAGTCTCAATTATCTGGTAATACCAAATGTCAACAGCATTATACCTCCACATTACGAAGGTCAATGATTCCATCAAGGATCAAAATGTATGCGTGGATTCAAAAATAGTAATTCAACTTGTAGACAAAAAACAACGTCCCTCTGGCATCTGAACTGGCGCCTTAAGAGGCATAATTACCATTTACATTAAAAAAGTAGGTAAGGTATAAAAAAGTATGCTATCTATCTATGCTTTATAGATTTTGTTGCAGTGTTTGCGTATGAACCTACCATATTAATGTTAGGTATAGGTACGCAAGTTAATATTGATGAGTTGAGAATTTATTTAAATTTGGATGGTATGAATTGGGATGGTAATTAATTTTGTAATAATAATAATGTTTAATAATTTTGTTTGTTAATGTAAGTATTTGTATATGAAATAATGTATTAATTTAATGAATATTGTGGCTTCTCTATTGCATTAGGTCTTGACCTGTAAAAATAGTGATAAGCTTATGCGAAATAAATAAATAAAGAAATAAAAATACTGTGATGTAAAATGTTTGTTCGGGTATTCACCATCATTTTTAATATATGGCTCGAGACAATAGTGGGAGTCTGATCACCCGTCGTAAAACAGGTAGGTATTAAATACCTAGCTGAGGCATCAGATTCACAAAAACATCACAAAATCCTGTCAGGGCAACATGAGACTAGTTGCTTTTTTCTAGTATACTTTCTTGTTTAATATTTATCACATAAAAAAATAGCATTGTAAAATGCAAAATTAAAAAGTTATAATCACAAAGTGGCTTAATACTAAGGTATTTAAAAAGAAAAGTTTGAAGGTTAACCTTTTTTGCAAATATTTCCTTAACATAATCGGTAGGTAAGTGCCGCCGCTAATTCGAAATTGTACAATAAAGTCATAAATACACAATGTCGTTAACAATTTAAATTTGAATAATAAAAGTTTTAAAGTAGATGTTATTTGTGGATCGAGTTTCTTAGGATGACGATGACAGACATGATATTATGTGTCATTCTTTTTTGTGTCACCTACGTCTGTAAGTTTCATCTGTTCATAAAATGTTGGATATTATGAAAAAAAAAAAATGTTTTCCTTATTTTTTTAGGCATGACTGACGAAATCAGTTCTAAAAACGTTTTTAGAGTCAAAGGCATAGCATAAACTTGCTTATTGACTTTGTCTATACTATTATAATATTGAATGTTACAAAGGAGGTAAATTTTGTGAGTTGACTTACGAGTACACTAAACTTTTGAAATTTTGGTTCGCGTCCAAGTAACTTTAAGAAGTACCTAATTATATTAAATTAAGCGAAATTACTCCTCATTATTTCAATTTCATCATTATCAGACTTTTTAGTTTCCCACTATTGGAATACAGGCAGATGCCAGAGAACCACTAATACGTGCTACAGATGCCTTGGTAAAAACAAGGCAAAGCACAGCATAACTTCCTGGTCCAAGGAGTTTTTAACTATAAAATTGACACTTCAAATAGAATTTACTCCTGTAAAAAATATAAACATGGCTGTATGTATCGGGGTCCTTAGCACCAAGAAAACATTTGAAATTGGAATTATGTGATATTGTGCACTCATTCAAATATAATGTAATAGCTATCTCTTTCATTTCCATGCTTTTTCGTGTCTTTTGTCTTACTTATCAGTAAAACATGGCAAATCATCAAAATTGTGAATGTGTGTTGTCTTGACTCTTGGTTACAGATATAATGAAAATTATCATTGCATTGCCTACGGAACTAAATCTTAATAAAAAATCGGTGATTTTCGATATATTTTTCCGCGATTTTGTTAAGTTGTTGTCATTTATTAGTTTTATAATTTATTTTTTATTTGATGTCACAGTAGGCACAGTAGGTGTATAAAGTAGAGTATGCTCCTCGGGGATAAAAGTGTCTTAGCAGGGCAGGGTTTAATCATTCGCTAAATCAAGATTCTTGCTATAACTCCGTCGCTTCGCTCGGGAATTAACTGCAGAATCCTTCATTTTGCTCAGGATTCAATATGCTGCCCGTGAAATAAGACACTGCTTTATCCCTTTAGTGCATAATCTACTAATATATACAGCTATACTTGGGACATAGAAAAGTATTAGTTTTAAAATACCGTTTTCAACCTACAAACAAAAATAATCACGTAAAATACAGGTTAAAATTAATGGACTAAAAGTACCAGGGCAACATAATCAACCAACCGGGACGAGTTTATTGGTACTTAGTTTTAATATCAACAGTCCCAACTGAAATATAATCTTTTATAAAAGCTATTTAAATTAAGTTATCGATCATATTAATTTATGTATAACAAAATATACCTTTAAATCTATAACAGGTTATATACTTATCCAAATAGTTAAATTAGTAAGGCAATTCCATTTTCGTTAATTAATTATTATTGATTAATACATAGCTGTTTACATAATATGAGGAGGTTCTTTACAAAACTTGATTATTTTGAATAAATCCAAAGTTTGACGCGGCTTGATTGAAATAATCAAGTTTTGTTAGGTATATAAAAGTATACTTTATTTATATATATATATATATAATATATATATATATATATATATAATATATATATAATATATATATATATATATATATATATATATATATATAGCAATTTAGACATAAATAATAATTTAACTTCTGGATTAATAATAATTTGTTCCTAAAATGTATATTTGATATCGGTAATGTCATTTTGAATAACATTACCCATTTCTAATGGAATAATCTATTTTTTACGACATCATGCGTTTTTTTTTTGGTGTAATTATCAAGTTTTGGCCCAAACTTATAAGTAGACGACGGATGGCGGCGACCTATATTCGCTAACTGATCTTACTAGCAATCTTTTCTACCCTACTAATATTATGAATGGCAAATTTTGTTTGTTTGTTTGTTACTCAATCAATGGCTGGACGGATTTACATGAAATTTTGCATATATCAAGACATAGATTACATTGGACATAGCGGACTTCGTGGTTCCAAGGTTTTGTTTTTTATTTTTTTTTAAAGAATCAGTAAATGTGCGTTGTCTCTCTTTTTAGATAGAATTAAAAAAAATGAAAAATACCAGTACGTAACCATTTTTCGAAATAATTACCCTATAGCATCTTATTATTACAACATAACTTCTTTATTAAGACCATATTTTGTACAATAAGAAAGCAATCAAATTCGAAACCGGTTTATTGTTACAGGTAGAAGCAAAAAGTACGCCGGCCCCCCGTTTGAACCAGAATTGGACCATTATCGTAAGATTTTAAATTTACCTTTGATTTGATCAAACCCATTATCATACGTGCAAAATTCGTAATTATCATTAATATACAATTTCAAAAGAAATTAACATTCACAATAATAAAAATATACAACAACAAAGGTGTGCTAATTTTTTTTTATTATTTGACTTGGAATATTATTAATTAAGTATTTTTATTTTTCCAAAAAAAAGCATTTCATATTTTAATCGTACAGGAGAGGATTACAATGCGCGTCATTGAAATAAAAAAAACTGTTAACAAATAAATTTATATATTTTAAATAATTTGCATGCTGCGATTGTCACGAACAACGAATGGGACTGTCTAAATACCTGAGTCTGACCTTGTGTTTAAGGTGCGATTCACAATATGCGGTCCGGATACAACAAGTGCATGATCAGACCCCTGAAAAGTGTGTTGCTAAAAGTATTAAAGCAATCTAGAAATGAAACTGACAATCCATGCTACATTATACATCCATGAACGCAAAAGAATCAAACAAAATCCATTAAAGCAAACAACAAAAAAGTTATCAGAAAGCAGGCCATGAGCTTATTTGTGTCGTTATATAATGATGATATTCTTTAGTTTATTTAATGTATTAAACATTATAATGTGTCAATACATTTTTAAAATAATTTAAAATCTCTGTAGGTAGTTTAGGATTGCAACCGCGATCCGAGGACTGATTAACTAACGAAAACTCCGTTCAGTTTCCAGTGTCGTCGCTGTTGTGGCTGTCATACAGTATGAAAATGTGACAGTAATGACAGCGAAGAAACTGGTTGCTAGGTGATTTTTTGTTACATAACCAGCCTGCCGCCGCCTTCGGCTCTATGTGAATGATGCTTATATTTAACACCTGACTTTTGACACGAGAATTGTATCAACTCCTTTCGAATGACTGACATATATCACTGAGATGGTAACAGCACTGCGACAGACATTGAACTTATACTTGGTTTCGCAAATCCTGATCTCGATGATGGTTTTGGTGATTCTGTGTGAGATTGGCAGTCTTGGTTCCGGCCCGATTGCTATGGTGATACGTGCGGTTGCTATGGTAATATGTGACTTATCGCTGTCGCGTTGCTGTTGCAAAGATAGGTAATAATACCCCCCGCCTATCTTCTCCGATCAACTATAGGTATTCATTACAGGCACGTTTTAAGGATCAAGGTTTTAAGGATTATTTTAAACAAGTAAGGTAACATTAAAGTGTTTAATGTTACCTTTGTTTTACAGGTGTAAAATTAATTTACTAATGAAATATTATGTGTTTTGCTGTGTGATGGAAACAAACTAATTAATTTATCTATCTATATGTGAATCTTTTGCTTTTTACTTGATGAAGTCGGTTTTAATATTTTTTTGTGTTTTTTATTTCAGAATGTTTAGTTACTCACGTTATGTCCCGTAGTTACACTAAACATCAGCCGTTACAATTGGGTCATCTAGGTAACGACGTAATTCACATTTTTAAGGATTATGAATAAACTACCAGCCAGATCTTTGTAAAAAATATATAGGTCCACACTTAAACTATTGTTCAGATAGAAAAATAATTATTAAAATCGGTTGACAACTGACGACGTTAAGATAAAACCAATGAATACTAACTATTACGTTAAAACATACATAAAAACAAAAAATAAACAGTCGACTTGAGAACCTTTTCCTTTTTTGAAGTCGGGTAAAAATATAAGCAAAGAAATTGATATATTGCACAAATGAATCTTTATCTATTTTTGAACACTATTTAATATTTTCGAATTAAGTATATTATTCATAAAAATGCAAGAAAAGGCATTGACATATCGGACACTCGATCACGGAACATTTATAATAGATCCTACTTACGAATCAAATCAAGCGCCAAATAAAAAACACTAAAAACAGTCAGTCAACACAAAAAATAAACTAGGTTAAATCAACACAGCACGACAAATCGATACCTTGGGGCTCAAAGGGCGTAACCACCAAAACACGACTTTTCAGGAGAGCCAAAAAACTAAAATTTAAATTTTGTATTTATCACAACTTTGTTGTTATTGATCCTATAAATATGATTCTTACACCGAAAGTCGTTAATTTTTGATGTGCATAATGTTAAAACATAACATTTTAAGAAATATTTGTAATTAAAAAGTTAGCTGGTGAATACGCCCCACAAAATCCAACATAAATGTCTTTTATGCCCCATAAAATGACTGCTGCGTTAGTAACGCTGTCTTTTATGCCCCATAAAATGAGTGCTGCGTTAGTAACGCAGAGTGTAACCACCAACTTTCAAAATGAAAACTGTAGTTTTTATCGATCTGTTATTAGTTATTCAACTTTTTTCGTTTATATTACAATACTTACAACTGTTTTTAGTAAAATAGGTCAATTTGGCAACCCTTAGTCCATCAGAGGCTTGTATTCTATTCTGATATTTATAAGTAGGAAAGTTTTTTTTTTACTTTTGGAATGACAAAATAAATTTAGTATTTTATAGTTAGTTACTAGAAGGAAGAAAAGAGTAAAAGGCTACTATTGCAAAACAATCTTGATTGTTGGTTAGTTCTGACGAAGGTAATAAATATTAAGACAAATTAATTGGAACTACAAATTATTTTTAATGATTATTTTTAACAATTTGCTACACAGCCAGTAAGGTTTAACTAACCTTAAGCTACAAAATTTGCAAAGCTTCACAGCTTTGTCAAATGTTAGGCACATTAAAGCAATGATTGTGGCTTTAAAATTAAGCCTAGTTTTGGAGGGCCTTAACATGGGTTATAACTAAACTTTTTAAGAGGAATGTGTAGCAAACGGTCTCCATACAAACGGCGATAACGTTTCCACCCTCTAAACCTTAACATACAACAATAAATTATGATGAAATATATTAAATATATTCTTTATGGCTTTAAGTCGTACAGATATACGCCCTAAATTTTCATTTGAGATTGTCGTTTACGCCCATTACTTTGATGATGCCTAATAATTATTGCTTTTACGTCCAAAAATACAAAAAAATCTGCATTACCAGCCTTGAAATTTGGGGTCGTATTCACCATTGTTTTCCGAATTTGAGAACTTTAAAAATACAGTTCGATAGCGCAGAAAAAACTGAATAAGATGGCATTTAAAACTCATTTTGACCAAAATGGTGGTTACGCCCTTTGAGCCCCAAGGTATCGAAATATTATGCTTCTTTACCTCATATGAAATCGAGTCATCAAAATATACTAAACAGTTTGACAATATTTACAATACGCAAATTCTTTTTAGAAGAGCGCCTATGTATGGCGCAAAAATTACAATCTTTACATTACACCGAATAAACAATCGTTTGTTCAGTTAGACCACTAGACTATGTTATAACCATTCAGGATTAAGAGACACAATAGATAATTCATTGTTCTCTGGACATCGGTATCCTGCCAGCAAATGACGAATTAAAATATTACACATATCCTTTTATGTTTAATAAGTTTTTTTAAATAAGTTATCGAGTCTATAGATAAGATAGGCGAATGCGTAAAAATGATCGTATTCCTTTGATATTGTATCATATCATATGCATTCCATACAAATTGCAGCCGATCGAATACGCTATGAATTGTCAAAGAAATACGATTACCTTACGCAATCGCACCCTAATAGTTATCATCTCGCTCGCTAAAACAAATACAAGACAAGTAGTCCAAGACTAGTTGATTTAATTTAGCTAGTATATTATATTTAGGCTGATTGGTTGTTTTAGGTTAACATTTTTTTGATAAATTTAAACAAAAGTTCTTTTGAAACTTTTTTCCTTGCGGTTCAAAATAGGCCGCTTGGTCAACTATCTATAAAAAAAAAAATATCCACCAGACTTTAACCATTCTGTATATGGTCAGGTCACCCATCCAGTGAACCCATCATCGCAGGCTGATCTAATCTAATACTGTACCTATCACCAACATAATAAAATGACTAAAAAGTAATGAAGCTTATCCTTATTAATTAATTTAACTATTATTAATAATATTACATAGACAGATGAGACATTCAAAATGACAGGTCCTAGCCAGGGTCATACTTCACGGAGTCCTGCACACTGCAATATCCAGTTACATTATGTAAGACAAGTCACAATACTTTACAGTAGAGAAGTGTTTCTCAAAGTGGGCATTATACCCCTTATACGACGCCTCAAGTTTAAAGGGCATTGAAGGGTTAAAAGAAAAAGGGGCTTCCGGACAAATCAAGTTTTATTACCATTTTTTGAAGTGAAAACTTCTTTAGCGGCGTTGAGCACTTTTTCTGTAATGGGTATAAAATCTTAAACTCGCGTCAGGACACGTGACCTGATCGAAAAAGCGTAGGACGGATGGAGAATGTTGAGGTGACAGGTTGACTATGGTCTCGGTTGCTTAGCGACAGACTGTTGATAATGTCTTTTACTTGTCTCTTGTTTTATTGTCAATATATATTTTTCGATTCTCTATAATAACTAATGTTTTCTTATATCTTATTACCTAACTTAACGTTCACTTTAATATGGTTTGTCATGTTTGTGTACGATAGCGCAATAAATGAATATTGTATTCTACCACATAAATGATAGTACTTTTATACTGATAAAGCAATTGGTGCAAAATTATTCCCTAACCATTCCAAAATATCAAACATGCTCAACGTTAATAATCAAGTTTTCACTTCTGCCGGCACTCCCGGAGTGCAACCCGTCTTTTTTTTTTACGAAACAACGCGATTAGTACGTAGCATTGTAAAATGCAAACTTAAAAAGTTATAAGTTTATATGTTGTGTGTGATCGTCGATGGAAATACTTAATTTCACACTTTTGCCAATTACACCTAGTTTTTGATTAAAAATTGTATGGTGCACCAAAAAGGTTACATTCAAGATGCGTTGCAAGTCACCTGCAACACTCATATACTATATATAGTGGGACCTTAAAATTATTTTTCTAACTTACACAGAGGCGTTAAGGCCGTGAGACAAAGAAATGATTCACAAATTGGCCCGTAGATAACAAAAGTTTGGGAACTTCTCCTTTTATAATACAGTGTCTCCATCCATAACCTCAGAATGACATTAATGTGTACATTAATGAGATAAATGGCAGATTACAGCATCTGTTTAAGTACCTATGTGCTTTCTTTAAAAGAACCTGAATTGACTAAGTTAATCTTCATACACAAGAAGTAAAAATTCCAGTGTTGCCGTGACACATTTAGTGCCGTGGCAACACATGCTGAGGCAGGGACCTCAACCCAAAGGGCATACTTTATTTGTGTTATTTTTAATGTGTTTTTGTGCCAATTTTATTATATTCTGTATTTATTTTATGTTGTATTACTTTATTATTATTCTGAATCATTTTCACCTTTTCTGTATATGTAGGTAAGTTGTATTATGGTCTTTTGTGTTAAAAAATATTTTCTCGCTCTCTCTCAAAGAAAAAAACAAAACGGACCAAACTCCGAAGTATAGATGAGTTAACCGCAAGCAAAGGAAGCAAAACCCGTTTTGATGATTCTGATGAAGGAAGAATGCTCATTTCTGCAAGAATGCGTTGCTAATATTATTGAACTACCTGTGACCACGACTCCTGAAAAAGGAACGCCACGACAATCGTACTTTCCAGGCTATTATTTCCTTAGGACCCTATGACAAAGTTGGTATCTACCAGTGGCGAACGGTACATACCGATTCCACTGGCTTCCCTTGGCTTCAGAAATGGGATTTCTAAAGCCAAGGGGTCCACCATACAGATCATAATAATTACGTCATTAATATTGTCACCAAGTAGTTTTACCATATTAACGAGGTTGGCAAATAGTTGCAAATTGATCGAAATGGTTTATTTTCAATGTTTATCATTGTCTGATTTGTGGATTTTCGTCGTCTTAGCCACATGACACCCATTGCTGGGTATAGGCTGGTCCGGCTTACCTTGGCCATATTTGACCCCTCGCCACTGGTACCTACAGGTCGTGGTAAACACGATTTTGAAAGGAGTGACAAAAGGGATGAAAGTTTGTATGGATATCCGGAAAAGTGCTTACGTCGGGGAACCTACCGGTCGACCAGTAAAGTTTTTTATATTAAGAGCACTATTTCAAAAAGCAATATATTCATAGAAAGCCTTTAAAACACAAATAATAGAATATTTATATTTTTAGATCATATAAATCAATCATCCCGTGACCACGGTAGCTAAAAAGGTGCCGAAACGTCGAGAAACCAAAAAACCCTACACCAAATCCGAAAATAATGTGATAACGGTGAATTATAATTAGTGCACTTAAATTTGTAAAAGTTGTTTTGTAACATTAATCGGTTTTTTATTCGAATAATTAGTTTTAGACAAAACGTTTCCCAAAAAAAATCTTCTCGACCAGGGTTGCTCTACCGCCATGTTGTTTCAATCTTACCATGCTATTTCTTACTATTTATCTCTTAAAGTAAGCTTGTTTTCTGACGGAAGATTTGTGACGTCATCGCTCAATCAGCGCCTCCAAAGTTTGAAATGTGTCAAAATGTGACAACTTCAATAAAAACAAAACGCAAACAAAACGTTCTTATGACATGAAGGTTTCTAATAGATGATGGTAGGCCCGAAGTTCCCCGATTGTACAGAGCCACTCGATGCTGTTAAATAAGAACCCATTCTTATTTATTTCTATAAACCGAAAAGGTGTCATATCAATTTACATAAGGCAGGTAACCATATTTACAAAAGTACATAAAAAAAAGACGGGTTGCACTCCGGGAGTACCGGCAGAAGTGAAAACTTGATTATTAACGTTGAGCATGTTTGATATTTTGGAATGGTTAGGGAATAATTTTGCACCAATTGCTTTATCAGTATAAAAGTACTATCATTTATGTGGTAGAATACAATATTCATTTATTGCGCTATCGTACACAAACATGACAAACCATATTAAAGTGAACGTTAAGTTAGGTAATAAGATATAAGAAAACATTAGTTATTATAGAGAATCGAAAAATATATATTGACAATAAAACAAGAGACAAGTAAAAGACATTATCAACAGTCTGTCGCTAAGCAACCGAGACCATAGTCAACCTGTCACCTCAACATTCTCCATCCGTCCTACGCTTTTTCGATCAGGTCACGTGTCCTGACGCGAGTTTAAGATTTTATACCCATTACAGAAAAAGTGCTCAACGCCGCTAAAGAAGTTTTCACTTCAAAAACTAACGTAATAATAACCGCAAAAAGCTCTTGTTTGTTGTCGCAACCAACTCAGGCGCAGCCACGATGCTCTTAAAAGTCAAGGATATGATCCACCGGTCACTAATGCGGTCCAACTAGATTCTCATCATGACCGTATACAAAATAGCACTTATAAATTTATTTTTACGGTGCAGTCAACAAAACGTCAAGATTTACTTTTGGAGTACGAAAAAGCTGCACCTATTATATTTAACACTTTATTATTTAGTTTTCTGAGACGTAACATTAAGCGTTCTCGAGATCAAACTTGTACCAAATAAATCAAAATTGCTGAGTGATAGCGTGTTCTGTAATGCATCACGTATATATAACAAAATACCGGTATCAATACGAAATTGTAATGATGACATAAATTTATTTAAGCATAAGCTGAAGGCATTTCTGATTGACAAATGTTATTACTCCCTTAATGAATTTTTGACTGACCGTAATATATGATTTGAATTAATTGATTTATATTTTAGGCTATTGTTATGTAGTAAATTTAATTTAATTTAATGATAATGACGTTTAGTATAAAATTAATTTAATTGATATTTTTAATGAGTAATGTTTCATCTATAAATAATGGGCTTTTTAAAACTTTGACATTGTATTTTAATTTAAATTTTATTGTATGTCACATCAGCAGAAACCAGCTGAACCATTTTATATATTTTTTACAACCACCTAATGTACCTACCTGTGTTTCACAATAAATAATTTTGACTTTGACTTTGACTTTGAAACTTTAAATCATGATCTGCTATCCTGCGTTCAGTTAACAGCACGCACGCACTTTGACCTTCAGAGCGCCCTTACCTACGTCGCTCGTAATAGCGGCGGTTTGCTTAGTGCCAATGAAAAGCCGTACGTGCTGTTGACTGTACAATAAATACGCAAACTTTTTTATCATCAACGGAGAGACGCTTAGCCTTCATCGTGCGATATGTAATGATAAGGCTGAAGATTGAAGAAGATGAAGCGCGCCTCTCCTGGTATCCTCAATCACAGAGGAACTGGCCCTATTATCATAACTCTAACGCGTTTTTCCCTTTCCGTGTTAAATCCACACGCATTTGAACATGCCCTCGCAAACCGTGTTCAGTTCACGTCAATTGAACACTGTTTTATAATCGATTGATTGCGCGTTGTGGGAAATCTAATAACCTTAGTAATTTGGTAGCACAAAATACCTATCAAAGGGAGATGTTCTGTTTACACTTTTCATGTGATGCTTTTCTGATAGGCCTACCCTCTGAGACAAGGTTTTTGAAAATAAATAAAAAATTAGCCCCCCCCCCCCCCCCCCCCGGAAAAAAATAAAAAAATATTTTATATCTTGAAATAGGTATTGTTTTTTCATAAAGCTTTTCTTAACATTTTATGATTTCTAATGAATGATCTAGTTATTTATTTTATTCTTCTGAATTCATAAATACATTCCACAAGGTATTTTGAGGCTTTAATACAGTTTATTCAGTTCATAAAATTAAACCAAGCGGCTGCCGGCTGTAGTACTGGTAGTTCCTTTGCATTATAATAAAATTAAACCTTCAAAGTCACACTTACTGACATTATTTGACATAAGTTATATATCACTGTCAGTGCCTCGACCAATCAAATAGTGGGATTCAGCGTTCTGACAGTCCACGTCACTCAATGTGACAAATGAGAATCGAAGTTGCCAAGATAGAAAAAATCGGGCAAGAGTCGAACTCGCACATGAAGGGTTCCGTCTCTCACCCAAGGTTGCCTGGAAGAGATTGCTATGTAGCAATAAGGCCGCCTTTTGTGTGTTCCTCTTTTTTGTCATTTTCTCTATATGTGTTTGTTTTGTATCGTGTGCAATAAAGTTTTTATTTAAATTAGGCATTCACTCGACTACCGATTACCCACACCTACCCAAAATAGATACTTATATGTGTGGGGTATCACCCCACATAAGTATGATTAAAAAGAAATGTTTCAGTTCCCTTTGGGAAATGTGCTAAATTTCTAAAACTGCAAACGGTTGACTTTGAGAAAAAAACGTTTTAGAAACCTTAATGTTATTTTTAAAGACCTATCTATAGATAGACCAGTATAGATATCATTAAAAAAAATACTATGTATGGGAAGCCCCCCCTTAATATATATATTTTTGCGTAAAATCCGTAAAGCGGCTTACAGAATACATCTACTTACCAAGTTTCAACTGTGTTATCCTCATAGTTTTGGAATAAAGGGGCTGTAACATACGGACGGACAGACAGACAGACATGTCGAATCTATAAGGGTTCCGTTTTTCCCAATAGATTACGGAACCCTAAAAAGTGTTCAGTTGCTATTTTATTAATTTTAATTATCTAACCTTTTTTATTAAAAATGAAAATGATTGGGACCTTTTAAAAAATATATAAATACATAGAAAGGTTCATTATTTTGTGCTCTTTGCATTAAATATAATTTCATCACTGTAGAAAATTAGAGGCCCAGCTTCCATACAAAAATGGAACATCTTTGTATAATCTAAGAATCTATCTGAACTTTTAGTGTAAACATTGTGGAAGAAAAATATTTCATTTAATTTTTACATTTTCATCTCCTTTTATAGTAAACAGTGCTTATTTCAATCAGTTTAAAAAACAAAAAGACATTTATAAAAGACATCAGAATCGATTGCAGGCGTTTTAAAGCCAAGATTGTCTAGATAGATTAATAACCAAATTTTTTGTTAGATAAAATTATAAAAGTAAATACTATTTAAGACCTTTACATCTGAAATGAATGCCTGACATATCAAAATTATAATAATATATTTGGTGTCATATTTATTTAGACAGGTAGGTATTCTAAAGCTATTATTAACAGTCAAACATTACGAAAATGAATTTAATCAAAACTTGAAAGTGCATTAAGCCTTTGAGTGAGATGGTCAATATGTAGTAACTAATAACTATGCAGAAGTAAGCAATGCAGATGTCACTAAGATTCAATGAAAAATATAAAGAACTCAAGGCCAGTATTTAAATTTTAAGGCGCTTTTAACAAAATGCCCACTTAAGGCGGTGTATGATTAACTATCATGCCAAATTGCCAACTTATTGCTGACATAAAATCATATGCTGATAAATTGTGCTAAAACATCAGAAAGTCAGAACAAAAACGATAGTATAGATAGATAGATAGATAAAAAGATTTATTTGTTAAGACACACACATAGATTCATAACATTATTACCTACACAAATAGAAAAAAAAAATGAAAAAGACAAAGAAATTTAAAATAAAAAAAAACCAAGGAAATTAACATAAAAAGGGAATGCACGTTTGTGCAGCAGCAAGTAGGGTCCAGGCTCGGTGTGAGGCTTTTGCCGGTCAGCAAAAACAACGATTGTCAGCCGTCACCCTCAGATGAAACGCGGGAACCAGCAACTGCGCCGTTCTATTAGGTCGGGACATAATAATATTGTGTAGGTGAGTGTGTGTTTGTGTGCGTGTGTGTATCTTTTAAGGGTGTGAACATAAAATATGAATATGCTTATCAATAAAGTATCATATACCGTGATACTTTACAGTGCTGATATTTCCATAGCTAAATTAGGTACAGTCAGGGAACTTCCCGGTTGACCAGTACAGTTTTTTAGAGAGCTTTATTAAAAAAGTAACAGATGTATAGAAAACATTTATATCACAAATAATAGAACGTTAATAGGTATTTAATTTGAATAACTAATTACTTCTTCAACCTAAGTACTTTCTGAGAAAACATTTACCAAAAAAACTCTACTGGGAAGTTTCCCGATTGTACAATAACCCTATTCTTCAATTATAATCAATCACGTACCTACGACAATAAAAATAACTATCTAATAATACATATAAGAACATTCATAAATAAAATTTTCGGTAAAATAATCGTCAAATCTTGAGTTTACCAAAACAATAAGCAACATTTAGAGCCAAACCAATGACAAATAAATCATACATAACATTGGAGTATCGTACTTGCGGACTTGCCCTTGATTCAAATTAAATCAATATAAGAGTTATTACTCAATAGTATATTGACTTAATTTGAATCAAGAGCAATATTAAAAAAAAAAAATGACTCAACTAGGAATCGAATCCAGGATCACAGAAATGGGACCGCGAAAACCGGCGCGGCGGGCGGCAAGTCACCCGACCACATTCATTGTTTTTTTTAATTTATGAATTATCGGTACTTTTGAAATGGCAGAGGATATAAAAAATAAAAGAAAATAATTCTTGGTACTTCTGAAATGGTAACGGATATAAAAATAAAAGATAATAAGGGAGGGTGTACTGACCTGCAGGTCTATGGTCTAGACCTTGGCCTTTAGAATTCATTGACTGAAATAAATCGAGAACAAAGACAAGGAGTAAAAACCCTGATCAAGGTGAAATGTTTCTATTATTTTTTCTTTCTTTCGCCGGTTTCTCGTCTTAATTTTTACTTGTGTAGCGTTTTTATTTGACTTCAAAAGCATTTAAGATATTACGTACTATAAAAGAGTGATGCGAAGTTTTTTTTTCATTGATAGATTGATTTACAATGAAAAGGAAAGTTCATTTGGCTGTGATATTTTTTTTTTATTTGTTCCTATATAGTAACAAGAGATTAAAATTAACTAGACATTAAAGAGGTCTAATATATGTAGGTTGATTATAAACAAATTCTAATGTTTAACTTGACCGGTACTTGGTCAATTACCTACGGTCAATTTCCACCAGGATGTGAAGAATTTCTTTAAAATAACATTTACGTTACATCATCTAACATTCTCATCGCTACCTTGTGAGGTCAATTTAATCTGTGGGACGTTTCGCTTGCACCATCTTCGTACAAATAGCTTGACCACAAGTATGCGCCTCAAATCGAAGGTTGCAAAAGCTTTAAATTTATCTGTGGTTGGTTAGTCAGTAGAATCGGCTCTGCCGCTAGGCGCACGCGCGTTCACTTCGCGCCAGTTTCATTCAAATTTCGAACGCGTGTTCTTAAAAAGTTGGAGAGTGAAGTTTGTGCTATTTCGTTTTGTGTTTTTAATAACGTACCATAGATTTTTACTTAATACTTAGATGAGGTTTTAATAGATTTAAATTTAATCCTCTTCTAACGTAGGTAATGTTCGTGACTGTCACGGTCAGGTTTTGTGAATTGATACCTATCATATATAATTTTTATTATTTTTATATTCAAATGATTTCTAGAAGTAATATTTGGTCGTTTCAGATCGCTAATTACCATTTTTAATCGACTTCATTATTAGGTAACATTTATTGATATCGACATTTGACTATCGTGTATGGTGGTAAAGTATTTTTAACGAAATTCAAATTAGTTTATTTTAAAGCTGTTGAAAGAACATATTTCTTTTTCGTTAGAATCCTTAAAAGTCTATTCAATTAAACTTCTCACGAAGCAGAGCTTTTATAGTTCGTTTATTTTTAAACTTTTGGCGTGTGAAATAAAGTTGAAAACAATATTTCGGTGTTCTTTTCCTAAATTGCCGTCAGAACATGTTTAGTGAAAGTTCAATTCTTGTCTTTAATCATCATCACAATATTGCAGGATTTCACCTTTTGTCTTTTCTCGTAAGGTGAAAGGAAAGCGTTCCTTTCTTAAAGGGGATGTAGCCATGTGGTACTTTGGAAAAAACCACTTAATTAATTGAAGTAAATTCTACCTCAGATGGGATGTACAGTCAATAACACGTCAGGGTTTAAACTTGGGCTACAAAAATCGCCGCTATTTAATTAGGACGCTCTTAAGGTCAATGCGTAATGCCTGACATGCGGTTGACTGTATCTCATTTGTAGTGACCCTATTATATCTACTTGTGTTTGAATTAAGACTTACATAATGAGCATTAGGTACATTAGGGTTACCAGCATCCAGTTTAATCGCACCTGACCCTCTCACTCGTACTTTTCTTTTGTTGTAGGTAATCTGTGTTTTGAGTTTGGTTAAAAAAAATTCAATGCGATATGACAGCTCAGTTTTTAACGAACCTATGTAAATTCCACACATTTTAAAATCTTCTTTGAAAGCTCACTTTACCTATAGGTAATCGATTTCTCACTCAACTGTGCTTCTTAGGTTCACTTAGCTGTTTTCATGTTGAGTAACTGTTATCAGCAGAGTTTTAATAGGTACTGCCATTATATATTTTTTATGCTTGTAATTACTTCATCTGGTCTGGAGATCAAATTAGGTGGAAAATACTGTACAGCCTCCCATGAAGATATAATATTACCAAGTTGCATCGACGCAGCGCGGGTGGCTTCGAACTCGTGTCTTGACACGAGTTCGAAGCCACCCGCGCAAATAGTTTTTTTTTAATTTTATTATTGGTATAAAGTATTAACCTATTTCATTCATCCTACTTATCACCTTTATCATCAGCCATTTTACCGTCTCCACTGCCTGCAAAAGGGCACAAGAAAAAAAAATCCAACTATCTTTATAGCAATAAAATAATATAGGAAGGTACTATTTTTATCATTTTCTCATCCACTAATTTTATCTATCACTAGTTATTCATATCAAATCTTTCTGCAATTTTAAACTTATCTTCACTTTAAGGCTAAATTATTTTATGATTAATTGGGCTATTACTTTTTGTACGGAGCTTTATTAAAAAAAATAACAGATATACAGAAAAAGTCTCACCGATTGTACCTACTACTCAAAGTAACTATAACTCAAAATACCATTGTGTATCATTTACATCACATTTAAGTTACCTACTTTTAATAAAACGAATTCAAAAGTACCTTTCACGAAACGTTAAAGTTCACTTGATATTTTTCATTTACACAACGTTCTACATTTCGGAAACCGTAACTATTTACGCTTAAGCCGAGTTAACAATGCGTTACGTCACGGATCACAAATGACGTCAATATCTTGATGACGTCGCGATCTATAATTATTCAATTCAAACTTATATTAATTTCTCCATACGGTAGCTATCAATATAAATAGCAACATCTAATTAAAATAATTATTTGGCGGACGTGTCTCTAGCTGAAATTGATTTGGTAATTATATAGACGATTATTATTATTGTATTTTATATTGTTACTAAGACAGAATTGGAATAAGTCGGTATGAATGTGCTAAAAGTAGTACGACAAGAAATAAGTAATAAATAATGTATTCAGTACCGAACAACTAACTAAAATAAATTCATAGTAGGTAACATTATCCGGTAATTGTAATAAATAAATAAATATTTCTAACACTAACACCAATTAACCTAGCCCCAAAGTAAGCATAGTAAGGCTTGTGTTATGGGATACTAGGGTAACGGATATAAATACATATAATTATACATATATATTTATGTGTAGAAATATATATAAACGGCCATGACTAGGGCACAAATGCTCGTATTCATCATACAAACATTTGCCCCTACCGGGATTCGAACCCGGGACAGTAGGCGACACCTTGAAACCGGTGTACGTACCACTCTACTACGGAGGTGGTCTAAGTCGAAGTAACCCATTAAGGAGTCCGATAGGATTCTAAAACAATATTTATGCCACCCGGGGTTGATTTTGTACATGTGGACATTTTCTGGCTAAGCATTTCAGTTCTCGTTCTTTTCCCATCTTTGGAAATTTAGAACAATTAACAAATTCTTTTGATGTCAGAACTTATGTCAGTAGGTACAATCGGGGATCATCCCGGTTGACCAGTAGAGTTTATTCGGGAAACGATTTCTCGCTAAGTACTAGGGTTAAAGGAATATTTTTTTATTCAAATGAAATACCTGTTAATGTTATATTATTTGTGATATAAACGTTTTCTATATATCTATTAATTTTTCAAATAAAGCTCTCTAATAAGCCTTTACTGGTCAACCGGGAAGTTCCCCGAGTGCACGCTGAAGGAAAGCCTCATACACAATAATAATAAACTTTGTCTCCTAGACTATGTTCTATGCATTTATGTGGCTCTAGCACTCGCTTGCATCTTTACATACAAAGTTAGTGGAGACGAGAAGCAAGCAGGTTTTTATAGAAATTTAGCTTGCATAACGAGCCCGTCGCGTCGAAGCCAGCGCATGTGCGTGTGTAATCATAATTTTATGAGACTTTTTCCTTGAAGATGTTGTGCAAAATTTTGACAACATGAAATAGACACACACACTTCTTGTGCTTGCAATCTTAACAAACTTTGACATTTGATAATAATTGTGTATTGTACCTACTCAGATTACCTATTGCAGTGTATTTCTATTGTTGAAAGTCGACATTTGTCTAAATCATATCAGGGCCCTTATTCACTATGACCACTTATCGATTCCTTGCTCAAACCACGCCAATGTCGTATTTGGTTTTGACATTTTCAATATTCGTTTTCTCCATGCGATACTCACAAATTATAGAGTTATTTTACAAGTACATGACAGTTACAAATTGTATACTTATTATACAAGTAAAATAACTTTAAAATTTGTAAGTGTCATATAGAAAACGCATTTTGAAAATGTCGAAACCAAATACGGCATTGGCGTGGTTTGAGCAAGGAATCGGCAAGTGGTCATAGTGAATACGGGCCCAGGTGTCTTTTTCATTCCACTTTTCTTACTTTACCAAACAAGAACTATTTTTCTAAAATTCAGGAGATCATGACATTCATCCTACCACAAAATAGAGAAAAATACCTATTTTTGCATTCCTATAAGAATCATCCATCATCAGCCTGTCGACGCCCACTGCTGGACATAAGTCTCTCCTAGCTCACGCCTATTGTGGCGTTCATAGGAGGCTATTAGCCTACTGCTACCACGCTGGCCAGACGGGTTGGCAGAGGGTTTGTTTCAAGTTTTCCTTCTCTGGCACTGGTGTTCAATGCAGCGAGCCTCTTAGTCGACTACATACGACATCCCAGGCATGTAAGGGAGTGGTGACACGTGTATTCTTAGGCCGTCACCACACGGCACCTATAAGAATAGGTACTCAAAAACGGGGCGTCTCACTACATACACGACATTATGGAAAAGCTCTTAAATACAGCGATTTCAGGCTGTGTGTGAATGCACCTCCAAAAATTTTAGGCTCAATGCACACGTAACCAACTCAAACAAGATACTTTTAAAATAGCTAGGGCCCGTTTTAGGTCCCTCGAATGAATTTTGTATTCGAATTTAAGACTGAATTATATGTTTAAAGTCTGCTGCATATAAAAATTGCATCTCGGAGTGTCCTTCGAATCAAGACGTTACCTACTAGTTAACGTCCGATGCTAAATACATATCTGTAGGTAGGTACTGAATTAACAAACTCTGTAATGGCTTAGTTAAAACCTTTGGCTTCCATAATTCTTTAATTGATCTATTAAAAAGTACCAGCTTCATTTTGTTTCTGTTTTAAAAACTATAATCGAAGTAACAAGAACGAAATAAATAAATTTTTGATTGAGGGTCAAATCAAATCAGGTACTTATGTAATTTAATAAAAACTAATTATTAATTAGATTACTTACTCATTTTAATTATGCATTTCGTAATAGTTACCGTTAACACTTAAATATATATTATTATTGAATTTACTCTAATTGCGGATTAAATTAGTGTCACATTTTGGCGCCAATTTTTTGTAGCTAACGAAAAACGTAAATCAATAAAAAAATCAAAGAGCATTGGACCGGATTTCCAAAGGTCGCGGGTTCGATTCCCGTCTGAGAATTCACTTGTGGCCGAGTTAATTTTTTCCAATATTTTTCTATTTAAAATTTACCATAAGTATAAAAATAGCATTGAAAAAAGCAAAAATTACAAAATCATAAAAAAGAAATACGTAAATTTGTTAGGTACTTGTACCCAAATATTTAAAGTCGTTTGACGAGTATGTTTAAAATATACCGTTCATTAAAAGATTCTTGGCGGCTGTAAATGTGATAAAAAAATATTGTAATGATCGAGTACACTCAATACTGTAATTTGTAAACAAGTTACACACTTCTTTAATTGGTAAAGAGAGAAAATAATAATCACTGTTGCATAAATTAATATCAACAATCTTTCCAGAAGTTATTATTCAATATACTGTGTCCAATAAAAGCTGGTGTTTATTTCATTAAGAATAAGGACTTTTAATTAGCAGTTATGTTGTTATTAGCCCTTGCCTAAAAAATAAAAATCATTGTGCCTTTTTATCAGATATTTAAAGATAGGTAAAAATAAATATTATTTAAGTAATTAATTTAAGCGGTTACAAGCACGTATTGGTAATGTAGAGATATCACAAAACATCATATCACACATTATGCAAAAAAAATACAGCTACTACAAACATCCAGAGCATTTATAAATAGACTAAGAAGGAACTGCATGTATTTTGTTGTAGGTATCTTAGGTAATCCTAAGAAGGAGCGGGGTACTCCTAACACAGGTTTATACCTAAAAGGAGACCCCAGCCACTGTTAAAACTTTGTCAAAAAGATACTGCATAAATATTTTTTCATTTCATTTTCATTTACACCATTTTGGTATGATGCATAGATAATTTACTACACAACAACACAGAATACTAAGGGCCTGCGCAGACGACGGACATTGGAGGACTTTTTGTCCGCGATACGACCTTATTACTAAGAATATAAAGTTGAATATATAACGCAGACTATCGCGTACTTTTTATGGATATTCGCGATCTAAGTTCAATCTTATTTGGTCAACAATAAAGACGTGTCGCGGACAAAAAGTCCTCCGTTATCCGTCGTCTGCGCTAGCTCTAAATAATACAAGCATCTTCATACGTCAATGAGTTACGCAGACAGATTTTTTGGGAAAGATCTTTTCGAAAAGTAATAATGTTAAAAAAAATATTTATGATTTTAAATAAATACCTATTAATGTTCTATTATTTGTGATATATATTTATGAATTTTATGAATTTATTACGTTTCTAAATATCTATCCCTAAAAAAACTACTGTTCTACCGGGAAGTTCCCAGACTATACCTGCACTAATATTTTAACCTGTAGGCCTAGCACGAATAACTTTCAAATAAGTATCGAGGAAGTAAAGTAAAAAAATGAGATATTGAGCAGCGCGTTCCTACTGGACGTAAACGGAACTACATTTAGCTATACATTTTTTTGACATTACGTGCTCGATACTATTTCGCTAGGTTTTCGTGCTACCTCTACTGGCCGCCATTTTACTCGCGTGTAGTTTCCTCTCGACAGGCAGGAGTGTGGAAACGATGATTTCCTATTTCATCGGACCGGACGCCACTCCGCCACGTTCGGTTACGTTAAACTAATGAATTTGAATGTACGAATATATATATGGAACATAGGAGCGACCATTTTATTCCAGACGTAATAGCTTTGGGAAAACTCGAAACACATAAAATACATACCTACAAAAAAAATATTTAAAAACTTCAACGTAAACAGTAAGAAACATTATTTATTTATTACTTACATGTAATTAAAAAAGTAAAATGTCATTTATTACAATCCTGGGTCATATGAAGAGTTAAGCAAACCTGCAAACCTACGTAAACGAAATCACAGATAATAGTTTATAGGTATCTCAATGGCACTATTGGACGACTAGCGAATGCGAAACTGAGCAAATCATTGTCATCATAATATTCAGCCTATAGCAGTTCATTGCTGGCCTTAAGATTTAAAATATTTTAAAGTTGCCTATGTACGATACCTCGCGGTCGCGGCTGACAGCTCGATGTCATCGGGATGTTAAACAAATTTATTCGCGATGTGAAACAAATGTAATAAATCTTCTGTCTGTAAAGTTCTTATTTAACTCAAAGGTACGTACAAAAAAATCTTTAAAATCTAATCAAGCCGGAAAAGAATGGACTCGTAACACCATAATAGTCACCTATGTATTGAAACACAAAAAAAACTTCTTATCGAATTTTTTGGCATCTACTTATTTGAATATCTTCTGACAAAAAAATGCACCAATAAATTTTTTTTTGCATCAACATGGTTTGGCTATAACCAGGTCGAATATCAATATCTGTAATGATAGATAATTAAGAATTAATTACGTAATATGAATATTTAAGAATAATAAACAAGCTTTAGCCACGTAGGCATTTGCTAGGTACAATGAATTTGGCCTTGATTAACGAATTAATGAAATGCAGGTTTAGCTCTAGGTGCCTTTGTCACAACTCTAGGTCAACGAGAGAATAGTTCTGTACTTATCTATAATATTAATTAATGAATAAGTAATTAAGTATTTACGATCGTTTTGAGAATGGACAGAAGTATTTCCTTCAAGGTTTCTACGTCTTCAAGAGTTAAGTACCTATTTATGTTATTAAAAACCATGAATGCGTGAAACTCTTTGGATTTCATAAATACCAACAAATTCGGTAATCGTCTTTTTAACTCTTTTTCAATAAAAAAAAATGGTGGCTCACAATTTTTTTTAATTCCCTAATTTTATTAAAAGCTATTTTATAAGTAAGTACTAATAGTTTGGAGACTATTCGGTACAAATAAACTCTATTATTACTTGAATTAAATATAGCTGCTTAAAGGTAAAATATTCATTGCACAGCATGACTTCTTTGAAAGCCTAACTCAAAATATTCATGATAAAGACTTGCGCTTAAAACAAATCATCTTACATTATTGCTATTGCAATAACTAAGCCAAGCATAAGTAGGTGAAACACGCTTAAGTTAAATACTACGTTCTTCCAAATAAGTGGGTCTCAGTGTTCCGTATAATTAAGTTAGCAATATTAAAGGTGACCGTGGTCGCGCATTTCTTAAAAGAAACCACAAAAAGTACTGAATTCTCATTTTTTACGCACAAATAAGATTACTTTAGTGTAAAAATCTCTGAAGCCATAAGTATGCGATAATATCAATGGAAATTTTTCGCGCAATCAATTATTTCGCGTTTAGACTGCAACCTGGCATAACATTTTACATAGAAAAATAATTTAATAACGAAACAATCGCGAAAGCAATTATTCATTAATTAGTTGGTAAACAAGTCTACGGTACGTTATTGATCTACATTTTTTAGTTTTAAAATTCGAACAAACGAAATTGACGTGAACTGCCAAACCAGAGTGTCAAACGATATTTAAAAACAAAGTGTAGTGCTGTGAAAAGTGGGTATATTGCCAACTATAGATAATAATATCTGTCACGTGAAAACATCTTTAAAATGAATCAACGGCAGATTTTGTGTGGTGCGATCTTCTTGATGAGCTGTATCGTTGGTACTAATACAGTCAGCTACCAACCTTCCTTGGGGAAATCAGGTAATACTATCTAATTAATTTATTTAATATAAACGGGCCCATATACGGCACAATTGATCTGTACGATCTGTCGTTTCAGACCGATCAAAACGATGAATGGCTGGATAGTGTACGTTAATATCGTAAACGATTTACTTAATCGACGATATTAGAAATCGCAACAAAAACCCATGCAATCATGAATATCGTAACGATGAATCGGCATGACAGTGTAAGTACCACCGTTCGTCACGATTCCTTTCAGATTCGTCGTTCCATATATGGGGCCCTTAACAATAAAATATTCATAGGAAGTAATATTAAAAAGAAAAAATATTTACCCAACGGCGTGCCTACAATTTTTAACTTAACTACTTTACCTGACTGTTATTTGATATTGTAGTTTGAAATTTTGAATAACTTAAAGTAATAAGGAAGGTAACGAGTATGCATAAATAAATGTAAACAAACATAACTATGTTAAGTAGTTTTATTATTGTACTTTGTGTACTGTATCGTTTCGTATTTTGGGCTTTCCTCGTATCCAAAATTTACGAATCTGTTTTTTCTCTTCACTATTCGGATGAAATAAGGTTATAAGTTGTATTGTAACTGTGTGTTGTGTTACAGTAATAATATCATTTGGTTTTGCAGAATATCTCAAGAGTGTTGGCAAAGCCTATTATGAGAACTCATTAACATCTGAAAAAGAAGAGAGTAAGTATCAAATAACTACGTATTTAGTAATTCTTATTTGCTAATGAATTAACATTCTTACGAATACTTATATTAGACGAATAGTTTAATATACAGTTTCGTATACAGCTGCATTTCCTATGGAATATGAATGGTAGACAGTGTTTAATTTTCAACATCACTAAAAAGGCACTTTGAATCAAATCTTGCTCTATTTTTACAGCTAACACAACACTTATTCTTATTTTAGCACCTTTTTTAACAATTACCTATTTATTTCGTTAGTGCTTCATTTTATTTTTTTTATTTTTGTTTGCAAGCAAAAAATAAATAGCGTCCAAAAACGAGTTTGACAACTGAAAGTATGAACACTACTGGAGATGATAATTAAATAAACTGCCACACTCCTTTTAAGATTAATTGTTTAACTCCTTTCATTAACAGTCCCTGTAAGTAAAATTGATTAATGCCACATATAATTTTTTATCGTCTTTTTATGATTTTTCGTTACGGAACAAGTATTAATGTGTAAATTATTTATCATTGTAACACGACTTGTGAGCTGGTAATTATTATTTTAACTATACGTATGTTCCAATAATATTTTATTAATATAATATAAGCGCAAAGCAATATTTCAAAGTACTGTCGAAACGTCCGTTCCATTGTATTATTATTATTTGAATCAGGATAATAATGAAAGTTTCTCCCCGACTCTAGTTATGTAGTCATTTGTTTATGTGTGATGTGATGTTTATTTTCAAGCTACAAATCATTATCGAGACAAGACAAGTGTAGACTCTGTCTATTTCTCAGGGAAATATCATTTTCTCCTTGAACGTTTGTTCAAGTTTGTGTGTCAGGCATTTGTATTATACAACCCTTTTCACCGGTACATAATAACGGTGACAATAAATTTGCATCGCCCTTCTATTGCAGATTGCAAGAAGAGATTCGAACCCGGTATGTTTCTCAACCCGGCCGGGCCCGGTAGCAGTCGTCGCCAACAATATCCTGTCTGTAATTGAGGGATGAAACCTTTAAAATATAATAAGAAAATTTGCTATATATAAAGACGATTCAAGGTTACGAATTAATATTTATTTCAAACTAGCAAATCAACAATAATCACAATAATCAGTCTCACTCAAAGTCTCAAATCACTGTTTTAATACAGAATTGATTACTTTTACTTATGGTATGGGCAAAATAGAAACATTAGTATTAATGACTTAGTACTATTTTTTTTATAAGTTACGCAAGCAGGTCCTTCCCTTTACTCCTTATAGTATCTATCTGAAAACATATTAATATTAGAATTTAGAATGAGAAACTAATAACGCAGTTTAAACTACTAAACTTGTCTTATCAACTTCGATTAGATAAATAGATTAACTTTGGCAGCTTTTGGTATAAACAAAATAATTTTTCTACGAGTTGGCGCCCCCGCCTCCCTCCCGCGCCGGGGTTTCCATACCTATCGGGTCCGGTGATCGGGCCCGGTAAGAATATCCTTTTGAATACCCACCGGGCCCGGTTTGCAAGCGATTTCTTCCGGCGAATGTTCGCATAGGCGTACCGCGGCATTCCTCGCGCGCCGCAACGTACTCTCCGTGACGGCATTTCTGATCGTCTCTCGAATTTAATGTAACCATCTCCGTGGGAATTCCGATGATTTTTTTTATTACCTTATTAGGCAAAAACACAATGAAAATACTTCAGCGTCTTGTGTAAGTTACCTTTTTATAGCCGAAAATATTTTAAAGAATAAGGAATGTTAATTTATAAAAATACAAAATGACATGGGAATCGTTTCTTTTGAAGGAAATGCATTCCAAAATACGTTAATTTATTCTTGCTTGTTTATGCCATGACATTCAATGAACTACAATAATGTGTTACTTTACCACCAACAATGTCGTCTTTAATACTTGTCCTATTACGTTTTCAAGATGTATATTTTTATAAATTCATTTTAAAAAAATGTCACTGTAAAGCGGCAAAGAAAATGTTAAATTTTCAACAATCTCATTTAATACTTTTAAAGACCATTATTTTAAAGTGTTCATTTTACAATTATTACATAGTTTATTTTATCAGTGCCTACTATTTGTTATGCCTTATATAGAGAAAAGAAAGAATTGAAATAAGGTGGTGGTACGACTTCCATACAAACAAACATTGCACATTAATTGGTTCATCAAACATTAATAATTCATAAATATATGTGCAACTAACTCGTTTCAGTTATTTGTTTGCGCGAAATTATTAAAAAATGTACTTTCATACATGAGGTATATAAATGCGATGAGTCACACACACATACGTAGAATTATTGAAATTATAAGATATTAGTTTATTCGTGATTTATGTATGAAAGTCAATTTTTGTTTATAATTTCGCGCAAACAAAGAACTGAAACGAGTTTGTTGCTCATATATTTATGAATTATTAAGGTAGGTATGATAAACCAATTAATGTGCAATGTTTGTTTGTATGGAAGTCGTACCACCTAAAAATCTTCTGTCTTTTCTTTAATTATATTTTTAATGATTTTTTATACAATTTTTATAGTAATGAATTTGTTTATAAAAAGTATTCACAAGTCATTCTCAAACTGAAATCCAAATTTACTTTCAAAATATATCGTCAGACACCTTTAAAAGATCCTAAAAAGGGTCAGTACATTCAACGGAGGCTAATATTTATTAGCGTTTACCAGTTAAAAGTACCATAAAAAGCATTTGAAAAGTCTTGTAACAAGTCTAAGTAAAAAAGACATCATTGACCTTTTTGAGATTTACCCTGTTTGTCAATGTTGGGCAAGTGCGTTGGCCAACATGGTGGTATGTTGGTGATGCAGTGTCTTTCTAAAGAAATGTCATTTACGAGTAGTTTCTGTGACTTATAGGTCGGGGTCACGACCTAAACACTGAATGATGAATGCGTATTTGATGATTGTTCGTTTCTGTTGTTGCGTTAACAGCACAGTTTATAAAGAAATTAAATTTAATAAATACATAAAAGTCAACGTCATTCGGCATCAGCTATTTTAATATCCCCACTGCTGGGGCACTGGCCATCCTTATGGATGGATAAGGAGAATGGGCCAGACCCACTACGCGGGCCCAATGCGGATTGGTGGGTCTTAACGACTAAAATGCAGCCGGGACCAACGGCTTAACGTGCCTTCTGAAGCACGGAGGAGCTCGAGATAGTAAATTTTAGGTCACCCATCCTGTAACCGACCATTGCAAAAGTCTCTGTCTTTTTTCCTGTCACTAATAATGATGTTGGGCAACTCATCATGATTTGTTAATGTATTGACTTGTAAGTACTTACCTACAAACAGGGTATATTTGAATTATTTTTTAAGTTATTTTTTTTGCATTTACGATGCTATATATACGATACTTTTTCTAGTATAAGATCGTCTTGTTAAAATAAGTAGTCAGAGATTATTAAAGTAAGAAACATTTAATAATAGTTATTTGTTATGCAAGGCTGGAAAGTTGGTTATTTAGCGGCGAGTTAAATCCTGAGCGAAGCGAGGATTTCAAAGGTACAAGACTACAAGACGCTAAAAACTTTTCTGCCGAGCGCAACACACAATTTTTCACCTCACAACAGCGAGTAACATTTTATGGTTGTTTCCGCGGTCAACTTCCGGTAAAAAATTCTAGGTAGGAATATATTGTTACTTAATAATAAGAATAAAAACGATTCCGTAAATGTTGACACTGACATGAGGTACAAGACAAAGACAATTTAAAAATAAAGATTTATGTCACAGTCCGAAATCCAATTATAGGTTGTGAAATCTCACCCAGCCTAATATAAAATTCTTATAACAAATAATTTAATCTTATTGTTATTGTTTTTATGTTTCAATGAACTAAAATAATATAATAAAACCAAAACGGAGTAATATAAATAATTTAAAGCTATTTAAAATAAGGATCAAATATAACAAAAAAGTCAATAGTGCGATTCGGAACGCATTATGACATATTTTTAGGTATTAAATTAAAAAAGTACTTTGCCGCGCTAGGCCGCAAAAAGCAATTTTCTACGCCTAAACTGATTGACAAAACCTCCTTTTCAAAGCATGTGAGGTGAAAAGTATTGTTTCTAAGTTATATAAGTATTTACTAATCTGTGATAGCGGCCTGTCTTCTAATAGATGACAGCTCCATACAATCTTGTAAAACACGAAATGGCATAACTAGGAACACTTTGGTTTTAACAACTTTATTGATCGTTTGACTAAGACTCTGACTGCAAACCGGTTCAGCGATTGTCAACTGATCACTGTGAAATCGCTGATTTGTTACTACGCCGCCAATACATAGTCTTCCCGTTTTACATACTTGTCGATGTAAAACAAACACTAGCTATTTAAGTAGGTACCCGATGACTAAGAAGTCAAAGAGCTTGATATCAATACATTTATACTCGTACCATCGAAGAACTTCCCGGTTGACCAGTAGTTGTTTTGGGAAACGGTTTCTCGAAAAGTCTAAGGTTAAAGAAAATATTTATTATGCCTACTCCTTTTCCGTGCATGCCGTTCGTATATGGAACGCCCTTCCCGGTATATCAGAAAGGCTCAGACTCTCTAATCCTTTGGTGATCGCGTCAAAAAGCATTTCTTTTCTCCTTTATCTACCAATTATAATATTATTAAATTACTCTCTCTATAAGTATTTATCTTTCATTATAATACCTATATTTGTCCATTCTTTTCATGCACCCAATCCCCTAATATTCTATCTATTATATTTCTTTCTCTCAACCAAGGTTGCCTGGAAGAGATTGCTACGTAGCAATAAGGCCGCCTATTGTGTGTTTTCTTTGTTGTAATTTGTTCTGTATTCTGTATGTTTAATCGTGTGCAATAAAGTTTATTTTTTTATTTTTTATTTATTATATGTGGTATAAATGTTTTATATAATATCTATTACTTTTTTTAAATATAGCTCCCCAAAAAACTCTACTGGTCAACTAGGAAGTTCCCCGATGGTACATTGACGTTTCTCACCAAAATCATAATTTTGAATTCAAATATTCTGATCACGATAAAAGGATGGGATTTATGCATATTTATTTTGGGGCAGTGCTGCAAGTGCCAGCAGAACACAGTGATGCACACCCCCGAACAACACCTAAAGGTTAAACCACCTTAATAAATTAGTTACCGTTCAAAAAAACGGGTTACAAAATGTTTGTATTTTTTTTATTATTGTTATTTTTATTTTTATCTTCTCAAATATTTGGTATGTTAAGCTTATGTGGAACTGTACATGGCTGTAATGTTAGGTAGTTAAGAATCGATTGTATTTTCTGCTATAATATGTTTATTAACAGTATATTATTATTATTTTATGAACGACGGGACGACTCTTAGCCTTCATTATACCTGATGTTAAGTATTGATAAGGCAGAAGATGGAAGCGAGCCTCTCTCAACTGAGGAACTGGCTATCTTATCTCTAACTGCCGGAACACAACAAAGCTGAAAACATTGTTGTTATGGCGTCAGACTTAGATAAGATGGTGGTACCTAGACAGGCGGACTTACAACAAGTCCTACCACCAACCAAACCGAACACAATATGTACCCCTGCTGGGAATAGAACCCTGCGTCTCATATTGGTGGTTGTACCACTAGACCACAGAGGCGGTTAAATTAATTTAAGGTTAATTTAATTTCTATTTTTTCTCCTTTTTTTTAGACGCGTTAATCTTTTGTTATTTTCTTAAATAATAAATAATGTATAATTCTTAAATCGGCATGTTATTGTATCTAATCGGGGACTGAGGCACTCATAGCAGCAAATTTTATAACTAGTTGTTATAAAATCATCATTCCATACTGCCTTGTTTCTTTGTCCGTCGTAAGTAGCGAAATCTCCACTAGCAAACATCTGTTCGTATCTCATTAATCATTACACAACACACATTGTTGCGTGTCTAAGTACATAAAAATACAAACAAAACAAGAGTATTATCTCGCCAATAGCAATCATATGAAATAACCGGCAATTTTCATCATTAGACGCTCACTTTCTAAAAACTATACTCCAGTGTTTAATGGAAAAAGATTACTGGTAACTCAATTAGGTCTTAAAAAGTGGACTCTATACATGAAAATAAAATAAAGCACCAATTTCTGTAGGTACAGTTAATAGCATGTTAGAATTTACATTTGGGCTAGAAAAAGCGGCGCTTTTACAAACTATGCAGAGCACTCTTAAAGTGAGACTGTAAAGACTGTGTTACATAAAACAGTTGGGATATCACGAAAAACTATCGAAATAGTATCGAGCACGTAATGTCAAAAAATCTATAAAAAATGTAGTCACGTTTACGTCTGGCAGGAACGCGTCTAAATATCTCATACATTTTTGACTGTATTTTCTCGATACTTACTCGAAAGTTAGTCGTGCTATGTCTACAGAACACAGAGAGAAGGAGCCCAAGTAGATGTCAGTAGAAGTTCAGCCTCAAACACAGGCAAGTTGCCATAACAACGTGAAGATATCCAGGGTCGATTTTACCACCCAAAGATAAGTCTGGATAACTTATCTAGAAGATAGTTTAAAAAAAAATCTCATATTACAACTGTCAAATTATCTGGGAAGATAAGCTATTCAGAACTTTTCAGAATTCACTGAAACATTTCAATTTGTACGATTTGAACAAAAGGGTAGCGCTAACTTACTATAGATAGATACCCACTTCTTATAGGTAGGTACTTTTCTTTCTTATGTTCCGTTATTGCTATGTATTGTGGAAAAGTTAGTTATTATTTTAAATCTTGTGTTTGCATCAGGCAAACAAAATATTTCATTCAAACTTTGAAAGTAACTACTGAACGAATTTGTTAGAGAAATATTATTGAGAGGGTCTAGAAAAGGCTTGTTTATTTCCAATGGAATTAATAAGTTTTCTTGTCTTCAAAAAATTCAAATCAAATTCTGCTACACTGACACTGACACAGTTCTAAACTCCAATAAACAATGAAATAAATTGTTAGGGAATTCACTTAGCATTATTAAGTAAGCGCCCTTTTCAGACACCCACAAGTATTGCAAATAATTGCAACAAAAACTACCTTATAAAGTTAGGTACCTGGATATTCTCCACAATAGTTGATGCTATTTCCCAATGCAAAGTATTATTGGCAATTTTCGCGGATCTATTACATTTCCCGGAAAAGTATTTCCTGTTTTTCCATCCCACTCCCACTGTTTCTTCAACGGAAACCTAACTTAACGTACCTCATCGTATTTCGTCAAAATGTGTAAGAACTTGGTTTCTTTACCTATGAAATTGCCGATTTGTATGAAGAATTTAATTATTTTATAATAACAATTTTTATTATGGTTAGTACCGCAAATGCTAATGCCACAATTTATGAACAAACATTGTATGAAGTCTAGGCTAAGTGCTATATTTTTATTTAATAAAATATAATTATCTCATAAATTATGTAAGATAAAGTAGGTAATAATTTCTGATAACAAAAACATTTTTTCTTTCGATGTTTGTGGTTGTTTATGGTTTATGAAACGAAAAAAAAAAATATTATGATTACTGGTTCTTGACCGTTTTAATTTAGTATAAAATCAAGCAATTGATGTACCTTTTAACCATAGAAATATTGAAATTCTCTAGAAGTGTAAGTAAAAGATCGGCAATTTTATAGGTACAATAGAGACCTATTATTAATTAAAGATTTAAACTTAAAATAAGCTTATTTTGTTAAATTGTCATCACATTGCGACGACGGTAGTTGTTCCGGTGATTTTATTTGCCAGTGTCTTAATTTCCTATTGATTTTCATTGAACATTAATACTGATCTCTTCAATCTCACTTATGTCTAGTATAAAGGCTACTTAATAACTTTTTCTCGTACAGACTACTTAATAAACCAATAAGATATGGTCGTTTAAATCCACAGGTCTAACTAAGACGATATAACTGCAAATGCTTCGAATCAATTTTATTTTTCATTACGTTTACGCATATAGATTTAGATATAGAAAAATCTATGCGTTTATATTTTACTAGCAGCCACCCGCGGTTTCACTCGCGTGATTCCCGTTCCCGTGGGAATATCGGGATAAAAAGCCTGTATTTTAACCCAGGCTATGTTCTATCTTTATGCCAAATTTCATCCAAATCGGTTTAGTAGTGTTTGCGTGAAAGAGTAACAAACAGCTAAACATCCAGACAAACTCACAAACTTTCGGATAGTAGGATAGGATTGTCAGCGATTAAAAAATCGATTTTCATATGCATTACGTTCGTAAAGTTTCTATAGTTAGTATTTAGTTACGTACATATTTTATTATAGTGTCGTTTAATTTAATCTCCACTTGACTAGGCCCTTAGGATCCACTGAACGCGTTCTAATGTAGTTCATTGTACCGCTTTTTTTTCATAAATATGTTTCTCATACCTATTTGCGATCTACGGAGGTTTATGGGAATGACTTGCGCTTATAACTCCCAATTCTTGTTCCAAAACTTTGAACTAACTAATAGTACCTACTCCGTACCTCAATGTTCGTTTTCTCTGTGAATAAAGTAGCTGTTTTGTCATTCAAAACTTAAATATTTGCACTAAATTATATAACACAAAGATGTGTGTTTGTGTGTCAAATAAACATATCTTAACAGATTGAGTATAATGATATGACGACGCCGACGGTCGTAGTAAAATAATGTACGGGCTCATGGCGGCAGTTTTATGTAATATTGTTTTTAATGCATAATGTTCAAAGCGATGTCCAAATATAAATAAAGCGGTGGCAATGACCTAATATAAAAAAAATATATATAAAAAATGTACTTTTACAATGCCGTTAGATGATTTACTTTTATTGTTATCTTCTTACTTTATCTGATTTCATTAGGTATGCTACTTTGATTTTTAACTTTAGCAATATATTATTAATTTATTATTATTATTTTCGCATAATAATAGCCCACCTAGAAGAAGAAGAAGAAGACGAAATAGAAGATAATTATAAATTGTTATTTATTAATATACAGAATAAGATCTGTATTTGTGTTGTATTCAACGATCAATAATTATAACCTTCGACTTTGATAAATGATAAAAAAAATATCATACTGACTTACAATTAATTACTGAAAGGCACTGTGCGTTATCCAAAACAGTTTTCTTAACAATACCACAGATTATTACGTTAGTTATATTTAGTATTCTTTGATAATACTATACTAGAACAATACCAAACAAAAAAAATTTCGATGACACCTAAAAAATTGGCCTATCTTCAATTACAATTTGTGCGTTGATTAATTTGATTTTTGTATTGTTTCAGAATGCACAAGCTGCAACGATGACGAACTGGGTGTCACGCGGTGGACGATGCCACTACTCAAGTCTGGCGAAAAGAGATACTATCTAGGGATCTTTTTTAAGGTACCTACTTACTTATAAAACTATACTAGCGGCCGCCCGCGGTTTCACCAGCGTGATTCCCATTCCCGTGGTAATATCGGGATAAAAGTTAGCCTATGTTACTCTCCGTCCTTCCAACTAACTCTATGCCAAAAATCGAGTCGATTGGTTGCTTAGTTAGGAAGGACAAACATACACACTTTCGCATGTATAATTATTAGTTAGGATGATAAGGGTATTTTATAGAATCAGCGGCCAAAGATTTTCAATATTTTTTTTTTTTATATGAACGTTATTGCACACATACAGCAAATGGCGGACTTAATGCCTATAGGCATTCTCTACCAGTCATTATCCAAGTATGAAATCAAAATATCCAGGCGAGACTCTACATTTGGCATTGCTCGGTCTAACAACTCCTAGAGGATTAGGATTAGGAAAAAAACTACTATACGTAAATATTAAGTTTGAAGTCACGAAAGTGTATGTCGATGCAATGATATTACAATACAGTTATTTAAGTTCAGATAGAAGTTAATTAATGAGTTTTTTTACTCTAAAAACTTTTTTAACCTGTCATCTAAAGTTAACACAATAATCGAATAGATGAAACTAAACGCGATTTTTTAAAATATGAGGGTTACATAATATTGTTTCAAAGTTTTTTTTTCATTCGTTGGTGGGCATTTATTTATTTTATTACAAAAATGTAGCTTTACAATTCGTTAAAAACCGTTTTTTTTACTTTATAACATATTTTTTTTATAATGTGTGTGTCCTCATAAGACATAGAGAAATTTTAAGCATGCATATTTTAGAGCATATTAGGAGCAATCAAACATGTCAGTGATATTTTAGGTGCAACCATAACTTCGTTACTAGGAGTTTTTTTTTGTGTGATAGCTGGAGAAACGTGTCCCCAGCTGGCACATGCCATTTTAAGGCAAACCAGTGAGGTTAGGGCTTTAGACTATAGTCAGAAATTTAGAGCACAATAGGTGCAATGAGAACCAAAAAAACTAACCGTCACACTCAAATACTGTTGAAACTACGATCATTAAAGTGTGTGCGAGCTGGAGACCCGTGACTCTGGCTTACACCTGTATCTTCGTAATTATTTGAGGTAGGATTATGTTTTATATTATAGGATGCGGATGACGTCATCCCGTGACCACGGCAGCTGTAAAGGTGCCGAAACGTCGGTAAATTCAAAAAACCCCTAAAAACGTAAAAATACGATCAATTACAACTAAGTTCGTGGAAATATAGCGCGTTTGATATCCGTAAAAGTTGTTTTATTTCAATCGTACTAAGGGCTTAGAACAGCGGTGTCCAGAAGGCCTAACACGAATAACTATCGAGTAAGTATCGAGGAAGTAAAGTAAAAAAATTTATGAGATGAGCAGCGTTCCTACCGGACGTACCTATATGGAACTACATTTACCTATACATTTTTTGACATTATATGCTCGATACTTACTCGATACTATTTCGATAGTTTTTCTTGCTAACCCAACAGAGAACAATGGCATATCAATTTTATTGTGTCTCATAACCAGGAGGCTAATTGTCTAATTTAAAATCTATCGCAATCCCTTTTAATTCGTTATTTGAAAGTTATTCAGGCCGTCACTATTTGACATTTGAAAGGGATTGTGATCGGGACGCGTTTTAAAAGGTATGGAATAAACGAAATTGAACTATCTAAGCAATATAACAGACGAAAATATCACAATCACAATACCTCTGAAAGGGATTGTGATAGATTTTAAATTAGACAATTAGGGGGCAGGTCCGTGAGGTTAATAATAGTTATAAGAAGCATTACCTACTTATAGTAAATTCGTTGGAAATATCCAAAACCTTCCATTCTAGTCAATACCTTGTTCAAATATTTGAAAGGGTATGGCAATAATTGTCACGTAGCATGGTCCCATTACTTTGTATACTATAAAATTGATCTAATAAATAATCTGTCCAGTTATTAGTAACATACTAAGAATTTCATCAACAAAAACTACAAAAATGCTCATTTTGATTATCCTAATCTTATCTAATATTATAAATGCGAAAGTGTGTGTTTATTTGTCCTTCCTTCACGCCTTGTCTAAATAACCAGTCAACTTGACTTTTGGCGTAGTTGGAAATACGAAGAGTAACATAGGCTATTTTTTATCCCGATATTCCCACGGTACCCAAAATGTTTGGTATAGGACCATTAAACATTGAGATAAAAAAAAAATTATTAAAAAAAAAATCGAATGTCACTAAGTTCGTCAAATGTTCGTCAAACGTTTTATGAAAAAAAGAAAAAAAATAGTTATTTGTTATGCAAGGCTGGAAAGTTGGTTGTTTAGCGGCGAGTTACCTCTATTGAATTCTGAGCGAAGCGAGGATTTCAAAGGTACAAGACGTTAAAAACTTTTCTGCCGAGCGCAACACACAATTTTTCACCTCACAACCAGCGAGGAACATTTTATGGTTCTTTCCGCGGTCAACTTCCGGTAAAAACTTTCTTTAAACATAAAGTTTAATCTAAATATACCTTATTCTCGTTGCTTTAATGATATAAAAAACTAAACTAATAAAAAAGGGAGTATTATAGTTAATTCAAAGTTATTTAAAGTAGGAATATATTGTTACTTATTATTAAGAATAAAAACGATTCCGTAAATGTTGACACTGACATGAGGTACAAGACAAAGACAATTTCAAAATAAATATTTATGTCACAGTCCGAAATCCAATTATAGGTGGTGTAATCTCACCCAGCCTTATATAAAATTCTTATAACAAATAGTTTAATCTTATAGTTATTATTTTTATGATTCAATGAACTAAAATAATATAATAAAACCAAAACGGAGCATTATACATAATTTAAAGCTATTTAAAATAAGAATCAAATATAACAAAAAAGTCAATAGTCCGATTCGGAACGCATTATGACATATTTATAGGTATTAAATTAAAAAAGTACTTTGTCGCGCTAGGCCGCAAAAAGCGATTTTCTACGCCTAAACTGATTGACAAAACCTCCTTTTCAGAGCGTGTGAGGTGAAAAAGTAATTTCGACTGAAATTAGAACCAAAAACAAAACAGCATCACCCGCAGAGACGTCTCGTACGCATCATAGTGATGTAACGGTTCAATTCAATCGCGCTTTCGCTTTCGTCTTGTGATGGCGCCACACCCATTAAACTCGGTATTTAAATGTGTTCTGTATTATAAAGTGTTAAATACACTCACCGGCACATCTAAGGGGCGCTGTTACTGTCAAAATTGACATAAACACAAGATGGCGGTATTAGTTCCTTTTTTGCGACGTTCATTAAAGACCATAACGTAAGTACGACGAAGCTTATAATTAACGCAGGCAGAGGCGCTGCACAACTGTCAATAATGACGTTTCATTTACGGTCCTTTTTTATCACGTTCATTATAAGCCTTGGCGCACTGCATAATGTGACTTTATGCACAGAACAACGTTAACCTAGTGGATTACATACCGACTCAGAATTTCGTCGAATTAAAAATCAGACTATAGATTAAGCGTTCGACTGTCCTGTTTGTATGAAAATATCGGGGTGGGCCATTAGATGTGTTGGTGAGTGTACTAGATACTTTTAGATTAAGAAAACAAGAGTGAAAGAAAGTTATTATATTTTGTAAATAACATTTTGACATTTAGAAAAAAATCTACATGAAACATGCTAAATTTTGCACCTGCGAGCCTGCTTGTGTGATCACATACCACCCCGGTATCAGAGCCAGCGGTCCCGGGTTCGATTCTCAGCGGGGGTACATATTGTAGTCGGTTTGGTTGGTGATAGGACTTGTTCTAAGTACGCCTGGCTAATTACCACCATCTTATCTAAGTCTGACGCGATAACAACAATGTTTTCAGCATTGTTGTGTTCCGGCAGTTAGAGATTAGATAGCCAGTTCCTCAGTGACTGAGGATTCCGGGAGAGGCTCGCTTCCATCTTCAGCCTTATCAATTCTTAACATCAGGTATAATGAAGGCTAGGAGTCTCCCCGTTGTTCATAAAAAAAACTTTATAAATAGAACCAGATGATTATTTTCTTTCCATGGTCAGTTTGAAATCAAGTTGTTATTTTCTTAACTGGTTTGCTTCTACGATTGACACATAACATACCAAGTCAAAGCTTTTCCAGTCGTCAATAAATCACCATACAAAGTTTGTATCTGCCAACTCATGAATACAATGGCGAGGTTTTGTCAGGTCACTTTCTTTATGTAGATGTACACAAACAATACAATTATTATTTAAATGCGCTCTTTATTTTTACGAATGTTTGCTCGCATTTCCGATTAACTATACGAAATTTAAATCCGGAACGGATATTTCGGAAAATACAGGATATGTTTATTGAGAAGATATCTTATGAATGACTTTGCATTGTATTGTTCTTAATATTTGACCTTCTTTTGTTGCATTTAAAAGTTTTAGTTAGTTCTTTAGAACGTACGAATTATTTCTTCTTGTTCACCTTTTTTTTTTCAACGTAAAAACTTCAAATTCTCACCATAAACTGAAAGTTTGGCAAAAAAAAAACATTTTATAAAATGCCACCGACAAAAATGAGGTTTGCACTACAGACCGAGGGGACTAAATAGTCGGCTTCCATGTAATTGACCAAAGCAACAATGTATGCTTGGCGACCATGCAAAGTCTAGGTGCATTTTTTTGAGTTTGACACAATTGAGTTTCTATCGTTCTTTGGACACAGATGTCCTGCTAGCAATGGGCGAATAGTCATTCTTACTTATTAAATTAACACTGGCCTCTCTCTCTTTTGACTCTCAACTTACCAAAAACTTTTATGTTTCATACATAGTAAATCATATAAAAATATTATTATTTATCAAATAAACCACTTTCACACGTCTTCCTCGTACCTTGATATTAATTCTAAACTCATCAAATAATCCTTCATTGATAGTAGGAAAATGTACAGAAAGTTCGGCAAAAACCCATTTTGTAAAATCTCACCGACAAAAATGAGGTTTGCACTACCGAGGCGACTAAATAGTGGACTTCCACGTAATTGAGCAGAGCACCAATGTATCGGAAGGAATGCTCGACGACCATGCAAAATCTACTGCAAACTCGAAACTGACCCTTCCGTGACCTGGGGATGCAATAAATGGATCGCTCGCACTCGTCACTCGACTGTTTTTTTTTTTATTAAAGTTAAAGGTAGAAGAATATGCTTTTTGTTGTTGAGAAGAAACTTTTTTATCGGCATGAGGTTTTAATTGACAAAGCAATGAGATTTAAAAAATATTTTTTCTTAGAAATAATTTTATTTTTAAATCGTGTACTTCGCGAGAAAAGTGCAACTTTATCTTCCCTATAGTATTTTCAGGTGGATATGATATTATTTTTGTCAAATATTCTTTTGGTTGAAAAGCTTGAAATATTTGAATTGATGACTTTATGAGAAATTCGAAACATTATAGTTCGTGTTGTATTTCATTTGAAATATGACATGCAATGTAAATGCGTTTCTAACATAAAATAATAATGTAATATCATTTTAAGTGTATAATAAGATTATATTGCAATACCCTTACAGGGTTCATGTAAGCTAAATAAAATCCAATTACCAGCACCACGTAAACGCAATAAATGATTTGGTTTGATTTGAACATCTATCGTTTTAGAATAAGTCCCCAGCGATAAATTTATTTGACACCTCAATAGCTTGTCATGCAAATTTAGATCGAGCTGACGCCATCTAGAGTTCATATTCGTTAGAAAGCCTCTTCATAACGGCCGCAGCGTAGTTTGGCGCACATACTATTAATTTTGATCCATATGAATGCCTTACTAACTGCACTTGCATCTGATCTGCATGAAGCCATAATAAAATTTGAAGTTATTCACAACAGCATTTAGATAAATGTAAAATCTATCAATTAATAGGATTTGGGCTGTTTTTTTATTTTAAATGAATCAGTAGAAATTATTATAACGCGGTGTGCGTTAGAATAATTTGACCAGTGTCGTGCGATATAAGCACATCTTAATACGCAATTTCAAAACTAAAGTGTGAAATAAAAAGCGCGTTTATATCCAGAAAAGTTGTATTATTCAGTCGAAATATGTAAAATGGTGTGTTTGTCGGAAAACATCTCGTATTCGTCGTCATCTCAGCTACAAAACACTAACTGCTGAGTATAGGCCTACCCCACGACGATCGGTCCTGCGCTGCCCGCATCCAGCGGCTTCCCGCGACCTTCGCCAGATCGACGGTTCACGTTGTGGGGGGCCTGCCCACGGAGCGTCGTCGTGCGCGTTCGCTATTCCAGAACCTTTCCGCCCCAACGGCCATCGGTTCTTCTCGCTATGTGTCCTGCTCACTGCCACTTCAGCAATCTTTCGAGCAGGAGAACTAAAGTAACTGGCAAATTACTTTAGTCCTCCTACGGATTTCCTCATTTCAGATTCGATCACGTAGGGAAACGCTGCCGAGCTCTCTCCACTGCACGCTGGGATACCTTCTTATCAGACCCCTAATTATCGACCATGTTTCGCTGACAACAAACATCACATATTAACTCTACTGTTATTAACGACTGCCTAAATAATTAAATGGCAAGTGGTTACTAAAGGTATTGTGAATTTTTAATGCCTACATTTTTTCAACTAATAATGGACAAAACGTTTGAAAAACTATAATATTAACAACCTTTATTAGGTATCCAAAAACATTGATTGCAAATGACATAATGGTCATGAAGTGAGGTTGGTGAGGAGGTCGTGGCGCAGTGGTTCGCGCACTCGGCCTGCTATTGTTGAGGTTAAGCAACTTTGCAATGGTCGGTCACGGGATGGATGACCAAAAATTTACTATCTCGAGCTCCTCCGTGCTTCGGAAGGCACGTTAAGCCGTTTAAGTCCCGACTGCATTTGCAGTCGTTAAACCCACCAATCCGCATTGGACCCGCGTGGTGGGTCATGGCCCATTCTTCATCCATAAGGAAGGCCAGTGCCCCTGCAGTGGGGACGTTAAAATGGCTGATGGCGACCTTATGCTTCGGTATTAACCACTGTTTGGTGAAAGCGGCCCTAAAAATTCTAGGTACCTACACAAAACCTAGATAAATACCTATTCTAGAATGTTAGGGCTATACTCTTGCAACCCCTCCAAAAAAGCTTACGCTAATATTGTCAAGTGCCTATGTGTACACGAATCCATGCCACAAATGATTAACTCGCAAAATTATCTCATTACTATTGTTGTTGCACGTTGTAACAACATTTAACGACATTACACGGCAATTTCGCGACGCATTATGGACGTTCCTATTAAATACCGACTTCGGACTTTCACTGCAACCGGTTACTCGCTAATTGTAGTCTCGACTCTCGAGGCACGTGGTTGGAATGTGACATTGAACTCTATTGGTTACGAAATAAGAGCTATGATTCAACTAGTAATAGTGTAATCAACTATATTTCTATTATTAAGCATAGGTATTATTATGTTTCCGAAATAATTGTACTTGTTAATTGAAGTGTCATCATTGGAACAACTTCCATACAATATAATTCCATAATAATAGAAAAGTGTTATCCAAACTTTAACGTTGTTGATTTTTTAATTATTCTATAATTTTTACGATGTGTATAGCGCAAGCAAATATAAATCTACCCTTTACTCAGGGGTCCCGAGTTTAATTCCCGCGCAATATGTAAGATAAGAACATATAATAATGATTGTGTTGATTTGGTCTCATTGATCTGGGTGTTTTCATTGAAACTTACCTTGGGTTATTTAATTCGTTATTTGCTAGCAGGACAGGACGTGTGTCCAGAGAACAATGGAATATCTAGTGTCTCATAGGCCTGAGAGGTTATTAGGTGTGATTATAAAAATTTAAGTAATACTATTATTATATCATAATTGAATAAAATTTATTCAACTAAAAGAAGCGTTATAGTTAACAAATCCAAACAAAATCATTTTGTTAGCACTTAAGAGATTATCACATGGTGTTAAACTAATGCCCCGCTGTGCACTCACTATGCCCGCTGCGGAGCTCTAATAATGTCGATTGTTATGTTACTTCTTTTTTCACTGTTTTATTGTGTTTTGCTATAGGTAGGTTTCATCCACGTTTCATCTTTTTATCTAAATACGCCTAACAGCACAGATTTACACTTGCACTACGAAAATAGCCGCTATTCCGAGCAATATTGGGGCGCGCGGTCAGAGACAAATTATAAAGTCTATAGCTCTATTTTCTTAATCGCTCGTATGACTTAAGTCACACGCATGCGACTTAAGTCATCCATCGCACGCTTGTTTCGCTCGACTGCAACAAGTGGGTGAGGGCACTCGTTGCGGTCGAGCGATTCAAAAATACGAAATTTCGTATGTCGAACGAAAATCAGTAGAAAAGAAGCGCTCGACGCGAGACTTGTGAATAGGGTTGCCATATCCTAATTCTTGAAACGAGGACCAGCAGACTAAAAAACCCTAACTATTGGGTCATTTGAGGCAAAACCCCGGAAGCAATTAAAAATGCGGGGATTTAATATTGAAACATAGGTATTTTATTAAGTAGCTTAAACCTTATTTTTATGTGTCTTGTGTGCTAGACTACATAATGTAGCAACCGAATGATGTCCTAGGCACTAGCTAGGCTAAGTACAGTGCTTGTATATTACTATTACCAATTTTGCTCAAAATTTCTCCTTGTCCAAGTAAGCAGTTACAAAACTGTACACAGTTGCACTTTTTAAAATTATATTTCACTAGAGTCCGGGCGCGGTTTCACCCGCGTGGTTCCCGTTCCCGTAGGAATTTTGGGATCATTTATAGCCTATGTAACCAAATTTCGTCAAAATCGGTCCAGTAGTTTTTGAGTTTATTCGTTACATACAAAAATACAAATCTTTCCTCTTTATAATATTAGTATACATAAAAATACTACTTGAGACAGTTTTTATTCCCAACTTGTTCCCCTCGCGCGCGCCCGAGACGAGACGGTGATTTACTTTACTTCGACTTTTAATAAACTATTTGTCCTCCCCGGCCTTCCCCGGACACACTAGAAAAACCTAACCCTGTATAGAGTTCCTGATTTGTAATCGCGTGAAGTTACTGTGGATTTACAATATTTTAGACATTAACTTACATATATAAGTATTACTAGATTTTATAATATACAGGGTGTTAAAAGACCCATACCGAAGCCGTAATATGTATATGTGTAGTGTGTTTACATCATACTAAATAGGAATACGTGAAAATAATTGCTGGGAAACTTTTATTTTTTGTTGTCAAAAAATGGGCATACTTTTTACGCAAACCAACGCGAGTAAGAACGTGTGCGTGTGTTTAGAGGGTACATGTAGGCGGCCGGGATCCAGTTTCTTTGATTCGTTTTGATATTCATTGCGGTTTAGTAACTTTAAACGTTAATCTTTTAAAATAAATATTGACTTTATTCCTCAATAACTCCTTAACTATCAGGTCCCCAAATTTGTCGTCATACAAGAAAATTACAGCAGCGATGCGGAGAATACGTGGTCTTCGTTTACGTTATGGATCTTTTAACACCCTGTATAAGACAAGGCGACCATCTATGACTATGCACGAGACTGGCTTCTCTTTCTTAACTTTATTAAAAGCCAAACCAGCCAGCGAGGCGGTCGCGGTGTACCGGCCTGCTTCCATTGCGAAAACATATACGATCTCCCACGATCTCCACATTACCATTAAATCTGAAAATTCAGATTTACACCAATATACATACATGCGTGTTAAGTGGTTATGCCTTTTATTGCTTCTCTACGGCACGGCATATAATTTCACTAGAAATAAAGAACTAGTCTCCAACTTGCCCAGATGAGAGTCGTACCCGAAAATTTTACAGTTCCAGCGTTTTTAGTATTATAAAACATCTTCTTATCCAAAGTATGGAATTACTCATGTGTTCCCGATTTCAACTACAAACCTGGCCTCTTCAAGGCGAGAGTGTATAGGTATTTCCTGGGCAAGTATCCTTGGCAGGCATCCTAGGCCAAATCTTGTTTCCAAACAAATACTTGCCCAGTCTTGAATAAAAAAAAAGTTCAGTCTTGATAACGACATATTTTTAGGACTATTACTAAGACTCCGCTGTCCGTCCGTCCGTCCGTCTGTCACCAGGCCGTACCTATCTCAAGAACCTTGAACCTTGTTAGACAGTTGAAAATTTCACAGATGATGTATTTCTGTTGCCGCTATAACCACAACACTAAAAAACAGAATAAAATAAATATTTAAGGGGGCTGCTATACCTACAACAAAAGTGATTTATTTGCTCGTCTTTGCTCGATATTGATAACTGCAACAGGTAGACTCTTGAAATATTCACAAAAGATTTAGTTATATATTTGGTTTAAAAATAAATAATTAAAATAAAACAAATATTTAAGGGGGGCTCCCATACAACAAACGTGAGATTTTGCCGTTTTATAAATAATGGTACGCGAGACCGCCTCGCACTTGGCCGGTTTTTCCGTAGGTATCTTTTTGTTTTCCTATAGCCATTTTGATTTAATTTTGGAGAAACAACTTTTCTAGACACTAACTGTAACTATGACATCATAATCTGCATATTTCAATCTTCAAACTGCAAGGTTATTTATTATCTGTCAACCGGTCAGACACGGAAACTGATTTATATGTATGGAATATAATACTTTCATTTACGCTTTCTAAACTATACTTCGGAGAACCGAATCCAAAATATGACTTGGTTAATATTATTACCACCCATAAAAAAAATAATTAAACATTTGGAACAGTTGGCAAAGTTTGTAGTAATCATAAATATAAAATTTTACATCCTTACTAAAAATTGCAATAAAATACCGTTTCTATTTAAAAGTTTAAAAGTACTCTATACAGTCGTTTAAACATTAAAATATTGACTACTTTACGAACAAAAACATTTCCTAAGATTGTTGTAACTATGTAAGTTGTAAATAGTTATTTAGAAACACTATATTTAGCTACCAGTCCATATGACATACGAATGAGTACTAAATTGATTAGATCGGCATAAAACGCACCTTAAGACCATAACCATAAAGTTGAATAGCTCTTATCTAAACGCCTAAACACCAAAAATATTATTTACTGTTCACACCTCAGTGTTTTTTAGAAAGCTATGTTTGCAACTAGACGTAACATATAAGATAATTATGTGGCTTTGATGGCACCTGTGCCGAACAGATGATTCAATCTCAATTAATAATGAGGATTTTACACTAGGCTGTTTATGTTTTCTCACATTCGTATTAGTATTCGGATGGAAGAAGGATTCGGATACCCGACAGTTTGTTAATACTTATTAGAAAACCAGATGGTTGTTACGAAATAATAATGCTGACCATAAAGTTTGGGTTGTAATTTATTTTCATTGTGTTATTTTTATTTATTTTATATACTCGTAATATTGTGCTTGTCTTAACTTTTTATAGCTGTAATTAAATATTTTTATGTTTAATTTAGTTTTTGTTTTCTTTGTTTTTCGTGCCGCGCACCAAACGGGCCCTGCCAGAATACCAGCGTTGCCGTGACACATCTAGTGTCATGGCAACACATGCTGAGGCGGGGAACATTGACCCGAAGGCCATACTTTGTTTTTTATGTTATTTGTAATACTTATTGCTATTGAATTAGGTTGCTTTATGTCGGTCCGACATATCAAAATGCATCCGAATTCGGATAAACAATCTTCTGTAAGAACGCTTTAATAATATTTACATCTCTCATGTTCGGTAAATAGGTTCTTATTACCTTCAAATGGGGCTTGTAGGCGACTAATTAGCGCTCTAGGGTAATAGTGTAGCTAGAAAAGCCCTAGGGCGGTAAGTAATTAAAAAAAAACACTTCTTTCTTTCAAAAAGTTCGCGTACATCTAACCATCATACTGGCAAGAGACATCATGCATTCAGCCCAATGACCAAAGAGGTCGCTTTGCTATCAGTCATCAATTTTAAATATCGAACGGCAAAGCTCAATTTCAATCTAGAAAAAAAAATTAAAAGAGCTTTACTTGATTCTTTTTAATGAAAAAAGGCAGGAATATAAATTTTTTACTTTAAATATTGTTTTCACCTCACACGCTCTGAAAATGAGGATTTGTCAATCAGTTTAGGCGTAGAAAATCGCTTTTGCGGCCTAGCGCGGCAAAGTACTTTTTTAATTTAATACCTAAAAATATGTCTTAATGCGTTCCGAATCGCACTATTGACTTTTTTGTTATATTTTATTCTTATTTTAAATAGCTTTAAATTAATTATTATACTCCGTTTTGGTTTAATTATATTATTTTAGTTCATTGAATCATAAAAACAATAACAATAAGATTAAACTAATTGTTATAAGAATTTTATATTAGGCTGGGTGAGATTTCACAACCTATAATTGGATTTCGGACTGTGACATAAATCTTTATTTTTAAATTGTCTTTGTCGTGTACCTCATGTCAGTGTCAACATTTACGGAATCGTTTTTATTCTTATTAATAAGTTACAATATAGTCCTACTTTAAATAACTTTGAATTAACTATAATACTCCCTTTTTTATTATTTTAGCTTTTTATATCATTAAAACAACGAGAATAAGGTACATTTAGATTAAACTTTATATTTAAAGAATTTTTTACCGGAAGTTGACCGCGGAAACAACCATAAAATGTTCCTCGCTGTTGTGATGTGAAAAATTGTACGAGTATGTTGCGCTCGGCAGAAAAGTTTTTAGCGTCTTGTACCTTTGAAATCCTCGCTTCTCTCAGGATTCAATCTTTGAACCACTCGCTACGCTCGTGGTTCAATCCTAGGATTCTTCACTTGCTCAGATTTCTATAGAGGTAACTCGCCGCTAAATAACCAACTTTCCAGCCTTGCATAACAAATAACTATTGTTTTTGGGATTGTTCTCATTTCACTATAAATTTCAACAAATAAAATGTTTTATTCTTGTAATGCCGGTTTTTTTCTACTTACCTCACAATCGAGATGTAAAGCAGAATAGTTAGCTCGGGTGTAAGCATCAATTGCACCCTCGAACTATCTCTAAATATCTCGGGCTGCAATTGATGCCTTACAGCCCTTGGCTACTAATCTACTATTATACACCACCTGCATCTGTAGCACGTATTAAATATCAAGTATTATCAATTTGAAAGTAAGCTAAGGGAGCTAATGTTGTATGGAACTTCCCTTGGGTAATTATGATAACATTTAAATTTGGAACGCCAAAATGTCAACAAAAACTTCTTTCAAAAATAGATTTGAAAACAAAGCTGGGGGGCTATCGCGTAAAAAATCTGGGTATGGATATGGGCTTCATTTGACAGTTGAAGCTCATAAAAGTACCTTAAATGGTCATTTAACTGTCAAATGAAGCCCATGTCCATATCCATATTTTTTACGCGATAGCCCCACAGTTCAAGGCTCAACTTCCTAGTCAAGGAGTTTTTAACTATAAAATTGACACTTCAAAGAGACTTTATTCCTATGAAAAATATTAACATGGCTATATGTATCGCGGTCCATAGCACCAAGAAATTTGAAATTGGAATTATGTGATATTATGCACTCATTCAAATATAATGTAATAGCTATCTCTTTCATTTCCGTGCTTTTTCGTGTCTTTTGTCTTATTTATCAGTAAAACATGGCAAATCATCAAATTGTGAATGTGTGTAGTCTTGACTCTTGGTCACAGATATAATGGAAATTATCATTGCATTGCCAAAATCGGTGATTTTCGATCCTTTCGATATTTTTACCGCGAATTGTTAAATTGTTGTGATATAATATTTTTTATTGAACGTCACAGTAGGTTTATCCTACTGTGACGTTCAAGTCAAAAACTCTTCGGGGATAAAAGTGTCTCGGGCAGACTTGAATCCTTCGCTTTATTCAGGTTCCTTACCATAATTCCCTTCTTAGCTAGGGAATTAACATCCTAACTCCCTCACTACGTTCGGAAATTAATTACAGAATCCTTCATTTCGCTCAGGATTCAATTTGCTGCCCGTGACATTTTCTTGGTTCGGCTTACCTTCACCATATTTCGATCCCTCGCCACTGGTAGGTACCTACATAGGTATTTACATTTGTGACTTTATATCAATAAACTTGCAATATGAGACAATACCCGTAGAATGATTCGAATACGTTCATGTTCTGAAGCGGGTTTTAAAAACTATTTTGTTTAAGAATGGGAACTTAATCTGTATCGAAACTACATTCATAACTGAAGCGACACACTTAGTTTCCACACACTTATAATACATATCTCTGGCTAATGTCAGAGATATCTATACTAATATTACAAAGAGGAAAGATTTGATCGTTTGTTTGTTTACTCAAAAACTACTGAACGGATTTGGATGAAATTTGATACACAGATAGTAGTTAGCCTGGTTATGAACATAGGATACTTTTTATCCCGATATTCCTATGGGAACGGGAACCACGCGGGTGAAACCGCGTGCGGCCGCTAGTGTTTTATAAGTTGAATAAAAACACTAACACACAACAAACAACTTCAAAGATCTTATAATATAGTTAGTGCGAAATGATGATTATTAATTATCCCTTGTTGTATTTGTCAAGTTACAGCTTTCCTTTACTAAACGGTTAGGATAACCATAAAATGTAATAATATAAATAGTATTTTCTTTTTGTGATGGAAATTGACCTTACTCTTATGTTAAGGTCACTTTTCAATTTGACGACTCTGTATGAAATAAAACAGGGAGAAAAAAAACAGCCCTTGACGAGTTTCTTGCCGGTTCTTCTCGTTACAAGGTCTCCCGCCGTAGGGTTTGTGAACCGATGGCGTAGCTTCTTTGATGTTCATAAGTGCTTGTAACAGCCTAGACTGAATAAATAATATTGAATTTGAATTTTGTTAAAAATCTCTGAGATAATCCGGTCGGACAGACGGAAAACTTAGGAAGCGAAACTATGCTACGAAACTCTAAAAATATAATTAGTAATTAAAGAGGGGTGCAAAGAAGAAAGTCTTGTCATGGATTAGAATCTACGATCTGTCCTTTTCATCATTTCCGATTGATTGGTAGAGAAAGCCTAAAGGGCATTCAATCCGCCTTTTGTATGGTTGTGTACCTATATTCGTCTAATCAAAATACATCAAATAAATAAGATCTGATACAAATCTTTTGAAAATAATTATTTTACTTTAAACAACACCTGTGTGGAACAGATGCTTCAATCTAAAACTAATGATAGCAGATGAATGCTTCAATGGGAGTGAAAGTAATTTGAGTGGTGGCGAACGTGTTTAAATTATAAGTATTATGAGTAGGTACTAATGTTGTATGACTTGCAACTATTACGACACGATGACGTAGTTTTAATGCGTGCACATTATTATACGCATCTACATATAATCGTAGAACTTCCCGGTTGACCAGTAAATTTTTTTTGGGAAACGTTATCTCGAAAAGTACTTATGTTAAAGAAATAATTTATTATTCAAATGAAATACCTGTTAATGTTCTATTATTTGTGATATAAACATTTTCTATATATCTATTACTTTTTTTTAATAAAGTTAAATAAACTCTACTGTCAACCGGGAAGTTCCCCGATTGTACAATTGTATATAATTTGTCCCGAGTGGGGATTGAACCTACGACACCTAACGCAAGCTGGCTTGTCACCACCGCGCCCCATCTATGTCCATCAAACTATATCCCAAGGTTCCAGCCCCCTTACTCTTGAAAAGATCGCATTGAGATCGAGATTGAATTAGAGTCAAAAGTTAGTATTTATGACTTATAAAAAGTAATCGAACTAAAAATAAATACTTGAAATTAGTAAATCAAGTAGTCAAGTCAAGTAGTTGTATAATCCAAAAATCGAATGTAGCGCCAATCAAAATCGAATCAAACTCGAAAATCAGTGAAAACTAAGCGCTCGACGACGACGCTCGGGACGAGTTGATCAAAGATCCCCGAGTGTGATCACTAAAGAATATTATTTACGTTTGATGCATAAATGTTTTCAGTGTGATTTAGTTAAGAAAAGGTATTTATTTATACTTTTAAATAATAATACTAACAAAATAATGTTACTGTGTCACCACAAAGTTTTGAATTACTCGACTAAATACATTTCTGTAATTATATTCAGAAACCTTGGATTTGCATACCGAAACAATTGCAACATTTTTTATAAAAAAGCAACTGTTATTTTCTTTCCTATGCAGTGACCAGAAATGCTGTATTTATAAATAAAGATGAAGGCCAAACAGTTTCTGAGGAAGGACAATATTTGCAAATGTTATTTGATCACGTTTAGTTTTATTAATTGACTGCAAATTTAAATAGGTACGCGACCACAATCGCTACGAAAACTTTCCAATAATAAGGATTTTATGATATTCATAAACACACAATATATTCGATTACCTTTCTACTTTTTTATGTTTTAGCTTCTTCCGTTTTCCACAGAAATTCCGCCAACGTCCCGTAGTGAAAGAGACACGGTTTATAGAGAATTTGACCGGTGAAAATAGCATGTTTTCAAGTCCACCTTGATTAAACGCAGCAAAGTCATTGAAATGTCAAAGCTAATATTATCAACATACTAAGTTTGAATGTTATGATAATAGTTGTTACTAATTTCGAATTGTTAAAACAACCACTTTCCCCTTTTTTCCTCCATATCCTCACGCCATATATCCCTTGCAAGGTAGGCAAAAAAGTGTCGAGAGTTAAAATGTATCAACGCCACTCGCATAGCCACAATAACGATGCCACTGGCATTAGTCGGGTCCTAGTGTTGTCCGGAAACAATAGTGACAGGTCGTCAGCCCACCTACAATAGTTCGAATGTTGCCCTGTCGTTAACACTGTTAATGTTTCAACCGCCTCTGTGGTCTAGTGGTACAAACACTTGTATCAGACCCAGGGGTCCCGGGTTCGATTCCCAGCGTGGGTATATTCGGTTTGGTTGGTGGTAGGACTTGTTCTAAGTCCGTTTGGCTAGCTATCACCATCTTATCTAAGTCTGACGCCATAACAACAATGTTTTCAGCGATGTTGTGTTCCGGCAGTTAGAGATAAGATAGCCAGTTCCTCAGTGATTGAGGATTTCGGGAGAGGCTCGCTTCCATCTTCAGCCTTATCAATATTTAACATCAGGTATGATGAAGGCTAAGAGTCTCCCCGACGTACATAAAAAAAAAGTTTTTCTTTCGCCCCCTGGCATGTGCATACACAGAATTTTCCAACAAAGTTATTCATAAATTGTGATTTTCCTTTAATTTCAGGCGAACTGGTTCAAAGCGCAGCAGTACTGCAGGTTCCACGGGATGCACCTCGCCTCCATCTCATCGCAGCAAGAGAACGACAAACTGGAGCAGTACGTCAAAGACTCAGGTGATTAAGCTAATAATAATCACCCTACTATTATCGACCAACTGTACCTCAGTACGAGTTGATATACGGCCATTCCCAATAATCTATCGTCAGTTAGAGATAGGCCTACCGCGGTTCAGTTGCTAGGCAATCTTTGTTATTTCCTGTCATTTAACAGTAATAACTAAGCAACAAAACTATAGTAGCCCTATCTGTTACTTTGGATAGGTTATTGGGAACGGATGATAAACTATCAATGTTTTCGCAAACTATCGGATACAGTGATATGGATATGAAGAAGACAAAACGAGAGTTTCAAAACGAATATAGTTCGCCAAACTCGTACTAGGGTACAATCGGAGAACTTCGCGGTTGACCAGTAGGGTTAGCACTAATAACTTTCGAGTAAGTATCGAGGAAGTAAAGTAAAAAAAATTATGACATATTGAGCAGCGTTCCTACCGGACGTAAACGGAACTACATTTTCCTATACATTTTTTGACATTACGTGCTCGATACTTACTCGATAGTTAATCGTGCTTGCCCTACTGTAGAGTTATTTCAGGGAGCTTTATTTAAAAAAGTAAAAGTTATATAGAAAACGTTTTAACACAAATAATAGACCATCAAGAGGTATTTAAATTTGAATAATTTGATTAATAAATTATTACTTTAACTTTAGTACTTTCCCAGAAAACGTTTCCCAAAAAAACACTACTGGTCAACCAGGAAGTTGAAGATCTACTTTCGTTGAAGTTTCGTTTTACTTTCGGATCATTCTTAATACATACTTTAGTAAAATTAGAAATAAGATTTTATTAGCGCATCAGTATGATAATGCATCTGTAATAAGAATAATCAAGAACGATCCGAAAGTAATCCAGTAGGCCTAGCATGAGCGGCTTTTATCGACTAGATAACTCGATAACGTGTCACTGTCCTACTCACATCGTAGCGGAGTAAACAAGACTGCATGTTGCGCTATATCATATCGCGTGATATAGCGGTGTTCATACTAGGGCAGAAGGCAGGTGGTACTGTAGAGTGGCGTAGAGTTAATATGTTCAGAGAACGCGGCACTAGACAAATAATTATATTTATGAATATGATTAAAATTTTATAAAAATAATATAAATGTACAATTTCAACATTACGATTTCGATTTAATACAATAATACGAGCATAATATAGTTTGGCTTTATTCAGTCGTGAACATGAACCAATCAATCACTCGAAAAGCCAGGCTTGCCGCAAAACCAAAAACTCAATCTAGCAAGTCACCAACTACAATCACGTTCTAATATATAACTTCAATATTCAAGTAATCTACTTTTAATAAGCTAACTAACTCTAAATACAAAAACGTAATCGAGCTCTGAACTGGTAATTCTGGTTTTGTACTTCATAACAAGCTATAATTCATACAAATTAAATACAAATAAAATTCTAAAACAAAACCTCAATGCACTTCTTGAATAGCGATGTATTCCTTTGTAACTATGCGAAAAATAAAACTAAAAGTTAAAACTAAAAGACCTAGTTCTCTTACTTTTCTGATGTCAAAAGGAAATAATAATGAGTTTTAAGCTCGGCGGCTTATTAAAGGATTTTGGTCGTAAAAAGAGTTTCCATTTCTTCTACTGGTTTTAAATGAATGAGTAACGACCTAATTCAGCCATACACTGTCGTAATGACAGTACTTTTTCTAAAAGTATGGGTATAAGGCGCCGCCTAGACGCTCAGTATAAATACTGTGATCCAACATTTTTTATTTTATTTTGTGATATAAACTAATAGTGTTGTCTAGTGTATTGACGACTGTCATTATTTTTTGCGAATTTCTAAATTTCTTAATTCTGTATTGGCAGATTGTGATAAATACTGACGGGTTTATATTAATTCGCATGAAGTAATAGTCCTAATTCAAAATGGAAAAATTTTTAACGCATAATCTTTAAATCGCATAACATTCTTCTACATAACTAAAAAAGGAAAATTTCGCATATCGTAAATTGTCATAATGATGACTTGGGATAAATGTCGCATAACGTTACTTTGCACAAATATCAAATGGTATAAATATTATAAGACAAATTAATAACAAGTACAATAAACACTTAAATTTCTTACCCATCACGTGACCTACAGAAATAAGACATTCAAATATGTAGGTACTTTCTGAGTGAGAAGGTAATTAGGATATGAAATTATCTAGATTATCGGGCTGGTGCAAAAAATACCTAACATAGAATGCTAAGTTGAGAGCTTCGCTTCTTTTACTATATGACAACTGATGTTATAGTCAGTAATGTTTTGCATATTTAAATTATGCGAATTGATTATTATGGGCAATAAGTGTAATGTTTTTTTTTATATATCAATGTTGTGCACAATTATGCTATGCTAAATCTGTTGGACGAATTCATATCATGACAATTAATGTTGGGCGTATTAAAGGGCACCCAAAAGCCACACTAGCTTTGGTTGTCAAAAACTTTGCAATACTGACGCGATAAATACTGAATGTGTAGGCTTTCTTGTTTACTCTGATAATGTAATGACATTTATCAATGTTTATTATAATGATGGATCACAGTATTTACTGAGCGTCTAGGGGGCGCCTAAAGCATACGCTGTGCGAATGCACTTTTCGACCGATTTTAAAAAAGCAAGAGGTTTTATATTTGTATTCGTGCAAATCTATGGTTCTTTTTTGTGTATGTTTATCGTTGAAAAATATTAGTGTGACGGGTATCCTACTAATATCCTACTAAATATTATAAATGTGAAAGTATGTCATTTCGTTTGTTTGTTACTTTTTCACGCAAAAACTACTGAATGGATTTGGATGAAATTTGGTGTGTAGGTACTTCAAATAGTAGACTGACATATAGGCTACTTTTTATCCCGATATTTCCACGGGAACGGGAACCACGCGGATGAAACCGCGGGCGGCCGCTAGTATTTTACAAAACGGTCACCCCAAATGTCAATTATTACAGAAAAGTTTATTTGCTCCGTCCGTATTCACACAGCTTTGTAACAAAAATAAAACTTAAATATATCTTTATTAAACATTAATGTAGTATTCCGGGCTTTCTGGATTCAGAGCAAACAATATGTATTTCCATGGGTGGTTGTAAACTAATTATCCTATTGTATTCTAATATCAAAGTATTTGACCTACTTTGCAACTTCCAACTCATTGCATTATAACGAAAAGTATCTAACCCGCGACTTTCCAACTTCCAGGGTACGGCCGCGAACACTTCTGGACTTCCGGCACCGATTTAGCTGAAGAGGGTAACTTCTTCTGGATGGCCAACGGTAGACCACTCACATTCGTCAACTGGAACGCCGGAGAACCAAACAATTTCCGCTATGAGAACGGAGAAGAGGAAAACTGCTTAGAACTATGGAATAGAGACGATAAAGGACTCAAATGGAACGACTCTCCTTGCTCCTTCGAAACGTACTTTATCTGCGAAGTTAGAACTGATTGATGAACTAGGATATACTGATTAGCTGTGAAAAACATTGACAACTTTGAATCAACTTGAAATTCTCCTTAAATCCAAATTCGGAAACTTTGCTTTAGCTAGGTGTGTTCGTGATAATCTTAGAATAATTTGGTCGAAACCTTCTTTAGGATGATTGTCTCAGTGTTTTGTATCATTCATTTCACAAATTCAGATTATAATTACATAAATTATTATACTTAAGCCTCTTTTTATTCAAATTGTAATGGAAACGTAAGAACATAAAGTACAACAAAAACAATGATAGTTATATTGAAAATACATAATACGTAACCCATGTACGTTTTTTGCGTAAATTGGGTGTTTAATGTAAAATTTTCTTTAGAACAACCCATTTTATAAAGAGAAGTTGGCTGGTCTGTATTTCTCCGCTAAAGACGCTAAGGACTGCTTCCTTGTTTTCACCACGTCTTTCTTATCACACAACTTATTTGCATCATACCAAATCTAATTGAAGGGATGAAATTCTAGCGTGTCTTACAAATCAAATGAATTAATAAATCAATGAATTCCTTGAATTATCATTTTTTTCTCGGGACATGTTGAAATTAATTTTTGGCTAAAACAAAACTTAAAGCAACATCTGAAATATCAATTCCCTCATTTGAATTTCAATCCTTCGATCTCTTGTGCATTAAGTATTTATTTCTTAATTTTTCTGTTCTGTTTTATTTTTCCTTTTAAACTTAGACTTATGTAAACTATTTCATAAAATTGATTGTAAAAAAAAACTAAAGATTTTTTGAATAAGATTTGTATCTTGAATTAATTTGGTCAGTATACGGAGTAGGTTTATTACGATTCTATTTATTTTTATTTCTTTATTTTTGTAGTAAAAACTAAGAAAGAACGATCACTGCCTTTGATCTTGAACCTCCGAACCCTTCGGTTCAAAGGACACGCGTGTCCATAGTCAAACATAGTAGGAAAATAATTATAGTTACCTTAGATAAGTTTTAAATAAGTTCAGGAAATACAATTTATTATGAAACTTTGTGTTTTAATATTTGACCTTTTCTTCATCTGGCTGAATGTTCATCAAAAAGAATGCAGGACTTTATTAAAAACTTCAAAATATCGCGGGCCAAGCAAGCGAAGCGAGCGTGCCGTGGCGTGCAGTGCCGTAGGTACGTACGTACGGCAGTGAAAACTGATTCAAAAACAAAAAGTTTTTTCGGTGTGCACCAAACACACCGTGCTTTGCACGTCTACATAAATAAATCTTAGCTTCAAACAACTGCTAGAGAAGCTAGTCTCACTCACGTTACAAAAGAAGTCCCCCGAGAATACCGCTGTAATCGCCATAAATATTAAAAAATAAGCTCTATTACTATGGAGATACATTTGTTAATGTTTTTCTAGGAGTGAATAGGTAAGTCAAAAGGAAACCAATATATCCTATATTTCTAAACGTCGGGAAGCCCAAAAACCCTAATTTACGAACGGATGTTTTTGCTACGGACAGCTAAATTTTGACATAAAATATGTCAAAATATAACTGTCCGTAACACTACGGGACGTTGGCGGAATTTCTTTTTGTTAAAAAGGGAAGAAGCCATTTCTTAAAAAAAAACTGTCCGTAGCCAAAACTAGTGATGGACTCCAGTCGAAAAAATGTATTCAAGTCGGTCCTAATTACCCGTGGGTTGTTCGAATCGTCGATTCAAATTAAACGATGATTCGAATCGATATGATAAATCGAATCAATGTGTTTATTCGAATCGATATGATAAAGCAAATCTATGTATTGATTCGAAACGAAAACAGTAATGTGAATTTAATCATTTAAACTCAAGGAAAATAACAAAAAAACAAAAATAAAATTTCTCAGAATTTTAATCGAAATATAAATAAAAAAAATATGAAGCTGTCAATTTGTCAAATAACCTCTCATACACTAATTATATTTTTAAGGAGATACAAATTTTGGAACTAGTTAAGTAAGACTTATCTAAAAAGATTTTTACATAGTTGATTCAATTCAAATTAAGATAAATAATCATTCGAATCGAGCTTGGTTTAACGTCATTCGAAACAATTGTGTCACAAGTCTCATCACTAGCCAAAACCAAATGTTTCTGAATATAGGAACCGGGGGTAAAATAAATAACACCAAATCCAAAAGTAGTGTGTTAACGGTGAAACATATGTGCTATATTATGTCAATATTTTTTTGAGGAAATAAATACGGGAAAACGCCATCATGTGTAGGTGTTGCTATGCTTTCAAGCTCAATATCCTGGGAACTCCAAGCTAGCACTACTTTAAGGTAACTCGGAGGTGGGAGATCGTCTAGACACCGTATCAGCAACCGGTGCGGAAGACGGGCATCCGGCGACGGCACTCATCCGATTTGTGGAACGGCAATTTATATTATTGGATATTTACCGGCGATCACGGTAGCATATAACTTTATATCGATCTTTACTTAAGCGCATGCTGTTCATTAAATAAAACCAATTTAACTTTAACGTTCATCGAACCACGGCCTCTGAAAAGTTGTCGCAACGTCCGGGAATAAAAAAAATAGCCCCCCTTTTAAAACTAAACTACGTGTTGCAACCCTACTCGTAAAAGTTGTTCTATCTTTACTCATTTATAACTTCAAATAACACTTAAGAAGTAAATAAGACTAAACGGATTTTAACACAGTTTTGTGTAAAAATTACTCACAACCCAACAAAATTATGGATTTTTTATAAAGTTTTTGTTGCGGTAAAATCTTCCATTTCTATGGGAAAATGCAAAATGCTGGCTAAAGGCTGACCACGCAGACGTCCGCCATTGCCGAACCACTAGAAAGAAATAAAGATTTCTTATTTTCAAAACATCTTTCATTATCTGTTACTAGACTTTTTAATAAAACCGCCGATACTTTGTGAACTTATCAATCTATTTCCTAGGTTGAGGGCCTCAACCTAGGAAATAGATTTTTCTAACATCTCTATCCGTCCTATAGTTTTATACCAAAAAGTACGTACATTTTCGATAGAGCGTCCCTTGAGCTGTCATTATCATGTATTTTCAAAGTGCAACTACAGCACTTGCCTTTGTCACTAGGGATAAGACCATCTCTTGGATAGCTTCCTAGTCACGTTGGTTAAGTGCCTCAAGTTGAGCTCAGCTCAAGGGACGCTCTATCGAAAATGTACGTACTTTTTGGTATAAAACTATAGGACGGATAGAGATGTTACAAATCTGGTAATAAAATATATATTTCTTCATACCTTTATCTAGATTTGTATAGTTTCAGAAACACGATATAATGATTTTAAATACGTTTTCTCAAAATACGTTTTTTCAAGATTATTCTCAAATGTCTCACATAATATACTGTTGGAAATTGGTTTAATTAGTGGACACCAATAATATTTAGGATCGGATAGTTTTATTTTACCTTTTTAACCGACTTCAAAAAAGGAGGAGGTTCTCAATTCGACTGTATTTTTTTATTTTTTTTTTATGTATGTTCTACCATAACTTCGCCAGTTGTTAACAGATTTTTATAATTCTTTTTTTATCTGAAAGAAAATGGTTTATGTGTGGTCCCATATAATTTTTACGAAGATCTGGCAAGTAGTTTTTTCATAATCTTGAAAAATACCAATCACCTTTTGGCAAGTTGTCGTTTACCTAGATGACATTGTTGTGTATTGGCTGATTTTTAGTGTAAGTAACGGCACATGATGTAATAAAAAAATCTGAAATAAAAACATTTTATAAAAAAAATTCAAACCGACTTCAAAAAGTAAAAAATAAAACTTTTGGAGTCGGTGCTAGCTAGCTAAGGCCAAAAAAATATATAGTTAATAGAAGTGCAATGTAGAATGCCCTTGCTGGCACCGACTCCAAAAGTTTTATTTTTTACTTTTTGAAGTCGGTTTGAATCTTTTTTATAAAATGTTTTTTTTCACTATAGTTAGTTACTACGAAGTTATTTCGTGGTTTTTTCGCCCATGCTGCAAAATCAGTCTCGCTCTCGCCGGCATCCTTTTCTAATTACTATCTCGCTTCAGTCAAGTAAATCATGATGTGCTGTGGAAAAGACTATCTGAAAAAACCAAAAGGACCGAATACTTATTCCTTGAAAAAAAAATTGATAATTGCGTTGTGATAATTTTTAATATAAAGAATAAGTACGAGTAATAAAGATAGTAACTATAGAGAAAAATAAGTATAAAGATAGCATTGAAAATGCTAAACGTTTTTGTGGTATATCCGAACGCAGCCTATATATATATGTCTCGCTCGCTCGGTATATCTCTCTCTCTCTCTCTACCGTTGGTGTTTGCAAGGTATGGTCGTGTAAAATAAAAGTTATTGAATATTAATAAATTGTTCTTATTTGAAGACATAACAAATTGGCGACGAGGAAACGAACCAGCGAACGCAATTACATTGAAAAGTTTAGCGAAATTAAGCGACTTTTAAGCACAAATAGTTAATTGACAAAGAAGCCATGGCTATTATCTTTGGGGTGACCAAATTTTATAATTATACGTATGGCAAATGTTTTGAGTTGGAAACTGATAATGCTGCACTGGTTAGGATATTTGGTCCCACAAAGGGAATCCCAAAAATGGCAGCAAAAAGACTTCAGCATTATGCTATATTTTTATCTGCTTTCAACTATAAAATCAGACATATCAAAAGTAATTTAAATCCTGCTGACTATTTATAACGCTCAGAAATAACATTTAATACAGAAACATTAAACCTACATTCCATTTGCTTAAGTGCAGAAATTTGTAACATCTATCACATAAATAATTCAGAAATTAATGAATTAAATTGGAAAATAGTTCAACTCGAAACAGCAAAAGATAACATGTTGTCAAAAGTTTATAGATATATGGTGGATGGGTGGCCTGAAAAAAAATTTATTGACAAAGAAATATCACCATTCTACCATAGAAGAAATGAACTTAGTACAGACAGAGGGTGTTTATTTTGGGGCTATAGAATCATCATACCAACATCTTTAAAGCAACTTGTCTTATCTGAATTACATAAGAGTCATTTTGGAATTGTTCGCATGAAACAGTGGGCACGTTCTTTCTTTTGGTGGCCAAACTTAGACTCTGAAATTGAGAAAATTACAAATAATTGTTTAATATGTTTAAAAAATCATAAAAACCCACCAAAATCACATTTAAAACCATGGCCTGTACCGCCTTCTGTCTGGTACAGAATTCATGCTGACTTTCTAGGACCGTTTTATAATAAAATGTATCTAGTTGTTATTGACGCTTATTCAAAATGGGCTGAAGTTTTTGAAATGTCCACAATAAATGCAACCCGCACAATAGAAACATTTAATAACTTATTTGCTCGGTTTGGATTTCCCACACACTTGGTTACCGACAATGGACCAACATTCACTAGCACTGAATTTGGAAATTACTGTAAAATTATAAATCTTAAGCATACCTTTTCGCCACCTTACCACCCAGCAACAAATGGAGCAGCGGAAAGATTTGTGGAAACCTTTAAATCACATGTTACTAAAATTAAAGAAAGCGGGACATCATTAACTTCTGCAATTAACCTATTCCTTTTTGACTACAGAAATTTACCTCAGAATACCACCGGTGTAACACCGGCTAGACTGATGTTAGGAAGAGAGCTAAAAACTAGATTTTCATTATTAAGGCCACCTTCTATCTCTGATAAATCTTATGAAATGTTACAAAAACAATCAAATTATGCATCTGGTAATAGAAATGTTAACTTTGAAATCGGGGAACAGGTAATGGTTAGGGATTATCGTAAGGGACACAAACCATGGGTTCAAGGGATTATTACAGGAGAATCAGTACCCAATGTTACTTATGTAATTGATGTTGAAGGTTCTATATGGAAGAGGCATATCAATCAAATGATAAAAAGTAACAGTAATAATTAACCATTTAGGAACTATTAATGTTATAATATTACATTTAAGTGGGTACCTATAGGTACTATGATTGTAAAAGTGCATCTATTTTGGGTGGTAACGAGAGTGTATACAGTATTCTCTAACCTCATTGTGTAAGGTATTCTTGATAAGTCTTGGTCTTAGTGTTGATGTAATTGGTAATATTTTATGTGGCGGAGAGTGTGGTATATCCGAACGCAGCCTATATATATATGTCTCGCTCGCTCGGTATATCTCTCTCTCTCTCTCTACCGTTGGTGTTTGCAAGGTATGGTCGTGTAAAATAAAAGTTATTGAATATTAATAAATTGTTCTTATTTGAAGACATAACAGTTTTAATTTCAGCAGTAGGTACAATCAGGGAACTTCCCGGTTGATCAGTAGAGTTTTTTTTGGGAAACGTTTTCTCGGAAAGTACTAAGGTTGAAAAAATAATTAGCTATTCAAATGAAATACCTGTTAATGTTCTATTATTTGTGATATCAAAAGTGCCTCAGCCATGGGAAATTAAAATAGCTGATGACGATTATCATGCTAACTTAATATTTTGACAGATGGGAACATACCGGGCGCCTTTGCATATTCTCTCAAAGCATCGCGAATTTTTTTAGCTTGCACTTCCATTAATTTTTTACGACAACGGGCGAGCAGCGCTGCAGCAGACGTGGTTTGTAATGGCCCGCTTTATGAATATTGAATATACTCGGGAAAGTACTTTTAAAAACCCTATGACACATATAGATGCGAGCGGCTGCCCGCCTTTTCACCCACCTGATTCCCGTTCCTGTGAATATATGCTCCTAGACTAAAATCCCAACCTGACAACACATTCAAAATATCTGCGCACGAAAATTCTTGCACTTCAGTAGGTATATCGAGTCCTAATTGTGATTGTTTCAAAATCCAACGTTTAAATCACGTGAAATATTTGGGTGTTGTAGTTGACAGTGTCATGTCCTGGCATGAGCATGTCCAATCAGTATCTTCTCGAATCAGAAAACTGATATTTGTTTTTCGGAAACTGCGAGGTAGTGCTGATGAGGGTACTTTGAAGACGGCTTATATCACCTTAGCTCAATCAATACTAAGTTATTGTATTTCTGTCTGGGGCTCCTCGACAGTGACCAATCTCATACCGCTGGAACGGGCCCAGCGTGCGGTGTTGAAAGTTATGGCTTTCAAACCTATCTGGTATCCTACCGCACAACTTTATGAGCTATGGCAGGTTCTTTCCGTGCGTAAGCTTTTCGTACTGTCCGTTCTTCTACGTAAACACAGATCTTGTAATTTTGATCCTGAGTTAGCCTTGAATACAAGATTGTCAAATAGAATCTTCAGAGTCGAAAAATGTTCTACCAAGCTTACCAGTCGGCACTATTTGTACCTTAGCTCAGTCCTATATAATAAAATTAACTATAAATTGCGTTTTTACAGCTTATCTTTTCGAGAGTGTAAGCAAGTTTTGTGCAAGTGGCTCCTTAGTTTAAAATATGAAGATGTCGAGTCTCTTGTTTAACAAAATGAATGACATTCAACACACATAACACGCATCACACACTCACGTTAACACACACACTCACCCACACAAACACACACACGCAAACACACACTCACACGCACTCAAACACACACGCACACACACACGCGCACACACATTCCACACCCAAGCGTGCACCCGCGCGCGCGCGTACTTACTACACTTACATGTATAAGAAAGTTTTTGTTTTTTTCTTTTATATAATATAGTCTCTAGTTAGACCTTAGATTTCGGTTAATTTATTTGTATTTTTTGCAAATTTGTATAACTTCGAGGTGGGCGCTAATAACTGCGACACAGTCTTTGACTACTGTGGTTATTAACGATAATATTGTTTTTGTACCAGGCTTTAGATACAAATAAATTATTGTTTATATTGTTTAAATTATTGTTTATATATCAGGATTTAAAGTAGGTATCCCATGTTTTAATCCACGCTATCTACTAGCTGTGTGCCAAATGATAATAAGAGCTTTTCGCCCCACTGTTCGAAAAGTAGCGGACACAAACAAAACCTATAAGAGGTGATAGATGCCATTATCCACTTTATTTATGTGCATTTTTTTCTGTAACCTACGGGAATACTGAAAAAGAGGTTTTATTTTTTTACTTTTATCTTCACAGTAAACTTAAATTATTATTATTATCACAAAAATACGTCCAATTACTATAATAACGCATCTAGTTGAGTCCCGCATCTATGATAAGTCGGAGTGTGTTCAGGAATAAAATCTGATGATTGAGGGCATCACTCAAACAAAAACATTCACGTTTATAATATAAGTAAGATTTTAAGTTACTAATAGAGGTAACTGGTAGATCTGAAAAGTTAAACGATTTTGAAAGGAGTAAAACTATCAGAGATTCCGTCTATATTTTTATTTCATTTTGTGTCATAAGTATGACTTTCTTGTGTTTAGATTAATTCATTTAATAAATATAAATAAGAAAATATACTAGAAAAAACCAGACGTCGCTCAGACACGGCCCAATGCACTACCAATTATGAGATGAGACTTATGAGGACCTGTCGACATTTTCTAGTATATTCCCCTTTCCACGTTCGTATTATTTCATATGTAATAGTTATTTGTTATGCAAGGCTGGAAAGTAGAAAATCGCTTTTTGCGAGCCAGCGCAGTAAAGTACTTTTTTTATTGATTACCTAAAAATATGCATTATGCGTTCCGAATCGCACTATTGACTTTTTTGTTACATTTTATTCTTATTTTAAATAGCTTTGAATTAATTATAATACTCCGTGTTGGTTATATTTAATTATCTTAGTTCATTGAATCATAAAACAATAACAATAAGATTAAACTATTTGTTATAAGAATTTTATATTAGGGTGGGTGAGATTTCACAACCTATGATTGGATTTCGGAACGTGACATAAACCTTTATTTTTAAATTGTCTTTGTCTTGTACCTCTTATCAATATCAACATTTACCGAATCGTTTTTATTATTATTTATAAGTAGCAATAAATTCCTACTTTAAATAACTTTTAATTAAGTATAATACTACTCCCTTTTTTATTATTTTAGTTTTTTATATCATTGAAACAACGAGAATTAGGTATATTTAGATTTAATTTTTTGTTTAAAGAATTCTCCCCGGAAGTTGACCGCGGAAACAACCATAAAATATTCCTCGCTGTTGTGAGGTGAAAAATTGTGTGATGCGCTCGGCAGAAAAGTTTTCATAAAACAATAACAATAAGATTAATCTATTTGTTATAAGAATTTTATATTAGGCTGGGTGAGATTTCACAACCTATGATTGGATTTCGGAACGTGACATAAACCTTTTAAATTGTCTTTGCAAAGACAATGTCTTGTACCTCATATCAATGTCAACATTTACCGAATCGTTTTTATTGTTATTCCTACTTTAAATAACTTTGAATTAAGTATAATACTCCATTTTTTATTATTTTAGTTTTTTATATCATTGAAACAACAAGGATATAGACATATTTAGATTAAACTTTTTGTTTAAAGATTTTTTTAACCGGAAGTTGACCGCGGAAACAACTGACAAATATTCCTCGTTGTTGTGAGGTGAAGTTTTTTTTCGTTTGAACTAAGTTTTCGACAGTCATTTGTTGTGTTATGTCAACTTTCTTTTACATTCTCTTTTTAAAGCGTATAAATACAACAAAATGTTTGTTTTTTTACATTGCTTTTATATAAGTCCATTATGTTTTGCGATACTTAGCTATACTTAAGCAGTGACAAGAAGATCGACTAGTTGAGGTGACTGACCTCCGTGCCATTCACCGTCTAAAAACACCCCATAGCGCTATCAAAAATCGGATATTGAAGGCTGAATAGGAAATATTCAATATGTCGCACCCCTGAACCAGCCAAATATTACTTCGGAAGCGCGTGGAGGACCAAGCAGACACGCAAATAACTTTGCCGCCCTCGAAAATAATTTTATATGAGAAGGTATTCAAATAAATATTAGTTATTTTCCATGAAAATTTTCATAGACGTCAAAAAAAACTTGTCTGTGAGAAATTTTTTTTAGGCTTTGAGAGCTCATCGGTTAAAAGTTATCTTAGAATAATAGATCTTAAATCAATGATGTTTTACTATAGAAGTGAAATATCAAATATCCATGTAAGCACATCTTAAGTTTCTTCGCACACTAAGTAACTATTGTCATTGAAATAAAATAACTTTTACGGATTTACGTGCACTATATTTTCACTGCATGAATATTTTAAGGTGATTTCGGAAAACCAACCAATCCATGTTTTGTGTAAGAAATCTATAAGCAATAGTTACTATACATTTTTGAAAAAATAAAAACTTATAACGTCTCAAATTGCTCAGGCCTTGAACACGCTACTTTTCACTGTTAGAAGACACTGATTGTTTCCAGTATTTGTGAGAACATTTATGGAAAAAATATTTAATAATCATCTTAAATTTAACCTAACTTAACTTAAAAAAATGTTTGACATCGATTATCGTTTTTAAGGTTTCGTAGCCTAAAGGCAAAAAACGAAACCCATAAAGATTCGCCCAAATCGATGTATGTCACAGACACTTAATTCCAAAACTATGAGGATTACACAGTTGAAACTTGGTAGGTAGATGTATTCTGTAAACCGCTTTACGGTTTTTAAACAAAAATAAAAAATATGTGAATTAAGGGGGGGCTCCCCATATATGGAACTGACACTGAAAAATCATTTTTTATCTGACCTATACGTGTGGGGTATCTATAGATAGGTCTTTAAAAATTGCATTGAGGTTTCTAAAACGATTTTTTCTCAAAGTCAACCGTTTGAAAGATGTACACTTCCAAAGTGGTAAAATGTGTGTCGTCGTCCCCTCTATCTTTTGAAATAAGAAATTTAAAATTAAAAAAAAAATTATGCTGTATATCTTAATAAAAACTTTCAACGAAAATTGGTTTGAACGAAACATGGTTGTCAGTTTTAGAAACATAGCATTTTTCCCGAAGGGATTTGAAACATTTATTTTTTATTTTTATCAAACCTTTACTTGAGGCATATCTATAGATAGGTCTTTAAAAATTACATTGAAGTTCCTATTACAGTTTTTTCCCATAACACAAGCCTTACAGTGCTTACTTTGGGGCTAGGTTAATTGGTGTGAGTGTAAAAAAATATTTATTTATTTATATTTACTTTTGACAGCAAACGGTCATTCACACGATCGCATCGTATCGTTTTTTCACAATTCGTATTTTTTTTACGGCGGTAATTTTTTTTTAAGCCCGTGTTCACACTCAGTGCAGCTAAAGCACTTTCATCAGATGCATCACACAAGACCTTAATCCCCGAAGCCGACGATCGGCATCGAGAGCCACGACCTATGTTGACGATCCCTGCTGCAGGCATTGAATCGCCTCCCCATTTCCTGAGTGCGGCAATCCGTCGTGTTCCAGGGATGTCACCAGACACATGTACATAGTATTTCGGTAGACGCAGGTAAGTTTAACTGTAACAAAGTAAAAGCCAGGTTCACAATATATCACTGGGTAAGACGTTATCACGAAAGCAAAGCTATGTTGAAAGTCGGATAACAATTTTTTGAGAGCGAAAAGTAAAGGATTCTGATTTTTACGATGGAAATAATGACATTGCAATGTTTATTATTCCCAATAAAAATTGCAATCCTAATTATGTCGAATCTTGTTTCCATTCGATATGATGAGGTATAGAGTAGATGCTCTCTGTACGTAAGGCAAAGTCAGTAAAATCATTGTCATGGTTGGTATCTCAAAACTAAAATTATTCTGTAAATTTTATAACATTTAATTCGAAACGTAAATCTTATGTTTTGGCGCGCACTGTTCATTGAAATAAAACAACTTTTACGGATATCAATCGCACTATATTTTCACGAGCTAAGTTGTAATTCTCCGTATTTTTCCGGGTTTTTGATTTTCCCCCACCTTTACAGCTGACGTGGTCACGGGATGACGTCAGTCATCCTGTGACTGAAAACCTAAAAATACCGACAATTACAACTTAGTTCGTGAAAATATAGCGCGATTGATATCCGTAAAAGTTGTTTTATTTCAATTTAATTCGATGTTTTTATAATCTCCGCTATTTTCTTTTAATAATTGCGGTTCTAAATGTACGAAAATCTTTTTTTATAAAGGAGCTGCAAGGCTTTCGGAAGCAAATAAGCAAACATTATCAAACTTTTTATAGCTTTATATAAAATATAGAAACGATTAACAGCCCTGACACAAACCCAGTCTTATTACACGCGTTCTGTTTTGTCGATGGCGCCGCACAATTGCAATCCACTATAAACTTTACTGCGCTGCAATTAGGGCGGTTACTCGCGTGCAATTTGGAATCCAGGTGAAATAGGCAAGAGGCTTGTTTTGGTATAGCCAAGGGGGTACACCTGGAATGCTCAGTCGGTTGCGTCGCTACGGATTAGGAACGTTAGACAGAAATTTTACAGCTAAATAGAATTCTAAATAAAATGATTTGCTGATTGTTTTAGGTAGATGCAGTCTGTTTGAATATTTATTAATACAACGTAACTCATTATCTTAAAATATTAATTATAAGAAATTGGCTATGCAAACAACAAGACAACACCGTTCAAATGATAACATGACATAATTGTTGACAGCTGCATTTATAACTTTATAATTTCGTGAAAAAAACAAGATGGATCACATGGTAAAAGCATTTCTGCATATAGTTAAAAGTAAATAAAAGAAACAAAAACCATAATAACTATTAAACTGTAGCACGCTCTCGTGTTACTTCACGAGAGCTGTAAACCTCAATTACAGTCAACACTGTTATATATAGGTTGCGTCAAAAAATTATACCATAAATCCAACCATCACAGCGCAGGGTTAACACGCAAATCCTTCATTATTTAATTTTAATTACATAACTACGGGTATGTCGTTAACTCACCTTGATCTGTCTTGAACAAAGAAAATGGTTTATGTGTGGTCCCATATAATTTTTACGAAGATCTGGCTAGTAGTTTTTTCATAATCCTGAAAAATATCAATCACGTTTTGGCAAGTAGTCGTTTACCTAGATGACATCATTGTTGTGTATGGGCTGATTTTTAGTGTAAATAGCGGCACATGATGTAACTAAAAAATCTGAAATAAAAGCATTTTATAAAAAAATTCAAACCGACTTCAAAAAGTAAAAAATAAAACTTTTGGAGTCGGTGCTAGCTAGCTAAGGCCAAAAATATATAGTTAATAGAAGTGCAATGTAGAATACCTTGGCTGGCACCGACTCCAAAAGTTTTATTTTTTACTTTTTGAAGTCAGTTTGATTTTTTTTTATAAAATGTTTTTTTCTCTCTTTTTAGGGTTCCGAATCTCTAAAGAAAAAAAAGGAACCCTTATTTGTCCGTCTGTCCGTCCTCGTTTATCTCGAGAACGCGTGGACGTATCGAGTAGAAATAAAACCTTAAATTCAGTTCAACAGTCTGTTGAAGGGGTAACAAAATCAAACTTGTAAATGAACGTAAAAAGAAGATAGGACCGTTTATTTCGCAGAAAACGTAAATTGTACGCTCACAAGGGAATCAAAATTCATAGATTATTCATTCAAAAGTCATTCCCGTTGACCTATAACTATGAAATTTGGCAAGTAATGTCGTCTCTTACTATGAATACAGGAAAAAATCTAAAAACTAAGTATACATTTGTAATTAAATCATAAAAATATAGTCTTTAGTTTCGGGAACTGAATTTCGGGTAAAACTCGCGGAGGTATTGAGTTGGAATTAAAACAATATACTCAAGATAACAATCTCTTGAAGCAACGAAAGAAACAATTTTCAAAATTAACGTTAAAGTATGAAAGGCCATTTATGCCGAAAAAACGTATTCTTCGACACTCTCAAGGGAATCAAAATGCATAGGGTACTTTCTGTTGACCTAGAACTATGAAATTTAGCAAGTAATATCGTCTTGTACGGGAAAAAATCTGAAAACTAGACAGTTGTAATTAAATTATAAAAAATGTAGTCTTAAGTTTTGGAAACTGAATTTCGGGAAAACTTCGTAAAAAAACTGCGACACTCAATTCTTGAACTATTTATAATATTATGTTCCTAGGCAGGTACATACAAATTTGTGCGGAACCCGCGGTATCCGACTCGCACTTGTACTGTTTTTTTAACTTACACAGTATTGTATATCACATACATTCGTATTTTTGGAGATTTGAAGACGGGCGAGGCAAACGGACAGGTGCCTCAACTATGCTTTGAAAGTGTGGATCTTATGCCTTAATTATTTTCTGCTAAATTAACTGCCAAAACTAAATTCAAACGCTATATTAACGAGTTTTTTAATCACTCGAATTACATTCGCATACGGAATCGCAAGATTCGCATGCGAATTCGTTTGTTAACACCACATTCTTGCATGATTCGCATATGAATGTAATTCAAGAGATTAAAGAATACGACTCCAGATCATTATTTGTACTAAATCGGATAAAAAACGAGATCTCTCAAAGTTTTTTATTGATTACTAGCCTTCCGCCCGCGACTTCGTTACAATAAAATTCCGTTTATTCCCTATCCCTTGGGAATATCCAAAATCCTTTCTTAATGTTCGCCTACATCATTGAAGGATCCTGTATGCAAAGTTCAGCCGTTTGGGCTGTGCGTTTGCTGTCAGTCAGTCACGGTATTGTTTTATTATTAGTATAGATCGGAGGATTTCTTGCTAATAATGCTAATACTCTGGTACTACCACGAGTTGTCTTGGAAAACCACAAAAATAAATAAATAAATTGCGCAAATTCAATAATTTTGGCGAGCGAAGTTTTAAAACGACAAACAGTTTTTAGAAATATTTCAGTTTGTTGGCTCTGGTATCCGCCTGAAGGGAACTGAAATTGCAATTATGTTCCGAAATTGCAAGCAGTTAACTTGTTTGTTAAATAAGTCGTCAGTAAGCCATAGTGCAAAGGCAATATCAGTAGCGTATTTTGAACATTTCACAGCCAAATAACATGCCCAACTATTATTTATTGTAATATCAATTTTTCACTCCTGTTTTTGAAGTGAAAACTTCTTTAGCGGCGTTGAGCACTTTTTCTGTAATGGGTATAAAATCTTAAACTCGCGTCAGGACACGTGACCTGATCGAAAAAGCGTAGGACGGATGGAGAATGTTGAGGTGACAGGTTGACTATGGTCTCGGTTGCTTAGCGACAGACTGTTGATAATGTCTTTTAATTGTCTCTTGTTTTATTGTCAATATATATTTTTCGATTCTCTATAATAACTAATGTTTTCTTATATCTTATTACCTAACTTAACGTTCACTTTAATATGGTTTGTCATGTTTGTGTACGATAGCGCAATAAATGAATATTGTATTCTACCACATAAATGATAGTACTTTTATACTGATAAAGCAATTGGTGCAAAATTATTCCCTAACCATTCCAAAATATCAAACATGCTCAACGTTAATAATCAAGTTTTCACTTCTGCCGGCACTCCCGGAGTGCAACCCGTCTTTTTTTTATAGATTTTAACGAGCGGATGAGTTTGCCCGAAGACACGCAGATAATTCCGGGACCACCTCTACCACAGTAACACAGTAAGTTTTGTGTAATGAATTAGGTTCATAGAGTTTTACTCGAAGTAAGAGTGATTAGCAAACACATTTTTTTCAGTTAAACTTAACTTTTTTATCTTAATTTTTTTAATATTGCTTCAGTATTTCTTGTACAAAAATCAAAAATTCCTCTCTCTATTCCACACTACAAACTTTAAATAACCTGTTTTAAAAAATATGACTCACTTCACTGCCTATCACTTCTCTATGCAAGTGCGAGAAGCAACGAGCATTACGAAGAATTACTTTCCCGACGAGATTTTTAACGAGCGGAAGAGTCGGCCCGGAAACGCGCAGATAATTCCGGGACCACCGCCGCCGCCGCTTGTGATGCTAAAGCCTTTGAACGTCGTAAGTTTTGTATAATGACTAGGCTCTTTTTAAGAGACGTCGTATTTTTACTACCTGTAACCTATATACAGGGTCGAGAAAAAGACGGTCGGACGTAGTTATAAAACTCCAGTACCTATTATATATACAGTAATAACAACAATCTCGTACTATCATATTTTTTGGCCTTATTCTTATCATTTAGGGCCACAGCTCGCTTTTCATCAGGCGAGTTAATGTCCAAACGCTATTTTATTTTATTTATCGTAACTACAGCTGAAAGAAAACAATGCTCAGTTATTATTGAGAGTGGCTGAAAGAACAAACTCCCTGGAGACATTTATATTTCCCGATTCCCGACTGCATGCATATTACAGCAACACGACGGATTGCCAGCCGGGGACCGTGTCAACGGCCTACCTATACAACCTTTTTCATAGACGAAGTACTTGGTTTGTTTAGGAAGTTGTGGTGAAATAAAGAACAGGGTATTTTTTTTTATTTCTATAATAGAAGCTCAGTTATTGATGAGAGTAACTGAAGGTACGAAGAGAAGGAGACGGTACATATTTCCCGACTGTATGCGTTATAGCAACGCGACGGAATGCCGTCCCAGGGACCGTTACATGTTCTGTGTTTACAACGGCTTATAATGTGGTTAAGCCTATAATACATAGTGATTTATTCGTAATAGAAAAATGTTTCTTAAGGTATTATTTCGTTTGTATTTTATTATTATTATATTATTTGACGACCTCCGTGGCAGAGTGGTACGTACACCAGTTTTAAGGTCCCGCCTACTCTGAGGTCCCGGGTTCGAATTCCGGTAGCGGCAAATGTTTGGATGATGTATACTTTCGTTTGTTTGTACTTGAATCATGGACATTTATAATATATTCATACATACATGTATTTCTACACATAAATACTTATACATGGATGTATTTATATCCGTTATATCCTAGTATCACATAACTCAAGCCTTACAGTGCTTAATTTGGGGCTAGGTCAATTGGTTAGTAAGTGTAAGAAATATTTATTTATTTATATTAAAAGCTAATTTTTTGTAGAGAATACCACTCTGTTGTAGACGTATAGTTCACGACGACATGCATATTACACCACCACGATGCATTGCTGAAGCACATTTTTATATGTTATTCAATAAACACATCGGAATAACAATAAACATCTCCAAACTTTTTTTTTATGTACTGGCGTGGGTATCTCGTTAATATTACTATTTATTATTATTATCAAATTATTATTACTTTTAAATACATTTTATTTACCTATTCTTCATTACCTTTGAGTCTTTATCTTAAACAAAAAAAAACAAGTTCTTTACAATTTGAAGTAGGTCAAGTATAGGTAAGCATTCAATTCCGCTATATTAGTTGAAAGTAACTTACTTACTACTTACTACGTACTTACTTTTATATCGGTTTAAAGGTGTCGCCTACTCTGAGGTCCTGGGTTCGAATACCGATAGGGGCAAATGATAATAATAATAATAAAATAAATAAAGAAATATTTCTTACACTCACACCAATTAACCTAGCCCCAAAGTAAACACTGTAAGGCTTGTGTTATAGAATATAACGGATATAAATACATATATAAGTATTTATGTGTAGAAATATATATAAACATCCATGACTCAGATACAAATGCTCGTATTCATCATACAAACATTTACCCCTACCGGGATTCGAACCCAGAACCTCAGAGTAGGCGACACCTTGAAACCGGTGTACGTACCACTCTACCATGGACGTCGTCAAATATATATATAAATAGATAGTATGATGAATACGAGCATTTATGTACCTGAGGCATGGACGGTTATATTTCTACACATAAATAAATATAATTATACATATATTCGTATATATGTATTTATATTCGTTGCGCACAAGCCTTACAGTGCTTACTTTGGGGCTAGGTTAATTGGTGTGAGTGTAAGAAATTTTTATTTATGTGTGATAAATATTAAACAAGAAAATATACTAGATAAAAGCAACTAGTCTCATGTCGCCCTGTTCGCCACACAAAAATAGCATTATAAAATGCAAAATTAAAAATGTATAAATGTTTATTTATTTATTATTTATAAATTAATAGCAAATAATAATGCAAAACTGAAGAACACCACACTGCTAGTTTATATCGGACTAATTCCATATACCATGAGAAAATACTGCATAATATCGTATCGAAAGTAGCCCAGCTTTCTCCAAGAATTTATGGTCCCTAGAATGCTGCAGTAAATCGGAGTTTCGTAATTTATTCACTGGAGGGACAATAGACAGAATAGTCCTACTAGCTTGAGACAAAATTTCACCTGCAACCAGTTCGATGGAGAGCCAAAGTAATCTAGGAGCTTTCCTTACCTAGATAAGACACAAAATCTTAAAATGTGTTAAACGAGGAGAACGTGACGCAGTGGTTTTCGCGCTCGGCCTGCGATTGTTGAGGTTAAGCAACTTTCGCAATGGTCAGTCAAGGGATGGGTGACCAAAAATACTACCACGAGCTCCTCCGTGCTTCGGAAGGCACGTTAAGCTGTTGGTCCCGGCCGCATTTGCAGTCGTCAAAACCCACCAATCCGGTCATGGCTCAATCTCCTTATCCATCCATAAGGTAAGATTAAAAATAGCACAATGGCACAGATTACAAATGACATTAAAAATGGCTGATGACGAATGACGAATGATGACGTGATAATATTTTGTTTTAATTAAAATGTCCTATATGTGCAGAAAACAACGACGACCATGACGCTATTCTGTTTAGAAAAACTTTCAAAGTTATTTTATTTACTTATCTTCACAGATATCAGTAGCTATAATTTGGAAGTGATTTGGACCGGACATTCAAAGATGGCGGGTTCCCCATCTCGCAAACCTGCCACCTAATTGTCTAATTTCAAAATCTATCACAATCCTTTCAAAGGTATTGTGATTGTGATAGTGATTTATGGAATTGTGCTACTTATAATCGCAATCCCTTTCGGAACACACTTCATTTGACACTTCTCCATACATTTGAAAGATATTTTCGTGTGTCACTTTGCTTAGACAGTTCAATTTCCTTCATTCAATGCCTTTCAAAACGCGTCCCGATCACAATCCCTATCAAATGTCAAATAGTGGCGGTCTGAAGTATGTAAATATCTTTCAAGTGACGAATTGAAAGGGATTGCGATAGATTTTAAAATTATAGAAATAGCACCGTGGTCAGACGTGTCGATTTTTTTAGAATGTAACTGCGTATAATTAAATATTAAATCTAGTTTTTTCCTAATCCTAACTAATATGAAAAATGCAAAAATGTGTTTGTTTGTCCTTCCTTGCCGCACTAACTAAAAAACCAATTGACTAGATTTTTTGGCAATTGGCAGAGTTGAAAGGACGGAAAATAACATAATTATACTATACTCCAGCCATCTTACGGAAAGAATGTTTGTAAACAAACGTTTTAGCATTGTTCGTAATTATTTCACAAATACGTTATATTTCAGTTAACTAGCCATATATCAAACTTAGGTCCGGTTGCTCGTAGTTCGGTTACGCTAACTTTAGGGTTCAAATATGGTTAAAGTAAAATTAACCGGCGGACAAATTTAAAAGCGTTGTTGAAGCAGCGCGCAGCGGTTACTTTAACGAGCAGTCAAATTACAGATTTAACGGCAGTCAAAATGACCGACAAGGTGGAGGTGGTTTTAAATTTTGACATTGGTAGAATTTGTAGTTATCGCTTAGATTAATTTCACCGCCGTGTAAAATATTTTTGTGCAACTGAATGCGAAGATAACCGACGTATTCTTTTTTTACCGAAGTCAAAATTGACAACAGTTAAATATTAACTTTAACTTTACTATAATATACGAGCAACCGGACCTTAGACTACATAAGTAAAGGTATTTATGAAGTGCATATATTTCTAAAACGCGTAATAAAAAAGCACTTTTGAGGTTAAGTGTGGGCGGTTTGTTTACAAACATTCTTCCGTAAACTGGCTGAAGTATTGGCTACTTTTTATCCCAATATTCCCACGGGAACGGGAACCATAGGGGTAAAACCGCGGGCGGAAGTTAGTAAAAAATAATACAACGAGCTTTATATCCACTACTATCTTTCCAAATTACAAACCATTTATTTTCATAAGTAATAGCTGAAAATTTCAACTCAAAACGCTTTTAAATCCAAGTAGCCAGAAAACGGAGGAATTTACAAAAAATACTGTCAAATCCGGCGTCCGCAGAGTCCCGATAAAGATGATAAATGTCGCAGCGGCGCTCGACCTAAAAACCGAAATGTACCATGAGGTGAAAACAGTGTTCTGTGAAAACGCCTGTCGCCGTATTCTAGAATAGAGTTGGACTTAGTAAAGCAATTTTCCTTTCTTTCTTTCACATTTTTCTCCAATGAATTTGAGAATTTTTTTTTTTTTCTATTTATCAAAATTGAAAATATTAAGTAAAAACATAAGTGTGAAATAATCATAAAAATATCTACAAATAGAGGATTTATGGGGCCTTAAAGTTGCGCTTAAAGGCTCAGCGTGTGACGCATGTGCGCCCAGCGACGCGACACGTGAAGAAGTGGCGTGACGTCATGGCGGTGACGCGTCACCGCCATATTTGAGGCCACAGGCAATTCCGCGCGAAAATATGTAATTTAAATAATTTATTTCTCAGCCATTTATAGACGGATTTAAAAAAAAGTTTCATTAGTTTTGATCTGTATTTCAATCTTGTTCAGTGAAATATAATGTTTTCATCATCAGGAAACTTCTCTAAAAAATACCTTTATCATTCTAAAAATAGCATGACGCTAGGGACCTCCTGAATAGCATTGACTGTATTTGCATGTTGAGGCCACTTTACTTATCGCACTAATTTTAACGATCAAACCGAAGGCGAAACGTAGTCATTGAGAGTCTATTGGTGACAAATTCTTGAATTCAACTAGTATATTAGTTTTATTTAAAATTTGAGGTTCCTAGATTTAGGTTTCAACAATATTCAAAAGGAACAGTATCAATTTTCCTTTTAAATACTGAATTCGTACTGAATTAGATTTGGTTTTATCATACTTATACTGAACTAAAATCAAAATAATCGCAGTCGAGCTCCAGGTAGTGCGTCTCCAGAATAGGTGCGTTCCCGCAAACCCATTTCATTTGTTCCCAGCCTCATGGCTCTGAACAACCTTTTTCCCTCTCGTGCGCTAACAGCGATCGGGGACATTGTACTCGACCACTTGCATGCAGGAACACATTGTCTACACCTATAAAACGATAGCCACTAACACTAACAGTTCTGGATTGCGTCGATATGATGTATGGTACTGACTTCTTTTTCGATTCAACCTGCGGGGCTAGCACGAAAAAATATCCGTGTGATGAGAGCTCGTTCACACGATGACGATTCGTGTTTTTGAAGTATTGTCCTTTTTTCGATTCCTTGTTTTTAAACAAAATTTTCAATGGAACAACAGGTATTTTCCTTTAAATTATTCACCAGTCTCTCCAGATGTCGTAATCTCCAGAAAAGATGCATTCCCGCAAACCCATTTCATTTGTTCCTAGCCACACGGTTCTGAACACCCTTTTCCCTCTTGTGGGCTGACAGCCCGATCGGGAACATTGTGCTCGGCGAGACGTTGCATGCAGGAACATTGTTTACACCTAAAAAACTGTATCAGGCCACTAACAGTTCGATCGCCGTCGATATGATGTATGGAAATGCGATCAGGCCTAGATGGTCCCAACGGTGATGCTACAGTGAAATGCTGTCTAAGCAACTTTGCTACGCCCGCAGGGTCACATTCTCCACTGACACTAACAGATGTGCCCGGTTTACTATTAAGCCAATTTGTTTAAACGAATGAGTACCGGCTAAAGGTACGACCGCTCGCGGTGCAGCTCACGGAAATAATTAGGAAGTTGTGGTGAAATAAAGAAAACGTTATACAGGAGTTTTTTTTTATTTCTATAATAGAAGCGCAGTTATTGTTGAGAGTAACTGAAGGTACGAAGAGAAGGAGACGGTACATATTTCCCGACTGCATGCGTTATAGCAACGCGACGGAGTGCCGTCCCCGGGACCGTTACATGTTCTGTGTTTACAACGGCTTATAATGTGGTTAAGCCTATATTATTATATACTCTGTCTCAATCCAATTTGATGAAAATGTAAACAAACCTGTTTCATTCAAAATTCTCACACTTTCGGCCACTAAATGGCTTTAAAAACACATTCATAAGTAATTAGAAGGTTTCAACTTATAACTCACTAATTTGTTCCAAAGATTGTAGTTTGTTTAACATTTTTAAAATTAGTTAATAAAATTATGAAGAAAAGTGAGGTTATTTATCGAAGCAAAAATATTGTCTAATCTGTGGTCGCATAGTGCTTGACGTAAAATGTCTAACAGATAGTTCAATTATTTGTTCAATTATAACGATTATGAATCGATGTTATGATATCGAAGATAAAATATCACTGTATTTATTGATAAAAATTATCACAAAAATCTCAAATAAAAAAAAAGTATATTCTCGGGTCCATTAGGGCTAGGACATAGCGAAATTCCGTGTGCATAATTTGCTGAAACGATGTCATTGCTACTTTACCGTAAGTAGAATCATTTTACTTAAAGCAACATTTTCACAATTTCTATATATATATATAACCTAGGTATGCCTACATAGGAAAAACGTTCCGTTTTATCGACTATACTTAAATGATAATCGATGAATATTTATGTGTAATCTCATGAATATGATTTAGAAAATTATTTTACAACTTTTTACTTTAAATTTGAAAATATATTTTTAACGCAGAAGGAACGTCGTGTGAAAGGACCCTAAGGTTATGGTAATATTAGTATTCGATTTTGACCGCGCGCAGACGTATCTATTTCGCACTCTACCAGTCACTTTATGGTATTTCCACGCAAAAAATAAATAATAAAAAATAAACAAAACTTAATGTCTATGTCCTTTCCTAAGTTATTGAAAATAATTTACTGCTATGATTACCGGGTTCTTTTTTTGTTTTAAAATTTATGATAATTTTTTGATGGTAAGTGACCTTATATATTATATTATGTTAAAGTCACTTTTCAATTTTTTATGTGATGATGATGTGTTTATGTGAAATAAAAAAAAATAGTAATTTTTACTCGGTTCGATATAAGCCTATTATTTTTCTATAATCGCGATGAACACCGCCAACTCCCGTGGCTTGAGAAGTAATAAACTAAAAACTCTACACTAACGCTAACGCGAAGCTCCAACATAATAGTATTCAATTAATCGAATCGAAACAATAAATTAATTTATCTATTTATAAATGTCTAATTTTTACCACATCACTAAATAGTCTATGGTCGGAATAATGGCGTCTTTGTTTACATTTTCATTAAATATTGGATTGAGACAGACATACATAGTAATTTATTTATTTTTTTGCAAATGAGTGTATATACGTATATTTCTACACATAAATACTTATACATGTATAATAATGTATTTATATCCGTTACCCTAGTATCCCATAACACAAGCCTTACATTGCTTACTTTGGGGCTAGGTTAACTGGTTAGTAAGTGTAAAAAAATAATATTTATTTATATTAAAAGCTCAATTTTTGTAGAGAGTACCACACCCTTGTAGACGAATATTTCACGACGACATGCATATTACACCACCACGATGCATTGCTGAAGCACATTTTTATATGTTATTCAATAAACAAATCGGAATAACAATAACCATCTACAAACTGGGGTGGGTATCACGTTATTTTTACTATTTATTATTATTACTTTTAAATACATTTTATTTACCTAATAAACAATTTTACCACTAACTCTCATAACAAGGTTTACAATGTTTTTTAAGTACACTTGTGCTTTACGTTAGGTTGCCGACCTTTTATCAAGCCCCCCGATCTTACCAAGTGTCCTATATCTAGTACATCGTAATATTCGTCAACATACAAAGTAAAGAACCAAAACAGCGCGCTCTGACAATGCGTCGCGCTCCGCAGACAATACCACAAGTACACCACTCAGCATATTGCTACCCCGGCAAAAGAACAAACAACCTACTTGTACAGAAGACACCAGATCCAGTTTAACAGTTGTACTGCAAAAAAAGCCATTATTACGAAAATACTAAGGGCGGTTTTAAGATGAAGTTGTACCTATGGCTCGGTGTTCTGTCAATTGTACAAACTTTTTTATGTGTAGTTTTTTTTCTGTAAAGCATTGCAATAAAATAGTTTATAGTTAGAATTAGGATGCTACTAATTAGTACTTTGTTTTGCGTTTGGTTTTATTTCTGCCTTTACTTTATTTAAACTTCATTTAAATTAAGTGGGGCATTCAGAACCGGGGTCGGTTCCAAGTTTTTTCGGTATAATTCGGTTAATAATATTTTTTTTATTATATTGAGCGATTTAGAATGATTGGTTGTATGAAAACGTTAAGAAGTTAGAAACAAGTTTTATGAAAGAAATAAGTTTAAGTTGCAAAGTACAAATCGTTATTAGATATTATTAGATAGATTTATAGGTCAGCGCTTGACCGTTACCTCGCCTGATGATATATATATATATATATATAATCGACTAGCCTAGATATTCGGAAACACAGTCTCGAAAGGAAGTTTCACTCAAGCGGTACAGATGACAAAAGAAGCAAAATCCCAAATGCTAGACTTTGAGATATATTTTTTTTTGTGAAGGAGGTGGTGGAATAAGACTGTCAATTTCAGCTGCACACTAATCGAAATGTAACAAAAAAAAATCGATAAGCTCGCAACGTTGGTACTTTTGACAACGTTGCTAGCTTGCTCGGTAGCAATGCTTGCTAGCAATGCTCAGGCTTTTGAGATTACGTGAAGTACTTTCTCAGCTTTTCCAGTAAAACAAAGCCTTTTCACGCAATTTTATTAGTTAAATGAAACAGAATTTACCAGAAAGCACCTCTTTTAGCGGAGATCAGACATGCCTCAATTTTTTATTAAACCTGACCCGCCCTTGCCCTGTTACTCTGACAGCTCCAGTGGACAACCAAGTTTGGCATAAGGAGTAGGTACATTACACTGGCTATTACATTAAAGGGCCAGGTTCCAGCCCGTGTGTGCCTGGAATCTGGAAAGATTTTTCTGCCACGGCACGTGTCTAACACGCTATATGTCGGTATTACCAGAAAATACAGAGTATTAGCAGATCGTTAATATGTAAAAGAAATAGTGATGCAGAGAGTACCGAACCCTGAGGGACTTCGGCATTGATGCCAATGAGAACTTGAGTTCTCATTGGCATCAATGAGTCATTTCAATGATTGATCTTAGAAAATTCGATATCCAGACACACACACCGGCCGGCAGGTTATTATGATGGAGGATTGCCAATAAGGTTTTAATTTCAAACCATGTGAATAAACAATAAGGACAAGGTGTTCAGTGGATTATATTACAGAGAATGGGCGTGACGAAGATGGGCCTGCAATTTGCCGGGGTCAGCATCACTGCTCTTTTTTGGCTCAGGTTGAACTGTACCAGGCGGGCATAGCTCGGGAGTATAAGTCTTGGTATAAGAAATAGGGCTGGTGTACCATCAGGACCATTGGATTGATTCAAGTCTTCTTCTTCTTTTTATATAATAGCGGTGCCCTTTTGGATTTCGTGAGAATTTCATGAAGAAGTATAGAGGTGGCCATATTTTAAATTTAGAGGCTGTAGATCCAGCTGTTGATAATAATTCTAGATAGGGGACAACACAATAAACGATTCAAGTCCAGGGGTGCGATTGCGTAAGGTAATTGTATTCATTTGAACTGTCAAATGAATACAATTGCCTTACGCAATCGAAGGATATGAACTGTCTTATCGTTTTCAATCGGCTGCAATTTGTATGAAATGACATTTAGTATAATACAATATGAACTGTCTAATAAATACGATTGACTTTACGCAATCGCCTAGCAGATCACTACAATTCTTTTCGTACTTTGGTTTGTCAGATGTGGATTTTCGATATAAATGTCCAATGCCTTGGTAAACCAGATTGTACAGCATAGCCAGTTTCTTTTTCGAGATAGTAAAAGCTTAAAGATGATTGGATCTAAAGTTTGATTATTAAGGGATAATCTGTCTGAAGTGATTGCAAATACAGCCCGCCGGAGGTATGGCCAGGAAGATTATATTTATATGTCATCGATAAATAATAGATTCGAGTGCTACAATGCTTAAAGAAAGCCTTTCTGATCGTGGAAATTGTAATTAGAATATATGCAGTAACTGATAATTACTCGTAAATACATTTTGCTTTCTCGTTTCAATTGTTCTGTTACTATTATTGAGAACCGAGAGTACCTGTTCTCCGATACGTTGGTACCGTTTCCAGTAATGTGCCTTAGTACCGGGATTCTCGGGAAGTTTTGGAACCGGGAATACCCGGTACTATGCCCTAAACTTAAGTCATTTCATTTTATGATAGGTACTAATTACATGATTATTTAATCCTGCATGCGCTTTGAAAACTGTATTCGAACAGCCATGTCACTTGAATATATTTGATCAACATAGAGATACCAGATAGATTTAAGAAGCATTAGGTACCAACATTTACCATCATCTAATTCTATACCCCCTGGAGTTTAAGGAAGAAAGGTCGCAAAATAAATACGGATAAGGTTTATAAAGACATGCAATCAAAGTTATTGAATAGCTTCCCCTGAGGGACTGGCGCCTGGCTCAGGCTTATATCGGCCACTCGACCTGTGACCTTTACATCCCCGCTTTACAACCATTCTCCTGAATGATAGGTATAATAACCCATCTCGTTGCTTTAATACCACTTTATGATTAAATTTTAGGCTAATTTATTTAGTTTTTTTTTCGTGGAGCCCGTGGCGCAGTGATTCACGCGCTCGGCCTGCGATTGTTGAGGTTAAGCAACTTTCGCAATGATGTCAAGGGATGGGTGACCAAAAATTTACTATCTAGAGCTCCTCCGAGCTTCGGAGGGCACGTTAAGCCATTGCTTTGTCCACATTGGGCCCGCGTGGTGGGTCACGGTTCATTGTTCTTATCAATCTAATCCATAAGGTAGGCCTCAGTAAAAATGGATGATGACAATGATGATTTAGTTTTTGCTGGAATTAGGTACCCATACTCTCACTCACAATAGTTAAAGGGTAGAAATAGGTAACTTATAAGAACTTCATAATATTATGTGAAGTTTATTGACTGGCATGTCTCTCGAACAATTTTTTTTTCTCGAACAATGGTTAATTGTGCAGTGTTTTCTTGCAAGATCTCGTCACATTTACACAACACTAAATCTTGCTTGTGACGTCATCGTAGGTACGAAAAACTCGACACACTTGGTTCTCATACAGTTTGAAGCGCTCTTTTCGTCGAACTCGATATAGGTCTGTGGTAACCATAACACAAGTGCTGTTCATTTTCTGCTTGTACCTTAAGTGCTATTTTGGGATCAATGATATCTAGTCTACACACATCAAAAATGTCTAGGGATACATTTTAGAGTATCGCCGCTATAGAAGATTTTATTTTTAATTTTTTTGGATCTTCAATGACTATTTTTTGTGTTTGAATAAGTAATGAATTAAAGTAAAAGCCAGTCTAAAAGACTACATTTGGTAATATTAATAGGATATTTGTTCATCGTTAAAAAAGTCCTTGATTTTGTGTGTTTCGTTAATTCTATTCTTAGATACGTCGAACAACTTGATACTTAATCTTTATTTTTAATTAAGATTTTCCAAATATTAAAATTGATAGCATAAGATTTTGGCTTTATCTTCAAAAATCATTGCAAAGAACCTTCGGTTTTCAAAATTGCTTTTGAAACGTAGCGTAGTTATAAATAGAGTTCCGATTTCTTCAAACTTAAATATAAAATCTCTTTACATTAAACCCACCTACTCTGCCAAATTTAGCGTAGCTGGCAGCGGCCGTTGACGGTTATTAGTTTATTACACACCGCAATACGAAACAATGTACTTCAACTTCGACGACGCTACCAACGTACGCGCCGACTTCTAAAGGTAAAATCATCATTATGAAAAAAGTTATAATAAGTACCAAGTTTTGTTCCTACCATAAAAACAAAGCATAAAATCGTTAATGTTGTAATTTATCATCTGCCTTGTGAAATGCCAACATTTGACATTTCTTAACAACACCCAAGCGGGTAGGAGGTAATAAAAGAAAGAACACCTACTAAAATAATTATGACATGATATAATCAATCCTCTTTTAAGTTAAAAATATTGTAAGTAAATAACAGAGCAGAAAATAATGACGGCAAATTCTTTATGGTATTTATTTATTTAGCATAGTGGTATAATCTTTATTTTTGGCTTATTCTTGGCCTCATTCTGTATCGTTACATTAAGAACAGACCTGGGGCCCTACCATGAGTTTTCATGATTTGCGAATCTGAACAGCGCCTCTAGTGGACAGTAGCAGAACTACAGATTCTCATACAAAATGTCTTTACAAAAGAAAAACTCATGGTAGGCCCACTGAGATGGAGCGAGCTTGCCTAGAAATAGCCTATTCACTTGAGCTTTAAATATACCAGATACAGACGCAGCCAGGGAATTCCACTCCCTGACTGTGCGCATAATAAAAGATGAGGAAAAGCGCTTTGTACGCAGTCCAGAATATCACTGCTGTATGTCTGGATTCCCGGTGATAAAAAGGAGCTGGCGGGATGAGCTCATGCAGCTCAATAGCACACTATCCGAAGTACAATCTGTAGAATACCGACAATGAAGCAACTCTTCGTCGATGAGGGAGACTGTGTAATAGGAACCGTTGATCCTATAAAATCTTCAAATATAACTATAAACAATTAAAACAACCAAATTCGTTAGCAATGCTGACAAAATAAAGAAAATTTTATTGAGTAGTGACAGTAAAGACGTCAAATATAAAAAGACAATTAATTTCTTCTTAATGTTCCAAAGAGGTTATTCTAACAGACTGTAGTGTGGAGTTTGGTATTCACCAGTTTATCAATTATCAAATCATTCTATCAAATATTATCAAAACATAATTATACTATCAAATCATTTGGTACTTAATTTTTAAACGACTTAAAAACCGAAAATGGCTGCAAATTTAATGGCGGGAAAATCAACGTAGAGTCGGCGAGTGGCTGGACCTTTTTACACACCCGTAAAACATCAAATCTCGATACGGCAAAGGTCATCTGCGCGCCCTGCAGACGTTCTCGTGAAGAAGAGTCATAGGTACTAGTTGTACAGTATGTCATCTCTAATAGTTTGATCTTTCATATGTGTTCTCTCTTAACCTACATATTTTGATTAAAAAAGTATTGTTTATGTAATAAAATTCTCGGTTAAAGTACGTAAAAACTGATTTGTACAGTAATAGCTGAAGCGGTTCAACTTGACCGAGATTCGAGAGTTGATACCCTACGATATTAATGCCTTAGGATTCAAGTATTTTTTTATTTATTTCAAAATTAAGCGTATTCACATTTTTCTTTATAAAGATGGAGACATTTTATTCGTAGCAATATAGCAATAATAGCATAGTCGTTTGACCACCCATAGTCCTTTGTATTTGCTAAAGCAAATTAAAACATTGATCTAAGTTTGTGGAAGCAAAGTTTATAAAACCTCTTTTACTTGTTTTGGGACTGATACGATAACATGGCCCTATGACTAGGTGCGCAAAAAGTATCTATAAGTATTTTTTTTTGTTACAAATAGCGCATAATTAAAAAGATACGTTTATTCATTTGATCCGCATAGCAACATAGCACACTGTTTGTTTGCATCCACTGTGGTCAATACAGGTGAAAAGGTTACCCGGCGTCACCTCGCCCTCTGACCTTTACCGTACCCGTAGGCTCGTGTAATCACCGCATTACCGCGCAACGCATCCCCGACACGATATCCTACAACCGCTCTACATTTATTAGATCTATATTAAGCAATTCATTTCTTAATATTGTATGAAACCGTGATGCTACTTGTAGACAGGGCGTATCTGCTGTAGTCTGTAGTGAATCGATAGATATCGTTCTTATCACTCAGAAATAGACGGCGCGTCAATGCGTCTAGTCTAGTCCGTGATAAGAATCAACATATATCAACACGAGCCGACAGCGGTTATCAGATCGACATTTCACCTGTGGAGGCGAGCGAGGCGAGGCGCGCACTGCTGACGGCGGCGGCGGGCGGCGGCGGCGGCGGCGGCGGCGGCGCGGCGTCCAGCGCGCACGCGCACTGAGCGCCACTAAAAAATGAATTCCTGGTTCGGGCACTGTGTGCCGCGCGCCCGTCGCCGCCGCCGCGTCCCGCTGTCCCGCGAGTACCGGCCCGGCCGGGGTGTGGCCGTGCGTAGTGAGCGTGCTGCGTCGTGTGCCAGCGGCATGCGGCAGCCCTGCTAGCGGCCGCGCCATGGCGCGCCGCGCCGCCCGCGCCCGCGCCCTCCGCTCCACGCACGCACCATGACCGACCTGCAGGCCACCTTCGAGTTTTCCGTCGAGCTTTACAAGTTCTACAATGTCGACCTTTTTCAAAGAGGGTGAGGGTCCAGCAACACAATTACTGACCTGCCTGTATTATTACGGAATACATCCAAAGATTTTTATGATTCGTACGTCAGATGCGCAGTGATAAGCTGTCGATGAGCCCTCCCCCTGGCATGCCGCAAATTCTTTTACGACCTCTATAAACCTGAATCGGTTTACTACCAGCAACAAACGGGACATTGATAAGACTTTGTTATGATGGAAAAGGCCATTGGAGGATTATCTTCAGGATTATGTTAAAATCGTGTACCTTAGACACGTGGCTTAATAATTTGCTCTGTAGAGCAAATCTGTAGAACTAGCGATTTGCATTTCGCCGAATAATGCTTCCAAAAGCGATTTGATAAAGTACTCTTTCCTGTTAGTGTTAGTGACACAATTAAGTGACATGATTAGCAAAAGGAGCATGTAACCCAATTTGTCTAGTTATATAAGTTGTGTAACAACATCAATGACACTGAGGAACCTTCGGTGCGGTGTCGAGTTTCTTGCAAGACCCGTTGCTTAGTTGTCGCGGAAAATATATATACTTGACCTACCTAGTTTCGGTTAGGCACGTGGGAATAACAGTTAATAGGGTGTCGTCCAATGTACATTATCTAATTGAAATGTTGATATCAGTACCTCTATTGTGAATAATATTGGGATAAGACAATACCATCAAGGCACTATGCAATAGTAAAAAATATGTTAGAAATTTTGACAAGCTAAAAATGCAAATCCCAAAATCTTGGTTACACACAAATGCATGTTTCAAAATACCTAATCATAGTGTTTTTCAAGCATATATATATTATAATATCAACAATATAAAACCAGATTGCTAATTATCTGTCAATCTTCGCCTACGAAAGAAACATAATATAATAATGAAAGTATGAAATGAAAAATAACATTTGTCCGTACACAAGAACTTGTGCCAAAATAACAGAAACTCAAAACAAAATGTCGTATTTCGAACTCTAACGTGTGTCATTTTTTTCACTAATGACTATTATCAGAGTTTACCAAAAAAATTACAATTTAACGACCGTGGGACATAATAATTAATAGAATCGAAATATTAGATTTCATATCATAGTACTTTGGTACCAACATAAAAGAAAATGTAATTTTAAAAATATTAACAAAGTATAATTATTATTGTTGTTCAAATCTTGTTTTTTGCTTCGAAAAATGTATTCCATACTTTTTGTAATTATTTCACTGATTTTCCATTAAAATATGCTATATTGAAATGATTGAATTGTAAGTTGGAATAATCAAAATGGATGCCAAATGTATTTTTTATTCTAAAAAACAAATGAAATGAATATCTAAGATATTTTCCAGTGATTCTCTTCACATCAACATCTAAGTCTCGATTTTATCTTTTTCCATTATAACTTTTTAATTTTGCTTACAATGCTATTGTTATGTGATAATTTCAAAAAAAGAAGACTAGATAAAACCCACTTATCTCATGTCGCTCTTTCTTGTTTAAAAATTACTGTCCAATTACAATCGAACCTCTTTTATCCATTTAAATGCTTTTACCATACAAATGATTGATCAATAATTAATTACTCCAATTACACCGATTAACGCCAAACGTCATTGAAATGTCATTGTATTTCGGTCATTTGTTTAAAGTTTAAATGGAGAGAACGATATTTTAAACCACGATTATCTAATCGTCACTTGGTGAACTCGGCTCATGGTAGATTATAGCTTTTCTGATTTTAAACTGACTGACTGACTCTTATAATCTATCACGCTATGACGTATTTCTATCGGATCTACGTATATACTCGTACGAACGTAGTTGCATTGGTGACGTAGATAGGGATCATTGTACCGTAGAGCTTTGCTATAACACTCTGATGAAGTATATTATATGACAAGTGTAAACTCTGACGTCATACCCACTAGGTTATGCAGTGATCGTAAAAATGTGAGATTAGAAAGGGGTTGGTGAAAGAAGCTTCTTTTAAGTTTTCAGGCGGTTTATAGCTCGATAGAGAAGTAGGATTTTGAATCGCATTCAACACAATTTTTATGTGAATCGGACCAACTGGTTGTTCGGAACGGAAAAAGCTGAAATTTTAAAGTAGGAAATTGCTGCTGTGGTTTATCTGGATCAGTCTATACTAATATATATAAAGAGGAAAGATTTGATTGTTTGTTTGTTTGTTTGCATTTAATAGGCTCCGAAACTACTGAACGGATTGGGATGAAATTTGGTACACAGATAGTAGATCGGATCGCATCGACGGAAGATTAACGCTGGCTAAAAGCCATGCATTATGCTGAGTCGGGACCGTTTTGGGACAAACGGTTTTTAGTCTTTTATGTGTTTTTATTTTTGTTTGTCCCAAATAAACTTACTTTATGGCTGCAGCGTCGCAAAATTATAATAATAATAATAGAAACATACAAAAAAAGAGAACAATAAAGAGGATAACATAATAGGCGGCCTTATTGCTACGAAGCAATCTCTACCAGACAACCTTGGTTGAAAGTGATAAATAAACTAGTAGGATATTAGGGGAAAGCGTACAATAGGATAGAGGATGATATACTTGTGTACTAAAAAATGAAAGATAAAGAAAATAATTAGTTCATATTATCCTAATAATATTAAAAATGCGAAAGTATATTAGTTTGTTTGTTACTCTTACCGCTAGTGCGTTATAAGAAAGGGAAAGCTAAAGGAAATTATTCCCTTTTAGGTACATCTTAAGTTTTGGCGCGCACTGTTCATTGAAATAAAACGACATTTCGGATTTTAAGCCCACGGTGTCCCGTGACCACATTAGCTGAAAAGGTGCCGAAACGGAAAAACCAAAAAACCTTTAAAACACGGAAAATTAGATCTTAACTAAAATACATTGCGCTTAAAATCGGTACCTAAACGGTGTTTTATTTCCATTTATTCCTGTTAGCTTTAGTATATTTGAAACGTAAGTATAGATAAAGCTGCGGTCCAATATTTCGCACCAATTTAACAATTCGGTATCATCGAACTCGTCTTACATAACGGCCATAGCTTGATTAATTGAAACACGCCTCGGACTTGCCAACTTTCTTGATTAAAAAACATCGCTACAGAATTCGTACGAGGTTCATATCGGTGATACCGTGTTCGATCGCGTTTGCTAAGCAACGCTCGCTCTGGCCAGGTGTCGGATGGGTGACCGCAAAGTTGCATTACAACTGAGCGCTTCCGTGCTTCGTAGGACATATGTTAAACCGTCGGTACCGACTGTTGTCATCTGATAACATTCGTTAAGCCGAATCAGATGCCTTATAGGCGGCTTGAAACTCTGACACCAGAGGTGGCCACTAATCCTCATACAATAAAAAAAAGATCGAACTCGTCTTACAAAACGGCCATAGCTTGATTAATTGAAACACGCCTCGGGGTAACGCCAGTCTTGCCAACTTCTTGATTAAAAAACATTGCTACATAATTTGTATGAGGTTCATGTCTGCGATACATTATTCAGATTATGGCCGACGGTAGATTGTCTCCTTTATGAGTACATGTCATGCAAACTACTGTCTTGTGCAAATAAAAACGGCTAAAATAAAAATGACAATGAAAGTTTATGCGGTAACATAGTTTCGTGATATGAAAAAGTTGTGTTAAGGAAAATGTTGGTTAGTGAAAATCAAATATTGGTTGAAAACCAAACGCGTGTTGGTGTACAAAGTTGCAAAGCAAATTATAGATATTCTTTTATAATAGCTTACTTGGAAATAAAAATTAGAAGCTTATATCGATCGCGTAAATGCACGATTTCCTTGCAACATTGTTGGTGTTTTGATAAATTACGGTATAAATGCCACATTGTATACGACACGAAACGTTTGGCGATTTAACCAGCGGGCTTATTCTGAAAATATAACTATAAGTAATAACTAAATCAATTTCATACAATCACACTATATCTAGCCCAAGTTTCATAAACCCAGATGTTACTGTCTTAAAATAATTCAATAAATTTAAACTTGATGATTTTTGTATGCGGCTTAATAAATATTAATTGACGTGGTGGAAAAATAAGGAAAAGTATTTTCCTAGTGAAAATTCGGAAAACATGTGTTGTTTATAAGCAACATCTAAAATACCCACATTATCTTTAATATTATTAAAAATTATGTGTTGTACAACGAGGTAGGTAGGTAGGCCAACGAAAATCAGACTGCTTTACATGATCGTCTGTAATATGAAAAACTGAATTTCAAATTAAGATGCAGCAAACTACAGGACTAACACTAGTGACTATGTTACTCAAAAACACGATTGCATAAAATTTTCTCGATAGAAAAAAATTGCGAAGTTGCCTCCAAATCACTATAATTAACACGATAAACTGCTAGTATTCTAGTAATACATTAAAATAAAGCTTGGAACTTTTTAGTATAATTACACTATAGATAAGGCAGGGCTTATGTTATATATTTTTTGTAAATAACCTTTAAATATCCTTTAATAAAAGAATTTCCTTCATTTCTTCATTCCGGACCGGCCGAATGGGGCCGGAGAATTATATAGTAAATGCTGCCTTATTTCTCATGGAAATAGGGCAGCATTTACTTTGCAGTTCGCCATTACAGTTATTACTTTTGCTTTCGGCCTAGAGGGCGCTTAAAACGAAGGTAGACTTAAAGGAAACACCCAGAACAAGACAAATAGACATCTAACGTGTGCACAATACGGCAAGGACCACTTTGAAAACGCAATTTTGACTTCATGGTCATTTAGTCCCATTTCGTCCAATATTTGTCCCAATTTGTCGGAATTTGTCCCAAAGGGGAAGAAAAGATATAAACGATTTACATGGTCCATGCCAAAGCAAACCTTCATTTTGGCAGGGACAGGCTATATATATATAGGGAACCATAACTAATCTAATCTGATCTGATTACTAAAACATTTAAACGCATTTTTATGGAACCGGAATGCCTAGAATCAAAACGAAATGAAGCGCCATTCAAAAAATATAAAGGAATGATTTGGTCCATGCCAAAATGAACCTACTCCTTGGTCCAGGTCACCTAGAGAAAATCTGCTTATTGGAAAAGATTCGTGTACATCGTCCGAATTTGTCCCAAAGCCACAGAATTCGTCCTCCATAGCCCTTGCCGTGATGTAGCACACACATCTAACTCCCAATGGTTGGTGATTCGAATACCGTCAGAACGATAGGAGACTAGTTGTATTTTTCTTGTATATAATGTATCACATAAAAATAGCAATATATATTTGCGGTTACATCGCAAATATATAAAAAAAATATAAAGACATGTCAAACTTACATACAAACATTTGTTTCCGCTGGAATCGAACTCGAGACCTCTAAGCAGAAGGCCAGTATCACCCCTGTGTCATATATTTCGTCGAAATAACGTCAAATAAATTGATCTAGTGTCGATTAGTGAAAAAATATGGTGTTTGCATAAATATTCAAAATAAATATTTCAATTTATAAGTCGTAATAAAAAATATTAACGAAGTACGTAGTCATTTTACCGCAGATCACCATTTGGCAATGTTCCAGCGAGGTGCATAGTACTCTAATGGAGTCTTAAAGCCGAGGGAGTTTTGTATATAGCATATAAGGCATCTAATGCACTACACCGTAGCATCTCCGTAGCAAAGCATGCTACGAACTGACTACGAAAATTAAACAAAGAAAATTCATTTTTTTTATTAATACTGATAGTTTCTGGTGCAATATTGTATAAGCACCTTGTGTAATACCAAATAAAAGGGATAATATTTCAATGCTTAATGTATATTCAATCACATAAATTCAAAAAATTAAAAATAAAATATAACCAAGCCAGAGAACAATAGAATAATATAAATAATGCTTAGCAACAGGGTTGCCAGATCTGTCGTCAACACATCTTATGCTCACTATGATAAGTGTAGCAAACTACGTACTACGAGTGTCAGAAGAAAGGAAAAAGGTTTATTTTTTTTTAATATAATATTAATAGTATTTGTGCAATATTGTACAAGGCTCTATCGACGCCGTAGCATCTACGTAGCTACGACCCGACTATCAGAAAAAAAAGGAAAAAACATTTACTTTCTACAATGTAATAACCTGCAAATTATCATATTAATAAACAGTAGGAAAATATGAACTTTGTGCCAAAAGCTGTGTAGTGTCGGCTTAGAATAGCACTACCCCCTCTCATCCCGTGGGTGTCGTAAAAGGAGACTATGGAACTCAGCCTTCATGAGACCGGCAGCAGCGTCTCCTACAAACTTGGCCATACTGCGATCGCCAACCCGCCTGCCAAGCGTGGCGATTATGGCAAACCCCCCCTTTTGGGGGAGGCCTATACCCAGCAGTGGGTGTTATATAGCTGAGACGACATTGTATACGTACATTATGCATTAACAATGCAATTTTTCTAAGAAAAGGTTTATGCTAGAATAATGTGAACAACTGAAATATTTCGTATTTAGACATACTATAAAATATTTAAAGTATGTCTAAATACGAAATAACTGTCAAAATCTAACAAGAAATTAAAAAAAGTTTTTCGTAATTGCTATTTTCGCTCAACAAAAATAGTATTTCCCAAACAATTGGATTATCGACCAGCCCACAATGACTCATTAGATGACGACTCGTCGGCTGTTAATTAAAACGTCCCGTTACCCGCCCCCACTCAATCGTACAACAAGGGTCCAATGCTGAATAGATTTAATTTTTTTAAATGTAGGTAATATTTCCATTTAAAAAAATCAAAGATTCCGTATTTTTGTACAACAATCGAGGAACTGCCCGGTCGACAAGTAGAGATAGATTTATAGATTTTTGGCAAATGTAATAACGTCAAAACAATAATTTATTATTCAATTGAAATATCTAATAATGATCTAATATTTGTGATATAAACTTTAACTATAGATCTATTACTTTTAAAAACAACGCCCGCTAAAAATGCTCTACTGGTCGACCGGGCAGTTCCACGATTTAACGTTTAATGGCTTTTCTTAAATATTTCCAAAGTACCCAGTAAGCAGTAATTTTAAAATAATTCCATTGATTTTTTCATTTCATGTTGAAAAGATAGATCGTTGAAAGGTCACTTCATGGATTATTGATTCATTAAACATAGAGTAGAGTAAAATTTTATACAACCGTATGGTAAATAGTCGTTCCTTTTTCGATAATATATTACAATAGATAGCTATCAATATGTATTTTGTCGCAGGAAGAAAGTACTATGCCATGGTATAGTTATATAAGTGGTATAGATATAGCTAAAAGTAGCAAAAACACGCAATAATAATAATAATAATAATAATAATCATTTTATTTCGGACCTTGATCCATATCACAATAACATACAAACAATATTAATTACACTATCATTCATAAATAAAAAATTACATTCATCTATATTGTAAGTCCTAAATAAACAACACAAACAATAAAATTTAAAAGTCATTATTAAATTACAAATTCATTATTACTTAATTTAAACTCTAAAATATTATTTTGATCATAATTCACATAAATAATAATTATTAAAATAATAAAAAATACAAATAAAAATTAAAAATAGAATTAAAATTACAGTTTATTATTATAATTAATTTTGAAATATTCTAAAACAACTACCTTAATATAAATTTTGGTTTATATGCTATCTAATATGCTAAAAATAATGCTATCCTTCACAAAGCTATTTTGAACTTGGATTTTTGTTATTTCAATATTTTTTTAACAACGATATACCAAAATATGAAGTTACTGTCCAGGTGATATTACCTTAAAATTTAAATGATGTATTTATACACAACCTTATTGACTACGTAATAAGAGCTATTTTCATAGATCAACTGTAATACTTGATGTGCCGTTGGCTGTACAATACCTCATTGGCGTGAACTTGACCAGTTTACAAAACAGCGCCACAAAAATAGCACTTACCGTTTACAAACTACCACAACTCATGCTTCGAAATTAACACCAAAAATAAACTTTATGGCGGTACAATAAGAGCTATTATAACTACAATATAAGGTTAGAAAAACATACAAAGTTTTATTTGTAGCCGATAACATTTTTCAACAAGGTTGTTGGGCTGTTCATTCTTATTTTAATGAACCATACTGCTACTGGAAAATGTGATGTATCATCAACGTACGAGCTTAGTATGAAATTTAAATAATATTTTTTTTTATTTATTAGGCACATTTCGTAGTTTCTGTACTTTTATTACGGTATTGTAAACAATACTTAGGTAAAGTGTGAACTTAGGCATTCTATACAATTCTTCTGTGTGCCATACAAATCCATTCAGGCATTTTCGGATGATTGAGTAATTCACATACAAACATCCAAACTACCACATTTACAATTTGTAGAATTAACACACATGAGGTACACCCAAGGTGAACGTGCAAAGCTTCGTTTATGCTGATTTATTATATTTTATTTTGAATGGGTGCGCTCTTGATTCCCATCAAGCCCGGGAGCCAAGACAGAATCTGTTAGACCGAGCTAGCCCAAAAGGTGTCTATTCACCCTTGCTTCTGTACGTACTACGTACATTTCTTGTTAACCGTATTGCTGATTCGACGCTTGTACACTGTGGTTCCCAAGCATTCAATAAACAACTCGTAGTTATTTACCCGCACTTCGGCCGCCCGTTGTTACTGACGTCATTAAAATTTCGTTGAACATGACGAAAATAGTTAAAATATTAGATGAAGAAATTAGAATTACCTACCTACTTAATTGAATTTTCGGATTGAACACTTTTGCTATCAATGATTTTAAATTCTATTTATTTGTGAATTCCAGGTTTATTTATAAGACATTTGTAGATTGGTTAGATCTTATCAAATTATTTGGAGCAAAGATTTCAATAGGTACTTATGAAATTCTAGTTAGGTAGCCAGGTGATCGCCAGGCATGTAATTGTTCAGAGATCAGTTTTAAAAGTCTGCACTTTTCGCCCGTTTCGTTATCCAACTGCACTGCTGTACAAATCATGTGAAGTTCTTACTGTACGCCAGCTGTTTGTCTTACACACCATCTTAAAAAAACATTCAATTTTAAACTATGCCCCAAACATTGCCTTTCCCGGCTAAAAAGACTTCAACACAGCGGCTTTACTGCTTTTTGGGGTGGATATTTGTACAACATTGCCAAGAAATATCTTTCCATCTATTCTTTGTGTAAAACTGTATGTAAGCGTGAGGTGACATTTTGGGTACTCTCGCTTAATTATAACGATACGGAATCATTGCTGTCGATAATCAGTTTATTTCTAAAGTGGAAATCAAACTACTTTCCGAATAGCACACAACATCACATACAATGATCTGACAATCGGAACTATCGATAGTATTACAAATCTACTTATGTATTATATTATAACTTATACATATAAATCACATATCTATTACAAAAAATTTACAGTTTAAACACAATTTACTTTTTAAACCTAGCGGTTATAAAAGCCACACACTTCACTCTTTTACTTAATTAAATATTTTAGTAAGTAAATAATTTTAGTAAGTGTTCCATACTTCTTTACCGTACCACAAGTTTATTTCAAACATTTTTCGGGCTCCAGATCTCATACTAAACAATGCCTACAGTTGTGTTAAACCTTGAAATGGTGTTAAGTAGTTTGAGATGAATAAAGATTATTTTTATTTATTATTTAAAAACTCAGTTTTCTGTGCGACCACCCATTAGCCACGGGTAGACGCGGCCCGGCGGGCGCGGCGCGGCAATAAACTGCGATTTCTCGAGAAACTTGTATGGAGACTATACATAAATTATTTTTCTTATAGAAAAATGTCTTTTTAGAAAAACATATAATGTATAATTTATGTATATTATCCGTACAAGTTTCTCGAGAAATTGCAGTTTAACGCCGCTCCGCGCCGCGCCTGTCACCTGCATAAGGTGTCTGGCGAATGCCTCATTGTCAAAAGTTACTTGCAAGTTACCTGTACCTGTAAGTAAGGTGACCTGGCGAACGACTGGGTAGAAAACACAACTGGTGCAAATTTTCCTTAAAAAAGTGCAAATGTGCGATTTTTTTCAACAACTGAATCGAAACAACATCATTTAATACAGCTAAACGTCGCAGAAATATGACAGAGGTAGGTATACCGCAGAACACACAGAGTACTTTTTATACAGAACCGTTCCAAATGTGGCATCCTTAATTTACCCCGAATCACACGATACACCGTATTGTATGTGATCTGAAGAACGCGACATTACAATTTGCGACGGGATGTTGTCTGTGGAACATTTAATGACATCGGTCCCTTTTGTAGGGACGTGATTACTGTTGTGTTACATTTACGTTACAGCAGTGGCGAGGTGTTTAAATACTGCGATAGTAAGCCGTATACAGAAAATCTACAAATCATAAAATAATTAACATGGAAAAGAAAACGTTATGTTCACTTTGCAACTGCCTGGCAGATGCCAGGCAATTAAGTATATAGATATGTAGATACATATCTATATACTTAATTCAGGTTCGCAAAATTTGTGACGACTCGATAGGGACTTTGGCGCGTAGTACGCGGCCTAGTAAGGTATCAAATTAAAGGTACTCGAGTCTATTTGTTCCGAAAACTATAAAATATACAAAATGTTAAACGTGATGATCACAAACTGCAATTAAAAAGTGTCATTATTTTCGCATAATTTGGAATTTTTCGTCGATCGATTGGTGACGATAATTAATGCAATAATTATTATGATGATCGCTGGGTGGGATTTATTAAAGGTAAGCCGATGGGAATCGGTACGTAATGACCCATCGCCACTGCGTTACAGTCAAAATGATGTACGAACTGTTTTAATTTCTTTCAAGACGTACTTACCTTTATAATAAAGGGCCCGCTCACATTTTAATACCTTCATGCGTCATACGAGGGGAGGTCCAAAATCCTATTTGATTTATCCTATTGCCGTGTTTGTCTCAAATAAATATAATTTTCTTTCTTTCTTTCAAAAGTGGGATGGAACGCGGACTGGGGGGGAAGTCAGTTGAAGTTAAACACCAAATATATATTTTTTAAATAGGTATATTTCTTTATTACCCCAAATACTTATTAAAAAAATATATATTTGTAATTTTAGTTAAAATTTCAGACTTCGCCTTTAAGTCGGCGTATTTTTTCCGATGCTCTTTTTTTCATTGCAGTAAATTTTAAATTGTTGCTTGGGACCGTTTGGACTATAAAAGTTTTATGAGGTTGTTCGAAGCGTCATCGGTGAATAAACGCCGTTGCAACGTGACTCTTGTTCGCATGTGCATTTTCATGCCAAAGGAGCAAACCGTTTCTAACTTTTTTCTTTTATAGACCCCTCCAAATGACAACTTAAAATGAAGCTTAGTATTGTACGGTTCTATTAACACCACATTCTACATAGTCGTTGAGTGAAATACACAAAAAAAACAGTCGCAAACATTTTTCCGCCTTATTATCCAACTCGGCCCTATTGGGCGGCGGAATGCCACTGTATCGACTCCTTCTTCGACAAGGATTACGGTGGTGAACATAGTTTTCATCTTCAGCATTAATTCGGACTGTAACTTCATTCTTTATCTCGCTACAGAGCTCCAAAGGCCGACAAATAAATCGAAAAAATCTTGGTTTGTTTTTGTCTTCCCTACCTTGCTTGCACGTTAAATAACAAAAATATTTTTGAATTTTTGCATTTTTCAATGCTATTTTTATACTTATGATAAATGTTAAATAGAAAAATATTGGAAAAAATTAAGCATTGGACCGGATTTCCAAAGGTCGTGGGTTCGATTCCCATCTGAGAATTCACTTGTGGACGAGTTAATTTTTTCCAATATTGTTTCTATTTAACATTTATCAAAAGAACAAAAATATTATTAGGTCGGACCTATGAAATTGCCGATTTGTATGAAGATTTTTAAAGATTTTCAAAGATAAAAGATTTCGTATTCCATACTAAAAGTTTTGCTGTAGTTATTACCACAAGTACTAATGCCACATTTTTTTATGTACATACAAGCATTGATTGAAGAGTAAGAATCTAATGCTATATTTTATTTTAATAATTATGATTAATCTATAAATGATATTAAATAAAGTGGTCAATTTTGCTAACAAAAAAGGAGTATACCTTTCGAGATATTTTTTATAGTATAAGAAACGAAAATAATAATCATAAGATTAATTATTCTCGATCATTATGATCTTAATTTAAAGTAAAATCAAGCATATAGCAATATAGCAATAGATACCTTTTAATCACAGAAGTAGTGAGGTTATCTAGAAGTGTAAAAAATCGTCAATTTCTTGGTAAAGACCTATTATTAATGACCCGATTATAAATGTTCAAATCTGGAATACATCTGCAATACTCATGATGAGGTACTTCATCAGTACCTACCTGGACAAAAGAACCAACGTCCTCCATCCCTTCCATTCCGCGGACTTTTGGACCTCCCCGTGTATCATATCATACCACGTGATATGGCAGTGTTCATGCTGTATGCAGTGTTGTAAGACTATATTGCTTTCATTATAGTTACAAAATCGTTCTCCTCTTACTGCTAGGTTTGCAAGTGTCTTAGCTGCTTAGTTGCCGGAATTTTACGAAGCTGGACCACAGTTCTATATCGAGATAGACGAAAAGAGCGCTTCAAACTGTATGAGAACCTAGCGTGTCGAATTTTTCGTACAAACGATGACGTCACGAGCGGATTTAGTAATATGGAAATGTTATTAACGAGCTCTTGCAAGAAAGCACTGCTCAATTTACAATTTTCGTTTTCTGAGTGACGCGTGTTTTCATGGCAATGGTCTCAAGCGGACTGACTTAGGTCGTAAAACTTTGACTGTGGATCAAACTTTAAACACGCAAGGTAGGTACACTTTTACCGTCTATCTCGATAAAGGTCTGTGAGCTGGACGTATTACCTTGCTTGGTTGCTAGAGTCACTACAGTCCACGAATCTTCATCATCAGCAGTTCTTCCAGCGTTCTCATCTCCAATCCCACCAGCAATTAAAATTAAATCTCGCGAATCCGCACAAAACTTTTCATCCGTGCGATGTCTCTTAACATAACAGCGAATGGTCCACTCATACGCACTCATGCATAAGGTGACAATTTAGTTTCTTGTTCCTGTATTACTTTTAATTATAGTACAGCTAAAAAGTTCTGCTCCTGCGCCAGGGGTCACTTGTGTCCGAATTCTTCAAAAGCTTTACTTATTATATCGTTTCTATAATATTTCTTCACATGAACCGCCATTAAGAATCACGCAGCTTTATCACCAGCAGTTCCCATCTCCCATCCGACCAGCAATTAAATTTAAATCTCGCGAAACTTACGCACGAAAGTTTTTCATCCGTGCGATGTCTCATAACAGAACAGTCCACTCCTACGCACTTGTCCCAGTTCTGACCCAGATCTAATTCGAAACGCGTTTGTCACTCGCCAACCGGCGCGATCAACGACACATAAACACGCTCGAGATTATTTCGTAACTATTTATTTTACTGCTAACTAATCAGAATGAGCACGTAAAAAGATGTTGATGTTTTTATATCTTAGTATCAACGACTATTGTCATTTTTTTTTGTTGTTGTTTTTTTCTTTGTAGAATGAGTATTCTAGCAGTTTTTGTCTTTCTCTCCCTTATTGCCTATTCTATGAGAAAGCCCTGTGCTGTGCCTTAGTAGAAATAACTGATGCTGATTAGTCTATAATATCTATTGTATTGCCAATGATAGCATATTCCACCGATGGCTAAGGACCTGTTTCTGATTTTATTTTATATTGAGCTTTGAGTTTTTTGAAAGTAAATAATTTCTACGTATTCCAATTGTCGATTTTTGCTAACATACCGTAGTTATTAAAAAGTAAAGTTAAGTAAAGTATTCATTTACTCGGAGTTTCCAACATAATATAATCTAACATAGTGAGGTACAAAGTTATAATATTTATTAAAGAGTAAATAGTCTATAATATCTATTGTATTGCCAATGATAGCATATTCCACCGATGGCTAAGGACCTGTTTCTGATTTTATTTTATATCGAGCTTTGAGTTTTTTGAAAGTAAATAATTTCTACGTATTCCAATTGTCGATTTTTGCTAACATACCGTAGTTATTAAAAAGTAAAGTTAAGTAAAGTATTCATTTACTCGGAGTTTCCAACATAATATAATCTAACATAGTGAGGTACAAAGTTATAATATTTATTAAAGAGTAAATAGTCTATAATATCTATTGTATTGCCAATGATAGCATATTCCACCGATGGCTAAGGACCTGTTTCTGATTTTATTTTATATCGAGCTTTGAGTTTTTTGAAAGTAAATAATTTCTACGTATTCCAATTGTCGATTTTTGCTAACATACCGTAGTTATTAAAAAGTAAAGTTAAGTAAAGTATTCATTTACTCGGAGTTTCCAACATAATATAATCTAACATAGTGAGGTACAAAGTTATAATATTTATTAAAGAGTAAATAGTCTATAATATCTATTGTATTGCCAATGATAGCATATTCCACCGATGGCTATGGACCTGTTTCTGATATTATTTTGTATCGAGCTTTGAGTTTTTTGAAAGTAAATAATTTCTACGTATTCCAATTGTCGATTTTTGCTAACATACCGTAGTTATTAAAAAGTAAAGTTAAGTAAAGTATTCATTTACTCGGAGTTTCCAACATAATATAATCTAACATAGTGAGGTACAAAAGTTATAATATTTATTAAAGAGTAAATTTTATTGTCCTTTCTAAATTTTATTTATCCTTTCGGATGTTTTCATGTACCTACCTGGTACATGAAAACATTCAACATCCGAAAGGAAAAACATCCGCAAAACTCAAGAAGTAATTAACACATAAACAATATTGTAAGCACTTATTTTTAAATACAGGTGGGAAACAATATACCTTCATCAATCCACTTTTCTTTCTCTTTCAAACAACTGCACGACACGAAAATAATATTATAAAGCGACACGTCTCGTAAATATTTAAGTTAACACTGGAATGTCAAGTCACGCCTGCCTACCGCATGATATTCGTACTCCATGGATATTAAGGCGGGCACATCAGCATATGCCCGGACTCGCAAGTCACTTGCCTACTCAGAATCCATATGCTAATAAGCTGTAGGCTGAATTGCGGTGCGTTCCCGGCTTTGCAAAATACTCGTGCAATAGCGAATGAAAAGAAAAATTATTATTCGTCAAAACAAGATAAAATGGAAGTGGACACAAAAGTAGGAATTTGAGGAGTTTCATTAGTATTAGATAACGACTAAACAAAGTGATAATGCTATTTAATGCTTAAAAAAAGGAAATCCTGTTTCTTTTGTAATGGAGAAAATTATAAAAATTAATGACGTAAGTAGTATACCTACTTATACCAGTATTTGAAAAAAAGTAAACAAAAAGAAGTCTCCAAATGATTGAACTATTCTACCTACTTTTAACCGCCTCTGTGGTCTAGTGGTAACAACCACCGGTATCAGACCCGGGTTCGATTCCCAGCGGGGGTACAATTTGTATTCGGTTTGGTTGGTGGTAGGACTTGTTGGAGTCCGCCTGGCTAGCTACCACCATTTTATCTAAGTCTGACGCCATAATAACAATGTTTTCAGCATTGTTGTGTTCCGACAGTTAGAGATAAGATAGCCAGTTCCTCAGTGGTTGAGGATTCCGGGAGAGGCTCGCTTCCATCTTCCTTATCAATACTTAACATCAGGTATGATGAAGGATAAGAGTCTCCCCGTCGTTAATAAAAAAAAATAAAAAAACCTATTTGAAATAATTATGCTTACGAGGGCCTTTTCAAGTAATTCCAAAAAAAATTCCAGGCTTTACCAAGTCCGCGTGGGACTGCGCGTGTCCCCCAAAGTGCCGGTGCATATCGAGGCGTCTGTCTCGAGTGGCAACGGCGCCGCACGCACCGGCCGGCCCGCCGCGAACGCCTCGCTCATCGGCGGGCTCGCGGCCTCGCGGGCCTTCCAGATCATGTACAGGAACGAGGAGGTCACGCTGCGAGACATCGTGCATTTCAGGGCTCATTTGCTAGGTGAGATCAACATTCTAAGTAAGCCCAGGGCCCAAAGGACCCGGTGTACATCGAAGCGTCTGTGTCGAGCGGCAACGGCGGCGCTGCGCGTACCGGCCGGCCCGCCGCTAACGCGTCACTCATCGGGGGGCTCGCGGCCTTCTAGATCATTCTTCGCGGCCTTCCAGGCTTACCAGAACTTTCCAGATTTCACGTTGCGAGACTTCGTGCATTTCAGAGCTCATCTGCTGGGTGTACAACATTCTAAATAAGGTCATCAGGTATGCTATGATTGACTGGCCGGCGGCTTCGCTGACCTTCCAGATCATTTACAAGAAAAAGGGGATCACTCTGCGAGACGTCGTGCACTTAAGAGCTCATGGATGAGATTAACATAGTAAATATAAGGACGGGTATGCTTCAGCTAGATGATCAGTGACCTCGAGGCTTCGCGGGATGTCCACATCATGTACAGGAACAAGGAGGTCACGCTACGAGACATCGTGCATTTCAAGGCTCATATGCTTGGTGAGATTAACATTTTAAATGGAAGTCATCTTAAGAATCTCTCTAAATCTATGTTAATGAACTCTTATTTAATAATAGCCAACAGCTGCGGGAAATGGTCGTAGGCAAAAAACTTATGTAATTTAAATTAAATGTAGACTTTAAAAGGTATCATCTTCTTCCAGTGGACAGCCGCAACCTAAAAGAATCGTTGGAGCGAGCAGAGTGGAGCCTTGGCGTGGAGCTATGGTGCAGCGAGGGGGCACAATCCAACACCCTCACGCCCGTCTCCTGCAGGGTGCTCAAGCTGCACTTCCAGCCGTCCAACGGCCTGCACTACCATCTTCCCGTGTTGTTCGACTACTTCCACCTGTCCGCAGTCTCGATCACCATACACGCAAGCCTTGTCGCTTTGCATCAACCCTATATCAAGTAAGTCTATGTCATTTGTTCCAGCCTAACGGCTTGCACTGCCACCTGCCTGTATTATTTGTTGACTACTTCCACCTATCCTCAGTCTCGATCGCTTTGCATCAACCATATACCAAATCAGCCATTTTAACGTCCCCACTGCTGGTGGGGTACTAGCCTTCGTTATGGATGGATATGGAGAATGGCCTCATGACCCACCACTCGGACCCAATGCGGATTGGTGGGTTTTAACGACTTTGAATACAACCGAACCAACACGGCTTAACGTGCCTTCCGAAGTACGGTGGAGCTCGAGATAATTTAATTTTTGGTCACCCATCCAGTGATCGACCAATGCAAATGATGCTTAACGGGTACATTCGCAGGCTGTGCGCGCGAACCAGTGCACCACGAGCTTCAACGAAGTATTTCTTATTTGAAACAATTCCATGACAGTATTTTCTATGCCACATTTACATCAGTGCATAATTTTCATTTTCATGACTGTCCCCAAAGGAAAAGCATCATGCATTATGTGCAAAGCTGGTTAGTATAGATTTATTTCTTCTTGTACCTATATTTATATGTCGCAGAGGTATGAGGTATCCAGGAATTTCCCGAAATTCCTACGGATACCACGAAATCATGGAAGATGTCATATTCTATTCGTTTTAATATACTCTTGTTTATTTATTATGTTTGCTTACTAAAATTTTCAGTGATATGTGATAGTAAATATATTTCCTACTTTACCTATGAAATTGCCGATTTGTATAAAGAATTTCGAAGAAAGTTTGTTTTTTATACTAACTTCAATAGTTAAATACTTAGTTTTACAGGGACATATACAAATTGAGTTATTATAAGAATAGCTACAAACACGCACGCAAAGACCGATGTACCGATGACCGTAGCTTCTTATTGATTAGATAATTTGCTTCACTTATCGCAAAGCCGGCTGCCATGGAACTCTAGTCTCATAAATAAATACTAATTCTAGCCATAACCATTTTGGGTTCGTTACAATAATTTTACATAAGTTTAAAAACTTTTTAAGTGAGTCTAAACTATAACAACTCACGGTTATTTTAAAGTCCAACGTTGCTTGATCCAAAAATATCACAAGTCTAATCTAATTAGCGGTTTTTCTCATAATCTCGAAAAACTATTATGCTTGGGAACATTAGAATAGGGTTATTAATTTAACTGGGTAACAAAGTAAAACCTAGCGTACTAAACTGGAATCTAAAATACATAATTTAATAGACCGATTCTGTTATTTACTTTTTCGTTGTACATACATACCTATTCGTATTTGTAACAAAGGGCTTTGAGTTAATTTGTGTTATTTTCCTAGAAACAAATTAAAATCACGGCCACTTACGGAAATAGTACCTACATTTTGAAAGTACGTATTAAAAGACACAAATCTCATTATGGAACATATTTTAGGTATAGCTAAACTATATCGGAACTAACCCCCATATTCTAAGTCGCTCCTCCAAAACTTTTTACACTCCACTCAACCTCGTCGTGGGTAAAAATGGTAGTGTGTGCTAGGCCTAACACGGAGTGGCTACGTACTCTTTGGCTCCTCCAGGTCCTCCTCCAGGTGTTAGATTTCAGACGTTTATTGAATTTACATAGTTTTATTGAGGCAGAAAATTAACCAAAAAAAACAACGGGTTGTACTCCGGGAGTGCCGGCGGAAGTGAAAACCGCTTAAACGAAACAGCAGGAGCCGGCACACATTTTCGCCGCGCGGTAGAAAGAGAATATTACTTCCTCTACTACGCCGAGCCGGTGGTCTACTTTCCCTCCGTTACGAATGACGCGACTTTAAAAAAAATTACCCATCCCAAAAATTTAAAACTCTGATGTGCACAACGTCGCTAAAGAAGTTTTCAATTTCAATTAAAAAATCATAACTCAGCTCCGATATAACTTAAAAAAAAAAAAAAGATAATGTTTTCTTGATTACTTTAAAACAGTAATAAAACATTGAGTATAGCCGCTGAAAAAATATTCGCCACTAGTCCATATAAAGTTTCCCAAACTACTTTGTTAAAAGATTAAATAAAAAAAAAACACATTCCATTTTCTCTTGTTTCCAGTGCGCCCCGCTCGAGCAAGCAGTGGGGCAAGCTGATGAAGAGCGCCGGGTCCAACTTCAACACGTCGGGCAGCTTCGAGAACGTGCTGTTCGGCTCCGCGGGGAAGTGCGCGGGGGGGAACTCAAGCAAAATTGCACATGCTAGGTGAGCAACAGAATACATTATATCCATACTAATATTATAAAGAGGAAAGACTTGATTGTCTACTGGACCGATTTGAACAGTTCTTTCACCGTTGAGAAGCTGCACTATCCCCGAGTAACATAGGCTACATTTTATCCCGATATTCTCACGGAAACAGGAAGTAAGCGCTAGTAATGGATATAAATTTGCTTTATGCTATGCTATTTTTTTGCAGACATATGCATAGTAGAGTTAAAACAAAGGTTTAATGTATAGGTTGCTTTCCCAAAAATATTTTTAAACCAATCCCACTGCTGGGGCACTGGGCTTCCTTATGAATGGATAAGGAGCATGGGCCATGACCCACTACACGGGTCCAATGCGGATTGGTGGGTTTTAACGACCTTGCCTTCTGAAGCACGGAGGAGCTCGAGATAATAAATTTTTAGTCACCCATCCTGTGATACCGTTACTAAAGTTGCTTAAACGCTACAATCGCAGGTCGAGCAATATTTTTTTTCCCAGGTGGAGGAGATCGTATATGTCTCCGCACTACAAGCAGGCCACTACACCACCGTTGCTGGCTGGTTTTGTTTATGATACAATTAAGCCCGTCGTGCGTAGACGTGGGCGATCGCCTAGTCAGTTTTTTCCGAACGTTTCCCGAAATTCAGTTTCCAAAACTTAAGACTAAATTTTTCATGATTTAATTACAAATGTTTAGTTTTCAGATTTTTTCCTGTACTTGTAGTAGAAGAGTACTACAAATTGATGTCTACTTGATTTCATAGTAATAGGTCAACGGAAAGTATCCTATGAATTTTGATTCCCTTGAGAGTGTCGAAGTATACGTTTTTGCAGGATAAATGGCCTTACCTTTTTTAACATTAATTTTGAAGTTTGATTTTTTTACTGCTTCAAGAGATTGTTAACGTGAATATATGATTTTAGTTTCAACTCGATACGTCCACGCACTCCCGAGTTTTTAGATTTATTCCTGTATTCGTAGTAAAAGACGATATTACTTGCCAAATTTCGTAGTTCTAGGTCAACGGGAAGTACCCTATGAATTTTGATTCCCTTGAGAGTGTCGAAGTATAACGGCATAAAAGGTCCTATCTTTTTTTTACGATAATTAACAAGTTTGATTATTTTTAACAGACTGTTGATATGAATATATGGTTTTAATTTAAACTCAATACCTCTCCGCGTTCTCGAGATAAACGAGGACAGACGGACGGACAGACGGACAACAAAGAGATCCTATAAAGGTTCCTTTTTTTTCTTTAGAGGTTCGGAACCCTTAAAACAAAAATAAAAACAAACTTATTTTAAAAGTCTTTGAGCTACGCTGCGGGCAGACATTTCGTAACCTGTTGTTAACTACGAACTAGGATGTTAAGTTTCTTAACTATCATTGTTGCGTATTAATATGTGACCAAACAACTGCACCTTATCTCTATAAAACTTCTTATCCATTTCATTTCAGGCAAGTCCATGCCGAGGTTTGCGGGATCTTACTAGGGTCACTGGAAGGGTTGCAGAGTGCTCTGGCGATATGCGGCTCAGCAGGCGTGCTACTCACTCCTGAAGAGTCAGCCAACAACTCTGTGGTGGGGGAGGTGGCGCAGCGGCTGAAAGACCTCAGCGACATTAAGGTCACTAAAAATTTATCATCATTTTCTGTCGATTTTTTATCATCACAAAACGATCATGTTACGATTCACGATAAGCTTTTCTGTGGTTTTAGCAAAATTGAGCATGCTTCGATTCAGCAATCTTTTTCTTGGCTCTGGGTCTAGCTTATATTTGTGAGGACCAAAACAGCTTCACAGTTCAAATGTGCTCGCTCGCCTGACCGGAATGGGTAGTCTAGTTTTTCTCAAAATTTATCTTAATATCGGCTCCCTCAACTTGCAGAAGTCAGAAACCGGCGAAGAGGAAGAGTGGGCGATGGGCCTTGCGCATGACATCGCGCGTCTCTGCGCGGAGGTGACGTTGCGCTGGCGCGCATTCCTGCATCACACCTCCGACAGACCGCACGTGCATCATGCCCTCGCCGCTAGGCACCATGCGCTTCGGTAACTACCATTATTTTAATGTCCCTAGTACTAGGGCACAGGCTTTTGGTATAGATAAGGAGTCATGGCGTTACCTACAAGCCTATTGCGGATCAGCGAAGAGGGAGAATGGGTGATGGACCTCGCCAATGACATCGCGAGTCTCTGCGCGGAGGTGACACTGCGCTGGCTCGTCTTCCTGCATCACACCTCCGACCCTCCTGGTAGGCACCATGCGCTTCGGTAACTATCATCATTTTAACCTCTCACTCTATCTAAGAGACACAGTACATAATTATTCCATTGTTCTCTGCACACCGGTGGTCTTCTAGCAAATGACGAATTAAATCCTCCACTAACCCTTTGCTCTAAGAATGTTCCTAATCTTCCTTAGAGCAAAGATAATGGGAATGGTCCTTGACGTTATCTTAATTTTATTTTGGATCAGCACAGTCCATAACTATCATCATTTTAATGTCCCCACAACTCGAGTGGCCTCTTCTTATGGATTAATAAGAAGAATGGAACATACATGACGGACCAAATGCGGGTTACCGAGTGTAAAGGACAGTAAATTCACTCGGGATCAGCGGCTTGGGTATGACACATGGGGATGGGACTTGAGCATCTCGAGATATACATTTTTGGTCACCCGTAGCGTGACTTACTAGAGCGAAGAATGATTAACCGCAACAATAGCACCTGAAATGGCTATAATACTTCTGTCACTACTATGCCATCTAACTTCGGTTGAGTGTAAAGGATGAGCTCCTAAAGATAAAGGTTAGATGCGTTGCCACAACTAAACACGGAGTAAACTCTCTACCTAGTCCACTATTTAGTTCAAACTTTAAATATCTTCTACCTTTACAGCATCAAGCGTTTCTCCGAGTGCTTCTTCGTGCTCGATAACCCGCGGCACTCGCTCGCCGGCTGCTACGACAGCAACTACCAGTCGTACCAGAGTGTGGGTGAAGTGGCGCGACGGTCGCGCTACTTGGCGTTGCTGCCGCCGCTGCCGGTGCACTGTATCGCGCTTGACGGCGACCCGCATATTATGCCCATCATCTTTGAGGACAGGTAATTGATTGTCAATCAGGCGTTGACAACGTCTTGTGCAAGTAGTAAGAAAAACGTCGACGAGGTAGCGCGTCGGTCGTGTTACTTGCAACCCGCATAATATGTTCATCTTTGAGAATTACCATACGATAATGCGTCTCTATTTCTGGTAGTTTATATGATGATAGGGGTTGCTATTTAATATTACCTACCTAGCTAATGAACTATGGATTTATTGCAGGTATCAAGATACGGCTGAATTTGCACGCCGACGTTCATTTTTAAACTCCAACGCCAGTAAATCTGGTAGTGGTACGTAAAATGCTTTGTTGTAATAAATTATGTTGTAATGGAAGGACTTACATGATTTTTTTTTTCTAGATCCGTTCCTGTGTACGGATGCAATGGGAGAAGATTGTGCTTGTAGTATTAGTTCGCTGATGGATTCGAGAAGGCCGTCGTCAGAAGCGTCAAGGGTTACATTGACGTTACCTAAAACTATTATAGATGTACTTGAGCCTCAGTTCAGTACACCTAAAAATAGCAGTAGTGTCGTACAAGCTACACTGACACTTGCTCCACAAAAATCAACTCGAGGGTCCCCAAAGAGAGCTCTTGTTAAACAGAATGTGGTTGAAGTTAGCAAGGCCTACAACAAACAACTGGAACTAACAGGAAGAAATAGATATATCGTACAAAATAATCAAATCAGTGAAATCCAACTCCCACCAAACAATGCATTTGCTTCATGTCCGATACAACAAGGACAACAGTTGTCTAGGTACTCAGCGTCTACTCTACTAGATATGAACACGACTAAAGGCAATCCAAACATTTCGCATTCAGGCAGAGATATAACTGACGCAAATGATTTTCGCCAGAAACACGAAATCACCAGCGGTGTCAGCACTCTGCCAGCGAGACACAGCAAATCTTTAGATCAATTAAGGGTAGCACAGATGACACCGTTTAGTAACTCTCAAACTTTAACCAAGACTGTCAAAAATAGTTCCAATTCTTCAATGAACTATCCAAAACCATATCACCATTCCCTTCAGCAAGTGAAACCCACTACTTTACCTCGGAGCGTTACCACTACAGCATATCCAACGAACACGACAACCAGATGTTCCTCTAAAGGCGATGACTATAGAAGAAATATTAGTGAGTTTAGGGAAAAATATAAAAATCCTTGCAATATGATTAACCCTCATGGAATGAACAATGAAGTTTTTCACAACGTAGGTTATAAGTATGATGGAGGAATGAAATCCAATCCTAATCAAGTGTACGGCTATACTTTCGGTAATCAGGGTACTCTGCCAGCGAATAATATTATTCGTAATCCGTTAGAATTTCAGAGAGGCTACAATGTAAATTTACCCCGTCCCATGTTGCCTCCGCGGAACTCTTACCCACCAGTTAGTGGGAAAACTCAAGTGACTGATCAAAATAACTTAGTTTCTAATAAGCATGTTCATAGATCAAACTCTACACATGTGTTTCATCAAAATGTAGAAAATCAACAAATTGATATAGAAGCGGCTCGAAATCAATTGCGACACGAACTGAATTATTACCTTCAAAAGGGTGACTGGAGCTACGACTTCAATACTGGAAGTTTAATACAAAACTACCAAAAGAAATCAAGTAAAAGCAGTGATGATAGTGGATTTGTTATGACATTAGATAGAAGTAGTGATTGTACATCAAAATCAACTTATTCAAAAACTCCTCCATCTACACCCCATTCCACTATGCCATCAGTACGACATAAAAAGAGTCGATCAAAAGAATCCAAATTAAATAACAGTGTAAAAGAAAGTACTAAAGTAAACTCAAGTAGAGATTCACTCAGCAGTCATCATTCCATAAGATCAAGAGACAGTAAATCTGATCGTCAAACCACAAAGTCTGAGCGAAGCACACCAAAGTCTGATAGAGGCACACCAAGATCTGGAAAAGCTACACCAAAGTCAGGTGGTATAACGCCCAGATCAGGATTAGCAACTCCAAAATCAGGAAGAGCTACGCCAAAATCAGGTATAGCGACACCAAAAAGTGGAAGGTCTAGTGGAAGACCAGAAAAGCGCACAAAACACAAGGCTTCAGAGAAAATGACTCAACTTATGTCTGAGGCTGCATCATCATCTAGTAATGAAAGTATACCCTTTGTACTACGCAGACTAGAGTCATCGGCAAGTGTACCTTACAGTCTCGATCATGGTCCCGAATTGTTAAGGCACTGCCGAAGTGCTGCATCAGTATTAGATGAGCCAAATATAAATAATACGTTCGGTTCAGAATCATTACCAAACCTTGCACCGCCTCCAGATTTTGATTCACCACCATTAGATATTGCAGACAAGGATTTCAAAATATTGCCTCCCGAAAATTTCTCGAACAAGGATGTTAAACGGAGTGAAAGTAGTTCAACGTCAAGTTTAAGTGAACAAAGTGGTTGGGTGTCAAGTGGTCGTAGTTCAGGTCCATCGTCACCAGATAATGGTAGTAGTCAATTAAATCAGAATTTCACGCCACCTGGAAATCCTTCAACTTCCAAAGCTGCCACACAAAAATATGAAGAAGGCCCCAAACCCAAAAAGGTTGAAGGTGAAACAATTAGTGATTTCAAAAAAACTGTTTTAAATGGTGAACAATTAAGAGAAAGACTTTTAAAACTAGCTGTTAAAGTAGCCCAGAACAATTCAAGTGAAAAAATAGAATGCTGTGATAAAGAAGTTTGTGAAGAGTGCACTATATGTAGCGATACCATTTGTACAGATAGTCAATGTGAATACAATAAATTAATGCATAGTAACGGAATAGATGCGGGTTGTAGCTCGGACACTTGTACGGCAAGTTGCTTCCAGCAATTTTCTGATGTTCCTCCAGTAAAAGTAAATCAGCGGCACCACTCATTTAGTGCTGGTCAGGGTAAATCATACAAAAGTTCCAGCTCTAAAACCAGTAATGAAGGATCAGTGAAAAAATCTCAAACTGTTGGTGATAACTTACATCCTTATATTCGAAAAGAAATTCCTCCTAAGGCTCAACCTGCACCAGCACCTGCTGCGAAATCAAATTCCATGAATAAAACTAAACTAAGGGATAGAATAGAATATACTGAAAAATTAATCGCAGCTGAAATACTCAGCCTTACAGTTGACCGGTCCTGTAAATCTCATAATGGGAAAAATATTACACCAGGGCCTATTTCTGCTGTTAAAAAATACCAAAATAAAGCCAGATCTGAAGTAGACCTGGCTCACTTTATTGGAAACAATGACTATGAGCATTTACCACCTCCTCAGCAATTTAGGGATGCTCCACCTCCTCCAGACGAATTCAAGGTAACAATTGCATGGACAGATCAACTTAAAAAGATTCTTAAATTATGTTTAGGTAGGTACTAATCTGTGTATTCGATTTTAGGATCCACCTGCAAAGTCCCCAAAGTTAAGTAGACAAAGCAGCAAATCCTCCACACCTTCAAAAACGCCGAGAAAACAGTCGGCTCAACCATCTCCACTGCAATTAGATAATCCATTGTACCACGTTTGTGAAGGTAATAAAATCAGACTTTTATAACAGTTGCTTTTTAACTAACAACTGCTGATACTGTGAATGCTTCTGCAACTAACGAAAAAAATCGTCTTCGCTTGGCATCAGGTATTATGGAGAGGCGAAAGCTGAGACCACACCAGTCGATGAATTCTTCCTCAAGTACTCCCTCTGGTACATTAAACAAAAGTCAGAGTACTGGCGAACTAGCAAATAGAAATGAAAATGGGCACGGTAAGTTTCTTGATAATTGTTCTTTAATGATTATAGTTACAGTTCTCTTGTCATGAAAGATGACCCTTATGACAGGACATTTAAAAAATAACTACGTTGAACTTTATACGTAAGAGCCAGTAAACGCTAATTAATCTGATGTTATTCAAAATACAATTGCAACTTTCGAAATATGTTTGCTGTAAAAATCATCGTACCTATTGGTTTTGGAAGTAGATCTTAATCTTAACAAAATGGAGTTTCCTGGTGTTGAAAATAAAAAAATGCCTAAGAAATAAATTGTTTACATTATATACTTTCGCGCAGAATTGACTGTTGCATCAAATATAGTGGTGACGTCACGCCACTTCCTCACGTCGGCGCACCGCCCTACAAATTACCTGCGTGCTGAAGTGGCGTGACGTCACACGCTAAGCCGTTAAGCGTAACTTTAAGGCCCCATAACCTCTCTGTTTTTGTAATATTTTCATAATTCCTTCACACTTATGTTTAATTTTAATTATATTTTCAAATTTTATTAATAGAAAAAAAATTAAAACTTCTCCATTATGATAACTTTCTTTTAAATCATCTTTCATGAAATCTTACATTTTTCAGAACCACGTGAAAGCAACTTAATCAGCATTTTCGGACTTGCTGAGTCTGAAAGGTTGTTCGTGAAATGTAGAGAAGAATTCAGGCAGAGTGTCAAGTATCCCGGCGCTATTTATTCAGACTTCCCTCCTGTAGAAAACTCTTTGCCTTACTTCCACATCAGCGACGAATACAGAATGTTCAACCCTGAAGGTTTGTATCATACGAGTATGTTCAAATCGGTCTGCTGCATGATCTTTAATAAGTACTTCTTATTTAGCGCTTTCAGCTCTTATCCTACAGATTTTCTGGCGGATTTTAGCTTTAATAAGATCATTCGGAAAAATGTATAACACGTGTACAAATAACTTCGTTCACGTAATTTGCAGCGTTAGCGTAAAATAAATGTAATTGCGTAATAAATAATACATATTGTAGGAGCTCTTGTTCAAATAATGAAATACTTCCAGGATTGCATTTGATAATATGCGTTCACGGCTTAGACGGCAATGCAGCGGATCTACGCTTAGTGAAAACCTACCTGGAATTAGGTCTGCCTGGGGCCAGATTAGACTTTCTAATGTCTGAGAGGAATCAGGGCGATACATTCTCAGACTTCGACACCATGACAGATAGGTAAATAAATACTTTACTTGTTGATTAAGTGAATGATTCACCACACTTCTTTTATTGAGACACTATTGCACTATTTTAATTGTTAAACCTACTTCTATGTGTACCTAGTTACAAAATCACTATCCCTCAATTCTAGCTATACAAACTTATCCAAATAGGTACCTAAAGATGCAAAAATATTAATATTTCCAGTAAAACTGACTAGCGATGCTTGTATAATTCACTTACCATACTTTCCAGGCTTGTCCAAGAGATTCTAACCCACATCCAGAATTCGAGCGACCCAGCGAGAATCAGCTTCGTAGGTCATTCGTTGGGCACCATTATCATTAGATCCGCGTTGGCTCGCAAGGAGATGAAGCCTTTCTTAGGGAAACTGCACACGTTCCTGTCACTTAGTGGACCACACTTGGGTACTCTGTATAACTCAAGTGGTTTAGTAAATGCAGGTAATTGTTTTTGAATATATACTCAGTCCTATACCGTATGAACTGGAAGAGAGTTAAAGTGTTTTCTGGGGGAACAAAGTCACAATAAACGGATAGTTAGTAGCGACTTCAGAAATTAGGGGGCGGTGATTGCCACCTTCCTGTTAAGCATGGCCCTATATCTACACTTTTGAACTGATACAAAATTATTACTTATCTATATACTTAATTCAGGTTCGCAAAATTTGTGACGACTCGATAGGGACTTTGGCGCGTAGTACGCGGCCGAGTAAGGTATCAAACTAAAGGTACACGAGTCTATTTGTTCCGAAAACTATAAAATATACAAAATGTTAAACGTGATGATCACAAACTGCAATTAAAAAGTGTCATTATTTTCGCATAATTTGGAATTTTTCGTCAATCGACGAACCCGAGTATCGGGTTGTAAGCGCCCTATATTGTATTGAATTGATAAGTAACATAGCCTCTAAACAAAAGCCCGTCTTTTATATTATACCTCTATTTATTCCTATTTATCTACAACAGTTCAAATAATAAATCGTTCTTATTATTTCTTTCAGGCATGTGGTTTATGCAGAAGTGGAAGAAGTCTGGCTCCCTCCTCCAACTGTCGTTACGAGACGCGCCAGACCCACGCCGTTCGTTCCTCTACCGCCTGAGCGAGCGGAGCCAATTACACCAGTTCAAGCACATCCTGCTGTGCGGGTCCGGCCAGGACAGATACGTGCCTCTGCACTCGGCGCGGCTGGAGCTATGCAAGGCCGCGGCCAAAGATACGTCGCTGTTAGGACAGGCGTATAGAGAAATGGTAAGTTGTATAACATACGAACCGTCGAGTCTTGCACGTAGTCGCAGCTTACTAACCCAAAGTCAGTAACGAAGATGAGTCTGGCTAATGCTAGGGATCGTATTCTTTACAAATGCACATTCTTCGTCGCATTTGGCTTAGTCTAGTTGGATAAGTTTTATAGCTCAGTCTAGTAGGATAACTCTGAATGGAATATTACTGATGCTTAAAAAGCTGAGTAATTGTACTTGTAACTTGGGTAAGATTTAACCAGATATGGTGCTTGGACAACGCGTGATTCTTTACTGAAAATTAACCCTATTCAATTCGAATATTACGCCATTCAGGTACACAACATGGTGTCTCCGCTAGCAGCGCGCGCTTCCACAGTATCAGTGGTGCGGTACGACGTGCAGCACGCGCTGCCGCACACGGCTAGCGCGCTAGTGGGCCGCGCTGCGCACATCGCCGCGCTAGACTCGGACTTATTCATAGAGAAGTTCTTATTAGTTTCCGCCCTTAAATATTTCCGGTGAACGGGTTAGCAGCGCGCCGAACAATCGCCTCCTACCCATTCACAGTGACGAATATCCCAGCTCTAAACTCGTACTTATTCATAGAGAAGTTCTTATTAGTTTCCGCTCTGAAGTATTTCCGATGAACGAGTTAACAGCGCGCTTCCTTCTTACCTATCAGTGCAGCGCGTGCAATTTACCACACACGGCTAGTGCGCTAGTTGGCCGCGCAGCGCACATCACCGCGCTGGACACGGACTTATTCATAGAGAAGTTCTTATTAGTTTCCGCTCTGAAGTATTTCCTGTGAACGGGTTAACATAACAGCGTGCCTCCTTCGTATTAGTGACGATGACGCAGTGGTTGCAAAGCTACGAGTACTGACATTGCCGCGCTCGACTCATACTTTTTCATAAACTCCTCAACCCGCCTAGAACAAGAGTAATAGGCGTATCTACACATCTACTAACACGCACACGAAGGACGATACGGATAAAGGTACATAAATGTATCGTATGAAATTGTGATTACGAAAGTCGTAGCGTACGTACTACATACGCTACGACTGTACGTACGCTACGGCTACGACGTACGTATACCCGCCCTATAATTTAAATTATAATGAGATTTTGCTAATTTGCTGTCAAAATAATACGTTTTCGTTTGTAAACTTTCTACTTATAACTCTAGCCAAATCCGATGACGAATAAATGTAAACAAACCAATTTAGGGTAATCACAACTGAGTTTTTTTTTAAAGGTCGTATTCTGTATTCTGACTAGATTACTGCACATTATTTAATAATACTTTAAGTAATATATTTTTTCTGCAATATATAACTATTAAAACTCGCAAAACGTTAATATTTTAGTACTAGAACGAAAAAAATAAATAAGGCATAAATTATTTTTGTAGACAGCCCTTTAACCAAAAAGAACTCGGGTATTATGAACATTTTCGCACTTATATACTAACCTTCCAACTGAAGTTGGCAATCGCTTTCTTTCGTGTTCCTTAAAGTCAAAGTCAAAATTATTTATTGTGAAACACAGGTAGGTACATTAGGTGGTTGTAAAAAAATATATAAAATGGTTCAGCTGGTTTCTGCCGATGTGACATACAATAAAATTTAAATTCAAATACAATGTCAAAGTTTAAAAGCCCATTATTTATAGATTAAACATTAAAAATATCAATTAAATTAATTTTATACTAAACGTTATTATCATTAAATAATAATCCTTTACCCTGATTAATGTTGAAATTGGTCGCGTAATTATTGCACTATAAGTTTTTGGAAGTCCTACGTTTTGTTTCACTATTTAACACGAGATACACTCTTATTTTTTATTTACCCTACTTATGTTTCCGAAGCAATATAGCATTTCGAATTTATTGCATTGTTTTAAATAACAAGTTTATGAATATCTGTTTAATTATTTAACGAAATTATATTAATAATATCGCGTCTTTAATAAAAAGTATTTTACTGAATGGAATAACGAAACGTGAAAATATAATTTGGTCGTATTATTGTTAAACACATTGCTAAACTTTTTATGAAAAATTGTATACTGTTGTCTGATAGAAAAAGGTTGGTATTATATGCCTGTAAGTGGTTGCTAGGCAACGTTTTGTTAGTAAAAAATCTTTATCGGATTTGGCTATAGGTCTACGTCTCTTGATGATTCACCTATTAGACAACTACGCGCTGAATATTTTACGTGTACGTGAAAAACATAAAAACCCACATGTTAACAACTTATTTAGAGTACCAATATATTGATGCATTTACTGATGGCACAGTCCTGGAACTCAATTTATGTTTTTCAGTGATTTTTCAATTATCTTGTTTTTCAGTGACTTCCTATTGATGAAATTGTAACACACGAGAAAACAATATTCGCAGCGCAAACTTGATGCAATCACTAATGCAAATGTTACTATTATGATAAGATACACAGAAGTTGTAAAAGACTAAGGAATTTACTGCTTCGTAAAAAGCCTTAAAATAATGTTTAATTAGTTTGTTTATTGACTACATTGAAATATTTGAAATTCAATTGCAATAAAAATAATGAAAATTAAGTTACCGATCGGCCTCGCATTTTTAGGAAAAAGTCAGCTCCGTACGGCATTTTGCTAAAAGCATTTTTGATTTTATATACCTATTTGATCAACAACGAAAGCAATTTTGACTTCATTGCATTTTAATTCGAATTTTCTATGAATCTTTACTTTATAAAGTTATTTCTCACATCTCATGTTGAGTGTAGATCGGTTATTTTACTGCTGTCCACTTTTGTAAATGGTTTTGTCTATACTTAGTTAATATAAGCCGTAAGTAAAATAAAAATAATTATTTAGATAAGTAATGTATTTCTATGGGTACGAGTATTACCTACCTTGAAATCTACTTACTATCAAAGTCTGTTCCAAAATACTGTGTGAAAGAACCAATTTGAAAAAACGCGATTATTACGTTAATTAGTAGGTACCTATTACGTAACGTAGCAAAATCGAAACTGAAAATTATAGGAAACTGAACTGAATATTAGAAAATAATCATAGATTCATCATTGGTGACCGTTTTCGTTACTACTAGATACCGCGCTTCCTGAAAACATTTCCCGAAAATGTATACTTTGTGTGAACTTTGTGATGTAGTGTGTGTATTTTTACATTTCCTTTTGAGGAGTTGTTCGGGGTGGCGCGATTCGTTTTGGTATACCTAATTGGTCGAATTGTACCATAACGTACGGCGCGGCGCGGCGCGGTAACAATATTAATTAGTTGTAGCGAATGCGAAGACTAAACGTAAAATCTTTGAAAAAATATATAGACATAAATCAGTTTCGACAACATCAGTCACAACGACGACGAATCAGTTTCAGTCTGTTAGTGTCACTAAGCACTCCCCCTAAGTTGAGGATGTGGACTGGAGGCTACAAGAAGAACACATGTATATGTAGGTGAAAGCATGGGCAAGTAGGACGTCGCCATAGTACAGTAAACAGCACGCACAGTTTGAACTCGAGAGCGCCCTTATGTCGCTCGCTCCATTAATTACTTGAGGTGATTTAAGCGATTTTATGACCCCCCTTTCCCTAAGTGAGATATCGTGAGATTTGGCTCGATCACCTCCTATCTCCCCCTAATCTCACGTGAGATTGTTCAAAATCCATATATTCAGTGTAAATACGTTTATCTATTCTTCAAAAACAATTTGTTTAATTATTTATAGCTATAGTGCTACTTTTTGGCGTTCGTAATTCGTATAACCGCGATAAATATTATTGTGTATAATTTAGTATTTTTTTTTATAGAGAAACAAGTTTTTCTCAATCCAACCTAACCTAACCTAACCAAACTTAAGCATTTAAGTAACTCAATTATCTTGAGCTTTGGAATGGACTTAAGATTCTTTGTAAGTAGATATGATGTGATGATGATTGTTGTGTACACATGTAAGTACTAAAGATATTTACTTAATTGGTCGACTATTTATGTTATTGTACATTGATAGATTATCAAATCATATAATTTCGAATTGTATAGGAAAATAGATTGTAGGTACCTACGTCTTTTTCAACGGCTACTTGACTACTCGTTAGGAAATGTGTGATAAACAAATCATTTAGAATCAAATGTAGAGTGATATAAGAACAGTGTCTACAAATGTTAAGATAAACAATTTTAATTAAGAATTTAGATTAAGGCGGATCTTTACACCAATTAATTAGGATTTAGTAACAATAGGAATACATAGATCTATTCGTTTTTACATCAGAGTTCCCTATCTGCACATTTACTAAACAGATTTCAATAATGCGATAACCCATTTTACTGTAAAATATTGTCAACTTGACAAACCCAAAAAACTTTACTTGCAACCATAGATCTTGCAACGGTAGAACTCTGTCATATTAGATAGATCTCTTAAAAGTAACGAAGTCGAACTTGTTTGTGACATAGACATTAGACCATTAGGTCTATGGTTTAATAAAAAACGTAATATGACAAAGTTAAATTAATTATTATTGCTCAGTGTGTGATTTCAACAAACAGGAAAAATATATAAACTGGGTACCTTTTTATATTTTTCCGACAACTTCATTATGGTTACAGTAAAACAATTTTTCAGTGAAAAGTACTTTAGTCTTAAAATTATTAAGGGTTTTTCACCGGTTCTACCTAATACTATTAATTATTGTATGCCGATATGTTACGTCAAAAGTATTTTTGACTGGAAATAAATTCTGTCTGACTGTAGGGAACATTAATTATCTAACTTTGCGAGTCCATACAATACACCTACCTGTATTATCATTGCACATTCGCAAATGATTTTGTCTTATAATCCTATTGGTTTTAAGTTATGTATAGTACTTATATTGTTACGCTATACCTACCTACCTATGAAAATGTTAAACAACTTAGGCTAAATAACTCAAGTTATCTATGATATCTACTGCACAAAGGAAACTACTGTAAAGCATTTAAAATCTTGAACTAAGAGTACCTAAATACCTAGAAATTTTCACGTTAATGAAAATATTGCATTTGCCTAATTGCTTACATTATAAATATGCCTAGACCCTACATGATTATGTTTTCTTAATCATAACTATAAATAAAAAATCAAATAAATATGTAATCCAAAGGAATAAATATGGGCCTACATAATTATTTGCCCATAGCCTTACGATTATAAACTTTAGAAACTAAAAAATTGTAAATTTTATCGAATGTTAGACTGATCTTTAAATTATACGATCAATAAGGTTAACAATAAGTTTATAATGTTATCTTTTCTTATGTAGTAAACATTATATATACAGTCCTCAAAATTCGTTTTATCCTAATTCTGTTGTAGGTATTTATTATATGAAATGGTAGGTAAAGTTTTATACAGGGGCTTATAAATTATTATTTACGTAATGTAGTTAGTGATGATTACTATATTAATTGTTATATTATCCTGACCCGAGTTAAATAAAATGTCGGAGAGATAATATAACTTTTAAGATGATCAAGGTTAGTAGAGGTATAGGTACTATTATTTACCTATTACTATTATACACAGATAGTCTATCTATCAGGCAGGAGTCTTATACAAATTACTTACAGCTGTTATTTGGTCGTCCAAAGGCTATACGAATCTAGATAAAGGTATGAAGAAATATATATGTTATTACCAGATTTGTAACAACTGTAACCGTGCTATAATTTTATATCAAAAAGTCCATACTTGTTCTGAGTAGCGCCTTAAATACTTATCTAACTAAACCATCTATTTTCATCGTCTTGAGAAATTCGTTTTTAAAATGAGTTTCATTTACGTACCACTATTAAAAAAATATATAAAACCCAATTTCCCAAGACAGTGGATGGGTAGGTAATTGGACGGTCGTATTGTAATGTTATTTAAAAAAAGTTTTATGTCCTAGTTTGTCTTGAAGAGCCCGTGAAGCGAACTCGAGATAACATGGGGTCTTACCACAAGATGTTGAGCAATATTAAAGTAATCTTGTAAGCAAGGTGGCGCTATACACTGTGTATAGCTCCTTCCTTTAATCAAATTACATCAATATTGCGACAAAGGTTATTTGTGAGGCCTCGTAGGCTAAAGCGGTCTCCAATCCAACAATGCGATTGTTTTTACATTTTGCTAAATTTAGCATCCAATTCAAAGCACCTTCGGCGGTCAATAGAAAATTATTAACTCTTTGATCATACATATTCACGCATATTTTTATTAGATCGGATGCTAAATTTAACAGCAAGAAGCGTGAATAACCTCATACTTGCTCAGAGGCGTGTATAAAGAACGATATGATAAAATTATAATTAGGTACGTAGGTGCGTATCAAAATGATGGAAATGAATTATGTAAATACTAGAAATTGAATTTTATTTGTAAATCGTATGTTTAATGGCAATGTGTCGATGTTATACACTTATCATAATAAATAAATAAAGCCTGGATTCTGTTATTATTGGAAAGCTTAGGGAAAGAGAAGAGAAGTTATAATAGTTTAAGTACCTATACAGAGTTATTATTAAACAGTATGAAAAAAAATGTTCGGCTCAGAATCGGTAACTCAACAACTTTCCCCCCTCAAAACCCAAAATATGAAAAAATTTTTTCGTCTCTTCATACAAATCAGACTGATCACGTGATCGATGTAGTATGGAAAGTCCAAAAATTGTTCTCGTATTTCGACCCAAGTTTTTAGGAAAAAGTTGTACTCTTACCGATTCTGAGTGGAACCTAAAAATTTTAGAAACTGTTTAAAAATAGCCGTTTATACTAGACCTAATATACCCTAGGCAGCCTAGCTGCGGCAGCGAGTCGAACATAATTACCTATAACGGTGTATGGTACTTGTACTATTAAATATTCTGTGGTATGGGAGCTCGCGCACCAGGGGCCGTACCGCGTAAGTGGCGTCGGCATCGAAATCAGCTTCATTTGACAGATGGATGTGTCACATTGCTGCTTCTTTTTGACACAAATGAAAACTTACCAAAGACTAAGAGCTATATGTCACATCAATCTGTCAGATGGCGATGCTGACGAACGCCAAGATTGCGCGGTACGGCCTCAGGCAGCCACGAAATCTTGGCTGCGGCAGCCAAAATATTTGAGCAGCCAGTTATAGCCAATAGACATTTGGTTGCCGCAGCCAGAAGTTCGTGGCTGCCTGGTGCGCGGGTTCCCATATACGCGCGCACTAGGCTAAGTGTGATGTGAGGATGTGACACACACTTGTCACAATGGCTAACAATTTTTCAAAGACTTCCAAAAAGGAGGAGGTTCTCAATTGGTTAGTGTTTTCTTTTATTTCATAAAAAAAAATCAGTTTGGTTTTTATTTTGTGAGCATTTTTGTTAACTTGGACGATGTAACTCAAAAGGGTCTACTTTGTTTATAATTATACTTACATGAAACGCATGAAACCTAAGCTAACCTAGAAAATCCTAGGTGCTGTAAGTAGTTTACAACTACTGAACGCATTTGAATAAAATTTGGAACAGAGATAGCAGATATTACTTTTTAACCCGATATTCCCATGAGAACCGGAACCATCGCTAGTTTTTAATAAAAATTAAATAAATAATTAACAAAAAAATTAAGTACATAAATTTATTTCTGATAAGTAGGGTTGATACTTGAAAATTGTAAAATTACTTTAAATTGAAAGTCATTTTTCAACAAACAACACCCTGTCTGACATCAACTCCACATTTCAAAAGTTTTTTAACAACAACTTGTTCCTTGGTAAGTATTGTTGAATTTGGTTTGCTATAGGTACAAGTGGCTTGATGTGAACGCATCCACAAAAATTTGCTTACTTCCAATGATTTCAAAAGGAAGGATGCGCCCATCTGAACATTTGACATAAAACTGTTTCATACCAGTAAAGTCAGAGCCATCTGTGACCAACTCACTCGTACTTCTTGCATCTTCCATCTTCCATCAAATCTTTCCATAGGTGTTTCAGAGGTGGGCAAAAAGATTACAGAAGTGAACGATTCCGTTCAATTGGAGCTATCCTATATCTATCATTTATCTAGTTTATTTGGAGAGCTAGTACTAATTTTAAATTTTCTAATATTGTTTAACTAATACAAAATGAAACACGCTTGTTTCAACTTAAAATTATCTTTTCTTCCTAATTTGACAACACTGCATTTTTTATATAGAAATAATCGAAAAATATTTTTATTTTATAAATAATATTATGATCTCATAGAGGGACTATTGAGTAACTTCTCAATATTTTCCATATAAGTGCATTTTAACGAATAACAACAAACTTTGATGCAATATTAGACGTAGGTAATAACACCGTAACCCGTGCAATTGTCTCGCTTCTATACGCGGCGTTCGTAACCTACCTTTATCTTCGCTTTACTGCCGTTCTTTGAGTTAATTAACTATGGAACTAAAGGAGACGGTTCAGCTTTCCATAGAAATACTTCACTAAAATGCAGCTGGTACAAAGTGAATGAAAAAAATGAATGTAAAAAAATTTAACTCGTATGAGTTGAAAAAATCCTCTAACTCTAGCCGATTTTTCACAATATGTTTATCATAGCATCACAAAACATACTTTTAAGTTTTACTCTATTGGCTCTTTGGATATGAAAATATTTCCATAGAAACTAGCGCCATTTGTACAACGGTGGGAGCGACTGAAAAAAGTTACTCTTTGACGCTATGCAAGTATTCCTATAAAAACTAGCGGCACCTGGTACCTAATCGGTGAGAGCGACTGAGTTAATTTCGTTACATTTTGGTCTTAGTTCCCTTGGTTTTAGTTCCTTTGACAATGACAGCCTACAAGTGTTTGCGCTGTCGTTATGTCAAGAATACGTTCGTTTCATGACGACCGGTACATACACTGGTTTCAAGGTGTCGCCTACCTGTGAGGTCCTGAGTTCGAATCCCGGTAGGGGCAAATGTTTGTATGGTGAATACGAGCATTTGTACCTGAGTCATGGAGGACAAATAAATATTTATAAATATATTTATAATTATATCCGTTACCTTAGTATCCCATAACACAAGCCTTACCGTACTTACAAGGGAATTTTGAACCGTCTCATTTCATACTAGGCTAATGATTCATTCATTTTTTTTTTTTATTTATTATTTTTATTCAGTTTTTATGAATCGTTCATAATAATGTCCCATCTCTAGTGCTTTGATCTTCTGCCATTAACCCTGCCAGTGGTGGCATGGATTACATATTTGCTGATCCCGGTAAAATAACATCACATTTTTTTTTTTTTGCATTACTGTTCATACGGGAAAAGGAATTAAGTTCTTGAAATTGTTTCATCTACAATAACTTCAAATACTATCAATCGAAAACATTTTATAGTGCTAATCTGTGATGTTTATAATATTCTAAAGATGTTTATTCCTCGAAGTCAACCTATAATTGTGGATATATAGCGCGCGACTCCTTAAATACTCTTTCAAGTTAATGCGTGATTTACACGATGGCAGTGACTGGACTTAGTTTTACAGAATTTCGGACCCAGTAACTAGGTACGTGTAGACAAGATTGGGCAGTAGTCTCATCTGGACAGCAAGTCACCGCTGGACTGGACTGGGATGTATGTAATGTCTACGCGAGCCCAGTAGCGAGAACATTTAGAAGAAAACATTTTGTAAAATAAAGTGCGGCTGCTAATAGGATAACCAAGCAATAGCTCTCGATAGGAGTTGTCAAATATTGCATTCTCTCAGTTGCCGCACTAAACGTTTAAATCATATTCTTGAAAGGATTCTTGAAAATATTTCGGCAGTGGAAACGGCGGGTATTCAAACTTTTATACTTTCTGAATTCAGTACTTCGATATTTTTAACTTCGTATTTTAGTATGACAGTCAATATTATGACATTATTATCGTCCGGTAGAATAACATATTTTTTTCTATTATCATTTATATTTGGCAGACAACTATATTCCTCGCGACCAATCAGGTAATTTTAGTACGCGACCACTCTAGGGTTAAGACTGTCTACGAAATTTTTTTGTAAAAGTTAATATCGTTTAAATAAAATTGTTAGACATGCAATACAAATGTAAAGCTATTTACGGATGATACGATATTCCATAGAACTTGTTAACTATGGGGTCATAATTTTTGCACCATTTTACTACACAAATTCGAAATTTTTATGAATTGACAGCTAACGTCTTTCAACTTCAGTCTCCAGTAGACAACTGAATCGCCGTTGGCCCTAAACTGATATTTTAGGGCCAACGATTTGGCACGCTTTTTAGCACCGTTGGCCGGGTCCTTACGCTAGTAATATATAAGTCAATGCTTACTTCTGAGTCTGGCTAATGAAAGTACACACTGAATGATTTTCTGAACTTTTATAGTCAGATTTTTTATCATAAACATGAAGTATAAGATATATTTCTTCTGATTCCGGAGACACAGTTAAAAATATTACACGCAAAAAAGGATAACCTTTTTATGTGTATGCAATTGATTTGCGATTATTCCGATGACACATTAAAATATTTGATTTTATCCTCGTTCGAAACAGTAGATATGCGCAATTTCGAAAATGTTATCGATAAAATAAATTTTATTGAAATAAATCGAGATCCCGATTTTATTAAGAATAAATTGTCATCATTCGATGATTTAGTTTGTCGCAATAGAACGTGTCGCTAAGTCATTGCAAGCGCCTATAGTACACTCGCGAGCAATAAAAAAGTTCCAGTGATATAGCACCAAATGCCTCGTAAACGGGAAAGGCTAGCTTAATGACGGAAGCCGTCTGCAATATTAAAGTACATTTAACAGCGCATCAGAATATTACCAACGAAAAACTACCAACTTTTAATTTATGAAGCTAGGTTCTATGTCTTAGGAGATATTAAAGTGTTTGTCGGCATTTTGTGGGTGGAACTTTTTCATTGCTCTTCAGTGGAGTTGCCGATTGATTCGAAACCCGGTTTTTATTTGTTAAAACGAGATGACCTAACCTAACCGCCCATACAAATACCTGATTTAGATGGCGATATAAAAATTGGCCTTTGTTTTTCGCTAGTTCCGAAAATACAAACCACAACAATAATTCGTTGTCGTTTTACGAAAAATTACATTAATTAGTTATTCAACTAACGGGTAAGGCAAAAACCGTTTGCGCCGCCGGAATAATTCTTTGCGCCAAAAAATATAGTTTGAGAACACGACTTTAAAAAAATCTTAGATATTTTTGCCTTAGCTGTTCGCGCCCTCAAGAATCTTTATGTCAAGTACCTCTGCAACTTCTGGTTTTAAGGGTTTCGTAGCCTAAAAGCAAAAAACGAAACCCTTATAGATTCGGCCAAACCGATGTATGTCACACCCTTTTTATTCCAAAACTATGAGGATTACACAGTTGAAACTTGGTAGGTAGATGTATTCTGAAACCGCTTTACGGTTTTTACACAAAAATAAAATATATATATGAATTAAGGGGGGCTCCCCATACATGGAACTGACACTGAAAATTTTTTTTTCATCAAATCTATACGTGTGGTGTATCTATATAGATAGGTCTTTAAAAATTGCATTGAGGTTTCTAAAACGATTTTTTCTCAAAGTCAACCGTTTGAAAGATGTACACTTCCAAAGTGGTAAAATGTGTATAATGGCATTTTGGCAATAATAATAATAGAAACTTTATTGCACACGATGCAAAAACAAACACATACATAGAAAATGTCAAAAAAGAGGAACACACAATAGGCGGCCTCATAGCTACGTAGCAGTCTCTTCCAGGCAACCTTGTATGAGAGACAAAACCCTTCATGTGCGAGTTTGACTCGCACTTAGCCGATTTTGTTTATCGCAATATATTATTATTTCAAATGGATAGACGTGGCACCACCACGTGGTGGTGGAAGTAAATGGAGGCCAAGATACCAACTTATCTTTCCACTGATAGTGATATAATAGGAAAAAAAATAATTACAAAGAGAGGGAGAATTATCTAAAGAGTAAGATAACGTTCATATAATTTTTTTCATCAAGTAGGTATTAGGAATTTTACCTCCAGTCTCCACCTATAGCTATAACTTCTTAGTAAAACTAACTAATATAGACTTATAAAAACTATTTATTTTGAAATAAAACAACTTTTACGGATATCAAACGCGCTATATTTCCACGAACTAAGTTGTAATTGTCCGTAATTTTTAGGTTTTTTAGGGGTTTTTTGATTTTCCCGACGTTTCGGCACCTTTACAGCTGCCGTGGTCACGGGATGACTAACTACTTATAAGTCTACCCTCGAAAAGTTAATTTATTTTCGTTCGGATACGGTTAGACATTTACTATGGCACAAATTATTATTGATTTGATATTTTTATTTAATTGTTATTTTAATTCTTTATTATTAAGAAAAGAGAAAACTAAAGACTCTACTGGCAGTTCACAAATTGGGAGGACCTTCGAAGAAAGAAAACTGCCAAGAAAACTTCGAAAGCGGGCCGACCTCCATCTTTATAAAAAATATTAAAAAATTAGGATATGTTGTCTCCACCTTTACTTTTTTATATTTATTTATCTACAAAAAGAGCTAACCGTATCTTTGGGTCTTGCAGTGCGTGATTTGGGTTGAGACTTTAATTTATGGATAATAGGGTCCCAAGCTGGTGGAATCTTCCACCCATCATCTCTATTGAAGTTTGGGTATTTGGTAATTTCAATAGCCTCACGCAGCATTCTGGGGACAAATTTTTGTTCCTTGGCGAGGATCTGTGGCTTATCAAACCTGATGTAGTGGGTGGGTCCCTCAAAAGCATGTTCACACACTGCAGACTTGTTATCGCGCCTATTTTTCACATCAGCTACATGTTCTCTAACGCGGGTCCCTATGCTTCTCTTTGTCTGCCCGATGTAGGAGAGCCCACAGTCACAATCCAGTTTGTAGACACCTGCGACTTGAAAGGGTATGTTGCACTTGACTGGTGGTAGGAATTGGTTGATCTTCTTGGGCGGCTTGAAGTAAGTATTAATAGAAGCACGCTTTAGAATTCTCCCAATCTTGTCTGTGACACCTTTCACAAATGGTAAAATGGCAGGTTGACGTTCTACTGTGACTGGTTTGGCGCGGTTTCTGTGACGTCTGCGTGGTACTTGCAACTTGTTGTTTCTCAGTACTTGCTCGACATGTCGAAGCTCCGCAGTCAGGTGTTGCTCGTCACAGATGCCGCGTGCTCTCTGAAACAAAGATTTCCCTACGGTAGCTAACTGTGAAGGATGATGGTGTGAATCACCATTTAGATATCTGTCTGTATGTGTTGCTTTCCGATACACTGTGTGGCTCAAAGTTTGATCAGGATTCCTAATAACAAGTACATCTAGGAAGGCTAGTTTATTGTTTGCCTCTAACTCCATAGTGAATTGGATGTTTGGATGAATAGAGTTAAGATGGATAAGGAAAGCAGAAACACTATCTCTAGGTAGTACAGTGAAAGTGTCATCTACGTACCGTTTGTAGAACCGGGGATACACTGGTGCTGAAGCCAGCGCCTTCTCCTCGAAATCCTCCATAAATATGTCAGCGACTATGGGGGATACAGGAGAACCCATTGCTACTCCATCAACTTGTACATAGAATTCATCATTCCACATGAGATAGCCTGATGTTAGGCAGTGTTCAAGTAGATCTGCATATTCCACAGGCATATTGTTGTTTTCAAGTCTCTTCCTAGTAATATTGATGCAGTCCTGTACTGGTAGACATGTGAATAAAGACTGTACATCAAAGCTGACCATGATTTCATCATCGGCGAGATTTAGGTGTTGTATCGCACTGATGAAGTGGTAAGAATCCTTCACAAATGCTGTTGTGGTGCCTCTTAGTGGTGAGAGGGTTGTCGCTACGTGTCGAGCCAATTTGTAAGTTGGTGAGTCAATTTGGCTGACTATAGGACGCAGTGGAGCATCAGGTTTGTGTATCTTCGGCAATCCATACAGTTTTGGCGGCTTTGGGCAAGAAGGAATAAGTAAATTGACGTCAAGATTCAACGATTCTGAATGTTCCTTGATGAGGTCACTAGTCTTTTTAAGGATCTTGGTGGTCTGATCGCTTTTGACGTGTTTGTATGTTTTCTCATCTGATAATAAGAGTTGTATTTTCTCGTTGTAATCTGACGTGTCCATTACAACCGTTGCGTTACCTTTATCTGCACGGAGAATAGTCAATTCTGTCTTAGTTCGCAGGTTCTTCAATGCGAGATATTCGTCACGAGGGAGGTTTGCTTTCGGTAGGTGGCTATGCCGTAAGACGGATGAAATGTCCTGACGTATAGCTTCGCTATCCTCCTTTTTCATATTGTTTTTTACTAAGCAATCCTCAACGTTGCAGATTATATCCTCAAACGGTATCCTCTTCGGTGCCACCGCAAAGTTTAAACCTTTATTTAAAACTTTTAAAGTAGGTTCGTCCAAAGTTTGTTTTGATAGATTGACAACTGCACGGGTTTCATTTGATCTTTGGTCTGTGGTTTTTTCTTTGGCTGTGTTCCGTTTCGCGTTTTGTTTATAGTATAATTTCTGATATTTTGAAATTTGTCTACGCTTGCATTTATCAAATTCGGATGTTTCCCGTTTTTTAGTTATTTGAATGCAATTCTCAAAGTCCTCCGTGTTGAGTTGTATTTTTAATTCTTCGGACAAACCATCTATCTCATTACTAATGACTTGTAAATCGGAATGATATTCTCTGATTAGACTTATACCTACTTATACCTACCGAAAGCAAACCTCCCTCGTGACGAATATCTCGCATTGAAGAACCTGCGAACTAAGACAGAATTGACTATTCTCCGTGCAGATAAAGGTAACGCAACGGTTGTAATGGACACGTCAGATTACAACGAGAAAATACAACTCTTATTATCAGATGAGAAAACATACAAACACGTCAAAAGCGATCAGACCACCAAGATCCTTAAAAAGACTAGTGACCTCATCAAGGAACATTCAGAATCGTTGAATCTTGACGTCAATTTACTTATTCCTTCTTGCCCAAAGCCGCCAAAACTGTATGGATTGCCGAAGATACACAAACCTGATGCTCCACTGCGTCCTATAGTCAGCCAAATTGACTCACCAACTTACAAATTGGCTCGACACGTAGCGACAACCCTCTCACCACTAAGAGGCACCACAACAGCATTTGTGAAGGATTCTTACCACTTCATCAGTGCGATACAACACCTAAATCTCGCCGATGATGAAATCATGGTCAGCTTTGATGTACAGTCTTTATTCACATGTCTACCAGTACAGGACTGCATCAATATTACTAGGAAGAGACTTGAAAACAACAATATGCCTGTGGAATATGCAGATCTACTTGAACACTGCCTAACATCAGGCTATCTCATGTGGAATGATGAATTCTATGTACAAGTTGATGGAGTAGCAATGGGTTCTCCTGTATCCCCCATAGTCGCTGACATATTTATGGAGGATTTCGAGGAGAAGGCGCTGGCTTCAGCACCAGTGTATCCCCGGTTCTACAAACGGTACGTAGATGACACTTTCACTGTACTACCTAGAGATAGTGTTTCTGCTTTCCTTATCCATCTTAACTCTATTCATCCAAACATCCAATTCACTATGGAGTTAGAGGCAAACAATAAACTAGCCTTCCTAGATGTACTTGTTATTAGGAATCCTGATCAAACTTTGAGCCACACAGTGTATCGGAAAGCAACACATACAGACAGATATCTAAATGGTGATTCACACCATCATCCTTCACAGTTAGCTACCGTAGGGAAATCTTTGTTTCAGAGAGCACGCGGCATCTGTGACGAGCAACACCTGACTGCGGAGCTTCGACATGTCGAGCAAGTACTGAGAAACAACAAGTTGCAAGTACCACGCAGACGTCACAGAAACCGCGCCAAACCAGTCACAGTAGAACGTCAACCTGCCATTTTACCATTTGTGAAAGGTGTCACAGACAAGATTGGGAGAATTCTAAAGCGTGCTTCTATTAATACTTACTTCAAGCCGCCCAAGAAGATCAACCAATTCCTACCACCAGTCAAGTGCAACATACCCTTTCAAGTCGCAGGTGTCTACAAACTGGATTGTGACTGTGGGCTCTCCTACATCGGGCAGACAAAGAGAAGCATAGGGACCCGCGTTAGAGAACATGTAGCTGATGTGAAAAATAGGCGCGATAACAAGTCTGCAGTGTGTGAACATGCTTTTGAGGGACCCACCCACTACATCAGGTTTGATAAGCCACAGATCCTCGCCAAGGAACAAAAATTTGTCCCCAGAATGCTGCGTGAGGCTATTGAAATTACCAAATACCCAAACTTCAATAGAGATGATGGGTGGAAGATTCCACCAGCTTGGGACCCTATTATCCATAAATTAAAGTCTCAACCCAAATCACGCACTGCAAGACCCAAAGATACGGTTAGCTCTTTTTGTAGATAAATAAATATAAAAAAGTAAAGGTGGAGACAACATATCCTAATTTTTTAATATTTTTTATAAAGATGGAGGTCGGCCCGCTTTCGAAGTTTTCTTGGCAGTTTTCTTTCTTCGAAGGTCCTCCCAATTTGTGAACTGCCAGTAGAGTCTTTAGTTTTCTCTTTTCTTAATAATAAAGAATTAAAATAACAATTAAATAAAAATATCAAATCAATAATAATTTGTGCCATAGTAAATGTCTAACCGTATCCGAACGAAAATAAATTAACTTTTCGAGGGTAGACTTATAAGTAGTTAGTCATCCCGTGACCACGGCAGCTGTAAAGGTGCCGAAACGTCGGGAAAATCAAAAAACCCCTAAAAAACCTAAAAATTACGGACAATTACAACTTAGTTCGTGGAAATATAGCGCGTTTGATATCCGTAAAAGTTGTTTTATTTCAATGAACAGTGCGCGCCAAAACATAAGATGTACTATTTATTTTGACAAGTGCCAATGTCACTTTGTAAAAATAACCCTGTTTAAGCATTGATTTCATTCCCGTACATACAAAAATTCAATATTATTATTAATACGACAATTTAAGGCAGCACTAAATAAAAATTCCGACTATACCTATTACAATAACCTACGTTTAAATTATTGTAAACGTTTCATAAGTGCGAACGCAGGGTTACAACTTAGAGTACAGGATACAGGACATAAAATATCGATACAGACTCTGAATCTAATTTCACCGCACTAGTGTTCAGGCAGCATTGACATGTAGAGTTGGGCATTTAAGCGAAAAGCACTAGTATAATAAAGCATGTTTATTTAAATAGTTCATGTGCTCGATTTAAATTTTAAGATAAGTATGTTTTTGCTTTTTGGAAAAATGCCCGCCAGCCCGTTGCCCATGTTGCGGTAGAACTACTCACTTCTTTGTTCCTATTTTTGTTTTGAACGGCAGCACTTTACATGCCTAATAGCGTATTATGCGTAGCATCTATGCAACTTTATTTGGTTGGTTAACAGACGCTTTTAAACGAAAAATAAGCAGATAGATAAATAAGCATTACGCTTTCTGTCTAAGCTCGCGCGTCACGTTTTCGTTTAGTCCGTTGTTGCAAATAAACTTTGTTGAATGTAGAGGTGGGGTTTGTAAATAAAAACTTTGTAAATAATATTATTGAACTGTATTCGTTTTATGTTTGCCTATTGCAAAAACGATAGTAATATTACAATTACTTTCATGCGATTTTTTCCACAAAAATGCGGAGGCTAAAATTGCATTTGTAAAAAAATCTTTTAAAAGAATAAAAAGTAGCAATCATTTCCATACTTATAAGAAACATAAAACAACACAGACAGTCCTAAGCCTGTAAATTATTTACGTATGAAAGTTCATAGAAACAAAAATAAAAGAAATAGCATTGATAAATGCAAAAATGACAAAATCATAAATTATTGGCAGTTGCATCTTAATCGATCGTTAAACACCTGAAAAGATGTTTCTTTCGAATGCAAGGATATTCCTAGCATTGATGTAACAACGCTGGCCTACAGCGTATTAAAAATATAAAAGTATTGGAGAATTTCGACGGTGGTTCGCAAGTCTCGGTAGCTCAGCGGTTAGAGCATTGAACCGGATTTCCAAAGGTCGCGGGTTCGAATGAGATTTCACTTGTGGCCGAGTTAATTTTTTCCAATATTTTTCCTTTTAAAATTTACCATAAAAGAAATCGGTTAAAAAAGTAATAAATTCTGATTAAAAAGTTTTTGGCGTCGTTAGTTTGTTTTTGGCGACACAAAGTTTGAGCTTATTATTAGGTACATATACGCAACATTTTCAAAGAGCAACTAAGGAAAAAAACCATAAAATGAAAAAAAAAAAAGCAATGATTATGCAAGCAATTTTTTAAGTAAAACGTTATAACGATAATATTGTTATGTCAATTTATCCACCTCTATTGGCATGACAGTGACAGCCGAGCTATTTTGTATAACGAATCGCATTTCGTTTCGTTCGCAGTCTGTGGTCGCAGTCGGAAAGGCAGGGCATTTTGTTGGTTTTGGTTGTCCGCCAGTGTTCTGTTTTGGGCGTTCATTATTTTATATTTTAAATATACTCTCCAATTGAATAAATAACGGGAGTAGTACCTATTTTCCTTACTCTTGAATTAGCCGTGTAACCGTGGTTTCATTCACCTAACGCAATTTGTTGTGGGCAATGCAGTGGGTACCATTGATAAAGTTGTAATAAATTGTGATTTTTTTAAATAAAAATGGGAAAATTGCTGAGTTTGCTGTCTCGTGATGACTCTAATTGTTGTTCTTCGCCGCGATACGATATCTTCCTGGATTTCGAGAATGCAGCACCAACTGATACAGAGCGCGACGTCTATGAAGAAGTTCAGAGAGTTTTACTCGAGTCAGAGAAAATATTAGAAGAAATACAATGTTACAAAGGAGCTGGGAAAGAGATAAGAGAGGCTATAGCTGATCCATCAAGAATATCACAAGAACGAGCTTCGCGTGCAGTCAAACCCCTGGTTGATAAGCTGTTGCGGTGTTACAACCATTCCTTGGAGTTACAGAGGGTAAGGCCATAATAATTTTATTATGTTATTCGATTTTATCAAAATACTATTTAAACTTTTAGGTTCTAGGAAAATTATTTCACAAAGTGTAGGGTAAACAGGAAACTTACTTATCTTACAACAAATAGTATTAAATAATGTTGAATTAACTTCCTTAATTTATGAATTCAAAACATCGGATGAGATCTTGATTACAGCATCTTGTAAATAAAACAATACATTTTACAATTGAGTAACTTTTTTACTATAATATTTGAAGAAGATGGATTTTTACTATGATGTATCAGTATGGTATTTCTTTCTTAAAATATTTGTTAATTTTTGTTAGCTACTAGCTCTAGCTTCCCATCTGTGACTTGATGTGTGTTTCCACACTTAAAAGAAAACACAGTTGAAATCCCAGATACAGCAATGTTTGAAATGTACAAATCTTAAATGGTTTGTTATGTTAGAACTTCAAAACATGTGATGATAAAACCCATCTCAAAAAAGAAAGATATGAAATCTTTTTACATATTTATATAGTCACTAACATGGCATTGGTCTATCAGACTTTATCATTCTTAGTGATTACATGATGTCACTGATAACTTGCTGATAGTGAAGGCAAGTAAGTATTATAGTATGTTTTGCATTCAAAATGCTGACGCATCTGCCCAATATTTACACATATTTCAAAATTCTTAGAACACACTACCTACCTAGAGGATAATATTTCACAATAATATATTTTTATAAGACATGTGAGATTAATATAACATTCTTAGTTCATGACAGTTATTCTTCAATGAATTTTCTACTACTTTAAGTAAAAAATATCTAAATCTTTATGCAGCAGTAAAGCAAAGCAATAAGCATTCAGAATATTGTAGTCAGTATTATTAATCTTCCCAACCAGTGGAGGCACCGTCAACAGCACATACGGCTTTACATTTGCACTACAAAAACCACCACTATTACGAGCAAAGTAATGGCGCTATCAAGGTAAAAGTGTAACGCCATTTTATTTATTTATTTTATTTATACACATTTCTATCTCGCCATTATTTTTACACATTTTGTATTTTTTTGTTTTAATAAACTGTACTGCACATATAACTAATAGTAATAAATATGTTTATTATACATTAAACTACAACAAAGTTTATTTTTAAAGACAGCATACACCCATTTTTTCTGATATTATTTTAATGAATGATAGACAACGAAAAATAGACTAAGAAGATACTTGCTTTTCATGTGTAGTCAATGAGAATACTTCAGATTTTATTATTATTAATGTATCAAATCTAAATTTTTATGATAATCTCACAACTTTAAAAATAGACTGCTCGCATAAACTCGTACTTAACTTATACAAACTATTGACTGCCTGCAGATTCACTCCATTTCCTCGGGGAATGTCAGGATAAAGAGCAAAAGGATATGTTTTAATCCAGGTTATCTGCTATATGTGCTATATGTGCCGTATCAGCCGTTATTGCGTGATTGAGCAAAAAACATACCTCCATCCATCATTAGGGCGTTTTCAATTTAGACGTTTCGTGTCGGACCGCTCTGCGGTGCCGAAGCGGTGCGTTTATCGTATTGCGCACGGACGGTCGTTTGTTTTCATACAAAGCGCGCGGTGAAAAAATTGAAAGCGCCCTTACAAACTTAATACTAGCGGCCTCCCGTGATTTCACTTGCGTGGTTCCTGTTGTCGTGGGAATATCGAGATAAAAAGTATCCTATGTTTTAATACAGGCTACCTACTATCTGAGTGCCAAATTTCAACCAAATCCATTTAGTAGTGTTTGTTTGTCACTTTGTGTAACAAACAAACACCCATCCAAACACCCTCACAAATTTTCGCATTTATAATATATTAGTATGAAAACTATGAAATTAAATGAGATGATTACTTATAATGTCACGATTTGGTAACATTTATTTTCATTTTAATGGCAACACCGGTGACGTACTGTTTCCAATTAAAATTGCCAATTTTTTGTATTTTAAAGATTTCTTTCAAATCTGCCAAATTCTGCCACTTTTCGAAATCGTCGGCATAATCTGCCACACTTAAAATTCAGGTGCTAAATCTGCCCAAATGGCAGAAATCTGCCACAAATGGTCACACTGGCTCGATCGACTCAGAGACCACACAACCCTTTTTCTCCCCACCCCTTTATCCGGAAACAGTACGTCACCGGTGTTGCCATTAAAATGAAAATAAATGTTACCAAATCGTGACAATACGTACAAGGCTACTCTACAATGCAACATTGTGAGCTGTCTTTACCACCCATCGCATCTGTCACCAGGCCAGCCGTGTGCGGTGTGCCGGCCATAATTCTTACACACATTGCCTTGTTTCCGGTGCGAAACCGAACAATAACATTGCTACTGTTCATTCGGCAAGACCACCGGGAGAGAGACAAACCAACCAACTGTTTGAGTAGGCTTTACGTTACGAACGACTGTTTGACGAATGCTCATCTCGATATACATCATTCATCAATCATCACCTACAGTATGTGACATTTTGCGATGCGTGACATGCTTGGTCGAATTAATTCGTCCAAGGTGACATGACATGCATAACTGTCAACTTGCTACTTCTTGTGTAGATGGGCTGGTATTTATTCCAGATATGGAAAAGAGTATCTGCTATATCCTATTAACCAATGTCTTTCATGAACCAAAATGTACCGTAACTGATATTTCGAGAGATTACTGGCCAAACAAACCTATAAGGGACTGTCCGTCATGCACCCTTGTTGAGTTTCCCAGGTTGCCATAAAAAATCATTCTTACCTGCGCGCTGCGCCAAGATCCAATTTAGTCTATATACCATTTTTTTTTAAATACAAGGCGCGTAAACTGAGTGACTTTCGTATTAGTGTAGAACTTGTATATGTATATAATATTCGTCTTCAAACCAAGATAAAATAAACTGCTCGACTTACTTTTTTATACTTTCTGCACACGTTACATTCATCGGAATGTAATGATGAGATTGTTTTTAAATACTTCAATAATTGGTTTCGTTCACGCTTAAACTCTCCACATTTTCGATGTCCGAATTAAAACCCATTGTAACGAGACGTCTAGGTAAAACAACTTAATATTAAGTCTAGTTACCTAGATATTGCCGATTTATATGAAGAATTTCAAAGAAAGTTCGTTTTCCATACAGCTTTTGTTATAATTTCTACTGCAAATGCCACATTTTTTTTTTTTTATGAACAACAGGGAAATTCGCCTTCATCAAACCTGATGTTAAGTATTGATAAGGCTGAAGATGGAAGCGAACCTCTCCCGGAATCCTCATCACTGAGGAACTGGCTATCTTATCTCTAACTGCCGGAACACAAAAATGCTGAAAACATTGTTGTTATGGCGTCAGGCTTAGATAAGATGGTGGTAGCTAGCCAGACGGACTTACAACAAGTCCTACCACCAACCAAACCGAATACAATATGTACCCCCGCTGGGAATCGAACCCGGGACCCCTGGGTCTGATACCGGTGGTTGTACCACTAGACCACAGAGGCGGTTCAATCTCTCACCCAAGGTTGCCTGGAAGAGACTGCTACGTAGCTACAAGGCCGCCTATTGTGTGTTCCTCATTTTTGACATTTTCTCTGTATGTGTTTGTTTTTGTATAGGGTGCAATAAAAATAATGTTTTTTTTTTACTACTAAAATAAAAAGATAAAAGAAAAACGCTATAAAAAAAATAGCTTCATAGCAATCTCTTCCAGGCAACCTTGGGTGAGAGAAAGAAATATATCTAGATAGAATATTAGGGGAGTAGGTATTATAATGATAGATAAATACTTATAGAGAGAGTAATTTGATAACATTATAAGGTATATTGAATAAAGTGGTCATTTTTGCTAACAAAAAAATGAGCACCTTTCAAGGAATTTTTTATCTTATAAGAAACGAAATATCTAATCTTATGATAACTAATTCTTGAGTGTTATGATATTAATTTAATAAAAAAATCAAGCAATAGCTGTACTTTTCAATTAGATAAGTAGAAGAAGATCTCTAGAAGTGTAAGAAAAAATCGGCAATTTCATAGGTAAAGACCTATTATAAAGATTAATAGTTTAATTTAGAATTACGACTGTGCTTTATAAGTATAACTCAGGTATGATGAAGGGTAAGAGCCTCCACGTTGTTCATAAAAAAATACCTAGATGACAGGAAAAGGGCCTACTATGCCAATTAACGATAGTAATAACGAGAGACTATTAAAGCTGCCAGTAACTACAGTTTATCAATAGATCGATGACCAGCACCTCCCAATACAATGCAATACAACAGACGATTATCGGCAGTTAAATCGCAATAACTTCAACTCTAGATATATGCAATCAGTGAAGAGAATAAACTCCAAACTTGTTTAAGAAAGCATTGTCACTTTGATTCGTCTACTAATCTTTACTTATTATTACTCGCACCCAATTTCCTGATGACGTATGCTCTCCACTCTTATATTTTTTATTTTAGAACGACCATCCCACGTTTATCGCGAGCCATGTGACAATCATCCAATCAAACTAACGTCCACACTCATAAGAGGCATGAGAATTTGAATATGCATCCTCTATTGTCAACAATATTGAAGTCATTTGAAGTCAATTGGTTTATTTGACATAACAACAATCGTAAATTAATTTTTAACCAGTTACTTTTCTATTAATGTGACTTTATTTCATTTGTCGCGACAAGACAACTTGTTAACTAGTTATAAAGTTACAGTCGGAATCATATTAAGTCAAAACATTTGATACTGTACAATGCGGAGAAGTGATCTAGGTATTTGATCATTTTGATCTAGATCTCTAGCGGCAACAGGCGAAAAAAAAGATTTTCCTAATATGGTTATTTTAAAAGGTGGGTTACCGCATGTATTGAATTATAGGAAAATTCCACAACATAAAAATATCATACCTAATGTAAGGATAAATTGTTAACTCCGAATTAGCGACCGAAGAATGAAATGAAATAGTTTAGTGTTTTATTGAATCACGGACCGTCCAACTTCTAAGCAGTGCGTGTTACTTAATAAGAAATTGACGTGATTTGGTCAAACAGAAATAGTCACGCTCACGCGAATACTGACACGGAAGATTTTTTCATATTAGACTATAAGTTACTAATATATATTCTGTGATTTTATTAAGAATGTGCCATTAGTATCGTTTTATAGCTTGAACCGGAAGAATCCTAATGTAGTAGGTACCTATGTAATGAAGAAAAATCATAAGTATATCATAATTATATTTTTATAAGGCAGTGCTAGCTGGGATCTAGAAGAAAATATAAGGGTTAAATTATTTATAGACGCTTAATATTCTATAGTCGCTTCAAATTAAATAACTTTAAAAAAGTTCAAGAAGGATTTCAATACGTATAACAAAGTCTATGTTCTGAATCGAAAATAAAAGTTCTTTCTCTACAATTCGATTCTATGTTACAATTCTTTCGCAGCATCGCTGCCCTTCTCAAACACCCCCCTCGAGCTTTTGAGCTTTGACCAAACTTTTGAGCTTGATAGACGATTGCCTTACCCAGAAGTACTTATAGGAATTATAACTAATCTATCGTCTAACTAATGCAAGTTTCTTCATTGCAGTTCATTTACACTTTCCTGGTCGACACTTTCAGGACTTCCTCAGATAAGGATTTTGCAATAATTGCTCTTTTCAGAGGCAAGTTGGCGATCACAGTCTCTCAGATTTTACTGACTCTATTTTGATTTTTGATGACTGAATGACTGATCTCATTAACTCGATGGACTCTCATGACATCCATTACAGTTCATAGGTTTTCCTGTTATGTATATTCATTAACTAGGCATATTACTACAACAGCCGATAACTATTTTATGTAGTTTTGTTTTCGAGGCTAAGACAGAACCGCATATCCCTGTTATTGTACAGTAAACATCAAAGACGTAGTCCTCGGGCACGATAAAATATTACAATGCGTAATGAATTTCGTCTCTCTCATACTAGGATTATCGGAAAGAGACGTCGATGTGACGCAGGCATCTGTATTCGCATATTGAGATACAATGCATGGAAGTATTGTTCATAGTGCCTTATTAGGAGGTGCGGTAACTACGAACGAACGGAGTCATGCCTGTGTTTCGCAAGCTGATAGATAGTTATACACCTAAGATTGTAACTCCAAGCTAGACTTCGTGGGCTGCCTCCTGCATACAAATAGCCGACAGACGGGTTGACTCGGGAACGTGATCTCATTTATTACTAACGAAAATAGGAATTTCGGAGCAACATTTACCGACGCGTGCCTAAGCTAACTATTTGGATACGGTGCCCTGAGGTGTCTAAAATAGACCAGCTTAGGTATTAGAAATGGAGTGTTTAGAATTCCAGACGTCAATAATGACTTTAACGAACAAAGACATGTTTCAAAGCAATCAAAATATAATCGTTGTATAAAACATGAGTTAGTCGCCTTGTTTTATAAATAAGGAACCTTCCGAAAACACAGGACAGGCGGTAGAACGGCGGCACGCGACAGTAGGTCAGTGGGTTAAGGATAAAGGTCCCAAATACACATTTAATACGCTTTATTCAGGAGGCGCAAGGCTCGTGCCATTCCGACGAAAAAGTTTTAAAATAAAGTAAACCAAATAGTTATATATACTTCATCTGAAAGATTTTAAGTTGTTTACCCTGAGTGTCCAGTTTAGATAAACTGTTCGATACATGTAACATTCTTAACTAGTAGATGTAAATTAGACATTCTTCTTACAGTAAGTAAATTTTCTTTAACTACCTATTTAAAACATTTCTCTGAAGCTTAACATAGTCTTGTTGTTAATTTTATTGCTTACAAATAACTTTGACTTGACTACAAAATGTAGATTTAGTTAACAATTCCCGGCATTCATGGCGAAATTCCATATGTTAAACAATTCAAGGGATGAATGTCAATTGGCAAGCAGTATCATTAACACGACTTGGATTTATAAAATAAACATTTCCATTTCTGAGAAAATAGCGACTTCCTCACAATTTAGTTCGAAGAAATCACAACAAAAACGTCTTAAAGCAATTAATTAAAAGGCTTGCCTTGAAAGAGCATTGTGAATTGCCATACCAGTGACAGCTATACAGTTGAAGTATACTTATAACTTGTTTCGCCAGCTGCAGCCCACATCCACCTTCATCGCATGTCGCAACAGCAGGTGTGATGTGATACGCAAATAAAAGCTCCTTTTCCAACAACAAAGAAGCTGTGAACGCTGTGAATGACCGGAACGCCATTAGTGTGCCCTTAACACACCTGGCTTCCATCTGACAGTGGGCGAAAATATGATATCGTGAATCTTAATTCAAAGCCTTAACCCATTTTAGTCCACTTTGCAATTCGGAGAATGAGAATAATTTGGAATCTTGAAATATTCAAGTTTCTCCGAACAGAGAATATATATTTCGCTCGCTTTATTTTTATTCCCGGACAAAATTACTTGAAACTTCGGTATTAGTAACTGCCTCTTGTAAAAGAAGTGGTACTTATTCCGAGACGGAGACATTGTCTAAATTACGAAGTATGCCCTTCAAAAGTAATGGTATCAGTGAAACTTTAGGTAAGTGCAGTATGAAATTTCTTCCGAGAACGCCGTTTCAGTGAATCGATTCGTTATGCCAGAATGAGGGTTTCTGAGATGAAGGTTTAAAGGATCTTTAATTAGTTTTTTTTTTTTCAATCTTTATTACCTTTCAATTCTACCTCCATTGATACTGCCTGCCTGGCAAGATTTTGGTACAGCTAGCTATGCTATGACATTACACTATTCTGTTTATAAGTTGGTTCCGAATTTTCTTCATTAGCATTTTCTCAGTCATTGTGTATTCTCCTAGCTCTGATTTTGCCTAAAGTTGTAAAAGTTACTAACGAAAACTCGTAAAACGGGCATGACTCTGCATAAATTATTACGGAGTGTGCCTTCTACAGGCGTTTCGGACTTTATTAATTCAATCATCTTGGAAGTCATGCCAGCGAACTCCTTGAGCTATGAAATATACTTTCATAATAAACAAAACTAAATTCGGCTCCAGAAACAATGTTTAGAGAGAACTCTTTGGATAAACAAATGAAATTAACTGAACTTCTCATAGAAATGTTTTAATAGTAAGAAGAAGCCAATTACGTAGTTGTTTCCGTCTATAAAAAAACCTTTGAACATCAGCCGTGAAATAGTAAATCGATCGTGAGATTCGTGACTCAGATTTTTTACAGTGAACATTTTATCGTGCGATTATTTGTTTTAATAAATGAAATAAACTAATTGTTATCTCATTTCTGAAGTGCTGTAAACTCTTGGCAAATATCGGCAATGTTAACACTTGTGCCTAAGAAACTTTCATCAATTATGCGGCAATGTTTTCAAAGTAAATTATGTAGGAGGATATGTAATAGGAATCGACACTGTTTGAATAAAGCACCGTTCAACGGCATTGCTTGCGTACGTTTGAATACATTTAATGTTACAATGCATTTCATCTCTACACCCATGCTCATCACGCTGAATGTATTCCACATGATACAAGTATTACTCGCATACAATAAGCAGCATATAGACCGAGGCATAGGCATTGAAAAAAAGACTTTTTTCAATATCGCAAAGATGGAGTTTTAAATTGCAGATTTCTTTGCGAGTTCCTGTCGATACCAGTTGCATCCGAAGTTACTGGTGCATGGAGTACGTTGCACCAAGAAAGTTATGGCTATCTAGACAGATCTGAATTGTTTAACGTACATAATAAATCAAATTGAGTATCAATCTATGTTTGTTTTTCAAAAGATGTCAGTAATAAATCTGATTTGATGAAATTATTTACAAAAATTACATGACGCTATCTCAAAACTCTCCTCAAAAATTGGGCTATGAATTAAAAAAAAAATCAAATCTAAAGGGTAATCCAATTTCATCATACCCCAAATCGCTAATGTTGGTTTGGATTGTATTTTGGTAAACTACTGTACACCTCTTTGGTGTATGTCTATGTATATTCTTCATTATCTTGAGTAGTGTTATAGCTTTACTTTAAATAAGCCAGCTCAGACCACGGTTCGGGCATTAGAATGGAGCTATTGTTGAGGCCTCTGTGGCTTACGACTGGGCGGTGGCCGTGTTCCAGACAAGCTTCCTTTATCGATAAGGTGTCTTTTATTTGCAGTTTCTTGTCTCTATTTACGACGAATGAGAGAGCAAACTTTTCCCTAGCGATTTTAAGTAGCGCGGTAGTTAAAATTATTAGTTATTAGACTTCCGAGTTAGTACTTATGGGTTCAGTTTGATGGTAATTAAAGATGATACAAAAGTGTTCCCTTTAGACACTTTAGATTTAAAAATCAAAAAGATTTCTGATAAAATCTAAGCAAGCTATTTTTTAATCTTGAAAATCTCGATTTTTCAACCTTCAGAGTTTCAATAGCACTTGGTTCCAATAATAAAGCTACATCTATGGTGAATTGCATATCGATTATTGGTAGACTCCTCCCTGTCATTCAAGCTGATGGAACTATTAGGTCAAATCCTACTTCGGCAAGTTGACATTTCAATCTGAACTTTAATCCAAGTTAACAAGATCACAAACTTATTCAACCATTGGCGGTACAATTTGCCCTGTGAATCTCGGTTCAAGATCAGATTCCATTGCAGCTGTGAAGTAAATAGTAAAATTGCTTGGAGTGGAATGTTCCATATCATTTAGGGGGATAATGTATTTCTGCATCAAATGTAAAAGTTCTACACAAATATTTACAAATAATGTTTCAGCTACTGCACAGTTAAATTGTGTATGTTTATCCTCTAAAGGTATTATATTCTGCATTTTGATATTTTACCAGCTTATTTAGTTTAGTGATTCTTTCCAAGAGGAAACATGATTGTCTCTTCGAATATCCTTCATCAATAGTTACAATTTTATAGTAAACGGTATGAAGTAGCTATAATTAAAGCATATTGTCACCCGCACGCCCAAGTGGCCGACATCTGTTTAAAACTGCTCAAATCTCGCAATTGGCCTGTAACCAGCGTTAATTAAATTAGTACTTCAGCCATAGTAAAAGCATCAAGCCGTATGATTTCTTTATCATCTTACCTGTGGACCGTACTTTAAATGGTTTTTTCTATTTTGCTGTTTTTATTCAGTGTGTGTGGTGAACATCGTATTAAATGCACGTCGATCTACATGACCTGATATGTCCTAACGAATTTGCATCGCGCCACTGGCTTCTAACAAATATTAGACTTGTACCACGTCTGACTGAACACTATTATTAAAATGCATCATACAAGAAGGATATTCAGAATACTTTGTTAAGCTATAAAATATATGTTTGCGTTGTATTTCCAAAATTTCCTTTGAAGCTACAACCATCATAATAACATAATTATCTCGACAATTTTCTTTCTGTCAAGAAGGACACAACTCATTAACGCATTTACGTTTCTCAAGTTAATATCATTGTCCGGAGAATCGTACAGCAATGGCTATACTAATAATAAACTTCCTGTTAGCAGAACTACAACAGTCATAATAACTTCCAACTTGTAAATTACAGTGCTCAAAAAACTTCAATATTGCTCTTTCCTCAGCTCTCCACGCCTCCAGTGACCCATTTACAATCGTTCCATACCGACTATTATTTCATCTCCTGTGTCCGCTGATCAAGCTTCTAATTGTGCATCACTGTTTTATTGCCCTCGTAATACAGTTAATCAACAGTTAATGTAAACGTTTGCGTGTCTCCTAAGCAGACGACCACGTAAAGTAACGCCAGCTTCATCTGTATGCTTCAATGGTTAACTATTTATCATGTGCATATTCAGAGCTTAGTTATTAGAGTTGTCCTGTAGACATTTTAGAAGTTCAATGGAATTAAAATTACTTAATACTTATAACTTTATTTTAATTTTGCATTACTATGCTATTTTTATGTGATAAATATTAAACAAGAAAGTTTACTAGAAAAAATCATGTCGCCCTGATGGGAGTCGAACACGCATCCTTGGGAATCCGGCCCAATGCACTCGCCAATTATACTACAAAGACCTATGAGGACACGTCGAATTTTTCTAGTATATACAGGGCGACATGAGACTGGTTGCTTTTTTCTAGTAAATTTTCTTGTTTAATATTTATCATATAAAAATAGTATTGTAAAATGCACAATTAAAATAAAGTTATAATTAGATGGCCGTTACATCTTAATCGATAGTCAAACATTTGTAAAGATGTTTCTTTCGAATGCGAGAATATTTTGATGAAACGACCGTGGGCAACACCGTAGAAAGGTGAATATACTAGAAAAATTCGACGTGTCCTCACGACGACGACGTGGTCTCTGTAGCATAATTGGTTAGTGAATTGGGCCGGATTCCCACGGTTGCGGGTTCGAATCCCGTCAGGGCGACATGAGACTGGTTGCTTTTTTCTAGTAAAATTTCTTGTTTAATATATATATTTCTTAACATTTATTTTGAATTGATGGTATTATCTCAATCGGTACCACTTCTAGGTTTTTTAATACTGACGTTTACTTTGGAAATATCATCTTAATTTAGATCTAGGCATTCTACGATACTAACCTCGATTTTTTTTGTTTTTTTAGACCTATCGGCAGGGCAGTGGCGCTTTATTCAGACGATATTCTATAAAAGCTAATGATATCTCTCTCCCACGTAGTAATCGCAAAGTTATTAAAAACCAATATATTGCTTTATAATAAAACTAGTGATGCTTATATTTGTGTTTAATGATTTTTTGTGTATGGTTATGGTATAAGATAAATTTGACTGCGGGGAAAGACATGGTACCTTTTATCACGAAATTAAAAGTTGCAACTAGGGCATGCAATTCGAGTATTCGTTTTATTCGAGTATTCGCCTTCTTTTACTATTCGAATACCTTAGGACTATATATTCGAGTTTTTCGAATATTATCTTAATTTTTTAACAAAGCGCAGTTATTCACTTACAAAAAAAAACCTAACGCAGTAAGTATAAAAACATTCTTACTATACTATACTATATGTTGGTATGTATGTACGCGTGTGTAGAAGGTGCGGGTTCCATTCCATTGTGTTATGTTATGTGTATAGTATAAGCGTATGAGTATTATAGTAAGACAATTTTCATTAAGATACGTAATATTGTTTTGCTAACAAAGTAAAATAAAAATACCCTGCCAAGTGCGAGTCGAACTCGCGCATCGAGGCATCCATACGACAAACTTAACTTTGCAGTTAAAGAGTATGTTCTTCCATAAATTCGAACTGCAAATATAAGTTTGTACGCAAAAAAAACGGATTTCAGTTTTTTTTGTTTTACTTGTGCTATAAGTTATAATGTAATTTTTGTAATGTATTAAAACATTACGTTTTTCGGTTTTTGCCTTTACTTGTGCTATAAGTTATAATGTAAGACATTGTTTCTTGCCAAATTTCAAGATTCTAAATCAACGAGAAGTACCCTTTACCTATGTTTTTAGATTATCTTACGAAATTCGAAAATATGCAGTACTAGCGGCCGCCTGCGATTTCACCCGCGTGGTTCCCGTTCCCGTGGGAATATTGGATAAAAAGTATCCTATGTGTCATTCCAGCCTATAATCTATCTCTGTTGCAAATTTCATCCAGATCCGTTCAGCAGCTTTAGCGTGAAAGAGTAACAAACCTCCAAGCTATATACCTCCAACGAGCATGGAGTCGGAGCGCGTAATTTCGGCAAATAGGATGTTTTGTGGCCATTTAAGATGCTCTTTCAATGATAAAATATTGGACGCATTAGGTTTCTTTAGATTTTACTATCTGAATAGAAAGTAGATTGTCATTTCTCGTTTTTTTAAGTACTTTGTTATAATTTAGTTTAAGGTTTTTTTAATCTCGTAAGTCATTATTTATGATCATCAGGATTGAGGATGGACATAATTATTTTGGTAACTGTCATGATTGTTCACTCAGAAGAGTCACAAGCCACGATTATAAATTGTTACTATTGAAAATGCTAATAATGTTGATTATGTTGATTTTAAGGATATTAATTTATTAAAAACAGTGTTCTTACTGGCTTACAGTATGCCCGAAACGCCAACAAGTTAGGATAAGTACATTATTATTCGTAGAGTTATAGTAACAATCCAAAATAAATTTTAATTGCAGATCATATATAAAAAAATACAATGATAAATAGATTACAATGATGAATAATAATATTAATTTTTGAGTCATCGACGTAAACTATGTAAACTTATTCGTATTTTAATAAAAATGTCTTGAAACATTAAAGTTATGATTATTTCAGCTAATTATTTGAAAAACTCGAATAATTCGAATAAAACGAATAATTCGAATAATTCGAATAACTCGAATAGTGTCACGCAAGGTATTCATAAAACTCGAATACCAAAATCAAGCGAATATTGCATGCCTTAGTTGCAACGCATGAAATTGGGCATGATTTGAATAGGAACAAGAAAATATCCACGTTAGCTAATGAAGGTACGGGCAGGGCAGCTGCTTGTGTTATAGAAATAACAATATCAGTGTGAAAAATTTTTTTTTAATGAACACCTGAGACATAATACCTATGTAGAAAATGTTACATGGCCTGCGAAAAGTGGAAGTGACCAGCAGCAAATAGATTTGGACCTGAAGGCCTACTCTCATGTCCATTTTCGATGTTTCGGATTACTAATTTCGGAAACTTCTTAATACGAGTAATTTCTTAAAATTTTGATGTTAAATATGTATCAGAATTCAGCTCACACATCACCTAACTTTGCTACTGATGTGTAAAAATTGTCTCAGTTATAATTTTTAACAGAGTATTAAGATCCGAAAATCATCCAAAACAGCGCAAACGGCCAACGAGAGTAGGTTCTTAGGTCCAAATTTTCTACTTTGTCTAATAATGTGCTACTTTGTTTTATTCAGCATATAGTGCTCGACGTAACTCATGACTAATCTGTCATCCAATCCATTATAATAACTCTTCATTAGAAAATACTAATCTGACTCTTAAATAGAAACAGCTCATCCCCCTTTAAATAAATGATTAACCTTTCTCATAATTTTAAATTTAAAACTGACCATTTTAGGCTTTTTATATACGTTAGCTCCCAGAATTAACCATTGTCGAGCGGCGGGATGAGAGAACGATGCAAAAAAAACCGGGGCCATCCGCATCCATGATTCACGTGGTCTGATTCACCGCAATTAATACGTTAACACATCCACGTTCAGGGTTGCCAAGTCTCAAAACCGAATTGGGGATAAAACTGCAAGTTTAGCCTTTATTTGGATCAAGAAAATATCGGACACCCCTACTATTGAAAGGGGTTTTTAGCTTGATAAGTATTATCTTTCTGTCGCCCGTCACGGGGGTGACGAGTCGATTCGATTCGATTGACGTTGATTAAATTGTCTTGGTTAAATTTTGTCGAAATAATTACCATACAATCAGACCCATTATCCAGCCCACTTTAAGTTTCATGAAGAACTTGTGTTATGGATACTAGATAACGGATTAATATACTTATTATAAATACATATTAAATATCAACATACATATAAACATACATCCTGTCAAATTGCATCCACAACATCCAAAAACTTGCCAGCCAGGGCAGAGACCATCAAATTTTCTCACACGCAATCAAATCTGTCTGCCTTAATCCGGGAGCCTGGCAGCCCTACATACTGTTCTTACATCTTTTGCATATATCTCTTTATAATGGAGTAAAACTGTCCACTCGTTCCGTTCCAGCTAAACAAATGAGGTCAATAGTGTTTTTACACAATATTTATGAACATGTATTGCAGTATCTTCAAAACTCTTTAATCATCTATTTTTATCATATCATTGCTATTTTACCCTAGATATCAAAATCTCTCAATTTAACCACCGTCATTTAACTTGACAAATATTTTATAGGGCAGATACGATTACGAGTTAATTTATTGTTTCGTCACATCACATATTATTCCATGCTATCAAATTATCTAATGTTGATTTTATATCTTTGTTTTCAGCTATTCTTAATTGCCTTACTACTACGAGTCTGCGAGATTTGAGACATTTGCGCTTGAGCTTGCGTTTGTTATCCTCTTATATTGTTTACAAATAATTTTTATTCTATTTACAATCATTGAATTGTCAGCTGCAGCCTGCAATCAGTCTGTTAAAAATCGCACAATAAATGGCAAGTGCTTCTTCATAATATTTTCGAAGAAGTCTCGTGGGACAGAATATAGAATTTATAGAATTACCTACTATCATTAAATACCGTGGCACGGCGGCAGCAGAAACAATAACATAAACCGTATTTAATATATGAGACAACTATTTAACTAACTATTAATACATAGTATCAAGTATAGAATCATGACTCATGACATGACTCCCAAAATAGTCGTCAATACGACTGAAGTATAAATCTACATTACGCCGATCTCAGTAAGCTGTAGTCCAGTCAAAATAATTTAAAATTCACATGAATTCCTTCAGTGGTGATTTCTTTTTCTGAACATTATTTGCGGTTATTTAAAACCCACCTTGCCCCTCACTCCACATATTGAGCGTATTAAGAAAACGGACATGAAACTCTTGATCCTATGACTCCTGCTGATAAAAATCTACAGTAGGGATTTGAGTAGAATTTCATTTGTTTGAACATTCTATACCTTAGACCCAAAAATCACTTATTTATTTTAGGCGGTTTCGGAAATTCGATTGTTTTATTTATTTATTTTTAAAGTAAATGCTTCAATCAATATTTAGGGATTTTTATATTTTTAAATATAATAAATTAAGACAATACATTTTGTAGAAAAAATGGACTGTAGAATTAAAGCGCCTACTCCAAATACATAAAAAAAAAGTTGCTATGGTGTAAAATTCTATTATCGATTCTAGTCGTTTACCTAAGTCTCATTATAATGTAAAATCCCCCTTTGTTTATTTATTGTTGAGTTGTTATTTTTTTTCACTTAAGTACTTATAGGGGAAAGACGCCGATATCGTACCACTTAACTTTGAACAACTTTTTAAAGGAAAGTATTAAAGATATTGATAAAATGTCGTATTTATTAATGCTACAGCTGTTAGACTACAACAATGGCATATCAATTTTCGGCTAGAATTAACTAGCATCTCACAAAATTTTTTTTTCGAAACATTGTCCAGAAGTACAATTTAGAAAACGGTTCGTTTAATTGTACCACTTGGTTCTTAAGTCCAATTTTGTATCTAATTAACGATAAAATCTCACTATGTTCCTATTTCAACAAAATCTCACTATGTTCCTCTGAGGCATTTAATTAAATTTAATGTTGATCATTATGATTTAAGGGTATTTTTGATAACAAATGTAATTGTTGTAACTTAAATTAAGATAAAATTTAAAAGAAAAATCCAAAATTAAAAATCCTTAAGGTACGATTTAGACGTACGTTCTCTTAGTTGTATTTTGGGATTCTTCAATCGATTTGAAATAAAACACTAAATATTTTCTTAGTCATATTTTTCAAGAATTAAAAAACAGTCAATTGTTTTAATTATTGAAAAATAAAATCTTTTATTGTAGGTACAACATAACATAAAACATTAACTTAAAGTCTTTTCAAGAATTAAAAAAACGATTGATTGATCAACATATCATCATCAACCATTTAATGTCCCGACTGCTGGGGCACAGGCCTTCCTTATGGATGGATAAGGACAATGGCCCATGACCCACGCCATGCCACGCGGGCTCAATGCAGATTGGTGGTATTAACGACTGTATATGCAGCCGGCACCAACGCCTTAACGTGCCTTCCTATGCACGGAGGGCTCAAGATAATACATTTTTGGTCACCCATCCCGTGACCGACTAAAGTAAAAATTGCGTAACCTGAACCACCGCAGGCCGATCACGATAAAGACTGCGCTATGGGCTTCATGATCAACATTTTGCAAACAGAATTCAGCAAAGCTTTATTTTCATATATTTTAGTTATAATAATAAATAACTATCTGTCAGACTAAGAATAAAGTTTTTTTATTAAGTTCTGAATTAAAAAGATCAAGCTAATTTCTGTTGCGAATGTAATAGTGTACTCTCAACCAAGATATCAACACACGAAAAAAACGTGTGTCACTTCACCATCATCATTCCTTAATTTAGCTACGGAATCCAAATCAATACAAAATAATACATGAAATGGGGGTTGGCTACATTGAACCTGTACGATTTCGAAACCTGGAGCCGGTACATTTTGCCGAACAAACCCCATTTGAAGAAAAAGCTACCACATTTTATAACCTCAAACAAGTTTCTCACTTCATTTGCTTAGATAAAACGGCAATAGATACACAATTTAAAGTATACAATAATGGTAGAATAAAAGCATGTTTTATATGTGTTATGGCTTACCTTATCAACTTTAAAAATTACAGCAAACACTCCAAAAAGCTTTTAACAATTTTTACCACTGGCCTGACAGCCACAGAGACGCGGCAAACTGTCAGTGTTGGTTATGTCAAAACGTCAATACGTTGGTGTTGCCAGACTAAACATATATGGTTTTTAGTAGGAATTGTGTGGGTGGTACAATATAACGACCGGTACAACTTATCATACCTTCCCCTACGTTTTTTTTTTACAAATCCTTTGCTATTACTGGGGTGACTTTTAGATATCGTGTTTATTGGTTATAAAGAGCCCTTACATAAAAATTCACTCGTGTAGATCTAAATGTTTTTAAGATAGTAGTATTATACATTTTTAACAGCCTTTAAAAAATAAGCTCCAAACAGATTTTGGGGAAAAGTTAAAAAATATTATAGCATACTCAAGTATAATCAATAATTAAAACCAATGTAAGTGTAGGAATTAATGTCATTTTCTCGAACAAAATAAATTATCTTTACTATAATACTGACGACTCAGGCAGCAGTAGTAGCTGATATATTCCTGAGTTAGTGTTAAAGATTTCTATGGTTTCAAGTCACTGGCTAGAAGGTTTCGACTTCAGTTGTACTTCACTTTATTCATCTTTGTAAGTTGTTTTGCTTTTTAACCGACTTCTAATCTGTATTAATTGTGGTCTGTGGTATCAATAAATATCTGCTCTAGTATTACTTATATCTATACTAATATTATAAAGAGGAAAGATGTTTTTTTTGTCTGATTGTTTGTTTGTTTGAATTGAATAGGCTCCGAACCTACTGGACTGATTTGAAAAATTCTCTCACCGTTAGGAAGCTACACCATCCCCGAGTAACATAGGCTACATTTTGTCCCAATATTCCTACGGGAACGGGAACCACGCGTTAAAACTGCGAGCGACCGCTAGTTAACAATATCTTTCTCACTTCGTCATGCGTGATCGATCAGGGTTATCCTTATCCTTATAGTTATATAAAGGTTCTTAAGAGCTGAAATATCATACTTCTAGGTATGTTATGTACTGCTCTTACATAACTTGTATTTATTAATCATCATACATAACCTAATAATAGCCTTTCCAACTATTCACTTGATAAGACCGCCCCTTCAGTCACACCTACGTTAGATTTCGTATTATCCCATTGAAGTGGGCATGGAGCAACGCGACTCCTGAAGCCGCGTTGCTCTACGGAACTGAATGTTATCTATTAATGTTACATTTTGAATTTTTCCTTTTCGAAACATTCACAGATTATAAGGAGACCAAAGTATTTGTTTATTACCTACATCTACTTCGATTGAAGCAACTGAAAAAGTGCGGAAACGTCGGGAAACCAAAAATCCATTAAATAAAAACAAAATTATAGTACCAAATTTATGTTTTGGGTAAATATAATCCACAAAATATCCGCAAAAGTTGTTTTATTTCAATTATGAGTGCGCGAAGAAATTTAAGATTTGCTTATAATTCTTCGGTGCTACATGTTCATCATCCTTTTTAAGCTATATAATACCAAACAGAATTTAAATCAATTCTAAACCTATACAAATCTTGGTGATGGATAAAATAGTACCTTAATTTATTCCCAGTCGCTCGTCGCCAGCTACCTAATGGGTTAAATTACGTTTGCTTCCTGGTATTGTTTGAGAACTTACTAGCCTCCATTTTCACTAACAAACCGTCTAAAGTGTCACAGTGTGTAGAAGCCATCTATAATAGGTCATGATTATGTAGGACTAACATCCTGCTACGATATTAACGTTGTTCCTATTTTGTTTGAAATTACACAGTATTTCGTTTACTTTCTGACTTATTTCGATTTGATTTTTATTGTAAGTTATGCTAATTAAAACATTTCATTTGTATAATAATTTGTTTTGTTTCTTGTTTCATTTGCTGTTGTTCAATAATCGATTTATTATTTATATATTTTTTACTACTAAGCTATGTACATTGACAAAAAAACACTTAAACAATTCATATTATGTTTAAGTCCAATCTACACACCATTAGTGAAGATAATGTAGCTAATGATATTTCTACTGTAATTAGGGTGATAGTAAACTATCCATTATCTATCATCAAGGAAATGTTTCTGATTACCTTATGGACCTAAAAGTTAACGCAATAAAGGTGGCAATGGAATAGCAGCAGATATATTTGCACCAGAATCTGTTCGTTCCAACTGGACGAAGCCAATCCTTCACAATGAATATCTGAAAAATTCACTTGTTACGGCGCGTTGTCCCCAGCTTATTTGCAATTGACGCTTATTCGTCGAACAATATGGATACTAAAATAAATTTCCACATAGGTACATAATTACGTTATCTTGTATTAAAGTTTCTATCTAGAAACCACCCACCAATTAATCGAACATGAAATATCTGAAACCAATTACCGTGTTTCAGGCATGCAATTATAAATTTCCGAAAAGTGTATGTTTTAATTTACCATCTATTTCTCGTACCTAAATACCAACTTTCCAACTTATAAATAAACAGATACTTAGCTAACGGTTTTAGGCGTCTGCTATCTCGTGTCAGAATAATAAATAACGATAACATCGATCCTTTAAAAGATTTTACCTTTACCTTTAGAAGAGAGTTTACCTTTAGGTATACCTAATCATATTATTATTTCTTTATGAAAACTCAATATTGACTTTTATGTTTTTTCACAATCACAACCAAGTAACTTTTTGTGCAACAAAATTTTGCACCACAGCAATACATTTTACAAATTTTCCCAATCATGTGGTTTCACTTCTGCCCAGAACAAACACCCAAACATTCTGATCCTGATATTCCTAATCCTAACACAGATACTGATCTCGCCCAGAAAGAACTATTACTTTTTTATGAACAACGGGAGACTCTTAGCCTTCATCAGGTATGACGAAGGCTAAGAGTCTCCCGTTGTTGATGATGAAGGCTAAGATGTACTGATGTTAAATATTGATAAGACTGAAGATGGAAGCGAGCCTCTACCGGAATCCTCAATCACAGAGGAACTGGCTATCTTATCTCTAACTGCCGGAACATCAATGCTGAAAACATTGTTGTTATGACGTCAGACTTAGATACGATGGTGGTAGCTAGCCAGGCGGACTACAACAAGTCCTACCACCAACCAAACAACTTAACTACTTCTGTTTATCGAAGTAAAACAATGTAGGTTAAGTTTAAAAAATAAATAAGTGGCGAGAAAAATCGCTAACCTGTGAACGTGCAGTAAACGTCAGACGTAATCGTTATAAAATATTGCCATCCAGCCTTGAACCTCCGCAGCACATATTTATATACTGCCCTTCATCCCTTCACCGACCCTCCACCCCACCGATAGAATATTCCATTTTACTGGAAACAGGAGATATAACAATATAAGCAGAATATAATAATGTATACGTGTTTGCTCTTTAACCAGCTTGTGTTTAATATAAGGTATAATGGCGAAGGCGTGATGGTGTATATTCAAGGTTTCTTCATTCACAATGCTTTCCTTCGTAACTTTTATTGGGAAAATAAAACCGTTTCAGTATTTAGATAATTTTTCGTGTATAAAAAACCGTATAAATCAGCATTTAAGCTACATAGTCCTGACCAGTTTGGCGTAGGGGTACTAAACCCGCCTTCTGCGCCAGAGTTCCCGGGTTCGATCCCCGGACAAGACAAATATTTGTGTGCATGAACATGTCTATTTGTCTTGGTCTGGGTGTTTAATATGTATATTATATTACGGCTACATCTACTACTATTACTGCGACATAGGTATACAAATAATATTATGAATTATGATATGACTTATTAAGTTTTTTTTTTTATTTTTTTTATACTACAATATTATTATCCATGTAGCTAAATGTTATCGCACAAAAAGTAACTTCATACAACAATATGAGAATATTTTGGTTACAAATTATTTATTATTTATTTATAAAAAAGAAACGGTCATACAGCTTACCTACAATTTGAGCCAAATGGAACCAGAGGCCAAATTCCAATCCAACTGCAGCGAGGTGTGAGACAGGGAGACGTCATTTCTCCGAAACTGTTCACAGCTGCGTTGAAGGACATCTTTAAGCTTTTGGACTTCAAAGGACGCGGCATCAACATAAATGGCCAGTATCTGACACACCTTCGTTTTGCCGATGATATAGTACTTATGGCTGAGACCCTGGAGGACCTGAACACAATGCTCGAAGATCTCCGTAGTGCTTCCCAAAGAGTGGGTCTTAGGATGAACATGGATAAGACGAAAATCATGTCGAATTCCCATGTCATACCCACTACAGTTCACGTTGGAAACATTACACTCGAAGTTGTTGACCACTATGTTTACCTTGGACAGACAATCCAGTTAGTTAAGTCCAACTTCGAGAAAGAGATTTCCCGTCGAATACAACTCGGTTGGGCAGCATTCGGGAAGCTCCGTAAAATCTTCGCGTCCAACCTACCGCAGTGTCTCAAGACGAAAGTCTATGACCAGTATGTGCTGCCAGTGATGACTTACGGTAGTGAAACGTGGTCGCTAACTATGGGTCTGAGTAGAAAAGTCACCCAGCGTGTAATGGAGAGGGCTATGCTCGGCGTTTCCCTACGTGATCGAATCAGAAATGAGGAGATCCGTAGGAGACCTAAAGTATCTGACATCGCTCGAAAGATTGCTAAATGTTAATAGTGTGAAAATTATTAAGTGGCAGTGGCTACTTCAGCTGAGCAATCCTCGTGGGCGCTCTTAGTGGGCGGGACACATAGCGAGAAGAACCGATGGCCGTTGGGGCGGAAAGGTTCTGGAATGGCGACCGCGCACAGGACGACGCTCCGTGGGTAGGCCCCCGACAAGGTGGACCGACGATCTGGTGAAGGTCGCGGGAAGCCGCTGGATGCGGCTGGATGTGATGGACTGCGCAGGACCGCTCGTTGTGGAGATCTTTGGGGGAGGCCTGTACCCAGCAGTGGGTGTCATAGAATGACATAAATTTGACTAAGTTTAATAGGAGTAGTATTGTTCTGTTTTAATATTATTTCAACTTATTTACAGGTTTAATAACAAAGACATACTACCGGTTACAAAATACTTCCTTTATAAAAAAAGATTTAACAATAATAATAGAATGGCATAACTTTAACTATAATAACTATTACATTTTTTTATATGTTACGGTAAATGTAAATAATTTTTAATTATTAATAATTACCATGATTAAAAGTAAGTGTTTTTTTTTTTTTACCGCACATAATTAATAATTGCGCTTACTTTTGATAAATGTAATTAATGTTCAATGAAGTCGGTCAAAAATCTGGATATTTACATATGGATTTTTAACATAACAAATCGTCAATAGAGATCTTGGTATCGTATTTTAGTACTTTTTAAAGATAGTCGTCTCTGGCGCTTCGCCGGCCGCTACCGCCAGCTCGCTTCGCTCTCTCGGCTCGAGTCACAGTTTTAACCTAACCAAGAGGTACCTTTCGTAAAGTGATAAATGTCATACTTTTAATCACATTGACCAAATCACGTATCAATAATTACCGGTTATTATTAATAATTTTCACACTATTAACATTTACCGTAATATATACAGAGTATTAAATAAAACCCATTCCGAAGCCGTAATATATGCATAGTGTACATCAAACTAAATAAGAATATATAGAAATAATTGCTGGTAATCGAATTTTGTATTTAGTAAAAATAAAATGGGTGTTATTTTTACACGCAATAAAACGCGTGCTCCATCGTGTGCGTGTGTCTAGAGGGTAAGAGTAGGTGACCGGGATCCAGATTCATTGATTGCTTTTGATATTCATTGCGATGTTGTAACTTGAAACGATAATCTTTAAAAATACTTATTGCCTTTGATTCCCAATAACTCCTCAACTATCAGGTTCCCAGATTTGGCCCGATACAAGAAAATGATAGTGACGATGGAGAGAACACATGGTTGTCGTTTTCGTTATGGGTCTTTTAACACCCTGTATATGATTATTATTCAAGCAGTTTTTTTGCAACAAAACATATCAACATCTACCAAATTAATGTTATCATTGAAAAGAGTACAGACAGGTGTTATGAACATGTTCTTTGCGTATTGTGTGCTGCTTCTAGGTATATAAAACTATTATTTTCTACGACATCGGCGTAAGTGTTCACGTGGTATATTAAATTGTATACTTACCATGCAGAAGTTAGGAGACGTTCTAAGACATTATTTATTATTTTGTGAAGTAAAATGGAATCTATGCAGTCACGACGTACTGCCAAAGGTTTAATTTTATGTTTTTTTTTACGATTCCGCATAGTCTACACAGTTACATCCGGTTCTGTAGTTGAGAGCCTTGATAAATTTCTTTTGAATATTTTCTATTCTTAAAGCATGTATTTTATGATAAGGTTTCCAAACCGAACTGGTGAACTCGAGTTGAATGAGAACGAAGAAATTGTACAATATTTTGTAAGTTCGAAAAGGCTTACCGATAATAAAACATTATTCTGCATACTAATAAATGGTAATGTAATCGCTAGGAAAACAGATTGCCCCAGCATTTATCCAATCTGCTACAATATTATTAATATATTAAATACATTTCACACACAGATGCGCATTAAATGATTTTATTATAAGTGCTAATCAGTGATTACGAATAGCTGTTACATTTTCAAACTTCAAAATATCGGAGGCTAAGTATGATTCTCTATCTGATAAAGGATTCACGAATTGACAATACAATATCAACACGTGAATCACGTGTTGATATTGTATTGTCAGTTTAGAATTCAGTTATAAGCTCAATCAGATTTTATCTAAATTGTAAACAACAATACCTGAAATAAATATCCAACCAAACCTAACAAAAGTTTAGACAAGTCATCAAAATATATAATATATCTGTCCGTCTGAACAGTGTTCACGCCAAAACTACACTGCTACGGATTTAATTTGACTCTGTTCTTCGTCGTTTTGCTTTTGGCAAAATGGTTACCGTCGTCAGAAGTAGACACAGCACTTCGCACGATCTTCCTGTGTCAATCCCTGTTGATTGGAAGACTCGTAAATTGTCTAGCACAGTCACATACGCGGAAAGAACAGCTTTGGCCCTTAATTCGCGCAGACAAAGTAATCATTAAGTAATTTTCTGTAAGAATAAAGAAGAGACAAATGTACATCAATGAGATTCTTAATAATTTATTTTGTTCCAGGTTGTACCTAGATTGCTAGGATCGCTGGTGGGAGGGGCGATGAGTCCCACTCAGCATTTAGAACAGCAGCAGGCCCTCGTCAAACAGTTCGCAGAGATACTAGAATTTGTGCTCAAATTCGACGAACACAAAGTAAGTCCCTGTTTTTCCTTGCGACATTTGATGAATCTTAAATTTTTTAATGCTTACGTTTTAGGAGATATGAGATTCTATTAACAAAGCAGGCTGACGTTAATTTTAACTTAACAAAATGTGTAGATGGGAATATACATTATGTGCACGTAGTTTATCAAACAAAAACAATATTAGCACTTCCTTCCATTCCTGAGTTAAAGGAAGCCACGAAGAAAGACGTGATGACTTGACTAAAATTGTAACAAGCTTTGTACTGAGATCTAAAGCGGTCCCACCCAGCTATTAAGGAAACATAACAGACAAGATAATGCAATAGGCTTAGCTGACCATAGCTTGTAGATGATAATTCCATTCCATTCATTAAGTATTCATCGATAATGTTAAAGCTATGGGGATCGGAAATACCATGAGCGTTCGCTATAGTCGCACTATTTTTATGGTAAAATAACTTCTAGAATCGTAACAACTTAGGTAATTAAAATACCTATGAATGTTCGTTGAAGGTGAATAAAGTAAACTACAGGGATAAGTAATTGGTATTGATAACTTCTTGGGTGCTTTTCATACAATGTTCTTTTTGCTGAAATTGCATTGCCGGTGTAATAATATACAGGGTTACAGGGAAAGTCGTACTGAATATTAAAGGACGTTATTATTTAGGTCATTTCTGATGAATTTGATCCTATAATATAGTGTCCGAAACTTAACCGTTATGGAGATATTGATATCTTTAAGTTTTTTTTTAAATATCCCAATTTTTTTGCTTTTTTGCCAATCTTTTTATGATTAAGACTCCTAGGGTTCGTTTTTTTATGTATTTAGTTAGAAGACATGCCAATGAATAAAAATGATCAACAAAAACTCAACCCTCCATTAACAGCTTAAAATAACTGCACGACAACGGTATAAATTAAATAATTTTTGCTAAGTATTCCTAACTTTGAAGCGATATGATAAAAAAAAATTGTATGGAACTTATTCTGCAGATGATTTTAAAAACTTCTACGTCTTCTTAGCTATTCAAAAAGGTATAACACTAGCTATTAAATAGGCAAAACATTGACCAAATAACAGTTCAGTTAGCAAAGGCTACATTTTTGGTTTGAGGTATAAATAGCTAAATCACGAAAATAAAACAAAAAAATCAGTAATATTTTTATAATTCATGTTCAACATGGCCGCCACTATTTCTTATACAAATTCTCATTCGTTTTCTTAAATTACTTTTTACAACAGATGTTTGCAGGCTCCGCCTCATTTCCTCAGCCGCATCAATAATTTTTTGTCGTAAAACCTCGATATTTGCGATTGGTGTCATTTCGTCGTACACTAGGGTTTTCATATGACCCCACACATAAAAATCCATCGGCGTTAAATCGGGACTTCTTGCCGGCCACGGTATGGGTCCACCTCTTCCAATCCACCGGTTTGGGTAATTTTCATCCAACCATGCTCGAACACTTCTTCTGTAGTGCGCTGGGCAGCCATCGTGTTGAAAGAACATATTTTGTCTTATTGCCAGAGGTAAATCGAGCATTAAAGAGTATAACTCCTCCCTTAAAAAGTTCTCGTACATCTCGCCATTCAAATTATCGGGCAAAAAGTATGGCCCTATCAAATAATTAGAAATTATGCCCATCCACACGTTGAGACTGAATCTCCTTTGCGATCCTTTTAATCTTTTTTTATTGGGATTACCTTGCGCTTTGGGAGCCCAATAATGGGCGTTATGGTAATTTGTGATACCGTCTTTGTCAAACTTAGACTCATCTGTCCACAAAATTTTCTTTAAAAAAGCTGGATCATCAATATCGGCATTTTTACATCAAACTGAAAATGTATCTTTTGCTAACTGAACTGTTATTTGCTCAATGTTTTGCCTATTTAATAGCTAGTGTTATACCTTTTTGAATAGCTAAGAAGACGTAGAAGTTTTTAAAATCATCTGCAGAATAAGTTCCATACAATTTTTTTTTACCATAGCGCTTCAAAGTTAGGAATACATAGCAAAAATTACTTAATTTATACCGTTGTCATGCAGTTATTTTAAGCTGTTAATGGAGGGTTGAGTTTTTGTTGATCATTTTTATTCATTGGCATGTCTTCTAACTAAATACATAAAAAAACGAACCCTAGAAGTCTTAATCATAAAAAGATTGGCAAAAAAGCAAAAAAAATGGGATATTTAAAAAAAAACTTAAAGATATCAATATCTCCATAACGGTTAAGTTTCGGACACTATATTATAGGATCAAATTCATCAGAAATTACCTAAATAATAACGTCCTTCAATATTCAGTACGACTTTCCCTGTAACCCTGTATAATCATGATTATTTAATCATGAAGTTTTAGTGATATCTAATCCAATTGGTAATTCTAGACCGTTGCCAAAAATGCAAGGCGGAGAGTTTTACTTATCAACTATGCTACTTTTCTCCCCTTAAATTATACAGCGTGTAAGTAAGTATATGTGAAAAGGACCATAATTAAAAATAAACATGTACAATCCAAATTGGACGGGGACTATCGATCGTTATAATTATAACTAAAATTTCAAAAGACTGATGCTTATTTTGTTATGACTGAAATCTCATAGACCCACTCCCACGGGACCAGACTGGATATGTAACGCTACTAACACAGTTGATAATATGGGCTATGATGGTTCATATTTCATACCGTTCGATACACACACAATACGATCTCAAAAAGCGTGATCCCATAAATATCTTATTTGAACGGTCGCTCATTACAAGTAAATCGTTCGGAAACGCTACGCCACCGAGTGTGCCTCCCATATCCTCTGCGACTCCGGAACCGATCGCTTTTATCGTATCATCCTATCATTCATTATGTTGTTAACTTTGGATATCCTTTTGGAATGCTATTTGATATAGTTGTTATTGGAACGTTACTTACCTTTATTCTTTTGTTTTATCTTGTGGAGCATTTGTTTTTCACTCAATTAAATAATCATGGGTTTTTACCAACTCGACACAACAGACATTATAATGATCGTGTGTCTACTATTGCAACGTTACCTTTATTATTTTCTTTCTTGCGAAGGCATTTTATCCAAAATTATTGTTGACGAATTGTGTCGAATTGTCGATGCTGGGAAGAACCCTGATAGTGAATAAAGATAACTTCATCGGATCAAAATTGGTGAGATTAGATTAAAAGGAACTGGCCCTGACTGGAGCTTAATAAATTTTATTTATTACTTCTTAAATCGGACATTTAAAAATATCAGCGTAGTCTTCTATACTGGGCAAATAATGCTTACTTGTAAAAAAAATATGGGCCCTGGAGGACACTACCTTAAATCCTTTAGTTAGTTTCATTTTACTGAAAGATAACATTCCTTTATTTAAAAAAAAAAACACAACTGCATTGAAACATTAAAAAAATACGCTTCTCACACCCAGGAATCGAACCAGCTAGAATCTGTAAAAAATAACATTCTGTACTTTTATACCATCAATCAATAGGGTCAATCAAAAGGATCAACTATCTCTAACAAACATAGTAAATTAAATTAAAGGAAACACATGAAAACTCAATGGGACGGATAAAGCACTTTATTCAAGGCTCTTTTGAAAAATTTACAAAAATCTTAGAATGCAGTTTTGTTTTTTTTTTTAAATAAAGGAATGTTTCCTTTCAGTAAAATGGGGTAGCTAAAGGATTTAAGGTGGTTCCCCTCCAGGGCTCATAGATTTTTCCACCCTGTATATTATAAATGCGAAACTGTGTTTGTTTGTTCTTTCTTGACGCCCTAACGAAGCAACCAATCGACTTGATTTGTGGCATAGAGTTAGTCGAAAGGACAGAGAGTAACATAGGCTTCTTTTTATCCCGATATTCCCACGGGAACAGGAACCACGCGGGTGAAACCGCGGGCGGAAACTAGTTTATTATAAAGCGCTCAAAATTATTTAATTACTTTACTTCATTGGGTTAGTAAATAACGTTAAACATACAAGCCACTTGACTCAGGAATTTTATTTATGTGTCTTATTATGAGTTATGAGCTTAAATATCTATTCAGTAAGTGTGGCAAATTCATTTATAATCATAAAACAATTTACTAGTAAACAGAAGAGAAGGGCCTTTTATGTAGGAAACAATAACAAAAGCAATCAATATTCATTCACGGGTAAGTCATATAATAATAATAATAAATAAATTAATCTTTATTTCTCATCACAAACTCTTAGTTTACTAATCTCAGGTACTAATCTTAGCTAAGTTTGTGTGAGACTGATGCCTGAAATAGGTAAAAAATACCCGTAAGCACAGGTCATCAGGCTCCCACCATCTCGGACATTTGAGGCAATCGAGATCATAAGATGTGATGGTATAACTAGTAGACTTAAAATTATAATTATCACTATGAACATTTTAGATTTTAGTGTTATAGATACATATATATATTGTGTGTGTGTGAGTGTGTGTGTGTGTGTGAGTGTATATATATGTATGTGTGTGTGTGTGTGGGTACGATGTGAGTTTATGTAAATTATATATTACTGTATGGTAACTGAATTTCTGAGTCATACAATCGGCTCTACTAACCGTGAAACTACTGTGCCTACGCAGTGACTGACATGTTTACTACCATTGTCAAAGCTTGTTTTTTACTTTAAAAATATGAATAAGCCACCAGACTGAACATACTAACGATGATTTTGTGTTTCTTACCTTTTTGATAAGTTACTCCTTCTAACAAACAAATTTTATCTTCTTTTCAATCCAATCCATCCACTCTGTGGTTTGAATTTTGGTGACAAAGACAACCTATCTGTCTATTCTATAACTTCTATAATGTATGGTTTTGACCATACTATCAGGTCTAAGTTCTTAATGCATGTCTTTTCTTCTTCTTCTGCCGTCATTCAGTATCAGAAAAGTAGTAAAAATGTTTTTGTGGTCCCAGCATTTATTGATAGAATAAAAAATTAAAGACCTGAAATCATTTTTCGATTTTTAAACTTGCTTGAAGTCGACTCATAAATTCTTCAATAATAGCCATCAGTGGAGTGTATGTATATTCTTTGTCAGTGGTCCATTGAGCAATTTCAACAATAACCTTTTGACCTCAACCTTGGGATGTCGTTGCACCACGTACGTACTCTGATAATGTATTTATTACTCTGATTTGGTTGTTCATCAGGTCTGAACATCATAATCTTGATTCTTAGGTAATTTTTCAATGGGTCTATTAATGAATAACAAATATTTTTCAAGTTTTAATACTTAAGAGTAATATCCCTTTCATTCAGACATGTAATAGGTACTCGTACAAGTAAATAGTTGCTGAAATCCTTGGGCCTGTGAACTTAAAATTAACCTCCACTTTTTAAATGGAATCTTTACGCGTACACATCCATTGACAATGTAATCTGTATTGTCATACTGAGTGACAAATAGGGACTTACTTTAATAAATACGCTTGTATCCGTAATGTTGTATGATCTGTCGATTTGATAGTGTTTGTGAGGACAATGAACCGAACCATAATAATCGTGTTTAAATCAAATTGCAATCCATTGATTTGATTCAGCAAAATAACCACACCATTCGCTAAACCATTCATGGATGTTTCTTCATTGTTCAATACGAAGAGTTTACGCTCCATTCCGCCGTATTCAGAATTTGTCGAGTGTTTGCCTTCCACTTCCAAGAATATTAGAAGGCACTTTCCTCACCGATAAATATTTCAAACCTGGGGCTTGCATCGATCAGTAGGTACCACAAACACTTAAATGCTATAAATATTTTGCGAACAGCCGCCGCGTGGGAGTTAACTTCTTTTTTAACCGACTTAAAAAAAGAAGGTTCTCAGTTTGACCTGTATGTAAGTAGTAAGTATGCTTGTCTGCGAGTATCTCGCGTTTGGCTAAACCGATTTTGATGCGGTTTTCAGAAAAGTTTTTTTTTTGCATTTATGAGAAAGTTTTAGTATTACTTATTAATTACGAATATCAGGATGGTAGTTTTTTCAAAATCCTAAAATATATAAATTACGTTTTGGCTGTTACTATGTTTGTCCGTAAAACAATTACAGACACTAAAAAGAAAAAAAAAAACTATATTTAAAAAAACCGACTTCAAAAACAAATCACAGCCAAGGCAAGAAAAATAAAAAACAAGCAAATAAAATGGCTTGGCTTACACCAAAAGGCGTATTTTTATGAAAATACTTAAATCAAGCAATAATAATAATAATTAATAAATGTACCTACACATATAGCGGACATCATCAATTTATCACAATAAGGCCTGACTCGGTTATAGGTAGCCTGTGCCAGTGCCATCAGGTCAGGTCAGTCTTAGCTTGCTAAAGTTTTCTTTCTTTGCTGTTTTCTTCTTAGTTCTTACAAGTATATCTACATTTTTAATTGAAAGTTTGTTTGGCTCTTACTGCTTCAATGAAAAATGAGTTGGTCGTGTCGTGACTAGCGTTGAAAATGACATGTAAAATACATGTCTTTCAGACGCCCGTGTATTTTTCAATAAAATACAGAATCTTTCCTTACGGATCTTAGGTTGAATCTTTCGCAAGTTTACGTTTTTACATGTATATTTCGCATTAATACAATAACATGGTATTTTGAGGGTAAATTTATATAGATTTTGAGTACCTTTAAACTTAAATCTTGTATCATTTAATCGTTTGTGTTACGGTTACTGGGCTGGCTGGATATTATACGTACTAATTGTGAAATTATTTTTTCGGAATAGTTAGGAGATTTTCAATGAGACTCGGATTGGACGGTATGTTCTATTGTACTTTCGTCATCAGCCATTTTTAATGTCCCCACTGCTGGGGCACTGGCCTTCCTTATGGATGGATTAGGAGAATGACCCACCACGCGGGCCTAATGCGGATTGGTGGATTTAACAACTGCAAATGCAGCCGGGACCAACGGCCTTCCTTAACGGCTTAACGTGCCTTCTAAAGCATAGAGGAGCTTGAGATACTAAATTTTTGTTCACCCATCCCGTGACCGTCCATAGCGAAAGTTGCTTAACCTCAACAATCGCAGGCCTAGTGCGCAAACCACTGCGCCGCGGGCTCCTCTGGTATGCACTTAATTATGATATAATAGCATGTAGGTACAAAATATTTACATAAGATCTATTCATATCTCATTACCTACTAGTCAACTATTCAGTTTCTATATAATTTGATAACCTATAAGTAAGTACTTACAAATTTTGACTTTCCCAGTTCAGATGCAAGAATAATATCTGCCCCCTAATTGTCTAATTTCAAAATCTATCACAATCCCTTTCAAAGGTATTGTGGTTGTGATAGTGATTTATGGAATTGTGTAACTTATAGTCGCAATCTCTTTTGGAACGAATGAAATCTTAAATGACACATGTCATTTCTCCATACATTTGAATGATATTATTGTGTTGTGTGTCACTTTGGGACATTTCAATCTCGTTCATTCAATACCTTTCAAAACGCGTCACGATCACACTCCCTATCAAATGTCAAATAGTGACGATCTGAAGTATGTAAATATCTTTCAAATGACGAATTGGAAGGGATTACGATAGACTTTAAAATTCGACAATTAGCCCCCAGGTCCAACCGAACTCTGAAATCTTTTCATTTCTGCCTTAAATATAAATCTACAAATGTACGAGTACTTCGTTCGTCCTGATGAGAGCAGTCCAGCTCTTAAAAGCTTCATTTAAAACTTTTCCCCATTGTAACCGACTTCAAAAAAGGCGCAGGTTCATATCATACGGTTTTTTTTTCTTTTTATGTATGTTTTACCATAACTTCGCCAGTTGTTAACAGATTTTTATAATTCTTTTTTTATCTGAAAGAAAATGGTTTATGTGTCCCATATAATTTTTACGAAGATCTGGCTAGTAGTTTTTTCATAATCTTGAAAAACATCAATCACCTTTTGGCAAGTAGTCGTTTACCTAGATGACATTGTTGTGTATGGGCTGATTTTTAGTGTAAGTAACTGCACATGATGTAACTAAAAAATCTGAAATAAAAACATTTTATAAAAAAAATTCAAACCGACTTCAAAAAGTAAAAAATAAAACTTTTGGAGTCGGTGCTAGCTAGCTAAGGCCAAAAAAATATATAGTTAATAGAAGTGCAATGTAGAATGCCCTGGCTGGCACCGACTCCAAAAGTTTTATTTTTTACTTTTTGAAGTCGGTTTGAATTTAATTAATAAAATGTTTTTTTGGATTAAAGTTATCTCCTAGATATGTTCAAAGTAGTAATTGCGTTACAGTAGTAAAAATTCTTTGTTTTATAACACAAATCTTGTCCTGACGAATACTATCGTGTACGACTGGTGACGTACACGATAGTATTATACTATTAGTCATCGTATCAGACAAGCGCGACTAATAAGGCGTCGAAGTAGCAAATTAAATTGCTATTGTAATAGAAAGTGAGGCTTGGCCGACCTCTGACTCATCGGTTCCTGCCGTTTCGTCTATCGAATTGATGACGGCTATCTGTGTTAAGGCCGGAACATTGCTGACTGTGGAAAACACCTTGACATTGGATAGAACCTGACAATTTTTATACAGAAGAATTTAAAAATGAACGCTATATTTTCTAATGTAGGTTCTGGAGTCTAGTGGAGCAACTGCTTTACAGCAAATGCCAGCTAAAATATGAACAAAATATTTTTCATTTACGCGTTCACGTATGTCACCGTAGAAATTTCGTAATAAGTCACAGATTGATAGGTAGGACTAGTCCATACAGGCCGATTGCCATCGGCTCCCCTTTTAGAACCTCATCCCACCGATTCTCCATACAGTTAAGTGATTTTTTGGAGAAAATTTTGGTCTGGCTGCCCTTCGCTATATTTCGACTCCTCGTCGCCACGGAGGACTAGTAACGGGTAAAAGTCTTTAGAATAATATTAAAATATGTAGTGTTAGTCATCCATCCAAAATAGAACGACATTATTTAAAATAACCTATATTTCGGTAATAAATTATCCTGACTGCATGTTTTGTTAGTAGGGCAAGCAATATCATTATTCATACAACATTGCGTAAGTTACCTATCTAGCTATTTTATGTGGTGTAATAACAGATTTTTGTCCAATATATCTTGCTCTCCAGCAATTTCAAGTCATCTTTTGGCATTAAAATTTTATTTTTAATTTTGTAAATAAAATGTTACTTATAGTAAAAGAAATGCTACTAATAATACTTTTTAATAACATTTTCCGTTCCTGTTACATTTCTATGAATGTATTCGAATGACCCATGGACAATAATAATAAGCGCTAAAAACGGGATAATTACAACACATCTAGAACGGTGCACTTGTTGAAGAACTCGATGATATACAACTATTAATAATAATAAAAATCCAATGAGGCTAAAATAGTCTCACAACGTAACATTACAATTCTAAATTCCACCTAGCCGACCAAACTCAATAATTTCTAACCCACGTTTTCTTTTATCAGATGAAAACGCCAGCCATCCAAAACGACTTCAGCTACTACCGCCGCAGCGTCTCTCGAGGTGGTCTTATCAACGCGGACACTCCAGGAGACGAACCACATATAAGCGCAGAAGTAGCAAACAGAATGTCACTTTTCTATGCGCAAGCGACGCCGATGCTGAAAGTCCTCTCCGAAGCTACCAGTCAGTTCGTCAACGACAACCAACAGGACTTGGAGAATACCACGGAAACGTTGAGCACGATGGCCAAAGTCTGCTTAAGGATGTTGGAAAATCCGTAAGTATATTTCCTTTCAATGTTTTTAACCTTTCTTTCAATGCGGTTTCCGCAACTCGACGTCTTTAGCGCCTAAGTATTTTGCATCCGGAACTCCGGACGTATAGATCTTACAAAGACATTCAAGAAATAAATAACACCAACGCAACCTACTTTGTGAGAGTAGGAGACAACAAACAACGTACTTATTAAAAACCAAGTTTAGTAAGTTTTATTCGTATACATACTGTTTTTTTGTATGTATAGTAATGATAACACTACTGCAATGGTCATAAAACTCACAAAGCAAGCTTTTTTCGCGTACGTGTCCGTCCATTTAACACATAAAGCATTCTTTTGACATGTGCTTCGTCATTATTTTCCGCGAAAAAACGTTTATGTGGCCCCATGGTGCTATAAAATCACTTGACAAGAATCACACGACCCTCTTGGGGACAGTGTTATTCTATTAATTCGTATCATACAAGGATATTAGGTATTACATAACGACATGTAATAACAGATTACTTCAAATTCACTGTTTATTTATTAATTCTTTATTGCAATATAAAAAAAAATACAGCAAATGGCGGACTTAATGCCACCAGGCATTCTCTACCAGTCAACCAGTAAAAGGTGTTAGACCTACCGTATCGGCAATAAAGTAGCACTATAAACCATAATTCAGAATATTGTAACAAAAGTGGGAATAGCTATTTAAGGGTATTTAATTAACAAATAAGTAATACATAAACCAGGGGCGTGCATTGGTTTTCCAGCGTAGTAGGCACTGTAGATCTAACTAGTAACTTTGCACTTATCCTATCCTGCTACCGAATATCATAAGTTTGAAAGTTTGTGAGGATATTTGGATGGAGGAATGTTTGTTACTATTTCACTCAAAAACTACTGAACTGATTAAGATGAAACTTTACAGCAATGTAGCTTATATATCAGAAAAGCACATTGTATGCAAATATTTATAATTATCCTGATATTCCCACGGTAACGGCAACCACGCGGCGAGTGAAACCGAGAGCGGCTGCTAGTCATAAATGATAAGGTTCGTAATATTTAGTAGGAATATTAAAATGCTGACGAGTGTGATTGTTTGAGCACGCTAATCTCCGGAACTACTAGTTCGAATTGAAAAATATTTTTTTGCTGGATAGTCCATTTATCTCTGAAGGTAATAAGATATTAAATATCACGTTACGATTAATAAGAGCAGAGCACTAATGTAAAACGTTACAGAAACGGGAAAAAAATATTAGTTTTGGGAGCTTCCGTTGCGGACGGTGTGTAAACGGTTAAAGTTATGTAAAAATCATGTATGACGAAATTATTCCCCATCAAAAGTTCTAAAAAAAGTCCGCGACAGCATATGTCTATGTTTTATGGTTAACTCACTATAACCATTTTTCAGATAATAAAATTTGTTCTAAACTAATGTATTATTTGAGAAGCTGTTTTCATAAACATGATATTAATCCTTATCTAAATAAATACGTTAATCATCACAAGTATTTAATTTTGAACAAAATTGTCCTTTACATCATTAAATTTTAATGAATATCTTAGGAAATATAATAGTTTTAAAATAACTCCTCAACAAAATAATTCGCAACCAAATTCATTCGTCAGGTAGGCATGCTTACTTTATACTGATATATTTCGGAAGTTTAATCTAGAACGTTACACGTACAAACAGCGCCCTTCTTGCCATGGGCGGTTTATGCTTGAGTAATACTTTTTCTAAATATGTTGTATTCTTGTATGAAACGCTGCTTGTTTCGAGTAGGCAATTTCGAGACTGCCTATCGGTAGGTATTCAGTATTTAGCGTAAGGAATATCTTAGTGGGTGAGTGTTGAATTGAAGTTTAAACTAAAATAAAATAACTTTAACACTTATTGTATATTCATTTAGGTTTTGAATGAGGTAGGCACTGCCTAATTGCCTATATGGAATGCACGCCCCTGACATAAACATACTACATAATATAAATATTTAACATACATACATAAATACATACATGTAAAATATATAAGGACTCATTATGTCAGAGATGAAGGGGATCAGCGTAGGGATTTAAGATAGTGTTCACGGATCAGTTTCTTAAACACAAACTTGCTAGGGGCTTTTCGAATATCCAAGGGGAGGGCGTTCCAGAGTCAAATTGCAGTAAGGGAAAAATAGTAGGAGACAAAGCCAGAAGTGTGTGAACTGTTTGAGCAAAAAATGTAACAAGATTCAGACCTAATTGGTCATACGTTATTTTTTTTTATGAATGACGGGGAGATTTAGCCTTCATCATACCTGATGTTAAGATTTGATAAGGTGAAGATGGAAGCGAGCCTCTCCCGGAATCCTCAGCCACTGAGGAACTGACTGTCTTATCTCGGACTGCCGGAACACAACAATGCTGAAAACATTGTTGTTATGGCGTCAGGCTTAGATAAGATGGTGGTAGCTAGCCAGGCGGACTTACAACAAGTCCTACCACCAACCAAACCGAATACAATATACCCAAGCTGGGAATCGAACCCGGGACCCCTGGGTCTGATACCGGTGGTTGTACCACTAGACCACAGAGGCGGTTATTAAAATTCATGAACAAATATTTTTGGGGTTTACCTGCACTATTATTTGAGTACAATTTTTTAGCCATTTTTCTTTATGCTCGTTGTGTGCCAATGAACCTATGTCATATAAGAACGTTCGTGATAACAAGTGACTTTACAATAAACTCTGAGATAATGTAAATATAACCGTCGTTACAGCTTTATGTCGGGCGATAAACATGATAAGCTAATGAATTCAAAATCCTACTTTCCAGTCTGCGTGTACCTAAATATCTCCTACGTAAAACGGAGCAACTACTTATAGTTGTACAAACAGCCGTAAACAATTGTTTAGAAACCGGCCGTTCGAGAATCTAGCACAAAGGTTTAGACTGGTATAAATCTCGGATTTCTCGAGCAAACCAGATTTTCAAAGTAATAACGACATGCGCATGCACAATTGAACAAGCGCAAGAGTGCAGAACGCTCTCCCAGTTTGCACATGTGATTCAGTTGAAGAATCAAGTTGTGGGCGTTTGTAATGGAAAATATCGAAACTTCTTAATGGAAACAACCGCCTAACATACCAATTCTTGTATTAAGATGAACTGTTCGTATGCATGACAAAGTGTGTTTGAATAGTTAGAATTGTCGGTTAGATATCCCTATTTAAAAATGTAGATTACGAACAATTTATGACGTTCATAGTTTGTCATTACATCGTCTGACGTCTTATGGTCACTACAATAAGTGGCTCCGTTAGTAAGCGTAAAGCCCTAAGATGACTAAAGCAGGGATTTAATTATCATTAATTCTCCCAAGAACTACTATCAATCTTAACGAAATACTTATAAGCCTCTGGCTCAAGAGTCTTGTGAAGAAGTAAGCAACTGGCTAACTGTACAGTATACGAAATTAGATATTGTGCTAATAAAGCTATCCCAAAGATAAGAGCTCTAGAAACTTAAAACAAAATCCTTATTTTGGATTACAGTTACGTTGTTCTTCTAGCATACACGCATTTCAAAAGAATTCAATGTTGGTAAATTGAGTAGGCTCAGGCCGGTATCCTTGCAACAAGGGCGTATTTATTACCGCGAGGGATCGAATGTCCGTTAGCCCACTCGGTACTGGCAACCAGTAATAAGTACTGGCCAGATATCGCGCCGCAGCCGATATCGGGAACGCAAATAGCCAGATAAATCAGCTGTCACTTCTCACTCATAACACGGCCACTTTATGGATACAAGGGCAAAGTTTAGGTGGGTTGACGACCTACTTGAATATAGACTTAGCTGCAGTTTTAATGACTCTGTTTACGGCTATAAACTTCAGAGTAATAGTTGTCGCAGATATATTCATAAAGTATCTACCTATTACACAATTTTTAATGGTGCCATACGAAGATATTGTAGCAGATCTTTAGAAATTGTAAATATGCCTGCTAATATCATTATGAGTCATGGCAATACTAGTCGGCAGTTCGGCATATCCTTTAGATGTGAATTTGTCTAATATTCGGAAGTAGATAAATGAATGCAAGTTGCGATTTCTGAACTTAGTAGTTTGCACTGACAGAAAACAGTTTTTCAGGACCGTAAAAAAATATATTTTGTTACAATAAAGAATGGGTTGATTTTATAGTTTACAAGCGTATAAAGTTGAAATTATACCTGTCAGAAAATGGAAAGCTAAAAATATCAGTCTTCAAAGTTTTTATTTTCTTCAGTTTGTTTCTTGGTCAGAGCGCAGACAGCTGATAACCTTTAACAAAGTTTTCTCGATTATTTTTCCAAATTTAGCCCAGGTTAATATTGAGATTATATTTTTTTTGTTTATTGAATGAAATTTTCTGCAATCAAAAGTGCAGGTCTTCCTGCGATCAATAAACTGAGGTTTCGCCATACATCAGTCGTCTCCGATGTCCATAACACTGACAGGCTATTTAGAAGCAACAATCAAAAAGTGACGTGCGGCCAAGGCTTCCAAATTGGAAGGTATACTAGTGAATCATGAGCGGCGTCAAGCCCGCATTGCGCCAGAGACAGATATTAAAAACTCTTTAGTGCCCTGCCGCATAAACTTGTCCCCGAAATGTGAACAACTTGACTTGTTTGCTAAATTAGATAAGGGGCTGAGACAGTTTCTTGTTTATTTTTTAAGATTGAGGGATAAAACCATTTTTAAAGATAGATTTAACGATTCGTTGATTATCTTAAAAGACAATGCCTAATTTTCTATTGAAGGTGGCGACCTTTTTTTTCGCGCGGCCATCAACCAAATATTTTTATTTCGGTTCAGAATAACGTAAAATGAAAATCTGACTATGATATGTTATTGTCTAAATCGGACAGAGAGGTTAGAAGTTCAAAAAGAAAATGCACATATTTTATGAAATATTTATGTTTTTTCGTTGTGACCATTCACCGTAAATAGAAAATCAATCAATAATGATGTAACTTGAAAAGTGACGTACGAAAAAGACCAAATTATAAATGTAGGTACTAAGGTATTTATTATCTGCTGTGTTTGACGTATATGCATGTCAGTTGTAAGATAAGCAAACTTGAATCAAACAATCAAAAATGCTTGTGACAACAAACATTTTTGGCTAATGACTAACAAATGACGCTAATTATCTTTCACGTGACGATGCGTATCTGTCATCTCCATATGTACGAGGGCTGATTGATAAATTTCCGAAACGACAAAGAAAATCTTTAATAATCCATTTAAAATAAATTTATTTCTCAACCTAGTATCCTTCTACCTCAATGCATTTAGTCCAGCACTTCTCCAATGCCGTTACACCAGTTTGATAAAATGTTTTCTCCAACCCCTCAACATACTCATCTACGGCAACAATGACTTCATCATTTGTTGAAAATCTCTGGCCACCTTTCTTCAAGTTTGGGAATAAGTGGAAGTCGCATGGGGCGATCTGGGAAATAGGATGGATGCAGTAGCAATTTGAACCGCAATTCATTCAGGAGATTGGCGACTGCAACCATAGACGAGTGTAGAGGCGCGTTCTTTCCATTGTTATGAAAATTCACGACACAAAAAGTTCAAGGTCCTGTCATTCAAATTCCATAAGTTCGATCAAATCCAAATTTGGCGTTTTATTTTCGAAAAGATGCCAGAATATAAGGTAATAATTTTTTTTGCGTATCTTTTTTTAAGTTCGTCGTTTCGGATACTTATCAATCAGCCCTCGTATAATGAAATAATACCTACCATCTGTATGGGGAAATGCAAATGTCGTCAACATATAAATCAAGAGCAACAGATAAGTTATCTCTACTTCCAAAGTTCAATAACCCTTTGGAAGAAGAAATTCGCTAGTCTTTTTTTCATAAAAAAGTTTTTTTCTCTCTTAGCATCCCTTTTCGGTGCATTCTCTTTGCTCGAGCAGCGCAATTTTCTTTGTTGTTGTATTATCTGCATACGTTGCATTTTCATTACTCCACACAGAGTATTTAATTTTTTTTTGTGCAGGTAGGTAGGTACCTATTCCAATTCCAACGGAATTTCCTGTGTCTGGGTTTTCAACGATATGATTTTAAATGTATAAATCGATAATTTAATAAGTAGGTAGCTTGATTGTGCCACTTTTGCACAACTACTTAGTCTTTTTCAAATAGGATGATTCCGGTGATGTTTCAAATTTGTCAGTTTTAGAGATGTCCCATAGTGAAATCCTGTCGACTTATCTATCGACTTTTTTCTAAGAATATACTTACTTTAGAAAAAAAAATTACTTCTACCATGCCACGTAAACATTATATATAAAAAGTATTGTTTGTGCTTATTTGTGTGGTAAAATAAAAAATAAGCTGTCAATGTTAATGTCAGCAGAAACATTAAATTTGTAGCATTAAAAAAACTCCAAAAGTTTTGTTATGTTTACAATTTTCTTCTTTTTAACCGTTATCGACTAATGAACATCAGCAGTTGTCGAATCTGTTGTGTATCATCTCTACCCTGGGCCCGTAGATAAAGTAACATCGTTATGTAGCGAACATTTTCCCGATTGTACTACTTAGAATTTTCACGAAGGTAATGTCCCAAGTATCTCCTATCGTTTCATAAGTTTCATTCCTTAAGAGGCTATGGAAGATACAAAAGGATGCCATCCTGTTATGTTTGTATAGATAAGACATCGCCATATCGATTATGTCGTTAACGATTGGTTTATTTCGAGTGGTTGCAATCACGCCAATCACGCATATCATCGTTCGTCCATTGTTTTGAACGCTCGTCACGTGGCTGATTTCCTTGTTTGCGCTCACTCGTCATCAAGTGGCCAGTGGCCACCGCAGTTTGATTTTTTGTATGAATAGGTCGGCTATTGGCTACCAACTGGGCCTCCTGTAAATAAGAAGTGCAGGCTTACTCCTGGCCTTATTCTCTGGATCAAAGATTAATAAGAGGCCGAATATGGAGCGAGCTTGCCTAGAAAAGCCTATTAAATAGTCTTAGTTTGTTGAAGGCATGGAAGCAATTATTATTTGGTTGAATGTCTGGTATGACCTTTAAACACTAATGAAGGTTGGTACTAAACTGTTTAATCAATGCTGATTGTTGTGTTGGATATTTTCTTATTACAAGCGGCTTCTCTTCAAACAGTAAATACATACGAATATAAGGAAATTGTAACAAATACAGTGCAATTTCTACCATTTGTAAAGATAACCAGGACGGTACCCATAATTATACCTACGAATACAGTTTACCAACGAACGACGGAACCTCATACAATCTGGATTCCCTTGGGCCGAGCCGAGTTTGTGTTAATAATCCATGTTTATGAAATCGTCCCGTGCATTTATTTTTGCTAATCCAGAAAAGATGATGCTTAATAAGAGTCGAGAGAACCTGAACAGAGGTTAAATATGGTTTAGAAAGATGGTAAATAAAAGAATTTTAAAAGTAATGGACACAATACAGTACCTAACACATATACGAGAATAGTACCTAGGTTACGAAAGTCCTAGGCACTCTTCTTGCTTGCCATACGACGTTTGCCATAGCAAACGAAATCCATTAATTTTGGTGAAGAGATGTTTCCTCACGCTAGAGTTAGTAAGTTAAAAAGGATTTTTAAAGTACTAGCAAAGAGCTTCGGTTTGACAAGGACACGGGCAGTATGAACCTCTTAATTCCAGGCAGTTTTCTGAATTGCTTGAACCTCTTTCAAATCCATTAACTGCTTTATCGCCATAAGAAGTGCATCCGACCGTTTTCGATAACGTAGATACTAGATAGATACAAAAGTCCTAGACAGTAATCGTCGTGCATCAATGCAAACGTCCACTAATTTCCAGTTGAAGAAATGTTTCCTCACACTAGGCAATAACCAATTCGCCTCCATGCGGTAGCTCGTAGTTCACGCACTGTGACAGTTTATTGGACGGGCGGGAGGCCGACCCGATTCCGGCGCACATAGTTTTATTGTGCCGTAAAACCCGCGGATGTTCGGTAAACACGGAACACATGCGACCCACAAAAAATACAAACTTTCTGCTCCTTTTTTATGTAGTAGTAGAAGGTACAAAGTTTTATTCTTGAAGCAATTGCAGTATTCAAAAGATGGTATTTATTTGTTCGCGATGTTTATTGGTGTTTCAGAAACTTGTTTCTTTATCCGGGTTGATAGATATCCTCACGTTGCCTCATCTAGTCTTCCATAATAGTTCAGTACAGGACCCTTAGTACGAGTTGACATTTACTGTCAACGTTTTCGACAACTATCGGATGCTCTACTCATGTCGGTAAAGCAGTCTATATGTCGCTATAAAAAGAGACAAATTGATAGGTTTAGAAAACGTTCCAGTTTGCCAAAACTCGTACTAAGAAGCTTGTTGTTTGACGTTACTGAAGTCTAGCCTTCAATTCGCTGTTATTTTCAGTTTTCAGAGCATTCGGTTTCCTTTTATTTTCTTCGATCTAAATCTGTACAAGTCAAACATTACAATATTTACAATGGCTATCTGCATTGAAATAAAACAACTTTTACGGATATCAAACGCGCTATATTTCCACGAACTAAGTTGTAATTGTCCGTAATTTTTTGGTTTTTTAGGGGTTTTTTGATTTTTTCGACGTTTCGGCACCTTTACAGCATCCCGTGACCACGGCAGCTGTAAAGGTGCCGAAACGTCGGGAAAATCAAAAAACCCCTAAAAAACCTAAAAATTACGGACAATTACAACTTAGTTCGTGGAAATATAGCGCGTTTGATATCCGTAAAAGTTGTTTTATTTCAATGAACAGTGCGCGCCAAAACATAAGATGTACGTAACGTAGGCTATCTGCATTTCAAATATATTTGATTTTAAAGTGACGGACAATAATTTGCGAAATCAATCCCATCATCACGTATACCTCCTCTCCTTGATGTTCTGGGTTCCATATTTATAAGTATAACGCATTTCTATATGTTTGGAAAGTGCTGAGCAAATCATGTCACATCTGCGCGGGGTCCCTAGCGGCGTGCGGCCCTATTCAGGCCGCAGATAACGCAATAGCTCTGTGCATTGACAGGACGTAATATAATATTCATATCACCCTCGACGACTGAATCGGGTTCTACTCGACAAGGTTTATCTTGTTTTACCTAAGGTTTGGACCTATTTCACTAATCAACTCAGTATTTTACTTTAGAACATTGATCTCAGAGTATATTGTACTGGCTGGCTGGTTTGCTATTTCGTCCGAATGAACGATGGACTACTCTATTTCTACTTCTAGATACCTACTCGGGAGCCGTATAGCCTTCGCAATGGTCCTATTTTTTCTATCTCAAATCAATTCGATTTGAACTCTCGTTTTAAGTTAACACATTAAAATAAACATTAGATTCTTCAGATTTATTATATAAAATTTGATAAATGAATAACACAGACACATCTCAAAATAAACCACAAGCTTCGTCGTTAAATAATATTGTAAGTATTTTAATTTAAGAATAACTACTAATTACGGGGATTGCTCACGTAAGTCGTAAACACAGGATTATTGTTAATTTTATAATAATTGGGTTTGGTTGTTCAAATATTCTGTTTTATGACTAATAATCATATTGAATAGAAACAAAGGATGATCCACCTATTGACCGAATAGTTTATATATTTGAATGATTGATAAATAAGATTGCGGAGATTACGAGAGATGTGGGACGTTCAATCGAAGCTAAGTGACCTGAAAAAATATGCAGATTACTTTAATGCCTTGAAAAACGTTTAGTGTGTTATAAATTATAATGTTTTGTGCTACATAAACATAGATAGATTCCTACAGTTGTGACCACAAAATTAACGACATTAGTCGATTTTAATACAATCCAGATACAAATTCCGCAGGTGTAGGCAGACAGAAATCATTTCTTCCCATTTGCTGTAGTCCTTTCTTACATATCTGCTCCCTCTACTCGAGCTACTCTACCTATGTTGACCCAGCCTTTCTTTGAAACGTATCCAATCCTCCCCAATTCATATAATATATTCCTTGACAATCTCTTTCCGCTAATTCTTTCTACACGAACGAAAACCCATTAATTAGGTACGTATTGTTCTAGTAACATTGCGTAATATCTGTATTCCAGAAAACTCGTAGCCCAGTTCAGCCGTGAAGAGACCTCCCTACTCGTTCTCCGAGTGATGGTGGGCCTCATTATCCTGTACGACTGGGTGCACCCGTCGGGCGCGTTCTGCCGCTCCTCCTCCGTGGACGTCAAGGGCTGCGTCAAGTTCCTACAGCAGCAAACACCGGCGAAGGCCGAGCCTCTACTCAATGCACTCAGGTATGTAACATACTTCAACTCCAGGAAACTCGTAGCCCAGTTCAGCCGTGAAGAGACCTCGCTACTTGTTTTCCGAGTAATGGTGGGCCCCATCATCCTGTACGACTGGGTGCACCCGTCAAGCACGATCCGCCGCTTCTCAACTCTATGCACTTAGGTGCGTAACATACTTTGATTCCAGGAAACTTGGTGCTTATGCTTACTTAGAATCGCATCAGGATGCTTCTAGTACCTAACCCTTCTTCGTCTTCTATCCCCCATGCCCTGATGACCTTGCCTTCTGCTCAAAGGTCATTCTAACAGTTTATAAATTACATAGTGTGAGGCCAAGATCGGCTTCAGGTCAGGAAATACCATGTACATGGAAAGCTTGATTTGTTGATGATGATATCTACGCAACCTAGCTAATTAGTATAAGTAAGTATAAAAGTAATCTAAAAACAAACTTTTTAAACCTTCAGGTACACGACAAAACACCTAAACCATCAGACCACACCGAAGAACATCCGCACACTGTTAGCAGCGTGAGGGCAGCACTCGAGCCTTGCATGCTGCTGTGGGGAGTGACCGACGATCGCCGCGGGGATCTCTCAATCACCCTTGTGTTGCTCTGAAATAACCTTCTAGTTCTGTTCCGCGAATAGTCTGGCTGAAACTGCTAAGCTCATACCGATCTCCGTGACCACCTAACATGCAATGTCTGTCCCGGTTACGTAAATACTGTACGCTGTGAGCGGGACAAACAATGCACTTACGCGAGAAAAACGTCGAGAAAATTTTATCGTGGCGTCGCATGCTAAGCCTATTGGATGATACCTTTCCATTTCTTTCGTATTTTTCGAAACGACTTAGCCAGAAATCTCTTCATGCACTCGATAGAAACTTAGGGCGAGCTGCTTTATTCGTAGACCACTAAGCCCAAAGCTACAAAGGTTCTCTTCCTACATGAATTTACTTCGCGACCCATAACGTAAATGATAAGGAATTGCTTTTCCATCAATGGGGGCGTGCTTTTTCTGTTTCGATAGTATACACTATGGCTGATTCCATCGTGCACTTAGTTTTTTGCAACTTATTAGTGTAGTTGTCAATTGCTATTATTTGAATCGCCACACTTCCAATAAAGAATAGATAATGTTATCTGATATTTTTTTTAAATATCGGGAAGTAACAACAGTTGCCTAAACTGAAGAAAAGTCAATCTGTCTCGCATGGGAATTTATTCTGATCCTTAATTGAACCACAGTAAGAGCTTTTTCTTTTATCAACTTTTCAGCCGCAATATTTAGACCTATTACAAATGCCGCGATCTAAAGAGAGCAAATTTAATGTCATTTATTGATTATTGGAATATTGAGAGCATGTTTCAGCCTACCACATTAATTACATAAAAACAATATTCATCATTTTCTAACCCACTGCGTCATTATTTTGTATAAAAACTTCTATGAGACGCGATTAGGATTCTAGGTCAATATTAAGCAAAATTAACAAATGTGTATAACTAAATTTAGGAAAAATCGCATTGTTCATAGAAAATATAAGAATAAGCCGAAAGTATATTTTTCAAAGATTGATGAAACTGTAATCATTGTGGTGTCACTTTTGATTTTGAGCTTTATTTATAGATGTAAGAAGAGTCTTTATAGCGAAACAAGTCCTTACATGTCGCTAATGTCTTATTTGGCATTAGAAAATAAGCTTTATTGCTAAGTGTTTAGCATTAGATTCCATTAAATTCCTTGGACTTGTTTTGCGGAATACACTCTAAAGTAGGGGTTCAGCCTTAATGAGTATGCATGCTTTAAAAGCGGTTATGTTAGGTTAGGAGTTATTGAGAAAGTGTCCCCTACAGCCCTCCCCTGAAATGCAAGGTGTGTGTTAGTCGTAGGCAGTCACTTGCGACCCGCAAGTTAGATTAAAAAACACATATGTAAGTTTTTAACATATACTACCTTAGGGCTGATAAAAACACTAGTTACCTACCAAATATTATTAAAAACAGTAACTAATGTGATTCATATTATTATTGAATCGCAAGTTGTGTATTCGGCCCTTTTGTAACTAAGAAACAAGTATTACTAAAGTAGTAATAATTTCCACATTGCCTTGAACATGTATGATTAAGTTTATCAAAATAGGACATTACTGCAGCGCCCGCAAGAGGCATTGATGGACGAACGTGTAAATGTGGGCCTGTGGCATGTATTTGGCCAGTACAGCAATTTCGATTTATCTCGAAGAAGTTTGTCAAAATAATGCTCAAATTTCCAAGCATGTTTGAGAAAAAGAGGTTTACTAAGTCGAAATAGTTTGTACGTTGAGTTTTTGACTACTTAGCTGGGGAGCTATCGCGTAAAAAATATGGATATGGACATGGGCTTCATTTGACAGTTAAATGACCATACATGGTAATTTTATGAGCTTCAACTGTCAAATGAAGCCCATATCCATACCCAGATTTTTACGCGATAGCCCAGCTGTTCTAAAAATTACAATTTATTCGACTCGTACATGGACGCATTAATGTTGTTATTGTTTATTACAGATTACTTTTTTTCTTACAAAAAATAGTAAATAGCATGGCAGTATCTCTTTTATTAAAAGACACGGTAAGCCGTCAGATGCTAGCTATGGGAAAACTCACTTAATTAAATTTTGTCTTTCTATAAGAAAAGAACAATGAACTCATAACATTTACTTTGGGTACTGAGATTTGTTTCATTATGCAAATGGAAAACAATAACTAGTGAAAGAGCAGTCCTCCTATTTTTACATTAATATAAATAAACATTATTTTGGCAAGAACGAAAATATAAAGTAATTATTACAACTGTCCTAAAAAGACTGAATATCATGAAAATAATCTAACTGAAGGCTGTTCAGATATAAGTTTTATCCTTAAATGGTGTTAATTTAAAAGTATTGATTGAGCTTTATCGGTTATTCAGATTGTAACTATGAAAAATATCCAAAGTATAAACTTACTTGCATTTTAACCTAGGAGTAATTGATATGATGTCCTACTGTAAAAATAATAATCATTTAAATGTTAAAGTAACGCATATACCACTGCCTTGATGTTGACTAGGTATCTGTAATAATTTAATATAAATTTTTATGTTTCTATTAAACAATTGATGTATAAATCGGTATGAAAGTCAAACCATCGTGCAAGTGGGATTATTGCATGGTAAAGTTAATAAGGGTATTATTTATTAACAAACTAATAAATTATGATACTATAAGCATTTTTCAGTCATAATAAGTATGTATTTAAAATAAATGAAGCTACTATTATTATAATAACGCTCAAATTCTCGGTTATGTATTTATGTATACTTAGATAGCAACTTATGATATTTGTTGTCTTTGAATCAATAGTAAATTGTCTCTGTTTCACTATGTATAACGTCTTTGATTAGAGTAAAAGTTCTATTAGTCTAATACATTGTTTATATTATGAATTTTAACTCCTATACATGTTTCATAGCATAGATATTTTCACTTAGAAAATTAGATAAATTTTAAGTATAATATTTCATATTATTATAGTTTTAAACGAGTTTAATTGTTGTTATCTACTGTCACTTACAAGCACATAACTATTCGTGAATAGTATTTAAGTAATAATGAGATATATATATTTCGCACAATCAGCACAATAACAGTTACCTACTGGCATGTTTTCACGCAAGTATTGTAAATTAAATTAATGAAATGTTATTGCTCTTGGTTCATTGCTAAGTAAAATGTTATTTTAAATTTTCATGTATGTAGTGCCTATTATTTTCAAGGAAAAATAATATTTACAATTACCAGTCATAACATAAACATTGAAAAGAACAACTTTCTTCTGTGTTAACCTGAATCATTTATCGTAACATACTTCGAATTTCTCCTCTAATTGAAGAATGAATCCATTGATGTGAGGAATTGATTACAAATATTTTTTTTATCGGAAATGGGATGCAAAACGCAACCATGACCGACTTGTAATTATTAATGCATTATATTTTTTTACCTATTGATAAATTTACGTAAAATATTCCAGTTAATATTCCAAAATAAATGAACTCCTCGTTGAGTATAAAGCGTGTGTTGCTGTATAGTTAGAGGCAAAAAATATTGATGCTTAGTGCTAAGAATTTAGAAATGTAAACTTTATATTGCCGCAAAACTAATTGAACTCTGAACAAATAATTATTCACAAAGGAATTGTGTAAGCATAATGTTTCTTTCGAATTAAAAATGATTAATTTGTTTATAAGTGTAGCTAAATGTTTAGCCAATTTTTCTAGAGGAAACCTGAAACAATAAAATTTTATCTAAATGTTGCTCTATCTAATTTAAAATATGTTTCTGTTAAATATTTAAGATGGTTTGTATAATAGACATACTTTTAGTTAACTCTTATTTATTGTATATAATAAACACACCAAAGTTATGATTAATAAACTTTAATAGACTTATAACTTCTATCTTTCATTGTTATGTTTCTTCAAAACACAAAACGCGATTTAAATGTTGCAAATATTGCTGGTCTAGAATGCATTGGAATTGTCAATTTTACATCATTTAAAGACTTGGTGTTACTAATATTTGTGAATGAATTATGCAGTTTTCAGTATCAATAACCATTTTGTGTTTTGACTATAACAACAACCCTCTGACAACAAAACTTTTCTTTAACTTAAGCAATATTTACAATGCCTTATAAAGTATTGACTAATAATTAATTAATTATTGGCTGGTCTTGGTTTCAAAATGAGTTTTCCTGTCTCATCACATGACATGTTGAAGTCATTCAGCACTGAGCGAGTCCTTGCTGTGATAATGCTTGGTGCAATCACTTTTCTGTGCACACCCATCATAAATAATAGAACTGAAAGTAAAATGAGAAAATGTATTTCCTGGATCAATAGTAAAAGACTTATGTTATTTTTCTTTAATAAAATCCTGAACCTACCCAATAAAGTAGATGTGAAAGCAAAGAAAGGATGATTCCACAGTGATTGTGTCAGTGAAACAACTGGAGTCAAAGGATCTGTGAGCCAATGCCAAGCGGCTATTGCAGTACATACAGACACTACAGCTAATAAAACTGAAACAGAAGGATAACTTTACAAAATTACACACATTTTCCATCAAATGCTATTACATTAGAAATTCCACATTTGTTTGTTTTTCTGTATATTTTAATTGAAGTTATCACTACTTACTGCGCCAACGCATTGTTGCTGGCTGTAAACATCCTATTACTTCTGTAAGTCGACGCTCAAATGCCTTCAAATCTGAAAGGTAAGTATAGAAAAATGATATAGATAAAATATAATTGGTGCTTAGGTATCCACTTTCTCATATAAAACACTATACTTTATGCAAAAAAAATATGTTTATACAAATAAAACTATTTTCACAAAATTTCATGCAGTGTTCCTAAGAAATAAATCATGAAACAAACCCCTGAAAGTTCTAATACCACGGGTTATGAACGAAACTAGCATCATAAAATAAATGACATTCAGTATGATATCCTTGACTTTTACTACAATTACTATGCACATATTACTATAAATTTGTAATAATTACAGTAAGTAAGTATGTATGACCAAGCGTTTCTGATTTATTTGTTTAATATTGAGTGCTTCTAACCATCACAAGCCGTTTGTTCCAAAGACATTTTCAATGCCTTATTTACAAAGGATAAGTACTACAATTAGAGTCCGCCGTCACGGCGGTTATTTACATAAGCACTGCACCACTGAGCTTCTTTAAACCTAAGATAAAAGAAGAATAAATTATCTAAACGATTCTTTCTATTTTCCGGTAGCTAGATCGAGCACAAATAGTAAGTTAGCAGAAAGCAGAAAGAAGCAGACTGACAGTGACATTGACATGTTAGTTAATGTGACAGCCCTGCCCAGCCTGCCTGACGCACCGAACAGCTGATACTGCATTTACACTACACTACACATTCACACGAGTGTTGAGGCGAATAGCGACTTCGCTAAAGTAGATGTTGCTGTAATGGCCTTTGCTTTTAATACTTTAAATACGAAATTCGATAACAATTTGAGATTTTATTTTAATGTCTGATTAGTTTTAGAAACGCTGTTGTATAATGTCTACTAGCCAAGTACAAGCCTGTATATTAATCTGCCGCGCTTTAGTATCTTGCTTAACTGTATATTCATTTAATAAAGCTTATTTTCGAATGTTGAATTGAACGCGACTGCAGCGCCACTCTCAAGGGACTTCTTTCGTTCGTGGTTCGCCCGCACGCACCAGCGTGCGGGCGGACTCTACGGCCAGGGGGCCGATTCTCGCGCTGTCATTTTTATAACCAATGGAGAAGATAACAGGGTTACAATATTACTCTTTTAAATGCGTAGAATAAAAGTCTAGACCGTATACACTATTCTAGTTTTTTTTTCACATCGATCGGTGCAGTATTACTAAAGTTATAAGCGTGGGAAATTTACGTAGGTTTTGTAAATCTCGTCAGTGTTCGCGAGTACCGCGTGACGTCTTCTCGTCCATACGGCACGGCAGGCGACCCCGCCTCATACGTCCGTAGTACATTTCGCGGGTAAGTTGTCTGCTCTCGTGCGCTCTGGTGTTATTTATTGATTTTAAATAATGCTGATTGATTAAGTGTATTGTGTAAATTATTGTTTTAGAACTAAAATGGAAGAGGGATTAAAATTTGAAAAAGGCCAATCCGACAACCACAAAGTGAAAAGATTGAACAGCTCTGCTTTCTGTTTAGTTTTTGCTCGAAATATCGTAAAAACATAAAACATATTTACACATTCCTGTACAAATAATCAAACATCAACCCCTAAGATTATATTTATAAACATTTTACTGAAAAACATGCGCAAACTTTCGAACTCTACGTCAATCTTGAAGAACGACTTAGGTCATTGACCTATCTACTTGTAGTGTAACCCAAGTTTGGGTATTTATTTACATTGAAAACTGTAGTTTTAAACTCTTATAATCAATGTTTCTTCTTGAAATTATAATGATCATTAACCTTGGAAACAAAAGATTCAATACATAGTTAGTTTCAATACACTGCGATCGAGTGCCTACATACCTACTAAAAAGCATGTACCTAGTTACTAGCAATAACTAAGTAGGTACCTACCTACTACTTAGTATTTCACATGACAAGATAAAGGTATAAATAGTATTTTAATACTTACATCGAAATGATCCTCACAACAAGATGCTGTCGTGTTTGGTCCTAATGGATGCGCTCTTCTCATCCCATTTGTCAATTTTTATTTTTATTTTCGGATCCGTATTTTTACACTGAGGCACACTACAATATATTTTAATAGATGGACTCATGTTGTTTTTATTGTTTCTTAATCAAAATAAACTAAGTAGTTCCGCGCGCGTCGGGCACATTCAGGTAAATGCTTCGATTCACCGAGTTGCTCGCGCGAAGATGGACGACGTGACGTCATGAACGATATCGCGCTCGGTCCGCGGCTTAGACCGAAAATGTTAACTTTGCACTTTTATATCTCGGTCAGTTTTAAAGATAGAAAAATAATAAAAAGTAAACACATTTATTCTTGTAATTTTTTGTAGAATTTTTGGCATATAAAACAAAAAATGGTTATCTTCTCCATTCAATTCCATTCAATATCATTTATTCAGTCTAGGCTGTTACAAGCACATGAACGTCAAAGAAGCTACGCCATCGGTTCACAAACCCTACGGCGGGAGACCTTGTAATGAGAAGAACCGGCAAGAAACTCGTCAAGGGCTATTTTTTTCTCCCTGCTTTATTTCATACAGAGTCGTCAAATTTAAGTAAAATCTCTACTAATGTCAAAATCCTTTAGTTTCAATTATATTTGGTAATCCTATTATACCGAAGATTGCTTTCAGTGAGCTTTTAATACAGACTTTTGACTCCAAATAATGTCAAATTAGATGTCGAAGGCGCGAGAATCGGGTCCCAGACTTGGGTGCGTGTTGTCGCGAACTTTTGCTGTTTACACGACACATTAACCAAGCAATAATCACCTTTCGGGGCCCAATTCTCGCGCCTTCGACATCTCGAATTCAACATTTTTATATTCTTAATTTCTTTATTAAAAATGTAAGTAAAAAATCTACTGCTGTCAAAAACCTTTAGTTTCAAATAACTTTAATAATCCTTAAATGTCGAAGAGCAATTCAGTGAGCTTTTAATACAAAGTCAAAGTCAAAGTCAAAGATTTTTATTCAAATAGACTTATAGATAAGTACTTTCGAATAGTCCAAAATTTTTTTTCCCTACCAGCCATTCAGGACATCTTTTAACTGATAAGAAGAACGGCCGCAAGAAACTTATCAGCTTTAACAGAAACAACAACATTTACAATGGAACATGTTGTTGCCAAGCACAAATTTACAATTTTGAAATATATTTAATATAAGAGGAAAATTTTCCAATATTCAATTATTAGAATATTTTCCTTTTATCTAATTTATAATAGTTATGTTTTATGTTAGTATCACATCCATGCATTTTGGTCTTTTAAATAATCATCTACCTTGTAATAACCTTTGCTTAAGAGTGACTTTTTAACATATATTTTAAATTTATGCAAAGGCAGCTCTATCAATTGTTGTGGAACTTTATTAAAAAAAAGCTATACCTTTCCCCAAAAACGAGCGTCTACATTTTTCAAGTCGAAATTTTGGAACGGCAAGCTTATTCTTATTTCTAGTATTAAAATTATGGACATCGCTATGCTTAATAAATAAATCAAGATGTTTCCTTACATATACTATATTATCATAGATGTATTGTCCCGCCAAAGTTAGTATATTAATCTCTTTAAACAAATCCTTAAGAGAATCTCTCCGTCGAAGGTTGTAAATGGCGCGCACAGCTCTTTTTTGAAGTATAAAAACATTTTCTATATTAGCTGCTGAGCCCCACAACAACAGGCCATAGGACATTACACTATGAAAATAGCTAAAGTAAACTAGTCTTGCCGTTTCAATATCAGTTAAGAGCCTTATTTTCTTTATTGCGAAAGCCGCAGAACTAAGTCTACTCGACAAGGCTTCAATATGTGGATCCCATTGCAGCTTTGAATCCAATGTAATGCCAAGAAATTTTGTACTCTCAACTAACTCTACTACATTCCCATTCAAATTGATATGCATATCGACCTGCACTACGTTAGGTAATGAGAATCTAACAAACTTGGCAGATACAGATTTTTGAATCCAAAAAATGTCGAATTCGAGATGTTGAAGGAGCTAGAATTGGGCTCCTGACCTTGTTCTCAAAATCAAAAGTGACTATTGCTCTTGGTTAAATGTGTCGTGAAAACGGCAAAAAGTTTTGCGACAACGCGCAAGCCTGGCCGTAGCATGTGTGTATGAGTGTGAGCTGAGCTGAGCTGGGCATACATCTTGCGATTACGAGGGCGGACGAGACCACAAATTATATAGGACGAGACGAGACGAGGCGAGGTAACGAGGCGAGAGTGTAAAAGTGGGAAAAGTGGAGTGTAACATCTACCGAGGTGATAAATGTCAAAATGTCCAATCTGTACAAAATAAAAGTATTCTGTGGCGAACGGTCCAAGGTTCATCATTGAGTTCGAAACAAAACTTTGTGAAATTAAATTTAATTATAAGTACCTAATTTTACATAACAATTTTCAAGACTCAAAAGTAAGTAAACAATATTATCTCGTAATAATGACAGGTAAGATTTAATTCAATAACTGCATATTTTTGCAGCAAAAATATTTAACTTACCTACCTACTGAAGTCGGTTCAGCTGGTATTTTTTATTTTTCCAGATAAAATGATATCCAAAACATTAGGCTACTGGCGACTGGTTGTTTTTTTAATTACATTTGTTATAAAATATAACCAAATATACCTACGTTGTTGAATCAGAGTTAACAAATCCAAAGTTTTTTGTTTCTTCACATTCATTTGTCATTTATTTTCCAGTGTTCTCTCTACGCACTTTATTAATTAACAATGTCAAGAGAGTGTTACCGAGTGCCAGACCAATGTCGGCAAAAGCTGGACCTTTAGTGGATCTGGCCGTTGACAATGATGGTATAGCAATAGTGACAATGCAGCGACTCCCTGTGAACAGCCTTAATCTTGAGCTATTGCAAGAGTTAGACAAAGCCCTAGTTGATGTTGGTAAACAAAAGGCTAAAGGCATGATCCTGGCATCTGTAAGTCTCTAAAAGGTTTCTAATGAATTGTTATTAAATACTACAGCTAGTTGTAACAAAATGGGACAACGCCTTTGTAGTCTTGCAGAATGCCCCTTTTGTCAAGACATTCTTAGTATTTGACTGAACATTGTCATCCGTACCATACATGTACCGAGCTAGCATGTATACCATTATAAAGCAGCTCAGGCCCGCTAGCACCCCATGCCCCAACTTGCTCTGTCAAGCCCACATTATAGCTCTGTCAAAATGTGTATGTGGACCAACTGTATGGAAGAAAAGTTAAGACTAAGTAAGTACTACTTTAATTTTCGATAAAAAAAGAATATGTTTTTACAGGCATCTCCAACTGTATTCTCAGCTGGTTTAGACATAAAAGAGATGTACAAACCAGATCCTAAAAGAGTTGAATTGTTCTGGACTACTCTACAAGGTGTTTGGTTAAAATTATTTGGGTCTAAGTTTGTCACAGCTGCGGCTATCAATGTAAGTACCTAATACTTAATAAGATCATTAGTTACTTATTCAAAAAGTTAATGATTTTTTAAAATATTGTTTTTCTTTGGAGAAGAGTTTATTTATATTAATTAAGTAGTATCTTGAAATAGGTGGACATGATAATTGTTCATCAAATTGGATTTTCTAAACCAAATTCTAGATCTGATCCACATTTGTAGGAAAAATGGTAAAAGAAGATATTTCCAAATATATTACAAGCACAAAATCTATCACACCAGATTGGTTGTGGATATAAACTATAAATAGTAGTGGGGCTAGGATAGTTCCCAGTGGTATACCTATATTTGTTTCTGACAAGTAGTGATTTTTTTCCATAAAATTGTTTTGATTGCCATATTATTTTGAACCATGGTAACTAACCTTACCACATCAACCATGTTTCCCACTTTTATTTTTAAATAAATCATGTGAGACAAAGTCCAAGGCTTAGCTTAAATCGAATTATTTCCAATATCTATATTCTTGCAATGGCTTCTACCTATATATTTTTCATTAAATTCAATTAGTTACTATATCAGTCAATATTTTGTAATCATGTTAAGTTTCGTATTTTATTGATACATCTTTTCAGAATGGAATAACATCTACAAATGTTATTGCTTTTTGTATTTCGTGTACCTTCTAATCCTTCAACAAATATATAATTGTACATGTTATTATAATATAGTAAGAAACTCTAATCTAATATTATGTTTCAGGGACATGCCCCAGCTGGCGGTTGTCTTTTATCAATCTCTTGCGAGTACCGAGTGATGGCCACAGGCAAATACACAATTGGTTTGAACGAGACGGCCCTAGGCATTGTTGCTCCAATATGGTTCATGGATTCTTTGACTAACACCATTCCACAAAGGCAGGCCGAAATTGCCCTCACCACAGGCAAGATGTTTTCAGTTGATGAGGCTTTGAAGGTAAACCATATTAATTATTGCAGTTGGATATATTATTATGATTGTTTAGTTGTAACTTACTTTGAAGATGAAGACTAATTTTTATGTGACACAATCTTTAATGCTGAGACGAATTTGAAGAAAATGACATTAGACATTAATTTAACTGTACACTTAATTTTATATACTTTTAGGTGGGCCTTATAGACGAAACGGCGTCCGGTAAAGACGACTCCATAGCTAAGTGCAAACAGTTCATAGGTAGGTTCGATAAAATTCCACCGCTAGCCCGCGCTATGACAAAACTGAAAATTCGCTCCCGCGCTCTTGACTGGCTCAACAAGAATCGCCAGGCGGATCTTCAAGAGTTCCTGCAGTTCGTCAACAGCCCGATAGTACAGCAATCGTTAGAAATGTACATGATGATGCTGAAGCAAAAGGCAGCTAAGTAACTTGAATCAATAAACTATTACCCAATTATGTAAAAATGATACCCAAGCCATTTCCTAAGCTCCAGACGCTCGGAATCTGAATTTTGCCTGCTTTTTAGTCAACAATAATTTTCAAACAACTCATATTATTTAGTTACTTTAAAGTCCTTTTGGACTTTATGAAGTACATTGTTCCGTTTTTATAAATATTAACAAAATACATATAATTTTAGAATGTTTTACGGAAAAATAATAAAACTATTGCCAATTGGTGACTGGTGTTGAATTAAAATCAATCGCATAATATTTTGTGGTCCTGTATAACTATTATTTAAGGCTTACTTATGCATATTGCAACATTTGCAACAAATGTGATAAGTACGATATTATGAGTATTGTTAATTATGACAAATAATCAATCAACCCTTTGTAATTATGTACATTTATACCATGTATAATAAAATCACCATATATTTTAACTATTACCAATTTTTGTATAGATACAAAGATCTAAAGTTGGTTGAATTATTAAAAAGATTATTTATATATTCGATGATTTTTATTTGATTCACTGGTAATTTTTTTATTGTAATAGGGAAACATACACCTCAATATTACACTCATTAACAAAAAATATTGAATTTGTATATACTAATACAGTTTCCACTAACGTAAATACACAAAAGTTGACTATAGGTACACTTTCTACAACAAAACCATAGTGCAACAATTTAGATACAATAACTTAGTACTTAATTAATAAATGTTTTAGTTAAACAATATCATAACGGTTACAAATGCACTTTTTAAACTTATAATAACTAAGGGAAAAACTATCCGATTCTTGATAGCTTTTATCATAAGTACAACAAGATCTTACAGAGAAACGGTTTCTGGCACAATTAGTACAACAAAAAGGTCAGTTTTCAGTTACATGTCTTATTTTTTTCTATTTTCAATTGTATCGTTAAGCTTCATCGTGACTAGTTATGTTATGAAAACGAGTAGCTAAATAATTATAAAAAGTAACTTGACTTTGACCCAACTATGTAAGTACTTTATTTTTATTGCAAGAATTTATCAGTCACTATTATCTTGTATGGATCATAAAATGTAGCGACAGATTACAGAAATGTTAACCGCCATATTATTAGTTTATATCAAAACATTTTCTACAAAAACTTGCAAACGTTTGCTTGAGATATGTTTTCCTTGCGATCACTAGTGAAGGGGACCAAAACCAAAGTATTTGGTAGATCTGAAGGTTGATAATGAAGGAATAGGAGTGTTGACTATGCAGCGTCCTCCAGTTAACAGCTTAAACGTGGAGTTATTAACTGAAATGGCCAATGCCTTGGAAGAAGCAGATAAAAGCAAGTACAAAGGAATAGTACTTACTTCGGTAAGTGCTTCTTTGCATATTCGTTTATTACTTTTTTATATATCACATTTAGTTTGTTATTGTTTTGTTGCTTCATTTTGTGTTGCATGCTTTACCAACCATTTTCAGCGCTGGTATGGACATAAAAGAGATGTTTCAACCTGATGTCAACAGATTGGAAGAGCTGTGGAAAGCTATGCGACGGGTTTCCACTCAATTTTTGACTTCCAGCTATGTTACCACAATTGCTATCACAGTATGTGAAAATTATATTCTACATATAGAATCAGTTATTAAACAATGTCAGGTCAACAGCAGCAGAGGCTTTCTAAACTGGCTTTCTCCAATCGATTTAGAACTTTAATGCGTAAGCTATTGAGTTCGGAATTGTCGGAAAAAGTTTGAAATATTGTATAAGGCGTAGACTGTACTTAACTGTAAATTCTTTTTCGTTTTTTATATTTGTTTCTTTTAGGGTCACACGCTAGCCGCAGGATGCATCTTTTCGATTTTGACTGAGTATAGAGTGATGGTGGATGGGCCATCCATTATTAGCCTAAACGAAACAGACCTGGGTATAATCGCTCCTACGTGGATAGTTGAGGCAATGGTGCATGTGATGGGTAGGCGTCAGGCCGAAGTAGCTTTAACAGCCTCTACAAAATTTACTCCTCAAGAAGCCTTAAAGGTACAAAACCTTGCATTAGAATTAATTAATAATCTTAATTTAACACGCTAATTGAAAAGTACATACTTTTTGGTATAACACTGTAGGACGGTTAGAGATGTTACAAATCTGGTAATAAGATATATATTTCTTCATACCTTTATCTAGATTTGTATAGATTCAGAAACAGGATTTTATGATTTTGCCTCGACGCTTTTGACAATTGAAATGACCCTTTATAAAATACCTTTTTTTAAAATTATTCTCAATTGGGGTTACAACTATTATTGGAAATTGGTTTAATTCGTGGACACCAATAATATTTAGGATCGTATAGTTTAATTTTCCCTTTTTTAGCGTTAGTTATTTACTACGAAGTGATTTCATGATTTTTTCGCCTAATCTGCAAAATCGGTCTCACTCTCGCGCGCATCCTTTTCTTATTACTATCTCGCTTCAGTCGAGTAACCCCATAATAATGTCGTTATTATAATTATGTCTATAAACTAGTTGATGTTTTTGTCGGATGTGGTCGGTCACTACCTCCAGGGTTGTTATTAGAACCTCTGTTTTATATGTTGTATTGAATTTTATTTGTATTGAACAAGATTTTCTTTAACAGACAGGTTTGGTCGATGATATCGCAATAAACTCAGAAGATGCTGTAGAAAAGTGCAAAGAATTTATAAAGAAATTTGATAGGGTAGTTCCTTTCGCAAGGAAGAAGACTAAGGAAAGAATTAGAAAAAGTATTATCGACGTTTGGGAGCAAGAATACCAACCAGAGTCTTTACATGAGTATATTAAAGACGTCACAAGCCCAGAAAAACAGAAATCATTGGAAATATATTTAGAAATAATGAAAAATAATAAGAACAAGAAAATTTAAGTAAGTAAATCAATACAAAAGTTATTTGGCGTTTATTTCGATTTAAATTCAACTCATTAAAGCTCCTGATAATTTGAAATACCTACAGTAAAATAAAGCTGCTGATGGCTATTCTATTTGTGTTTTTATTGAATACAACCTTTGTGGTAATGACACTACAGATAATATACGTAATAAATTGTTTAAACAAGTCATCATAAAGCACACACATGTTAGAAATCATCACCGAATAAGGCTGCAGTTTCAGGGTCCACCGTCTCTGTGAGTCCCATCTGCATGTCCGTCCACTCCTCTCTCTGATTGTCTATGAAGTAATTGATCTCCAACACTCTGTCCCTGTTGCGCTTTATTTCGTTACTAGAAAGAGAAAGCAAAAGAAGTACCTTTCTGGCTCCCTAGCATGGACACCGTTTTATCACGCGATATGATATAGCGCATGATGCTCTCTTGTTTACCCCGCGACTTGAGTGAGACAGTGAAATGTTATTGAGCTTCCAATGTCGATAGAAAAGCTTACCTATGCTAGAGCTAATGAAAGCCTCAATATTAGATGAAGGCAAAAGTTATAAATTGCTAAAGGTTTTGGATTTGGTAATGGTGACTTCTCACTGAGTTTGGAGAGACAACTTACTCATTGGCCCCTTGTATGAGGTCGTCTCGCCACTTGTTCGCTCGCGTCATAAGCTGATCCTCCCTCGTATCGATGAAGCGCATGTGGTTGTCTGAAGACTGCGCCACTAGATTCATCATCATATCACGGTCCATCATAACCTGCAATCAGAATACAATTATAAACTTTACCGCTTGACAAACACTTTCGGTAAATTGATTATTGTATTGTAAGTGTACTTAGTTTAGTAAACTGTTGACATCAAACAAAGTGATTATAATGAAGAATAATGATCAGATGATGAATAAAGGGTCATACTTCAAAGTTCAAAAACAAGTAGGGAGATTCATATTCAAGGCAACAGACAATCATCCATTAAAAACCTGATAAGATAGGTAACTTACGACGATCGACAAAACTATTCTACTTAATAATTATCATTCATAATATGATAGAATGGTGTGCTGAAGCGTAACCATTCGAATGACACTGAAAGTTAAAATAAGTTATTGTATTCTAGTGTTTTAATTTATAACGCAGACCTCAAACAGCTCGGTTGGTGCGTCTCCCAGCATTGTCTTGTTACCAAGAAGTTTGGACAATGTTTCGAACTGACGCATCGACCATACTCCTTCGTTCTCGCGCCAAGCACCAAACGCGTTACGGGATGCTTCCAGTAGCTTCGTTATCATCTCCGTCATGTTCACTGCGAATTGGACACGAGATTCCTGTAAAATAACAGAAATAGCAAAATCATAAATTCCAAATATAAGTATAAAAAAGTTCGTCTTTGTATATGTATACCAATCAACGGCGAATACATAATCTAATAAAATTAGGATAGAAACATTTAGTGCCACCGGTGTTAGAACCGGTGTGTGCAGAAGCACAGTAACATCTGGCTGGTATGGACATGCTATGATAAAAGTGTGTTACTAGAAGGATAATAGATATGACTTTTGATGGAGAGGAGAGGAAGAGGAAGACTACTAGATAAGGTGGAACTATAAACGTGATAAAAACCGCGTATTAACCTGTAAAAGATTTACGAGTCATTGTACAATACCCGTGAAAAAGATGTGCTTGCTAACGACAAGGACGGTAAGTATTTGACCGACTCCTCATCAATTGTGATAAAGCCATTATATCTACCTCGCATTGCTCATACAGTTGCATTTCGATGGTCATAAGACTCTTCCATAGTTCGTACAGTGCGTCATTGAACGCGTCTCCCAGGTCTATAACCTGGGGCTCCAATTGTTCTATTGTCGCTTGTTTTGCGGTGAACTTTTGGATCATCTCGTTCATTTTAGTCACCAAAGGCTTTTTCTTTTCTTCAAATACTTCCACTACTCTGTTAAAAACTATTCTTGTTAAAAACTATTCTTGTTAAAAATACATGTAGGTTTATATTGAAAGATCAACGCAGCAACATTATAATGGGGCAATATATTGTTTTGATTTTAACGTGTTTTTACTTACTCCTTGCTCTTACTAACGCTATCTTCTAAAGCGTTAAGCACGAGGTCCTGAAATAGTTTAATTTCGTTTTGACGAACATTGTACGCTTCTTGAGCGTATTCTACCAAACCAGCCATTGTTTCTACGTATTGTTCTTTGTATCTAAAATAATAAAAATCGGATCTATTATAAGTGCGTCATGCTCATGCATATTTATTACTATTGAAACTTTGAAAGTAAGTAAGTACCTAACTAATTTTTTTTAATGGGAGAGATGGCATTATCTAAAATCTAAAACATAAGCTATTAATCTTACTTCAATATTGTGATCTTCTATCTTAACTAATCTTAAGTGGGGTGGTACCACAGACATAGATTTAGATCTATGTCTGTGGGTGGTACCTATAAAAAAAGATATTTACTGCTCGTAAAAGCCCAAGAGCTCGCCTCCGACTTGAAGTAGCAGAGAACCGTCAGGGTCCTTCTCAAACATTGACTCCAGCAGCTCTGGTCCACTTAGGTACTCCACAAAGGACAACGCGTAGAATTCCACTCGAGCTTCGTATTCTTCTTTGGCTAGTCTCTCTTTTTCGATCTTCTCGTCTAAATCATCCAACTTTCGAAGTAAACCTCTAAAATGGGGGTTAATATTATTATCATGTACCTACAGTCGTAAAGTACATAGTCAGCAACATCAAACCCGGTCAAATTCGTCAGTTTTTAAACTGAGTCTAATAGGCTTCATCGTGATTTTAATGCTCCAATAGACATCTAACGCAAAATATTGATAATAGAACGGGTCAAACTAAATAAAACCTTCTTATCCAAGGAGTTAAGGTTGAGATTCCATGTGATAAGGCTTCACCTGAATAATGCTATTCCATTTTCCCTTTCCTCTTCAGTAATGATCTTATAATCCAGATATGTGACTCGGACAAGAGCCGATTTTATAAATTGATACGCCATAGGATCGTCACAGCATGGGTTCCCTTTGAAACTGATCGAACGTAGCTTACGAAACCTTCGCAAATACGACATCTAAAGGTAGCAGATTAAAAAATGTTTAAAAGGTATATTATGTCATACTTACGATAAATTTTAAATAGAAAAATATTGGAAAAAATTAACTCGGCCACAAGTGAATTCTCAGATGGGACTCGAACCCACGACTTCAGTACGAACTTCAGGTGAACAACTGAAAAGAGGTTTCTTTCGAATGCAACGATATTCCTAGCATTGAGTGACAACGCTGCCCTACAGCGTATTAAAAATATAAAAGTATTGGAGAATTTCGACGGTGGTTCGGAAGAAGTTAGAGCATTGGACCGGATTTCCAAAGGTCCTGGGTTCGAGTCCCATCTGAGAATTCACTTGAGGCCGAGTTAAGTAATTTTTTCCAATATTTTTCTATTTAAAATTTATCATAAGTATAAAAATAGCATTGAAAAATGAAAATAATCAAAAATCATAAGGAATATATTAATACGTTAAAATATGGTAATATTCAGTATTCTAGTCGTAAGTATCTATAACTTATGTAACTGTATTCTTGTTATACATTTGTGATTATAAATGCCTATTCTGTGAGTAACAATTTCACTCACCTCTTTATAATCTTCAATCAAGTTATCTCCAATGCTAAAAACAAGTAAATTCACCAAAGTTTCCATGTTTTCTAGCTTCCTTATTTTATTATGGAACAAAGTGAGAACTTCAAGATTTACCAACTCATCAAGATTCTCAATCTTTTCTATCTTGTTGAAAGATAAGTCCAGTTCATTTAAACCGGTAAGTTGTTCTAAGTTTTCTATTTTTTCTATGAGATTATGAGCTAGTGTTAATTTAGTGAGTGACTTGAGCATCCACAGGTGATCTATTCTTAAAATGTTTTGAAACTCCAGCCTTACTATAGGAGCCTCATCTAAATGGACTCCTTCTTCAGCAAATAGTCGACCAGCTTCCTCCGTTGGACCTTTAACAAAATACGACGAATAAAATTTAGATTCAAAATTGGCAAAGATTTAAAGGAAATGGCCCAAATCCTATACAAAATAACTCAGTTCTCGGCGTAAAAGAGTTGTAGGTATCTCAGATTTTAGCGAAATATCCTCTATTATATTTAAAAATAGTAAAATACTTTTATGGTGTTTAAAAATAATATTTTGAACTATCTTTGTCTCTCTATCGGGTGGCTAACATAATTTTTTTTGCTCAAGAAGTTCTGTAGGCGTAGGTACTTTTTAAAAACGTATTTATTTGCCAAATGATTATAGCTTTTAATTGTTTTGTCGTCAACAAAAAGGTAAAGGTAACAAATAAAAGTATAATATTCTGGTAGATAAATTAGTTTTTAAAAAGTACGCCTACAGAACTCCTTGAGCAAAAAAAAAATTAACCACCCGATAGAGATACACCCGTCAGTGATAGTGCAAAATATTATTTTTAAATACCCTCTAAAACATATGCACCGGGAACTAGGTTTTCTTGGGTCATCTAATTTCGGGGTCGTGGTGCTGCTAACTTTACCAGTCACTTATTATTAACATCAAATTAAGTATAGAGCGATCTTCCTTTTTTTATGGCTCTATGAAATATTTAGTAGTCTTTATGTAACTGGTGATTGATGGAAGCTTGAGGATTTCGAAGATTCAGTAAGCAAATACCATAGACATACTATAGAACTACTTATTCTAGTTAAAATTTAACCCAGAGTTAGTGCATACAAAAGTAGCACTAACTCTAGTTAAATGTGTTAACCCAGCTTGTGCAAGTGGGCCTTACAGTGGTAAATAAAGTTTTAAAAACATACCATATTCTAAGATGCAACGTGTAAGCATAGCATTGTCAATAACGCCTGGTTCAATATCAGGATGTATAATAAGACTATTTAACGATCTCTTTTCTTTTTTTTCTGTCATTATGGCTTATTTTATCTTAACTTTATCAAAAATAGCAAAATTTCAGAATATATTCAGTGACAAATTTTATTTACCAACAAACTTTGCGTTGCTAAGCTACGGAAAAGCAATAAGATTAGAGGGTAGGTAATAATAATAAAATGGGACTTGAACCAACTCTATGATATTGCATAGTGAAGGGCTAGCGCCTATTTTTATTTACATGCTACAATTACTTTAAGGCCCACTTGCGCCAAGGTAGGTTAACATTTAACCCAGAGTTAGTCCATGCAAAAGTAGCATTAACTCGGGGTTAAATGTGTTAACCTAGCTTGGAGCAAGTGGGCCTAATACTGGAGATAATTTTAATAATTCCAAGCAACTTGTAATCGAAGAAATAAGAAAGACAAAAAGTAACGTAGTTATTGGCTGTATGAATAAAAGTTTCTTTGCTCTCTTCGCGTCGTAGCGATGACATTTATTTTGTATTGTAGGTAATCTGTGAAGATAAATGACATTTTTCCTTTGTTCGTGTTTCTTTAATCTGAGATGTACAAATTTTCTCTGCGAACACCA